>OY728148.1:512755078-517755078 GCA_963277665.1 Viscum album
ATGCAACAATGTATGTTTATTATTATATGATCATACATATTTTCTACTGTGTTATTTTTTGAAATTAATTTGGTCATGAATCTATATATAAGACTAGTCCAAGTTTGTGGAGAATTATTCAAGTTACTTAGTATAGCTATAATAAGTTGTTATGAATGATTCTTAGGAAGCTTCGAACTGAGTATCAAGATTTCAAAATTTAACAAAATGGTACTGGAAATAAAATGTTTCATAGGTTTAGATTAATTGTGTATGGTATGAGTGCTCATGTAGAAACATTGGACAACACTTTAATTATTTAAATATTTCTCATATATCTACAAAATAAGTTCATGATAAAAAATTTGCAAGTGATGAGAATGGTAACATCAAGTAATGAACTATTGATGAGGTTATTGGTTTAATATTATATTTTGAGTTTGGGTTGAAGAACATTAACTAAGAAACAAATGATAAAAATAAAGGTATTTATTTACCAAACTAATGTTACTTATTCTAGATAATATAATTTTTTAGGTTCTTCGACTAATGGAAAACAGAGAATAACTAAGGTCACAAAAGGACTATACATAATGATTATGAAGACACAATCTAGAATAGATATAAAGAACTCCATATAAGATTATATATGGTATAATAAGAAAGGTGGTTTGAATATAAATTTAACAAATTCTGATCGTACTTGTTATGAGTATATGTAGAAATTCACCCCAAAACTGACTATATAAGGGTGAAGAATTAGTGAAAAGACCAGAATTATATAAAGATATAAAACATAACAATTGATATATGGGTTAGTGATAAAGATTCAGATTAAATTGGAAAATATAGAGGTTATAAGGAAACTAGTAATCTTTTTTTGTGGATAAATATGGAGAGGAATCATTTTCACTATAACAAAAATGTTCTTTATGTGACTTGGGTGAATTAGTAAAGAAGGAAGAAAATATATTTTTAATGGATTACATATATGAGGTTTTTAGTTATATATTTGATTATAATTATTATTTTAACCATGATAATGTATATAATATTCAAAGTGTTAAAGTTTTATCAGAAATAGTTAAAGCATTACAAGATAGTGTAGTCGCTATTGTTGATGCTTACATGAAATTGATGAAGGATCCCAACAGACAGGTAAAGAAAGAACAAAATATTGATTCTGCTATTTTGAATCTTAGGGAGGAAAATGGGAATCTTAACAAATAAACAAAAAGATGAATGAAACTACATAAAAGACTAAGGAAAATTTATGTGATAATGTGGAAGCTATACAGAATGAAAATGGAATGTTTATGAATGATGTTGAATTTTTTATATAATTTTTATCATAATTCACTATTGTAAGGGAAAAAATGAATAAGTTTATGAGACTATAATGATTGAATATAATGAAAAATAAGATATATAGTATTGGTTAAGATATGGTTTGATCCATGATGTATAAGAACCAATTTGATAATGGTAAATTTGAAGATAGTTCTTATGTTAACTAATTAAGAGTGATGTTTTTATAAATTATGCATCGAAATTATCTTTACATTTTTTTCAATGTATTAGTCATAAGTAGGAATTTGTTTTCTAAAATATTATTAATATTAAACCATCAAACCCTTATGTAGTTTGGGTTATTAATGGATATTATTAAAACTTAATTGAACCATATTAGTTTACATGATTAGGTATGAATGTTTGGTTTTTGAATATGAAAACCTCATATAGTTTATTTTCTATTATGATGACAAGAGATTATCTATGAGTTATTATTTGGGTATCTATACATCCAACTTATAATTTTATTTTTAGTTTTCTGGCATGTCATGTAACTATTTTATTTTTTTGTTTTGTTTTGGTTTACTCTATTTATTATTCATATTTTACATGATATGACAAATTATTCCATTTTTAAAATTCATTAAAAATATTTTATAATTCATTGAATATCATTAACATGTTGTGTTACCCCTTGTAGTAGTATTTTTTCTATAGGAGGAGTTCACGAGATGACCATTCACTATTATATCATTTCTAGGAGAAATATTTGAATAAGGGTGAAGTAAACCTTTCTGTTTTTTTATTATTCTATCAACTTTTAATAGTTTATATTATTTATTTTTATGGATTATTTTAGGGGGAGTTTTTTTAAAAAAATATATTTTTTGTTTCTTATATTTATATCATTATATTTTTTATTTATTTTTTGTATTTTTTACTATCTAAATATTCCAGTGTAAATTATTTAATGTGATTTATTATTTTAATACATGGAGTGATATTATTTTTTATATTTGATATATTTGATTATTTTAATTGTTAGTTTCATTTTATATGATTCAATCTATATTTTCTTATCTATTTTTATCATTATAAATAAGGGTAAAAATTATTTAGTATTTGTGATTATAAAAATGTTGGAGAAAATGAGTGGCTCTTAGCGTTTGTTTTTTTTGTTTTTAGGTAATTACAATATCCATCACCCACTTTATTCATTTAATATATTTTTTGTTTTAATATTGTTTAAATTAGTCATTATTTTTCCTTATAAATTATTTATTATTTTAAAATATTATTATTTATTATTATTATTTTCTAATGTTTTTTTTATGTAGAAATTTATTTTGTACAAGATATTATGAAATTAGTATTTCATAGATATTTAGAAGTGACTAGAAATTATATTACATATTTGGTTTTTTTGGTAAAGGGATGAATATGATGTTTGGATAAAAATATCATAAATATGTTGTGACTCTTATTTATGATGAAAGTGGGGTAAGTTTAGAAAATAACTAAACACTATGAATAAATTGAATTATTCTCTTACATATGGGAAGAATCTCATATATTGAAACACCCCATGATTTTACTATATATTTCTCATTAAATAAATCTTACATATTATGATACATGCAACACTAATCCAAATGAACAATTACTTATTTAATTGTAATAGAATATTACAGTACAAAATTAAATACATTATAATATAACTAAATGAAATATAATAAGTAAAATTATGAATGAAATGATACCTCTTGTAAATAAAAGCACTACAAGGTTAAAATTCTGATAATCGAGATCTTCAATGAAGGTCATACCACATAAAATAATTATAAAAAGAAAAAAGGGGAAAATTATAAAAATACCGATAAAGAGTGTATAGGATTAATGAATTTAGAGAAGTATTTAAGGATTTTTATAGGAATGTAATAAAATTGTTATATATATGGTTACTAGTTATATAGACATTAGATATATGATTTTTCATATACAATCATCAGATATACTTATATCAAATATGTACATTGTTTTTTAATTGTCAGATATTAATTATAAATGATTTAATTCACATAAAGTAATTAATTGTTAAATTGAATAAAGATATAGTAATTAATTAAAATATTATTATCATAAATGTATATATATTTTTCTTTACATATTATAATTCTAGTAAAATAATTTTAATAATTAAATTTAACATTTAAATGTATAAAAAATATATTAACACTCATTTAATTAGAAATAGAAATGAAGTAAGATTAAAAATACTTAATTTTTTAGAAGTCATTTTACAATAATTTTCTTTCAATATATTTTTATGTTTTCATTTAAAAGTTAAATTTTTTATATTTAGAAATTGAATTATGTTAAATGTATTCTAAATTTTGTATCATCGTGTCACACCCCAATTTTTATTTTTACTATTTTATATTATTTTATATTTTTTATAGGGAATTTCAATTTAGTTTCAGGTGCATCAGATTAGATCTTTGAGTTTTTGGTTATTTCCCTCTATTTTAATGTTTATATGCATATTTAAGGGTAAGATGTGTGACCTAATATGGCTGGGTATATTTTTAGTTCATTTTAGTTTTTCATGGTTAGGTGACAACTGGTCGGCTCCCAGGATGAACTGTATGGGTCTTGGGTCTCTCTGGATGAGTTCACACGACTTGAGCATGGTTAGTCCAAACTATGTGGAAAGCATGTGCATGGATATACAATTTTTGTAGAACCAAACTACATGGTTGGTGCATGGGTTCCGAAACCTTGCAACTAAACCATGCAGGTGCCCTATGATTTTGGTGAGAGATGCACAGTTGGCACACAATTTCCCAAACCATGCGACCAAACTGTGTAAATTACCCAATTTCATTAAAAGTGTGGTTTTTAAATTCTACCCTCTTTGAATTTTAATCCCAAAATTCCCATTTTTACCCTCATTTGAATTGTGTTACCTTAGGGTAGATTCTACCTTCTCCTCCATGCCTCTCATCCTCTTCCTTGGGTGAAATCAAGAGATTTCTTTGACTTTTGGGGGTGATTTATGAAGGCATTTCCTTACTCTATTCTTCTTCTTCTTATTCTTCTTCCATATTCTATCTTTTTTTGTTAGTTCATATTCTCTCTTTGTCTCTTTGGTTTATGTATTATTTTTATCTTTTTTTAATTTTTGTTTTTTTATCATTAAGTTTTATATTTCTTTTCTTGCTTTTTTGGGCCCCTTTAAAGCCAATTCAAGTTTCCAGTATTGAAGCGCTTGGGGTTTGAGGTAGGTTTCCTTTTTTATTTGTCCTTTAAAGTTAATAAAAATTGATTTCATGATGTATGAATATTGTTTTGATGATAATTAATGATATGTTATGTTTATAATAGTTATTTAAAATGAAATAATGTTTTACCCTTAAAATTATCTTGTGTGGAATTGTTTTAAATTGTTTTATATGGCCTTCCACACCAAGTGTTTGATAAAATGACCAGCTTTATTTAATACGTGGTTTTTGGTTTATAAATGATGCATTTTTACTATTGTGTAATAAATATTTCATAAACTACAATTAGTGTGTTTGAACCTTTTGTAAATGGTTTTTCACTTAAAGGTTTTGTGAGGCCCGGTTGTCATTTTAGAAATTGGTTTTGTTTAGAAAACTCTCATTGTGGTATTCCTCTTACCTCATTCATGTTAAACGAAATTGGAAGTCCTATTTATGGGACCTACCTAGTTAATTGATGAATTAAAGGGAAGGTATTTCTCGTTAGAGTGGTTTTTTGGGGGTTATTCTTGTGTTTTTTGCGTATGTCCTTTTTTTATATATATACGTAGTGGGTTATTTGATATTTCATTGCTCGCCAGTAGGTTAGATATAATATGAGAACCTTGTATAGTTATTGTAATATCATATTAAACTCACATCACACATTTAGGATTATGCTAGGGCTAGTGGCCCCTTAGTATTGACACACCTAGATTTGGGGATGTTTCCCCTTGGTTAGGCCAAGTTTGGGTAAGAACAAGTGTAAGGGTTGTTCAATTAAATTAGTCACACTGACTAAATGGACTAGGTTCAGTATATTCTAGATTTCCCCCTGACCTCCAAGTTATTCTTATGTTCTCTATCAATTATTTATCTATGGTGGATGATTTATGTGCCCAGTAGATTTAGTTTCTTCTATGTGGGTTTCCATTACATTCGTAGTGTGGTTATTGCTTCTTATTCCCCTTTTTTGAAGTATCTCTTTGGTAAAAGTGGTTACTTGGTTTTCAAATGTTTCATAGATAATTTCTTAAGAATTTATTCAAACTCCTTAAATTTTTTTAAAAGAAAACATCAATCTTATTACTCTTCCCAACATTCTACAAAATATTAAATCACCATTATTGGAAAAGAAACATGTTTAAACTGAAAAGGGAAATGAGTTTTAATTTGTTCCTGAAATTAAATGTGTCAAAAACCTATGTTTATATATTGTATTTCAAACTTGGAACTGATGAATCTTTTATTTAATGTAAATGCATGGAAAATAGTTTATTAGGTCAAACCTAATGAATTTTAATACTCAAATATATACTTTATTTCTTGATTTTATCCTTATTTTTAAGTTCTAGATTGGTTTTGATCATCATGGCGATATGTTGGATTCTAGGGTCATAGAGTGACCCATAGGGTCACATGGAGATTTTGTGGTCATTAAGTATGGTTTGGTTTTATTCCCACTTTATGTTTTTATATTTGGTTTGGTTCAATTTATTTTCACTAGGTTTATCATTAACTTTACATTGTTTTATTTTATTTATTTTAGGTGAAATCAATAAGACTAATTTTTTTTGATTCCCTTGGAGATTTTCACCACCAGGACGCAATTGGGAATGCACCATGGTGATTTCATTGGCCGACTCAGGTGACCAGTTTGGGGTTCACCAGGTTGGTACATGAAAAATTAGTATCAGAGCCTAAGTTATTTGAAGGACCTGGCTTTCAGATAACCACTTATTATTCGGGATTGTCTAGGTATATAGAGTAGTACTACAAGAATTTAGGGTGTAGCTATGATAGAGTTCATGACCAACACATCCTATTTCGAACCTTGGGTTAGCATGGAAAGTTGGGTTTTAATTTTTTCCTCATTCTATTCTTTTGTTTTGATGTAATTAGGTATATTGATCTTTTTAGATAATTTTAAGGGTTTTTTTATGTTTGGAGAGTGAAATAAGAGTTGTTCTAGTGGTCTCAGTGAGCTTATATGGACTGGAGATACATGTAGATCTAGGAGAATAGTCTTTAAAGACTCTCTATGGTGGGGGTGTGGTTGGAATATGGCTTCCAACCATATATCCAAGTCACCCATCAACATTAGTTACCTTTTTATGAATTTATATTTGGTTTTTTCAAATCATAAAATCATTTTCAAACCCTTATTTTAAAGTGTGAAATCTTAAATTTCAAACGATGGTGATTTTTTCTTGGAAAGGATAAAAGAGTTATGATCTTTATTCAATGAAATTAATATAAATTCGTATCCAAATAAAGTTAACTTTGATTAAATTGGGTTTTAATTAAATTATTTTTAGTAAAATGTTGGTTTCTTGGTAATAAAAATGGGTTTTAAAAAGAAAAATGTAATATTTATCAACATTTTTTTCGATTTTTTGTGAAATTAAATGGCATGGAATTTAGAGTTGGGAAATTGTTTTTTGAAGTGGCTGTTAGAATGTTTTCAAAAATAATTTATGGTTTTTTTTGAGTAGGAATCCTTTTGTGTTTGGGGTTTAAATATGATGAGTTCTCAATGGTTATTTGGTTTTGATTGATTTTTTTGTTTTCCATGTTATTTGAAGTATTCTCCCACCAATGATCCAATTGATGTTTGAGGTATAGTTATAGATGTTTCCCCTTTAGCAGACAGTCCGGTTAATCAATCTAAACATTTTCTCATTGAGTTTCAAAAGATAGATCCTCCTCTATTTTATGGCCAAGCATAACCTTTCAAATAAGAAGAGTGGATGTGTAAAATTGAAATAATATTTGGTTTCCTTTAGTTTCCTAAGTCTCTAAAGGTTATGTTTGTTATGTTTATGCAAGAAGGTCCATGTTAGAAGTGGTGGTATTTGGTCATTAGGACCTATATTCGAGAGGGATTATCATATGAATTCTCAAGGCCTTATTTATCTTAAAGTTCTGCTTTGAGGGTGTGAAGGTGGAAATGGTGATGGATATGTGATACCTTTAGAAACTTGATGAGTTATTATTGGAGTTCATATATAATTTTATGGATATAGTTCCCAATATATTGGATTTTGTTGAGGATGGTTCCTTGAATGCTAAAAATTTTGATAATGGTTTTTATCCTGATCTATAGTTGAAGGTGTCATAATTTGCTATAACCTTATTTGTTAGGTCCTAAATGGGCTTAGATACCCTAAGTATGGGGTAAATCGGGGTATGGATATTCTTTTCAAAATTTAGATTTCCCCATTATATCTTGACCACATTATTAAAAGGGCCACTTTTTTTCTATTAGTGTTTATATTGCTCTTTTCTTTTACAAAATTATATGATAATGATGTATATAAATTACATAAGGAATGAAAAAACAAGGACACATGGGTTTTTTCTTGGTTCACCCTCTCTAAGGTACATCCAAGGAGCAAAAAATGACAATGTATTGATGTAACAAATCCACTAAGGCTCACTCACAAAATAATGTTTTGGTTAATTTACATTTATAACCAAGATTAGTACCTTTACTATGTTTAGGGTTGGGTTATTTCTTCCCAAGGGTCACTCCCTAAATATCTTTTTCAATGGATCACTACTGATGAAAGGGATCACCTTATTCAACTTTCTTTTCTCACTACTCTAAAAAATATCCACAAATAGTTTATAGACAAGTATGTCACTTTATTATTAAAAATGAATGTATCCCAAATTTTAGAAAGATAATATATTGATGATATTTTTAGGCCACTCCTTCACTTCTGTGAAAACAACAAGATATAGAACATCCACTTTCCAAACAACTAGAACAGAATTCTCCTTACCATATAAAAAAAATCACCTCCACATTGTCATGATATTTATGAAATTTCATGTCTTCCATTCACTTCCTTGAATGTAGTAGTGAATAAAATCCTTTTACAAGTATTTTATAATGCTAAAGATTCTCTATTATCTTATTATTATTATAAATTCTGAAATGAAAATGATACTTCTCATAGGTTAATGTCAGTGCACACCTCCATGTTAAAGATTATAGTGTGATACCCCTACATGAGATCCTAGCTTGTTACTCCTTGAACAAGATCCTAACACATTCCATTTTTCAAGATCCTTCCGCATACCCTGTTAACGTTTCTCATGTGTTCCTAGAATGTACCCTATTTACTCTTTGCACAAGATCCTGGTGTGTACCATGTTCATGATTTCCACAAGATCTAGGCATGAGACCCTATTCATGCTTTGCAGAAGTTCTGGTGCAGGACTGATTTCACGCTTTTCACAAAATCCGGGTGTGAGAACACTTTTATGCTTTTCACAAGACTTTTTTTAGATTATGTCCAATTTAAATCATGTATATTCCTTCAGAAGATATCTCCAAAAACCATTGTCATGATATCTCTCCATGAACATCCTTCTCAGATGTTTCGTTAGATAGAAAGATTTGTAAAATATTTGTCATTATTTAAGGATCAGTTTTGGGTTATTTATAATCATAAATCCTCAACCTTAACTCCAAAAACCAGGAACAACCATTCATTCCACCACCATAGAAATTGATATTATGCGATCCAAGAACCTCCTATAATGAGATCAAAAGTCATAATTTTGATGATTAGTGATGTTGTCTTCCATTGTATTTCATGATCCATCGTGATATACAAAGACAAACATGACCATTTCAAGAGATCTCATCATGAGATCCAAATAAAATCATGAGAACTACATGATATCCCATCATGAAAAACAAGAACAATCATGAGTGTTGCGTGAGATCCCATTGCAAGATCTAAAGACAATCATGTGATCATGAGGTCCTATAATGATATCCCTCGACATCTATGTGATCACATGATTCCAAATAACCATGAGATACCAAAATCATTTCTATATTTTATTTTTATTCATGCACTTCTATGATATCTATCCATGAGAGAATTTTAGACATTTTTGCTCTATGAGATCAATTCAATATTTACTCTTTATGAGATCAGTTCAGCATTCTCTCTCCATGATATTAGTTCTACATTCATGATTTGTGAGATCATACATCTCACCCTCGTGCGAGATCATATATTCAAAGTTTCACGAGATCATAAATTTATCCTTTTCACAAGATCATCTATTCACACTTTTTGAGATCTAACAGTTCTCCCTTGCATGATATCAAACATTTTTACTTTCAATGAGATCAAGAAGTTTACCCTTTTGAAATATCATAAATTCATGGTAACTTATCATTCCTTATTTTACAACTAAACTACATCAACAACCAAAAAACCTTGTCAAAAAAATAATCAACCCAAAATCACCATCAAGAAGGACTTTTTACTAAAAATATCCCCCATTAGGTATATTGATAACTCCTTACATTTTTCTACCATGTTAAAGCTTCTTCCATCTTCTACAAAAAAAAAATATTCTTTTGATTCCAATAAAGATCATATATTTTATCAAATCAATGTCTAATACCACATGAGCCATGATTGGCACGAGAAATAAGAGAATCATGCAAATTGAATCAATAAAACACTTCATTCCCAAACTAGTAAACTACTTTCATCACAAACCCCGTCTATCACAATATATAACTTTTGATTGATTATATTTAGCATCTTTAGACTTCAAACTCCCCCTATTTAATTTCTTCCTCTATCAAATTCTCCCCCTATCTTGATAAAACATTATATCCCCTTTCATAACCATAATTTCTCCCCATTTTTAGTGAAACTGAAGGTCTATTTGTTGTGGCCTTCAATATGGTAAATAACATAGATTGACACATTTTGGAAAAAATCACCATACATCGAGGAGAGGGGGTATGTACATCGACACTCTCTATGTATGGAAAATCGACTTAAATCCAAGATCCAGTCGATACTTCTCAAATGCCTATTTGAGTAAGGCCTTCATCAGAATTTCTGCAACCTATAATTCTATTGACACATAGTCTAACTTCACAAGAACATGCTCCACATTGTTCATGATGAAGTGAAATATTATTTCAATGTTCTTTATCCTAGAGTTATGGACTATATTTTTTCTAATATCTATAATACTTGAATTATCAAAATGAATACAAATCATAGAATTCACATCAATATCCCAATTTATCATAGAATCCATTAGGTGATCCCCTTAATTAAAAATTTACCCCTAGTCAATGATCTTTGTTAATTATATTTTCAATGATCTAAAAAATCATGAGGGGAATGCATTATTATTTTATCTATCTAAATATAGATAAAGATAAATTAGTCTCACACTTTTTTCATGAACTCCATTTATCAACATGGAATTGAAACTTGGATTATTTTATCACATTTTATAATCCAAGTCATATTCTTTTATTAGCTACACACAATTGTAAGATTTTAAAAAAGTGAAGTCCACTTGGAATCGATTCATTTAAAGACCCTTTAATCATACTAAGTAAGGACTCCTTGTCGGAAACAAGAGTTTAATCCACTAAAAATAAATCTTTTAAATCTTACTCAGTTACTTCCCCATTTTCTATAATCATGAATATCTTGAATTATTCATAGGAATCTCTTCTCAGATGAGGCTATATCACCAAGTGTGATTGTCACCATATCTCCCTAAAAACCTTACTTCTCCCATAATTAGTCTTCTCTTGGTGAAAAAATAACACATTAAACTACGTTATGATACCAACGATGGAATATTCCATGAACATTTAATGATTATATCATTAAATTATAGATTTAATAACTCTTTAGTTTAACATTAGGATCTTCATCATATAATCTATTTTTTCCATAGGACACACCCTTCAGATACAGATTTTGAAAAATAGTTTTTTTTGTAAAATAAATTTTTGAATTTGATATCATATGTGTATTTAAATAGTTTATATTATTCTAGATACATGAATCTCAATCAATTAATGCACCCATTCACTTTTAGCACACAAACCCCTTGGATCGTATCTCCCACGTAGTCCTACACAACAACTAGAAGACATGAGAAAAATTTGACATATAGGGAGAGGGGTACATATGGAATCCCAAGGATAGTATTGTGGTCTATCTGGATAGACCAAACCTTTGATATTTTATTATAAATCATTGTACACTTTTTGTGTTTCTTTATACTGCCCAAACTACTTCAACCTTTTTTTCCATTTGACAAAACATTCTTTACCCACATGTCGTGTAATGACCCACTCAATCTCATTGGCTTGAGAATACAACGAATCATTAATAGGCCTTAAGAAACATCCCCAAGACACCAAAGGTATGAAATAAATTCCGAAGGGTTTCAAAAAAAAGTGGGGGATGATTTACCCTATAAGATATAATACCATTAACCCTAAAAACCATAACAAAACAATTCACTATATTATGCATGAATAAATTAATGATAACTCAACCACTTAATTTATATGAAAACCACACCAAAGTGTAATTCAGTTGAAGACAAAGAAACTATTTATGTAAGTAGAATAAAGGTACTAATCAACTCAAAGATGAAAAAAAGGATCCATGCTCCAGAAGCTCCATGCTTCAATCACCAAACACCCCAAGTATCATGAGATGGTACTAAATACGTATGATACTTTACCTTTTCCCATCTCATGAAAGGTAGAATATGAAAAAGAAACAAAGTTACAAAGAAGTTTTGATTAAAAAGATTAGTAGGATTTCCCCAATGACTTCTGTACTCATGCCTCTAGTATAGAAAAGTTATCAACATTTATATAAAATAGTTTATATAAAAAATTCCCCCAAAGAGTTTATAACTAAACACAAAAAAGTTCCAAACCCATTTGTAACCAAATGTAAAGAAGTGCTATATTAACCAATTTTACATAAAATCATAATTCCAGAAAAAAAACCAAAAAAAGATTTAAAACCATTTTTCAATATAATTTTGGCATAAAAATTCCATTCCACTTCCTCACACACCCATCCATGCATGCAACCTGAAACTCCTTATACTCATGAGTGGTGAGTTATCCTTCCACTAAGACTTCACTTAGTGGACCAATTTTATGGGGGAAATTTATGCCCATATCCATCCAAACCATTTTATGAGGGTCCTTCATGCCCTATCCATACCAATGCATAAGAACATACACCACAACCCATGCCAACCAGAGCCAAAATGAAGTGTGTTCATCCAATTCAACCCATTTCAATAAAACAATTCTTTTATTAAAAACCATTAAACAATACAATTTCAAACATCCATTAATTTTTAATAAAATCATTCCTTTTATTGAAAATACTTTAATAAAATACAATTACCATTATTCACTAAAATACCCATTTTAAATTCTTCATTTTAAAATAAAGAATCATACACTTTATATAAGAACAAAAAATTTTCAAAATTCAAAAAATTGACATTAAAGATGGTTTCTAACAGTCAACAAAAGCCAATTAATCATCATTTAATCATAAGTAAATCAATTATAAAGCATTAAAATCAGTTCTACTAAGATAATTCAAGAGTGAGGCCACCTACCTCAACCGTTTTGATGAAAATCGAAAACCGACAAAGAACGCTCACGAAACCGGGTCGATTATCCATGAAAACACATTATATCTCTTCCCCAATAATGATCAAGTCCAAATTTTATCATCTTTGGAATTAAAAATATTAGATATATCCATAATAGCTGTATATCTGAGAAACTGAGAAGAAAGGTGAAGTAACTCTAATTATATCTAGGGAAACATGATAAGAATGGTGAAGAATGATACTTTCTGTAAGAACAGAGATTCAAAATACTAAGGAAGGGCTCTGTATTGATTCAAAATTTATTGGGAGAGGTAATAATACATTATTTGGATAATAATACCAAGTCAGGGCCACCAATGAGAAAAAAAGAGGGAGTTATAGGCAAAAAATAGTAAGATCCTATTTTTTAGGATATAGCTTTAACTCTACGCACAGTTAGCTCGCATGATTAATTTTTTTTTTGCTAACCTTGCGTTAGCTACTACCTTTTGGAAACCCTCACACAACCCCCTTTTACGGTCTCCATAACCTTAGTCCCACTATTCTGAAGCTACTTCCACAAAATGTCTACCACGTATGGTTTCTTTTACAATTTCTACACGGTTTAGAGAAACTGTGTGTAGCCCATGTGCATCCCCCTTTCCCCTAAAAATGATCTAAATTTCATCCAACGATCCCCTACTTCACCCTTAAACTTTATAAAAATCAAAACCATAAAGTAAGGGTTACATACTAGATACATGGGGTGCTAAATTCTCCCCACCATTGGTCTTTCCGTCCTCAAAAAGTCGAAAACCATCACTGACCTAAAAGAGTTCTGGCCATTATGTTCCCAAGTATCTTCCTAAATATGACGATGTTTCCAAAAAACCAAAACTATCCCAATTAATTTTCCACACAAGACTTTCTCTTTCCTCTCCACAATCCACACCAGGATATGTACCAATGAACCATTTTTCTCTAGGGAAACATGATCTTATCTGATCATGTGGTTAAGATCAGGCTGATAACTTTTTAATTGATATACATGGAACACATTATGCACCACACTGAACCGTCGTGGAAATTACATTAGATATTCCACCTTCCCAACCTATTCCAGTATCTAAAAAGTGCATATATATTGATGAGATAACTTTTCCTTCATCCTAAAATAAACATGTCCAAGCCTTGGAGAGATCCTCAAGAACACATGACCAATCACTAAAGACAACAACTATCTTCGTTGATGATCCACATACGATTTCTGATGACTCTAAGACATATCCATTTGTTTCTTTATAAACATGATATTCCCCATTATTTTTGGGACAAAGCTCGTCCCAACTAGTGAAGTCACACATGTTTCCACCCAATAAAGTGGAGAACAGCACAGAAACCCATAAAATTCTTCAAAGGAGCCATATATATTAAGGCTTGATAGATATTATTTTATGAGAACTCCACTAAGGGTATATTCCTTTCCCATGATCCATGAAAATCCATTACACAATACCGCAACATGTCTTGAAATATATGTATCATCCTTTTGGATTTCCCATCCATCTAAGGATGATGAACTATACTCATAGTCAACTATGTTCCAAGGGATTTCTGTAATGATTTCTAGAAACGAGATGTGAACCTCATATCTCTATCTGAGACTATCAAAACTATAGTTCCATGTTTCTTTACCACTTCTTGGATATAGATTTTGAACAGATCCTCCCCCGTATGTGTTTCACGAATCGGGATGAAATGAGATGACATGGTAAGTCAACCCACTATGACCAATATGACATCGTGTTTCCGAACCGTTCATGGGAGGCCTTTAAAAAGATACATTGCTATCTACTACAATTTCCTCACTAGAATATGTAAATACAACAACATAACTTCTATTCTCTAATGTTTTGCTGTAATTTTCTAACAAGTTAATCACTTTGAAAAGAATCACAACACTTTACTTTTCATTCCACTCCAAAAAAATATTCCTTTAATGCCTTATACATCTTCTTGAATTCCTGGATGTACAACCCATATTAAAAGATCATAATAATGAACAAGTTTCTACTAAAAAACCTCAGGTACAACCATCCAATCTCTGAACCATGAAAATAAACTACCATCAACTTTACGACCCTCAATGGTCTCCCCACCGTTGAGTTTTGAACTCATTACTAGGAAATTTCCATCAGATGATTGTGAATCCATGACCATATTCACTAAATGTGGAACCACAGAGACAGAAAAGAAATCTAGAACACCACCTTAGTCTTCACATTCCACATGCATGTTAGCTAGGACCTACATTAACTGCCACTCATATGAAGCTTCTTTCTCAAGACTCGCTTATGAATTCCTAATTAATGAATCAACCACTCAATTACCTTTTCCTTGTGTATACATCAAGTCAATGATGAATAAGTGAATATAATTCATCGGTCTTATTTGCCTTAGATTTAAATCCCATTGTGAGAAAATGTGTTTCAAGATATTATGATCCATAAGCACAGTAAATTTCACAACAAATAGATAATGATGCCATGTCATCAAGGCATGGACGACCGAATCTTATTCCAAATCATATTTGGATTATTTTTCACATAAACTCTCAACTACCTTGAACCAAAGGTAACCACGTGGTCTCCTTTCATGAGAACACATCCCAAACTAGATCCTGAAGCATCGCAGTACACCACATACTCCTATCCCAATTCTGGAAAAATCAATATAGGTGATTATTTAAGAAGAACCTTAAACTCTTTGAAAGGCTTATCGAATTCCTTATTCCATAATAATTTAACATTTTTTTTGAAAATATGTCATTAGTGAATACAGTCATGAGAAGTCACACACAAATCATTGGTAATAACCAGATAGACTAAGAAAACTTTTTATCTCAAAGACATTATTTAGGGGTTTCTAAGAGACAACAACTTCAATCTTTTTCAGATCCACTAAAACACCTTTTTTATAAATTACATGGCCATGAAAGTATACCTCTTATATAAAAAAATAAAACTTTTATAGTTTTAGAATACAAACGATGGTCTCTCAAGATTTTAAACACTATCGTTAATTTTTTCTCTTGCTCAGACTTTTTCCCCAAATTCATCAATATTTCATCCAAAAACACCAAAATAAAATAATTTGGGCATTGCTAAAATATCTGATTCATCAATTCCATAAAGAATTCTAGTGGAATCATTAGACCTAAATTAATTTCTACATATTCATAGTGTCCATATCATCTTCTAAAATCTATTTTTGGAATATCTTCCTTCCAAACATGCAATTGATGATATCCTAATCAGAAGTCAACTCTTGAGAACCATTGGTATCCCCTAAATTGATCAAAATATATTAAATGAGTGGAAGGGGATATCTATTCTTCATCATAACTTGGTTAATGTTACGATAATCAATGCACAGTCGAAGAGTTCCATCTGCTTTCTTTACGAACAACACCAGTGCTACCCACTGGTACGTACTTGGCCGAATAAAACCTTTTCTTTCCATATACTCTAATTTCACTTTTATTTCCTTTAACTCTTGTTTTCCTTCATATAAACGGTAAGGTAAATATGACTAGTCCTCATAAAAAGATCAATCATAAACTCCACTTACCTTATAGGTGGTAACCCTAAGAAGTTATCGGGAAAGACATATGGAAATTGATCCACAACTAAAAAAAAAGTGTTATCCTTAACATCTTCGATCAATTCCAAATTTAGTGTCACCAACTGGTAAGAGATTTTTCCCACTGCTGGTGCCAACTATCCTATTTCAGCTGTCATTACAACCCTTTCTCTATTAAAGATATACTTGATGCCATCCTTAGCCGCAAAAGTAATTTTCCTTCTATAACATTCGATGTGAGCCTTGAACGTTATCAACCAATCCATACCTAGGATTACATCAGATACATCAATCTCTAAGACTAAGAAGTCCCATTTCATCTCCACTCCATAAACAGTTATAGAACATACTCTGCTGACAAAGGCTCGACATTCTCTTTCACAAAGGGGTGTTTGAAGTTTTATCAAAAAAGCCATCATCTCTACTTTTAAACATAGAGAATCAACAACATATGAAGGAATAAAGGAATTAAATGAAACAATATCAAACAAAAATTTCATAAGGGTGGAATTCAAAATAATCGTACCTCTCATTGTAGATGGTACATCATGATCATCTTCATTCATCTTCTCAGTTCTATATAACTACTTAATTTCTGTACACTTCTACTTGTTTCCTTGATTATATTTTCCTTTCTGAGGAGTCATGGTGTTCCTAGAATCACCAAGGATAGCTCTCTTCTGGTGACAAGTCTGATTCTGCTAGACTCATCCTATGGAAGCATACGATGCTTGCGACAAAAAATAAGTGTGTCGAGCACCAGACCTCATAGCACTGCGATAATAACACTAAAAATTCCCCATATTCTTGAAGTTATGGAATTATCTAGGTTTTCTTGTACACTCTAACTTTATGTGGTCAAGTGAACCACATTGGAAACAACTAACTTTTCCCTTGGGTTGTGGAGGAAGGTTCACAGATCCAGCCATCTAATTTTGATACATGCTTCCACCTTATAAATAGGCATCCCTCTTCTGTTTGATCCTAGTGTTTGAGTTCCTACCATTTCTCATAGGTATCATCATACTTCCTACTCCCATAGATATTGAGATATCTTATTCATCCATTTTTTCTCTTTTCACCATATCTGTATAATCTGTAATATAAAGTACCACATTCTTCGATCTAATCTCTTGACTTAGCCCCGATTCGAAGATATGTGACTTCAAGGTTGTGCTAGCCGCAAACTTTGGTGAAATGTTTACAAAATTAATGAATTTAGATGCATATTCTATAATAAATATTTTTTAATTCTTTGGGATGAATAAATCTACTGTTATCTGGATCCCGAACATGTGAGGACTGAATTATTTGTTAACAAATTCTTCAAAACCCTCCCAACTAAGCTTGTGATTTATTTTAGCCTACACCCAAAATCCCATCACTAGAATGTGATATCCTTCAGCATATAAATCTCCATATTTAATTTTAGATTCGATGGTTTTCCGAGGAAATCAAAAATACAATTCATCATATTTAACCACACCTCTACATTTTAGGGTTCATAATCACCCCAAAATATGGGTAGATTCTACATTATGAACTAGATGGAATGATTCACATTCCTTGGATCATCCCTTCGGTTCCATATGTCCACATCTTAGAACACTTGAACTATACTATGAACCAGCTCTTGGTTCATATGCAGCTTAGGTGAAACAACATTTTTGTAGCTTCTTCTAGTAGGTTTCAATGGTGGATACTAGGTTACATTTGATAAAAAGAAAAAAAACTAAATAAGTATCACTCTCTATAAAATATTGTTTTAGCATTTCAAATTCTATTACATCAGCTATCATAGAATTTCTTTCTAAAAAATCCTCTTCCCTATTTAACCATTTAAAAAAAATCATTTCTTTCTTTTGAAAATTAACCCATTTTCAAAATGCATCAACTATGCTCTTTTCAAAATAATTTATTTGAAAACAATTGAAATAGTTTTAAACAATTTCCACCCTTTCAAAAAATCATAAATCATTACTCCAAATTAAATATGAAATCCTAGTGGAAATTCATTCCTCTACAATGCATTTACTTTCTGTTTGATTGGATAAACCCATGATAATAAGATCTTAAGATCCTATAAGTGTCTCCAAATTACTTACATACCCAACTCCCTTATTACTTGAAGTTCATCATAAAAAGGTTAGAATTTTCATTTTATTATCTCCATTTCTTGTCCCGACAATAATAGTCCTTTATAAGATCATAACCCAAGGAATATGCACAAGAACATTTCAACTCCAACACCAAGAAAACTGATGACTACATGTTCAATAAGGGAAGGAACAAGCTGGTACCATATATCTGAAAGAAAATTTTGGATCAAACAAACCAATACCATTTGTAATGACCAACTTAATATCATTGACTTGAGAATACAATTAATCATTACTAGGCCTTAAGATACATTCCCAAGATTCTAAAGGCTGGCAATAAGTGATGAAGGGATTCAAATACAAGTGGGGGGCGATTTACCTTTAAAGAAATAAAACCATTAACCTAGAAAACCAAAACGAAACAACTCACTATATGATACATGAATAAATGAAAGAAAACTCAACCACTTAATTTATATCAAACCATAAAAAGTGTAATACAACAGCAGAAAAAACAACAATCAAAGTAAATAGAGGAAAGAAAATTGATCAACTCAAAAATGACAACAAGACTCCATTATTCAAATGCTCCATGCACGAATCACCAAACAACCCAAGTATCACAAGGTGGTTTTAAATATGTGCAATAATTTACCTTTTTCCATGTCTTGAAAGATAACATCTGAAAAATCACAAAATTTACAAAGAAGGGGTGAGTATAAAACTCAGTAGGATTTCCCCAATGACTTCCCTACTCATTCCCCTAAGATATAAAACTTAGAAAAAATTTATAATTTTTTTATATAAAACAATTTCCCAAAATTGTTTATAACTAAACATAAACATGTTTTAAAACCATTTTTAATAAAATATAAATAAGTTCTATGTTAAAGAATTTCCAAACAATTCATAATTCAAGTAAAATAACCAAATAATTTTTAAAACCATTTATCAATATCATTTTGGTGTAAACATTCCATTCCACTTCCTCATACACCCAATAATGTGTGAAACCTGAAACTCCCTATGCTCACGAGCTGTGAGTTATCCTTATACTAATCCTTTACTTAGAGGACCCCTTTGATAGGGTTACATCATGACCATATATGTTTAAATATTTTAATATAATTCCTTCATGCCCTTATCAATCCCAATGTCTATGAACACACACTACAACCCATGCCAACCCATTCCAAAACAAAGTGTGTTCAACCAATTCAAACCATTTTAATAAAACAGTTCTTTTATTGAAAACCATTAAAAAAACCAATTTAAAACACCCATTCCATTTCAATAAAATCATTTATTTTATTGAAAATACTTTAATCAAATCCATTTACCATTATTCTAGAAAAATACCATTTTAGATTCTTCATTTTAAAATCAATAATCAAGCACTTTATACAAAAACACCAATTTTCTAGAAAACCACAAACCGAAATTCAAGAAGGTTTCTAACAGTAAAAAATAGAAAATTAAGCACCATTATATCACAAGGAAATCAATTTTACAAAATTACAATTAGTTATACTAAGATGAGTCAATATTTAAGACACCTACCTTAACCATTTTGACAAAAACAAAAAACGAATGAAGAATGCTAACGAAACCGAGCCGATTATCCATGAAACCACCTTAGATATCTTCCCCTAGGAAGTTCAAGACCAAATATCATCATATTTAGCATTAAAAATCTTATATCTACCCATAATGGTCATACATATAAGAATCTAGTAATAAAGGAGAAGTGGATCTAAGTAGATCTAAGTAAACATGATAAGAACAGTGAAGAATTATGTTATATCTTGAGATTATTCCCTATATTCATATCATCTTCTTATTCATGGGAGATATTATCCATCATGTCATATTTCTCCTTTATTTTATAAACTAACCAATCAAAATAATCATTACTACATGCACTACCCTGTCACTGCGTTTGTTTCACATGAACTAGGTCAGACATGTGTGTAGTAAGATCATTATTTTTAGATTTCAAATTATGAATTTTATTTGAGTTCAAATTATTTCCCATTTTATTAGTTTTCAGTTTTCTAAGTTATTCATATTGGTAATCATTCTTCTCTCTTAGATATGTGGCCACTTCAATGGGCCTTTTATTTAATAATTTTTTCTTGTTGACTTTAATTTCATGCACTTAGATCTGGATATCTTTATATTAAATTTATTCATTCAATTTTTGATGAAATTATATTTTTACATCGTTAACATCCACCGTTTTTCTTCTTGGTATTTCATCATCATAATTAGTTTCAACATCACTTGGAATATTAGTTTGTTCACTCATTCCTATAGTATGAATGACTGGGTATATTTGTTTGCCACATCTTTTATCCAAACTTTTTTTCAGTGATTTTTTGGTTTTCTTGAACTGAATAACACTCTTTCCAAAGACACTTCCACAATGAGGAATGCCACCATGCTTATGTTTCTCATTTTTAGTTTTTTCCTTTTTCATGGAACACAAAGATAATTGAAAACTGATATTCAAATTCCAATATTAGAGTAAACCATGTAAAATAAAACAAATCATAAAAATTAACCTTGATCTCACACAAATTGTTAGGTCCTAAAGGTGTCTAGGTAACCTGAGAGGGTGGTGATTTAGGGTGTGGATATTACTTTCAAAATTTAGGCTGCCCCACAAGATTTTTACCACTTCTTTATAAGAGACACTTTGTTCTATCATTTGTATTTACATTGATTGTATCTTTTCCAACTCTTTCTGAGGATGATTTATAGAAAGTCAGGAAATAAAGAAAACACAGTGATACAAATATTTTTACTTGGTTCACCCTCACTATTCTATATCCAATGATCTTACAATGAAAATGTGTCAACGTACAAAATACACTAAGACTCACTCCAAAAATTATATTTGGGAAATATCACTTCAATGCATAGGATCACTAACTTTACAATATTTAGGGTTATCTCAATTCTTCTTAATGTTCACTCTCTAAATCTATCCTTTAATGGATCACTATAGGTGAAATGGATCACATTCTTCCAATTAATTTTCTCAAAACTTTAGAAAGGATCCACACACAATTTATAGACATGTAGGAACTCTCATTATTAATAATGAATGCACCCTCAATTGTAGGTAGATATTCTATTGAAGTTCTTTCTGGGCTACTCCTTCACGCCTATAAAAACACCTAGATACAACACTTCAACTTTCCAACCAATCAAAATGGACTTATATTTGCTTTATAAATGTAAATACCCTCTAGTTTGGCATGATTTTCAAAAAATTACAAGTCTTCATTTCAATCCATTGAATGTAGCAGTCAACAAAATCCTTATAAAAGTATTTTCTTATGGTCCAGAATCTATTTATTCCTTTACTTATTCTAAATTCAGATATCTAAATGGTACTGCTCACATGGTAATTTTTGATCTTATCTCCATGCACAAGATTCTAGTGTGATGACCTTTCATGAGACCATGGTGCATAACTCCTCGCACAAGGTCCTAGTGTGTACCCTTACGAGAGATTCTGGTGAATACCCTTGCATTATATCCTAACATATACCTTTTTCACATTGAGAACAAGGTCTTAGTGTGTACCCTACTCGTGGTTTGTGAAAGATACATGTGTATACCCTATTCACACTTTTCACAAGATCCCACCACAATAACCTATTTTCACTTTATGTCAGATCCTAGTGTGAGACTGATTTCATGATTTATGAGAGATTCATGTGTGATTCCTATTTCATTCTTTATGTGAGAATTAATTAAGATCATGTGAAATGCTTATGAAATGTAAATCATGTATATTACTTCATTAAATCTCACTATGAACCTTTATTATGTGATCTCTCCATGGACCTCCTTATCAAATGTTTCCTTAGATAAAATGATTTAGAAAAAATTTTCCAGTGTTTAATAATGGATTTGGAGTATTTATAGAAATAAAACACCACATTAACTACATAAATCATGGAAAAATGTTCATTACGCCTGTACAACAATAGAAATCATGCACTCCACAAAACACCTATCTTGAGATCAAAATTTAGTCTTGAAATGGTAAGTGATGTTTTTTTACCATTCCATGCTTGATCCATCATGATATCCAAAGAAAATCATGAGCATTGAATAAGATCCCATCATGATATCCAAAGACAATCTTGAGCATTGAATTAGATCCCATCATGAGTTCCAAAGATAATCATAGATGTTTCAAAAGATCCCATCGTGAGATCTAAATACAATCATGCACTTCATGAGATCCCATCACAAGATCCTTTGACATTCAGGTGATCCTGTGATTTAGAATGACCATGAGATACCGCCATAATTTTCATATTTTCTTTTTTGTGATGTGATTTCATTAGATATATCCACAAGATATTTTAATAAAGTCTTGATCCATGAGATCAGTTCTACATTCACACTCCATGAGATCAGTTTAACATTCGTGATTCATGATATCATAATAAAATTTTCGATCCCTGATATGAGACATTTCACCATCGCATGAGATCATAGCTTCACTCTTTTCATGAGATCAAACATATATCCTTTTTATGTGATCATAAATTCACAATTTTCATGAGATCAAATAGTTTTCCAATGCCTAAGATCATAAATTTCTGATTTTCATGAGATCAAATAGTTTTCCTTTGTACGAGACCATACCTTCATGGTTTTCAGAAGATGAGATAACTTTAACTTGAATGAGATCATACATTCTCACTTTTCATGAGATCAAACAGTTCATCATTGTACAAGATCATCCATTTTCACTTTTCATTAGATCAAATAGTTCTACCTTGCATGATATTATAAATTCATGATATCTCCTCAATAATTCTTCGAAAACTATCCTTCTACAACTAACTCAAACCTTGTAAAAAAAATCAACTCAAAAGCACTATGAAGAGGTAGTTTTTCCAAACATACTTTGATAACATGGTGGGGAAAGTGGAGTGGGTTGAATTTATGTTACTGGGAGGGATTGAGATTCAAAATCCTCCATTAGTTTTTGGAAGTGGTGAAGTCTATTCCAATCAAAATACTCGAATATAGTGGGAGGAATTTTATTTAGGTGTTGGAATTTAGAGGCCTTTAGTTATTTAATCAACTTATTCTTTTGAGCATAGTACCCTTGCATGTCATCATTGTAGCAATCAGGGTCACAATAATCCTTCATGACCAAGTGATTAGATGATATTTCATGTTTGTGGTAATTTAGGCCCTTTCAATAAATTATCAAAGGGTGTCACATGAAAGAAGAGTGGATTCATATTCACTAGGTCAAAGAAGAGCATAGTTCAATCAGATGAACAAGGTGATGGTGTGAGTTTCGTTTGGGAGAAAATATGTTGTTGTTACCTTTTTTTAATGGTTAAAACTTTTGGTGGCACCTTATTATTAGTAATGAAATAGGATGTAGTGTATATTTTGGGAAACTATTATCTTATTCAAATATCCTTTTGGATAATTTTGGATTTTGATGACATGGAGTGGGAGAGTGTTCTATTTTACGTATTATTTAAGTTTCTAAATAATTTATTGGGTTTTTCATGGTGGTACCAATTTAGAGGAGTAGTGTTTGATCAGTGGTGTTGGGTGGACATATAGTTAGAATTATAATATAGTAGGGTGTCCATCATGGTCTCCTGTGTATACTGAAGTAAGAACCATATTTATATCTTATTATTTTATTTGTTTTCCTTTTATGATTTGTTAAAAGGTTAGCACTATCCTCCAAATTCACCTAGTATTGAGTTCACCATGTCCTTTTTTGAATACCGGAGCCTTAGAGTAGGCCTAATGGTCTTGGTTTTGGTATGGTTTTTGGCTTATAGATTGGTACTTTCCTCATTATTTGAGAAGTGGTTTGAGTTCAGTGGATTGTTTTAGGTGGGAAGGTGAGTTTTTTCTCGTGGTGATCAAGGTTTACTTTGGTTTGAGGGGTTGAATCATGAGAGAGTGTGGTCCTTTTTATTTCAACCTAATAAATTGGAAAAGTTGAGGATTCTTTTGGGGAAGAATGTGGAATAGTGAGGAGAGTTTTTACATCCTGGTTTTTATTTTTACTCTTTTATTTTGGTTTATATTTTTATCTTTGGTATTTCTCTTGAGTTTTGGGTGATTTATATTGAAAAATTTAGTTATGGGATATTTTTTTCTGCTTCATGGTTTAAGGGCATGGTTCAGGGGACACGGTGTGACCACATGTGGTTGTGTTAATTTTTATTTCATGTTCTTATTCAATGGTTTGATTTTCATGGGATGTACACAGTTGGGTGAAAACCATTTTTATCCCGTGAGGAATCATGTTTTTCTTGGGGGTCTCTAGACAAGGGTGTATAACATGAGAATACTTAGCCCTAACCGTGTTGAAAGAATGTGCATGGCTCTATAATTTTTGATAGAAACAAACTGCATTATTAGTACACATTTTCCCAAACTATATAGTTAAAACATGTGGGTGGGATATGAGTTTATTAAGGGAGTAATGGTTGGCACAATGTTTCAAAAAATGTTAGATCAAGCAATAAATAGTGCTCAATTTCATTAAAAGTTTTTTTACCTTTCTACCCACTTTTAATTATAACACCCAAATGCTTCTTTCTCCCCAAATTTGAGTCTAGTGACCCTAGCGGAGATCCTCCTTTATTTTTCACACCTCACCTCCTTTTCTTATGGTGGAATCAAGAGATTTGTTTGAGTGTGGTGGTATTGTTTCAAGGAATTCCCTTAATATCTTCTTCCCCTTCTATATTCTCCCATTTTTTCATTGGTTACTCTTCTCCATTGGTCTTAATGGTATAATTTTTATGTTTATATAGTTTTAATTTATGGTTTTTCTCTCACTATGTTTCCTTTTGGTCATTCTTTCTTATTTTTACCCCTTTAAAGATGATTTGGGTTTCCATTATTGAATCACTTGTGGTTTGAGATAGGGTTACCTATGCATTTGGCATCTAAATTGAAAAAACATTGATTTATTGATGATTTCACGTCAATTTGATGTTAATTAGTTTAATTTATGTTTATAGTAATTATATTAAATTAAATCACGTTTCTTCCCCTTGAAATAAGCTTTTTTGGAATTGTCTTATGTGACCTTTCACACCAAGTGTTTGATAAAATGCCCAGTTGTCTTTTATAAGTGGTTTGTGGTTTCTAAATGATATTTTGGATTTCATAAGGTGTTATAAATATATCATAAACTCAAATTGGTGTTGTGGACCTTTTTTAAATGGTTTTCACCCAAAGGCTATGTATGGCCCAGTTGGCACTTTCGAAATGGGTTTTCTTTAGAAAAATATCTATGGGGTATTCCTATTACCTGGTCCATGTTAAAGGAAAATGGATTTACATGGAATAGGACCTCCCTTATGAACTGATGGATTAAAGGAAAAGGATTTCTGTTTGGAGTGTGGTTTTTAGGGTGATTATTTTGTGTGCGTTTTTGTTTCCTTTATATATATACATAGTGGGTTGTTTGATATTACTTGGCTCACTCCGACATTAGATATAAAATAGTTTCATAGTATAGCTAGTGGAATATATGGAAACACTTGTTGCGCTAGTTTAGGATTACGCTATGGCTAGTGGTCACTTAGTATGGAAACACATTACATTGGGAGTGTTCCCCTCAGTAAGGCTAGGTATGGTAAGACCAAGCGTAAGGAACTTTTATTGCATCAGACACACCAACAAGATGGATCAGTTTCAGTATGTTCATGATTTCCCCCCCGAGCTCCTTGGAATTCCCATATTCTATAACACTTATTTATATATATTCTAGATGATTTATATTACTATTGTATTTAGATTCATGTTTGGTGTTTTCTATTGACCTCATTGTGCATGTTTTTCTTATACTTCCACTTTTTGATTTATTGATTTTGTAAAAGTGAGTATTTTGTTTTCAAATGGTTCATGGATAATGTTTTGAAAATTTATTACACTCCTTTCCTATTTTTAAATAAAAACATAAATATTATTACTCTCTATTTTGTTCTCCAAAATGTTAAAGACACTTTCTTGGAAAAGATAACTATTTAAAATAAAAAGGGAAATGTGTTGGGATTTTTTTCAAAAATGAAATGTCTAAAAAAATCTATTTATATACTATATTTCAAACCTAAAATTGGTGAATATTTTATTTAATGGAAATTAATGGGTAATAGTTTACTTGGGAACACCTACTGAATTTTAATAATCACTCCTATACTTTATTTCTTATTTTTAGACTTAGGTTTAGGTTTCTACTTGGTTTCTATTTTCATGGTACGATATTGGGTTTTGGGATCAGAGAGTGACCCATGAAGTCACATGGAGATTTACTGATCACTAGGTTTGTTTTGGTTTTATTTCTAGTTTATTTTATGATTTCAACTTTGGTTCTCTTTATTTTCACTAGGCTACTCAATTATTTTATACTACTATTATTTATTCATTTCAGGATAAATTGTTCCAATTTTCTCTCATTGATGTCCTTTATGTTTGTTTCCACCAAGGGGTGATTGGGAACATGCCTCAGGGATGTTGTGAGCTAACTTAGGTGACTGTTTTGGGGTTGAACAGGGTTGTCTCATGACATATCATGTAAAAAAATTAAGTGGGTTAAATTTAATTTTGGAAAAAAAATAAGTTTTCAAGGCAAAAATTCAGTTTCCATGGTAAAGTAAATTTATGTAAAAAGGTTAAACTAAGGGGTTAATACATAAAATATCATATAACAATATCTCTACATGAGTGTTTGGGGGGGTTAATTACATCACATCATCCATTCTTCATTATTTATACACATTGGATCCACATTATATATAAAAGGCATTCCTTTCACATTAAGAAATGGATATTTTCTAAAATGCCACTCAAACTCATCTATAAAAGGATTCCTTCTCTTCCTATTTAAAACATAAAATTTTATTTCATTTTTTCTTGATCCAATGAACATAATATCTCCCTATAAATCTTATCTGACATTTAGGAACCTCTAGTAATATGAAGGTGTCTGAAATCTCTCATATCCAAAAGCCTCTTTAGAAGAAGATTAAAGTATCTAACCAAAGTGATATCCTTAGGTAATAATTATTATCTATCTTATTATCCGAATCTTATTTAATTTTATTTATAAATTTAATTTTTTTAAATCATAAATCAACTATATGTGTTATATTATTACTATAAAATGACATGTTCTCACTCATTCAATCAATATAATGTGTACTTGTTTGGGTTAGTTTTACTTCTATGAATGATTTTTTAGAATTAACATAATTAATGTATAAATAGAATATATATACTAGTAATATAATTTAATAATTATTAACTTATGATATTTTAATATTTTATTAATTTTAATACGATAGTATATATTCACTAATAAATTCAAATATTTTGTTACTTCAATAGTCACCAAAAATAGTATTTTTAATCCTTGAATGTGAACCATATCCAAAAGATATGTGAAAGAACCATGTAAATCCATATGTATATAAAAAATCATTATGAACATTAAAATGGTGATGAACCCATGATTAAGGGTAAAGTACTAGAACTATCAAATAGGATCATGTATGCAAAACCCGAACAATTAACACCCTAATATAAATTTTGATAATTAAAATTTAATATGATTGTATTAATGAATTAAAATATGGATGATATGAGAAAAAATATATATTAATAAGGTTTTTTAATATTAATAATAAATATAAAATTATGATACCTAGAGTTAGAGCACATCTGGGAAAGAAAAAATATTACTTAAGGGTTCCTCACCTGAATTCCCCTTCATTGAGATCTACTATATATTCATCACTTATTTTATTTTATGTGGTTTTTATAATGCCACAATTATGTATTTCATAATTTTTCTAAATTAATTAATTTGATTTAAAAATATATTATAGCTTATTTATTTCGAGGGTTTTTTATTCAAATGATACAGAATCTTCAACGTTTTCATTTCCAATCTCACTTAGAAATTGGTATTTTATAATGTTAAATTTCCATTGATATATATTACAATTTATTTCCATAACAAACCCCAGTTATGTAATGGTCTATGTTTAGAGGAGGGTCTAATAGTTTTCACAGGAGTTAGGGGTTTAACAATGCTTCTTTAGGAGTTACACGTCATATAAATTTATTAAAAGATGTGAAGTTTGGTTTCACGACCTGCCTTGGGTGGTTCACATTGTGTAATGTTTCAGGGTATGGAAAATAAAATAAATCGAAAGGAAATAAGTTTTTCATTGGAAGTTGATATTGTGGAATTACATAGTGTGAAGGGTATTACACATCATGTAATACCCCACTGCTGTAACTTTAAATTATTTTTTCAGCCACTTGGGTTGTCAAACCCTATGGATACAGTGACCCTTCCTCAACCCCAGGTGACCTTTTGAACCATTTTCATCATTTTGATGATTCCTACACCAATTTTTGACTCCAGGATTCTGTCCTTTGATACGTAGCAATTAATCATTTATCTAAGGTGTGTTCTTCCTCTGTTCTTGGGGTTTCTTCCGATTTGGTCACTTTACGATCCTATTTATATTTCCATATGATGAAGGATGATATCTCATGGTTCTAAATGGGATGTCTTTGGTTGTTTTTGTGGTAGTGGTGTCGTAGAATCCTCATATGGACGAATATCTTTTGGGAGAGTTGATCGAAGATCCATTGTGTGACCCATTCTTATGTGAGGATCATTGACACCCTTTCGAGGTCAGATTTCTATTGTATCTATTCAATTTTGATTTATTTGGGAGGGGTTTGATTTTGTTTACCTACAAATTTTGGTTGTTCCAGATTAATCAAAGATAAGAATTAGTTAATTTATATTTAAAGTGGTAGAGGGATTCATTTTTCATGGATTTTTAGTTTTGATATTATTATTGTTATATTTTTATTATACAAGCTAAATGACCAACTAAGAATTATGTCTGTTGGTGGATTTACTTGAACTCAGTACATGTGTTGTGGTTGTTACTTGATAAATATTGTTTCATATCACCTAAAAATAGAAATTGGTTAGTCATTTATATCTAGATAATGAATTGATTCCCCAGGATCATTCTGTTTTGTGATGACCCCTTTGTTAAACAAGTGTAATTAAATAATGGATTCCTTATTAAATATATAATTGTGTTTTTCCTTAGTATATAATGTGATGTGATGTGTGGATTTTTTCTTGTTTGTTTTGTATTTTGGTTGTTAGACAGGTTGTGTGTTGTGGGATGGCTTGGGTGGTGTAATGGAATCTCAGGTTAAGATATTGATTGATTGTGGAATGGATGAGAAGTGTTGTTCAGTGGGTCTATGAATCTGATTGTGCGGTATTGTGTTATCGGTTGGGTTTTTGAGTTAGGGGTTGTTTTTTTTGGTATGTGACCTAATTGGGATGATTTTGGAAGAGGATATTAGTGATTGGTATGGTTAATTCCCCCATATTTTATCCATGAGTAACATTTATAAAGATTCAACCATATCTAGATAACGGTATATGATATAACATGAATTGGTGTTAAAAGAAGAGGAAATGAGAATCCCCTTTAGCTTATCATGGATCTTAAGCTTTTGAGAACCTAATTCCTTGTCATTTATTGTGCTTAGTAGATTATTTTGTAGTGGTGGGATGGATAAATGACTCATTTAATAAAGAATGAAATTGGTTAATTAAGATGGTTGGGAGTATGAATGGGTTTTTTGGATGGTTTTGTGGTGTTTTTCATTTAGAGGTAACATAAAAGTTGGCAGTGTTGTGATTTGGTGGTTTTTCTGAGAACTCATAGGTTGGGAATGAGTGTTTGGGAACATATAAGTATAAACTTGTATTTTCATTGTGATTCTATATGAACCCACCCTAGTTGAGCACTATGTTTCGAACACCCCCATCGTCACGGTGGAGGGTGACTTTCCCAAATACCCTAGTGGGAGGGTGGATTCATGGCAATTATCTCTTCTCTACTCCCTCTTAAAAATGGTGATAGCCCAAGATTCCTTGGGCATGTGGTCATAAGTGAGGCCCAAGTGTTTCCGGGCGAGTTTTCCTTTCCCAGGTGTCTTTTGGATGAGATGTGTTGCGATTTCCTAGGTTCCTTTGGGATGAGACGTGTTGCGCTTTCCCAGTCATCCTCAATGTGTGATGTGTTTTGTGGCCCAGGTGCTTTCTGGTGGGATGTGGTGTGGTTTGTGGCTTGATATCTATGGGAAGGATGTGATATGGTTTGTGGCCTAGATGTCTGTAGGTGGGATGTGATGTGTTGTGTGGCCCAGGTGTGTGCGGGCGGGATGTGATGTGGTTCTTTCATAAGAGGTGGGAGGGTGAAGAAATTTTCTGTTAGGAATGATAGGTTAATCTATAAAAAGTGGAGTGGGTTACCCTATAATTGATGTCCATTATATTACATTACACGAGTTATGTTATTTGATGAGTGTGCCTTAGAAAGGTTGGGATGGTTAGTATATCTGTTTGGTGCTATTTGGTCCTGTTGTTTTCTCAAAGGGGAATTAGTATGCATCTTTCACATGTGCATGAGAGACTTTGGGTTTCCTACTAAGTATCCATGTATTCTCACCCTACATATATAAAACTATTTTCAAGTTTCATTGTGGATTTTTCAGACCGTGTTGGTCCCTACAAGCTTAGAACTTGACTGTTGTTTTGTCACTTCTTAGCTTTACTTTTTTTATTTACATTGTTGACTTTTGTACTTGTAATAGAAATACTTTATGAATGCACATGGGACAATTTGGGTATTTATTTTATATATAGATGTTGGGGTTGTTTTTGGGATGAACCATTTTATCTCCCAATATTGTCTTCTATAAAAGGTAATGCCCCCCATTTTTTGAGACTTGTATACCCATGGTGCTAGTCACCAACCAAGGGCCTACTGGAGGTGGGAATCGGTGGGTCATTATCTCCCTTTATTTATTTTCATCCCATGAGGGGCATCTTTTGAGGGATGGGGTCATGAAAGAATAGTATCAGAGGTGATAGTTGAGATATAGGATGAAGTGTGGGGTTAGGAACAATGATGATTGAATGGGTTGGTAGGACAACAATGTCAAATGATCTTGGTGCATGACATAGGCCAGAGAAGACTAGCCACGAGACAAGATTTTATCCCACATTGATTCGATACAAGGACTCTGAGCCTACTGAACAACCAAGAGAGGCTACACTATTTGTAGGGTAGATACCCTAGGAATGGAACTTTCATCATAATGACTTGTGTTCTTATTTGAATTGATTTATTTTGGGAAGTATGAAATGAATAAAAAAATGGGTAAAATGATTTAAAGTGAGTCTTAAATAAAAATTTCTTTCTACTCATTTTTAGGAAGAATTTGTTTACTTTTCAAATATGGTTCCTAGTCATCGTCCATGTGTGGCCTGAGAAGTTGAGTCTCAATAGGCTGATCTAGTTGATCGATGGAGGGTTTATCTAGTTGAGGAGAATTACCAGTGGTAGATGAAATTGCATTATTTTCATCAAAATTATTTAGGAATGTACGAGGGAAGTGTTTCAAACATGGAGATATAAATCTGGCTAGGTGAGCTTGAGATTACCTTGAGTTTGATCTAGGACCTGACAGAGTATTGGGTTCCTTTGGCTATCATCCAGATGCGGGGAGATGTGCGTTAGTGGTTGACACTTTATCTGAGGGAGAGGAAGGAAGCATACATTTTGTGGGTCAACTATGAGAAGGAATTATGAGTAGAGTTCCTTTAATAAACCATAAAGTCTGAGAAGAGGTAGGAGATACTTTCCCTTTATTAGGGGAGTATATCAGGGCAAGATCTTGGGATCAAGTTCAAGGACCTGTTTCATTTTTTACTAGATCTATTTTCAGAGGAGTCTTTTGTGAGACACCTTGAGGAGGTTCTCTATCCTTCAATCTAGTTTGTGGATACATGTTTTACATTTCCAACATACTTAGAGGATTAGAAGATGGTTTTTTTGATTGAGCGGATACACTTACAAGAAGGTACACCAAAAGAGGGAATCTAGTAGAGTTCTTCGAGAGGAAGAGAGTGGCATGTATCAGGTGTTAGGACCTTCAAGGATTTGACATGCAGGGAGTCAACCTTAGTAGCCTCATTTAAGGACTTCTGGTTCTAGTGGTTCTTATGATATTGCTGTGGGATAGGGGCCAAGGTGTTTATTCTATGGATTTTTTTGGCCATATTTAGAATCAGTGTCCATTAACTATTCGATCTTAGTATATTGGAGGTGGGAAAGTTTAGCTCCATCCTCAAAAATAATTATCGGTGAGACCATTTCAGCAGTAGGGGAAATAACAATTTTCTCCACTAAGGGGAGAAGGGGTAGGTAGAGGCCGAACATAGGATGTTCCATGTGTTCGGGGGCCCCAACCCAGGAATAGTCATAGAGGGAGTCTTCATCAGAGAGGTAGAGGATCCAAGCGTGGTCAGTTTCATGCAGTAGAGGCAACAGTTTGAGCAGGTCTAGAGATCGTCAAAGGTTCGATCATTTTTTAGTACCCTTATTTATGATTTGTTTGATTCCGAAGCTTCACACTTCTTTGTTTTAACCAATCTAGCCCATGATTTGGGCCTAGATATAGAGAGGATTCATGGCCCTTGGTGTTAAGTACCCTAGTCGAAGTCTTGACTAGCTTTCTTGATGTGTGCCAGGGATGTAGACTGATGATGGGACCATATCAGTCCTTTAGGGATTTTTATTTCTACAAATTCATCCATATGATGTAATTCTCAGTATCTACTTGTTTTATTCCATTGATTCTGTTATGGAATGTTTCTATTGGAGAGTCACATTTTCATATGGTGATGGACATCATACTTTTTTCATTGGAGAGAGGAGTTGTCCAATGGGAAGTCGGTATGTGGAACCCCTTCTCTTCTTGTTGGCTGATCTGTTAGTGTAATCAATAGACATTGGGATTGTGGGGTTTCCCAGGGTCATTGGGGAATTCTTGGATGTTTTCCCTAAGGAGGTTGTGGTTCCACCCCCTCAATGTAATGTTGAGTTCAATATATACTTATAGTATGGTGTTTCACTAATTTTATTGGGCCCTTATCAAATATCCTATTATGAGTTGTGGGAGATGAGGATTATGATAGATGATCTAACGAAGAAGGGCTTTATTTGGTCCAGTGAGTCATCGTGTGGTGCTCTGGTGTTGTTCACTGAGAAGGCAGATGGTAGTCTGAGGATACATATGGACTACCAGAGGTTGAATTAGGTAATAGTCAAGAACTGCTACCCCATTCCAAGGGTATATGATCTTTTTAGTCATCTGAGAGGGGATATTTCATTCTCTACAATTGATCTGCAATATAGATATCACTATTTATGGGTGAAGGAGGGTGATATCCCAAATATTATATTCATATGTAGGTATGGGAACTTGGAGTTTGTGGTCATGTCATTCAGGGTTACGAAGGAACCAGATGTGTTCATGGGGATTATGAACTCTATATTATATGAGTTACTATATCAGTTTATCATCGTGTTCATCGATGATATATTAATCTACATGAAGTTAGAGGACTAGCACGACAAGCATCTCAGAATTTAATTATTGATTCTTCGACACCATCAGCTCTATGAGATTTTTTCCAAGTGTATGTTCTAGACATGATAGGTGCATTTCCTTAGGAATATGGTATCTTAGTAGAGTGTGGGGTTAGACCCATTAGAGGTTTAAGAAGTTTTAGGACCCCGGGACACCCTGAGAGGGGAGGGGTGAATAAGGGTGTAAAATTTTTCTTTTAAACTAATGGATCTTGTTCCCACATTCGTTGGAACTAGTTCAACCTGTATGATGGATATGGGAAGCAATAAAACATTCACATGAAAAGATATAACACAACACTTTTCACTTGGTTCACCACTAAGGGATACGTCCAAAGAGTATACACCTACAGGTTGTCGGTCATACCAAATTCCACTATTCTTCACTAGTTGTGGATTACAAAGGTTCAGGAACAATCACTCTGTCCCAGGGTCACTACCTTTCCAACTATTCAGGGGTAGCCCCACTACATTCCTCAGGTCACTCCCATTGACCCCCCTGGTTCACTGCCTTTGGTGAAGTCCCAATCAGTTTATAGATATGAAGGTCTCTTGAAAATATTCACATTGAAGTCCTTGCCTCTACTTAACTCGAGACTTTGCTTGCTTCGAAGTTCGGAAATGATGCACTTGTATGCACTAAACCACTGAACTCGATAACCAGAAAGTGAAAACAAGTTTCACTAAAAATTTCATGCAACCCCAACCCTTTGCGCATAGGACCTTACTATTGCGTGCAATATTGCCTTTTCGCGTAGAAAAATATTTTTCACAACAACACCCTTTTTCGTTCAACTGAATATTTTACGCGCCACCTTACTTTTTATGTGCAACTCTTCCTTTTTTCCACAACTCGAATTTTTCGTGCAAACCGAAATATTTCGCGCAGCATGAAATATTTTACGCAACCCAGAATTTTTCACGTAGCTCAGAATTTTTCACGCAAGCCCCTTTACACGAACCTTTTATGCACATCAGACCTCAGATAATCTCTAAGTCTTCAACCATACAGAATGAGGGGAGTCACCTCTTATTTATAGGCGTCTCAGACCCTAGTGTGCAAAAACCCCTGTGGCGTGAAAACCTCTCATTTGGCACATAATATTTCACACATGTACCATTTTTCGTGCACATCTCCATATTTTTCGTGCAGCCCATGCCTTTTCCATTTTTCATCGTTCTGATTCTGAAACTCTATTTGTGTGAAAAAGCACGATCCATTATTCGTGCACCACATTTTTTTTCATGCCCAACTCAAATATTTCGCACACAAACCTCCTTTTTCTCGCACCAACTCCTCTTTGCATGCACCTCCTTTTACCAACAATCCATGTCTTCATTTTTCGATTTTGAGGCCCAAAAATTTGGCAAACACTGGGAAACAGCCTCACCTTCAATATTGTTTTCTGCTTGAACTGTATGAACACTTTACTGGAACACATTCTGAACTTCCACTAAGGATTGAAAACAAACAAAAACCATACTCCAATTCTTGCATATAATAGCCATGGTTCCAACAGAAGTTGTTTCATAAGAATCTCCCAAAAATGTGGTAGAATTTCATAATTTTCTCAGTCTTTCAATCTATTATGGGAGGTTTTTACCCAAATTATCTCATTTTGAAGCCTCCTTGATGGATTTGAAAATGAAGGGCCAAGATTTTATTTTGAGTGAGAAGTTCCAGGAATTGTTTTGTTATCTAAAGGGGAGGTTTGTTAGTGCTTCAGTTTTATGGTATCCTGAAGAAGGGGCAATGTTTGAGTTGTTCTGTGAAGCTTCCTATCTAGTCTTGAGAGGCATCTTGATGCAGCAGTTATCGGTAGTCTCTTATGGGTTCTGGTAGTCATGTCCCTACAAGAATAATGATTCCACCCATGATTTGGATCTATTAACTGTCTTTTTCACACTAAAGTTTTGGTTGAATTACCTCATTGGGTATCGCTTTATGGTCTTCATGGATCACAAAATTTTGAGGTATATATTTTCCTAGCGAGGTCTGAACTTGTGGTAGCAGAGGTGGATAGAGTTTTTTCGGGACAATGATTTTGAGATCTCCTATGCTTCAGTAAAGGAGAATGTCCTGAATGATTATTTAATTAAGAAGTCGTGGAAGGTGGTTGTTCAGAAATCTGTGGATTCTTAGAGAGTGATGGAGGAGTTTGAAGCTTTTCACTTGGACACAAGAGTGGACGGTGGTGGAGGGTATTTGTTTTAGATGATAGTTTTTTCTTCTCTAATGCATCAATTGGAAGAGTATCAATTGGGAGACTTATAAGTAGGAGTGTTTAATGATCGTGTTTTCTATGGTAATGCTCTAGAGGGATGGTTGAAAGATGGTCAAAACCTGATGTTGTTCTAAAGGAAGTTGTTCATTCTGATGGAAATGCATGAGGGAGACCTTTGTGAGATTCATATATCACCTTTATTTGTACATCCTGGATTCTCTAAGATGTATTATGGCTTGAGGATGCAGTTTTTGTGGCCCAAGATAAAGTGGGTAGTAGTAGAGTTTGTGGAAAGATGCTTGTTGTGCTAGTAGGTAATGTTCGAACAAAGTGTTCCTGGAATTTTCTTGTATCCCTCTTGGATGTTCCTGAGATGATGTTGGATGAAATCTCAATGGATTTTTTCATAGGGATACCCATATCTAAGGGAGGATATAATGATATCTGGGTAGTAGTGGATTGACTGAAAAAATTTGCACACTTCTTAGTGATCAAAAAGTTGGGCATAGTGGATGCCTTGGAAAAATGTTATGTGGATAAAGGTAGCGCGACTACATGGGGTTATGATATCCATTTTCTCTTATCAAGACACACATTTTACCTTGAAAATCTGGAAAGGATTGCTTCAAGATTTTGGCACCCAGTTACACCTCATCACTTCTTTCCACCTTAAGACAGATGGAAAAATATATTAGACTATCTAGATATTAGAGGATATGTTGCGAGAATGCATCTTGGAATTTGGAGGATCTTTGGTACGACACCTAACCTTGGTAAAGTTTTCTTATAATAATCTCCATCACTCTACCATTATCATAGATCTGTTTAATGATTTTTATAGAAGATCATGTCATTTCACATTGTACTGGACATAGGTTGGGGAGATATCTATTCTTTGTCCCGATGTAATGCAGAGCATTCTTGAGAAGCTTCATATTCTACATGAGAAGATGAATGTAGTTCATAACCGATAGAAATCACATGTCAATCACATGAGGAGGTCTTTGGAGTTCGAGGTTGGGGACCATGTGTTCTTAATGGTTTCCCATCAACATGGGAATCAGAGGTTTGGACGGAGGAGTAAGTTTCCTCTTATGTTTTTTGGACCCTTTGAGGTGTTGGGGCATATTTTCGAGGTGGCATTCCAGTTCGCATTGTCACTGTATTTGTAGAGAATTGATGATTTCTTTCACATCTCTCAGCTTCTTCAGTATCTTCAAAATGACTCCCATGTACTTGACTTGGGAGATTAGTATATTTAGGATGGTGCATTGTTTTTGGAGTAGCCAGTAGAGATCCAGGATCATAAAGAGAAGGTGTTGTGTGGATGAATAATTCCCTTGGTTCATGTGTTGTGGAGGCATGGTGTTTAAGAGGAGAGTACTTGGGAGTGAGAAATATAAATGTGTGTCTAGTACCTAGGGTTTTTCTGAGTTTTTCCTTGTTCTGTTTTGTTTTCAAATGTAATGTTTGACCATTTTTTAGGAAATGAGAAATTTTTCATTATTATTTCCCTTGTATTGATATGTGTGTTGTGTGGTATATGATATATTCCCAAAATAAAAAGAGGTTAGGACAATATTCCTAATATATATGCATTAAATGTGATGCGATTAAACCTATCAAGGAGAGTTAGTTCAACCCAAAGCAGATAGTATCTTAATATGGAGGACATAATTACCTGATTCGTGTGTTTAGGATAGTGTTTTCCATTAGCCATAGCAGTTGTTGGTTTGGATTTTCATAGAGTGAGATGGTTACACAATGGATTAGGGGGTAAGGTTGTGTAGTGTGGTTGTAGTAGTTTGAGTTGATGTGTTTGACTAGTGTTAGTACATGAGGAGTGGTGAGAATCTTGAGAGGTATCTCACAGGGTGGTTGTTCAGACCCCTTTTTCATTCTAGGTTTGATTTTGATTCTCAAGGGAGAGAATAATTTGAGAGGTATCTAATGTAACAATTTGTGTTCCCATAGTCCGTTACTTTTTCGTTTTTTGGTTTTGGGAGATGTTTAGAGGAGCTTCTAGGATTTTTCATAGGATCTGGGGGAATAACAATGCTACTGCAGGAGTTACATGTTATGTAACTTCATTACACGTCATAAAGTTTGGTTTCATGTCTTGACCTAGGTGGTTCACAACATGTAATGTCTTAGGGTCTGAAAAATAAAATAAATCAAAAGTTGATGTGTTTTTTGGTGGAAGTAGACCACATGGGATTACAAAGTGTGAAAGGGTATTACAAAACATGTAATAACCCACTATTGTAAAGTTTAACTATTTTTTCAGCCCCTCAGTTTGTCAAACCCTATAGCTAAAGTGACCCTTCCTTGACCCCAAGAGACTCGGTGACCCCTATTCAGTGTTTTGGGGATTCCTACACCAAGGTTTGATTCCTACCTTACATAATTCAATCCATAGAGATCAATATTCGATCTAAGGTTCCTTCTTCCTCCGTTCTTGGGGTTTCTTTTGGTTTGGTCTCTTTACCCTCCCATTTCTTCTTGTCATGCAATGGAAGATGATATCAAATGGTTCAAAATGGGATTCTCTTTGATTTTTGTTGGTGCGGTTGTGTTTCAGTATCCTAATATGGATGAAGATCTTATGGGAGAGGTGATCAGAGATCCTTTTCAGGGCCCGTTCTCATGTGAGGATCATTGACACCCATTTGAGGTAGGATTTCCTTAATTTCTTTTCAATTGGGTATCATGTGGGAGGGGTTATCTTTTTTTTACCTATGGATTTTAGCTGTTATAGATTAATCAAAGATATGAATTTGTAAAATAAAATTGAAGGTGAGTGAGAGATTTTTTTTCATGGATTTTTAGTTTGGATATTATTATTGTTATATTGTGATTATATGGGCTAAACATCCCACTGGAAATTATGGCTGTAGGTGGGTTTCTTACACTATATACGTGTGTTGTGTTTGTTCTCTGATCAAGATTATTTTGTATCATATAAAAATGGAAATTGGTTAATCGCATCTATCTATCTAATGAATGGATACCCCAAGATCATACAGTTCTATGAAAACCCAAGAATTATACAAGCTGAGTAAAATAATGGATGCATTGTTAAATATGGAATTGTGTTTTTCCTTAGTACATGGAGTGATGTGATGTGTGGGGTTTCTATGGTTTGTGATTTAGTTTGGTTGTGAGATATTTTATGTGCAGTGGGATGGATTGGGTAGTGTAATGGAATCTTAGGTTGAGATATTGATTGATTGATGAATGGGTGAGATGTGTTTTGCAACAGGATGGCGAAACACATTGCACGGTAATGTGTTATCATTTGGTTTTTTGTGTTGGGGGATGTTTATGTTGGTATGTGAACTGAGCGTGATGATTTTGAAGGAGTAAAATAGTGACTGGTATCAGTAATTCACCCAGAGTTTTCCCATGAATAACATGAAGAAAGCTTCACCCCATATGTAGATATCAATATCTGTTATACCATGAATGGGTGTTAAACGTAGAGTAAATGGGTATTCCCTTTAGATTATCAGGTCCCTTCACCTTCTTAGAACCTTGTTTCCTTTCATGTGTTTTGGTTATTGGATGATTGGGTAATTCTAGAATTGCTAAATGAATCTTTTAATAAATAATGAAATTGGATAATTAGGTTGGTTGGGAATGTGATTGGGTTTTGTGGCTTGTTAGGTGGTGCTGTGCATTTAGAGGTAGCATCAAAGTTGGTAGTGTTGTGAGTTGGTGGTCTGTCTAAGAACCCATAGGATGGGATTGAGTGTTTGGTATCATATATTTATATACTTGTATTTTCATTATGACCCTATATGCACCCCACCCTAGTTGAGCACTATGTGCCGAACACCCCCATCGTCATGGGGGAGGGTGTCTTTCCCAATCATCCCAGTGGGAGGATGGATGGATGGCCACCAACCCTTCATCGCTCCCTCTTCGAGGTGGTGATAGCCCAATATTCATCGGGTAGGTCATGGTTTGTGAGTCCCAGGCGTGTGCGGGTGAGTTGTGCTTTCCCAGGTGTCTTCGGGATGAGATGTGTTGTGATTTTCTAGGTGTCTTTGGGATGAGACGTGTTGTTCATTCCGTGGTGTCTTCATGATGTTATGTAGTTTTTGGCCCATGTCTCTACGGGTAGGATGTGGTGCGGTTTGTGGCCCAGGTGTCTATGAGTGGGATGTGATGCAGTTTGTGGCCTAGGTATTTATAGATAGGATGTGTTTTCTTGTGAGGCCCATGTGTGTTGGAGGGATGTGATGTGGTACCTTTGGAAGAGGTAGGGGAATGAGGACATTTTCTATTAGGAAAGAGAGACTAATTATTGGGAAGTGGTTTAGGGTACCCTTTCATCGATGTGAATTGTATTACAGTACTTTACTTTCATTATTTGGTGAGCATACCTTGGTGAGGTTGGGAGGGTTAGTATACCTGTTTGGTTCCATTTGGTGTTTTTGTTTTATCACAGGGGAAATGGAATGATTCTTACACATGTGCACATGAGGCATTAAATTTCCTACTGGGTATACCTGTATGCTCACCCTATGTATGAAAAACTATTTATAGGTTTCTAGGAGGATTTCACGGACTGTGATGGACCCTACTAGCTTGGAACATGACTATTTTTGTGTCACTTCTTAGCTTTATTTTTTGTATTTACTTCAAATACTTTTTTACTTGTAATAGTTCTACTTTATTCATGCACGTGGGATGGTTTTTTACTTTATTTTATATATAGATATTGGAGTTTTTTAGGGTATAAACTTGTTTTATTTGGTTCCCTAAAACCAACTTCTTTGAAATTTTTAGTAAACTTATCTTCATGGTTTTGAATATTAATAAATTCCTTATCAAATCATGATTTCTCTTTTGCATAACATATCACGTGATAATTTCCTAAGAGTAACTCTCTCAATAAAAGGTCATAGCAGTTGCCTATTATGATGAGAACCAGGGAGTCCCATGAAAATATTATTTAATAAATGCTCTATGGTAAGATGATATCATTTAAGGACAAAAAATTATATAGGATATTAAGGGTGGAGACTCATATGAATTTGTGGAACATTCTCATGGTGTATTCCCCTGATAATATCTAGTAGGATATTATGAGAACGAGACCCGATAGTAGGATATACACATTATAGGTGTCATTGGATGTTCCTATCTATGGACATGTGTAATGGTCTGTAGACTTTAAGATTATTATTAATGGATATTATGATCATGCACTTTGATGTATTTCTAAAAACCGTGATGACATATACTCGAAGCGAGGTAGGATATGTTGGGTGCATCACGAGTAATATTGTATTAATGAATAATTTGAGAAAGGATTTATCCCTTATATTCATTAATGAAAGTAAATATCGTAGTCCCTTTTCTGGAATCCATATTTCCTAAATAAATTAATGGCCATGGGGTTCTCTAGGCAAGTTTTATTTTCATAAATTAAAAAAATGAGTTATCGAGCATATAGGATGATGACACTGGCATGCAACCGGATCAAATTTGGATATTGTGATAAAGGGATTATATTAAACGATAAGCATTCGTATGAGGTGACATATCATTGTGGAATTAACTTCTTTCTCTACAGGTTCCTTAATGTGTTGTTAGACACTAACCTTGGACTTTTTACAAGCTCTCTTAATTCCGTTGAGAAAGAGGCCTAGAGGGTCACACAATATGTGTATTCATAATTTTAGTTAAACAATTAATTATTCACTAAGTTAAATAAATATTATTATTGGTTTTGGTTTTATAATTATTCAGGTATCCCTGATATCATTTTTATTTATTTATCGATGAATAATGTAGTTAAATTTATTTAAAAAATAAATTGTTATTATTCAAGTTTTAATAAATATTTTGTTAAATATTATTTGATTAAAATAATATTTAATTGTAAATTGCAAGCTAATCACATATAATGGAAGTAATGGTATTTTTTGTTATTATTTGATATGGGGGGGTTCAAATTGAATAATAAAATATGTAACAATAGTTGTGGTAATTATTTATTATTACCCAATGAATTAAATTCTTAGTTACATATTATTCTCTTATTAGTCAAGTGGGAAACCTATAGGATAGATAACTATTTTTGGTTGTGCACAACATTTTGGATAAAAATCTTTCTAGCCTTGAGAGATTTTTCTAATCCAAGAACACTCTTATGAATGAGAGTGGCCATCCTCCATCGAATCAAAGAACAGTTTAGAGGAGGCTCTCAAGGTGATATAGGGAAGACAATGAAAGTGCAAAGACCTTCTATGATAGCACCCGGAAACTCCTTCAACGATGTCTAGAGATTCACAGAGAACGTGTGGATTACTGCTATATGAGATCTAATTTTGATCTCTACAAAGTAATGAAAGGCTCTCTGTAGATCTATGGTCAGACACATCAACGAAGAAAGATAAACCTTGGAGGTATTTCTTTAATTTAATTTAATTAATTATAAAAAAGCATGTCGATCCTCTCTCAAGGTTCCAAGACTCCTTCTTCATTTTATAAATCATTGATTTTACTTTGTGGATATTGGAATTCATCATCATATTGATCCTAAAATAATCATTTATCTCAGTAAAATTTAATATAAGTCGCTGGAACAACCACACTTATACTATGCCTGGAACCTACAAGTGGTATCATAGAGGTCATATTTTTATTTATAATTATTTAAATAATTTTTTGATGATTTACTATTTAATAATTTAGTTTTTCAATTCATGTTTAATCGTTCATCTAATTTGAATTTCAGCATTTGTTCTTCCTCTTTCGTTTCTTATTGATCTAACAGAAATGAATAATGTTTTTGATTAAAATTACATCGAGGATCTCATCAAGAGGTGCCAATGAATTTTCCCAGGTAACATGATAATACACATCATTTATTCAAAATTACTCGCCATTTAATCTTCCACAAACGCTGTTTAATGAGGATTATAGACCATGTAGTTGAGTTCAATGCTTCGGGAGTAATTCGGAAATTAATCAAGTTTTGTGCATTAATAATTGGTGATGTAGTTAATTTTTACACCACATGTTGACCAGGATGGATTGGAACACGATCAACTAGACTACATGCTGTGTGTCCCCCTAGAGATGACATTTATCTCTTTCATGTGAGGGACAAGTCGTGTATCTCTTACACGGCTTACCCTATTGGGGACCATGTTACATGGAGTCTACACCACGTGTGTCCCACTGGACATGCTGTGTACTCCAAATATTTTTGAAGTACACCTCAAACACCATTTCCCAAGGTGTGTACTTTGGATGGACAATGAGGAGGGTACACGTTGTGTAGTTAGATATACACACAATGTACTTTTTCCATATTACATAGATTTAATTTTTTTTCTTATATTATATAACCCTTGAGACATGTTCCTTTGTGTGGGAATAAATCTAGGATACAACATGTGATAGGTGTTTGATATATATATATATATATACATATAGGTTTAATTAATATCTGCATAATGTTCAAAGATCTGCACATCATCAATGAGTTGTGTTGCAATTATAATTTTACGTGCATACTACATGTCACAAAGAATAAAGTGTATACAAATATAATACATGTTAGGTATTTTTGGATGGTTATTCACTGGTTTTCCTCCAAGGTACAATTTGTGTAAACAGTTAATTTTAAATGAATTTATTATTTTTTTTAATATTATAATGGGTGATATTATCAAGGAAATTTTGAAAAATGATTAAGATAAAAGGATTTATTAATTAAGGATACTAATTAATTGATTCAAGCATGATTTATCTTAATAATAACGATTAAAGAATTGAAATCTATTTTTATTAAATAGGTTATTCATTTCATGTTTTTTGATGATCATGAGATAGACCATACCTTTGTATATGACTGGTTTCCTTTTTATTTATTTGTTAAATTAGAATTGTTGCCCTGCATACCTTCTCCTCATTAATATGTGGGGCTTTTGTGGCTATGGTGTCTTTTTTGTAAACCCCCTTTTAACCCTCACATGTGTGTGAGTTAAAAGCATATGTAATGGATGGAGATCCCAAGCTAGTGTAGGGAGTTCATGTTAGGAGCTGAGGAGAAACCAATCCAAGGAGATACAAAGGTGAAGAGGTGGAAACCTATAAACACAAACCTTAAAAGGTTCAAGGTGTTTCTCCCCTAGGCTAGGGTTAGTTTATCAACCGCTAGATAAACTAAAAATTAGAAAATCTCATTATCATACCCTTTATTTTATTTCTTATAGTTTCATGGTTATTCATTGTGGATGTATTTTCTTGATCACATTATTAATAAATTAACAAGAATGCAAGATGGAACTAAAATAAAATGGCTTATACATAAATATTATCAAGACATGGTTAATAACTTAAGTATATCCCACATAATATTAACAAGCATGTGACAAATATAATAAGAGGCAATTTATGCACAAAGGATAATATCACTCAATAAATTATTTAGTTGTTATAGCCTTCCATTACTTCAGTTAGAATCAAACTTATAGTTCAAAGTGTCTGACTAGCCAAATTTGGGGTTCTTTCAATTATCGGTGAATTCTAATTTGATATTTTGGGTTGACATAACTTGATTTACATCATGGGTTGACTTCCAAAGAAGGACTTGGAGTAACTAGGATGAAAGTGTTGAGGAAATCAAAAATAATGATTTCAGGATTAGGGAGTCCACTCAATGGATCAAGGAGTTATGAGTTAATGTAGTTGGAATTTTGAATTCCTATGTAAAACCATTCAAGTTGTTTGACCAGACAATGTTGGGGTGATGATAAATAAATATGGACCCATGCCACTAGAATATCCAAGAAACATGATATTCCAAAGCCAATGGTAAGGGCAATTGAGTTTCAATAAAACAGTGGGAGATAAATGGATATTTATTTATTTATTTGTCTTAATTTTATCAGATAAATTAATAAAACTGTGTTAATATTATTTGAAGAAATATAATTAAAAATTAAATCAAATATATCATTGTTATCCATACTAGATAAGTAATACCTTCTCACTTGCACTAATTTCCAGGAGAGGAAAAGGAACCTTCGGGTCATCCTTCTCCATGAAGGAATCTATATGTGATGGAAGAACCTTTACCAATTGCTCCTAAGAATGAGGTGAGTGATGAAGAGCTCTCTATATATGAGAAACATTTTAATGATGCTATGGATGTTAAGTGTCTAATGATATCATCCATGACTAACGATATCTAGAATAAACACGAGGAAATGGATGCTTATAGCATGATGTCTCACCTTTGGGATATCTAATAATAGAAGATGAGACAAGAGAGGTATGATATCTCCAATGCTTTATTCACTACTAATTTTGGAGAGTTTTCTCCAAATAGACCACATATAGTCAAGGTTATTGGATACATTGAGTGTCTAGATAGCTTAGGGATTAAATTCTTGGATGAGTTGCATAAAAATCTCATACTATCTTCACTACCCATGGACTTAAATAGTTTAATTTTGAATTATAATATGAGAAATAATGATAAGAACTTATCAAAACTTTTGACCCTGATTCACCAAGTGGATAAGGACATGGGGTGTGACAAACTAGTAGTCCTTATGGTGAATATGAAGTGTAAGGACAAGGAAACGGGGACTAATATTTATAAACATTTTAAAGCTCTGGATAACTATCCGACCAAGAATAAGAAGATCCAAAGGAAGGGAAAGGAAAAGGAGGTAGTATGGTTTTCATGTGGAAAGTCAGGCCAATAGAAGGGGAACTGCACCCAGAGTCAAGGGGAAGCCAACGCTGCAATTGTTATTGAGTGAAATCTTTTAATTTCTACACATTGGGTATTAAATAAATCTTGTGGTGCTCAAATCTATATTCAAATGAGGGATCCAAGTATATTTCAAAAAATTGCTAGAGGAGAGGTGGATTTACAAGCTACCAATGGTTTGTGGATGGATTATCTTCCCATTGGTGACTAACTCCTTTCATTTCTAACATAGATGATTTTGGTATTACGAGACTATTATTATATAGAATGTGTTACCAAGAATAGAATTTTTATATCGTGTTTAGATACAGATGGATTTATTTTCATGTTTCAAAATAAATTTTGTTTCTTTTATAAGAACAACATATGTTATGGTATGGAACATTTAAATAACGGTATGTATGTATTAAATTATGAAAACCAAGTGTTGGAAATCAATAACGAATTAGGTTCACATGACTCGTATAACACCCAGTTGTGGCATCACCATCTTTTTCATGTCAATTAGAAGCTCTCGACAAAGATATGTTAATATGGTTATTTAGAATGTTTCAAGATAAAACCACTTTATAGATGTGATGATTGTTTATAAGGGAAAATGACCATACCACCATTCGGTGGTCAGGGTGAAAGGAACACATATCTTCTAGGATTGGTACACAATGATATGTGTAGACCATATCCATTAGAATATTGAGGTGGATATTCTTACATGATTACTTTTACTGATGACTTGAGTAGTTATGGCTATGTATACTTAATTTTGTATAAGTCCGAGTCCTTTGATAAATTCAAGGATCTCAAGAATGAAGTAGATAATAATATTGGTAAGAAGATAAAGAATATTCAATCATATCGAGTTGGAAAATATCTTAACCAAGAGTTCATCTACAATTTATTGGAGTTTGGAATTCTGTCTCAACTCACTCCACCCTATACACCACAGTGGAATGTTGTTAGTGAATGGAGGAGTTGTAGCTTGTTGGTCATGGTAAGGTCGATGACGAGTCATCTAAATCTTCTGTTATCCTTTTGGGGATATGAATTAAAAATTGAGGCATACACATTAAATTGAGTGCTGTATAAAGTGGAAAAGGGAATCCCTTTCAAGTAATAGAGTGGAAAGAAGCCCATTTGTTTCATACATGTGTATGGGGATGCGTGGTGTTTGTTAATGATTTATCAAGAAACAAACTAGAACCCTAGGGAATGAGGTGTATCTTTGTAGGGAATCCCAATGAAATAAAGGGATACTACCTATATTTCACCTCAGACAAGAAAGTGACAATTTCTAGACATGCTGCCTTTCTTGAGAGGGATCAGATCCTAAAAAAGGATAGAGGTAGAAATATTGACTTCAATGAAGTTGATGATCAAGATACACATGAGTTGGTACAAGAACAAGTTCTACAAATCCCCATGGAAGAAGTAGTTCTTGAAACAAAAGTATTGTGTATGAGTATAAGAGAGGTAAGGGAACCAGAGAGGTTTGGTTTTCTTATCACTAAGGATGGTGAATCATTATTGTTGGAAAATGATGAACCCATCTCCTATAAGGAGGCATTATAGAGATCAGAAGCTGCAAGATATCTAGAAGCTATGAATTTTGAGATCAATTTTATATATTTTAAACAAGTTTGGGTTTTGGTCGATGCACTAGTTGATGTAAATCCAGTTAGATGTAAATGGTTATTCAAGAGGAAACTAGTAATGGAAGGTGAATTAAGTACCTATAAGGAATGGATAGTGGCTAATGGTATTAAAAAGATTCAATCAATTGACTATGATGAAATTTTTTCTCCATTTTACTTTTTTAAATCCATCAGTATCATACTTTCCATATCAGATTGCCATGAATATGTGATTTGGAAGATGGGTATCAAAACTACATTACTTAATATGAACCTTAAAGAAGATGTATATATGACACAACATGAAGGGTCTGTGACACTAGATGATGCCAGAAGGGTTTTCAAGTTTCATAGGTCCATTTATGGATTGAATCAAGCATACAGGTCATGGAATATTCTATTTGATGAAGCCATAAAATAAAATAGTTTTATTAATATCAAATGTGAGTCATGTGTTTACAAAAGATTTAATGTGAATGCAGTCGTTATCTTAGTTGTATATGTTGACAATATATTAATTATAGGAAATGATATACTGGTCTTACAATTTGTTAAGGACTGGTTGAACAAGTGATTCTCCATGAAAGACTTAGGTGAAGTATCCAACTGTCTAGGGATCAAGATCATTCGTGATAGATCCAAGAGGCTGCTTGGGATATGTCCACTTACATATATTGACCAAATACTATAGTGATTTATTATTGAATAATCCAAGAGGGGATTGGTTCTAGTGTCACATGGCATACACATTTCTACGAAAATGTGTCCCATATATATTAGGGGAAAGATATAATGAGTATGATCTCATATGATTTTGTCACAGGATCAATAATATATGAAATTATATTCACTATACTTGATATTGGATATGCACTAAGCATGGTAGGCAGATATCAAGTAGATCCAAGAGAAAATAATTATACTACAGTTAAGGCTATCCTTAAGTATCTGAGAAGAACTAAGGATACATCCTTGGTGTATGGAGGAGATGATGATCTTATCATCAAAGGGTACGAAGATTATGGTTTTCAAACATACCTGAATGATCTAAAATCAAAATCAAGATATGTTTTCTATCTCAACAGAAGAGCTATGAGCTGGAAGATTTCAAAACAGCTAGTATTCGCAGATTCTACAGTGGAATCTGAATATATAGTGCCTTATGATATAGCAAAGGAAGCCATATGAATTCAGAATTTTTTCTAAGAGCTTTATGTAGTTCCTAGAAGTAGAGAACCTATCACACTATATTGTGATAATAGTGTTGTGGTGTCTCTTTCAAAGGAGCCAAGGTCACATCAACGGATAAAGAACAAACTCCATAAGTATCACCTATTGAGGGATTTTAATTAGAGGGGTGAAGTTGTAGTGAGAGGAGTTTCCATATAGGAGAACATGGAGGAACCCTTGACTAAAGTCCTATCTTAGAAGAATCATGGATATCATGTGAGAGATAGAAGACTAAAGGTTGTTAGTAGTTATCTCTAGTGAAAGTGAGAATCTATTGGAGTTGGTGCCCTAGAACCAACTTCTTTGTACTTTATGATAAACTTATATTAATGTTTTCGAATATTAATAAATTCCTTATCACATCATGATTGTTCTTTTTTGTAACATAGCATGTGATAATATCCCAAGAGTAGTCGTCGCACTAAAATTTCATAGCTGTTCCCCGTTATAATGAGAACCCGAAAGTTCCATGACACTATTCTTGAATAAATGTTATATGGTTTGATGATATCATTTCAAGGGACACAAATAATATATTCTATCAATGGTGGATACTTATAGGACTTCTAGGCACCTTCTCATGGTGTACACCCCAGGAAATATTCAATAGGATATTATAAGAACGAGACCCAATAGTAAGAAATCCACATTATAAGTTTCATTTTATGTTTCTATCTACATATGTGTGTAATGGTTATTAGACTTTAAGATTATTATTAATGTATATTTTGAGTCGTGAAGTTTGATGTATTTGAAAAATCCATGACAAGATATGCTCACGATGAGGTAGGATACACTTGGTGCGTCACGAGTAATATTGCATAAATGAATAATGTGATAAAGGATTCATCCCATCTATTCATCAAAAAAAGTAAATATCTCAGGCCCTTTGATGGAAATGATATATCCTAAATAATTCCTTGGCCATGGTGTTCTCTTGGAATGTTCTATATCAAAAACTTCAAAGAATGAGTTATTGAGCATATAGGTTGATGGCACTAGCATGAAACCAGCTCAGTTAGAGATATTGTGATAAATGGATTATATTACACATTAAGGATTTATATGAGGTGACATGTCATTGCAACATTAAATTCTTCTCTATGGGCTCCTTGGTGTGTTGCTAGATGCTAGCCTTGGAATTTAGGTTGTCTCACCTAATGCCACTGAGAAAGAGGCCAAGAGGGTTACACACTAAGTGTATCCAGAATCTCAATTATATAATTTATTATTTGACAAGTTGAATAAAAATAATTCTTGTTGGTGGTTTAATAATTATTCAGGTATACCTGATTTCATTTTTATTTATTTATCAGTGAATTATTCAGTTAAATTTATTTATTTATTTAATAAATAAATAGTCATTATTCAAGGTTTGATAAATATTTTGGAGGATGGGAAGACTATTTTAAATGGTCTAGTGAGAAAATAATATTAAATACAATTTGATGAAAATAATATTTAATTTTAACTTTCAAGGTGAGCACATGTCATGAAAACAATGGCATTGTTGTTATTATTTGATATGGGGGTTTCACATGATATGAAAAAAATAAGTAATAGAACTTGTACTAATTATTTATTATTACCTAATGAATTAAATTCCCAGATACATATTTATCTATTGTTAGAAAATGGGGGAACCTACATGATAAATAACTATTTTTGGTTGTGAAAAACATTTTAGAGAAAAATATCTCAGCCTTGAAAGATTTTTTTATCCACGAACTCTCTCAAGAATGAGAGTGGCCATCCTCCAATGGATCAAAGAATGCTTTGGAAGCGACTCTCAAGGTGATTGAGGGTGGAAGATGCATGAAAAAAAAAACTTCAATGATAGCACCCAGAGACTCATTTATTGACAAAAAGAGATTCATGGAGCACGCGTGGATTTTCGTAAGAGGATATCTACTATTGATCTCTACAAAGAAACAAAAAGAAAACTGTAGATCTGTAGTCAGACACATCAACAAAGAAAGAAAAACCTTGGAGGTATTTTTTTAATTTAATTAAATTAACTATAAACAAAACATGTCAAGCCTCTATTAAGGTTCTGGGCCCCTTTTTTCTTTATCTAAATCTTTGACTCTATTCCATGGATACTGATGTTCATCATCATATTGATCCCAGAATAATCATTGATCACAGTAAAATTTAAAGTTGGGAACCAACCCAACCACTCTTATGCTAAACATAAAACCTAAAGGTGATATTATAAGGGTCATATTTTCATTTATAATTATTTAAATAATTTTTTGATGATTTACTCTTTAATAATTTAGTTTTTCACTTCATGTTTAATCATTCTTGTAATCTGAATTTTGAGATCTGTTCTTCCTATTTTTTTTCTTGCAGATCTAATAGAAACAAATAATTTTTTTGATTAAAATTACATTGAGGATCTCATTAAGAGGTTCCAATAATTCTATCTAGGTAACAAAATACTATACACTATGTATTTAGAATTACATTCCATGTAATCATCCACACACACCATGTAATCTGGATTACATACCTTGAATTTGTGTTCAACGCGCTAGGAGTAATTTTCTAATTAATAAAGCTATGTGAGTTAATGAAACATGGTGTAGTTAATTCTTACTCCTCATATTGACCATAATAGACTTGATCACAGTTAGCCAGACTACACGTCATATCCAATGGGCCACCCGGCTGGTGACCATGTAACACGGAGTCTACACAGTGTGTGACCCAATGGACACGCCGTGTACTATGAAGATTTCCAAATTACACATCACACTCCATTTCCCCAAGCATGTACTTTAGATGGATAGTGAGGAGGGTACATTCCATGTAGCCAGATCTACACATCGTGTACTTTTTCCCTTATTATGCAGATTTAAAATTTATTATTATATTATATAACCCTTGAGACATGTACCTTCATGTGGGCATAAATTTGAGACACAATATGTGATAGATGTTCAATATATATATATATATGTATATATTTAATTAACATCTGTGTAATGTTCAAAGACTGCACATCATGTATAAGTTGTATTAAAACTATAATTCATTGTGCATACTAAATTTCCCAAAGAATAAAGTGTTTAAAACTACAATACTTTTGGGGTAGTTTTGGATGTTTATTCACCAGGTTTACTCCATGTTACAAGTTATGTAAACAATTAATTTAATAGAATTTGTTAATTTGTTTAAAATTATAATTGATTATAATCTTAAGGAAATCCAGAAAAAGGATTAAGAAAAAAGGATTGATTAATTAAAGATAATAATTAATCTATTCAAGTGGGATTTATCTTAATAATAAAGACAAAATAATTGAATTCCAATTTTATTTAATACGTAATTCATTTAATTCTTGTGGATGATAATGTTCTAGACCAGACCTTTGTATGTGATTGGTTTCCTTTTAATTTATTTGTTAAATTAGAATTGTAGGCCTATGTGCCTTATCCTCATTAATATTTTGGGATTTCAGGCCCATGGATTATTTTATGTAAACCCCCTTGTTACCCCTCATCTTCATGTGAGTTAAAACCATATGTAATGGATGGATCTCCCAAGCTAGTGGAGGTGGTTCATGTTAGGAGCTGAGGTGAAACCAATCCAAGGAGATACAAAGGTGGACATGTGGAAAGCTGTAAACACGAACCTTAAAAGGTTCAAGGTGTTTCCCCCCTAGGTCATGGTTAGTTTATCAACCAGAAGATAACCTAACCATTAGAAAAGTTCATTATCATACCCTTTATTTTATTTCTTTCAGTTTCTTGGTTATTCATTATGGATGTAATATTGTGATCCCATAATTAAGGAATTAACAAGCATGCAAGATGGAACTAAAATAAAATGGTTTTTGAATAAATTTTATCAATACATTTTTAATCACATAAGTATACCCCTCTTAATATTAACAATAATGTGAAAAAATAATAAGATGCAATTTACACACAAAGGATAAAATCCCTCAAAAAAAATATTAAGTCGTTATAACATTCCATTACTTCAGTTAGAATTGAACAAATATTACAAAGTGATTGACCATCCAAATTTGTGCTGCTTTCAGTTATCAAGGAATTATAATTTGAGGTTTTGGGTTGGCTTAACTTTTTGGACATAAAGTGTTGACTACTAAATTAGGACATAGTGTAACTGAGAGGCAAGTGTTGAGGAAATCGAATATAATGATTTTAGGATTGAAGAGTCCACTCAACGGATCCAAGAGATATGAGTTAATGTAGATCGAATTTGGATTTCCTACCTAAAACCATTCAATTTTTTTGTCAAGACAAAGTTGGGGTGACAATAAATGAATATGGATCCTTGCCACTAGAATATCCAAGAAACAAGATATTCCAAAGCCAATGGTAAGATCTATTGGGTTTCGATAAAACTCTGGGAGACTAGTGGATATTTATTTATTTATTTATCATAATTTAATCAGATAAATTATTAAAATCTATTAATATTATTTGTAGAAATGGAATTAAAAATGGCATCAAACATATCATTCTGATCCATACTTGAGTAGTAAAACCTTCTCACTGGAATTAATTTCCAAGAGTGTAAAAGGCACCGTCTGGTCATCCTTCTCCTTTAAAAGAAACTATATGTACTAGAAGAACCCTTACTAGTTGTGCCTGGGAATGAGGTGAGTGATGAGGATCTCTCTATGTATGAGAAACATCTGAATGATGCTACAGATGTTCAGTGCCTCATTCTATCATCCATGACCAATGAGCTCTTTAAGAAACATGATGAAATGGATTTTTATAGCATGATGTATCACCTTAGAGATCTATATAAATATAAGGCGAAACCTGAGAGGCCTGAAATATTCAATTATTTGTTCACAACTAATCATAGAGAGTTTGTGCTAGCTGGACCACATGTAGTCATGCTTATTGGCTACATTGACCATCTTGACATCTTGGGGATTAGATTCCAGGATGAGTTTCATATAGATCTTATAATATTATCAGGACCCATGGAATTATCTTTTTTATTGTGAATTATAATATGAGAAATAATGAGAAGATCTTATCAGAACTTTCTACCCTAATTTTATAGGTAGATAAGGACATTTGGAGTGAAAAGCATTCAGTCTTTATAGTTAATAGGAAGAGGAAGGACAAGGGAAAGAGGCCTAAGATTTATAAACAGTATAAAGCTCCCAAGAACCTTCCAAACAAGAAGTGAAATATCTAAAGGTAGGGAAAAGAAAAGGAGGTATTATGATTTTCATGTTGAAAGTTAGGCCATTGAAATATTAACAGCACCTAGAGGAAAGGGGAAGCCAAAAGTGCAGTCATTATCAAGTGCAATCTTTCCATTTCTACACATTGGGTATTAGATACAACTTATGGTTCTCACATATTTTTTCAAATGAGGGATCCAAGTAGATTTCAGAATATTTATAAAGGAGAGGTGGATTTAAGAGATACCAATAGTTCATGGATAGTTGCTCTTTCTATCAGTGATTACCTCCTTTCATTGATGACTGAGATGATTTTGGTTTTACGGGACTGTTATCATGTACCATGTGTTACCATGAACATAATTTCTATATCGAGTTTATATACAGATGGATTTATTTCCATGTTCAGAAATAAATGTTGTTTCTTTTAAAAGGAAAACATATGTTATGTTATGGCACATTTAAATAATGGTTTGTATGTATTAAACTATGAAAAACAATTGTTTGAAATTGATAACAAATCAAGTTCACCTGACTCATATTACACCCAGTTGTGGCATCACTATCTTGGTTATGTAAAAGGGAAGTACTTGTAAAATCTATGTCAAGATGGTTATTTAGAATCTTCTAAGATAAATACAATTTATAGATGTCATGCTTGTTTAAAAGGGGAAATGACCAAACCCCCATTTATTGGGAAGGGTGAAAGGGCCACAGAGCTTTTAGGATTGGTACAAACTGATGTTTGTGGACCATTTCTAGGAGAAGATTGTGGTGGATACTCTTACTTCATTACATTTGTTGATTACTTGAGTAGATATGGATATGTCTATTTAATGAGGTATAAGTCCGAGTCCTTTGATAAATTCAAAGAGTTCAAGAATGAAGTATAGAATAATATTGTTAAGAAGATAAAAAAACTTTTATTGGATCAAGATGGATAATATCTTAACCAAGAGTTCATCAAACTTTTATAGGATTTTGTTATTCTTTCTCAAATCACTCCATATTATAAACCATAGTGTAATGGTGTTAGTGATAGAAGAAACCATACCATATTCGACATGTTAAGGTTGATGATGAGTCATGAAAATATTCTACTACCATTTTGTGGATATGCACAAATTTCAAGGTACACATTAAATCAAGTACCAAATAAGGTGTGCAAAAAATCCATTTCGAGTTATTTAGTAGAAAGAAACACATTTTGTCACATACATGTATATGAGGATGCTTAATTTTTTTTGAGGATTTATCCGAAGACAAACTAGCACCCTAAGGCATGAGTTATATATTTATAGGTTATCCAAAAGAAAAAATGATTGCTACCTATACAACCCCTCAGACAAGAAAGTGATTGTTTCCAGATCGTATATTTTTCAGGAGAGGGAGCACATCATAAAAAAAGGATAGTGGGAACAATATTGACTTTGATAATTTTTTTGCTATAGATACACATGAGTTGGTACACAAACAAGTTACATTGGTCCCCATAGAAGAAGTAGTTCCAAAAACACAAGTAATGAATAAGAGTTTAAGAGAGGTAAGGTAACTAGAGAGATATGTTTTTCCTATCACTGAGGATGGTGAATCATTATTATTGGACAACGATGAACCTATCTCTTAGAAGGAGGTAGTTAAGAGCTCAGAATCTGTAAGATGGCTAGAAGCTTTGAATTCTTGTATGGATTCCATATATCAGAACCAAGTTTGGGTTTTGGTCGATGCACTAGTTTATTTAAATCATGTTGTATGTAAATGGGTATTAAAGAGGTAAATGGAGATGAAAGTTAAATTAAGTACCAATAAATCAAGGCTAATGGCTAATAGTTTTCAATAGAGTCAAGGAATTGAATATGATGAAACTTTTTTGACATTTTCCATGTTTAAATCCATTAGAATCAAACTTTCCACAACATCTTACAATGACTACCAGAATTGGACGATGGATGTCAAAACTACATTCCTTAATAGGAACCTTCAAAAAGATGTCTATATGACACAACCTGAAGGGTTTGTGACACCAGGTGATTCCAAATGTGGTTTTCAAGTTATAGAGGTCTATTTATGGATTGAAGAAATAATCCAGGTCATGGAATATTTGATTTTATGAATCCATAATGAAAATGGGCTTCATTAAGAATAAATGTGAGCCATGTGTTTATAAAAGGTGTAATGGGAATGCAGTCATTATCCTAGTCTTATATGTTGATGACATATTACTTATTGGAAATGACATACTAGTCTTACAATCTGTTAAAAAATGGTTTAACAATTTCTTCTCCGTGAAAGACTTAAGTGAAGGAGCCTGCATTCTATGAATAAATATCATTCGTGATAGATATAAGAGGCTTCTTGGGCTGTGTTAGAATACATAAATTGTCTAGATACTAAAGATATTTAGTATGGAACAATCCAACAGGGGATTGGTTCCAGTGTCACATAGTCTACATCATTCTAAGAAAATTAGTCCCCAGAAACAACTGGAGAAATATAGAATGAGTAAGATCCAATATTCTTATGTGATAGGTTCAATCATGTATTCCATGCTATGTACTACACTTTATGTTACCTATTCACTGATCATGGTAGGCAGATATCAAGTAGATCCATGAGAACAATATTGGACTGTTGTTAAGGGTATCCATAAGTATCTGATAAGAACCAATGATATGTTCGTGGTGTATGGAGGAGACGAGGACATTATCATAAGAGGGTATACTGATGATATTTTTCAAATAGAATAAAATGATCTAAAGTCACAATCAGGATATGTTTTCTATCTCAACGGAGGAGCTGTGAGTTAGAAGAGTTCAAAGTAGCCAGTTGTCACTGATTCTATAGCGGAGTCTGAATATATAGCATCTTATGATGCATCCATGGAAGCCATCTAGATTTAGAATGTTGTCCAGAAGCTTGATGTAGTGATTTAAAGTATATTTCCTACCACATTCTATTATGATAATACTATAGTGGTGTCTCTTACAAAGGATCCAAGGTCACATCAACAGACAAAGAACATACTCCGAAAGTATCACCTCTTGATGTATTTTCATCATAGGGGTGAAGTTATAGTGAGAAGAGTGTATATAGAGGAGAATGTGGTGGACCCCTTGACTCAAGGCCTATCTCACTAAAAGCATGAATATCATGTGAGAGCCAACAGACTTAAGGTTGTTAGTAGTTGGCTCAAGTGCCAGTGGGATTTAATTGGAGTTGGTTCCTTAGAACCAACTTCATTGTAATTTATGATAATATTATATTCATGTTTTTGAATATTAATAAATTCCTTATCACATAATGGTTGTTCTTCTTCATAACATAACATGTGATAATGCCCTAATAGTGTATGTCTCACTAATAGGTAATATAAGTTCCCTGTTATAATGAGAACCTGAAAGTACCATGACACTATTCTTGAATAAATATTATATGTCCCGAATATATCATTTGAAGGGACAAAATGATACATGATATTGAGGGTGGAGACTCATAGGACATTGAGGAACCTTCTCATGGTGTATTCCCCTAGTAATATCTAGTAGAATATTACGAGAAAGCATCATGACAATAGGAAATCCACATTTTAAGTGTCATGATATGTTCTATCTGTGGATGTGTTTAATGTCCCTTAAACTTTAGGATTATTATTAATGGATATTACGAGTCATCCAATTTGATGTATAAGCGAAAACCATGACGATATATGCTCGCAGTGTGTTATGATAAGTTGGGTGCATCATGGGTAATATTTCATTAATGAATAATGTGAGAAAGGATTTATCCCTTATATTCAACAATTAAAGTAAATATCTCAGTACCTTTGATGGAAATTATATAGTCGAAATATATCCATGTCCATGGTATACGTCAGACATGTATTATTTCCAGAAAATCAAAGAACGAGTTATTGAGGATACATGTTAATAACACTTTCACGCAACCAACTCGATTGGAGACATTGTGATAAAGGGATTATAGTGCACTGTAAGCCTTAGTATGAGGTGACATGTCATTGCGGCAATAAATTCTTTATCTATGGGTGCCTTGGAATATTTCTAGATGCTAACCTTGGAATTTAGGTAGGCTTTCCTAATTCTACTGTGAAAGTGGTCTAGAGGATCACACACTAAGTGTATCTAGAATATCAATTCAGTAATTTATTATTTATAAAGCTAATTAAAAATTATTCCTGGTTGTGGTTTAATAATTATTCAGGTTTTCTTGATCACATTTTTATATATTTATAGGTGAATAATTTAGTTATATTTATTTATTTATTTAATAGATAAGTATTAATTATTTAAGGTCTGATAATTATTTTAGAGGATGGGAGGACCATGTTAAAGGGTTTAGTGAGAAAATAATAGTAAATATTTTTTGAATAATATAATTTTTAATTTTAACCTGCAAGCTAAGAAATTTCATGTAAATAATGTTACTGGTGTTATTATTTGATATGGGGGTTTCACATGGAATAATAAAATAAGTAACGACACTTGTGCTAATTATTTATTATTACCTAGTGCATTAAATTCCTAGTTATATATTACTCTCTTATTAGAAAAGGGGTAAAACTATAGGCTAGATAGCTATTTTTGGTTGTGAACAACATTTTGGAGAAAAATATTTCAAGCTTGGAGAGATTTTTTTTATATAAAAGAAAACTATCAAGAACGAGAGAAGCCATCTTTCATCATTTCATAGAATTCTTTGGAAGCATATCTCATGGTGATTAAGAGAAGACAATGCAAAGGAAAAGACCTTACATGCTAGCACCTGGAGACTCCTTCGACGATGTACAAAGATTCACGGAGCATGTGTGGGTTACTACTAGAGGAGATGTACTATTGATCTCGTGGGTTACTAATAGAGGAGACGTACTATTGATCTCTTCAAAGCAATAAAAGTCTCACCACATATCTATGGCCATTCAAATCAATGACGAAAGACAAACCTTGGAGGTATTTCATTAATTAAAATAAATTAATCATAAACAAAATATTTCGATCCTCTCTCTAAGTTCCGGGTCTCTTACTTCTTTATCTAAATCTTTGATTTTATTACATGGATACTATCATTCATCAATATATTGATACTGGAATAATTGTTGATCACATTAATATTTAAATTTGGGCACTAGACCAACCGTGCTTTCGCTACACTCAGAATATACATAAATGTCTTTTTTCCCCAAACTTTTTTTCTTATAAAAGGTAATACCTCCAATTTTACGAGATTTGTATACCCTTGGTTCTTGTCTCCAAACTGGGGTCTATTGGAGGCGGGACTAGGGGGTCATTATCTCCCTTTCTTCATTTCTAGCCCAGGAAGGGCATCTTTGGAGGGAGGGGGTCATGCAAAGTTATATTATTCAATTATTGTTATTTTTTGGTTTTACATGTATTCTTACCATTTCTTATACCATTTAACTATAATTCACTTGAAATGATTCTAATATGTGAAACTGGACAAATACTTTCTTTTTTTATTGGAATTGTTCTCCTCCACATCCGTGTTTTTCATATCAATTGATAGATGTACATATCCCTAATTCCATGGTCACATTTTTTCAATTTATATTTATATTTAATTTTGTATACAAAAGAATGAAATAAATATTTTTTTAACATTTTACACATTGTTTATTCCTTTTATTTTTCTATTCAATTTTCCTTATGAATATTCCATTCTATGTTTTCATGGATTTAAAAAGTAATTTTCATTAAAATTCTCATTATTTTATAGAATAATTTTCATTTAAATTTTTTCATTTACAAAATATTGTAAAAAGGAATGTATATTTCCTATTTTTTTCAATGAGATTTTCTAATGCTCTTATAAAGGGTTTTCATCTATGTTTGTTGCAACAATAGTCCCAATACACCATAAGAGGGAGGAAGATGAAATAGTGTATTCAACTATTCACTAGATCTTATTTTCATGTTATCATGAACAACAAGAAATATTCTATCTTTAAAAAAAACATAATATACAGGTGAAAGATTAAAATATAAGGACTTGTAAGACTTATATGGTTCACCACAAAGGGATAGTATAAGGGGTATAGATTGGTAGTGTGTCAACATAACATTGATTAGCTACAGAAACATGATTATAACATCTATAAATTGTAAATATTTTTAAATTAATATTCAACACAATTCATAATAATACATTTTTGATAGCCTTAAAGGTTTTGTTACTTTGGAGACTAGATACATAATCAAATAAATTTATAAAATATACTCAAATTATCCCACATGTTCTTCTATCATATTACTATTCTTAGACATTTCTTACTCAATTCATTTATTCAAAACCATGGTAAAATGGAAACATAAGAATGGGTTAACTCAGATTCTCAGTAGGGGAAAACATAGCAGATATTAAACATTGAACATTAGTGAGAGTAATCATAGGGGTATGAGAACATGCACATAACTTTACAAAATCATAATCAATAAGTCAATAATTATTAATAGTGAACCATATGATAAGGGGTTTTCATAGAAAAATATATAATTAAAAAGATATTGAAATAATAAATAATCAATCATAATCTATAAGAATATATCATAAGAATAAGGCATAATATATTAGCATAAAAATATGGATGGGAAATCATTTCCTTAGTCACAGTTTATTATTAAATCCTCTATAGTAAATTAGGGTCTCCCTATATTACATAATTTCCTTTGTCAATATTCACTCCCAATAATATCATAGGGGTCAGTTTCCCTTACTAAATAGGGTTCACTTCCTAGTATAGTCATTAATATATCATGATTACCCAATGCATTAAAATGCTTTATAATTTTGGGCCCACCCATCACATATTGAAAAACACAAATAGGTTATACACAAGATCATAAAACATTCATCATATCATCATATCATAACTCTTAGAATTTAAATATGCTTTATTCCATCTTCTCATCATAAGATAACCTTTGGAAATGAACTAGGTTTTATAAATGTTTCATCTCAACATAATAAACATCTAAGAAAGAAATTGGTTTCATAGAATCATCCTTAAGACCTTATAATCATAAGTAATCTAGGGATATAAAGTGGATGATATCATAATATCATATCTACAGTAAAGTATAAAAATACTTAATGGATGTTTGTATATACAAAAATACCCTTAAAATATCATTTGAACATTTCTTTGAATATAACAGATTAATATGATTTTATTTTGACACAATTTTAACAAAAAAATCCAATGAAATTATAAAAATAACCATGGAAACATGTAATGGAGGATTTAAATAAAATAATATTCATGATGGTGGGAAACTTTATTAATACCATATATATTAAAATAAAATATTCCTTTCACACTTTTGTTAAAATTCAAAAATGACTTTTTTATAAGATGTTTCATTAAAAGGATTCATTTTAAAACATTTTTAGTAAAGTAAAAGGCAATTAAAGTTTAATTTTTAAACATTTCTTGTATTGGTATAAACATCCATTTTTTAAGATCATGGATATACAATAAAATGTTCGATGACCAAAGGGGAAATAAGGTCAACTTTCATTTAAGAACATTTTTTAACCATTTTAAGTACTAAAGAGAAGAAAATCGTACTAATACATAAAAATTATATAAATAACCATAATATAATGAAATATATTTTTTATGAATAATATCTATATAATATTCCAAAATTTACATTTAGCATAGGCTATCTAAAAAAATGACACTATAACATAAAATCTTACGTCAAGTATTATGTTACTTTATAAGTATTAACACATCCTGTATAATAAATTTAGATTTAAGATAAATATATAAAAAACTATATTTATTTATATCATAATATATATCATTATTTAATAATTTAAATCTATATTTTATTAACAATTTCATCAATAAAACAAAAATTCATGTGAAAACTGATCCATTTTTCATACATGTTTCAATTTCACCATTCTAAAACTTGCAAATTGGTCTTGGTTTCATAATTTATAGAGTCATAATCATGAAATAAGTATCATATTTATTCATTATATAAAATTAAATAACCATTCATATAAATGGTGTTAAAAAATTAATAACATCACTTCCTGGAGATGGTTGTCTATATATATGCATGAGTGATGTTTCCACATTTTGATGGATGGAGTGAGAGAAAGACAAACAAAAATTACCCATAAAAAAATATTTATTATGTAAAAAATATAATATATATTCATTAAATATATCCCTATTTTCATCCATGATAAGTATAAAGGAAAAATTAATCAAATCCCTTCATGGAGGTGATAATCCACATATACACATGATTAAAGTTGTCATTTTCCAACAGATGGGAATGAAAGAAGGTAGATAAGATCTTATAATTAAAAATTAAAAATTATATCTTATATAATCAGTAAATTTATCATAATAACTAACCATGAGGCATTGTGAAGTAAAATGAGTTATATCTCTTCATGGAGCTGGTAGTGCACATGTATGCATGAGTGATTCTTTCAATTCCCATTTAATGGAATGGAGGTGGAAAATGGTTGTACCATAATAATAACAACTTCTAATTATATTTATAATAATAAATTTATCATTTTTATATGGATATGAAATATTTATATGAATTATAATAATAATTAAACTTGAAAAAGTTCAGTTCGAACATATACCTCCTCTTGGAGAAACCTTCAATGAAATGCTTCTTAAGGACCCTTATGTTAGAATTTTAGAAGATTAAAACATATAAGATATTTTTATAAAATTTTATAAGAGATATGGTAGGTTTTTTTATATAATGGTCTTAATTGGTTTGGATAAGAGGAGATGGTGTAGCCTTTTATAAGTGGGGGGAGTCTGACACTTGTAATTATTAAGAATATTAAAATATAATATAGTGACTCTATTGGGAAAGTGGATAAGAACTGAATTAAGTAAAAAAATATGATTTTATAGGATTAATGAAAATTCATAAAATAGGATATATATACATATTTTATGTTATTTTAATCCATATATCTCTAGTTTAACCCCTTGTTAACCCCTTTAACATTTACCGTAGTAATGAAATTTTACCTCAGTTACGATTCATAATGACCAAAAACTATGTTGAAAATATTATGTAACAATAATTTTGATGATTTAAGATATGGAACTAATTTTTCAAGATTCAATTCCAATAATTGGAAATTCATTTTAAAATAAATGAATAAAACAATATAAAACAATTTTCAGAAAAATAAATATTTATGTATAAAAGGGAGTTTAACTTCATTCCATGGCATATAAAAACTATTAAATGAATGATAAAATATTTTTCAACATATTATTTATGTATTTAATTAAAATAATTCATTAGTAATGATTAATTTACATTATTAAGTTAAAAAACCATTTTTTTCATAAAAATCATTTATTGAAAAACGTCTCTTTTTAACATAAAATGCATTTATTTTAATTTATAAACTATTGAAAAAAGGTAATTAGTTCTGTAAATATGTAAAAAAAGTCATTGTTTAGTAATTTTTATTCATACCCACAAATTAAATGTCTAGGAGATAATTATCAAATTAAATAATAATAATTTTGTAGTATATCTTATTCTATTTAAACTCAGTGTTACAAGTAAATAAATCTATCAATGAAATAAAATTTATTTAAAGATAATTATATCATAAAATCCTTAAGTGTTAAATTAAAACTATGAACTATAGGTTGTAAAACTATTTTGGATAGATTCAACATCAATCTAGAGTCACTCTCTCTTTATATCTCCCTACACACTACTTTTAGATAATGAATACAAAGATATAATATAAAGATCACATAAAATAATTCATTAACAAACAAATTAACAACATCCCATAAATCACATTTTTGATGCATTTTAATACCTTATTAAAGTATATATCTTCAATGTATTTATTCTAACTATATCATCCCCTTTCACTACATTTCTATATGTTCAAATATTTATCTCTTCTATTTTTGTCTCTAGATTGTTTATATTCCACATCACTTTTTCCTCCAATTAATTGTCCTTTTAAATAAGGAAATTATTTATCTAAAAATATGATCTATTAATTTTCTATGTATAACCGACTTAAAATTCCATCAAAATATCCATTAACTAACTATATAGAGGCCCATGTCTTCAATATTATCCTAGAATTTAGAATGAATTAAATCTATTGGAATTTTCTATGTATACCTAATTCGCAAAATTTCATCATTGATTATAGTGTGAACCTCATAATATTATCCTAGTTAAAGGGATAAATTAATTCATCATGATGTGATATTTTATCAACCATTATATCCACTTTGTTTGACCAAAAACACTTATTTAAAAATCTAGGTTTATTTTGACATGATATTCATAACTTCCTTTGATCTTCAAATAAGTCAGAACATGGTTCATAGATCGATGAAGCATACTCATGTTCCAATGTTAAAGGACCTAATTCTCTAAAATAACATCCCTATAGATTTTCCATGACCAGTAGTCATAATATTTCGTCTATAATCCTATTTTATGATTGGGCCTATCTTGGCACCGAATGTCTTCAATGGCATGATCATCTTAAGATCTCCAAAACCATTATAATCTACTTGATCATCTTCATGGGGTGATGTATGTGGCATGATGTGAAAAAAAAACTCCAATACTAGAAATGTAATATGTATTTCATTATATATATTCTCTTTCATTTCTCTAAATAAATCTTTAAAAATATATAATTTACTCTTATAAAAAAATAATTAACATTTTAAATATTTTGATTTCAACACTATCCCTTTGCACTGTGAGTAACAACATCATCGCATGGAAAACCATTTTCATTAAAATTAGAATAGAATAAAACAATCCATTTTATGATTAATCTTACAATTTCTATTAATAAATAACATTTTATTGATCTCACTTATGATTAGATTATTTTTTATTTTTTAATATTAATTTCTATATAATTTTAATTGAAGAAAATTATACATGAATATATAATGGCTGATAAACTTTATTTCTTTGTATTTTGGTTTTGGTCCACATTGTCCCTAAAAATAAATCTAATCATGCTTCCCATATAGTTTAATACACCTATATCTCATTCATTTTCTTCTATATTTAGCTCTACAATGCTTCTATAGTCTTTCTTTCACTTTGATAACAAAATGCAACTGATTTCCTTTGAAACATACACTACTACAAAAACTAAGAGATGGTATTTCAATATTTTCTATAACACTATGTGATTCAATACTCATTATACAAAATAATAGAAAATTTTAATTTATATAGTATCATCTATAAATTTTAGATCATCCCTCTCTAGACGAATAACATCCAATGGTTTTTAACTCCCCATATATTCTACACCTAACTTAATATATATTATTAAAAGAACAACCAACATCCAAAAAAATAATTTTATATAATTTTGATTGGGAGATTATAAAAATCCCAAAACTGAAGTAGGTTTTTGAACATGAAGGTTCAAAAGATTGTTTTCAAGTGCTGTTGTATCCAAATATTTTGTGAGTTTTTCCTCCATCTATCAATTTGTACGAATATAATACTGTTTGATAATTCTTAACTCAACCTTCTATTTCGTATGGTGATACCTAATCTCAATATTCATTATTCTGAATTGTTTTACCAGCTAGTTTTTCATCTTTATCTCACTTTATTTGTAATAATTGACTACCATTGGATGATTGATTTTTTCTCTAAGTTATTCCATGTTATATTTCATCCATTCTAGTTTTGTTCTTGATTTTATTATTAAAATATTTTATGATTTAGCTATAACAATAGTATCACTTTATTTTTTCATACTTTTCCTCCCATTATAATTGTTTTAAATTAAAAAATATCCTACCCTTTAAAATTTTATATCCATAATATCTTTATCTTAATACATATCTAAGTAGAAAAAATAATAATTTTAATTCCCTCCACAATTTAATAAAATATAATCATGTTTTTTCATAATGTACCTCATGATATACTTTACAACTAATATATAATCCCCCAGGGGGTAAATTTTGTTATGGGAAGACATGAATATTTCAAAAAAACCATATTTAATTTTTTCACTATAAGAAAACATAAACTTTTAATCATCATTTAATAAAGTGTGGGTCAAAAAAATTTCAATCCTCATGTTCCCAAATAATGTTTCCAAACACAATTGGCATTAGAAGTGGATTGGTATCATGAATTTAAAAAATTATTAGTGTCCTATTTAAATATTTATCAAGTGAAATTAATGTATGGATCATTTTATATTTAGATTTTTTCTAAAGGAAAAAATTAATCTCTTTGAAAATATATATTTCAAAATACATTCTCATCAACCACAAAAATTATGCTAAAAAAATCCCGATTCTTCAAAATATGATATCATCAACATAAATAAAACCATAAAATTACAGTATTAGGTATTTTTCAAAAAAATATTATGATCAAATCCATATATTCTAAGATCCATCTTCATTAATAATGTGTCTTAATAAGAATACCTGGCTCACAGTTCCTACTTTTTGCTATACAATACCTTTTTTAACCTATAAACTTTTGATTCATCATCACGAATAAAAAAATCATGTCATGTTCAATGTATAATTATTCCTTTAGAATTTTGTTTAAATATTTATTTATTGAAGTACATTTGGGAGATTTTTTATTTTATTTATACAAACACATAACAGAATAGACTTATTTTCTCGAGTCCTAACATCAGGGTGAAAATTTATTCCACATCTACTCCTTCAACATGTGTCTATCCATTTCACACCAATATTTCTTTTTTTGTCACATTTCCAAGACCACTATTTTTTTTTCTGAACACCCATTTTGATCTAATGTTAATATATTTGAATTATCATCTATTTTTTGTTTTAATTTATTATCAATAGAGTTTTTGAAAAAATGAAAATGTTTGTTTAAGTATCGGGTGATAAAATGAGTATCCACCCATTGAACATGAAGTTGTTATCCATCAATTGTGGGTAAAAATATACTTTTTTCTTATATTTGAATTCAATATAGTGGAAAGTAATATAAATGATTATTTTAGAGTTGTTACTTAAGTCAAAGATAAGTAATGAAGTTAGAGAAGTACTATCTAAAAAATATCCCATGTGAATACTGAGTGAAAAAGTTGGATGTTGACCTTTACCGTACTACATCTATCGCTTTCAGTAATAAATTTATAACAGATTTAAGGTTTGGATATAATCTAGTATTTTTTAGGTATAATTCATCTAATGTTAATCTATTAATGTAGTCTTATGAAACATTTAAGTGATAACACTTGGATGAAGGCTACAATAAATGAAGTTGAAACTAAAAGTATAAAGGTATAGGACTATATGAAATAATCCATCATGAGTATTTTATATAATTAAAGACTATAAAAATGATCTAAAAGATCTTTGGATATTTTTATGATTCCCATATATTATTTGAATATTTTTCAAATTGATTGGATGTTTTTTAGAAGGCTCAAAAATGATATGAAGAGATTAAAGATTTATTTATTGAATTGTATAATTTATGTAGGGGATTTATGATGGAAGTTCAGCTATGTTTGGACTTGTAGATAAAGATTATTTTAAGAGTTAGTTATGATATTAGACATAGGAATGGAATTTTCCGATTTCACCATAAAGAACATCCTAAATTATATAAACATTAACTACACTTCATTATGATGATTGAAGTAACTTCATAAGGATGATCCCCCAAGTTATGTATTTATAAGTCAAAGTATATAACTCCTCCTCGGTAATTGTTTTTAGATAGAAACCCCTATTAAATTTTTACTTACTTATTTATCTTGAGTTTGATTCTATATTTTTATTTTTTGTATTTATATAAATCCAACATCAACTATCTAAAGAGATAGATCACTCCTAAAGTCCTATATCATTCCTTTATTAAGTACAAGAGTAAGGAGAAGGATGAATCATTCTTAGAATATCCTACTTGAGTGTGGATATTTTTGAATAATGAGAAAGAATATATATCTCGAATGATTGAGAATAATAAGATAATCATAATTGAATACATGTCCATTCTGAGGGACTACAATGATGTATTCCATAGTGAATTGCCTGATCATCCTCCTAACCAAGAGGTTGAATTTTCAAATGAACTTAGACATAGATCTGTATCTATATCAAATAATCCTAAAAGAGTAAACATCATCAAGTTGGAATAGTTAAAGAAGAAGTTACATGAGAATATAGAAAAGAGATTCATACTCCTGATTTCTTCATTATGGGGTTATCCATCCCTCTTTATTAAAAATATGGATGGATCAATGCGCCTCTTCATTGATTATCATGAGCTCAAAAAGTCATATAAAGAACATCTATCTGCTTCCATAGATATAAGAAAAGTTCAATCCACTATGTGGGGACCCGTACATCTCTATAGTGTACCTTCAAAAAAGATATCACCAATTGAAGGAAAAAGAGGGAAGATAATCCCTGGAATTCCTTCCGAACAAGGTATATACACAATGAGATTATAATTATGCCTATCAGACTAAAAAATTATCTAGAGATCATCATAGAAATAATGAATATATTATTTATATATTACCTAAATAAATTTGTGGTATTATTTATATATAATATTATGTTATACTCCAAAATCTATGAGAAGAATGCGGGGAATTTCAATACTTAACTACACGCCTTGTGAATAGAGAATCCAAAGGAAAAGTTTAATAAATGTGTGTTTGGGATATAAGATGTTTTATTAATTTTTTATTTTATCACCTGTAAAGGGATATCTATGGACCCTTATAAGAGAATGGTAATTGTGGATTGGAAAAGATCATTAATTGTAACAATGATATATGGATTCCTTGGACTATCTAGGTATTGAAGAAGATTTTTGGGAAATTTATCATGATTTTAAAACCTGAAAAGAAAGATGAATATGAAGGGAGTAATTTTTTTCCATACTGATTAATATGAAGAAAATTTTTAGTAATAAAAAATATAGGCTTATCATTTCACTAGTCCTCATGCTTTCCTAAAGTGTGGACTTTTTCTTGGTATACATTGATTCTTAATGATAGGATTGGGATGTTTATTGATGTACTATGAAAAATTGATTTCTTGTACTTATTTGGAGTTTAATGTTCATGAAAAAAACTTCTGCATTTTATACATTGAATATATGGAAGCATTATCTCACTGGAGAGAAGAATGAAATATATATGTATTATTATATTCTTTATATATATTCACATAAGGATATTAATATGTGTCAGTGTAGATGGTTTATAGGTGATTAGTGATTATGTGTTCACAATCTATTACTATCCTAGAAAAGAAAATAATTTTTAAGATTCTATATATAGAAAGGATCTTTCAAGAATATCAATGATAATAAATGATATATATAAAATATTTATATAATTGTAATGGAAGCACATGTGAATCACAAAGGAACATCATGATAGCTTTCTCAAATGACTGTTCAACCATCCCTTTTATATAAGATAAGGAATTCACAAATATATTATGTGTAAATACAGAAGAAATTGGAATCTATCAGAAAATGGAAGTCATCAAAGTTCAAAATTTATGAACAAGGAATTGTAGGATTCATTTCACAACTATGTGTGCCATCAAATCCTAAGATAAAGACGGTTATTTTTTTAATGCACATAAAATCATATTCTCCATCCACACAGGGAGAATAAAGATGTATCGAGACCTATGAGAGGTCAATTAGTGGGACAATATGAAGTGGTATATCACAAAATATACATTAAAAGGCCTGGTATGTCAGAAAGTAAAGGATTAAAGGAAAAGGTTAATGGGGATGATGCAATTATTACCCATGCCAACATGGAAATGGGAAAACATCACCATGGTTTTTTTCACAGATATTATACAAATATATAGAGGAAATAATAGTATATGGGTTGTCGTGGAACATCTTACAATGACTAGTCACATCATTAAAAGGTGAGAGGGAATATTACTTAATAAACCTTTAGGGATATACTTTATAGAATTGATGAGCCTGCATTTAATTCCATTAACAATTATATAAGATTGAGTTTTATGATTTACCTTTGTGTTTTGAAATATTCTCTAATATGATTTATAAATTGAGTTAAACTTAAGTATAATTTATAACCCTTAAATTCATGGTAAATTTGATCAGACTCTCCAGACACATGAATACATGTTGTGATCTTGTTCGATGGATTTAAAAGGAGGAGGAGATCAACGACTTCCCCTGGTTGAAATCTCATACGACGACATCTTTCACCGAATTATCAATATTTCTCCGTATGAAACCCTTTATTGAAAGATATGTAGAACACCATCATGATGAGATGAAGTTTTTGAAAACAAGATGTTGGGACCTAAAATGAATAAAGAAATGGTAAAAATGGTTAATAACATTTAGTATCAAATCACAAGTAAACAAAGTTGACAAAGGATCTACGATAAAAATCATCAATGAGACCTAGAGTTTGAGGTTGGAGTCAAAACATACCTATGAATATATATTTAATAACTCAAAATTTTCCCAATCCTTTACTTGGTGAAACATCCTATGTTTAGGGTGTTCAATGAGGCAGTGGTGGATCATTTCAATTATTTTACAAATTTATAGTTTTTTCATCAGTGAGTTAGGGGTGCCGTCATCGACATATCAATGTGTCTTCATGTCCATGCATTGGCATGTTAGTGTGTCAGCATGTTAGTGTGTCAACATGTCAGTGCGTCGACATGTTAGCACATCGGAATTTCATTGTGTTGGAATGTTAGTGTGTTGGCATGTTAATTTGTCAGCATCAGTGTTTTAGGGGCGTCAGTGTTGAAAGGTTGGGGACATCGCTGTCGGTGAGTTAAGGGCATTAGTGTCGGTAGGTTGAGGTGTCATTAGGTTGAGGGAATTAGTGTTGGTAGGTCTAGGTGTCAGTAGGTTGTTGTGTTAGTAACTCACTCATCGATAGCTCAATGTTGGTAGGTCTTGTCAGTGGCTTTGTGTCGGTGACTCCCCCATCATTGACTCACCCATCAGTGATTCGTTTGTAGTTTTCCTAGTTTTTCCCAGTTTTCCAGTTTCACCCGGCTAATGTTATATTTAATGTAAACTGAGTTTAATGCCACCCTCACATGTTTTTAGAGAATTTTAAATGATATTAAAAATATATTTAATATCGTAATACTCTTAGGGGTTTGAGATACCCAAACCGTGTGATCTTGATAATGACGCCACATTAATTAATATTAGAAACTGTTCTTCATTTAAAATAGGATATGGATATTCAAAGCTGAGAACTTCATGTTTTATGTTTCCCCTTGATCTGCCTAGAGCCTTACTCCCCATATGGGTCATGATCCTATTCTAGAGACCCCACTGCTCAGTTTATCTTGGAGATATTTCTTGCGAATCACACAATCCCCTCTTCTTGGCTCAAGGAGGAACTTCGATCCTTTGATTTTACAGGTAGGGAATTATTTTTCTTCCCTTTAATTGTACATCATGTGGGGTGGGTATACAAATTAATCTTTTTGAGTAATGGTTGAATACATTTATTGAAAAATAGATTAAAATTGGATTTCATTAAGAGATAATACAGTTAAAAAAAACTATCCGGGAGTGGCTGATGTTTATCACCTATTTTATTTGTTATCTTTGATTCTTTTATGGTTATCATGGATATATACATTTTGATAATCATGGTTTTTGGTTGTATTTTTTATGCACTAGTGACATTTTGCTTTGTTGAGATACTCGAATAAATGACTGTAACATGAAATATGATTAATCATGTATATTGGTTAAATAAATGGATGCCCCTAGAATCAAGCATGTTCTGTGATCACCCAGGTCATAATTAAGTGGAATTAAAGAAACTTTGTCAGTTGAATCGGAATATATACACATCTTGTTGATAGGTGTGGCTGAGTGCTGTGTTTTTTTGAGTTTTGTGACTTCTGTGAGTTATGTGGTGCTATTATTTGGAGCATGATTGTTGGTACAAAGTTGGACATAGGAGATTGTTTCGTGAGAAGAGTGGGGTATGTCTGTACAATGGGGTTATGGGTTAATAGTAGTTGTTTTGGGCTTTGTGCATGGGGCAGTACAGGGGGTCTGTTGGAATCCCAGTTTGAGAGACTGATTGATTTTGAAGTCGAAGAACTTGTAAGAAGCCAAAATAACTTTGTTGTATTGTGGCCATCGTATGTTGTGTAGTAGGACTGCAATATGGTTATGAAATTTTTGTACTGTGGGACTATATTGGGAAATTTTTTGGGAAGTGGGGATACTGGGCTGGGTTGTGAGAGAAGGATTATGCAATATAACTTTGAAGAATGATAGTTGGTAGTCGGTTGGTTACTATATGTTTAGTCAACCAGACTGTTTGCCTTATGAGGTAGTTGCAGATGTTGTTCATGGTAGTTTCTTGGTAGTTTTGGAATAATTAAAGTGAATCTGTTAATAAATAAGTGGAAATTGGTTGATCTAAAAAGGGGTTGGGTTATGCTCTAGCATTGGCAGTTGTGTGGTTGTACATATAAGGGTAGCAACAATGTGGTTTTGTAAAGTATAATTGGATTTTTTGGGGACCAATAGGTTGAGATGAGTGTTATATTACATATATATATATAAATATTTGTTCCTAGTGACTTATATATGAACCCCACCCTTGTTGACCACTATGTGCCAAATAAATTTATTTCATGGGGGTGGGTGTCTTTCCCAACATCCCAGTGGGAGGACGGATGGTTGGTTACCGAATTTCTTCCCCACACCCTCTTCTGGTTCATGCCACTCGGGGGTATCTGAGCAGGATATAATGTCTTGAGGGTTACCATTGTCCAAGAATATTCAGGTGAGTATTTTTTGCGGATGAGTGGAATATGTGTTTTGAGCCAGATTTGTTTTCCCAAGTGTCTTTAGGATGAATCCCAAGTGTCTTCAAGCGTGTGGTGTGGTTGTTGTGGCCTAGGTTTCTTTGAGCAGGATTATGTGTGGTTTGAGGCCCAGGTGTGTTAGGGTAGTTTGTGGAAGTGGGACTGCATATGGGAAGAGTGGTAGTATCCAAATTTTAACCATTAGGGTTAAGCAGTCAAAAAGTGGGAAAGTGGTGCAGGGTACCCAAATGTCAAGGTGATTATACTATTACTTTACTTGTGTTATTTGGTGAGTGTTCCTTAGTGAGGATAGAATATTTTTCATTCCATGGTAGGTTATATGAGGTTCTACTATTTTCTTATAGGGACATTAGTATGTCCTCCACTTGTTCATGGGTAGCTTTACTTTTCCCAACTGAGAATACTTGTATGCTCACCCTATGTATATAAAACTATTTTTAGGTTTCCAGGAGAACTTTGAGGAACATTCTAGACATTACTAGCTCAGGTGGAGAGACTAGTTACTATTGTTGCATAGTCTCTTTTCTTTTGTTACTTTAATTTGGAGTCTTATTGTACTTTGTATCAATTTTACTTTTGAATATGCATGTGGGAATATATTTTGGATTTAATTTTACCTTTAGTATTTGAATTTATGTGGGATTTACCGTCTTATATCCCGATCTTATAAAATAAAAAGGGTAATGAATTCGATGTAATGTGTGAGATTCAATACCCTTGGTGCTAGTCACCACTCCGGGGCCTATTGAAGGAGGGACTCGGGGGGTCATTTTCTATACTTTATCTTGAGGAAGGAAGGGCCAGGCACTTTTTCATCCCTTCCCTCATATTGAAGAAGAAAGGTTGTGACAAAATGGTATCAGAGGCAGGTTTTTTTGGGAGTTTAAGAGGTAGGATGTAATTTAGAGTTAGGAACAGTGAGTATAGTATGGGATTATAGGGGAACAATGTTATGTAATCTTGGTATGCGAGATAGGCTAGAGAATATTGGGTAGGACACGAGATTTTAGGCCCCCCCTGATTCCATGTAAGGAATATGTACCTACTGAACAAACAAGTGATTCTACACTAAATGCAGGGTAGAGACCCAAGGAAAGGTACATGCATCAAGATGACTTGTGTTCTTCTGTGTCTTGGGTGTTTTGGGAATTTAAAATAAATGAATACTTAAAACAAATTTAAAAGAAAATTTCTACACAACTCAGGATTATGAGTTCCTTGTTTACCTTTTCTGATATAGAACCAAGATGTTTTCCACTTGTGGTATGAGAAGTTGAGGCCCGACAGGTTGACCTGGTTGATCAGCAGAGGTCCGATTGAGAGGAGGAAGATGGCAAGTGGAAGAAGATGATTCTTTCTTTCCAGTGGAAGACTCTAGGGAAGTACGAGGGTAGCGTCTCATACATAGAGACTAAAATTTATCTTTAAGAGCCAGTGATCGATTTTAGTTTAAGCCAGGCTCTTACAGAGTACTGGGTTCCTCTAGCCGTGATCCAGATATGAGGAGTGGTGTATCCGGTGTGGATGCTTTACCTCGAGGAGAGGAAGGAAATTGAGGTTTCATGGGATGTATTTGAGAAGTAGCTCTAGGGGGAATTCCTTTATTCCATAATGAAGTCCCATAAGAGGCTAGAGATACTCTCCCTTAAGTTAGGGAGTAGTTCAATAAGGGAACTGGGGATCAAGTTCAAGGATCTCTGACACTTTTATTCGCATCTTTTTCTGGAAGAGGAGTCCTGAACGATATACTTAGAGGAGGCACTACAACCTTCTCTTCAGCATATCATCACTCCATTTTCTCTGCCGACATTATTAGAGGTTTAGAAGAATGATGAGGTAGTGGAAAGGATCCACTCACAAGAAGGTTTTCCATGAGAGGGGAGCTAGCCGAGTTCATCAAAGGGGAAGGTCATCAGAAGTAGGTCTCTGGTGTCAGGGTTTCCAGGTTTCAGCCAGCGGGAATTAGGCCTCCACAGTTCTAGCTCTGATCTCTTAGTCCTCACCCTTTCCCAATGTTCCCCGGACTGAGGTGTATTGTCTATGGATTGCATTTAAATCTTCAAAAATAGTGCCTATTTTGAGCACCGTATATTGGGGATGGGCAGGTTCAACACCTACCTCAGTAGAAGCAGCTTTCTTTTAGGCCTTTCCTGCAGCAAGGGCAGTAAGCTCCTGCTCCACTGAGGATATACCAAGTTGGGGAAGGCCGACCTCAGGGTACTCCGCAAGGAACTCAACCAAGGCATGGTTGGGAAGGAATACAACAATAGAGGGAAGAGTAGATGGGTGTAGAAAATTTCATGCCACAGAGGTAGCAGTTCCAGCAGGGCCAGATGTTGTTCAAGGTATGATCAGTCTGTGTAGTACTCTTGTGTGTTCTTCTGTTTGATCTGGGAGATTCAAAATCCTTGGTTGAACATGATATAATCCATGCTTTTAGACTAGAAATGGATATACATACCATTCCATTGGCGTTGAGTACTCCAGTTGAACGTCAGACTTGCCTCTTTGATGTTTGCTAAGGATTTAGACTAATGTTGGGGCCACATAAGTCCAGTGAGGATCTTTTTCAGCTACAGATGCAGCCATACAATGTCATCCTATTAATTTAATGGTTGATTTATGGGAACTCTATTATCAACTACTTCCAAATAAGGGTTGTGTTCTCAGATATGGGTGGCAAGTACATGGATTTTGTTGGCGAGTGGAGTTTTCGGGAGGGAAGATGGTGTGTGGGGCCTCTTCTTTCCTTGTTAGCTGGGCTGTTAGTGGAATAAAAAGACATAGAGATGGTGGATGTTCTGGGGGTTGTCAGTGAGTTCCTGTATGTATTCCTTAAATAGGTTGTGAATCTACCCCCTCGACACGACATTGAGTTCGGGATAAGCTTGAAACCCAATGCATGTCCGATTTCAATGGATCCCTATCGAATGGATTCTTTTTGAGTTGTGGGAGTTGAGAAATCAGGTTGAAGACTTGATGAAGAAGGGTATTATTTGGACAAGTGTATCACTGATGGGTGATCCCATGTTGTTTGTAATTAATGTTAACGGTGTTCTAAGACTGTGCATAGACTATCAGAGACTAAATCAGGTGACAACCATGAACCATTACCCCCTTCCATGGATCTAGGATATTTTCGACCAAATAAAGTGAGCATGATGGTTCCCTAAGATTGAGATACAGTCTAGATATCACCGGTTGAAGTTAAATGAGGGTAACATCCCAAGGACTTCTTTTAAGTGCAGGTCTGAGCACTTTGAGTTCATGGTCATGCCGTTCGGTGTTACGAATGCGCCAGCTGTGTTCATGGGGATCATGAACTCTCTATTTCAGGAGTAATAATACTGGTTTATCATCGTGTTCATTGTCGATATACAAATCTACTCATGGTCAGTGGAGGAGCACACCGAGCATCTGAGGATTGTCCTGGAGATCATTCAACACCAACAGCTCTACAGAAAGTAGTTCAAGTTCAAGTTCTGGACACAATATGTACACTTCCTTGGACACTTGGTGTACCAGTAAAGGATAACTATGGACATGTCAAAGGTTGAAGTATTTGTTTCTTGGGAAGCACCCAAGAAAGTGGTGGAGGTTTGTAGCTTCCTAGATCTAGCAGGCTATTATTGGAGGTTTGTACCCAACTTCTCTCAAGTTGCAGCTCCATTGAAAACATTAACAAAAAATAACAGGGCATTGTGTGGAGTGAGAAATGTCAGGAAACTTTTAGATATTTAAATGGGAATATGGTTAGTTCCCCAGTTCTTAGGTTACCAGAGGAAGGGGTGATGTATGAGGTGTTCTGTGATTCTTTTGGCTTAGTTTTGGGGTGTGTGATGATTCAGTAGTGAGGAGTAATGTCTTCTGGGTCTTTGTAGTTTTACCCTTACGAACAAAACTATTCCACCCACAATATAGAGCTTTCAGCGATCATGTTTGCATCGATGTTGTGGCAGAATTACCTCATCAGGGAGTGGTTTGTGGTCTTCACGGATCAGAAGAGCTTGGGGTATATATTCTCCCAATGATACCAAATCCTACGGAAGTGAATATGGATGGAGTTCCTCCAGGATTTTGACTATGAAATCTCTTACACCCCAGGGAATGAGAACATGGTGGCCAAATCCTTGATCATGAAGTCACAGAAGGAAGTAGTTTAGGAATCCAAGAATGCATGGAAGACAATGGAAGAGTTTATCTCTTTTCACCTAGACATTGGGGAGTAAAACAGAAGATGTTATCTATTTTAGATAACAGTGTAGTCTTCCTTGGTGTGATGAGTAGAGCTTCCTTAGTGGGGGGTACTTAGAGGATGAAGTAATGTGTGATCACGTTGTCCATGGTGATGCTCTGTATGGTCAGTCAGAGGATAACCAGAATCAGATTCTGTTCTATGGGAATCTTTTTATCCTAGTGGAAATATGTAAGGATGTTTTCTATGTGTTCCATAGCTCACCCCCTTAGGTGCATCGAAGAGATTCTAAGATGTACTAAGGCTTAAGTGAACATTTTTTGTGGCATGGGGTAAATCGGGCAGTGGCAGAGTTTGTAGCGAGGTTCCTAGTGTGTCAATATGTGAAGGCTGAGCAACATGTTCCCGGAGATCTATTAAATCTCTTAGACGTTCCTAAGTGGAAGTGGGATGACATCTCAGAGGATTTCATTCTAGGACTACCCAAGGATCAGGGATTATTTGAAGCTATTTGGGTAGTGGTGAATCGGTTGACAAAATTAGCTCACTTTCTGGTGATCAAGGATTCAAGAGTAGTGGATGTCTTAACACATAGGTACATAGGTGAAGTGGTGAATCTACATGGAGTTCCAAGATCCATCATCGTAGATCAAGATACATAGTTTACCTCATGATTCCGGAAGGTGTTATAACATGCTTTTGGTACTTAGTTACTCCTTAGCACTACTTTTTACCCTCGGATGGATGGGTATATGGAGCGAACCATCCAAACATTGGAGGATATGCTACAAGCATGCGTTCTATACTCTAAAGTATCATGGGTAAAACAATTAACCCTGGTAGAGTTTTCCTACAATAACATTTATCACTATACCATTGGAATGTAACCATTGAAAACCTTGTAATGTAGACTGTGTTGCTCACTTGTACGCTAGACAGAGTGAGGGGAAGCATCCCTTCTTGGACAAGAGATAGTACAGACAACAACATAGAATTTTCAGCTCATGTGTGAGAGGATGAAGGTGGATTAGAAATGGTAAAAGTCTTATTATGATAAAATAAGTAGGTCCTTGGAATTAGAGGTTAGGGACCATGTGTTCTGAAAAGATTCCCCTCAACGTGGGAAATAAAGTTTTGGAAGGGGAAGCGAGCTTTCTCCTAGGTTCATCAGACGTTTCAAGGTGCTGGGGTAAGTTGGGGGGTTTTCATATCACCTAACATTTCCACCAAGGTTAGAAAGTATCCATAACATCTTTCATATCTCTCATCTCTGTCGGTATTTACATTATGACTCCCACATCAATGACTGGGGAGAGTTGGATATTAAGGATGACACAATGTTCATGGAGTGAAAAATAAGAATTGAAGACTGTGAAGAGAAGGTGTGGTGTGGATGGACCATCACTTTGGTTCATGTATTATGGAGGCATGATATCCTTGAGGAGAGTACATGGGAATGGGAGGCATAGATGCGTTCCCAGAACCCAGAGCTGTTTTGAGTTTTTCCCTTGTGCCTTATTTTTGTGCCTTTCTTGTGATGCAATTATTGTCCTTTTTTCTATGAGATAAACTACTAACTTGAGAATGTGTGTGAAATTTCCTGACTATGGGGAGGGTAGAAACTAACCCCTAATCAAGACACATTATTGTGGATGCGATTAAACCTGTACGGGAAAGACAGGGACGCCCAAAGTGGATAATATCTTGACATGGGGGAAGGAGATCTCTAATCCATGTGTCTGGATGGTGTGACCTTTGGCGTTTTTGTAGTTATTTGGGGAAATGTGGGGCCTTAGTGTTTTGATAGTTTTTCATAAGATATATTACAAAGAGGTGTTCTTGGATGTCAATGTTTTCACTCTATCTTTAGAATGACACAAGGTGGTTTGTTCCAAAGAGGGGTAGTTGTTCAGACCCCTCATTCTTCTAATTTAGTTTTGAATTCTCGAGGATGATAATAGTTTGAGAGGTATCTGATGTAATAACCTTAATTTTTCCCCAGACCTTTCCTTTATGAAAAATCAAGCGTTTAGGGTGTTTTGGGAGGTAATAGTGTCTCATTTAAAGAGTTTTTCTGAATTACTAGTTTTTTTATCGGTGAGTCAGGGGCATCAAAATTGGCATTTCATTGTTTTGGAATGTAAGTGTGTCGGTATGTCAGTGCACCTCCATCGATGAGTCAGGGGATTTGGTGTCAGTAGGTTGAGGGTGTCGATGTCAGTGAGTTGAGGGCGTCAGTGTCGGTAGGTCGAGGAGTCGATTGGTTGAGGTTTCAGTGAGTCAAGGGTCTTAGTGTCAGTAGGTCAATGAGTCAGTAGTTCATTGCGTTAGTATCTCACCCGCCGATAGATCAAAATTAATAGGCCATGTCAGTGGATCTGCATTAGTGACTCCCCTATCGATGACTCACCCATTAGTGACTCATCTTCAATTTTCCTAGTTTTTCTTTATTTTTCTGTTTTGTTCCTCTTACATTTTATTTGAGGTAAACTGAGTTTAAAGCCTACCTTTGGTGTTTTTAGATAATTTTAAATGATATTATGTATATCTTTAATATCCTAATACTCTAGGGGTTTAAGATACCCAAACCATAAGATCTTTACCACGATCCCACATTAATCACTTTTGGAAACCGTTCTTCCTTTAAAATAGGATTTGGATCTTCTTAGCTAGAATCTTTGCATTTTCTATTTCCCCCCTAGTGCATCTGGAGACTTCCTCCCCGGATGAGTTGTGTTCCTATTATAGAGACCCTCTTGCTCAGGTTTTTTTGGAGATCTTTCCTACGACTCACATGATCCCCTATTCTTGGCTCAAGGAGGAACTTCGATCCTTTGATCATCCAGGTTGGGATTTAATTTGCTTACCTTTAATTGTGCAACATTTTCGGTTTTTATATAATTGAATACTTATGAGAAATGGACAAATACTTTTTTTTAAATAATAAATATACAAAAACTGTGTTTGATTAAGAGATAACATAGGAAAAGAAAATAATGGTTAGAGAGTTGGTGATGTTGATTGTCTGTTTTATTTTTTATATTTGATTCTGTTATGGTGGTTGTGTCTATATTATTTTTAAAAATCATGGCCTTTGGTTGTCATTTTTTTTCACTAATGGTGTTTTTTTTGTTGAGATTCTCAAATAAATGACTATAACATGAAATCTGCGTAATCACGTATAATGGTTAAATAAATGGATTCCCCTAGGATCAAGCCTATTATGTGATCACCCGAGTTACAATTAAGTAGAATTAATGAAAATTTGTAGGTTAAACATGAATAAATACACATCCTGTTGATAGGTGTTGCTGACTGATGAGTTCTGTTGAGTTTTGTGAGTTGTGTGAGTTGTGTGGTTCTGTTGTCGGGAGAACGATTGTGGGTACAAGGTTGGACATATGAGTTAGTTCTGTGAGAAGAGTGTGGTATGTGTGTACAATGGGGTTGTTGGTTAATAGTAGTTTCTATTGGCTTTATGTGTGTGGCATTACAAGGGGTGTGTTGTTATCCAAGTTTGAGAGACCGATTGATTGGGGAATAGATGAACTTGTAGGTTGCTGAAATGACTTTTTTGTGTTGTGTCCATCATTCATTTTATAATGGTACAACCATATGATTATAAACATGTTGTGATGTGGGACTACATGGGGTAATTTTTTGGGCAGTGAGGCTGTGAGGTTGGGTTGTGATAGAAGGATTGTGAGGTATAACTTTGAAGAATGATAGTTGGAAGTAGGTTGGTTACTGTGTGTTTAGTCAACGAAAATCTTCGCCTTCTAAGGTGGTTAAAAATGTTGTTCATGGAAGTTTCATGGTAGTGTGGGAATAATTAAAGTGAATACCTTAATAGATAAGGGGAAATTGGTTGAATTAAAAGGGGTTAGGTTATGCTCTAATAATGGCTGTTGTGTGTTTGTGCATATAGGGGTAGAAAAAATGTGGTTCTGTATGGGATAATTTGATTATTTGGGGACTCATAGGTTGGTATGAGTGTTATATTACACAAACACACACACACACACATATTGTAGTTCCTTGTTATTTCTATATGCACCCCACCTTTCTTTGAGAACTATGTGCCGAACACCTCCATTTCATGGGGGAGGGTATCTTTCCCAAAATCGCAGTGGGAGGATTGATGGATGGTTACTGAATTTCTTCCTTGAATCCTATTTTGGTTCTTGTCATTTGGGCATATCCAGGAATGATATAATAGATTGGGGATTAAAATAGTCTAATATTCTTTGGGAGAAGGTTTTCTGCGGATGAGAGGCCTAGGTGTTTGTGATTCATGTTTTTTCCCCAAGTTTCTTCAGGATGATGCCGATGTGTCTTTTGGCGAGTGGTGTGGCTGTTGAGGCTCATGTGTCTATAGGTGGGATTGGGTGAGGTTTAAGGCCCAGGTGTGTGCTGGAGGGTTGTGGTAATGGGACTACGTATGGGAAGAGAGGTAGCATTAAGACATTAGACTTTAGGGATGAGCATTCAACTAGTGGGAAAGTGGTGTTGGGTACCCAAATTTTGATGTTTGTATACTATTACTTTACTTAACTTGCATTATTTGATGAGTTTTCCTTGGTGAGGTTGGGATGGTTATCATTCCTTGGTATGTTCATTGAGGTTCTATTGTTTTCTCACAGGGACATTAGTATGTTCGCTCATTATTTCAATGGTATCTTTAATTTTCCCTACTGAGTATTCTTATATTCTCACCCTACATATATAGAAATATTTTCAGGTTTCTCAGAGAACTTAGAGGACTATGCTGGACTTTACTAGCTCAGGAAGTAGGATTACCTATTGTAGTTACTTAGTATCTTTTCTTTTAGTGCTTTAAATTGGATAATTATTGTACTTTTAATCAATTTATCTTTTTAACATACATGTGAGAATGTATTTTAGCCTTACTTTTACCGTTAGTATTTGGAGTTAGGTGGGATTTAACACCTTATCTCCTGATATTGTAAAATAAAATGGAAATTCCATCCATGTTATGTGAGAGATTCTATACACTTGGTTCTAGTCTCTGCTTCGAGGCCTATTGAATGAAGGATTCGAGGTTTATTATCACTCCTTCATCTTGTGGAAGGAAGGGCGGGGAACTTTTCTATCCCTTCCCTTATCTTGAAGAAGGAGAGTCGTGAAAATATTTATTAAATAAAATCCTAGAATTTTGGAAGAATTTTAATCTATATCCTATATACATTATACCCTTTTAGATACTTGACCACATTGTATTTGTAGCTTATCTACTAACACTCTACCAAACCATGTCTCAAGTACATGACATATTCCACATATTCCTTTTCTGGAAGTACGTACTAGACCCCTCACATATATTTAATTTAAAAGTTGTATATCAAGGAAATAATATCTTATAATAGGAGCATATGGTGATGATCATGGACTATAGAGATAATGTTCTTTGTAAAAATACAACTCACATAGTCAAATTTTTATAGTGCAACCGTAAATACGTGGAGACGACATGCGAACCGAAGGATTCTATGAAGAAGAAGTACCCTCACTTTATTTCACCATATTTTGTAAAATTAAATTTCAAGGATAAAATGTCTCAAGTGGGGAAGAATTTAATTTTCAAGAATTTTATCAATGTATCTTCCCTTATGAATAAATAGTTGTGTCATATTTTAAAATATAATATTATGCACAAGTACAACATGAGAGAGAAAAAAATATTTTGATTTAATAATTAAATATAGAGAATTAAAATATTTATATGAATTGAAAATAATATAATAGGATGAAAAATATAAAATAATATAATTAAAATAAGTAAATTTGGATCTTTTTGATCAACCAGAATAATCGCACTCACAAAAAACACTGTAAAAACAAAGTAGAATTTTAGTAATAAAACACAAGTTTTGAAAATAAAAATATGTAACATTAAGATAAATATAATTGAATGAATACTAAATTAAATATTCAGTATTTATAGGAATTAGGTAACCCATATTACCATTTTATATTGGAATTTTTTAATAGTAATTTGGTCATTGGAATAGTAATCTAACTATTGGGGATAATAACACGACTGTTTGAACAATATTCCCAACTATGTTAGTGTAATATAATATTTATGTATCTTATTAAATAAAAATATGATATATTTATACCAGGGTATGATTAAAAAATGTTTTAAAAATGATAAATTAAGTGTTTATAAATTTATAAAACATAAATGCAACACCCTGAAAATATAATGTAAGAACCCTGTATTCGATAGCATGTATGACACGCGACACCAAGTGCATAAGGTAATATAATATCAAGATACTTCATAATGTATTTAATATTTAAAATATATTTTATATATTTTATTTCTTGCAAAACCAATTTAGCGTATGTTACACACAAGAGCGACCTTCCTCGATGGCGTGCGTTACACGCAGGACTGAATTTTATTAAACAATAATATATTATTAAAATATAATGAGATATAAACTAGCTGTTAAAATAGTAGTTATGAATAGTAATAACTATATTATGAATATTATAGTGTATACAAAGATAGAATTAATTAATTGGTTAAAAATTAATTAGAAATGAATAAAAAAATCAATTGAATAAAAAGTGGTTATTTTTATAGAAAACTATTTTTATACTCAAAAAATTATTTTATGACAATAGATTAAATAAATTACAATCAATAACTGATGTTAATGTAATATATGTAATGTTCAATCTAATATTTTTCCTATTCAAGAATTGGATTTGATATGCATAAAGATAAGAACAACTCTATTGTACATATAAAAACCTATATTTTAATAAAGGCAATTTTACAACCTTTTAATGGAGAACCCATTTTAAATATGAATTTTGACACATAAATTGATTTAATATGTCAAAATAAATATCATATTTTAAAGTGAAATATAAAATATATTTTAGGGTGAATTTTTGATATTTTTATGAAACATTTCATTTTTAATGAATAGTTAAAAAGTCCTGAATTTTAGTTCCAAACTGTTTTTTCATCTTATATATTTATAAGTATATATATTGATTTTAATTATTTTTTAAAGTTTAATTATATAATATTCTTATAAATTAATATAATTTATTTAATTGGATTCAATTTCACTTTGAAATTGATTATAAAAACATAGCAAGCTTTCAGACATTTTTACTTTAAGACCCTGCATTGTCGTCCCACCTATATGATGATTTTTAAATTAATTTCTTCTTATTCTAGGATTTGAATTCAGAAAAATGGATTAAATAATTGGAATAAAAATAATTTAAAATTTCTTATAATACATACATTATTTTTTTACCAAAAGTATTAGTGAAATTATTTAAAATTGATTACAATTATTAAGACAAAATTAAGCTTAATAAAGGAAAAATCCATTAGCTTTGTGGCCCAAATGATAGAGAAACTTCTAAAAACCTGTTTTATGGTCATAATAAGTCCATTAACCTTCATTAATTGAGTTTTTTTTGTTTTTTTTAATTTCTTTAGGTAAAAACATGTGTGCACCTAACTTGTTTCAAAAAATTTCAAGTAAGTCCTTTCCCTTTCCCATAAAAGGCCACCACCTCTCCCCATTCCTAACACCTCTAAAAAAACTTAGGATCAGCCAATATATTCCTAAATAACTTACCCAAACCCCTCCCATTGACCTTTATTACTCTATTTTGGAATAAATACTTCCATGTAGGTCTTTTGGTACAAACTAAAATAATTTACCTGAATAAGAGGTAATGTGATCTCTCAAGTTTATATGTTTCAATTCCATTCTACACTAACTATAATATTATTATTATATTAATATAAAAAACTTATCCTAAATATACTATTATGTTGTTATGTTAATATTTATAGCAACACTTAAAAAATCCTCCATCTATTAGAAAACAAACATATTGTTTATGTGTACGGTGAACTACTCCGTCATGAAACGATAATTGTTCATTTCTTATTTATCACCTATCATGGTATATATTATAATGTAAACTATATTTATATATGTTATATATAATATTTATATTATATTTATAATTATTTAATTTTAATTTATAATATACCTTTATTCTTTCCATGTTGTTTAAATATGATAATTTCGTTTGAGGAAGTTTGGACTACCGCCCTCTCAAAGCGACACGACTCATTCATACCATACATGGAACATATAATGGATGGTTTCAATAAAACAATGTAATAGATATAACATTTATATAAAAATGGAATTTTAATATTCATATGTATAATTTGTTTTTCATTCTTTTAATAAAAAAATAAAATTAGCATCAATGCGTACGTACAGCCTACCGTCTCAATAACGGTGCACTTCAATTCTTATCTCAAAATATTATGGAATTCCATAAATAAATATATAATTGTTATATATGACAAATAATTTATTGTTTAAATTCTGGAGATGTTGATACTATGATATAATTAATGATAACAATAAGTAATAAGTTTAAAAATTCTTGAGAAAATAACGTATTTAACACCTAAAATAGTGAATATAACGAAAGATTATTATCAAATGGGTAATAAAATAATATAAGAAGATGATATAGAATAGTATAAAAATTATTATGATTCCTTTATAAATTAGTAACATATTTTAAATCACTATATATGGGGATAAATACAACATAACCAAATCAAGGTTAAGGGATGACAATTTTATCTCAATTTACATTTCATTGTTACTTATTTATTATTATGAACCAATTCACTTTTATTAAATGTATATACTTACATTTTCATGTTATTTAATGAATTAAATTATTATCATGATATTATAAGTTTCATTTAATTTTATAAATTCATGTATATTATGATTCAAATATTTCAAAGTGGTTTGAGAAACATTGGAATGTTCAAAGATCATTCTCTTCAAGATTGTTCTTAATGATTATATTCTAAATATCACTTCATTTAGTGATTGTAAAAATTATATTGAAATAATCACTATATTTTAATAAATTTTCACTACAAATTCACTTGAATATCCATATTATTGTACAATGGATATTAGTATTTCCTAGACCATATTCCATTTTACATATGGTGTCCAAATTAACAATTATTTGATTATTTTAGGGAAATATTTATAATTCTATAATCTTTATCATATATGGATATTTGATATGGAATATTATTTATTTATTTTATTCAATATGTGGAATTTTTTGGATAGGAAATGATGGATGTGTCTTGGACTTTATATATCCCCTTAATGCATCAACGAGTTCTCATGAGACAAAAAAGTTGTCCAAATTTAACTGGATTTTATCTAAAGTTTTAAAACTTCTTATGAAAGGTATTGATAGTAATATATTTTCATGTGCCTCAGACATCTAATCCATTCAGAAATAATTTCCGTTATTTAGTTCCAGTCATTATTCATCCATGATATTTTATGTTGATATATATATAGATACATTTAATTTTCAGTTCATTGATTAAATGGCATGAGTTTCAGTTTCTTACCTTTATATATTGATTTTTCATTATCTAGTTATTTAAATTGAATGTGTTATTAGTTATTTACCTTTCCATGTTATTTTATTCATATTTAATTATTATTAATTCCACTTTACTTACCCTTTCCGGTCATTTCATCCCACCCTTATTAGGCTTCATTTCTCCCGGAAATAAAGAATAAATCCTCGAATAAACTTTCGAGGATGAATTTTATTTCATTTATTTATGTATCATTTCTTTTAATTTATATTTCCCAGTGAATGATGGGTATCATGTATGAAATATTTTTTTCCAATACTGCTAAACTGAATGGTACTTCAGGATTTGATTCCTTATAAACATGCCAATTTAATAATTAATAAACTGGATTCAGGCTTCTAGGGTTGGGGCGTAACAATTTTTATCAAAGGAAGTTTAGTAGCAATCTTCAGAACTAGATTTAGGAAAAATATATCAGAGAACATAGACCTGAGGTATAATTTGATGATAATTATAGAAGAACAAACTTGAATTTTCTTAAAGTATATATTATGTGGGTCTTCCTATAAATACTTCAATGTTTGGATACAACAAGTGGACGTGAATCTCGAACATATGTACCTAAGAGTAATAACAATGACATGGTGTTATAGGCCCAACTTGAGGTAATTTGGTACATGAAAACGAGCCTTACCATGCATCTATTTTGACACTCCTAGGGGATTTTATTTAGATAATTCACATTTTCTTTATAATCTTTTATGATGGATTTTGACATTGAACAATCTAGGTTAAACCTAATGTGTTTTATATTTCAGAATAATGGTTCATGAATTATAAATCCTATAAATGATTTTATGGGTAAACCCTAGACCAAGGAAAGGCCTATGTGGAAAATAAATTGATGAAGTATTTATGTATTGAGGATGTATTGAGAACCATAGTTAAGAGCCTATTTAATCATTAAATTTCAACAATTTACATCATATTTATTTTGGAAATTATATTAATATGATTTTAGAAAAGGAAAAAATTAATTCCAGGAGACACCCACTCTAATCTGTCCAGGTTTCAGGTCTTGAACCCATGGTCGATCGACGGTAAGGGTTTCACGCCAACCACTAACCTATACAATGTCCTGGTTAGTTTTTCATTGTTTTTGTCAACAAATTTAATGAATAAGTATTAATAATGAAATAGTAGTATCACTTTTGAGGATTTGAGATTAATTTATTTACCATAATGGTTTTAGAAGATAGTTAAAGCCAAATATTTAGAATTTTAACCCTTTTATATGCCTTAATCTTCTTTAAAAGTATATTTTAGTGCTTCATCCATAAAATGTTTTATAGATAATTAGTTTTTGAGAGTAAAGGAATGATTTATAATTTGATAATAACACAAAAAATATTTTGTAATGAACATATGAAATATAAATGTATCATTTAAGTATATTTTCCTATTTTATTATGTAATAAAAGAATTCCTCAACATTAGAAATAGTATCATAAAAAAATTATTCTAATACCATTATTTTTGTTGAACTGATAGACTCTTAAATCATTGTAGATTTACAGATTTGATCCCGTCAACTTTCCATTTACCATTCAGTTGTTTTTGATTTATGAATCCATTCACTCTCTATAAATATTTATGATTTTCCACCAAGTAAGTATATTTAGTTTCAACCAATGTTCTTTAACTTAGAGACCTAGTTACGTGGTAATACATGTAACCTTTGTACATTCCATTCTCTCTTTTATAGAGGATGAATAATGAATCCTTCCCATGATGTGGGATTTCAAATAGTGTAAGTATGAAAAAATCAATCACCATGATTGAGTTTAAAATTTATATTATGCAATTTAAATAAGGTGGCAAGAATGTGTCGCCCTGAAATTCTAAAGAACCTTGTATTTGATAAAAGTTATGACACATGACACCAAATGCAAAAGGTGATATAATATCCAAATAATTTATAATATATTTAATAATTAGAATAGATTTTATAAATTTCAATTCATGAAAAACCAAGTTAGAGTGTATTACATGTAGGAGTGTCCTTTCTCGATTGCTGGTGTTGTATGCAAGATCGAGTTTTATCGAACAACAATATATTATTAAAATATAATGAGATATAAACTAGCCATTAAATTTTTAGTTATGAATATTAATAAATATCTTACGAAAATAATAGTTTATAAAAATATATAATGAATTAAATGGTTAAAAATTAATTAGAAATGAATATAAGAAGCAATTGACTATAAAGTTGTTATTTTTAAAGAAAACTATTTTAATGATAAAAACATTGTTTTACACTAATAGATTAAATAAATTAAAATTAGTGAGTGATATTAATTTAATATATATATATATATATATATATTATATTCAATCAAATATTTTTTATATTAATTTATTGTATTTTATTTTTATAAGATAAGAACAAACTCAATTTTACATATAAAACCTATATTTTTACAAAGTCAACTTTACCACCTTTTAATGGTGAATGCATTTTAAATCTTAATTTTGACATATTAATTGATTTAATATGTCAAAATAAATTTCATATTTAAAATATAAACATAATAATTAGGTTAGGTGGATTTTGTTTTTTATTTTTTATGAAACATTTCATTTTGAAGGAATAGTTAAAAATACTGAATTTGAGTTTAAAACTATTTTTAATCTAATTTGTTTATAAGGTTAAATTGTAATTTTAATTGTTTTCAAGTTTAATTAGATAATATTGTTATAAATTATTATAATTTATTTCATTGAGGTCAATTTCACTTTTAAATTGACTATATAAACGTAACAAACTTTCATACATTTTTACTATAAAAACTCGCATTGTCGTACCGCCTGCAGGATTAATTTTAAATTAATTTATTCCACTTATGTGATTGTAATTTTTAAATTTGGATTTAATATTTTGAATTATAAAAATTTATAATTTATAATAAGACCAATTTTTTAACAAAAAATATTAGTGAAATAAATTAAAATTAATTACAGTGATTCAAGAAAAATTAAGCTTCATAAAGGACTAAACATTTAACTTTGGGGCCCAAATTACCTATAAACTTGTATATAAACCTATTTTATAGTAATAATTAATAAATTAACCTTCCATTATTGAGTTGTTTTGATTTTATATGAATTTTTTATGTAATAACATGTGTACACCTAACTTGTTTCAAAAAATACCAAGTGAGTCTTTTTCCTTTCTATAAAAGGCCACCACCTCTCCCCATTCCATACACCTCTCAACACACTTATCTACCCAAATAGATTACCAAAATCCACCCCCACTACCTTAAATCCTCCATTTAAAAATAAATCCTTCCATTGAATCCTTTTGGTATAATCCAATAGAAGTTACCAGATTAAGAGGTAACATCTTCTCTAAAGTTTTTTAGTTTCATTTCCATTATCAACACCCTATAATATTATTATTATATACTTACATTAAAAATAATAATTTCTTAAATATAATATTTTTTATGTTAATATTTCAACGTACACTTACACACACCTCTATCTAATGAAAAATGATCATACTATTCCTATGTACGGTGAACTACTATCTCACAAAATGATGATTGTTCATTTGTTCTTTAAAACCTCTCATGGAGACCATTATAATGGAAACTATTTATATAAATTTTCTATATTATATTTTTAATATCTTTATATATTTTTTAAATTTTTATTTATAACATACCTTTTTTTCTTTCCTTCTTTCTTTAAATACAATAATTTTGTTTAAGTGTGGACTGCTGCCCCCTCAAAGTGATATGACTCGTTCATACCATACATGAAACATATAAAAGATGGTTTTAATAAAAAATTCAACATATATAAAATATATATGATACTAGAATTATCATTTATTTTTCATTATTTTAATACAAAAAATAAATGAAAGTAGTGTTCATGTGTATGTACGACCTACTGTCTTCATGAACGGTGCACTTCATTTCTATTCTCAAAATATTATGGGCTACTATTAATACATATATAATGATAATATATTATAATTAATTTTCGGTTTAGATTATTTTTGTGATGATATCATGATCTAATTAATGATAAAAAGTAACAAGTTAAAACATGCTTGAGAAAACTAGGTAATTAACAACCAAAATAGTGAAAATAATGAAAGATTATTATCAAATTGGTAATAAAATAATATAAGAAGATGACACATGATATTATAAACATGATTATGGATATTTTATAATTTATTTACATATTTTAAACCACTATACATGAGTATAAAGACCACATAAAAAAAAGAAGGTTAAGGTAATGGTATATCATCTCAATTTTAATTTCTTTGAGACTTATTTGTAATTATGTACCAATTCAGTTTTATTTAGTGTATATACTTATTTTTTAATGTTATATAATTAATTTAATGATTATAATAATATTATATGTTTAATGTAATGTCATACCTTCCTATAGAATATAATTCAAATGTTTCAAAGTGGTATGAGAGACTTTGGAATGTTTAAAGATTATCGTCCTCAAGATTGTTCTTAATGATTATATTTCGAATCTCAATTCCTTTTTTGATTGTTAAAATCATATTGACAAATCATTATATTTTGATAATTTTTCATTGTACATTTACTTGAATATTTATGTTCTCTTAAAATAGATATTAGTATTTCCAAAACCGTATACCATTTTAAATACAATGTCTACATTGATAATTATTTTATTATTTTGGGGAAATATTTATAATTATTTATTATTTAGTCAATATAGATATTTGATAAGTCATATTATATATTTATTTTTTTATATGAGGAGTTATTTGTACTAGAAATGACCGGTAGATCCCAAACTATATATATCTCCTCAATGCATTGATATGTCCTCATGAGACAAATAAGTTTTCCACATTAAATGGTTTTCTATCTGTAGTTTTAAACTGTCTTGTGAAAATTATTGATGGTAAAAGGTTTACATGTTCCTCAGACATGGATTCCATTAATAAATCATTTCCCTAATCTAGTTCTCGTCATTATTTATCCATGATATTGTGCATCGACATATCTATGGATGCACTTAATTTTTAGTTTATTGATTAAATGCCATGAGTTTCAATCTCTTACCTTGCCATATTTATTTTTCCATATCATGTTTTTGAATGGAATGTGTTATCAGTTATTTAACTTTCAATGTTAGTTTATTCCTATTGATTAAGTGTTTATTTATATTTACTTACCCTTACTGATCATTTGAGCTCACCCTTATTATGTTTCATTTATCCAGGAAATGTAGTAAAAATCCGTGAATAAGATTTCAGAGATGTAGTTTATTTTATTTATTTATGTATCAGGTTTTTAATTTATATTTCCCAATATATTTTGGGTATTTTTTATATAAAATTTCTTTCCAAAACTTCTAAACTGAACGGTCCTTCGGGATTAGATTCGTTGTAAACACACTAATGTAATAAAGTAATACACCAGCTCCGGGCTTCTAGTGTAGGGGAGTTAAAATAAATGTTTAAATTGCACAATTATAATAAATATAATGATTTAAAATAAATTTAATTTTCATGAAATGGATTTATAAACCAATATAATTTTTATAATAAGGATAAGATAATTTAATGAGACCATAAATAATTTTTTGAAATGTTAAAAAGTGACCATAATTGATACCTTTTATATAATTTATTATTTGATTTAAAAATTTAATTTCTAATATTTATAATTTTATTTTATAAAAATGTATTTCATTTTTATATTATACCTATTAAAACATGGTTATTTTAATTTTTTCATATTTTTCTAAAAGTGTTAAATTTTTTGATTTTAGTGAAGTACGGTAAAACATTTTATTTAACATTATAAGATAACTACATAATTATTTAATTTATGGATTTTATAAGAACCCATGATTTTTAAAAAAATAACATTTTACTTTATAAAGTCACAAATATTCATACTATTTATATTTATGATCCGAAATAATAAACTAATGAATATTAGGTTAAAAACAATTCAACTACCCCCCTTTAAATTACCAATAATCACAATCCCATCTCTTCACACATACTAATCATATTATATGGCCAATTTTATTCCAAAATATATTCCATGCATAATATCCTATTTCATATTTATTTTGGTGACATAAAAATACCATTCTAGGGTCCGTTAAGTGAATTCCCATGAGTAAACATCCAAAAGAGAAATTAATATCCTCAACAAGTCATTAATTTTTCTCTTCCTCCACATCATTTTAAAAAAATTACATTAAACAAGGAATAATTACCCCAATATGAAATACATTCTAGAATTTTATTTCATATTAATGTAATATATATCATCCATAATATTTTATTCTCCTCTTCTTTTAAAAATGCAATCATCGTCCACATTATGTTGATTCTCTACTTCAATAGATGAAGAGTTTTTGTTTCCCATTGCTTCCTTAATTAAGGTTTAAATTCACTTATAAAATTTTAATATAACCTAAATATGTATGATATATATTTTTCACCATTTTAAATTAAATATATTTCCACAATATTAAATAAAATAAAATTATTTAGGGATGATTTCTAAAATATCCAAAATAAACTAACTATATAAAATTAATATTTTACCAAATGAATCATCCATATGTCATAACACATAAATTTAAATGGGACCATTTAAATTTTTAGAAGTTTATGAAATCCATTTCATTTCACTTTTGGATTTTTTTTGCATTTTACAATAACTTATATATTTATACACAAGTGATATGTCCATAGAACCACAAAACAAACACCCTTAAAAAATAAATATTAGTCTTAATGTATCAATGAAATAGTTATAAATAAACATTATAGAATTATAGTAAATAAAATATTGATTGAGATAAATTATAAATTAATTTATTAATAAATCTAATTTGATTATCTCTGAAATTATGTTAAATTTTTGAGTGATTCTGGAATATAGGATAATGGATCTCTCTAAACCACCCTCTTTTCATTGGGTTATGATTTATATTTATTTACCTCACATTAAATCTCTATTTTTATTATTTAATTATTTTATATTATATTTATATGTTCCCCAATAATATAAAGAGTTTGATTCATCTTTCTTTGATGGGTTTATACAAGTTTTAAAGGTTCCCCTCTCGATATATTTGGAAAATATGATTAAAAGGAAAATGGTAATTGTAAGGTTCCTACTAACCCTAAAGTGTCTTATTCTAAAATACAAAAAAGGTTTAAGTTAAAGGGAACTCCATAGTTCTTTTCCTCTTTTAATGTACAAATAAATTACATTTATAAAAAATTCAATGGTATTTAAAAAACTAAAATTTAAATAGAAAACCATTTTATTTCACTTTTGGTATTATGAGAATTTTTATGCTCATATCATTTTTAAAGACTATTTATTATTTTTACTAAAACCCTATTTAAGTGGAACATTTGAAAAGTTAAATATTACCTTTTGTCATATATTAAATTCATTATGACTTCATTTTACATGATTTATGCTTATTGTTTTCCTTATGAATGTACAATAATGATTTTATCCCATATTTCATATAAACCATTATGATATCCCTTATGGTTATACTATAATACATGATTACTCAATCAATTTAATTCCATGGGAAATTCATATATTTATTCCTTATGACTAGATTATTTTTTTTGGAATACATAAGATTGTACATTTTCTGATGGGTGTAACCAAATGTGGCTCTAATGAATTGGGTAATGTTTTTGTCTCATGAGGTGGTTTTTTAGCATTAGTGAGTGAAACTAATAAATGATGGGACTCTGTCTACAAAATGATATATCTTTGAAGTTATCCTTGACTTATATTTATGTCAAGATATTTTTTGATACCATATTACTATGTTTCACTGATCATATGATTTAATATTCTTTATTTATTTTATCTATATGATTATCCATGATATTTGTGAGTAATGTTATCCCATTATGCCTTCTAACTCATATGTTATACATCATTACCATCTTTTTCCATTATTGGACTTTATATCTCACCTATTTATTTTATGTATTCCATAAGTTATCCAAGTAGGATTTAGGAGCTCAAAGGAATTTAGTATCCCTTTATGGAGAATGAAATAAAGATGTTGTGTTTTTTGTTTCTTTTGATGTATTATAAACCGATTAAAATAAATTCACATGGAATCTCAATAATTTGGTTATATTTAATAGATATTTATTATAAAACAATCTAATTATATTTTTAAAGGGTTTGGGTCACTATATAATTCTCCTACAATCATGAAATCTAAATTATGTGGAGAATAAACTAAATTGTACTTTGAATTTTTATCAATATGGGAGATAAAAGAGGACATTCAATTGGGACATGAAATGATAATTACAGATAAATCCAATGGAAAATATTGAAGTTTCTTTTTATAATTATTTTATTTTATCCAATAGAGTTTTCTGAAGAAATTCAGTATGTTATGAAGTGTTGGGTGATTGAATGAGTGTCTTCCTATAAAACAGGAATGTTATTCTGTTGAGTAATTTTAAAAGAATAATGTATTTTATACAATGGTTGAATATGTGGAAAAGGAAAAAAAGTTATATGTTAATTATAGAGTTTCTCATTAATTCAAAGACAAGTGGTAAACTTTGATAAGTACTATATACAATATTCCATAATTAAATACTGAGTGAAGAATCTGTTTTTTGACCTATATTTAACATCCTCTATAGTTGAGATTGATAAGTGTAAATTTATTCAATATGCTAAGAGATTCTACAACAATTTTGGGAGAAACCATTTATGGTTTCTAAAGAAATGAAAGATACTAAAATATATTATAAAGGAAACTTGGATGAATCCTTGAATTAATGATATTTATGTTGGAAGTATTAATGTAGATAAGTACAAGAAATGTTCTATCATGATTGTTTTGTTTAATTCAAGACATTGGAAATTAAATAATGTAGTTATTTTTATTATTTTACCATATATTATTTGAATCCATTATGAGGTTATTATATGTGTCTGGGAATTGATTGAAATGATGTAATTTGATTATGAATTTATTTAAGGAATTTAGAATTTATACACTAGAGTTTTGAGGGAAATTTAGTTATGTCTGGATGTATATATAAGTATAATTTTAAGGTGAAGTTTTGTGATGTGGAAAAAAATTTAATTCTTCTTTTGTATCATAATGATAAACAAAGATTAAATAAATATCAAATCCACATTATAATAGGGATGATTTAGTTAACTTTGTTATGATGATCCCCCGAGTTCAATGAGGACCAGTCTTCCTCTAATGTAGAAAAATGAAAAAAGGTTGGCATCATAAATATCATTTCCCACTCTATAAAGACCATATATGCTTACATTATAATCATTACCCAATTTCATAAACTACATTGGAGATGTGTATGGATAAACTCAATAAATGTCAAAATAATCTAAACTTGTGTAAATATAAAACCTAGTTTTCTTAAGCATCATGCTTTGGTTAAAATATGAAATCCTTCTAACAAAAAAAAACAGTTTCCTTAATTAAATTTTTCAAGAAGAAGAAAAAATTGTGATGATGTAACAAATGTTCTTTGATTTATAAGGAATCATGAATATATTATTAAATATGATTTAATATTGTGTTTTAAAAAGATCATGTGGATTAGAATCTTGATAAAAAATTGAAAATAAAATTATTTTTGGGGATAATGCTGATATTGTGGAGTCGTTGAAAAAGCTATTGTCAATAGTTTAGAGAATATAAAATATAGTTATAATAGAGTCTAAAAATTCTAGTTAGAATATATAATTCATGATTGATTCAAATTTGATAAAAATATATTGATATGGTAGGATAAAACGTTTGTCTTTCCAGAAATTAAATTTTTTAGATATTATAAACTCTAGAAATGTAAAATATTTTAATGTAAGTGGAATTACTCCAAGTTGTAATATCACAATTTTTATGATATAAAATTTTTAGGAATACGAACTAGTAAGAGTTCATAGATAGTAGGTATGGCTTTAATCTATAGTTTATACTAGTTTTTGGGGAATCTAACCAGCTGGAAGAGGAAGTACTATGCTACTATTCCTACTACCATATTTTTATACACTTATAGGGAATATGTTTTTTCATTTTATGTTAGAAAATTTTGAGATGTATAAAACCTAATCCTCCTAGAAAAAATAAAAGACATATTTTCATGAGATAAAATGAGAATAAAGAATAAAATTGTAATTTTAGATTTATTTTATAAATAAGCAGTTGAGAAAACCATGGGACTCACCCACATGATTCTTATAAATAAATATGATGTTAAGATTGCTAGAGATGTAAATATGGGATTGTCTGGTGTGTTTTTTTCTGGAATGCATCCCCATATTAAATTTATATAAAATGACATGTGACCTAAAAAATCAAGGTTATTTAAGTTATAGATCCAAGTATTGAAAAATATAATAGTAAAAAATAGAAGAGAGGAGTGCTTTATTATGATGTTTTTTCATGATACAGCTAATAAAATTAGAGAGAACCTATTGAATATGTATAAAAGTTTGTTAAGAGATCCTGATATCTTGAAGGAGAATAACCGATTTGATACTATAAAAATAATGAAAACATGTGATGTATTTAATTTGATTTTAATTACCTTCTCTGTTGGATATATATAGTCATAGAAGATGAAGATGAAAAAGTGCAATAGACTGATTTGGTCATAGTAAAAAAAGATAATTTAGAAGAATCTACAAAACATAGAGTTTATTCAAGAAATGAGTATGATAAAACACTCATTTAAACTTATTTATTACCATTAAATAATCTAAGAAGAAATCATATTCAATTTTATTTACTATATAAGTTTTTTAGAGAGTTTTTTTATTTAGTTTTAGTTGAGAAAGATAAAAAATATATTAAGAGAAAAAAACGGAAGAAATGTGGTTTTCAGTGTCTTAGTTTCGTTTTCTATTCTTGAATAAATTAATTTACATAAATATTCTATTAATTAATCAATTAGGTCAAATTTTATGGATAGAGTTGTGTGTTATATAGTTCATATTCTGTGATATTATGTTGGGGTAGTTATATCATTGATGATATTTGTATTATCTACATCACCCCATACTGTTATATTTAAAGTCATTTGACAATTATTTTTAATAGCTTATTCTTATGTTAATTCATCCTCCAAATCCTCTTTAAATGTTGGAGTATGAGAACTACACTTATTTGTATACAATTACTCCTATCTATAATTAACCACATAGTGACATGAAATTATAGAGGTATTTATTATTTTAATTATATAATTTTTATATCACTACTCTATATGATCTTTCTCAATATTTTATTAATACACTAATAAGATATAATTTTTATGGACTATCCATAAAAATATTCCTTCACCTGTTGCATCTTCATATTTACCAATGATTCCTTTTTTCCAAAATATAAACACTAATAATAAATATTCAATATTGATTCAATGATAGTTTCATTCCATGACACGTATCATATTATATAGTCATAGAGTTTACTCATACTAAGAATATTATGTTAATGTCCATCCATATATAAAAATCATTATTCTTTATTTCATCTCTAACAAGTCTTTCATTTCCACTTGATTGGATTTTTAATTTTGTATGATTACCTATACTAATCATCCCATCAACAAATGTTTTCATATTCCTTAGGATATTTATGCTTCCCATCATGTTAGATTACCAGCCAATATCATGGACCTGCTTTTTTATAGTTTCCTAAAGGGAAATATTAGTTATAATGGCCTTCTTAATCCTCTTGTTGTCCATATAAGAGATTCTTGGTTGAGTTGAGATACATGGGGGTATATGCCTATTTTCTTTATATTAAGCTATGCGATCCTAAAATTCTTCATCCAAAGAATAAAAATTGTATGATAAATTAATCATGTATAGTTATTCTATAACATCCTATAAAATTTTAGAATATTATTCCTTCTTAATAAATGTTTATTAAAAGATTTTTTATAATTAAAAAAAAACTAAAGTATGATTAAATAAAGAATTATAAAAAATTTTATATTAATTTAAATTTTGGTTATAAATTAAATTATTCAAATTAGAGAAATATATTTTAAAGGTATTTTTTACTTTTAATAAATTCAATAAATAAGACTTTTAAGAATGAACTTGAAGTAAATATTATTAATACATTAAAATTCAGTAACAGAACTCATCATTAAACTAAAGAGGTTGGAATGTTAGATATAAAAGAACAATTAGTAATAAAATAGGACAAAAAAATAAACATTACAACATCATGATTATATCTTGATTCCCTAGGATCAATTGTGAGTAGGATACTTCCAAATATAAAAACGGAAAAAATGAAAAAAACAAAAAAATAGGTATTATTATTTCAAGAAAAATACTAAAAACGTGTAGACTTCCATTTATTAAAATAACTTTTAGTTATGATATTTATATGATAAATGATATGGTCATTGGTAATTAACCATTTAGATCTTTTTGAATAAAAAATGATAGTAATTTTGAAAAATAATATAGTTTTTATGACCTTTTGATAATTATTATATATATATCTATATGAATTGATTTAGAATGTAATTTTAAGTCATGAAACAATATAATGTTTATTTTTTTATATAATAAATGATAGTAAATAAAAATATTCAGAATATAAATATAGTTATAATTATAAAAAAGTTAACTCAAGCTCATACTTTTGAGTATTTTGTTTGAGTTATGTTAATATTAAAATAATAAACTTGAAATAAGTTTTAAGTGAATTGTTTTTATGAAAAAATGATTTAAATATTAACAAAATATATTTTACAAAACATTAATTTTTTAAGTAAACCCATAAGTATTGAGATAAATATAATCTTGAAATGAGAAAATAAAAAATAATAATGACGAAAGTAATAACTTTTTTCGTAGTAAGATCTTTTTTTACAACTTGGTTATATTTAAAAAATTATCTAGCCATTAGGATGACTAATGGATTCATCAACCATACATATGGGACTATTATGCTCGAAAAAGTGTGAGAGAGACCAACCTATGCTAGCCTCAATTGGTGGAAGGGAAAGAACTGATCATATTACAAGAAGGTAGTGGTGGGCATGACACCCACATTATATGTGGTGTGCCCATAGGTTCACATAGGGTTAGGCAGGCCGATCCATCACCATTTATTTGTGTTTTAATTATTCTTGGTTATAACCAAAATACTGTCTCAAGTGGTTAGTGGATGAAATTGATACTTAAGAAATAACTAAACATGTATCCTTTTTGATGTGGTCTCATACGATGGGTTAATATTCACTGGCTTAAAAACAACCATTTATATCCAAACCGCCTGATCAAATCCAAGAATATTGTTCAATAATATCATTGTTCATCATATTCCTCATAGTTGATCAGCAATTGTTCATCCTCCTTCCTCAAAAAGATGAACCGAAAGAACCATGTTCATTATTTTTGTCGTATTCTTCCCTATCCTTCTACCATTAGACACCACTTGTAGGTATTACCTACACATATTATACTTGAAAACCCTAAATCCATTTTCAATTTTGGATTGTGAAAAATTCATATCCATGTAGTATATTTATAGATTTCAGTCATACAAAAAACCCCAACCACTAGCGGCATGCCTTTCCGTCCCCAGAAAACTTGACAAGGAAAAAAATAAATAGATGATGTATATATAAAATTGAATTTCAAATCAGGTTAACATTCAAATATATATATTTATATATAAGAAAATTACCATAAATAATGGAATTTCCATTATTAATTCCAATTTAATGAACACCAGAAGGTTCAAGAATAGGTATTTATAGAGTGATAGGTAATGTTTCAGTTTCTATATATTTATCCCTCAAACATCCACATTCCACCCCATGAGTAAATCTTCACATGAATCTAAACCCACATGTGTGTTTTTATGTATTTTTGTTTGTGTGTGTCTTTGAAAAAAATAACCCCATATTCACGCGTTAAGAGGCCCCCTACCCAATCTCCCTTTCTCCTTCTTGTTTTTCACCTTCATTTACAGGCCTTAATATAAGACGTTCTATACCTCATTTGAGTTTTCATATGAGTTAACAGATTTATTTTAAATAATTCTACTTTGAAAAGATATATTTATTTTATTAGTGATTTATATTTTTAAAAGAATGATTTTATGAAAGGGAATTTATTATTATTTTTAACATCCAATATTTTATTTAGTATTGCAAAACCCTATTAATGATTGGGATATTTTATCATCAACAATTATAATAAAATTTTATTTTTTTTAAACCCCTTATTATGTAAGGGTAAATAAATTTATTAAAATAAATTATTTTATTTAAATACCATATATTAAAATTATAATTTTATTCATATTCTAATGTTGTTTCAATGTTTTATGTAAAAGAATTAACTATTTTTATAAGAAAAGTATTTAAGATCATTTTATATAAGGAAAGTTATATATTTTAAATGTTATATTTTATGTGAAGTATTTATATTTCTAAAATATTATTTTATGTGTAGAAAATAATAATATAAATAATATCATTTTATTTTAATATAATTATTTAATAGTTCAAGTGAAATTTTTATTTATTATTATTTTTTCATAAACTTTAACTTAAAAGTTTTGGATATTTTACATATGTATAGGCATGGACATGCACTACACATGTCACTAATAATTCATGCATATTTTAAAAAGTTCTATTGCCCTGTGATTTAGTTACTTCCTGATCATATAATGTTTCTCGAGGGATGTTTATATATTCACTAACATATATATATATATATGTAAGTATTTATTTCCATATTTTCAAAAGTTAAAAATCTCTAGTGAAAAATAAATTGGGATCAAGATTAAAATGTTCTTAAAAAAACTCAACACTAGTACTTTGTAAATATGATAGGGATAAGAGGACTGAATCCAACCATATAAGATGAGTAGACCCTAGACAAAATTAAATGTTCGATGTTAATAGAAGTTTTTTTTCTTGATCATGTGAAGTATTTTTCCTAAAAATAAATGGATTATTTTAATAAATAAATTATTATCTTCTAATAAAATATTTTATTAAAAAATCCAATTATTTTCTAAGGTTATTATATTTTGTTATGAAATTGGGTTTTCAAAGAAAATTTAGTTTTCATGGTTTTTGAAAAGTATTTTATATTGTAATATATTTCAAAAAATCTACTTTTATATTTTTTTATAAATTATTAGTATATCAAATGTTTTGATTTAAGAAGTAAATTTTTTCAAAATAATTCAAATAGATATGTATGTTAAAAGTTTTTTGAAATGTCAAATCTATATTTATATATTTTGAAAACCCTATAATTATATTTTTGGAAAGTATTTATCAAATGTTTTATATTTGATATAAAGGAGAATGTTTTCATAATAGATTTTATAAAATATTTATAACTCCTTAATAGGTTGCTTTATGCTCCCCATAATTTTTTTAAAAAATCACGGGCTTATTATATTTTTCAAAGGCATTTTAGATTCTTTAATAAGCTAGCATGATCATAGTCAGAATACCCATTTATTTATTAATTTTATACAATTTAAATTGTTGTAATGATTTATACATTTATTGCAGAACCTATACTTTAAATATCATTTAGAAGTGTAATTATTTTTATATTTTCATTTTATTTTATAAAATAAATGCAACATGTTTTTTCACTAGATTCAGAAGTGCAAGTTTCTAGTTTTCGATCTTTATATCAAAGGAATGGTTTAAAAAAATTTAGATAGTGAGAAATTTTCATTTGAGGATAATATAAGAGTGATAGATATTCTATTCTAGTTATATGTAAATAAATTTAAATTTATTCTTATAAATATAGAATTTTAGCAATTCTTTTTTTCATAATTTTGAGAATGAAAATATTTAAAATCTATTTAAGTATAATAATATAATTTTGAGGAAGAAATTCATTTTCAAGTTGTTTAATTTAACATATCAAACAATATAAACATAGTTCTAATTTTGAAAAAAAATTAAATGATATATTTTAAAATTAAAACAATCTCAAGTATTATTAGACAAAAAATTTTAAAAAAATTTATATTAATTTATGTTTTGGTTATAAATTAAATTAAATTATTCAAATTATAGAAATATTATTTTTGAAGGATTATATATTATAATAAGTGAAATAAATAAGTATTTTATGAGTTAATTACTAATTTATATTATTAATACATTAAAATTATGTAATAAAACACCTATTTTGACTAAAGTGACATGAATGTTAAATAAAAAATATCCACTAGAAACAAGAGAGGAAATAGAAAAAAAACATTCCATAAACATGATTATAACCCATTTCACTAGGATCCATCGAGAATTGGATCCCTCTAAATATGATGATGGTAAAAATACAAAGTAACAGAAAAATAGGAATTATCCTCACTAGTAGAGTACTAAAATGAATAGAGTTAAGTTTTTTGAAATGTATTTTAAGTATGATATTAATTGGATAAATGATACATCCATTGTTATTTAACCATTAGGGTCTTTTTCAATCAAATAATATAGTAATGTTAAAAATGGAATATTAGATGCTATGATCTTTTTATAATATATATATGTTGTGATTCGAGTTAAAAGGAAATTTTATGTTAGGATATAGTATAATATTTAATTTTTGGAAATAAAAAATGATAGTAAAGAAAAAAATTGGAATATAAATAGTACTATAAAAAAATAAAACTTAATTCAAGTAAGCAATTTTGAGGATTTTTTTCAAGTTACATTAATATTTTAATAATATACTTGAAATAAGTTATATGTGAATTGTTTTTAAGAAATAAAGAAATAAATATTAATAAAATAACTTTACTAAAATGTCACTTTTATAAGGAAAACTATATGCAGTGAGATATATAGAATTTTGAATTAAAAAAAATAAGATAATAGAAAATATAAAAGTAAACTATTTTCTAGTACTAATATCCTTTTTTAAACAAGGTTTTATTAAAATATTATCCATCCACATGGATGACCAAAGGAACCCTCAACCACAAATATGGGAACCCAGGGGGTCTACCACATGTGCGAGAGATCAACCCTAGTTGGCCCCGGGGAATTGAAACAATAGAACTATGTGTGTCACAAGGAGTAAGTTATGGGAATTGAATCAATAATGTGCATAGTGGACTCATAGTCTTACACTAGGTCAGGTGGGTTAGATCATACCCATTTATTTAGGTGTGAAGTGTTCAAAGTGATAACCCAAGTTCTGGATTGAGTGGTTAGTGGAAGAACTTGAAACTTAATCAATCTCTCAACCTGATGATTTTTTATGCATGATCGATACACAAGGCACTATTCACCCATTAAAAACATATTTTCATATATATACTTTCTAATAAAATCCAATATGACTATTAAACCATCCCATAATTGATCATCTTCCCAGTATCTGAGAACCCACAATTCCTCCTTTATCAACACGCAAAATTGAAACCACCAACGTCATCATCTTCATCATCTCCTTCCCTCTCCTTCAACTATAATACACCACTCACATGTATTACCTATACACAATGGACCTTAAAATAAAACCTCTACTTTCCATTTTGATAGTGAAAAATTCTTAGCCACAGAAATACTTCATTGGTTTTTGGCCAACAAAAAACCATGATCACCAGCGGTGAGGCCTGATTTACTAAAGAAGATTGGAAAGGAAATATATATATATATATATATATATATATATATATATATATATATAAAATTTTAAATCAGGTAAACAACATCAAATATATACATATATGAAAATAAAAATAAATAATACCATTTCCATTTTTAATTCTAACTGAAGGAACACCAAAATCTTTGAACTTATGTATTCGAACACTGAAAGGTATTGTCTCAGCTTTCATGGATGTATCCTTCAGAAATTCATCTTCCTCATCATGCTTAAATACTCAAGTTAATCTAAACCCACAAATATATGTATTTGTTTGTGAGAAGAATTAACTCCATCTTTAATCATTAAAAAGTCCACTGGCCGAGCTTCCTCACTCAATTTTTTTTCACCTTTATTTCCATGCCTTAGTAGTATCCTTTCCTTAACTTGTTTGGGTCTTCATATCAGGTAAGATTTAATTTTAAAATAATCTTATTTTTCAAATGATTTTTTATTTTATAAGGGAATTATATTTTAGAAACTATGATTTTATATAAGGTAATTTACTACTATTTCAAAATCATATACTTTGTGTAGTATTTCAGAACCCTATTTATGTTTGGGATATTTTTTTATAAAAAATTAAAATCCATGTTTATTTTCCTTTAAAACCCCTTATCGTGTAAGGGTAAATAATTTTATTAAAATATTTTATTTAATTTAAGAACCCCATTTTAAAAATTTAAAAATTTATGTATATTATAATTTTTTTTTCAAAATTATATGTAATGGAATTAATTTATTTATAATAAAATTATTTTTGATTATTTTATGTGTGGGAAAATCTATATTTTCAAAATAATGTTTTATTTGAAGGAATTATATTTCTAAACTATTATTTTTTGTATAGAAAATAAAAATATAATGATTAACAATTTATTTTAATAGAATTATTTACAAGATAAGGTATATTTTATAATTATTATTTTATGCATAAAATTTAATAAAAAAATTATGTATGTTACAAATATTTAGAGTTATGGACATGAACTATTTATTTCACTACAAATCCATATATATTTTTTCAAAGTTTTGTTGTCTTGAGATTCAATTTCTTCATACTCAGTGAATGATTTCCTATTGAAATTTATATATTTATTTTTATTTATTTATATATACATATAAAAATATATATCTATATATATAAGTATGGATCATAAAATATTCCAAATTAAAAAAAATCACTAAAAAATAAAAACGTTTAAAAAAATGTTTAAAAAATCACACGTGAACTTTGTAAACATGATAGTGAAGTGGGGAGTAAACCCAACCCTCAAATACGAGTAGTCTTTACACATCCTTAAGTGTTACTTTCTACCACAGGGTTTTGTTTTTTCAACTTATGAAGTATTTTCTTGTAACATAACTGTATTCAATTATTTAAAAAATTATTATCTTCCAAGTAAATATTTTAATAAAAAATCCAACTATTTTCTAGGGTTATTATATTTCAAAATTAAATTTTGTTTTCAAATAAAATTTACTTTCAAAGATTTTTAATGTATTTTATATGGTTATTTATTTTTATAACCCTGTAGACGCCGGAAAAGTCCGTTGTTCCCAAACGAAGCTCCGGATGCGGAAAGCGAAGTGATATTTGGAGTCGGAAGAACGTTTCGGAGGGCCCGGAGGCCTTGCGCGGAATTTCAGAGGCCCGCGCGCAAAGGTGATGTTCCGCGCGCAAACCCCCCGGGATGCGCGCAATGCGCCGTTCCGGCGCGCAATTTTGCGCGCCGCGGGTCCGCGCGACTCCCTTGCGCGCCGCGCCCGATTCCGCGCCCGCGAGGAGAATTTCGCGCTCGCATCCTGGATTCCGCGCCCGGGGTTGCCTATAAATATAAGGCGACCCCCAACGTTTCAAAGGTTGCTGGAAGTCGAAACGTCTCCCGTGCGCGCAATTCAACCCCTTCCGCGCGCAATGACGAACTTCAGGTAACCTCCTTTATTTCGCGCAAGAAAGCCTCGGGGTCCGCCTTCGCGCGCAATCCCCGCTGGCTCCTTTCATTTGAATAAACACTCACCCTAAGGCCTTTGCGCGCAAAAGAACCCGCTTGCGCGCAATTGCCCCCGGGGTGCGCGCAATCCGGCCTGATTGCGCGCACCCCCCCTTCTTTCAAGTGGCCATTCATTAGAGAATGAGCCGTTGCCCCCGCGCGCTATCCGAAGCCCGGTGTGAGCAATCTCAAGCATCCGCGCGCAAGGCGCTGGCCCAATTGCGCGCCAGCCGCCCCGATTGCGCGCCGGCCCGCAGTATTGCGCGCAAAGCTTCCTTTTTGCGCGCAATCTGCCAGGGTCGTCCCCGTTGACCTTCTAAGGGTACCCGCCTGTGTGGCACCCGATGATTCTCATCCCGGGTGCCCGCACCGTGCGTTGTCTTCCCGTGCGGCCCTCCAGGCTCGCGCGAAGTGACACGGGCCTATCAGCAGCTTCTACGTCCTGCACGACGTTAAACTGTACCTCGTCCGAGCTACAAGACGTTAAACTGTTCAGCATACGTCCAAGCTGTACGACGCTAAACTGCCTAGCCTCCATCGTCCGCGCTGCAAGACGTTAAACTGCCAAGTGCTTCGTCCGGCAACCTATGCCCAGCATGACGTTAAACTGCACATTTGTCCCGCATGACGTTAAACTGCATATTCGTCCCGCATGACGTTAAACTGCGCATACGTCCAGCATGACGTTAAACTGCAGATTCGTCCAGCATGACGTTAAACTGCACATCCGTCCAAGCTGCACGACGTTAAACTGCCTAGCCCCCATCGTCCGCGCTGCAAGACGTTAAACTGCCAAGTGCTTCGTCCTCAACACATGACGTTAAACTGTACTTCGTCCGGCAAGACGTTAAACCGTCCGCTTCGTCCTCAACACATGACGTTAAACTGTACTTCGTCCGGCAAGACGTTAAACCGTCCGCTTCGTCCTCAACACATGACGTTAAACTGTACTTCGTCTGGCAAGACGCTAAACCGTCCGCAACCTGATCCCGTGCTCCGCACGCAGGGTCCCCCCGGTTTGGATGTGGCCCCCACCCGCTCGTCTCTGCAGGGATGTCGGGATTGTCCCCCTTTTGGGACGATTTAATGGGAGTGGCTTTTCCCTACGGGGGCAGGGTATTACAAACCCCTAGTTTCTCGTGGGAGGCTGCACATGTGTATCTCCATTGCGCCTCCCCACTGCCGAAGCCAGTAGAGGGTCTGACTGGGATCGAGGTGTCTTCCGCTTTCGGTCCAAGTCCCTTCCAACTGAGTTTTGCAGCATCCGGGCTGCCCCAAGTGCGTAAGTCCTGACAGAATGAACTACGTGGACTTTGATCCCTGTCTTCTATACAGGGTACGTAGGAAGCCTCCCTGAGGTCCAAGCCCGCCACCTGGTCGTCCCGGTCGTATTTACGTCGGTTCGTCCATCAGTGGACCCCTCCAGGGTTCACGCTTGCGTTGATTCACCTATGAATCCGCCCCTGTGGGAGACTGCCCGTGTGTATCTCCACGGTGCCTCCCCACAGCCCCCCTTTTCCATTTCTCCTTTTATCGTCCAGCATGACGTGAAACTGTGATCCACCCGGCCGTTCCATCCCCCTCTGTGCGAGGTGGTTCGGTTCAATCCTCCGCCCGGCGGCCTAGACCTCTTCGTGAGTCGGCTTGCCGACGTCCAGCATGACGTTAAACTGTATGCCCGAACTACGTTGACTTTGATCCGTGTTAACGCGCGGTACGTAGGAAGCCCCTCTGGGGTCCAAGCTCTTCACTCCATCATCCATCCTGATCCTTACCCGGGCCGCCACATCCCGGTGGGGTCATGCCACTTCACTCCACTCCACGTTACTTGGGAAGCCGCCCATGTGCTGGCCCCAGCGTCGGAGGTTCCCCGCAAGGGGTTCTGTCATCTGATCCACTTTTCGTGTTGATCGGTCCGATGCCGTCCCCGCTGGACGTTAAACTCACGGCATACCCCGTGTTAAACATGGGAAGCTGAGGAAAACCTCAGGTGACACAGTTCCCCGCACCTAGTACGGGATGCCTCAGGCCATCATGCCTTCGAGAAGCCCTATTAGGGACGGAAGACAGATGTGCAGAGCCGCAGTGTTACGACACGCCCCCAGCACCCAGAGCCACCCGGCCTTCTCACCGCAGGTTGCTGCCCCGCCCAGACTCCTTGGAACGTCCGGGCGGAAGCAGCGTAATTAACCGGTGTCCATGAAGATATGGCGCCGGGAACGAGATTCACGAACATTCTTAAGTCTATGAGGGAGACCCGGATTAGGCGACAAGTTCCGAGGAGACGTCCAAGGAAGGAGGAGCCGACATCCCATCATCCCGGTTTCGATCAAGGAGCAGACGCCCCTGAATAAGGGATGGATGCCGCCCGCCCTTGGAAAGCGGGACTGCGGGACCACAAGCCGCGCGCCCATCCCCTCGGGTTGACGGGTGCACGCGCGAACGCGTCCTGGCGGAACAGCGTAACCCGACGCACATCCGCACCGAAACAGAAAAATGGTGAACCCGACGTGAATCTCTTCTCCTCGATACGAAGACCGATGGCTTTCAGAGGTGTTGGAAGACCGGCATGTTACCCGGCCAAGCATTCAGTCTTACCCGCCAGGGGCTGGGGAAGTGAAATCGGGCACTCCGTCTCGCAACGTCGAGGGCCTGGGTTCCCCCCACGGAAGGCGTCGTGGCGCTAATGGTTGGTTGTCGATTCCTTTTTCCTGTCAGTGTTAATGGGTCTTTCTCCCTGCTTTCAGAAATCAGGTCGCCCGATCCAGTGCCCGATCGCCACCCGCCCACTGGCGCAGGGACAGGGGAAACACCGACGCGGCTACTCCACGCGGTCCCGCCCGTTCCGCAGCCGTCCCAGCAGCCGCAATTGCGGGACGACCACGCCCTCTCTCCCCCTCGGAGGTCATCCAGAGAAGGGTGATCAACACCCTGGTGCGGAGATACGAGGAAGAGGGAGTCATCCCCACTAGGGAAATGGCTCGCCTAGACCTCGAGGAGGCTGCGCCTCGCCACCACCGCCGCCCCCGAGGGCCGCGCAGGGAGGCACCGCTGCCTACCTCAACGTCCAACCGCTTCGGGAGCTTATCCCCGGAGCGCTCTGACAGTTCCCTTCCTTATGCGGATGAGGTGGGAGATGCCCGGGATCACCCTATCCGAGGTCCGCTCCAGGGATCCACGATAAGGGCTCCCGCCAGGCCACGGCGACATCGCCGCCAGGCCCCTCAAGTCGAGGAACAGGCTCTCCACCTGCCCGCGACGCTCATTCCGACTCGTCTGTCCCGACGCCAACATCGGGCACGAGCGGAAGAGGATGCCCACCTTGGGGCTCTAGCAACAGCGGCCGCATTGGCCCAAGCCACTGCTGGCTCCAGTCGCCAGGCCTCTGTGCATCCTGAGCGGGGGAACTCCTATGCCCGACCCGGATCGAGGCCCCGACCGCCCCAAAGGCAGGTTGGGTTGACTCTCCCGGTTGCTGGCACTAGCAGTAGCCACCGCGGACCACCTCGCGGTAGCGCTATTCACCGGCAGGATCTACTCTGTGTGGCCGATCCAGGAGGCATGGGTCATCCCACCTTCCGATCCCGGCCCGGAGGCCTGCCCGGAATCATCTCTCCCCGCGTCCCCTTTGATATCTATCCCGGTGCCCCTCGCACCTTGGTTCCCAGTCCTCTTGGCCCCAGCACCAGTGCGGCCGGAGGACGCCAGGACAGAGATCAGCCTTGCCCCGAAGAACCACCCAGGGGCAGGAAGGCAAGGCGTCGACGCCGAGGGAAGAATGTTACGGAATTCCGGACAGAGATCCGACCGGTTTTCTTCTCTGACTCAGAGGCGGAGTACGATTCGGCGACAGAGCCCCTTCCCCAATCCCGCCAGTCAAGGGCAGGGGTAGGAATGCGGCACGTCAGCCTCGTGCTCCCCGAGAGCGAGATCGATGTGATCCCCGCGTCTCTCCGAAGGTATATCCGGAGTAACGAGGGCCTGGTAGACCCCCAGGGATCAAGCTTGCGGTTGGTACCGGCCCCTCCGGAAGTGCCTTCCGCCTCGATCGGAGAAGCCGGAGACTTTTTTTGGGGACCGACGGTCGAACCACGATCTGGTGCACCCTCGGCGAGCACCGATGCTACGGCAGGATGTTCGCTCGCCGGCCCATCCTATCGTGATGTGGTAGCTGGGGCACCGCCACCCTCAGGGGGAGGCCCGGGATATGGAGGCCAATCGGCCTGCTCGCCGTATTCACCGCCGGCCAGCCCGTCAGCCCGGCGGCCCGCCTCGGCACCACTACCAGTTCCCCGTCCGTTCCCAGCCATGGAAGAGGACCAAGGAGATCTGGGTCCCGAGTTTGAGTCGTGGAGCTTCTGGACCGTCCTTGCAGAGGGCCACTTCCCTGAGAAGTTTTGGCCAGTCGCAGGACCGGGCTTTGATGCACCCGAATCACTCACCCCGGGTGAGTTCGAATGCTTCCGCCGAACTCTCCGGGAGACTCACTCCCGTCTTCACTGCCTACAAATGCCATATCCCGGGAGTCAACTACACCTGGAGGATATTGGTGAGCAGTGCCGTCAAATTGACCTGGCCATGCTCCCCGCGGTTCGGCACCCCGGGTCATTTGGGCACCACGAGGCCCTCCAACAACGATGCGTCGAGTGTTTTCAAGCACTCCGCAAAGTTATCGAGGAAGCCACTCCCCACGTGTATATCCGTGGATGGGGGCAGTACGCTGCCCTACGCTTCAGTGTGATCCGCCGACAGCCCGATTCGCTGGGTGGCCCTGAGGGTATATCCCCAGGGACAGGAACAGTCAATATGGCTGACCTGTCGGGAGAGGGGAACGACTTGGAACTTCTCGACGGGGGCTTCCCCCCCGAAGACAAGCCGTCGTCAGATCCATCGGTGAGAGTTACTCGTCATCAGAGGAACCTCCTGGGGCTCCCCGCGCCCACTGAAGCACTGACGTTGAGCCGAAACGTCAGCAAAGGAAAAGAGCACAGCGAGGCTATAAGGCCCGCCGACCCATCTGCCTCCATGCGGAGGGCAGAGGAGGATCCCGAGAAGGCTACGCTACGTCAGCTGCTCGCCGAACAGAAGAGGCTGGTTGACCAGCTCCTCGCCGAGCGCGCTGCAGAACGGCGGCCTGACTACGGTGATCCCAGGCCAGGACAGCAGGGACCGGAACAACCACCCCTCGATGAGACTCTCCCGGGCAACCGTGATTACGCCGTGTTCGCCGACAGGAGAGAGGCCATTGCCTACGGCAAGAGGGCGCGGTATGTTTCGCCACACCCTCCCGAGCGGCGTGACTACCTGAGAGATCCCGCTCGGATTCCTCCCGCTGCCCCAAGGGCCGCTCCGCCCGCCATCCCACGAGCTGCCGAGTTCGACGACCCGGTCGACGACCCGATTGAAGGGCCATGCAATGCGCTCGTGGTTAGAGATCCTCGCCAGGACTGGAACCCATGTCCGGACGATCCGATGGCGGCACTCATTGCCCGCTTGGAAGCCTTGGAGACTCGGAAGGTGGCGATCCCACCGGACGGCAAGCCCTACCCAGCATGGGTGGATGACATGCCGGCGCCTCCGGGATTCGGGAATCCCACTTTCGCCCCCTTCAACGGGACTGGAGATCCGCCACAACATTTAGCCCACTTCAACTCGAGGTGCGGGCCTATGTTGGGGACTCCGGCGCAGCAGGAGGCCGCTAAGCTTCGCTGCTTTGTTCAGACACTGGAAGGGCCAGCATTTGTCTGGTACAGCCAGCTCCCCGTCGGGTCGGTAACCAGCTGGGAGGACCTCCGTAGACAGTTCCTCTACCAGTTCAGTTCCACGACCCGGAAGACGAGTATCGCAGACCTCTTCAAGTGCAAGCAGAGGCCTGATGAGCGAGTCGCGGACTTCGTCGCCCGATGGAAGGGTCTCACGTATTCCCTTGACATGCCATTGACTCAGGAGCAGTTGCTGACAATGTGCGTCGGGAACGTCAAGACCGAGCTGGTCCCTTCCCTGATTACTCAGAACTACCCCGGAGGGTTCAGGGACTTCTCAGACAAAGCTCAACGTCTTGAGGAAGCCCTGCAACAGGCCAGCCAGGCACACCCGCTGCCTCCTATGATTCCTGCAAGGAGAGCCAGCAGGGCTGAGCCCGCTGCTGTGGCCCAGATAGAGGCTCCCAGGCCGTTGGAGCTGCTGCCGGTGAGGCCAGCTCCGCAGCCTCACAGGAATCCGCCTCCACGGGCTCAGTTCCCGGCCCAGCAACGGCAGCCTCAGAACCGGCCGGCCCCTCCGCGTAATGTACCGCCACAACCTAGGCGAGATAATCAGGGTCCACCTCCTCGGCAGGCCCCTCCAGCCCCTCGTCAAGACCGCGCTCCCAGGGGCCCGCGACACTTGACGTACTCATTCCATGAGGATCAGGTCCCCGGTTATTTCCGGAGCGCCCTGGAGCAGAGGATTGTGCGACTGCCTGAGTGTTGGAAGCCAGAGGAGGCACATCTCACAGATAACCCCCGCTACTGCCCCTACCATCGGGCCCTGGGGCACACCATCCAGCGGTGCTATGTGTTTAAGGACTGGCTCCAAGACCAGATTAACAACAATGTAATCAGGTTGGGCCCAGCTCCGGCACAGGTAGCGGGCGTGTTCGTGGGATCAGATGACGATAGTGGCAACGAGGACGAATGGCAGCTGGTCTCCAACCGCGGATCCCAGAAGTACAATAACTGGATGGCCCGCAAGACGATCATTCGCGCCCATGGAATCATCCGTGCGCGCTTGAATCAGCCTGAGCCCCCAGAACCTGCGGGTGCTGCTTCGGCATCGTCGTCCCGGTCTGCCTCCTCCAAGAGGAGCAAACGGCGGCAGCGCAAGAAGGAAGAGCGCGCCCCGCCAGTTCCGCCACTATCCCGTACTCTCGGCGATTTCATGCCCCCGGAGATGGGGGTCCCTCCTCGGATCCGCCCGGTGATGGATGACTCGTCCGATGACGGTATTGGGTACGCTTCGGTTAACACCGTCGAGCTGGTAAATCCCTTTTCGGTTCCCGACGTTGAAGAACACCAGGTGGACCTCCCTAGTGTCCCCGGTCGTCGCCACCGTCGGAAGAACCGCAGCAGCAGGAGTCGCCGGGGCACAGCCGTCGGTACCTCCGGCCAGGCCGTGCACGCCACTGAGACTAGGCGGCAGGCTCAAGATCGAGCTCAACGTGCGCAGGCTCCCCATCCGGGGATGACGGATTCGCCTCCGCCACTGTTTGTGGTGTGGGACCAGGCAGAACCGCCTCAGCCGCGTCGCGACCAGCTCCGCCCTGCCACAAGTCCATCCCGGCCTCCTGACTCCAGTACGGTGACCATTTCCCGGACTGCGACCAGTGAACAGCGAGATGCGCCAAGTACCAGTCGGCCGCCGATCCAACCGGTAAGGCCCGTCATGCCACCAACCGCAGAGCAACCTCCTGCAACCAGGAGCTCGCGCTTGGCCAAGAAGTATGATGTCCTGAAGCACTTGGCCGACATCCCAGCAAGGCTCTCCATCCTTGAGGCTCTGCGCATGTCATCTGAGATGCGCGAGGCACTCGCTGAAGCCCTGAAGAGCCCCCTCCAGTTTGAGACAGAGGTTGCGGCTGCAGAGGCCTTTCACGCCGAAACGATCGAGGACGCCGAATGTCAGGCAGTTATCTCGTTCTCTGGTAAGGATGAAGACCCTCCTATACAGGGACACATTCGTCCGCTGTATGTCACTGGCCAGTTCAATGGCCCTGAAGTCCGGCGTTGTCTTGTCGACACGGGGTCCGGGATTAACCTGATTCCAACTCGGACGCTCCGGAGATTGGGGTTGACTGAGGATGACTTGATTCCCTCCGACCTCAGGATCCAGGGGTACGACCGCACCGAGCAAACCCCGGTCGGCAAGATACGTTTGAAGACCCAGTTCGGTGACTTGGTTGCCAACACCGAATTCATGGTAGTCTCTCAGGACACTGCGTATAACGCATTGATGGGCAGGCCATGGCTCCACCTTCACGCGGCGGTTCCCTCGTCATACCACCAATGCCTCAAATACTCCCTTAATGGTCGAGTAGGCGTGCTTCAAGGAGATGCCTCTCCTTTTGCCTCATGTGAAGCCCGTTATCTGGACGCGGACTATTACAAGAGCAAGGATAAGCAGATCCTGGCAGGTGAGGTTGAGCCTGTCGCTGTTGCAAGTGATCCCTGGGCAAGTCTGGGTGACGCTTACGTCCTCCCGATTCACCGGTTGGACGTCGCCATGGTCTCGACGGCCCGCGAGTCTCCTGATGAGATGACCGCGACCGCCCGCGCCAGCACCAGTGGCCCAGCAGGACCTGGTAGCCCCAATGCAGTTTCCAACGCAGTCTCTCCCGTGGATGATCCCTCTCCGAGTGGAGAGGGTATGGAAGACGCACCCCCAGCCTTTGAGGAGGGCGTCCCCGCCACGGTCGATGAGTTAATACAGGTGAACCTTGGAACCGAGGCCGATCCAAGACCCACGTTGGTTAGTGCCGCCATGCCCTCCGAGGAGCGGCAGCAGTACGTGGACTTTCTCAGGCAGCACCGTGATGTGTTCGCTTGGGGCTATGACGAGATGCCGGGGCTAGATCCTCAGGTAGCCGTCCACCGCCTTGGTCTCCCGGCGAACCATCGCGGGTTCAAGCAGCCTCCCAGGAAGATGCACCCATCCCATGGTGCCATGGTTGAGGCCGAAGTTGACAAGCTTATCAAAGCCAACTTCGTGAGGGAAGTTCAGTACCCCAAATGGCTGGCCAACATTGTGCCGGTCAGGAAGAAGAACGGGCAGATTAGAGTCTGCATCGACTTCCGCGATCTCAACCGCCACTGTCCGAAGGATGATTTTCCCCTTCCAGTGACAGAGCTGTTGATTGATGCCACGGCAGGGTTCCAAGCCCTCTCCTTCATGGATGGATACTCCGGATACAACCAAATTCGGATGGCCCCTGAGGATGAGGAGTTCACTACCTTCAGGGCCCCCCAAGGTACCTTTTGCTACCGGGTCATGCATTTCGGCCTGAAGAATGCAGGTGCCACCTATCAACGGGCGATGCACCGCATATTCAAGCCAATCCTCGGCACACTGGTGGAATGCTACGTCGACGACTTGGTTGTCAAATCGCGCCAGCGTCAGGACCATCTCAAAGATCTTGAGAAAGTGTTCAGCTTCCTCCGGTCTCGCTGCCTGAAGATGAACCCGTTGAAGTGTGCCTTTGGGGTCACCTCCGGAAAGTTCCTTGGATTTGTGGTAAGATACCGGGGTATTGAGATCGACCCAGAGAAAATCAGGGCGATTAGCCAGATGCCTCCCCCGGGTACCGTCCGGGAACTGCAAGGGTTCCAAGGCCACTTAGCCTATATACGCCGATTCATCGCGAATCTGGGCGGCAAGTGTAAGCCCTTTTCTCGGCTTATGAAGAAAGGTGCCACCTATGTATGGGATAAAGAGTGTCAGACCTCTTTCGAGGAAATCAAGCAGTACCTGCTTCAACCTCCGGTCCTGATGCCGCCCGTATCCGGAAAGCCGTTGGTCCTTTATGTGACCGCCCTGGAACGGTCCCTGGGTGCCCTTCTCGCCCAGAAGAACAACGAGGGAACAGAGAATAGCCTCTATTACCTCAGTCGCATGCTCCTCGATGCGGAGGTTAGGTATTCCCCCATCGAGAAGAGCTGTCTGGCGCTCGTATTTGCCGTACAGAAATTACGGCACTACTAGCAGCACCATGAGGTACAGTTGGTTTCTCGGGTAGACCCGTTGAAATATATCCTGAGCCGACCTATGTTGACTGGCCGTCTAGCGCGGTGGGCTGTGATTCTCCAGCAGTTCGACATCAGGTATGTGTCTCAGAAGGCCATCAAAGGGCAAGCGTTGGCAGACTTTCTGGCCGCTCACCCGACCTCCGCGGATCAGCCGCCGGATCTAGGCTTTCCTGATGAGACCATTCTCTCGGTTGATCGAGCCGATCCATGCTGGCAGATGCACTTTGACGGTGCCTCCCGGAGCCCCACCGGTAGAAGACTCGATAATCCTAAGCTCAATAGAGTGGGCTTGGGCATCGTCTTCATTACCCCGGAGCGAGCCGTGCTGCCATACTCTTTCCTGTTGTCAGAGGGCTGTACCAACAATGAGGCGGAATACCATGCCCTCATCACCGGCCTCGAGTTAGCTCTCGAGATCGACGTTCCCCGTCTGTGTGTGAAAGGGGACTCCGAGCTGGTCGTTAAGCAGATCAATGGCGACTACGTTGTTAGGAAGCCGGAACTTGTGCCATTGTTGGAGTGCACCCTTCTTCTGATGGCCCGGTTCCCTTCTCGGCCGGAAATTGTCCATGTTCCCCGGTCGCAGAACGGTCGAGCAGATGCTTTGGCCAGCCTTGCTGCGTCACTTGCGGAGCCTGAACAGGACAACCTGATCGTCCGCGTGACGCGCCGCAGGCTCATCGCTCCCGTTATCCCGGAAGAAGATCGCGGCCCGTTGGTAAGTAACCTCACCACGGTTGCCCCTATGCCCGGAGCCCCGAGTACCCCAGATATAGCAGTCGGATCAGCCCCTGATTGGAGGACGCCTTTGGTTGAGTACCTCCAACATGGCATTCTTCCATCGGATCGGGCCGAGCGCGAGCGAGTTCGACGCCGCGCATCGCAGTTTGTCCTCCAGAGCAGTCCCGGCCTAGAGCAGATTCTCTATAAACGCGGATTTGATGGTGTTCTCCTCCGTTGCCTTCAGGGAGTCGAGATCCCATGAGTCATGCAAGAGGTTCATGCTGGTTCATGTGGCGCCCACCAGACTGGGCCGAAGCTGTCCCACCAGATTCGGAGGTTGGGATACTTCTGGCCCTCTATGATCCATGACTGCATCGAGTACGCCAGGAGGTGCCATGCGTGCCAGGTTCATGCGAACTTTGTGCATCGGCCGCCGGAGCCTCTCCATACCACAAGGTATTCCTGGCCCTTTGCAGTCTGGGGACTGGACGTTGTGGGACCTTACCCGCCGGCGACAGCTCGCCAGTGCCGGTTCATTCTGACCGCCACGGACTTCTTCTCCAAATGGGCAGAAGCGATTCCGCTCAGAGAGGTCAAATCCTGTTCGATCGCTGACTTCGTGACCTCCAACATCATCAATCGATTTGGAGTGCCTCACGCTATCCTCACGGATAACGGAACCAATTTCCGAGCAGCCGAGTTGAAGAAGTTGTACGCCAAGTATAACATTCGCTCGAACCATACATCTCGCTATCATGCGCAGGCGAATGGACAGATCGAGGCGTTTAACAAAACCCTCTCTAACATTCTGCAAAAGATGGTTGGTCAGAACAAGAAGAGTTGGCCGGACAAGCTCCCCAACGCTCTCTGGGCTTATCGGACGACGACTCGCAATTCCACCCAGATGACCCCTTATTCCCTGGTGTATGGAGCTGAGGCCGTCCTGCCCATCGAGATCCAGTTACCGTCCTTGCGCACTGCGGTCTACGACCAGCAAGCGCCGGACAGAGTTGCTGAAGCCCATCTAGTCGAGTTGGAAGCACTGGATGAGAATAGACTTCGCGCTTTGCACAACTTGGAGAGGCATCAAAGCAGGATGGCTCGAGCTTTCAATAAGAAGGTTCGCCTCCGCTCCTTCCTGCAGGGTGATCTAGTGCTAGCCCTAAGAGCACCGATGATCCCCGGCAGGAAGCCGCCCAAGTTGGAGCCCAAGTGGGAGGGACCTTTTGTTGTCCACAAGGTCTATCCCAATAGCGCGTACTCCCTAGCGACTATGGATGGTGAGCGTGTCACTCCTCCCACCAACGCTAGGTTCCTCAAGCAATACTTTGCCTGAGTGTCCGTTCGTCCTGCATGACGCTAAACTGCACTTCGTCCTGCATGACGCTAAACTGCACTTCGTCCTGCATGACGCTAAACTGCACTTCGTCCTGCATGACGCTAAACTGCACTTCGTCCTGCATGACGCTAAACTGCACTTCGTCCTGCATGACGCTAAACTGCACTTCGTCCTGCATGACGCTAAACTGCACTTCGTCCTGCATGACGCTAAACTGCACTTCGTCCTGCATGACGCTAAACTGCACTTCGTCCTGCATGACGCTAAACTGCACTTCGTCCTGCATGACGCTAAACTGCACTTCGTCCTGCATGACGCTAAACTGCACTTCGTCCCGCATGACGCTAAACTGCACTACGTCCGAGCTACAAGACGTTAAACTGTTCAGCATTCGTCCTGCATGACGTAAAACTGCCACTTAAGAACTACGTGCGGCTTGATTCCCATCCTTATGGGATACGTAGGACCGCCTGAACCCTCGTGTTTCAGGCCCAGCCCCATCCTTCGGGAATTTCCATCCCATCTCGGGCCCTTGGCCCAGTTGCCCCCGGGTGTGCGGCGTATGGTGTGAGTGCGGGGCTATGCCCTCATTCACGTCGGTTTGCTCGTCACGCTGTACGCCCCCCTCCACGTTTGGGGATGCCTTCTGCTCCCCCTTCCTTTTTCCTCATCGTCCTGCATGACGTTAAACTGCGCTTCAAGAACTACGTATGGCTTGATTCCCATCCTTATGGGATACGTAGGACCGCCTGGACATTCATGTTTCAGGCCCAGCCCCATTTCCCGGGAATCCCTATCCCGCGTTGGGCCTCTGGCCCCAGTTCCCCTCCTTTTTGTGCGAGGCGTATCGCGTGAGCGGGGGATTATGTCCTCATTCACGTCAGTCTACTGGCCGCGCCGTACGCCTCCCCCGTGTGTGGGACTACCTCACACCCCTCATCGTCCTGCATGACGTTAAACTGCCTTTCCAGAACTACGTATGGCTTGATTCCCATCCTTATGGGATACGTAGGACCTCCTGGACGCTTGTGTCTCAGGTCCAGCCCCGTCTCTTGGTTGATCACGGGGATCTGCCCCCCTTCGGTTGCTCTCAGGGTGAGTCCTCCGACCCTTTCCGGAGATCTGTTAACATGTTTTGGGTGCTTCGGTCTATGACTTGTAGTGTCAGATTCAATCCCGACAAGTCCTGTGTTGCTTGTCAGGCCCCGCGCTTCCTCTTGTTCGAGCCTTTACTCAAAGGGATCCTCGTTAGCGGTTTGGGTACGATGCCTCAGTGCTCTCCCACCGCTCCGGGTCGATTTACCGGTGGGTCTTGGGCCGCAAATCGATATGAATCCTGCGATTGAGCGGTTGATGCTCGTTTGCTTGCCCCGTCTTAGGCTGACGCGATCGGATGTTGTGTTGCGAATGCGTCAGCAACGTCCTTGATCGCCATGTCAGCTTTCTCAGGCTCTGAACATTGGTTGCGCAGTCCTCATCACACTCCGCCTTTGTGCGTTGTAGTGGAATCTTGACACTCTCTTCATACTGACCTCCGGTACGCCTCTACACGTTAGGCAGACCAACCAGGGTAATGATGTCGTTCGAGGCTCCCATGATCTGAGCACCAAGGATATATGCAGATATCCTCCCTAAGGGCCATGCGTAGCTGGACCCTCGTCCCCATAAGGAGGAGGGAGTCGCCCGAACAATTGCGTTCTGGGCCCAGTATATCTGGAGGCTAGCATCTCTGCCCCTCGGGTGATGGACATATGCAGACCCCTATCCCAAGACTCTTCTCCTGGAATCGTGCGTGACCGCAGGGCTGGGTATGTTCCCACCCCCGCCGTGTCCGCCGTACCGCAATAAGCGGATTCCTCCATGGTCCGAACCACACGACCTTAAACTGTGTTGTCTGGTCCTACCACACGACCGTAAACTGTGATCGTCTTGGCCGCCCGACGAGAAGCGGCACTGCATCGTGATGTCCTCCTCAGGGGACACTCATGTTGGGCGCTGGTTAATGACCACGCCATTCATCAATGCCTTCCATGGCTTGATTATTGTGGCGACGCCAGGGATTTCTCAATCACGGGCATGTCGCCGCACAAAGAAAAACCATTCATCTTTAAGGACAAACAAGAAATATCAAATGCCGCTCCTTTTGTGTGCGAGGGTCAGACCCGCACTCTTCCCCGCGCTGGTGCCCGATTGTGTTGCACCGCGCTTCAAGAACTACGTGCGGCTTGATTCCCATCCTTATGGGATACGTAGGAACGCCCGGATGTTTGAAACTTCGGGTCCAGCCCCCCACCTCTTAGAGATTCCCCCTTCTCTGGGGAATCCGCCGCCTTCAGGTCACCCTCAAGGAGTGTTCCCCGACCCCTTGCCGTGGTCCACCGGTGTCAAGAGTACTCTGGTTTATTGCCAGGAGGGTCAGGATCCGCTTGGTCAGGTTTCCTCCACTTTTCAGGCTTCGTGCTCCCTTTCATTCGGACCCATCGTCTACGCCCTGGGTGGAGCCCCCGTGAACGGTTCGGACACAATGCCTCAGTGCTCTCCCACCGACTCGGGCCGGTACCCCCAATGGCCTCGGGCAGCAAATCGATATGAATCCTGCGATTGAGCGGTCGATGCTCGTTTGCTGCCTCATCCCACCAACGGTTAGTGCGATATTGATGCTGCTTTTCCGCCACGGTCGGCAGTACTCCCATATCGTTACGCCGGTGCCCCCAGTCCTTGAGTGAATGGCCGCATGATTCACATTTTCCACCTCCCATTCTAACCAGGCGAAACCTCGACACTCTTGACACTATCCCTCAGTGCATCTTCGCATATCCAGGGGATATGACCACGATGTGGCGTGCTTTGAGTCCTTATGGTCCGAGCTCTAAGACCTTAAACTAAGATCTCTCCTTATGGTCCGAGCTCTAAGACCTTAAACTAAGATCTCTCCTTATGGTCCGAGCTCTAAGACCTTAAACTAAGATCCCCCCTTATGGTCCGAGCTCTAAGACCTTAAACTAAGATCCCCCCTTATGGTCCGAGCTCTAAGACCTTAAACTAAGATCCCCCCTTATGGTCCGAGCTCTAAGACCTTAAACTAAGATCTCTCCTTATGGTCCGAGCTCTAAGACCTTAAACTAAGATCTAGCCCTTATGGTCCGAGCTCTAAGACCTTAAACTAAGATCCTCTAGCCCTTTGGTCCGAGCTCTAAGACCTTAAACTAAGATCCTCCACCTTTATGGTCCGAGCTCTAAGACCTTAAAACTAAGATCCAGCCCTTATGGTCCGAGCTCTAAGACCCTAAACTAAGATCTACCCCAAATGGGGTCCTACGTCCTGCATGACGTTAAACTGCACTCACAGAACTACGTGTGGCTTGATCTCCAGCCTGATGGAGTACGTAGGAACGCCCGGGCATTCCGACTCGGGTCCAGCCTCAGGGATCGTTAAGTCCCGCCCCTCCTCGTCGCCGGCCGTCTGGCCTGACTTCGGGTAGAGTGGTGCAGTTGTGATATTCTCCCCGATTCAGCTCGGGATGCCCCATCGCAAGGATGGGAAGCGACAGTTTCCTCGTCAGAGAGGTGCTGTCTGAGAATTGAGGTGACTCACGGCCAGATTAGTGCATCCGCCTAATACGTTTTCCCCACGGTGGCGCAATTTTGAGAGCGTTGGATTCTGTCCGAACAAATCGTCACTTCGCCCCACGCTTCGCATGCCCTGTTGATCTGGATTTTCCACCCTTGTGTCTGAAGAAACCCCAAAGCGGTATTCATGATGACATGTGGTCCGCCTCCTGCAATATGAATGATGGCCTTTTTCGGTCCGTCTATTGCAGTTGTTATGGTCGATCCACTGTCCGCCTACCGTCTTGGGCATTTCCTGGAAGGCCGGCCGTTGTGGATGTCTGGATTCGGGACACGCGATTCACCCTTTCTCATTTCCCTATGTTCGGATAAAATCTCAACGCCCCTAGCATTGTCCCGCTCGTGTGTTGGAACAGGTTGGGGGGATGGTACATTGATTAGGTCTGAGGTCTCCTTTCTTAGGAATGACCTCCCTCTTTTCTCCAGGAATCCAGGCCCAATTGTGGATGCCTGATGCTTGGTTAACACTCCCGCAAGACAACGAATTGTGGTTGAGCATGTTAAACCGAAAGACGCAGATAAATATATTGATTCATACAAATGGATCGAAATATTGAATAACGGAAGCAAAATGTTCTAGGAATGGCAAAAAACAAAGCCCCTAGGGATTAGCGTGCTGGATAAGTCTTTCTAATGCCGCTACCCTTTGGCTGGCGGCCTCCAGGGCTGCTTCTCGTTCTCTGCGTGCCCTCTCCTCGTCGGCGGTCGCAGCACGCAGTTCGTCAATCCTGGCCTGTGCGTGCTCCCGCTCGACTTGGAGTGTGACCATCTGTTGGCCCGCCTCCGTCAGCTATACCTGAGCGTCGATCAGTTGTGCCGATAGTTGCTCCACAAGCTCGGTACATGCTGCGACGAAGGCCTCCTTCTCTTCCGCCTGCCCTTCGAGGCGCCGGACTTCCTGCTCTGCCGCGATGAGCGCCTGCGTGCTCTCCGACATGTCCCGACTTTGTGCGACGTCGGCACGCCGGCGGCTCTCGCGCATCTTCTCGGCCATGAAATCACGGACCGTCAGATGGAGGCGTTGAGCATCAGCTCCCCCGGCACACAGGAAGCGCAGCCAGGTCTGAAGTGATCCCATGCGCCCCAGCCATTCCGATGGGTCTCGCTTGAGGAAGCGCTGGATGCACTTCCACCCCCTGCGTCGCGTTACCCGGCTATCCTCGACCGCCTCCGCGTCCGAGTCATCCATCTCCTCGGGGTCGGCAGGCCGGTAAGCAGGGAAGGCAGCCAGCAGGTCTGCTGCAGGGTCCGCCCCTGGGAGGTCCTCACGAGGGATAGGTCCCCCAACATCCGGGCAACCTTCTTCTCTCTCCCCAGCGGCGCCAACACCCTCGTCAGCCCCCAACCTCTCTCCGATGTCAGCACCGCCGGCGTCCGGAGCCCCCTGATCAGCAGTTGATGGGGCCGGCTCGGTTTGGAAGGTCTGTTCCGGAGCAGGCGGCATGTCCACCACTGGTCCACTCGTAGATGGCCCGGGTTTGGCAACCCGACGAGCCTCCGATGTTGAGATCACTGCGCGGGGCATGCCATGGTTAGTCACGGATCGTCAATGGCAAGCACCAGCAGTAAAGTAGGGAGACTTACGGGAGTTCGGAGCGTCATCTTCCGCTACCCCGGTCGCCGCAGGAACAGTTGCAGCAGGGGATCCTTTAGCGCTTGACAGTTCGATAATGGGTGCCTGGCCCCCGCCTTGTCCTGTTGGCGCCTCTCCTACTCCTGTTGAGGACGCCTGACCGACATCCGTGTGCTCCTGAGAAGGATGGAGAAACGGGTTAGAAGCTGCATAAGAGAATGGATGAGGCAAGTTGAGTAGGGATAGAAGCGGACCTCGAGGATCTCAGTGACATCAACGTTGTCAGAGCCGGCCACCTCGCCACTCTCTCGTGGGCTCCCCCGATGGGACCTTCCCTCGGAGCCTTCATCCTCCCCCGTCTCCTCCTCCTCCTCGGAGTCACTACTGTCATCTTCTCCCGGCGGCATCTGTTCTGGAGCGGGCTCGAGACCGAGCATCACCTTCACCAGAAGGGATGGCTCCGCACGCTGACCACGTTGGCGCGCGTACTCGTCCATGGCCGTCAGATATGCATATTGCCGGTTGAAGTCCACCCTGTCGGTGATCTGGAGGCGCCCGACCTCTGGAAGATAGATTCCTTCTCTGAGTATCTTTCGCCAGATGACGTCGGTCCCCAGTGACTGCCGCAGGGTCATCCAGGCCGACCACAGCGCCGGGAAGACCGCATCGTGGGAGGGTTCGAGCAGACGCCTCACCTGCTTCCCGGGCCGCTCCTCGACCGCCGCATGTGCCCCCTCTCTGGGCGCCGAGGTCGTAGCGGCAGCCTGCGATGTGCCCGCCGCCGAAGTCCCTGCTCGCGCCGGCCCCGCTGCTTGGCGCGCCTCCGTTCTCCCCCGTGTGGCGGCGCCTCGCCTCCTCCCTTGACGCCCGGTCTCCGCACGGGTGACCTCGAGCCGCCGAACTGGCTTCCGTAGAAGCCCCTCAGGGTACGCGATGGCCCAGTGTTCGGCATACTCGGTTGCCAAGCCTGCGTCGATCCCGGTAGGAGGGAGAGTGATGACGTCGCCAGAGCCGAAGGCGACGAACATCAGCCACATCTGGCGAAGGACGCAAGGGTTCGTCTCCTCCCGGAAAGCGGTGAATACCCTCTTCGGCATCCGCTGAAGGCACCCGAACTGCCTGGCGAACCGGGTCGGCACGTAAGGCTCGCAGATCACCTTCTCGTCGATCTGAGTCACGAGCACCCCGCCCCGCATGTTCAGGAAGTATTCATGCTGCTCTAGCGGGCCCTGTCCGTTGTCGATCATCTGGCCGACGGGAGTGGGGAACGGGCTGAAGTTGAAATTGGCATGATTGCCAATCCGAACCCTCACGCCCTCCTCACTGAGGGTCATCGGAGCGACCCCCGCAATGTTCAGCAGGGAGGGTCGCAGGCCGTTGCCCGGAGGACTGATGGCATTTGGGAACGTATACCCACCAAGGTGAGCAGCCACCCAGCCGTGGAAGAACTAAAAGGGCCCACAGATCCTTCGTGGCGACCCCCCTCGTGAGATGCGTCCCAGAATGGCATACAGACTCGCCAGTACTGGGACCCCGAGGTTGTACCTCTTATTGGCAGCCATGGCGCCCGCCATCGCCAGCGTCGCCGGGCGGACGCCCATCCTCGCATCCCGCACTGGCAGGAGCCACCCGCTCAGAAAGGCGGCCAGGAACGCCGCGTACCGGACGTTCGGGTCCCGGGCCTCGATGACGCGGTACCCCCATGAGCGGTAATCGCCCGTCTCCAGGACCCGCCAGTACGACCCGTTCCGGCTCCTCTGAGCTGCGGTCGGGCATCGCTTCCCCCTGCCTGGCATCTTGACCGCCGGGTCATGCTCCAGGAACTGGCCAAACCAATCCTTGTAGGCTATGTCCTTCTGGAAGTCTTGGATCCCGAGCCGCTGCGAAGCCAGGTCAAGAAGATGCCAGGTCAGAATGGGAGTCCGTGACCTGTCCTCCCAGATGTTCTTCGGTGGCAGGAACTCATCGTACTGGTAGCCCTCCAGCGGGATACCTCCGATGCAGTGGATGTCCCAGAGACCGATGCCGACCTCCCCATGGTGAAGATGGAAGGTGTTGGTATCCGGGGACCAGCGAGTGAATAGCTCCGGCCCGAGCTCAGACTGCTGGTAGAAGTGGAACTGCGACGTCCACACCGCCTCGAACAGGCCGATGTACCGCAGCTCCTCTGCGAAGTGATCGCAAGTGTGGCGTACCCAGAACGCCCAGGCCCATTCACTGGTAAAGTTGCCCCCAGATCGCAAGTCCCAGTCCTTCAGCCAGCCCTTGGTGTCGTCAGTGACACTCTGACGGTATGTGCTCGAGTAGAGGGCTGCAGAATTCTCCGCAGTAGGCTCACCCCCGTCAATGGTCCGCGTCCTCGGGTTCAGGACGTAGACATCCAAGTGCCTGGTTTCCCTGGCAGGATGCCCATTGTTGGTGATGTTATAGCGGTGAAGCTCGTCCTCCCGAGTCACCCAGGTCCGCGGCGCATCAACCTCGAACCCTAGCACCGGAACCTCATCGAGGATGCCGAAGTTCCAGAGCGGCAGGTTGTCCGACAGTGGATATGTCTTCTGGGCCGGCGTTAGTAAGTCGAACAAGGATTGATTGTTAGAAACAATCTCCTTGGCTCCGTAAACCTCCTCGTTCGTCGCCATCTCGGCTCTGCGAGTGGCGTTATCCCCTTCATTTCCTCTGTGCGCGGCCATCTCGGAAGATTCGGGAGTCGTGCGGGTTAAGGGATGAAGCATGCGGGATCGGACGAGGCTGGTGGAAAAGTTTGAGAGGCGGCGCGCAATCCAAGTGGACGGCGCGCAATTGGGAAGACTATCGCGCAAAGTTCCGGGTTTTCGCGCAAAAACAGGCGAAATCCGGACGGTTTTGCGCGCCGATCGGGCGAATTTCGCGACCGGAAGAGGCAATTTCGCGCACGAGAGCTTTGGAGCTTATCGCGCGGAAGGCCAGAGTACGGAACGCGGGACCCAGCGCCCCTATTTATAGGCGAGGCCGGGTCCGCGCTGCGCGGAAAGCGCTTTGCGCGACCGCAGCGGCGAATTTCGCGCCCGACACCCATTTTTGCGCGCCACAGTCCCGCGTCGCCCAGGACTTCGGCATTCCGGCGTCTCCCTCGGAACCCGATCGTTGCGACCGCTCGCCGATCAGATTCCGAGGGGGGGCTTTTGTAGACGCCGGAAAAGTCTGTTGTTCCCAAACGAAGCTCCGGATGCGGAAAGCGAAGTGATATTTGGAGTCGGAAGAACGTTTCGGAGGGCCCGGAGGCCTTGCGCGGAATTTCAGAGGCCCGCGCGCAAAGGTGATGTTCCGCGTGCAAACCCCCCGGGATGCGCGCAATGCGCCGGTCCGGCGCGCAATTTTGCGCGCCGCGGGTCCGCGCGACTCCCTTGCGCGCCGCGCCCGATTCCGCGCCCGCGAGGAGAATTTCGCGCTCGCATCCTGGATTCCGCGCCCGGGGTTGCCTATAAATATAAGGCGACCCCCAACGTTTCAAAGGTTGCTGGAAGTCGAAACGTCTCCCGTGCGCGCAATTCAACCCCTTCCGCGCGCAATGACGAACTTCAGGTAACCTCCTTTCTTTCACGCAAGAAAGCCTCGGGGTCCGCCTTCGCGCGCAATCCCCGCTGGCTCCTTTCATTTGAATAAACACTCACCCTAAGGCCTTTGCGCGCAAAAGAACCCGCTTGCGCGCAATTGCCCCCGGGGTGCGCGCAATCCGGCCTGATTGCGCGCACCCCCCCTTCTTTCAAGTGGCCATTCATTAGAGAATGAGCCGTTGCCCCCGCGCGCTATCCGAAGCCCGGTGTGAGCAATCTCAAGCATCCGCGCGCAAGGCGCTGGCCCAATTGCGCGCCAGCCGCCCCGATTGCGCGCCGGCCCGCAGTATTGCGCGCAAAGCTTCCTTTTTGCGCGCAATCTGCCAGGGTCGTCCCCGTTGACCTTCTAAGGGTACCCGCCTGTGTGGCACCCGATGATTCTCATCCCGGGTGCCCGCACCGTGCGTTGTCTTCCCGTGCGGCCCTCCAGGCTCGCGCGAAGTGACACGGGCCTATCAGCAGCTTCTACGTCCTGCACGACGTCAAACTGTACCTCGTCCGAGCTACAAGACGTTAAACTGTTCAGCATACGTCCAAGCTGTACGACGCTAAACTGCCTAGCCTCCATCGTCCGCGCTGCAAGACGTTAAACTGCCAAGTGCTTCGTCCGGCAACCTATGCCCAGCATGACGTTAAACTGCACATTTGTCCCGCATGACGTTAAACTGCATATTCGTCCCGCATGACGTTAAACTGCGCATACGTCCAGCATGACGTTAAACTGCAGATTCGTCCAGCATGACGTTAAACTGCACATCCGTCCAAGCTGCACGACGTTAAACTGCCTAGCCCCCATCGTCCGCGCTGCAAGACGTTAAACTGCCAAGTGCTTCGTCCTCAACACATGACGTTAAACTGTACTTCGTCCGGCAAGACGTTAAACCGTCCGCTTCGTCCTCAACACATGACGTTAAACTGTACTTCGTCCGGCAAGACGTTAAACCGTCCGCTTCGTCCTCAACACATGACGTTAAACTGTACTTCGTCTGGCAAGACGCTAAACCGTCCGCAACCTGATCCCGTGCTCCGCACGTAGGGTCCCCCCGGTTTGGATGTGGCCCCCACCCGCTCGTCTCTGCAGGGATGTCGGGATTGTCCCCCTTTTGGGACGATTTAATGGGAGTGGCTTTTCCCTACGGGGGCAGGGTATTACAAACCCCTAGTTTCTCGTGGGAGGCTGCACATGTGTATCTCCATTGCGCCTCCCCACTGCCGAAGCCAGTAGAGGGTCTGACTGGGATCGAGGTGTCTTCCGCTTTCGGTCCAAGTCCCTTCCAACTGAGTTTTGCAGCATCCGGGCTGCCCCAAGTGCGTAAGTCCTGACAGAATGAACTACGTGGACTTTGATCCCTGTCTTCTATACAGGGTACGTAGGAAGCCTCCCTGAGGTCCAAGCCCGCCACCTGGTCGTCCCGGTCGTATTTACGTCGGTTCGTCCATCAGTGGACCCCTCCAGGGTTCACGCTTGCGTTGATTCACCTATGAATCCGCCCCTGTGGGAGACTGCCCGTGTGTATCTCCACGGTGCCTCCCCACAGCCCCCCTTTTCCATTTCTCCTTTTATCGTCCAGCATGACGTGAAACTGTGATCCACCCGGCCGTTCCATCCCCCTCTGTGCGAGGTGGTTCGGTTCAATCCTCCGCCCGGCGGCCTAGACCTCTTCGTGAGTCGGCTTGCCGACGTCCAGCATGACGTTAAACTGTATGCCCGAACTACGTTGACTTTGATCCGTGTTAACGCGCGGTACGTAGGAAGCCCCTCTGGGGTCCAAGCTCTTCACTCCATCATCCATCCTGATCCTTACCCGGGCCGCCACATCCCGGTGGGGTCATGCCACTTCACTCCACTCCACGTTACTTGGGAAGCCGCCCATGTGCTGGCCCCAGCGTCGGAGGTTCCCCGCAAGGGGTTCTGTCATCTGATCCACTTTTCGTGTTGATCGGTCCGATGCCGTCCCCGCTGGACGTTAAACTCGCGGCATACCCCGTGTTAAACATGGGAAGCTGAGGAAAACCTCAGGTGACACAGTTCCCCACACCTAGTACGGGATGCCTCAGGCCATCATGCCTTCGAGAAGCCCTATTAGGGACGGAAGACAGATGTGCAGAGCCGCAGTGTTACGACACGCCCCCAGCACCCAGAGCCACCCGGCCTTCTCACCGCAGGTTGCTGCCCCGCCCAGACTCCTTGGAACGTCCGGGCGGAAGCAGCGTAATTAACCGGTGTCCATGAAGATATGGCGCCGGGAACGAGATTCACGAACATTCTTAAGTCTATGAGGGAGACCCGGATTAGGCGACAAGTTCCGAGGAGACGTCCAAGGAAGGAGGAGCCGACATCCCATCATCCCGGTTTCGATCAAGGAGCAGACGCCCCTGAATAAGGGACAGATGCCGCCCGCCCTTGGAAAGCGGGACTGCGGGACCACAAGCCGCGCGCCCATCCCCTCGGGTTGACGGGTGCACGCGCGAACGCGTCCTGGCGGAACAGCGTAACCCGACGCACATCCGCACCGAAACAAACCCTAGTTGTATATTTTTGGAAAAATATTTACTATATCAAATGTTTTGATATTTAGGATTTTTTTTCAAAATAATGTTTTCAACGTGATGAGTATTTTTAATGGTTTTTGAAAAATATTTTCTGTAGTTATATTTTTGAAAACCTAAGAATTTTATTTTTTTAAATTAGTTATCAAATGTATTATATTTGATATAAGAGAAAAAACTTTCAAAACATATTATAAACATTATTTATAAAATGGATTTTCACTCATTTTTAGAACCCATTATTGGGAAATATTATTCTCACTATAAGTGTTAAAATATTTTTCACAAGCCCATTTAATGTTACAAATTATTTTTAGATTTATTAAGGATGTATCATGACAAAAGTCAAAATACTCAATTATTTAATAATTATTTAAACTTTTATATGCTATAATTATTTATCTTATTTCGTAAAAACTTATAGTGTAAATGTTTTTGGGTGTTTAATGTTTTTTATATTTCAATTTTATTTTATAAAAAAATATACTATATGTTTTTTCAGCGGATCCAGAGGTGTGGGTTCTGGGTGGTCACATATTTAGCTACCTTTTTTCATTATATTATATTAGAGTATGTTTGAATTATCAATTATCTAAAATTTATTTCCATTTGACCAAAGTTATTGTAGTTATATCAATATCCACAAACATATTTTTATGTTTGAGACAAAGGATATGTTTTCATCCTTATTTTCCAACTCCCAAGAGCTTCATATCTTAAATAGGATTGCACCTCCATATACCAGGTTATTGTACAACCAAGACGAAAAAATAATTTTAGTTCCATTAAATGAAAGAAATTTTCTGAAATCCCTCTACATATATTTCCTTTATTGGATTACTTTCTATACTATTCATGTAACCTTAGTGATTGGGATATTTTTCCAATTTTCTTCTTTCCCTTACTCTATACAGTAAGTCCACTAGCTTAGATTGTCTCAAATTCAAAAACATGTTTACTATTTATCATAGGCCAGGTCCTATTTTAATTTATTTTCTTCTCATTAGTAAATGTACTACTTTCTATCCTTTCTATAAAATCATTATAAGAGAACTTTATAAATTGTTACATTTCTTCACTATCCATTTTTATTACAAAATCAAGATTCCTTCACGAAGATATAACTTGTTATTAAAGATACTTAGATCATTAATTATATTCATAAAATTGTTTATTTATGTATTTAGAAATATTTTTCTATTCATTTATCTCTAACATGATATCAACCACTTCTTTAAATGTTAAATATTTCATAACCCTTTTTAAGTTGAGTGATTTTGGTTTCAGTTTTATCCATATAAGTTGTTGATTCCATCACTAATCCACTTATATTTTATGTTTTCCTATATTGAATATCCAATTATTTAAGACCTCCTTCAATCTCAACTTTCATGTCAAAACCCCATTCAAATTGATCCTTTTTCTCATCTATAAGATTTTCTCTTTCAACTATTTCCATTATAAAATGTTCTTTATCTGTAATAAAAATATCTTCATTTTCTTCGGGAAACTTTTATCATATTATTATTTATTAATCAAGATATTATTCCATTAGATCTTATTTTTAGTTGAACATCCATATTTAAATTTTTTTCATAAGGGAAAACTTCTCAAATCTATTGAATTGATGTCAAATATATCCCCACTTTACACCTTTTGTGGTCACATTTCATTGGTATTTCAGACCTTTTACTAAATTAATCAATAAAAAGTAGTTTAAATTTATATATTCCTTTGATTAATTTAAATATTATTGATAAGAGTGAATGAAATAAATCACTAACATCGTCATTATTGATTTCACCTTCATGTATCTCATTTTTCTCTAATTAATGGAATAAAATATTATTTAATTAATGGAAGACATTATATTTTTTCTCATGCATCTCATAATCTATAAGTAAACTATGAATATTATCAAGTTCATATCATTGATATTATGTTTTTCAGGAGTTAGTACCTTTTCATTGTATACAGGTGGAAATATTTTGAGTTTATTTTTCAAAATATAAAAATCCTTTATCTGATCACTAAAACCACAATTGGTTACCCCAATTTCATTGTGATGATTGAAGAAAGAATCAACATTTTGATTTCATATCATCATAAAATCATAGAACTGTTTGTAAATAACTTTAAATTTAGCTTCATTAACTTTATTGTCCCCATAAAAAATATTTGAAAATTTGAACCATATTACATTTTCTTAATTAAATTCCATCAAATTCATATATATCTAACTCATAAAATTCAATGATAAGTAATTTTGAGCCTTTATGTCCTTATCAAAAATTTATTTTTTGGATCTAAGCATTTATAATATTTTACAATCGTTGACTTATATTCCATATAATATAGCTGTGAAGACATAAATTACAATGGATTATAAAGGAGATCTCATGTGATTATTCCATATCTAAATGTTTTATCCATTAAACTAAGGGAACCACTATTCATTACCCATGTTCTCTATATGAATAATTTTTTAGATACAGATTGATCATGAAATAACATATATGTTCTTATACCACTTGTTTCACCCACATGAAAAATAATCACTGGGGGGTGGAATTGGAGTATTAATTCTTGACTAGATTATTATCTCTATCTTGTAAAAACATCTCAAACCTATCAATCCTTCAAAAAACATAACATCTAGATGAAAAAATAAAATTAAAGGACCCTTAGGTTTTACTTGGTTCAGAAGAAAAGGATTTTCTAAGAAGAAGACACTAATATTATATTAACGTATAAGGTATTAACACTACACATCATGAGTGATACAATTTTATTTTGTAAATGTAACCTTTTGATTATAGGGAACACCATCTTCATATATATTTTCCCACAACATTCAGGTAAGGAATAAATATTTATAATACAATGATGGAAAACAATAATTCATAATTATATGGAATATCACTAGTATAGTGAGGTAGTTCTTAATGAACTACAATTCTTTCTTAAATCCTAGATCTTCAATGGGGGTCTTCTAAAAATAGACTTTTGATCCACTCCTTTTGAGTATTTTCAAATTTTATCCTTTAAAATCACTGTTTATAGATTTTGAAAATTCCACATTACTGTTTATATTTATCTATTATCTTTTAATATTATTAAAAAATGTAACACTCCCAACACTGTTCTCCCAGATCTGGTGAGTTATTTATTACATGGTATTTAAAATACATGAGATAACATCCCTAAGATCAAGTTTTTGTAGTACTCAAGAGACTAGATACAGAAATACTAAATCAAAAATTTTATAAAAAATAATTATTCATTAGAGTTATCCATAGGTTTGATCATAAATAGTATTCCATTTCATTACCTAGGGAAATTGAAAACAAATGTGAAGTGGAAAATAAGGTGATTAGTAAAGGGTACCATACAGCAGAAGCTGACATTGAATAAGAAATATAATGGGAACATATAAAAAATCAATGTCTTATTAATGATTATATACACATAATGTAATATATGGATGTAAAAGGATATACATGTGTAATTGATCACCTAATTATGGAAATGATAGAAATTTATAATTTAGAACATTATAACATATTGTTGAGGCCTTGTTCAAAGAGATTACAAATAAAGGGTAAGGATGCTCCCATTACCCTCCATTAGATGTCTCATGGGATCTACAAGGGAAATGAGGAGATATATAATTCTTTCCCCCAACCATAACATAAAATTATAATTTATTGCATCATTATGGTATAATATTCTATAATGTAAAACATAATAACTCTTAGATTAAATGATCTATGGGGAATGCCTTATAATATTTTACCATATATAATAAATGATGTTACATTAATGGATGTAGTTATCACATTTAATGACATAATAAGGATATATAGATGAATACCCTTTACTCATATAAGGAGTAACAATGGATTAGTATTCTCCAAATATGCACCCAGAATAGTTGAAAAATACATAATTGCATTTATTGGGTGCTTTCCAAGTCTAAAATGATCAAGATGTATATGTAATAGAATACATATAATTGAAATAGTAAGAGTCCAATGTAGTGATAGAACCTATACACTATAGATATAATATGTTCAAATCCTTCATTTTGTTTTTGGAAGATCATGTTAATCAATTATAACATGTCTTATAGGAGTGTTAGTCTAGGTGTGTAGTTAGGACCACTTGTTGTGCACTGAGTGAATATCCATTTATTATTTGACCCAAAACATTCATTTTTTTCACCACTAGGTATTTAGTTTCAATGTATTTATCCAAATTTTTGTATCTATACAGGGATTTAATTTCTTAAAACCCACACACGCTTTACTTCACTGAAATTTTAGGATTGAATTGTGGTCATTAGAATGTTTGATCATTATAAAAACTTATAAATATAGTATAACTAGATATAATAGTGATATATAATTTAAAATATAATAATATAATTTTAACCATGAGGAATAATATAATTTCTTACTAAAAAGAAAAGGAAATTAAAGGATTTCAAGCATTGATGTAGTAAAGATGTTAAGAACCCTTACATCACCATAAAAAACTTAAGTATATGCTATGTTGATGGGGAATAAGTTATATATGATCAAATTTATTTAAAATAAATGATAATACGAGGTATTTTTAATCATAAATGTATATGAAAAATAAATTAAATGATACTATAAAAAATAGATTTTAATTGAAAAACAAAGAGTAGGATTTGAAAACCCTTACCTTATAAGGCATCTTTTTAGAGCATGTTTAGGGAACTTTAAAATAATAAAACTCTATGGAGAGATTATCAAGAGAGAAAATGAGAGTAACATCATCATAAATGGTTTTAGAGTGGATTTTAATGGGATAATGAGTGTGTATTTATATGTAATAAGTGAGTTGTTTATTAATTTCTAAATATATTCCTTTGAAATCTAGGCTGTGAAAAATGTAAACCCATTATCTTACCCATGGTTTTGGCTCAAGTTTTTCAAATTTAAGACGTGATTTTTGATAGTATAATGTTTCAAAGATAAGATAATTTATTTTTTCTTACTTTTCCAATCAAAATATATTTTTTCTACTAAATATTAATTTTAAAATCTTAAATTCCATCATTGAATTTGAAAAGGTATTTATATTCTTGTAAAATAATTTTGTTTCATTTAAATATATTTTATAAAAAATTTATTTTTTAATGGTTTAACTTAAATTAAATTTTAAATCATTTTTATCTCATAATAATTTCAAAACTCTTCTTATATATTCTAACTATATTTTACTATTTATTGAAGAATTTCACTATCTTAGAAAATTATAAAAAAAATTAATTTTTGATACTTTTGACACGAGTATTGAAAATGTAATTTCCTTTTTATGGATTTAGTTTTATTTTTATGATATTTTTATATTCTATATAAAAATCTTATTATATTCCAAAATCATGTATTTGGAGAAAAAAATTTATAAACACTCTCTTTTAGTAAATCTTATTTTTTTCTCAGTAATATGTGAGTAATTATATTACTATTCAATGATTAATATTTTTTTGTTATTAATCTTAAAAGTTTCATAGGATTTTACTTATTTTACTCATAAATATCCTAAATAATTATTATATTACTATTAAAATTTTCATATTTCCAAAATTCATATTTTAAAGGTCAGATCCCAATGATCAGATTCTAAAAAATCATATTACCCCTTTTATATACACTTCATCCTACCATTCTAATATCACTCATATCTCTCAATTCATTATTCTACCATTTCAATTATATTTATTATAATATTATTCATAATATAAATGTATATCACATATATTTCATATATTTTAGAGTATGATTCTAGATGATTAAAAATTTTGGGGGTGTATTATGTTTTAATGTGTTCGATTTTACAACTTATGACCATTATTGTGAAATTAATTTCCTAGATTTTTATTGAAATACATGTTAGTCCTTTATGATAAAATTGTAGAATATCTATTGGGAATTATTTATTTACTATGGTATAATATTGGGTGTTACATTTTTTCCTTAATTAAATTTCATTCTTGAAATTACAAATCAATCAAAGAACAAATTCAAATAAGCCTTTTTCATTACATAATTTGGATCCCATGTTTCCTCTCCCAAAAGTTCATTTATCTAGAGAACATTCACTATCCCTGTATTTTGATTTCGTATCACTTTTTACCTCATGTTAAGAATTAGAATCATATCTTTATAATAGGAAAAGTTAGGTTCTAACTAATCTTTATCCCGAATCAAATCTTGGGAAGGGTGTGGAATATTACTCCTTATAATTGATATCTAGAAGACTTAATGCACTTGGGACATATTTCTTAGGCTGGGAAAATGATATGGCTAAACTCATACCTTCTCTAGTATTAAAATAAACCAAGATACAATGGGCTTAACATCCCTTTTTTCTAAATATTGTGAGCCTTTTACATATAGATATCTTTAATAATACATAGTCTGTTATGTGAAATTTGAGATCCTTTATTCAGTTTTCCACATAATGTTTCTATTTTATTTTGGATACCCTGATATTATCCTAGATAAATCTTATTTTTTTCATTTCATTTCTAAATTTTATTGAACCAATAACTTCTTTTCTCCAGTTCCATCCCAATATATCAGAGTATGAAATATCATTCCATAAAATTCTTCATATGGTTCCATTTTATTGTTGAAGTGGTTGATATTATTATATAAAAACTATACTAGTAGTAAATATTAGTCTTGAAATCCTAGGAATTTAGTATATTCTTATCATGTCCCTTAATATTGAGATATGACTTTTAGACTACCCATTTATTTGATGGGGTTCGATTGTGCTTTGATTAAGCTCTAATTTTTAATTATTTTAGATACACCGCTAAATATTTTTTGTAAACCTTTGGTATCGATCTGAGACTATGGAATATGATGTTCAAGGAAGTCACACAACATCATTAATATACATACTGTAAAAAATTTCTAGAGTAAAATCTTCTCAAATTTCAAGTAAATTAGTATACTTTTTAATATTATTCACAATAACTCATATTTTATTATATCCCATGCATTTATTAGGAATCTTAGTGAAAATATATTTAGTAATATTATCTCACATTGAAATTGATATAGGATATGGTTTTGTAACACCCTTTGGAAATTGCCTTTTAGACTTTACTGATTAGTATACAAAGAATATTGTAGTATAAATTGAAATATCTCACATGAAATTTCCCCACAAGAAATGTTCTTTAAAATCCATATACATCATTATATTACTAGGATGTTTTGAAAAAATTGAACTGTGAGATTCATCCAATAAATATTTTATTATATATGGTTTTTATGTGATATATAACCTCTTACTAAAATATATAATTTCATCATCTCTAATATTAATGTCTTTTAATTTTCTATTATTAACATTTACCATAATTATTTGTAATCCATCATCATAAATATTGGATTTCTTAATCCTATATAACAAAGAAGTTTCAGTAATTGCATATAATAAGAATGATTCTTTCCCTTCCATTATAACACCCAAGTCTTCCCTAAAAAATCATTCATAATTTTATCATTCTCTAATTTCATTAAGGATATGATACCATGATAATTTATACTCAATTCATATATAACCTTGATTTATTTCCCAATAAGAAAATGTATTTAAAAATCATAATCATTGATTAGTTCCAACCGTCTCCTTTTCCTCATATTTAGATCAATCTAAGTAAATATTTATTTCAAAATTTTATTGTTAGTGTATATATCACATCTCTTCTCATAAAGTTAAAGTCTACATTGTATTATAGGAATTATCATTTCCACAAAATATAAATCATGTAATGGATAATTTATAACATGGGGATTTGACTCTAAAGATACATAAGACACCACTATGTCCTTTCCCATTTGAACACATACAACACATTTCGTTCATGTATCACTATAAGTTTCAAATAATTCTTTAATATAAGGGAGGTTAAATTTTGGTGAATTATCCAGACTCAGTCTCAAATCCTCAAATACATATTCGTGTTTCTTTACCCATGTGAATTTTACCCATATACTTTTCTTCTTGGTTAACTGACTAGATAATAGATTGATAATTTCATGAAATCATCGATAATACCTTGCTAATCCAATAAAAATATATATTTCAGTTATGGTGGTAGGTATCATACATTCTATGAAAGCCTTTATTTTTTAAGGGTCAAAAGATATATCATCCTTGAATATAAAATTTCTAGGAAAAGAAACTTTTTAAATCCAAAATTTTCATTTACTTAATTTCTTATATAACTATTTTTTCTGAAGAACCTCAAACACAAATCAAGATTGAGTTTTATTTCCCTCATAACTCATATAGTATATAAGAATACTATAAACAAATATAAATGTGAAATTATCAATATAATCCTTGTTTACTCTATTTATCATTTCAATAAACATATAGGGTGCTTTGGTTAACCCAAAAGGCATTACTATAAACTCTTGATATCCGTACCTTTTTCTAAATTCCATATTTGGGATATCATCCTTCTTTATCGTTGAACAATAATAGCCAAAATTGATATTAATCTTTTAGAATTATATACCCATTAAATCTAGTCAAATATGTTATCAATATGAGGTAATGGATACCTGTTCCTAATAGTAATTCGATTTAATTCCTAATAATCAATGAATAACCTCTTTGAACCAAACTTCTTCTTCGTAAATAAAATTGGTTCTCCCCATGGAGACACATTAATATAAATGAAACACCTATTAAATAAGTCTTATAATAACTTATGTAACCCATATAACTCCATTGGAACCATTCTATAAAGAGTCTCGTCTCTAAATATTTCATAAGGATAAGATCAATAAGAAATTAATATTATATATCATGTGGAAAAAAATATAATTCAACATAAAATAGATCAATATATTCTTCTAAAATGGGTATGTAATATATTATAAAAACACAATTTACCATTGTAGATTGAATTTCATCTATAAATTCTAGAATGATTTCATTAAGATGAGAAAATATTGGGTGGTTCCAAAAACAATTAGGCAATGAAATCTTCCCTTTAAAGAAATTAACATCATTATTTCATCAAAAATTATATCTTCCTTATCCCCATAATATATTATTTCTTTTATAATTTGAAATCCTATCTATTCCTAAAATGATATCAAAATCCTATATTAGTATTATTATTATATTATAAATTTAATAACACCCATTTATTCTAATATTAATTTCTTGATATATATATATTTAAATAAATGTACAACTTAATTTTCTAACTAATAAATCACTCCTATGAATTAGGCATTACTGGAAATTATTTGAAAACATGCATTATGTAAAAAAATTCATTGATCTAGAATCAAGTAATTTATCAGATAACTTTGAATTAATAATTAATTTTTTTTAATCACATCATTTGGAGCTTAAAATTAATATGTAGTCATTAAGGAATATCAGTATTGATCTATATTATTCTTCTCGGTATGATTCCCTTTTCACTCAGGGTATTTATTACTAAAATTCCCCATCACCCTACAGTATAAGTGTTTCACATTAATTACTTCTCTTTTTTACTTGTATATAATGATATTTATGGCCTATCTCTTTATATTTAAATCATACACCAAACTAATTAGGTAGGTCTTTGGGGTTTTCTTCCCACAATTATTACATATAGGGAACTATACTTATCATTCTTTCTCATTCAAGTTGTTATTACTACTTACTAAATAAAAACACTCTTCACCATTTGATTTCCTTTATAAATAAATTATTTTTAAAAACATTTCTTAGTATTTATAAAACTTGTTTTAATATCTTAGTAAGATGAAGGTTTTTGTGAAACTAATTATATTGGAAAACTTATCCTTAAACCATTAAAGAAATTATCAATCTTACATTATAGGTTATGTAAATAATACACAACATACCTCGTTAATATTGTGAAACTACCCTCATACTCAACCACTATTTCTTCCTTATTTTTCATAAATGTAATAATTTATATTCCATCATAACACGTGTCTTTGGAGGAATATTTTTATCCATAGAAAACATTAAATGCCATCCAATCCATGTCTCATATCTTCTCTTCCTAATAGTACATTGAATTATCAACTACTCTTGGGAAGAATCTTCTATTAAATGATACAAAGAAATGAAACCTTTTTACATCTCAATACCCTCCAATTACATGAAAACTTTGTGTAGGGACTAAATCTATTAATCTAATACCATGGGATTAGTGAACACAATAAATAATAATGATTTTTTCATCCTAAAATGATCCAAATAGGGATATCATTTTTAGGAAAAACATGTTACTCCATATGAGATAGTTTATTTTTCTTAACCTCAGTCAATTTTTCTAGTTGAGTAATAATTTCTTAATCACTAACATTAAGTTAATTATCTTGATTATCTATATAATTCTTAAATTGTCCTTGATTATTCCTTTGTTTTCAATTTAGTCTAGTAAGTTCCATTATCTATCAAATTTAATGGATTAGTTGGTAATATATTTAAAAAATAATATATGTTAAATGAATTATATATCATCTTTCTCTAAAATAAGGTCCTATAAAAAATAAGACCTCAAAAACAATTCAAAAATAATTTTTTTCCAATGGATGAAATTATATCACATTCCATTTTCCTTTTAAATATAATTTATATGGTTTATATGAAACCAAAATATATTACTAATTTTAATTCCCAAAACCTTGTTCTCCTAGAGTTGATTTGTTATATATTATATTTTAATCATAATTCAGAAGATTACATTCCCAAGATTAAGATTTAGTAGTCCAAAAGAATCCAAATACATATATATTACATTACACCATGAAACATTACAATATTTGAGGTCCGAAAAGTATTCATTAGTGTTATATATAGGGATAATGATACATATTATATCACTTCATTATCGGGGTAAATTTTAAAAAATGTAAAGGTTGATCTCAAATGCTTAGTAAGAGACAACATACAAGGAAATCAAACATGGAATATACCTTAAAATGGTAATAAATAAACAATTGATTACATATTAATTATTACATATGAATAACATAGTCCAAATAAGAAAAAGGAAATAAATGTGTAAATGATCACATATTTATTTAAATGTTTCTAATGCATAAGTCCATTCATCATAAACATATATTAGAGGAATTTTTACAAGACAACAAGAATTAAGGGTAAGGACACTCCCATTATACTATTTTAGTGGTCTAATGAGACATACCAATACATTGTGGGGATATATAATTCTTAGATATAACTATAATGTAATATTTAAATTCATTCCATCATATACTAAATGAATACAATATAATGTTAATTAATTAAAAAAATATTAATATATAGAATAAATGCTCAATGAGGCATATATTATAAGATTTTATCATATAGAATGAATGATTAAATATTTATGAAAAAGGTTTTTTATAGTTAATAAATTAATAAGGATATCTAGTTGAAAACATTTTTCTCATATACAAAGTAACTATGGAATAAAATTTACAAATTAGCACCCATAACAATTGAAGAATACCTAATTATAATTATTAGGTACTTACAAAAAATATGATAAAGGTGTTAAGGTAATTGAATATATGTATTTACAATGGTAGGATACCATTTTATAAATATAACTTAGATAATTTAGATAATATATATTCAAATCCTTTATTTTAGTTTATAAAGAGCATATGTAACAATCAAAGAATAACTCATGGGAGTGTTAAAATAGGTGTGCAGTTAGACCCACTTATTGTGAATTAAGTGAAGGTCAAGTTATTACCTAACCAACCAATTTTTGTGTTATTTCCCCTAGTTAAATATATTTTATAGCCCTCTTCCACTTACTTGTATCCATAAAGGAATGTCATTTATAGGAAAACCACACACACTTTAACTAAATTCTAGGATGTTTTTATGGTTGTAGGAATGTATAATCATTTTAATGTATTATAAATGTAGTAGAATAAGAGGGAATGGTAATCTCCCATTTTCAATATGAAAAAATCAAATAATAACCCTTGGAAGTGTCAAAATTGGTGTGCAGCTAGACCCACTTATTGTGCATTGAGTAAAGATTGAGTTATTACCTAACCAACCAATTTTTGGGTTATTACCCCTAGGCAAATCTATTTTGTATCCCTCCTCCACTTACTTCTATCCATAAAGGGATGTCATTGATAGGAAAACCACACACACTTTAACAAAATGTTTGGATAGTTTTAAGGCTATAGGAATGTTTGAGAATTTCAATAGATTATAAATGTAGTAGAATGAGATGGAATGGTAATCCCTCATTTTAAATATAATAATCATTTTATAACTATGAATCTTAATCAAATTTCTATTTTAAAATAATATGAAATATAAATATTTCAAAAATAATGTTATTTTAGTGGTTAGGATGCCTTAATTTAAAATAAAAGTAACATACGGAAAGGATTTACTAAGAGGGAATAATTAGATTCTCATTAAAAATATATAAAATAGTTGATAATACCCAAAAATTGTAATAATTTAATTAAATGAAAAAGAATTTAAATGATGATATAATAAAAGGGTTTTAATTTAAATGAAAATATGAGGATTGTGAAACTCTTACACTTCAAGTAAGCATATTAATTCTTGAGAATAGAACCATAGAACCATATAAACTCTTTGGATGGATTCTTGAGAGGTAAAGTGAGAGTTAATTCATTTTGAATGGCTTTTTAGAATAGAGTAAATAAATAATGTGTGGGTATTTATATATACTTAGGGATAATTGTTTATTAATTTATAAATGTTGGCCTTAGAAACATTGGTTGTGGAAAATGAAAATCCATCAAGTTACCCATGGTTTTGGATAATGGTTATCTATATTTAAGACATGTTTTTTTTATATTTTAATGTTTTAAAGATGAGATAGTTAATTTTATTTTACTTTAGTCCATGGGAATATAATTTTTCTATAAAAAATAAATTTTAAAACTTTAATTTCCATTTTTTAATTTTGAAATTTATTAATAGATTTTTGAAAATAATTCTATTTTGTCAAGTAATTTATATTAATATAATAACTTATTTTTTATTAGGGGATCACTTATATTAATATTTACATTATTTTAATAGAAACCCTTATGAATAATATTTTTATTAACATTACAATGGTTGTATTTCTAATCTCCAAATTCCCTTGGTTGGATACCGTAAGTGTAACGTCCCGGATCTGGGTGCCACTCGACGGGTGCCCCGAACCCGGTTGGTCACATGACCTAAAGCGCATTTACCCAAACGCCAGAGGCCGCCGACTAGTATTGAGGGCCCAATTCTGATAGTGGAGAAACTATGCCCTCATTTGTCAAAGTGTAGCATAACGGAATACAATATAAAACATACAACAACAGTGGAAGCATTAAACCATACACAGTTAAAATAAACAACTACAGTAAAAGATAACAAACAATCATATAGATAATGATGCAACATGTCTCAAGTTGTAAGAAAATAGTGAGAACATGTTACACAACAATACAGTATAGTACAATACAGAGTACAGAAAAACAAAACAAAATAGTTGGTAGTATTGCGAGCCTAAGCCCGGTCCCATTCTCCCCTACTCCTCAGCAGCAATCAAGAACCCGTATAAGGACCCTTTCCCTTATCCACACTTGCAGAAATGTAATATGTTTGAGTCGAAGACATGACCCAAACATGGTGTGAGAAATAAATCCCAGTAGGCACCCACCAAAGGCCCGTGCTCAACTATGTGTAAACATGTAACCACAATGTGCAAAAGTAAATGCAATAAACTAAGTAGTACTCCAAAGTAACTAGCTTTTCCAGTTATGTTTATATTCTTAATATTCACTTAATCATTCATTATAAGGAAACAACCCCAGTGAATTTCTATGTAAACAGTCAGTGTCCCCAGACATGCAAACCCTTACCCTCAGGTAATCAGAATTGTAACCCGCAGGTAACTACCCACAGGCATAACAGATAATTCCCTCAGGCGTACAAAGTGTCGCCCTCAGGCACAAATTTTATTTACCACATGCACGGAAGAATTTTACCTTAGGCTAAAAGATGCACTGCCCCCAGGCTAAGTAAAACACTACCCTCAGGATAAACAAGTAACCGGGCCATTCCCAACATGTAAAAAAGAAATACACATGAAATTCCTCTCAAGGAAATTCTATAATCATTATTATAAATACATACCCTTGGGTATCCTGGCCAAACAGCTAAACAGAGGAACGCACCCCTGGGGTGGTCCTGGATCTAAGTATCAATCCCAAACAGCAGTTTATTATCACATTTAATTACCTATACAATTCTAGGTATTTAAACAGCCAAGGCCTCAGCCACATGACACCCTAAAATGGGTTCGTAGCACAACAGTACACAAAAACTCACAACAATTGGAAATTAAACAACAATCCACCTACCTTAAAACGCCTATGATCGATATACACGAATGGTGATCCCTGAGTCGTCCAAGAATGACGTATATCTGAGGTGAAAGAAATCTCTGTTCAAACTCAAATAACTTCCCATAGAGGAAGAATTGGCAAGAACAGCTTAAGGAGAGTGGAGGGCTTACCTGTGCGTTTCCAATGAGATCATCAGAGGTGAAAACAGATTCCCGAAACTCGATCTGGAGATCCTCGAAGGTCTAACCTCCTCTCCTGACTCCTTCCTCTGGTTCTAAGCCAATCCTATGAATAGGGTTGGCTACTTCCCATTTTAAGTTAAAAAAACTACACGGTGTGTACTTCTCAAGTACACGGCGTGTACTTTTCATTTTTTTGACTGTTTCTTTAGCAGCTTCTTTCCCCCTCAACACAGTTCATCCATCAACACGAGTACACGACATGTATTTTTGATCACATGGTGTGTTCTGTCGTCCGGATGGCGGCTGCTTCCACCGCCTTACTATTTGCCTGCCGACTGACTACACGACGTGTAAATATCCACTAAAGGGCATGTAGTTGGTTTTTACACCCTTCATCGCTGACATGGCTACACACCCTGTGTACTCATTCCACATGGCCAAAGTACACGGCGTGTAGTCCCAAAATTTAGGATTTTTCCACATTTTCCTTATTTTTCTCAAAAACACTTAAGGAAAAGAGAAAATAAGAAACCCATAACTCAAAAATAAGAACCAGGTTCTTAAAATCTTCCCCCCTTAAAGTAATTCATCCCCAAATTTCCCTTCCAAAGGTGGAGAAAGATAAAGCTTAGAATAACTCTGGCCACTGAGCACATACGTCAGTCACCCGCTCCCAGGTTTTGTCTTGCACTCGGCCATTCTTCCATAACACCCATACAAGAGGAACTGACCGGCCTCCGAGAACCTTCGTGCTACTATCCACGATACAAATCAGATGCTCCTCAAAGGATGCATCTACCTCAAGCTCAATATCCTCAGGTTGAAATATGTGAGACGAGTCTGAATGATAGCGACACAAATGAGATACATGGAAGATGTCGTGCATGGCCTGGTACCTCTATGCTAACTGAAACCAATAAGCAACCAGCCTAACTCTCTCCATAATCTCAAATGACCCCACATACCTCGGTTAAAGTTTACCCTATCTCCTGATCTGTCTGTGTACCTACCCCGATGAAACACGCAAGAAAACCTGATCCTCGACCACGATCTCCAAGGGTTGTCTGTAGTGATCAACATAAGATTTCTGATGAGACTGTGTGGTCTCCATAAGCTTCTAAATCAAATGGACATTCTCAGAAGTCTCCTGCACAAGACGTGGTCCCAGCAAAGCTGCCTCACCTACCTCTATCCAGCACAAGGGTGTTCGTCATGGCCTAGGATATAAAGCCTCGTAAGGTTCCATCTCAATAGTTGCCTGAAAACTGTTATTATAGGCAAAATCGACCATGGGTATGTGCTTCTCCCAAGAGCCCACAACGTCTAGGATGCATGCACGCAGTATGTCCTCAAGAACCTATATCGTACGATCTGACTGGCCACTGGTATGAGGGTGGTATGCTGTGCTCAGAAGCACCTGTGTACCCAGTGCCCTCTGAAAACTCAGCCAAAAATGAGATGTAAAATGGGTGTCCCTATTTGAAATGACAGAATGAGGAACCCCATGAAGATGTACGACCTCTCAGATATACAGATTCCCAAGCTCGTCAACACCTAAGGTCTCTTTGATCGACAAAAATTGAGCTACCTTCGTGAGTCTGTCCACAACAACCCACACTGCATCATTGCCTCGAGGTGACCTCAGCAACCCAGTCACGAAGTCCATCGTGACATCATCCCATTTCCATTATGGAATGGGTAACTACTGTAACAGTCCAGCTAGCCTCTAATGATCCTCCTTCACCTGCTGACAGGTGGAACATCTCGTAAAAAAACCAACTATCTCCCACTTCATACCCAGCCACCAGTACTAACGTCTCAAGTCACGGTACATCTTAGTAACCCCAGGATGAACTACCCCAGCTGAAGCATGAAACTACCACATAAACGCCTCGCGTATATCCCCTGGAACCCACACTCGTCCATGGAAACCCATAATTTCATCATCGCCTATCGTCCAACCTGGAAGAGGGTCCCCACTTGCCACCGAATCCCGTAGAACTAGGCCTTCCAAATCAGATAGTTGTCTCATACTCACTCTATCCATGAGGGTTGAAGTCACAGCTAAGGAAGAAAGATAGGTCTGCCCCTAACTATCGTGCAACTCCAGATGAAACTCAGAGAAGAAAGCCATAAGCTGCCACTCATCATTGGGATCCTGCACTACCTGTATCTGAGTCTTCCTGCTCAGTGCATCTGCTACTGCATTACCTTTACCAGGTGTATAGGAAATCTCAAAATCAAAGGAATGAAGGTATTCAACCCACCTTCGCTGCCTCAGATTCAAGTCACACTGAGTAAAGATATACTTGATACTTTTGTGGTCTGTGAAAACCACAAAATGATCTCCCAAGAAATAATGTCTCCAACAGTGCAACGCATGAACAACTACAGCCAACTCGAGGTCATGCATCAAGTAATTCCTCTCATGTGGCCTTAACTTCCGAGACTCGTACACAACAACTCGATCGCCCTGCATCAGCACTTCTCTTAGCCCAATACCTGATGCATCACAGTAAACTGTAAAGCTCTTCCCTTGCTCTGGAAGTGTCAGGACTGGTGCTGATGTCAACCTTCTTTTCAGGTCCTGAAAGGCTATCTCACAAGCTTTCGACCAAATGAACTTCACACCCTTATTAGTCAAATTCATCAATGGTGCTACTAAGCAGGAGAAGTCCTGTATGAAGAGTTTGTAGTAACCAGCTTTCCCCAAGAAACTTCGTATCTAAAACAAATTCTTAGGATTCTCCCAGGAAACTACCGCTCTCACCTTCTCTGGGTATACTGCAACTCCTGCCTCTGAGATGATATGAACCAGGAAGTGAATATGGTTCATCCAAAAGTGTCACTTTTAGAGCTTATCATATAGATTATGCTCTCTCAGTGTACTCAGTATGATCTCAAGTTGGGTGGAATGGTTGTGTCGAGTGTGAGAGTACACCAAGATGTTGTCCATGAATACTACCCCAAAAGAATACAGGTATGGATGGAACACACAATTCATCAGAGCCATGAAAACTGCTAGTGCGTTCCTGAGTCCGAACGACATAACCAAGTACTCGTACAGACCATATCTACTCCGAAAGTTTGTAAGTGGTATGTCTGATGGTCTCACGCGCAGTTGATGACATCCGAATCTGAAGTCAATCTTCGAGAACACTCATGCTCCATGAAGTTGATCAAAAAGATCATCGATCCTCGGCAAGGGATATCGGTTCTTGACCTTCAACTGGTTCAACATACGATAATCCACACAGAGTTTGAGGGTACCTTCCACCTTCTTCGCAAATAGGACAGGAGAACCCCAAGGAGAAGTACTGGGTCGGATGAAACACTTTGACTGTAACTCATCTAACCGCCTCTTGAGCTCCTGCAACTCTGGTGTGGCCATCCTATAAGGAGGAATAGACACCGGTGCTGCTCCTGGCAGAAACTCAATAGAGAAATCCACCTCATGCTCTGGAGGTAGACATGAAAAGTTGTCTGGGAAGATATCCCTAAAACGATCAACCACTAGAGGGAAATCTATCTGACAAGTCCCCTGATCATCCAGATATAAACTCTCAATCTAGGCTGTGACTCCACCTCGCCCATGATGCTCTAGTCCAACTCAACTCGCATAAACATCCCATTCGCCCTTGTATAGAAACTCTCCGCCATCGGGTGACATGAAACTCACCCTGCGACGATAGCAATCTACAAAGGCTCGAAAGGGAACCAACCAATCCATCCCGAGAATGACATCATAGCTCGTCATATCTAAGACATAGAGGTCCCATAGAAAGTGACACCCACAAACCTCAAGGGGGAACTCCTTGCACTGACGAACACATGTCATTCTCATTCCCAACAGAGTGTCTAGCATCATAACATCATAAGAAAAAGAAACACAGAGCCCAAGTCTCTCCCCAACGGGTACATATATGAAAATATGAGTAGAACCCGTATCAAAAATTACAAAAGATAAGACAGAAGCTACTTGAATAGTACCTTTGATAGTAGAAGGTATGGGATCCTGCTCTGGTTGGGTTTGTTGCACTACATATGCCTGCCCAGTTCCACGGCCCTGTGACACATCCTGGCTACCCTAAGCTGCCCTACCCTGCTGCCTCTGAGATCCTGGTGTCTGGCTACCATGACCATGACCACCATCCCTGCCTGTATGCCCTGACGTATTCTAGTTTCTCGACTGGTAAGAAAATGCTGGTCCTGCTCCTCCTTGCAAAGTCTACATAGAACCCCTCTCACTGGCCACTAGTGGAAACACCCTAAAAAAGTGCTGCAAATGACCCATCTTGCCGCAAGCTCGGCACTCCAATGGGTCTCGTGGACACTGAGGTCTCTTGTGCCCCTCCTTACCACACTGGAAGCACATGACCGGGCCACCTAAAACATTATTCTGGCTAGTACTGCCACCCTGAGAGAAATCCATCTGTCTCTTCCACTTGCCAGTAGAAATAGTACCAGAAACTGGTGCTGAACCACCCTAGACAACACCACTATCTTCCCGCAGGTATCTCTCTGTAATCAGCTCCTGGTTCACAATAGCATGTACATAAGGCAACCTGAAAACATTCACCAGTCCTCAGATGTCATATCGAAGGCCATCCTCAAAGCATCTAGCCCTCAATGTCTCATCACCCACCAGTATGGGTGCAAAACGCTGAAGCTCGGTGAAACGAGCATAATAATCCATCACCGACATAGCACCCTGCTGCAGATTCACGAACTCTTGAGCTCTATCTACTATCAGCATCTCTAAGAAGAAGAAGTCATAGAAGGATGTATGAAAATATTCCCATGCCATGTCCTTGTGATGCTCTGACTGGGTGGTAACATCCCACAACCTCTTGGCAGAATCACGCAGCATATAAGTCGCAAGCTTGACCCTTCGACCTGGAGGCGTCTCAAGAAGCTAGAAAATAGTTTGCATAGACCCCAGCCAAGACTCCACTGCCTATGGTCCTCTATCCCCTTAGAACGTCGGTGGATGCTGCTGATTGAATATACAAGTCAACTCAGCCATAGATGTGGCAGCCGACGGTGATCCCTACAAGGTCTGCATGAACCGCATAAATCCTTCAAGGAACTGCGCCTCCGCGCCTATGTCTGGTATAATGGATGGCACCACATCTGGCTCTGCTGGATGATCCACTAGTAGCCCATGTCCCACCATTTCTGGAGTATAATCATTTCCGCTCTCCTAGAGAACAACACATCGTCGTCTCGACAGCATGACTCTACAAGGTGAAACACACACCTTAGATCCAAATTATCAAATACTGAAAATGAAGGGACCAAAAAGGGTACAAGAGGAAGAAGGAATTTCAAGATTTGAAAAACAAGACTACAAGGTGTGTATAATGACTACATGGCGTATACATGACATTTCTTCCACTACCTAGGTCCTTCTACACGGATAATCCACACAGATCCCATTAAACAAAACTACACAGCGTGTATATAATCTACACAGCGTGTATGGTGTAAATTCTATCTTCCTGTGTCATTTGTGACACGGCTGACTACTCGGCTTGATACTACACGGCGTGTTACAACCTCACATGGTGTGTACACCACCCCCGTTTCCCAGCCACACGGTCCGGTCCACACGGTCTTTCCTCGAACAAGACTACATAGCGTGTCCCACAGGTACACAGTGTGTACTAGACGAGCTTCGCCAACCCATGTTGTTAATTACACGGCCTGATACATGGCTCACACGACACGGCGTGTTTTATATACACACAATGTGTACATGAAAGGATTACACTAACCCTTATTGTTAGTTACATGGTCGGGTCCCCAGGCCAGAATACACAGTGTGTTCCATAGTGGATACGGTGTGTATTTCTTAAGGTCTCCTTTTTCTGTGTTGTTAGTTACACGGGCAGAATTTGGGTCAACACTACACAACGTGTACATTCGGTACACGGCGTGTTCACCCCAATAATTTTTCTTTCCCGTGTCCCTACCCACACGATTTATGACACGAGAATAGACTACACAACTTGTACTTTGGGTACATGGCGTTTACTTAAATTTTTTTCTTTTTCTTCCCGAACAGAAGATCACACGACATGTGTCTGAGGAACTACACGATGTGTATCATGGGTTTTCCAGACATTAAGGCTTTGATACTATTCCAGAACCCATAAAATACTGAAAACAACACCTAAGTGCCAAATTCTGATCTGTGAGGGACCATACTCCCCTCGAATCAAAGTTTGTCATCTTATATGTGTTAGAACAAAAAAAGTCAATGATCCACCAAATTCTGATCAATGAGGGCCCATACTCCCCAAAAAACAAAGTTTGGCATCCATTCTATCAACAAGATTATATAACAATACCCTATCACATAGTAGGTATTTATCAAAGCAGCTATCACAACAACATGATTTCTCTAGCACAACAACATGCAATTTTCTAATGCGCCTACATGGAATGGAACTATGCATGGCATGTGATTTCTAGTCTGTGACTAAATGATGCATGATATGGAATACCCTCATCTCATCAGATTTAAAATAAATAGAACCCATGGATAAAATATAAACAGCACAATCACAAGTGCATCACCCAATGGTGAAAATCAAATCAATTGTAAATTGAAAAATCAATAAAATTTCAATTCGAGGTAAATTTTCTTTTCCCTATACAAAGGTTAGCTACTCCCGGGCACAGTTTATTACCAACTACCGTTTCCTTCCTAGCCCTAAATAAGGCCCTAAATAATAAGTTGAAGAAAGGATCCCCTATGATACCACATTGTAAAGTCCCAGATCCAGGTGCCACTCAACGGGTGCCCTGAACCCGGTTGGTCACATGACCTCAAGCGCATTTCCCCAAATGCCAGAGACTGCCTACTAGAAGATAGAGCCCAGGTCTAATAGTGGGGAAACTATGCCCTCATTTTTCAAAGTGTAGCGCAATAGAATACAATATTAAACATACAACAACAGCAGAACCATTAACCCATACACAGTTAAAATAAACAAATGCAGTAAAAGATAATGAATAGTCATATAGATAATGATGCAAACAATACAGTACAGTACACTACAGAGTACAAAAAAAAACAAAACAGCTGGTAGTATCGCGAGACTAATCCCGGTCTCATGCTCCCCGACTCCTCAGCAGCAATCAAGTACCTATATAAGGACCCTTTCCCTTATCCACACCTGCAGAAATGAAATCTGTTTAGGCCGAAGACATGACCCAAATAGGGTGTGAGAAATAAATCCTAGTAGGCACCCACCAAAGGACCGTTCTCAACTATGTGTAAACATGAAACCACAATGTGCAAAAGTAAATGAAATTAACTAAGAAGTACTCAAAAGTAACTAGCTTTACTAGTTAAATTTCCATTCTTAATATTCACTTAATCATTCATTATAAGGAAACCACCACAATGAATTTCTAGGTAAACAGTCAGTGTCCTAAGACACGCAAACCCTTACCCTCAGGTAATCAGAATCATAACCTGTAGGTAATTGTCCCCAGGCATAATAGCTATTTCCCTCAGGTGTACAAAGTGTCACCCTCAGGCACAGATTCTATTGCCCACAAGCACAGAAGAAGTTGCCCTCAGGCTAAAAGATGCACTGCCCTCAGGCTAAGTAAAACACTACACTCGAGCTAAACAAGTAACCGGGCCATGCCCAATATGTAAAAAACAAATACACATGCAATTCCTCTCAAGGAAATTCTATAATCATTATTATAATGGCATACCCTCAGTTATCCTGGCCAAACGGCTAAACAGAGGAACACACCCACGGGGTACTCCTGGATCCAAGCAACGATCCCAAACCCCAGTTTATTATCACATTTAATTACCTATACAATTCTATGTATTTAAATAGGAAAGGCCTCAGCCGCACGACACCCCAAAATGGTTTCGTAGCACAACGGTACAAAAAAATGCACAACAGTTGGAAATTAAACACCAAGCCACATACCTTAAACACCCCTGATCGATATACGTGAACGACGATCCTCAAATCGTCCAAGAACGACGTATATCTGAGGTGAAAGAAATCCCCATTCAAACTCAAATAACCTCCTTTAGAAGAAGAATTGGAAAGAACGGCTTAAGGAGAGTGGAGGGCTTACCCGTGCGTTTCCAACGAGATCGTCAGAGGCGAAAATGGATTCCCCATGCTCGATCTGGAGATCCTCGAAAGTCCGACCTCCTCTCCCAACTCCTTCCTCCAGTTCTAAGCCAATCATATGAACATGGTTGACTACTTCCCATTTTAAGCGAAAAAAACAAACTACACGGTGTGTACTTCTCTAGTACACAACGTGTACTTTTCCTTTTTTTAACTATTCCTTCGGCAGCTTCTTTCTACCACAGCACTATTCATCCATCGACATTAGTACACGGTGTGTATTCTTAATCACACGGTGTGTACTGTCATCCGGCTGGTGGTTGCTTCCACCACCTTACTATTTTCCTGCTGACTGACTACACGACATGTAAATATCCACTACACGGCGTGTAGTCAGTTTTTACACCCTTCGTCACCGACATGGATACACACCCTATGTACTCATCCCACATGGCCAAAGTACATGGCGTGTGGAAAATTACATGGCGTTTAGTCCCAAAATTTGGGATTTTTCCCCATTTTCCTTATTTTCTCAAGAACACTTAAGGAAAAGAGAAAAGAAAAAACTCGTACCTCAAAAATAAGAACCAGGTTCTTATAGTAAGTCAGATTCAAATTTTAAAATTCCCAAAGTCATATTACACCTAATATAAACACTTCATTCTAACATCTTCAAATCATTCATATCTCACTATAAAATATTAAATCTTTTATATGAAATTAATTTTTTTTCTTCATAATTTCAAGGTATCTTATATATTTTTCATTTATTTTATTGTTTGGTCCTCAAGGGTTTAAGATTCTAGTGATCCTATACATTTATATGTGTTTAATTGTACCTGTTACAACAATTATATTGATCTTTTTTTCTAGTTTTTTATTGTACAATATGTTATACGATTATAAAAAAATACTTTAATGTGAATTGTTAAGTATTTATTTTCTATTGTAGAATATCAAGTATTTTGAACTATTTATCTAGAAATGTGTTCCATTAATTAAAAAATTGTAATCGATATAATAGGTCATCAAAACCATACATTAGATACCCATAAGCTGGACTAAGTATCCTAAATTCACATAGGATACTTAATGAATTCATTCGTCTATAGTTTTCTTAAAATTTTTCTTTTAAGAAATTTCCCGGATTAATTGTGGTATGTACTACATTAAATACCCCTAAAGTCTCAACATGATATCCTTTATCGTGATAAGATCCTTTTTCAAACATAATATCCACTTTTCTTTCAAATAAATCACTATTTATAACATTAATATAATGGTGGTGTGATATTTATAGATTATTTTATCCTTAGAGAAGTCATGATGTAGTAGAGTTCTCTGTGATGCATACTCTTATTCTAGTGAAAAACAACCCAATACACCAAATTCATAGGCCTGTAGATTTTCCATGACCAGTACTAATAGAATATGCTCAGAAATAATATTCTATTATTATGTCAATTATTGTGTGTCATAAATTTCATTGAATGAGCATCTTTATATATCCTGAAATATTAAAATCCACAATAATGTATTTACTATGAAGAATAAGTTTCATGGAATAACACACAAAAATCCAAAATTGTAAAGTTAATAAATATTTTTTTAAGATGATTATTATATTTTTACAAATGCCTCATAGGAAACATGTCCTTTACTCTTATAAAATGTTAATAAAATCAATTTTTTTATTTCAAAACATTCCCATAATGGTATAATAGAAAACATCATGATTTGTAAAACCTTTCAATTCAAAATAAAAAAAGGGTGAAGCATTTAATTTTTTTGATGCATGTTATTATTTTTGATATAGCCCAACATTTTTCTGATGATTTTTTATTTCAACATTTTCCATTTTTATGGGCTTCGACTCCATTCATAAAATGACATAGGTAGGTGTGGCATGATCCTATAATTTCTATAAAATATAGAATACATATACAGACATCCTTGTATACATTAAGTTTCCCCACAAATTCCAATTAATATCCAATTGAAAATAATAACAACATATAAATCTAGTGTTTTAAAGAAATTGGGTTCTTCCATGCATCCATACATAATTTTATCTACTTTGGATAACTAACTCATGAATTTGGAAATGGCTATATATAGGGGGAAGAAATCCCATATAGTATTTCCATGAATCTTGGAACTCCCCCTCTCCAAAAGTGGGACTCAAGAATTAGCATCATTAAATAATGCTTTATAGGTAAGTATGAGGGCTATTAAGCCAATATCATATACCGTGAGGAGAATTGGATCACATTAGATCAAAAAATCTCCCCCTCACCATTACTAGAGTGGTTCGAACCTACCCCTATACTCTTTGAAGAAACCCAACTAAAAATTAAATAAATAATACATTAATCTCATGATTTCAATGACACATCTCATAAATAATTTCCCAACCCAATGACCTAATGTTTTAGTGTCTTGGGGATTATCTACAAAAATAACTTATCTTAAACCACTTGAAAACTTTTATCAATAATCAGGCTACCCTAGACCATTTCTAGAAAAAATTTATAATATGATCCTCTTCATATACTGAGGATTTGACGCATCATAAAGGGTGATTTAAAATTCACTGTTAGATAAATGTCCGATAATAAAGGATTATATCATAAACATAAAATAGAATATGATAAGGATAAAAATAAAAAAATAAAATCTCAAAATTACATGGATGAAAGTCATAAAACCTTATGGAGATACATAATATCATAAAAATATCACTAAGGATCTATAAAAATGAACTTACTTAAAAAAATGAATTATCATTAAACTTGTGTGCATGATAGAAAAGTGTGGAAAATTTTAAAAATAAGGCATAATCCTGAAAACATGGCATAACATAATAAAAAACTAAAAAAGGAAGAACAATCATAAACATAACATTTATCATCATTTTGAACTTGAAAATTTTAACAAGTGGACATATGAGTAGATATTTATGCCTTCATTGTCACCCTTCTCAAAACTTGTGACTTGATAATATGTTCATATTTATAATTTTTAAGTACATCGTAATCCCATCATACTCACCGTTTGTGAAACTAAAAACATTCCCTCATGTTCACTGGTAAAATTATGAGTAGAGATTTTTGTCTGAAGATGTTAATATCTACTCATAATTTTACCTATGAAAAATATATAAATTATTTAGGTTAACAAAGGGTGAGTTTTTTGGAATTAATTTGTACTCACAATTTTATATATGAACATATTTGTAAGTTTTGATGATTGCGAAGGGTGAATGTGAAGGCATTAATCTCTACTCACATTTTTTACATGTGAAAATATCCATGTTATTAAGAATTATAAATTCTCTGTTAATGATCATACTACCATTTTATATTGTTTTTTCATGTTATACCATCTTTTCATGGCTATACCATATTTTTAAATTATTCAAAACTTTTATATTATTATCACAATTTAATGAAAATAGATTTTATTTTTCGTGTATGGTCATTTATTTTATGGATCTCTATTGATATTTTTATGATATTAGGATGATCCATTAAGTTTTATGAATTTAATCCATAGAAATTTGAGATTTTATTATATTATTTATATCCTTGTCATATTCTATTTTTTGTTTATGATATATTCCATTAGGATATTTCTTTTCTAGGAGTAGGAATTTTAGCTCATCAATCTCTTATATTTCCAATACTCAGGTTATAAAGACAATTATATCAAAAGAAGTGTCTAGAATGGGTCTAGAGTATAATGGTTATGTATATAATATTTCATGATTTGTAAAATAAGTTATTTATTTTGATAATTCCCAAGACAAAAATCCTTCATGTCCTTTGGTTGTGATATTGTATGTGATATGTATTATTTAAATCATGAGATTAATTTATTATATTTTTCATGTTATGTTTGGGTTTCTTCATATAGCATAGTGGGTAGGTTTGAACCACACAAGTAATGGTGAGGGGGATTATTTGATATTAACTATTTACGTGATCATCATTACTAAATTTTATAAATATCATTGTGGATAGATATGGATGAACTCAATCTGTGTGAAAATGATTCGAATTTATATAAATAAAAAACCTAGTCTATGTAATAATCTTGGTTTTGTAAAAATTTGTCAATCCTTTTGATTGAAAAATGTGTTTCCCTGGTTAAATTTTAATAATAAGAAAAAATTGTGTTGATCCTATTGATTTTATTTTATTTCTAATAAAACATGAATATATTATTAAATATTATTTAAACTTGAGTTCTAATAATATCATGTTGATTAGATTCCTGGTAAAAGATTGAAATTAAACTTATTTTATAAAATAATTATCATATTGTGATGTTAGTTGTAGAGTTTTTCTTTTGAGTTTAAAGAAATAAAAAATATTTATGATCCATTATTAATAAGTGATTTTGAAGATAAAATTCCTGAATAATTAAACGGTGACAAAAAATTATGAAAATATTTGGATGTAAGCTTCATTCCTTGAAGTTGTAATATCCCAAAATTTTTAATTTATCATTTGTAAGAATAAGAAATGTGGAGAGTTACATGATGGAATGTATGGCATTAAGTCATAGTTTGTACTAGTTTTTAGTAAATATCTCAATCTAGGAGAGGAAGTGATAAGATGTTTTTACTTCTACTATATTTTTATACACTTATGGATAATATTTTTTACACAGTTGATTAAAGAATATTTTGAGATGTATAAAACCCAATATTTTTGGAAGAAAAGAAAAGTCATATTTTTATGAAATAAATTGAGGAAAATGAATAAAATTGTACTTATAGAATTCTTATTAGAATAGGAAATAGAGAAAACCATGTTAATCACCAACATGATTCCATTAAATAAATATGATATAAAGAATGTGAGAGATGAAAAAAGGAGATCATCTTGTGCACGTTGTTTTTTTCTTGCACACATCCCCTAATATAGTTAAATTTATATAAAATGACTTGTGAACCCATAAATAAAGATGAATTCAACTATAGGAGCATTGAAAAACATAAATATAAACATAGAATATAAGAGAATTTTATTATGATGTTGTGTGTAATGATACTATTAAATATAGAGAGAACCTATTGACGATGTATAAGAGTGTGTTTATAGAACTTTAACTCTCTTAGAGGAAGAAGGGGGTATATCATTTGAAATGAATAAAAACCTGTGATATATTGACACTAATTATGCAAAACTATTCTGTTGAATTAATACAGTCAAGTTAGAGGGGAAGATAAAGTGAGATAGATTGAGTTGGTCAAAGTAGAAATATATAATCAAGAAGAATTAGCAAACCTGAAAGTCACTTTTAGAAATGTGAATTAACAAACACTCATTTCTATTTTTTATTACCATTCAAGAATATTAGAAGCAATTCTATTCAAATTTATTAACAATTTGATATTTTTAAAGGGTTTTTTATTAGTTTAAATTGAGAAATATAAAAACCCTAATAAGATATCTAACTGGATCAAATTTTTTTAGTGGCTGAGTTTTATATTATATCCTTGAATACTTGAAGTTGGAATAAGATTCTTTATGTTCATAAATTGTGTTTTTTTGATGGGGATACATCGTGTACAAACTTGGTGGCCAACTTTAAAAGGAATAAATTTTTATTAATAAATTGGTGTGATGAAAGTATAAAAAACTCTCATGAGTGGTATGATTTAACTTATGTAATATAATGAAGAGGTTTACTTATGTAATATAGTGAAACAATCACCTGTATAATATTGTGAGAGGGTATTTGATTATACCTTCCGAAACTAATTATAATTAATGACAATATTATTGATTTATAATCAGTGATTAGAGAAAATAAATGATCACAATAAGAAGAACATTTTCCACATCATGTTGAAAACTATTAAAAAAAATACACCATACTTTACACAAATAACTGGATTATATATATGAATATGATTGGTAAAAAATGAAAACATCCAATTTTCTTAAGTAACATCATATGTCTAAATAACATTTATATTAAAGTTTAATAATAATATTAAGTATTTGGTAAAAAGTTTAACACACCTAATTTACCCCCTGCCAAGTGTGTCTTTACCAGTTTACTAGTTCTAATAATGTTTCATTATCCTATCCACAAGATCTCAGGTTTTAATTATTTTAATTTTATTTAAATAATCATTCATTGTATTATCATATGAATTGTCCTTATAAACTTATTTAAATTATGAATGTTTTTCTAGAGATAGTATATATGTGTTTTCTATGGTTCACATACCTTAATATTCTATTGGGGTAGTCGTATAATTGATGATATTTTACTTATTTACCTAAACCCATATTATTCTTTGTAGATTAATTTCAAGAAACTTTTTAAAATATTATTATTATCAGGATTCAACCTCTGAATCCTCCATACATGTTGGAATGTGATAACTTCACTTATTTTTATATAGTTATTCTTATCTATCATTGGACACACTCAATCATGATATTCCAGATGTATTTTCATTTTTTCTTAAATAATTTTTAAATCACTACACTAAGATCTTTCTCAATCATTTATTGAGACACTATTAGGATTTTATTTTGAGGAAATATCCAATAAACCTACCATTATCTATCTTATATCTATATTTTCCTTGGATTCCTCATTTTCTTAAATATAAAAACTTGGAGAAAATATAATAAAGTGACTCAATTTTAGTTTCATTCCTTGACACATCTCATATTTGGTTATAATAACTACAATATGAAAAGTCTTGTTTTATTTCTGTAATTATCCCTATATATCTTTCTTCTAATACTAGAAAGAGATTCCAAATTCAATTAGAATTATTTTATCCATTTGGTTCACAATATAGTTTCTCCTCCACATTACACTATTTTTATGTTATTTTAGTGCATATTTGGCATTGTTCTTAATCCATTTATTTGAAAAAAATATTTTCCCACACTTTATATTTATACTCTATTTGATATTTATATCCATGAATTTTGACTCTTCTTATAATTTCAATCTCACACTTCCACCAAAACTATTTAATGCACAAAATCACCTCTTTGTTAGCCTACATAGACATGATTAAACCCACTATGCTATTCAAAAAACAGAATGAATTATTTCCCAAATATTTTTTGAGAACATTTATAGGTATACACACATCAATGTGGGTTATATCATGTTTCTTTGAGGCCCTCTTTTTCATTAGATGGTATGGATTTCTCCATAACTTCCCTCCAATGAAGTAATTACAAATCTTCTATAAATCTCTTTTTAAATAAGAAATTTTATTTGAAACATTCAATTTGGTGAAATTTTCTGCACTTTTTTATTAATATGTTTGATAATTTATCTAAATGTGATATTTTACTCCTCTATCATAAGGAAATAGGTGTTTTTTATTGATAATATTAATGAAATATATTTTGAATGGTTCTTTATCCCTTCAATAGAGATTATTTTGTTCTACCTTTGATTGAGAAACATGTTCTAAAGATATATACCCCTAGTATATATGTCACGACCCTTCCTTGAGGCTCGTGCCGTGACTACCCCAAGCCCGCCTTCCATAGGCCAGGGGATGGCGACTAGCACCAAAGGCGTAAATCCTAATAAAAAGGGAATGCATTGCATTTACAGAAGTAAAAAACACTACAGAGTACAAGTAGAAGTAAACACTAAGTAAAGCAGTATAACAAAAGTGCTGAAAGTACGAGGGGCCGAAAATACAAGCCCAAAAGAAAGATATAGCTACAACTCAAATTAAAGTGCAACTCAAAGGAAAACAACTGAAAGGTGACAAGAAGCTCCTGGATCGTCCTCCAGGTCCCTACCTGAAGGGTAGGTATAGATTTCCTCCTCAGCACTCCATGCATGTCCGTCTCCTCTGGGTACCGACTCGTCTTGAGATCCACCTCCGGGTACCGACTCATCGTGAGATCCACCTCCGAGTACCGTCTAGCTCTACAAGCCTCATCTACGATCAGTGATGTCCGTCGTCTGCAACCAACACAACGAGGTGCAGGCAAAGCCCGTACAGGGGTGAGTATACGATACTCAGTAGGGACCCCGAGACCCTCAAGGTCTCACTAAATCCAACAAGTATAATCACAAAGAATGTTCTCAACAGATAACCCTTACTTAGGTATAAGCCCATACTTATACCTAAGTTACCATGTAACCCATCTCAGCTACGAGGTATCACACAAATATGAAGTCGACGGATAACCACTATATAGGTATATACCCATACATATATGTAAGTTATATAGTAACCCATCTCAATCATGAGGAAAACACAAAGGTCAACGACTCAGCTCAAACCATGATTTTCATTAACGAAACCGTAACTACTGAAGAGATCCTTCTCTGTCAAGTACAGTGATCCTGTCACGACTCTGAGGTACTTCTCACTAACCTAAGACTGCTGAGGTACTCCTCCTGTCAAGTACCGTGGGTCAGCCACCTCACAAAGTAGTGCTCCTCCGCCATGGGTCTGCCACCTCACACAGTAGTGCTCCCCCTCATAGCCTACAGATGTTCTCCTCCTGTCAAGTACCGTGGGTCTTCCACCTTACAAAGTAGTGCTCCTCCACCATGGGTCTTCCACCTCACAAAGTAGTGCTCCCCACTAGGCTATGGAAGTCACTCCGAATCGAATCGGACAATCAGTCATCAGGTCTCATCCAACTACACGGTCTTCATACTCCCTATGCTTGTCTCTGGAAGGGTCCACTCCACGAGCTACGGGTCGATAATCCAAGTATCAAAAAGTCTCATGAAGAAGTGTCTCAAAGGACCTCCTCGTCATAGGGGTCTCAACGCAACAGACGATGCGTCGATCGGACGCCCGGTCTGTGAGTTATTAGCCTTTTTATCCTAGGGTCCCATTTGGTTTCGTGTACGAACCAAACCGACCATATCTCAATGGTACCCTGAACTCACATAAGGTATACTAATAGGGACCGTTTTTCGATGTGATCACCAAGGCCACTAACGGTTCGTCAAACGAACATCCAGTCTGAAAGTTATCGGCTTTTCTGTTCCAGGGGCCCGGTTGGATTTCGGGTACAATCCAAACCGTCCATACTCCAACGGTGTCCAAACCTTGAGCGGAGTAAGTCAAAAGGTCCGTCTCACTAAGAGGAATCCAACAAAGTTGACGGCACGTCAATCAGACGTCCGGAGCTCAAGTTATAGGCGTTTCCGCTCCGAGGGCCCAATTGGTTTCGTGATCAAACCCACCCGGCCATATCCAATGTTCTCCGAAACATTGAGTGTAATATACCGAAACAACCGTCTCGATCCACGTATCGCTACAAAACTGATGGTGCATCGATCGGATGTCCTCAGCCCAAGATATGAGAAAAAGACCGAAAGTGATCCGAAAATGGGGGGTCTGGGCCCGGTCCGACCCGACCCAACCCGACCCAACCCCCCTGGGTCGGACTGAACTGGGTCGACCCAAACCGTGTCCGGGTCTGACCCGGTAGGGCGCGGTCCGGCCCGGCTAAGTGAGGCCTGACCCGGTCCGCGCAACCCGGCCCGGCCCGGCCGGGCGGCACGCTGGCTTGGCCAGCGAGCCGAGCGGGGGACGTGGTCCCCCGCGGCCTTTGCACTCCGCGAGCGCGGCGAGCGTCGCGTCCTGATCCCCCGGATCCCGCGCGGCCACGGGATCCGGCCTCCTACCGCCGCGGCACTCGCCGGGCCTCAGAATCAGATGCCGTCAGAAACCACGCACTCGCAAAATTCCAAATAAAATAAGAAAAAAAAATTCCTTTAAATTTCCGGGTCTTTAAATTACTCCCACCTCAGGGCTTTACGTCCCCGTAAAGCTATAACACAAACTAGGGAAACAAAAGTGGTACTGAGCACGCATCTGATCCTTTCGCTCCCATGTTCTCACCTAGAAGTTCCCGTACTGCCAGTGAAAGCGCACCTGAGGAATAGACCGTCTACGTAGGATACGCTCCTGTCAATCCTTGATCCCCACTGGAACCTCCATGATTGTCGCCCTTCCATCAATATCCTACTTCCTGAGGTCGATGATGTGTGAAGGATCATGCACGTATCTCCTCAACTGAGATACGTGGATGACATCATGCACCTGGTGCAACTAAGGTGGAAAGTTCAAGTGATAAACCACCTCGCCTACCCTACTGAGGACCTAGAAAGGTCCATTGAACCTTAGAGATAACTTGTCACCTCAGCCACATCTCAGTAAACCTCGTCGAGGTGAGACCCGTATAAGGACGTGATCACCATCCTCGAACTCTAGAGGCCTCTATTTCCTGATTAGAACTGAAACTCAAAACTCCTGCTGCCATGAGGGTAAGGTTGGTCGACCCAAGAGTGATCGGCCAAACCCTCCTATGCATGAGTTTATCCTGTGCTGCCTTGAGTTTCCTTTTCGCCGACCCAAGAAAACCCATCCCGATGTTGTAGTTAGACCACAACCTTTTTGCCTAATACAGTCAATCTGAACATGAACTGTGAATCCAATCCATACCGAGACAAACATCGTAAGGCCTCGACGCTGCCACCAAGAGATTCCAACCGAAACACTCACCTCGAGGGTCAGACCACACTGTTGGCATAAGTGTGATTATCGAGTCTCCTCCCAAGGTATCTACAGACGTGAGGGTCAAGTCTATGGCTTACCGGAATCTCTAGGTCTCGGACAAGATTCGTGGAAGGAAGAAATGATTCATATCAATGTCTGTTACTACGAAAGCTAGTTGAGGACACAGACTGTCCCTTGAATCATTTTTAGAGCCATTGGGTCACACTCCTTGACCGCATCCAGCCGCACTCTTCCCCTTCCCTCCAGCTCCCTGAGCCTGGCGGGGACAACTAAGGTGGGTGGTTGTAGCATGTTGAAATGCACACCACCTCATGCTGCTCTCCTAGATTTGCCTCCACGTCTGCTACTTCGCAGACTCATATCTCCTTAATGCTTCCTATTATTGAAACATTTAACACACCCGGGTCTCTAAGACTGGCACCAGTTTCCTATTTATTAATGCACTATGCAGTCTTCATCCGCTCCTGGATGATCTGCACCTTCTTTGCCTATGATATGTAAGAGATGCTAAGATTTCTCCTTTGCCGAAAAGAGAAACTCAGTCACATCCCCTGGATGAACCACACCCATTTCCTAATACAGTCAATCCTGACATGAATGATGCATTCATTCCATGGATGATGTCGTAAGGCCTCGACGTTACTACCAAGAGATCCAACCGTCACTCTTGCCTCCAAGGGTCGAGTCACACTGTCAGCATCAGTGTGAGGTCACTGGGTATCCTCCCGTAGAAATCTTGAAAGTGAGGGTCAAGTCAATAGTTTTAACCGGGACCTCTTAGTATCAACCAAACAAAAGGACAGGAAAGAAAACATCACAAAGATAAGTGTCTTTTATTACTGCATCTCGAAGTACAAAGACACAAATACAACAGCAACATGGAACTAGAAGTACAAGGAACAAAAAGGAATCCACTAAATCCTCTCCTGTCCACCCGTTTTCGGAGCTCTACCACCTTGTCCACTGCTCGGCTGTTGCTCAAGATCCCACCGCTACTTCTGTCTTAGTGGCTCCTCCAATGCATGCGGATCAACTGTGCGGGGAGTCGGATAGTCACATGCCATGTGACCCTTCCTGCCGTAGGAGAAACACTGTCTGTTTCTGGCACTCCTGGCTCTGACCCCACCCTGAGTGCCCCGAACTACCGATCCTATAACCTGAGATCGCTTATCTTATGATCTTTTCCTCTTGGACCTCTGCATAATTTTTCTACTGCCCACAGATGACTTAGCTACTGATCGAAAATCCTACGGCAAAGGCAGTATCTCTTGAACACGCTCGGGGTGTAGATCCACTGGTACAAACTCCACCCTGAAAAAGGTCTCGAAGTCTCCCCATGTGAAGGTCATCTCATCGCAAAACTGGAGCATCCGGCTCCACCATCTGCCTGCTGCTGCCTGAAGGAGGCTGGCAGAAAAGATCACCATGAAATCCATGGGTGTACCCACTATACTGAAGACTCTCACCACAGCCTACAACCAATCCTCAGCCGCCTATGGGTCCGTCTCTCCCCGGAACCTGGGGGACCTCTAGCACTCGAACCCGTGCAGTGCGCTCAAGCGGCGTGCATTGCCTGCTGCTGGGGCTGGTGGAATTTGTGGCCCAATGTATGGTAGTACCGTTGGTGCCTCCACTGGTGCCTCAACTAAAAAAGGGCCCTATATCGAAGCCTCGTCGCTTGACAGGCTGTCAGTACATACATCTCTCGGGGCTCTAGCTGATCGTCCGTGGAAAGGAATCCTGAAGGAAAAATATGTGACACGGTCAAACGATTATACCTGGTGAGCTGACTTGGTTTGAGCTGTTTTAAGGGGAAAACCTCTGAAAACATACACGCAATTAGTGTTTTCGTGCACTGAGTCGGAAATCAGTAGTCAGAGTCCTGGTGTATGGATACGTCGGTATCCCGCACCAACACTGGACTCCCTGAATTGAAAACCACACTCAGTACTCTTAACACTATTGCTTCATAGAAAATAAAAATCAGAGTTATAAGTTCTGCGGTAGAACCGACTCCTATGACACCAATTTGTCACGACCCGTCCTCGGGGCCCATGCCGTGACTACCCCAAGCCCGCCTTCCAAAGGCCAGGGGCTGGCGACTAGCACCAAAGGCGTAAATCCCAATAAAAAGGGAAGGTATTGCCTTTATAAAAGTAAATAACACTATAGAGTACAATCTGAAGCAAACACTAAGTAAAGCAGTATAACAAACGTGCTGAAAGTACGAGGGGCCGGAAATACAAGCCCAAAAGAAAGATACTGCTACAACTGAAAGTAAAGTACAAATCGATGGACAACAGCTGAAAGGTGACAAGCACCTCTTGGATCATCCTCTGGGTTCCTACCTAAAGGGTAGGTACAGATGTCCTCCTCAGCACTCCATGTCTGTCTGTCTCCTCCATGTACTGACTCGTCGTGAGATCCACCTCCGGGTACCGACTCATTGTGAGATCCACCTCCGGGTAACGTCCAACTCTACAAGCCTCAACCACGATCAGTGATGTCCATCGTCTACAACCAACACAATGAGGTGTGGGCAAAGCCCGTGCGGGGGTGAGTATACGATACTCAGTAGGTACCCTGAGACCATCAAGGTCTCACTAAATCCAACAAGGATAATCCCAAAGAATGTTCTCAACAGATAACCCATACTTAGGTATAAGCCCATACTTATACCTAAGTTACCAAGTAACCCATCTCAGCCACGAGGTATCACATATATATGAAGTCGACGGATAACCACTACTTAGGTATATGCCCATACATATATGTAAGTTATCTAGTAACCCATCTCAATCATGAGGAAAACACAAAGGTCAATGACTCAGCTCAAACCAGGATTTTCATTAACGAAACCATAACTACTGAAGAGCTCCGTCTCTGTCGAGTATAGTGATCCTGTCACAACTCTGAGGTACATCTCACTAACCTAATTCTGCTGAGGTACTCCTCCTGTCAAGTACCACGGGTTAGCCACATCACAAAGTAATGCTCCTCCGCCATGGGTCTGCCACCTCACATAGTAGTGCTCCCCCTCATAGCCTACAGAGGTACTCCTCCAATCGAGTACCACAGTATTTCCACCTCAGAATGTAGTTATCCTCCTCCATGGGTCTTCCACCTCATAAAGTAGTGCTCCCCACTGGGCTATGCAAGTCACTCCGAATCGAATCGGACAAGCAGTCATCAGGTCTCAGCCAGCTACACGGTCTCTATACTCCATACGCTCATCTCCAGGAGGGTCCGCTCCACAAGCTATGGGTAGATACTCTAGGTATCACAAATTCTCATGAATAAGTATCTCAAAGGACCACATCGTCGTAGGGGTCTCAACGCAACAAACAGCGCGTCAATCGGACGCCCGGTCTGTGAGTTATTAGCCTTTTCATCCCAGGGACCCAGTTGGTTTCGTGTACGAACCAACCCGACCGTTTCTCAAATATACGCCGAACACATATGGGTTATACTCCTAGGGACCGTTTTTCGACGTGATCACCAACGCCGCTGATGGTTCGTCAAACGGACCTCCGGTCTGAAAGTTATCGACTTTTCCGTTCCAGGGGCCCAGTTGGATTTCGGGTACAATCCAACCCATCCACACTCCAACTACGTCCAAACCTCGAGAGGAGTAAGCCAAAAGGTCCGTATCACTAAGAGGAATCCAACAAAGTTGATGGCACGTCAATCGGATGTCCGGAGCTCAAGTTATAGGCGTTTTGGCTCCGAGGGCCCGGTTGGTTTCGTGCTCGAACCAACCTGGACACACTCAAAGTTCTCTGAAACCTTGAGTGTAATAAACTGAAATGGCCATCTCGATCCAAGGATCGCTACACAACTGACGGTGCATCGATCGGAGGTCCGTAGCCCAAGATATGGGAAAAAGACCGGAAGTGATCCGAAAATGGGGGGTCTGGGCCCGGTCCGACCCGGCCCAACCCCCCTGGGTCGGCCAGAACCGGGTCGACCCGACCCGGTAGGGCCCGTCCCGTCCCAGCCAGGTGGCATGCTGGCTCAGCCAGTGAGCCTAGCGGGGGATGTGGTCCCCCGTGGCGTTTGCGCTCCGCGGACGCGGCGAGCGCTGCGTCCTACTCCCCTAGATCCTGCGCGGCTGCGGGATCCGGCCGCCTGCCGTCGCGGCTTCAGGCGCGGCGGTTCCTCCTGGCGGCGCGCTGGGGAGCCACCGCCTTCGGGTATTCGGCTGGTGCTAGCCACCTCCTTCGGCCGCCTGCGCCGCCTTTCCGGTGACCTGTTCCGTCGGTGATGTCCGCGGGCCACCAGAGTTGCTCTGGTGGTCCGTTTTCAATTCCGTCTGCACCGGTGTTCATATCGGGTCCCATACTTTACTACGAAGGCCTCAAATCACTGTTACGGTCCCGTTCCATCATCGTCGTCAATCTGCGCACCATCAACAATCTGCGGAGGGTTGTAGGGCTGTGTTTTTTCGGCCCGCGCCCTCTGCATTAGGCATTATCAAATATCCAAGATTAGACAGGGTTTTACGAAGAACGAATAATCAATTTTATTTAAATAAAATTGAAGCAAATGAATCCACAATCCCTCAAATAAAATTGAAGAATACCAAAATTCCCAACCGCAATTAAAACATTCGCGGATCAACATGACAACAAGTTGATCTGTGTTCTTTGTTTTCTTTTGAATGAAAGAAACAAGAGAATTAAATTATACATAAATAAAAACTGTACCTCGATGAAGTCGTCGAATGAGGATCGTTGCGGGAAAAGGTCGTCGTGGAAAAGAGGATCGTAGACGTTGCGGTACATGGAATTGTGGAGAAGAAGATCGTGGGCGTCGTGGTACACGACGTCACGGAGAAGAGGATCATCAGTGTCACGGTACACGGTGTCGCGTCGTCGATCTCTTAGGAACTAGCGTTCTTCGTCGTCTTTCGTCAGAGGCCGACGTTCTACATCGTTCCTCACATTCTTCAATGAGGAAGAACGTTCTTCAAGACAAGAGTATTTCTCCCCAAATCTTCTCGCACAACAAAACAAAAATAATAAAATAAGGTTTCCCTTGTTTTATTACTTATGCTAACCCTTTCAAAAATCAAAATATAAAAAATTAATTAATGTGTGTTGTCCAATTAATGAGGAGTTTAATAAACCAAATAAAATCGAGAGTTGACTTGGCATCTAAAAGGGGTGTAGGTGTGTTACTCAATTAATTGCACGAGGGAGGTTGTTTTTAAGGGATTTGAAGGGGTAGGGCTCGTGTGGGCCCCACCTCACTAATATCCTAACTAGTGGAATTAGGATATAGTGGGTCCCACTCCAACCACTATTCTTAGGTTTAAACTACTTAGAATAGAAAAATATAAATTATTGCACAAATTTTATTTTTATTTATTAGCTAACCCTTTTTTTAATAACCACACCCGAGCAAACACAACAGCAGAAAAGGTGTTCCTAAGAAATTACAGGCACTGTGGTTTCATCGGTGCCCTCGGATTTCGATTCCTAGCACCGGTTCAAAAGTTATAAAAACCCGCTCGTTCGTTCTCTGAACGTACCCGAGCTAAACTTCAGAAATTGATTCTGGGCACAACTGGACTCGGAATCAGGTGTCGTCAGAAACCACGCACTTGTAAAATTACAAATAAAATAAGAAAAAAATATTTCTTTGAAATTTACGAGTTTTTACAATATATCCATAGAGTTGACTCATACTAAGAGAATCATGTCAATGGATATCCATATAAAAAATAGTATTCTTTATTTTATCTCTACCACTTCTTTTATTTCTGCTTCCCTATATTTTTAATTTTAGATCATTAAACAAACTAATAATTCCATTAGTAAAAGTTTCCATATTATTTAAGAGTTTTATTTTTCTAATCAGGTGTGATTAACACCATTATCAAGGATCTACTTTTTATATATTCTTTAAGGGAAACCTATATTATAATGGCCTTATTAATCTTCTTGTTTTCATTATATGAGATTCCAAAAAGTGTTAGGAGACACGGTGATATCTCTCTATTTTCATTATAATAAAATCTAAGAACATAATACTATTTATCCAAATAATAACAGTTGTTTTGTAAAGGAATATTTTATATTTATTCTTTAACATCCCAAAATTTCAGATCATATTCTTACATTTTATTAAATTTTTATTAAATGTTTTGTTTTATAATTAAAACACAATAAATAATGATTAAAAAATATATATATAATTTTTTATATTAATTTACATTTTGGTTATAAATTAAATTTAATTACTCAAATTTGATGAATATTATTTTAAGGGATTATAAATTTTATTAAATGTAATAAATAATATTTTAAACAATGAAGGATTAGTACATATTATTAAAAATTAAAATTTAGTAGTAGAACACCTCTTCGGACTAAAGATTTAAGAATGACTAATGTGGAAAAACCATTCCTAATAAAAGAAGGAAAATAAAAATAACCATTCTAGTGGAATGACTATAGCCCACTTTACTAGGATCATCATGAGTAGGTTCCCTCCAAATATTATAATGGTTAAAATTTAACGATGCAGAATAATATGAATCATCTTTTCGAGCAGAATACTAAAATATATAGAGTTTTATTTATTAAAATATCTTTTAATTATAATATTTACAAGATAACTGATATGGTCATTGGAGATTAACTGTTGGGTTCTTTTTGGATAAAAAGATAGTAATTATGATAAATAATATAGCTTTTATAACCTTTGATAATATATATGTATATATAAGTTATTATTTGATTTATAATTTATTTTTCTATTATTACATACTATAATTGTTAATTTAATTAAATAATAAATTCTATCAAATAAAAAGTTTCAGAATATAAAAATAGTTATAATTATATAAATGTATATTCCAGCGAGTAATTTTGAGTATTTTTTTGAGTTATGTTAATATTTGAATAATAATCTTGAAATAAAATGTAAGTAAATTGTTTTGAAGTAATATAGAAATAAATATTAATAAAATATTATTAATAGGAAATTTATTTTATAAGTAACCCCATAGATTGTGAGATAAATATAATTTTTAAATAAAAAATTAAAAAATAGTACATTTGAAAGTAATAACCTCTTAAGTATTAATATCATTTATTTAAAGTTGGTTATATTTAAAAAAATTATTCATCTAATAGCAAAACTAAGGGATTCCTAGACCACACATATTGGACCACTAGGTTCAACCATGTATGGGAGAGATTAACCCAAGCTAGCCTCAAGTGGTGGCAAGGAGAGAACAGAGAACCTTATACGGAGGTAGTGGTGGGTATTGCACTCACAGTGTGTGTGGTGTGCCTGTAGGAACACATATGGTCAGACGGATTGGAGAATCCCTATTTAATTGCAAGTGAAGTGTTCTATGTGTTGATACTAATTTTGTTCAAGTAGTTAGTGGTAGTACTTGATACATAAAAAATCACTCAATCTGTTTCTTTTTCGATGTGGGATCGATACCACAAGTTACTATTCACCCACTTAAAAACACCTGTTCATATCTCAACCACTCAATAAAATCCAATAAGGCTATTTTATCATCCAGTGGTTCAACATATTCCTCACATTTAAGCAACCACTATTCATCATTCTTCCTCAATGTGCTGAATCTAAACCATCAATGTCACATTCTCTATTTTCTCTTTTACTCTCTTCCCACCATAAGACACCGCTCATATGTATTATATACACATAGTGCACCTTAAAACCCGACCTACATTTTCAATTTTGAATATTAAAAAATTCATAGCCTCAGACGACCTATGTAGTTTTTCATCCTACTATAAAAATCAAACACAAGCAATGAGCCTTTGCTTCCCAAGGAAGCTTGGAAATGATGAAAATAAATAAATGTTTCATTTATTTATATAATAAAATTTGAAATTTGGTTAATAACCCCAAATATTCACACACACATACACACACAAACACACACACACACACATATATATAAGAAAATACCCATAAACAATGTAATTTTCATTGTTAATTCCAATTGGAGGAACACCACAAGCTTCGAGCTTAAGTATTTATAGACTGATAGGTGCTATTTTAGATTCCTTAGATGTCTCCTTTAAACATGCTTATTCCTCATCATTCATAAAGACTCACATTTATATAAACCCACATATATATCTCTATGTGCGTGTGTTTATTAAGAAAGAACTTCATCATTACTTGTTAATAATCCCATAGCCCAAGCTCCCCCATTCCTCTTTTTTTACACAATTATTTACATGCCTCGATAGAAACCTTACCTTACGTCATTTCATTTTTCCTATTATGTAGGGGATTTATTTTAGATAATTATATTTGTCAATTCTATATTCTTTTTGTAAGATATTTCTTTTCTCAAAACTATGACTTTATGTATGATGTTTTTTATTTATTTTCAAAATATTTTATTTTATATAGTATTTCAAAACTCTATTAATGATAGGGATATTTTATTATAAAGAATTAGAATCCAAGTTTATTTTTTTAACTATTATTTTATAGGAGTAAATCATTTTATTAAAAATAATTATTTGATTTAAAAACCCCTTTTTACAAATTTATAATTTTATGTATATTATAAACTTGATTCAAAATTATACCTAAATGGATTATTTATTTTTATAAGAATGGTACTTATGATTATTTTATGTAAGTAAAAAATATATTTTTTCAATGTTATATTTCATTTGAAGGATTTGAATTTCCATCATATTATTTTATGTTTGGAAATTAAAAATGTAAATATTTTCATTTTTTAATAGAATAATTTACAAGTTCAAGTGTATTTGGTATTTATTATTTTATGAAAAAAATATCACTTAAAAATTTTAGTTGTCTCACATATGTATTGGAATGGCCATGCACTACATATTCCACTAATAATCCATGAATATTTTAAGAAGTTTTAATATCATGTGATTCGGTTTCTTCCTAATAAATGAATGATTTCCGACAGATGTTAATATATGGAATTATATTTTTATATAAACACACACACACACACACATATACATATATGTTTTTATTATATTCAAAAAATTAAAATAAAATATAGTGAAAAGGGATCAAGATCAAAATGTTTAAAAAAATATTCATTTCAACTTTGTAAACATTAAAGGGATCGGGGGACTAAACCCAAACCACCAAGATGAGTAGGCCCTAAAGAGTCTTTAATGTTCCATGTGGACAATTGTTTTTTGATCTTTTGAAGTTTTTTTCCAAAAAATCATTGGATTCTTTAATTAAAGAAATTATTTTATTCCAAGTAAATATTTTATGAAAAAAACCAATAATTTTAAAAATGTTATTATATTTTAAAATTATAGTTTTTTAAATTTTGAGAATGGAAATACAGAAATTTACTCAAGTACAATAAAAATTCAACGGGGAAATTAATTATATGTTTGTATAATGTAACATCAAAATTTTTTTAAATTTATTCTTCCTTTTTCAAATTTTTTTATTAAATTATATTTTTTAAAATTAAAATAAACTAAATATTAATTACGCACAAAATTAAAAATTATTTATAGTAATTTAAGTTTTTGTAATAAAATTAATTAAATAAAAAATATCGAATTAGAGAAATATTATTTCTAAAGTATTATAACTTTTAATAAATTCAACAAATAAAATATCTACTAATGAAGGAGAAGTACATATTGTTAATAAATTAAAATTTATTAATATAATAATTCCTCATACTAAAGAGATGGGGATGTTAAATATAAAAAAATAATTAGTAATAAAATAGGGAAAAGTAAAATAAATATACTAGTAGAATTATTATAGCCCGCTTCACTAGAATTAATCATGACTATGATCCCTCTAAATATAAAAAAGGTAAAAGTACAATGTAGTATAAAAATAGGAATCATCCTCATAAGTGGAAAACTGAAATGCATGTTGTTCAGTTTTTTAATATTTATTTTTAGTAGTCAATTTATAAAACAAATGATATGTCTATTAGTAGATAACTGTTGGTATATTTGTCAACAAAAGATGATCTTAAGGATGAAAAATAATATTAACTATTTTGATATTTAGATAATAAGTATATAAATATATATATATATATATATATACATGTTATGATTTGATTAGAATGTAATTTTTTGTTATAAAATGAAATGTTATTTATTTTTTATAAGTAGTAAATTATAGTAAATAAAAATTTGTGGAATATAAATATTTCTAAAATTAGATAAATGTTAATTCAAGAAATAATTTTGAGTATTTTTTTTGAGTTGTGTTAATATTTGAATAATAAAATTGAAATAAGTTGTTAGAGAATTATTTTTAAGTAATAAATAAAACTAGATCAATAAAATATCATTATTATAATTTTAATTTCAGAAAGGACAACCATAGATAGTGAGAAAAATATAATTGTGAAAAAAAAAGATAATAGTACATGTGAATGTAATACCTTTTTTAGTAGTAATATCCTTTTTAATATGGTTATATTAAAAAAATAACCATCCCTTTTCTTGAATAAGGGATCCCATAACCACACATATGGGAACCCTGGGGGTTAACGACATGTGGGAGAGATCTACCCTAGAAAACACCAAGTCGATCCAATATGATTTTCGAGTTCCTCAAAAAGAGGAAGTAATTGGAATAGTATATGTAGTGTAAATAGTGTTCCCACAGCCATGCACATGGTCACGAGGGTCATTTGGTCTCTATTTACTTGTTTTTGAAGTGTTTTTTGTGCTGACCTAGGTTCCTACTTGAGCAGTTAGTGATGGCTCTAGATATATAGTCAATATCTCAACTCAGAATTTTATCGATGTGTGATCGATACAATAGGTTACTATTTATGAGCTTAAAAAATATGTACATATCTCCACTGCCTAAGAAAATACAAGAAAATTATTCGATCATCCCAAGGAACATCATCTTCCTGACGTCTGAGCACCTAATATTTCTCTTCCTTCCTCAACACACTAAATTGAAACTAGCATCATCACCATCTACATCATCTCCTTCCCTCTCTTTCCATTATAAGACACCAACTAGAGGTATTATCTATCTATAGATCACCTTGAACCCCTACATACGTTGTTAATTTTTTATAGTGAAAAATTTATAGCAACAGACTGCCTTCATAGGCGTTTTTCCAACAACAAACCTCAACCAGCAGAGCGAATCTTTCCTTCCTAAGGAATATTGGGAAGTATAAAAATAAATATAAAATTTATATATATAATTAAAATCAAAATAATGTTAATGAATATATATATATATATATGAAAATAATTATAAAAAATGTAATTTCTATTATTAATTATAATTAAATTAAAACCATAAACATTGAGTTTAGGTCTTCGTATAGTGATAATTCATTTTAAAATAATATTATTTCCAATTTTTTGTTTATTTTTTAAGTGATTTATTTTCTCAAATCTAGGATTTTATATAGGGAAATTTATTATTATTTTTGAACTCTTATATTTTATGCAGTATTTCAAAACCGTATTCATGTTAGGGATATTTTTTTATCATAAATTACAATCGAGGATTATATTATTTTAAAACCCTCATTATATAAGGTTAATTAATTTTAATAAAAGATATTGTTTTATTTAATAACCTTGTTTTTTAAAATTATAATTTTATGTGTAGTATAATTTGGTTTCAAAATTACATGTAAGGGATTAATTACTATTATAATCAAAGTATTTATGATTATTTTTGGAAATAAAAAATTTATATTTTAAAATTTATGTTTTATGTCAATGAATTATACTTCAAAATTATTATTTTATGTTTGAAAATTTCAAAGATAAAGATTATAATTTTATTTCAATTGAATTATTTACAACATTATGTTAATTTTATAGTTATTATTTTAGGCATAAAATATAACTAAAAAATTATGGATGTTACACATATTAATAGGTATGTCCATGCATTATGTTTTTTCACTAACAATCTAGGCATATTTTAGAAAGTTTTATTGCCATGTGATTCAGTTTTATGCTACCTAGTGAATGATTTCCTATTGATATATAGATACATGTTTATATTTATTTTTATATACCCACATATATATATATATATATAAGTATTCATTGTTATATTTTCAAAAGTTAAAAAAATATAGAGAGGAATAAAAAGGGAGAAAGTTCAGAATTTAAAAAAAAATCAATCCTTGGACTTTTTAAACATGATAAGGATATGGGGAGTAAACCCAAACCTCTATAATGAGTAGTCTCTAGTCATATTTCAATGTTTTATGTGGTCACAAGGTTTTTTTGTCTGAGTTTATGATTTATTTTTTTGAAAAATAAATGGATTCTATTATTAATAACACTATTATCACCAAATTAATAATTTTAATAAAAAATACATGTATTTTCCAAGGTTTTTATATATTTAAATGAAATTGGGGTTTTAAAGAAAATGTATCTTCAATGATTTTTAAAGTATTTTATTTTATTATATATTTTGAAAACCCTAGTTGTATATTTATGAAAAAATATTTTTTATGTTAAATATTTTGATATTAAGGGTAATGTTTTTTTTCAGAATAATGTTTTTAAAGTGATAAGTATGTTTAATGGTTTTCAAAAAGTATTCCACATAGTTATATATTTTAAAAACCAAAGAATTATATTTTTAGAAAATATATATCAAATGTTTTATATTTGATATAAAAAAACAATGAAGAATATTTTAAAAATTTTTTTATGAAAAGGTTTTTAATTGTTTTTAAAACCCCTTATTGGGAAATTTTATGCTTGACCTAAGTTTTAAATTGTTTTTCACATTCTCATTAGAAGTTATAAAGGATTTTTAGCTTCATTATTGAGATATATTGAGAAAAGTAAAAACATAAATTTATTTATTACTAATTTAAACTCATATATGTCATAAAAATTTATCCAATTTCTCCAAAACCCAGATTGGAAATATCCATCATGTTACACCCTAAGTTTATAAAATGAATTTTTTTCGATAGCATATGTGATACACAAAAAGAAATCCAAAAAACAATGATTAATTAAATTTAAAAACTTTTAAATTTTATTAAATTTATATATATGAGAAGTATTTACTACTTAACAAAAAATATATATATTTATATGTATATTGTTAAATTCTTATTAACTAATCAATCAATTTTTGGTAATGTCTTTATGTTCTTTAGAATAAGCTTTCTTCAAAAAATTCTATTTATTTTTTTATAAACCTCATATATATATAATTTGTTTTATAAAACAAACTATATTTTTTATATCATCATATAAAAATTAAATTAGGGTGAAAATTTGGGTTTTTTGGGAAAATATAGATTTTTAGGTGAAGAGTGAAAATACAGTTTTTATGTAAAAATGTGGTTTCTCTTAATAAATTAATTAATTTAAAAGTCCAATTATTCTTTAAGTTTGATTTCAAGGAGAAATGTTTATTATTTAAATATATTTTATTCAATTAATTACATGTAAATAAAATTTATATCATATTTTAGTATAAGTTTATTTTTAATATTAAAAATTCATTTTTCTGAAAACAATTCTAAAATGCATAATATATCCTCATTTTAATTAATTAAAATAGATACTAATTTAAAATGATATATATTAATTTTTTTGATTATATATCAATAATGATTAAATTAAATTAATATAATTTATATTACTAGTTATAGAAAAAAGTGAAATCATTTTTTTCTTAAAAAATGTATCTTTTGAAAAAATAATTTTCAACAAGCTTATTGGTTTTATATTAAATTTAATTATTTTATATTTATGAATTTAATTTTATAAAATGTATTACATATTTTTAGTCATTATAATTAATATTTGTTAATAATTTCATATTATTTTTTTTACAATTTGAATCGTAAATTTAGTAAATATCGATTACCATGGTAAAATAAGAAAAATTTAATAATGGATAAAATTTATTTAAATAATAATAGAAAAAATATCACAATAATATTTATATTTCATTTTCATTACAATTATTATTATATTTATTGATTATTTTTTTACTTTTAAATGATTAAGTAATTAGTTTGATAAAAATTATATTTTTATATAATAAAACACAAATTGTTTTCGATAACATTGAAATTAAATATAGGAATTTATTATTATGAATTAATTAAAATTTTAAATAGATAATATTTTCTTGAAATATTATTATTTAATATTTTTTATTAAATATAAACTATCATATAATTTTTATTAATTCAAAGATAATTTTTATAAGGGTTTGAAAAATGTTATTGTCAAAAAAAACACATCATTTATCCATAAATATCGATCATTATATTTAAAGTAAAAATAAACTTATTTAGAAAATTATTTTGATAAAATTAATATTATTTTTAGAATCAAAATATTGAAATTATCCAATGGAGAATTTTTCATAATTTTTTGAGACAGACGAATTTTCAGATAAAAATTAAATACCAAATAAATATATTGTGTGTATAATGAAATCATAATGAGCCAAAAGTGATATATTATTTATTGAAGGAAACTTATTAATGTTGACTTGATAATTCATCCATGTTTTTAACTTTACATATCCACTATGAGCCCTTACGTATTATAATCGAAGTTGGAGAAAGAAACATACTGAAAATATCACTAAGGAAAATATGTTACATATGATGATACTATTACATATTATTAGAATTCCCTAGTGGTATTATCAAACATTGTTTATGGTATATAATATATCACTATATATATTAGTAATTTTTTTTGGGTAATGTTGTTTATATTCCCCAAATAAAAAATTTTTATTATAAATTGAGGTGGAAGGTAGGGGAGTACAAACAGGATCAAGGGGGCTATAAAAGTGGAGTACAAGAGCATTTCTAATAACAAGATCAACACAACCAAGGTTAAGGGAACCATTATATGAAAATTAAATGAGGGGAGACTCATGGTTTTCCATTGATTATGAATGTTCTTGTAATACCATGATATTTTGAGAAATATATTTTTTGAATTAATTTAAACTTTCGGATATTTTGAATTTCAAGAAACACTAAATATATATTGTGTTATATGAAATCACAATTTTATTATTTCACTGTATGTAACACCAGGTCAAGGTTACACTACATGCAACACTTAGATTAGCTTTTGGTTAACTCAACACTATGTTTGGATTGTGTTATATGTAATTTTGAGTTCCATTAATAGATAGTTCTATATGCAAGACCTAATTTTAGCAAACTACAATGTACTATTGATATTATTATTAAAATATTATTATTGTTACCACCAAATTTTTGGAATTGAAGATATGAATAATATTAAATAAATTATAGAAATTTTATTTACACATGATATAAAATTAATACTTTGGTTATCAATTAGTTAGAAATATAATTAAGAACTATTAGAAAATAAATAAATTCCTTATTTAAAAACTATTTCTCAATGTACATACACCATTTTATCTAAAAAATTTAAAAAAATACTTTTAATGATTGTTTTAAATAATATTTAAATATTATATACTAAATCATTGTTTTTTATACTCGGCTAATAGATTTTATAGGTATAACATAAGAATAAATCCAAATTTATTAGTAAAAACAGATATTTTTCTAAAATGTGATTTTACCACCTTTAAATGGTGAACCTATTTTAAATATAATTTTTAACACTGTAATAATTTTTATTTGAAAAAATAAACTTTATTTTTCATAGATAAATATTCAAATTCAGTTTAAGTGATTTTATTGTATTTACTTAAGAAGTTTAATTTTTTAATGGATAATGAAAAACACAAAATTTTAATTGAAAAATTGTTTTTCATTTTATTTATTTATATAGTTAAATTATGTTTTAAATTTTTTTGTGTATATTTAGATCAATTTTAGATCAATTAATTTAATTTAGTTCATGATAATCAATTTCACATCAAAATTAGGTATAAAAACAATTCAATCATTTGAACATTTTCACTTTAAAACTCGTTGTTTTATCAAATCTTTGGGATTATTTTTCAAATTAATTTCTACCACTTCTGTTATTTGAATTCTATAAAATGTATTAAATATTTTTAATAATCATAATTTATAATTTCTAAAAAGTTAAACTGATTTTTGACCAAAATAATTAGTGAAAGTAATTATAATTAATTACATTGATTATGGTAAAAATAAGTTTACTTAGTAGTTAAACTTTACCTTAAGTGACTAAATAACCTAGAAACATATCTAAAATAAATTGTATGGAAATATTTATTCCATATTATTCCTTTGATATAAAATAGACAGTTATTGGAGGAAGTTTTTGTAAGGGAGACCTCTGATTAGTGTTTACCTTTATATATTTATAAAAATGCCACTCCTCCTCCACTATAAAGGGAACTCACCCCCTCTCACTTATTCACACCTCTAAATTCCTTTGGCTCATCCCAAAATTGGCCAAACATATCCCAAATTCCTTCCATTCATACTAGAATCCTCCTTTTTAAAATAAAGTAAAATAAGTAAGTCATTTGGTGAAAACCGAAAGGAGTTACCAAAAAACGAGGTAAAATTATTAAATATGCATTTCTGTTTTATTTCTTTCTCAACCCCTTAGTTCATATTATTAAATTCTTATATAATAACATAATTATCCTCAATATACTTATCTTTTTTATTCTAATGTTTATAATTACACAAACAGACACTCCCATCAAATGGGTGAAAAACTTATTGTTCGCATGTATGGCGGACTACCGTCTCGCAAAACGATGTTGTTTGTATTTCCTTTACCACCTCTCATGGTTTGGAATTGTTAGTTATGTACAATTATATATAATATATATTATATTTATGATGTCTTTATTCGTATTTAATTATTTTATAACCCATACCTTAATTCCTTCCATTTTTTTGGAATACAATTAGTTCATTTATAGACATGTGGACTATAACCTCCTCAAAGTGATGTGATCCATTCACACTCTACATGGAATGAATTGAGTATGGTCTTAGTAAATGTATATGATATATATTACATAATAATTCTACTATAATGATAATATATATATAAAAATATATGTAATTTACTTTGTTTCTGTCAAAATCACAAGAAAATGAAAACAATGTTCATGTGTACGCAAATTGCATTTGATGATATCTATTTTGTGGGGTTTAACGGTTAAAAAGATACCAAATTAGTAAGGTGGTTTGTCTCAATTTTCCTTTATTAATACATATGTTTTTTATTCTCTTATATTCTTTTACTATGTGTATATATAAACATTTGACATGTTATATCATGAATATAAATCTTTTCATAATATTTTAAGCTTCATGTAATGTCATTTTCTTACATGGTGATTTTGATATAAAGTTACCAAATTGATAAGAGTGTATTGAAATAATACCATCATTTACTCGGATTTTGTTTTATTATTTCATTGATGAAATATTATGATCCATATCTCAAGAATACTCATGAATTTTTATATCCTATAGTTATTCAATATATCTTCATGTATTATTACCATTTTTTCACTATTTAGGATTTAAGATAATTAAAAAAATGTTTTCAAAAAAATCTGACATTATTTATCCCTAAGTAAGAAAAAGCATTTATTCAAAAAATGTTTTTAAAAAGATCTTTTGATATCATTTTGAAGGAAGAAGTATTTAGAAATATTTTATATTTTTAAAGGTATTTTTTTAAAAGAATAAAGTATATTTTCCTTAAGAAAAAGATTTAAAATATTTCTAAAAAATTATACTCCATTTAAGATGACATTCATTAGTGTTACTCATGCCTTTTGAAGATATGATCCAAGGTTACCATTAATACTCTTTCTTCGAATAGTTAATGTTTTGATTAAATGATGTTTATGAAACTCGTTTATCTTATATGGGTTATATGTTTAGGAAACTCATTTACCTTTCACAAGTTATATTCTTATGAAAACCGATTCTTTTCATGGGTTACAATTTGATGAAATGATTATGAAACCTGTCTCTTTTCCACTAGTATAATATGATGACATTTTTATGATACTCATTTAATTTCATGCATTATGATATGATATTTTATGATATTGTGGGACACGTGTGTATGATTTCATTTTACGATAGGTGGAATATATACCTCCATCTAATTAATTACGTAACGATTTATATCTTAAGAGATAAACATGGCTGGAATGAGAGGTTAAAAACAATCAGTAAATGACTTTATCTGGTAAGATGGTCTTGGGAGTGATCCTTGACTGCTAATATGGTCATGAGAGTGAACCATGACTACAAATATGGTTTGGGGAGTGAACTTATTCCACTAAGATAGCTTTGGCATTAATCTTTTACTACTATGTAAATCATTTTATATGCCTATGTTTCCACCACAATTATATATATTATTCCAATGTTATTCCCTCATGGATTATTATCTTTATTCCCTTATGATTCATGTTTTATTAACTTCCAATATTTATTCCATGATTCATTTTTATGATATTTGATATGAAGGGTATGATCTTATAATTTTATAATCATATTCTCATACCCTTAATCCCATGTAATTCTTACATATCTCTCTTGTAAACCCTTATAAAGAATATAAAAACACTCATTTATTATTTTACATTTAGCCATGTTATGAATAATGGTTTCAAGTATGAGTATTAATGGGGAATAAATTTAAGGGATTTGTTGAATATATTTTACAAGGATAGAAGATTATGTTTCCAAGTTTTCAAATACACAAAACAATTATGGTCCTTTGTAAAGTTCTTTTTTAATGTGTGGAATATGCATCTAAACTAATTTAATATCCATGTATGTTAATCTTGGGTTTTTATAGTGCTCTAGGTAAATTTTTATGGAGGTTATAAATTTTGAATTAAATTAATAATTTTTTAAGATTTAATAAAGTGTGAAATTATCATTTTATACAATGGGTAAAACACAAATCATGATACCTTTATAGGAAAAATGGTAATTTTATTGATTATATATTTTAATTATTCTAATTGTTATATTAATATTATATTATAGTTTTTTCCAAAAAAATAAGGATTAATCTATAAGTAGAAACATGAAAAAAATCTACATGAGACATTGTTTGATAAAAAGTGTTACAGTGTTAAAAACCTATATAGTACTACACACTGATTTTTCTAGGTTTCATATGGATTTCTAGATTATTTATTATTCTATAACATTTTTTTAGTTTCAAAGATTATTTTTTATACAAAATAAATATAAAAGATCATCACCATATTTCAAGAACATTTATTCCATTTTGTTGAGCCCAATTTTTGGTGTGTTGTAATTTTTTCAATATAGAATAATTATTTATTATAAACATGTTAAACAAAAATAATAATATATTATAAAACAAATGATGTTGATTGGTGTTCCCAATAATTTTTGTTAAATATTGAAGTGATGTTCCCAAGAAAAAAATGTGCATTAAGCTTAGATTCACTTTGTAAATCACAAATGTTTATTATAGAAGATTTTATGTGTTTTTATAGAAAAATAATAGTCTTAGATGAGCACATTATATTTGGAAAATAAATATTTAAATCTTCTAAAAGATATATAAGAGAACTATACATGGGAAGTTCATAGGCCATATTATATTTTGGATAAAGTGAAATAACTCAGATTATTGTTGAGTCATTCTAAATTATTAGGTACTTTTTCTATTAGTGTTGTTTTAAGGACATTGTTTACTATATTGAATAATGAAGATGATCCATCTAATTATATTTCTTTTGGGATGTTATTTGATTATGTTAAAATAATTCCAACCGTGATAAGGTAATTAATTGTATAAAGATATTTAATGGTTGTGCAAAAATATAAATATTGATTCTTCATTGTAGTACAAAATGTTCTTACACCAACACTAATAACACATGTCCTTAATTCTTGTGAATGGTTAAACCATCATCAATGTTATTTCACTTCAGGAAAAATAAAACATGACCTTTGAACTCCCTATATATGGTTCTACTACATAACATTGAGCTACATCAAATATTTCTTTTCAAAATTTAATGATATCTTTTAAGAATATTTTTTGGTAGTACCAAAATACAACGAAGATTATTTTATCAACCTTTGATCTTAAAAAAGTGATTCTCAACTTAATACACATTATTCATTGAGAAAATCACTTTAATATTCAAAATAATGTTTCAAAATTACAATAAACTTCCATGATGTTATTCTAATTTATTCTGATTCTTCTCCAATATATTAACAAACAATAATTCATGTACATTGAAAGAAAATACAACCAAACACAAATTGGGCACAAAAATATCTCCATTGTATTTTTTTCAATAATAATAGAAAATAAAGTTTCAATATGTTCATACAACTAGTAAATATGATGTCATTATTGTCTCCCCCATATTCCTTAACATTGTTTTCTTGTCTCCCCCTTATTTATGTAAAATATAAATACCTAAGATAATATAGAATAATTTTTTTTCAATTAATTTCCCATTAATTTTTCAAATCTAAACTTACGAGGGATAACCCAATGTAGAAAAAAATAGGGAATAATTTATACAACAATGTTTTCTATTATTAGTTCAGAATATGATATGAACTAATATAGCACAACTCATTTCTTTGATCATAGACTATTCAACTAATTCTAGATTAATATTAATTTTTTGATACCAATTGATATAATGGAAGTTTGATTTTTTTAATAACACCTGTAAAGATAATTATAATGAAAATTTCATCCAAAAATTACTACACTCATCTCAATACATAGATTAAAACCACTCAATTATAACAATTAGGTATTATTCTTGATTTTGGTCCTAGATCGTCTTCAAGATTATTTTGTTCATTTGATTGATTTGTTTATGTTATATACATTTATATGAGATAAAGTATTTTTTAAAAGGAAAATTGAGTGTTCCAACATACCTCATCAATGAGTTCTTAAACATGTACCTTTAGAATATGTTACATTTTGAAGAAATATTATGCAGTGGAAACTTCTTTGGATACTCCCCCCGCAAGGATTGTAAAAACACTAGTTTTTATAGATCGTTTTTTGAATTAAAGTTATTTTCATTAAGGTAATTAATTTAAATATGAAAAATAGTCCTTTCAAACTTCACTAACTTGGATTCGGCGACAAGAAACACTGACTTGGCATATGTTACATGCAACACTGAGTTTCTACAAAACATCATTGTATTGTTATAATTATTTAAATGATATAGTAATAACCTAGTCATTAAAATTCGTAATATGAAAATGAACAAATTCTTTTAAAATATTTATTATAATATATTTATATAAATATAAAATATTTATAATTAAAAATATAATTTTTGGTAATGTCTTTATACCTTTAAATATATTATTTTTTCAAATGAACAACTTTTCATGCCCTTCTATGAAAAATAATAAAAAAATTTTTATAAATATTTATAAATTTTATTTTATAAAATAATTTTAATTTTTCAATTTATAATTATGGAATTATCATAGTGTGTTTTTTTGGGATTTTTTTGAAAAAATTCATTTTTAGATGAATAGTAAAAAATACAGAATTTTACTTCAAAGTTTTTTCATATAATTTATTTATAGTGTTAAAGTATATTTAAATTTATTTTTAAAGTATAATAATATAAATTATTTAACAATTAATTTAATTTATTTCATTTTAATCAATTTCACAAATTGTATATAGAAACATTGTAAAATTTTGAATGTTTTTAATTTAAAGACCGCTAGTGTCGCCTCGCCTGTAAGATTAATTTTAAATTTATTTATGCCAATTTTAAGATTTGAATTTGGAAAAATTAATTCCATATTGGGTATCATCATAATTTACAATTTTTAATAACATAAACATTATTTTTTACCAAAAACATTAGTGAAAGTGATTAAAATTAATTATAGAGATTAAGAGAAAAATTAGCTTAATAGAGAACTGAACCATAAACATAAGCCCCAAAACATGATAGAAACTTGTAAAAATAGATTTTTTTCCATATTTAGACCCTATACTCTATTTTATATAATATTTTATATTATTATATCAACTTTTAAAGGGAAGAACATAGTTAGAATTCTATTTTCCAAAATTTAAAATTTTGGGACTTCTCTGTTATAGAAATGTCTTCTCTCTTCCCACTTCTTCACACCTCTCAAGAAACTTTGGATCTACCATTATCTACCCATTTATTTCCTCAACATACATACCTAATATGATAATATTTACCTTTTTCATTAATCCATCCAAGTAATCCCTTTGGTGCAAACCAAAAGGAGTTACCAAAAGAAGAGTTAACTTCTTTCCTCAAGATCTTAAGTTTTATTTCCATTCTCCATTCCCTAGAATCTATTAATTAAATGCCTATATAATAACACCATTATCCTAAATATAATGATATGTTATTACACTAATGTTTATACTTACACATACACAAACTTCCATTTAATGGGTAATGGACATACTGTTTATGTGTACGACGAAAAACTACCTCACGAAACGATGATTGTTCATTTTCCTTAAACTCCTTTCATGGTTGGGAATTATGTTTGGAAAAAACTTTTTAAATATTATATATATGATATTTATTAGGTATTTTTTCTTATTTAATTATTTTATAACACATACCATTACACTTTACTTCTTATGTAAATATATTAACATTGTTTGTGGACATGTGGACTATCGCCTCCCCAAAGCTATGTTATTTGCTCACACATTACATGGAATGCTTTAAGGATGATTTTAATGAAAATATATTATATCTATAACATAATAATTATAATTTAATTATATTATATATGTGTATACATATATATCATTTACTTACTTTCTTTCAGTATGACAACAAAATGGAAATAGCGTTCATGCATATGTACAACCTACCCTCTCCAGGAATGGTGTATTTCATTTCATCTTTATATATTTTTTATATATTATTATAAATACATATATACTAAATATATATGATATTTATATAATTTTTTTCATTTTGGAAGTAAGCATATCATGATCTAAGTATGACGATCAAGAATAATAAGTCAAAATATGTACGAAGAACAAAGAGAATATTACCCAAAGTGAACCTATAACATAGAATTATTAATAAGAAGTTAATATAATGTAATAATAAAACCATATATGTTATTATATATAATAATATGGTTCAATGATAGGTTTATAATATACTTATATTTATTATTCATGAGTTTCAAATGAGTACTACGAGAGTCAAAACACAAGGTAAGGGAATTTCATCTCACTTTTTATATCCATGAGATACATGTCATTTTCACCACTATTTTATTTTGGTAGTGTATATACTAACCATTAATTTTTTATATGATTATTATTATTTAATTTATGGGTATTTATATATAATTTCTATAATATTTATTTCATGGGGTTTATGTTCCAAAAGATAGGAAATTTGAAAGATAGTTTTTTTCAATTTTATTTCTTTGAGACACATGTTTTATTATGTACCTAAATTATTTTTTCTAGATGTATTTGAAATTTTATATCATGAATTTAAATATTTCCATGATATTTTAATATTTATTTATTTTTTTTCTTACATTGAGAGTATTATCCAAAGTAACTATGTGGTAAGAGTTTATTGAAACAATCTCATCGTTTATCGATATTGTTTATGATTATGAATCCATTGATGACATATTATGATCCTTATCTCAAGAAAACTCATGAGTTTTCTTGTCATCTATTTTTTCATATATCTACAGGTTTTAGCACAATGTTTCCACTCTTTGGTAATTAAGATAATTAAGAAAATATTTTTAATAAAAATATAACTGTATTTCTCTCTTCGATAAGAAATCCATTTTATTTCCAAAACCATGTATCAAAAAAAAATTTAAAATGATATTTGAAGATCATTTTCTATGAAATGGATTTAAATAATGTTTTTTGGTTTTCAACGCTTCCTTTTTAAGTTTTAAAAAGTATTTTCCAAGAAAAATATTTTAAAAAAATTCTAATGTTTTAAAAAGTTTTTTTCAATGCAAAAAAGGGTTTTTTACTCAAAAAATTATTTTTAAAGATATTTCAAAATTATTTATCATCTAAGAGGACATTTTTTGGTGTTAAACATGCGTTTATGGGGAAATTATTCAATGATTAAATTCATATTATTTCTCTGAATGTTTTCTATTTTGATGGTAGGATATTTATGAAAATCATTTATCTTTCATAGGTTATAGGTTTTTGAAACTCTCTCCCTTTCATGTGTTTTGATTTCCATGAAATGGTTAAAAAATGTATTTTTTCCATAGGTTATGATATAATTACATGTTTATGATACTAATTTAATTTCCTGGGTTATGATATAATTTTTAATGATTTTGGGACACATGTATGTATGATTTAAAATGATATTGGTGGGAAATATATCTCTCTCAAATGCATTGGGTAAAGATTTATATATCATAAGACAGACTAAGATGGTCTTGGGAGAGATCCTAGACAACTAAGATGGCCATGGGAGTGAATCTTGAATACCGATATGGTATGGGGAGAAAAATCATACAACTAATATGGTCATGGGAGTGAACCATTACTACCAAGATAGTATGGGGAGTGAACCCATCATACTAAGATGGCCTTGGAATCAATGTCTTAGATACTATGGAAATCATTCTATTTGCTTATGTATCTGCCAAAATTACTTGTCTTATTCCCATGTTATACTTTTATGTCTGATGTTATTTATTTACTTACAATTATTGTCTTTTGAACTTCCATTCTTAATTACATGTTCGTACTTATGATCTTTGATATGCATGGTATAATCTTTTATTTTCGTGATCCTATACTCATACCATTATACTCATGATTATGTTTACATATCTCCCTTTTTTACGATTACCGAGCATCTAAGCTCTCCCCTTTTTAGGTTTTATTTCCCCTAGGATATGAAGATATGTATTCTATTTCGTGTTTCTAAGAAGGGTGATAATCAAGAAGAACCTAGTGGGAGACATTATAGCTCACTTATATACTATTTTTTATGTTTCCATGTTTCCCAAGGCACTACACTAATATGGTATTTGGGTGTCTATTTAAGTAATTTACTAACTATTCTCGAAAGGTGATGTAATGTTAATGTATGAAATGCAATGATATCTATAAATATTATTTCTAACTTTACTTCATCAAAATTGTCATTTTCCCATTACTTAATCCTATGAATTACAATTTATGTAAGTACCAATTATTGTGATCCCATCCATGATGGTAACTTCTAATTTTTTTGAATAACCATAGTATCTTGATCATCTTCATCATGTTTAATCTCTAAAACTTTTCAATAAATATTATTCAAGAGAATAGAAGATAGATAAAATCATTATTGTTACTTATATAAATCTTAGAATGAATATTTTTGAGTATAAATGTAGAAAAAAAATTATTTAACTTAGTTATACCCATGAGTGTGTTCATTTTTTTAATTCTATATAATTAATTTAACAAACGCAAAGTATTTGGGAATAAAGTGGATATCCTTTATTTTTTAGTAAGATAAAAAAGGTAGACAATTTTTTGTCAACCACAAAAATTCCTTCCTTCCTTCTCTACGTGAGGGTTAACTCTTCATGACAACTTTTCTAAATTTCAAGGTATCTCTTTGAAGAATAGATTCTCTACTTTCTTAAATAAAAAATTTGGGTGGAATTTCCATTTTCACATTGGCTATCAAGGAACATTCATCACATGATGTTTTCTAATTCTTCTTTAGTATTTATTCTTGAGATGATGTTATGAAAAAACACTTATCAAAGATATATACATCCCTTTTACTCATTTTATACAGTACTTATAATATGTTTTGTTTGTCATCAATTGATAACCTCTCATTAAATTTGATTCCATCATATGGTATCTTCTTTTTAACTTTTCCAATAGAATTTTCTTTTCCTTCTTCCGACATTCTTGCATTCTCAAAATCTGTTTTGAAAATGACAAGAATTTATATAGGTAAACTAAAATATTTGTTGAAATTTTAACGTGTATTATCATGAGTGAATTTATTTAAATCCTTCCTATGAGGTGTATAAATACTTTTAACAATCTTCTGGGACCAATTTTGAAACTTTGATTTAATGTGCATTGTGTCCAAGGATGACTTCTTCTAAAACATCTTGCGTGTAATTTGTTCTAAAAATATCTTTGTATTTACACTGAAGTTTTTTTATTCTATATTATACGGTATTGAATTTTAATTATTTATTGATACTTGTTTACATGTCCATTAATTACTTTTTTGACCCCCAATTCTACTAACTTCAATAGATATTTGAGTTCATCAAATGATTTTAAAATAACGCCATTCTTCTTAGGTAGTGATTGTTTCATCATCAACAGATCCCCATAGAAAGGTCTTCCTTTGTGATATAGAATTTAGGGGATTGTACAATCAAGAAAATACATAATTACTGAATATTTTTAGTACCAACATTGGCCAAGAAAACTTTGATCATCTTTTATCTTATGTATTCAGTCTAAAATTTCATTCATCATCAGTATATTATTTTTGTGTCCTCTTTACCACCAATTGGGATCTTATAGGGTCACATGTTGGTGAGGACTCTTTAAGTGCATCTAGGCTACCCGGGATCAAATCCAAGTGGAGGATAATTTCTGGAACTGTAGCAGTACTGTAGCAGGCACTGTGCAGCACTGTAGCGCGGACCGTAACATGCACTATTTGGAACTGTAGTAGCTAGGAATATTCCCCTGTTTGGGCCTTCGGGCCACCAATTTGTTCTCTGAGTCCTTTATGGCCTTTAGGTCACCCAGGCCTTTGGGTCAGTAAGGCCCTCAGGCTACCTCAAGGCCTTCAGGCCACCTTAAGTGCAGATGAAAACCATACAACCTATAAGGAACAAACATCATAAGTAAGGAGGATAAAAGAGATTTCACCATAGTAGAAGCTAAATAGATTTAAAGAATGAGAGGGTATGGCACCATCCATCGGGACAATCCTGTGCATGCACGGGAGAGCCTAGCCGAACCTCCATGCGAAGGTGAAGAGCTGATATAACAATGAAGATGCTGGGGAGGAGCAGTTCCAAGTAGCTAGTTTGGGTTGTATGTAATGTTTGAATCCTACGGGAAATTAATTCCTCTAAGGCCTATGTGCCATGTAATACTTACACCTAGGGCCTTGTAAGGGTATCAACTCACCCCTTAAAAGGTGGATTATCAAAATCAACAAAAAATGAAGGCCTTCAGGCCATTGGAAGATCTTATAGGTGAACCAACTTACACACTTATTATTTACACCATGGATGTGGTTGTATGGTCTTATTTATTTCTCATCGTCTATACTTATATAAAATTGTTAGAAAACTTACACCTTTTATAGAAAATGATTTTGTAAAATTATTATATTTATATATAAATGGTACCTTTTTCCTCAAAACTTATTGGGAATGGTCATCAGTTAAGGTAATGATATAATTAATATATGATATAGTTATATTGTTATATAAATCCTCAAAATAAAAATTTCTATTAGAAAAAACAAACTTCATTGATTTTGAGGTATTAATACGAGTTTTTTTCAAGATTTGGTGTTTTTATTTTCAATACAGTACATCTATAATTAAGGGTATTATTTTGATCTTCACTAAATGTCTCTCTTTATTCACAATCCTTCATTAACTTCTCAAAAACCACTTCATTCATGAAATAATACTCTTATAATAATGTTTTAAGCTCCTTTATTATCTTTGATTGAGTATCTAGTTTTACATTCTTAAAATATATGATGTTTTTCATATTTTCTTCCAATACATGGATCTCCTTCACAAATTAGTTAGTGGGATCTTCCTTCTATTGGATTCAATTGAGCCACTCTTCTTTATGATTGGATTATTTTAATTATCCTAATACTCTTCATTAATGAATCCATCTTTTGTGGATATTTTTTTATAAATGTTGATATAGTTATTCAAGATCTTCTTTATTTCTTCACAATCAACCTCAAGAAAAGTGATTTCAGTTTTCATGTTAAAAAATTCCCACAAATAATTGAAAAAAGATCATTGGGATAAAAATGCACCATATCTAGATAGAAAAAATAAAACACTTATAGATTATTTATTCTTAAATGGTGAATCGCCCTAAAATTTTCTATGACCATAAAACTTAGTTATATAGCTATACTGTAATCTCATAAATTACAGTGTAGCTCCCTATAGCTCTAAATACATACCACTTTCAATTTTCATTCTTCCATGGTTCAGATAAAATCTATGGAATGAAGTTATTTGTTATACATGGATATTATAGTGAATTAAAAATCCCTATGGCACTAGATTTGGATATCATATCACATTATCCCTCCGCTTGATCACAAGACCCTTCAATAGATAGGCACCTGACAATAACTGATGGCTTCATGTCATGAAAGTTGTAAACGATGGGATCTTTATGTTATGGAAGTTATGATGTTTCACAAATGACACCTTTACATTTTTCATGATTAATATACAAAAAGAATATTTATCTTAAAATTTTCAAAATTAATAATTACAAAGTATATATGTGGGGCTTAACCAACAAATTGGCTCACCAAGTTAGACAACTAGGAAAACTCAATCCCACAATATTGGGAGAAATATCATACAATGTGGGAGAGCCGGATAATCCTGCCAACATAATGGAAGTAGTGTGAGTGGTATTTCCTAGATCCCATAGGGATCTTGCACAGTGGAGCGCTAGGTGAGTGCATAGCGCCCACAGGGTGCCTGAGTGGATCAACCAAGCATAGTGTAGTTTGATGATGGGAATTTGTTTGTAGTTTCATGGGTGTTAAATATGGTTTATTTCTCTAAAAATCAGTGTGATGGGATTTTCTTCTAAATTACATCCAAAAAAAATCATAGCATGGTGTGGCATTCACCAAATTGTAGATATTTTTGTTTCTATTTATATGATATGTAAATAATGAGCATCATCTGATGAAATCCATCGAGGATGTTTTATCGACAACACCAATTCAACTTCAACATTTTCCCCTCATATGATTTTAATACACACTCGATGCAATAATCAATCATTGATCCCAATCATTTCTATTTTTCAATCAAAGTGAACAAGACACATTCAAAAATTATAATCCATTTAAGAGTCTGTTCAAAGAAGAAGAATGTGTTTCATGCATATGAGTGTTTCACCAAGACATCATATGAACATTATTTATCATGAGAGGTGATTTCATCATGTCTTTACGTGATGTACATTGTATTACCTGATCCTATGGAACCATATGAAGAATAATGAATGTATGTAAATCCATGTAGACAATCTCTGAGTTCAAGAACCAGTGGCATCAAATGAAGCCACAAAATCTCATAATGTATTCATATTTAAATAATTATAAATTTCACAATGTAAATATCACATGATTTATATCTTTCATAACATAAATCCAATGATTATTTTCAATAACTGTTTCACTTAAGTGCCACATGATCAAGATAAGTGATCATGGGATCCCATATCTAACTCCATCCCTGAAGGGATCTTCAATTCATTATATGCTCTATTAATAATTGAAAAGATCATGTCTTAGCTTCTCTCTACATCAGGGAAGGTTCAAAATTGAAAAGGTAAGGTTTCAAGCTATAGGGATCAATGTCATAGTTCATGATATTATAATGCAATAATTTAACTGAGATTTGTGGTTTTCGAAAATTGAAGGGTACTACACTGTGGAAGAATCTCTACGCTATAAGGGTTACATTAATACACTTTGGAAAAATTAGTACATTATAAGGGTTTCAGGGCTACACCTGAAGAATATATTTATGTCATATTAATCCATGCATACATAAAAGTGAGAATTATGGAATTACAATCATCCCAAATATATTTATACTATATTTAAGAATCAAGTTTGAAACATTTGGGGATTTAAATGAAGATTTAAATATGCATTCAAATGTATTTTGATGAGATAAATATAAAGAACCAATTGAAAAATTTTAAATGAGAAATCTATGGAAATATTTATTGTGATATTTTGAGAATAACATTCACGTATAATGAATATAAATTTGAGAGGTATGGGGATGGGAAATTGATTTTCTAAATATATTTAATATAGAAAAATTATTGTGTCAAGAGAAAAGTATGATATATAATCCATTAAAAATTATTAACGTATAAAATTTAAAGAAATTGAAGAACCAATTATTTAAATAAAAAATATTTCCTTTGAACTGAAGAAGAATTTTTGATCAAGTTTATATATTCTTATTATGAATTGTATCAATGAATAACTTTGAAATTTAAATTCTAATACACATTTATATTATTATGATTGAAGAACATGAAGAAGCACCCTCCAGACTACTACATAATTTTAGATAGCCATTTTATTATTATGATATTATAGGAATACTTTAGATTACTTCATTTAAATGATAATGATTACAATATTTAGTTTATATATACAAATATTTGTTCTACCCCACTGATCACTTCAAGAGTAGTAGGATGATATCATGTATTTATATTATAATTTAAATATTGCATTATACTTGGTCGGTTCGAAGAGAATGAGTACAAGTCGATACCATTTCTCTTTATTTTTTTGAAAATAAAAAATTATTCCATGAGTGTGGGATAATAAACATTGTAAATTGTAGACTATCTTTTAAAGGAGATAACCCTCATTAACAAACACCAGTGTCCATTATGATTTACTATTTTATGTGTATTCTTGCTAACCAGTAGGAAATAAAAATAGAGAATTTTTCATGGAATAAGTGAATAAGTTAAAAAAAGGGGTAAAATATTTAAAGTGGTAAAAATCCATCCCTCGAGAATTCAACTCCCTTATCTGTGGATTCATAACAGAGTGATGCTAACAATTTGTTTTATTATCCTTTGGTTGAATCAATTATTGTTTTTTTGTGTGTTTTTATAGATTTTTTAATTATTTTAGTCCCATTAATGGTTAGAACATGGTTTGTTTAAAAAATGTATCATTTCACATAAAATTGTGCACATTTTAGTTTGGATCTAGAGGAGGAAGAACAATTGATTCATGGATTTTCAAATAGTGAGGTCAAACCATTAGATCACTACTGAAAGATTTGGAGTTGGGTTCATGGTTACTGAATTGTTCTCCATAAAATTCAGTAAAACTATACAAGAACCTCAAGAATCCTTAGAGGATAAAAATAGTTAGTGCACATCTTGTCAATACATGAGGCCAAACCATGTATCTCTCTCTAATATACTAATAAGGGGTCCATGGTTTGTGAAAGATTTTTCAAACAATGAAACATAAACATATGATAAGAATATAATTACGAAAAATTATTAATTAAAATCCCATGACCCCATTATTTAACACAAAAATCCTACCATTTGATCCTGATCTTGTAGTTTGGCTTTGGGATAACCCTAAAAGCATTTTGGATCTATCCAACTCATCTCTTTACAGATCTAAGTGCCAATAAATGTAGTGATCCCCTTTCTATAAGTCATATTATTGACCATTTATCTTACCTATTATCTTTATTTTTTTCAAGTGGTTACAAAATATATTAGATTTATTTTATAACGTATGGTTAATGGGAAATTTTGATTCTATGATCTATTCTTTCTTTTGTAAATATCCCTCTTCCTTGATTCATTTATCATAATCATGGGTTACAAATATCAAATTAATTTTGGTTGGTTTCTAAATATTCAAATAATTTGTTTCTATTCCATTTCCTTCATATTGGTATTCATTGTTTCTGAAAAATTCAAAGTTTTGTGTTTTTTATTTCTAAAATATGTTCCATAAATGGTTATTTGGAATTTACTCTTGAAATACATTATCATCATCATCCCAATGATTTAAAAATTTCATTTATAAAACTAATTTTGGTCTTGATTCACCTCATTTTTTGATAATTCCTGAAGTCCAAGTTTGTTTATATTTCTTTTTAAATATATTTTAAAGGATATTTTTTTAATATGAGGGCTTATGCCTGGTTTTTATTTCTAAAGTGAAATTACATGGTTTCAATGAAATGGTTTTATTCATGTATTGTTATCCATATGGTTTTTAATACTTTAATTTATGAAATAAAGATGATCCCTTTTTAAATGAATGTTATATTTTTTAATGAAATGATCATCCTTGGGTAATTTTAAATTAATGATGTTTTTCATTTGGAAAATGGTGTTGACCCATGTTTTGAAATGAATTCAATTATTTTTAAATATTAAACTTATTTTTGAGTGCCTTAGGTATATTTTGAATAAAAATTTCATTGTTTAAAGCCACATATTCAATTTTTTTGATGATTTGTTAAAGTAATTTCCCATTTAAATGTTCATTAAAAGTAAAGGCTTTGACTTGAAATTAATGATGCTTGATGGCCCAGTTAGAAATTTGTGATGATAATATCTATGAAAATCTTATTATATGACATAATTTATTCTATTACATCTATTATTGTTTTTAAAAAAAGGTATTATTCAATTTCTAGTAGTTTAGAGTGTGAGTGATATTTTATATGAGACTGAAATGAAATGTCAAGAGAATGTTCCCATATAGATATTGATAGAGATTCCATTTGGGATATATGTGACTTCATTATCTCACTAAAATTTTTAGATGGTAATGTGGACCTATTTAGTATTATTAGATGACTGAGATTTATGTTTCTCTAGAGGAATGACACATTGACTAGTTGATATGTCTATTATATGGAAGGTTCAGACTGCAGACGTGTGGCCAGGAAGGGGGTGTGCATGGACTTGGTTTTCTTGAGTCCCCATTTAGACATGATGTATTTATAATTATAGGTCATGATTTATTGATTATATATTCTATTTTAGACTCAATAACATACCTATTTTGTACCCATGAAATCCTCATACTTGATACTCAAAATATGATAGTGTTTTTTTCACTTCTTAGCACTGGAGTTTCCTTTATGTAACAATTGAATCTCATGATTGATCTTATTATTTATAAGTAGGACCATTAATATATTGTTTTGAAACTTATTTAGCTCATTTATATTTGGTGCATGTTCATATCACATTATTTATCTAACTTTTTCTTATGAAGTGGTTTTAACTCTTTTTTGAGAAAAGGTTTGATTTTTAAATTACTAAATGGCATGTTTCTATCTATAGCTACCAAAATGATTTTAAAATTATTAATATTATATTTATAAAAAAAATTATATTAATCTAATAACTATGGATTTAATTTTCAATTCTAAAATTTAAATCCTTACTCTTTCTATTTTATACTCCCATTTAGAATATTTGAGAAACCTTATAATTTAATTTTAAATACTCTTTGGGGGAATCTAATTAGGATATATAGCTCAAACACTACTTGTATTGTCTTTTGTTGGCATAATTAATTTTTATATAGAATGTGGTCATATTATATTTGAATTATTTTTTGTTTTCGTGATTAGTTGGCTAAGGGTGGCTGACTTGGGACATGCTGGATGCTTGTGGATCATCATAAGACGTGTTTTGCAAGTTTGTTATACTTTTAGTTTTTTTATATTTTATAATTTTACCCTAATAAAGTTTTAGTGACTGATTTATCTATTTATATATCCATTGTATTGTTTAATTTATTTTTTCTTTTATTTGGTTTAAATCATTCCCAATGTTCGTTCTTGAATTTTTGGCTCTTGTTGTCAGTATGGGGGGATTGAGAACAACCTTTAGGCTAGTGAAGACCAGTATTGATGACATTGTTGTCATGTTCATTACAATTGGTATCAATGGATGTTTCTTACAAAAATAAATTTCTTCCATGAAATACCTTACGTTAATTGGTTTGACTCTTGGTATAAAGGATATTGGGAATATATCAGAACTTAATAGGTTGTTTATGAAACAGATATTAATCATCACATATTCACCATGAGACCTGAATTACCAATGAAAGTGAAGAATTGGTTATTTATTTTGTGATATTTTTTCCTAATTTTAATGTTATTTTTAATCTCCATGATATTATCTTTTATTTTGGGAATATTTTATGATATTTGGGTTGGAACAAAAAGATGACTAGAACTGCACAACACCTTCACGGCCAAGTAAACTATGAGGAATCACTGTGTCGATATTGAATTCAAACTAATAACTAATTTGAGGTTTATTTTTGGTTTACCATCCTATAAAACCATGATATGCATAGTTCTACTTTAACATTGAATATAGAACCTTATCAATTTTCTTCCAAATGACATTATTTGTGTAAGGTATGTTTGTACGGTTCTTGTTTTTTAATAGATAAGAGTGGATGTAATTTTTTTCATCCTCTTATTTTTTATTATTAGTTTAATCCTTTTATATGAGGATTTTTAATACTACAAAAACTAAATTTTTAATTGAAAACAAGTATCATTTGAGATCTTAGGAAAAAAATTCAGTTACCAAAAAGTGTGTTTTATTAAATGATTGGTTTGTAAAGACTTATTTTCAAATTCACATTGATACATGTTAAAGGAATGTTTTAAGAATAAATTCTGGTCTTTAATGGGTTAAAAATGGAAATAGTTTTTAAATTGGAAATTCAGGATTAATGTTTTGAAACCATGGAAAAATTGTTATGAGTGAGTAAAGGGTTTTTTATATGTGAAGGATTTATATAAATATTTCACTTTTTAAAAGGAATGTGTAATGTTTTATAAATGTTAAAATCATTAGTGGTTTTTATGAAGTGGAATTATATTAATTTTATATGACTCTTAATTTTTCATTTTTCATTTTTTGTTCTAGTATGAGTGTTTTTTATACTTGGGTTGATAAGATTATTATTATTGTTGTCTAGAATTGGCTCCTAGAGTTTTTTCAAAGAATGATAGTTTTTTTTTCACCACTCCAAAATTCAAATTAGTCCTTAACACTTTCCAAAAGTGAAAACTTAATTTGAAAACTCCACTCATACTAAATATCAAGTTGTGGAGTCTGAGTCATTCCAAACAATATACTACATCTAGGTTTTCTTTGACCATCGTTCACATTTTTATAGAGCTGAATGGGGTTATCCTATAGAAATAATGCGGGTTGAATAAGTTAAGGGGGGATTTGACTCTATCGAGACTCATGATACTCTATGTGTCATATTTATAAACTCTCTGTTTGTTTGTCCTTGGAAAGAGTGTTGGGATTTCAAGATTCCTTCAAATTTTAAAGAAATAATTTATTCATAATTTTCAAGTTAGGGTTCATTTAGTTGTAGTGCATTGAGGATATGAAGGAGGATAAATATTTTGTGCTCATGGGGATCATCCAAAGTAAAATATTAGTCTACTATTTTGATTATAAATTTTCCAGATAGTAAGTTTCACGCCTAATCTTGTTAGTGATGACTCCTTTATAGATCTTTATATTAAAGGAGGTATTCAACCAGATCTTGGAGCTACCATGTCAACACTCTATTTGAACTATTATATAATAGATCTTAAAATTGATTTGCCTATTATTTTAGAGTAACAAAATCAGTGTAAATTGAATAATTCTTCATTATTGGTTGGCTTGAGAGAATGTGTCATATATAGTGAATCGTAGAGATTGATTCACATGGATGTCATTTTTAGGGAAATAAGATGCATCCCATATGATTATAGTGTGGTTAACTAAGTCATTATATGAATTTTTATTTCAAAAATATAATATTTTTTAATGGTGTGGTTGTTTATGTAATATCCTGATATTTTAAAAATAAATTCTATAACGTACAAAATATGCAACATTGAGCTTAAATAAAGAATGAAATATTACTATATAAATGTGAATATTATAACATAGACATTAAATAAGTCAGAATTATAGTTTTAAATAATTTATGAAATAAAAATAAAGGTCTTATATAGTATAAAGGTTTTGAAAAATTCATATAAAATAATCACTTAATTTTTAGAAAATTCATTTTGTTCTTAAAAAATTACTTTTCCTAAAAAATGATTTTTTTGTGAAAATAATATTAATTTATGGAAGCTTTATAAACTTTATTTCAAAAATTTAATTTAATTTTTGAATTTATCATGTTAAAATTATCTTAATATGAATGTTTAATAATTTACTGAAAAGATTGATATCTCAGTGAATAGTGTAAATACCATTTTTTGTACATTTTGTAAAAAATATCATTTTATTTGATTAATAATGTCCAATTTTGAAATTAGTTTTCTATCAATGTAACATTAGTATTATTTATTTAGATATAATTTAATTAATTACATTTGAGTAAACATTATACATAATTATTTTATAAAAAACATTTATGGTTTAAAACATATTTTTTATAAAAAACAATATTTCATTACATGTATTTATAATAAAAGTAATTTTTTTAAAAAATAGTAACTGAATTTTATAAAATTTAATTAATTTTTATCTTTATCATGTAAAATTGATCCTACTATGAATTTTTGATATTTTTTTAAGAAGTTAGTTTTTTGCTGAATAGTAAAAAAACACAGTTTTTATGAAATACTATATCTTTTGTGATATCTTCAAAATATAAATTTGATATAAAAATTTATTAAATTTTTTGAAATAATAATTTATGATAATATAATAAAAATTTAATACAAAAATATTTCATAAAATTTAAATTATATTCTATTTCATGATAAATATAAAAATCATTTTCATTATTGTTGCAGTGCTTGCGCAACATTGGAAGAGTATAATATGGTGGCCTATGGATATTAGTTTAGAGGTAAAAATAATATACATAATTATTTTATTACATATCATGTATAAATGATTATTAAAACTCATATTTTCTAATTTTGAAGTTATATAACAAGAATAATATCCAAACACTTGTGAAATGCTTACACTAAGATAGAAAAGTAAAAATAACAAATTTAATAAGTTTTCTTGACATGAATAAGAGTTAATATACTTAATGAATGAATATACATAATTATATCTAGCCTAGTAAATTTATTTTTTCATGATATTTTATTTTAAATTTTTTAGTGAAGTGATAATTACATTAAATGGTTACACAACACTAATGCATTTACTACTATAAATAGGCTCTATACCAACACTTATATACCAACTATTTTAAAAAAACATTGGTATAGGGAGATTGTACCAATAGTTTATACAAACCCTTGGTATAGTATGTTTAGAATAAACTTATCCCAAAGGTTTGATTAAACTGTTGGGATAGTCTCCCATTTACATATATATCCCAATGGTTTTTATAAACTATTGGGAATGTTTTCCCCTAAATCAAAATCACACATCTAGTTCTCCCTTTCCTCGATTGTTTCCCTAAATCGAAGATCCCTCTTCCCTAGTCTTCCAAACTTATTCCACCAATAGATCCATCTTCAATCAAGAATTTTTTTTTGTTCTACGCTTCAAATCTATAAGTGCGACCGTCGTTTTATTATTCTTCATATTTTTTGTGTTTTGATTTGGACTAAATGAGATCTCCTGGTGGTCATTCATCAACCTTGTGGGTGGTCATTAGGGATGTAAGATAGTATGATTTCATTATACATGATATAGACAATTTTATTATTGATTTATGTGCACTTTTATTATCTATCACTAATGATGTTGTTTAATAATATATTATTAATTCTTATAATATTGATGGCATGGTATACCCAATGTATGATTTAGTGTCGTACTGCTCATTGATAGTTTTTGAGGTTTGTGGTGGTGAACCTAAGGTGTTCTTGTGTCCCTATTTGGATTCTATTGTTTTTCTTTTTTTATGGGAATTAAAAATCAATATTAGAGTGTTTTTTATTTTTCTTACAATTTCCTATGGTAATTATAGGTTAATTGGGTTATGAAATTGTACTTCTTGATTATCAATGTCAGTAGAGATATTTACTTAAGTATGATGTGCTGATTTGATATTTTAATTTGTTGTTTGGGAACTTGGACCATACCAAAAAGAAGATTGTGTACATTCATAATAAATGGCGTGTAGGATTCACATGAAATTTATATTCTTATGTGTGACTAAATTTTATAATGACATAGGGTTTAGTTATATAGTGTGTCCATAATGAATTTTTTATGGGTTTCCTATATAACTTGTTATTGGTATTATACCCACCCAAACCATAGTTTTTTATTAGGAAAGAACATATGGATCTAATTTAGGGATATTTTTTGATGATGTATATATATTCCATTGGTTCAATGGATGTATTTTAACACTTGGGAGTTCATTAATTAAATTTATGTATTTTAATTATTTGAAGTATTTAAGGTAGTCATAAAAAGATGGTTTATAATCTGAATGATTCAACTTGATTATTTTTTATAAACATGTGAATGTAAAAGTGAAGAAATGTATAATTATTTATTTATTTATAATTTAAATTACTTGAATTAAATTAGGAATCATGATTATATAACGAGGGAATGATTTATTAAATACATAGACCTGTTGGATTTGGGTGTGGTTTTTGATGAGGCAGTTGATTGTGATTTGATATGGTTGGATCTAGGATGGATATAACATGAATATGATTTTTGTGGTTTATTAGTAATGCCTTAGTGACTAGAAAACATTTAGTAACCCATGGAAAGAGTTTTATACTTTAGTATTATTGAGAAGGAAGCACCAAGGGTAGTTTTTTAGATAAACTTGACATAGATGAGATTTATGGTCACTTTTTAGTGGAATGAGACTTTGTTTTATGGCATGTGACTCATTGGAGAATGAGCCTAGTGGTGTGATTGGGTGTTATAGGAGTGTACACTCATTGGGTTGGTAACACCTTGAGTTTTAATTAATTATTATTATTATTGAATAAATTGAAATTCATTGGTGGCTTGCATTGCATACTACACCAAAATATTGTCAATATGATTAATGAATATCTTCCCATTTAATGAACATTTTACCATTTAATAATTTCAAAAACGATTATCAATAAGATTAATTAGTTATGATCTTTACTTAGTGGATAATGTTTTAGTATTTGATCATAAATTTCTTAAATCCTCAAATGAAATGGGTGTATGGAACATATGAGGGTACTATGTTTCTTACTTCTCCACATAACACTTTGTTTTCGGAGATATATTACCACACCTAAGAGAAATATTCATTGGATCATTTAATCTTATATGAGGTATATATTTAAAGATTATTCACCAACCAAAGTTGATCTAATACTCAGTTGCATCAAAAACTCGAGACACTATTCACCCTCAATGTTTCATTTTGCATTTGAGTTGTGTCTGTGTTTAATATATATTTACTTATCACTTATATTATTTGTTGGACTCACCTATTTTGATAGTCCCAAATCATGTTTCATTTATGTGATAATCGTTTTTAAATTCTATGTTAATTATGTTTCATTAATGTTTCTTGCTTCTATAGAGTAATATTCATATACTCTCAATCTCACTACTTGATTGATTAACATACAGTGTAGAATTTATCTAAATAAAAGGTCACTGATTCAAGGTCACCGATACAAGGTCACTGATGCAAGGTCGCCAATACAAGTTCACCAATACAAGGTCACTGATACAAGTTCACCGATACAAGTTCACTGATAAAAGGTCAACGATACATGGTCATCAATGCAAGCCTACTGTTGAAGGTTACCGCTGAAGGTTACCTATGGAAGGTTACAGTTGGAGGTTGCTGATGTGCACCTACTATTGAAGCCTACTGATGAAAAGGATACCATTACCAGTCTACAGATACTATTTCTTTGTTAAATTCTTGATATTTTTCTAATGGTCAAATTTGCTAACTTTAATGATTCTTACATAATTAATGCTTATTTTAGACATATTATGAGAGCATATCTTTATAGTATGAGGTACGAGAAAGATTGAACGTGATGTACTTACTCTTATTGTCAGACCTCAAAAATGAAACAAAAAATACTGAGGAAGAAATATATATAGAGGCACAAAACAATAGAAGTCAAAATGTTAAATACATGAGGAAGAAATTACTGAAGAACAAGGAAGAACCATTTGTGAACCATCACTGCGAACCCCAAGAACTTCAAGAAGATAATTTTGGGAAAACAACATGAGGTTTCCTTCTATGTCTCACAAACTCTCAATAAACTCAAGAAGCAGAACACTCAATTCCTGAAATCTAATACCTGGAGTTTTGACACTCTGTTTTAGAGACAACATCTAGAGATAGACTAAAAAATTCAAATTCTTCACTTCAAAAAGTCAAGATCTGAACTGCAAACACATAGAGCCTTCTAAAATCTATCTCATCATAATTACTCTATTGTGTTTCTTCTTTTTACATTTCTGAGAAGCATGTATGTCTACTTCACACACTGTCTCCTATGCTAGAACTGCAGGATATTGAATATCCTTACATCGAACCTCACTTACATTTTTTTCACGCGTAAAACTATGGAAGAGAACATGTGTGGTCTGTATTGTTTGTCTTTCCCATGAATAATAGTGGTAGAGGGTGTGAACCAGGGACAGTTTGTGAAAACTGTTGTAAAGCACGATATTGGATGTGTGTTAAGTTTATTACTAATATAAACTGGTTGGTGGTAGGTGATCACCAAGTGGAGAGGATTATGTCTCATCCTGAGACTGAACCTCTTGTTTTACTTCACTGTGCACTATATTTTACCCTGATCCAACTGAGGGTTAATCACCTTTTAAGAAACTAGTTGACCAACTAAACATTTACATCTCTACTGCCTTAAGTAGCTAGGCGGTTTTAAAATTGGGGGATTCTTTTAAAATAAGGTTTTTAAGAGAAATTTTATGTAGGAACTCAATTCACCCCCTCTTGAGATTCCACTCCAACCAACATTATTATTTAAAAGGGTTTACTCAGATACACTTTGTTCTTTATTATTACATATGTTTCACGTGAATATTTAAAATAGAGGCTGGTTATATCCTAGACATCCATGTATGTAGTTATTGCATGTAGAGCCTAATCTATGTTATGGTTCATTTTATTTTTTTTAATAAATGTACCTAGTAGTGGGTTATTATCATGTGGAAAGGAATATGTTCTATATTGGATCTAAACCTACTATTTTTTTAATTCCACTATGTTTCATTTTGTTTTCTCTTACACGGTCTCAAATCTATGCTGATACGATACTATAATTTCAAATTCTATGTTTCAACATGTATCTACATATTGTGATGGTTAGGGTTTTATATAAAGTGAAAAATTCTCATTTACATAAAAATATTTTCTATTCAACTTGAATTTTATTTAATTTATTTCACAAAAGGACTAATTACAATTTTTTATAGAATGGATAGAAGTTTGACAAATGAAAGTGATTGGATCTCATGAAATTTTCAAAACAGTTTGGAGAGTTTTTTAGATTTCTCATTTGATAATGATTCAGATAGTAATCACATACACTACCAATGTTATAATTGTGTTTTAAGACCTTGGTTGAGCTATAAAAAAGTTATCTACCATATAAAAAAATATTGTTTTCAAACAAAAAATTATGTGTGGTATCCAAATGGGGATAAAATAGAATCTCAAAATGACGATGATCCAAATGAGAGGAATGGATTGGAGAATTTGATATATGAAAAGTTTCGGTTTATTCTTCATCATGATAAGGAAAGGATATCGACTTAAGAATACTTCGATATGGGCACACATGATACATCCAATGAAAATGATGACGTTTATTGAGTGAAAAAATTGAATGATACTAGGATGACTCTAGTATATTGGTAATGTGGTAAATTTAAAAGGATAGAATTTTTAATTTGATTATTTTGTGGGAAAACAATATATGAAATTTCTAATACTACCTTTGATTACATTCATACCTTTAATAAGGACTTACTTTTAGTTGATGTTGATATTCCCTCAAACCACTACATGGAATGGAAATTAATTGAAGAACTTGGATTTTCAAAAAACAAAATTCATGCTTTCCCAAAAGATTGCAGATTATTATAGGAGGAAACCACTAAAAGAATTGATTGTATCAAATGTAAAACATCCCTCTGAAAGAAAAAATATGATAGAACACCATCCCATGTGCCATATAAATAATTTGTAACTATCCATTGATCCTAAAACTCCAGAATCCTTTCATGTCTGATAAAATATCAATAAAAATGTGATGGCATGTTATCGAGAGAAAGAAGAATAAGGAAGAGTTGGTTCAACCTAAAAATGGAATTGCATTGTAGATATTTGATGCTCGATATCCTAATTTTGCATCTGACTTGCTTAATGTGAGGTTGGTTGTTTCAGGAGACAGTTTTAATCTGTTTGGGAAGATTCTTACTTTTTACAACACATGGCCAGTTTTTATACACATTCATAACCTTTCCCCATGGTTGTGTATGAAAAAACCTTTCAATTTCATGAGTATACTTATATCTTTCCCTTCTGATCCCAGAAATGATATAGACATATACATGCAACCTTTAATAATAGATTTGAAACTTCTTTGAGATGTTGGTGTGGAAACATACAATGCATGTTTGAAATACATATTTCATATGCGCACGACACTTATGTGGATGATCAATGATTTTCCTTCTTATGAAATGATGTCTGGATGGAGAAATAAGGGAAAATTTTCATGTCCAATTTTTATGAAGAATACTCAATCCATAAAACTGAAATATTATTGTAGTTTTAGTTTTATGGGACTTTGATGATTCTTTCCAATGAACCATCCATATAGAAAAAATCATCGAAGATTTGATAATACCCTAGAGTCCATTGATCCACCTCAGTGTATGTCTGGAACTAATATGCTTAATTAATTTAAATATTTCATGTTTTTATTCAGGAAGGGTCAAAAGAAATCTAGAAAGAGAAATTCTTTTTCAAATGATACTTGTTACAATTTGAAGAAGGGTAGTATCTTCTTTGAGTTGTCGTATTGATCAACCAATTTGTTATGTCATTGCTTAGATATAGTGAACATTAAAAGAAATATATATGAAATGTTTCATTAAATTATTATAAATGTCAAGGGAAAGAGAAAAGATGATTTAGGATCTCATCGTGACATGGTGGATTGTGTAATTAGACAGAAATTGCATCCTCTCTGCATCAATGAAAAAAAATGGAAAGTTCCATGTACTTCTTATGTGATGACTTTGGCAGAAAAAAAAAACAATTTCTGGAAGTACAAGAGACTATTATATTTCTTGGTGGATATTCAAGCAATATATCGAAATGGGTCCATAGAACGGATTTGAAGCTAACATCTTTGAAGATCCATGATTATGATGTCCTTCTTCATTAATTAATTCCAATATCAATCCATCATCTTTTTTTTTCAATAATATAAGGGTGTCATTTATTCGGTTGTGCCATTTGTTTAGAGATATTTGTGATAATAAGTTGTCCAATTCTTTCTTGTAAAAAATTTTGTTAGATATACCATTAATTTTTTTTTTGATTTAAAGAAAATATTTCCCCCATCGTTTTGCACATGCATGTTGCGTCTGACTATCCATCATCCAATTGAAATACTTCTTGGTGGACCTGTTATTTTCTGTTGGATGTATCCAACTAAATGAAATATGTACACATTAAAATATTATGTTTGGAATAAGAATCATCATGAAGGTTCAATCATGAATGGTTACTTGGATCAAGAATGTATGGATTTCTACTCAATGTATTTTTCTGATCTTACTACGAGAATGAATAGAATAGTGAGAATTGAAGAAGAATAGTATGAGATAATTTTACCCAGTTTTTCATCACTTCCTCAAATAGGATGAATTCCCAGATCATATACATTAATGACATTAATACTTGAAGAGCGGTAGATGGAACATCATATAATATTGTTCAAATATGATTTGTTCGATGACTACATAAAGTAAGTAAATTGAATATGTATATCTTATCTCCCCTCTTGTAATTTTACAAATCTGTTAAACTGTTTCTATTTTTATTTATAATTGAAATGAAGAAATGATAAATAGAAAACATTATTATTTATCTTTAATAAGGATAAAGACTTTTCATCGCAAATGGTTTTCTACTTGGTCGAAATCGAATATAGAAATATTACTGTAATAAATAAATAGAATCAATATTTAAATAAATTTAATATTTTTTTTATATTTCATGTATTGTGATTTCTTTCAGACTCTGTTTCAGAGGAAATAAGATCTTTGTCTTTTGGTATTAATACCATGTTTCATGAATATAGGCCTTGGAGTGGTGGCTTCCTCCCTGTCCTCGTGCTTCTAGGGTTTCTTCGCCCAGTCTTCCCCTTCCCTCCTCCAGCACGGCCCGACTTCATCGATGGTTGTCTCGCTTAGGCACAACGTCGATCGGTGATGGATCTGTTTGGATTGGCTTTGGTCTTGGTTTGTCGGCGGCTGCTTCGAGCCCTTCAGCTTCGGGATCACACTTTTTATCTGGTATGTTCGACGAAAGATCTTTTTTTCTTGTGGCTTCGAGTTTTCAGATTTGTGTCGACGTGCGATGACCTTGGTGTTCCTGGCTTTAGCGTTTCGATTCGATGTCAATTTCGCATCTCTTGGCTTTGATTCTCTATATGGCTTTCGAGTGATCGTCTTCGATTCTGGTGTGCTCACTGTCAGCCTCGATGGTTGCTGCAGTTCTATTACGGCTTCTGGCTTCGGCTCCGGTGTGCACAGCGTCTTCCATAGCGACCTTATGGCTTAGATTCTTCTGTTTGGCTTCATCCCATCTCATTATTGGCTTGGCGTGCACCAGTGTGTTCGGGGTCAGATATAGGGGCTCAGAGGGAGGGGGTCCTTGTATTCTGATTCTTTTGAGTTGGTTTGGTTTGGTGGTATTTTTTGGTTTGTTGAAATGGTTTGGTTTGATATGCTTGGGTCAGAATTTGATGCTAGTGTTTCTGTTGGGGAGACTGGTATGGTGAGACTGGTGTGACTGGATTCTGCGGAGTTGGGTGTGGCGTCAGCACTGCTTGGACTACCTTGATCTGGATTCTTCGTTGCCTTTTTTGGATGTGTTCTTGGACCATCTCACATCGTTGGAAGGATTGGGTGAACTCTGATCAGAGTTCACTGCCATGTTGGTGGTTTTGGGGCTGATGTTGATGGTCGCATCGGCGACATTCAAGGAGTCCAGTTCTGAGGTTTGTTCAAGCTCTTCTAATGTTCATGCACCCAGGATCATGATTTCAATGACTGCGTGGTTTTATTTGGTATGTGTAATGAGTTGATTTGTTTTTTCATGTTTGAATGTTTTAAGTCGTGAAGTCGTGGTGGGTTTACCACTTTTCCTCAAAATTGTTTGTTGGTTTCTCACTTTTTCCGAAAAAGTGTTTGGATAATAAAAAATGAATTTTCAGTCAGACCATGTTTTGTGAATGTAAATCAATTGTGATCAATGGGTACATATTTATTATCACTAAATGAGGGAAGAACATGAGAACACAACATGATGGTCTTATGTTAAATAATACAATAGACTGTTATGACGGGGCATCAAATATTATAACTCATTTTAAAAATGTAGCTTATTATAGATTCATTGAGAAAAAAATAGTATTGGATTATTTCTTTCATGGTCAAGTCACGATGATGAAATGTCAGTGGTTAGATTCTATTAAGAGGTAGGGAACCTTTATTGATGATTTTGGATTTCAAGTTATTGACATGACTGGCACTCTAGCTACTAATGAACCATATATATTGACATCAATGACGAAAAAAGTTTTTTATGTAAAATATCATCTTCGACCTAAATTTGGTTACATTATTGAAGTAATTCCAAGACATGTTTTTGATTTTGGTGATGATGGAGTTGACACCATACCTAATATTATTGAAACCAATCCATTTATTACTTATGATGACTCTAATAGCACAATTTTCAGACCATATTCTGAACCCAAAGTTGTTTTGGGAAATATATAGAATCATCCATCCATATTCTCAATTTTTTTGTTTTTCTTGACTTGGGTTTTTATAGTAGGTATAATTCAAATTGATTTAATATTGATTAAAAATATGTTGTATCCAACTTGAACTATATTCAAACCTATAAAACCAATATTTATAACTTGGTGAACATTTCAATGCTTTATTGATGATGTATAAAATTAGGATAACTCTAAGACCCCCCTTTATCATTTCAATGTTGTGTTGACCATGGATGCTTGACCCCAGAACCCATGAATAAACCTATCCCCTCTCATTTATTTTGTTTTTTGGGATAAAAATTATTTATCCTTTTTTAATTACTTCCATGTTTGTTTTCAAATGCAGAAAATAAAAACTTTTGAAGATATGAGATGAAAAAGGATGGAAGACAACAATCACCGCATGGTTGAGATGGTTGTTCCTCCACTAGTGATTGTTGTGAGTATTTCATTTCAAATGTATATATTTAAATAAAATATAATGTCATGTCATTAATTTTTTTAATCATTTTTGTAGGATTCGCTACTTAGGTGGTAGCTATTTGAAGAGAATCCAAGTAGTGGTCCCAGTACTCAGGCTGGTGGTACAAGAGAGGGTTGTATGAGAGATAAGATATCTAGTTGGTGTACCTGATTAAACCATGTAACTCCCACTAACATACCATCCATCCCACATTCTGATCCCAGTGTTTCATTAGGGACACACAGACTATTTAGGACTCCCATGTTTCCCCCACCCTTCTCATCTTAGCCTCCTCACCCTTTTATACCATTTCTAATGATGATTCCCACTCCTCATTCATATCATGCATTTGGAGATCCATCCATGTCATCTTGTTTTACTTATACTTACTTCTCTCCAAGATTCTATATTCTATCTTCTTAAACTCTTGCCCTGCCATAGTTTGTACCTACGGAGCATACATTGGGACCTACTTCACCTCTACTCGGTGTTCTTTCAGTTTCTGCAAATCTAGTGGTGTCCATTGATCAGACTGCCTCATGTATATCTATAGAACCCTAACAAATTTTTATACCATTATTTATTTTAATTATGACATATATTGATATAATATTTGTTTTTATTTCATAAAAGATGAATTTACTGAAAGGAGGTGGGGGTGGGGTCATACATACATGCGTGTAGTGTGGAACCGTTGCACGCAGTTGATGGTGACTACAAAAAAGACACTCAAATGATTGAAAAAACAAGGCAGTGATGACAGAGTTTTTTTAGAGATTCTTGTCAAATACTCTGACATCATTCTCGTCAGCGCGCTCTCATAGAGATAGTTTCAAAACACAATTGAATATAATGCATGGGCATAGATATGGGTAAAAATATCTATTGTATTTAATGTAATAAATTATTATTTAATTTATACGAATTAATATTTTGGTGTCAACTTTGGTTTAATTTTATCGATGGTGAGGGTGCAGGACCAACACATATAAAATTATTAGGTGATATTTGGAGAGAATATAAGAACGATTTGTATATTGGATGGAATTATAGAGTTGGAATAGAGTTTGAGGTGGTTCCTATCATGTATTATTGTCTGATAGAATAGTGTAAACAAATGAATACTCATTGGATGACTATCACGTTTATGGTATTAATCACATTTGAGGTATTTAAATTAAAATTTTCATGTTTATAATTAATACTACATTTTTTATTATTGAATTTTATTTTTTAATTATCCAAAAAACAAAAAAAAAATTGATGCTAAAAAATAACTCCACACATTTGGACATACTATGATGTCAGATCATGAGAGGAAGCAGGTATGAAAGTGGTTTATAATTTTTCTTTTGGAGTTTCACTTTCTATTGCTTCCTTCATAATTTATTCGATTTATGGTGTTTTCATAAAATTTTATTTATGAAATTCATTATTGATAACCTATTTTTAATTATGGTTTCAAACATTCAATTTCATTATAGAGGAAATAATTGAATATTGAAGGATGTGTGCCTCGATCAAAACTGTTTTACTCTAGTAGAAGGAAAAAATATGGAAGTGCGGTTAACAAACCAACACAACAACATATTGTATGTTTTACTTTGTTGATTTAAAATATTAATATCTATTTTTTAACTTAATAATATATTTATATTTTTAACAGGCTTCTTTAGAGGCCCTTGATGCCCAGGAACCTAAGAATTTTGGCCCAAATGATAACTTACATCAGGTGTTGGGAGATGAGCACCCTAATAGATTACGTTGCCGATTTAAGAAGAGTGTAGTTTGAAAAGGAATTATACCTCTTCACGTACCAGTTTTGGTTCAACTAAGTTTGAAGAGGTTAATTCATGGGTAGAACATGCTGAAAAAGGGCCACATAGGTGGAAGAACGGTCTGTTAGGGAAAATACATAATTTAGGAAACTGATGAAAGTTTTTGTCATGCACTACCACCAGAGGTCGTCACAGCTTGTGATAAATATATTTCATTGATGAATTCAATATATAGTGCCCCTGGTGGAATTTATCGTGGTGGTTGAGATGATGTCGTTCCTAGTGATGATGATGCTGAGGAAGAGGCCAAGGATGAGGATGATGCCAAAGACGAGGGTGAGGAGGAGGTCGAGGCAGAGGACGAGGGAAAATAGGACGAAGAGGAGTAGGAAGAAGATAAGGATGGGTATGAGGTGGTATGAGGTTGGGAAATATGATGGGGACAATGATGACTGTGAGGATGAGGATGAGGTTAATGATGATAGTAATGATTGTAATAGTGATGAGGGACATATTTATCTATTACATTTTTTAATAAAACTACTGAAAATTGATGTTTAATGATTTCTTATGACTGAATATATATATAATTAGGTTGGTCACATTATCTTTACTTATTTATCTATAAATAATAAAATTTGACATGATATGGTGGTGTGGATTCTATGAATTCTTTTTTTTAAGTGGTATCAAAGATATTTCATAGTTTTCTTTTTACATACACTCAAACTCTTTGCTATAGAATTTGAGCATATTTGTTTTCGTTATACCATTTCTTAGTAATATTTCTCTGATTCATTGTCTTTTGATGCTTTAGATTATGGGTCACCATTTTTTATCTGATCTCATTCACAGGTCATGTCGTGATCGATACTTTGTGTTGTTGTATTTGTTACCGTAAATATTTTGATTTGATGATAAATTATGAATCTTATTGATCTGGTTTGTCTGAATACATCATGGTATAATGCTTGGTGATCCTCGAAGTTGTTTTTGAGGTCATTTGGATGTCATATAGAGAGCCTAGGAGAGAATTTGTGTGAAATCTATAATTTTCTAGATTCATGTAAGAATTTCCTCTACATAGAAATTTAATGTAGCTATATATATCATGTAACTAGATCTAGTCATTTATACAATAACATATTCTATTTATATCTTAACCCCATCGCTCAGCACACCACTCTTGGAATCTCTACAAAATCCCACCCTTGATTTATCAATCATAAAAGTTAGACCTTTTAAATATCATATTTCCCTCAAGGAAAACGAGCACACATGAATCTATATTGTCCTCCTAAAACCTTATTCATCAATTAAATTTTTTATATGTCTCCTTCATATGAGTCACATCAAGAAAATATCTCACCCCTGATTGTATCAATATATTGAAATATATATCATTTCACCTCACAATAATTAAAACCCCTTTATGGTAGATTCTATAACCCATAGGTTTTCTTAAATAAATGTTTTACTTTGGAATCAATAAATTCCATCCACCGAGATAATCTCATACCTTACTTCATGGTAAAACATTCCCATGGTCTAGAAGGTCAAACCAGGATCCTTAATCACCACTATTCCGTTAGGCCCCAGTCCATTCAATTGAAAATAGATCCATATGTTTACAAATTACCTTATAAAATCCTTTAAATCTACCCATAGATTAAATATATCATCAATATCAACCCACCATATGTCACTTGAGGTATTTACTCTATATAAAAAATTAATAAACCTTGAGTATTCAACATCATCATGCTTCCACTATCAATCTCCAAAAAAATCCACATCCTATTTTATTGATTGCATTATGTTTTTGTGGAATGTTCATATGGTTCTTAAATCCTCAAACATTAAATCAAAGGGAAGTTTGGGGAGAGTGAAATTGAGGGAGGTGAGGATGAATCAAACCTAAAAATTCCATATACAAAACACTAAAATCACCCTCAATCATGGAGGATTTAATGATGAAATACTGTTATGAGGATCTATCCAAATGGGCTTCCACATTCTCACCATTTATTATTTTGTTTTGAATCACCTATATTTTTTGTATATATTTAATACTTTATGATATAGTGGTTCTATCTTTGTTATGGTTGACACATGTGTATTTGGTTTGGTTCCATTATAAAATGGTTTATAATGATTTTTGGTAGATGAGTTTTGAATTTAATGACTCTTCAATGATATTAATATTTGTATTTCAAAATTCATGTTTCAAATTAAAGTAGGATTCATCATATTAAATTTTATTAACATGGATATTTTCATTAAATAAAAGACCTTGGTTTTTAAAAAATGTTAATGGGTTTGTGATTTTGGAAATTTCTTAGGTAGGTGGGGAGGGGGTGGGGTGGGCTATTATGGTGGGGGAGGGGGTGTGCAAGGGGGTGGGGTTGTGCAGGGGGATATGTAGGTCAGGGAGGGGTGTGCAATGGGGAGGGGGATGTGCATCAAAAGTCTATTGGGGTGAGGTGGGAAGTGGGGGTTGTGCAGATATGGAGGGGGTGGACTGTGTAGGTGGGGAGGGGGTGTGAAGGTGGGGGATGTGTAGGTGGGAGGGAGTGGGATGTGCAGGTGGGGAGGTGGGTGTGTATGTGGGGGGGTTGTGTATGTGGGGAGGGGGATGTGCCGGTGGGGTGTGCAGGTGGGTGGGGGTGTGTAGGTGGGTGGGGGAATTGGAGGTGGGGGAGGGGGGTTGTGCAGGGGGGAGGGGGCTGTGACGGTGGAGGCTATTGGGGGTGAGGTAGGGAGTGGGGGTTGTGCAGAAGGGGATGGTATAGGGTTGTGCTAGTGGGATGGGGGTGCAGGTGGGTGTGTAGGTGGGGGAGCAGGTGGGAAGGGGGTGTGCAGGTGGGGAGAGGGTGTGCGGGTGGGGAGGGGGTGTGTAAGTGGGTGGGGGCTATGCAGGTGGGGAGGGGGTGTCAAAGTGGGTGGGAGGTTGTGCAGGAGGAAGGGCTATGCAGGTGGGGAGGGGGGCTCTGCAGGGGGAGGCTTTTAGGGGTGAGGTGGATAGGGGGACTATGCTAGTGGGGAGGGGGTCTATAGGTGAGGAGTGGGTGCATGTTGGGAAGAGGGTCATATATGGGGAGGTTATTGGGGTGAGGTGAAAAGAGGGGGGTTTTGCAGGTGGGGAGGGGGTGGGTTGTGCAGTTGCGGAGTGGGTGTATAGGGGGAGGGGAATTAGTAGTAACAAAATATTAACCATACAACATCTAATCATTGAAAAGCATGTATAATAATTTCTCAATCTCCATCCCATCTACTAAAATCCAATATTATCATTTTCTCATGATTATAAATGCGGTATAATTGCACTATCAGCAAAATAAATCCTATTAAACTAATTTTTCAATGAAAATTACAGATTCCATCCCCAATATGAATCCAAAATTTTTGAAAATGAAATTTTTGAAGTCATTTATCCATTTTTATATATAATTGCATATGAAAGGTATTATTCAATCATTCATCATACTAAATTAATATAAAATCACCCAATATTATGAATAAAAATTCCATATTCAAAACCTAAAACAACATATCATTATATAGGGGTTATCATGATTCATTTTAACATCTATATAATAACTCTATTAATAACCCTATTTTTATATTATTATTTTTGGAACATGTATACCTAAATCTTGATTTGTACTTGATCCATTAATTAAAATCTATACTTCATTAGTCACCCAAGAACACAGATTGTATCCAATTACCACAGATGAATCATAAAATTTAGTATTTTCAATGAATTAGATATGAATCATCCTTTCTATATACATCCCCAACATCAAAACTCCAATAAATTGCTAGTTGGGTTAGCTATACAGGTCAGTCTACACATTCATCACCACTTATCTGACATTAGGGTCATACTCATATATCTGATAACCCATGAAGATCATCATTCCATATACATGCCAAAAGTATCCAATGATAACTATCCCAAGAACCTTACTCTAAGGTATAAATGAAAAATTGTACATTTACTAACACAGATCAAATTATAATCATCTTCATCGCATTCCCCATTGGTATAGTTCATAATACCTATCAAATTTCTATAATTTCATCTTGTATGATTCTAAATTTATTATCCTAGAATGAATCACCTACGATGACTCAAGAAATAACATAAAACAATAATAATTATTTGGTTTTTTCAATCAAAAATTCCTAAATCAATGTTCACCGCATCTATTATAAACCATGGGTCATACACTTTATCAGTTTATGGTTTGATACCCACAATTTGACTACACTCACCAAATATCCCTAAGCACCAACCCGTATAGTTGTCTATCATCACCAAGAATTATCACCCATTTAATATTTTAATTTCAAACTCATAGATTCATCCCAAACTCTATAATTCAATCTTGAATTAATGATACCCCAATCTTCTTCTACCCCATACTATCAAAAGTTCATCACCAAGGCTCCATACCACTTCCCATTATAGACTCACACTATCCCATAGGATGTGTTGTAATTCCCTTGATTTACTATTCCTCACCTGAGGGTATGGCCTTCCCCAATTCACATTTTTTCATGGTTCCACCTATCCCATTGAGATTGAAAAAGGTATATAAGATCATTCAAATGAATTTCAATGAGATAACTATAAGCTATTGGGAAACTAAGAATCATGAATCCTAGTCCAATCTTAATGTATTTTACTAGTTCTCAATGCCATAAATTGTTCTCAGACAAGCACATGATATTGATCAAATGCACCCACCTATCATAGTGGAAATGAGTAACACTGACATGAGACACTGAATTATGTACAGTGTATTAAAATTTCACAGGGTAATTACCTTTTAAATTCTGAATTAAATTCTATATGTATTGAATTCTAAATTGAATACAGTATACATAATTCAAAATTCTGTATGTATTTATAATTTTTTTAAGACATACATAATTATGTATTCAATTATATATGTATTTTATTCATAATTCATAATACAATTATGTATGTATTCAATTCAGAATTCAATTCTAAATTTTGTATTGCATAGGGTAATTGATTTGTGAATTTTGAATTGAATTCTGAATTCAATTTTGTATGTATTTAATTACCTTATGAATTATGTGTTTTACTTTAATTGAATTCTCAATTCAATTTTGTGTTATAATTACAGGTATTTTATAAATTATGTATGTATATAATTGAAGGTAACTGCAGAGGGGGGAGGCAGGTTACTGTCTGCTACATGAATTGCAGGAAGGTTATACCAACGATTTAGAACTATTGATATATGTTTGAAAATCTACTATATACATATGGTTTATATGAAACTGTTGGTAAAATTCCATACCAACAGTTTGTAAACCATTGGTATAGATCTTTGAATTCAATCTTTACCAATGGTTTACTAAAATTTTTGGTAAAATTATATTCCAACGGTTTGTAAACCGTTCGAGTATACATGATATTTCAACTTTTACAATGGTTTTAAACTATTGGTAATAATTTATTATAACTATTTCTCATAAAAATTGGTATAATGTTCATTCTGAATCTATATACCAATGTTTATTGAATAACTATTAGTATATGGCTATCCCAATGCCTCAGCAACCGACGGTTTGGAAAACAATTGGTATAGGTTATACCAACAGTTGTCCAGCCTTTACCAACGGTTTAAAACCATTTGTATAGAATAAAATTCTAATAGTGGTTATTTATTAAATTAAATAAAAAATAAAATAATAGATATTAAAAATATTAAAAGTGTTATAATATGAGATAATTTAGGTGATGAAATAATTTAATATATGAATCTAACATTTTAGGGATGTTTTAAAATAATTATTTCTAATTTTAAATGTCTTTTTGCTGATATTAAACTCAAAGAAATGAATAATATCAAAATTGAAATTAATAGTATTTAAATAAAATCATATTTTATTAAATTATTTAAAAAATTAAAATATTTAATGAGGATGAAAAAGATAATATATGGTCAAAAATATCACCCCTTATCGATTTATGGTTCAATAGTAACCTTATATGTAAAATTATAACCTTTTAAAAAGTGAAAAATATGTTACCATAATTAATGTTAAAATAGGTTAATTAAATGTATTAACCAAATGATAATGTCTAAAATAACACTTAAACCTATACAAATTTTAATTTTTGATGATATTTTAACCTTATAATTCCCTAGTTTTAAATTCATGACCATTTAGAAGTATTTTTATCTAGAATAGTCTTAGTATATTTTAATATTTTGATAAATTCAAAAATTTCCCCTCACATAAATTATAAACGATAACCTCCTTATTTCACTTATTCACCCCAAATTGAGAAATATATATTAACCAAAATCTAAAAATTTATCGTATAAACATGCTCATAGAAGTTATGGAGGTCCTATTCCTTCAAAAAGACTAACCGAGTATCCCTTAAGAAGAGATATTAATTGAGTCCACTGAAGAAGAGGTAATCGTCCTTAACAACTCCTTCAAGTTTATTTCTTCTTATACTTTCTATTCATGTATTATTCAAAACCTAAATTAATAAATCCAGTATAATATATTTTATTATATGTTATTATGATTATTATATGACCACATTACACCTTTTTCCATCTTATGAAAAATAAAACCACCACGTCTGCATTCATACTACTTACCATCTCCACACAGTGGAATAATTTGTTTCTCATCATAACATTACATAGATGGTTATAATGACAGAAATAATGAAAATATATGATACTTATGACAATATATTGATTCTTTAAAATTAATATTTCATAAATGTTTCTACAAATTCACCATTAAGGAAATGATATCGTCATTTGTGCATATATATAGCCTATCGTATCTACTAAACAATGAAACACATTTTCAACATACAAGTTTCAATAATGGATATAAAAATATGTTAAATCATTAAATATTAAATATATAGCTTTAAAAAATTATTTATGTTATGAATCTATATCCCATGAACATGAACAGAAACTTACGTGATAAAACATCCATGGAAAAATGAAGCAGACAACACCCAAAAAAATGGTAATAATGAAATATTATTAACAAATGGGTAGAAATATATTATATAAAGATTTTATATTTTGTAAAAAATGAATATGGTTCTGTTATAAATTATAAAAACTCTTCACATTATAATACAAGAGGTTAGAGCACGTTGAACTAAAGAAAAGTGAAAGGTAATGGATTTTTAGTCTCAATTATATTTATGGGATACTTTTTCCATATTCACCAATATTTTATTTTGTGTGGTGTATATAATTCCCTTTGAAATGATATATCATTAACTTACTTATATTCCTTATATGTAAAGTTCCTTTTGAAGTTATTCTTTCATGGGTCTAGTGATACGCATGTTACCAAATCAGAAAGGGATTATTTTACTTTATCATCATTATTTGAGATTGTTTATTTTTATGTCTCATTTGAGGAATATTTATCTTCCATGTAAATGTTTTTTTAAAAAATAAAAAATGTTTTTTAGTACTCTCACACAATTTTATAATGTGATTTTTACCCACATTTTAATTTTTATAAAATAGTTTGAAAGGAATCTTTTTGTCATTTTCTAAATGATGTACTCTGTGACGTTTCTAACAAAAATATAAAAGGAATAATTTTTTAACTTATATAGAATGATTAGATTTTAATACTATCATTAAAATTTCATTTTTTGAATCTTACATTATAATTATATGACTTTATTTTCAAACAAAATCTTTTCCTTTATAATTCTGTTGTATTTTATAAAAAAATATTTCAAAGTGGAAAGGTAATTTTCATCAAGAATTATTCCAAGTGATCTTTAGAAATTATTTTCTTACTAAGAAAAACTTATTTGATGTTATATATGATTTATCAGGAATATGACCCAAGGATACCATACTTATTCTTTATCAATAGGGTTTATGTTTATAAATCCAATTTATTTTCCATGAGTTATGTTATGTTCATGAAACCCATTTAATTTATGGTTTCTGATGTGGTTAATCATTTGTGATCTTATGGAACACATATATATTCTTTTCATTATATGACGAGTGGTACCTATGCTTCCCTATAATGCATTGGGTAAATATTGAAATTTCTCGAGATAAGTTAGATTAAAATGGGGAGTGAACCCTGTTCTATAAGGGACTCTTTCCACTATGATAGTCTATAGAGTGATCTTAGATTTCCATAATGGTTTGGGGAGTGAACCAATTCTATGGTTATAGTTTTGTAAAGGAGCCTTTCCTTCTATGGAAATGATTTTTTATACTTATGATGATTCCACACACGTTTATAACATGACCTTATGGTACATGATTGAGTTATGATGACTTCTCACTCGTATGATTCATAAATTTTGACATTATAATATTTTATTCCATAACACATGTTTTATAATCTTTTTATGATTGGTTATGAAATTTTTAATTGATGGTCATGATCATATACCCTTATTATTATCTAAAAATTTCATATTATTTTCAATTGATATATCTCATGCTTACCCTTATTGAGTATTTTAGGTCACCCTTTTCTTATGTTTCCATTCCCCATGTTATAAATAAAGGCTTTCGGTAGCGTATGTTAATGAATGGTGATAGAGGTGAAGATTGTTTTAGGGATGATATAGATTTTATTAACCATTTATTTTTTCAGTTTAAGTAAGATATTTTAATAATTATCTAAAACTATAAACCTAAAATATCTTTTTGTGTGAAAGTGATACAATATTTCCTTTGATTTTATATGTTTTGGATGGTTGAAACTGGGTCACATTTATTGGTATCAAAGACAAAAAGGTAAAGATTATGTTTTTATAATTGGATCTAGGATCAAGGGTTTTTGGATATTATAATTGGTATCATATGTTGGTTTAAATAACTTTTTAGATTAGTCTATTTGAAGAAAAGTTATCTTAGGAGTTATAGATACTATCATGGGTGTACAAGTTTGAGGTTGACCATAAGTTCAGAGTCTTAGACACCATTTATGAGGTTTTAAGTGATGATATTTCAAGTCTTTTAATGATATTTTGGGATATTTTTTATTAGTTTTAATTATATGTAACCCTTATGTTTATCATATAAAAATGTTATCTTAGAAAGAATGCCTTTAAATTTTATAGACATAAGTTTATATGTATTGGTAGCCTTTATGGATTAAATGATATCTGATTTTGAGGAAATTATGGGTTGTTATAATTTTGGAATATATATTTCACCAAATATCATAAAATAGTAATTCATAAAATATAAAATATAATCTATTTTGTGATAAATCTAAAAATTATTTTCAATGTTGATGTAGTTCTTGCACAGCATTAGAGAATTAATATTTGGTAATTTATATTTAATAATTGAGAGGTAACAAGTTTTTTCATTATTTTTTGATTAAATATAATTTATAAATGAGTATTTTGAATGATAGTTCTGATTTTTTGAGTTATATAACTTGAATATTATCCAAATACTTGTTCAGTTCTTATACAAGTCTAAAAAAGTCAAAATAACAAATTAAATAAATTTTAACAACATAGATATAAGTGAACATACAAAATTAAGAATTATTAAGCATTATATTGAGACTAGTCTATTTATTTTTATCAGCGTAATTTATTTTAAATTTTTTAGTGAAGAATTAATTCCCTTAAATTCTTACATAACGCTAATGCAAAAATTATTTAATTAATGAAAAAATAAAATAAATGCTGATAAAAATATACTTATTATAATATGAGATAATTACGGTGATAAATTAAATTTATAGATTAAAATTACATGTTAAGGATATTTTAAATTAATTATTTCTAATTTATTTGGTTTATATGTATTATTAAATTCAATCTAATAGATAATGTCAAAATTAAAAATAACGGTTTTTTAGAAAAATAATAATTTATAAAAATATTTAAAGTTTAGAAAAATATTAAATAGGGATAAAGGTGATAATATATATTCAAAAAATATTTCCCTTAACAATTTATTATTCAATAGTTACCTTATATGTAAAATTATAACATTTTAAAAGTGAACAATGTTTTACCATGTTTAATGTAAAAATGGGATTATTAAGGGGTTAAACCAAAAGATAAAGTTTAAAATAACACTTAAAACTTTTCAAATTTTATTGGTTTATCATATTTAATTTTTATCCTACCCTAGGTTCGAAGTCATGACCATTTTTTGTATTTGGATCTAGAATACTCATATAATATTGTAATATTTTGAGAAATTCCAAAATTTCTCCTCACCTCAATTATAAAATGGAAACTCCTTCCTTCCCTTATTCACTATAAATACATCCATCTAGATCAAATGTCTTTATCCAAGATATATAGTTTTTTATCTTTCCAAAATACCAACCCAAGATACCTTAAGAAGAGATAGAAAGGAAGTCTGTCAAGGAAGAGATAATTATCTTTACCATCTCTTTCATGTTTATTTCTTATTCAACTTTCTATTCTTGTGTTTTTATCATCCTAAATTAATAAATTCAATATCATATATATATATATATATTATTGTTATTGTTATTATTATACAACCATATTCCACCATTTATCTATTATATGAAAAATGAAAGCACTATGTGTGCGTACGTATGGCTAACGATCTCCACGCAGCAATGTAATTTGTTTTCCATCACCACATTATTTATATGATGATTATGATGGAAAAAATGTTTATATATGATAATTAGGAAATTATTTTTATTCTTAATAATTAATATATCATTCATTTCCATACCCATTCACCATTAATGGAATAATATCATCGCTCATGCGTACGTATAAATCACCATCTCCAAGAAGCGATGTGAGTCATTTTATATATCCAACATTAAATAATGGTTATAAAAATATAATTAATAATTAAATATTATAATTAAATCATTAATAACAATCTTAAGATTTTTAATCCATATCCCATGCACATGATACAAAACTTATGTGGCAAAACATGCATGAAAAAATGAAGCAAATAACACTTGAAATAATGGTAATAATAAAATATTATCAACAAATGGTTGGTAAAATGTTATATAAGGATTTAATATGACATAAAAAATAAGAATATGGATTTTGGATAAATTAATAAAATTATTTATACTAATATATAATAGTTTAAACCACGTTCTACTAAAGTAAAATGCAAGGTAAGGGAATTTTAGTCTCACTTTTTTTTATGGGAGACTTATGTTATATTCACCGCTATTTTATTTTTTTCGGTTTATTTACTACCCTTTGAAATATTTTTTTACATAAAATTACATATATTTATGATAATTAAAGTTCCTTTTCATTTTATTTCTTCATAGGTATTATGATATGAATGTTACCAAAGTGGTTAGGGTTTATTTCGCAATTTCATAATTATTCAAGAGTTTTTATTTTTAAGTCTGAACTAAAGAATATTTATCTCCAATATATAAATTTTATTTAAATGTTTTAAAAGAATTTCTATTCTCTTATAAATTTTTGAAGTCATTTCCACCCATGTATTTTTTTTACAAATCAGGTTGAAAAGAATCTTTTTTTTTCATTTTATAAACGAGTTGCTTCGTGAAGTTTTTTCCAAAAATACATAAGTAATAATTTTTTAACTTATAAATAATTAGTTTACTTTCCCTCTATAATGAAACCTTAATTATTTGAAGTTCTATTTTAAATTTTACTTCATTCTCTTCAAGGAATATTTTTTCCTTTATAATTGTGTGAACTTTACAACAAATAAATTATTTCAAAATAGAAAAGTTATTTTACTAAATAATTAATTCAAGTGATATTTAAAAATTATTTTCCATTTAAGATAACATTATATGATTTTAATTATTATTTAATGATGATATTATCCAAATATACCATCCTTATTCTTTCATTGTATGATTTATGTTTTTGAATCCCACTTCTTTTCCATTAGTTATGTTATATTTATGAATCCCATTTTATTTCAGGATTATGATAGGATTAATGATTTATGATATTGTGTAACCCAAATGTATGACTTTAATTATGTTCTATATCTTACACTAATTCATTGGGTAAATATTGATACCATGTGAGATAAATAGGAATAGAATGGGGAGTGAACCTAGTTTAATTAGTGACTTTTTCCACCAAGATAGTCTTTGTAGTGAACCTGTACTACCATGATCATTTTGGGAGTGGATCCATTCCACTATGATAGCCTTGTGAATGAGACTTAACTACTAAGGAAATGATTTTATACACTTATGAAAAGACCTTATGTTTCTTGATTGAGTTGTGATGATTTATCATTTTTATGATTCGTGTCTATTAATATTATTAATTTTTTTGGCCATAAATCATGTTTTACGATCTTTTTCAGATTTGGTATGAAATTATTAAGTAATTGATATGATCTTATATCATTATTATTACATTGTTCTTTAAAATAAGTATCAATTGTTCTCCCTCATTCCTACCCTTACCAAGAATCTATGTTCACTCATTTCTTATGTTTCCATTCTATATGTTATGAAGAAAGTTTTTAATTTGGGTTTTTCAAAGAAGTTTTATATACATGAATAAATTTTGGGGGATGATATAAATTCTTATGAACCATTTTTTTATTTTCCCAATATATGTAAGAGATTTTCCAAATTATCAAAAACTATAAACCTAAAATATCCTTTAGTGTTAAAGTGATCTAATATTTTTTTCAATTTTTAATGTTTTGTATTGTTGAAATTGGGACATTGTTATTGGTATAAAATAAATACATATAATTATTATTTTTTAGTATTTCATTCTTCATAATATGTTTTGGGTTGTTATATTTTAGGACACCTTAAAATATTTTATATGTTAAGAAATTGAAGGTAAAATTTCAATTGTAATTAGTTTTTAGTGACATTATTTATATGAGAATAACTTTTGGTTTCTTTTGGGTTCTTTGTGGAGGAAATATTGATAATGGAATTAATTTCATGAGATCACATTCATTTCACTTTAGATATGTTATCTTTAAAATGTTATTGGTATTCTCATTAAATGGTTTTAATCACTTCACTCAGTCATGGTTTGTTATGTTCTAACTATAACACATCATATTATCTACGAAAATAAGACACTTTAATAGGCTTTGATGTGAATATTTTTAAGTATTGGATGATTTTCTGGTGGAATTTGATGCTAGTATTTATTTTTTTGGTTTCTATTCCTTGAGGGTTTTTGTTCTCTTTTGAATGGAATAGAATCTTATGATAGGAACCCATAATATTTTTGGTATGTTTTCTTTCAAAATCTATTCTATTCCCCTCCATAGTTATCTTATTATGGAGGGTGTTGGATACCATTTTTTATGGTTATTTTTCCTTTGGTATATTTTTTTCATTCCAATTTGGTTAGAGAACAATCTGGATGTGATGGATGATCTCCATGGAGACAATGTAGTGACCAATTTGTGATTTAGAGATGTTATTTTGATATGTTCCTAGTTGAACTTGGGTAGGCATTGGGGTTGTACCTGGGTAACTAGTACTATATGGATTCTTTATGGACATGGTACCCAGAGGCACTGGTGTATGATTCTATAAGCTCATAATGGGGTGAGGTTTTGTATCAAAAATATTAGGTTACCATTGATTACATTACAAGGGTAGAAATACTTGTTATTTTTTGGCCTAGATTGTGAATGGTTGCGTCATTAATGGATCTAGATGCTGTTATCTCTTATTAAATTGTTCAGATTATATGGATTTTCATTTCCTTTAATATTTTAGATCGATATCTTGTATATTTCTCTATGCCAAGTTATTAAGGTTCCCTACTTGGTTTGAAGGGATGTGTTCTTCATGTGTTTACTTGTGTTACAAAATTTTTGTGAGTCATTTAATGGTGGGAATACCTATGATGGGTCTATCGTTCTTCTCAATTTCTTGTATATTCTTAGAGATATTGTTTTTTAGGCATGTGATGATTTGATATAATATTATTAATGGTTTTTTAGGTTGTTTAAAATTTTTTGTATGAGAATTTATGCCTGGTGGTGTTCTTTAGTCTGGTCATTTTCTATCATTTGTAATGGTATCTTATTTAGGTATATGGAATTTATGGTGGTGATATTGTAACATTTCATTGCCATCTTTTAGGTACTTTTTTCCTTTTTTTATTATCTCCTAGTTGGATCCCAACTTGGGATTTGATTGTATTTTTTTGTAGATTTTTTATTATTTATGGGACTATAAACTATTGGAACATGGATAGTGTAAACCATACAGACATTCCCATGAATCTATGCACCATTTATTTATAATCAAAATATGATACCACGATTGGTGTATATTTTTTCAAATTTTGTAGACATAGCCTACAAGAACCTCTATAATCCATTCAGGAGGGCACACAATTGGAGCATGATTTTCCAAACTGTGTGGCCAAAAAATGTGATTGGAATTTAATTATATAAAATTCTTAATTAAAATCTCATGACACTGGTATTTAACTCTAAACTTATCCCAATCAAACATAATCTTACCCTTTGACTTTTGGTTACACTCTGGAGGTGGTTTTCCTCTTCCAACATATTTTATTGGTAGATAGAAGTGTCGATCAAAGAAGTGATCCCCTTCCTATAAGTATTTCTATTTATGAACTTTTATCTCTCCTATTATATTGAATTGTATTCTTGAGTTTCCAAATCCCATCCTAGAATCCACTAAATAGGTTCCATAAGCTTGTGGGTGCCATTTCCTCAAGCGTGCCTCCCCATATTCTAGAGGATACTGATGAGTAGTTAAGAACTATGGTGTGTCCATGGGGATACTATAACTTCATTTTATAATGAAGTAAAACAGATAATAATTAGTAGGGTATGTTGTATAATTTTATTAATGGATAAAGAAACTTGAAACATAATCTAAGGATAAACATAAAATCACTAGATGATAATCAAAAGAAGGAAATTCGATAATACAAAAAATGATGATAATGCAAGTAATTTCTCTAAAAAATGTAAATAATATATATATATAGAAGAAGGAAATAATTTTATTCAAAAGAATCAACTACAAACCAAAAACTATCCAACAATCCCAAGCTTTGGTATGATCATCTTCAACCAAACTCCATCATAATGCAAGTAATCAATATCAGGTCTCTGAAGTAGGACACTTCCCATTATTAAAACCTGCATACATATAATCTTCTCAGGTACCATCGGTGGCCTGGATAGGGTGTGAGATAAATATCAATAACCCACCACCAATAGAATATATACCATCCAATATATGAAATATAAAATGATAGTGTTCTAGAATATATAAATTTAAATTAATACAGAAATGTAAAAATCCCATACCTACTTTATCTTTATCTGGTGTCTGAGAATATATCATTTGATTAATTATGTAACTATTTATTATAAGTTTCAACTTTCCTATTTATGGTATAGATAATGTAGAAGGATTTGAAGTGTAACCAAGGAATCTTATAATAGTGATAACAATAAAATAGGATCCAATGTAATAACAAAGGAATCCATGAACTCAATGGTCGAGCCAAATCAGAAATAACATGTAGTTTGGATAAGGGTTCTGAGAGTATTACAAGGGGAAACACATGAGGAATTACATTGTAAATATTTATAACTGAGTCAAAGGATATCATCCAAGGTAAAATGTGATAATATTGATTGGGCCTAATGCGGCGAATCTATGGTGCCACATGTCCTATGAAAGAAATCCGGATCCAAGGAGTGTATCCAAGGCATTCTAATATCCATACGATAGTGAGAGGATCATATTTCATCATTTTTTCATCCACTATTTCAAAAGTTCCATGTTCCAAGGTGGGTATCTCCCTTGGAAACCTATTTCTTGAATTATAATGTCATCCCTTGGGGGATCAGGGCATTCCCATGGTAATCTAAGGATGGTTCAAGTCTAACTACTCCTATATAGATTAAAAAAATCATTTGAAAATAGTTACCTTATACATAATTCATTCTTTCATTAAGGCCATGTAATAGTCAATCCATTTTATAATTCAATAGGTTCATTCCATTTCCTTTCATACCATGTGAAAAGTCTAAATAGGACTTGAAACCATTTACCAATTCAGTTTAGAAACATTTAATTGATTCATTCCATAGTGTACAGGAAACCATTAATTACATTAATTCCAAATTGAATTATTGGTTTCATTGCTTTACCTTTGATTAACATGAAAAAGTAGGATAAGGACATGGAACCATAATCAATTTATTTGTAATTAACTACTACGAGTGATATATAAAAATATACTTTTCATTTAACATTTAAATATTCATTTAATTAATTTAAACACATACCATAGAAGGGAAAACTAATGAAAATACATGTTCATAACATTTGAAAATTAATGATCCATTAATTATATGAGAACATTTATCTTAGAAGGGTCAAGTGTAATCATGCCTAAATGGTGGCACAAACATTCCTAGAAACCCAATTAAGGAATAATTAGTTAATCACCCTACTTGGGGTGGAAAGCATTGAGGTCATAACATCCAACAATGTGATGATACAATATATAAATGGATCTAGAATATTAGAAAAATGATTATAATCATGGAATATGAATTTAATATGAAACACAAAATGAAATCAGCATGCACAAAATGATGTCAGTTTATATAAGGGCGAGACATTAGGGATGTGTCATAGAAAACCTTCCTCAAGCCTATAGAACTCTCTCCATACAGTATTTGCCTTTAGTTCAGCCTAGATCAGAATAAAAGGTAAGAAATTCAATCCCTTACCGTGAGGAAACCAAAGATATGAATAGGGATTTAATCAGAATCTGTAAAGAATATATATCAAGAATCCTTACTTAGGAGGATTTGGGGATCTTCAATGGAAGAAACAGAGGCATCAAGTCTTCTGTAGGAGAAAATATGATAGGTGTAAGTTTATAATAATTTTAAGGTTAAAAGTTTAAATTCACTCAAAAATACCTGGGTCACATGGTTTGGCTAAACGGTTGGCCTAACCATGCACCAAAAATATACCTTCAAATACTTATAAATGGTCCCTGAATGGTTTCAAGTGCACAATTTGACTAATCATGTGAAAATCATGAGACACACTCAACTAAAAATTTGATGTGCCCTGCACATGTGTTCAGCCCTTTGTGCTCGATTAGGGAAGACAATGAGCTCCCCTTTTCCCTCTTAAACACCCACATGTGGTTAGAATAAACCATGTGGACTAGCTCACATGGCTTCTACTAACTATGAGGCCCAATCCTTTTCCTCCACTAGCTGAGGTTCTAAGCTCTAAAAAAGCCTTTAAGACCCTGATATAACTGTGAACTCAATTGGAATCCATAAAATGTCCAAAACAAATAATTATTTTCAAATTTAAAGGATCCATAAGAGATAGAGGAACTAGTTTCTTGCACTTATAGGCTATAAAATACTTGAGATTTTTTCAATTTTGGATGGTTTATGTGGAATTGTGATTCTAGGTTCTCTTTTTACTACTTCTGAGATCCCTCTTACTTGATTCAGTGATCTCCATCAGAGGTGACATGTCTTGGATTCATTGTGGTTTGTTTTTGAATATTCCATTTAGGTGTTTATATGCTCTTCTATAATTTTATAAATCATTTCCTTTTCTTAATAATTTTATTTATGTATTTATTTTTTCTAATATATTTTCTATGAAATTTGACTTTCAATTGGATCTTGAAAGAATCTTGGGTCCTCATCCATCTGATTTGAACATGGAATGGATATAATTGATCATAGTCTTGATTCCTCTCATTTTTTATATGTATTTAATTATATTTTTGTTTAGATTTATTTTAAAAAAGACATTAAAGGATAATTTAGTGAAAGTGAGAGCCTAGGTGTCACATACAAGACATATTTTAAAGGTATTTTTCATTTAATTTACATCATTTCTTTGTTTTGGGGGTTTCCCTCGGTTTTAGGGAGGAATAGATGAGTATTCATGAATTGGGCCAAGCCGTGAGCCCAATTCCAGATTAAAAAATAAATTTTGTATCTTTTATAACTTTTTCATTTTTCAATATTTTTCATCCATTCAAATTCCTAATTGACCTACCCTAACCTATTAACACCACCAAGGAAATTTGGAGCTTTTAGAAGTTCATAACCAGGGGTTATTTGGGTTTTTGTCTAAGGGGTTGGGCCTGCCCGAAAGCCCAATTCCTGTTTTAAAAATAAAATTTGATTTTGTTATAACTTATTCATTATTTGGGCTTTTTCGGTGATTCCAAGTCTCACTCAAGCCCAAGTAACCCAGCCGCGCGCCTGAACTCTCTCCCACCCATTTGGAGCTCTGTAGAATCGCGAGTTTGTGCCGATCTTCATAGGGTTCCTCAAATCGCCCAGATTTGAAGAGGTAAAGTATTTCCTTCATAAATCTCTCAATTCTCAGTCTTTTTCCTCCATTCCAGTTCCTAAATGAGATAATACATCTTGTTCGAACGTACCCTAAATTTGGGATCTTTTAAATTTCAGATACTAGAGTTTTGGAGTGATTACTTCAAGATACTTCAAGTAAATGAGCCCTTTTCTTTCCTCTTTCAAATTACTTTGGGTTTAACTCTTTGTTCTTAGGGTTTATTCAGTTATAATTGAGTTTACTAATGTCCAGAAACTAGGATTTCGAACCTAGGGTTTAACTTTGGGTTTTCTTGGCCAATTTGTGTGGTTTTAGGTTTGATCTAGTTCTCTCTTGGTGCGGCGGGGGTGCGATTTGATTTCGCACGGAGATTCAAGGGGTTTTGTTAATTTGGTAGGTGATTCCATTGTGTGTGCAATCTTTGTGAATTAGCTTGCTGTTTTTCATGGTACTCTAATGTTTATTTCACTTGAATGTTTCTGTAAAAATTGGTTTTAGTTGCATTTATAATGCAAATGAATTTTAAGTTCCAATTTTTGGTGAAATTGAGGGTTTTCCATTCAAATCATTTATTGGTTCATTTTGGGATGCCCCATAACTGAATTTTTGGTTTCATTAAAGGGTTATGAACTGAAATTTTGTTTTAATATCTTACAAGTGTTATCATAGTGTGAAAGGTGGATATCATAAAGAGCTTTGGGTGAAAAACAATGTGATGTTTTGAGAGGTTGTTTTATTGGAAATAAAATTATTTTATTGTGTGTTTTAAATGGTATAAAATGTGTGTAGCTACTGTACAATTTGTTTGTGACCAGTAGTGATATTTTATATGAAAATGGATGTGTGTTGTTTGCTAAAATTGTTTGAGCACAAAAGGGGAAGCCCGGGTACTTAGGTGGGGCGGATTTGTACTAGTACGGCTAGTGGATCGGATGGGTTTTGTCCCTGTTCCACTTAGCATCTGGATAACGACAACTCTAACTAAACTATTTGGATGATGATTGGGGACCACTAGGTTATGGGTATGTTCCCTACTAGTGGCTCGTGCACGAGAACGGATTTTTCTATGGTTACTCTACACCGAGGTACGAGGTACATAGGGCCCGAGACAACCTAGTGCTTAGGGGTGTTCCTGATTTTGATGCTCATAGAATTTGTGGTATTTACCCTTGTTATGGGTTGTTTTTGGCAGTACATTACAGTATCTCACATGTCTATTTAATGTGCTAACATTCTGAAATTCTCGAATTGAAAACTGTTTTCATTTGAAAGTTGCATTTCTTTGAATTTTAACACTGTTTCACCTTGTGTATTAAAATTGCTTGTTTTGTTCACATTGTATTGCATACTCTTTGGAATCAACTGGTGGTATCCTATTGGGCTTAGGCTCACACCCTACTTACACCCCTTGGGTGTAAGTAGACCTGCTTATGCTTGACTCAGGTAAAGGGAAGGCTAAGGGTGATGGCGGTTCGGGATGTTAGTACCCATATTTGGGGCGGAGTTGCGGGGATGGATTGCGTGTGATGATCCCCTTGTCTTGTGGAGTCCATGGGGATGTCTTGATGTTGTCATTATTTTTATTTGGACCACTTTTTGTGTCTTTAAACATATGTATTCAGATCTGGTTTTGTTAAGAATGGTTTAGCATGGAAATTTCAGATTCTTATCATTGACTGTTTTATTTGTTTTATGCTTTCATACTCGGGTAAATCGTTCCCAAATCATATTGTTTTATACCCGGGCACTTGTGCCAACCCGTGGGGATAGGGAATGCCCTTCGGGCCTTGCCACGGGCCAGGTTTGGTGCCGTTAATGGTGGCGACCAGATCTGGTTCGTGACAAAATGGTATCAGAGGAGGTTAATGTTTTTGGGTTATATTGTTATTTTGAGATGAGTCGGGATAGACAGGAGCTAGGACTGTCGGGGCTCAGGGTACTGGTTGTGAGTAGGTTGCCTGGCCCGCACCTCTCATGGCAGACCTTGAGTCACCAGAGGATGTTGGAATTTACTGATTTACTTCACTTCCAGGTGAGACGTGTGGGCTGCAGACCACATGTGGACATCAGGCAGATGTGGAGTAGTTGTTTCTTTTATTACAAGAATGTGTTTAGTTTGTTTATATTTGATGTATTTGATTACAATTTTCAGAATTGTGGTATTGACTATTTCTTTTGTGACTGTTGCATTTTGTAGCAACATGCCTCCCCGGAAAGCTCCCACGCACCCACAGGAGGAAGCTGGAGAGAGTTCTCCCACGCCGATTGATCAGAGGCTAGTCGAGGCCGTGGTCCGGGCTGTCCAGGATCTAGGATATGGACCAGCTCCAGCTCCAGCTCCTGTTAGAGAGGATTATACTGGTCCTAGAAAGGACAAGGCCCAGGAGTTCCTGAAAAATAAGCCTCCAACCTTTCGAGGAAGCTCAGAACCCCAGGAAGCCGAAGAATGGCTCGAGAAGATCGAGCGTATGTTTGAGTTCCTGGAAACGCCCGAGGAGCTCAGGGTGAAGTGTGCCTCCTTTCTGTTGGAGGGTCCTAGCCGTAAATGGTGGGAGTCAGTGCTTCAATCTGGGAAGAATGAGCAGATGCGCTGGAGAGATTTCAAGGCTGTCTTCAATGAACAGTATTGCCCTGAGGTGTTGGCTTATGCCAGGTCTAGAGAGTTCATGGAACTTGTTCAGGGGAATCTATCTGTGATGGAGTATGCCAACCGTTTCGCTGAATTGGTTCGGTATGCTCCAGAAATTGTCTCTAATGAGCAAGCGAAGGCCCAAAGGTTTGAGAAAGGCTTGCGACCAGAGATATACTCCCAGGTGTTCTTGTTTAAGCTGAGGACCTATGCTGAGGTCGTTGATCGGGCGTGCATGGTGGAGATTGATAGAAAAGGCAGGGCTGGTTTCTATGGTTCTGTATCAGCAGTGGGAAGTGGAAGCTCCTTAGAGAAGAAAAGGAAGCGGGAGGATCATGTGAAGAAAGGAGGGGGCAGTTCAGGCCACTCTTCCAGGCAGTTTTCTTCTGCTGCTTCTGATGCAAGATCGGTCGTGTGCCACCAATGTGGGAGGCCTGGGCATATCCGACCAGCATGTCCACTTCCTCCAAAGCCTTGTTTCCAGTGTGGAGGTATGGGGCATTTGCAGCGCTTCTGCAGTGTGGCACGTCCACTCCCAAGTGGGGCAGGGTCAGTGGCTTCAAGAGGAGTGCCAACACAGTCCGAGCCGTCAAGGACTGGGGGATCTCGATTTGGTGGTCGTGGTGGTAGGGCTGGATCATCTTCTGGGCAGAGCCAGTTCAGGGCACAGCCTCAGGCTAGCGGTCGTTCTCAGACAGATACTGGACACCTCCATGCAGTGGACCAGACACCAGCAGGATCAGAGGCGGGACCTTCGACAGTTCGAGGTACCGTTCTGATTGCATCTTCTATTGCTACTGCTCTTTTTGATACTGGTGCCTCTATTTCATTCATTTCTGCCCATTTTGTGGACATTCTGAATTTTCCAACTGAGTTGATGTCTTTCGCGATGGAGTTGGTGACACCGCTGGGAAAGAAGAAGGAGCAGGGCCTTAGGTGCCCCTCATGTGCACTTTCTGTATCAGGGGTCGAGATGGAGTGGGACCTTATGGTCTTAGATATGGACCTTTTTGATGTCATACTCGGGATGGATTGGCTAGTTCACTTCCAGGCACACATCGACTGCTACAGAAGGCGTGTGAGTTTCACGGCACCTGACGGGAGTCGTCAGGTTTTTCATGGTGAATGGGATCCTCGGTCAGGTCGCGCAGGGCCTCCACTCCCAGAGTTGGGAAGTGTTATCTTCCAGTTATCTTCGATTGTGCTAGAGGATGGTCTTTCCCCTGAAGGTGCACTACCTCATGTAGTGAATGAGTTTCCTGAGGTATTCCCTGATGATTTTTCTGGTTTGCCCCCGGAGCGAGATGTGGAGTTTTCGATTGATCTGGCGCCGGGAACACAGCCGATATCTCTTCCCTCCTATCGCATGGCCCCCACCGAGTTGAGGGAATTAAAGATACAGCTGGACGACTTAGAATCCAAAGGATTCATTCGCCCGAGCGTCTCTCCTTGGGCCGCTCCTGTGTTGTTTGCAAAAAAGGCTGATGGATCCCTCCGGTTGTGCATTGATTACCGGAAGCTGAATAAGGTAACAATTAAAAACAAATACCCTTTGCCCAGAATAGATGATTTGTTTGACCAGTTGAAGGGAGCAAAGTGGTTCTCAAAGATAGACCTGCGTTCAGGGTATCATCAACTCAGGGTGAAGGAGTCAGATATCCCAAAGACAGCCTTTCGGTGCAGGTACGGCCACTTTGAGTATTTGGTCATGCCCTTCGGATTGACCAATGCTCCCGCAGTCTTTATGGCACTTATGAATAGGGTGTTTCATCAGTATCTCGATTCCTTTATTGTGGTGTTCGTGGATGATATTCTGGTATACTCTAGCTCTGAGGAGGAACACGAACATCACTTGAGGATCGTTTTAGGTACATTACGGGATCACCGCCTCTATGCAAAGTTGTCAAAGTGCACCTTCTGGATCAGAGAGGTGAGATTTCTGGGGCATGTGATCTCAGAGCACGGAGTTTCAGTGGACCCTGAGAAAATTAGTGCGGTTATGTCATGGGAGCAGCCGAAGAATGTGTTCGAGATCAGGAGTTTCCTTGGCCTGGCTGGTTACTACAGGCGATTCGTTCGGGATTTCTCTCGGCTTGCATCACCAATGACTGCGCTCACCCGGAAAGGGGTGAAGTTTGTATGGGGTCCAGAATGTCAATCATCATTCGAGGAGCTGAAGAGACGGTTGACTACCGCCCCTGTGCTGATTTTGCCTGAGGCTGGGAAGGGTTATGTGGTTTATTGTGATGCTTCAGGTATGGGTCTTGGGTGCGTGCTTATGCAAGATGATCACGTGGTGGCTTATGGCTCTCGCCAACTCCGACCACATGAAAAGAACTACCCTACCCATGACTTGGAGTTGGCAGCGGTGATGCATGCTTTGAAGACATGGCGTCACTACCTCTTTGGCGAGAAGTTTGTGGTCTACTCTGATCACAAAAGCTTGGCTTATATCTTCTCGCAGAAGGACCTCAACTTGAGGCAACGTCGCTGGATCGAGTACTTGCAGGGGTTTGACTTTGACATTGTCTATACCCCAGGCAAGGGTAATGTAGTGGCCGACGCTTTGAGCCGAAGAGTTCCAGTGCAGGCTTTGAGGAAGTCTAGTGATGAGTGGGCATTGATGGGGCTCTTTTCTCAAATGCATGTGGAGGCTAGGGAACACAGTGGAGGGGCATTCTTGGCGAGTGTCCAGTTGACTCCTTCTCTATTAGAGTTGATTCAGCAGGAACAGCCCAGTGATGATCTTTGTCAGCGGTCTAAGAAGTTCCTTCATGGTGGGGAGACATCCTCTGATTGGTCGTCATCTCCCGAGGGCATCTTGTGCTTCAAGGGCCGTTCAGTAGTGCCATTATCTCTACGGAAGGTGGTGATGCAAGATAGCCACCAGTCTCAGTGGGCTGTCCATCCGGGTGCCACCAAGATGTATTATGACGTTCGTCGGCAGTTTTGGTGGCCTGGTATGAGACGGGACATAGCAGGCTTTGTTTCGAAATGCTACACATGTCAGCAGGTGAAAGCAGAGCACCAAAGGCCATTCGGTTTGCTCCAACCACTACCCATTCCTACCTGGAAGTGGGAAGAGGTTTCCATGGACTTCATTGTTGGCTTACCTCGTACACCTCGGGGTAAGAATGCTATTTGGGTGGTGATTGATCGTCTGACCAAATCAGCCCACTTCATTCCGATTAAAGATACAACTAAAGTAGATGAGTTGGGCCATTTGTATCTTCAAGAAGTGGTGAGACTCCATGGTGTACCATCAGCTGTTGTCTCGGATAGAGACCCCCGCTTCACTTCTCGATTTTGGGAAGGCCTTCAGAAGTCCTTGGGGTCTCAGATTAAGATGAGCACAGCATACCACCCACAGACGGATGGTCAGACAGAGCGGGCAAATCAGATATTGGAGGACATGCTTCGTGCATGTGTCCTGGACTTTGGAGGTTCTTGGGATAGCCATTTGGGATTGGTAGAGTTTGCTTATAATAATAGTTACCAATCCACGATTCGAATGGCCCCTTTTGAGGCGCTCTATGGTCGGCCTTGTCGGTCCCCCCTATGTTGGGCTGAGGTAGGAGAGACTTCACTGTTGGGGCCGAGCCTTGTGCAGGAGACTTCTGAGAAGGTCAAGTTGATCAGGCAGCGCTTATTGACAGCTCAGAGTCGTCATAAATCTTATGCTGACCGGAGGCGTCGAGACCTAGAGTTTTCTGTGGGTGACAGGGTATTCTTAAAAGTGGCCCCTCGTCTGGGCCATCGTCGATTGGGGAAGCAAGGTAAGTTGATGCCACGGTATGTCGGACCCTTTGAGATCACCGAGCGTATTGGTAAGGTGGCATACAGGTTGGCCTTACCTTCTCAGTTGACATCTATCCATGATGTCTTCCACGTCTCCCAGTTGAAGAAATACAATCCAGATCCATCCCATGTGTTGAGTTGGGAAGAACTAGAGATAGAGCCTGACTTGTCTATCGTTGAGAGGCCGGTGAAAATAGTGGACTCCCAGGAGAAGATACTTCGAGGAAAGTCTATTCCTTTAGTCCGGGTTTTATGGCAGCATGGGAATGATACACATGAGACATGGGAGCGAAAGTCATGGGTCAAGGAAGAGTACCCATTCTTATTTTCCAACCGAGATTCATGTTGACTTTCCGGGGCGGAAAGTCCTTCATGGTGGGGAGAATTGTCACATACAAGACATATTTTAAAGGTATTTTTCATTTAATTTACATCATTTCTTTGTTTTGGGGGTTTCCCTCGGTTTTAGGGAGGAATAGATGAGTATTCATGAATTGGGCCAAGCCGTGAGCCCAATTCCAGATTAAAAAATAAATTTTGTATCTTTTATAACTTTTTCATTTTTCAATATTTTTCATCCATTCAAATTCCTAATTGACCTACCCTAACCTATTAACACCACCAAGGAAATTTGGAGCTTTTAGAAGTTCATAACCAGGGGTTATTTGGGTTTTTGTCTAAGGGGTTGGGCCTGCCCGAAAGCCCAATTCCTGTTTTAAAAATAAAATTTGATTTTGTTATAACTTATTCATTATTTGGGCTTTTTCGGTGATTCCAAGTCTCACTCAAGCCCAAGTAACCCAGCCGCGCGCCTGAACTCTCTCCCACCCATTTGGAGCTCTGTAGAATCGCGAGTTTGTGCCGATCTTCATAGGGTTCCTCAAATCGCCCAGATTTGAAGAGGTAAAGTATTTCCTTCATAAATCTCTCAATTCTCAGTCTTTTTCCTCCATTCCAGTTCCTAAATGAGATAATACATCTTGTTCGAACGTACCCTAAATTTGGGATCTTTTAAATTTCAGATACTAGAGTTTTGGAGTGATTACTTCAAGATACTTCAAGTAAATGAGCCCTTTTCTTTCCTCTTTCAAATTACTTTGGGTTTAACTCTTTGTTCTTAGGGTTTATTCAGTTATAATTGAGTTTACTAATGTCCAGAAACTAGGATTTCGAACCTAGGGTTTAACTTTGGGTTTTCTTGGCCAATTTGTGTGGTTTTAGGTTTGATCTAGTTCTCTCTTGGTGCGGCGGGGGTGCGATTTGATTTCGCACGGAGATTCAAGGGGTTTTGTTAATTTGGTAGGTGATTCCATTGTGTGTGCAATCTTTGTGAATTAGCTTGCTGTTTTTCATGGTACTCTAATGTTTATTTCACTTGAATGTTTCTGTAAAAATTGGTTTTAGTTGCATTTATAATGCAAATGAATTTTAAGTTCCAATTTTTGGTGAAATTGAGGGTTTTCCATTCAAATCATTTATTGGTTCATTTTGGGATGCCCCATAACTGAATTTTTGGTTTCATTAAAGGGTTATGAACTGAAATTTTGTTTTAATATCTTACAAGTGTTATCATAGTGTGAAAGGTGGATATCATAAAGAGCTTTGGGTGAAAAACAATGTGATGTTTTGAGAGGTTGTTTTATTGGAAATAAAATTATTTTATTGTGTGTTTTAAATGGTATAAAATGTGTGTAGCTACTGTACAATTTGTTTGTGACCAGTAGTGATATTTTATATGAAAATGGATGTGTGTTGTTTGCTAAAATTGTTTGAGCACAAAAGGGGAAGCCCGGGTACTTAGGTGGGGCGGATTTGTACTAGTACGGCTAGTGGATCGGATGGGTTTTGTCCCTGTTCCACTTAGCATCTGGATAACGACAACTCTAACTAAACTATTTGGATGATGATTGGGGACCACTAGGTTATGGGTATGTTCCCTACTAGTGGCTCGTGCACGAGAACGGATTTTTCTATGGTTACTCTACACCGAGGTACGAGGTACATAGGGCCCGAGACAACCTAGTGCTTAGGGGTGTTCCTGATTTTGATGCTCATAGAATTTGTGGTATTTACCCTTGTTATGGGTTGTTTTTGGCAGTACATTACAGTATCTCACATGTCTATTTAATGTGCTAACATTCTGAAATTCTCGAATTGAAAACTGTTTTCATTTGAAAGTTGCATTTCTTTGAATTTTAACACTGTTTCACCTTGTGTATTAAAATTGCTTGTTTTGTTCACATTGTATTGCATACTCTTTGGAATCAACTGGTGGTATCCTATTGGGCTTAGGCTCACACCCTACTTACACCCCTTGGGTGTAAGTAGACCTGCTTATGCTTGACTCAGGTAAAGGGAAGGCTAAGGGTGATGGCGGTTCGGGATGTTAGTACCCATATTTGGGGCGGAGTTGCGGGGATGGATTGCGTGTGATGATCCCCTTGTCTTGTGGAGTCCATGGGGATGTCTTGATGTTGTCATTATTTTTATTTGGACCACTTTTTGTGTCTTTAAACATATGTATTCAGATATGGTTTTGTTAAGAATGGTTTAGCATGGAAATTTCAGATTCTTATCATTGACTGTTTTATTTGTTTTATGCTTTCATACTCGGGTAAATCGTTCCCAAATCATATTGTTTTATACCCGGGCACTTGTGCCAACCCGTGGGGATAGGGAATGCCCTTCGGGCCTTGCCACGGGCCAGGTTTGGTGCCGTTAATGGTGGCGACCAGATCTGGTTCGTGACACTAGGCCTAATACTGATTTCTAAATTGAAATTCATTATTTAAAATTAAATGGGTTGATTCATGCGATTTTTTACACAAGTTTATGAATGATTTAATTTATGAAATTGGTAAGATCCATTTTCCAATGATTATTCTATTTTTTTCTAAAATGGGAATCCTTGGGTTATTTAAAATTAATAATATTTTACAATTAAAAATGTGTTGACCAATGTTTTGATATGACTACAAGTATTTTTAGTCGTAAATATTAATTATTAGTTCATTAATGTTTTCTTGAAAGAAATTATGGGATTAAATGATAGTTTTGGAATTCATTGATGATTTTTTAAAGGATGTGGGTAGGAATACCCTTTAAAATTTTGATTTGATGTAATGTATTTGAAATGAAATTAAAGATTCTTGGATAGATGGTTACCACTTTCAGATGACCCTCTCATGTGATAATTCCTTTATGTAACTTACTTAATTATATTGCTTTCCATTATTGGGTTTTGAAAAGGGGCTTAATCACATTGGGGATGTTTGGGGTGGGGGTGATATGTGAACAAAGAATGAAATGAAATATTGAAGGCATGATCCCACCTTGATATTGGTTTTGATTCCCTTTTGGATTAATGTGACATGATTATCACACTTTCCTATTTTAACTATTTATACGAACTTTGGTATTTAGATGATTTAAAATATATTTATGCTTCTCTAGTGGACTCATGCACCTACTACTGGATCTATATAGAATATTAAAGGTTCAAGATATATACATGTGTCTAGGAAAGAGAGATTGTGTGGACTTGGTTTGAATTATACCTCTTTTACACATGATATAACCATTGAAATTGGTCATAATTTATTGATCATGTTGATTATATTATACTCATTATCATATCTAAGATGTTCCCATGACAACCCCATGCCTGATAATTGATATATAACTTCATTTATTGTCCCTACTTAGAAATATAGTAGACTTTCATGATTTATTACCACTTCTTGTTGATCTACTTATTGGTAAGTTTCACCTTGTCTCTATTGTTTTTAATCTTATTCATCCCACTGATATCTAGTGAATATTATTTTGATTTGTTTTATCTAAAATTATATTGTGAAGTGGGTTTCAAGATTTTTTAAAACTTTATTTGGTTTTTAAAATATTCAATGGATTTTTTTTAGATTTAGTTTCCAAAAAGATTTTTAAATCATTAAAATTATATTTTTAAACCCAAATATTGATGGATTTAATATCCTTTTCATAAATGTATATAATTTTTGTTTCATTGTATTACTCCCTTTTAGAATATTTGAGTTACCTTATTATTTAATTGAATATACTCATTGGTTGAATCCTACTTGGCAATGTAGATCACACCATTCTCATATCCTTTGTTGTTTAAAACCTTCATGTTATTATAGTTGGTTATCATGTTCTCTTAGACTTCATTTGTGGGTTCATGCTTGGTTGGACAATGGTCAGTGACATAAAACATGGTGGGTGGTCATGAACCACTAGGAGATAGATTTTGGTAGGTTTGTTCAAATTTTAGTTTTTTATATCATCTCCTTATCCCCAATATTATTATAGTTATTTATTTATATATTAATATTTCATCAATTTATTTTCATTTAATTTTTATTTTATATGGGTGAAATCATTCCCAACAGTTTTCTTGGATTCCCATTTGCATGTCAGTAGCCTCTATAGATCAGTAATTTATTTTGGGCTTGTGAAGATTGGTTCAGATGTGATTTTAGATGGAACTATGGGACATATCATTACAAGAAACACCATATATAAAATTTAATTTCTTTAACTATTATATATTTCATTATAACTAACTGTATTTATTTTGTAATGTTTTTTAATTTTTTAATTACTCAACATAAAAATTGTTTATACTTCCTCTCAATGATATATGTTAAGTTTTGATTACCTAACCAAAATGAAGATCTTCAGTTATGAATTGTCCTAAGGAAAGGGTAAGGATTTGGTTGTACCTATTGGTGTGTAAAACAAAGGTGACTATGTTATTCCAAAAGTCTTGAAAAAAGTAGGAAGTTTGATTTTTCCATGGTCTAGTGAAATGAATGTTTTAAAAGTGTTTTCAATCTCCTTGAAAAGTGACATACAATATAGTTCAGTTTTATACACTTGTGATAAGAGTGTGTAGAAGATATATATGATCATTTGGATCTGAAATACTATAAAATCTTTATACTTTCTCTTTTTCCTTATTTTATGGAATTAAATCTTTACACATAAATTGAAAAATCTTTCTATGGTTTAATTATTTAATATTATTATCTAATTTGTTCCACATCACTTGTTTAATTCATCTAATTTATTAAATATTTTTAATTCAATCCCCTCTAATCAGATTCCATCATTATATATGGGATAATAGATTCACTAAATTACATATATTATCTCAATGTTTAAATCACCCATTTATAAATGTTTATATAATTATAAAAAAAATTATTAATTTATATATAATAAAAATTTTTATTTAATGGTATGAATTAAAGAACAATATAAGGTGATTGATGACCATAATGATTAGATAAATTAATGAACTAAATTTTTTGAATACAATAGAGATAATTAAATTCCTTGTTAAAGAATCCTGAAGATAATGAAGAATGAAATGGTGATAAAAATGTTTCAATTCATAAATTTATCTAATATTGAATTGATAGATTGATTAGAAAGAAGTACATGAACTATTGAGAAAATTATAATTGAATAAAGGATATAGAATTTGGGAAATATAAATAATAATTGTGAAGAAAATACATTTTGGATAGGAGGAGTTTTCAAAAAAGACAAATGAAATAAAAAAATATGGATAGAACTTAATCACCGAGAGATGATCATAAACATTGAAGCTACTCAAATGTTAATAATACATGGATAACAAAAATAAATACAATTTTTCTCATGATGAAGTGACAATTATTTTGGCCAACTTGTTTATACAATGCCTTACTATAAGGATTCTAAAAGATATATAAGAGGAGAAGAACCTAGGAGTCAACAATAGTCGGTGAGATAAAATCCTACATGATAAATACAATACTATTTTTATGGATATTATTATTTTTCTCAAACATTAGATAAAAAGCAATAAACAAAAGGTAATAAATAAATTAGGGCCACTTGTCACTAATAGAAGGAGGATGTGTCCTATAAAATCTAATTATTTTCCATTGTATAACATATTATACCTATAAAATAAAGAAGAGAATTGTAATAATATATATTATAAAGAAAATTAGGAGATGTCATCTTTGGTCTCAACTCAATAGGAAATTTCATGAAAAGAAAAGAATACGAATTATAATTCTATCTTTGATACAATTTATCTTGAATAAACTAAAAAATGTATCTCTTTTATCATAGATAGTGGATGTACATCCCATATGAGTGAAAACATGAATTTTTTAAAGAATACGAATATCTGAGTTGATGGTATGGTCAAATTTCAAAACGATAGAGATATGAAAATAATGGGAATTGGGAAACCAAGTTTGGTAGAATATGAGGTCGAATATAGTGATGTTATTTATTTGAATGGGCTAAAACATGATCTATAGAGTTTCATAAAATTGTTCAGTTTAAATTTAGAAATATAATTAAATCAAAAGGAAAAAATTATCATAGGAAATCCCAAAAACTCAGTGATTATAGATTAGAGAAAAAATTTAAATTTATTTTGAGTGGAAAAAGGGAGAAATTTTTTATCCTCATTATTTAAGAAGAAAACAACATATATCATAGAAGTCTTTGTCATATCAATTAAAAAAACATGGAGAATCTATCAAAATTTAAGGATGTGGTTGATATTCCTTATTTGATATGTAATCATGAGGTGACATTTAATTATTAATTAAAATTATATATGGTGAAAAATACACAATGTCTAAAAATGGAAAGGGATTTAAATATGTTATACCTAATTCACACATACATCTATAGTCTAACATAAGTTCTTGGAACACATGGTGAGAAATAATATATCTTATTTATTATGAATTATAATTGAATGGGTAGTATAATGTTCATTTAGGAAAAAATAAAAGTTATTGACTATATTATATAGTTTTAGAGGAGATACACAAACGAATCTTGAATAATAGTCATGATATTTTGATCAAAAAGTGACAGAGAGTGTAACACCCTAAACAAGAATTTCCATATCTTGTTCTATAAATGCATACTTTATATACTCTCTTTGATACCAACTAAAACAAAAAACATCTAACCATCCCTAATTTAACCAATAAAGAATGATTATTTTATACCTTACATCACAAGGATAATTTTATGTTTAGATAATTATAGAATTTAGAGAAAAAACAATTCATAAACCCTTGTTCTTAGTATCAAATGAATATTTGTTTTTCATTATATATGAAACTACTAAATCCATATTGAGTCTTAAACATCTCCCATAAAATATTTTAAAATTTTTATTCTTATAAAAATTCCATATGTATTACTTTTTTTTCATAACCAGGGGAATAGAAACCAAAGGGGTTATATAAATCTATTAATAAAGAAAATATATAATTGAACCTATCAAAAACATAATCATGGTAAACATAATACAGTAGATATAAATCTATGAAGAATTCCATAATAAATTTAAACAGATGGAATTCTATATTCATGAAAATAAATAAAAACAAGGATATTATTAATACTAGTATTTTATAGATGGAATGCATAACATCAGACATCCCTAATATGATTTCAATGCCCTATATAAAAAATAATACTAATCTGGGGAGATATATACAAGACATACCAAGATTATTTGTCACATGAGAACTATATATATATCGAGGGGCTATATAATTTCATTCCCCACTATTCACTTGTTTAAGACTAATTAATTCTTTATAAGTTTAAACAATAAATTTTATACCATTAACTATGGAACCTCTAACTGAATAAAATCATAATTACCGATATAATTAAAAATATTTAATTTCAATACATATTCAACCAGTTTTAGAAGTAAATAATCATCAATATTGTGAATAATTTTTCCCATGTTAATAAAATTGATACTATGATAAAAAATCGTAAAGAGAAATAAATAAAATGGTTAAATAATACATATCATACTTTCCAATAATCATTTGTATTGGAATAAAAATATATATATTTCTAATACATTTAATCAAGTCAATAAAAGTTCTAACATGATTTTAACCCATACATAGGTAGAGGTTTGATGGATAAAAAATACATGTTTACTTTTTTAATAATAATCTATATCGGAATAACAATATATGGAACATAAATACTTTTCCCCAAGTCAATATAATAACATTCCATCTAGGTGAAAATTATAAAATATAAATTATATAAAATGATATATTCACACTATATAGGGAAATGACTATATGGACAATTAAATACTAGGATAACATTATCCTAATACATCTATAAAAATAATTCTGATGCATTAAAAATAACATATCCCTATGAAAACAAACTAAAACTATATGGATGTTAAAATAGATGAATCCATCCTTGTAAAAGAATTCCTAGAATGGTACCATCCAATAAGGGATCAAGAATTGGATTTTTTGGTACCATGGGTTTATTCCCCAAAAATATAAACATATATTGAAATATAAATAGTGAAACATAAACTTGATTAGGGTAAATCCTTTTCAAAATGAAAATGTAAATGTAAGTTAAAAAACCTTTTTTAGTAAAAATTTTCAACATTGACATAAAAGATGCTATTATGGGTCCCTTACAAAACTATTTTTACAAAGGTAAAGGGAACAATTATTTAAAAACATTACTTTTTAAAATTATCTCCAACAATTGAGCCTTTATAATGAAATAAATTTTTCAATAGGAAACATTGGTTCAAAATATAAAACATTTATTATGAAATCAACATTTTTAATACATGGAAACACTTTTGTTTAAAAAAACTGTAAAAAGTGTAATAAAAACCTATTTTAAAAAAAATCATTTTCTAAAATATTATTAAAAAATAAAATTAAATATTATGTTGGGGGAATCAAATCATGGAAGAAAAATGTTCATGATAAAACATTATAAATCCATGATTGTGATTCGAGTTACTAATATACCTTAAGGGAAACATATCTCATGAAGTGTTAATTATTTATCAAAGTGAATATGTGGAAGGAATTCATATCCTGAAAAAAAAATTATATAATAACACAAAATAAAATCAAAGGTAATAATATTCCAAACTCTTAAGTTCAAGAGAATGATCATAAATTAAAGAACTAAATTTTAGTTACCAAATATTTTTACTACTATGGAAACAACTAAATAAATAGCCACTTGAATATGAGAATATGATTTGGATCGTAAATCCCATTAAATATAAAAATATGATTAAAATACATATATGGGTTGTAAATATAACATTCAAAGTAAACATGGTGTATAACATGTAACATGACTCAAAAAATCATTATTAAGACCAAGAAAACCTTTATGACTTGAGAAACATTAAAATAAAAAAATTGAAATATAGGACTTGTAATTTTTCATAATATATCATGGTTAGAATATAATTTATGATTTTATATATCAAATAGGTACTATACACACCACATAATACCAAACATGAAATAAAGGGATAAATTTGAGACCGAAACACTTTCCTTGTATTTCTTATTACTTGAAAATGTTAAAAATTATTTTATAATATAAAAAACTAACTTAATAATTTAAAACAAACATTAATATATGTATACAATTTTTTTTATAAATATTATATAACCATGTATTACAAATATATAAACTGTTTATAGTTTATTTTCAATATCATGTGTTAGAAATTTCAGTTTCTTGATTTGTATCAAATTTATGAATATGGGTTTGATTTTCACCAAGTGGTTTTAATTTCATAATTCTCAAATCATTCAATAAATAATATTAATTGTTTTTTACTATTAATTATATACTATTTTATTTAGGTGAAATGCATGAATACTATTTCAGAAAATGGAAATTGTGATGAACTAGTTTTCGATGTGTTTAACAACTTGGAAGGTGATATATTAATATATATTTTAAATATTAACACTAACTTTCTATAATCACTAAAAAATAATAAATATTTCATTATTAAATTATATTAACATTATATTTAATAACATAATCATTTATTACATAATTTTTTCAATATCCTTTATAAATATGGTTAAATCACCCAAAATTGTAACTTGTTATAATGATTTAATGAGTAAGGGGATGTGTTTAAAAAATAAGAACATGAAACATAAAGAAGTATAAATATTTCATAAACAAAATATAGTTATTAAATAAATTCTAGGAACAATCAATTATTGTTGGGGTGATAAATGAATTTTATCATTCGTGGCGGTGTTAATTCCCAAGTATCTATAATTAACAATCTCATTTCCCAATGAATGGATGGAATGATGGTATATGAAAAATCATTCTTTTTTAATTTTATTTTTTAAATTGAAATAATATTCATTCATAAAATATATCTTTTATAACATCCTTGAGAGGTGGTGATGAAAAATTAACCACATCGCATTATGAACTTGGTAGACTGCACGAACACCCAATCGATGTTTTGGTCTTTACCAATGGATTAAAAAGACTTAATAATTCTTGTAAAATTAATATAATTACATTATAGTATAATAATTATACTAAATTCATTATATTGATAAAATTAACATAATGACATTATAGTATTCTAATAAAAAGTGGATACTCAAGTCGAGGACCTGATTTGTTTCTATGAATTTCCCTTTAAAATAAAGATATTATGATACCAAATAATGGACAAAATATTTTTTAAGAGTGATAGGGTTATATTAGGATAAAAGTATCATATTTTCATGGTGAAATTATAATGGAATGTGAGTCTTGAAGTGGGTTATTGTAACCTTTTTATAATTGTATAGAAGGGAACTTGTGGAAGCACGCTTAACATTTCAAATAATGTGAAGCTTCTATTCCAAGTTCAATGGATCAAAATTAAAAAAATATAGTGGAACTGTGCTTTTGGAACTAAATACACTTCAAAAACTCATTTAGGATACAACTTTGAGTGTTTATATGATTTTTATTTTAGCTTGTTTTCTTTTACCAGAATTTACTTTTACCATGGAAATTAAGTTTTATCTTTCATAATTAATATGAATGAAAAAATTAAAAATAAACCCCTTATCTAATTTGTAACTTATGATTTTAAAATTTATAAATAATTTTATAAAATAAAATTAATATGGTTTTGTGAGTTTAATTTTAAGATTAGAAAAAATAACATGTAAAAATAGTTTTTAGAAAAAAATATGTTTTTTAATGAAAAAATTGATATAAAATATATACATATAAAAATTATAAACTACCCTGAAATATTTATTTTATTATAATTGAAATAAAATTTATAAGGCTTTCATTAAAATAAAAAACTGAATCTCACCTTGAAGATGCTTGATTAAAAAAAGACAAATTTTTTTATAAAATTAACATTTTAATTTAGTTTTAAAAAGTATGGTCAAGGGATTTATAAGCTCAAAGTATACATTAAAATGAATAATTATTTTCCTTAAATACATATTTTATTAATTAAATGATTTTATAAACTTCTAGGATACTCTTACACAATGATAAAAACAAAAAAAATTATAATTTTCAAAAACATGTATTTTTCGACTAAAAATAACCTTTTTGGAAAAAACTCCAAATTTCAAAATAAAGTAATATTATTAATAAAAACAAAAAATAATGTTAAAAGTTTGAAATTATAATTCTAAAATTTTTAAATTCAATTTTTTAATTAAGTTATAAAATTTAATGAAACAAATTATATTCAAAAATAACATTTTCAAATATGAACTTTTATTTTTATTTCTTATATTTTTCCAACTAAATTAGTGTTGAAATATTATTAATATAAAACATAATTTTTCTTAATTAATCTTTTATTAATGAGATATTAATTTATATAAATTAAAAAGTTATTTTTTATAAAAACAATTTTCTAAACAATAAATGATTTTATTAGTCATTTTAGATAAATTGATTGAATTTAATTATTATTAAAAGTAGATTTTATTTTTTTATACATATAGTTATTAAATATTTTAATCCAATTAATTCCTTATAGTTAATAATCTAGGTTTTAATAGTTATACTTAAATATTTATATTTTATCGTAATATATCATGGTTTTACATAAATGCAGTGTTGCATGGGGAGAAATATATTGAACACTTTTAGTTATTTATAGGAAGTCATATATTAAAATATCATAGTGTTATTATAGTATACCACTCATTATATGGAAATTAATATAAAGAAACATGACATTCAAAATGAATTCTCATTAGTGAGAACATCATAAAAATGATCCTATAGAAAGGTGGGATTGAATTGTAAAAAGGATGAAAAAAATATTTATAATTGGAAGTTCTATATCTCATATATATTATATTGAAATCATTTAAGTGGTATTATACATTAAGAATTATTATTTTTTATACCTATAGAAAATATAACATTATACAACTGGTGGGATGGAAGAAACCCCAACATTGAAGAACATCAAGCTATTCAGAGGTATATGGTACATATGGAACAAAAATAAAGTAAATGAAAATATCGATATGAAGTGGATGGATTTATATTATTAGGATAAACATTTAATAGTAAGGTTCAAACATGATTCAAAAAAAATGATCAACATAATTATTGAAATTAATAATGTAAAGGTGGTAGAATAAAATGTTGTGAATTAATATGGAGTAATAGATTTATAAGATTATTATAGTGGATATGCTTGAGTAGAAACTAATTATATTTGTTTACATAATTTATTGTTTAGAGAGGATCTGAGTTAGAGTAGGCAGATAAAGAAGTTGAAAAAGATTTTCAATTATAAAATAAATAGAGGAATATGTGAGCTGATTTTGAAAAATCAAACCTAATTAATGAAAAACTTATCCAATAGAGACTAATATAATGATAAATATAGAACTCAATATTCTATTATCTCAAAAAATCATTTGAATAAGTGGAAAGTTATGAATAATGGGTCAATTCCATGAACAAATAGTTATATAAAATATAGAAAAATAAACTTTGTTGTTATTAAAGAGGTTGACATATCATAATATCATCTAAACAAAGTGGGTACTAAAAAATATGATGATCAAGGAAAAGTGATTCCAGATAAGGGTTGATTAGTTTGTAAAGGCAGTGTTAAAGTAAAATTAATTGATGTGAAATAGATATTACTACCCATGGATAGACCTGATAAAACTATGTTTTTCATGTCTATGTTAATACAATTAATTTTTCAAATTTATCAAATGGTTGTTTAGAGGATGTTCTTGAATGGAGTTTTCAGATAGAAGACATATATCGAAAAAATAACGGTCTTTCTAATTTATGATGAAGTTTGAAAGGTGTTTAGGTTGAAAATAAACTTTTATTTATTGAAAAAACACATATGGATTATTGAGTGGGTTATGTTAAATTATTAGAGAAGTTTGATTTTAGAATAGGCTGAGTTGATCAGAATTTATATGTGAATTTGACCAAGGGAGTGTAGTCCCTAGTGCTTATCTAGGATCAACAAATCATATTTGGAAAAACAAAGGTGATGTTGGTTAATGAATTTTTGTGGTTGATGGGATCAATGTTTGAGATGTTAATAATTATAATTCTTATATATTTCCTTGGGAGATAAGTAAATCCATGAAATGAATTCATGTTTGTATCCTAAATAAAATATACAGGGGAACTATTAACGAATTTTTAAATTATTGGTTGAAAATTGGATTATACTCCAATAATAGTTTGATAAAATGTTTTCAAATATGGATAAGGAAGGTATATTGATTCCACTCTCTAATACATAATGGTTATATTATTATTATATCTCACAAAAACAAGAATAGATATTGTTTATTTAATGTCCTTAGCTTCTAAAATCCAAAGTAGTTTAAAAGAATAATATTTCAACGATGTGAAGTATATCATGAGATACACTAAAGGAACACTTGACTATGGTTTTGTGTATTATATAAGGAATGATTGATACTTTTACGCATAATCACATGTGTATTTTATAATACCTAAGATTAAATTATATTAAGTAAACATATTATATAATTAAAACTATAGCATGATGTACATTTAATATTCCAACAACATGAAATTTTTAAACATATCGATTTAATATGATTAAATGAACTCTTTTATTGAATTCAACTTGTCAAAATTAACACAAGGGTGATTTTTTGGATTTTTATGAAATGGTTTATTTTAATGTGAATAATGAAAATACCATTTTTACAAATATTATAATCATTATAAAGACATTATTATATAATCATGAATAAAAAATATGTGAAATTATATTATCAACCAAAAAATAATTTATTAAGTAAAATAATTAATTTAAAATTAAAATTTTGAATTTACTATTCTATTCTTGACTTTTTGGAACATAAGTTATATTCTATTAAAATAAAGAATATTTTTTTTATTAATTTAATTGAGTATTTGGAAAGACGTGGTTGTTTTTATCTTGATCTAATTTTAAACATTATCTCCTTGGTTTAGTAATAAATTAATAAATATCATGGGAATTGAAACAATACATGATTTTAGAGTAAATTCATTTTTATGCTTAAAAATGCATTTTCAATGATGATTTTCATTATGTTATGCATAATTTTAATAAAATTAATTTTAACCACCTTTGGAAATTAATAATTACAAATTTTATTATATTTGGGAATGTTATATTCACCTTTCTTACTATGTTCAATCTCAATTTGTTCCATAAAAAAGAGTTATAATGATAAAATTTTGTCAGTATAGTAAAGGATAAAATGGATAAAGAATGGGTTAAAATAAAATATAATGAAAAAATACAACAAAAAAAGTCTCAGATTTATTCATTGATTGGATTATCAATCTATATTATTTTATCTTCTAAATTTGGATAATTTTGTGCCACTATCTTTGAATTTTTAATTTATTTCTTTTTATGATTAGAAGTTTTTACAATGGTGCCAACCCTATCACTTACAAAATAATCCCTTCAAAATGTCACTTCTCCCTATAGTTTGAGAACATTAGATAAATTGGGCCCTAAAAATATCCCTCCTTAACACTATTTTAACATCCTAGACATTATTTTATAACCAAAAGACTATTAATTTTTTTTAAGAAGACATCTAAAGAAGGATATCCAAGAAAGTGGTAATTCTTTTAACTGATTTCTCTCAAGTTTCTTTCCTTTTAAACCTTCTAAAAATATATTAGAACCATCATAGTGTAGTGAAATAAATATAATTATTATAAAAAAAAATTATTGTTTAAATGGAATAACCATCATCTACCTCCCTTCTGTCCATTAGATAATCAAAACGACAAACGTTTTATGAGCGGACTACCACTTCCTTAAACTACATATTTTATTTGTCATCATTACATTACATGTATTATTTTAAAAAAAAATTTATAGGATATATAATAAAAATATCATATAATAATTGTTCAATTTAAGATGTTTCCATATTTTTATAATGATAAAATATCTATGTATATTGGTCAATAAAAATCAATTATTTTTATCAAATTTGAATTTATAAAAAGAGATTTTTAAGCATTCCGTGAGAACCATCACTGTAAATTTGATGAAATGGGTATGTTACTACAAAAAATATATCAAAAACATGTTCTAAAACTTCATGAACATTTTGGATATGATAAAATCATGGCTAATTTGCAAGTACCGGGACCTAGAAATGAAAAAAATGCATAGAAAATGGAACAATTAACAAAAAACATTGATATTATCAAATAATTTTCAATAAATAGGTAATGAGAAATCTTAATTGAATAGTATATAGTTAGATAGATTTAAATTATTATTATAATATAAATTTATGATAAATATAAATTTATTATACAAGATAATATAGTGTGTATGACCAAGAGGAAGTCCAAAATAAGTGTTTATTTTACATTAAAGTGATTATATATTATTTCTCTCTTTATCCAAAAAATATATTATTCTACTATAATTATTTTTGGGGTTTTAAAATAATCTTTTAATTTTTTATCTCTTTCATAATCAGATCAACTAAAAAAATATTTATAACGAAAGACAAGCATATTTGTCCTATTTGGTGGGGAATCATTTTCAACCATATCCAACCTCTATTTTTTCCTCAAGGATGTACATATCAATAAATAAATTATTTATTAATGTCAATTTATTTTAACTTTTTATTTCTATTAATAATTTTAAAATAAATTTTTTCTTGGTTTTTTAAACATTTCTATTTTGTCATTCATTACAAATGTGTGAAAAGAACCTCTTTTTAATTTTTTTGCATGAAAATATTTTCCCGCCATCATGAAAATTACTCATTATTTAACTTTATTTCAAAAAAATTATGGGTTTTCAAAGTAATATCCATTCCCACTATTTGGGGAACTTTTATTGTTATAATATAAAATTATATTCTTTTATTTAATGTTTTGAAGAGGGATTTCATTTTACATATGTGAATTTTTATCTTACACTTCACATTTTCTTACTGAATCATAGTTTTTTTCAATATTCTATTATTGTGAATTATTTTTCAAATAATATTTTAAAATTATCCTTGACTAATAATGAAAATAGTTTTTGAAGTAACTTTTAACTTTGTTTTGGGACTATGATTTAAGAAATTGATTTTCAAAGTATCATTTTTATTTTCCACTATTATTTATAAAAAATATTAAAATTACTCTACAACCATCTTTTCATATGAATTAATGGTGTCCTTTAGTTATTCATAATTTATGGTTTTTACTTTATTTTATAGACAAGTGTTTTTCTCTGTTATTTAGCACCCTTGAAATTAAGTTATCTATCATTCTCAATATTTGTTTTTGATTTATTTTTCTTCATGCCCATGTTCTTTAGTGCCATGGATATATTAAGTATTATCTCTATATTTTTACAACTATATACCCATATTTATATATGGTTCCGATATAATGAAGAGTACAAATAAATTTATTCTATTTTATAAGTAATATTTATATTATATATAATTGATTCAATATGTATATTTGTTGATTACCAAATCATATTGATTATTTATTATATTTTTCATTCAATATATGTACAATGCATTGGATGTTTTTAGTTATGGTAGCCAAGAATTAGATATCCCCTTAATGAATCAGGTATATCTCATGAGAAAAACTATTTATAATTACTTTATTATTATTTTGATATTTGGTGTATTCCAAAACATTTATTGAAAATTCCCTAGTAGAGGTCAAAATGATAAGATTAAAATATTCAGATTTATTAATTCAATCATTGTGAAATAAATTATTTTTTCCTTGAGATAAATATATTTTTATTATCAATGAATATATTTCATTCTCAACTTATTGATTATATTGAGCATTTATTGATTATTCACTATGCTATATTATTTATGCTTTATATATTCATGATAGCTTCCATTTTATGCTACCACTTTCTGATAATATAAGATCAATCTTTATTTTTTTCTTTACCCATGTTACCAAGAAGGTATAGTTGAATGAATTTAGGGATGAACTGAATACAATTAAAGTGTTTTTAGGAATTTTATAAGTAGTTTTTTAAGATTCCAATGTAATAAATAAATAAATTATATTTCTAGTATCCTAATACTACTAAACTATTTGATCATATGTGATATGATATCTTGTATCTTGTAACTTTGAGATATATTAAATAGAATATTTGGGTTACTATAGTTGGGGTTATTATATTATGTATCATTGAAATTCTCATGGGAACCTTGAGGACTAGATATTACAAAAAATATAACTTGTACAACCATTATGATAGAACCTTATAATTCTAAAGAAGTTTTTCCTGTATATTCCTTTTTGTGTTATGGATGAATATTCATAATGTTATCAGATAATTATGTGTTCCCAATTATTTGTATTTGGATCACATTAAAGGGAATAAAAAATTTTCCAACACCCATAATCAATGTATGTATTTCACTCCTGAACTAGTTAGAAAATCTGGTGTTAGAGATCAGCAGATTATAGATATGTTAGGGAAATTAACCTAGGTTATGACAAATAAACTTTCTATGTATAAAATTAATTTTATTAATATAATTATATGGTGATTTTGAACAAATTTTTTCAATATAAACATGCATATATTAATGGAACTACTAGTCTATTGGTAGTTAAACAACAGATCAAGGCACTCAAAATGATATTTCTATATTTGGGGAGTAACAAAAGGGAGAAGTTTATTCTGTTAGTGTATTGTTTAAATAGAGATACATATCATTGGTGGTCACTGATTCCAAATACTAAGTAGGAGTAGGAGATAAACAGAATGGAATAGATGAATTTTAAGATGATATCCATTGACAAATATTTTCATCGAGACCAACATTCTAATATGGAAAAAAATTTCTAATTTAAATTTAATATAATTTTAATGTTTTTATGGGTATAATGATGAAATTAAAAGAATATAAATTAATCTTAGGTGATATATATTTAATCCAAAAAACAATATTCACTGTTTTTAGATAATCTTAATACAAGCCACTTAAGGCTAATAGTCTCTCAAGTGTTTCCAGCATATGATGTTTTGTTATCAAGTGAAATTCAAATATAATATTTTAAAAGGTAATCAAGATAATAATTGGATGGTTTATCACCATGGAAAAAATAAATATATTGAAGAAGATGAAGAAAGGGTGGAAATTCTAATTTTTTATAGTTGTGGAAGGAGGCACCCTGTTACATGATTAAATGGAATGTGATTTTATTTGATGATTAGAGATAAAGGCCATAACACTCATGGATAAATATTCAAGAAATAATTCTACAATATATAGTGATTTAATTGTAGGGATATAGGTAAATATTTGAACCAATGTCCCAAGCATCAATGGAATCAACCTCAGACAAATCCAAGGGAGAGATCAAGCTTTTAGTATTATTAAAGATGATATTGAAATCCATAAAGATATGATAGTAGGTACTCTAATCATAAACTGAAATCTAGATAAATATTTTTTTGATTCCAGATATACTTATTATTTTATATCATCAATGTTTTCTAAGAACATTACATCATCTATTGACCACTGAGGAATCATTTTTTAATTAACATAGACAATGGAAATTTTTTCCATTAAGGATATGTTAGTTAGTCGATATTATTATGCATAGAAATACCTTACAATAAAAAATTATTATTATACCTATGTTTTAATATTATATAATACTTAGTTTATATGAAATATCAATGTATAATGAAAAAATATATTTCCATGATAAAAAATATTATGATCTGTGAAAGAGGCATGTAATTTCTTATCATTAAAATAGTTAATTCATTGTCTGATTCATGTGTGGATACACCTTCAGTAACCCATATTAATGAAACTATTATAGAATAAGAGTATAGTCAATTTATATATGGGAAAGAAAACATAATAATCAATTACATATCTATTTTGTAATAACGCATTGATATATTTCCAAAATAATATCCAAGACATCTGCAAAAGCATAAACATGATTTTTCTATAAAAATAATCACTGATATAAAACCTATATCTACAACTCTCTATATAATGGACCAAGATAAATTCGTAAATATAGATAAATTTCTATATGAGTTGTGTGATATTGGATTTATTGAACCCCATGTTTAACCTTGGCGATACCCTATTCAATTTTTTAATAATAATGATGTTCATATGATATTGTGCATCAATTATAGGGTAATTAATTCCTTTACAATAAAAAAAATTATCCACCACCACACATTGTTGATATATTTTTTCAACATTTGGTGTTCAATATTATTCATAGATAAATATTCCTTATGAGTATCCTTAATTGATATGCAATAATGATGATAAATGAGGAAAACATTTCATATAACGTGTAAAAATTATAATTTTATAGTAATCCGATTTGGATTAACAAATAAATCCTTTTTGTTTATGGATAAGATTAAAAAAAATTTCTTGTATTATCTTGATAAGATCACTGTGGTATATACTGATGGTATTTTGGTATACTCTAAGATCTAAAAATAGAATTTGAATCATCAATCTTGATACACATAGAGAAAAGAAGTTGTAAAAGAAATTGTTTATGTATGATTTTTTCCACCAGGGTGTTTTTTTAATGTCTATATTGTCTCTAAGGATTTGATATTTTTTAATCCTTAAAAGAGGAAGTAAATAAATATCCCACACTAATGAATCTTACATAGAACCATTATTTCCTTGTATTAAAATATTACTATTATTGGTTTGTTAAATTTTTTTCCCAATTTTATAACCTTTCCACCAATTTGACATGTAAAGGGATTAGGTTCATATGGTCAAAGGAATATAAATATTTTTTTTACAAGTTAATGAGGGAATTATTTAATGAAAAGATATTAAAATCACAATTGGGAAATGATGAACATATGATAAATTGTGATGCATCAATTAAAGGACTAGGATATCCCCATATAAAAAATGACATATTTTTTTATTACATATCAAGGATATTAAATGTTCATAAAAAAATTCTAACCAATGATATTGAGTTGGTAGTTATATTATTTTCCGTTAATATATGAAGGAAATATACCTTTGGTGAAATATTTGAAATTAATATGGATCAAAAGAGATTGAAATACATCTACTTAACAAAATAACTCAACCTTAGACAAATGAGATGGATGAAACTACTCATGGAATCTAATTTACGAGTAAACTGCAACCCTTGGAAGGAAAAAATTAGACGATGCATCCGGTGGGATGGATCATAGAGTTCTGAACAAGATGAAGACAAAGTAGGACCAAAATTCCTGGATTTTAAAAGGTTGTATATTGGAATTATTAGTGAAGTTGAAACACCACTATTTTCCGAAATGAAATCCAAATAATATTTACTAGAGAAGATAAAAATTTCACAACTTGATGATAATATTTTACACGAGAAATGTAAAGTCATGAATAATGGGAAGTTCGAAAAAATTTTCTATGATGATTAAATATAAAAATTTGGGAAAATACTTTGTGTTATATCTACAACTAAGTGGAAGATGGAATTTATAGATGAATCCTATAGATAAAGCTTCTATAGACACTCTTTTAGTACTAACATGTATAGGAATTTAAGATAACATTTTTTGGGGGAAATATAAAGTAAGAAATTTATTACTTTGTAGTATGATACTTGGTTTTTAAAAAAGTAATGGTCAAGATAAAACATCCAAAAGGTTCCATGAAACCACTCCATATACCAATTTGGATGTGTGATGATATTAATTTGGAATTTTTTAATACATTTTTAAAGACTCCAAGGGGTAATGATATTACATGTGTCAATATTGATCGCATTTCCATGTATAAACATTTTCCCATTATAAGTGAGAATCCAAAATTTTATTTCCTTGCACTTCTCTATATTAATGAAGTTATGTGACTACATCATGTATATATTTTTATTTTATCTAACCATAAATCATGGTTCACATAGAAATTATAGAATATTCAGAAGAAGGCTCTCGACATGGAGATTCATTTGATAACATCCTATCATACTCAATTTGATTGATAGTATAATAAAACTATTTAAACATTTTTAATACATTATAAGTTCATTCCCACTTAACGTTCAATGTACAAGGGTTCAGTATATTCCCTTTGTATAATTTATATAACATAATAGCTTCTATTCAAGAATTAAAACGGAACTTGTAAGAAGCATTGAATGTGAGTGATGTAATAATATAACATGTAGTGATGAATCTTGAGAGAGTGAAATTATCATCCTGGAACTCATTGAGGAGACAAAAATAAATGTGATAACTATTTAGAATCATATTTAGATAAATAAAAAACGATAGAAGTGCTACAGATATAATCAATTAAGTATTTGGAAATTTAATTGGGGGATCTTGTTTTCTTAACGGTATCACCTTAGAATGGAGTTTTAAGGTTTGTTAATGAAGGTAAGTTAAGTACAATATACATCTATTAATTTTATATTTTGTAAAGAATTAGATTTGTGTCTTACTATTTATAAATTCCGCCTAGTCTCTCTAAAGTTCATGATGACTTCCATACCTCATTGGTGAGGAAATACATGCCATAACTAAGGCACATACTCTCCACTAAATAAATTGAGTTAGAGCCTAATTTATCTTTTTTAATAGACATTACATATTCTTGACACTATATATAAGGTGTTATGACACAAAATGACTTGGTTGGTAAAGGTACATTTGAGTAATTATAATATTATTGAGGTAATGTAGTAACTTGAGTTAGTAATGAAAAATAACTACAAACAATTTTTATGTTATAGAATTGTAAAAATATATAGAAATATATTATAAAATGGGGGAAGTATATAAGACCCAATATTCAATTATTATAAGTAAAAATATTATCCTAATGAAGATATAAAAAGATGTGAAATTTGTTTTTTAAATATCATAAAATTTAAAATTTTGGGAATTTTAATTAGACTAAATAAACATCATTTTTGAAACCAACATGTCAAAATTATCTTAATGTGGATTTTTAGGATTTTTCTAAATGGTATATTTTAATTTGAATAGTGAAAATACTACTTTTTACATTCCCCTAACATCCACTCTTGGAATGTAGTGTGATTAAACAATTTCTTTATATTTCAGATTTGAATTGAACTGATGAAGCCTAATTTAATAATCAATAATTACAATATCACTAACAAGCATTGATTTACCTACATCAAAGTACATTTTAGGTTTAATTTTTTAGAGAGTTAAGAGAAAATTAAATAAAAAACATGTCATTCCCATCAAATAGACATTTTTTAACTCTATAAAAAACTACTTAGTCAATAATAAGTCTTCACCAACACACACAAATTCTCCACAAAATATATTCTATTATAAATATAATGTGTGATACATTTCTTCATAACCTTGGGAAGTGGAAACCTAAAAATGGGGTGATCTTAAATTTTTAGAAAAGGTAAATATAAGATATATGAATTATAGATCATAAATGAGTATAAGTTAAGAATAAATACTATTGTTGGAATAGATTACCAAAAAATCTATAATATAATTAAACTTAAAGAATAATATATCTATAGAAAATAATGTAAAATTAAAAGACCATAAAGATAAAAATAACTAGTTCTTTAGAGATGGAATTCAAACTATTAAATTGTTAATTCTACATCATAAGCTAATACATCATGATCTGATCGTAAAGGGCCTATGTCTAGGAAATAATTATTTATGGGTGGGCATACAGAAAAATACCAAACATAGTTGGTCTCATTAGAAATATTGATGCATCAAGAGGTTATATAATATTGTTCCTCACCCATAAAATCTTTCTGTCCAATGAATTCACTATATGAAAGATATAAATATCAATACAATACATAATTAAACTTATTTTGGATCTAATAAACATATATTTGAGATACAATCATATAGAATTTCAACACTTTTCCAGTCAATGAATGATCATAATCCATTAAGAGAATGAAGGTGGATGGTTATACAATACCGAATCAACTTTCCTAAGTAATCAATAAATATTCATTCTATAATAATAAGAATAATAATTTTCAATATTTTTTCAATCAATTCATATATAGTATCTAGGTAAAAACTCTTCAAATAAAGGAAGGAAATAAATTTTTCATAGAGGAAATACATTGGAAAAAAAATTATCCCTATAATAGTAGAGGATTTGGAAAGAAAAAGGTATTGGTGGATTTCCATGAGTATAATACCTCAATGTAAAATGGTATTATAGGATTTAAAAAGTAATTAATAGCCAATATATATACACCAAAAAAATTAATCAAGTAGTGAATATGAATCATACATGAATGAAGAAAAATTTAGACGCAAACAACCATATTGAAGTTGTAATGTTGGAATAGAAAGGTGATGAAAAAGATACCATCTAATTCAAATTTAATAAAATAAAAGATATTAATTTTACATTAAGGAAGTGGGAGAGAATATTTTCTATATAATATAGATCGTGGTTCACAATATCAAACATGTATCATGGAGTTGAAAATGAAACAAATAAACCATTAAAAACTGTTAGTATTTTGAGTCAAAACACATTGAATGATATGATTCAAATGAATCATTTTATATAATGAACAATGAGTGGATCATGATAAAAATATAAAAAGTTTCAGTATATACAATATTCCAAATAAAACCTAGTTTCTAGTAAGGAACATGTCTCAAGGGGTGATAATTTCATATAAGAAACCCTTATAGCTATAGAAACTTTTGAGTCAAAACCCCTTGAAAGATTTGATTTCAAATAAAAAATTAAATACAAATAATAACGAGAGGATACTAGTTTAAAACATTAAATAAGTAGTTAATAAACCATTCCAAATGAAACTTGGTTTATAATAAGGAATTTATCTCAACAGGTGAAAATTCTAGACAAGAAACCCCTACTTTAATTCCAAATTTCCTATAAAGAGATCGAATGTCCTATATATAAAAAATATCCAGATCAACAATTTCAAAATATTTTTAATATATATAAACTTTTAAAAAATATATTTATATTTTTTCACTATAATTATATTAGTTAGTAATTATTTACATTCAAAATCTAGTGTGAGTAATATTGATCATTTTTAACTAGTTTCATAATAGAGATGTTATTATCCATTCAAATATAAATATTAATCAGTTCTAGATCCTAAATGGTATTAGAATTTATTTTTTATTATTATTTACATTGTTATAATTTCATTCTATGGTATTTTTTGTTATAATCCTCAATTATTAAATCAATGATGAGCATGTTTATGTGATTTTACATGAATGTATGTTTCATTATTAATTAATGAGGTTAAAATTAGTTTTACCATCCCAAAACCAAAATTAAATATTTATTTTATAATTTATATCATATATTATCAATAAATAATTTCTCATATTTATACATGGGATTATTTTATATCATTTTTCAAGTAATAGGATAGATATACCAAAACCTGAACATACCAAAATTAATAGATGATTATGATTATGAATGTGGTTTATTTTTTCATAGTATCATTATTATATAAAAATAATGATATTATTTAGATACATTTATGTTCTTGAATTTGATTTTATTGGGTTTGAAAAAATAATAAATTAATTGGATGTAATGTGAGATATGTTACTTTATGGAGGTTTTGATCTTCACAATTCAAGATTAACATTTTTATTAATAGAAGAATGAGAGTGATAATATGAATTTATATATAAATATTGGATAAAATTAATTATTGATTACATTTATAATTCACTAGGTTTTGGGTTTTTCTCATAGGAATTAGGAATTACAAAATCAAAGAAATAAATGTTGAAAAGTATTTAAATTAGGTTTTACACATCATATACAATATACATGACATGTAGTCATAATTCACAGCACATCGGCAGAGCCACAGACCAACCAATTAAGACTTTAAATAACATTAACATAGTACTCAATGTGTACCAACATTAAATGTTGTGAAAATTTTGAAATAAAACCCCCATTTAAAGTTAATCAAATACATGGCGTGCAAAGCTTATATGATATGAAATGTTTGAAAGCCAACTTAATCAAATATATGAACTGATATTATAAAAGAAAATTATGGATCTCAAATACATGACATGAATCCTTATTACATGACATGAATATTTCAGGAAAAATACACTTAAATAAATTACATGACCTGAATTATTTACAAATCATGTATATTTCATCGTATTTATATTTTTTACTGCACTACAGTTCACGAGGAGGGCCCATACCTACAAATCATTTCACATTTTATTCACTTTTTTTCTTTTTTTCCCTTTAAAAACCAGTTTTAATTAATTCATTTGATTGTTTTATTAAATCCAATCTTGTTTCTTTCTATTCTTCATCTTCTCATTGATCATTATACTTTTTTTTCTGTTTCAACCGTCATTCTTGATATCGTTCACAATTATTCATTAACACTTGTTGTTTCTTTATTGTTTCTATATTACAAGTAAGTATTTAATTAGATCTGAATTACTTTTAATTGTTTAATCATTGAGTAACAATTGTTTTAATACTGGATTTACTATTTCTAATTTTTTCCTGATTATGTATAGAATTTTTAGTTTTCCTTTCCTTTTGATCAACACCTTCATGCGTAATTAATCTTCTTAGGAATTGGGGTCAAGATTATGGGTTTTTTACCTAATTAATCCTTGAATTAAACCTTGCTAACCCTATATCTATTAATTAGCTAAAAAATATTTTTTCATCACATTTTCTTACACATCGTTTACCATGGGAGGTTCGATTTAATGAATATAACCTAGTTGGATTTGATCAGGCTATAACCATTTTCATGTGAAACTTTCTATATAAAAGGTAAGAGTAATAAATATTTATTGTTTGTTATACCCAAACAAAGGGATAATTTCATCATAGTTATATATAATTGGTTTGACCTAAACCGATTGGTGAATCCTTCATCACATCAAAAACTATATCATTGGACAATAACAATCTAGATTTCGGATTATCATCTACCAAGAGCAGTAAAATTGACCAAAATCCCTTCTTAGTTATCTTAATTAAATAAAAACCATCTATTTTTAGAAATTCCCAATCTTGAGAAGTGAATGTGAGGAATCATTTAAAATAGTTTTGTTCAAATGGTTGCTTTCTTGCCAATAATCCCTATGGGTTTGACCATTCACAACTACTTTACAAAACCCTAGTATTAGGCATAGTTTTTGACTATAAACTTCCAATTTGATCAACACCCAAATGAATTCAACAATGCATGTGGGTGCATAAAACTTTAGCATTGTTTCTAGGTATTACTTTTTCATATGAATAGTGGCCTTCAAATTGAACTATGTATTACCTCACCCTCTCCCCCATTATTATTTTTCCTTCTCCTTTCCCTTTTACATTTTTCTTCTTCAGCACACCTACATCCTCTCTCACAATTTTATTGGTTAGTGCTTGCATTAGGTTCCTTTGACTCATTCAAAGATCCTTTATGATCATGAACTTCTTCTATTCAAACCTGAGATTGATCAGTCATTAACTGCATGTCATCTCTTCACAATGGATGACCATATAAATATTTCATATCCCATCTAGTAAAATATGAAATATGTGCCACCTCCCAATCAATGATACAAACTCTTTATACAGAAGTACACACTTATATATTATATCTTTCCATTTATAAGTTTTGTTGCGCCGAGAATTGTGTTCCCTCCCATTCAGGTGCACACTTTTGAGATAAAACATGGATTATTTGACATTATTCAGAATATGGGTCAATTTAGTGGACCTAAGTAAAGACCATCATGTAAAAATTTACAATTTTTTATCAGTTTTTGAATCATTTAGTGACCATGGTGTGTCATATGATATAGTTAGACTTCATTTATTCATGTTATCATCATGTAATAGAACTATGTATTGGCTCAAAATCTATGCCCCTGATTCGATCATTACTTGGGATGATTTAGCCAAAAAGTTTCTAGACAAGTAATTCTCTCAGAAAGAAACTTTGAAACTCTGAAATGACATTAAAACTTCACCTAGAAAAATGTATAATTATATTTGGAAGAATTATAATATTTTAAAAAACACACTAGAAAGTTCCCACATCATATAATTTATGTGTGGCTTCATCATCAGACATTTTATCATAGACATGAACATTCTACAAGAACTATAGTCGATGTCGTTGCTAATGGAGGACTCATGTATAAAATTCCTAAGTGGGCCAAGATAATTTTGAGGAAATTCCTCCACAATTATAGTCTATATAAAATATATAGAGGAACTCCTTGACATGGAATAAACTAAGTTTAGGAGATTACATGCCTAATATCATAAGTAGAAGCCCTAAAATGGTTGGAGTCCTTTTAGTTACCTACTGCACCACTACCCCCTCCTGCTTCATTGTTGGAAATAAATCCTTGTGAGATGTGTGGAGGTCTCAAACTATACCAAGAATATAGGGTAATATTAGAGCAACCCCAATTCGAACATTGTAATTACACCAGTTACAATCAACAAAATTAGGATTACCACTAGCCCTATAAATATCAATAGTAAAACTATTATTAATGATTCTATCAGCAACTGCTGCAACAAAACAAAGGTTACTTTCAGTAGAGGAGTGGGAAATGTGCCACCAAGATATCAAGTACCATCTTGGTACTCACCTCATGGTGAAACTCCTTGAACAAACCAACAATTCCTACAACCTTTTACTAGAGCTAAGCAGTTTCCACCTTCTCATCAACATCAATATCAACAAGCCCCATTTAGACTACTATAAAAAACCCAGACTCTTCAATACAATATTGAAAACCTACTCACTTCCTTTATGTATAAATCATACCAAAGGATGAAAACTCAACAGAAGAAAATGAAAAAACAGAAGTCTACCATGTGTAACCTATATCATCAAATGGAAAATATCTCTAAGACCTTATTTGATCAACTACTGGGTACTTTTACTTCTAACATCGAAGCTCGTCTAAGGTTGGATCCTAAAGATATAATTATTAGAAGTGGAATTATGGTGTACTTTCAGAAACCATGCTTAGGTGAGAAAAATAAGTTTGAAGAATATGTTAAATTTGTTCAATTGAAAACATTATAAGTATAACCAACTGAGAAAGATCCAACAAAAAATATCCTAAAAATGAATCAGTTTATAAAAGACCACTAGCACACAATATACCTCTCCCATTCCTAGATAGGATGAGACAATCCAAAAAGGAGATACCAAATACAAAATTCCTTGATATTTTTAAACAACATCACATAAAAGTTTCATTTTATGAATAAATTTCTCATGTCTCAGCTTATGAAAAATTATTTAAAGTATTTCTCTCAAAAAGAAAAGAAAATTGAAGAGTTAGGGGTCATATTATTAAATAAAGAATAATCCATAGTTTTTCAATGGAAGCTGCCTCCAAAAAATGAGGGACTCCATAAGTTTCTCAATTCCCTACACTATAGGGTAATGTAATTTTGAAAAGGCCTTATGTGATCTAGCCGCAAGTTTAAAACTCATGACCATGAGTTTTTACAAAAAGCTTGGGCATGGTGAACTAAAAACAACAAGGGTGGCACTCCAAATTCTTAACTTCTTAGTCATGCATCCTGGAATATTTCTTGAGGACATCATAGTAAAAATTGGAAAATTTCTTTTTCCCTGGTGATTTCTCCATACTTAACATGGAATAAGAATTATTTATTCTCCTCATTATAAGAATTAGATTTCTCACCATTGGGAATGCACTAATTGATGTTAACCACAAGAGATTGATATTTAGGATTGGTGAAGAACATGTTGTGTTACATTTGGTGATGTGCACTAATAAAAGTTAAAAGTATTTGAATTGTAAACCAATCAATATTACTGATAAGAAAGATGATCACATCACCAGTAAATATAGAAATATGAAACTACCTTATGTTGAAAAAGGATCCAATGTTCACAAGAACCTAAATTACATGAATCCACTTACAATTAATTCTATTCCACCATTTATACCCTCTTTTTTTAATAACCATTCCACTATAAGTGTACCATTTTGGTTTAAGTAATATAAATTAAAGCAATTATAGCTTTAGAAAATAAAATAAACATTTTCTAGGAAGAAAACTAGGGTAGGTTCAAGAGGATAGAATAAGATAGTTTAGTCTTTAAGAAATTTTTGAGCGGTTCAAAACTTGTTAAGAGGAACCAGCTCAAAAATAGTCACAAGATCCCAAATACATGTTTTGTAATGCTGACACAACATGTAAATATCAATTGTGAGATAAAAAATAGAAATTTGAGCATTGAAAACCATGTATCGAATACACGATGTGTAAATATCAGGACCATTTTAATCCTTTGAAATCATGGTTCGCACCCTCCATTATCCTCTCTTACAAGCTCTTTCACTAGACACTACTTCCCCTTCCTTACACACTAACTGTTGGCCTACCCCTACTCTCCTATCATCTCACCACACCTCTCAATATTTATCCCATACTCCTTCTCTCCCTCCAAAATGGACTGAACCAAAACAGTCTACACCTCTCCCACCCAACGTGCACCGAATAATAATGTGATGCCTCCACCACCCAAGAGTTCAAATGATGAACCTTATCAACCTCCAATAGATCCATCCTCCTTGACCTCTACTTTATCCTCTAGTTCTGTTTCATCTTCTAAGGGGTCACAATCATCTTCTGATGGGTCACACAGTGCTGCACACTAAAAAGTTAATCCCTATCTTTATTTCTTAGTTCTTGAGTACCAGGATCAGTTTTTACATCTCTAGGTGAAGCCTATGAGGACTATAAAAACATTGGACCTTACTATTCTAGAGAATATCCACATCCACTAGGAGGTCCTTAGCCTCGTCAACGAGTTTCACCTAACACCCATCACCCAGGTGTGTGAGGATACATTTTTGGGGATCTTCCTTGATTTTATGACCACCATCAATCTATCCATCAACTCCATCAGGTTCAAAATTGACGGTAGTACATGGAAGATCACCATGGGTGACTTTAGAATATTCCATGGCATTTGCTCTACTGACTTCATTACCTCCCTGGTCTTTCTAACCATGTAGGTTAATATTAACAAGGTCAATGTTGCACAATGTTGGGTGAGGATTTCTAGAGATCCATGGAGTATTTATGATCCTCACATGATGAAGAGAACCTACATACATGGTTCTACCCTTTGGATCCTTCACCAGGCTTTAGCTCATGGTTAGTTGGAACATGGTAATGCTCATATGAATGTGAGCTAGATCGAGGTCATAATCCATGCCTCATAGATGGGTGGCCTATTCATCAACCTAACTAGGTAGTTCAATGAGATCTACCAGATACAAGTGAGGAAGACTCGAGGTAAATTTATGGGTGAATACTTTATTAATCATTTTTCATAGCATCCTGGTGCCTTTGACACTTCTTGGCCTCATACCTCCCTCTTCCTAATGGAGAGAATCAATCTATATCTTCTATATAAGACGAGTCTACTGGAGAATAGAATAAGCATATACTAGTGGGTGTTGAATAATGTTGAGGTTTCTAGAAAGGAACCGGTTTAGCATGCAGCTGACCCAACCCCACTTTCCCATGTCCATGCACCCACTGCTATCGCCACCTCTAACTTTGCGTCCACCCCTATTCCCACTACCATCCCACCTTCCACCACTCAAAATTATCCCACATTTACCACCACCACCACTACCCCTATAGAATATTTACCTCATCCACCACCACCACAATACTTTTTAAATTTATTAAATTACACTTTTTGGAGAAGTGGGAACCAAACAAAAGAGCCATAAGATCGGCATAGATCATAAATAAAATCCATCCACTACAAAACTGGTTCAAAATCCAAGATACAACTTTCAAATTTCAAAACAAAAATTCTAAAATGCCACCAAAATCAACATCGAACCACCAATAACCCACCTCGATCCAAACCACAGGGAGACCTTGAAATGATCACACCACCATCATCATATCATCGACCTAACATTGCATCACCATCACGACCATTATGCATTCACATCAACAAATTCATCATCCTCATCATCTTGTTAACACCACCAACTGCATCCCCAACATCCACCACCAAAATGTAAGAAATCACCAAAGTAATGATTCATATTCTGCTAAAACCAATCCACCATCATCATCGTTGCCGGAGATGAAACCAACCTCATCTTCGACGATCATATCCTCATCACCATCAACCTTCCAAAGCCTCCCACTCAGATACACATCCCAAAGACCATGAAGACCTAAACGCAGATCCACCTCGGAGAGAAAAGAGGACTCCCATATCCAGATCAGATAAAAATGGGTATTTTTTGGATGAAACATCAATAAGAACCTCCAAGAATCGTCAACGTCGAATAAATACAACACAGGCACAACCGTCACAAACAACCTTGAAGCAACCAAACAACCAGCAGCAAAAAACAAGAGACAAAACCCATCTGAAAACATTCCCAGAAAGGATTGATTACCAAATTGAGGAATGAAACATATATGGAAATAGAAACGGGGAATAAAACCAAAAGAAAATGGGAACCATAACAAAAAAGGTAAACCAACAAGAAAAGGAGGGAAAAGTGGGTTCGAAACCGAAAATGAAGAATAAGTAGATGCTAAGAGATCTGCAGACACCAAAATGTAAATCCCAAAAACTATTTGAATCTGAAGCTCCCAATCCAACTTGGAATGGAGTGGTTGGTTGTGTGTTCAAAGAACAGAAGAAGAAACCGGGAAGGATCCATCACGCCATCACCGAAGCCGAAAAGGAGGACCAGACCCAAGAGAAAACCTGAGCGGACCAATCGTGAAAGAGAACCCGGAGGATAAAACCCTATAAGACCCATGCTAAAGTAAGGAATGAAGGTTAAGGAAAAGCCAAGATGGGAGAAGAAAACCTACCAAATTGAGTGAGATAGAGAGATCTTAGAGACAGGGGATTGGGGATCCATGTCCTCCTCCACCCATTCCACCATATTATTTCCCATTTCTCAAGGACATCTGATCACACCCCCACACCTAGACATTTTCATTCCTGGGGAAAGATACATATCGAAAAAATGAGGCATGTATAGATTAAAGTAATGTGATCAATGCACTAACTAGACTAAGGAGTTATTCTTATTGAAAATGGAAAAATATGTCTTATAAATAATATCATAATGAAATTAAAAGAGATTCATGATACCAAATTGAACAAGGAATCCAGGTGTTAACCATGAAACTAACTCTACACGTGTGTGTGTGTGAAAACCATTCCATGATATTCTTTTCAATTTTATCCAATAAATATTGGTTATTTTGACATTTTTCTGCTTAAAATATGTTTTCCACCTAACCTGCCCTACATCCTTTGCAATCATATTTCAAGACCCACTCACTTAAGCATTCCCAGAATTCAAATCATAAGCTCCCGACCTAGATATCCCTATTTGTTTCACATTTCATCATTCCTCTCATTTATTTTTTTGTTTTTTTTTCAGAAGTTTCATTTGGAGAAAATATCACACTCATCTCTCAACCCTTTCTTGATCCCCTCATGAAACTAACTGTAATCTTTATAACAATATCAAAGGTTGAGGAGGAGTGATTTTTTACCATCCCTAGACACAACCCAATTTTTTTAGGGTGTGAAACAGTCGGATATCAGATACACACGCATAGGTCAATCCGGTACAGTAATAAAATAGATCGGATAAGGAACGAATCTATGTAAATATCATTTTAATCTGAAAAATATTAACCTAACTTATATTTACCTTCTAGTAAGTATTTAATACTCACACTTTTTGGTTTGGTTCAAAAATGTGTGGAGATATTAGTGACACAATTTTTCTAAAAAATACTCACACAAGGGGCATCAATCATCTCAAAGGTTTCACATAGATACAAACATTTATATCATTGATAGAAAACCAATTCACTAAAAATCAATCCTTAATAGTCTTTTCTTCCTTCCTTATAGTATTTTTACTTTCCCCCCTTATGGTCATCAAATGATGGAACTTTGGAATATTTGATGCGGAAAAATGATAATACCATAAAGAAGGTAAGAAAGAGAAGAAAGCAGAAAGACAACAGAAATCCTAATGAAACCAAGAATTTACCCCCCCCCCCATCCCCCCACTTAGAATGTGCAGTTTCTTCACTGAAATAATTGAGAATGTGAGAAGGAAGGATAAACAGGGTGTGTTTTACTGGTATGTTGTATCTAGAAGGTGGATTTCCTCTACCAGATTCTTTGGAAAATCCTCATAGAAGTGTTTTGGTCGTTTCACATTGACTATAAGACTTATTCCACTCTGCTAATGTAAAATTTGTACTTCACCAAAAGGGTAAACATTAGTAACAGTATAAGGCCCGATCCATCAGGAATGAGGCTTACCAGGGTGGAGCTTTAGCCTGGAATTGTATATGAGGACCTTCTCACCAATATGGAACTTCTACTGATAAATTATTCTATCATATTTAGCCTTTGTTTTATCTTTATAGATATGAGAGTTCTCATATTCATAACGTCTAATTTATTATAACTTTTGAATTTGTAGCTTTCTATGCTCACTTGCATCTGAAAGATTCATATTACATTGTTTAACAGCCCAATATGTACGGTGTACTACCTCCACCGGCAGGTGACAAGACTTTCCAAACACAATCCTATATGGTGACATTCCAATTGGGGTTTTAAAAGCTGTATGGTATGCCCAAAGTGCATCATCCAAGAGCAAACTCCAATCTTTCCTATTGGGTTGTATTGTTTTTTCCAAGATTTTTTTAACTTCTCGATTTGAGATTTCTGCTTGTTCTTTAGTTTGGGTGTGACATGTAGTGGATAATTTATGATGAACCCCATACTTATGAAGCAAAATTTTCATGTTGTGATTGAGAAAATGTTAACCCTGATCACTAATGATGAATCTCTATAAACCAAACCTACTAAAAATATGAGACCTCACAAAATCAACAACCACATGAGAGTCACCGGTCCTAGTGTCCATTGCTTCCACCCATTTAGATACATATTAAAAACCCCATAAAATGTATAAAAAAATGAATGAATTTGGAAAAGTCCCCATGATGTCAATTCCCCATGCATCTAAAATTTCACAGAATAACATGGGTTGTTGGGGCATTTCATTCCTCTTAGAGATATTCCCTTTGAATTGACAATGACTACATGAATTTCAAAATATATGGGAATCCCTATACAATGTTGGCCAGTAAATTCCTGAGTCAAGAACCTTTTGAGCTGTACATTGTGAGCCAAAGTGGCCCCCACAGGCCATGGTGTGGAAGAAGGTCAAAATAGGGGTGAACTCATGGTCAGGGAAACACCGAAAAACTACTTGGTCACTACAAATTCTCCACAAGTATGGGTCATCCCAAATTTACCACCAAAATCATGCTTAATTATATATGATTTTGAAGTGCTGAAATCAGTGGGGAACCTAGATGTTTCTAGAAAATTCACAATGTTCTCATACCAAGGGGTAAGGTTCATGTTCGGAAAAAATCCCTCAAGGTAACATTGCAGCATTTTCTGGTTGATTGTCTTTGCTGACAAAGCAAGTTTCCATGGAGAATTATAGAGTTCCCAAGAATTTTTTGACAATCCATGTTGACAAAAACCATGGAAAAGGCATTTGCAAAGATGGGCTTCATGGATTGGATTTCACGAAGACAAGAAAAATGTTGACGGTGATGCTTCATGTTTATGATGAGCTTCGTGAATGAAAATGTTGAAAAAAACACGAGGGAGCTTCGTGGTGGAGGCGCGAGGTAATTAACGGAATTCTATGTGATTATGACGAGCTCTGTGATCTGAGAATTGATGAGGTGCTTCGCAATTTTGAGAGAATTCTAGCGGAAATTTTGGAGCTTCGTGATTGGCGATGACGTGGTGCTGACTTTGCGCGGAAGGGTTGAGGGTCGGTGGAATCACCTATAAATACAGGTCGACCCCCTCGAGAGAAGCAGAGAGTTTTCGGAGAAAATATTTTTCTCTTGGTTTGCGAAGGTGGTTCGCGAAGGTAGTGTTCTTCTCGAAAGAGAGGTGCTTCGTGGCATCTAATCTAGCTCCGTGAAAGAAACTGTGCTTCATGAGGCCGCGTGCTCTAAGGAGTGTGCCTTGCGAAGAGGGAGGAGCTCCACGACAGCATAAGAATTGCGAAGGCTTGATCTTCGTGAGAGTTCTTCGTGAGAGTTCTTCGCAAAAAGGCAGGGGCTTTGCGATGGTTTGTTTTAGCTTTACGAAATTGGGAGCCTCGTGAAGTAGGGTGATTTGCAAAGGTTTTTCCAAAGGTTTTTTCCTAGTGTTCAGAGGCAAAGGGGTATTCATCAGTGGATGAACTTTGGACTTTAATAGAGCATCTATAAATAGTTGAGAATGCATGTATTTATGCAACTGAAAAGACCTATAGTTCTATAAACTGTGAGTGGATCTTCTGAAGAAGTAGTGAGCTCACTTCAGTTGAGAGAGCAGTGAGTTCTCAAATTGTGAATGGTTGTAAACCAGGAGGGACAAAGAGTCCACATCAAACTTGTAAACAGTCGTGTGATTATAGTGGAATTGGTACATCGGCACACTACCAGTGTATGCTCATTGGACGTAGCCCAGTGAGGGTGAACCAAGTAAAAATCGATGTATCATGTGCATACTTTAAGTTTTTTTCATACTCTGCATCAGGAAGGAGAGAGAATAGGTTTTTGTCTAATAGAAAAACAAGATCAAAAGGGGCGGGAATTTTAATCTGTCATACCCTAATTCACCCCCCCTCTCAGGGTATCTAGCCTAGTGTACCTAACAGTTCACAACATCACGAAGGTTCTCATGAGGAAAGAATTCTTCAATGGGGAGGGATGCGTTAGCATGGTGGTCCAGTGGTGGATAAATCCTACTAATGTAGTCAGCTAAAACATTTTCTACTCCCCTCTTATATCTAATCTCATGGTCAAACTCTTAGATGAAGAGCATCCACCATATGAGGCGGGGTTTAGCTTCAGATTTCTTTAAGAGGAATCGAAGGGAAGCATGGTCAGAAAACCCAATCACTTTTGACCCAATAATATATGAATGAAATTTTTCAGAGGCAAAAACAATAGAAATGAGTTCATTTTCAGTGGTTGTTTAGTTTACCAGGGCATGGTCAAGGGTACGTGAGGACATACACCATGACAAGAGGAGCCTTCTAAACCCTTTCTGATAAAAGTTCCCCAACTACAGAGTTAGAGGCATCACACATATGTTCAAAGGGGAGATCCCACCTTGCTGGTTGGATGATGGGAGGTGATGCGAGAATCCTTTTAAGTGAATTGTTGTAATAACAAGGACAATGGAAGTGCGATCTTACTAAAGTATTTGTTGAATCTACGGTAAAAACCAGCATAACCCAAGAAAGATCACACCTCGAGAACACATTTTGGATTTGGAAGGGATGAAATTAATTCAATTTTAGATTTATCAACTTGAATTCCATTATTTGAAATTACATGCCCAAGAAATATCCCTCACTCAACTATGAATTGGCATTTCTCATAATTTAAAACAATATCTTTTTCAATGCAGCGACAGAGGATAGAACCTAGGTGTTCCAAAAAATCATCAAAAGAAGAACCATATACCGTGAAATCATCCATAAAGACTTCCATATAACTCTCAAGGTAATCAGAAAAAATACTCAACATATATTTCTGAAAAGTACCAGGAGCATTCCATAGAATGATTGGCATCCTTCTATATAAAAATGTGCCAAATAGACAAGTAAATGTTGTCTTTTCTTGATCCTCGGGGACTATATGGATTTGAAAATAACCCAAATATCTATCAAGTAAAAAATAATGGGACTTAATATCCAATCCTTCTAACATATGTTCAATAAAAGGTAAAGGAAAGTGGTCCTTCTGTGTGGCTTGATTCAGTTGACGGTAGTCAATAAAGACTCGCCAACTGTTTTGCACACGTGTTGGAACCAATTCATTCCTTTCATTTGACACAACTATTATTCCTATTTTTTAGGAACAATTTACATTGGTCCAACCCATTTACTATCAGATATAGGATAAATGATCCCCACAACATGTAATTTACTAACTTCAAATTTTACCACATCAAGGAGAGTGGGATTCAACCGGTGTTGAGATTGTCTTAAGGGCTTAGGCTCATCATCAAAAATTATATGGTACATACAAATAGATTGGATAATCCCAATAATATCAGTCAATTTCCATCCTATTTCATTTTTACACTCTCTTAAAAGGTTGAGCAGTTTCTATTCTTGTTGTGGAGAGAGGTTACTGGCAATAATGATGGAAAATTGGTCAATACCCTCAAGATATGCATATTTTAAATTAGAAGGAAGTTGTTTAAGTTTCAAAACCTATACTTTCTTGATTGAGGGAGGTAATTTAGGGGGAGTGAGGTCCATTAAACTGTCTATCTGCTCATGTTTATTCTCTAAAGATAAAGAATCTATTGAAATGAGATTTGTAGAATCATCAACGATCATGGGTACCTCTTAATGAACACACTAATTAATTAAAGCACAATATTTATATTTTTTAGAACCCACAAAACACTCAAAACATGAATCAAAACACAATTAATCCAAGGGTGAAGAAAAGGAAAATGAATCTAAATTTCGGTTGAGGAGAGAATTATGTGTGTGTGCATCGTTTGAGAGCACTTCCATCGAATAGACAGGAAGAGTGGATTTCTCTTCAACGGGGTGTTTCATAGCCTCAAGGATGTTAAAACTGACCTTTTCTCCCCCGAATTCCATGGAAATCGTACCATTAAGAACGTTGATGATTGTCTTTTCTGTTTTTAGGAATTGCCTCCCTGGTATGAGAGGAGCATGTACTTAGGTTCGGGTATCTTCCATCTCAAGAATGTAGAAATCTACAGGGAAGATGAGATTTTTCACTCTTATAATGACATCCTCAACCACTCCTGTTGGCCGCGTAGTACTTCGGTTGTCAAGTTTTATGAAAATTCCCATTGGTTGAAGCTCTCCAACCTGTAGAGAAGTGTACACAGAGTGAGGCATTACATTAATGGAAGCACCTAAATCCATCATATCATCAGAAAAGAAAGTCTCCCCTATGGTACAAGGTATTGTGAATGTGCATGGATCCTTGCATTTGGTTGGAATTTTTGGTTGAATCAAGGAAGAGACATTCCTCCACAAGTTAACTCTATTAGTCCCCTTTAGCCTTTGTCTATGGGTGCAAAGTTCTTTAAGAAATTTGGCATAACGGGTAATTTTCTTGACTGTATCCAACAATGGAATATTAACTTGAATGTTTTTAAACGTATACATTATTTCATTTTCAATCTCATTATCAAAGTATTTATTAGATTTAGAGAGTATTTTAGGGAAAGTAAGAGGAATGGATTGTTAATGGGAATCCTTAATGATAATTTGATTACCATTTTAATTTTTTCATTCATTGGAATCTTTTATGGGTGGAGAAAGAGTGTTTTCAAGAGGGGGACATAACTGTTGCATAGAATTAGTAGAAGGAAAAACTTCTTTACCACTACGAAGCATAACTCTACATACATTACCTTTATCATTCATATTGGAAATTGGTTGGGATGGTAGTTGTCTAGAACCTTTCATCTTAAGCTCACCAACGGTGTTCACCAATTTCCCAACTTCAGTTCGTAGGTCTTGAATTTCTGATTGTGTGCTTTGTTGGAACTGGAGGTTCTGGGTTTCCATTTTCTTCCCCATATCCTCGAGGCTTGGTTCAGATTTTGGAGGAGGAAAAGGATTGTTTTGAGAAGTTGAAGGATAAGAAGGTAACATACCTTGTCCTTGTTGATACCAATTTTGCTTAGGGTAGCTTGAGGTTCCTCCTTATCAGTACTGGGGTTGCGCTTTCCACCCTGGATTTGGATTTGGCTTGAATTTTCCTTTCTTGAAGGGAGGTTCTTTTTGGAATGGAAGCCCTGGAAACATGGTTGCACAAGACTCAGGCGATTCCTGAAGTTATGGGCACTGGTCATAGAAATGAGAATTTTCAGAACAAATAACACAATGTAATGGAACAGGAGGAGATTGTGAGTTACCTTGTGCCTGAGCTAATTTCCTTAGAAGGGTATGCATCTCATGAATCTTGTTATCTACCTTTTGTTCTATAGATGAATGACTTAACTCATAAACTCCTCGAGTTGGTAGAATAGCTCATGTACCAAATTGTTGTGCATTTTTTAGCCATGTTGGCTATTAAGTCACGAGAGGTAGAAAGAGTTTTAGCAACCAAGGCACCACCAGCTGATGCATCAATCATTCCACGATCCATGGGTATTAGTCCCTCATAGAAGTATTGGATTAATATTTGTTCACTAATCTGGTGGCGGGGGCAGCTTGAGAAGATTCGTTTAAATCTCTCGCAATATTCATGAAGGGTCTCTCCTTGTGATTGCCTAATGCCATAGATTTCTTTCCTAATAGATACAGTTTGGGAGGTAGGGAATAAATTCTCTAGAAAGAGTGCTTTTAGGTTATTCCATCCCTCAATTATGCTAGGAAAATAGTATATTCAATCTTTGGCTACAACATCAAGGGAGAAAGGGAAGGCCCTGAACATAATTAAGTCCTCAGACACATTTTTGGGTTTCATGGTGGAGCACACTATATGAAATTCCTTAAGGGGTTTATGAGGGTCCTCACCTGGAAGACCATGGAATTTAGGAATAAGGTGGATGAGGCCTGATCTCATCTAAAATTTGGCTGCTTCCTTGAGATATTGGATGTACGTTGGTTGGTACTCCATATCCAGGGTAGTCAGTTCTTTTAAGGTTCTATTATTTGCTGCCTTGTTTTCTTGGATATGATTGGGTTCAAATTTGTAATGGTTTATTAACACTTGAGGTTACACAATGGGTTCCTTAGTGTTACTTGATTTACCTTCTCTAGATGCCTTGATTTGTGTGTGAAGTGTCTTTTCAATTTCCAGGTCAAATTCAAGCAGGTTTTTTTTTCTGATCAGGTCATGCAAATAAGTCGTGAAGTTTTTTTTTAAATATGGATAAAATAAATTAATAAGGGTGAAAAGAGAATATAATTTTATAATACAGAATTATAGAGAGGGGTATGGAGAAGAAGAAGAGGATAGATAGGGAGAGAGAACACAAAAAAAAACAACCAAAAATAAAGACAAAAACCCAAAACAAAAACAAACAAATGGGGGTGGGGTATTGAAATGATTACTAATTAAGAAGTAAAATAAATAAATAAAAGGAAATAAAGAAAATAAATGATCTTGAATCCCCAGAAACGGCACTAAAAATTGATCTCATTGTCAAGAATGTTAGATTAGTTGTTTAATTTTGACTAGAATTTCTGCAGTACAACAACAACCCTAGGTCATCTCTCGACGGAACCTTATATCATTAATTTTAAAAGAGGGTTTTGATTATGAAAGTAGAAAGGTACATCGGGTTTATTAATTCTTGGTTTTGATGATAAAATATGACAATAGAAAATGAAAGTGATAAAACAAAGTTGGAGTAGACAAGATTGATTCAACGTGATCAACCCAGGGTACTCTCATGATATTCATCCTTCATTGCTTCATGATATCGGGTTATGATATTTTAATACATGGTTTGTAAAACCTAGAACCAGACTTTTATTGAGTTTATACTAGTATACCTCCTAGGGTTCAGTCCAAAACACACAATGATTCACCGTACACTGGTGGTGATTTGGTGATTTGTGTTCGACATCATAACCGAAACTCACCAAGGAAACACACGAATAACTCGATGTGCTGTCCGAGTTTGTATGTTATTTCATTATAATACTATGACATAAATGTACATGACCTTGATAGTGTTTATGTGAGTTATTCGTGTGTTTCCTGGTTGTTTATATAGGGAAAGGGCCCCACCATTCCATCTCCATATAAGGTTCCCTTCATTGATCCAACTTCTAGACACAAAACCTCTGTACGAATCGGCACCTATCCTCCTCCATCTTTAACTAAGCCAAATACCCGAACCATGGTGCCCACCTTTGTGGTTGATCCTCCAACCCCTTCCACCATAGATGACCTCAATATGGAGGGTAAGCTGTAGACACCCATTGTTCTGGAGGGTACATTTGATGCAGATTTCAATGAAATTGATTTTACATCCATGTTTTTTCCTTGTACCATCTACTTTTGTACTCTGTTTAGGTTTAGGTATTTTATACTACTTTTATTCCATTTATCCATATTGCATCATTGATTATATATATGGGTGAGATACCGTTTTTTTATTTAATTATTCATCTCTTATTTTCATTTCACTACTGCATAACTTTATCTATGTCTAGCTATTATACCTCTTATATGGTTATTAACACGCCTCTCCTTCCATCATTTTCACTCCTACATCGGAAGTCTTAGCATCTCGCTAATGTCGAGTGCCATATTGAGGAGATCTCACTTGATATTTGTTCTCATTAGGGGTCACATCCATGATGTTATCAAATTATATTATTTAACCATGAGATTCATGCTCAGAAATCACCCAAGGTGGTTAATCCTACCAAGCATCCCCATGAGCTTGATGACACAGCCACCAATTATTATAGGTGGAAATAGAGTTTTGAGCATATGGAAGACACTGACTAATTCATTTTTCCGTTTGTTTTGCTGATGATGTTTTTGTTTTCACTTTATGGGAGGTTGCCCAAATTTTTTTAATTATTTCATTCATGTGATTAGGATTGTTGTTTTCATATTTGTTTTATTTTTTTATAGTTCATCCCAAAACATCACCATACTCACCTTCTTATATTTATATGATCTGATTTTCCTTACAACTAACTATATTCACCTACCATTTTTCCACTTCCATCTAGACTTAACCCTCTAGACTATTGTTTTATCTAGTGAAGTTATTTTTTTCTAACTATTGTTTTAGGAATCCCACTAAAATCATAATCCAAAAAAGTTTTCTTGTAGGATGAAATTCACCACAGTGAGATCTCAATTCCCTAATTTCAATTTCAAATCGTTATTTCATTTTTATTCACATCTATTTATATATCTCCCAAAATACTATTTAGAACAATGACTACACTACTTCATTTTATGTGTGGGGGTATTCCTTGATATTCATTGTCCATACACTTTAATTATTGCTTGTTTTCACTTATCTAGGAGACATTTATCATTGAAATCATTCTTTAAACTTGAAATATCATTATACCGAATTAAATACAAGACGAATTAATTTTGGAGATTATTGAAAAGCATTTTTTCCTATTTATAATTATTATAATGATTGTTGATTTGAGTAATTTAATTAAAATTAAATATTCTTTCAATTTCATTTAACTTACTTATCACTAGATTTTATACCATGAGCGATTTCCCATTATTTTTGTATACACCTCTTCCAAATAGGATTCCAGACTTACACTATCATATTATTTTCTAACTACATTTCTTAAGATATATGTGGGATATGTAAACATATCATAACATTCATTAAGATATTATTAAGGCTATGATTAAACAAATACATTTTTCAATTGATTGAGGCAATTATGATAGCCAAATTTTCCTGAGACCCACCTATACATCTTTCCTTATTTAGCTTCTAGTTGCTATGAATAACCATGTTAGGATGGAGATGTTTCCAACCTATTATCCCTTCCCACACTTCTCTTGGTTCGATGCATGATTTTCCTTTAAATACATATATGGTAATTTTCACCATTAATAGAGACGAAATGTTAGAACAGAGGATATGTACAATGTCACTTTCACCAGACAAGTATAATGTCGTCCATGATTGCTTTTGAACATTTCTTCACTTACCTTATTCCTTTAAAAAAATGGTAAAAAAAATAAATTGGATTCCATATTAAGAAGTTCAAAAGTCACCATTACCAGACCTATGAATCCATTAATAGATCATATGTGGATAGGAAATGGATGTGGGACCTATCCTAGACAAGATTTTAGAAAAATAAATAAAAATAAAAATAAAGGAACAAGGGTACTTTCTTGATAATTACATCATATACTCATAGACACACTTGATTTGTTGGATCATGGACACATTTTTTTTAGGAGGAGTAACATAATCTCATTGTTAATGAAATTCATGCATTATACTTTATATCTTACCCCCCTTTTGAGCTTGATTTCTATTTTCCATCCACCTTTGGTCAGCCTCTGACTATTTTGGACCTTATTATTGAATCCCTCATGATTGATTTTGTATTTTTATTTATGAATTATAGATATTAGAACTAATTCAAGACTATTAATAAGAACATGTCTTCAGGGTATGAGCATAAGTCTAATTACATTTTACCTATATTGGTGATATAAAATTTTTTGTGATGTAAATTGAAGAATTGGTATATCATTTAAATAATAGTAAAGAAATTTTAATTAAAGAAGGAAATAATTTGAATAAATAACTAAACAATTAGGCATGATTGATTTTCTCTATATGATTGGTTCTAGAGGACTGACTTTTTTATGATTATACTTAGTTTTATTTTCCTTCATGTAATTCAAGTATCTTTTCTTAAATTGTTACTTTTGGAAGAACTATTGAGATGATTTTTTCTTAAGGATAAGAATTTTTTGAGTATGGGGGAATTTGATAAGCTTAATTTATATATACATATTTTATATATTTAATTAATTATTACACGTGTTTCATTTTATAATTCAATTTTTCTTAGTTTTTTCATATGAATTAGGCATTTTAGACTCAAATTGAGAAATTCTGAAAAGTAGAAAAACGTATTTTACATGTCATGTACAATATACATGATGTCTAGTCCTTATTCAAAGTATGGCTGAAAACCCACAAACTAGCCTATAAAGAAATTACATAATTTGAACACAATACACGATGTGTATATGTATTACACATTATGTGAATTTCAAAATAACAATCCTACTAAAAGAGAATCAAATATATGGCGTGTAGAACATTGATGGTGTGTGATGTTTGAGAACCAACTCAGTTTAATATAAGATCCTGTTTTTTGGATAAATTTTTTGATCTCAAATACATGGCATGCATCCTTATTATGGGATGTGAATATGTAGGGAAAAATCCAATTAAATAAAATCCATGACGTGAATTCTTTAAAATTCATTTATATTTCAATCTATTTATATTTTTTTAGTAATATATCATAGAAGGAGGGCCCATACCTAAAAATATTTTCTTGTTTTCTTCTCTCATTTTCTTCATTTTTCCATTTCAAACCCAGTTTTAATTCATCCTTATGTTTGTTTTATTAAGAAAAATTTCATTTCATTTCATTATTCATCCATTCTTCAATAATTGTACTCCAGTTTCCATCTCAGTGCTCATTCTCGATACCGTTCACCAATATTTATCAACACTTTTTGTTTCATAATTATTTCTACATTAAGAGTAAGTACTTGATTGGATCTGAATTGGTTTTAATTATTTAAATGTCACCTGTTAATTTTTTTAATCCTAGATTTCATATTTTTCATTTGTTTCATGATAAAGTATACCGTATTTAGTTTTACTTTTCTTTTGATCAACACTTCTATGTGTACCTAATCCGCTTAGGGTTTGGGGTCAAGAGTAGGGGTGTTTCTGAACCTAATATATCCAGGAATTGAACTTCGGTAACCCTATGGCTAGTAATTTTGTTAAAAATATTTTTTCATCCTATTATATTGAACAACCTTGACAATGCGAGGTGAAATTTAATGAACCTAACAAATTTGGAGTTAAGTAGGCTTTGACTATTAGCTTGTGACACTTTTTGCATAGAAGCTAAGTGTAATTCCTCTAGGTTGTTAGTTATACCCGAACCAATGGATAGTTTCAGCATAGGTAGAACCAATTGATTTACCAAATCTAATTGGTGAATCTTGCAGTGCTTTCCAGCCTAATCCATTTGACTATTCCTAGATATATTTAAGATTTTCTTCTACCAAGGGACCTAAATTTGACCCTTCTCCATTATTATTTATCTGAATTAAATCCAAATAAAAAAATAGAAAACCCCAATCTTTAATAGTTTACATTAGGAATACTTCCATAGGTTTTTTTAAAATGTTTTCTTTCTTAATAGTGATCCATGTGGTTTCAACCCCACATATCCTATAACAACCCTGCTGTTTATTACACACTTAAACATGATTAATTATATATAATTATACTTAAGACAAATCCAAGGATCAAGAGGTATAATGTCTTGGGAAATTAGTAACATTACATAACAACATAAAACATAAAATACAACATCTTTATTTCAAACTTCTTTGACCCGACCAACTCATTCCTTTGTACTTAACACTACATGGGATAACTTGAGGGCATGAATAATAAAGGGGTGAGATATAAAGCCCGATAAGGGAGTAAACATGGCATAAAATGAAGAATAAAATAAATGTTAGGCAACAGGAATATCAATAGAGAATAAGAGAAACTTGAACATAAAGTCATGATATAGCATGATTATCATAACATGGAAATGTAGAAATGACTTAAAACATGATATTATCATGAGCCAAGGATCATTGCACATGGATTAGAATGAGTAAACCCTTATTACATATGAATTTTCAAGATTAAACCATCATTTCACATGGATTTTCATGAGTAAACCCTCATTTCACATGGCGTTGTTGAGTCAATAAGGTTTTCCTTATGACTTTTCCATTCCTTCCTGTTTTGAAAATCACAAACATCTTATACTTAAGCAAATCGATATTTTACCTCCATAAGGAAAATTTTATCCTTTAAGGAAATTTACCCTGACCTAGATTTTCTTATACAGATCAATATTTTTCTTAAATATAAAAACCGGATTCATACCCAAAACCCTGAAATCATATAATGTTAAGATTTAGAGTATTCTGTTTTTAGGATCCGAATTCTAGATGTGAACTGTAATGAAGTTCCACTACGAATTTTGGATGTGAACTGTAATGAAGTTTGACTCCGAACTTTCATGAGTTCGACTCCGAACGCTTCTAAAAGTTCGACTCTGAACTTTCATGAGTTTGACTCCAAACTCTTATGAAGTTCGACTCTGAACTCTTATGAAGTTTGACTCTGAACTTTCATGAGTTCGACTCTAAACTCTTATGAAGTTCGACTCGGAACTTTCATGAGTTCGACTCCGAACTCTTATGAAGTTCGACTCCAAACTTTCATGAGTTTGACTCTGAACTCTTCTAAAGTTATACTCCAAACTTTCATGAGTTTGACTCCGAAATCATCTAAAGTTCAACTCTGAACATTCATGAGTTCGACTTAGAACTCTAATGAAGTTCGACTCCGAACTTCTGCATGTTCAGATTCTGAACTCTGGTGAAACTTGACTCCGAATTCCTACAAAACAGAATCCAAACATTTCTTTAACATAGACTCTGAATTCCATTTTGGTTAGACTCCGAAATTTTATTTACTTACACACCGAATTCTTGTTTTTCTTATGATTACACATGTTTAATTGTAAAATGATGTCATGATTTTAGTTACACATGTTTTGTTATAAATCAATGTCGTCCATTCAGTTTCTAATTAACCGTTGGTTTAGTGACACGTGTTCAGGTCCCTCCAAATTTCATGGAAAATATGACTGTTGGAGAGGGAGCCGACCGAGCCTATAAATAGGAGCTCATTTGAAAGAGCTCAGTAAAAAGTTGATCGATCTAGAGACCACACGCTGTTAAGGTGATTTCTAGAGAGAGAATCTTTTCATGCTTTGTGCGTACTGAACCGTTCATTCAGATTGCTTCGTGCGACTCCGAATGTTGGTGATTACATTCGAGGACTTCTGAGAATAGGAAGACAGAGGTTCCGACTACCTTGAAGTTCGAGGGATTCCTTGCTAAGGAAGACATAGGTTCCAACTACATTGAAGTTGAGGACTTGCGGGGATAGAAAGATAGAGATTCCGATATTAGTATCGAGGGCTTACCCTGGTGTGGGTAAGACAGACTTGCCTGAAAGTATAAATCAAGGGAACTTTATCCAAGGTTGTTGGATACCCTTCTCTTTGGGTTAAAAGACTTATATCTTGTTACTTGTAGTTTTAACACTTGTTTTTCCACTTCATTGTGTATTGTAAGGAAAGTATAAACTTCTTATATTTCCTTACACTTGTACTCTAATTAGTTTATATTCTATACGCTTTAAGGTAGAATATCATATTTTAAACTTTAGTTCCAATTTTCCAATTGGTGATTAGAGCTGTTGTGAATCTCCTTTGCTTAACTTTATTAAACATAGTTTTCTTTTCTTTTCTAAGGAAATGTTTAAAGTGTACAATTCACCCCCCCTCTTGTATACTGAGCATCTACATCATTATTTTGATCCTACAATTGGTATCAGAGCAGGTCTCTGAAATACTTATACTCACATATAAGTTTTTCCTTCTCACCTTTTCATTATTCTTCATCATTTATTAGAAAGACTTTTTCATTCCAAAAATTGTCATTCCGAATTATCATTCTGAATTCTTCATTCCAAACCTTGTGGTTACAAACTTTTTCTACTAACAAGTTTGGTTGCCAAAGTTTTTTCTTAAGAATGGCTGGAATAAATGTGGGTTCTATTGACAATCTAAATCCTACAAGACCACCAATCTTTGATGGTAATTACTATGAGTATTGGAGAGATGGAATAAAGACTTTTGTGATCAATACTGGAGTGGATAATTTTTTTATTCTTACTGGTGATTATAAAATTCATGATAAGGAAGCTAGAACTTTCACTAACTAGGAAAAGCAAGAGTATCAACTCAATTATAAGGTACGAAATACTTTACTATGTTCAATGACTAGAAATATATATATCCAAATCTCTTCTTGTGAAGCAGCTAATTGTATATGGAAGAAGTTAGAGGTTACACACTTTGGCACTTCTATAGTGATTGAAACTATGAGATCTATGCTTAGAGCTGAATACCGTGGATTCAATTTTCAGTATAGAGAACCAATCTATAATGTTCAACAGAGGTTTATGACTATTGTAAACAGCTTACAGTCTATGGGAGAGGAAGGGTTAGGTGATAATGCTCATGTTGACAAGATTATTGATATTATGCCTAATGAGTGGGAATCAAAGAGAAAAACAATTGGTGAGAACAGGAAGGTCACTCAAATTTCGTTAGATGAGATATTTGGAACTCTTCTCCAACATGAAACAAGAATGAAGAGAGATGATGACAACATCAAGAAGAAGAATGGAAATGGTACTGTTGCTTTTACAACAACATCAAATCATATGAAAGCTAAGACTCCTGAGAGAGTAACTAGATACAAGTCTAAGAATGTGGTTATTCAATCAGAATCTAGTGATAGTGAAGTCTCAGAGAATGAGTTAGCAAATCTTTCTTGAAGGATGAACAAGATAGCTGGCCAGAGAAATTTCCAATCCATGTATAAGAAAAATGAAAGGAAAGATAGGAAAGATGGAGAAGTTACTTGTTATGAATGCAAGAGAGCTGGACATATTAGACCAGATTGTCCTTTGCTCAAAAAGGAAGAAAGGAAAGAGAGGCATTCTAAAAGGAATAGAAAGAAGTACTACAAGTCCAAAGCTAAGAAAGTTCTAAAATCGAATGACACCTGGAGTGCCAGTGGTGGTGACTCTTCAGATGAATCTTCTGATTATGAATCTTCGGGATAGAAGAATCTTGGTCTTATAGCCGTATTACCTATTAACAATCATTGTTTCATGGCTAAGGTACGAAATGTTGAATCATTGACCAATGTATATTTAAATTATAATGATAGTAAGTATTACAACTCTTTAGATGAAGAATCCTCTTCTGATGAAGAAAATACTTCACCTAACTATGAAGAAATTTCTAGGATTGCGAAACTTCTTGAGATTGAAAATTCAAACCTCAATAAAAAACTTGATAAGGAAAACAATAGGAATATTATTCCTATAAAAGAAATATCACATATTTCTAAAGATCTTGATAAGAAAAATGCTTCTTTTATAAGTATTTCAAAAAATATTGAAGAAGTAAGCTCTGATAAGAACAACCTTTCTAAAGAGTTAGAAAAAGTAATTTCTAAGAAAAGTGTTTTCGAGCCTATCTTTAGTTCTAAATCTAATGATTTTGAAGATAAAAACTTGGTTATAAAACTCAAGTCTGAAATTTTTTCCTTAAATAAGTGTTTATCAAACATTACCCATGGTAAAGAAAATTTAGAAAAATGTATTCACAAATACGACCTTTAAGAAACAAATCCAGATTTGGTTATACCCATGCAAAACCAACTTTTAGTAACAACTACTTTGTTCCACAAAGTTCCCCATTTTGTACCAAGTGTCAATGTGGTGGTCACTGGGCAAATAATTTTTCTTTAAATAAAACCCTATCTTTAGGTTTTCATAAAGCTTACTTTTCTAAGAAGGTGTGGGTGTTTAAAATTTTTTTATCTGGAAATCTCGGATCCAAACAAGTTTGGATTCCGAAAGTCTAATAATTTTCTTTTTTTCAAGAAGATAAATGAAGTACTTACAACAATACATGGTACATGGATAGTGGATTTTCCCGGAACATGACTGGTAACAAAATCTATTTTGAAAATATTATCAAGACGAAAAGTGGAAAGTTAACTTTCGGAGATAATGCTCAGGGATAAATTGTTGGTATAGGTAATATTGTTCTTCTTGGTAAAACTTTGATTTCAAATGTTTTATTTGTTAAGGGTATTAAGAAAAACCTCATTAGCATAAGTCAGTTATGTGATGAAGGATACCGTGTGAATTTTAGGAATGACAAATTCTTAGTTCACAATTCTGAGGAAGAATTTATTCTCTCAACCAATAGGCGAGAAAATGTTTACACTTTGAACTTATAAGAACTCAGGAGCCAAGACCTACCTTTCTTAAGTGCAATGGAAGATCATTCTTGGTTATGGAATAGAAGACTAATTCACTGTAACCTTAGAAACTTATGTAAAATTTATAAAGAGAAACTACTTAAGGATGTATCAGAGCTTAGATTCGATTCTTCTAAAGTTTGTGATCCTTGTTAATATGGCAAGAGACATAAATCTAGTTTTAAATGAATCGGTGAAGTCTCAACAACTGATTCATTACATTTAGTGCACATGGATCTTTTCGGTCCAACACAAACTGGAAGTATTGGAGGCAAATACTATGTGTTTGTTCTAGTTGATGATTACACCACATTTACTTTGGTTGATTTTCTAGAAAAGAAGTCTGAATATTTTTCTTATTTCAAAAGTTTTAGATCACAAGTTAAAAATGAGAAAAATATTTCACTGAAAACTATTCATAGTGATTTTGGATGAGAATTTCAAAATTCTGATTTTGAAACTTTTTGTAGTATAAAAGATATTACTCACAACTTTTCAGCACCTAGAACTCCTCAACAAAATGGTGTAGTTGAAAAAAGAAATAGAATTCTTCAAGAGATAACTAGAACCATGTTGAGTGAATATTCTATAGCTACACATTTCTGGGATGAAGCTGCAAGTACTTCTTGTTATACTATAAACTGAGTTTTTATTAGACCTTTTCTTAATAAAACTCATTATGGGTTATGGAATGGTAGAAAACCAAAACATTCATACTTCAAGGTTTTTGGTTGCAAATTATTCATTCTGAATACTAAAGATAATTTACATAAATTCTCACTAAAATCTGCTGAAGGAATTTTCTTAGGCTACTCCACAACTTCTAAGGCTTATAGAGTTTTCAATAAACATACTTGTACTATTGAAGAAACAGTGCATGTAAAATTTGATGAGTCTGATCCTTTTGTTTTTAAACCATCCCAACCTACATCCTCATATGTGTTTTCAAAAACAAATTATCAACCTTTGATAGAAGATCCTTCTGATAAGGAAAATGTTCAAGAAGATACTTCTGAAACATTTACCCCAGAATACTTTCTACCCTATGTTGATGAACAAGTTTTACAAAACCCAAACCAAGTTTTCCTTAAAAATCATCCCGGTGATAGTATCATTGGTGATGTAAATCAACCTGTAAGGACTAGAAGTTCTTTAAGAAATGAAGTGGAACATCTAGCATTTCGTTCCCAATTAGAACAAAAAAGCACTGACAAATCTTTAGGAGATGATGATTGGATCAAATCCATGCAAGATGAACTAAATGAATTTGAAAGGAATAAATTCTGTACCTTGGTTGAAAGACCTAAGGAAACTTCTGTTATTGGAGTAAAATGGGTCTTCAGAATCAAGTGTGATGAAAATGGAGTCATTGTAAGAAATAAAGCTAGACTAATTGCTAAAGGCTATAATCAGCAAGAGGGAATAGACTATGAATAAACCAATGCTCTAGTAGCTAGACTTGAATCTATTAGTATTTTACTTGCCTTTGTAGAAATCTTCAATTTTAAACTTTTTCAAATGGATGTGAAATGTGATATTCTTAACATTTATGTTCAAGAGGAAGTTTTTGTTGAACAACCTCCTAGATTTGAAGACACAAAACATCATGATCATGTTTTTAGACTTACCAAAGCATTGTATGGCCTTAAACAATCCCCACGAGCCTGTTATGATAGACTTATAGGATTTTTGCTTCAAAATTACTATGTTAAGGGAAATTCATATCTAACCCTTTTTATAAAGAATGATAAGAAAAATGTTTTGATTGTTCAAATTTATGTTGATGAAATCATATTTGGTTCAACTCAACCATCTTTAACTAATTATTTTGCAAGTCTAATGAAATATGAGTTTGAAATGAGTATGATAGGTGAGTTAACATTTTTCCTTGGTTTTCAAATTTCTCAAAAATCAGAAGGAACCTATATATATCAACATAAGTATATTAAATATATTCTTAAAAAGTATGGTTATGACAATACTAAGAGTATAGGTACTCCCATCGGTACCTAAAACTCCTTAGATCTTGATGAAGCTGGGAAATCAGTAGATCAAACGTCTTTTAGAGGTATGATAGGAAGTTTAATTTACTTAACAGCTAGTCGACCAGACTTAATGTTTTCAGTATGCTTATGTGCAAGATATCAATCCAATCCTAAGGAATCTCACTTAAAGGTGGTAAAAAGAATTTTTCGCTACCTAAAGGGAACCATGGATCTAGGATTATTTTATACTTCTAGAAATTATTTTATCCTAAAAAGCTTTTCGGATGCTGACTTTGGTGGATCTAGAATGGATAGAAAGAGTACATCCGAAGCTTTTCATTTCATAAGAGATTAATTAGTTTCTTGGTCCTGCAAGAAGCAACATTCTGTATCACTTTCCACTACTGAAGCTGAATATGTAGCAGCTGGATGTTGTTGTGCTCAAGTGTTGTGGATACAACACACACTCACAGATTATGGCCTAATTTTTACTAAGACTCAAATTTTTTGTGATAACACATTTCCATTTCCCTCAGTAAGAACCCTACACATCACTCTCGTGCAAAACACATAGATAGTAGGTATCAATTTCTTAGGGATCACACACTTAAATGAGATATCATTCTTCAGTTTATCGGAACGAAATATCAACTTGCTGATATTTTCACAAAATCATTACCCTCTGATAGATTTGAATACATTAAACAAAATTTAGGAATGATAACCGTAAGGTAATAATTTTTCATTAACTTCTTGTTGAACAATTCTCCTAACAGTAATAAACTCTTTTTCATAGGGGGAATACATTTTATTGTTATTGTAACTAAAATTTTTGTAATCGGTTTTTCAAACTTTTTGTAACTAAAATTTCTGTAATCTGTCCAAAATTTTCGTAGTCAGTTTTTGAAACATTTTGGAACTGAAATTTCCTGAACTACAATTTCTGGAATGGAAATTTCTGGAACTAAAATTTTCGCAATGGAAATTCTTAGAATGAAAACTTTCAGAATGGAGATTTTCGTACTGACAAGTATCGTAATGAAAATTTCCGAAACTGATATTTTCTTACTAGAATGTTCATAATATGTTTTTTTAATTCATTTTTTCAAGAAGAATATTACTAATTATGAAAAATATTTCTAGCCAATCCGAAAGGTATGATTTCCTTAAAGTTTTTTAATCATATTTTTCTTGCTGGTATTTTCCTATCTTTTAAAATAATATGGATTCTATTTTTCCTTAAACTTGAATGCTTTCCTAAAAACCTCAAAAGATTGGAGTCATGTTTTTCTTGCTAGAGTGTTCTCAACCATCAAATCAGATCAAAAAGTTTTTCAACCATTAGATGGATTTTGGAAGACCAAAGGTCACATCCATCGCCTATATAAAGGGGACCCCAAGACTCGTCCCACATCGGTTTTTCAAAGCTTTCGCGTCTCGAAGCCCTGCTGCTCTTCTTAAGACCGGTTCCGATATTTGCAAAGCCATTCCGAATCCTTCAGATCTCTCTGTTCTGAATGTCTGTTGAAGCAACATATCATGAAATGTCAACTTCAAAGCCAATATCAAAGTGGTTAGTCTTCAGGGAAAGGTTGGTGCATCCGGATTTTTACAAGCTTGATTCTATTATAACCAAGAATATCATATTGAATAGTTGGGAAGATATATGCTTGTTCAAATCAGAAAAATAGGATCCAGTTTACACCGATTTGCTGATCGAGTTCTATGAGTCTGTTTCCTTCTAGATGGAAGATGGCAGAGAGTGGTTTTCATTTAAGTCTTATGGGAAGACATACATGTTATCATACACCAAGGCCGCGAGCTTGGTTGGTTTTTCCTATGATGGGGAAGCTGAGTTTTGCTCACATAAGATTCTACATGATCAAGGAAGTTTCAACAAGGTGAAGGCTTTAAAATTCCTTGGACTTAAGAATGCTAAGACTACTAAGATTTCTCATATCACTCTGAACAATAAGATTCTACAGCTCTGGGTACCAAGTTTTCTCGTACCAAGAAGAGGTGACAAGGATAATTTGAAGAAAAGTGATATCTATGTCTTAGATTTCTCGGTAAATCTAAGAAAGATAAATTTGTTGAGACATGTCTTGATAATGATCCAGAACATCAAAGAAGGGAATTTGGGAGCTCAAATAATTATGTACCCTTTCTTACTATCTAAGCTGATAGTTTAGTGCATAGAATCCTTTAAGGTTTCATGCAAATCAAATGTTCAGAATTGTAAGCTTATGCTGGTAAGTGATGATACTTTGAAGAGGATAAATATGGGTTATTCTAGTGAATCCGGAGAATTCTACCCTCTTTCTATGGAAGAGGTTGAGGCTCTTCAGAAAGGAACACAGACTTCGGAACCATCAAAAAAGGAAAGGAAGAAGAGAAAGCTTAAGGAAGTTGTTGTTGAAGAAGAAAATCCCAAGTCTAAGGAAACTCAGTCTACTCCCCCCAAACCGAAGAAACAAAAATCTTATACGGATGAAGTTTCTGCAAAGTTGAGTGAAGACAAGGAGAAGAGGAAAGAAGAGGATCCACAATTCGGATTGGACCCTGCAGAGGCTAATGCCTTAAAAGAAAGAGTTGCGGAAGAGTTAGAGATGCAGGCGAAAAGAAGAAAATGAAAAGAAAGTGTCTGAAGCTGAAGTGGTGAAATCTTTGCTGAAAGCTACAGAGTCAGCTTCTGAGTGGATTCTGATTCCGGAAACATTCCTTACAGAACCTTCTTTACCAGAAACTCCAGCTAAGAACTATGTCACTCCGGAAAAATCCAAGGGTAAAGAAGTAGTTGAAGAAGCTGAAAAAGAAGCTGCTAAAGAAGTTGTTGAAGAAGTTGAAAAAGAAGATGCCGAAGAAGTAGAGGAAGAGGTTGAAGAAGAAGAAGAAGAAGAATAGGTAAGGGAAGATTTGGATTCCTTGATCAAGAAGGTAGAGGTTTATAAAGATAAGGCAGAATCTGCAAAGTTAGTAACTCCAGGAAAGGGAGGTGAGGAAGGTAGTAATAATGATGATAGCAACAACAAGAAGAAGAAAATGTTTTGTATGATGACGAAGAATATTATGAGAGGAATTTTCTTGAGGAAGGACGAAAAAAGGAGAAATCATATGAAGACCTGATTATTCAAGTTACTGAATCTGAGGAAGTATCTCCTAATGAAGAACAAATTCCGAAATTTGATAAGGGGAAGCAAGCTCTTATGGATACTCCAACAAAAGAAGTCTTCAGGAAGAAGGATGTTGGTGGTTCTTCTAAGAGGAAACTGATGCAAATTGAAGAAGAACAATATCCAAGAGATTTATCTGATTCGGAGTCATCATCTCATGGGAATGATTTTGTGGTGGAATTTCTGAAGAAGTTGGTGGACACCATTCCGATTTTTCCAACTATATACTCCAAATGCCAGATGCTGCAACAGAGTATGAATCAGAAATCGGATTCCTTATCCATGGTCATGGATAAGTGTGTGAAGATCGAGGCCGAAAATAAAAGTTTTCTTATCAACTATGATGTGCATATAATGTCTTACAGCAAAATAACCCTCTGGTCTAAGAAGGTTGAAGAAGACATGGCTGACTATGATAATTTTCAGAATGAGGTCAAAGATGCTTTTGACACCAAAGATAAAAAGATTGAGAATCATAAAGATGATCTGATTGATGAGCAGAGTTATCGGAGTCAAAAAGTGAAGGAACTAAATGACAAGGCAAATTCTCTGGCTCAAAATTTTATAAGTGATAGAAATATCCGGATCGAGCTTCAGAAAAGACTCGAAAAGCAAGATGAATTGTTAAAGATGCAGAAAGAAGCTATTGAGGCTCAGACAGAGGCTTTGAAAGCCCAAGAAGAAAATACAAAATCCTTGGAGAGGCAAGTCGAGGAAGACCAAAGAGACCTAAAGAAGCTCAAAAAATTGTTAAAGAAGCTGATTCCAAAGGAAAAGGAAGACAAATAAACCCACTCTGATCTTTTTTTGTATTTGTCTTTCTTTGTAAAATTTTCCCAACTTTAATGAAATGTTATTTCGTTGGTTGTATCTTGTTATGTACTAATGTTTAAGGTACCATATTTTATTTTCCATTCCCTTCAATTCTTTTTGAAAATCACAAAGGCTGATAAGGAAAAAGAACTACTCCTAAGGGGGAGAAAGAAAAATTTAAAATGAAGAGGAAACATTTCTAAGTGAAATATCCTTAAAGTAAGGGGGAGTTTCTCACTACGAAGTTTATCATTCCCATGATAATGAAAACTCCGCTCCGGAAATTCAGAATACAATCCTTAGAGTTTCAATTCCTAAGGGGGAGTTAGTTGTATTCAATTTTATCCATGAACAAAGGGAGATAAGTTTTAATTTCAAAGTCTAATTAAAATTTTCAAAGTCCTTATATTATTTTTCGTAAGGATGTTTGTGCTCTCCAAAAAGGAGGAGATTGTTGAGTCAACAAGGTTTTCCTTATGACTTTTACATTCCTTCTTGTTTTGAAAATCACAAACATCTTATACTTAAGAAAATCAATATTTTACCTCCATAAGGAAAATTTTCTCCTTTATGGAAATTTACCCTAACCTATATTTTCTTATACATATCAATATTTTTCTTAAATACAAAAACCGGATTCATACCCAAAACCCCGAAATCATATAAGGTTATGATTTGGAGTATTCTGTTTTTAGGATCCAAATTCTAGATGTGTATTATAATGAAGCTCCACTCCGAATTCTGGATGTGAACTGTAATGAAGTTCGACTCCGAACTTTCATGAGTTCGACTCCGAACTCTTGTAAAAGTTCAACTCCTAACTTTAATGATTTCGACTCCAAAATTTCATGAGTTCGAATCCGAAATCTTATGAAGTTAGACTCCACACTTTCATGAGTTCGACTCCGAACTCTTATGAAGTTCAACTCTGAACTTTCATGAGTATGACTTCGAACTCTTCTAAAGTTGGACTACAAACATTCATGAGTTCGACTCCGAACTCTTCTAAATTTCGACTCCAAACATTCATGAGTTTGAATCATAAATCTTATGAAGTTCGACTCCGAACTTCTGCATGTTCAGATTCTGAACTCTGATGAAACCAGACTCTAAATTCTTATAAAAAAGAATCTGAACATTTCTTTAACATAAACTCTGAATTCCATTTTGGTTAGACTCCGAAATTTTATTTACTTACACTTTGAATTCTTGTTTTGCTTATTCTTACACTTATTTAATTGTAAAAAAATGTCGTGCTTTCAGTTACACATGTTTTATTATAAAACGATGTCGTCCATTCTGTTTCTAATTAACCATTGGTTTAGTGACATGTGTTCAAGTCCCTCTGAATTTCATGGAAAATATGACCGTTGGAGAGGGAGCCGACCGAGCCTATAAATAGGAGCTCATTTGAAAGAGCTCAATAACAAGTTGATCGATCTAGAGACCACACGTTGTTAAGGTGATTTATAGAGAGAGAAGCTTTTCAAGATTTGTGCATACTGAACAGCTCGTTCAGATTGCTTTGTGCGACTCCGAATGATGGTGATTACATTCGAGGACTTCCGGGAATAGGAAGATAGAGGTGCCGACTACCTTGAAGTTCGAGGGATTCCTTGCTAAGGAAGACAGAGGTTCCAACTACCTTGAAGTTGAGGACTTGTGGGGATAGCAAGATAGAGATTCTGATCTTTGTATCGAGGGCTTACCCTATTGTGGGTAAGATAGACTTGCTTGAAAGTATAAATCAAGGGACCTTTATCCAAGGTTGTTGGATACCCTTCTCTTTGGGTTAAAAGACTTATATCTTGTTAAATATAGTTTTAATACTTGTTTTTTTGCTGAATTATGTATTGTAAGGAAAGTATAACCTTCTTATATTTCCTTACACTTGTACTCTAATTAGTATAGATTCTATACGCTTTAAGGTAGAATCTCATATTGCAAACATTTGTTCCAATTTTCCAATTGGTGATTAGAGGTGTTGTGAATCTGCTTAGTTTAACATTGTTAAACTTAGTTTTTTTTCTTTTATAAGGAAATGTTTAAAGTGAAAAATTCACCCCCCTCCAGTATATTGAGTATCTATATCATTATTTCGATCCTACAGGCGTATCATGATACTAAAAATTACCTAATGCATTGGAGCTCTATTAGGGTGTACCCTTTATAAACATTTCATTTCATGCATAAGTGTGCCACATGAGTCATATAACATAGAATATTTCAACATCATAGGATATTACATGATTAAAGAATTAGTAATATGTAAATTTAAGTACAATTAAATATTTATATGTTCATAAAGGTGAATACCCTTTATAGATAAATGGGTATGGTATTCACTACACGATGATTTTGGCTTAGAAAATAGCAGTGCAATTTCGGCAGTATAACATTGTCATATGGAAATTCATTGGGTTGATGTGAGGGAAATAGGTATCTATTTATTAATAAATGAAATAAATAGTAATGGGATCATGGAACATAATATCCCATCATATAAAATGGAATTGAGATTCAAAATTTTGGATAAATACCTGAATGGAAATAAAAAGAGAGAAATCTCTTACAGAATTTTGACATGGTAACTGGTATACATGGGGGGAATTAATGGGAGGGAAAGTGGTATCTAATCATTAAAAAATAAGTATGTAAGTATGGTTGAGGTTCTAAATCATACCCAACATTTTTAATTGAAATTGAAATGGTATTACAACATGAAGAGACTTGGATAAAAATGAGAATGGAAGGAATTCCTTACTTGAGTGTGTGACTTCAGCAGCTTGAAGAGGGGACTACTGAGAGCTTGTGGTACCTTGGAAGGATTATAGCGAGATAATATAAGAGTAAGTATGATATCTAGGGATTTTGAGTGAAGATAAGTGGGATATTGGGTGGGTTTATATAGGAAATGATAGGGTAATTCTTTAATATATCACAAACTTAGGTTTTGGAATCTATATAATTAAATATTCAAAACCACAAACCTTACCATGGTTTTTCCCATCGTTTTTCCAGAGTGGAGTGTAAAACATTATTTTATAAGTCCAACTTACTATAATATTAAAATATTATCTTTACTTATGTTGAGGTGAGTCGCATTGTTAAAGAAATGAATTTAAAATCATAAATTATATTATACATTTTAGAGGATTCACTATGGATTTATAAAATAAGTAAAACAAATAGAAAATAACATTAATTTAATTGGAAAACGTATATTTAGACTATAATACCCATTATAGTATTTATTACATTATTTTGGGGTCATTATTTTGTCATAAAACACATATTTTATTTATGTGGTATTTAATTTTTACCCAAAAATTTGACTGTCTTAGATAATTATGAAAAATTAAACATTGGATAATATTGACATCTTGATTCAAAAAATAATATTCATTTTATCAAAATAATATTCTAAGTATGTCAATTTTCACTTTTAAAATAAAAATTTCCATTTATAAAAAATTCATGGGTTTTGACCAAACAGTTTTCAATCCTTAATAAAAATTACATTTGACATCATAAAATTATATACTAATTAATTTTTCATAAAATTAATTTTATAATAATTTTTTATTAAAATATTAACTATTTAAAAAATCATTAATTCCCTAAAATAAATTCTTTAAAAAACACATTTTCTATTTTGTCATATAAAAAAATAACTCTTATCATACTGATTACCTAATCATTTATAGGTAAAGAACTGATATAATAATCATTTATAAGAATTTTTTTATAATATTATTAATATAAACCATAGTTTAATATAATGAATATATTTCTCAAAAGTACAATTTTAACCTAGAAGGGAACTCTACCTCAAGGGGGAATATACATGTGTTTTCTATAAGACTTTAAAATAAAGGGGATTTTATTCATAAATGATCGGGTCATTACAAAATTCCCCCCTTAAGAAATTTTTCCCTTGAATTTTCCTTTTCCCACATTAAAACAGATGACGGTAACTTGACATCATTACTTCTTCCCGTTCCCACATTTCTTCTTCAAACTTGTGGTTTTTACACAACACCTTGATGTGGGACATCATCTTATTTCATAGAACTTTTTCCTTATGATCTGAGATCTTCACCAGCTTCTTTTTATAAGAGAGGTCATTATCCAATGATACTGCCTCTAGATTGAGTACATGTGATGGGTTAGGTATGAACTTCCTCAAGAGTAATACATGGAATAAAAAATGTACTTGAGACAGTTTTGGTGGTAATGCTAGTCGATAGGCCACTGCTCCAATGTAATCAAGGATCTAAAAAGGGACAATGTACCTTGGACTAAGCTTTCCCTTCTTCCAAAATCTCATAACTCTATTTCATAGTGATATACAAAGGAATACCATTTCTCCAACCTCAATCTCTAGGTCTCGTTGATGATTATCAGCATAGCACTTTTGTCTACTCTGAGCAGCTTTAATATTCCCTTGGATGGTCTTAACCTTCTCCGCCATTTAATTGACCATTTTTGGACATGGAGGTTTTTTCTCCCCAAATTTATCCCAACCTGCAGGTGTTCTTCACCTCTTCCCATAAATAACTTAATAAGGATCCATTTGGATTCTTGAGTGGAAACTGTTGTTGTAAGAGAACTCAAATAGAGGAAGATATTGATCCCATCCTCCTTTGAATTCCATTGAGCATTCTCTCAAAATTCCTTCAAGTGTTTGGATAGTATGCTTAGATTGTCCATCAGTTTAAGGATGATAAGTCGTACATAAGTTCATCTTTGTATTCATAACATGTTAGAGACTCTTCTAGAACTTAGAGATGAACCTTGGATCTCGATCATATACAATATATAGTGGTACTACATGAAGCCTTACAACATCTCTGATGTTTATCTATTATAGTTGATCCAATGAGAAATCCTATTGAATTTAAATTAATTGTTCAGTCTTTATAATATGATCCATAACATTCAATATAGAATTGTTTCCTATGGATGTATTAGGAAGTTCGGGGACAAATTCCATGGTGATGCTTTCTCATTTCCATGTTGGTATGGGTAATGGTTGTATCATCCCTTAGACTTATGCCTCTTAGACTTCACATAATGACATACCAGGCACTTTAATGTATACTCAGGGATCTCCCTATTCATGTTATCCCACCAATAATGATCTCAGACATCTCAACACATCTTTGTGTTTCCTGGGTGAATAGAGAAATTTAAACTATGTGCTTTATCTAAAATTTCTTTCTTTAACTATGGATTTTATGGAATACATAGTTTTGTCCCAAATTTAAAATTTTCTTCTTCATTAACATTGAACTATGAGTATTTCCCCTTTCTGATAGTTTCCACTTTTTTTTTAATTCCCACATCATCCTTTTGATAATACTTTAACCTTTCCAAAAGTAATATTTGAGAAATCATACTGAAAGGATTGATGATCATCCCTTCTTTATGATTCCCATGTCCATCTTTATCAAATCTAAGAAGATTGTATCCTTTTCAATTCTCATAAATTATAGAATCGTTGGGTCAATTCTACTTAGGGCATACTCCACCTTGTTTACTTTCCTAGGGTGGTAATGGATTGAATAGTCATACACTTTGATCAACTCTAACCATCTTTGTTGGCATATATTCAACTCTTTCTATGTGAATATATACTTGAGGCTTTTTTGATCTTTATATATTTCATACTTCTCCCAAAATAGGTAATGTATCAAAAAATTTAAAGAAAAGATTACAACAGCCAACTCTATATCATGTTTTGGATAGTTCTGCTCATGAACTTTCAATTGCCTTGAAGCATAGGCAATTCCATTGTAACCTTTCATCAACACATAACCTACTCCCTTCTTAAAAGCATCACTAAATTACATGAAAAGTTCTCCACTTGTTGGTAGTGTGATCACATGCATAGTGATAATCCTCTTTTTCAACCCCTTGAATATCTCTTTGCATTAATAATTCTAAGAACACTTGACTCCCTTCTAAGTTATCTTGGTAAGACGGTTTTATAATCTTGATAAATTTATCACAAATCAGAGATAATATATAGATAACCCAAGGAAGCTATGAATATTTTCCATAGATGTTGTCCCAGCCATCCCAAAATTATATTTGTATTGGAGGGATCCAAAAATATCCCATTTATTGTGATGATATACCCCATGAATGATACTACCTTCAACTATAAATCGCACTTGTTGTACCTTGAATAGTGATTCTCATTTCGCAAGGTCTCTAATAGAGTGCTTAGATGCTCTTAATTATCCTCCTCGGTTTTAGAATATATTATAATATCGTCTATAAATACTACTAAAAATTTGTCGAGGTAATATCTAAATACTCTATTCATCAATTCCATGATGATTCCAGGAACATTAGTGTGTCTGAAAGGCATTACTATGAATTCATAGTTCCCATAACTTGTACAAAAAGAAGTCTTGGGGATATCCTCCTTCTTCATCCTTACCTAGTAATATCCCGATCACAGATCTACCTTGGAAAAGGGTTGTGCTCCACATATTTGATCAAACAATTCTTCAATTTTTGGAATGGGATACTTTTTCATTTTCATGATTTTGTTGAGCTTACAATAATCAATGCAGAGATGCATTGACCCATCCTTCTTCTTGATGAAGAGGACTGGTGCACCCCATGTTGAAGCACTTAGCTATATAAACCCTTTATCTAGATTCTCATGTACATGTTTCTTTATCTCATCAAGCTCCACAACAACCATTCTATATAGATTATTGGATATTGGAAATGTCCCAGGTATGAGATCAATTAGGAATTAAACATCTCTTCAAGAAGGAAAACCAGGCAATTTCTCGAGAAACACATCAGTGAATTACCTCATAATAGGAATGACTTCAAGAATGGTTCCTTCCTTATAATCAATCATCTAATTAAGAAACATGTGCTCGTAGGGTTGTAATATCCACACATGAGATGATGTTGTTAAAGAAGATTCATCATCCTCCTTTCACTTGTAAAGAATTGGGGGTCAAATCTCCATATGGAGAGTGATTTACCTCTCAGAGTAATTTATGTTGGCTCTATATAGGGAAATCCAATCCATGCCATGAATTGCATCAAATTCCACTATAGGGAGTATGAAGAGGTTCATCGGGAAGTTCAATCCACAAATTGTGATAGGGGAGGAGTTATATTCATTGGATGCAAAAATTTCCCCATTTTACATTATTGCTAACATCTCTACATCAATGATTTTTGGTGGTTCTGGATTGTTCTACTAAAATTTTGGGATATAAAAGAGTGCATAGAATCAGAATCAAAAAGTATGTTTTCTATCCTTGAATGAATAAATATCATACATGTCACCACTTTGTTTTTTGGATTCACTTATGTAGTAGTGATGGAAAAATATCACTATTTCTACCTTTGAGGTTTTTGGTTGCCTCTGAAAACCCTTGGCATGGAGAATTGGTTCACAAAGTGACCTAGTTTTTGGCAGTTGTAGCAATGAACAATGCCTTGAGGGTTGAATTGAGAATTCCTTTACTCTTTCGTAGTATGGGGGTTTTCGTGTTGATAGTTAATGGATAGGTTCCCTTCTCTTCCACACCTAAAGCATTTCCTCATCCCCTTTAGAAAATTTTTGGGGTACTTCTTTCTTCACCTTTAGCAAGTGGAGTCCTTGAATTTATTAGTACTGTTGGATTTATCCATCACATAGCCATAATTAAAGTCAACTTTCTTTTTATTATCCCTGGGATACCCCTAAGATTCTCCTATCTCTATTTCTACTTTGAGGGCACATCAAACAAATTCCTCATAGCTATCAAAGTCATGGATCTAAACGGATTTCCATAGGCTAGGTTTTATCCCACCAAAGAAGCGGTCAAACTTGTATTCGGGGGTAACAACAAAGCCAGAGGCATATCGTTCAATCCTTGTGAAGTTTTCCACATACACTCTGATGGATTTTTCTTCTTTTTGATTCAGGTAAAGAAATTCCCTTTCCATATTATGTTAGTGGGTGCAAGGAAAATATTTATCAAAAACCATTTTCCATAAATCCTTTCATTTCAATGCCTCAGTCTCTTCCTTAGGCTTCGTATTTCTTATCAATGTCCACCATTGATCAGATTCACCCTCCATATGGTAAGAAGACAGAAGAACCATATCTTGTTCGGAACATTTAAGGATGGATGAGATATTCTCAATAGAGTGGATCCAATGTTTGGTGATTGAGGGATCATATGATCTCTTGAAAGTATAAAGCATTTGTCTCATGAAGCTCTCGATTGCAGCTTGTTCCTTCTTGGGGGGGGGGGTGGACGTTCCTCTTGACCCATGTTTTTATTCAAGACCTGAGTTAACTGAGAGAGTATCATTACAAAGTTTGTGATTCCCTCTCCCATATGATTGGGCATATCATTAGAACAGTCATCACATAGATCTTTGCATCACTTATTCACCTAAGTCCTCCTATTACTATCCATTGGATAGATTAAAAGGAAAATTATGTGTAAGTATTTTAAAATATTAAAAACATAAGGTGATTCCAATAAAAAAGGATAAATTATAAATTACATTGATTTAAAAAATGTAAGAATTTATAGGATTCAATCTAAGTTATCCATGATCTACTTCCCAACATATATTCTTAAGGGAATTTTTCTTATTCCCTTAATAATGTTTCATAACATGATTATGAATTTACAAAATCGTATCCTCTGACATTATCAAACCAAGAGTGAAGGAAGAACTATTTTCGTGCACCAATTCTTGTTCGAGTCTAGCTCAAAGCAGTGTTTTTAGGTTTTATCCCTAGATACATCTATGTGAGAACCACCTCTACTTGTTTGTATCCATACATGGATTTATTTTCTTGATAAACCACGTAATTGATACTCACCAAAATTTAGGGATGTTTTTCTTATAATTAGTCTTATCCTTGAAGATTTCACTGGGGTTTTCTAATCCTAATCCCAAAAATTACTAAACCTATCCTTTGATACCAAATATAACAATCATTCTCTTCAGTACACACATAAACATGAATTATTTCATAATCTTGTTTTTATGAACTCTAAGGATCAAGAAGTATAATGTCTTGTGAAATTAGAAACATTAAATAACAACTTAAATCATGAAACACAACATCTTTTTATAAAACTTATTTGACATGAACAACACATTACTTCATACTTAACACCACATGGGATTACCTGAGGACATGCATAAGAAAGGGGTGAGATATAAATCCCAGTAAGGGATTAAACAAGGAGTAACATGAAGAATAAAAAACATGTTATAAAATAGGCATACCATTTTATCATAAGAGAAACATGAACATAAATTCATGATATAGCATGATTATCATAACATGGAAATGTACAACAACAAACAACTTGATATTAGCATGAGCCAAGGCTCATTACAAATGGATTAGCATGAGTAAACCCTCATTTCACATGAATTAGCATGATTAAACCATAATTTTACATGGATTATAATTATTAAACCGTCATTTCACATGGTGTATCATGATACTAAACATTACCCAATTCATTGGAGTGTTATCCAGACAAACCTTTTATAAACATTTCATTTCAGGCATAAGTGTGCCACATGAATCATATAACATGGAATCATTTAACATAATAGGTTATTCCATGATTAAGGAATGTAGAATAAATACATGTTAGTAATATTAAATATGTATATGTGTATAATGGTGAATAACCTTGATAGAGAAATGGGTACGGTATTCACTACACGATGATTTTGTCTTGGAAAATCGCGATGTAATTTCGGAAACATAACATCATCACATGGAAATTCATTGGGTTGATGAGAGATAAAAGGGTCTCTCATCATTTATACATGAAAGGAATTAATGATAGGTAAATTGGAATATCATCATGAAAAAATAAATAGGGATGTATGTGGGTGGTGGAAAATCATACCACAATATTTTTAATTAAAATTTAAAGGGTATTTCAACATAATGAAATTTGGATAAAAATGAGAAAGGAAGGAATCCCTTACTTGAGTGTTTGCCTTCAATATCTTGAAGAGGAGCTTATTGAGAGATTGAGGTGCCTTATGAGGATTATTGAGATAGGAGGTCAGATTATGGATGTTCTCTAATGATTTTTAGTGAATATAAGTGGTAGATTGAGTGGGTTTATATTGGAAATGAGAGGGGAATTATTTAATATTTCACAAACATAGGTTTTGGAATCTATATAATTAAATATTCAAAACCAAAAACATACCCATGGTTTTTGCAACTAGTTTTTTCCAAATTGGAGTGGAAAAATTATTTTATAAGGCCTATGGATAAAAATATTAAAATATTACTCTTTCTTATGAGGAGGTGAGTCAAATTATTAAAGAAATGAATTTAAAATCATAAAGTATAATATACATTCTTGAGGATTCACTAAGACATTATAAAATAAGTAAAACAAATATAAAATTAAATTATTTTAATAGGAACACATATATTGGGCCAAGAATACCCATTATTGTATTTATTACATCATTTTGATGACATTATGATGTCATAAAACACATATTTTATTTTTGTAGTATTTATTTTTACCCAAAAATTAGATCGTCTCAAAAAATTATGAAAACATCACTATTGCATAATTTTTACATCCTTAACACAAAAATAATAATCATTTTATCTAAATAATTTTATTAATATGTGAATTTTCACTTTTAAAATAAAAACTGATATTTATTGAAAATTCACGGGTTTCGACAAAACAGTTTTCAAACATTGATAAAAATTACATTTCACGTCATAAAAATTATATACTAATTTATTATTCATAAAATTAATTTGATAATAATATTTTATTAAAATATTTATTTTTTCAAAAATTCATTAATTCTTTAAAATAAATTCTTTAGAAAATACATTTTATGTTTTATCGTATAAAAAATAGAACTCTTATCAAACTGATTACATAATAATTGACAAATAAAGAACACATATAATCATCATTTATAAAAATTGTTTTTATAATAATATTATTAAAACCTATAGTTTAATATAATGTATATATTTCTCAAAAGTACCATTTTTACCTAAAAAGACAATTTATCAAATTCAAGAAAGACTATTTTCCTAAAGGAATTGATGGAATAAGACTTTTAATTATAAAAAGAGATTACACAATAAGTATGTAATGCCCCAATATTCCATGTTATGATTCTCTTTGAATAATACAATAGCTTGTTCTATACGCAGCTTCAAGTTCTAGTACACCACGACAAAAAAACTAGCCATTTAAAAAGAAGTTATGAATAGTAATACCCACTTTTTGAAATTTTATCAATTTTATTCTTCAAAATGGAATTCATTTTTGGATTCTTAATATGAATATTATATTAGGGTGAATTTTTGGTATTTTTATAAAAAACATTCAATTTTGATTAATAGTAAAAAACATTGTGTTATTATTTAAAACTGACTTTTTATTTAAATAATTATTTTTAATTTAAATTTACTTTAAAGTAAAAATAGATATATAATACATATATTAGTCCAATTTAATTTATTTTAGTAATTTTATAATAATATCAGATATATAAATTTTTATTGAACTTTTTAACGTCTTTTACGCACCTTCTTGGCACATTTGCAAATTTCCATAAAACATAATTTTACCACTTCTGTGAATTGAATTTCAAAAATTTGATAGAAATAGTTGTCACCAGTAAGTAAAATTTTGTTCGATAGGATGAAAATAATTTTTGTGTAATAGTGACTTTTGAATTTTATTTAAAAGTAAATAGGGTAATTAAAGCTAAAAATGATATTATAATTATCCCAACACATGTCCTAATTCTATTGGATAAGTTTTTAATCGACAAAAATGAACCTTAGGACAAAAATATGATCCTTTTAGATCCCCTTGGGTTATATTAAGACATTTATTATATTTTATTTAAAGAAGATTTAAAAGTGGAAAATTCGTATTTTAATAACTAAACCATTTTTAATATTGGGTTATCCATAAGATAAATTCTAATATAAATATTCATTATAAAGAAAAAAATATTTTCTACATCATGGTATTTTTTTATAATTTTTATACATTATATAGTAAAATTTATTTATGACATAATAATGGTGAAGTAATTACCTTATTAATAAAAGATTAAAATAATTGTTGTTATAAATATTAAAATAAATTTAAATTGAAACTTATGGTGCCATAAAAGAATTTTATTGGTTAATATGACATGTTAGGGTTGATTAAATGTAGTTTTTTTAAAGAATAAAGCTATTATGACTTTCAGAAAAACCAAATACTAAATAATGTCAAAATTGAAAAAATGAGTCTTTAAAACAAATAGTATTTTTTAAAATTATATAATAGAACTGAAAATCTAATATTCATCCAAATTACTTATATAATGTTACATATGTCATTAATAAACCCCTTGAGGTTCTCTTGGGATTTTATAATAACTATATTAAGCATGTAGTATAAAAATACAAGAAGACATGGTAAAAGTTAAACTATTTAACTAAAGGTTAAATCTAAAAGGTAAGGTTAATATAGTGACCTAAACATGTCTAAAACCTATTGGTTGAGAGTATTTGGACTTATCCCTACCTTATACTATAAATAAATCAATTTTGAGATATTATAAATTGAAAATAATTTTATAATAAATTAATATTTCAAGCCTTTCCTAAAGTGCCCATCACCTCTCTTATAAAAGGGTACTACCCCTTATCTTAAATTCACACCTCCAAAGCCATTTTTCTCAGCCATTACCTACTTAAATATCCTAAAAATTACCTTAACTTCAATATAGAGGCCTTAATTTGACCATAAATCCAACTAAAGGATCCATTTTTTTCAAATCAAAAGGAATCACCTGAAGAAGAGGAAATTATTGTATCACCTCTTTCAAAGTTTTTTTCTTCTTCTACTTCCTATTTATATGTTGTTTCCATTATAAAATAATAACTACAGTAACTTATACATATTTTTATGTTATAATAAATATGATATGACCATATTCATTATTCTATCCATCTTATGAATGACAAAGTCACCGTACGTGCATACGTACGGCTTATGGTCTCCACTTCGTGGTGTAGTTTGTTATTCAACACTTCATTTTTTGGATAGGTATAATAATGATTATTATTTATGTAAATAAAAAATATAGGATGCTAAGGATTCTGTATATATAATATAACAAAACATACAAAGAAAAGAAATTAGTTAACACCCGAAATAATTATACTACTGAAATATTATTAACAAAGCAATATTAGAGGATCATATATGATATCATATTTATGTATATGGTTCTTGTATAATTTAATAACAATTATTTGACCATTATACAGGAGGTTAATTTACCCTCTACTATGGAAAAGTACAAGGTAAGGGTTAATTTTATAGTCTCTTTATTATCCGAGGTTGTATATACGTAAGTATATTCGGGGACTTCTTTATCATTCACATCTGTGTTTCTAAAAAATGTACACCAAAACAATTTTACTATTTCTGAGAAATGGGTTAAAGTAATTTATACCCTTTTTTGAATTTTTATTAAAAAAATTCAATGGAATCATTCCGTCATTTTCCAAACAAGGTATATTATGACATTTTTGACAAATTAAGGAAACAATGTTTTTTTAACTTATATAGCGGGTGCGACTATTTTATGAAATTATAACACCTTTGAATATTCCCTTATAATATTATAAGAATATTTTCAACATAATTTTTTTCTTCACTTTTAAATGATTTCAAAGTAGAAATATATATTTCACTTAAATATTTTTTGGATTGATTTCATCTATGTCAACATCTTTTGTTGGATTTTACACTTGTTTGAAGTTGATTTATTATGACATAATCTTCCATATTGTATTGAAGGTTTTGTGATATGTTTGAGTGTGGATGTGATACTTTTAAACCATTCATGGTTTATGGTTAAAGTATTAACATTCCCTATTCTTGTTTTAATATTAATGTTTATGTTATGCTTTAACAATTTCATATGAGGAATGAATTAGACAGAGTAAGTTATGGGTGGGGCCCACTATAGCCCCTAGATGCATCGGTAGGTCTCATGAGGCAAACTAGTTTCTTGGCACAAGTCCTTGAAAATATTTTTATTTTTAGTCTTGGCGTGAGGCCTTTACTATGTTGTTATGATGTCCGACATTGTGCATTCCGTCATTATGAGATTAACTATTGATATTACATGTGATTGTTCGACTAGATAAATATACATGTGAATAAGTAAATGGAATTATTTTATTTATCATTTTCAAAATATACTGAAGTTTATGTTTAAAAGGCTTGTGTTTTAGTCTTATACATTTCCATAAATGTTAATGCTTATTTATGATAGTTCTCGCTATATTTTTATCCTTACTGAGCATCTGGTCTCATCTTTTTCATATGGTTTATTTTTTGTAGGATGCGAAGAAGTATATTATGACTAACCTATTGGGATAGACTAAGGGATATGAGTGTGTTCAAGGGAGACACAATGATTTTTTTCATTTCATAATGTAATGTAAAACATATGCATGTATCTAGTACTTCTAAGGCTACTAAACTGATCGTTCTTTTAGGAATTAATCTCTTGTGATCATTCCAATGTTATATAATAATGCACTGAACATGGGTAACTAGGTTCGCAGAATTACAATGTAATAAATACCTTATTACATAAACCCTTATAACACCCGCATAAGACTAAAGGGTAAGGTGTGTGATGGGGATAAACTCTTGGGGTGGCTCAGATAACATCTCCTGGGTAGTAATCTCTATTAACATGAACTTCTCCTGTATGTGATCCTTTACAAGCTTAACATATTGAATTTGAGCTTTGTCTTGGTCAATAGAGAATCCCGTTGATGCTACCTATTTTCCAAGCACTAAAAAATGATCTTTTTATGGATCGAGCCTATTACATGTAGTTATCCTCTCCTTTGTCTGAGTCTAAAAGATTCTTTTTAAAAACCTTATATTTATATCAGTCATGTGATCACTATTCAATATCTATATTATCAAGTTTAATGATACTTAACAGTTATTTAAACCCAACAACAAGAAAAAGAGGGCAGGCATTTTCTATAATACATTAAAGGAAAATTAATTTGATTCATAAATGATCGGTTCGTTACAAATCGTATTTATTATTCCCCAGAAGTAAGTATAGTTTGGGACTATAAATTTTTAATTTAATCAATGTCCACACAAATTCAACAATGTGTGAAGATTCATTAGATAGGGAAATAAGTTTTATTATAATTTTACACTTTATAATAATATTTATATTTTATAATTTACATTTATTATTAAATTTTACCCTTATAAGTATTTAAGAGAATATATGGTACAAATAGAAATCTTCACTTCATGGATGTAATAATCCACACGATGCGCAAATAATTATTTTTTTCTTAGTACTAAATGGGATTGGGGGTCAATAGACATTACCTTATAATAATGACATTACTGATAGAGAAAATATTTATTTCATTGTATAGAAATTAGATAATTATATTTAGGAAATTCAAAATGAAAAAATAAATAAATTAAGGGGAAAATGTACTCATGACAAGGAATTTAGATTTCCCTAGGAAGACTTCTTAGAAATAGAGGTCTTAGACAAATATCTTATGGTTATATGATTTAAGGATGGCACCCTCCTTCCCTTGCTCTCCCCCTCCCTTTCTCTAAGCCTAGGGTTTCCTCCCAAAACCCTACTCTTCGGATCCAGCGACGCGTCAATCCAGTGTTCCCTCTCCTTTCCTTACCCTCTTCCTTTCCTTCCTTTAGGGGTTCAATATCTTCTTTCAGGTGGTGGGGCTTTTTGGTGTTTTTCTCTTAGGAAAGATGGTGGGTGATAAATCCCTCATGCACTTATTCCCCTATATAACCTTGGGTTCCATCGCACCTCTTCTAGTCGGATCTAGAGCGATGGATACTCTATGGTTTTGGGATATGTGGTTTGCAGACTGGGGGTTTTTCAAGCGCTCTTGTGTTGCCCTCTTCTTGGATTTGGCATCAGGTTTCATTCCTAGAGAGAAAGAAGGCATCAACTAATCTTTTCACTACCTCGACCCTAAGACCCTATTCCCCTCTCCGAGTTAGATATGGATCAGTTTTTCCAATGTTTTTGTGAGGTGGGATAAGGCAGTTGAAGATGCTTATTGCACGACATGTTCTGGATCTTTTTGAGGTTTGTATTGTGATGATTTTAATCTATGTATCTAGTAAGGTTTTTTTCTAGTTTTGTTATGGCAGTAGCCTTTGGATCTTCGCAATAGTGTTGTGTTAATATTTTTTTTGTCTCACTGAAGATGGTCTCTAACAGTGGTGTCCGGTCTACGTCATTCGGTTATGATAGTGATAGGGGTCTGTTATGGTTTATCTAGTTCATGTTTCATATGTTCTGTGTAGTCTGGTTATGGTGTTTCTACAGTGGAGACGATGTTGTGCTTTTAGTGATGAGATGATGTGGTTCAATTTGGTTGAATGTGTTATGGTGATTTGAATCGGTGGTGGGACACGGTCCGGTGTGTTCCAGCCAACAGTCCTTCCAGTTGTATTTTCGAGGCATCCTGCATCTCGAGATCTGACCTAATGGTGCATGATGATGTCTCTCGATTTGTGATGATATCATTGGGAAGTTGTTTCATGAAATAGGCAGTTGTGATGATGTATTTTGGTATTTTGAATTTTTAATTTTGAATCAGTTATCTCATGTATGGCTCGGTCTGGGTTACCACTCATCCTTAAAGAGGATTTCAAAAATCAAATAAAAATTGAATTTTCTGGTATTATGATTGTTGGATTAAGGAAAATGAATAGGATAATAGGAAAGGTAAATGGGGTATTTTTAAGATGAAATTTTATTTTGGGAGTGGTATTGAATGGGTGGTGAGGGACCCTTTTATAAGTTGTGAAAATAGAATTATTGTAAATATTTCAACTTAATATAAAGAGAGAACTTTTTTTCACATGTCAATAAATATCTAAAATAGAAGTTAATAGATTTTTGGATTTTATAATGTGATAATCCCCTCAACAACTCATTCTAAAACATTTTTAAAACATTTTTATATTCATTACTCATATAATTTTCAATTTTACCATATTTTTCTTTACCATGGTAACTAGTTTTTAAATTAGTATATCATTTTTATGCCTAAAAACAAAATTCCCCTTATTAAATAAATTTTATACACTGATTCAAATTAGTCAATATATTTTTTCAGGTAACTTTTATATGTATGACAAAATATTACTTTAACTATGGTGTCTATAATGAGTAAAAACCTATTTTTTTAAAGTGTTTTTTTAGTCAAAAAATTTATGTACATGTTAAAATTATCAATTTATCTAATTTTCATGATATAAATTGGTTGATTATAAAAAAATAATTTTATATTTCTTCATATGAAATAAAAAAACCAAATTTTATGAAAATAATGATTAATTAAAAGAAAAGACCATAATTATTTTTATTGGAAAATATTACTTAAGTCCAAAAAATGTTAATCATAGGTTTTAAAAATTCAATATAGTATTTTCAATATGAATATTTATATATATTAAATATATAGTTGAATAATAAAAAAGTTTTATAAACTTTTACGTCATAATTATATAATGATTAAGTTATAAAAATTAAATTTTTGGTAAAAAACAATATTGTTAACTATTTACTGAAAAAAATACTATTTCACAAGAATTTAAAAAAATCATACTAAGATAATGTTTTTATTATAAATAAAAAATAAATTACATTTGGTAAATATAAAATTCAAAAATTTAAGTATCTATATTTTTTAAAAAGGAAAAAAAATATATAATGAAAACTGTTTTCATTGGGAAAAAAATTTAATATATTAAACACTCTTATTATTATTCCCTATTAATAAAAATAAATTGTTTTGAAATTATATTTTTCATATAAACAATATCTTTCATCCAAAAAATATTTGGTGTCCAAAAATAAACCATATAAAATATAATTTTACAGTGGTTTCATTTGAAAGTGTAAATCAATTTTATAAGTTTTTTAGTTACACTAGTTGAAATTTCATAGATTCCTTTTTATTAATAATGAAAATTATTTTTATTTATATATATATATTATAATTTGGTTAAACTTATTTTTACCATCAAATTATATGGATACATTTTAAGGGTAATATATTGTTCCACATTTCGTGAGGGTTTGGTGTTGCGTGTATCACATGCTATTGAACATATTAGAGCTTAAATGAATATATAATTTAGAATATTTGTGCATTAAATTATTACCCCCATAAACATATTTTTTCATCGAAATTTTATTTATTACTCATTGCTAAATTTAGGTGAGGATATTCTTAACATATTTATCATTGGAGATATAACTTCTAATATGACATTTTTCTTACTCTCTTAGGCCAGTTTAAGTTAATTATCATTCCTTAAACAACATTAATCATTCATATATTCATATAATCATCTATGTATATTCCCTAATAATATATTCACTAAAATATACCTCTCCCAAAACCATTTAAATCTGTAATACATTAAACCATATTGAAACCATATATTCTCAAAGAAATTAAAGCTAGCTTTAACCCTTAAATAGTATTAACCACTCGGTCATAAGATCACATAGTGTCCATTATAAACCACAATAAAAAAAATGTGAATAAATTTATCAAAAATATCATGAATAAATTTTCAATCCAATGGTTACCAAATCTATCTAACTGAATTTAAAAAAACAATCAACCATTTATGATCTAAACATTATGAATATATCGAACATAAAAGTTATGAATTACTCAATCGTGCGCTCATCAATAGTTATCCTAAAAAATATGAATTTATCATAAAACTGCATTTCAAGGTTATTAATAACATTTAATATATGTTTCAAAATCATTAAATTAAAACTATTAAATAATAATCCTAAAACATTTCACATTATCATCATAATATTTCGAATATACCATAATATCATCGATAAATATCACTCACTAATGGAAATACATAAAATTATAAATATTTTATTACTATTGAGATAGAATCCTTGATACATTCAGAAAGACAATAAATTTTATATTTTATATCATAACAGACATATACTTATATTATCAACCATTTATGTATGCTCCCTCATTCAGTTATAATATAGTGTGGTTTATATATACATACCTTTCTCAACTTTTACTTCATGATACTATTTCAAAAAAATACTAAAATAGAAATTCTTATAAAAATATAAAAAATATGAATAAGAAAACTTTAATACAAATATGTCTTCCCCTATGACACATTTTTACCTTATGAAATTTTCAATTCAATTTATAACTCATTTTGTTCGATCCTTAATTATCCATGGTGATTTATCTATTAGGATACAAAACCTAATTATTTAACATCATACTCAAATCCTTCATAATAGTTCATAAAGATATTATGATTAACAAAATCATATGCCTTTGCAGTGTTAAACTAGGTGTGTAGTTTTAACTCCTTGTCACATTCCAGGAAACAATTGAGTAAATACTAAATTATAATTTTTGTTTCTGATTATTACCCCTAGGTACATTTGTTCCAGAGTAAACATCTACTTACAGTAACAAGACACTTATGTAATTACTAGGATAACCATATAACCTCTAATTTACCAAAATTTTGGGATGTTATACTATACTTATACTTATCCTTATTTCTTATATTATGGTTTTTATTAAATTTTCTCATCTAAATCTTTAAAATATTAAATACTACCCTATCTAACTATAAAGGTTGTCTATACCTATAAATTTATAATCAAACTTAATATATAAAACCATATATTATCCTCAACAAATATACTAACCTCTAAAGTTATCTAAACCACCTTCTTATACCAAATGTGACTCCCTAGACCTGCACTCATGGGATTTGATATGAATAAAAACATTCTTTATATACCATCTTTGAAGTGAACTAATATGACCAAATTTAACAATCAATAATTACTATATCACTAAAAAATATTGAGTCACTTATATTCAAATTAACTTTTATAACTCTAGTTTTAGAGATCTAGTAAAAAAATTATTTGGATTACAATGTATTTTTTAGTAGATTAGCATTTTTCCATTATACAATAAACTGTTTAATCCATAATAATTCTTCAAAATATCCCAAAAATTCTCCACAAAATATATTTTTTAATACATATCTTTTTTAATAAAATTATTTATAAATAGGTTAAATATAAACATAATAATGTGGGAGCTCAAATTCTCAATAAGGGTATAGATAATAGATAAAAATAAAATATAATAAGTGAATATAAGATGATGATACATAAAATAGCTGGAATAGATAACCAAAAAAAATATTCCATAAAATAATAAAATTGAAATAATAAAATAAATATAGAAAAAATTTAAATTAAAATATCATAGGGATAACAATAATTGGTTTTATACCAATGAAATATATAATGCCAACAAAATAATTCAATTCCCTAAGCCAAGACATGGTTATCTTAGTCATCGAGTTCTTACCATCAAAGGATATATGTCAAGGAAATATTTCATTCTTGGAAGTAACACACTAAAATACCTATGCAAGTTTTTATCATGATACATATTGATGTATTGAGGGTCTATATAATATTGATACCCACCCATCACTTATTTATGTCTAATATATGTACCATATAAAAGATATCAATATTAATACAATTAATTATATTCCTATCATAGAATTCAATAAACATATATACTGAGATACAAACATATGGAATCTTGATTCTCTTCCTATAAATAAATTAACAGAATCCATCCATATAAAGTAGGTGTATTATAATATAATACATAATAAACTTACAAGAGTAATCAATAAAAATCTGTTTCAAAATATTATATATATGAATTTTTATTATTTCCTTAATAAGTTTATGTATGGTATATTGATGAAAATCCTCAAATAAAAGGAAGGAAATATATATTGTTCACATAGGAAATGCATTTAAAGAAAAAATTATTCCTATAAAAGATAATGACTCAAAAAGAAAAAGATGTTAATGGATTTCCATGAGTTTAATCCCACAATGGATAATAGTATTAGTGGATATATAAATTAATCCATAGAAAACATATATACGCCAGAAAAAGAAATAAATGGTGAAAATGAATAATATCTTAGTGAATCAAATTTTAGATTCAAACACCCTTATGGTAATGGTAATGTTGGAATCAAAAGGAAGTTAGAGGGATACCATGAAATTCAAATTATTGAAATGAAATATATTAAATATAATGAATAATATCAAACATTTATCATGGAATTGAAAATAACACAAAGAAACCCTTAAGACATTAGAATATTCCAAGTAAAAACCCCTTGAAGGATATGACTTCAAATAAAATAACAAATAATATGAATAATTACAGGATCAGAATAAAAAATTATTAAATAGTAATTAGATACACCATTCTAGAGAAAACATGGTGTATAATAAGTAATATATCTCAAGGTATGAAAATTTTATACAAGAAACCCTTACAAACATAGAATCATTCGGGTTAAAACCCCTTTAAGGATGTGATTTGAAACGAAAAAAATACTATGAATATTTATAGTATCAAGATTAAAAAAATATAAAGGGGAATTAGAAACACAATTCTAAACAAAATATGGTGCATAATAAGTAATATGTCTCAAGGGGTAAAAATTGGAGACGAGAAACCCTTGCCTTAATTTATGATTTCAAGTAAATCACTAGAATATTTTATATAAAATAAAAAAAATAAACTAATTAAACATTTTAGAATCATTTTTATTTCTATAAAATATTATAACAATCCTTTATAATTAATTTTTACATGTATATTATCTAGTTATATTTTACATTCAATATCGGGTGTGACTGATCTTAATCATTTTTAACTTTTTTCATAACAGTTAAGTTTTTGTTCAATATTAAAACAAACTAGATAATTACAAGATCATATAATTTAATTTAATAGATTCTTTATAATTACTTGACTGTTAAAATTTAATTCTATCAGTGTTTTAGTTACAATCCTTAAATATAAAATTGACAACGAGAAAGTTTAAGTGATTTTTCAGGAACAAAAATTCTTATCTTAATTAATGTTTCCATCCCAAAAAAATTATATCATTATTTTATTATTTATGTAATATATCATCAGAAATTAATTTTTCATCGTAATCCATAATATTATTTCTATAATTGTTCATGGAAGTGTTTAGATCGACGCGAACATGAACGCACCATAATTAATGGATCATTAAGATTAAGAATATGGTTTCTTTGGAAAATATATCATTCATATATAAGAATAATTAAATTAATTAGATGATTTTAAATTGTAGAATCATATTCTAATATTTTTTAACAAAAATAAATCTATATGTAAAACAAGATATGTTACTTCGAGGAGGTGGTAGTCCAAAAAACTCATGGTTAACATTTTAATTTATCAATGAATGGGTGGGAAAGAAGAAATATTATAAATAAAATCAGCATATTCATAATTATATTATATATTTTACATTATTCTAAAATTTAAAACTTATAACTAGCTAAGAGATACATTGGTGAAAAACAGAATTCATCATTTCCTAGAGGTAATAGTCCGCACAGAACACAAATGATTATTTTGTTTTTATTAATATTAAATGGGAATGTGAGGAATATTTATTCTCTTAGAATAATAAAATAAAGTATCAAATAATACATATTCTTATATATAGTAATTTTAAAATTACATTTTGGAAACTAAGACTAAAGAGAAATGAAATTGGGAAAATGTACTCATGTTGAGGAATTTGTCTTTCCCTTAGAATAATCCTTGATAATGTTGGTATCAAGAGAATATCATGTGACTAGAGGATCAAGTAAAAGGGAATATTGTTACATAATAAGAATAAAGGGAATATTTCTTAGACAAAATTAAATTCAAAGAGTAGTCCAAAAGGGATGTAGATAGACCCTTTTTGTAAGTGGTGAGATTGGAACTTTTTTTAGTATTTTAAGTTAATATATAGAGATAACACTCAAAAAAGGATAATAATTGAAACAAAGTTAAAATAAGGTAGTTAATCCATGAATTATTTATTTTATTATAGGGTTTTAAGTTCTTCACTCTTATAATTTTCACTTTTACCATTTTTTGTTTCACCACGGTTATTAGTTTTTTCCTAAGTAAAATTTTTCCCATAATTATAAAATGTCCCTTATTACATAATATTGAGTTAATGATTCCAAATATGAAATATATTTTATTACATGACAGTTAAATATATAAAATAACTTCACATTAACATTATTAGATGTAACACTTAAAACCCTATTTTCAGAAAAATTGCATTTTCATGCTAAAATTTTATGTGTTGGGTAATATTATCAATGAATTCAAATTTAATGTCCTAAATTGTTTTATTACCAAAAAAATAATTTTTTTTTGTTTTTTTAATAAAATCCAAAGTAATATTTTAACAGAATAATATTTAATTAAAATAAATTACTAAACGAAAATTTATTGGAAAATATTATTAAAGTTAATAAAATGTTAATCAAGGGATTTCTAAATTCAATATACTATTTTTAGAAGGAATAGTTTTATATATTTATTAATTATTTGAATAATAAAAATTTATAAAAAAATTATAGGTCATTTTTATATAATATAAAGTCATAAAATTTATATTTTTTGAAAAAATTTGTATTTTTCACTATTCACCTAAAAGTTACTAATTTAGAAAAATTACAAAAAACATATTAAGTTATTATTATTCTTATAAATTAAAAATATGAATTAAATTTGTTAGATTAAAATTATAAAATTTAGGAATTCAACTTTTAAGTAAAAATAGAAATATATAATGAAAATTGTTTTCAAAGGAATATGAATTCTATAATATAATAATTATTCTTATTCTTATTTCCTATCAATTAAAAATAAAATATGGTGTAAAGGAATTATTAATATAAGTAAAACCTTTTATATATAGTATAGTTATTATCCTAAAATAAAGCATATAGAATAAAATTTTATAAGGGTTACATTTTAAATCCTAAATCAGTTTTATTAGTTATTTGGCTATTCTAATTGAATTTTCATCAATTCCTTAGTATTAAAAATGGAATTTATTTTTATTTTTACATAGGTTTCATAATTCAATAAATCTATTTTTACCCTCCAGTTCTGTGGATACATTTTAATAGTTATATATTATTTGATAGATTATTATTATTCGATATTATGTGTATCACAAGCTATTGAGAATACTTGGCCTTAGAAGAATATGTCATTTAAAATTTATCACTCTTACAGTTTTTACACATACACAAAATTTTATGAAATAATTATGATATATGAATGATGAAAAAATATATGAAACCTTTTTATATACTAAATATGAATTTATGGACTAATATATTTAATTTAAAACTAATATTCTTTATAAATCAACCCTATACTTTTTTGGAATCAAATTAATATTTTTTTCTAATAAAAAACAATATTTCATTATTTAAATTTAATTGAGTGTTTGGAAGGTACACTTCAATTTGTTTTGAATAAAATTACCCTCCTTGGATTAATAATTAATAAAAAAATATCATAGGAATAAAAACTATATATGAATTTAGTATAAATTCATTTTAATTAATAAAAATTCATTTTTCAAAAAGATTTTTCATAGCGTTAAGCGTACTTTCATTGAAATTTATTTTTATCAACTTTATAAATTTGATTTAGTAAAATTGTTTTCATATTTTGAATCAACACATTCAAATTCTTAAATAAGGTTAACATCATTTTTTTCATACAAATGAGTTATCATTGTAAATTTTAGCATCATTGTAAAGGTATAAAGGGATGCAAGGGGGTTAAAGTAAAGGATAAATCCACAAGTATCACCAATACATGTCTCAAATTGATTGGCTGACTGAATTACTAAAGACACTTATCATATAATTTAAATTTGGATAATTGTTTTTCATCTTTTTGGGAAAATAAAATTTATTTTATTTTAGGATTAAGAGTATTTACGAAGGATCCACCCCAATCACTTATAAAATGATCCCTTCACAACCTAAATTTTTCATACAAATTGAGTATCTTATTATGAGGGATACCATAAAATATTCTACCCAAAAACATTTTTGAATGTCCTAGATGTTCTGGTCTCACTTAAATACTAATCTATAAAGTATTAAAGAGAGATCCAAAGTAGGTCATCTAAGTGAGTGATAATTATTTTAATAAATTTTACTATAAGAATAACATCTAGTGATTATTAAATAAATCTAGAGGAAATTTCATGGAAAAAATGACTATGTTTTTATGTATTGTAGTGGGAATGTTTAATTATCTATGAATAATCATTTGTGGATTGTTTAAGACATGATCTTCAATTATTACAAGTAAACATATTATCCAAATTCAAATATAACATAATACACATGTAATTACTCTAATACCAAAAAACTAAATTTTTTAAATTTTAATTTTATGGAGTAAAGTTAAATTTTTAATTTATTATGTCCAAAATAAACTCAGGGTGAATTATTAGAATTTTCTAGAATGGTTGATTTTTAGAAGAATAATTAAAATATCGTTTTTACAAATATAATAACAATTATGGAATCCTTGTTATCTAACCAGGACTAAAAAATATGTGAAAAGAATTAATTAATGTAAAACTACTTTATGGAGAAAAATAATGCATTTTAAATTAAAATTTTTAGTCTATAAATCTATGCTTGAATATTTTGAACCAAATTTATATTTTATTATAATAAAATAAAAAAAAATTTCTTTACACTTAATTTGAGTGTTTTCAAGCTTCTATTTAATTTTGGTTTAATTTAAAAAAAATCTCCTAGTTTTAATAATAAATTAATATATATCGTAGGAATCAATACTATTCATGATTTTATACTAAATTCATTTTTATGCTTTAAATTGAATTTTTAAATCTATTTTTGTTACATTATGTGTTCTTTTAAAAAAATTAATTTTTACCTCTTTAAAAATTTAATATAATAGAAAAAATGGTATCAATATATTCACATTTTTAAATAAGTATATTTTCATTTTTCGTCAAATATTTTAGTTAGCATGGTAAAATTATATCATCATGGAAAAAGTAAAATAGAATAAAATAGGGTTTAAAATAAGAAATAAGTCCGAAAATATCTTAAAAATATGTCTTAAATTATTTTTTGAGTGTATTTTTAACTCACTTACCATATATTTGAAATCTAGATAATTGTGTGCCACTTTCTTAGAAAATTACATTTATTTTATTTTACGATTAATAGTATTTGAAAAGGTGTGACCCCTCTCACTTATAATAGGATCCCTTTAAAACCACACTACTATAAACAACATGATCACCATATCATGACCAATACCTAAAAAATACATCCCCATCCATTTTTTTAATTTCCTAAAGGTTCCATGTAACAACCCAAAATTTCATTTTTTATTAATAAAATAAATCACATTTCACAATTATTATTTTTTATGTTTTATATATATATAGAATATAATAAATTGACATTTAATTACATATCAAGAATTAATATTAATTATGATGGTTATACATGATACATGGAAATAAATAAAAATGGACAATGAACACACTAATGTAAACTTCATTGGCTTGAAATATCCAATGAATGTTTCCCTTACTATAAATACAATAAAATGAAATATAAGATTATTAATATAATATATTTTATCAAGGGAAGTATAAAACTATAATAAACAAAGTAGTTAATATTAAGTTATGAGATTTGTGAATGGTTTACAACGTATAAAGGGGAAGGTGACCATTCTAATATGACTATTACCTAACCATTTTTTAATATGATAATTTAGAAATATGACCATTTTTAATAATATTATCGTTATAATTATTGTATATAAATGGTATATATAAGATAAAATTGATGCATAGGGGATAAATGATGGAATGAATAAGTAAGATCATACTTTTTGAAGACCAATTATCAGAACATGGGAGGGAGGTAGTATCACAAGGGTTTTACCTTAACCAAAACCTTTAAATTATTTAACAAGTAATTATCTAGTGTAATTGACTATGAAATATGTTCATGTTCTGGGAGATCACCACTGGATTAATGTTCGCTATGCTATCCCATGGAAGTACCACAATTGTATACCTCAACCTTAGGGTGAATGCTGCTGTAATAAGGGTTTATGTATCTAAGCCTTGATATAATAATGTTTTATTTTTATTCTTATAAGTTGAATATAGGTTTATTAAATCCTATTTTCCTTATTATTTAATTTAACAAGATACATATAATTAATATATGAATATGATAAATAGATTTTTTGATACACCATTATTTTATTTTTGGAAAATATATAATATTAATAAAGATTTTAAATAAAATTTATTTCTATGAAATGGTTTTATAAAACACTATTTATTTAAATATAAATGATAATATCATTTTATAATGGCCCAAATAATTTTTATAGGGGTCAAAAAGTTGTTTATGTCATAAATTTTTTTATTTTTTTAATAAATAATGATATTTATTTACAACTTAAAATTCACATATTTATATTTTTTTGGAAAAAATAAAAAATATACTTTAAATGAACACCAAAAAATTAGGTTAGGGTGAAATTTGAATATTTTTATAAAATATGTTAATTTTTGCTGAATAGAAAAAATAATGTTTTGAATTTTCAACAGGATTTATGACTTCATAAATATGTAATAAAGAGTAAATAATTAAAATAAATTAATCTATGATAAAAAATAAGTTATTTTATTAATATAATTTATTTTAATAAATTAAAATGATTTTAAAAACTTATAAATAACATTACAAAATCAAAAATTAAAATTAGGATTTTTAAAACAATATTTTGAAGAAATATTACTCTGTCAAAAAAAGGTAATATTAAAAATTGGATTTTGGTTATATTTTTTATTAATTTCAAACTCATTGCTTAAATTTCAAAAACCATTAGCTAAAAATTTGGGTAAGCTACTGGTTTCTTATTTTCCACAATATAGAATTCCAAATCCAATTTTCAAAAATTAAAAAACAATTCTCCTCATCTTCTTATAAATATCCACCTCTTCAACCGATTTCTTTGATTCCCAATCCATTGAGCATGAATATCATCTCATTTAACATCTCTAGAGACTTTCCATGGATTTTATATGGTTCCAAGGAACTATCCTAAAGATTTAAGAATCTATCTCTTAATATAAATTATTATCATCCACTCTCTTTTTATCCAAGTAAAAAAAACTATAGTTATCCTACAATAACAATTTTTTATATTATCACACCATTAAGATCATTCTATTTCTAGACAAATTATCTTATATAAATGAGATACTTCTATTCTCTCTCATTATTCATGTTCTATAAATTATTTTGTATAAATTTTATGTTTCCAAAATCATTCTTTGGGTTTCCATGCCAACCTATCTATGTTGTGAATACCCAACATAATTTTTACTCAAGTTTATTCAAATATATATAATTATAATTTATTTATTGGGTAATTACATTTATGAAACTCACATTTCCTTATTATGCGTTAAAAAATATGAAAAATTCAAGTCTTTTAACATTTATTTACTCAATTATTTTATATTAAACTTGTTATGTTTTATCCATAGGTTATTAAAGAAATGATTCATTATAATCTCTACGAAACACATGAAAGAATATATGTGAATATTGTGCCTTGATATTACACCTATTCATTAGGTATAGAAGTAATCACTAAATATGAAATGTATTGCGATACCTTTTTGTATAACCATGGTAATCGGTTAGGTAACACTTTGAAATTAAACCTTAAAAATATACTTACAAATAGATCAATTTTCTATTATAGCCACATTTACATGTTATGTAAAATATACTTATGATTAGTCCATCTTTTCGTGCCTCCTGTTTTATCCCTAATAATCACACATGTTATATTTCCATTGTTAATACCTTGCTGGGATTTATACTCACCCTTTTTTATTTATGTATGTCCCTATAAAATCACTTATTGTGAGGTGAGTTTAGATATAATAATAAAGTAATCTATTTAGAGGATTAAATAATTCTTATGATTGTATTATGTACTTAATTTATTATGTACCTAGATTCGAAGACACTAAACCTCAAAAGGTACTTTAAATTTATTTATGTAATATTTTATTAAGTAAGTATGTTGAAAATATTGTATTAAAAGTTGGTTGACCATAGATGGTATGAAAGTCATGGTTTAGTTGTATAAAGAATTTAAGAGTTGAAAACATTAGTAAAAACCTAGGGATAATTCTAAATATAGTGAAACCTCCTAGACTTTGGTAAAGTATAAATTGAGTGTTTTCCTAGCAATTAAATCCCTATATGGACACTAGAAGTGGATGTGTGTCTTACAAAGATATATATAGGGGTAATAACCCCAAATGTAACATTGGTATTAACTTGGAATGTGCCTAGTAGATAATAAGTTGTCCTTTCTATACATATGTTTTGACTCTCTTAAGGGATATGCTTTGGTTAATCACATTATATTTACAAACCATTATGAAGGATATATAGATATTTTATTTTTTCATAGATTAATGTATAACTTTCTAAAGGTATGTTATTATAAAATTTTATGATTAAAATTTCCATAAAAATTATTATCATAAGATTTCATACAGTAACTAATTTCTCATATATGTTTTCTTCGTCAATAAAAAATTTCATGGAATTGAAGGAATTGTGTAAATAAATTATTCAATGGAAAATGCAAGAATTATATTCCTAATATGATTCAATCTTGAGTTGATAACATCATGGAAATGATGAAACTGTTGACTCAGTTCAGGGATAATAACTTAATCCATTTGGAGTATCCTACTTCACCTGGTAAGGAAAAACTAGAAGTTTATTCCTTCATGATTCAAAAATAATCTATTATTCATGGAACAAATTATTGAATAATTAATGAATAATGGATCAATATAATAGAAAAGTTATTTTTTTATCCACTTTTCTTGGAAATAAAAAGTTTTATTAGTGGTATATCATTTTGATGGAAAAGTTGATCAGTTGTCAATACTAATCAAGAGAACAAATCAAAAGTATGAGGTATATGTTATGGAGTGGGAAGACTAAAATATATATTTTTTAATAAGTATTATCCTGATAATATTTTACTTTGTATAGAAATAGAATTCCTTAAGTCGAAACAATGGTAAAATAAATCATTGTGGAGTTTTGATATGAGAATTACAGGGCATGAGTGATATGCTTGAAGCTTTATCAATGATTCTAATGGTAATTTCAATTAATTATTTAGTAGGATAATACCTCATATGACAAAATCTATTTTAAAATGAAACATTGAGAGTTATAAGTAGATAGTGTGGTGTGATCTCAAACTAGAAATGGATTTTAGGTATGCAATATACCTCTTTATACTAAATGATAAAAAGTGGAAGATGGAGCTAAATTTTGGAATTAATTCCAACCAAGAAATGGAAGTATAAAATCAAAAAATATCCATGTGTTGTAAGTGTGGAAATAAGTATTCATGGAATTTAATGTAAGTAATTAAAAAGTGTTGTAATTATAGAATAGATGGCCATATAGATCCAAACCATCATGGAGATTTAAATCAAAAACATCTGAATGATAATAAAAAAGAAAATATAGTAAATGTACAAAATATTATTCAATTATTCAAGTGTGTGTAGCTTATACATCTTACTAAGAAATTTATAAATTAGAAGATATCATAGAGAAACCACCATCACACCCAAACGAATCCAAGGGAGAAAAGTCATGATTTTTCAAATCATGATAGATGAAGTCGAAGATCTAAATAATGTATTTTTAGGTACACTCATCATACACTCAAATATAAGTGAATTATTGGATTCTAATTCTACAATTTATTTAATTTTATTCAATTTTTATAAGAATATGAAGTTAAACCATAAACTTTTTAGATAAAACTCATAGAGAAAATAATAAATAATCAAAGATATATAGGGATCCCTTATTAACTTTGGTGAGTAAAATCTCTCTGTGAACATGTTGTTCATTCTAATGATGTAATTTTACATAATACTTGGGATTGATTGTCTGTTAATGTATAATGAAAAGATCAAATATATAAGTAAGGAGATTTCAATTGACTTCATGAGGAATCCTATAATTATCTCAAAAGAAAGATATATCATCCTGATATATATCAAGAACCACATCATATTTCTCTATTTATGGAAAGGATTAGTGACAAAAAAATAAGAAAGAGAAATTATAATGATAGAGGATATACACATTTTTTAGTAATACTTTGATGTATTTCCCAAAGAGTTACCGGGAAATCACCGAAAAATTGAGGTGGAGTTCTTAGTTAAACTCATACATGGATCCAAGAAAATATCAAAGACACTAAATAGAATGAAATATGTGGTGTTGGGGAAATTAAATAAATAAATTTATGTTCTTTTGGAGAAGGGATTTAATTGAGAATGTGTATCTCCTAGGGTAGAATCTATTCTCTTTATGAATAATTTGGATGGATAAATGCTGATACAAATTGATTATATGGAAATTAATAGGATTATATGGAAGAATAAATAATACCTTACAATGGATTGATGATTTATTCAACAATTTTTATGGGGATTAATTATTCTCCAATGTTGGCCTATAATCAGGTTATCATCAACTGAGGGTGAAGAAGGAAGATATTCTATAGTTTACCTTCAGAACATTATTTATACATTAGGTGTTTTTTTATTCTCTTTTATTCACTAATTCTCCTTCTATATTTATGGATATGATAAATAGATTCCTTATGGACAACCTTGATAAAAAAATTGGTCTTTGATGATGATATTACAATATAATCCAAAACTTATATAGATAATGAGGATTATTTACTTATCAAGTTACAAACCTTTAGGAAGAAAATATTTTTGTTAATTAAAAAAATGTATGTTCTATTTATAATAAGTCAAATTATTGGGACATTTTGTGGCTAATGATGGAATATCTATTGATAAAAAAAATAAAATGGACATAGTGGAGTGCCTCAAACAAAAAATAGTAATTGTGATTCACACTTTCCTTAGACTAAAAAGAAACTATAATAGGTTTGTGAAAAAAATTTCCTAGTTTTATAATTCACTAAACTACTTTAATTGAAAGGGAGGGATGATTATCTTCCCAAAAGAGTGTTAATAACATTTCCAATAATAGATGAATATTTTGGTTAGTGTACTAATCTTAACATTACCCTCCAATGGAGAATGATTTATAATTTATATTAATGAATCCTTGAAAGTAATTGTATGTGTATTAATTAAAAATAGTAAGTATATTTCCAATTCATCTTGAAAGGTAAAGCCTCGTGAATAGAATTATACTATACATGATTTCTGGTTAACTATGATTATCTATTCTATAAAGATACGTATTCATTACCAATATGGGGAGAATTTTAATATATATAGATACCACCAAAGTCTAATTTATATATTCACACAAAAGGAGATGAATATGATAAAAAGGAGATAGTTGAAGCTTCATAAGATCTATAAATGTTCTATTTACTATCATCCTAGAAAGGAAGACAAATTTGATGATTCTTTATGTAGGAAGGACCCTAGAGATCTTGTAATGATGAGGATTGAAGGATAAACTTTGATCAAGGAATTTGTAAAGAAAGACCTGGATGTCAAAAGATAAGGTACATGATTAATCATATACTAAATTATTTCTCAACAATTATTATAGGATTTGATAAAGAAATAAAAAAATAGATGATCTTATGTTATAAAATAACATAGATGATATTGAAAATTAGATTTTTCTTAATTTATATGCTTATGAAGAGGGATTGGTAATGATTGGTACAAGGATATGTATTCTATCTATTATAATGTTAAATAAATATCTGATGGATGAGGCTTATAGCTCTTTATTCTATATACATTCTGGAAGCACTATAATATATAGAGATTTGCGAGATCAATATTGGTGGGATAACATTAAAATGGATACTACTGATTAGACATAAATATTTTTGGTATTTCAATTGTTTAAAGAAGATTGAAAACATCCCAAAAGAGTTCTGAACCTACTATCCATACCTATATGGAATTCCAAAAACATCTCTATGGAATTTTTTATTATACTTCATAAGGCAACCAAGGAAAAAAATACCATATAGTTAATCATTTATAAATAAAAAAATTATTCCAATTTTATAACTTTGTGAGAGGATATCTCCCATGAGATCCCATCTTGTCTATATATTCCAGAAGTGGTGAGACTTCGTGGGGAAACATATTATATTATTTTGGTCTGTGATCCATGATTTACTTATATATTTTGAAGGATCCATTAAAAGTCTAGGAATAATGAAGAAAATATAAGCACAACCAATCATCCTCAAACTAATGGGAAGTATAATAGGACCATTAAAACATTGTAAGACATATTTTGGATAGATCACTTGACTTTCAATGGATTTAAGTTGAACATATTCAAATTATTTAATTATCCTATAATAATAATTTTCACTGATATATTCAAAATTAGACTTCTGAGGCACTTTATACCAAGATATTTGGAACTCCAATATTTTGAGATGAAGTATTAGAAGAAAAATTGTTGGGACTAAACATTATGGAATACATATTGGAGAATATGAAGTGATTCAGAAACATATCAATGCTACTAATAGTAAACAAAATCATTACATTGAAAATCTAAGGATGGACATATAAATTTATTTAAAGGATCATGTAATCCAAAAAATATCCCCATTGGAAGGGGTTATGAGTTTTTGAAAGAATTAGAAACTGAGTCCAGGGTACATTTGACAATTTTAGATTCTCAAACATGTTAGATTAGTTTTTTACTAGTTAAAACTACTTCAAAAACATTCCAATGTTCACAACGAATTCCATGTGTCCCTATTAAAAAATTATATGTCACACCCAACACATATAGTACATAAAAATTTATGGACATGGAACTTCAACTATCATATAAAGAATAATCTATCTAGATTATTGATGGAATGGAAAAAGTGTTGAAAAAATAGAAAAATGACTCGACAAAGTATTATGGAGAAAACACATCTTCTAAGAAGAAATTTGGGAGATGAAAGAAACAATAGAAGAGAAATACCCCCATTTACTTGAAAGAATGAAACCAATTCTAAGGGAAAATTTTCATGGTGGGAATGAAATGGAATAATATTTTTCTTTTTTATGAAAAAATAAATCATGTTTCACAGTGACTATTTAAATATGTTCTATAATATAAGAACATAAAAGGATATTTACATTCCATTAAATGTCCTAAATTAATGTTGATTATAACAAATAGAAATAATATAGGGAGTTATAAAAAAGAGAAATTTAACACATTAATGTAAACTCTATAGACTTGAATTCTGCAATAAAAATCAAATCTACTATAAAATAGTAAAAATAACTAGAGGAGTTATTAATATAAAACAAATTATCAATGGAATTTTATTACTATTATAATTGAATTAGTGGACACAGATATATGATAATGGTGGAGAATTTATATGGTATAAAGGGAAATTTGATCATTAGGATATAATTATTTCCTGATTCTGGGTTAATATGAACATTTGTTAATTTGGCCATTGGGAATTGTGAATATTGGTAATATTTTTACAATTAAAATTTTTGTATATAAAGGATAATGAAAAGAGATAATTTATTAAGAAGGGAGAAATGATGGAATCAACTTGTATGATTACTCCTATTTAATACAATTTATCATAACATAGGAGGGTGGTAGCATCACTAGGGTTCACCCTCGACCAATCCTAATCATATCCCTAATAACTAAGGATTTATTTCCATTTACTATGAGATATGTTCACGTTATTATAGATCACGATTAGATCAATGCTAGATGATCCACCCCATTGAAAGTATAATTGTCACACACCTTAATCTTATGGAATGAGTTGGTGTGTTATGTATCTAGAGATAAGTATTATGAAGGTTTAATTTTCATTTTAGAAATTAAAAGGATATTTCTTCAATTCAATTTTCATTATTATTTTATTTTACATGATACACATTAATATATGATAAATATGATAAATATTTTTTTGGATGAAAAATAATTTTATATTTAGAAAAAATATAATTTCAATTAATATTTTAAATAAAATTCATTTTAATGAAATATTCTTATAAAACATTATTTATTTAAATATAAAAGATAATATAATTTTATAATGTCTCGTGTAATTTCTATAAGGGTTGGAAAGTTGATTATGTCATAAAACTATTATTTTTTAATAAATACATATATTTAATTAAAATATATATTTATAATATTTAAATAATTATTTTTATAAATTTGACATTATATTTTAAATGAATATTTTGAAATTATTTAGGGAGATATTTTGAGAATTTTCTAAAATACTATATTTTTCAATGAATATTAATATTTTAGTTTTGTGTTTTTTGTGTTTTTTATGACTATAAATTTTTAATATTGATATAGTGATTAAAATAACTGATTACATGACCAATAATAAGTCATTTTAATAATAAACATTATTTTACGGAATGAAAACTATATTTTTTTGGACTTGTGATTTTCCGAACTGGAATTTGGAGAAAAAATTTGAATTTTTTCTATCGAATGATTATAAGCGGTAAAATGGTCTTTTCCTCTAGCATATGATCAGGGATAATTTTTCTAACCACATATTTGGTCCCAGACTAGTGTGTTTACCCTATGATACATATTTGGTGGAATTTTGAGCAGTTCGAATTTTAAAGAAATAATTAATAATTAATATTTAATAAATTAAATATTAATTTATTTATGCATGATCATTATGTAATATTTTATGAAAATAGTGTCGTATTGATATTCAATTTTCATCATTGATATCGAAATGGAGAGTTTTTTCTAGGCGGTCCATAAACTCAACTTGGAAATCGGGGCTGGTTGGGGTCCCTTTTTCTTTTTCTTTTGTTTTTCTTCATTTTTATTTCGTTCGTTTCTTTTATTTTCTTTCTCCTCTTGGTATTCACACATATGTCCACATGGGATATCACTTTATATGACCTAATGGAGATAGATAGGTGGATATAGAGAGAGGGAGGGGAGAAAAAGGTACCACCATGGAGCTCAAGACATGTCGGATCACCGTGCAACAATCGTGGACCATTGAAATGTGAGAAGCTTCAAGAGATTACACCCAAAGATAGTCTATTTTTATGTTTTTTCATAAATCCCCGTATATTAATTGTTTTAAAGTTTTAATCCCCTATTATATTTTCTTATAACCACTTGAGGTTTGATTTACTACTTTAAGGGTAAAAACACGGGTTTCGAGGTGATTTGGGGGTTTTCTGTTCAGGAAAACCCATCTACATGGTGTTTGGTTCAGGAAACACCGGATGCGTGTTATTACTATTAAAAGAAGATGACTTTAAAAAATTACACATGAATAATGGGATTTATATTCCATGTAATAGTAATTTGACATTTATCTGAGTTCTTGGCCAGGCTCCATGTGTAAGGGGAACATGTCATGTAAGGTACATAGCTAGACCTCGTGTGGGTTACACTCCATGAAGAAGTACACAACTAGACCATATATATGGCAAGTCCATGTTAAGTACACATTCATGTTCCCTGTGTATACTACACACCGTCAAAACAAACAACACACCATATACATGGGCTTTTACATGCCAAGTAAAGGAAGTACATGCCATGGGGGCCTTGAGGGTATACGTTGTGAACCAAGTTACATGCACCGTGGACTCCTCCCATGCCACCCTTTTGAGGTTTTTTTATCTTTTCACCCATGTGTCATAATTGGACCCATGAGAATTTCTTTCTATGTATCTTTTCACAAAGATTGTGATGGTAAGACCTGTGAGGTGTGTGGAGGACTCTTCAGTGGCATTCTGTGAATTTCATAAATAGAGAGGTTCTTACTATAGTAATCAAATCCAATCATGTACTGAGAGTGATACCCTTGATATGAGACAATCCATGCACTATCTCTCTTGAATTATGCTTCATATCTTTCCCCGTAAGGATATCTCCCTTGTGAGATGTTCCCATTTGTCCCAGGATTCTATGAGACTAGTTGTTTCTATGAATCCCTTTTAGGATACCTCTTCTTACGTTTTAACCTAGAGGATCCCATATAGGATGCCTATATCTTCTTTCAATACTAATGATCCCATATGGGATTCCATCTCGTATATACAGACTTAAATAATCCTTAATAGGATCTATTTACTTATGTACCATTTAGAGGATCCCTTGTAGGATGCCTCTATTAATTTACTATTTGAGGATCCTTGGATTCCTCCCTTAACTTTCTCACTAAGTATCATGAGTAGGATGGCTTCAATTACCTTTATACCTCAAGGATCCCAAGTAAGATTTCTCTCAGTTTTTGATATAAGGGACCTAGGGGTTTTCTAATGCTTGACCAACCTTGTTCTAGTGTGTTGGGGATTTGGGTTGAGATGTTTGAGAGTGTCACCTTTGAACCCATACTGAACTGGTAAGACCATGGGGATGTGGAAGTAGTGGTGGATTTAGGCATTTGGTCACCCTTACTTTTTTATACTTTCACTTGTTTATTAATGATTCAGTGATGATTACTAGAGGTGATTCTTGGTTGGTGGTTTTCGAGCCCGATGAAATGCATCTTCTTTCCCTTTGGGATGCCCAGACATTCTTCCTGGTATTTTCTTATTAAATTATTGGGATTGCTATAATTTATTTCCTAGGATCCGGATTTTGAGAAATTTTATTGTTTTATTATTTGTATACCAGGATGTACTACCTTGGATTTGGATATTGAGTAGTATATTTTATTATTATATTATTTTGATTTCCAATGGTGCTCCCTGGTATTCGGTTATTGAGATTGAGATTATGATATAGGTATGGAATCCCTAGTAATGATAATCATAGATGATTATGCTATCCTAGGTGATGAGGAGGACCCATATCCATATTTTTAGCTGTGATAAGTATGATTATTCTATCCTTGATCTGATGACACTCATGGTTGATTTTCATCTCCCTATAGATAGGGATGATTAAGCTCTCCCTGATTAGTTACTTGAACATGGTGTTGGACATGGTGTTTCACATTGTTGGATAACCGTGGATGATTATGTTCTCCAATATTATAGGGAAGATTCTTCACTCTCTTATTTAATACCCCCATGGGTGTTCATGGAATCTCACTGATTATCTCTCCTTATTGATCTCCAAAGGATCAGACCCTTAGGGTTTATCCGATTTCCAAATTTCATAACAACCTAAAGACTGGGACTTAGGGCTCATACATTGTATTGGATTTTCATGTCATGAGTATCATGGAATCTACCTCTTGGAAGTTTATATTATTTCTAGATATACTTCCATATAATTCTTATTTACAGTGATTAGAGGTGAATACAGGTGAACCCAAGGTTAGGATGAGTATCCCCCTATGGTGGCATAGCTTTCTCAGTGACATTTTCAATATTGGCTAAAGAAGGTATTTGTAGATTGGGATTATAGACCCAAAGATCAATATAATGATACACATCTTGATTGTTATGACATATATCTCAATAGGCTTACATATGATTCCCATGATATTGGGATTACAGACTCAATGGTCGACTATTGATTGGTTTTATGTTATTTCATTCAACTTTATCAATAATAATCATATTTGTTTATATATGTATAGTTGTGGGACTATACATGTATATGTATATAAATATGGATATCAATTGTGGCATGTTCCTAGTTGATACGGATTATGATCTTGGGGTTTGATTGTGGTTTCACATTTATTGGTTTTACTTATGTTTTAGTTGAGTCTCAGCTAGGTTGAGCATAATGAATTTTTATTCACTTATGGAATAACATTTTATAGGTTCGTCATTGGAGTGGCCTACTGAGATTATTTATCACCCCTTTAAGTTTACCTCAGTGTGCATGTAGACCTTCATTCTTCTATTCAGGCTGAGAACAGATGCATGGTGGGTAGGGCTATGTCCTAGAGTTACATGATCGAGCAGATCTATTTGTGTGGGTTCTTCAAATTTGGATGTTGTAGTTTGAGAGTGTTTTGAGATTAGGTGTGTGATCTAGCTCTGAGTTAGATGTAGCATCCTTTACATTTATTTTTTGTTTTTTTTGTACTCATTTATTTTTATTTTCACCCAAATTAATGAGAAATGTTTCATGTTTGTAATAGTTTTTCATTAATTTATAGAATTTTCATTTGTTATTAAATCATGTTCTACTTCAGTTATTTACTTCTTACATACTATCTTTATTCAATTATGTGTATGATACATTACTATTTTCATAGTTTTATTACTCTTATATCAGGTAATAGTCTCCCCACTATCACACCCTAGGCCCTCACTACCATTATGATGTCACTGGTGTATGGGTAAGCATGTTGGAGGCCTCATAACGAACCTGGTTGGAGCACCGGTTTCGTGGAATCTGGGTTGGGATTTTACAAAGTGGTATTAAAGTTGATCATTTTATTGGAATTTCTATTTGGGATATGGTAGACATGAGCATTACGAATGTGTCAGAACCTGTGATGAATATTAGATTGGTGCATCAAGATCACTTGTTTCAGTAAGACGTCATGTTTTCCAAAGTTATGGGATTGTTGTTCTGGTCTGTGATGTTACAGTGGTATATGATTTTCAGATTAATTGACACACATTCTTTTGGGATGTGATTATTTATTATTGATTTCTAGATCTTGGATGTCGGTAAGAGGCCTGAGATGGATTTTGACTCTTTCCCAGTAAAGGAAGGAGGCATCTCATGCATCATATTTAACATATTGGATTATCATCATGTAGGTCTGATAGTGTGTGATTATTACTAATGATAGTTTCCAGTTGTTTAATGTGTGAAAAAAACCTCGATAGGTTTTTACCATATAGGTTTTTTGTGGAATTATATTGAATTGATCTGACTTTCATATATTTCCTTTTTATGGAAGACTGTGGATGTACATTGAGGTGTTTGGAGGTGAGGAAGATGACTCAGTCCTCATGCACAAGAGATGAAGTGGCCCCAAAAGGTTGATAGGGAACCTAATGCCCATATGTCATATCATTGTGGGGGTATTTTCTCATTATGGTTATCTCGTCAGATCTTAGAGTATAATGTTGACAGGTACCAGGATATTTCTCATGAACTATACATTGTGGGGGTATAACTATATATAGATTCACTATGATTGTCAGTTCAGTTTTTTCTCTTTCTATTTTTGTATTGTTACCTCTAGAGATAATTTCCTTATGTGTATGCATGGTGAGGATTGGTCCCTTATAGGCCATGTTTCTAGTTTTGACCCTCATAGTTCACTGTGATTTTTACCTTTTTTAGAGAGGTTTGATCTTTTAGATTATGTGGTTAGACCCTGTGACCCAGTCATGAGACCAAATCTGTAGGTCTAGGTGGCAGACCTAGAGGCCCTTATTTTTGACTTAGCCCCATGTAGTTCGACATCTATTATATTCATGGGAAGCGTGCATGAGAGGTTGGCCCATGTTTTAAGATACCTTTTCTGGCATCGATCTTTGTTTTATGTCCATTTTGAAATTGAGTCATGGTAGGTACTTGAGTTTTGATATATAAGAATTTTGATTCCTTCAGCTTTTGATAGGAACCTAGGGTTATTTGGTATCATGATTGGATTCAAATGAAAGGATAGTTCAAGTACCTGGCCTAGTAAAATAGTGGTTCCACTGCTGAAAATGTAGTCATAGAGCAGGTAAACACCCATGTCAGGAATAAAACCAGGTGATGGGTGGTCATTTAAAAAATCTTTTCAAGGGTGAGGTTACCGATTCTTAAGAGGAGTTCCAAGGGAGCTTCTAGATTAATAAAAATGACATGTCATGTAGCACAATCATCTTAGCCTTGTGTTCGATGACTTGATAAACTAAGAGTTGGGTGATAAAGTTTTATGCTAGTTGTGTGTGTTACCATTTAAATCCTTAATCTGTGGGTGGATAGGCATAAACTCAAGTTTGGGGTCGGGGCCGACCCTGGCCCCATTTTCTTTTTCTCATATTTTTCTTCATTTTTATTTACATCATTTCTTTTATTTTATCTATCCCCTAGGGATTATCATATATTACCCCATGGTTTATCCTTATACACTATCTAAGGGAGAAATGGAAAAGGGGGAGAGAGATAGGGTGATGGAGGGTGATAATGAGGTACCACTGCAAAGCTCAGGACGTGTTGAATCGTTATACAACAACGGTGGACTGTGGAAATGGGTGATGCTTTAGTGGATTATACCCAATGGAAAGATATTATTAATTTTTAAATAAATCCTAAAAAATAAATAATTTTCAATTTTTTATCCCCTATAATAATTTCTTAGAATCCCTTGAGGGTCGATCTACTTATTTCAGGTTGAAAACATGGGTTTTGGGGAAATTTCAGGGTCTTCTGTTCAGGGAAACCCATATTCATGGTGTTTGGTTTAGGGAACAAACATCGGGTGTTCTTCATATTTGGGTAAGATGAATTTTATGAATTAAATTCCATATATGGGATTTCCATGCCATTTACTAGTACTCATCCATGTAGTCAAGTACCTGTCTAGGCTACCTATGTAAGGTGAACGTTCAGTGTAAAGTACAGGAAAAAACCTCGGGTGGGGTACATTCCATATGTAAGTACACAGCCAGACCATATACATAGAAAGGCCATGTGGGGTAAACAGGAATGTACCCATGTGTAGGTTACATGTTATGTACAGGATCAACACACCGTGTACTTGGTATTTTATAATCCAATTAAAGGTTGAAGTACACGCCAAGGTGGTTCTTTTAGGGTACACATAGTGAACTAGGGTACACACACCATGCAATCCTCCCTTGCGTCCCTTTTGAGGGGTTTCATATCTTTTCATCCAGAAGATAGAATTAGACACATGAGTATTCTATTTTGAATATCATTTCACATAATCAAATCTAATTGTCGCTTGGGAGTTATACCCTTGATCTAAGATGATATATGTACTATCTCTCTTGACTGATGCTTTTTAGTTTTTCCCTTGAGGATGTCACCCATGTGAGATGTTTCCTTATGACCCAGGTAACCATGATATTAGATCTTTCATAGGGTCACCTACAGGATACCTCTTCTTATGTTTTATCCTAGATGATTTTGTATAGAATGCATCTATCTTATTTTTGTACTAATGATCCCCTATGGGATTCCTTCACCTACATGTTGACCTAGGGAATCCCTAGTAGGATCTCTTTAAATATTTATCACTATGAGGATCCATTATAGGATTCCTCTATTGATTTACCATTTTAAAATCCCATATAGAATTCCAGCCATTCTTTTCTAGATATGGTTCTTGTGTAAGATAACTTTTCTTATGTGTAGACATCAAGGATCCCAATTAGTATGCATCTTAATGTTATAATTAAGTGACCCATGGGGTGACCTGATGTTTTACCAACCCTGAGGTTGTGTGTTGGGGGTTTGGTTAGAGATGGTAGTGTGTTTCACCATAGAACACATACAGAACTAGTATGCCTATGGGGTTCTAGAATTAGTTGTGGGTTTAGATATTCATCCATCATCCATCTTTTTTTATACATTCACTTGTTTATTATTGATAGAGTGATGATTAACATAGATTATTTATAGTTTCTTCCCATTTATCATGTTGTGATGCATCTTATTTCCCTTTGGGATGCCTGGATGTTCTTCCGAGGATTTATCTAATTCATTTAATAGGATGCTCAGATGTTCTTTACATGGATTTGGATTCTCATCCATGTAATTATTTTATTATTTTTATAACCATAGGTGTTTCCTGGGATTTTGATGTTGAGATTTATATTTAATTATTATATTATTGGGATTTCCATAGGCACCTCCTAGTATTCAGATGTTGATATTGAGATTATGATGTGGGCTTGGCGTCCCTAGTAATGATTCTCGTGGATGATTACACTCCCCTAAGTGATGAGGATGATTCCAATATCCACTATTTTATATTTTATGAGGATGATTAAAATCTCATCAATCTAATGATACTTGTGGATGATTATGCTCTCTTGAAATATAGAGATGATTACACTCTCCCTGATCAGTTACATGACCATGGTGCTGGACATGGCGTTTAAAATCATCGGATACCCATGGATGATTATGTTGTCTTAGATGATAGGGATGACTATTATCTCTCTTATTTTAGACCTTCATGGGTGGGAATAGAATCTCACTGGAGAGATCTCCTTAAAGACCACCTAAGTGTCATACACTTAGGGTTTATTCAAGCCCCAGATTTTGTGACCGTCTATAAACTGAGACCTAGGTCTCATACATGGAACTGGATTTATATGAAATGATAATTGTGGCATCTAGATCTTGGTCATTTATAGGATTTCCAAATGTAATTATCTAGAATCCATATTTATAGTGATTTGAGGTGAGTATGGATGAACATTGGGATAGGATGAGTATTCCCTTGTATTGATATAGTTTGATCAGATATATTTTTATCATCAGTTAAAAAAGGTATATATTGATTGAGATTAAAGATCCATAGATTAGCTTAAGGATACATGGATTGATTGGTATGATATCAATATAAATTTCCTTTCATAGTATATCCAATTGATCATTATTATGGACCCAAGGATCTATTTTTTGTTCGTTTTATGTTATTTCATTCACCATACTCATAAATAATAATATTTATGTATATATGTAGAATTATGATACTATATATGAATACACACATATATATATATATATGGAAATCCATGGTGGAAATTTCCTAGTTGACCAAGATTACAGACTCAGGGTTTGACTGTGATTTCATGTTTATTGGTTTTACTTATATTTCAGTTGAGTCTTTTCTAGGATGATCATACTGCATTTTTATAAACTTATAGTAGCATATTTTATAGGTTCATTGTAGTGGTGGCCTACTGAGATTATTTATCACCCATGAACCGGAACCTTAGTGTCCGTGTAGACCTTATGTCTGCTTTTCATGTTGAGAACAGATGCATGGTAGATAGAGCTAAGGATTAGACTTACATGATTGAGTGGAGCTTCTCATGTAGGTTCAATTTAATTTATTTACTGATTCCACACTACTTTTATTCACTTATTTTTATGATAATTATCTATTTACATTGTTTTATTACTCTATTAAGAATTCATAGTCTCCCAAATTTCACACCCTAAGACCTCACTACTAGTCAATAGCCTCTGGTATATTAGGATGTGTGCTTGAGGCCTCATAATGAACCAGATCAGAGCACTAGTTTATTGTTATCCGAGTCGGGACGGTACATTTTTCAAACTTATAAAAACTTTACAAAGTCTGAAATGGATGATACCTTTTTAAAACTATATTTTTTAGAAATATTATTATCTCATTCCCAGAGTAATACTAAAAAATTTATTCTAGTTCTCTCATGGATAAATTTCAATAACCAATCTTTAAATGTCTAAAATTGTGCATTAAAACCATAGGTAATCCAGTGGTTTTCCATTTTCCACAACCTAATATTCCAAGGACTGTATTTAGAATTTAATAAAAAAATATCAACTTATTGATAAAAATATCTACCACTCAACCCCATTTTTTCCACCAATTGATTATGAAGTTCTCCCCATTTTTCATCCCTACATACTTTGTATGTATTTTCTTTGGTTTCAAGGAATACCCCTCAGGCTTTATAAAGCTATATTTCAAGGTAAGGGATTATCTTCCTCTATCTTTTTAACTAAGTACATTCTTTGTAGTTAGTCCTCTGATTTCAAAGTGATTATGTTATCATACACTTAGGATCATTCCATTATTTTCCATATGATGCTCTACCAATGTGATAATGTCAATCTCTCTTAGTAAGATCATTCCATAAACTATTTTTTATACATTTTATTCTTCTAAAAATATTATTTGGTTTTCCTTTCCAAAAATTTTATGTTTTAAATACCCAACCTAATTTTTATTCAAGGGTATTAATATGGATTTATTTATACTTCATTGATTGGGGAATTACATATATGAAACCGAAATTTCCTTGTGCTCTTATAAAAATTATTAAATGTTAAAATCATAAAATAATTATGTTCTAAATGTTTTTATATGAAATGAGTTCCTTATTTTCTATAGGTTATCGGTGGATATATATAGAACACGTGAATTAATACATATGAAGGGTTTTCACTGATATAACTCTAATTTTAGAGGAAATGTATTAATATCTAGAGACGAAATGTTTTATAATACCATGGGGAATAACCCTGGTAATATGTTTTATGACACTATATTATTGAACCATGGTGATATTCTTATAAATGTTTAATATTTATGTTGTTCCCATATTTCCATGTTACATATCACATATTTATGATTATGATACCATGTTATTCTTCATGTTTTATCCATGATAATCACTCATGTTATATTTTTATTGTTTATCCCCTACTGGGCTTTATGCCCACCATTTTTATTGATGTATATCCCAAGGTAATCACTTACAGTGATGTGAATTAGGATTAAATAATAAATGATCCTTTCAAGATGATTAAATAATGTTTTTGTTTATCATTTCCTTATGCACTTCATAACCTAGGGAATAAAAAATAATAAAGGGTGACCTTAGATACTCAGTAAGGGTAAGCATGGGAGACATCATTATATGATCATATAAAATCATAATATAATCAGAAGGGTATGATATCTTGAACATGACTTAAAAATTTCATACCCAATGTTTTATAGATCATAAACATGATTCAAGGAAGAAAGCACATCATTCTAAAATACATGGTTTATAAGATTGTAAAATGATCATAATTCGAGAACTATAAGCTCATGTCATAAATGTGTGGCATCGATGAAGGTGTAGAAACCATTTAATTTTAAAGTCTAACTACCAAGACCATCAAATATTGATGATTAGCTCTCATCAAAAATTCCCATTGTGTATCAATCCCATCATCTTATATCCTATTATATATTAATCCCATCGACTTGTTTCCCATTTTTATCTCATGAGATATAAATCTTTACCCATTATATTAGAGGAATATATAGGTTCTACCCATCACATAATCTATGAATTTTTATTCCACAAAATCATAAAAAATTAATTATATCTTAAACCATGAAAATAAATGGGTATCATAAACCTATTATCATAAAATAACCCATAGAAAAGAAAATGGTTTTAAAAACATTTTATCATTTCATTATAGCATAACCCACGGAAAAAATTGGTTTCATAAAGAATTCATAATTTTATCATATCATAAATCATGGGAAAGGAATAGGTTTCATAAACCTATTGTCATCATAAATATAATTTATCTGTAGAAATAATAATTATAATATCATTGGATTATATCCCTAGTAAATATTAAGTAACATCAAATGATATCATCTTAGCTGTAAAATGATTTTGAAAGATCGTGTGGAAAATTTATTGATAAAAATATCAATTTAACATTAAAATATATTTTTTAAAATATTAAAATTTATAAAAAAATCAAAATCCTTTTCTTTGAAAATAACTCTTTAAACTTTTAAAGGAAGTTTTAAGTCATCGATCCTTCATGATTATGGAAATTTTTTGTTCATATTGTACATGATTAAAAAAAATATTCATATCATATTTTTGGTAAAAAGTATCATTAGGAAAATTATAATAAAATTCAACTTAAATAATTTGGTAAAAATCCTAAAATTAGTAAAAATTAAGTTAAACACTCACTGTAGAATAGTAAAAACTATCTTTTTTTTAATACATGTACATGGAAGGAAAAAATTTGATCGAAAAGAGAAATAAAGTCTATTTTTCTTTAAAAATTTATTTTTAATGTATTAAGTACTTAAAGAGAGGAAAATTAAAGTAAAACTTGTATTCTCAATAAACAACTAGAGGAAAATTAAAAGCAGGATTTTATTGAGAGATGTATCATAAGAAATCATTATTTGAAACATAATCTTAAACAATCTCGATAAACAATGATATTATAACATAAAATCACTAAAACTTTGTTAATATACGAATGATAAGACCCCAGAAAGAAATAACCTTATATGGATATGTAAATCCCTATAATATTCATAAGAAGCATCATAAAATACATTCACAGTGTGATGAACCGAACTGTTGTTATTGAAGTTTCCCTTTGTGATTTAATTAAGTGTATTTTTGTAAAATATTGTTATTAAAAACAAAAAAAAATTACTTATTTATATATTATTGGATTCAAAAGATCATTAATAATCTTTACAATTGATAAATATATTCGTCAAACAGGGATCACATGATTAGTATAAATATAAGGATTTTAACAAATCCAATTGACTTAGAAAAAGGAAGTGATGATCTCAACCAGTAGAATCATGCCCTATGAATCCCATTTAATAAAAAATCATAGGGATATAGAATCACGGGTATTTTACCTTAACCAATACCAAGCTTAGATCCAACGACATAAGCATTAGTGAAACTGTTTACGAGAGAAGTTCAAATTCATCGAGATCATGGCCCTAACCATGTTCATCGAACGAACCCAAGAAAATATCATCATTGTGCACTTTAATCTTATAGAATAAGCTAGTATAATAAATGGATATGTATAAATACCAAAATAATATGAATAAATATTTTATATAATAATGAATTTATTTTTATTTTTGTTGTTACTTAATAAATTATTTTGATTTTGATCAGTTAAACACAAATTGTATTTTCAGGTAATAATCAAATTCAATTAAAGGATTTATTTTAATATATTAATGTATTTTTTAAATAAATATTATTTTAAAAAAATTATTATTAAATAAATTTTATTAACTATAAATGGTAATAGAATTTTAATGAAGTGAAGTGTATTTTTTATAAGCGCTCAAAAACTGTTGTTGTCCAAAAAACTATCATTTTTAGTAAATGTAGAATGTTATTTTAAAAGTGTAAATACAAAAATTTAAAAATTATTTAGATAAAATAAATATTATAAATGTAATGATAATTTCAATATTATCCAATGGTTAATTTTTCATAATTTTCTGAAGTAGTCAAATTTTCGTGTAAAAATTAAATACCATATAAATATACAGTGTTTTTTATGACATCATAATAATCCCAAAATGGTGTAATAAATACTATAATGTGTATAATAATCCAAATATAAAATTTCCCCTAAAAATAATGTGATTTTAATGTTATTTTACTAATTTTATAATACCTTTTTAAATCCCCCAATATATATAATATATTTTATGATTTAAAATTCATTTCTTTAAAAGAGTGACTCAACTCCACATAATAAAGGGTAATATTTTAATATATTTGGAAATTTTCCTAATAAAATAAGGAAAGACTCACCAAATTGGAAAAAAATATAGGAAGGTTTTTGGTTTTGAATATTTTATTATATAGAGTCCAAAACCTAAGTTTATGAAATATTAAAGAATTCCCGTCCCATTTCCTATATGAACCCTCCCAAGATCCAACTTCTCTTCACTAAAAATTATTTTATCACTTCTGTAATCTTCAATAACCTCTCTATATTCCTCCAAAAGAACCTTGAGCTCTCAATAATCCCCTTCTCAAGCTTTTAGAGCCACACACTCAAGTAAGGTTTCTTTCCTTTCTCATATTTATCCAAGATTCTTTATCTTGTTATGCCCTTTTATTTTCAATTAATAATGATGGGGTATGTTTTCAAACCTCCCCAAAATTTTCCTTATTATTTATAAATTATTATAGACCCCTTTAAATCTCATTAAGCTCTCCCATGTACACCCATTACCATGTCAAAATTTCATAAGCATCCTTTCCTTTCTCTTTTTAGTCAAGCATATTTATTATCATATGCCTTCTTTTTATAATTATAAATGTGTGTATATTTCCTTAAATGTACCTATTACTATACACTTCATGTAAAAATTATTATAGACCCATTTATCTCCCCTCAACCCATTTTATAAATATTTAAGTGATGTTGCTTCGCTGTTGAATTTTCACTGTGAGTTTCCATGCCAAACCAATTGTGTATTAACTAACATACCCAATTCCTATCAAGGTTGTTAACTTTTAGGAACATATAACTTTTGATTGGGTAATTACATGTATTTATTATTCACTCCTTGATTGTGTAATAAATTATGAAAATTAATGAATCAATTTTTTATGATCTATGTGGTATGCTTAAGCTTGAGAATGAAATGAAAGTGACAGGTGTGCCTGGAATTATATATCATTTCAATGCATTGGGTAATGTTTAGTATCATGATATTTCATGTTAGAACATGGGTATACTTTATTACTTTATGGGACTTTTTCCACCATGAATTCTTGGTGGTTTCATCTTGACCTATGTTTATGATGTAGTGTTTTAAGTTGTTTCCATATTTCCCTTGTTATGATTAGAATTATTTATCATGCCTTATTATTCATGTTCCTTTATGCCTCATATATATACATTTTATAACATGTATTATTATCTTCATGTTATTACAAGTTTATTCCCTTTCTTTTATTTATGGATCACCCCTTTCTTATGTATTTTTCCTAGGTTATCCAATGCAGTTTAAAGCTCGAGCATGTTAAATAAGTTTTCAATAAAGATGTTGTACTATATATTTAATGTTGTAATGAAATATACCTAATTTTCAAAGACATTAGACTTCTCAAACTTTAGGGTTGTATTAATTTTAATTTTATGTAATTAAATAATCTATTAATGTTTAATAACGATAAGGGTTGTTATAGTTGGTATGAGTGGAAACGTTTAGTTATTTTTGGTATTAGGATTAGAAAAATATAGGAAAATCCTTCGAGTTAAGAATATGTATAAGAATACATCACTAACATTTTGGTTATTATATAGTAAGTGGTTCATGAAAAAAATACATCCCTATCTAGAAACTATATTTGGACATGGTTCTACCACAAATTTACCTAGTAGTAACAACTCTGACAGGGTGTTCCAGACCTTACTCGGTGTAACCTATTACACGAAAATGGGCCTTACTGCGCACATGGTTTGAAACTCCAGGGGTATATTATTTGGTAATTCATAATATCACTAAGAACAAATATTAAGGTAGTAGAAAAAGTCACATAATAGTATATTCTAGGAAGTAGATAATGGATAACGTTGACTGAATCCTATAAATCTCTATGTTAAGGATATACATGTAATTTATAAGTTATCCCTTTAATATCATTAAATTCTTATTTATTTGTTTAAAATTTAAATATGCTCATCCTTAATTTCACTTTTCTTCTAACCACTAGTCTAAAATAGGTTGAATTTGGTAACAATCAATCTAAAGATCAATGTGATGACTTCCCCAATGAAATGTCCAACCAGATAGGAGTAGAAATCACACACATCATGATGATACTCTCTCAGCTGAATAAATTTCTAAATAGAAAAACGGATCAAGAGGATCATCTAAACCCCCACCCCCCCTAAGATAGAATAAGCTACAATTGAGAGCTTCATCAATTGAAGGCCTCTAGAATTTTATGGGTCATCAGATACCATAATCGCGGAATAGTGGATCAGCTCCATTAGAAAGGTATCTTCTATCCTTCAATATTTTGAACCAAAGAAGGTACTAATGGTTATTTATCGTATGGAAGGTGAATTTGGTCAGTGGTTGACATTGATAAAAAATATGGAGCCTGAGGAAGATATAAAGGTTATAGGATAGAAGTATTTCCAAAAAAATGTTTTTGGTAAATATTTCCCCTGCACTCTCCGTCTTAAAATAGAAAGGTATTTCCTTACCCTCAAGAAAAAAGATGACGAATCTATCCGTTTGTACAAGGAAAACATCACAAGGCTTGCATGATATTCCTCTGTCTTTGTCATTCCCCTCAAGTGCAAGGTTGATCGCTTATTTGGTGAGATAAAACCTAGCATGTGTAAAGCCTACAGGATCTGTGACTTTGATAGATATGAGGAAATTTTATGATGTGCCCTCAAAGTCAAAATGAAGATCAGATAATCTCATGGGTATCATATGGATAATAAGAGGAAAGTAGAGATCAATTTTTATGGTCTGATATAGAGATCTAATGATGCCAAGAAATTTTAATATCCCACTTGCCAAAGGTGCAGAAAGAAACACCCTATAAATTTCCTGAAAGGAACAATGAAATATTTAGGTTTGAGAAGTAAGGGAAACTAGCCAATGATTTACAATAGGAGAAACCTGTTACTGTGATGAAGGAAATGAATTATCTTTTCAACACTCATCATATTTCTCATTGCTTCAACTACAAGGAACCAAGGAACTGTTCAAACTAATGTATTAAGCTAAGGGTTTCCAGAGACAACCAGTAACCTCCATGGAAGAAAGGGTGAGATTTTTTCATCATTACCAACAAAGTTAATCTTCAAAATGAATTGGTTATAGGTATGTTTTTTATTCATTCAAGAATAGTGAATGTAATTTTTTATTCTGGTTCTACACATTACTTTATATCATAAAATTTTAGTAGAACTATCCAAACACAACCTCAAATATTAGAAGTAGAATTTTCAGTGAAAATGGAAAATGGGGAAATTATTAAATCCTATGTATCTAAATCCTCCCATATCAATGTTTGTGGGCCAAATTTCTCAAAAAACCTTTTAATTCTCCCTTTGGTGGAATTTGATGCAATTATAGGCATGGATTGTCTTTCCCTATATAGAGCCAATATAAATTTCCATGAGAAGGAAATTCATCTCCATATTATGAATTATCCTCATATTCTATAAAAAATTGAGGAGAAGGATAAATCTTATTTAGCAGAATCATCTTAAGAATTGATATTATTGCCCTATGAAAAAGTGTATCCAGCTCAAATGAATGAGCCTAAGGAAATAATTATCTTTGAAGACCTACCTATTATGAGGGAATACGTTGATGTGTTTCCCAAAGAATTTCCCAGTCTTCCTCTTAGATGAGATGTTGAATTTTTGATCTAGATTATACCTGGGGTCTTTCCATTATCCAATAATCTATATAGAATGGATTTTTGAAACATGAGGAGCAGAAGAAAAAACTATAAGAGAATCTAGAAAAAATGTTTTATATGCCCAAGTGCTTCACCATGTGGTAAACCAGTCCTCTTCATCAACAAGAAGGATGGGTCAATGTGTCTTTGCATCAATTATCATGTGATCAACAAGATCAAGATAAATAAAAATTATCATCTTCCTCATATTGATAAATTGTTTGATATTCTACATGAATAACAATACTTCTCCAAGGTGGATCTATGATTGGTACATTACCAAGTTTGGGTGAATAAGGCGGATATCCACATTATTTCTTTTTTTACATGGTATGGACACTATGAATTAATAAATATTCCTTTCAGACTCACTAATTCTCTAGTAATATTATTGTACTTGATGAATAGATTCTCTATGGGTTACCTTGAAAAATTTTGTTCGTCTCTATAGATGATATTCTAATATACTACAAAATAAAGGAGGAGCTTGAGGAGAATCTGATTACTGTGCTAAAAACCTTGATAAAGGAGAATATTTAAGCAATGTATATAAAGTGTAAGTTTTGGTTGAAGGAAATCTGATTCTTGGGGAATATCATCATAAGAAATGGGATATCTATAGACCCTTAAAAGACTAAATCAATTAAAGGATGGATGAGGTGAACATCTTTGATAGATATTTGTGGTTTCTTTGGTTTATCTGGGTATTATCACCAATTTTTGAGAAATTTCTCATGTTTTTCACTCCCTCTTACTAAGCTAACTCAGAAGGGTGTAAATTTTCCTTGGAATGATGAATGTGAATAGAGCTTAAAGGAGTTATAAAGGTGGCTTATCACTATCCCTATGATCACACAACCCAAAATAGGAGCTCTTTTCATTATATTCAGTGATTCTTAGAAGAATCGCTTGGGATGTGTGTTAATTAAAAATGAAAAATTATTTTCCTGTGATTTAAGGTATTTGAAAGTTCATGAATAGAACTACCCAACACATGATCTGGAGTTGGGTTTAATGATCTTTTCTTTGAAAATTTGGTGGCATTATCTCTTTGGAGATAAGTGTGAAATATATATGGATCACAAAATCCTCAAGTATATATTTACAAAAAAAGATGAATATCTTCCAATGAATATGGTTAGATTTAATAAAAAACTATTACTTCTCAATCCACTATTATCTTAGGAAAGAGAATATAGTGGTAGATTCACTAAGCATAAAGGACCTATCAATTATTTAATTGATAAGAATTGATAAAGATCTGATATTCATGGATTTGGAAAGGATGGACATGGGAATAATAAAGGAAGGAACATCATAAATCCTTTCAAAAATGATTTCTTAACCATGTATTTTAGGGAGGTTAAAGGATTCTCAAATAGGTGATGTGGGAATTAAAAATAATGTGGAAGCTATAAGGAATGGAAAATCCTTGGAGTTTAATGTTAATGACTAATTTGTTGTCATATTTGGGTTTAGACTATGCGTACCATCAATTCTTGTGCTAAAGAAGGAGTTGTTGGATTATTCACATAGTTCAACCTTCTCCATCCACCCATAAAGCAAAAATATCAATCAAGATCTCCAATAACACTATTAGTGGGACAACATGAATAAATAGATCATAGAATATACATCAAGATTTCTTGTATGTTAAAAAATGAAAGAAGAAAAGAAAAAATACAGGGGATGATGCAACCATTACCCATAACTACATGGAAATGGGAAAACATCCCTATAAACTTTTTCACTAGCCTTCCAAAGACATCAAGAGGTAATAATTCAATATGGGTTGTGGTTGATCATCTTATAAAGACTGCACACTTCATTTTGATATGAGAATAATTTTCACTAGATATCCTCTCATACAGGGTGTTTTTTGGACTTGGGATCACTTGGGGGAGTTCTTTCTTCAGAGGTTACTACCTACCACAGTGACCAGGTCCGGAATATTCTCATGGTTGTTGTTTCAGCAACTATTGGTTTCATTTGGAAGGCTATAAATGGTCAGGTTTTTTAGGATATCAATCCAACATTCTGTTCAGGTGTGAGGGAGATTCATAGGGCATTTTTCACAGCCTCCAGAGTGCAGGTTGGATGTATGCATAATGGGCTGAATGATCTTGTTATTTTGAGGAATTTTGGTATTGATGGCAGGGTATGAAAATCATTGGTGATGAATCCAATCAGATGGATCCCTCCTATTTCCTCTTGGGCGAAGGTAAATGTTGATGGGGCGGCTTCAGGAGCACTAGGTCCTTCAGCCTGTTGTGGTGTCTTCCGTACCTATTGGGGCTTCGTTAAGGGATGATTTGATCATTATATTGGTCAGGGCTCTACCAATGAGGCTGGGTTTTGGGCTATGATTAAATCTATCAGATATGTAGTTCATTATGGATGGCGATTCCTATAGCTTGAATCAGACTCAATGGTGGCTATGGATATCCTTCGCAGATGGTCGAGGAATGTCCCATAGATGATGTTGCCCTCTTGGATTGAGTGTCTCCGTCTCCTTGATGGTATCATTTTTTATGCGACTCATGCTTATAGATAGGCCAATCAGGTTGCTGATTCTTTGTCAAAGAAGGCTACTATGGAATCTAGTTCAGAATGGTCTTTTATGGATTTTTATTATTGTGTGCCTTTTGTTGAGGTAGTTTCATGCGGCATGTTTTTTACTAGGCATTGTAAACCTCCCTTTTGATGTTCTTATTGTGTCTTTTATTTTTTAATAAAATTTCGTAGGAGTGGGTCTGACTCTCTCTTGGGCCTCTTGAATATATTCCATGTAACACTCTTGAAGAAATGAATACCTAATCCCTCACATGTACTCAATCCAGAGGTGGTGCCTTTGGATAATGATCTTTCCTATGAGGAGCAGTTAGTTAAGGTCTTAGATTGTGGAGACAAAGTATTATGAAATAATATAATGCCCCTTTTCAATGTGATCTGGAGGAACCATAAGTTTAAAGAAGTTCTGTGGGAACCAGAGGAAGTGATGGGTAATAATTACCCTCATTTGTTTTAAGGGGTTAAAGGAAATTCCAATGGTGAAATTTCTTAAGGGGGAAAGATTTTAACGACCCAAACTGTTATAAATGAAGTTTCCCTCTATGATTTAATTAAATGTTATATTATGTAATATGGTTATAGAAAACACCTAAACTTCATTGGTTATATCATATTGGATTCAAAATACTATTAAGAATATTTACTAATCATAATATAGTTGTTAAACATTGATAGCAATATTAGTATAAATATAGGTCTTTTAACAAATCCAATTGACTAAGACAAAGAAAGTGATGTCCTCAACCAGTAGAATTGTGACCTATGAAGCTCATTTATTAGTTCTTGTGAGGGAGATAACATCTCTATACTTTTCACTTGATGAATTCTAATATGAGATCCAATAACTTAATCATGAGGGAAACCTTTTATGGGAAAATTTCATGATCATCGAGATTAAAACCCACACTATATTCTCTGAATGGCCCTATGAAATTATCATCATTCCACACCTTACTCTTAGGGTATAAGATGGTGTAAAAACGGATATGTAGCAAGACGTTAACAGTATTTATATGTATATTTTATATAATAATGAATTTATTTCCATTTTTATGGTTACATTATAAATGATTTTGATTTTGATTCATTTAAACACAAATTGTATTTTTGGGTAATATTAAAATTTAATTAAGGGATTTATTTTTATGAAATAATGGATTTTTAAAACCAAGAGTATTTTAATAAAAAATAAATAAATAATTTTTATTAATTATAAATTTTTATATAATTTTTATGATGTGAATTATTTTTTTTATAAGGGTTTAAAAAAATGTTATTATAAAAAATCCTAGAATTTATTAATAAATGTCAAATATTATTTTAAAAGTAAAAATTTAACTATTTATAAAATTATTTATATAAAATAAATATTATTTTTGGAATCATAATGTCAAAAATATGCAATGGTGAATTTTTCATAATTTTCTGAGACAGTCAAAGTTTTGGGTAAAAATTAAATATTGTATAAATATAAGGTGTGTTTTAAGACATCATAATGAAACAAAAAATGATTTAATAAATAATATAATGTATATCCTTGGAAATAAATGTGTTTTACCATTAAAATAATTTAATTTTAATTTTATTTGATTAATTTTTTAATTGTATTATGTATCTTCCAAATTATTTAATATATTTTATGATTTTAAATTCATTTCATTAAAGGAGTGACTCACCTCTACAAAATCAAAGGTAATATTTTAATATGTGTAGACCTTTTCCTAATAAAATAATTAAAACCTATCCACATTGTAAAAACACAAGGGAAAAACCATGAGAAGGTTTATGGTTTTGAATATTTTATTATACAGAGTCTAAAACCTATGTTTGTGAAATATTAAAGAATCCCCCTCTCATTTCTTATATAAAGCCACTAAATCTCCAACTTCTATTCACTAAAAATACATGAAGAACGTACTTAATCTTTAATCCCCTCTATAGAATACTCCCAAGGTTCCCCAAACTCTCAAGAAGTCCCTTCTCAATATTTTGGTTCCACACACTCAAATAAGGTTTCTTTCCATTCTTATCTTTATCCAAGTTTATTTATCTTGGTATGCTCTTTTATTTTCAATAAATAATGATAGGGTATGTTTCATAATCTACCCAATAATTTCTTTATTATGTATAAATGATGATATACCCATTTCTCTCTCATTAAGTCCTCCCATGTACATCTGTTATCATGCCGAAATTTTGTAAGCATCCTTTTCTTTCTCTTTTTAATCAAGATTATTTCTTATCATGTGACTTATTTTTATAATTATAAATGTGTGGAAATATCCTTCCATGTAACTATTACTATACAATTCATTTTCAAATGATTATAGACCCATTTATCTTTCATCAACCCATTTTATGAATTTGGATGTTGTTACGCAGTTGAATTTTTACTATGATTTTCAATGCCAAACCAATTGTGTATTGAATACCATACCCATTTAATATCAAGGGTTTTCACTTTTATGCATATATACCTATTTATTGGAGACTTAAATTTATGAATTATAAACTCCATGGTTGTATAATAAATTATGATGATGAATTAATCCATGTTTCATGATCTATGTGGCACGCTTAAGAAAAAGAATGAAAGGAAAGTGGTGGGTATTCCAAGAATTATATAGCGCTCCAACGCATTGGGTAATATTTAGTATCATGATATTTAATGTTGGGATGGGGGTGTACCAGATTCCAATATGGTACTTTGACCACCATGAATTCTTTTCTGTTTAGTATTGACCTACATTTATGATGTATTATTTTATGTTGTTACCACATTTCCCATATTACGATTGGCATGCTATATCATGCCTTATTATTCATTTTCCTTTATTCCTCATTGATGTGCCTTGTCTAACATGTATTATTATTTCCATATTATTCCAAGTTTTTTCCCTACTGAGATTTATTGATCACCCCTTTCTTATGTATTTCCCCAGGTTATCCAATCCAGCTTTAAGATCAATCATGTTAAAGAAGTTTTTAATAAAGATGTTGTACTTTATGCTTAAAGTTGAAATAAAATGTATCTAACTACCAAATACATGAAACTTATAGACCTTTCAGGTTGTATTAAGTGAAATTTTATATAATTAAATTGAGTATTAATGTTTAATAAAGAAAGGGGTTATTATACATGGTTAATATATACACTACACAAAATAAATGAGTGATTCACATGGAATGTGCCTCATTGAGATAAAATGAGATGAATATTCCTTTCCTTAAGTCTAAACTTTCTTCATACACATTCCATCATCCTCTTCTTTAGAGAACCCCTTTAGGTTTACACCTAAAGCCTTTTTAGGAGGGTTACGAAATCAAATAAAGTCCTCTAGGATGTGGTTAGGGAAGTAAGGAAGAAATTTGTTAAGTACATGGCCAAACCAAAGGTTTTTGGAATAATTAATAATATGGGAGATTAGAGATCCATTTATAAGTTGGGAATAGAACCCACATGAAAATTACATAGAAATTTCCCAAAAGAATCCAAAATGATAAAGTCATCCCCATAAAAAATGCTTCCAAATGACCATATATTTGAACTTGGGAAACTATAAGGCCTAACTTTAGCCATAAAATAGAATTTATACCTGTTTTATTGGTAAAAATACCCTTATCCTTTTAGTTTAACACCTTGGAAAACTCGTTTTGACCTTAACCACCATAATTAATACTTTATATTTTGACTAAAAATCCTGACCAAAATTAATTTAACAATGTCATATAACATTATTTATGATTATTCTAAATACATATCCCATTTTTTCAAATTCCATTCCCATAAGTGGAAAATTTTAATTTAAAATTAAACCCACCACCACGATGAAAAGCAGTTTTCCACAAAAAAGACTTTTATAAGTATAGAAAGTTTTAATATCCAAAATCAACAGGAATTTGATTCCAATAACCTAAAATGAATTAATTATAAAATAATTAAACTAATTATACAACAAAAAAATTATATAATTTGGAAATTTGTAAATTATATAAACAAAATGGAATTTTCAAATAAAAATCAATACTTTCACTATTCATTGAAAAATTAATCTTTTCAGAAAATTATCAAAATTATCCCTAACATGACTTTGACATGTTAATTTAATAAATTAAGTTTATTTTTACAAATAAATTTCTTAAAATTTAACAAAAATAATTTTAATATTTTTTCACTAAAAGAAATAAAAACATTTTTGAGAAAATCATATTTTTTCCCAAACATATAAAGACATAAATAAAAATTAAATTATTTTTATAAACATGTTATCTTTATATAAAACCATTATACATAATTTTTAAAATGTTTTTATTCATATTCTCACTCCCATGTTTAATAACTAGGTTATAATTGTAATGTTTAAATAATAATATTAATAGTAAATTGTGGTTTATTAAAAGTTAGTGTAGTGTGTAACGCAAGTTTTCGAAAAAATTAAATTATTTGAGAAAACATATTTCATAAAAACTTGGGTTGTTACATTATACCCCAATTAAAATGAATTTCCCCATCAAAATTCATCACTCTAATATAAATAATTGACGATACTTTTTCCTCATCATATCCTTAGGTTCCCATATAACTTCTTTAAATTGGTGGTTTCACCATAAAAGTTTGACTCGGTGAGTGGTCATGTTTCATAGAAATTTTTCTGTACGATCCAAAATTTCTACTAGGTTCTCTTGAAAATAAATATATTTCTTCAGTGGTATGACATATGAGTAATGTATATTTGAATGTTTGAATTTTTACATCCTTCAGAGAGATATATGGAACACATCATGAACTTAAGATAGGTTTGGTGAAATCCCCAAGAAATAAGAAAACATCCCTAATGAATCAAGAATATGGAAAGGGAAAATATACCTAGTGATTAGATTTATTTTATTATAAAATTGCATAACCTTATTCCATTGATAAATTCATAGTAACACCATGTCACCAATTTTTAATTTAGATCATAGTGATGATTTTCAGCATAAATTTTTTGTTGACTTTGTGATGACCTTATATGATATTGAAAGGATCTAAAATTCTCTATTATTTCAACAACTAGATCAATAACCAAGATCTTTATTTCTCTAACTTCATTCAATCACATTGGAGATCAACACTTTTTGCATAGATTGCATCATAATGATCCATATGAATGCTCGAGTATAAGATATTATTGTGAGAAAACTCTACTATAAGAAGGTGTTGATCCTAACCACCATTGAAATCCATAGAATGGGATCTCAATATATCCTCTAGGGTTTGAATTTTTCTCTCATACTAACCATATATCTATGAATAAAATACAATTCTGAAACAATATTCTATATCAACAGCTTACTGTAGACATTTCTAGAACTTCAAGGTAAGCCTCAGATCCAGATCATATAAAATAGAATGTGGTACTCCATGAAACCTTAACAATTTTTTAATATATATCCAATAAATATAATCTATAGAAAAATAATCTATGATAGTGATGAAGTGAACTGACATTGTAAGGTGATAAAATGCAACCCATATAGCATTATCTCCTTTAGATATTTTGGGGATTCCAATGACAAAATCCATGATGATGTTTTCACATTTACATTCTGGTACAGGTAATGCTTTTAAAATCTACATAGACATTTGTGTATCATCCCAAACAATCTTACAACCTAATAAACAAGATAAAGGCACTGTAATATCTCTCTTCATTCCTTCCCACTAGAAATTCTCTTTCAAATCACTAAATATCTGTGTACTTCCCAGATGAATTGATAATAAAGAACTATGAAATTCTATTAAAATAGCATTCTTAAAATATGGTATGGATGGGACACGTACATGATTCCTGAACCTTATCATTCCATCATAATCAAGGATGAAATTAGGAACAAATATCACCTTATTTTAAAGCTCCACAACATCCTTTTGCGCCTCCTTTACCATAACAAGGATAGATGGTTGAACACTTATTTAATAAAAATAATATTTTACCCCTTAATTATTTTAAAATAAAACCATTAAAAATCAAGAAATATTGGTTATTTTTTAATCCACATCATGGATAATATAACATGATCTATTCGAATCAAGGAATCATCCACCTTGTATTCTTTCCAAGGGTGGTAATGTATTGAGTAGTCATAATCTTTAATCAACTCTAACCAAATCCTCCTGCTTATATGTAACTACATTTGGGTGAATATATACCTCAAACTTTTATGATAATAATATAAATTACATATTTCTCTTTAAATATTATGCCCCCATATAGTTAAAGTAAAAATTAGCACAGTTAACTCTAATACATGAGTTAGATAATTTTTCTCATCGACCTTCAATTTTAATGAGGCATAAGATATAACCATATCATTATTCATGAGAATTCATCCCAATCCATTCTTCAATATATCATTATAGATTACATACTCTTCTCCACTGCAGTATAATGTAAGTAAAGGTGAACTAACGAACCTTCTATTTAGTACCTTGAAATTTTCTTCACATTCACCAATATAAAGAAAATTTGATCCTTTTCAAGAAAACTTGGTGAATGAAATAGATATAAATGAGAAATGTTCTGTAAAGTGTCGATAATATCCAGCCAAACCAAGTAAACATTGAATCCTAGTCACATTGGTTTGTATGTTCCAACAATAAATAACTTCTATATATGATAGATCCACTGATATTCCCTCATCTTAGATTATATGAGCCAAAAAAACTTTATGTATCCAAAATTCACACATTTAAAATTTTTCAAAATTCTTATCCTTCTTTAGGGTCTTAAATAAAATTCTCAAGATATCTTCATTATCTTCCTTTATATTTAAATATATAATAATATGACTAATAAATACTACCCAAAATTGATCAAGCTAATATATAAAGTCTCTATTCATTTAATCCGTGAATATATTATGACCAAATGGCATCACTATAAACTCAAAGTTCCAATACCTTGTATAGAATACTTTCTTGGGTGTATCCTCTTTCTTGACCCCCAATTGATGATATCCAAAATGAAGTTAAATCTTTCAAAAAGTATTTATATCAACATAGTTGATCAAAAAATCCATTAATATGGGATAGAAGATACTTTTTATTAATAATGATCTTTTTAAGTTCCTGATAAACAATTCAAAGATGCATTGACCCTTCTTTCTTCTTAATAAATAGAATAGGTTCACCTTACAGTGATGCACTAGAGTGTATAAATACTATATCGAAATACTTTTATATTTACTTATTATATTCTTTCAACTCAATCATAGACATTATATATCGAGTCCTTGAATTAGGTGAAACACCATGTATAAGTTCTATTGAGAACTTAACATCACAATTTTGGGGAATACTAGGAATATCTTCTGGGAAGGCATCAAAAAATTCCCAAAAAATCGAATATCTTCGATGTTAAGTTTCTCCCCAACAATATGAGATATAAGGCCTTCATGGATAGTATTTAGTACCCATAAGGTAGAATTTATTCTCAATAGAATTTTATTTTAATACTCACACAAATTAATAAGAATGTTTTCATTTGGGATATGAAATGTGACTTCCCTTCCTCAATAATTGATAAAGGATCCATATAAATTACTATAATTCATACCCATAATCACATTAAATTAAACTAAAGGAATAATTTCTATATTTTCTGGAAGCATGTTTCCAAAATCTTCAATCTGAGAGGATCTATAGACTTGAATTCTGGTCATCGTACCATTAGGGGTTTTCACTACTAATTCGACATTTAATCATGGACGATAGTAAGTAATATTCTTATATAATTATCATGATATAAGGTAATTCATATAAATAATATCAAATAAGATAATTTGATATTTAAGAATACTTATCACTACCCCAACATCATCATTATATCTTAATTCCCTTATTAAAACCAAAAATGTTATAATGAACATTTGGAATCATTGATCCAAGTGAATAATTATTCACAATATATATGAATCATGGAACTTTATTTTCAATCTATGATACCTTAGGCTTAATCTAGGTCATTAATGTCATTATTAAAATCCCTCTTAGTGGTTCATAAAGAGTTTGTGAATTTCCAAATCATATCCCCCGAGAGATTAAAACTAGGGGTGCATCAAGGCCTGTTATTGTACACTTGGTGACGATTGAATCTAGCTCAATATGAAATTTTCAGTGTTATTAATCATAGATATATATATGTTTAAAAACCATGTAAACTTGTTTTATCTAGATAAGGATGTATTTATAGTTAAACCACATAATTTTTTCCTTACTAAAACTTTAAAATGTTATCTTATACTTTGGATTATCCTAAGGGTTCTCACTAAATTTTTCTCATACTATTTTCCTAAATTCAAGTAAACCATTCATTTTATAGGAACTATAAAGACCTAGGATTTTCAAACATAATTGTCTCATTTTTTTAATATGAATATTCAATTCATTTCATAAATATATGGATGAATATAGAATTGGTTTAGTTTCCTTGGAGACTAGGTACACAATATTCTTATTTAATGAAAGATCTTCAATATATCCCATAAATTCCTTCCCCTTTTTTACTCTTTATGAAAATACCATACTTAAAACCTTTCTTCATAAACTAGGAAAAGGAAACTTAAGAAAGGTTAAGCTCAAATTCTCATTAAGGGTAAGCATGAGAGATATTATTCTATGTTTATATTAAAGAATAATATACTTATAAGGGTATGATATCATGAACATAACTTAAAAAGTTCATTACCAACCTATCATAGATCATAAACATGTTCCATGGCATAAAGCATTATCATTCCAATAGAAAATATTCACAAGAGTTTGAAATCATCATAATTTATGAACCATAAGATTATGTCATAAAAGTGTGACATTTACATAGGTATATAAACCATTTCATTTGTAATTTTTAACTACCAAGACCATCAAACATTGTGGATTAGGCCTTATTACATGTTTCCAATTCCTTATCAAGCCCATCGGCCTATTTTTCATTGAGGATCAAGTTATTTATCCTGTTTCCCATAGTTGATCAAGCCCATTGACTTTTTTCCCAATTTCATCTCTTGAAATATAAATAATTACCAAATTTATTAGAGGGATTAATATTTCCTACACATCACATAATCCACAAATTTATATTCCTCAAAATCATAAAATAATAATCATATCATAACCCATGAAAAGAAATGGGTTTTATAAACACTACATAAAAGAATAAACCATGGAAAAGAAATAAGTTTAATAAATATTTATTCATATTATAACTTATGGAAAAGGGAACATTTATTATCAATATTTCATCATTTTATCAAATCATAACAAGTATAAAAGAAATAGGCTTCATAAATTTATTTTCATCATAAATATAAACCATACAAAGAAAGAATAATATTTGAATCATTGGATCATGTCCCTAGTAAGGCTTAAGTAAAATCTATGGATGTCATATTATATGGAAAATTATTTTTAAAGATCACTTGGAATATTTATGAAGTAAAATAAACTTTTTGTATAGAAATAAAATTTTTAAAAAATAAAAATTTATAAAAAAAATCAAAATCCTTTTCTTTAAGAATAAGATTGGAAAGTAATAAAGGAAAATTCAAATCATTGATCAGTCATGATAATGGAGAATTTCACTCATTTCATACATGTATAAAAAATCATTCATATTTTTGACCAAATGTCAAAATAAAATATTTTAAAAAATGAAAATAATATCCCATTTAAATCATTTTGTAAAAATTAAAACATGGATAAAAATGACGTTAAATAATCATTGGAGAATAGTGAAAACTTTATTTAACATGATTTTAGAAAACATCGACTTGGAAGAAAAATAATTTTTAATCTAAGATAGAAATAAAGTATATTTTTTCATAAAAACATATTTTTGGTATCTCGAGTACTTAAAAGTGAGGAAAATAAATGGAAAACATGTATTATTAAGAAGTAACTAATGGAGAAGAAAATTAATGAGTATCATGATAGATATATTATAAGATATAATCACAATAAACTTAATCTTAAATAGTCCTCATTAACAATGATATTGTCATATAAAATTACTACCACTTTTGTAACATTTGAATCGTAATCCCCATGAATGAAATAACCTCATATAGTTATGTAAATCCCCATAAAATTCTTAATAAGAATCATAAAATAAATTAATGGGTAGTTATGCACAATTAAAAATACATTTAATTCTAATAAAACATGTTCTTGGTGAAGATAAAAAGTGATATTAATATCTTTTACCTTAAGTCTCAACTTCCATTAGATAAGATATGACATCTTCTTCTTCCAAGAATCCCTATAGTCTTACACCTAAATCCTTATTAAGTTGGTTTTCTAATAAAACTATGTCCTCTAGGATGTTTGGATGAACTTTTGGATGATATTTGGGTAGGTATTTGCTGAACTAAAGTGTTTTGGAAGTGTGAAGTGGAGAGGGGAGGGGAGGTCTTTTTCAAAGTAGGGAACATAACCCACAAAGAAATTTCATGGGAATTTCCAAAAATAATCTAAAATGATAAAGTAATTCAAAAGAAAAATTACTTCAAATTACCATAGATTAAAATTTTAGATATGATATGGCAAAAATATGGATATATAATAGGATTTAGAAAAGTTTGATTTGCAAACATACCCTTATATTTATAGTTTAACATCCTGATAAACCCATTTTAACCTAAACCGTGGTAATTAATTTTTACTATTTTTACTATTCATTTTCACCATAAATTAGGTTAAACATTTATTATAATAATAATTATTCTGATTCCAAATATAGAGTACATTTTTCTAAATCCCATTAATAGAAGTGGAAAAATAAAATTTATAATTAAACATGCAAAAGTAATGAAAAAACAATTTTCCTAACAGAAAAATTTAATAAGGATAGAATGTTTAAATATAAAAAATAAACATTAATTTTATTACAATGGACTAAATTAGATTAATCGTAACATATTTGAAGTAATTTATCCTTTATAAATATTTTAAAAAATCTGTAACTTTTAAAATTCTTTAAAAGAAGAGGGTTTTTTTAATAAAAAACTGTATTTTCTCTATTCATTAATAAAATAATTTTTTTAGAAGATTATATAAAATTAGACCTAAGATAATTTTGACCTTCTAATTTCAAAAATGGTGTTTTTTTCTAAATAAATTTTCTAAAGGTTTCAAAAATTTATTCCATTATTTGTTCACAAAAAGAAATAAAAACATTTTTTGAGAAAATAGTATTTTTTAAAAAAATATGAAAACATTACTAAAAATCAATACTTTTTATAAATATGTTTTATTTATAAAAATACATTATACTAATTTGGTAAAATTTGTTCATTCATATCCATACATCCATTTTTAACAGCTAGTTTATAATAGACATGTTTAAATAATAAAATTATATGTATATTTTGGTTTGTTAAAACTCGTTGTTGTGTGTAACAAATAATATTAAATGAATTAAATTATTTTAAAATATATATATTTCACAAACATTGAGGTTATTGAAAGAATGGTAATATTTCTATTTATTTTGGAGAATAAAATTAATTCTTTTTTATCAACTCATAATTTACAAAAATAATGATTTCTTAAGTATTCCATACGAAGTGTCCCCAGAAGTTCCATAAAATGGCTATGGGGATCCATAAGCTTGTAAACCACACAATCTAAAACTTTATAAAAAAATTAGATGATAAAATTGAGAAAAGGGTTCAATGACCATAATCTTCATACCAAACACATGCATAGAAAATGGTATAGTTAACAAAAAGAATAATGATTTTAACAAATAAAGAATAACAAATGGGAAATGATAAATTACAATGGAATAGTTTCATGTAAGATAAATATAAATATGGTTTTGATATATATATTTCATAATTAAACTTGATTTTAGATCGTGTTCGACCAAGTGGAAGTCCAAGCTACTTGTTTATTTTATAATATCTCTTTTTTATCGAGAGTGCTTATGTTTTGAATACCATTAAAATACTTTTTTACTATTTATCTCTTAAAATCAATTTTTTCTACTTTCGTCTATTTATTTCATTGAGTTTTATATATTTTTTTCAATATTACTCTCTTTTTTACTAAAATAAGTTGAAATAATTTTTATAAGAACAACCAAACTTATTTCTCCTTTTTAGAGGGTAATATTTTTCTTCCATAAACATTTTTTTATTTTTATTGAATTGTTTTATTTTTTATACATAAATTATTTATCATTTTCAAAAAAAAAAACTTATAATTTCAATTCAAATTTTTCAAAGGAATCATTTTAATGTTTTCCAAACAAGTAATTTCTGAATTTCTTTAATAAAAGTGAGAGAAGAATCATTTTTTAGTGTTTTACATATGAATGCATTTTCCCATAATCACGAACATAATTAATTATTTACATTACATTAAACTTTTTTATGGATTTTAAAAGTAAAAACCTTTCCCATTATTCTTTTAATTTTTCATTTATATAGAAAAATAAAAGGATATTGTTTTATTTAATGTTTTAAAAAGAGATTTTATTTTACATGTGTTTATTTTTTTCTTCCACTCCAGATTATCTTACATAAGAGTAGTTTAATTTCAAGATTCTATTATTGTGAATAATTTACAAATAATTTTTTAAAATCCATATTAACACCTCATGAGAAGTGTTTTGAAAGTAAATTTTAACTTCATTTTGTGAAAAGATTTAAGAAATTTCTTTTCATATTTTCTCTTCAATTTTCCTGATTATTACTAAAAGGTTTTATGTTAATTAAAAATCATTCATTTTCTATGAATTTATACACTCCTTTAAACCTCACTAATTTATTATTTATACCATATTTTTTAAACAATGTCGATCCTTGGATTATTAACGTTATTGAAGTAATGTTCTTTACCACTATACATCATTGTTTTTACTTTTTTTACTTCATGTCCATGTATTATAGTATAATAAATATATTAAATAAATTTTATATGTTTCCTTAATCATATACCCATTTATATATATGGTTCTATTTGAAGAAATAATACTAAAAATTTAATTCTTTTGGATGGGGTATGTTACCATTCAGTATTAAATGGAGATATTTATTGATTACAAAGGAATATAGATTATGCAGTGTATTTTTATTCAATATATAATGAATTCATTGGACATGTTTAGGGATGTTCATGACCTAGAATTTTTTATCTCCTTGATACATCATGTAGGACTCATAAGAAAAACTTGTTGTCATGTTTTACCTATAATTTGGGTATTTGGTGTATGCATTCCAATTTACTGAAAATTCCTTGGTTGATTCCAGGGAGGTATGATTAAGATATCCCAAAATATTCATTCATTATTTTAGGAATAATATATTAATTACCATGTTATTACTATATTTTTATTATCAATTCATAATTATTGTGTGCATGTTATTGATTTTATGACATAATTATCGATTGATCAAGTATCTATATTGTTTGTGGCTAATATTTTCAGGACAAAATTTCTTGTACACAACACCTTAATAGGAATATAAGTTATCCATTTATTTTTTTCTTTACCTAGGGAACCAAGAAAAAATATTTTATTGAATTAAAGGATATAATAAAAGGAATAAAATAATTTCACGAAGTCTGTAATAGGTGTTATAAGTTCCCAATATATTAAAGAAATAATGTATGCATCAAGTCCCATAATACTATTATATTTTTCTAAACCAATGTGATGAGATATCTTATATCTTATACCAATTTAAGAAAGTAAACACTAGTTATGGGTTACTATAGTTTAGGTTGTTACATATAGGGATGGAGACATTATAGATACAAAAATTTGTGAGCATAGGAGCCTTTATTTTTGGAATCAAATGCATAGGATTTATTTACAAAAAGAAAAAAATCATATCCCAATATATCTTATGTGAATTTAATTTTAGAAAAACATTCATATACACAACTTATGTTAATGAAACAATAACAATAATATCTTGGAGAAAATCTGAAGCTACCCATTATGATCCATTATGTTCATCAAAATGTGATCAAGCTAACAAAAAATCTAGTAAAACATTGTTAAATAAAAACATTAGATGTGATAAAATTTTATTAATGATAAATTAGAGAAAATTATTTTCAAAATAAATCATGTGGGTACCAATAAATATGTGGTGGATGTATTCATAGAAACATTAAACACACTGGAATTTGGGAAGCATAAATTTAACCTCAGTGTATAGCAACCTCCCTCAACATTAGGAGGTTCAAAAATCCCATATTCCCATATGTAATTAATATATTACTTATCTACCTGTGATTTTTTGTAATTATCCCATTTTATTTATTATAAAAGTGGGATAAATGAGAGAGACGCATGTGAAATTCAAGAAGTGGTATGAAGAATAGAATTATCATCCTACTAGTTTTTCTACCATATTTTTGGGGGTATATGCTATATATATGAGTATGAGATATTATAGATGGGAATTATACACTAATAAGAAAGATTTGTAGTGAAATATAATTGGATTTTACTAGAAATTTTCGTATGAGTTCAAGTTTTATCAATAGTTAGTGTGTGTTGAAGTGAAAATTCATGGGTTTCTCTCCTGATATCTTTTTTCTACACAAGGAATTGGTCATATATAATTAGAGTTATGAAGGAGTCCATTAATTTTAAATTAGTTTTTTTTCATTTTTGATGGTCTTAAATTTATCTAAGGATTTCTCAGATTACTAGAAAGACAAGAGGGGAGTAATGTTAGAACTAAGGTTAAAAATTATTTTATTTATTGGAATAAGTAATATTATATTGGTTCCTATGTGTCAATCATATTTTTAAACTCTAAATTTAATATTTTGAATAAAATTTGGTGTTAAATTCTATTGGTAAAACATGTATGTGTTTAATGGGTTTTTTTCCAAAATGGATAGGATCAAAATAAATTTAAGTTGATCACACTTTGAAGAGAGGCTATATAAGATTAATTAGTTACCACATAACGAACTGAAGTAGTATAAAATTAATTTAGAGGATCAATAACCCATATAAAAATAAATGAATGAGATGTATGAGATATTATACCATAGATTTAGTAACCATGACATAATCGGTGATTCATGAGAATATACTAAAAAATATACTTGTTATATAATAAAAATCAATATAATCACAAAAATAATTATAAATAAAATGAAGGGTTTTCCCGTGAATAAAATATAAATTTCATAATGAAAGATATAAATGATTAAAGGGGTGTAGAATTAGATACCATATGATGAATCCATGCCACGATGGTAAGTAGGGAGAAATAAGTACAAGGTTGGAATATGACTAATTATATATTCACAAAATATTTGGTATATCATGCAATATTTAGAAGAATATTGAAAATAAATATATTGTGACATAGTTTTTCCAATGTGGAATGGTTGATTTTGGAATAATTCATGAGATATTTTAAAATATAGGAAATAATAACTTCAATAATAAGGTTAATGATCATGACACAAAAGGACTAAATATATAGCATAATTTATTATACCATGAAATGGTTTTGGCCGGATTATTAAATAAGATTCATTTAGATATTGTTGATTTTATCTTTGACTAATGATCACACCATAATGTAGTAACACATGTTGAAAAGTATGAAGCGTGGTGAATCATTCCATGAGAAGGAAGGTCATACCAAAATGCATTAGTTTTTTGGAAGTTTTAAAAATAAAATAAATTATGAACTCTATGGGATTATGATTGATATAGATAAACTAATTATGGATTAAAGAAAAGTTTAAATACTCAATCAGTGGGTGGTAGGTCATTAATTTGTGAAATATAGTTTTTTAGATTAATATATTTATATTGGGGGGATCAAGGAATAAATAAAATAGTAGAAAAATATTCTAAATCTATATAATTGAGAAATTTTAGGAAGTTGTGATGAATTTCACTGAATTTTAAGATTTTAGTAATTAAAATATTCCCCAAGAAAACACCCTTGTTAATTTAATGCTTATATTTTGTGATGAATTATTATATGATATTATCATGTCACATAATCTTATATTAATTATATCAAAGTACTTCATAGAGAGATAAGATGAGTGAATGACCCTAGGATCGATAGTGAGTCATTTTAAAACCTTTATAACATTTAAAATGACTAGTGTTATCCCATGGTAGATTAATACATCATAATCACATGCTCCTTGGGATACCTATTAGAATTTAACCAATTTAAATATATTTTTCATTGAATTTATTTTCTCTATGTGTATTTTTGTGAACATGAAGATTGATAGGTTTAAGTTGTTCTAGGTAACACAAGAACAATATTTTATAGAATATGAGAATAATTTAACACTATAATTCACCCCCACTTGGGGTTTATTGGGGATGTTATCTAAATAACTTTTATTTTTCATCCTCATGATATTTTATAAATATTTTGGTGTCACATACCATAACATCAACCTTCTTTGTTTTATCCCTCCAAATATATATATCTTCAAGTACTATATCCAATTATACATTAAGGTCAAAAACACCCAAAACATTAGCTTCATGACCATTTAATTTCTCTTCACTTAGTTTATTTTCAATAATAGCTATAAATTATTATTTATTGAGTACATTTCAGTCCTAAATTGTCTTAAATTATGATTCCTCTAGGTTTTCTCTCTCTCATGATTATATAATTTTTTTTTGAAAAACAATCCTCTAAATTTTGTTGACTTTTACATTTTTAAGATATTTCTTAGATAATATTTTTAAATATCCTATAAAATCCTATTAAAATTAAAAACTAGGTTCGTAACCTTTTTATATTGAATTAAAGTAGGTGAAATATTCCCCTTAAAGATTCCTTTACTTATTTTGCATTTAAATAAAGTAATGAAATTACTTTTTAACTTCATTTTCCACTAGAATATGTTAAAATTTTATCTTTTTCACTTATTTAAATTAAAATATCTTGATATTTCATTATCCATTGAATCACATTTTTATTTTTTATTTTATAGTAATCAAAAAAACTATATGAATCACTGAGTAAGATTGTTACTGGGTTCTTTTCCTAAATCACCAAAACCATCTCTAATTGGTGCTGTGGAAAACATTTCCTGATTTTATTTAAAACATTAAAAAATTATGTGTTTCTCTATGACTGTATATGTCCTCCAAAATCTAATTCACCCAATAAAAAAATTCAAACTTTTTCATTCTGGTATATTTTCATGTATTCCTACTTTGTTAATAACACTTTTAGTTTTTCCTCTATCACCCTTGATTCACCTTTATAAATATTCAAAAACCTTTCCCAAATAGAATTTGAGTATTTAAATGATATCACAAAATTTTAAATTTCATTTTATAAAGATCCACTTTGATATATAATTATTTTTTAATAAAAATATATTTCTTTACGATCCCAATATACTAGTTCCCGACTTTCGATAATTATAAAATTTTCTTGAAAAATAATCGATAAGATATCCATGAAAATTGATTATAATTAGTACTTCATTAAATTCATCCATAGTTAGAAATTATAGCCCTTGAGATATACATTCCATTATTATTCTCAATCGTTTACATAACTCTTGAAGGGAAAAAACACCATGTTAAGAGAATATAAGGTATCGAACAACTACAACACTTAAAAAATATAGTCTAATTCCCCACATATTTGTCCCACTAAGTGATGATACCCTATTGTGGGTGGGGTGAATTAGTGTCTTATAATTCAAATTATTCCCTTCCAAATATCATGTTTTATAATTAGTTTAAAAAAATAACCTTCTTATTGAATTTAAAAGAAATAAAGTACACATAAACAAGAATTTATTATTGGTTCATCCATTTAAAGGTATATCCAATGATCATATATATGGAGATGTTATAGTGTTTCAAAGTTCATTAAACACGCTAATTATACAATTTTTATAGTATAATAACTGTCCATCTTTGTTTACAACCTCTAACTAAATTTAAATATCACAACTCCCTCACCCATGAAATAATTACTACCGCTAATGAGTATAATTTTTTATTAAAAATAAAAACTTATTATACCTATTCTGATTTAAATGTATTCTCTATATTAATTTATATTGATGATATATTCTTCATATGATTCATATTTACCTTAATGTGTCAATAATATCTATATTATCTATGTATTTTCAAGAAATATATCTATGGAATTCTATCCCCTATCATTTTCATATTTTTAATTTGTTTTAAAAAAAATTCCTCCTCAGACGCGATGAATGGCTATAGTTTCTCAATGTTATATAAATTATTCAATATCATAATAACCATATAACACCCTTATTAGATAGTTTAAGATATACAAAAACGTTGTTTTTTATCTCTTTATCTCATTTCATGACCATCGAGCTTAATAGATTTTAAAAACTTCAAAACATTCGAACATGGAATCATTATAGTGAAACGTTATACATTATAAGATATTTCCATTAAAATCTTCACTCCTTAAAAAATCATAAACTATTCTATATTTTAACTCCATGAATTTCATTATGACCAAACATCTAAAAATAAATCTTATCAACCATTAATCATGACCATAATCATCATATTGAAATCTAGATTTCATGGCCCTCATTTGAAACATAATATATAAGTCATAATGTCTATCATAACATCCCTTTTTTAAGAAACATCTTCAACATAGAACCACTATGGTGTTTTTATAATGTCAAACTTTACCCATAATCCGTATAGATATAATAGTGTAATTAAAAGCTATTACGGTGTAATTATTACTTATTCATTTTCCTAAAAACTATATAAAAATAATTAAATTCACCATAATATTCTCATGTTCAAACCTAAAAATCAGAGTAATTATCCCTTCATGAAATATATTAATGTTCAATATATATGAAATTGTTTCTTGATTTTTTATTTTAATATTAAAACATCTCTAACTTCCTTAAAACTCTATGAAACTCAAAAAATCAAATTATAAATTATTTTATGAGTCTTAAGAAAATATTTCTATATTATTTTATTAAAAATCCAACAAAAAGACCAAATAATTTTATTATAAAATTGACATTTTTAAAAGGTTGTATAATTATGGTTTTACATTTTATTAATTGAAAAATATAAATGTTGATAATTCAATTTTAACTTTTATATTTATTGATTCATAAAATCATATTATCTTGATTTATTATAGTCAAAATAATTAATTAGATAATACTAGAATGGGATAGTCACAATATTCTTTAGAAATAACTAGAATATCATATTTTAATTTGATCTATTGTCCACAAAAATAAGGTTTAGTGTAAAAATATAGTTCACTTGATATTCAAACATTAATAATCTTCCATATACATGACCTTAGTGAAGAGATATCCATATAAGGAAAGGAAAAAAGGATTAATGTTAGGGGGAGTAATAACCTAAACATTATTCTTCTAAACCAGTTACCCTTATTTTTATTGTAAATGAATAATTTATTTTTTGATATTTTTATTTTTATTTTTCATGTTTAGTAAATAAGTTTATTTAAGATATTCTATTATTTTTTTCTTTAATACATGTTAATTCCAATTCAAAAGAAAATATGTTTTTATTATTAATTAAATTAAACTTAATATATTGAAATATTATTTTAGTTATTTTTTACTTTAACACTATTTAATGTCACAAAATGTGGAGAACCCTAAATGCACAAAACTTTTATAGATTTAGAAAAATTATTCCCATTTTTATGGGTTTTTTATATAAAAAAATTGGATGACTATTGGTGATATTATTATACTACAATTTATGTATATATTATCTAATTTCAAAGATCATAAAAAACATATAATATTTGTTACTAATAATAAATTATATATGGAAGGATATTTATGAATTATATTTAAGTGTTTATCCACATTCTAAATTTAGGGATTCAGGATATTTAACTTGTTGTTCTTATATTCAGTTAAGTAATAATTTTTATTATAATTTTTTTCATTCTTAATATTCTCATAAATTTGGATTTAAAACTTTTAATAAGATTTTATTTTAAATAGTTCACTTAGGAAAATTTAATTTAATTTAATGTGATAATATTTCAATCTTATTAGATTAATGGAATTCTGAAATAAATCTTACATTGGATATAGAATATTAGTGTTTCACTTATGCAAGGAAAAGAATAATATCTATGTTTTTGAAGATTCATTTTACTCTTTATTGTGTCATATTTTGACAAACGTGAGCAAGAAAATATTTCATTGTTTTATTTATTAAGGACACAATCATATATGTCAATAAGAAATATATATTTAATCATACATGATAAAATATTCTATATTAAACAGAAATGGGTTGAATATTTTTTAGATAAATCTTATTCATTTCAATACATTAATTATAAAATGTTTTGTTTATATGTTATAACTATTAAGCTTATACAACTTAGTTTCATGGTTTTTTTATTTATATGAAGGCTTTATGTTATATAATTATTCAAAAAAATTATTTATGTGATTCAAAGTTACTCATTTAAATACTAATATATTATTCTAGATATATTTGTCCAATATTATAGAGATATATTCCTAGAATAATATACTATATTATTTATAGTTTTTAGGGGTGATATTTAAATATATTTTATTATTTTTTAAAAAATTTAATTTTGATCCATTATTTTAAAATATATTATTCTAACAGTTTAATTATAATATAAAAGATCATTTAAGTATACTGGTTTGATACTCTCTTGTATGAATAAAAAAATTATTTATGAATAAAAGAGAAAAAACCATGAATACTAATATTTTTCAGATAATACTATTAAAATTAAGTGTGTAACACCATGATATTTTACAAATAAAACTATGTTCGATAGTGTATACGACACGCAACACTGATCTTAGACCAACCATGAAATATTATTATTTAATTATGACATATATAACTTATACAATAAATTGTAGAGTATGAATAGAATTAAATACTTTATGAAACATATATAAGTATCTAACTCAATATAAATGTATTGATAAATTCTTAGTAAATAAGAACTCAATTTGAAATGAAGACATTTTATTCTTCATAAAATATGTTTTCTTTAAAAAAAATTGCATTGATTTTTGTGATAAAATATTATAATTAATTTCTTGAAATATTAAAAAAATAGTTGTTAAAATTATATTCAATTTTTAAATCATTATATCAAAATATACTGAGGGTGAAATTTTGGGATTTTCTTGAAATGATTGATTTTTCAATGAATATTGAAAATTACCGATTTTTCAAATATATTTATTTCTATTCATTAAATAAAGTAATTTAAAAGTTACATTAAATTTTTTATTTCATAGTAGAGTGACATATAAAAAATTTTATTTATAATTATCTAATTAAATTTATATTAATTTTTAATTTTCATGATTTTGGTATAAGTTTATTTTTAGGCTTAAAACACTATTTTCTACAAACTATTTTTAAGTTCATAAATTTTATCCATTTTAATTAATTAAAATAACCCCTTTTAAGTAAACATTTAAATTGAATATATAAATTATATATATTTATATTAATTTAAATTAATATAATGATTATTTATGGTCATATAGTTGATATAAGATCATCTATTTCATGAAAATGTATTTTCTTGAAAACCCGGTTTTCATCATATTTTAGGGGTTTAATTTAAAATTAAATATTTTTAATTTTTGAAAATTTAATTTGATAAAATATATTTTTTATTATGATTAAGAATAATTAAGATTAGTTAATATGGTTAAGTTAATTTTTGGTCATAATGAATACTAAAAACAGTAAAAATTAATGATTCTAGTTAATGTTAAAACAAGGTTTTACACAATACATGCACTTGTGTTAAAATTAGTTTTATGAAAACATTGAATTTTTATTTGATAAATTGGATTAAATATTTATAATCTATTATTTCAAATTATCTAATGATTTTCATTCTATTTTTAGGTTTAAAGGATAAACTACCTTGGTAAGAAACTAGTTACCACGGAGAAAACTAAAATGGTAAAAGTGAGTAACCAAAAAGGTAAAGGTAATAACATATTTAAAAAATGTTTCTATTTAAATTGTTGAGGCTTATATAGACCTTATATTCATTAAATTGTATAATTTATCATTTTTTGAGTCACATTTCTTTATAGTGACTTCCTATTATTGAATAGTTTTGGGTATTTACAAAAATGAAACCCCTAATCACTTATAAAAGGGAACCTCTTATCCTATTTTATTCACACATAAAATTCCTTATGATCCATAAAATACATACCCAAATACCTTATTCACTACCCTTTCCATTTCCAAGATTTGTTTTATTACAAAACCCTCCTTGGATGTATTTTGTTGGAAACATAAAGAGTTTTTCCGAAGAAGAGGTATTATTCCTAACCGAGCATTGTGATTTATTTATTCTTATAAATCCTTAAAATATTAATAAACCATGATTATATAATATAGTCATTATATACATTATAATAAATTTTTTATGTTAATTTCATAACCTATATCTATCTAATCTTCCATAAAATGGGAAATAAAACTATCATTTGTGTGTATGGAGGACTACCGCCTCACAAACAGATGTAATTGTTTGCCATAGTCACCTCTCATGAAAGCACATGATGATGGATTTAATTTTTATATATTATATTTATGACATTTATATGATTATATAAAATTAATTTAGCATCTATTTTCGTACTATTACATTCACTAAAAAATGATAACATTGTTGGTGCGTACGTGTAGACTACAACCTCCATGAAGAGATGTAATTCATTTTTCATCACTAAATCCAACTAATGATATATATGTTAATTTAAATAAATAATATGGTATTTATAATATAATTAAAATTATGGAATTATAAAATAATACTTACCTTTTTCTATCATGATCATTGAAAAATATAAACGTTACTCATGCGTACGTACATGCTAGCATCTTTAAGGTTGTAAAATAATTCATTTTTTATAACAGTATTTCATAGTTGGTTTTAAAATTATGATTTATGTATGAAAATAATATATATTTCATGATTATTATTCTCTATATGATGTAATAATTACTTATTTTATCATAGACAACCTACTTGAGTCATTTTTGGACATAACAACCAAATATCATCAAAACATATTACATGAACTTAATTGATTAAGTAAATAAATATGAAAAGTTAATAAATAAAATAAAAGGAATAAAATATGTGAAAAAGTTTATTAATAACATAATTAATTAACATATGTTTATTATTTAGAAAGATAAAATAATTTGGTTATGATTCAAACTCAAGGAAAGGGATTTCTTCTCAATTTCCCTTCATTTCAGCATGTTTTAATGTTATGAACCTAATTTTCATTATATGGTGTATATTTTAAATATTTTAAATATTATGTAATTAATAATTCATAATTCATGGTATTTTATGGAAAAATTAATTTTACTTCATCCAAGGGTATTTGATTTGAAAGTTACCAAAGTCGTAAAGGCTTTATGGTGCAATCTCATTTCTTTTCAAGATTGTTTATGTTCAAGATTCCTTTGAGGGAAATCATATACAATTATTTTATTGAACCATGTATATTATATTATCCACTATTAATGAAATTTTTTATGTGTTTGGTTTTTATTTCCTTTATTATTGAATTATGAAATATCAAGAATGTTGTTTGTAAGTAATACAGATCTTGCATCTTCTTATAGATTTGGAATCTTTATCTTACATGTATTTAATTTCCTTAAAATAATTTAAATTATGTTTTTATTATTCAACTTTAAAATATTAAATATATTTTTACCCATATTTTACTTTTTTTTAAATTTTTTTAAATAGAATCTTTCAATCATTTTCTAAACAAGGTATTGTTTTTATTTTTTGAAAAAAAGTGTAAAAGGAATGTTTTCTTTTAAATTATAGGTAATGATCATAATTTATTGCCATAATGAAACCTAAATTCTTTAAATAAAAATTTACAATAAAAATATATAATATTTTTAAAAAATTATATTTTAATGAACTGATTTCAAAGTTAAAAGGGTATTTTCTTCAATAAATATTCCATGTGAACTTTTAAATAAATTTTTATCAGCGACGAAAAACTTTAATGTTATATTTTACTTCTAAATTTTTTATATATCTCTATTACATATATATCTTCCTCATTATACATTACTTTAATTTTTTAATATATGACTTAAGTTTATTTATCATATTCATTCTTTATGAAATCTCTATTGATTGTGACTTGAAGCAAGACTATGCAACTCAGTTCTTTCTATGGGTAATTTATATTATTATACTATATGATTTATTTCTTTTTTATGAGACATATAATCATTTATATGTAATGATGAGTTCCTTTAGATATAACTCCAATTTATTTGGTAAATATTTTTTCTCATGAGATGTTTTGTAAGGGATTACATAGTGAACCTAATTCATTATGAGTCTTTGTCCACTATTTGATATTTTATAAGAAATTAGTCTTGACTCATGTTTATATCATTTTAAATATTTTTTCAACATTTCTTAGGTTTCTATGATATTATTATAACATATTATTTATGTTATGATTCCATGTGATTTCTCATGAGTCTTCTATTTTATGATACAATTTGGTGCCTTTGAATCACACATTATGTTTCCTTATTGTGTTTATTCCCCTACTATTATTTTCGGCATAACCATTTCTTTTATTAATTCCATAATTTATCCTATATAGTATTTGGATATCAAAAATATTTATGATATCATTAATGAGAATAAAAAATAAATATGATATGTTCTGGTTTTTTTGGAAGTTTTATGTACCTAATCTTCCAAAGACACTAGGACTCGCATTATTTATGTTGTAATTAATGGACATTTATATTAAAAATAATATAATAATATGTGTAAATGGATTGGTTCACTAAATTTGGTTTTAAATATAAGTATAGTTAGTTTGGGAGTTTTATATTAGAGAACTTTAGTAAATACTCTAGGGTTGATTCTTAATATAGGATAGCATCGTAAAGTTTTTGTAAGGAAGAGAATATGTGATTTTCCTAGAAATACATCCATGTATGAATACTATAACTAGAATTAGTTTTCTAATAGATTCAACTTGGGTTAATAACCCTAAAAAGAGTAGGTTAAATATATCTAAATAATAATTCTTATGCACATTGAGTGCACCCCTACTTTACACCTTGTTTGACACTCTGAGGGGATATACTTAGGTTAATTCACACTTTCTCTATGAACCATTATGTTGACATAGATTATAGAACCTATGGAAACCTATAATAATCCATAGAGATAAGGGATAAACCTAACGTGTCTTGGGTTGATAATTCTAAGGTAGATCATTAGTTTAAAGGCATAGATACCCAGTATGATATTTTTTGTTGGGTGGTTGATATGATTAAGGGTATTTTTGGGAGAAAATTATGGGAATTAACCCTTTGGTTATTATATTTATTGGTTATTTGATTTATAATTATTTTATATTTTTTTAACATATATGTAACATTATTGATAACATTTAGGGTTAATTTTATCATTGATGTTAATATAACTATAGTTAATTAATATTATTTGATTTTGTGGAGAAAAAGTTGTGTTTGAGAATTTAGTGGTTAAAATTATTTAATGATTAATTTTAATTCAAGTATGTTCATTATATTTTTTGTAATGATATTGGAATTATATTACTATAGTTTTATAAAAATGAAACAATGTATGTCAAGTGATAACTTTTAGTATCTAGAAAGGTTGGGGGTCTTGAACCAAAAACCGAAGAGTGACAAGGGTGAAGTGCCTACCACCAGCATATATGATTTCCTTGTTAGTATAATGATATTTTTCTTAAAAAAACTTAATGGATAAATATTAACTTGACTTTGGGAAATATATTATAGGATCTAATATTTCTAAATTTTTAGGATTTTCAGGTGATTAATTATACTTTGGGAAATGTTTCATTGGGTTGAGGTATATGTAACCCTTAAGTATAAAACTTTATTTAAATTAAAAGATTATTTCGGATTAACAAATGTAAAAAATTTAATGTTGATTTTATTTTAGATATGGAGTTATTTATTTATGGAATTATTTATGTTAAACTTTAGATTTGGAGATTAATATGAAGGTTTACACATTTTGATATTATCTTACCTTATTCTATACATTTTTGTTTTGGTTAATGTATAAATATTTTAGAAATATATTTTTATCCTTCTATGGATAATTTCATACTTTATAAGCTAATTTCAGTGCTTTAGGCATGAAAATTTCATCCTAACTACTCATCGTTTTGGTAAAAATGATATTATGGTCGAAATTAATTAAATATAGAAATTAAACTTATCAAGAAAGTATATTTCATCATGTTTTAACTCAATATGGTGAATTAACTCCTCAAATATAGGAGAAGGATTTTGAAACAAAAAATTCTATTACATTGATTCACAATGAATTGAAGGTCTTTTTCACGCCTAATTTATTTATGGTTTTGTGGTTATTGACATTCTCATGATCATTCACTTTATTATGATCAATGTTTTATGTCACTCTCCATAATTATTATACAATATATTTTTCCTCTATTTTCATATATTCACATCCACCTAATTTTCACTTATTTTTAAAATTAGTTATGTTTTATTCTAGATAACATTTTTATTTCCTTTTCCCATTTTTTAAGAGGAAGCCTTATTTACCCTTTTACAATGTGGCATTTAAACAAAGGTATTTTCAAACTTTAACCCTTTGATTTCCAATTTCAAGTTTACAATTTGAAGATAACGTTTATTAATTGGATGAATAATGTAACAACCTGATATTTTAAAAATAAAAATTTGTTTGATAATTTATATGACATGCAACAACAAGTATAAATGAATCATGAAAGATTATTATTTAAATATAACCATTATAACCAAGCCATTAAAATGGTGGGCATGAATATGATTAACCATTGTATGAAACTTATATAATTATCATACTAAATATAAATTTATTGATATATAATTAGTAAATAAGCACTCAATTTTTAAACAAGAAATTTTATTCTTCCAAAAATATGTTTTCTTAAAAAATGATTTTTATATATTTTGTGAGAAAATATTATAATAGACCTATAGAAATTTTATAAAATTAATTTGAAAAAATTTACTCTGTTTTTTAAATCATAATATAAAAAATAATATGAGGTCAAATTTTTATATTTTTCAAAAAATGAATGATTTTTTAGTGAATAGTGAAAATTTCTGATTTTTCAAATACTGTCATTTATCTCAATTGAAACAAGTAATTTCAAGGCCCAATTATAATTTTGATTTGGAATTAAATTGAAATTTTCACCATTTTATTTATAATAAACTACTTAATTTTATTTTAATTTTAAATTTTCATGATTGTGGTATTAGTTTATTTTAATGCCTAAAAACACACTTTTTTGTAAACTGTTTTAAAGTGAAAAATATTTATCCAATTTAATTAAACAAAATAAACCCTATTAAATAATGTCTTAAATTAAATTTATAGATTAAATATCTGTATATATAATTTTATGTTCATATAATCATTATTTCAAAATATATAGTTAATAAAAGATCATCTATTTCTTGAAAGATAAATTTCATAGAAAATTACTTTTCTTCACATTTTGAGAGTTTAATTTTATATTTAGTTCAACAAATTATTTTAATTTAATTTGATAAAATGTATTAAATATTTTTAACCAAAATATTTAATGTTATTTAATAAATATAACTTAATGTTTTTGTCATAATAAATAGTAAAAATAATAAAAATTAATTGGCATGGTTAAGGATTAAACAGGGTTTTATGCATTAAATTTTCTTGTGTTAAAATTAATTTTCCACACACAAATGATTTTTATTTTCTAAACCATGTTCTATATTTATAATCAGTGGGCCAAAATTATCTAAAAATACTTTTTTATTTTTATTCTTAAATGATTAATTACCTAAGTAAACAAATCTAGTTACCGTAGTGAAAACTAAAATAATAAAAGTGATAAACCATAAAGTTAAAGAGAATAACAAGTTGAAAACATTTTTATTTTTTAATTTTTCAGTATTTAATAGAAATTATCTTCCCTAAAATATAACATTTATCAATTTCTTGTGCACTATTCATGATATTGACTCCCCATTATTGAATAATTTTGAGTATTTACAAAAATAACACCCTTTCTCACTTCTACAAGAGAAACACCTATCCTAATTTATTTACACTTAAAAATAATTATGGTACAACTAATACCTACAACAATAAAATACTTAATCCCCTTCCCACATACCATATACATTTTTTTTATTATAAAACCCTCTTGGGAAATATTTTGGTGAAAACCTAATGATGTTGTCTAATGAAGAGGAATCATTCTTAACCAAGAATTTTTTTATTTATTATTCAACATCATTAAAATATTATTAAAACATGATGATATAATAACATAATTTTCTACCATATACTATTATTTGATTATGATAATATAATAACCTATATCTATCTCTTCTTCCATCAAATGGGAAATGAAATCATCGTTCATGTGTATGGTGGGATACCGACTCATGAACCAATGTAATTATTTTTCCATCATCAACTCTCATGGATGTTTATAATGATTGATTTAATTTATATAAGTTATATTCCAGAAATATTTATCATTATTTAAAATTAATATATAAAATATTTACTTAAATTTCTATTCACTAAAATGGTAATGTCGTTCCTACGTACATGTGGACTACCACCTCAACGAAGTGATGTGATTAATTTTTCATCCCCACATCATATGGATGGAATATAAAAATTTATTTAAATAAATAAAATTGTATTTATGATATGATTATCAATCTGTAATTATAAAATAATAGTTTTCTTCTTTCCATCATGGTCGTTGAAAAATGGAAATGTTACTCATGTAAACGTACAACCTACAGTATCTATGATTTTAAGATAGTTCATTTTTCATAACCATATTTCATGGTCAATTTCAAAAGAATAATTAATGTATAAAAATTATAATTTTTTAATTTTTATTATTTTATATATGATGGTACAACAAATTATTTTACCATAGTTAGCATACATAAGTTATTTTGTACATGCAAACAAAATATCATTACAACATCTGACGTAAATTTAATTGATTAAGTAAATAAATATAAAATTTTAAAAAGTAAAATAAAGGGAATAATAAACTTTTAAAGGGTTCTTAATAAAGGAAATAATTAACATATGTTTATTATTTTGGAATGTAATGTACATTTGTGACTAGGAAAATTCTATATTAGGGATTTCTTCTCAATTTCCGTTCATTGAGGAATATTTTAACATTATATAACTAATTTAGTTTATATGGTGTATATTATACCTATTTTAAACATTATATCATGAATAATTTGTAATTAATTTTATTTTATGTTAAAATTGATTTTTCATCATCAAAGGGGATTTGATTCTAATGTTACCAAAGTGGTAAAGGCTTTATATTTCAATCATCGTTATTTTAGATATATTTATGTTCAATGAACATTTTAGGAAAATAATATGAAATTATTTTGTTGATATTATATATTTTAATATCATTTTTTCTTGAATTGTTTTAACATGTTTGGTTTTCATTTCCTCTCTAATTTAATAAACGAATAGCATGAAAGTTGTTTGTAAGTGAAACTAATATTGTATCTTCTTTTTGATCTTGAATATTTCACTTATATGTATTTATTTTCATTAAAATAGATTAAATAATGGTTTTAATATTCACCAATGATATATTAAATATATTTTTACACATTAGTTACTTTTTTTACAAAAATTTTTAAACAGAATATTTCAGTTAGTTTTCGAACAAGTTAACTTTTGATTTCTTTACAAAAGTGTGAAAGTAATGTTTTATTTTAAATTATATAGAATTAATAGAATTTATCACTATCATAACCACTAAATTATTTTAAGGTTCAATTAAAATTTTACATGGTTATTTTCAAAGAAAATTTTTTCTATAATATTTTATAAATTTTTAGTTTTTAAAGAACTAATTTTAAAATGAAAATGGTATTTTCATTAGGAAATATTCCATGTGATATTTTAAATATTTTTTCATCAGCAAAAACAACATTTGATGTTACATATTACTTCTAAATTTTATATATATGTCTCTTATATATATTTCATTATAATTATTTCTTATTTTTATGGGGTAATAGATGCCTTTTTTTATTTATCATATGAATTATTTATGAAATATCATTTGATTGTGACTTGAGTAAATATTATGAAACTAATATAATTACATGGGTAATTATTAAGTTTATCTCATATGATTTATTTACTTTTTTTGACACACATAAACACATGCATGTTATAATTTTTGTGCCTATATAGTTATCCAATGCATTGGGTAATGGTTTTGTCTCATGGGTCATTATATATGGTATTGGGGAGTAAACTAAATCTATTATGGGACTTTATCCACCATTTGATATTATATAGACAATTATCCTTGAATCAATTTTATTCCATGTTATATAATACTTCTATATTTCTTATATTTCTATTATCTTATAATACCATATTATTTATATAATTCTTCCATGTGATTACTCATGTACCATCTTTTTTTTATAGCATGTTATACCTTTGACTCACATGTTATGTTTCCTTATCATGTTTATTCCCTTATTTGGTTTTTTATCTCACCTGTTTCTTTTATGTATTCATCATGTTATCATATATATATATTTTTTGGAGTTCATGCCAAGGGCCAACTATTTGTACTTTGATTACATGTATATTCAAAGTATTTAATATTAATAAAATTTCGTATTATATATTGTTTAATATTTTTAATGACTCTAATGCAATAATGTCTTAAATTATATGTTATATTGATAAGGTCATTGAAGTTACCCTCTAGTATGAGAACATTGAAGTGCTATAAAAATATTCTTAAATACAGTTCTGTGGTCAAAAAATGTACAATGATGGGACACATAGCATATAGACTATCAGGTGTGAGTACTCAAAATCATATGAGGTTTCTTATCATGAAGTTATAACTTGCTAATATCCAAGATAAGATATTATGATAACAGACCTATTGGTAGGAATTTTTTTTATTTTGGTGTTATTTGATATTCATATCCATGAGCATGTGTAATTTTCATTAAACATTAAGATTATCAATAATGAATATTGTGACTCCTGAACATAGATTGGTAGGAAAAAACTATGATTATTATGTTTCTAGTTATTTGGGTCGTGTTGGGTGTGTCATGGTTTACATTTCATTAATGGGTAATTTAGGGAATCATTTTTCCTTTTCATCATTATAGAAGTTGATATCTCAGCCCTTTGATTAGAATAGAAAATTTTCATTAAATTCCATGTCCATTGTGAAGTTACGTATTCATTCAGATAGTCAAAAAAAGATGTATTGATCATATAGTATAGTGACATGGATGTATAACCTTCTTGAGGAGATATTATGTAAAATGTATTATATTAGATAGTGAGTATTCATATGTGGTTTTCATCATTTTAAAATTTCTTTCTTTATCTGGGGTGCCTTGACACATTGTTATATAGTAATCTTGGACTTTAGGGAAGCCCACCCAATGCCAATGAAAAAAAATCATTGACATCACAAACTAAGTGTTTCTAATGATCTAAATTAAATTCTATTTTTATTTAATTAGTTGAATAAATATTTTTTCTCAAGACTAAGGGATAATTTTATTCACATATTATCAATAGAAAATATTTATTGATGAATGAAATATTTAAAATAAATATTTATTTGAGAGTTCAATAAATTCAAGAAGAGTTCAAATGGATCAATATTGATTATGGTGAAAAATATTAATTAACAATCTAGTTAAATAATAATTTTAATTGAACAAGTTGGAAGACGCCAAAATATTAAATTATTATTATGTGGTATGGGTTTTATTAAGGATTATTATATTATTTGAGAGTCAGCATATAATTAAACAACTTTTTAACCTAAACCTTGGCTTTGAAAATAGAAAATTATGTCTATTGTGTATTTTATCCAAAAATTTAAACATTAGAATCATTGCACACAATGAAACTCTATATTGACTTTTACTTTCTCTCTTACTCCAAAGAATGAGAAACATGAGAGATATCGCTTCAAGATCAAAGGATGGGCGATCAAAGTGAATAATTTAAGATAATAGACTCATTATGATAGCACTTGTAGATTGATTCGTGTCACTTAAAGATCAAAGGATCTTGTTTGGATCACCACTATATGGATTATATCCTTGGATCCTCAAAACAGAATGAAGGCAATCTGAAATGATCTTTTATAATGATTGAAATATATATTGAGGAAAGAATTATCAGATTATGTATTCATTTCTTCTGATATTAAAGTCTTTAATTATAAATCTGATGTGTAATATCCTTACTTGGGTTTTTAAGAAACTCAATATTAAAATAAATTTTAATATATCACCCACCACCACAAACTTTCGATGCACTCGAAACCAATTAGTGGTATCATAGGGGTCACATTTAAATTTATAATTATTTATTTTATTTTTGATCCATATGAAATTTTGGTTGAATTTTCATTTAATATTATTCTTTAACTAATGTGTTTTGAATTAACAAGTTATAAAAATATTAATCAATTTCATTTAGTATTTTATTTTCTTAAATGTCTAAGAGTAGATGAAGAATGGTCATAGATGCCATCAAAAACCACTAATTTTTTTACTAATAAGACTGGATTACATTTCATGTAGCTAGATAACACATTGTGTACTCTCGTGCACTACCCATTCCATCATCACAAGATATAGTTCATCCCACATAGTTATTACACACAGAGTATGTCGTGGGTTGATCGGCCAACCTATAACATGGTATGTCAAATTATACTACGTGTATACAATTTACACATCGTTTAGTTAGAATGGGTTAGTAGTGTAAATCATGAAATATTTGTAGTCATTATACACAGTAAAAACACTTGAGATAGATAGAATAGATAATTTATGACATACACAACATGTATTCGGTGTACATACATGTATTTCATTATTTACTATGTCCAAAATAAACATTGATCCATTCGATGAGAACAGTGGGCTGGTGGAATAAGGGAGACACTGCATGTAGTTAGCTTGTATACACTGTGTGATCCCACCAAGATATATGCCAAATCCCCAGGAAAGTATTTCTATCATATGGAATGATAATACACGTTGTGCAGATAGCATGTGAACATCGTATATTTTGGTCGAGTCAACATGACAAATCCATAGGCATGTATCCCAGATACATAGAAATAGAGGTAAACGGTGTGTAGTTGGATAGTACACACCATGTATTCTCTCAAATACTGGTAGAATTAAATTAAATTAAATTTAAAATATTATCATTAAAACTTTATTAATTTGTTTGGAACTATAAGTGTTTGGAAATTTAATAAGGGTTTTAAAGAATTTTAAATTCATAAATAATTTATTAAAATACCTCTATAATTATTGGTTATGTAATTTATTTTCCAATAATGACTTTATGATGGTTATCTCCAAGAATATTTTTATGGTCATTAAGATTAAAAGGAATTAATTAATTAATTAATTAATTAATGATTATCTTAACAATAAAGAATGTTTAATAAATGAGTGATTAGTCAATAACTTTTTCATATATATTCTATGTATGACCATTCATGAGCCTGACCAATACATGTGTATTTTTTGGATGTTGTAATTTAATTTATTTCATGGGTTTTCAATTATTTATTATTAAATTAAATATTATTACCTATGAGTTATCCCTCCCTCGATTATTTTTTTCGACCTCTCTGCCCATGGTTATATATATAATTCCCATTAATTAATATTTTGGTTCCCCTTACCTACATGTGAGAAATAAATACCTATAATTAATTGAGTTTCCCAAGGTGTGAGGAGGCAGTTCAAGACAGAACCACAATGATGCTTACCCAAGTGTTATAGAGGTAGACAGGTGGAATGTTGTAACTCATGCCAAAACCCACAATAAAAGTTATTTCCCTAGGTCATAGGTTGATATAATTTATTCACATTAAATCAATAATTAAATAAATCTTATGAATGGGTAATTTAACTATTTATTTCTCTCTATATATTCATTATTTAATTTTATGGATTCAAGACCATGATTACATAAATTAATGAATTAATTTTAAAAGATAATATTTAAATAAATTCATTATATGTAAATTTTTTAACTTACATGGTTAATTAATTAAGTAACAACCACTTAATATTTAAAATAATAGAAAATGATAAAAAACGATAAAATTTTTGCATAATAAATTAAAATCCCTATGATATATATTAAGTTAGACTTATCCTTCCATCACTTGATTAGGAATAAAAGCCTTAGAACTAAGTATTTCACCAACCCTTGTTGTGACACTTACTTTGAACTTAGAGTTCCAATAAAGGTTATGGGTTGACTTAACGATTTTACATCAAGTGAAGTATCCCTCGAGTGAAATTTATCAATTTTAATAAATTTGGTATTATATACAACTTTTGGTTCTCACATATTTCTTCAAATTAAGTAACCAAGTATATTTAGAAATATTGACCGAGGGGAGGTATATCTATGAGTAACCAGTGGAGCTAAATTTGTCATTGAAGCTATCGGGTACTACCACCTCATGTTTCTGACTAGAATGATCTTGGTTTTAAAGGGTTGTTATTATGTTTTTTCATTTATCGAAAACAATATTTATGTATCCAAACAGGTATGGATGGTTTTATTTTAAATTTTTGAAATAAATTTTTCTTATATAATGAAGATTGAATTTTTTATTATAAATGATATTTAAATAATGTTATTTACATATAGGATTACAGGAACTAATTAATATAATAGATAATGAAACTAATTCACATTATCTATACCACACCCAAATATGGCATCAATAGCTAGGTTATCTAAATGAAAAATGCTTAACTAAATTATAAAAAGATGGATATTTAGATTCTTTTGAAAAAAACCAGTTGGTATTTGTCACAAATATTTAAATTGTAAAATGACTAAAGCTCCATTTATTATAAATGGTGGAAGGGCCAAAGATATTATTTAATTAGTTTATACAAATGTGTTTGAACCATTTCCTATTGAGGAAACAGGTGGGTAATCATACTTCATAAATTTTACTGATAATTTTTGTAGATGTGGATATTTTTAATTAATGAGGTATATGTTGGATTCTTTTCATAAATTCAATTAATACAATAATGAATTTGAAAACCATCTTAGTAAGAAGATTAAGAAAATTTTCTTAGGATGTGTTGGATAATAAATTAATCAAGACTTTATTAATTACTTATGAGATTTTCTAATCCTATCTCAATTCAATCCTCCTTACACACCATAGTTTAATGGTATGATTTAAAGGAGTAACCACACTTTGTTAGACATGGTGAGATCAATGATGAGTTATGAAAGTCTTCTATTATTATGTTGGGGATACATGTTACAAATGGACACAAAATACTAAACTAGGTGTCAAATAAGGTAGAATATGATAAAGAATACAATTTATGGAATGGGAAAAAACTATGTTATTATAATTACATGTGTGGGGTTTAAAATAATTTTTTAAGATGTCTTCAAATAAAAAACTTTCACCTGGAATAAAAATGTGTACCATTATAGGATACCCTGAATAAACAAGGATATGTTACCAATATAAACCATCTAAAAATGGTAATAGTGTAGACACTCCATATTTCTTGATAAGTATCACATCTCTAAAATAGATAGTAGGAGATATGTAGACTATGATGAATTCAATGCTCAAATTAAACAAGAGTTGGTATAGGAAAATATTCCACAAGGCCTCGTGGAAGAAGAAACTATTCTATAGACACAAGTGCTACCTAGGAGTATAAAATAGCTTAGATAACCAAAATGTTATAGTTTACTTGTCACCAAGGATGGTTACTAATTCTAAGGTGATAATAATAATCCCCTAACCTATAAATAAGTAGTATTTGGTTCTGATATTTCCAAGTAAAAAATCCATGAATTCTAAAATAGATTCTATATACCAAAACTAATAATGGATCTTGGTAAATCCTCAGGTGAATGTAAATCCCATTAGTTTCAAATATTTATTCAAGAATAAACTGGATGTGTAAGGAAAATTAAGTAACTATAAGGAATGAATGGTTGTAAATCGGTTCAAACAGCATAAAGACATCAACTACAATGAAACCTTTTCACCTATTTCAATGCTTAAATCTATCAAAACTCTAATTTCCATTATGGTTTACTATGACTATGAGATTTAGAAAATGGATTTCAAAAAATCCTTACTTAATGGTAATCTTCAAGAATATGTTTATATGACACATCCTGAAGGTTTTGTGACTCCAAAGGACACCAACAAGATATGAAAATTACAAAAATCAATTTATATATTAAAGAAAAAATCTAGGTCATGGAACATTTTTTTTGATGAAGCTAAAAAATAATTTGGTTTCAAAAAAAATATGTGTGATCCTTCTAAATAAATATTATTTATTTGGAGTGAAACTATTTTCCTAATATTATATTCTGATGGTATATTACTTATTTTATATAAATTACTAGACATATAGTCTATTAAAGTGTGGTTGAAAAAATGTTTCTCCATGAAAGACTTGAGTGAGGTAATATATATTCTTGGGATAAAGATTCATTGTGATATATCAAATATAATTATTGGCCTATTTCAAAGTACATACATTAAAAATATACTAAAGAGATTCACTATGGAACAATCTAAAGGGAATTTTTTCCAAAATCACATGGTATTCATCTTTCTAAGAAGATACGTCCTCAGACACATGAGGAAATAAATAGAATGGAAAGAATTACATATGCATCAGTGATTGGGTTATTCATTTATTATATGTTATATACTAGGCTAAATTTATCATATTAATTAAGTGTGGTAGGAATATATCAATATGACCCAAGTGAATGCTATTGGATGGAAGTAAAGACTATCCTTATGTATCTAAGGTATACTAAGTATTTGTTCCTGGATTATGGAGGAGATGATGAACTAGTTGTAAAAGGATATGTTATCTCGAGTTTCTAAATAGATCAAGAAAATATAAAGTCCCAAACAGGATACATATTCAATTTGAATAGATTTGTTGCGACCTAGAAGATATCAATATAGGCTATGGTTGTAGATTCCATAGTAGAGTCTGAGTATATTGTGGCTTATGAGGTAGCTAAATAAGTAGTACGGTTGTAAAACAACATCCAAGATCTTGACATATTACCTAGTAGTAAATATCATATCGCAAAATATTTTCATAATACTATAGCAGTGGATCTTAAAAAATATTCAAGGTCACATTTGTGAAAGAATAAAAAAATTTAGAAGTATCATCTCTTGGGGGAATTTTATCATAGAGGTGAAGTTTTAGTGGGTGTTATTTCCTAATACAATATGGTGGACCCCTTGACTAAATACTTGAATCAATAGAAACATGATTATTATGTGATGTCCAGTGGACTAAAAGTTATAGGTAGTTGTCTCTAGTCCAAGTGGGAGTTTTTTAGAGTTGGTTTCCTAGGACCAACTATTTTTTCTTTGATTACATGTATATTTGATGTATTGAATATTAATAAAACTTTTTATTATATATTGTTCACTATTCTTCCACTACTGGAACCTGGTGTTTTCCAAACGGTACTATAGAAACGGTTTTAGGAAATTGTTTTTAGAGTGTAAAAGAAGCAACATTTTCCAACGATTTGAAGAAACAGTTGGCAATGTGTATATATTTCTAAGATTTCCCAACGGTTTTATAAAACCATTGGGAAAAAACTATTTTCTCTAATGTATACCAAGGGTTTTGATAAACCATTGGTAAAGGGAAGATTTACCAATGGTTTTTAAAAACCGTTGGGAATGTTTTCCCCCAAATACCCAGTGCCCCAACTCTCAGTAGGTCTGATTTCAGACCTAATCCAGACCTCCTCCCGGTGTATTCTCGGCCACGAAACACCTTCGAGCTGAATATCCTTCTTCAATCAATCAAATTTTTATTTTTACACTTCAAATTAGTAAGTTTTTCTTTAGTTTTAGTGTTATTCCTATTTTTATTTTATGTTTGATGTTTTGATTTCGGCTAAATTAGAGTTATTATTGTTGGAGTACTGAACCCTTTGTTTGTTTTATGTTTTTTTTGTTCTACACTTCATACAACATAAATGGTCTGTTTAGTGGGTTTTGTTTAGTGCAGGGGGTAAAGGGTTTGTTTTATGTTTTTTGTTTAGTGGGGTAAAGGGTTTGTTTTATGTTTTTTGTTTAGTGGGATTTTATGTGTTATGTTTAGTGGAGATTTATGTTTTTTTGTTTAGTTAAATGGATAATACATGATAGTTTGGATTTTTTTAATGAATAAAATTATTTTAAATAAAAATACCCTAAGGGGGGATGCAGGAGTGGTAGGGGGGATTTCCAAGTGTGGGGGGGCTGTCTAGGTGGGGGGTGGGTTGTCCAATGGGTAGGGGGCTGCAGGGGGGGTAGGGGGCTATAGGGGTGTGGGGGAGGGGGTATGGGTTTCTCCAAGGAGGGGTGTGGGCTGTCCAGGGGGGGCAGGGTGGGGTGTCCAGGCGGGGGAGGGGGTGTGGGGTGTCCAGGGAGGGGGTGGTCTGTCCAGGTGGGGGGTTGGCTGTCTCGGTGGCGGGGATGTCCGGGGGGGGGATGTCCAAGTGGGGGGATGTCCATGTTGGGGGGCTGTAGGGGAGGGGTGTGGGTTTTCTAGGGAGGGGTAGGACTATCCTGAGGGGGGCTATCTAGGTGGGGGAGCGGGGTAATGGCTATCCAAGGATGGGGGGCTCTCTAGTGGGGGGGGGGTATTTCCATGTGGGGGGGGGCTGTTGGGGGGGGGGGGGGGCAGTAGAGTAGGGGGTGTGGGATATCCAGGGAGGGGGTGGGTTGTCTAGGGGTGGTGGTGGGTGGGCTATCCAGGTGGGGGAGGGGTGTGGGCTGTCAAGGGGGGTGGGCTGTCTAAGGGGGGTGGGGTGGGTTGTACACGTGGGGGATGGGGGTGTTGGTTGTCTAGAGAGGTGGGGGTGGGGGTGGGCTGTCAAGGGGGGTGTGGGCTGTCAAGGGGGGTGGGTTGTCTAAGGGGGGTGGGTTGTCTAAGGGGGGTGGGGGTGGGTTGTCCAGGTGGGGGAGGGGGTGTTGGTTGTCCAAGGGGTTGGGGTGGGCTATCTAGGTGGGGGTGGGGGTTGTCCAAGGGTGGTTGGGGTGGGCTGTCCTGAACACCTCGTACCCCCTGGACAGCACCCCCCTGGAAAGCCCCCCCCCCCCCCCTCTAACCCCCTTGGACAGTGCCACCACCCACGTGGATAGCCCGCCCACCCCTCTGGACCGCCCCACCCACCCCCTGGACATCTCGGTCACCCCCTTGGACAGCCCGCCCATCCCCCTAAACACCCCCTACCGCCCTGGACAGCCCAACCACCCTCATGGATAGCCCACCCACCTGGACACCCCAACCCCCCCCTAGACAACCCCCCACTCCCTAGACACCTCTGACCCCCACTGGACAGCCCCACCAACCCCCTGGACACCCCGCACCCCCCTGGACACTCCCTCCCCCTTGGGCAATGTATGTGATCACTCAAATTATCTATTAAAATATAAAATTTCTTCGATCTAAAATTTAGTCAACTCTTGAATAATTATCCTCCACAAGTGTACATGATCTTGTACACTCATGTATAGTTATTCAAAGATATTTTTTTATAAATATAGTATTTTTTTTGTCTTTTATATTATGATTCTCATATAGAGTAGTGTGTCAGTTATGGTTTTATATAAAGTGAACAATTCTCGTTTACTTAAATATTTTTTCGATGAAACTTCAATATTATTGAAGTTCATTTGATTAAATGACTTATAACATTTATTTTTTATATAATGGATATAAGTTGGATTTATGAAACCAATCGGATCTCAAAAGATTTTAAAAATAATTTGGAGATCTTTTTAGATTTTTCATTTCACAATGCTTAAGATAGTGGTCGCACACACTGCCCATGTTCCATTTGTGTTGGAAGACCATGGTTGAGCCATGAAGAAGTTAGCTACCACATAACCAAATATGGTTTTCAAGCAAACTACTATGTGTGGTATCGCAATGGGGAGAATTTGAAATCTCAAATTACTGATGATCCAAATGAGAGGACTGGAGTGGAGAATTTTTTATATGACTGGAATCCTTTTATTCATCATCATGAAAAAGAAAAGATTCCGACCCAAGAAGACTTCGATATGAGCACACATGATGAGTCTAATGAAAATGATGATGATGTCAAGGTGAAAAAATTGAATGATGCTTCCACGACTCCAGTATATTGATAATGCGATAAATTGAAAAAGATGGAATTTTTAATCCAATTGTTTCATGAGAAAACTATTATGGGATTTCTAATACAAAAATTGATTACACTCTTACCTTATTGAAGTATTTACTTCCAGATGATGCAGATATTTTCTCAAACCACTATATGGCATGGAAGTTAGTTGTGGAACTTGTATTTTCAAGAAACAAAATTCATGCTTGCTCAAAAGATTGTAGTTTATTCTGGGAGGAAACCATTGAATGAAATGATTATATAAAATGTGGAACATCCGGTTGGAAGTCAAAATCTGATGGAAGACCATCTTGCATGTCACATAAAGTAATTTGGCACTTTCCATTGATCCCAATACTCCAGAATCTTTTTATGTATGATTAAATATCAATAAAAATCAGATGGCATGATACCGAGAGAAAGAAGACTAATGATGAGTTGGTTCACCCTGCAGATGGATTTTCATGGCAGATATTTGATTCACGATATCCTGATTTTGCAACTGAAGTGTTTAATGTGAGGATGAGTCATTAATGTGACGGATTTAATCCATTTGGGAAGATGCTTACTTCGCACAACACATGGCCAGTTTTAGACACATTTATAATCTTCCCCCCATGGTTGTGTATGAAAATACATTTCACTTTCATTATTATACTCATATCTAGACCTTCTGATCCTGAAATTGATATTGACGTATACATGAGACCTTTAATAAAAGAATTGAAACTTATTTGGGATGTGGGTGTGCTCACATATGATGCATATTCAAAAGACATATTTCAGATTTGTCTTGTGCTTATGTGGATGATCAATGAGTTTCCATCTTATACAATGATGTATGGATAGAGAATGAAGGGAAAATAGTCATGTCCTATTTTTATGAAGAATACACGATCCAAAAGAGTGAAACATCAAAGTAGTTTTAGTTCTATGGGACATCGATGATTCTTTCCAATGAACCATTCATATAGAAATAATCATTGAATATTTGATAATACCATAGAGACCGATGATCCACCTCAGCTTATGTCTGGAACTAATGTTCTTAATGAATTGAAAGATTTCAGTTTTTCATTCGGGAAGGGTCAAATGAAATATGGAAAGAGAAAGAATGTTTCCACTAAAATATATTATAATTGGAGGAAGAGGAGTATCTTTTTTGATTTTCCTTATTATTCAACCAATTTATTATGTCATTGCTTGCACATTGAAAAGAATATATGTGAAATGTTGCTTTCGATACTTATAAATGTTATGGGAAAGAAAAAAGATGATCTATGGTCTCGGTGTGACTTGGTGGATTGGGGAATCAAACCAGAATTACATCATGTGCGTATTATTGAAAATAAATGGAAAGTTTCATTTCCTTCTTATGTGATGAAACCTACGGAAAAAAACAATTTCTGGAAATATTAGAGACTATTAGTGTTCCTGATGGCTATTCAAGAAACATATCTAAATGGGTCAACAGAAGAGAGTTGAAGCTAAAATCTTTGAAGACTCATGATTATCACATTCTTCTGTATGAGTTGATTCAAATAGAAATCGGTCATATTTTGTCCAATATGGTAAGGGTGACTGTTATTCGGTTGTTCCATTTGTTTAGAGATATTTTTTCTAAGAAGTTGTCCAAGTATTTCTTGCAAAAAAAGTTGATATATGCCCCGTTAATTTTCAGTGAGTTGGAGAAAATATTTCCACCATCATTTTTCACATGCATGCTACATCTGACTGTCTATATTCTCACTGAAGTACTTATCAGAGGACCTATTTATTTTCATTGGATGTACCCAAATAAAAGAAATATGTGCACATTAAATTCTTATGTCCAAAACAGGAATCATCCCGAATGTTCTATCGTGAACGGTTACTTGGCTCAAGAATGTATGGATTTTTTCTCAATGTATTTGTCTGATCTTACTACAAGAATGAACAGACCAATGAGAAATAAAGAATAATAGTATAAGAAAATTGAACCCAATTTTCCATCACTTCCTGAAATAGGAGGAATTCCTCGATCATATACATTGAAGAAATTAATCCTTGAAGAGCGGGAGATGGCACATCGCATAGTTTTGTTCAAATGTGATTTGTTCAAGGACTACATCAGGTAACTAAATTGAATATGTATATCTTATATATATATATTTGTTAATATATTCCTATTTTTTATCTACAGGTAACATAAAACAATGATAAATATAAAGCATCATTCATTATCTTTGAGAAAGAGGGAGTATTTTCATAGCAAAGAGTTTTCTGCTTGGTTAAAATTGAAGGTAAATAGATTACTGTTTAAAATAATTAAATCAATATTTAATTACGTTTAATATTTATTTATATTGTAGGTATTGATTTTCCCTGCTGACTTTGCCTCTGAAGAAATAAGAGCTTTTGCTTTTGGTCAAAATACTGTGGTTCGTGACTGTAAATCATTTGTTATCAATGGGTACGAATTTATTGTCACTGAATGAGCAAAGAACCTGAGAACACAATATGATGGTGTTATGGTTACTGCCACAACAGATTATTATTCCAGTGCATCAAATAGTAGACTTAAATTTGAAAATGTGGGTTATTATGGAGTCGTTGAAAATAGTAATGTTGGATTATTACTCTCAAGGACGAGTCACGATGATGAAATGCCATTGGTTTGATTCGATGATGAGACAGGGCACAATTATTGATGATTGTGGATTTCGAGTAATTAATATGACTCAAATATTGCTATTGAAGAACCATATGCATTTGCACCAATGACTAAACAAGTTTTTTATGTCAAATACCAACTTTGACCTGAATTTGGTATCATAGTTGAAGTAATTCCAAGACATATTTTTGATGATGGTGATGATAGAATTGAAACTGTCCCTACTGCCATTGGAACCAATCTATTTATTTCTTTTAATGACTCTAATAGCTCAAATTTCAAAGTGGATTGTGAACCAGAAGTTGTGGTGGAAAATATATAGAATCATCCATCCATGTTCTCAATTATTTTGGTTTACCTCGAGTTGGGTTGTTAAGGTTGGTACTATTCAAATTGATTTAATATTTATTAAAAATATGGTGTATCCTATTTGAACGTTATGTTCATTTTCAATGTTTATTGGTTGGAATTTTTTTTAATTTCATTTTGTAATTTGGAATTGAACTGTTTTTAAACCTACGAAACCAAAATTTCTAACTTGGTGAACATTTCAATGCTTCAACTGTGATTTGTATAAAATTTGTATGACTCTAATACCTCTCTTTAACATTTTACCAGGTAATGAACATGATGGTTTTTATTCTTCTACAAAACATGTATTGAAAACTGCATCATTTACCTGAGCTAAAGAAATTGAATTTTTTCTTAATTTTGACAACTTCTTCACCACTTATGAATCTGATAGAATCAATGTTCCATGATTTTAATAGAATGATGAAACTAATTAAATAATCATCCTAATAAAAATTAAATTTCTTTATTACATATTGTACGATTTATTGACTTCATTATATATTTTTTCAAGATCACCTAAAACAATAGTTAGTTAAATTATCCATGAATCCCCCTATTCACTCTCATTTATTTTGTTTTTTTGGTTACCCATTAGTTATAATTTTTTATTTACTTCTATATTTGTTTTCAAATATAGGAAAATGAAACTAATTGAAGAGAGGCGATGAAAATAGATTATGGAAAACAGTCCTCACATGGCTGAGCTCTGCATTCCGTCACTAGTGCCTATAGTGAGTATTATATGTCAAATATATTTATTTAAATAATATATAATGTCATGTAATTAATTTTTTTAATCATTTTTTCAGGATCCATCTATTAGGCGACAGTTATTTGATGAGCAGCCTATTAGTAGTCCCAGTACTCTAGTTGTTCATATGAGGCGGGTGGTACGTGAGCTATACGATCTAGTCGGCGTACCCGATTAGACTCTGCTCCTCCCACTAACATATCATCCATCCCACATTCTGATCCCGGTGTGCCTTTAGGGACACACGAGATATTTAGACCTCCCATGATTTTAACACTCTTTATATCTGAGCCTCCTCACCCATCTGTGCCATATCCGATGATGATTCCCACTCCCCATCTAGAATTTGGTCAGCCATCCCTGACATCTTCTTTTACTTCTTCTTCCTTCTCTCCGGGCTTTTATGTTCTATCTTCTTCGACTAATGCTCCTCCAGAGTCTGTCCCTACTGAGCATACATTAGGACCCACTCTATCTGTACAGGGTGTTCCTTCAGTTTCTGTGGATCCAGCGGCACCCATTGATCAGACTACCGCAGGTATACTTATACAACCCTAACAAATTGTTACACCATTATTTATTTTCATTATAACATGTATTTATAAAATATTTTTTTATTTTATAATAGATACATATACCGATATGAGGTGGGGGCAGGGGCATACATGCATGCGTTTGGTGTGGAACCGCCACACACAGTTGATGGTGGACTACAATGAAGATAGGCAGATGATTGAAAAATCAGGGCAGCAATGTTAGAGTTTTTTGGAGACGCTTTCCAAATACTCTGAAATCATTTCTGTCAGTCCGCTCTCATGGAGACAGCTACCAAATGAAGTCAAGGACAAATCCTGGGCTGAGATATGGGTAAAAATATCTGTTGTATTTAATGCAATATATTAATTTTTTTATTTATATGAATTAATATTTTGGTTTCAACTGCGGTTTAATTTCCCTGATGGTGAGGGTGCACGGCCAGCACGTCTAAAGGATTTAGGCGAGCTTTGGAGAGCTTATAAGCATGAGTTGTACATTGGCTGGCATGCTAGAGTGGGCACAGAGTTAGAGGTGGTCCCTATCGTGGATGATTGTCCATTATAATAGTACTGACAGATGATTACTCATTGGGAGACTAGCCAATTTACTGTATTAATTAAATTAGAAGTATTTAAATGAAAATTTTCATGTTTTTAGTTAATACTAATTATTGAAATTTATTTAGGATGAATCTACTTGAAATAAAAAAACATTTATGCTAAGAAATACGTCCACACATTGGGACATACTACAATGCCAGATCAAGAGAGATAGTAGGTATGACAGTTTATAATCTTTATTTACGACTTGAACTTTCTATTACTTCCTCCATAATTTATTCTATTTCTAAAGTTGTTATATAATTTTTGTTATGAAATTACTATGTTCTTTTGGTATCATATTTTTAATTAAGTTTTTCTACATTCAATGTCATTGTAGAGGCATAAATTTAATATAGAAGGATGTGTGCCTCGAGCAAAACTATTTTTCTCGAGTAGAAAGAAGAAATATAGATGTGTGGTTAATGAACTGACTCAGTAGGAAATTGTAAGTTTTAATTTGTAGATTTAAAATTTTAATCTCAATTTTTCAACTTAATAATCTGTTTATATTTGTAACATGATACATTATAGGCCCTTGATTCCTAAGAACCTGACAATTTTGGGCCAAATAGTCACTTACATCAGGTGTTGGAAGATGAGCACCCTGGTAGAGTACGCTGCCAACCTGAGGAGGGTATAGTTCTGAAGAGGTACTAGCCCTCCTCAGGTATGATTTGTAGTACCGCCGAGTTGTAACATGTTAAGGAACAGGCAGAACAGGCTGAAAAAAGGGCCACATAGTTGGCAGAACAGTCTGCTAGGGAAAGCACTGTATTTATGAAACGGATGGAAGTTTAAAGTCCAACACTTTTACCAGAGGCCAGCACTGCTTGTGATGAATATATATCATCGATTCATTCTATATATCATGCACTAGGTGGTAGTTCTAGTGGTGGTCAAGATGATGGTAAGGAGTAGGCCGAGGCGGAGGAGGAGGAGGGCGAGGAGGAAGTCGAGGCAGAGGAGGAGGGAAAGGAGGAGGCTGAGGTGGAGGAGGAGGGCGATGAGGAGCCCGAGGCTCAGTACGAGGGTGAGGAGGAGGGGGGATGATGATGGGGACGACGATGAGTATGAGGTCGAGTCCGACAATGATGGTGATGATAGTGATGGTGATGAGGGACAGATTGATCCGTTACATTTTTTACTGATATTACTGACCTTTGATGTTTATTGATTTATTGTGCCTAAATATATGTGTGATTATGTAGGTCACGTTATCCTTATTTTTAATCAATTTTAATGAAATTGTAATTTTTTAGTGGAATTTATAAAATTGAAGTACTGATAAGAAGTTGATATGTTGAAATTATTTTTTTAAGTTTGAAATAATTTTCTTAGAAAATATGTAAATAGAATCCCATGTGTTCGGGACAGCCCCCCGGATAGCCCCCCCCCCCCCCCCCTCCCTTCACCCTGGACCCCAGATATCCCCCGGACAACCCCCCAGACAGCCCCCCAGATAGCCCGCCGGAAAGCCCCCCCCCCCCCCCCCAACCTCCTCCCTGGACCCCAGACAGCCCCCCGAACATCCCCCCAGACATCCCCCACCCCCTCCCTGGACCCCGGACAACCCCCATCCTTCTCCCTGGACCCCGGAAAGCCCCCCACCCTCCTTTCTGGACCTCGAACACCCCCCTCCCCCCTCCTCCCTAGACCCTAGACACCCCCACCCACCCTCCTCCTTGGACCCCGAACAGCCCCCCAGATAGCCCTCCACCCTCCTCCCTGGACCATGGATAGCCCCCTCCTCCCTAGACCCTGGACAGCCCACCCCCACCCAACAACCCTCCTCCCTAGACCCCAAACATCCCCCCCGGACAGCCCCCCACCCTCTCCCTAGACTCTAGAAAGCCCTCAGACAGCCCCTCTGACATCCCCCTGGACAGCCCCCCTGATAGCCCCTCCCCCCCACCCTCCTCCTTGGACACGGAACCCCACCCTCCTCCCTAGACCCCGGATAGCCCCCCCCTCCTCCCTGGACCCTGGATAGCCCCCCCCCCCCCCCCGCCCCCCACGGCGTGGCCGGTACCACTCAAAGTGTCTCACTTTTATTTGAATTGGAAAACATTTTAAATGAAAACAAAAACTATCTAATGGAAAACTGACCAAACACATTCATATTCTATTTATACTTTAAGACAACAATCCATGGGTCATTTTTTACATGTACGAATCAAACCCACCTCAATCTGAGGCATGGTGGGGTCGATACCACTCAAACTGTCTCACTTTTTTTGAAATGGACAGGATTTTAAGTGAAAACAACAACTTGCATACGGAAAACCAACAAAATGCATTCGGATTTGGTTGATACTTTAGAAAAACAATCCATGGGTCATTTTTGACGTGTACAAGTCAACCCCGCCTCAATCTGAGGCACGATGTGGCCAGTACCACTCAAACTGTCTCACTTTTATTTTAAATGGACAAGATTTTAAATGAAAACAACAAATTTCATACAGAAAACTGACCAAATGCATTCATATTCTATTTATACTTTAAAACAACGATCCATGGGTAATTTTTGATGTGTAAGAGTCAACTCTACCTCAATCCGTGGCACGATGTGGCTGGTACCACTCAGACTGTGTCACTTTTATTTTAAATGGAGATGATTTTAAGTGAAAACAACAACTTGCATACAGAAAACTGACCAAACGCTTTCTGGTTGTATTGACACCTCAGGAAAATGATCCATGGGTCATTTGTGATGTGTAAGAGTCAACCCCACCTCAATATGAGGTGTGGTGCGGCTGGTATCACTCAAAGTGTCTCTCTTTTGTTTAAAATGGATATTGTTTTCAGTAAAAACAACAGACATTCAGAAAACCGACCAAAATTATTCTGATTGTGTTAATACTTTAGAACTAGGATCCATGAGTCATTTTTGATGTATAAGAGTCAAATACGTCTCAATCTGAGGCACGGTGTGGCCGGTACCACTCAAAGTGTCTCACTTTTATTTTAAATGGACAACATTTTAAGTGAAAACAACAACTAGCATACAAAAAACTGACCAAACACATTCAGATTCTATTGATACTTTATGAAAATGATCCATGGGTCATTTGTAACATGTACGACTCAACCCCGCCTCAATCCGAGGCATGGTGTGGCCAGTACCACTCAAAATGTCTCACTTTAATTTGAAATGGATGGGATTTTAAGTGAAAACAACAACTTGCATACAGAAAACTGACCAAAAGTATTCAGATTGTGTTGATAGTTTAGCACAAGGATCCATGGTCCAGCATCAAACAATCCAATTCTCATGTGAGGAACTCCTACCCCTATTCTAAAACACATGACATTTAATATGCCAATCCCATCCTCAAACAGTGGGTTCTAGGACCAAACCAATGTCCCTTTGGGAACCCAATACCAAAGATATAATTGAATATTCATACCCACTACCCAAAATGGGGATTCATCTCACATCACACCCAGGAGACAAATTTTTAATTAGCCACATACCCCCTTATTCCAGTTGAAAATTCTATTAAAAACATGTATTCTAGTCTGGTAACCCATCTCATATGTCGAGATTGGCCAATATTTCCCACTAACACATCAAGAACCATTTATGCATGGATACATAGTTATTAGAAGAATATAAACATCAATGTGCTACCTATACCTCATCCTAGGTCTAAGAACATGACCACAACCATTGTCTATCTTACGGGTATCATGATCCTTGTCCACTCTACCCAAGTTTTTCTGTTGGTTTTAAGACAATCAACCCAAGACCATGAGTAAATATCCCATGTGATTCCTATAACATGTAGGTTTTTTCTCTTGTGTGTATTAGTGTTGTGGTTTTAGTGAGGAGTGCATTCTAAATTTTTAATACTGTTATGGGTGTTATTTCTTTTCAATTATAAATTTCGGAATTCTATATGTATTGGATTCTGGCTGTATTGGTAATGAATTCTAAATTTTGAATACTGTTATGTGTATTGGATTCTGGATGTCTTGGATTTAAATTTTATATTGGTGTTATGGGAGTTATTTCATTTTAATTTTGGATGTATTGTATTGTGGATGTATTGGATTCTGGATTTTTCTCTTGTGTTGTGGTTTGAGTGAGGAATGAATTTTAAATTTCTAAATTTCTGAATTCGGGATGAATTTTAAACATCCCATGCATCCTTTTGGATTCTAGGTGTATGTGTTCTTGTAGGTCATGGAGATTTGCAGGTTGGAGGTGGCAGCTGGCTGTTTCTGCTGTGGAACTGCAGCATATTCATACCAACGGTTTTTAAAACCGTTGGTATAGCCTTTTGATGTATATTATACCAACAGTTTTGTTATAACTGTTGGTATAAACTTCTACCAATGGTTTTCAAAACCATTGGTATATCCTTTGGATGCATATTGTACACTATATAACAACAGTTCTAAACCATTGGTATAAGGGTAACATATACCAATGGTTTGTGAAACCATTGGTATATATCTTACTTTAACACATATACCAATGGTTTACACAGAACCATTGGTATAAGCCCATAAAAACGGATTACATGGCCACGTTTTGGAAAACCATTGGTATATAATATACCAATGGTTTCCCAGCCTTTACTAATAGTTCTGAACCATTGGTAAAGGGTAAAATTGCAGTAGTGTTCATGAATCTAATTTAATAATGTCTTAGAGTATACATCTCATTGATAAGTTCATGGAAGTTTCCCACTAAGATGATAACCTTGAAGTGCTATGATGATATTCTTAAATATAGTTATATGGTTGGATAATATACTATTATGGGACACATATTATTTAGACTATCAGTTTTGAGTACTCATAAGAGGATGAGGCTTCTTCTCATGAAGTTTCCACATCATAATCTATAATATGGGATATTATGATAATAGACCTGCTAGTGGAAATTCTGCATGTTTTGGTGTCATCAAATATTTCTATCTGTAAGCTTATTTAATGGTCCATAGACTTTAATATTATCATTAATGCACATCATGAATCACAGAGTAAGATTTACTAGGAAAAAACTATGATTCCATATGTTCATAGATGGGTAGGGCGCATTGGGTGCATCACAATTGACATGTCAATAAAGGATAATTCAAGGAAGGATTTGTTGCTTTTATATTTACGAAAGTCAATATATTTTCAGTTTTATTGAATAGAACCATGGCATTAAATTCCATGGCCATGGTGTAACAATGCGTTTATTTCATGTTGTCAAAATATATGTAGTGATCATATAGTTTGGTGACACGTATGTCAAACCTTCATGAGGATATATTAAGAAAGTAGTTATATTACATAGTGAGTGTTCATATATTGTTTTCATCATTGTGACATTTGGTTCTTTCTCTTGGGATCCTTGACCCATTTCTAGAAAGTAATATTAGGATTTTGATAAGACTGCCTAATTCCAATAAAAATGAATCCTAGAGGTCCTTGCACTGAGTGTTTCTGATGATCTTGAATAAATTATATTTGAATTTAATTAATTGAATAAATATTATTCTCAATACCAAAGGACAGTTTTATTTATGTATTATCGATTTTAAATTATAATTGATGAATGATATTTAACATCTAGCATGAAATTAAATAATTATTTTCAAGACCAAGGGGTTTATGAATGATTATTATATTATTTAACATCTAGCATGAAATTAAATAATAATTTTATCCTAAACCCTGTCACTATAAATTTACCATTATGTATATTATTTATTTCATCACAAAACAAAAACATGATAATCATTGATCATAACAAAACTCTCTCTCGACTCCTCCTTTATCTCTTTTTCTCAAGAATAAAAAGCACAAGAGAGATCCCTTTAAGGTTAAAGTATGATCGATCACCACAAATAATTCAAGACAATAAACTCACCACTCTAGAACTTAGAGATCAATTAGAGTTTCTCAAAGATCAAAGGATCATGTGTGGAACACCACTAGAGGGATTCTATCATTGCATCCTAATAGTTCAATGAAGTCAATCCCAAATGGACTTTTTGAATGATCAAAATCTCTATCAAAGAAATAATTATCAAATGATGTATTAGTTTCTTTCCCTATTAAATAAATTAATTATAAATTTGATGTATATGATCCTCACTCGGGGTTTTATGAAACTCAATATTAATAGAAATTATAATATATAATCCATCATTGTATGCTTCCACTATGCCCAAAACCAACATTTTTATGAGCTCAATGTGATTTAGGATTTTGCTAAGGAGAATAAAAAATATAGATGTTATGTTTTATTTTATTTTGATGTTTTACGTACATATTATTCCAAATATACTAGACCTCACAATCTTTGGTTTGTAATTAATGGATATTTAAGTTAAAAATCATGTAATAATATGTGTAAAAATTTTAGGTTACTATAAATTGTGTGATAAATTAACATTAATGTTTTCTACTAATAACTAATATAATTATAAGATAAAATGATTTTATAAAATAATATATCTAAAAAAACTTCTTTTATAAATTGTAATTATACATGATTGTGTACATTTAATTACATTCTAAATAATTAATATTTTTTTCAATGTGAAATATTATTGTACTATGTGTGGGATAAAAACCATGGGTGGTTTTATTTAAAAAATATATAGGTTAAAAGATCTTATCTTTATAAACTCTTTGTGTTAACTTCTTATAATATACTATAAATATCCTTAAATAAGAAGATATTTAATAAAATAATCAAACAAATATTGGGTATTGGTAGATGGAGTAAGGGATTGACTTGGAGACCTTGAATGGGTACTAAAATTCCTTGTGACGTGATCTTTATTTACCATTAATTAATGTATTGTATTTCATTTATTAAAACAATGATATAAGTTAAAAATTGAAGAGGGGATATATAATTTCAAATTGAAAATTTTTAAATTAATTAAACTCATATTGAGTCATTTGATTTAACATTTGGGATAACACCTTGTTCTAAAACAACATGAATAAAGGGTGACAACACTCCCACTACCATATTTTATACATCTCAATAGACCTGCCAATGCACTAAGGGGTTATATAATTTCAGGACACACCTATATCATATCCATGCCAATGTATTTCATCATATAATAATAATATTTTAAATATAATATTCATAATATTCATTAATTTAAAAATTATAAATACATGGATTAATAATCAATAAGGAATGAATTTAACAAGTTTATCCGTTATGTAATAAAGAAAATATATATAATCTAGTGGTATCCCTAGTAAATGGAATATTATGGTAGAATAGATGATTTCGCATAAATAAAATAGAGAATATAAAATACATAGTGTAGGGTTTGTGATAAATTTAAACCCTAATAATTGATGATTTCTTAAAGGATATTTGATAATTCATAATAAATTTTGAGAAATGAAAAGTTATGAAAATGAATTAATGATAGTTTACAAAGAATTTCAATAGATAAAGGCCAACATAGTTTTGATGTATACCCTTTATACATAGTATTTTTTAATTCATATATATTATTCATATGATGGAAAATAAACTCCTTTATATGTAATTCCTTATGTTCATTAACATTAATACCAAAGGGTCAATTATAACTATGTATGAATTAGTCATAAAGAAAATCGTATATGTTGAAATTGATATATCTTATGTATCTTATAATAAAAACTATATCAAAAATTTAATATCAATAATACAATAAATACAAGAGAAACATATGTATTTGAACAAAAAATATTTTACTATAATATATGAAGCATTATTCTTGTGTCTATAGAAACTCATGAAGAGAATATAAAGAGGTATATAATGGGAAAAAATGAGAAATAAAAAAATAGATTTATACTAAAAAAATAATATAACAAAATTAAAATCTGACCCTTGAAAAATAAAAATATGAAAGAAGAGAGAGAAATAGGTGAAACCCTTACCTTTCATATAACTTCAAAGAACCTGAGAGGGAACACTAGAATATTTTAGAAGATTAGTAAAGAGTAACTTAAGATAAAAAATGAGAGGATGAAATTGATAATATGATTTATAATATATATATATATATAAATTTTTTTATGTGTTCTTATTTATATTGAAATGCATATAGTAAATTAATATATGATCCAATTGTTTTTTAAACTATTGGTTTAGTAAATAACATTAAATGGGAATAGGGGTAGTAACATTAGGAGGACTTCTATGAAATTTACTCGCATAATATGTTGATCCAAATTTTAGATGGGGATTATTTTTTTGATGTCTTGGTCAAGATATTATCTCTTCTTAACCTCTTTCCAGTTTTTTTTTAAATGAACATTTTAATTTCAATTGCATTAGAATCAATTGACTTTAGTGGTTCAGGTTTTTTTCCCTGGTATTTACTAACCTTTTCTTAGTACCATAATCTTGAATCTCTAGGGAATATCTTACAGATAGTTTATCTTCTTATAATCTCATACTAAACCCATTAAAATGGTTTTTTTAATTTTAATTGAAATAAATCTATATAAGCCTCCCTTTGAGTTTATTTGGACCATGTTTACAAGGTTTTACTTATTTAAGTTATCATTTTTTAATCTATTATAAGGTTCATACTATTTTTATTGTATGTTCCAGGGCCATTATTAGAACCTTTTTCCTTGGATTAATCCTTATAAAGGATCTTCCATCTCATCTCAACATATGGGGGAGGATTCTGCTAAGGAGAATAATTCATTTGTTTTTATGGACTATGATGGTCAAATTATGGCTAAATTTAATATTTATCGGTTTATCATTAGGGTTATACTAGTGTTTTTTTATATTATTCCCATGATTAGAAATATACATGCCTTTACTATAGATAAAGAAACTAATTTCTTTGAATCATACTGGTTTTAGAACACAAATTATTAAATAGTTTCATAATCTTAATTTTAGAATGTTAAATATTTTTATTTTCTAAATCCATATGTTTTTTGAATGCCTAATAGGTATGATGATTGATAACAAATTTTTTACCTCTTACTATACCTCAACATCTAAAAATAATGACTCTATATTGTCAACTCATAAGGAGGGAGGGTCAATTATCAAACACATGTAAGGTGTTGATATGAATGTTGTTCTTCAACTAGTGGAGGAGAGGGAATTTCATTATCTTAAGATATATATTTCTAAATCTAAAATAAACCAATATTGTACTATTGAACCTATTTTTAAGGGGTGAAAAATACTCTTTTTGTAATGAAGGACCATTAGTTGATGTTGAGAATGAGTATTATGTAGTGTAAAAGATGAGATAATAGAAATATAGGCCTTGAAAAACTAGGGATAATTGTTAGTATAATGTTTTGAAAAATAAACCTAATGGGAATAGGTCAAAGACAATGGTGTGGGTGATGTCTAGAAGTACATTACAAGTATCACGTTATGGTATAGTGTATAATTTTACCTGCCTCAATATAAATGTTCCCAAATTATCTTCTTCATGAGAAGGTAAGGGATTTCTTGGATAAAACATTATTACAAACTTTTGTGTAAGTGGTTAAAGGTTTCTCTCAAAAAGGTAGTGTGGTTAGTGATCCATAATTCAAAGTTTAAACACCATAGTCAGTGGATATACCTAAGGTAATTGAGGTAATATAAGGAATATTAAATTTTCTACCTCTTCCTTGAGCTAATGTGATTGATTTATATTTGATTTTTGAGAATCCAATTCAATATTATATTCTTTATAAGGGTGATAATGAGAATATATCCATAGAATTAGAAATGAAAAAATATAAGAACAATAAAAATTACTTAAACTAGTTTATTTTGGATTGAAAAAGGAATGTTTTTGGAACCTATATATCATGAAAAAACTCAAGGAGGGTATTAGATTATATGTGGATATATGAACCAACCAATAATGTACTTATGTAAGAATATTTTTTTTCTTTAGTGATTTTCATTTTCCTGTTTTTTAGTTTTTGTTCTTTGATCTGTTACTTTCATTATAGTGATTTTTAAAATATCTAAAAAAATATATAAAAAAGAATTACTTTTTTAATGAACATGTTATTTGATTTCAATAACCATATCACTAAAAAAATAGAGATCTTAGTGGGGGATTATTAGCATCTGTACTAATAACTTTCCCTAAAAAATCTTAACAAATATAATTTATAATATAGGGGAGGTCTAATATAACCACCTCTATATTTAAAAAAAATAGAATCATTTTTGTTTAAACTACTGCTAAATCCTTAAAAAACACAAAATTTGACCCCCCCCCCCCCCCCCCCCTCCATCAGCTTTCCTAGATCCCCCCTTCTCCTTGATGACGAATGCCACTCCCCAACCTCTGATCCCTGTGACCTGGACCCCCTGATCCCTGAAGATGATTGTCCCTCTCCCCTCTGATCTCCATGACCTAAACCAACCGTCTCCCCAAATATGACTATACCTCACCCCCCCTAATCCCCATGACCTACCCCCCCCCCCCCCCCCATATACCCAATAATAACCCCACATCAACATCCCTGCTCCTTGACATTGACCCCAAATGGTATCCCTTATACCCCTTTTACTGAGGATTCTGATCCCTAATAGAGAAAATGTCCATAACCCCTTCTTCCCATGTCTCTATCCTTCTCTAACCCCATTCTCAATTTGATTCCCCAACTGATATCCATCTATGAGTCATGATTCATTGGAATTATCTCCCTGACCATTATATTTTCTACTGGCCTCTCTCCTCAACTCAGTGAACTTATTCCACAACATCTGACAGTATTATTATGAGGGGAAATATTTTTTCCATTTTTTTTATTTTTTTCATGTTGGATTGAATCATTTTTATGTTGATTTTTTTTTATGTCAAATCAAGACACTAGCCTGGTAAATAATGAAGTTTGGTGATGTTTAATTTTGATTGTACATGTTTGAATAACCATTTATATATTTATATATTATTTTATAGGGAGAATATTGAAAATAAATAACATGTGGATACAATTTGGATTAATTTATCTTGAAACACACCTTATTATTCCAAGGTTTTAGAATAATTTTTATATTTTACAATTGCAAACTGATTAGTGGGTGGTATAATAAAATGTTTTTATCTTAATTGTAAATTCAAGTGATGTTTTAATATAAATGAAGTATATAATCCTTTTATATTGAAATAGTTTCCTTCTTGATATGTATGTTGGATGTATCATGGTGAATTTAATGTTTTGTAAAGTCAAAATAATAATAAAACCTATCAGAAAAACACAAAGTGATCCACCACTGGAGACTTCAGTTTGAAATTTAATAAATGACGCATTTGGATTTATAGGATACAATGTACAAAATTTTAATAGATTAATATAACCTTCAATTGATCCTGATTAGGATAATATTTCTTGTAACTTTAGGGACCCAAAAATGAGTTTTATTAATTAGTTGAAGATATACAATAAGAATTGTATGAAGGGTGTGCCATGTATTCAAAGTTTTCTTTTATATTTGATTTGAATCATATCAAGTGTCTCTGTGGAATTACTAAAAAATAAATTTCCATGATTTTAGAGTTTCTTTTTGATATATTTAGTGAAGCTAATATCCCTACATCATTTTATGAGAGAAATAAAATCATAAAAGAATGGAATTGATTATAAAAAGATATATACATTCCTTAATGACTTAAATATTTACTAGGGATAAGATTATGATAAAGAAGAATGTATAAGATTCCATTCAATAATATGGAACTCAAAGAACCACAATGTGAGTAAAAAGCAATAAAATCCTAATATGAAATATAAGAAGAAAAATCCTACAAAGTATTTCAGTTACTTTCCTATGAAACTAGGCTTGTAATGATTATCCATGATATCTAAGACTACATAGGACATGAAGTGGCATGATAAGTATAGTTAAAATGATGGTTTTATAATACATCAAATAGATTCAACATCATTAATGGTTTTTGATTAATAATATCTAAATTTTTCTTTGGGTCCCAGGAATCCATGTTTGTGATTGAATTCTAATGGTTTTAACCCTTTTAGTACTTTAAGTTCTAATTATGACAGTTTTTTTGATCCCTTATAATTTACTTTAATGTATGTTTATAAAGAAGGATTATTTCACTATTTTGATTACTAATCATGGAAATAAAATTCCTAGAAATGACATTGACATATTCTTTTAACATCTAATAAAATGATTTTTAGAATTATTGAATGATGGAATGGAAAAATATAATATTTCAATAAGAAAAATATTCAAAATGAGTGGTTCCTTGATGTAGAAAATTAGTGACTTTACTTGACTAGGAAACATATTTGGTTAGAACACTCGTGGTGGTTTGGCTTATCCAATTTTTTCTTTTGATTTCAAAACACAACGATTACCTCAAAGTATGAAATTGTGTTTTATGTGTCATCATTGATTTCTTGATGCTTCTCATAAATCTATTCTTAAAAAGACATAATTAAATAGTGATATTTAATTGATAAATCCACCAAATTTATAATCTAGTTCAAAAATAATGGGACAATTTATGAATTTCACTATAGATTTTAGAAAATTTGATCAGTTTAAAGGATATGGGAAAAGGGTTTGAGGTATAGTATCTGAAGCCGTTGGAACACAATAGTGGAAGAAAATGAGTTTATTTTTTAAAATCCCTGATAGGGAGTTTAATTTGATACATCATAATCTTGACATAATTCGTATTGAAAAGAACGAATATGAAAATGTAATTTTTGTATTTCTAAAAGAGCATGTGGAATCAAAGGATAACCTTAACACTCATAGGGATTTGGAATCATTGAATATAATAGCATGGTTTTTTGTAAAATGAGAATTTTAAGTATCCTTGTACTATTTTTACAATGAAAAATAATGATAAAAGATATATTATTTTTAACTTTAAATAATGTAAAATTACTATATGGATATTCTAGTATCATTTAAATGTATGTTGACTTAAAACATCAAAAGTTACATGGATTGAAAAGTCATGAATCACATATTATAATGGAAAATTTGTTTCCTTTGGCATTGTGTAATACAATAACTAAGAAATTAATTGTATTCATATTCAATTTGTGTACATTTTTTAGAGAGTTTTATAGAAAAAACTATAAACCCAATTGATCTTAATAAACTTAAAGAAATAATTTTTTTAACACTTATTCATTTGTAGTTGTTATTTCTCCCTTCATTCTTCACAGTCATGACTCATTTAACTATTCATTTAGTTGAAGAAGCTGAACGTGGTGGATCATTATACTATCAATGGATGAATCCAATTGAGTTGTATGTTGATATTATTTTTATTTTCATTAGTGAATTAAGTTTCATCAAATAATTGCATAATTTTTTTTAATATTTTTTTTTCATCAAGTACATAGGTCATTTGGAATTATATGTGAGAATAAAGCTCAATAAGAAGGATATATTGCTAAATGTTAAATATTCAAAGAGTTTCCGACCTTCTATTCTAGGTATTTGGATGGGATTGAGACTAGATTAAACTGTGTTAGACATGTTGATGACATATCTACTAATTCTCATTCTGAAAACTAGTCAACGTTATTTCCAATTATTAGACAACCAATTAGAAAGGGGTCCAATTTTACACTAACATAATTAGTGTTACTGAAAACACATAGATATGTAATACTCAATTGTCATATTTTATATCAATTTATTGAATATTTTTGATTGCGGACAAAGAGGTGACTAAGGGGTCGAGCTAGAAATGAGATGGAATTAAGAAAATCTATTAATAAGAAGATTTTAAAATGGTTATCCCAATAATTATATAATAATATTCATATTGTTGACATGTAGTTACTTTTTAATGTTAAAAGGGACATATTATATCTTTTTTTCTAGATAATGAATGTTGATAATCAAGTTGAAATATCAAATGATTTTAATTTATTATATTGAGGTCCTCTAAAGCGGGCTCAAAGATTTTATGCATGTAGTATTCATGGCTTTAGGTTTTGTATAATTCATTGAAAATGAGACTTGAAAATTCAAAATAGTGGTGTATTTACACTTTCAGATGTGGGATAATATGTAAAGTTAATTGATATAATTGAATTAAACTATCATGAAAAAAATTGCGGTTATATTATTCAATTGAAAGTTATTCAACATTTATAGAGGTATAATGAACGATTCATTACATTTTACTTTTATCAGCTTGTCTTTATTAACCCATGTCAATGAGTATACAGAGCATGATCCATTTATCTTGCCTTCACAAAAAAAAAATTTCTATTTTTTGGATGATGAAATACATAAATTTTAAATTTTTTTTCCTAATTAAAGAAGATATACTTATCTGATATATGAAATGAAGATCAATTGGTACTTTTAAACAGTGAACCTCATCAACCACAATACATTGATCAATTTTTTTCTAAAAATATTGAAACGATATAACTTGAAAGAGAGGGTGAAAATGAAGTGATCAATTTAAAAGATGTTGAAAATTATGAAGACAATGAAGATGAAGATAATTAAATGTATAAATTGGTAAGGACATTATATTATAATTTCTCATTTATAAGTGTTTAATATATATATATATATATATATATATATTACAGTTGGTAGACCACCATCTGATACACCTCTAAAAATTAAGATGTTAGTCACTCCTCCATCTGGGGGATATTGAAAAGTTACCATTAATGATATGTATTTAATTATTCAAAAAACTATATATTTAATTAATTATTTAATTAATTTCTTGAAAAGAAAAATATAACAATATAAGATATATAAATATGAATGTGGATGATGTATGGGAGATAAAATAATTCAAAATTATCATTCCATTTGAAGAGTTTTAGGTGACTACCAGGTATGCTTATAAAATCAATGGAAATATTCTTGGGAATATTTCATGAAATACGGTGAGTTTTCCTATTAATTATAAAGATTACATGCATATTATGATAGCTTAGAAAAATAAATTCTTTCATAACCAAGTAAAGGAAATGTTAATTTAATATTCATTGATAAATTATTTAAAATATATGAGTAAAATTATTAATATACTTATAAATTGTTATGTCTTTTCTAGATGTTTTACCCTAACTCTATTTTAGACCCTTGGATTCAAAAAAATTGGTCAAGAAATGGAGAGATTTTAAATTGATATTATGGAATGAATTTAAAGACACATCTCTGAGCTCATGAAATATTTATATGAAAGTTCCTAATGGTGTTTCTTATGAGCAATGTAAGATGTTTGGTTATATTAAAAGAGATGAATCTCATGAAGTAATTACATATTTTACATTATCTTAATAACTTAAACACGATAAAATTATAATTTTCCTTAATGTTTCTATTTTTTAGTAATTATCTAAAAAATATTGGGAATCATGAGAAATAATTCATCCCTCATATCATTGCTTCTCGGTGTTTTTAGAGAAAAATAACAAACTTGGTTGTATTTTATATAATATTATTTATATTATTTTATTATAATTCAATGATTTTTGATAATTTTTATATTTATTTTTATAAATGATATCAAATTAGGTCAATTTTTTGTTCAGATAGTGATGTGTCATAAAGTTTATCGAAAACTATATGGTAGTTTTATGAATGAACCTACCCAAGACGTTGGAGTATGTACTTTTCATTAATATTTAATGTTATTTCATTACTATAAAAAATATTAATGAAAAATAAATTATAAAAACAAACACGTATTAAACCCAATTAAATGGGACCAGCTAAATAGATCAAATAATGCTAATTAGCTTAACTGGTGTTATTTGATCCATATAGTTCACCCAGTTTAATTGTGTTTAATTCATGTTTGTTGTTATAATTTATGTTTCATTATTATGTAATTATAGTAATGGGAAAAAATTAAATACTAATGAAAAAAATTATGAATTATATAATACTTTAATGTTTAGATAATTTTAAAAAAACATTGTTAATATTTTGGTATTGATAGATTAAAATTCAAGAAGCCTCGGACGATAACCCTTCGCAATCATCATCGATATCCTTAAATGATGTAGATGCAATTGTTTTAGGGAAGGAGCATCCCTAGTGTGTATAGGGAATGTGTTATGGGCCTACTCAATCAGTTTTCTTTGGTACAGTTTCATCATCATTTACTACAACACCCAATGTGGGTTGGACCAGCTCCATTGATCAGGAATCACAAAGGGAAATTGTCAGGTTAAATGAAAAATTACAAAAACATGAATCTTATAAGAAAACATGGAATACGCGGAGATCTCCAATGCAAAATTATTTAGTGTTTATATTTTAAAGGATTATGGGAATGATCCCCATATAAATTTCAAGCCTTATAGATCATTCCACAAAGGTAAATTCTAAACTACATAAATCATTCACACATTTTCAATGAACATATACAACTTCCATAAATGAAACTAAAATGACTCTTTTATATTGAAAATATATATTTGAAGTCATAACGACCACATCGTGTGTCATTTTTATGTATAGTTTATTTTTCAAGATTTAAAATGAATTATGGATCATTTTCCTAAATTTTGAAAACAATTTGAGCACATTTTTGTCATTTTTGGTTGTGTAATAAGCATTTTAATGTAAAATGACACTTATAGTCCAAATATACACTTTCAATCATACCACCAAATTTTTGTTCCCAATTGATATGAGGAAAATTCCTATACATCAAAAATAAATTATGGATAATTTTCTTAAAGTTTAAAAATAATCAGTGATCTTTTTCTCATCTTTGACAATCTGATAGATGTTTTAAACTCAAATGACACTTTTATATTGAAAACACACACTTCAAGTCATACCAACAACATCAATTGTTTAACTAACATGTTGTTAATTCCTACACATCAAAAATGAAATATGGATCATTTTCCTAAATTTTAAAAATAATCTATATTCATTTTTATGGGTTTTGGCTATGTGATAGATATTTTAAAGTAAAAAAATGACACTTTTATATTGAAAACATGAACTTCAAGTCATATTATCCAGTTCATGTGTCTGATGACCATAAAATTAGTTGAAAACCACCATAGATTGATTTAATAAATATATGAACTGATGGAACAAAATTTTGAGATATAGTTTTTCTTGGATGCCCATAAATGAATTTTTAATGTTTTAAAATAATAAAATATGTGTCTAATGGAAAAAACTATATAAAATGAACTCATATTTAAATTAAATTATGGGAAAACCACCGTTGAATTAATTTTGACATGTTAGTAGAGAAAAAACATTCATATGGTGTGTGGTGTGCTCATAATGAATCAATACACAGTTTTTAAATATACTAAAGTCTCTAGAAACATGTTTCATGGGATCAAAAAAAGATAAATGACATCGAATGGATATGAAATCAGATGAAAATGATAGTAGATTTATTGGTAAAATGTAAGAACTAACGTCATGTCATCCTATGTAGTGGTTTTCCCGGGATGCTTATAAATGCATTTTTGGTATTTTAAAACACTAAAATGTGTGTGTACCAGTCCAAACCATAGAAAATTGTATCATTTTGTTGTTAAATAATCGTAAAACCACTTTTGGATTATTTTTTATGTGTACACTTAGAAATATGTTTATCTGATGTGCATTGTGCTCAGAATGACCCAAAAAAGAAGTTTTTAAGTGTACCAGAGTCTTTAAAAGTGTGTGGCATGGGGTAAAAATGATGAAAAATACATTATATGACTATTAAATCATAGATAAAAGACCATAGATTTATTTTTGAAATTTATTAAGTGAAGAAACATCATTCTGGGTTATATTTTTTCCAAGGTGACCATAAATGCATTTTCAGTGTTTTAAAACAGTAAAATGTGTGTGTAATATTAAAAACCAAATAAAATGACCACTTATTTATATAAAATCCTGGGAAAATAGTTTAGATTATTTTTTATGTGTACATGTAGAAAACACATCCATCTGATGTGTGGTGTAATCCAAATGACTCAATATGCCATTTTTAAAGTTACCAAAGTCTTTAAAAATGTGTGTTAGGGGGTCAAAACTACGAAAAAATGTCAGATGGATTTGAAATAATATTGAAAAATATTAGATTTGTTTTTGAATTATAGTAACTGAAAACTTTTCATTTTGAGTTATGATTTGTCTAGGATTCCCATAATCACATTTTTGTGTTTTAAAACACTAAAATGTGCATGTAATGGTCAAAAACATATAAAATAATCCTAGATAGATGTAAAATCATGGGACAATCATAATTGAATTATTTTTTTATGTGTGTTCATAGAAAAGATATCCATCCAATGTGCGGTGTTCTTCGAATGACTCAATATACAGTTCTTAAATATACCAATTTCTTTAAAAACATGTGTGTAATATCCAAAAATTTAAAAGATAATAAAACCTTCTATAGTTAAAAAATTATAAGTATTTTTTATGTTAAAATTTTAATTTTTCAATACTTATGTTTATTATGGATTTACGAAAAGGTAAATTCCATATCAATACTTTGGAATATTCTATGGACTATTTTTGGAGTTAAGTGATATGTTAGACTAGGATTCCAGGGTCCGTAGAGATTTCAAGTCAATATAATAAAAATAATAAATATATTTTTTCAACATTTGAATGATTTATCTAAAAAATGGAATCTATCTTGAATAGTTTTTCAGATGGAAAATATGAGTCCGACATTAGGTCTGGAATGCAGGTTTTAGCCTATGAACTATTCAGAAATATGAAAAGTGATGAATGCACATACGAACAACCAAGGTAATGTATAGTATAAATATTTTTCCCCCTATAATAATTCCTGAAAAATAAAGCAAATGCATAGATACCAAAAATATATATGAAAAAAATTAAATGATGACACAAAAAATTTTGGTTATGGAAAACCCAAAATTGAAAAACCATGGGACCTACTCTAGAAAGTAGAAATCACTAATAATCAGGAGTACAAAGAAGAGACTCCCAAATATGAGAAGGACCTCAAAAATAATACTCTAATAAAATATCATATCAAAGGTAGTAGTATGAATGAAGATTAAAATGAATAACTAAACCTGATAAAGTAACTCAAATAGATCTGACCATGTAGAGAAGTTGTTCAAGGTCCAAATAAAAAGGTGTAGATGAAGAAAACCCGAACTAGATCAAAGAGAATCGAATATGTAATCCAATTAGACCTGGATAATCTCACTAGTTGTAGATCTCAAAACCAATACCAAGAACCCTAAATGAACTATGTTGAAGATTTCGAATGAAGAGTACGACACACACAAAAACCAACCGACTCTAAAAAATGAAATGACAATATCTTGTATCTACTTTTTTATTTTTTATTTTAATGGAATTTTAAATCCCCACATATGGATAAAGCCCATAAAACTTCCCCTATGACTCAATTGGGGATCACTTCCAACCTTGAAATTAGTCGGTAAGTCTCAAATTTACCTCTAGGTAAACTCTTTTTCAATATGTATGACACTTTTTCATCTATGTGGATCTTTTTGAGCTCTAACTATATTGAATCAAGGACATTGTGGATATAATGAAACAAAATATTTACATGTTTGGACCTTCTATGAAAAGTGGGATTCTTCCCCATACATATAGAACTCTAACTATCACAAAATAAATTATTGCTTTCATAATTATAATTCAACAATTAAATAAATTTTTTCATCCACAACAATTATTTTCATGCCTATATAGCTACAATAAACTCTGACTGTGTGGTAGATAAATATACACATCTCTACAATCTAGACTACCAATATACATCTACCCCTACAAAAGTGATCAAAAAACCTAATGTAGACTTCCTTGAATCCATATCTCCTACTATATTTGAATTTTTAAATCTATATAGCATAGGTTCTACATTTATAAAACATAATCTCATATCATAAGTACCACAAAGATAATGAAATATATACTTTACTGATCTCTAACTCTCTCTACTTATATTATATAGAAAATTAATTACCACAATAGTTGCATGATATATATTAGGTCTAGTATATACCATCGCATACATCAAATATCCAAAGAAATATGGATAAGGTATGTTTTTAATATTCTCTTTTTCTTCATTGTTAGAAGTTGAATGACTAAAACTGAGTTTAAAATGTAAATCAAGAGAGGTACAAACCACTTTCTCTCTATCCATAGAAAATATTTTAAAACCCTTATCAATATATCTATTTCTAGATAACCACAATTTATTGTCCTTTATCTCATGGGAGATCAGCATGCCATGAATCTATCATGTTATCCTTAAGTCCTTCATCACAAAATACTGATGAACATCCTTCTTCAATATGTAAATTCTAGAAACGTCACGGACAAAAATAAGCATATCATCAACATAGATAAATAGTATAATAAAATTAACATTATTAAAGATTTATAAAAAACAATAGTCATTAGATTTCTTCCTAGAACCTTGATGAAAAATTACATGTTAAAACTTCTTATAGAACTTCCTTAGAGCTTTCTTCAAGCCATAAAAACTTTTTTTACCTATAGATTTAATTGTATTTAACAGCTTCAACAAAACCCTCAAGTTACTCCATATAAATATCATCCTCAAAATCTCTTTAGAGGAAAGTTATCTTCATATCCATCTACCCAATCTATAAATCCAAACTAGCATCCAAAACAAGAAAAACCTGAATTAAAGACATTATGAAAATAGGAAATGAAATCTCATCAAAATCAATACCATTATTCTAATGGAATCCATTAACAAATAACATTTCCTTTTATTGTGGAAAAGAACAAGATTCTTAATTTTTAATATGATAAATCAATAGATTTTACAAAGATCTCTTACCTATTAGTGACTTCACCAGCACAAAAGTATAGTTATCAAACAATGATCTCATCTTATCATCCATTGTGAAACCCATCTTTCCTTCTGATCACCTTCCATTTCCTCCTCAAATGATTTTTGTTCTCCCCCTTCAGCAAGGAGCACATAATCATTAGGTGAATACCAAGTTGAAATAGTATAATGCTTTGATGATATTCGGATTAGAACTACTGTAATGCCCCAACCCCAATAGCCCAGAGCCGGTGCATTACTTTATTACATTGGATTGATTACAAGGAATCAAATCCTGAAGGACCAATTAGTTTAGTAGTCTTTGATAAACTAGATACATAAATGGATCCCATTTTACATTGGGAAAAGAAAAGAAAACATAATACATAATGAGATCTAATAAACCGCATCTATAAAAACTCAATAAATGATCCCTTCTTCATAATTTGTGGAAGGAAAAAATGAAATGGGTGAAATAAAATTCCTAATAAGGGTTACACATAGTAGAATAATGAATCAATAATAACTAAATCAATATCAATCTGACATAATCAATATGGCATGGTGAATAAATGAAAAACACATGTCATCACTAAACTGATAATGATAATGCCTCTATAGATTTTGTAATAGTGGAAACCCCATGGAAAGTAATAAATATATAATGAATAAAGAGATTGATTATTATTTGGATGTCATGTATCTGGAACATGAACCATAATGCTATCAAAATGGTTTATGCCTATGGGTAGATACCTGTTTGATTTTGTTTTTGAAACAAACTCAAAGGGTTTTTCACAAACTTTTTTGTCTCATGAGACATTTCGATGCATTGAGGGGCTATAACAGGCTCCACCCATCACTACAAGTCAAAATAATTTTTTATATAAGGATTTAATACAATAAAAATATTCCTTTTCAATATCCATATTGAGTATAGGATTTAGATTCATCATAGCATTCAGAATAACCACCATATGTAAAATGGAATACAGCTTAAACAATAATCATATCCATGCAACAAAAATATGGATATATAATATAATTAAATTTATAAATGAAAAATGATCTCAAATGGGAAATAGATACACAACATAAGAATGATTATGTGCACAATACAAAGTAAAAATTAATTAAATGGAAATTGAGATGAAGTCCCTTACCACATTGTAATCAATCAAATCGTATGTTCAAAAATTAATAATCATTAAATGAATCATTGAATATCAAGAATAAAAGGAGAATCATGATATTATATATCAATTTTTAGCATAAATACCCCATATAAAATAAATAAGTGGGGGACAATGGATATCTCAAGGAAGTAAAAGTGAGATAAGAAACCCATTACCTTAATCTCAAATGAACTACGCACTTGATCTTAATGTCCTAAATAATCAAATTAGATTCACTAATTACAAATTCCAGAACATTATATAATTGTAATAAATTTATTATATATTCATTAAGGTCATTTATGGCCTTTTATATGGGTTAATAGATTCAATTTCATCATTTGTGAGTGCATGTTTTCTTAGTTTTCATGGTCGTTTTTCTTGTATAAGTGTATGAAATTTCATGTAGAATAGAAATTAAAAACTAGAATTGAAGTTATGAGTTATTAACGATCATCAAGGAGATAAAATTATCATATAATAATTTGGTTATTTTTGGAGAGGATGAATCATTATATAAAATTTTGATGATAAATGCTTGGATTATTTTGATGGTTCTTTGATCAGCATGAACTCATTTTGTTTTATAATTAAATACCATGTGTAAAAAATGATTATAGAATATTAAATATGATATATTAAATATATTATGATCTATTTTAACCATAATAATTGTTTTGTGACCATAATTTAAGATGGTAATAGAAATTGAAAATATGACATCCTTGAATGTGATAAATCAACACATCTCAAATGGTGTTTTCATTTTTGGTATAAGAGGAAGGGGAAAGAGAGATGATGATGAAATATTCCATTAGAATAATAAAATTATAGTACATGTAAGGTAATATAATTATTATAGCATATTGATAAATGGAGGGGAGGAGATATAAACAAAAGAATGTAAGTTATGAAATAAGTTGAAAGAAAAAGGAAGATGGGTTTACCTCTTGAGTACTCCTCCTTGAGAATCACCTTAAGGACTTTTTTTTGGTATTTTTGTTATATAAGTAGGTCTTGGATGTGAGGGTTATTGGGAATTGTATTTTTTAGAATATAGGAAAGGCTCAAAGCTTGAGTGGTGTGAGAGGAAGAGGGGTGAGGGTGGTTTATATAGTGGAGGAGAGGAGGGTTTTGCATTATTGTAATCATTAGTTTATTATTTTTCCCAAGACAAGGAATAGTATTGATTATTATGACCAAAAATAGTAATAAATGCATGTGGTTTTGAACCAAGTTTTCTTACCTCAGCAGGACATCATCTATGACTCAATAAATCATGTATTTAGCATTTATCATAAATTATCTTATTTTACTATCCAAAAATTCAAGTATTTTACAAAAATCCCAAAAGTTCACCATAAAAATTATTCAACATGTAGAATCTAAAAATTAACTCCATTTTATGAAAATAATCTTATAAATATGAAAATTTTAATTTTTATTTAAAATCATCATTTAATCGAAAAATACCAATTTAAAAATTATAACCGATTTTATGTCACTTTGATAAGTTAACTATGGTCTCATTAAATTATCCTAAAAATCATAGGGAACGAAAATATTGATTTATGAATACATTTTATGAAAATGAATTAACTTTTAAATCATTTTATTAATTATAATATTGTAATTAAATATTTATTACTCATAAAAATACCAACACTTAATTAAATTATTCACCTTCATTTATAAGGTGCCTAAATTTTACTTATACACTCATGGGTAAGGTTACCATTCATAAGGGTCATATTACTATCCATAAGGTTAACATTACTATTCATAAGGGTAGGTTACTATTCATAATGGTATGTTACTATTCACCAAAAAATAAGTTAATTCTATCAGACTATAAATATCTTACTAAATGCAATCGTGTATCCCCTATTTTCAAAATTTGAATCACATAAGTGAAAAATTTAATTTTAACAGCTAGGTTATAAATATATCCTATAAAAAAGTTTTGTTTTGCAGAGGCCCAGGGTTTCATACATAATAATTTATCTAATGAATTGTAATTTTTTAAGAAAAAACATACCATAAAATCTTGGGGTGTTATATTCTTTCCTCTTTCATAAATTTCATCCATGAATTTTTTGATGTATATAGACCTTAAAAAAATATATTGGTGGTTTATTTTTATAAAATACTCATGTTCCCACATCATTGCCTCCATATTATGGTTTCTCTAAAGAACCTTTACAAGTCGAGTTGTCTGATTACTCAATACTTTCTCTCTTATGTCGAGAATCTCGATAGGCTCTTCACAGTATGACAAATCAGGTTCAAGTTCTATTACATCATAGGTGAGTACATGTGTTGTCTATGTCATGTAATTTTTAATAATAACACATGGAACACATCATAAACCTTGGAGAGACTTGGAAAAATCTCTAAATGGTAAGCTACAGCTCTAATGTTATCCAAAATTTCAAGTGTTATGATGTACCTGGGGCTTAGTTTCCTTTTCATACCAAACCATAAGACACCCTTCCATGGAGATACTTTTAGAAAGACATGATCACCAACTTGATATTCCAAATACTTTCTACAATTATCATAATTTCTCTTTTTCAAATTTGGGCTCCTTTAATATGGTCATGAATTGTTTTTACCTTTTTCGTTGTCCCTTCAATAATTTCTGAGCCTATAAGTTTCCTCTCGCCAACTTCATCCAAACAAGTTAGAGTTTTACACCTCTTGCCATATAATGCTTCATATGGTTCCATTTTAATTCTATAATAGAAACTATTATTGTAGGAAAATTCCACTAAAGGAAAGTATTGATCCCACATACCTTGAAAGGAAACAGAGCATGATCTCAAAATGTCTTCCAGTGTTTGAATAATCCCTTAAGAATATGTGTCGGTTTGTGGTTGGTAAGAAGTAATCATATTAATCTCAGTATCCAAATCATTTTGGATAATTTTCCATAATTTTTATGTAAATCATGGATCTCGATCAGACACAATCGATAGAGGTGCACCATGAAGTCTTACAACTACATCAATATAAATTCATTCCATGTGCTTAAGTGGTAAATCCTCTCTTTTATAAAGGAAATGTTCCAATTTTTTAAAATGATCAACAATTACCCATATTTCATAATTCCTACCCGGTTTCCTCGGTAGTCCTATGAAAAATTCAATTGTAATTTCATCCCAATTCCACATAGGAATAAGTAGAGGTTACATGACCCCTCTATTAATTTTTCTCTCAGACTTCACTTGTTGAAAAACTAGACACCTTGACACATAGTCAGCAATTTTTTCTTCATGTTATTCAACCAAAAATGTTCCTTCATATCTCGATACATCTTGGTTCTACCATGGTGTATAGAGAAATTTTAGCTCTGAGAATCATCTAATAGATAACTTTTTAGCTTAGGTATTGATGGAATGTATAGCCTCTTTAAAAAATTTAGAACTCCATCCTTATACACAAAGTCTTCCAATCTTCCATCCTTAAAAGCTTTAATTTTGTTTTGTAGCTTCTCATCATCATATTGAGATCTTTTTATCTTCTCTAGTAAAGATAGTTTAGTAATAATTTGAAAACGAAAATATTATTCCACTTCCTTAACAATTCCCATATCCATCTTTACCAGATACAAGAATATAGGATCTCTCATAATCCTCATTTGGGTCAAAAGTCCATGATATTTCCAGCTTAATGCATTTTCCACCTTATTTGCCTTTTATGTGTGGTAGTGTATTGAACAATAATAATCTTAAATTAATTTGATCCATATCATTTTCCTCATGTTGATTTATTTCTGTGTAAAAATGTATTTCAAACTCTTGTAATCCATATATATCTCACATATTTCACCATAGCGATAGTGTCTCCAAATTTTTAGAGCAAAGATTTTGGATGCTAACTCCAGATCCTGAGTGGGAAAATTTTTCTCATGTGTCTTCAATTCCCAAGATGCATAAGTAATAACTTTATCATTTTTCATAAGGGAACAACCCAGTAAATTCTTTGATGTATCACAGTATATCACAAATCCATCATTTTTAGATGGAACAGTCAAAATTAGAGCATTGTCCAATATTATTTTCAATTCTCCAAAGCATTCTATACATTCTTTTGTCCATACAAACTTAACCCCTTTACGTGTGAGTTTGGTTAGTGGGTAAACCAATTGGGCAAAATTTTGAACAAAACATCTACAGTAACATGCTAATACAACAGAACTACATACCTCAGTTATGTTCATTAGCATGGGACATTCTTGGTTTTCTATTGTATTCATAGGGTCAACTAAGATTCCATCATTATAGACAATATGCCCAAGAAAATAAAATGATTAAATCAGAAATTCACACGTTCTAAGATTCCCATATAACTCATTTATTCTAAGAGTTTTCATAATGATCTCTAAGTGATTCTCATGGTCTTCATAGAATTTGGAGTATATCAAGATATCATCGATAAATACCCCATATTGGTCACTATCCTTTGATTTGAAGTGTGATTCTTCTAATAGAGTTGTTGGGGAAGTTCCTGGTTAAAGAAGAGAAAAAATTCCTTATGTTATCTATAATGCCTAAAAAATATTGGATAAAAATCAATCTCAATACACTGTGACTGAAAAGGAACTTTTAGAAGTGGTTTTTTCCTTAGAAAATTTTTGGCCCTATCTCTTAGGTTCCAAAATCATCATCTTCACAGACCATTTTTCTATAAATTTTTTACTTAAGAAAAGTGATTCCAAACTAAGACTAATAAGATAGATCCTAATTCTCAAAGAGTTTGACCTTGAAATAATAGATAGACCAGAAAAATAAAACCATGTGGCTGATCACTTGAGTATAATTTCGAATTCTTCTCATTTTGAAATAATTGATCCATAATTTCAAACTGAGCACCTTTCATCTCTCACTAAAAAAATACCATGGTATGACCCAGTTGTAAATTACTTGGTTTCTGGTGTTTTTCCTGAAATTTTTTCAAAATAATAAAAAATTAAGTTGAAAATTGATTCAAAATTCTATTTTTGGGAAGATAATAAGCTTTAGAAAACTGGGGCAGACATGGTGATTAGAAGATGTGTTGATGGAAAAGAGCATTCCTTCATCTTAGAATTCTATCACTCAATGCATGGTGGTGGCCATTTTAGACCACAAAGGACCTCTCGAAAGGTCCTAGACTCTGGATTCTTCTAGCCTTCACTCTTAAAGGACTCACATGAGTTCTATAAATCATGTCCCACTTACCAAAAGTTTGGCACAATTTCAAAGATAAATGAAATACACCAAAAGCCTTTAATTTTTTGTGAGATCTTAGATGTTTGGGGAATCGATTTCATGGGACCATTCCCCATTACAATGGATTCTCATACATTCTTATTTAAGTTGATTATGTTTCAAGGTGGTTCGAGGCCAAACCCACTAGAAAGGATGATTCACATACTATTAGTGAGTTCCTAAAGACACACAACTTCCACCGATTTGGAACACCACGTGCCTTGATAAGTGACTTAGGAACCCATTTTTTGTAATAGAACCATGGAATCTATTTTCAAAAAGAATGTTTTGTACATAAAACTTCAATTGCATATCACCCCCAAAAAAATGGCATTGCTGAACATTCAAATAGAGAAGTGAAAGGGGTGATTGAGAGAATTGTAAAACCCACCAGATAAGACTGGTCTGAAAGACTCGGTGAAGCACACTGGGCTTATCGAACTGCCTATAAAACACCCATTGGGATGTCTCCTTTTAGGCCAGTTTTTGGTAAATCATGTCATTTACCAATTGAAATACAACATAAGTATTTTTGGACTATGAAAACCTATAATTTTGATTGTGAAAAATCTAGTGAAGAAAGATTATTGCAATTAGCTGAACTAAAGGATCTTTGACTTGAATCCTATGATAATTCCAATCTATACAATGAAAAGGCTAAGGTACTCCATGACAAACACATCCTGATAAAGGTATTCCATTAATGTGAAAAGTTATTGCTTTTCAACTCTCGATTTCGGCTTCACCCAGGTAACCTTAATTCTCATTGGGAAGGTCTGTTTATTGTTTCTCATGTTTACCCATTTGGTTCTGTGCAATTCCAAGACCCCTCTTCCAAAATGACATTCATGGTTAATAGACATCGATTAAAGCATCACCATGAGAGGACACACAATCCTGGAACTGCATCAACTTCAATCAAATCTCCAACTTCTACAGTCGACCTACCACTGGATGGAGATGGAAACCCACCAAATCCAAATTAGGGGGCACCTCTTTTCTTTTAACTCCTTTTTTATCACTATCACTCTCTCTTCTTACTCCCTCCTTCTCATTTTTTTACCAATTTCAACCTCACATTTTTTTATATTTACCCTTCCTCTTTTGTGTGGCTGTGTCTTTATAAAAACTAAAAAAACCTAAAAAACAAAAAAACAAAAAAACTAATAATAACATGAAAAATCAAGAGTCATACTTACTCACCTTCCAATTTTAAAATTTTGAACAACCATTTTTGGGATTAAAAATATTTTGTTTCATCTCAAAAAATTTGGGGTTTCATCATGACTTTGGATAAAGAATATTGTGTCAAAACCAACAAATTTTGAATGCTCACTTTTGTATTTGGAAACTGAATTTCCCAAACCGTGAGGAAAAAAATTATCTTTCATGCCATGGTCACCTATTGCCATCATTTAAAAATGAGTGATTTTTTCACCCCCATTTGTGAATCCTGATTTTATGGACCTTTGAGATGAATTTCTTAATTTAGTGAACATTAAAATGATAGAGGCATTTTCTGAACCACATGAGAATCACAATATCCAAATAGCCTCTCATTTACCTTACATTAATCCTCCTTTTTGAAATCCCCTTCAAGCCTATGAAAACATTTTCTTTGATAGACACATTACAAGCCCAATACCTTATCCCACCCATTATCAACATGGATTTTCATTGCATAATTTTTTGAAATTTACATGTGGGGGAATGGATTTCAATGTTTGGGTTCTTTTTTATTGATTTTCAACGAGTTGTCATATGATTGAGGGCAAGCATCCATTTTATTGTGGTGGAGAGGTTTTCATTTAGTGGGGTTTGGGAATTTATATATGATTATAACATATTGTTCCAATTTTAATGAAAAGTGTGTAAAAAATAATTTACAAAAATCAAAAAAATCAAAAAAAAAAATCAAATAACAAATTGGGTTGTGTCTTGGGTAGGTCAAAAATAACTATTTATCATCCTTTGATCTTATTATAACTATTACAATTAGTTTCATGAGGATATCATTCATGGGTTGGGATATGAGGGTGATATCTGTTTCAATTTAAACTTTCAATAAAAAGAGAACAAAAAAGAAGAAAAAAAGAACACTTGCATTATATTCTTAGGTCATTGGGAGAAGTTTTCTGTTTTGTAAATATTCCATATTTCTATTACCTTCATATTTCCTTCCACATTTGTGTCTTATTTAATATTTTAATTCCCTCTTAAATATGTGCTTTCATTTACTTTCATGTCTCATTTCAGAAAAAAAAATGTGTGCATTTATTTTTCCATGTTGGTATTTTACCCCTATTCTTCTCTCTCTTGGACATTATATTCCTACCATCCCATAGCCACAGAAAAACCCCTTCAAAAGACCTATTGATTCTTGTGCACTTTGGATATGGATTTGAATCTAAGATCTCTTTCAAACTCTAAGATTTTCACTTTTGGTTGGTGAATGAGTGAAGCTCCATAAATTAATTTTGTCATCTTGAGAGGAGTAAGTTTTGGGTGCCACAATTTTCCATTTCTAAATTTGTGCACAAAAAAATGAATTGTTTTTGGAATATTGTTTCTACAACAACTTGTGGTGAAATTCGATATGGATGAGTGATATTTTCTAAACCTCCCAGATTGGGGGAAATGTTTTTAATATTTGATGGTGAGTGAAAATGATTTTTGTCATGTTTTTATATTTGTTACGCATGACGACATGCACAAGACTAAGTGTGGAGAAGTTGATGTTATTAATAGTTTCATGACTTATTATATAATCCCTTTACTGATTTTATGTGAAATATTCATAATTTGTGTGAAATATTAATGTTTTAATACTAAGTATAATTTTTGAGCATTTTTAGAAGTAGTCCAATTGAGTAAGTTTACTATTTTATTTAGTACTCTAACCCTACAAATCCAAATTTTGTGGTTTTTATTTTTTAGTATTCCTTATTAAATTTCCCACATATCATTAGAAGGAATCATTGGCCCATTTTGCCATTTGAATGGTCATATGGACCACACAAGAAGACCTACAGAATCTGTGAAGAAACCGGACCACCCATGAAGATTGAATTACTGGGCTCAATATAGAGGTTAAAATTCGTTAATTCTACTCAATGGTTCATGGGAAAATTTTAGGAGTCTTGGATAAAAATTTCAAGGCCCAAATCAAAATACAAGGGGCCCAAATGATTCATTTAAACTCATCCCACCATTTGGGAAGGGAAATAAAATCAGTACAATATTCATGACATATATCATGATGTAATCATCCAATCAAGCTGAGATTTTTCAGTGTGAAATAGGAGATATATAAGGCCTACTTTATTTACTAAATTATTATAATTTTAAGTCATATTCCTATTGATAAAAGCATTCACATTTCATCCTTCTAAAAAGTATGGATTGAAATGGACAATTTACTATTGTTCAATAAACTCGCCATAACATTGGATCCTTAAGTAAAATGGATGCAATATTTTCATATTAGACAGAGGATATATTTATCTAAATCTTTTAAGAAGTATATTTCTCGAGTTCTGGCTGTCCATATTTCCAAATCATCGATCCAAGTGGAGGGATAGATTGGGAATGCAAACAGTCCACTTCCTTGGGCTATAAATACATCCCCTCCTCTCCTTCAAAGGGGTTGGCATTGCAGAAGATAGGATCACATATTTTCATGACCAAATACTTTCCAAAGGCTTGGGAGGACCTTCCATAATCAATTTGTCATTTGAGAGACCTTTCCTTCTCCCTTTGTTTCCTTTTACTTTTGTGTTCTTGATTATTTTAATCTTGTAAGTCTTTTTTTTTTGTAATTCTGTTTTAACGCAAGTTTCTTCTTCGATATCTCTTATTCTCTTCAACATTATGTATCTTAATATTTATTTTCTTAAAATAGTTTAAATACATTTTATTCCCATTCCCTTCTTTTTCTTTCTCATTCAATCTAAATTGCTTTTTTAATTATCTTCATCCTTTGTGTGTGTGTTCGACACACCACTATTTTCTTATCCATTTATTTTTCTTCTCTTATTAATTTATCATCATAATCATTATAACCAGATTATTAATTATTTCAATGGATGAGTAAATCTACCATTTGGGTGAGTTATAAATTGGGGATGTTAAGTGATTGATAGCATTAGCTCGATGGATATTCTTTAAATTAACATTGTGTATGTTAAACTTAGAATGTTGTGGATTAATGACATAATTTGTTTAATGTGTTGTTTCCATGGATTGTTGGACTAATAAATACACAACCATAAACAAGATCTAATTGAGATTAGAACCATAAGTTAAGTTAAGTCTTGGATTAAATCCTTAAAACTTATGAATTCCAATCAACATTATCTTGTGAAGTGGGTGTTAATTTAAATGCAATATAAAGAAAATCTCAAGGATATCACAAGCTTAACTCACAAATAATGAACTCACCCAAATATTTATCAATTTGTTAAATCAAACATCATCCATAAATTATTTCATAATCTCTACAAACAAACCCCCCAATCAAAAAAAATAAATCCACTAAAAACAATCGACTATTATAAAAATTATCATCGTTGAGGATTCGACCCGAGTGCTGCTATACACATTAGAAGAGCATCGGAACTTTGACCGGTTGATAGGCGACAATCGGCCTCACTTTCAATTTCCTCTTCATGTAAGTTCATTTTTCACAAGGTAAATATTTATCGATGAATATTTCATTAAAATGTCTCCATTTTATATCTTCTATTTCTTCTTCCTCTATGGTATTCTAGATCAAGGACCACCATTGATCAGCAACACCCCTAAGGCAATAAACTTCCAGTACTACCTTTTCATTTTCATTGAAACTTAATGAAAAAATATATCTTTTCAAGGGAATTGATCCATTGCTCATCTACCACTAGTTCAGTAGTCCCACTAAAGTATGGGGGCTTCTGTCACAAGAAATGATCCAACATAAGTGTAGCATGGTTTTTCATCACATCCTGAGTAAGTTTTCCCAATATGGTCATGATCTTATCCTCTCCAACACTGACTCTGTTGACTTGCTTAGTGGATAAATACCTACATTTTATATGGGTATTGATTCCCTTTCTTATATTAGGCACCATAATTAAACAATGGAATACTATAAATTAGGTCATAAATTCATAATTTCTAACTAACAAACACTTAATATAATTTTAAAATTTATACACAGCTAATATTGTAATCATAAAAATGGTTTATATTTATATTTAAATCCTTAATATTTTTTTACAAATAAAATATGAATTATCCTTAACATATCCTCTGGGAGTGTCAAACAAGATGCGTAGCAAGGCCCATTGTCATTTACCAAGATACCCTGGGTCAAGCTCAAAACTGCTAGGTACATCTGGGAAAAAACCACATACACCTATAGTATCCGAAGAGGGATCTATTTTCCAGGAAGACCCACATATTCTATACCCTACCAAAATTCTAGAATGTTATTATATCCTTATCCTCAAAGTCCACATTATGGTTATGTTCCCTAATTTATGTTTCCTAAATCTTACTCCCAATGTTTCTAATAAACTTTCTCTGATACTAACTGTAACACCCCAAACCCAATAGCACAAAGAAAATGTGTTAATTTATTACATTAGAATTATTATAAGGAATAAAATCCTGAATAACCAATTAGTTTATTAGTCTTGGAGAAACTAGATACATACATGGATTCCATTTTACATTGGGAAAATAAAACAAAACATAATACATAACAAGAGCTAATAAATTGCATCCATGAAAACTCAATAAATGATCCCTTCTTCATAACCTATGGAAGGAAAATAAATGAAAGGGGTGAGCTCAAATTCCTAGTAAGGGTTACATATAGAAAAATCATGAATCAATAATAAGTGAATCATAATCAATTTGACATAATCAATAAGGCATGTTGAATAAATAAAAAACACACGCCATCAATAAACTGAGAATGATAATGCATCCATAGATTTTTTTCATAGTGAAAAACTCAAAGAAAGTAATAAATGTAAAATGAATAAAGATAATGATTATTATTTGGATATCTTGTATCTAGAACATGAACCATAATATCATCAAGATGGTTTAATCCTGTGGGTAAATACCCCTCGGATTCTGTTTTAGAAACAAACTCGAAGGTTTTGTCGCTAATTATTTTGTCTCTTGAGAGATGTCGATGCATTTAGGGGATATAGTATTCCCCTACCATTATTTTATGTCCAAATAATTATTTATACAAGGACTTAATACAAGAACAATATTCCTTTTAAATATCCATATTGAGTAGAGTATACAGAGTCATCATAGCATTCAAAATAACCACCAAATGTAAAATGGTATACAACTTAGACAATAATCATATCCATGAATAAAGAATATGAATATATAATATAATTATAATTTTAAATGAGAAATGATCTCAAAGGGTTAGTAAATACACCACACAAGAATTATTAGGTGCACAATACAAAGTAAATCTCAATGAAATGGAAATTGAGATGAAGTCCCTTACCACATTGTAATCAATCAAATCGTATGACCAAAAATTAATAATCATCAAATAAATCATTGAATACCATGAATATAAGTATAATAATGATATTATATACCAATTCTCTGAATACATGCCACGTATACAAGAAATAAGTGGCGAACAATGGATATCTCACAGAAATAAAAGTGGAATGAGAAACCCCTTACCTTAAGCTCAAATGTATTCCGTACTTGATCTTAATGTCCTGAAAAATCAAACTGGATTCATTAATTATGAAATATTGAACCTTATTTACATGTAATTGATTTATTATATCTTCATTAATTTCATTTATGGCATTTTATATGTATTAATAGATTCAATTCCATCATTTGCGAGTGCATGTTTTCTTAGTTTTCATGATCATTTTTCTTGTATTAGAGTATCGAAGTTCATGTAAAATGGAAATTGAAAATCAGAATTGATGTTTTGAGTTTTTAATTATAATACATCATGTTATATGATAATATAAATCCTCTGGTTATTTTTGGAGAGCATGAATATTTATATATAATTTTAATGATAAATACTTGGATTATTTTGATGGTTTTTTTATTACCATGAAAACATTTTGTTTTATAATTAAATACCATGTGTAAAAATTTATTCCAGAATATTAAATATGATATAATACATATATTATTATATTATTTAACCATAAAAATGGTTTTATGACCAGAATTGGATATGGTAATAGAAATTAAAAATCTATCATCCTTGAATGTGATAAATTAACACATCTCGGACGGTGTTTTCATTTTTAGTATAAGAGGAGGGGGAAAGAGATATGATGATGAAATATTAAATCAGAATAATAAAATTACAATAAATTTATGGTACTAGTATTATCACATAATTTGGATGAGGGCAGGTGAGGAGAGATAAACAAAAGAATGGAACTTGGAAAAGAAGTTGAAAGAAAAAGGAAGAGGGGTTTACATCTTGAGTTCTCCTATTAGAGAATCTCATTAAGGACTTTGTTTTTGGAATTTTTGTGATACCAATAGGTCTTGTACATGGGGGGAGGTCAAGGGAATTTTATTTTTCATAACTTAGGCAAGTCTCAATGCTTGATTGGTGTGAGAGGAAGAGGGGGTGAGGGTGGTTTATATGGTGGAGGAGAGGCGTCTTTTTGCATTATTTTAAATATTAGTTTATTATTTTCACCAAGACAAGGAATGGTATTGACTCTTGTGAAAAAAACATTAATAAATTCATGTGAGTTTGAAAAAAGTGTTCTTAACTTATTAGTACATAATCCAAGACTCAATAAATCATGTATTTAGCATTTATCATAAATTATCATATTTTACTATTCAAAAATTCAAGTATTTCAAAAAAATCACAAAAACTAACCCTAATAATTTTTTGACATGTAGAATAAAAAAATAAAATCCATTTTATGAAAATAATTTTTTAAATATGAGAAATTTAATTTTTATTTAAAATCACCATTTAATCAAAAAATGCCAATTTAAAAATTATAACATATTTTATGTCACTTTGAAAAGTAAACTAAGGACTCATTAAATTATCCTAAAAATAACAGGGAATAAAAATATTGATTTTTGAATAAATCTTATGAAAATTAATTATCTTTTAAATAATTTTATTAATTATAATATATTAAATAAATATTTCTTACTCACAAAATACCAACACTTAATTAAAATATTCACCTTAATTTATAAAGTGCCTAAATTTTACTTATGCACTCATGGGTAAGGTTGCCATTCATAAGGGTCGTATTACTATTCATACGGGTACAATTACTATTCAAAAGTGTAAGTTACTATTCATAAGGGTAAGTTACTATTCATAAGGTTATGTTGTTATTCATCAAAAAATAAGTTAATTCTATCATACTCTAAATATCTTATTAAACGCAAACATGTATGTCCATTTTTTAAAATTCAAATCACAGAAATGGAAAAATTATGTTTAATGGCTAGGTAATGACTATCTATTATAACAAATTTTTTTTTCATAGAGACCCAATGTTTCATGCATAATAAGCTATCAAAGGAATTGAAATTATTTGGGAAGAAACATGCCATAAAATCTTGGGGTGTTATAACTACGGATTCATTGATAACCCCTAGAACTAGATTACCAAAAAATGGTGAATTAAAAACATAAACTTCAACCTGTTTACCCTGAACATCACTCTTCACATCAAAACAATCATTAAAATCAATAAAATGAGATAAATTTGACTCATAAACTATTGTAATATTGATAAATCCATTAGAAGTTAGAGAAGTATATTTTTCTTCCTTGTTAATACCTATAATAGTTTTATCCTCCATAAATATTTCATCACATCATCTAAAACGTTTCTTCAATAGACGATGATAGAACCTATATAAAAAATCATCATGTATATAGATAATAAAAATACATTTTCATGACTTACCATCCAGCTTGGATCTCTCATATCAAGGCACATGAATAAAAGCCTTACAAACAAAAACACTTAAGTGGTCATACTTAACATCTTTTCCATACCAAAACATTTCATGAGTTTCTATCTGAAAATCAACCCCATGTGATAGATTGATAATATATATAGTATTAAATAATGCCTCAGCCAAAAAATGTCTAGGAAACATTTCTTTTAAAGGAAAACATTGAACTTTTTCCAACAAAGTCATGTTCATCTGCTTAGCTACACCCTTTAGCCGAGGTGTATTATGTGGTGTATTCTAATTCCAAATACCTTATTTCTATTATGATGATCAAAAGGACCACAATACTCACCATAATTTATAGTGCAAATTCATTTCAGCTTCTTACCAGATTTCCTCTTAGTGAAAACATAAAATTTCTTAACAACACTAAGCGCATAACTTCTTGAATTCAAAACCTAAACCCAAATCTTATGTGAGTATTAAGCAATAAAATTCACAAAATATATACTTTACTAAAATTATTATACTTTAAAAGATTAAAAATATCATAATGAACTAATTCAAGTACCTATGACTTCTTGTGTAGAGTGTGACTATTAAAACTCACTTTGGTATGTTTTACAACCATACAGTGATTTCACGTGTCCAATTTGACACCCTTCAAACCTGGAATAAATTTCATCTTTGTAAAACAACCAATCCCCTTCTCAGTAATGTGGCTGAGATTCATATTCCATGACATGGAAGACACACTATACTTAGAAACTCAATCAGTATCACAAGAAATATAAGCTCTAGTCCAGTATATACCTGAACCCTTCTTGCCTCAAGACACAATCAAGGAAACATTGTAAATCGTACATTTGACATCATATAATGTACTGATTAAATGATCATTGTCAAGAACACTGGGAGAAATAAGATTTATAAAAACCTCAGTCGCATGTCAAAAATTCAAAAAAATCATCTTAATTCTTATGATGGTCTCCAAATAAACAGTCTTGATACCTACTACATCAACATGACCATCATTATTCATATTTAAAATACCAATATTACCTAGGCTATAATATGTTGAGGACTCGTTATTCGATGTCACGTGAAAGAAAGTAAAACTGTTAACAAACTAGAAAGAATCATCAGAATCAATATTAATGGTGTCATAAACAATAACAATATCACCCCTTATAGTGGTGGTGAAATGATTATATATGTCACCTTTTTTATTCTATTGATTTACCTTAATTATATTTTCCCTTTTTGGATGATAGAAATAAAAGTAACATGTCCATTCTTACCACAATGATGAAATTCAAATTCCCTCTACTTCGACATGGATTTGTTTATGTGTTTAATCTTACTATGGATACCCTATCCTTGATTATTTTCCTAACTTATCCCCATATTTGATGTTATCAAGAGTTCTAAATAAGATATCTCTTGACTAAATATCATAACCTCTACATTCAAAACATGACACTTAACAAAGAAGAATCTCACTGCACCATTAAGAGTAGAACAGATTAGAGTGACATGAAAATTCTCTCAAGAACTAGGTAAAGTTTTAAGAAACCAAAGCCCTAAAATAACATCTTAATAAGTAATACATATACCCTAAAATTGATAAAACAGCCCTGAAATTCAATAAAATATTCTAAAATACATGTACCTTATTTATACTTCAAATTAATTTCCTTTTTTAGGAGAAACAATTTATTTTTCTCTATCTTGGAATCATAGGTTTTCCCAAGATTCTCCCACAATGTTCTAGCATGAGTGATTTTGACAATATGGTTCATCACCTTGACTTCAACCCATTTATAAATGAAACCATAACCATCTCATTTTCAAACTCTCATTATTAATCATACATTCTTTCTGTCTTCTGAGTACTAAACATTAGAAGATGCATTTTGTTGAAAAAAAGAAAACCCTTCATTTTTAATCACCACATATAGTAATTAGAACCATTTAAAAAAATCATCCAACTATGATGGTATTCCATAATTTATCTGAATAAAAAAACACTCTTATACTAGATGTTGGTAAATATGTAAAGTGATAAATATGAAAATGACTAACCAAGCAAGCATGCAGAGTAAGTAAATTTTATTTCCCTCAAAACAAGCCCAAAAAATAAGAAAAATACATAGATACCCAAAAAAATTGTATAAAATTAATTAAAGACACTATAAAATTTTAACATAGAAGAAACAAAAGGGAAACCCCAAGGGACCATGTTTAGAAAGAATAATCCACTAATAATTAATAGTATATAGAAGAGACTCCAAAAGATAAGCAGGGTCTCAAAAATAATACTTAGATAAAATGGAAGATCAAACTTTGAAATTGAATATAGTCTTAAAGAATCCTCAAAATAATAATGTAGCCTAATAAAGAAACCCAAATAGATATGACCATGTAGAGAAGGTTTTCTTTGTCTAAATAAAAAGGTGAAGTCAAAAAACAGTAGGATTGGATCGAAGAGTACCATAGATGAAAGCCAATCTAACTTGGAAAATTTCACCGGTTACAGATCTTGAAAGAACTACCTAAAACACTAATTACATTATTCCAAATATGAGGAATGAAGAGTACGACCCACAAAAAAATTGTATGCCATTAAAAATAAAACCTTCATATCTCATATCTATTTTGTATTTTCTTTTTTTTTATTTTAAATGGCATGTGACATACCCACTTAATGAGGACTCCTAACAAGTGTGCAATAAGTTTTGTGCGCATCATGTGTCTTATTAGACCGCACCCCCATCAGATGTTTTTCTTATGTAATTAATAACTTTTTTATGATGAAAATATTGACTGAATAAAAAGTTATTATTGTTTAAGTAATAATTTTGATATTTGTTAAGTAATAATGGTGATATTATTACTTGAGTTAAATAAATGAAATTATGTGGTTAATAAAAAAATATTAATTATTATCACTATTTAATTTTTGTTGTTTTTAAAATGATAACGGTGGAAATAATGTGAGTATTAAATTATAATAAATATAATTATGGTTATTTTTTTGTTATTAAATTGGGAAAATAATTTTTGTGTGGTAAATTATAATGTATAGGGGAGTGTATATATATATATGATGGGCATGTGTATGGTTTAAATATATATATATATATAATGTGTGTGCAAGTGTATATATATATGTGTTATATATATATATATTTGTCCCATAGGAGATTTTTGGCCCCTCTATGGTTTTAATAATCACAAATCATGTCAAATCTTGTCCAATCATTTCAATCATGTTTATTTATACTAAATCATGTCAGGTTGTGTTTAATTATTATTATATATGCATCATTATTTGTTTAACACATTCTGTTGACATTCATGTTGTAAGGCAATTAAAATAGTAAATTGGGTATGTAGGAGTCGCTAACACTGACAAACAAAATCACTCACTAACGGTGCAAATGTCTCACCGATAGAATGAATGTCTCCCCAATAGAAAAAATGTCTCAGAAACAGTACAATATGACTCACTGACAGTGAAAATATCTCAATGATAGAAAAAATGTCTCAACAACAGTAAAAATTGACTCACTGTTAGACGACTCACCGAAAATAAAAATGAGACAATGACTAAAGGAATGACTCACTGATAGAACAAAATGAGTCATCGACACATTAAGTCACCGACGCATTGAGTCACTGATGCATGGAGATACCAAAATAATGACTCGCTAATAGAGTGAGTCACTAGTACCAGCAAAATGGATCACTAATAGAAGTAATCAATGATAGAATGACTTACCGATATAGGAGTCACCAACAAACTATTTGAATTTTCTTTTATTTAAAATTATATCTAAAGGTTATATTTAAGTGTTTTAATGATACTAATTAAATTAATGCTTTTTACTGAAAACATTAGTGACCATGTAAGTGGACAGTATGAGGTATGTGGTACCTCCACATGCTTCTTGTTTTCCAACTTAAGACAGTCAAAATAAAATGAAAAGCTTAGATCATGAGCTATATAGAAGAAAAGAACAACTGAAAAGAACACATGAGCAGAGATACTAGTCCAAGCAGAAGAACACACTAAGAACTCTCATACCTTCTTGCTCTGAACTAGAGGATAATTTCTATGCATCAAATCTTCAATCATCATTACAGCAAACAAATACTAAGGAGGAGAATCCCATATTCCTAGAAAACTAGAACACAAAGCTTCACAACACTTTTTTTCAATTTATTTTTCCAAAATAGGACTTGTGCTTCACATCTCTTATATAAAAAGAGTCAAAAGATGCATTTCACAACACACGTAGCCTTCTAAACTCTATATCTCTATTTCTTACTCTGTTGTCTGAATTTTTACTACCTCTTTAGCAGTGTGTGAATCTGTCAATTAAACACACACTTTCTCCTTCTCTGAACTAAAGGATACTAGATATCCTCCCATAAACATCTTTTTACACCTATTATATCCCATGTAGAACTATGTTAGAGGTCTTGTTTGACTTGGTTGTTGTATTTCCCACGTAGAATTGTTGTAGAGTTCAAGTGACATGGAAAGTTTTTATATTGTTGTGTAAACTTTTATCCAGGGTGTGGATCAAAGTTTTATATATATATTTCTTGGTGGAATGTGATCACCAAGTGGAGAGGATTAGGTCTTAGCTTGATACTAAACCTATTGTTTTAATCCTATGTGTTTTCAAATTTAGTTTACTCTGATTTTACTCATATTTAATAAAACTAAGTTCCACATTGATAGTTAGTCTTGAATATAATTATAAATCTTTTGGTTCAGTAAATTGGTTTCAAAAGTTATTTAAATATTTTAGGTTGATATAACTGAGAAGTAAAAAATCTATTTATAAATTAATTGAATAGTAAAACTATTATAAATTTACTACTTTGATTAACTGTCCAGATTTGTTTTTAAATCGGGGGATTTTATAATAAATTTTTTAACAGAAATTTTTATAGGAACTCAATTCACCCCCACTTTGATTTCACACTCCATACAACATTTGGTATCAAAGGATGTTTTTAAACTACCATTTTCAAAAAAAATCAATTATAATTTTAGTTGTATTTTAAAGATATCTAAATTTATGTCATTTCCAAATTTTTAGCTCTTTAAAAATATATTATTTATTCTGAAATATGGATAATATATAGTAATGTGTTGCAACCAATATCCCTCCCTAATTCAATGGTAAAAATTATAACCAATTGGAAATAAAGATAAAAATTCACATAGAAATCATGGGGTTTGATTTTTAGTCTATAACAGAAGATAAATATGACATGCCTAACACTCCAAGGACTACATGGAGTGACGCCAGAAAAACAGATTACAATAATAATTGTAAATCTATGAATTATTTATTTTGTGCTTTATGTGATGAAGAATTAAATATAATTTCTACATGTTAATATGATTATGAAATTTAGGATACCTTAGCTGTTTCACATGAAGGAACCATAAATGTTAAAGAAATGATACTTAATAACTATACCATTAAATATGATAATTTTAAGATGAAGCCTGATGAACCCATTTCAGATATGTATCTCAGGTTCAATGAGATATTCAATATAATGAGTTCTATTGGAAATCTAGTGGATGCCAAAGAATAAATCATGCAGTTACTTAGATGTCTACCTAAAAGATAGAGAGTAACCTCAGTATCAATTATAGAATCATGTGATATCAGTAAGTTTCCAGTCAAGGAGATGATAAGTCAGTTGATGATGTATGAGAAAGAATTAAAGGTTAATGTAGGGGAGGAGGATGAACCAAACAGAAAGTTAGTGGCTTTAAAAAACACTACTTTTAAACATAAATAAAATGAAAGGATTCAAACTCATTCTGATAGTACAAGTAATGAATATTCTCCATCATACAATGATGAGTAAATGGATCAGTTATCCATAAGGTTTAAGAAGTTGATCCTAATCTTTTTATAAAACAAATTTCTAAAGATGTTTTAGTGGTTCTAATTTATATATATGATATTATTATTGGATATTTAAATATTTATTTATTTATTTATTTTTAAAAAAAGATTCAAAGTGAATTTTAAATGTGTTTAATGGGGGAACTCAAATTTTCTCTTGGATTTCAAATATTTCAAAATAAAGAGGGTATTGTTTTAAATCAAAGTAAATATACTAAATATCTTTTTAAAAGTTTTGGTTTTGATGATACAAAAAGTAGTGATACTTCAACAAGTACCACATGTAAGTTGGATTTGATGAAAATGATAAATCTATTAATCAAACCACTTACAGAGGAATGCTTGGGAGTTTACCCTACTTAACCACTAGCAGGCCTGACATTATGTTTAGTGTGTGTATGTGTGCATGTTTTCAAGATAACCCTAAAAAATGTCATCTAAATTATATTAAAATATTTTCAAATACCTCAAGTATACTACCAACTTAGGATTGTTCTACCCTATAGAAAAACATTTTGATTCAGTGAGCTATTCTGATGTTGATTTTAGTGGTTGTATGTTAAAACAAAAGAGCACCTTTGGAACATGTAACATTTTTTCAAGTCTCTAGTTTCATTGTCTGGTAAAAAAAAAATTATTCAATTATTTACTACTGAGGCTGAATACATGGTTGTTGGTAGTTTTTGTGCTCAAATTTTGTGGATTAAACACACTTTACTAGACTATGGATATCAATTCAGACATGTCCCAGTAATATGTGATAATACAAGTGCTATTAACTTTTCAAAAAATCATATTTCTCATTCTATAACAAATAATATTGATGTAAGACATCACTTTTTGAGATATCATTATCAAAAAGGTGAAATTACACTAGAGTTTATTGGCACTGAACATTATCTTGCTGACACATTAACAAAGACATTAAAATATGAAAGAATGAATTACATCATACATGAATTAGGGTTAATTAATTTATAAGGACCTTATATTGATAACTCTATAAAAAATCAGTGTAGATGTCATGCTAACACTGACAGTTTCATGATAATACTATCATGCTAACACTGATAGTGTCATGTCGATACTGTCATGCCGACATCAATAGTGTCATGCCAATACTATCATGTCGACACTCATAGAACCAATTGTATGTATATGTTTTATTTTTTAATCAAAATAACATTATTTAATTTAGTTCTTTTAACCATGTTCACAAATTTATGATCTCTAATTCCCTAAATGATAAATTTGAGTTGATCCACTCTATTTCATACCCTCACACTTTAACCCTTAATCTTTTGTCATTTCTCTTTACCCTCAACCTTTCACCTTACAACCTTCAACTAAACCACTAGAAATGGTGAGGATGAAGCATGTACTCGAAGGAGGATTTGGAGACGAGTCACAACCTTCTAAGTAGAAGAAATGAGAATCCAGTAAGTCTAAACCTCTCAGTCCAGCTCTTGCGATCCATGTGGTAACACCAGAGAAGGAAGTTTTCATAGAATGGTTACTAGAGAGAAAGTCTCTATTGTTGAGGTTACTGTAGAACCAAGGTTGGTTGGATTGGTTTTCAAATAATTAAAGTTCATTCTATCATAAGGTCATGCATGATTTCGACACAAATATTGAATTTCTTTTGGAATATAGTGAAGTATGTTGGATCAAATCTATAGTTAAAGGAAAGAGAATTTTTTTCATTTAAACATTGGGCTGAATGCCTTAAGGTTCTGCATGATGGTGTGTATGCTGATTACCAAGGAACTTATTCACCTAAAAGTGACATCTTTATTTTAAGACAGTGTTAAAGAAGCTCACTAGAAATGAATATCATAAAAGACTAATATCTATAGAGTTAGATGGTGAGAGTAGATTGCTGTTTAAGTTCATTCAGCACCAGCTTTATCTCGGGAAAGGGTAATTTTAATCTTTTAAGTATTACGATGTATACTTGTTATATTTTCTGAATAAATGTAATAAGGATAATCTGTGCAGATATCTAATCGTTTAAATAATTGATATGGTAAATCCCTACTATAAAACAAATTCCTTGTTCTATCAAAGGATGATTTCAACCATCTTAAAGGTGAGAGGATGTGTTAGTGAAGATGAGGATACTGTATCTACTTACAGTGGAATCTATTTGAATAATGAAAATTTCAAAATAATGAAGATTCATTGTAATCCATGGAAGAGGGGATGGGTTGGAGATGAGGAGAAACTTTATGAAAAGTCTAATCCTATTGATCATCCATCAGGAAAAAGAGAAATAGTTGATCCTAGTCTATGACTAGATGAAGAAGCTGAATATTCTAATGATGAGGATAAAGAAGAAGAAGTTGAACATTTTAGAGTGGAAGTGTCTCCTATAGATGATAGGAGTGAACCATGTATTACTGAAAGACCAAGGAGAATGACCTTTGGACCACCTAGTCCACCTCTTGCTCTGCCTTCAAAAGAACCAATTTTTGGTGATAATTAAGAAACTAAAGAATCTAGTAGTTTTGAGTATGAGAGTAGATCCAGTTGTTATAAAGATGAATATGGATGAGAAGAAGAAGAATATAGAGAAGAATAAGGGGAAAGTGGTAGTAGTTCTGGAAGTGAGGAAGATGAAGATGATAAAAATGTTAAAATAAGTGATAGTGAAGGAGATGCATATGAATATAAAAATGATGGAGAGTATGAAATAAGTGGGAGTGATAGTGATTGGGATCATCCTGGTGATGATCAAGATGCTACTGTAGAGCTGGCTGGAACAATGAATCCAAAACCCATTATAGACCCTCTTGGTTCATCATTAGTTTATACTACAGAAGAGGCACTGATTGAAATTGAAAGAGAAGTAAAATATCAAATAATCCTAGTACCTTAGTAGTTTTATTATAGAAAAGGATATCAAGATGAGGGGAGAAGCAAGTAAGAGGAGATCTGGTTGAGGGGTATCTTCAAGATAGAAGAGCTCAAGTTGAGGGGAACCTCAAACTAGAAGAGTGATAGTTAACACACTCACTCCTTTGGAAGACTCTTTATTGTCTGAACAGAAAAGGAAATCTAGCTATGTTTTTCTTAGCTTGTAATATTATGATTCTGATGATGAATATGATAGAGTAGTTCTAACAAGATCAATGGTGGAGGAGCCTATAAAATTTGAGACACTACCTATAGGTGCATCTTCTTCTGCTCTTGCACCTTTAGTATTTCAAATTCCAGGTGACTATGTCACTAGAGATGATTTTGATAGTTTCAAGGAAGAACTTTTCTCTACCATTAGGATTTTTCATTACCAATTCCCATGTTAATAATGAGAGAAAGTGATGAAAATCTTCTCTCTGGAACTGTTATTTCTTAAGTGGAACCTAGACCGATTTCACTCATTGAATATATTATGATAGATAATTAGAAGATGAGGAATGAGTTGACTGCATTGGTTTCCACTATCAATAGTTTGACTTCTGAGTATAGGACAACCTTGTATAGAATCATAAAAGGACTTGAGGATATTATTTCCCACTTTCTTGTTCCTGATTTTAACTAGTTGAGACAGGATGTTAGAGACATTGTATTAGGGGAATCTAGCTCAGCAGCTCCTCTATCTCACTCACCAGATGTTGAGGAAGTGAGGAATATTATTAGATAAGAGTTTCAAACACTATTGGGTGGAACATGTCAAGATACACTTTCAAAGATTATGAAAAATAGTGACCATGTTCATGATATGGTCAGGCCCTACTCCAAGAGTGTTGAAATTTCCAATGCTCAGATCACAGAGAAAGTGGACTATTAATTCAAGAGGATTTATACCAAAAACTAGTTAACAAGTCACTTTAAATACTTTGTGGATAATTTGAAGTTTCCTCCAATGAAAAGAGATTTTAAGGATCAAGTTCAAAAATTTAATGACTTCACACCTCTTCTTGAAAAGTTCATGGAGAACAAGGATAATTTTGAAAATTCAATTCAATATAGTGGGGAGATAATCATAGATTTAATCAATGTATTGAAGCCCTATAACCATGTTCAGAGTGAAGCCATCATTGTTCAAGATAATACACCTCTCATACCACCTTTGACATCTTTAGCCTCTCCTTGTACCTCTGTGCCACCTCCTCCATAGTTTATGTCAGTTGTTTAAGCTTTGAGCCAGATCCAGCCTATCATCACATGGCAGATCTAGCCTCATGCTTCAACCAAACCTGACCATGACCCTTATATTCCTGAAGCCATTATACTTCCTCCCTTTAGAATTCCTTTAGACCCTCCATCCTCTCAGCCTCCATCCACTAAACCTACTATTGATCCTTCTAATAAATAAAAGGGAGAAATAGATCCCAAAGATTAGTTTGGATCACTTTTTGATAGGGATTTTTTATTTTACTTTTATTGTACTCCACTATCTTGTAATTTACATTATTTATGAAATTCATTGATCATGAAATTCTCACTATGTGTTATTCCATTGAATTTCTTGTTTTCTATTCTTTAATATCTTTAAGATTTTTTATAATCCCAAAATGGGGAGAAAAAGAAAGGCATTATTATTATTCTTTTTTACATCTCATTAAGATAATGGGAGAGAAAAGATAAGGGTGGGAGAATGAGGTGTCATTTATTTTGCCTCTAAACCTTATCTATTTTTTGAGAAATTTCTTTTTTTAAGAAAATAAGTAATGGGAGATAGAAAGAAGGATGATTATATTAATCATAAAATAACTTATCTTTATAATGTCCTGATTTTTTATCATCAAAAAGGGGGAGATTGTTGGCCCATATAAGATTGTTGGCCCCTCTATGGTTTTAATGATCACAAATCATGTCAAATATTTTTCTAATATTTTCAATCATGTTTATTTATAATAAATCATGTTTAGTTATGTTTAATTATGATTAACTATGTGCATTATATGTTTAACATATTCTATTGACATTCATGTTGTAAGATAGTTAAAATAGTAAATTGGCTAAGTATGAGTCGCTGACACCAACAGAAAAATGAATCACTAACAGTGAAAATGTATCACCAACAGAAAAAATGTCTCACCAATAGAACAAATGTATCACTAAAAGTACAAACTGACTCATTGATAGATGACTTACAGATAGTGAAAATGTCTCATTGACAGAATAAATGTCTCACTGATAATTCAAACTGACTCACTAATAGACGACTCATTAATAGTACAAATGAGACACTGACAGAAGGAATGACTCACCAATAGAAAAAAATGGGTCATCGATGCATTGAGTCACCAACGCATGGAGATACTGATAGAATGACTGTCCAATAGAATGAGTCATTGATACCAACAAAAGGACTCATCAATATAAGGATTCACTGATAGAATGACTTATAAACATAGGATTCACAGATAGAATATTTAAGTTTTCTTTTATTTGAAATTATATCTAACAGTCCTATTTGAGTGTTTTAATTATACTAATTAAATTAATTCATTTTTCATACAACATTAATGACTATGTTAGTGTACATTATGAGGTACATGGTACCTCCACACGATTCTTATCGGCTAACACAATACACCCGAAATAAAATGAAAAGCTTGGTGCATGAGCTACACAAAAGAAAAGAAAAACTAAAAAGAAGACATGAGAAGATATATTAGTCCAAGAAGAAGAACACACAATGAAAACTCATTCCTTCTAATTTTAAACTAATAGAGGATTATTGTTCATCAATGCTCCAATCATCTTTGTAGTAAACAAATACTAAGGAGGAGAATCCCATCTTCCTAGAAAATCATAACACAAAGCTTTATGACACTCTATTTTCAGTGTTTGTTTCCAAAATAAGACTCAAGCTTCACATATGATACATTTAAAGAGTCAAAATATACATTTCACAACACACAGAGAATTCTAAACTCTATCTATTTATTTCTATCTCTATTGTGCGCATTTTTACTACTTTTCAAGCAATGTGTGCATCTGCCTCTTAAAAACATATTGTCTCCTACTCTGAACTAAATGATATAATATATCCTCTCACAAACAAATTTGTACACCTATTATATCCTATGCAAAACTATGGTAGAGGTCTAGTGTGACCTGGATATTGTAGTTACCATGTAGAACTGTGGTAGAGGTCAAGTGACCTGGACAGTTTGTATATTGTTGTGTAAACCCCAATCCAAGGTGTGGATAAAAGCTTTATATATATTGCCTAGTGGAAGGGGATAACCAAATAGAGAGGATTAGTTCCCAGCTTGAGACTGAACCTCTTGTTTTAATTCCTTATGATTTAAAATTTATTTTACTCTATTTTAACTCATTTTTTCAAAAAACTAAGTTTCACTTTGATAGTTATTTTTGATAGTATTTATAACTGTTTTGGTTTAGTAAATTGGTTTCAAAAGTTATTTTAATATTTCAGGTTGATATAAATGATAAGTAATCAATCTCTTGAGAAATTAATTGAACAAACAAACTATTATAAATTTACTACTTTGATTAATTGACCTATTTTGTTTTAAAATTAGGGGATTTTCAAATAAAGTTTTTTACATAAATTTTTTAAGAAACTCAATTCACCCCCTCTTGAGGGTCCTACTCCTAGCAATATGTATATAAAGTGTGTGTGTGTATATAGTTTAGATATATGTATATATATGTATGTGTGTGTGTACATATGTATATGTGGGTGTTAATATATATGATGTGTGTATATATATATGGATTATATGAATATATGAGGGTGTGTATATATATGTATATAATGCATAATATATATGTGTGTGTGTGTGTGGTTAACATTTAATATATATATATAATTAGTAGATAAATTGAATTAAATGGAGGGAATAAAAATAATATAAATAAATAAATAATAAATGGAAGGGTCCAAGGAGGCATTGTGCTGTGAAGAGGGGGAATTAATTGTGTCCATGAGGAACTCATTGTGGAATTGAAACATTCAAAACAATAATAAAGTAAAAAAAATAAATAATGAAATTATTAAAAAGGATATAAAATGCGAATGGGGATGGGTAATGCACTTGTCTTCTATAGTTCATTCCCTCTCATGCCACTCTCTCTCCCTTATTCATATATTATTTTAATTTTATTATTTTATTATTTTCCAAAACATATCACTTCAATATCTCATGTGCCTCAGTGCTGTTTGGTTTTTCTTGATGACTATAATTTTAAACCTAATTGTTTTCTAAAAGCATCAAGGTTTTGGTGGTGCTATTAAACTGATACATAAACTCTTTTCATCAGTCATCATTATACATAAGGTAGGAAGTCCTTAACTTCTTTCCATGTCCTATAAGGGTTATTACATGTTTTTTGGTGTGTGAGTAGAAATAGGAATTCCTTGACATTAATACATATTTTATATGATTTATTGTCATTTTTGTTGGCGTGCATGTGTAGCCCAGTGGGAAACCTATGTTTATGAAGTCCTTAACTTAGTTTCATGTTTTACATAGGTTATTGGCATGATTGTTTGGTGTGTATGTATATCCTATGAGACCTATGTTTGATGATTGATCATATGAAGTGTGTGTTTGTGTGTGTGTTCCCTTGACTTGTGCTTGTGTTTCTTGCATTTGGTTTGTTCGGAGATTTATAATACATGTTTGGCATGATATTGATCTTCCATATTTTATACATGTTTCATGTACAGTTTTTTCTCTACAATTTATATAGGTTTTTTGATATGGACTATCCCATAATGATAGGGATTTTTGGGATATTGAATGGCACACACATGGGATATCCCACCCTAGGGATGTGTTAAACTTGTTTTTTGAACTATTCCTATGAGGAGGTGGATGTATCAGACATGGCCGGTGACATTCCATCTGGCATCGTGCCAAAGCAGGTATATTTCTCCCAATATGGTACCGAAGTAGGTAGAGTCAGTCCCTGAGGACCCAACATGTGGTTGGTGCTTGTGTGATATATTGTTTTTAAAATTTTACCTTGTTTGTGTCTATTAAATGCACTTGTATACTTTATGCACTGATATTAAGGGTCTTTTATGGTGTCCTACTGAATCTTGTACTCACACACTTCTCAGGAATTTTTGTACAGTTTTAGACATCATAACCCAAGACCTGAAGAATGGAAAATTCCTTATGGGGGATGGTTGAGTAGGTGGAGCTGGATGATGCAGTCATTACTAGATGGAGATTGGGTGGGATGTCTGTTGCTTCCTTTATTTACTAGATATACATATAGCTGATATCCTTGATTATTTGTTTATTATAAAACACATAAGTCATATTTAGTTTTTTCACGTGTTACAATGATTATTTATTTATTATATTTTTATTATTTTTACTGTGCATTCTGATGGAGGGTATAGTCTCCTCACGATTCCACATGAGACTCCCACTGCTAGTCGGCAACCTCTAGCATATGCGGAGGTGCGCTTGTGGTCATGTGGAATTCTGACGTAGACCCAGTGTTTTGCGTCAAGATTTTATAGTAGTTTAGGGGGTAAAACTATGAAAACAACATTATATGTCTAGGAAATCAAAGGAAAATGATTGTATATATATTTTTGAAATGTAGAAACTGACAAAACATCATTTTCAGTTATAATTTTATCAGGATTCTTGTAAACTCATTTTCAGTGTTTTAAAACACTAAAATGTTCATGTAAAGGTTAAAAACATAAAAAATACCTCGTATTGACATAAAAAAAATTGTAAAATCACTTTTTTATTATTTTTAACATGTACGCACATACACAACGTCCATCTAATGCATGGTGTGCTCCGAATAACTCAATAAGAAGTTTTTAAAGATACCTGAGTCTTAAAAAATTTGTGTTAGGGGATCAAAACTATGAAAACTATCTTGGATTATTTTTAAAATAGTATAAAATGACATATGATTTATTTTTGAAATGCAAGAATCAAGAACACATCATTCTACGTTACGGTTTTAATGAAATGCTCGTAAATGAGTTTCCATGTTCTAAAAAACTAAAGTGTGTGTATGATGGTCAAAACCATTGAATAATACCTTATATTGAAGTAAAATCATGGTAAAACCACCATATAATGATTTTTTATGTGTACACAAAGACAAAGCATCTATCTGACGTGTGGTTTTCTCAGAATGATTCAATTAGCAGATTTTAAATACACCAAAATCTTTAAAAACTTGTGTTAGGGGGTTAGAAATATGAAAACAATTTTAGATGGATATGAAATCATAGTACAATTATTGTATATTTATTTTTCAAATGTAGGAACTGATGACACATCATTCCAAGTTATAGTTTCCCTGGGATGCTTGTAATCGTGTTTTCAGGGTTTTAAAACACTAAAATGTGCATGTAATTGTTAAACCCATAAAAATGACCTCATGTTGACATAAAAAATGGGTAAAATGTAATTTAATTATTTTTTATGTGTAAACATAGACAAAACATCCATATGATGTTCGATGTGCTCAAAATATATCAATAAATAGTTTTTAAAGATACCAAAGACTTTAAAAACTTGTATTAGGGGGTCAAAACTAAGAAAACGACATTGGTTGGTTATCACATCATAAAAAATGACTGTAGATTGATTTTTGAAAGTTATTAACAAAAAACATTTCATTCTGAGTTATTATTTTCCCAAGATACCTATAAATGTGTTTTTAATGTTTTAAAAAATGAAAACATGCATGTAATGGTCAAAGCCTTAGAAAATGACCTATGATTTACAAAAAATACTTAGACAGCCACTATTAAATTATTTTTGAAAGATAAGTCTTTTTTCATATCAAAATCTTTACAAAAATTATTATGTAAATTTCAACACTACTACATAACCGGCTTTTAGCAGTGCTAGAAAAATCCATCAAAACTGCTAAAAAGGAGTTGTTGATCTAAGCACTATTAAAAGGGGACACATTTTATTAGCACTAATAAAGAACTCATAAAGGGGTACCTTTATCAGTACTAAAAAATCACTGATAAAGATCCCCCTTTGTCGGTGCTAGAAGTAGCACGGATAAAGGCTACAATAATACAATGTGCTCTTAAAATTACAGCACGCTGGAGAAAATACAACATATGGAAAGTAGAGGACATGAAAAATTCATAATTTAACTGGAATAAATATTACATAAAAAATATAAGAAAAAAAATAAACTATTATAGAAAAAATTAAACATAAACTAATACAGTATTATGTTTGTAATACTGTAAATAAAAAAAATTAAACATAAATATGAAACAATACATTAATAAAATGACATTTTTAACCTGAAACCATATAATTTGAGTAATATCAGTCACATCATGTGTTGTATTGATGTGAGGAAGATTAATACACGTCAGAAATGACATATAGATCATTTTCTTAAAATATCAAAACAATCTAAAGTTATTTTATCTGTTTTGAGCACATCACTTGTTTTTTAACTAAAATGTCATTTAAAACTAAAAACACGCACTTTGAGTAATATCAGCCACATCGTGTGTCGTTTTTATGTGATAACAATTCCTAAACATAAAAAAATTACATATGAATCATTTTCCTAAATTATTAAAATATTCCAAGTGTGTTTTCTTGGTTTTTGTTGAGGGACACATTTTTTGAACAAAAATGTCCATTTTAAACTAATAATGAATTCTTTGAGTCATACCGAGCACATTGTGTATAGGATTGAGTTGTAGCCAATTCCCACACATTAAAAACTAATTATGGATCATTTTTTATAAATTATATAAAAAATTTGAATATGGTTTCTTGGTTTTGAGTATGTCACTTTTCTTTTTTACTAAAATGTCCATTTCAAATAAAAAGTTACAATTATAGTCATACTGGTCACATTTTGCACCGGATTGAGTTGAGGATAATTCCTACATGTCACGAATGACTTATGGAAGAGTGATATAAAGTATCAAAACAATCTAAATGTTTTTTCTTACTTTTGAGTATGTCACTTGTGGCTTTTACTAAAATGATGTTTTAAACTGAAAACACACACTTTGAGTCATACCGTTTACACTGTGCATTGGATAGAGGTTCAGTTTATATCTACAATATGAATGAGTATCCTGACAATATGAATGAGTGTCCTCATTTTTAAGTATGTCACTTTTTTTTTACAAAAAATGTCATTTTAAATTGAAAACACACACTTTGATTCATACTAGTTACATCATGTGTCGGTTTGATTTGAGAATGATTATTACACATCAAAAAGGACTTATGAAACATTTTATTAAATTATCAAGAAAATACAAAAACATTTTATAATTTTTTTATGGATTGATACACATTTTGAACTAAAATGTCAATTTTAAAATGATTACGAACAATTTGAGTCATATCTAGCACATTGTGCATCAGATTAAGGTGAGGATAATTACTACACATCAAATATTACATATAGATCATTTTCATGAAGTATTAAAATATTTCCAAATGTGTTTTCTTGATTTTTAATAGGTCACTTTTTCATACAAAAATGTCAATTTTAATTAAAAATACACACTTAGAGTCATACTAAGAACACTATGTAAACGATTAAGGTTTGATTGATTATTAAACATCAAAAATGACTTATACATAATTTTCTTAATATATCAAAAAACACCAACTTAATTTTATTATTTTTGAGTATGTCACTTTTTTTAAAAAAATGTCATTTTGAATGTAAAATAAACACTTTGAGTCATATCGGTCACATCGTGTGTCGATTTGATGTGATACCAATTCCAAAATGCCACAAATAATTTATGAATTATTTTCTGAAATTATAATGTTAATTAGTGGTATTTTTATTGGTATTTAGTGAGTGATGCATGATTTGAACTAAAATTTAAATTTTAAACTGATAACAGACACATTGAGTCATATTAGGCACCCAATGTATTAGATTGAGGTGCAGATAATTACTAGATATAAAAATTTACTTATGGATCAATTTTATTAAGTATAAAAATAATCTAAATGTTTTTTTTTGATTTTGAGTTTTTCACTTATTGTTCTTTTTTTACTAAAATTTCAATTTAAAATTAAAAGACACACTTGGAGTTATACTGGTCACATCATGTGTCAGATTGAGGTAAAGATGATTCCTACACATCAAAAATGAATTATGGATAGTTTTTATAATGTATAAACCAATAAAAATGTTATTTATTAGTTTTTAGTGAGTTTCACATGTTTTTAACTAAAATGTCGATTTTAAACTGATAATGTATGCTTTGAGTCATACCGGGAACATCATGTATCGGATTGAGGTGTGGATGATACATAAAAATAAAAAATGACTAATGGATCATTGACCTAAATTATAAAAACAATATGAATTTTTTTTATTAGTTTTTATTATATCACTTTATTTTTTTACTAAAAAGATGGTTTTAAATAAAAAGACACACTTTGAGTCATATTGGTCACACCGTACATCATATTGAGGTGAAATTTATTATTTCATGTTAGAAATGAATTATGGATTGTTTTTATAAAGTATCAAAAAAATCTGGAAATATTTTCTTAGTTTTGAGTATGTCACTTATAGTTTTAATAAATGTCATTATAAACTGAAAACATGTACATTGAGTCAAACCGGTCACACCATTAATTAGATTCATGTGAGTTTGATTCTTGCACATCACAAATGAATTGTGGATTTTTTTCATAAAGTATCAAGACAATATGAATTTGTTTTCTTAGTTTTGAGTATGTCGTGTTTCTGTTTTACTAAAATCTAAATTTAAACTAAAATCATGAAATTTAAGTCATACTGATCACGTAGTTTGTAATTTTTACATGAGACTGATTCCTACACATCAAAAATGACTTTTGAGTCATTTTTATAATGTATCAAGACAATAAAAATGTGTTTTCTCAGTTTTCAGTTAGTGAAACATGTTTTGAATAAAAATATCAACTTTAAACTGATAAAGGACACTTTGAGTCATACCAAGAACACCTTGTATTAGATAGAGGTGTTGATGATTACTACACATAAAAAATTAATTATGGATCATTTCTATTAAGTATCAAAATAATCAGAATGTTTTTTCTCAACTTTTTAGTATCTGATGTGTGTTTTCAACTAAAATGTCAATTTTAAACTAAAAACAAACACTTTTAATCATATCAAACATTACATGTAATGAATTGAGGTTTGGTTGAATACTGCATATCAAAAATGACCTATGTATCAATTTTATAAAGTAATAGATAAACAGTATAAGGAAATTAACTAAAATATTTTGATAAAATATTGAAAAAATCAATTAAATGGGTTGTAGGAAGTGACCTCTTCATGATGTTTGAATACATTATGACACTAGGTATGTTATCCTTTTATTTCTAAACATATATATTTCCTCATGTGAATATAAGGATTGTAGACAGTCTTGGTAGTTCTAGAAAAATATAAATAAAAAAAGGATTATTAAATATTTTAAATTAAATTGTAATTATCTTCGAAAATACCTCTTCGGAGATGCTAGTTTGTTGATGGTATGAGATATATATTATAAATTGGTAGACATAATAACTATAATAATTTCAATTTTTTTATTTGGAAATTGTATAAACATTTATAAAATAAGTAATTTGTTTTGATTTTTTTATAGTTTAATATTCTAATATATACCCTAATACTTATCCACTTGTAGAAGTCGATAGGCTCCTTATATTGATGGACTGTCTTTATGCCATGATTTTTATGATATTTAAACACTTCCCTATCATAACATAATTTTAATTAAAATATAATATAAAATATATAACTTTATATTTTGTTGTAAAATGTTGCATATAGTGTATTACAAATTGATAAACATCATCATGTGTTGTAATTTTGTTGTGTATCCATGTATTGAATTCATAAAATAGGTATTTGGATTATCCAAATTGAATGCAACGAGTAACCAATGATTCCTAAAAACAAAAAATGAATAAGTAATCAAATGAATTTCAATATATTTTATTTAATTAAATTGTATAGTTTTATCCCTACATCATGGTTATTAAAAATATTATGTCGTCTGTAAGTTTTCTTTCAACCATTGTGGCCAGTTTATCCACTATTTCTTCATATTTTATTAGCTCCCATGAGAATATTTGTGTAGAAGTGATGTGAGCACTAATGAGCCTAAGTTTTTATTCATAGGTTTTTCCCTTCAAATAGAATTAATATATATGACTACAAAAATTATGAATTATATTTATTCAAAGTTAACATATTAGATTAGCTATTAGACAAACAAAATCATGAAAACAAACCTCATGTATACATTTAGAAATGATACTATAACCCATTAATTCTTGTGTATTTAATTTGAATTCTCAAGACCAATATAGTCTGTAATGGCCTCTCCGTACATTTTTTCTTAAAAATAAATAGTGGTCATATCACAACATGCTAACATTATATCTTCATAAACCTTTAATGTTAGTAAATGAAGAAGTTGAATGGTTTGCGTAAAGGTACTTTTTGAAGATATTTTTTATTGGTTTGTTGATCCATTATATTTTTTTGGATTCTGCCTTCCATTTCATCCCCTTACTTTTTTTCTTTATGTAATAAAATTTATCACTTGAGGCCTTCTTTATTAATTATTAAATGTATTGTATGAAAAATAATTTTTAAATGAATACCTTCTTGTCAAATTTTTTTTACAAGATATAGCAGCCATGCTAAAAAAGTTCAAATTTCTTTCTCAACTATATGAATATCTGCATCATCAAGTGGAATAGGTAGCTCATTGCTTGGCTCTTGAGCTACATTAATTCCCCTTATCAAATTACCTATTATAAGTTTTTTGTTGTATAGAATATATTCTTGGATATTTTACATGGTACCCCTCATAAAAAAATATGGTTGGGAGTTAATAGATATAAATCGAAATCATTTTTACCCTTTAGAATATCAGTACAAGAAAGGTATCAGTGTTTACCTAATTCACATTTCATATAAAAAATATGAGAATACTGATTACCTCTACTAAGACATATCTTTGAGGTGAATGGATCACCTCAAAGATGGTGGGGTATAATGGCCTAATATTTTCATACATAAATATTACATATAAATATATGAATATTCATTACATAACATAACAAATTCATGGTAGAACTATACAGTTTTAAATTTTTTGGAACTTGGAAAAATAGGCAACCTGATCATAAAATATCTACATTATCTCCCATATATTTCTTCATAACTAGCACCCTTTTTGACATATAATACTTAATACCTTTATTCATATCCTATGTAAAATAAGCATAAGAAAATGGTGATCTTAGATGCATATTAAGGGTAAATAAGGGAGATATCAAACAAAATAGGGGCATAAGGGTACAAGGACATTAACATAATATCTGAAAATTATAACTTATGTATCAAAATCATAATATTGTCTCATGGAATAAATATTGGATATTAATAAAACATGAATCATAAAATAATCAAAAAACATAAATTATTAGATCATAATATAACACATGGAATTGTGGCATACACATAAGCATAGAAAAACATTTCCATATTCGTCAAAGCTCATTTCCAATAATATCATAATGGAAAAATACCCTTATGGAACCGATTTCAATCCTCATTATAGACATATACTACTAATCCAAGTTCACTCTCATTCCAGTCTTCTATTACTGAACTGGTTTCACTCTTGTTCTAGCCTTATATTACTAAACCAGTTTCACTCCCATTTCATCCCTATCTATATTATGATATATAAATCATTACCCAATGAATTCAAGTGATATATAGGTATCACCGATCACATAATAAAAACCATACTTATATATGCCACAATATCATAAATCAATAATTATATTAAAACCCAGGATAATAAATGGGTTTTATAAACATATTATCATTGCATAACCCATGTAAAAGTAATGGGATTCATAAACATCATGACATCATAAACATAAACCATACAGAGAAATAATATGTATGGTATCCTTGGATCATATCCTTGGTAATGCATAAGTAAAATCAAATAATTTTTTCTTAGATAAAAAAAAAATATTATAAAATATCACTTGAAATATTTATTAAGAAAAAATATCCTTTCCATTTTGAAAACATTTTTTTAGAAAGCCACACAATTACAAACAAAAACATTTTCTTTGAAAAAAACATTATAAGATTTTATAGAAATATTTATGAAATTATTGCACAATTAAAGAGGGAAAATATGTTCATTCTATATATTTAAAAGAAATTCATTAAATATTTTTGTTATAAAACTAACAAAGTACCATGTTTGTAAAATGACTAAAATATTCCTCTCGAACTATTTTTTGAAGGTGAAAATTGGTCATTATGATTATAAAAAAATAAAAACCATTTTGAAAACATTTTAAGAAATCATGGAAATGTAAGAAAAATATTCCTTAGTGTAGACTTAAATAGAAAAAATCATGAATACTGATTATATTGTTAAATAAACCATTACTACTTTATAATCACTTGAATTGTATGCCCCCTAAAATAAACAAACTTAGATGGATATGTAAATTTGATAATTTTTAGGATAAGACTCATAAAATATATTCATGTGTAGTATATAAACAAAAAATAAATAAACAAGTAGTGTATAAGGAATATGTCACATAGAAATAAAAGTGATACAAAAATCTCTTACAAAGATCATATCAATGAAGTGAGTTTTAATTAAAATAATCGTGTATGTATATCAACTATAAATCAAATATAAACAAGTGGAAGTAAAACATAAGATAATAAAAATTCATTTCACATATAATATTAGAATTACATAATAAATGAAGAGCATGTTTTACCCAATTACTGAAAATTGAGTTAAGAAATACCATACCTCAAGTCTCTACTTTCTTTGTTCTCATTTAAACATTATCTTCTTTGTAACGACTCCTTTACATATCCAATAAAGGGCTCTATGGATGATCTTTTGGGGAGGTCATGACATCTATAAAGTTTTTAGAGAAGTGGGTAATATAATTTGATAGATTGTTTTTGATATAGATATCCAAAATAGGTGAAATGAAGTGAGGGAGGTGGTGTCTTTTTATAATGGATGCATGGGGTGCTTTTAGAATTTCCCAAAAGATTAATTTATAATAAATATATTTTATATCCAAATACCACTAAACAGCCATGGATAAAAATATAAGATATGGTAAAGTTGTAATATCATCAACCAATTTATTTTAGGCATGTTTTGGTGTTATTTTAAACATTTTCATTTTGAGTAAACCTTATTTAACATATTTTAATTTTAACTATTGTAATAACTTTTTCAATATTAAAATGTTGTAATTTTTACTTATATGACATAAATTAAACCATAAATAGAAAATTTATCAAATTATAGAGTGTATCATAATGAATTTTTATTTTTAAATTTTTTTTTTATTTTTAAATAATTTAATAAAATAGTAATCTCATAAAATATCATTATTTTCAATTCAGTTATTATTCACTATATTGACATTTAAAAATATCAAGAAAATATGTCAAATTTGATACATCTATTTTATTATTTCCATAACATGTAAAGGTATTTTATTTAATTCATTGATCATATTAAATATCTAAAATTATATTAGTTTTAATATTTTTATTATCATTTGTTTGATTTTTCTGTAAATTGAGTAATTATTACATCGGTATTGTGTAGGAATTTAGGGTAAATATTTAATTTTTAAAAATTATAAATAAATTTCCATGATGAATATAAATATTTTATATCTCTAAAAAATATTTATAGTATAGAATATCCTCTTTCTAACACCATATTAAAAATTTTATTGTTATTAAAAACATGAATGTGGAATCTTTGACGTTTCTTTAAATAAAATAATATAATGATCGTAATCTTGTTCAAGTGGATCCAAAATTCAATACTAAATTTATATCATAAAAATAAGTTTATTAATTTCAATATTGATACTTATATTCATCCATACACTACTTTTTCCTCACATGGACACATAAGAGATATTCAAGATAAAGAAAGTGACATTTTTTTACTTTTTTTATTTAAATAATATATATGTCATTTTTATAGGTAAGTAACCATTACAAATATCAATTTTCAACCTTATGTGTTAAGGATATAATTATTTTCATCTAATAAGATATAAAATGAAAAATTAATGCCTTATCAATTATTTTTAATCCATATTAACTTGTTTTACCCTTTACCGAGGTAATAAATTTTACCACATTTACTATTCATATTAACTAAAAATAAAATATAGATATTTTAAAAAAAATTACCCACTAATTCCAAATATGAAATCAGTTTTATAAAATTAAAAATACATAAGTTTCAAAATTTAATTTAAAATAAAATCGAAAAAATGTAAGGAAAAATAGTTTTTTTAGAAAAATTTCCTTTTAAATATAAAATGTTTTATACTAAATACATGTATAAAATAATCTTAAAAAATATAATTGGTTTATTTTTAATCATAATTAAATAATAAAAATTGAAAACCAATTCAAAATATAATTTTACCTTGTTAAAACTTTAAATAAAAATACAAATTTCAATAAAAAATAGTATTTTTCACTATTTTATTCAAAAATAAATGTATTAAGATAATTCTCAAAAAATAATTCGAAGATAATTTAGAAATTATTAAATCAAAAATGAAATTATTTTTTCCAAATAAATTTTCAATAACTTATATAAATTAATATTCACTCATAAAAAAAGAAATTTTCATTTTTTGGGTAAATGTATTTTTTAAGAATAAAATGACTTTACTAAAAAAATATGAGATCATTTTATAAGAACTTAACAATGAACTCATATTGAGTTTTACCTTTATATTTATTTTATAAATTATTTATTACGATTCATTTCTACCAATTTAACATCTAGTTTATAAAAGACATATAATATTTTAATAATGTTTCTCGAATCATCTAAACTTGTTATTGTGTGTAATACAAGATATCAAAGAAATCAAACTCTTTAAAAATATATTTCATAAAAATATCTAGTTGTTACATTCTACCCCATTGAAAATTAATTTTGAGCTCAAAATTTATCTCGGTCATCAATATTTTAATATTAGAAAATTTTGTTATGGAAACCTGCATCACATAAATGAATAATAAAAATTCCCTTAAAAAGGGAAATTTGGAAACATAAAGGTTTCCTGAAGTAACGCATAACTAGATTTTCACAAAGGGAAAACATTGGTAGAAAATTAAAAGATGGATTTTTTGGGGAAAACTGATCCCCAATAACTAATAAATAGTGATAGATAGTTTGGTTAATATAAGGTTATTGGCCACAACACCATAGACCAAATAAGTATACAAAAGGTTATTGATTATTAGAAATTATTATAATAGGATAACATTTTATTTCAAAATCCTTTGGGAATGTATAATTACTTGATTTCATTTCAAATGTATAATCTCACTCTTTGGTTTTTCCTTGATCAATTTTTTCTTCATATCATACTCAATGAAATAAAGATGAAATTGTAATGCATGAAAAACTAGTGGATCATAAGATCCATAATGGGATCATAAGTCATTCCTTCTATCTCTAGTTATAATCATAAAAAAATGGTTATAATTGGTTATCCAATTTTCATAAATCATCATATTGTGAAGTAATAAATTAATCTCTAAAACATTGTCCATAATTCAACTTAAGCAATTTAATAAATGGTTACCATTATGAACCTTTGAAATGATTAAAATCCAAAACTTTCAAAATAAGGCCACTAAACTTCCAAAATCAACTTATTATTAATCCCCCAAACAACTTTACATAACTCTTAAATTTCATATACCAAAAATTTAAATACCATTTTCATTTATTCTCTTCAAATATAGTAATAACCTGAATTACCATAAATCAATTATGAAAACATGAATGGTTTAAAAAATTAACTCTTTAATCATATTGTAAATTAAAAAATTATATAAGCTTAATATATGATATCATAAACCACTTTTTCATCATATTACTAATCATTTCAAATGTCATAAATACTATCCCACTTATTTTATCAAAATCAAACAAATCTTTATCTAATTATTATCCCAAAATCATGCACATACTAAGGGTTATCTTTCCCTTAATCATGTGTTCTCCAAAAATATCACCTTACCAACTCAATCACTTTTCATGGTTACAAGTACTATTCAGAATATGATTTCAAATCCTTAAGTAAAAAACTAAATTGGACCAATCCTTATATGTTTCATTATACTATAATACCATAAAAGTACTTTTACAACATTATTCTTAAATTCCAATACATAAACACTCAATCATTCCACTAACTTTTTAAAACATCAACTAAGCTTCACCATTTTATTACATAATGATTATTTCATCTCATATTTCATTCATAACTACTTCATCATCAACAATAAAATCATTACTCATAAATCCTTGTTTATTCTCTTCACAAGCTTCTCCCTAGGGCATCTATTTGCATAATTCCCGTACATTTCAATTTTAATACATTTAACGATCGATGATGCCTTAGGAACACCATTATTCTAATCCATTATGTTAACTAAACATTTCACTTATCCTTTGTAATTACTTTCTTTGTGTCCTTTTCCACAACCAAATAATCTTAAAGTTCCTTTGAAAAATTCTCATTGATGAATCTTCCCACATTCTTTACATGAAGAAAATTGAACTCTCTTTCCTCTATGGTCACCATGAGACTCCATCTTTCTCTTATTAGATGGTAAAGAAACTCACTAAAATTGAGATTATTTATCATATTATGATATTTCTTATTTGGCATAATAACATTTTTTTTCCTTCAGACTCTCATTTCATTTGGTTTCTCGTGAGGAAGACCATTCCATTGTCAATCATGTTCACCATTAACATGAATCCTTCTAGTTCCACCCATTGTATAAAACCTAAAAAGCATAGTTTGATATACAATAATCATAGTGGGAAACCACATAATCATGAGAGATGATGTCTAAATCATGACACCTTATTTTTAATCAATGAAAACCTAGGTTTAACCTTGGTCATGATGGTTTTGGGAATAGTGGAATTGTGCTTTAGTGGGAGATAGATTAAAATTTCTTTTAATAATCATTACCTAAAACAATGATTGGGGATCTTGCACGTAAAATTTATAATTAATTTATTTGAAATCTGAAGAAATAAATATATGTGCTTGGGAATTTTCTTCATTGATGATTTTTGATCATCCGTAATGACCCTTTTGGATTACCTTTCTTTCACTATTAGGATACAAGTATAAAATCCCTCTAGCGGTAATCCACATGTTCTCTAATGATATCTCAAAAACACAAATCGATCACCAGGTGCTATCTTGGTGAATCAAATGTCTTGCATTGTTCATTATTGATCATTAATTATTTGGTCTTGAAGAAATCTCTCTTTCACTTCTAATTCTTGAGAGGGATAGAGAATGAGGATTCAAGAGACAATTTGTTGTGTGCAACAATTATCTTTTCTCATTTTTTAGATTCCATATACAATAGACATAACCATATATTTATATAGTTAGGGTTTAGATTAAAATATTATTTAATTTTATGTCGGCCATTAAACAACATTTGAAACTTTTAATAAACCCTATGCCACATAATAATAATATCATTATTATTATTTTGTGGTGTGCACCAACTTGCACTATAAAAAATATTATATAATGATATTGTTAATTAAGATGTGTCACCAAACTCAGTAATGATCTAGGAAAAATACTTTAGTATTTGTTGGACAACTAAATAAATGTTTTATTCATAATCTATTGAATAAATATTTATTTAAATATTCAATAAATAAAATAAACATTTTACTCACAATAGAGGAAATTGATATTTTATATATATTCACCTAATAAAATAAATTGTTTATTAATAAAAAAAAATTATTACCTTGTGAATATTAGAGATCAATAAAACATGAATAAAATTATTCATTAGTCTTGAAAATAATATTTATTCCAATAATTAAATTAAAATAGAATTTAATCAAGATTAATGGAAACACTTTGTGAGTGACCTTATAAGATTATTTCTCATTGGAATTAGGTGAGATTTCTTAAAGATCAATATTATTATATAGAAATGAATCAAAGAAACCAAGATAAAGAGATTAATTTCACAAAAATAAAAACCACATATGAATGTTCACTGTCTAAGATAATCCCTTTGTCTTAATATCTCGTCAAAAAGGTTGCACATTCATGTCACCAACCTATATGCTCGATACATATTTCATTGACTATCTCAAATAAACATGTCGTTACACCATGACTATGGAGTTTAGAGTGATGATTCTATTTCAATCAAAGGGTAGAGATATGAGTTTCATAAAGAAGGAACAGATAAATCGTTCCTTGACTTATCCATTAATGACATGTCACTCATGTCGAAACCAACATATCCAACTTCTCCTTGAGTTTTTATTATCATGGTTTATGAAATACATATAAGTAAATGAGTTATAAAACGCATTAATAATAATAATAAATTCTAAGGACCATCACCCATGTTCACATATATGAATATCCAATGACTCTAAAACATGTGAAATTCCTACTAGTCGGTCTATTCTCATAATCTCTCATATTGAAGATTACCAGGTGAAAACTTCATGAGAATAAGCCTCATATTTTTATGAGTAATTACACCTGATATTCTATGAACTATTCATCTCATCATAGTATATTATCCAACAATATAAAATTATTTAAGAATATCATCATTAAACATAAAGGTTCTCATCATAGTGGGGAACTTCTATGACCTTATCAATGAGATGTATACTCTATGACATTATTACATTAGATTATTGTAGAATAAAGATCAATATGTAATAATAAGTTTTATTAATATTCAATACATCAAATATACATGTAATCAAAGTAAAAATAGTTGTTCCTAAGACACCAACTCTAATAAACTCCCACTAGTACTAGAGCCAACTTCCTATGACCTTCAGTACACTACACCTCACATGATAGTCATGCTTCTGTTGATTCAAGGCTTTAGTCATGGGGAATGTCATGTTTTATTATAGGAAAATATTGACCCCTATAACTTCACCTCTCTAAGAAAAATTCCTAAAGAGATGATACTTTCAATGTATATTATTCATCCACTAATTTGGCCTTGTCTCTTTTCAAAGATACACCATTATAGTATTATCACAATATATTATGATAGGATCTTTACTGATAGGTACCCCTTCAAGATCTTGAATGAAATTTACAATCCATAATACTTCCTTAGCATCCTCATAAGCCATAATATACTCAAAATCTACTATATAATCTGCAACCAGAGTCTTCTTTGAGCTCTTTTGGCTCACAAAACCTCAATTAAAAGTGAATATGTATCTCTTTTATGACTTTATTTCATCTTAATCAGTTTGGAAACTATTATCTGTATATACTTTAATTATTATTTAATCATCTCCTCCAAAAAGTAAGGATATATACTTAGTAAACCTAAGATACTTAAGGAAATACTTTACTTCAATTCAATGGTGGTCACCTATATCAGCTATATATCTTCTTACAACACTTATTGTATATGAAAATTATAGACTAGTATTTAACATATCATACATGATTGACCCAATCAGTGATGCGTATGGAATCCTTTCCATTCTATTTATTTCCTTATGCATTTAAAGAAATATTTTCCTGTAAATATGAATTCCATGTGATTCTAGCAAAAATTCCCTCTTGTATTTTTCTATACTTAATATTTTTAATATATTTTAAAGTTAAATACTTTGACATAGGCCTAAAAACCTCTTGGATCTATCATGATAGATCTTGATCCCAATAATACATGTTTCCTTTCCCAAGTCCTTCATAGAGAATCATATATTCAACCACTCTATAACATACTGTAAGAATGATATTATTGAGTAATATTTCATCAACATATACTACTAAAAAAATAAATTCACTCCTAATAAATCATTTATAGAAAAACGGATTGCATTCATTCTTTATGAAACCAAATTCAGTTATGGCCTCATCAATATGAATTTTCCATAGCCAAGATTCTTTCTTTAATCTATAAATGGATCTTTTCAACTTGCATACCATATTAGCATCCTTTGGTAGTTATGAACCCTTCAAGTTGTGTCATATAGACATCTTCCCAATGGTTCCTTCTAAGGAAGGCTATTTTGACATCCATTTTCAAAATCTCATAATAAAGTACAGTTACAATGGTAAGTAGAATTCTGATGGATTTCAACATTGAAACTACTAAAAAGGTTTCATCATGGTCAGTTTATAGAGAACTATTTTTTCCTTGTAATACACTAAAATATTTCTACATATATTTTTTGAGAAAAGCGCTAAGATGGTGTGCGATTCTGAGGCCCAGTGTGCCCGAAGTTAATTTTATAAAAATATTAAATATATTTTATATTATGCATGTATAGTTTATTAAATAAAATGGGATAAATCTTAAATATAATTTTGATTCAGAAAATTTAGATCATGATTGAGTCCATAATGCGATGTTTACCCTAGGCACAACCTAAAATGGGTCGGTGTGGGGTGCTCGGATAAGACGGACATTGGAGGTACATTTAGTGGATTAATTAAATTATTAATTCATTCATTCATTAAATTAACACAATGGTTTTTGTCTATAAAAAACATTATAGAGAATCCTCCGTTTTAGACAGATAAACCCTGGGAGGATCAAGCGATGTTCTTCCTCCTTTCACTGAAAAATTGAGAACTGATGACAACGAATCTCTAGATCAAATAAGATCAAGGGGAAGCGAATAGAATGACACCTCTTAATCATTGGAGAGTGTGTACTTTGATAAATAATAATCCAATATCTATTTAGGACTCATCAATTTTTGGTTTATTCACTTGTTTATTAAATTGATATATCATGATCATTTTTTCTCCTTTGATCTTTGCTAATTGAACCTTGGCATGTGCATATCTACCAGTTAAATTTTATTATGTATTTTTCTCACTCAATTTATCCCTAATTGTGGATATTATCTATGAAAACATGGAGAATTATTGTTAAACCTTTTTTGGTGCATTTAACACATTGATTGTTTTTGTTCTTCATCATTGGGCTACAGGACAATGGCTCATCATTTGTGGGTTGTACTGAGCCCGTTCGGACCCCCAAATTCATGGTAGAATCGAGAATGATGAACAAAAAGTAAAATCAAGAATATATTTGGGTTGATTGTGAGTTTTGGATGATGGGTCGGATGATTTGAGTCTAAATCAAAGGAGGTATGACATGAGTTACTCACACAGTGTATACAAGAAGTGGATAAAACAAACAGATTTGATTTTCGATCACTGAATGGCTGGAAACGATGAATGGTAGTGAGATAGATCTATTTTGGGAGGAGATGACGTGAGATATGAAGGTGAAAAAATTAGATCTGAATTGTAGAGACCGGAACTGAAATTATGAACAAATCCCAACTACACATCATGTAGTTCGAAGAACACAGGGCGTTTCGGGCCCTAGATCTGGAGGCTAGGGTTTCAGTGAATTATAAGTATCACATTCCATGTGGGACACCCACACACCATGTGACCTTGTACTAGTGGACTATATGTGTGGTTTGGGACTACACGGTCATGCTCATGTCCAAGAACACTTTGTGTGCCAAGGTACATAGGCATGACCAGAGACACAGGCGGCACCCCATGTGAAGATGCACACCATATACCAAAGTATATAAACATAGGATGAATACATAGACATATTTAGGAGAAAAAGGCTCAACCCTAGGTAGCTTGTACATGCTGTGTATTCCACATACACACCATGTACTTTTACATGGGCTGGAAGATGTGTACTGGCAAGGACCCAGCCAGTTGAAAGAGTGGGACCACATGCCATGTGGGTCACCTACACACTATGTACTCTTAGTTTCCTTTTGAGAAAACTTCATCCTCTTGAATATCCTTAATTTGAACACATTTGATGGATTGAAAGTATCATATCATGAGTGTTTTTTCATGTAAAACCTGATTGTTCCCTCTATAATAGATTTAGAGATGTGATACGAGATGTTCTGGCCATCATGCTTATTTAGCCTCCACTCGATGACGGTAGTGATTGGGAAGGATCACCAGATAAACTCTGAGTAGCACCCTCTAGTCAGGTTGGGCATGGATCCTCGAAGACTAGAGTGGCACCCAACATTGGAGATAGTCCATGGGTACTCGACCTTCCATGTATCACCCTCCAGCCGAGTTGGGCATAGGTCCACAATGACTAGAGTGGAAGCCTCATGAAGAGAAAGTTAATGGGTTCTCAACCTTCTGAGTGGCACCCTCCATCCAAACTAGGAATTATTCCTCGATGACAAGAGTGGGAACCCTACTATAGAGATAGGGCATGGGTCCTCGACCTTCTGAGTGGCACCTTCCATCTGGGATGGGCATGGGTCCTCAATGACTAGAGTGGAACCCTTCAGCTAGGATGGGCATGGGTCCTCGACTATCAGAGTGGAACTCTTATGTTGTACTAGAGAAAGGGTCCTCTACCAATAGGATTGTTTTCCATTGACTGTGTGTAATAGTTCCAATGTGTGGCTTAACTTGGATGTTTTCTGCTAGGAATAAATGCAAGATGATGGACATCGCTAATGGACTTATGGAACTGGTGGAAACTCTTTTCCTAGAATGGGATATGATATGGAGATACCATTCTCTAACATTTGGTTTTCTATGGTTTTAGAATATGTATATATGTGTCCATCTTAATTTATTTTGTTTCTCTCTTGTTATGGGTTTCATAGACACTATGTTTAGTCCACCTACATGATGTGTTAATCCCATGTGGTTGGATGAGGTTACCTTACTACTTTGGATTGAGACGTTCACAGTTTACTATTCACTATATACTTTCGTTTTATTCCTATTGAATCTCTTACTACTCCACCTTTAGGTTCTGGGGTGTCCTACTAGGTATTTATATACTCACCACTATATGGTCTTCACCCGCGCGTGTTATGCCTTATGCGGAATTTGGAAAGGTCGATGGTGATATAAGAAGAGATAAGGGATATTGGGTGTATTAGACTCTGTATGGTGGTCATATCTTGGAGATTAGAATATAGGATCTCTCAGCATTTTACTTTCTAGTTTTTTCAGGTTGGGACATCTTCTGGTTGGATATTTATTTTTTCTGTTTACTTTTCAGTTTGAATTTTCATACTCTTGTGCACCCTAGATATTTTTCATGGTTGTTTTAATTTATAGATTGTCAAACTTTTTATTATTATTACTTTGCACTTACTTATTAAGATGACTAGGTGTATACGTACAGGGACCTCAGGAAAAGTCCTCCCATTTAAGATATGACTTTCGATGCTTGATGTGGCAGTGTTTTTACAATTTTTTCCACATCCTTTTTGTATTTTTATTGACTTTTTTATTTTTAAAATGTTTTTTTTATTAAATAATTGATAATTATTGTGTTTTTTAATTTTAAGTGTAAAATAATCAATTGTAGTTATAATCATGTGTTTTTAGTATTAATTATTGTTCTATTTAAATAATTCTTAAATTAAATTAGTCCTGTGAATTTGACTTTCAATTATTTATTCTTTTATTCTTAAAAGTTTTTTATTCTAGTTAGTGTATTAATTCATTAATTAAATTATTTATTTATTTATTCTTTAATTTGTAAATAAATAATTTATTTTTGTTTTTAGTCTTTTAATAATTAAATTAATTTTAAAAATGTAAGTTTATTCAATTAATATTTCTTATTCTTTAATTTACTTTATTAATTCTTTAATTAATTGGTTGATTAATTTAAACAAGCGACTTTAGTTATTATATTTTGTTATAAATTAATTTTTTTTATAATTTTTAATACAATTAAATTCATTATTTTAAATAAAACACAATTAATTTTATTATTTAACTTTGTTTTATTTATTTAGTTTTTAATTCTATTCAATTTAATTTCTTAATCGATTTTTAGTTTTATTAGATTTTTAATTTATTTAGTTGTATGTTGTGTTTATTTTGCAAGTGTTGCTTCGTGTCGTGGTTCCCTCACGGTCACGGTGGCATGTCTTAAGGTTTCCAGTAGTCACTTCTTCCGCACATCTCATCACATCCCCTCTAAAATGTGGCACTGTATGGCCTTGTTGTCCCACATCATAGTGAGACCGTGAGTAGCCTTCACGGTGCCACTCCTCCATACCGCTTACCCTCCCATCGTTTCAATTATTGTCTCACCGTTTTCACCCCCATCCACATTTCTTCACGGTGCCTTTTCCACCGTTTCAACTTCACATTTTCATGATTCTCACCATTCCAACAGCCTCATATTCTCCCACCTCATCCATGCAGCACCTCACTAACACAGTAGTAGCTCAACACCACATCTATACCAATCAACAACAGCAATAAATAATCCAGTAGTATATTCAAACCATTAAAAAATAAACAAATCACTAAATGATCAACTGAATAAGCAGAACAAGAATTGAGAAATAAGAACATATCAAAATCCCAAATTTTCTCAGATCTGATGTGAACTATAGATCCGAGTCAAGTGCACCTCGTGTCGTGATATGCTGCTAATTGATCACCCCTTGTCCATGTCTGCAAGAGACCCCACTGCCTGTGCACTACCCCTAATCTACCACTGCTCAACCCTCATGGATCTACCACGAGCCCGCATTGCCACTCGCGCACACCGCCGCACCACTCGAAGCCCCCAGACCGCCGTCCTCAGTCGTCCCATGCCCGCCTTGACTGCTACAGCAACACCAAGAAACCCCTGTTTCTCCTTGCTCCTGCTATGCACTACATGCCAACCTGCCTTCTACCTCAAGCTGAGAAGGTCCCCCCTTCCCGCCGTGATCCCAGTGACTCGCCGCCTCACTTCTCACCGTCGTGAGCTCGTCTCACTTCCTATGTTCCTTGTCCTTGACACACTGAGCCTTTAGCCTAAGGAACACGCACGCCACACCTCGTCCATCCCCTGCGCCGCACGAATAGAACCTCCCCCTCTTTTTACTTTCAATTTTTATTATCTTGATATTATATTATAACATATAATAACATATATTTATAATAGAAAATTATTTTGATATTAACACATATAATAAATATAATTAGTATAAAATTAATAATATATAATTGTGTTCATTATTTTTATATTATGTGTTATATATAATATACAATAATAGTAATAATATATATATTAATAAAAGTATATAAGATTATATATATAGTACTAACTGTTTATATATCATATATGTTATTAATAGTTATTTTTTTGATAATAATATTAAATTTTAGTATTTTTATTTTAGTGATATAAATATATTGTATATATAAAGATATGTTCATTTATTTTTTATCTGACTCACATGCATTTTTTGCAGAGGGAGGGTGGTTCGCTGCGCACACGCCATTTTCATCGAGTTAAGAGCAACTAGTCCAGTGACCAGTGTGGGAGGAGCAGCATAGTAAAAGCTCCATGTGGAGGACAGGGAACACCTCGGGCAAGATTCCAGAGACTTCCACTAGTCATTAGCATTTGTGACGGGAAGGAGACCATTGAGACACCAAAGGGAGAAGTGCGGGAGAGGGAGATCTCGAGACCGGTGGGAGGCATAGAACGAGGAAGTGGAGGGAGGCATTGATCCAGAAGAATGGAGGATAGTAAGAGGAACATACAGCATCTTCCTTCGGAAGCAGATTGGAGTATCCAGAGCAGCAGATCAGATCATTTCATACCTTGATTCCCAGGGAAGGACATCGAACGGATTCCAGCATTGCATCCACCATCAAGAAGAAAGATTTAGAACTTCCGGGAGCTCGAGCAGGTAGACGAACATCCTTATTTGTCTTGTGCTCTATTTTTCTGTATCTCATTTCAATATGAACTTCTTTCATTTTAATTCTTCATTTTCACTAAATCCTATCGTTATGTCCAGTTAAATTCCATTAGGGTGTGGATAAGCCGGATGACAAGATTTGTTCATTATTATTCATGCAATATCTTATTTTTTGGAATGTCTCTCTCACTATTTGTGGAATGGAATTATTTTCAAAACAACAAGGTCTAGTGAAAAAAGATCTTAATTGAATTTTAATAAAAAATGTTTAAATATGAGGGAACTCATTGACAAATTATTCATGTTAAAATGAGAGAGGCACGCTGAACTCAACTAAAAAGTTGAGTCTAGTGACATATGACTTGTTATCACCATTGGATGGAATGAATTTTTCAGTTGAAGGACTGTAAGAGATATTTCATTACAAAATGACCACGTAACAAATATGTCCAGTTACTTTAAGTCAGATCCATATTTCTAAAATTTTAGTGCATGAATGAGGCTAATAAATATTGAATTGTCCAGTGGACTTCCTCCCCCTACTCATCTATTGGTTTTTTACACCACAATTTCCCTTTATGCTCTGTCTACTCCCTTGACACTCACCAATTCACCTTCACTTCCTCACAAACTGATTCTCACTCACTCCACTTCACCATCACCAACTGTTTTTTCTTGTTCTTGTGTGTGTGTTTTTGTTTAGTTTATTTTTTTAGATCTCTAAACACAACATGAGGCCTCCCTATGGTTTGACCCTATCTTTCCACTGTCCTAAGTAGTAAGTAGGTTATAAATTTTAGTTTGTCTCCCATGCCCAACGATGTGCAAGCGTGAAAATTTTGGTGTCGTTTTTGGGGAGGCTAGGTGTGATTTAGAAAAACCAAACAAAAATTCACATATAAAAAATCAAAAAAATCACTAAAAAACACTAAAAAATCTACAAAAGGAAAATTAAAATTCAAAAAAAATTGTGAACCTACTGCATGAAAACCAAGTCTAAGTCTAAATACTTAGTGCCTGGTAATACTTAAATTTATAAGCACCTAAATGAAGTGAAAAATAACAAAGACAAGGTCAAAATGGAAGATAATAGATATGAAAACTTAAAAAACCCACTTCCTGAGAATTTGAACCAACCTAGAATAATGAACCCACCTATGAATGTGATAGCTAAGAGGCAGATTTTGAGAGATTTCATGAAACCTTCAGTGTCTAGTAACCCTTTATGAATTAGACTCTCTCCTAGGTACAAGAATTACGAGATCAATAAATCTATGCTTAGTCAGCTTCCGACCTTGAATGGAATGCCTAGTGAAGACTCTCTTGACTTCATTAGAGCCTTCTATTGTAGTGTCTAGTAGCTACCACTTAGGGGTATCACTGAAGAAGATCTTAAACTAAGAGTGTTCCTCTTCTGCCTCAGGGGAAATTCTAGGTCTTGGTTCCAATAGTTAGAAGAAATCTTTGTCACCTGGGATCAATTTTACAATGATTTCAAAATGAAATTATATCCTAGGAGGTTGACATTTGAGATTAAGCAAAAAATTATTGGATTCCTTCAGGATGAAGGAAACTATTTCATGAAGCCTGGGATAGGTTTAGAGGTTTTCTTAGGCAATGTTCAAACCATCAATTTACACCTCAATTCATCATGGACACCTTCTATAATAGTCTCACCCCTTACCAACAAACCTTGGTGGATCGATCTTCTAGAGGAGACTTTAGTGATTGGACTGCAGAGGAGCTCAAACAAATCTTTAACACCTTAGCTCAAAACTCCCAACACAAATTCACTTGGAGGAGAACCATTGTGAGAAAGGAAACCACCCCTTCTCCTCAAGCTGTATCCCAAGCTACAGGATTATTTAATGAGAATCCACATCATAACCTTAAGGAGCAGTTCTACCACTATGGTATGTATGGTCACTCTCAACATTTTTGTCCAAACTTTGATATGCATGTCTAGCCTCATGAGAGTGCTAGCTTTACTAGCTATGGACCTCGGGTGCAGCCTAGGGATGATCCTTTTTCCAAAACCTACAATCAAGGGTATAGGAACCATCTGAACCTATCATGGAGGGAGCAGGGAGTCCTCTGACATATTACCCCTCCTGGATTCTAGTAGCCTCCAAGGCAGCAATTCCAACCCCAACCTAAAGATGAATCATCCAACTCAAAAGATGATGTGAGAGACATGTTCCATCGGTTGATAGGGAGGTTTGATGAACAAAAGACCCAAAATGATTATGATAAAGTTCAAATGGATTCTAGAATGAAGAACTTGGAAATTAAAATGGGTCAGTTGGCTTGGGGTGCTAGTAATAAAAAAAATGTTAGGATTCCCAGCACCACTGAAGCCAATCCTATAAAGAATTCCATGGTTGTGACCACCATAAGTGGTCTCCAAACTCACCATGTGCCTGGTAAAGAACCCCAAAATTCTGAAAATGAGAATCTGGATGAAGTTGGAACCTCAAATCTGAAAGAACCTAAATCTGGAAAACTGGACAGCACCACTGGAATTCCTCCAGTTCCTACTATTCCAACTCAAAAACCCAAAGAAAATGGGTTTAAAAACAAATACAATAAAGGGAAATAAATTTTTTAAGAATAAACTATAGAGATGACCCCAATTGTGAGGAATTTTTCCCCTACAATCCCTTTCCCAAAAATAATTAAGAATCCAATTCATGATTCTGATCTGCTGAAATTTTTAAAAGTGGTTAAAAATCTGAAAATTGATATCCCATTCCTGAAATCATTGATTCAAATCCCTTCATATCTAAAATCACTCAAGAAAATCTGTTCAAACAAAAATACATTGGAATAATTTTTCACATATAGCTTAACAAAGGAGTGTAGTGAAGTCTTCTAGAATAGGATACCTCCTAAGCTTCAGGACCCAGGAAGCTATGTCATCCCTTGCAGTTTTGGGGATAGAGGTGGTAAGTTCAACTGTTTGTGTGATCTGGGTGCTAGTATTAATTTGATTCCACTGTCACTTTTTCAGCGCCTGATATTAGGAGTTCCCCAACCCACCACTTTTGTGTTACAACTTTCTGATAGGTCTATTACTCATCTAGTTGGTAGGGTTGATGATCTGTTAGTGGGAGGAGCCAAACTCTTTTTGCCTGCTGACTTTCTTATCATTGACATGGGGTGTGACCAGGAGGTTCCTATCATTCTCGGTAGGCCCTTCCTAGCCACAGGGGGAGCTGTGATAGATGTGTCTAAGGGGAAACTCGTTTTTAATATGGGTGAATAGAAATAAGAATTCAACGTGTTTAAGAAAGTCCAAGAACCCACCCTCCCAATTTTCCCAAAATATGAGATGTTAGTTACTGATAGTAGTGTTGCTAAGGAGGAAGAAGAGTTTCTAAGAATGGTAGCTGAAATCAATAGTAAACCTAAAATCCTTATTGCTGCTTGCATGGGGATCAGCTCAAGTAAGGAGACATAATTTTTTGATGAGTATGAGGGAGAATTCTTGGAGAACCTAGATGAGTTTGTTTTAGAGCACATTCTTGCCCCGAGATAGGAGTCTGAGTTTGAGAAGATATTTTTTGGAAGCTCTAGTACTGAGGAAAAATCCTTCTCCACTGCCTTCTTCAAGAGGCAGCATGAATACCTTGGGCCAACCAGGCCAAAGTTCCTTCCTTCAAGCCAGTCACCACCCAACCTTGAACTCAAACCCCTACCTTCCCACCTCAAATATTTCTTTTTAGGATACAATTCCACCCTACCTACAATCATTTAATCCACCCTAGAGGTGAGTCAAGAGAAAAATCTGCTAACCATTTTGAAGAAATACAAGTTATTCAAAGGCTGGTTGATTGCTGATATCAAGGGGATAAGTCCAGCCTTCTGCATGCATAAAATTCCCATAGAACCAGAGTATAAGCCCAGAGTAGAAGCCCAAAGAAGACTCAACCCAAACATTAAGTAAGTTGTGAGAGAATAAGTGAATAGGTTGCTTGATGCGGGAATAATTTTTCCAATTTCTGATAGCCCCTCGGTCAGTCTTGTCCAGGTGGTACCCAAAAAAAGTGGAGTGACAGTGGTAACTAATGAAAAGAATGAGAAAATCCAGATAAGAGCAGTGAATAAATGGAGATTCTATATAGACTACAGAAAATTGAATACTACCACAAGAAAGGATCACTTTCACATGCCATTTTTGGATCAAATGTTAGAGAGATTGGCTGGAAATGAATTATTCTGATTTCTTGATGGTTATTCTGGTTACAACTAGATTTCCATTGCACCTGAGGACCAAGATAAAACCACCTTCACTTATCCATTTGGGACATTTTCCTATCGGCAGATGCCCTTTGGCTTGTGTGGTGCTCCTGTCACTTTTTAGAGGTGTATGATGGAAATTTTTTCAGAAATTATCGAAAGGATAATTGAAGTGTTCATGGATGATTTTTTTGTTGTTGTGGGAAATAACATTGAGAACTATCTAAAAAATCTAGAACTAGTGTTAGAAAGGTACCAAGAGACCAACTTAGTCTTAAAATAGGAAAAATACCAATTCATGGCCACTAAAGGCATAGTTTTGGGACACAAAGTCTCTAAGAAGGGGATGAAGGTCGAAAATGCTAAAATTGAGGTTATACAAAAGTTTCCCCACATGAAAATGTCCAAGGAATCAGAAGTTTTTTGGTTCATTTCGGGTTCTACAGGAGGTTCATTAAAGAATTTTCTAATATTACTAAACCCCTATGATACCTTCTGGTTAAGGACACACTATTTGTCTTTGATGAGACATGTCTAGAGGCTTTTAATATTCTTAAGTATATGTTGACTACATCACCTTTAATCACTGATCCTGATTGGAAGCTTCCCTTTGAGGTTATGTTTGATGCTAGTGACTTTTCAGTATGAGCTGTGTTAGGATAGAGTAAGGATAGAAACCTTCAAGTTATTTACTATGTAAGAAAGCTATTGGATGATGCCCAGAATAATTATTCTACCACTGAAAATGAGTTGGCTAATGTGATTTTTTCTTTGGAAAATTTCATTCAGTACTTAATAGGGTCAAGGATCATAATTTTCACATATCATTCAGCCCTAAGGTATTTTCTGGCTAAAAAGGACTCAAAGCCCAGACTCATGAGTTGGACCTTGCAGTTACAAGATTTTGATTTAGTGATTAAGGATAATAAAGGGGCTCAGAATGTAGTTTCAAATCACTTGTCCCAATTTCCCAATTCCCCACGTAAGGAACTAAAAGATATCAACACTTCTTTCCCGAATGAACAATTGTTTTCTACCTCTATGCAGTAGTCTTCTTGGTTTGCAGACTATTCCAACTTTCTTGTAGCTGGAGTCATGACCAAGGATATCTCACACAACTAGAGGAAGAGGTTTATATCTGAACTGAAATATTATTTTTGGGATGACCCTCTTCTCTTTAGGAGGTGTGCTGATGGGATTTTGAGAAGATGTGTGGTTGAGGATGATATTTTTCCCATACTTGAGAGTTTCTATTCATCACCTTGGGGTGGACACCATGGAGGAGAAATGACTGATCAAAAGGTCCTATAGGCTGGTTTCTACAGTCCAACACTGTTTAAAGATGCTAAGAGTCTGGTTATTGGCTGTGAGAAATTTCAAATGTTGGGAAATGTTGGAAGAAGGCAGGAACTACCCCAAAAAGGTATTCTGGAGGTTTAAATATTTGATGTGTGGGGATTAGACATCATGGGACCATTACCATCCTCTTATGGGAATGATTACATTTTAGTTATTGTGGACTACGTGTCCAAGTGGGTTGAGACAGTAGCTCTGCCTAACAATTCAGCTGCTAGTGTTGTGAAATTCATCAAGAAAAACATATTATCCAGATTTGGTGTGCCTTGAGCATTCATCACTGATAATGGGACTCACTTCAAGAATTATAAGTTCAAAGGTTTAATGGAGAAGTATGGGTTCTCACATAGGATAGGAACTACTTACCACCCACAGTCCAGTGGCAATTAGAAGTTTCAAACAGAGAGCTTAAACAGATTTTAGAGAAAATAGTTTCTATCTCTAGTAAGGATTGGTTAAGGAAGTTTGATGAGGCCCTTTGGGCCTACAAAACTACTTATAAGACTCTTATAGAGATGTCACCATATAGTATACTATTTGGGAAAACATGTCATCTACCTATTGAGTTACAACAGAGATCTTACTGGGTAGTGAAGGCTCTTAATTTTGATTTCAATTCTGCTAGAGAGAGGAGACTGTTAGAGTTGAGTGAGCTAGAAGAGATTCAAAGAGAGTCCTATGAGAATGATGAAATTTACAAAGAAATAAAAAAGGGTTTTCATGACTCAATCATTCAAAATAGTAATTTCAGTTTTGGTGAGAGGGTCCTTCTTTTCTATTCTAGATTAAAGCTGTTTCCAGGAAAGTTGATGTCCAGATGGTTAGGACCCTTTACCATTTTTAGAATTTTGGTTAATGGAGCTATTTATCTAATTGGAGAAGAGAATCGACCTTTCTTAGTCAATGGTCAAAGAATAAATCACTTCCTTGAATGGAAGCCAAAGGGATTGGATGTCATATCTCTGTTTAAATAATGAGTTGTTTCAAGTCTAACTGAGGACTATAAACTCAGTTTTTCATGGGAACTAACCCATGACTTCTTAGTTGTTTTCCTTTTATTTTTATTTTTCAATAAAGTAATCCCTACTTCTTGTTCTCCAGTCCAATTTCTTAAAAGCTTCATGGTGCTTCATGATCTTTTGTTGTTTTAGAGAGAGAGTTTTTGCTACAAGAAATATGGCCAAGAAAACCCAAAGGAGAAATACACTACATCATATGGATAACATTTCTCTCTTCTCACTCCCTTTGGTTACTTATATTGAACTTAGAACTCTGAAATCTTATTTTACTTATTTGAACTTGTAGGTTAATGAAGAGGAGTAACAACCTGATGCTTCTAATGAGGATCTGTTAATTGAAGCCATTGTTAAAGGTCCAACAATTCATGTAAGTGTTGTTCTGCCCTTTTTCACTTTTAATTACTTGCTTAATTTCACTATGAATTAAGTGAGTGGTATGTCCCCCTGACCTGTGAAAAATGAATGTGTTTAATTTCATGGGTGTTTAGCTTCTAGTATCTACTTGGTTGAGAAATTATTTTGAGCTGATTTGTGAAACATTCTTGCACCCACTACTTTCAATTTTTGTATGCTACTGCTGCACAACATTGTTCATCATGCTTCTAATTAAATGTTATTTATAAAAATTTTTGTCTACTCACAATGATTCAAATCATGAAAAAATTAGGAATAGAACTGTACTTGGTTACTGGTGATGGTTGGTATGATTGGATTCTTCTGGTTTTTTTTTGGTTTGTTTTTTTTCTTTTCATTCACTTTTTGTGTTGCAAAGGAAATTTTCGAACCTCATTGCTACCCCTCCATATCCTTTTTAAGCTGAACTATTCATCAATTTTGAACTTCCACTATCTTCCACCTTATAATTCAACATTGGGTACAATGTTGGGTTTTAAGTGTGGGTGAGAGGGGTCATTTTAGTGTCATTTCAAATTCCCCCTTCTTGAACTAGAGTTTGAAGCTAAGTTTGTGGTTGTTTAAAAAAATGGTCAAATTTTTTCAAAATTTGTTCAAATTTTTTCAAAAAAAATTCAAATTCTTTCATTACATGATGGTTATTGGAGGTTCACTGGTACTTCAATCATTTCATGTTTAGTGGATAACTGCTCACTAGATGATGAGAGTGACATTTAGTCAGAAACTGTTAAGCATGAGTGATTGTTGAGTGTAATTGTTCATTTCCTTTATAAACATTTCTGTTTAGGAACTGAGGATGGGAGTGTGATAGGATAGGTTTATTGGGATGAGGATCATGAATTATTGTTACTAGAAGTTCTCACTGGAACCTAGGGGACTCACTTTTTTAAATAATAATATTCAATCACTTTAGGAAGTCAACTAAATTTATTATTAATTAAGTCCTTTGTAACTAGAGTAAAATGGGAAAATGGTATCCCATATTGAGTATCTGAGGCAAAGCGCACTGAGTGCGTTTCTGTGAATAAATAAATCCAATTTTAATCTTAATAAGTGCTCTGCACATGGAATATGGATAGGAAAAATGAAAATAAAGTGCCCTTTTCAAAAATGAACTCATTAAGGTGAGGGTAATTTTGAACCCAGATGAAGAAGGTTGAAATTGACTTGGTTAATTTTCATTTGATTTTAATGAGTAAAGTGATCAAATTAACAGACATTAATTTTTAGAACTTGGGAGAAGGTGAGAATGGAAGGTTCCCTTGGTTAATTTTTTAATACCACTTCATCTAACCTATCAACACTCCTGAATCAGTACTTGAATTGGAAGGTGAAGTAGGACAGTTAATAAGTACACATATAAGGCATGACATACTTGACAGTATATGAATTTGTGAGGATTTTGACTTATAGTGAGTATTTGAAGCTAGGCAGGACACTATTTTTGAACACCTTTGAAAAACCTGACTCATTGTTTGTTCCTGCTCCTTTGGGTATTAAAGATTAATCACGTACTTTTTGAATTGTAATTCGCAAATCATATTTAGATTTTAAATTTAAAGGCATGTACTTGTTTGAGTACAAACAAAGTTTTAAGTGTGGGGGAGTTTGATGTGGCAGTGTTTTCACACTCTTTTCGACATCCTTTTTGTATTTTTTATTGACTTTTTTATTTTTAAAATGTTGTTTTTTATTAAATGATTCATCATTATTCTGTTTTTAAATTTTTTTGTGTATAATAATCAATTGTAGTTTAAATCATGTGTTTTTATTATTCATTATTGTTCTTTTTAAATAATTCTTAAATTAAATTAGTCCTATGAATTTGACTTTCATTTATTTATTCTTTTATTTTTACAAATTTTTCATTCTAGTTAGTGTATTAATTAATTAATTAAATTAATTAATTCTTTATTCTTTAAATTGTAAGTAAATAACTCATTTTGGTTTTTAGTCTTTTAATAATTAAATTAATTTTAACAATTTAAGTTTATTCAATTAATATTTATTATTCTTTAATTTACTTTATTAATTATTTAATTAATTGGTTGATTAATGTAATCAAGTGACTTTAGTTATTTTAGTTTGTTTTAAATTAATTTTTTTTATCATTTTTAATACAAAAAATTCTTTCTTTTAAATAAAACACAAATAATTTTATTATTTAACTTTGTTTTATTTATTTAGTTTTTAATTCCATTCAATTTCATTTGTTAATCGAATTTTAGTTTTATTAAAATTTTAATTTATTTAATTGTTTTTTGTGTTTATTTTTCATGTGTTTCTGCGTGTCGTGGTTCCCTCACGGTCACGGTGGTACGTCTCATCATTTCTCGTAGTCACTGCTTCTGCACGTCTCATTGCATTCCCTCCAAACGGTGGCATCGTATGGCCTTGTTGTCCCACCTCACGGTGAGCCCATGAGAATCCATCATGGTGCCACTCCTCCATACCATATTCCCTCCCACTATTTCAATTATTTCCTCATTGTTTACACCCTAGCCACCTTTCTTCATGGTGTCTTTTCCACCATTTCAACTTAACATTTTCACGGTGACTGTCTCACCGTTCCAGTAGCCTCCTCTTCTCCAACCTCATCCACACAGCACCTCACCAACACAGCAGTAGCTCAAAACCATAGCCGCACCAATCAACAGCATCAATCAATAATCCAGTTGCATATTCAAACCATTAAAAAATAAACAAATCACAAAAAGATCAACCGAATAAGCAGAACAAGAATCGAGAAATAAGAACATATCAAAATCCCAAATTTTCTCAGATCTGATGTGAACTGGAAATCCGAGTCAACTGCACCTCGTACCATGATCTGCTGCTAGTCGATCACCCCTTGTCCATGTTCGCAAGAGACCCCACTGCCTGTGCACTACCCCTAATCCACCACCGCTCAACCCTCCTGGATCTACCATGAGCCCACATTACTGCTCGCGCACACCACCGCACCACTCGAAGCCACCAGACCACCGTTCTCGTCTGTTCCATGCCTGCCTCGACCACTGTAGAAACACCAAGAAACCCATGTTCCGCCTTGCTCTTGGCACGCAACGCACGCCGCCCTACCTTCTCCCTCAAGCCGATAAGCTCCCCCCTTACCTTCGCGATCCCAACAACTCTCCGCCTCACTTCTCACCGCCACGAGCTCGCCTCACTTCCTCTATTCCCTGCCCTCACCGCACCAAGCCTTCGGCCTAAGCTACCTGCATTCCTCACCTCATCCATCCCTTACACCACATGAATAGAACCCCCCCCCCCCTCATTTTAGTTTCATTTTTTATTATCTTTATATTATATTATACCATATAATAACACACATATATATATAATAGACGATTATTTTGATATTAACACATATAATAAATATAATTAGTATAAAATTAATAATATATAATTGTGTTCATTATTTTTATATTACATGTTATATATCATATACAATAATAATAATAATAAGTATATTAATAAAATGATATAATATTAACTTCTTATATGTCATATATGTTATTAATAGTTATTATTTTAATAATATTATTAGATTTTAGTATTTTTATTTTAGTGATATAAATATATAGTATATATAAATATAGTTTCATTTATTTTGTGTCTGACTCATGTGAATTTTTTTGCAGAGGGAGGGTGGTTCGCCGCGCACGCACCATTTTCATTCAGTTAGGAGAAACTGCTCAACTAAATAGCACGGGAGGAGCAGCACAGTGAAAGATCCATGTGGAGGCCAGGGAAAACCTCGGGCGAGATTCCAGAGACTTCCACTAGTCATTAGCATTCGTGACGGGTAGGAGACCATTGAGACACTAAAGGGATAAGTGTGGGAGAGGGAGAGCTTGAGACCGGTGGGAGGCATTGAACGAGGAAATAGAGGGAGGCATCGATCCAGAAGAAGGGAGGAGATAAAGAGGAACAAACATCATCTTCCTTCGCGATCATATTGGAGTACCAAGAGTAGAAGATCATATCATTTCATACCTCTATTCCTAGGGCATGACATTGAGCAGATTCCAACATTGCATCCACCATCAAGCAGTAGGAGTTAGAACTTTCGGGAGCTCGAGTAGGGAGACAAACATTTTTATTTATCTTGTGCTCTATTTTTCTGCATCTCATTTCAATATGAACTTTTTTTATTTTAATTCTATGTTCTCACTAAAGCCTATCATTTTGTCCAGCTAAATTCCCTTAGGGGTGTGGATAAGTTTGCTGATTAGATTTGTTCATTATTATTCATGCACTATCTAATTTTCTCGAATGTCTCTCTCATTATTTTTATAACGAAATTATTTTCAATATAACAAGGTTGATTGAAAACTGATCATGATTGAATTTTAATGAAAACTATTTAAATCTGATGGAAATCTTTGACAATGAGTCATGGTCAAATGAGAGAGGCACACAGAACTCAAATGACAAGTTGAGTCTAGTGACATCTGACTTGTTATCACCATTGGATGGAATGACTTTTATAGTCGAAGGACTGTAAGAGCTATTTCATCACAAACTGAACAGAAAAAAAATCTATCCAGTTACTTTAAGTTAGATCCATATATCTAAAACTTTAGTGCATGAATGAGGCTAAGAAATACTGAATTGGACAGTGGACTTCCTCCACATACTCATATATTGGTTGTTTACACCACAATTTTCCTTACTTCTCTGTCTACTCCCCTGGGACTCACCAATTCAACTTCACTTATTTACACACCGATTCTCACTCACTCCACTTCACCATCACCAACTGTTTTTTATTGTTCTTGTGTGTGTTTTTTTGTTTAGTTTATTTTTTAGATCTCCAAACACAACATGAGGCCTCCCTGTGGTTCGACCCGGTCTTTCCACTGTCCTAAGTAGTAAGTAGGTTATAAATTTTAGTTTGTCGTCCATGCCCAATTACGCACGAGCGTGCAATGCTAGTCGCCACCCCTAGGCCTATGGATGTGGGATTTGAATAGTTCCATCTTGAGCCCCAGTTAGGGTTAAGTCATGATAGATTAGTATCAAAGTAGTTCATTCCTTAGGAAGATGTTTGGTGCAGTCCCCTTATGATGATTTAGTTGGGATTTAGGGAAATAGTTTCAAAGTGTCTCGAGTGTGACTCTCCAGCCATGGAACTAGGGATAGTATGGGAAGCCGATGTATCCATTGACCAGGACGTTGAATACCTTATTGTTGACTCGGCATACAAAGGAATTAGTTGTAGGGATCAATGGTACATGCATCATATAGGACTGAGTCTTTAGAAATACTTCTTGAGTCAATCCCCCCCTGCTATATATATATATATATATTCTCATCTGTCCATGGTATGTCTTTATTAAATTTTTCAGGATTCCTCAATGATGACAACCAACCTGGTTTCCAATACTAGATCATGAAGATGATCTGATGAGTGATGAGGCCTCATTTCATGGTCTATCCCACGAGATCCTTCCTCCAGGTATACTGGTAGCAGCACCACCACCAATCGAGCAATAGATCATCCTAGCAAAGAAGTTTGAGGATGAATGTAGGCTTATCACACTTTGCGAGTTCCAGTTCCAAAGGCTGCTTAGGTTATACAACGAGCTAGATCCCTAGGTAGTAGAGGATTGGATAGATTTGGTGGTCTGTGTCTTTAGGATTTTTAGGACACCGATGATTTTGGTGATTGAACTAGAAGCTATAATTTTCCATGAAGCAGCTGGGTTCTGGTGGAGTATTGTTACGTAGATGCACGATGAGTCAGCACTCTCATGGCCTATCTTCTATAAACTATTTTTTGAGGAGTACTACCCCTCCTTATTATCATTTTAGATTCAAAAGTTTTTAGAGCTGCATTATGGAGGGATGAAAATGGATGAGTATGTGGAGATATTCACAAACCTTACGTAGTACTCCCTTGACATGATCCAGGATGGATACATGAAAGCACAGTAGTTTCAGTAGGGACTATACAGAGAGATCCATTCTAGTTTTGTACCCATGTAGATTCCCACAAATATTGGGGTGTTGGAGTGGGCACTGCTAACAAAGAGATTCTTGTCAGAGGGATTCCATGAAACTAGAGATAGTAGTGGGTGTCATATGGATGAGTCATCTATAGTAGCTAACAGACACCAGTCGATAGGATATCAGTTCAAGAGATCTTCCCAGTATCAAGTGTGAGCACATAGTCAAGGTAAGTATAGAAGACTAGGGTACCTCAAAGAGTAGTATTGTTACGCTTGTGATGGGTGAGGTCACAAAGTGCATGACTACCAAACCGGATGTGTTGAGGGGCACAGGAAGATAGTTGATGGAATGTCATAGTAGAGATAGAATCATGATCAGAAATCTCCCAGGAGAGGGCAAGGAGGACCCTGGGAAGGAAAAGTTGGTAGAGAAATAGGTGTAGATCTATAAGGACTATTTTTGGTTAGTGTATGATTCTATGAGATCCTTCCACCACCACCACTAGGTGTCCCGCATCAGTCTTAGGGATATGGAGAACTAGGTCATGGACAACTACAGGATATGGAGGCTTATGACCCCGTGGTACATTAGATTATTAGAGGTATGATATATTTATTTTATACTATTAATTCTGTATTATTGTGCATAGGTTTCAGTCATTACTTCATCTCTATACTCCTAGTCTGAGAGCTAGAGATCCTTGTAGAGACTTTAGCTGAGGAGCATTATCTTGAGGTTTCTATAGGGAATTGTTCTTCTATATCTTGTATCTACTGATAGTGTGAGCTATCACTTGGTAGAGATAGGTTCATGTGAGACCTTTTGGTCATCAAAATGGAACCCTATTATGTAATCATGGGTATGGATTGGTTTTTCATGGTCCAAATCCAGATTGATAGTCACTATAGACAATTAATATTCCTTCGCACTGAGGAAACGATATTCTCCTTTATAGGTTAGATATATCTCATGGAGGGATGAGTGGAATCTATAAGAAGGAGGATAAATCCAATCATCCATCATTTTGAGAGTGTATCCTTTAGTGAAATAGGATATTCAGTCATCTAGTTTAATTTAGTCATGGATTATTCCATGAATTTCTTCCCTGGGGAAGTTCTAGGACTACCTCTAAGGTGGGAGATGGAGTTTTGTATCGACTTACTATCTGGGGACACTTTGATATCATCTGTGGCACATCCTATGGCCCCAAACAAGATCTAGTAGTTATGGTTGCAGTTAGTGGACCTTAGAGAGAATGGTTTCATCAGTCCAAGTGTGTCCCCCTGGGAATCTCCAGTGTTGTTCATGAAAAAGGAATATTGGTGATTGTGGATTTTCATGGATTATCATCACCAGAACCAGGCCATAATAAAGAACAAGTACCACTTTCTAAATATTTAAGACCTCTTTGACTAGTTTTGAGGTATGATATGGTTCTATAAGATTGATCTTAGGTTCTGCTACCACCATTTCAGGGTTCACAAGGATGGTATTCTAAAGTTGGAATTCTGATGTCACTATATACACTATGAGTTCCTGGTGATGCCCTTTGGTGTGATGAATTCCCCCACCATATTTATGGATTTGATGAATTGGATTTTATATCCATACTTGGACTAGTTTGTGGTTTTATTAATCAAAAACATACTCATCTACTCTTCATCATAGGAGGAGCATGTAGAGAACTTGAGTTTGCTCTTATATTTTATTCAGGATCACCAGCTTTATGGTAATCTCTCGAAGTTCCAATTCTAGATTCATGGGGTTCACTTCCTGTAGCATTTCATTTATGAAAATGGTTTGGAAATGGACCCATTGAAGATCGATGTAGTTATTTCTTGGGATCCACCCAAGATCATGTCATGGGTGAGGATTTTTCTTGGCTTGGTGAGGTACTACAAAATGTTTGTGGAAGACTTCTCCATGATTTCATCCCCTTTAACCACACTAACATGGAAAGGGTAAACGTTTACTAGGACTGAGCAATTTTTGAGGGACTTCAAGGAGTTTATACTAAGGATGAAGAGTTATCTTATGCTAAGACTACCAAAGGAGGGTGTAGATTACGTAGTGTATTGTGATGCCTTATGAGCTGAGATCGATTGTGTGTCAATGAAGAGATGGGTAGTTATCTCAAACGGTTTGAGGTAGTTTAGATCCCATGAGTCGAATTACATGACTCATGACCCAAATATAGAAGCAGTATTATTCACCCAAAGAATGTGGAGGCACTATCTTATGGGAGATAATTTCATGGTTTACTCAGAATATCAGATTCTTGTATATGTTTTCACGCAGAGAGACTTGAACCTGAGACAATGGCGCTAGTTGGAGTTCCTGTAGGATTATAATGTAGAGATATTATATATTCTGAGGAAGGGAAAGGTGGTATTATATTCCCTTAGTATGAATTCCCATGCTCATTTGTTTCTAGAGGCTTCTAAGTAGATGGATTCTTTGAAGATGAACCTGGTGGAGCAGGAGGGTGCAGCTTTTCTTCAGTCGATGGGGTTGAATCCTCTACTTCTCAAGTGTGTGAGAGAGTCCTAGTTAGGAGACATTTACTATGATGTCTTTTGTAACTATATATCCATATGGTATTCACCATATTGTTATTTTGAATGAGGTAGTCACGTCATCCTTTTCCAGGGATGGATGGTTGTCCCAATCACGATGCGAGAGGAGGTGATGTGAGAGTTCCACACTTCTCCACTGGTTATACATCCTAGTGTGGGTAAGATGTATAGAGACTTTATTCAGCTATTTTGGTGGTCTTTCATGTGATTATCATGGATGAGTTCATCTCTCAGTTCCTCACCTGTCAATAGGTAAAGACTGAGCACTATGTTCTGGAAAACAAATTGCGGCCCCTTGAGATCTTGGATTGGGAGTTGGACAGAATATCCATGTACATTGTAATAGGGATTCCTCAAATAGAAAAAGTCCATGACACCATCTGGGTGATAGTTGACTAACTCTTGAAGTTGGAACACTTCCTTACTATCAATGAGTAGAGTTTGGTTGAGATTTTGGGGCAGATGTATGTTTGATAGATTGTTCTACTTCAAGGGGTGATATCGATGATTGTCTATGATCATGATTCAAGGTTCATGTCACAGTTATGGGGAGGACTAAAAGAGGAATTAAAGACCCTAATTAGTATGAGTACATCCTTTTACCCCTAGACAGATGGGTAGACCAAGTATACTATCCAGGTGTTTGAGGATATGTTGAGGGATTTCTTATTAGACTTTGGCTAGAGTTGGGAGGATCACTTAACCTTGGTAGAGTTTTCATGAAATAATAGTTACCAATCTACTATCATCATTTTACATTTTGAGGCTTCATATAGGGGACCATGTAGGTCACCCTTGTACTTGATAGATACTGGTGATACATCTTTTTTGGGTCCATAGATGGTGTGGGTGACAACAGAGAAGGTCCAGGTCATCTGTGAGAAAATGATGATGGCCTAGAGAAAGTAGAAATATTATGGAGATCGACATTTTATTCCCTTGGAGTTTGAGAATGGATACCATGTTTTCTTGAGAGTCTCCCCATGATGAATATTTTGGGTGTTCATATAGGGAGTCAATCTATCCCCTAGGTTTATCGGGTCGCTCTAGATCTTTCATAGGGTTGGTAAGTTTGCTTACCGCCTCAGCCTATGTAACACCCCAAGATTTTATAGTGTGTTATTTCTTCAAAATAATTCAATAACTTTCACTACACGCAACACCGAGTTCAATCACACCATTACGTACAAAAAAAAAGCCATTAAAAGAGGTCATGAATAGTATTAACAACATTTTGAACTTTATATAATCCTTATAATTTTAGAATCCATATTATGAGTTTCTTAGTCATAATGCAAGAACAGATTCATTTTCAGTATTGCACTTTTATCAAATTTTGATAGTGAAACCTTTTTAGATACTATATTTTAAACTTGTTGACTAAATGAGGACATCAAAAATTTAAAATGAAACATCCCAAACTTCCACGGTACGCTAGCGTGTGTTGTACGCAACACCGAGTTCTAACACACCGTAACCAATCAAACTAGCTGTTATGAATTGTAATACCTACTTTTTGAAGTTATATATATTTTATATTTTAAAATGGACTTCATTTTTGGATTCAGAATATCAAATTTAGCCTAAGGTGAAATTTTGGTACTTTTCGGATAACTTTCATATTTTGATGAATAGTGAAAATTACTAAATTTTAATTAAAAACAACTTTTTTAATCAAAATAATAAATAGTGATAAATTATGAATTTGAGTGGTTTTAAAGTATATTTAGAATATATTTTTACCATTTAATATAATGTTGGTCATTGGACATAATTTTACAATTAAACCGAACATAAACAAGTGTCAATCTTTTGATAGTTATTATCTCTTAAAAACACGCTTTTTGTTTTGACAGCGGGAATTAATTTTAAATTAATTTCTGCCACTTCTGTGTTTTGAATTTAGGAAAATGGATTCCATATTTGGAATCAGGATGTTCAAATTGTGTAAATAGGTAACTTTTATTTTTAGACATTTTGAATAATTACTGCGGTAAATATTTTATTTACCATGGTTAAGGGTAAATCCGGTAAATAAGGGTTAAAAAATAATATTATAATAATACTAAATTACCCTAAAACGTGTCTTAACCCTATTGGTTGATAAATGGTCGACCATGGGCATCTTTGGGTCTATTTTGGGACCCCATGGATCCACTTGTAAGTGATAATGACACTTTATTTTAATTAAGTCAAAATGAATACAAAAATGACACAAGCATATATCTTTTAGCAAAACAATTGTTACATAGGGTTATATAAGTTGGATTTTAGATTATAAATATTCATTAGAAAGATAAAAAGATTTCCTACATAATGATATTTTATTTATAATTTTTAGACATTAAATAATTTATTTTATTTATGACACAATGATGATGCAGTAATTACTATAATAGTGAAAAATTAAAATAATTGATATTATAAATACCCAAAAAAATATAATATGAAACTTTTAATGAATTAAACTAATTTTCTAGGATAATATGATATATTAGGATTGATTTAATTGACTTTGCTCGAAGTAATAAATCTGTTATGAGTTTCACAAAAATCAACTATTGAATAGTGTCAAAATTGACATAAAAGAGTTCTTAAAACAAATATTATATTATTAATTGATATTAAATTCATAAAAATCTAAGGTTCGGCCAAGAGACTTATATCATGATAGTTTCATCATTAATGTACCACTTGGGGGTCGCTTGGATGTATATAGTAAGTTTATTAAACATATTATATAAAAATACAAAGAGACATTGTAAAAGTGAAACTAATTAACTTAGAGTTAATACTTAAAGATAAGGTTAATATAAGTACCCAAACCTGTCTAAATTCTATTGGTTGAGTGGTTTTCGACCTATCCCCACCTTAACCTTTGAATAATAAACTTTGGAGCCTTTAGAAACCGAATATTAATTTAATATTAATTAATATTTCTAGCTTTTCCAAAGGTGCCCCTCACCCCTCTTATAAAAGGGCACTCCTCCTTCTCATTTCTTCACACCTCTAAAGCCTTTTGGTTCAGCCAAACTCTGCCCAACTACTCTCCCAACATCCCTCACTACAACCTAGATGCCTTAGTTTGATCAGAAATCCAAACTAAGGAGCCCTTTTGATCAAATCAAAAGGAAGAACCCGAAGAAGAGGTAATGATTTCAGCACCCTTCTCCAAGTTCATTTCTTCTTCCACTTCTTCTTCCTTTGTTCTTACCATTCTAAAATAATAACTCCAGTATCTCACATATATTTTGATGTTATTATAAATATGGTACAATCATATTCAGTATTCTATCCACCCTTTGAATAACATGTCACCATACGTGCGTACGTACGGCTTACCGTCTTCACGTCGTGGTGTAATTGTTATTCAATATAATATTATTTGGATGGGTATAATAATGATGTGTAACTCATGTAAATAATAAATATAACATGTTAATGATTCTGTATATATTATATACCATCCATTTATATATTATTTTAATATCAAAAGAATGATATTGTCGCTCGTGCGTACGTACGGACTACCGTCTCCACGAACGCGATGCGATTCATTCTCCATCGTATCCATTCAAGTATAATTATCATTTGATGATTTAAAAAATGATGTTTAAGGACTTAATATCATTCTGGATATGAATAATATACAACCTATCCTTTACATACATTTCTTACGTAACAAAACATACAAAAGAAAACAAGTAAGTTAACACACGAAACAACGATAATACTAAGATATTATTATCAAATCAATATTAAAAGATCATATATGATATCATATTAATGTATATGATTATTGTATAATTTAATAACAATTATTTCACCATTATACAGGAGGTTAACCTACCCCAACCAAGGAAAAGTACAAGGTAAGGGTTATTTCACAATCTCTTCATTATCCGAGGTTGTTTATATGTAATAATCTACTGGGATCTCGTTATCATCCACATCCATGTTTCTTAAAAATGTATTTCAAAACATTTTTACAAGAATATGGGTTAAAGTCATTTATACCCTTTTTTTGACTTTTTATAAGAGGAATCTTTCCGTCGTTTTCCAAACAAGGTGCTTTTTAACCTTTTCGACAAAATTGAGGTAAGAATGTCTTTTTTAACTTATACGGCGGGTGCGGTTATTTTTCCGCCGTTATAAAATCTTCAAAGCTTTCCTTACAAGCTTATAAGAATATTTTCAAAGAAAATATTTTATTATATATGGATCTTAAATGATTTCAAAATAAAAGGATATATTTCTTTAAAAAGAATTTTGATTTCATCTATGTCAACATCCTTTGATGGATTTTAAGATTATTTGAAGTTGATTTATTATGATACGAAACTTCTATATTGTATTGAAGGTTTTGTGATATGTTTGACTGTGGATGTGATATTTTTATACCATTCATAGTTTATGGTGAAAGTATTGACATTTAGTATGCTAGTTTTAATACGAATGTTTATGTTATGTTTAAACCTTTTCATATGGGAATGCATTGGACTTAATATGTGACGGGTGGAGCCCGCTATAGCTCCTCGATGCATCGGTAGGTCTCATGAGACAAACTAGTGTCTTGGCACAAGGCCTTGACAAAATCTTATTTGTAGTCTTGGCACGAGGCCTTGGCTATGTGGTTATGATAGTCTGGCATTATGCATTCCAACATTATGAAAGTGGTTATTGATTTTTGCATGTGATTATTCGATTAGTAGAACATCCATGTGAATAAGTAAATGGCATTATTTCATTTTATTTATGCCATACCATGTTGAAAGTTCATGTTTAAAAGGCTTTTGTTTTAGTTATACATTGCCTTAAATGTTTATTCTTATTGATGAAAGTTTCCGCTATATTGTTATCCTTACTGGGCATTTGAGCTCACCCCTTTTCTATGTTTTATTTTTCCCAGGAAGTGAAGATGTAAGTTATGAATGACCTGCAGGGATATTATAAGGGGATTATAGTGTGGACTGTGGAAACATTATGTTGTTGTAGTAGTTTTTCATTTTATGATGTAATGTAAAACTTATGAATATATCTAGTGTTTCCAAGGCTACTAAACCAATCGGTCTTTTGAGATTTGATCTTTCTTGTGATCATGCCAATGTTACGAAGTAATGCACCGACTCTGGGTAGCTGGGGTCGGGGCATTACAGTTGGTATCAGAGGAAGTTTAGTACAAACCTTGGAAACTAGATTTAGATAAACTCTGATTAGAGCACGTAGACCTAAGATGAACTTTCAGGATTAGTATAGAAGAACTTCCTAGAATTTTGGTATCGTAGAGATTTTGTGAGTTTTCCGAGCAATACATCCCTGTCTGGATACGAGCAGGTAGAGGCGGCTCTGGCACAGATGTACCTAGGGGTAAAACCCGAAAACACCGCTTTGAGATAGACTCAAACGGGAACTGGTGCACGACAACGGGCCTTGCTTCACTCTTGGTTACGACACTCCCGGGGGATATGCTTAGGATAACTCTCATTTTCATACAAATAATTATGAAGGGTTTATGAGTATATACTTCCTCAAAGAAAACATTTTTATGATTATGGATTATATCCATAAATAGTTCAATTTATGTTAAGTGTTTTATAAGTATGGGATTATGTATTTTGATTCATAAAATGATCTAGTTTATGCCATTGTTTAGAAATGGCGCCCAGTAGAAGGAATGAGAACTCCAGAAATGCACATGATCCAAAGAGAAGGAAGGATCATATCTTTCATGGTCTTAAGCTAGAATTGATAAGAGAAATAGTCTCCCATGTATTATCATCATATGAAGAAATAATATCATGTGTTGATAAGATAAGTAAAGAGTTTACTGAGTCCTATGGCTTTGAAGGGAAGAAAGAGAAGAAAAGGATGGAAGAGAGAAAAATGGATAAAGGGAAGAGGGAAAAGAAGAATTTTCCCATATGTGGTAACTGTGGGAAGAAACACCCTGGAACTTGCCTGAAAGGAATGGGAGTTTGTTTTAAGTGTGGAGGAAAAGGGCACAAAGTACGTGACTTCAAGGGTGAGAAAATGGTTTCAAATGTACAATGCTTCATTTGCAAGGAGTTTGGACACTACGCGAACCTATGCCTTAGTCATCAGACTATGCCGCAAATGATGCTATTGGATAATAATCAAGTTATGATACTACCACAGATGAAGAAGAATGATTAGAGTTATTATGTTGATTATATCAATTTAGTGTTGTATCAACAATGTACTTGTTATAATAATTATGGAGTATATAAGGATTGTACTGCAGTACTATTTCATTAAGGACTTGAGATTGTGTGGAACAAAGAAAAGTGACTCAATAGCAGGATAAATTTTTGGAAAATATATGGTTGAGAGAATGATAAATCATAATATAGTTCTGATACTAAGATAGTGATTTTGGAATAATATGTGATTGTTTTGGATAAATTATATTGGATATTCTTGACTACCTTGGAACTGATTAATGATTTGTATATTCCATCATTGTTGGGGTTTTAAACATTTTTGGATTAATGAAGTATATCCAGCATTCTATATGGAATAAGGGATCATGAATGTAATCAATAAGGAATATGGTAATTCAAGATGTTTCAGTTTATTAAAAGAATACAAGATGAAGGTATTCATATGCTATTACGGGGTAAAAAGGATCTATATTATGTTTACCTTCCTTATAAATGTTGGACTGTGAGTTTGGACAGAAGTATTTTGGATAGTTCTAGTTTGGATTATTTTGGATTACCATAAAAGGACAACCCAGAGGTCGGGCGGCAACCCGTCGCGTCCGGCAAGGCTGCGAGACTTGAACCCGCAACCGAAGGGCGACAAGGGTGTATCACCTACCACTGGCCCACGAGATGTCCTGGATTAAATAATGTTGTTTTTTTTAAAGATCTGGTAGATGAATTATAAATTCATTTATTTTGGAACCCTGTACGAATAGTATAAATAAAAAAATTACATTCTATTATCTTTTAGAGTGAAAGATGAGTATGTGGTAGAAATTTATTAATGGATAAAACTCTAATTATAAAGTAAGTATATCTCCTTATGATCTTAGCCAATCTCATAAATAAATTCCTCAATATTAAGAAAAGCAACTTAGAACAAAAATGTTGTCCTAGATGGTACCTTAAATCATCACTAATTTATGGCTTTGGGATTGTTGGCCTTTTCATAGCCATGTTCTCTACCACTCTCCATCAGATAATTGATGGTTATATTTTTCTTCCATATCCATATTTTACTACATGGAACCCTAGTATGTGTTATTTTCGGTAATCTTCATACTTTCGACTCTTTATTTTAATAGAGGCCTCATTAATTCATTTTTCGATGTGGGATTTCAACTAAGATATTTTGAAACGTCAAAAATGTGTTATCCCAATACCCTATGTTTTGTTGAACCGATGGTATTTCAAATCATCATAGATTGATGATTTTAAGGACCTCAATTTTATACTTTTTTGTGATTGATGACCTCAATCACTACCTATAAATATTTACGTTTTCATCCAATTATATGTCTCTAATTGCCACCAATGTTCTCCTAATCAAGATCATAATTTGGTGGTGACCCTTTCATTTCTCTTTTCCTCATATTAAGACTAAATTTTAGTAACCCAATTTCCGATGTGGGGTTTCCCACAAATATATTATCTATTTTCAACCTTTTATTTTCGAAGAACAATTTCAAATTGCGAGGACGCAATTTATTGAAGGAGGGGAGAATGTAACACCCCAAGATTTTATAGTGTGTTATTTCTTCAAAATAATTCAATAACTTTCACTACACGCAACACCGAGTTCAATCACACCATTACGTACAAAAAAAAGCCATTAAAAGAGGTCATGAATAGTATTAACAACATTTTGAACTTTATATAATCCTTATAATTTTAGAATCCATATTATGAGTTTCTTAGTCATAATGCAAGAACAGATTCATTTTCAGTATTGCACTTTTATCAAATTTTGATAGTGAAAACTTTTTAGATACTATATTTTAAACTTGCTGACTAAATTAGGACATCAAAAATTTAAAATGAAACATCCCAAGCTTTCACGGTACGCTAGCGTGTGTTGTACGCAACACCGAGTTCTAACACACCGTAACCAATCAAACTAGCTGTTATGAATTGTAATACCTACTTTTTGAAGTTATATATATTTTATATTTTAAAATGGACTTCATTTTTGGATTCAGAATATCAAATTTAGCCTAAGGTGAAATTTTGGTACTTTTCGGATAACTTTCATATTTTGATGAATAGTGAAAATTACTAAATTTTAATTAAAAACAACTTTTTTAATCAAAATAATTAATAGTGATAAATTATGAATTTGAGTGGTTTTAAAGTATATTTAGAATATATTTTTACCATTTAATATAATTTTGGTCATTGGACATAATTTTACAATTAAACCGAACATAAACAAGTGTCAATCTTTTGATAGTTATTATCTCTTAAAAACACGCTTTTTGTTTTGACAGCGGGAATTAATTTTAAATTAATTTCTGCCACTTCTGTGTTTTGAATTTAGGAAAATGGATTCCATATTTGGAATCAGGATGTTCAAATTGTGTAAATAGGTAACTTTTATTTTTAGACATTTTGAATAATTACTGCGGTAAATATTTTATTTACCATGGTTAAGGGTAAATCCGGTAAATAAGGGTTAAAAATAATATTATAATAATACTAAATTACCCTAAAACGTGTCTTAACCCTATTGGTTGATAAATGGTCGACCATGGGCATCTTTGGGTCTATTTTGGGACCCCATGGATCCACTTGTAAGTGATAATGACACTTTATTTTAATTAAGTCAAAATGAATACAAAAATGACACAAGCATATATCTTTTAGAAAAACAATTGTTACATAGGGTTATATAAGTTGGATTTTATATTATAAATATTCATTAGAAAGATAAAAAGATTTCCTACATAATGATATTTTATTTATAATTTTTAGAAATTAAATAATTTATTTTATTTATGACACAATGATGATGCAGTAATTACTATAATAGTGAAAAATTAAAATAATTGATATTATAAATACCCAAAAAAATATAATATGAAACTTTTAATGAATTAAACTAATTTTCTAGGATAATATGATATATTAGGATTGATTTAATTGACTTTGTTCGAAGTAATAAATCTGTTATGAGTTTCACAAAAATCAACTATTGAATAGTGTCAAAATTGACATAAAAGAGTTCTTAAAACAAATATTATATTATTAATTGATATTAAATTCATAAAAATCTACGGTTCGGCCAAGAGACTTATATCATGATAGGTTCATCATTAATGTACCACTTGGGGGTCGCTTGGATGTATATAGTAAGTTTATTAAACATATTATATAAAAATACAAAGAGACATTGTAAAAGTGAAACTAATTAACTTAGAGTTAATACTTAAAGATAAGGTTAATATAAGTACCCAAACCTGTCTAAATTCTATTGGTTTAATCGTTTTAGACCTATCCCCACCTTAACCTTTGAATAATCAACTTTGGAGCCTTTAGAAACCGAATATGAATTTAATATAAATTAATATTTCCTGCTTTTCCAAAGGTGCCCCTCACCCCTCTTATAAAAGGGCACTCCTACTTCTCATTTCTTCACACCTCTAAAGCCTTTTGGTTCGGCCAAACTCTGCCCAACTACTCTCCCAACATCCCTCACTACAACCTAGAGGCCTTAGTTTGATCAGAAATCCAAACTAAGGAGCCCTTTTGATCAAATCAAAAGGAAGAACCCGAAGAAGAGGTAATGATTTCAGCACCCTTCTCCAAGTTCATTTCTTCTTCCACTTCTTCTTCCTTTGTTCTTACCATTCTAAAATAATAACTCCAGTATCTCACATATATTTTGATGTTATTATAAATATGGTACAATCATATTCAGTATTCTATCCACCCTTTGAATAACATGTCACCATACGTGCGTACGTACGGCTTACCGTCTCCACGTCGTGGTGTAATTGTTATTCAATATAATATTATTTGGATGGGTATAATAATGATGTGTAACTCATGTAAATAATAAATATAACATGTTAATGATTCTGTATATATTATATACCATCCATTTATATATTATTTTAATATCAAAAGAATGATATTGTCGCTCGTGCGTACGTACGGACTACCGTCTCCACGAACGCGATGAGATTCATTCTCCATCGTATCCATTCAAGTATAATTATCATTTGATGATTTAAAAAATGATGTTTAAGGACTTAATATCATTCTGGATATGAATAATATACAACCTATCCTTTACATACATGTCTTACGTAACAAAACATACAAAAGAAAACAAGTAAGTTAACACACGAAACAACGATAATACTAAGATATTATTATCAAATCAATATTAAAAGATCATATATGATATCATATTAATGTATATGATTATTGTATAATTTAATAACAATTATTTCACCATTATACAGGAGGTTAACCTACCCCAACCAAGGAAAAGTACAAGGTAAGGGTTATTTCACAATCTCTTCATTATCCGAGGTTGTTTATATGTAATAATCTACTGGGATCTCGTTATCATCCACATCCATGTTTCTTAAAAATGTATTTCAAAACATTTTTACAAGAATATGGGTTAAAGTCATTTATACCCTTTTTTTTGACTTTTTATAAGAGGAATCTTTCCGTCGTTTTCCAAACAAGGTGCTTTTTAACCTTTTCGACAAAATTGAGGTAAGAATGTCTTTTTTAACTTATACGGCGGGTGCGGTTATTTTTCCGCCGTTATAAAATCTTCAAAGCTTTCCTTACAAGCTTATAAGAATATTTTCAAAGAAAATATTTTATTATATATGGATCTTAAATGATTTCAAAATAAAAGGAGATATTTCTTTAAAAAGAATTTTGATTTCATCTATGTCAACATCCTTTGATGGATTTTAAGATTATTTGAAGTTGATTTATTATGATACAAAACTTCTATATTGTATTGAAGGTTTTGTGATATGTTTGACTGTGGATGTGATATTTTTATACCATTCATAGTTTATGGTGAAAGTATTGACATTTAGTATGCTAGTTTTAATACGAATGTTTATGTTATGTTTAAACCTTTTCATATGGGAATGCATTGGACTTAATATGTGACGGGTGGAGCCCGCTATAGCTCCTCGATGCATCGGTAGGTCTCATGAGACAAACTAGTGTCTTGGCACAAGGCCTTGACAAAATATTATTTGTAGTCTTGGCACGAGGCCTTGGCTATGTGGTTATGATAGTCTGGCATTATGCATTCCAACATTATGAAAGTGGTTATTGATTTTTGCATGTGATTATTCGATTAGTAGAATATCCATGTGAATAAGTAAATGGAATTATTTCATTTTATTTATGCCATACCATGTTGAAAGTTCATGTTTAAAAGGCTTTTGTTTTAGTTATACATTGCCTTAAATGTTTATTCTTATTGATGAAAGTTTCCGCTATATTGTTATCCTTACTGGGCATTTGAGCTCACCCCTTTTCTATGTTTTATTTTTCCCAGGAAGTGAAGATGTAAGTTATGAATGACCTGCAGGGATATTATAAGGGGATTATAGTGTGGACTGTGGAAACATTATGTTGTTGTAGTAGTTTTTCATTTTATGATGTAATGTAAAACTTATGAATATATCTAGTGTTTCCAAGGCTACTAAACCAATCGGTCTTTCGAGATTTGATCTTTCTTGTGATCATGCCAATGTTACGAAGTAATGCACCGACTCTGGGTAGCTGCGGTCGGGGCGTTACAGCCTACCCCCATAGTAGGAGTAGGTGCATGATGTCTTCCATGTGTCACAACTGAAGAGATACGTGCATAACCCTATGCATGTTATTGACTAGGTGAGATAAGAATTCAGTATGGAGACACTTTTTCTTATCACTCAGTGGAGATTGAGGATCAGAAAGAGAGGACCCTGCATTGATAGACCATTTCCTTGGTTCACGTGTTGTGGAAACACAAGAACATGCAAGAGAGCTCTTGGTATTGGGAGAGACAGATGCGATCTCGGTATCCTAAGCTATTTGTGTAGTTTTTCTTTTCATGGTAGAAAATATTTAATGATATAATGATTTATATACTTATTTTTTTCCCTTGTAAGACTTTAATATATTTATAAACATATTTCTAGAGCCAAGCATTGAAAATGTGTGCAATTTAGAGGCTCGTTGTACCCAAAATTAATTTTATAAAAATATCAAATATATTTTATATTACATGTTCATAGTTTCTTAAAGAAAATAGGATAACTCTTAAATGTAATATTGAATTAGAAATTTGATGCCACATTTGAGTCTAGAAGATGATGTTTAAGCTGGGCGTGACTTAAAATGGGTCGGTGTGGGGTGTTCAGATAAGACTTCCATTGGAGGTACCTTTAGTGGATTAATTAAATAATTAATTTAATTAATTCATTAAATTAAAATGATGGTTTTATTCTATAAATAAACCATTATGTAAAATCCTCCCAGGTTAGCTGCATAAACCCTAGGATGATCGAGCAACATTATTCCTCCTTCCATTGGTTAATCAAGATTTGTTGAAGATAAATCTCTAGATTGAAGCATATCAAAGTGCAGGAAATTCAAAAAAAACTCTCAATAATTGGATAGTGTGTTCTTTGATGATGAAAAATTCAATCTCTAGGTAGGACTCTTCAATTCATGGTTTATTCCCTTATCGATTAAATTGATTTGTCATGATCAATTATTCTCCTTTGATCTATTCTAATTGAACCTTGTCATGCACATATATACTATTTTAATTTCATTATATATTTTTCTCATACTAGTTATCTCCAGTTGTGATCTTTAGAAAAGAATTCTTGTTCAATGATTTTTAAACCTTTTTTGTGGTGAATTTATATCTATGATTCTTCACATTATTTTCTATAGGTATATAGGGCCATGGATTGAAATTTTTGGGTGGTACAAAGCCCAATCGGATCCCCATATTCATGTAGAAAACATGTACGATGAATATAATGGTGAATTGGGAATGGATTCAGGGTGATTTCAAGTTACGGGTGATGGATCATATGATCAGAGTCTTAATTCAAAGTAGTCATGGAATGGATTATGTGAACGACGTATATGAGAAGTGAAGAAACCAAATGGAATTCATTTCCAGTCACCAGATGGCCAGAAACAATAAACGGTGGTGATATCCATCAATTTTGGGAGGAGATGAGGTTATATCTGAAGGTGAAAACATCATATCTGAATCATGGTTACCAGATATGGAATTCTAGTAAAATCATTAATATAGGTCATGTAGTCTGAATAACACATATTTTTTTGAGCCCTGGATATGGTGGATATGGTTTTAGTGAATTATAAGTATCACATGTCATGTGGGACCCCAACAATCCATGTGGCCTTATGCTAGTGGATTGGGAGTGTACTCTGAGAGAGCATGGACATGAGCACGGCCATGCAAACATTGTTTACCAAAGAACACAAGAAAGAACAAAGACATGGGTGGTGCCCTGTGTGAAGAATCACTTCATGTACCAATGTACATGGACATGGTATGAATACATAGGCAGATATTGGAGAACATGTCTCAACCATGAGTAGCTTGGACATGCCATGTAGTCCACCATCGCATCGTGTACTTCTATTTGGGTAGGAATCCTTGTGATTCCAAGGAAACATATAAGAAAAATAGTGGGAAAACATGCCATATGGGTCCCATAGATGTTTTTTACCCCTAGTTTCCTTTTAATGAAACTTCAAACTCTTGTATCTCCTTCATTTGGACTCATATTTTGGCCTACGAGTATCTTGTACTATGTTTTTTCCTATGTGGAACACAATAGTGGCCTTTATAATGGCTTTGAAGATGTGATGTGATATGTTCTAGGTGTGAAACCTATTTAGACAATTATCGATTATTGTATTGATTAGGAAGGATCACCATAGGCTTTTTGAGTGGCATTATCCATCCGGACTGGGAATGGGTCCTCGATGACTTGTGTGGAACCCTCTTATAGATACAGGGTGTGGGTCCTCAACCTTTTGAGTGGAAACCTCTATTCAGTTTGGGTATGGGTCCTCAATTACTAGAGTGTAACCCTCCTATATAGATAGGCTATGGTTCCTCGACCTTCCAAGCGGTACCCTCCATTCAATATGGGAAAGGGCCCTCTATGACTTGAGTGACATCCTCCAGCTAGGATGGGAATGGGTCCTCAACCATTAGAGCGTAACCCACTATTTTACCAAGTCATGGGTCCTCTACCATGATATTACGGACTCTCGCCTTTGTATCATAGTGGTGAGTTGTTCCTTGACTTGGAAGTTTTATTCTAGGAAGATGTGTGGGATGCTGGGAACCATTGATGGACTTCTGAAACTCGTGGAAACTATTTCTCTATCGGGCATTATGAGATAAAGATCCCCTTCTCTAACATTTGGGTTTTTTAGCATATATATTTTTTTCCATGTTGATGGATTTTTTTTAATCTATTACTATGGGTGGAAGATACGCTACGAGTAGTTTACTTACATGATATGTTTATCGTCTATGGTTGGATGAGGTTACCTTCATGATTTGGGTTTAGTTTTTCACTATTCATTATCCATTGTCTATTGTATTTATATTCTTATTTTATCTCTTACTAATCTCCCTTTATTTTTTAGGGAATACTACTATGTATGTATATACTCACCCCTATATGAGATTCACCCACACATGTCATGTCTTATATAGATGACAGACGGGTCAGTATTGATTTTAGAGGATCTTAGGGATAATGGGTGAATTATACCATTTATGGTGGTTATAGCTTAGATATTAGGAGCTAGTATTTCTTAGCATTTTACTTTGTATATTTTTAGGTTGGGACATCTTCTGGTTGGTTGTGTATTTTTTCCCTTCACTTTTTAGTTTTCATTGTCTTACTCTTGTATGACCTAGAGGTATTTCATGCTTGGTTTACATTTTATATATTGCATATTTTTATTATTATTCATCTTAACTTCTTTATTGAGATGGTCAAATATGTTCATATAGGTACATTAGGAAAAGACCTCCAATTTAGGATATGCCTTTTGGAACTGGTCTCCACCCCCTAGTCTATGGAATCGGGCTTGGGGTAGTTACAGCTCGAGCCCTGATTAGGGTCATGTCATGCCATAATGCCTTGACACTGTTTAAACCCTTTCATATCCCTACACTCTTTATAGGTACTGTATTGTCCTTCCATGTCTAGTTTCTTCTTGAATACCCATTTCCAACCAATGGAATTTACATCTAGTGGAGGGCCTATGAGAATACAGACTTGGTTTTGGTACATGGTATCCATTTCAAGATTCATAGCCACTTACCACTTAGAAACATCTGTTCCAATTAATACTTTCTTTTTGGTTATGGGATCATTATTATAAACTAATAGTGATTTACCATCCTCAGTGAATATAAAATCATACAATTATAAATCTATAACCTCTCTAGTACTCTTACTTAGTAATTGTGTCTCTAAAACAATTTCTTATTCCCTGGGGATTTGTGGAATTTGTTCATATACCGAATATTGTGTATCTTGAGGCTAGAATTCATCAATTTCTATCTCACTCCCACTATCTATTTTATAGATAAGATCATCCTCAAAAAAAAATTGGGATTCTTTCAACCACAACATTTCTATCCAAAGTATTTTATGGGTAGTATCCCTTTGTTTCAATGGGATATCTTATAAAGATACACTATATTCCCCAGGGTGAAATATTGTTACATGAAAAGGCCTTAAAAATGATTTTCAACCATACATATGTAAATAAGAAAACACATATTTCTTTCCATTACATAATTTGTATGGTATTCCATCTATTGTTTTAGTTGGTATTCAGTTTGGTACATATGTGGTTGCTTGTAATGTGCATCCCCAAAAGGATAATGGAAGACTCACATGACTCATCATTGATATCAGAACGTCCAATAAGGTGTGGTTCTTCCTTTCTCTTACACCATTCCAATTAGGATTATAAGGAAGAGTGAGTTGATATAATATCCTTAACTCCCATCAATAATCAATAAATACTTTATTAAGATATTCTCTACCACCGTCTGAGTGGAGTTTCTTAATCTTCTTTATCCAGTTGGTTCTCAACTTCATTCTTGTATGCCTTGAATTTATTAAAAGAATATGACTTATACCACATTAATTAAACATATACATATCTACTGAAATCATCAGTAAAAGTTCTGAACTATGATTTCCCACCCCTTTCCCCAACAATAAATAGTCCACACACATCAGTGTAAACTAATTCAAGAAGAAATTTATCCCTTTAACCTTTCCCACTAAATGGGGATTTAGTCAATTTTCATTATAAACATGGGTGACATAAACCAAGCGGTTTTAGTTTAAAAGAATCTAATTATCCATATTTATGTAATTTAGTAAAACTTTTTCATTTACATTATATGTAATCTGACACATAAATAATTTTATTTAAATGTGTCTTACAATAAAAACACAATATTCATAAAATAATCTATATTTATTACCAAATTTGAAATTAAATCCATTCGTATCTAGTCTTGATATAAAAAATAATGTTTTTTGTAACTGACCACACATAATAACAACCTTTTAAAACCAAGATCATTCCAATTGGTAATGTTTGATGGTATTCCCTAATAGTTATAGCAGAAATTTTAGATTTGTTGGTGGCTTGTATATTTACCTCCCCTTGGTGAATCTTTCAGAATATACTTGGTTCCTATATTTGAATGCATATTTGAGAACCATAAGCTATATCTAATACCCAATTTGTAGAAACAAATAAATTGCACTTGATAAAAAATGCACCTGAATCTTCCCCTTTATTCTTTGGCTAGGTGCATTTTTTTATTCCAGTGGCCCTTCTTTCCACATGTGAAATAGAAATCATATTGTTCCCTTGATTTCCCCTTGATCTTCCTCTTCCTGGAAGTGTGTGAAAAATAATTATACTTTGATTTTTTCATTTTCCTTTTCAATTTATTTACCATAAGGATTGAAGCATTTTCGCACTTTGTACCCTTATCAACTTGGTAAAGAAGAGTGAACAGATATGGTAAACACTTCTCAATGGTTTTCATCTTAAAATTCACAATAAATCTATAAAATATCTAAGTGAGTAATGTTATAATTATATCAGTTCACAATACTTTGGTGAGTTTAAACCATAGAAATATCTAGACGATCAATATAGCCAATGATCTAAACTACATGATGCCCAGTTGGGGAACCCTATCCAATATTTCACTAAAAAATCACCTTATAAATATAAAATTGTTCCTATCTATCTCTTTTCTAGTATAGACCATAGAGGTTCTCACGCATGCTATACACATCCATATTTTCATGAGACTTCATTAATTCACTAGACATCTATGAAAGCATAAAAAATTAAATGTCAACCAAGTTTCTCAAATGTTTTTCATAGAAAAACAACTCTTCATCACTCATCTTTTTAAAATGCAGATCAGCCATTAAGGATTCTAGAACGTAAGATTTTTGTTCATGGTGTAGCACAACCAAAAGGCATCAAAAACACTAATAGAAGCTACTTCTAGTTATGAGGTTGTCTTTCTTCAATATTGATCATAGGGATAGTGTGGATGATGTGTTATCCATGTTATTATACAATTAAAAGAGTAGATTTTTAGTACTTTTTTTGATTAAAATTATATAAGAAATAATTCATTCATTCAATCATTTTATTAAATATCTCAATATTTTATCAAGTCCCAATATCCCTATCTATTTAACTCAGTATTTATAGTTTCTATGAAATTATAGTGGAAAGGATCCTCATTATTTTTCTCAATGATCGAAACCTTGGCTATAAAAACCATAAGAAAATAATTTAGGTAGGAATTCTTGCCAACTACAGGATTATAGCTCTTTGATCTGTTGATTATATTCCCCTATCCTAAAATCCTGACTTGTATTTCCTTAATACATGCCTCCAAATTTGTATTGAATAGGATTTCACCATTAAACTCAATATTTGTTTGGTTAAGTCAACCGGAAACAGTCATGATAACTCCCTGATAAAATTAAGTGTCAATACTTGTCCATGTACTATGGGAAAACTCCATTTTCTAGTCATGACATGAGTTACAAAATTCCACCTACATATCAGTGTATCAATGAGTTGGAATCATCATGGTTCGGTATTGAATGGCCTCCATATGCCTTGGGATTCTCCATTAATTACAATTATTTATTACTCACATGTGGGTTATGGGACCTATTGCATTTGTTAAAGGCGGTTACATAAATATCCTTTGGCATGTAGATCTTATATAATAATAAATGGAGTGATGACTCAAAAACCATAATTTAATTAAATATTGAATAATTGAAAAATCGTGAAATTAATTAAATTAAATTAAATCCAACACATACATAGGTAGTATCCAAGCTCATTATTAACATGTAACGAATACAAAAAAGTAACCGAGTAGCATTCATTTATTTATTTGCTCTTTATTATTAATAAACATGCTTTTAGTAATTAATTAATTAATTAATTACCTTTGAACTTAATGATCATCCGATCTTAATTATATATACCCATAATTTATGCATTCATAGTTAATAAATATCATAACCAATAATGACATATTAATTATAATAAATTTATTGATCACTTAATATTCTTTAAAACCATTATTAAATTTTCAAACAGACATTGTTGTTCCAATCAATAAAATAAGGTTTTAATGCTACAATTTTCAATTTAATGTAATTCATAAATATTTCCTCTAATGGGAGGTTACATGGAATGTACAATCAAGCTACACATCATGTATCTATATTACTATGTTTCCAAGTCACATGCCTGGGGATTCGGAATTTTAACTCAACTGGACTACACGGTGTGTACATGCTATCTACCAGCCAGGTATCTTCTGACCATGTTCTATATTTTCTTGTTCAACATGTGTTGTGTGATAAATGCACCATATGTAATAAACCGTTCAATTAATCTAGGTACAATTCTCATGGGTACACGACATGTACTTTGGCTGCACACTATGTAACCAGGTTTTACCAGCCCAAGATTTGGAACTTCCCATGGAATATCTGTTCATTCTTAATCTATTTTTAAACCTTTAAGAAAATGAAATATTGAACGAATATGATTAATATATCGAAGCATGTTAATTCAAATCAGATTAAATAATGAATAATAATAAATAAAAATTCAACCACGATTGTGTATGGATCAACAATCAAATAAATAATTATAAATTTAAACGTGACCCCTCTGATACATCTTGATGGTTCCAGGAATAACAGAAGCATTCATTGGTGGAAGATATATTAAAACTTATTTTATTAATCGTTTCCTAAAACCATGATCGAGGATCTTGCATGTAAATTTTTTAATTTATTTATTTAATATTTGAAAAAGAAATATATAGGCTTAAGAACTCTCTCTATTGATGATTATTAATTATCTAAAAATACCCTTTCAAATTTCTCTCATTGCACTATGTGGATCCAATGATAGAATTCCTCTAGCGGTGATCCACATGTGCTCTAATGATCTCTAAGAAACACCACTCAATATTTGGGTACAAGTGTGGTGAATCAAATGTATTGTACTGTTCATTCATGATTTCTCATTCTTCGATATTGAATAAATCACTCTTACACTTCTCATTCTTGAGAAGGATATAGAAGGAGGGTTTGAGAGATAATTCATTGTAAACAAAAATTATCTATTATCAATTTTTGGATTCCACATACAATAGACATAACCATATATTTATAGAGTAAGGCTTTATGTTAAAATATTATTTAATTTCATGTCGTCTATTAAATAACATTTGAAACCTTTAATAAAATTCATGCCACATAGTAGTAATATCATTAATATTATTTTGTGGCATGCATCAACTTGTTCAATAACAAATAATATTTAATGGTATTGTTGATTAATATTTTTCATTAGAACCAGTCTTGGGTTGTTCGAACTCCTCTATAATTTATTTGACAATTGAATAAATAATTTATTAATAAATTAATATTTTATTCATAATCTAGTGATTGAATATTTATTAAAGTATTAAATAAATAAAATAAATATTTTATTCCCAACCCGTAGAATAAATATTTTATATATATTCACATAATAAAATAAATTATTTATTAATAAAAAAATAATTATTTAATACATTATGAATATTAGCGATCAATAATACTTGAATAAAATTATTACTCAGTATTGAGAATAATATTTATTCCAATAATTAAATTCAAATAGAATTTAATCGATATCAATGGAAACACTTAGTGTGTGACCCTTTAAGATTATTTATCATTGTCATTAAGTGGGATTTCCTAAAGTCCAAGATTACTATCTAGAAATGGGTCAAGTCACCCAAGAGAAAGAACTTAACATCACAACAATGAAAACTACATATGAATGCTCACAATTTAATATAATCCATTTTTCTCAATATCTCATCAAGAAGGTTTCACATTCGTCTCACAAACCTATATCCTCAATACAAATTTCTTTGATAGTATTAAATAAACACATTATTACACCATGGAAACAGAATTTAAGATGATGGTTCTATTCTAATAAAAGGGATAAGATATCAACTTCCATAAATATAGAAGGGGAAAATCCTTCCTCAACTTATCCATTAATGACATGACACTCATGATGAACCCAACATATATAACTTCAAAAAGAACTGGTATCATCATGGTTTAGAAAATACATATAATTACATGATTATTGAAAATAATTAATAATAATTTTAAAGTTTAAGGTTCTTCAAACAAGCTCACGGATAGGAATATTCAATGACACCAAAACATAAATAATTCCTATGAGCGAGTATTTTCTCATAATCTCCCATCATGGAAATTTCCAAGTAAAAACTTCATGATAAGAATCGTCATCTTCTTATGAGTACTTACACTTGATAGTCTATGAACTATGTGTCCCATAATAGTCTATTATCCAACTACGGAACATTATTTAAGAATGTCATTATATCACATGAAGGTTCACATCATAGTGGGGAACTCTTATAACCTTATCAATGTGATGTATACTTTAGGACATTATTACATTAGATTCATGTAGAACAATGATCAATATGTAATAATAAATTTTATTAATATTAAATACATTGAATATAAATGTAATCAAAGTACAAACAGTTGGTTTTAGGACACCAACTCCAACAGTTCATTCATTATCATTACCAAAACTCTAGGATGGTATCCTATACTTAGATTTATCCTTAGGGTTCATACTAAGGATTTCTCATCGTAATTTCCAAAGTTTAACTAAATCTTGTTCTGATACCAACTATAACAATCTAGGATTTTCATACATAAATATTACATCTAAATATATGAATATTAATTTCATAACATAACAAAACCATGCCAGAACCATATAGGATTAGTGTATTTGGAATGTTGGAAATATAAGAAATGGGTTCATAAAATATCTACATTTTCTCCCAATTATTTCTTCATAACTAACACATTTTTGACATATCATACTTAACACATTTATTCATATCCTAGTGGAAAGAAACATAAGAAAAGGGTGATCTCAGATGCTCAGTAAGGGTAAATAATCGATATTTCTAACAAAACATGACCATAAGGGTATAAAGTCATGAACATGATATTTGAAAATCATACGATGTGTATCAAAATCATAATCTTGAGTCATGGAATAAATATTATAAGTTTATAAAACATGAATCTTAAAATAATCATAGAATATTAACCATGAGAGACTAACATAAGACATGGAATTGTGGTGCACACATAAGCATAGAAAATCATTTCCATATTATTCAAGTATCATTACCAAGACAATATTAGCAGAAAAAAGTGCCTTATTGAACTGGGTTCTCTGCTCATTACTGACTTGTATAAATAAACCAAGTTCACTCTCATTTTAGTCTTGTATTACTAAATTGAGTTCACTCCTATTCCATTCATGTATTACTAAACCAGGTTCACTCCCATTCCAGACATATTTATATCATGAATTATAAATCATTACTCAATGCATTGGAGGGATATATATGTCCCACCCATCACATAATAAAAACCATACTTATGTGCATCATAGGATTATAAATCATCCATCATATCAAAACCCATGAAAATAATTTTGTTTCATAAACATTTAATCATTGTATGATCCATGGAAAAGTAATGATATTCAAAAACAACAAGATATTATAAACATAAACCATATAGAGAAAGAATAAGGATGATAAACTTTGATCATATCCCAATTAAATTATAAGCAACATAAAATATTGTCATCTTATATAAAAAATGATTTTTAAAGATCACTTGAAATAATTATTGAGGAAAATACCCTTTCTATTTTGAAAACATTTTTTGTTTTTTTTTTAAAAGTCATGCAATTACAAAGGAAAACATTTGATTTGAAAATAACCTTATAAGATTGTATAGTAATCTTGAATACATTAAGAAAAAATGAAAGTTGGAAAATACTCTCATTCCATATGACTTTAAAAAAACATTCCTTTAATATTTTTTTGGAAAAGTCACAAAGTACCTTTTTTTAAAAGATAAAAAATATCCTTTCAAACCATTTTCTTAAAAAGGTCAAACATCAGTAAAAATGATTTTAAACAATATTAAAAACCTTTTGGAATGTTTTTTAAATCATGGATATTAAATATAAATATTCCCTAGTGGGTACTTAAACATAAATAATCCCAGATAATGATTATATTGTGAAAAAAAAATCATACCAATTTGTAATCAATTGAATTGTATTCTCCATGAAAGAAATAAATTTATATAGATATGTAAATCCCTTAATTTTGAGGATAAGACTCATAAAATACATTCATGGTAATTAAATATTCCACACAAAATAAATAAGGGGTGTATAAGGCATGTGTTCTATATAAATAAAAGTGAGACAATAATACCTTAAAAATATCAGATTGTTTAAGTGGGAATTAATCAAAAGAATCAATTATGTGTATCAACTATAAATCCACATAAAACAAGTGGAAGTAAAACATAATATAATAAAAAAAATTTAACTAATAATCTTAACATGACATAATTAATCAAGTATAAGTTTCACCTAATGAATTCAAATTGATTTAAGAAATCTCTTACCTCAAGTCTCAACTTTATTTTTTCACATTGAAATGACCTCTTCTTCGTAATCAGTCCTTTATATCTCTAATGGGATCTATTGTTTATCTTTTAAGAAGATAAAAGACTATATAAATTATATAAGGAAGTGGAAAATAGAATTTTTAAGAGGTTAGACAAGTTATAAGTCCTTAAGGGATGAAATTAAGTGATGGAGGAGGTGTCCTTTTATAATGGAGGTGAGGGGAACTTTTAGAATTTATCCAAAGTTTAATTTATAAAAAATTAATTTTATATTCATATACCACCAAATGGAAATGTATTCAAAGATAAAATAATATAAGGTTGTAATCTCATAAACCAACATATTTTATACAAGTTTTTGTGTTATTTTAAACCATATCGTTTTGATTAACACTTAGTTAACCTATTTTAATTTTAACTATAATAACAACTTTTTAAATATTAAAAGGTTGTAATTTTTACTTATATGGTATAAATTGGACTATAAATTTCTAACTTATAAAATATTCTACCATATAATAATAAATTTTTATTTCTAAAATATTTTCTAATATTTAAATAATTTAATAAAATATTAATCCCATAAAATATCATTATTGTTAATTTTAATATTATTCACTACTTTCACTTTTAAAAATATCAATAAAACATGTAAAATTAAAAAAACTATTTTATTATATACTTAAAATTTCAGTTCTATCTAGATAATTTTTGGATCACCTTAAATATCTCTGATTATATTACTTTGAATATTTTTAATATCATTTATTTGATTTTTCTATTAATTGAATAATTACTCCATTAGACTTGTGTAGGAATTTAGAGTAAATATTTAATTCCAAAAAATTATAAATAGTTTACCATGATGAATATAAATATTTTATATTTCCAAAATATATTTATAGTTGAACACATCCTTTGGATAACTACACATGAAAAATCTTATAGTTTTAAAAAACAAGAATGTGATATCTTTGACTTTTCTTTAACTAAACTATTTTCAAGGTCATAATATTATCCAAGTGGACCCAAAAGTCATAAATATATTTATATCATGAAAATAAATTTATTAAGTTCAAAATTGATACTAATATTCATTCATAAACTACTTTTCTCCTGTGTGGATATGTAAGAGATATTTAAGACAAAGAAAGTGACCTTTTATGACTTTATTTGATTTAAATAATATATAAGTCATTTTCATGGAAAAGTGTTCATTAAAAAACTAAATTTAGATAATTAGGTTTTAATGGTGGAATTACCTTTATACAATAAGAAATAATATGAAAACTTATATCCTTGTCACATATTTTTAATTCATATTAACATGTTTTACCCTTTACCGAGGTAATAAATTTTACCACGTTGACTATTCAGATTACCAAAATATAAAAAAGAAAATATTTACTAAATTTGGACCCACTGATTCCAAATATGGAGTCCATTTTTTTTAAATTCAAAATCAATAATTTTCAAAATTTAATTTAAAATAAAACCAGTAAAATGAAATGAAAAAAAGCTATTTTAGAAAAATTCCCTTTTAAAATATAAAATGTTTTTACATTAAATTCAAGTATAAAATACAATTAAAAACATATTTTGGTTATTTTAAATCAAAATTTAATAATGAAATTTTAAAAAAATCTAATGCATAATTATACCTTGTAAAAAAATTAAAAGAAAATATACTTCTGAATAAAAATCAGTATTTTTCACTATTCCTTGAAAAATAAATGTTTTCAGAAAATTATAAAAAATATTTTAAGATAATTTCTAAATAATTAATTTTGTTGGGCAAAAATCCCTCAAGGTAGCATTGCAGCATTTTTGGGTTGATTGTGTTTGTTGACAAAGAAGGTTTCCATGGAGAATTGTCGAGTTCCCGAGAATTTGTTGACATTCCATGTTGACAAAGAACTTTGACAAAGGAAAGGACGATCTGGAGGCGGTACAAAAGAGCAGTACAAGGTGGCGCCGTTTTCCAGTGTTTGCCAAATTTTTGGGCCTGAAAATCGCCAATGGAAAATGGAGTGATATGTTGTTGGCAAAGGTTGAGGAGAGAGAAATGAAGAAGGTGTGCGGAAAAATCAAGCGTGGCGCGCAAAACTAGAGGGTTGCGCGAAATCTTGAAGTGTGGCGCGCAAAACAGCGGGTTGCGCGAAATGGTATTTCGCGCAAAAGATGTTTCAAGGCCGAAAGCTTGAAAATCGGTAAAGGCATGAGGCGCGCGAAATTTTGGAGGCGTGCGCGGAAAATTGAAGTGGCGCGTGAAATAGCGGATGAAGTATTTCGCGCAAGAGGTGTTACGAGGTCCGAAGCTCGTAAAATGGCAAAGGCATGAGGTGCGCGAAATTATGGAGCAGTGCGCGGAAAATGTTTGTGCGCGGAAGATCAAAGCGGATTACGCGCTCAAGGAGGGTTTTTCGCGCGGGGTCGATTTTGCCTATAAATATGAAGTGACCCTACTTCATTCTATAGAGCTCAAGACATAGAAAATACCCGAGCTCTGGTGCGCGAAATTGAAGTTTGAAAGGGTGTTGCGCGTAAACTTAAAGTTTGCGCGTAAAGTCAGATTGCGCGAAAAGCAAAGGCTGCGCAGAAAGTTTGAGTTGGCGCGTAAAAGGAAGGTTGCGCGAAAAGTGGATTTCGCGCAAAGGCAGTGAATTGCGCGCAAGGCAGTTTCCAGGCTGCGCGTAAAATTTGGAGGTTGCGCGAAAAAGGAATTTCGCGCAAAGCATAGAAATTGCGCGCAAGACACCGTAAGGGTTGCGCGTAAAAATTGAGGTTGCCCGGTACATCCGGTGCAAAGTGAGATTCATCTGCGGGTGAAAGTTGGACTTCAACAGAGCATCTACATACAGAGAAAGATGCATTCCTTAATGGAAATGAAGAGACCTACAGGTCTATAAACTGTGAGTGAGTGAATCCCTTCTGGAGCAGTGAGCTTAGGAAGAGGAAGAAGGTGATCCTCTCCACCGGCAGTGAGCCAGAGAGAGAAACAGGGAGTGACCCTTGGGAAAGCAGTGAGCTGACCCTAAACCTTGTATAGGCAGTGAGCCTGGGCATAGAAGTGATCTAGCCCGAACATTGTAATCCACAGCTAGTGAAGCCTAGTGGAATTTGGTACGAACCGGCAACTTGTCGGCGTATGCTCCTTGGACGTAGCCCTTAGCGGTGAACCAAGTAAAAATCTCTGTGTCTGCCTGCTTACTTTCCTGCATTGCATTCAAAGCATCATCATCAGGTAAATGAGACAAGTGATCACAGTAACCACACAAGTGCAAACAAAGTGACCCTTGTAACAAAGAGGTCAAGATCCAGTGGGGCAGAAAGAACTGTGAAAAAGAATATCCATACCCTGATTCACCCCCCCTCTCAGGGTATATAGGCCCCTATTGGCCCTAACAAATTTAAAAATAAAATTAATTTTGTCAAATAAATTTTCTATAACTTCTACAAATCAATATTGACTCATAAAATGGAGAAAAACTCATATTTGAAGAAAACATATTTTTGAAGAATAAAACGACTTTATTAAAAATGTTGTGATCATTTCTTAATAACATACCAATAAATTCATATTAATTTGGACCTATATATATTTCATAAATTATTTATTATTATCAATTCCTTCAAATTTAATGAGTAGGTTATTATAGACATATAAAATTTTAATAATGTTTTGTGGTTCTTATAAACTTGCTATTATGTTCAATGAAATCTATTAAATAAATAAAATTATTTGAAAAAATATTTCATGAAAATATCAGGGTGTTACATAGGGATGGTGGGTCTTCATATAGTGGTTTTCTTATGTTTTTTATTATATTTTATTCTAACCCATAAAATTTTCTAACAACTCTAACTATCAATTATTTTTTTCTTCTATAGCAGTTAATTGTGCATGAAACTCCTCTAGTTTCTTATATTTATCACACTATTTATTTATTTTCTAGAGGCACCCCAAAACCTGCACCTCTGACACTACTATACTGTTCTAGCCACTTCAAGTCCATTGATTGTATTTGTTCATCCATTACTACTGGTGATGGATCCTGTGTCTAATTCAGATAAGAAATATAATGAAATAAGTAATCATTATTATGTAATACTGATTTAGAGAACAAAAAAATTATTATGTCATACTTAAACATGTTTTTTACACTTTTTGTTTTTTTATCTATTGTTATCCCTTATTTATTTACATGTTCCTCTTTCCGTAGCTCATGATGTGGGATGGAAGTGGATTTTTATTTTGATTCATCCATATGCATATAAATAGAGGAACATAATTATGTTTTTGTTTTATATTACATAAAATTATTATTGTATATTTAAAATATGTACCATTTTTTCATGTGAAGTGTGCCTCATTCTTTCTTTATCATAGGGGTATGTTGATTTTTATTCTCGTTTCTTATTTTTAGCACTCAGTTACAATTTCATAAATTAAAAATTCTTAATAAATTTAATTAATACATGTATTTTCAAGTAATGTATTTCCAGTTACAATGTACCTCACAATATTTCTCCTTACAAATATTAATAAATGCATCCCACACTTGTTGTTTTATAAGTTTTCCCCCCATCTTTGGTGGTTGAGGGTTTATTTTCCCTTCAGCATCTTTGAGATGATACTTCATAAGAATTATATGAAATCCATTGTGAACCTTTTTTAAAAGTATTAAGAAAAATTTTATTTGGGATCTGTCTACTATAAATATGTTATTTCAGGGATAATAAAGATTAAGTCAATGTTTCATTATTATTTTTATTAAAATAATAAAATTATATCATAATGTTACACTAATATCTTCCCAAATTAGTGTCTTAAGCATGGGCACAAAATTGTGACATAAATACACATCAATCTGCATGAGCATGTGAGTGTTGAGAAAAATGTAACTACTGAAAATGTCCCTATTATGGTTAACAGGTTGTTCACATACATTACATCCAACCTCGAATTTGATGTCTTTATTTCTCACCTTAAAAATTTTTTCTAACACCATCACACTATAGGAATTCTATTTTTTCTAGGACATCAGTTGTTCCCCATTTACCATTTCCTTGGATTCAACATTGTCAATATTTTTTTCCTCTAGATTCCTAGGAATGACATTTACACAAGGTTGTTGTTCCTCTATATTTGTAGCACTAGTATGTTGAGAAACCTTTTGTTACTAAATATTGGGAGAATCATCATGTGAAAATTCATTATCTTTAGAAGTGAATGAATATTTAATTTAGATTAAATAAATGCAATATTTAATAGATAATAATATAAAATAACACAATGTATATTACAAAAAAATCTAACCTAATTATTGAAATCTCTTTTTTTTAATGGTTGATTGGATTTGAGCCCTCTATTGAGTTTCCAAATCCCTTAATTGTGGTCTCCTTTAACATAAAAGACCTTGTCTACATTGGGGATGCAACGAAATTATTGTGATTTCCCAATAAAAATGTCTTCCTCTATTAAATTGACATATGACCCTTTACTGGTTTTGTTCAATAATAGAACAATTTACCACTTTCATTTTGTGGGATCCGAAACATAAAATGCTTATACTACATGTGATTATATTATAAATGGTTCATCTTTGTACCCCTCCTTACTAAAACCCACTTTCATGAATCCCAATTCATCTATTTTAACATAACTCCTATTAACAACCCACTTTCATTAAAAAATACACACTTGGAATGTTTTATAATCCACATATCATATTTTTTGGATAATTAAAAAGAATGACATATTCACATAAATTGTATTTCTATCCTTGGTACTAGATACATGCATCACTTCAGTCACAATTATAAATCTACTATTTTTTATGGTATTATGTTCACCAAGTTCATTTTTATCGAACATATAACCATTAATTACATAGCCATTATAATATATTGAATGAATACTTGATCCTCTGGATAGTTGTCAAATTCATTCTGAAATTGAATTCATATTTCAGCATACTCTTTAAAAATATGATCTCAAAACACTCCTATAAACTTGTGATGTCCAGATTTCATCCCTTAATGGATTCAATTGCCTACGAATTTCTTTGTGGGAATTAACATATGGGTGAAATTAAAAAAAATTATGAAAAATGTAAAGTTGGCCCTACTTCTGATATGTAATAGTAATTTTTTCAACATATATTCCATATATTCTTACACCCACAAGTCTCCTGGTGTGATAATATTTTAGTAGACCAATTCTTTCCATTTAGGATAGGTAATCAGTATTGAATTTAATGGATTCCCCAAAAACATATCACTCTACAATACAACCTTCTAGCCGACTTCAATTTTTGACATTCCCTTTTAAAATCTTCATAGACCATTTAATGGGGTACATCTATCTATAATGCATAAGACCACATAGTAAAATATCTCTTGCCAAATTAACCATCAATTGAACCATCATATCAAATAATTTCGATAGGAGGAACATCTCTAATTCATATACTATGATAGAAATTTATTTTTCCATAGTTTTAAATTTCCTTCAGTCTATAAAATTGTAGAATGTAACTTTGAAAAATAAAAATATCTTGGTTAATGTATGACAAACATTCTTGGTAAAAATGAAACATAAATATAGAGACACCGTATTTTACATCAAAATATGATTGTCATGTGATTACAGGCCCTTTAACCATAAATCATTCACTGAAATGATATTCTTGATATTTGATGAATACCCCTATTGGACCTTTACATCATTCAAGAAGTTACATAATAAATATATCACTTTTCTAGAAAGAGTGTAAGCAGCTATAAGAATAAAGCACAATTTTTCACTCTTCATTGGAACCAAATATTCCCATATTCCCACGTCAATCATGTATATCCTAGCCTTAATTCCATCCTTTTTTTCTAATTGAATTTTGTAATGTGATAATGGAACTATCACATAAATTTTTTTCAACATTCACAACATCAAGAAAATGTCTGATGTAAAAATAATTCAAGTATGGTAATTCAAAAAAACTAATCTTCTTTTCCAACAAATTTTGTAAGTTTTCCCGAAAAAAAAATTACCAAAACAAGTGTTCATGTATTTTAATTTCATAAACAGTTAACCACCTGTTAGTGGAGATGATGTTGTACATTCTTCTAAACTCCCATCTGATCATTTCTTCCAATATTAGTACTTATTTCACTGGGGAAGAAATATGTGATATCCTAGAAACACATTCTTTATTTAATGTTTCAAACTAATTGATTTTTTACCATTTTGTAATGAACTAAACTTTTATTAATGAAATTTTATATTGATCTAATTAAATGTCTTATTATGTAAAATGGTTATATAAAACATATTCACTTCCTTATTTTTATGTTTTTGGATTTTAAAATACCATTAATAATTTTCACCATTGCAAATATAGTCATTTAACAAGGATCATATGATTAGTATAAATATAGTGCTTTAACAAATCCAATTTACTCAAAAAGAGGAAGTGATGGCTTCATATAGTAGAATTGCTCCATATGAATCCCATTTGTTGGATCTCAAAAAGGATTTAGCATCACTAGGATTCACTCTTGACAAATCCCAAGTTGAGCTTCAATTCTTTAAGCTTGAACGGAACCACCTACGGAAGAAGTGGAAGTTAATAGAGATTACCACCCGAGCGATATTATCTGAGTCTCCCCAAGAGTCTGTCACCATCGCGAACCATACCCATAGGTCTTATTCAGGTGTTATAATAGGTTTTGTAACAAGACCCTAGAACTATAATTTTGTTCATTATTTATGTATATAATAAATAATATGCATTTATTTTATTATTGTTACATTTTATATTGTTTTTAAAGCAAGAATAGTATTTTTAGTTAATATTTAAATTCAATTAAGAAATCTGTTTTGATGAATTAATGGATTTTTGAATTAAATAATATTTTAAGAAAATGTTATTACTAAATTAATTTTTATTAAATATAAATTATCGTAGAATTTTTATGAATACAATTATAATTTTTATTAAAGTTTGAAAACTGTTTTTATCAAAACCCATGAATTTTTAGTAATTGTCAGTTTTTATTTTAAAAGTGAAAATTCAAATATTTAGGAATTTATTTAGATAAAATGGATATTATTTTTGGAATTAAGATGTCAAAATTATCCAATGGTTAATTTTTCATAATTTTCTGAGACATTCGAATTTTTGGGTAAAAATTAAATACCGAATAAATATATAATGTGTTTTATGAAATCATAATGACCCAATAGTGATGTAATAAAATACTATAAAAGGTATATTCGGCCAATATATGTTTTAACTTTAAAATAATGTGAATTTAGATTTGTTTTATTAATTTTATGGTTCCTTAGTGGACCCTCTAAGACTTATAAAATTTTTTAACTTTTAAAATGATTTCCATGAGAGTGTGACTCACCTCCACATAAGAAAGCCTAATATTTGAAAAACTTTTGCCCCTGGCCTTATAAAATAATTTTTCCCACTCTAATTTGTCAAAAACCATGGGAAACACCATTGGATTGTTTGTGGTTTTGATTAGTTTAATGTGTAGTGTCCAAAACCAAAATAATAAATATTTCCCTCTCTTTTCCTATATAAACTCACACAATATCTCATTTCTATTCACTTAAAAAATTTGGATAACTTCCCTACTCTGACCTCCTCTCTCTGTAAACCTCCTAAGGCGCCTCAATCTCTCAATAATCCCATCCTTTATCTCTTTAAGTCACACACTTCCAAGTAAGGGATCCTTGCTTTCCTTCCTTCCTTATTTATGTCCAAGTTTTATTATATTATTATTACCTTTTATTTTAAATTAAAATTTTTGCGGTATGATTTTTCACCTCTCTTATACTTCCCTACTTAGGTTTGAATGATTATAGACTCCTTTATCTCTCATTAATGCCTCTCGTGTACACCTGTTACCATATCGAAATTCCGTAAGGGGTTTCTCTCTCCTCGTTTACATTCAAGTAATTATTTTATATTATGCATCTAAATTCCATTTCATATGTTGTTATATTATGTTCCATGACCCCCTTACTGTCCATTTCATGTAAAAATTATGAGATACCCCTTTCTCTCTCATTAACCTATTTTATGATTTTTATTTGACATCATTATGCTGCCGAAGTTACACCAAAATTTCGCATTCCAAACTCATCATGTTAGTGAATACCATACCCATTTCTCTATCAAGGGTATTCAACTTTATGAACATGTACTTATTGATTTAGGAATTACATTTATGTACTCCACATCACTTATTCATGGAATAAATTATAATGTTTAATGAATCCATGTCGTATGATCCATGTGGCATGCTTATGCATGAAATGAAATGTTTATAAAGGGTGTGCCCTGATAGTGCTCCAATACATTAGGTAAAGAATAGTATCATGATACGTCATGTGAAATTTGTTTTGACACGTGATAATTAATTTTCAATGAGGGTTTACTCATGCTAATTCAATTTTAATGGGGGTTTACTCATCCAATGCTAAGTACGAAGGAATATTGTGGTCATGTAAAAGACTTTTTTTAATAAAGATATTGTATTTTATGTTCTAAGTTGTTATGAAATGTTTATAATTTCCCAAGACACTAGACCTCTCGATCCTCAGAGTTTTCTTAAGTGAAATTTTATGTAATAAATCATGTTTAAGTGTGTAATAAAGAGCAGTTTTGTTATAGTTGGTATCAAAGGATAGGTTTTGTTATTTTTGGGATTAGGATTAGGAAACCCTAGTGAAAGCCTTAGGGATAAGACTAAGTATAATAAAATCATCCATAAATTTTCCTGAGTATAGATTAAGTGATTTATCAAGAAAATGCATCCCTATATGGATATGAAAAAGTAGAGGTGGCTCTAGCACAGATGTATATAGGTGTAAAACCTGAAAACACCACTTTGATCGAGACTCGAACGTGAAATGGAGCATGAAAACAGACCTTGATGAACTCTTTGTTCAACACTCCTAGGGGATATTCTTTGGTAAATTCATAATATTATAAGGAAACTTTATTAAGGGAATAAAAAAATTCCCCAAAGAATATATGTTGGGAAGTAGATCATTGATAACAAAGATTGAAGCCTATAAATTCATAAGTTAAGGAAATAAATGTAATTTATAAGTTATCACTTTTTGTATTTTTATTCCCCTTTATGTGTAACCCCTTAATTTCCTTTTATAATAGCCAATGGATGGTAACAAGAGGACTCATTCTAACAACGGATGCAAAGATCAATGTGATCATTGTTCTAATGAGATACACAATCCGATGGGAGAAGGAATCACAAACTTTATCACGATACTCACTTAGTTAACTCATTGTTAAAATATAAACATGGGTCAAGAGGATCTTCTAACCCCCCCCCAAGAAATAACAAGCTTCAACTAAGAGATTCATGAGACAAAGGACTCTTACATTTAATGGATCATATTATCCCTCAATTACATAAAAATAGATCAACTCTATTGAAAAGATCTTCTCCATCCTTCAATGTTCTAAAAAAGAGAAGGATATTCTAGTTTCTTATCATATGGAGGGTGAATATGATCAATGGTGGATGTTGATCAAAAATACGAAGCCTGAGGAAGAGATCAAGTCATTTGAATGGAAGGATTTCTGGAAAATGTTTTTTGATAAATTTTTTCCTTGCACCCTCTAACTTAAGTTGGAAAGGGACTTCCTTGCCCTCAAGAAAAAAGATGAATAATACATCATATCGTATGATGAAAACTTCATAAGGCTTGAATGATACACCTCTGTCTTTGTTGTTACCCCTGAATTCAAGGTTTATCGCTTCTTTACTAGGCTGAAACCTAGCCTACAGAAATCCCCAGCGATCTATGACTTTTATAGCTATGAGAAAATTTCCTGATTTGCCCTCAAAGTTGAAATAGAGATCGGAGAATCTCAGGGGAATCGTGGGGATAATAATAGAAAAGTGGACTTTAATTTTGGAGGTCCTATGGATAAATCCAATGGTGATAATAAATTCAATCACCCAACTTGACAAAGGTGCAGAAAGAAGCACCATGGAAATTACCTGAAAGGGACAAGGAAATGCTTTAGGTGTGGAAGAGAAGGGAACCTGTCCATTTACTGTTGGAAAGAAAAACCCTCTACTGTAACAGAGGAGAGGAACGCTCTGTTTGACCCTCAACGCATTGTTCATTGCTTCAACTACAAAGAACCAGGGAACTTCAAAAAACAGTTCCCTAAGCCAAGGGTTTTTGAAGTCAACCAACAACCTTCAAGGAAGCAAGGATGAGATTTTAACATCACTACCGCTCAAGTGAGCCTAAAAAATGAAGTGGTGAAAAGTACACTAGTTATTCATTCAATAATATCGAATATACTTTTTGATTATGGTTATATTCATTCTTTATATCCCAAAAGTTTAGTAGAACAATAACAACACCGCCACAAATCATGGAAGTAGAGATGTCAGTGAGAATGGAAAATGAGGAAATCATTGCACCCCATGAATATAGCTCCTCCCCTATTATAATTTGGGGATTTAACTTCCTGTAAAACCTTATCATACTCCCTATGGTGTAATTTGATTCAATTCTTGGCATGGATTGGATTTACCTATATAGAGACAACAAAAATTTCCGTGAGAGGGAAATCACTCTCCATTTGGCGAATCGACCCCCAATTCTGTAAGAGTGCAAGAAGGAGGATGAATCTTCTTCAGCACCATCATCTCAAGCATGGGTATTATCGACCTATGAGAATGTGTATCTTTCTTAGATGATTGAGTCTAATGGTGAAACCATCCTTGAATACATTTCTATTATAAGGGAATTCACTGAAGTGTTTCCTGAGGAATTTCGTGGCCTTTATCCTAAAAGAGATGTTGAATTCTCAATTGATCTTATACCTAGGGATTTTCCAATATCCAAGACTTTATATAGAATGGATATTGTGGAGCTTGAGGAGATACAGAAACAACTATAAAATAATCTAGATAAAGGGTTTATACTCCCAAGTTCTTCACCATGGGGTTTACCAGTCCTTTTCGTCAAGAATAATGATGGATCAATGTGCCTTTTCATTGATTATCATGAGCTCAACAAAATCACAATAAAGAACAAGTATCCTTTGACATAAATTGATGACTTATTAGATATGCTATGTAGAACACAATACATCTCTAAGGTGTATCTACAGTCATGATATTACCATGAAAGGGTGAATAAGGAGGATATCCCCAAGACTGTTTTTCGTACAAGGTACGAGCACTATGAATTAATAGTAAAGCCTTCTGGGCTCAATAATGCCCTAGAAATATTTATGGACTTGATGAATAGAGTCTTTAGAGATGACCTTGACAAATTTTTGGTAGTGTTTATAAAATATAATCTAATATGATCTAAAACCAAGGAGGATCATTAGGATCATCGAAGCACTGTACTAGAGACCTTGACAAAAGAGAAACTCTATGAAAAGTACAGGAAGTGTGTGTTCTGGTTGAAGGAAGTCTCATTCTTGGGTCATATCATCACAAGAAATAGGATATCTGTGGATACCTCTAAGAAAAATCCAATTGAGGGATGGATGTGGATAACATCTATGATGGATATCCGTAGCTTCCATGGGTTAGCTGGATATTATATATGATTTTTGAGAAATTTCTCACGATTGTCAAACCCTCTTACCAAGATAACTCGAAAGTGAGTCAATTTTTCTAGGAGTGATTAATGTGAAGAGGACTTCAAATAGTTGAAAATTAGGCTTATCACTGCACTTGTTCTCACACTACCCACAAGTGGAGAAATTTTTGTGGTATTTGGTGATGCTTCGAAGAAGGGCCTCAGCTGTTTGTTGATGAAAAATGACAAAGCTATTGCCTATGATGAAAGGTAATTGAAATTTCATGATAAAAACTATCCAACACATGATCTAGATTTGGCTGTAGTAATCTTCACTTTGAAAATTTGGCGACATTACCTATTTGGGGAGAAGTGTGAAATATATACAGATCACAAAAGCCTCAAGTATATATTCCCATAGAAATAGTTGAATACATAGAAATGAATATGGTTAGAGCTGATCAAATACTATGACTGCTCAATCCATTACCACCCTGGGAAAGAGAACAAGGTAGAGGATTCTCTAAGTTGAAAGGACCAAACAATTCTATCATTAATAAGAATTGAAAAGGATCCAATCTTCTTAGATTTGATGAATATGGACATGAGAATCATAAATAAGGGAACATCATCAATACTTTCACAAATTATTGCTCAACCATATATTTTGGAAAGGTTAAAGGATACTCAAAAGGATGTTGTGGGAATTTAGAAGATAGTGGAAACTATAAAAAAAGGTAAATCCTCAGAGTTCAATGTTAATGAAGAAGGAATTTTGAGATTTTGGACAAGACTATATGTTCCATAAAATCTGGAGTTAAAGAATTAAATTTTGGATGATGTGCATAGTTCAAATTCATCCATTAACCTCATAAACACAAAGATGTATCGAGATATCTAAGATCATTATTGGTGGGATAACATGAAGAAGGGGATCTCTGAGTATACATCAAAGTTCTTGGTATGTCAGTAAGTGAAGGATGAGAGGCAGAAGTCTAAGGGTATGATGAAACCATTACCCATACCAATATGGAAATAGGAGAACATCTTCATATAATTTATCACCAGACTTCTAAATACATCCAAAGGAAACAATGATATCTAGGTTATTGTGGATTGTCCTTTAAAGACTGCACACTTCATTGTAATTCAAGAGGATTTCTCATTTGATCAACGGGAATAGATATACATAAGAGAAGTGGTAATTATGTATGGAGTTACACTATTTATTGTATTCGATTGAGATCCAAGATTCACTTATAATTTCTAGAAGAGTCTCCAACACACTCTAAATATTAATCTGAACAACATTACAGCTTATCACCCTCAAACTGATGGCTAATCTGAGCAAACTATCCAAACACTTATGGGCATGTTGAGAGAATGCTCAGTGGACTTAAAAGGATGATGGGATCAACATCTGCCTCTGGTTGAGTTCTCTTACAATAATAGTTTCCAATCAAGCATCCAAATGGATCCTTATGAAGCCCTTTATGGGAAGAGGTGTAGAACACTGGTATGTTGGGATGAAGCTGGGGAACAAAAACTCCTAGGTCTAGAAATTGTCGAAGAAATGGTGGAGAAGGTTAAGACTATCCAACAACACATTAAAGATACTCATAGTTCATAGAAGAGAAATGATGACATTTTTTTATGAGACCTAGAGTTTGAGGTTGGAGACATGGTATTCATCCGTATATCACCATGGAAAAGAGTTATGAGATTTGGGAAGAAGGTGAAGCTTATTCTAATGTACTTCGTCCCTTTTGGGATCCTTGATCACATTGGAGTAGTGGCCTATCTACTAGCACTCCCAATGAACCTATCTCAAGTACATGATATTTTCCATGTATCACTCTTGAGGAAGTATACTCCTAACCCATCACATGTACTCAATCTATAGGTGGTACCATTGGAGAATGACCTCTCCTATAAAGAGAAGTCGTTGAAGATCTTAGATTGTAGGGAAAACGTTCTACGAAATAAGACAATGCCCCTCATCAAAGTGTTATAGAGATACCACAAATTTGGAGAAGAAACGTGTGAATCAGAGGAAGTGATGAAGAATAGATACCCTTATCTGTTTTAGTGTGGGAAAAGGAAATTTCAGTAGTGAAATTTCTTAATGGGGGGAGATTGTAAAAATCCAAAATCTTATTAATGAAAATTCCACTTAATCTAATTAAATTTCTTATTATGTAAATTGGTTATAAAAAACATATTAACTTCCTTGGTTTTAAGATTTTGGATTTTAAAATACCATTAAGAATTGTTATTGTTGTTAATATAGTTGTTGAATAGTGATCACAAGATTAGTATTAATATAGGGCTTTAACAAATCCAATTCACTCAGACAGAGTAAGTGATGGTCTCGTCCAGTAGAATTAATCTATACGAAGCCCATTTTTCAAATATTGAAAAGGATGTAGCATCACTGGGATTCTCTCTTGACCAAGCCCAAGACGAGATTCAACACATTAATCTTGAACGGAACCACCTATGGGAGAAGTGGAAGTTAATAGAGATTACCACTCTAGCGATGTTATCCGAGCAGCCCCAAGAGTCTATCATTGTCTTGCACCTTACCCTTAGGTCTTATGTGGGTGTTATAAGGGGTTATGTAACAAGAACCTATCACTATAATAATGTGAATTATTTTTTATAGAATAAATAATATACATTCATTTTATTATTGTTACTCTGTGAATAGTTTTTAAATCACAAATAGTTTTTTTAGTTAATATTTAAATTAAAATAAGAAATATATTTTGATGAATTAATATATTTTTGAATTAAATAATATTTTAATAAAATATTATTACTTTATTAATTTTTATTAAATATAAATGATCATATAATTTTAATGAATACAATTGTAATTTTTATTAAGGTTTGAAAATTGTTTTTGTCAAAACTCATGAATTTCTAATAAATATCAGTTTTTATTTCAAAAGTAAAAAATTAAAATATTTATAAAATTATTTAGACAAGATGAATATTATTTTTTTAATCAGGATGTCAACATTATCCAATGGTGAATTTTTCATAATTTTCTAAGACAGTCAAATTTTTGGGTAAAAATTAAATTCCAAATAAATATATAATGTGTTTTATGACATCATAATGACCCAATAGTGATGTAACAAAATTCTATAAAAGGTATATTTGGAAAATATATCTTTTACCTTTAAAATAATGTGATTTTATATTTTTTTTATTAATTTTATGGTGCCTTAGTGAACCCTCCAATACTTATAAAATATTTTATCTTTTTAAAATGATTTCTTTGAGAGTGTGAATCACATCTAAATAATAAAGCCTAATATTTTAATTATTTAGGCCATTGGTATTATAAAATAATGTTTTCTACTCCACTTTGGAAAAAAAACATGGGTAAAAACTATGATATGGTTTGTGGTTTTGATTATTTTAATTTGTAGTGTCCATAACCTAAATAATAAAGAATTATCTCTCATTTTCTATATAAACCCACTCAATATCTCATTACACTTCACTAAAACCATTTGTAGCACATACCTAATCGGACCTCCTCTCTCTAGAAACCTCCCAAGGCTACCCAAGCTCTCAATAATCCCTCTTTAAGCTCTTTATCTCACACACTTCCAAGTAAGGGATCCTCACTTTCCTTCCATCCTTATTTATGTCCAAGTTTCTTTATATTGTTATGACCTTTTATTTTCAAATAAAAATGTTGGGGTATGATTTCACACCTCCCCTGTACTAACCTCCTTATGTTTTAATGATGATATACCCCTTTATATCTCATTAATACCTCCCGTGTACACCCATTACCATGCCAAAATTCTGTAAGGGATTTCTCTCTCCTCATTTACATTCAAGTAATTATTTTATATTATGAATCTAAATACCATTGCATATGTTGGGAAATTATATTACATGAACCCATTACCATCTATTTAATTTATAAATGATTATATACCCCTTTCTCTCTCATAAACCTATTTTATGATTTCTATTTGACGTCGTTGTGCTGCCAAAGTTACACCAAAATTTTCAATGCCTAAATCATCATGTAAGTGAATACCATACCCATTTCTCTATAAAGGGTATTCACCTTTATGCACATACACTTGTTTATTGAGGACTTAAATTTATGTATTCCACATCTCTTATTCTTTGAATAAATTATGATGTTTAATGAATCCATGTTGTATGATCCATGCGACACACTTATGCATGAAATGAAATGTTTATAAAGGGTGTGCCCTGATAGCGCTTCAATGCATTGGGTAAAGAATAGTATCATGATACGTCATATGAAATGAATTTTGACTCATTGTAATTTATGTGAAATGAGATTTTACCCATGATAATTCAAGTATAAGGAAGTTTTACTCATGATCCATGTGAAATGAGCCTTGCCTCGTGCTAATATCATGTTAAATGTTGTTGCCACATTTCTATGTTATAGTAATCATGCTCTATCATGACTTCATGTTCATGATTATATTATTCTCCATTTATATGACTATTACCTAACATGTATTGTATTCTTCATGTTATGCCTTGTTTACTCCCATACTGGGCTATATAGCTTACCCTATTCTTATGCATATCCTCAGGTTATCTCATGCAATGCAAAGTACAAAGGAATGTTGTGGTCATGTAAATGGCGTTTTCAATAAATATGTTGCATTTTATGTTCTAAGTTTTTATTTAATATTCCTATTTCTCCAAGACACTAGACATATCGATCCTCGGAGTTGTTTTAAGTGAAAATTTATGTAATAAATCATGTTTAAGTGTGTAATAAAGAGTAGGGTTGTTATATTTTTCACAAATGGGACACCCTTGTGTTCCTTTAATGATATATCCTGAAAAATTTCCATATGTAGGAAATTAAATTATCATCCCGTACAATATTTCTATCAAATTTAAATCTTATTTTATATAACCATCATACATCATAACACTTTAATCCCAAAATAATTTCATTTCATCAATCAATGGAGTCAAATAAAAATAAATATCATTACTCGATTGTTTTGATCCTAATATAAGTAGAGATAAAATAATGTATTTTCATTTTATGAATAACCATTATGGAAAGTTATAATTTACTAACATAATCATCCATGTAATGTGAGTGGTGATTTGAAAACCAAAAGGATCCACTCCATTTATAGGTAGCACAAGATAAAGGTTTCTCAACTTATTTCCAAATTTAGGATACTCATGATAAATTCTCTTCCACTAAGAAGATTCTATCAGGGGACAAAGTTTCTTATATTTATTTATTGTAACTACATGGAACTTCAATTGTCTTGAAGTATCCACACTTCTATATAGGCAACTAAACATTGGAATGATTGGAAATTACCATACAACTTTAATAGGACCCAGTTAATCTTTCTTAAATTGAGAATTACCACACTTTGGGAATTATTTAAGTGATATGTAGTCCTTGAGAAATAGTATACAGTCATTTGGGAAGGCATGTATTCTTTCAAAGATCATACCCATTGAACATATCATTTATTTAGCATCATATATTTGGAAAGGAAGATCATTATCTTCTAAGATCATATCATTCAAGAGATAAATTAGTTCAGTAATAATAGAATCACTCCATTTATTTACAGATTTTGAAATATATAGCTTCAATATGGATAGAAATGTTATATATTTAGTATAATCATCATACAATGTAACATTTTCACAAGTCTTTAACTTATCAAACAATTTTTTACAATAATGAAGTTCAGAACTATAATTATCATTTCCTCAATATAATCTTCATCCTAATTCACACCTATAATCACATCATCAATACAATCTTTATCTTTTTCCATACTTGAAATCATATCAAATGATCTATAAAACACAATATTATCCTAGTAACCAGCTATATAAAGTTTTTTCTTGTGTTTATTTCTACATTTATAACATAGATATATTATGTGATAGATAAAATTGTTCTTCCAACTCCTCTAGACTAAATATTTTTGAATAATAATTGTGTAAAAATGGACAAAGGATTTGAGAAGGGTCATATGTATGATGTTTTTTAAACCTGATTAAATTTTCAACTCATCCTCATATTCTTTTGTCATACGATTGGAATCTATCAATTTTTTATTCATATACATTCTATTTGATTTGGTAATATTGATATTTAACAAAATAAATAAATCATAAAAACAATTTCATAGAAAAATTTTGTCTTATGATTAAAATATTAGTGTAAGGTAAGTTTATTAGTGGTTATGATTTTAAAGATATAAATTGGTTTATTAATGGTTATGATTTTATAAATGTGGGTTATAATTAATATTTTATATATTATATGAACCTAATATACTATCTCTTGCACTAATTTGAGTCCCAAGAGAGGCCTATACCCTATCAAAACCCAATGTGGTGGTGATAAACATATAACCTTTAGTACAGAGCTTCAAAATTAGCTATTTATATCAATGATTGATCACATTTTCTATAAAAAATTAAAATTGTTTAGGTTTAAAATCATATTTCTCAATGTTTAGAACAATATACTTTCTAAATTTTGGTTTCCTAAAAAGAAACCAATATTGAAAGATGATACCCTATTGTTCACTAAAAATAAAATACACAAGGTAATGTCATGTTTTAAAAAGACATTGTAGTTTTTATAATGCCCCGAACCCAATTACCCAAAGTCAGTGCATTATTACATAACATTAACATGATACGAGGAATCATGTCCTGAAAGACCTGTTAGTTTAGTATCCTTGGAAGTACTAGATACATACAAAATTTTTACATTACATTATGAAATGAAAAATAACAACATTGTGTCTCCTTTTAACACATTCCTCTCCCTTAGACTATCCCTGCAGGTCAGTCATAATATATTTCTTCACATCCTGAGAAAAATAAAACATAAGAAATGGGTGAGCTTATATGCTTAGTAAGGATAACAATATAGTGGAAACTATCATAAATAAGCATAAATATTTAATTAAATGTAAAAGAATAAAACAAAATCCTTTTAAACTTAAACATTAACCTAATATGGAAAAGATAAATCAAATAATTTCATTTACTTATTCACATAGATATTCTACTAGTCGAATAATCACATATAATATCAATATCCAATTTCATAATGATAGAATGCATAATGTTGGAGATCATAACCACATAGTTAAGGAATCGTGCCAAGACTATAAATAAGATTTTGTCAAGGACTTATTCCAAGACACTAGTTTGTCTCCTGAGACCTACTAATGCATCGAGGAGCTATAGTAGGCTATACCCATCACTTAATAATTCCAATGCATTCCTCGTATGAAAAGGTTAAAACATTACATAAACATTTGTATTAAAACTAGCATACAAAATGTAAATACTTTATCCATAAACCATGAATGGTATAAAAATAACACATCCATAGTCAAACATATCAAAAAACCTTCAATACAATACGGAAGATTGTATCATAATAAATCAATTTCAAACAAATGTAAAATCCATCAAAGGATGTTGACATAGATGAAATCAAAACTATTTGAGAGAAATATCTCTTTCTATTTTGAAATCATTTAAAAGTAACATAATTATAAAAGAAAATATTTATTTTAAAAGTATTCTTATAATATTTTAAGTAAATATTTGAAGGTGTTATAATGGTGGAAAATAGCCGCACCCACCATCTAAGTTAAAAAAACATTCTTACCTTAATTTTTTGAAAAGTTCCTAAATTACCTTGTTTAGAAAACGAAGGAAAGATTCATTTCAAACAATTTTATAAAAAGTCAAACAAGAGTATGAATGACTTTAACCCATAATCTAGCAAATAGTAAAAAAAATTGAAATAAATTTTTTAGAAACACAGATGTGGATGATAAAGAGGTACCAGTAGATACTTACATATAAACAACCTCAAATAATAAAGAAATTGTAAAATTAACCCTTAGCTTGTACTTTTCCTTGGTCAAGGGTAATTCAAACTCTTGTATAATAGTTAAATCATTGTTATTAAATTACACAAGAACCAAATACATAAATATGATATCATATATGATCTTTTAATATTGATTTGTTAATAATATTTCAATAGTATCATTGTTTCGGGTGTTAACTGATTCATTTTCATTTATATGCTTGGTTACGTAAGCCATGTTTTTTATAGAAAGGGTTTATTTGATTCATATCCAGCATTATATTAGTTCTTAAACATTATTTTTAATCATAAAACAAAGAATATTCTTGAATGGTTATGATGGGGAACAAATTTCACGTGTTTGTGGAGACGGTAATCTGTACGTACTCAAGAGCGACAATATCATTCTGTTGATAGTGAAATAGTATGTAATTGGATGGTATATCATATATAAAGATTAATTAACATGTTATATTTATTATTTAAATCAGTTATACTCATTATTATACCCATCCAAATAATTAAGTGGTTGAATAACAAACTACACCATGATGTGGTGACGGTAAGTCGTACGTACACACGTATGGTGACTTGTCATTCATAGGATGGATAGAATAATGAATATGGTTGTACCATATTTATAATAACATCACAATATGTATAAGGTACTAGATTTATTATTTTGGTATGGAAACAACAAAGAAGGAGGAAGTGGAAGAAGAAAATAACTTTGAAAGAGGTGGTGAAATTATTACCTCTTCTTTGGGTGTTTCCTTTTGAGTTGATCAAAAGGTCTCCTTAGGTTGGATTTCTGAAAAAATTAAGGACTCTAGGAAAAAGTGAGGTTATTTTGAAAAATATTTTAACAGGGTTTGGCAGAGCCAAATGGCTTGGGAGATGTGATTTTGAGAGAAGGGGAAGTACCCTTTTATAAGAGAGGTGAGGGTCACTTTAGGAAAAGCTTGAAATATTATTTTATTATACAATCATATTCGGTTTATAATGGATCCAAAAAGATTTATTTCATGTATATGGTGGGGCAGGGTCGAAATCATATCAACCAATAGGTTTTAGATAGGTTTAGGTCACCATATTAACCTTATCTTTTAAATTTAACTCTTAGTTAAATAGTTTAACTTTTACCATGTATTCTTGTATTATTATAATAAATGATTAATAAACTTACTACAAAAAGACAAGAGAACCCCAAGTGGTTAATTATTGATATATCTAACCATATATTAGTCCTTTGGCCAAAACATAGATTTTTAGGAATATTATATCAATTAATAATATAATATTTGTTTTAAAAACTCATTTATGTCAATTTTGACACGATTTTGTATTTTGTTTTTGTGAAAGTCATAACAACTTTATCACTTCGAAAAAAAAATATTTAATCAACCATATTATGTCATATTAACCTAGAAAATTATTTGAATTCATCAAAAGTCTCAATTTAAATTTATTTTTATATTTATAATATCAATTATTTTAATCTTTCATTAATAAGGTAATTACTACATCATCATTGTGTCTTAAATAAATTTAATTATTTAATGTCTAAAAATTATAAATAAAATACCATTATGTAGGAAATCTTTTTATATTTCTAATTAATATTTATAGTCGAAGTTATCTTATGTATAACCCTATATTAAAAATGGTTCGGTTATTAAACTTTGAATTTAACACTTTTAACTCTTATTTAAATAAAATAATAATAAATTTTATAATTTAATCCAAGTAGACCAAAAGGATCATATTTTATTCTTAAGGTTGATTTTGGTCAAAAAAAACTTATCCAATATAATTAGGACATGTGTTAGGGTAATTATAATATCATTTTTACCTTTAATTACCCTATTTACTTTTAACCATGGTAAATAAAAGTCAAAAATTACTATTCACAAAAAATTATTTTCATCATATTGAACCACGTTTTACTTGATGATGTCATTCGTGTCTCTCAGATTTTTTAAATTCAATTCACAGAAACGGTAAAATTGTGTTTTATGCAAATTTTCAAATGTGCCTATAAGGTGGGTAAAAGACGTTAAAAATTAATAAAATTTTATACATTTAATTTTATTATAAAATGACTCTAATGAATTAAATTAAACTTATATAGGTATTATAAATCTATTTTGACCTAAAATAAATTTAAATAATATAAATAATTATTTAAATAAAAAGTAGGTTTTAAACAATAACGCCATGTTTTTCACTATTCATCAAAAATTGAAAGTTTTCAGAAAAATAACAAAAATTCACCCTAAGCTAATTTTGATATTCCAAATCCAAAAAATGAAGTCCATTTTAAAAAAATTACATTTATAAAATTTTAAAAAGTGGGTATTACTATTCATAATGGCTAGTTTTATTGGTCGTGGTGTGCTAAAACTCCAAGTTGCATACAGCGCAAGCTATTGCATTATTCAAAGAGAAACGTACTGTGGAAGCTTGGGGTGTTACATTCTTCCCTCCTTAAAATAATTTCATCCTTAAAATATCTATAATACCACTGTATAAAAATATTTGGGTGGTTCTTCATCATAAGTTCCTCATCTTCCCACGTTGCCTCTTCAATCTTTTGGTTTCTCCATAGAACTTTTATCAGATAAGTCGTCCAATTTCTCAACACTTGTTCTCTATTATCAAGAATCTTGACAGGCTCTTCACAATAACACAGATTGGGTTCGAGTTCTATTTATTCATAGATGAGTACATGCGTTGGGTCAAGCATGTATTTTCTCAATAGTGATATGTGGAACACATCATGAACTTTGGTGACACTTGGTAGTATTTCCAAATAGTAAACTATAACTCCAATTATTTATAGAGTTTTGAAGGGTTCGATGTACTTTAGACTTAATTTTCCCATCTTACTAAATCGTATAACACCCTTCCATTGAGATACCTTCAAGAAAATAGGATCTCCTACATGAAATTCCAAATATTTCCTTCAGTTATCGGCATATTTATTTTGCCTAATTTGAGCTTCTTTGATGTGGGTTTGGATAACCTTCACCTTTTCCATTATTTCCTCAAAAAGTTCTAGGCCTGTGAGTTTTCTTTCACCAACATCATCCCAAAAAGTTAGTGTCCAGCATCTCTTTGCATATAACGCCTCATATGGTGTCATCTGAATACTTGAATGGAAGCTGTTGTTATAGGAAAATTCAACCAGAGGTAAATATTGATCCCACATATTTTGAAGGTCAAGCGAGAAAGATCTCAAAATGTCTTCTAAGGTTTGAATAGTCTGTTCTGATTGTCCCTCAGTTTGAGGGTGGTAGGCAGTGCTCAGACGGAGTTCAGTATTCAGGGCCTTCTGAAGACTTTTCCTGAATCTTGAGGTAAAATGGAGATCACAATTAGAAACAATCAATATGGTTACTCCATGAAGTCTTAAAACTTCATTAATATATAGTCTTGATAAACGTTCAAGTTGTAAATCTTATCTTATAGAAAGAAAATATGTTGACTTGGTATTACGATCAACAATGACCCATATTGTATCATTTCTTCTAGGATTATTTGGTTGTACCATGAAAAAATCCATCGTAATATCATCCCATTTCTACTCGGGTATGGGAAGAGGTTTCATGACTCCTCTAGGATGTTGTCTTCTAGCCTTCACTTGTTGAAAAATCATACATCTTGACACATAATCAGCAATCTACCTCTTCATGTTGTCCCACCAAAAATGTTCCTTCAAATCTCTATACATCTTAGTGCTACCAGGGTGTATAGATAAATTGGAGCTATGAGCATCATCCAAAAATTCAATTTTAGATCAGGTATGTTAGGAACACAATGTCTCTTCCCAAATTTCAAAATTCCATCTTCAAATAATAAGTCAATCAATATCCCATCATTCACAACTTTAATTTTCTTTTGAAACTTCTCATCATCAGTCTGAGAACTTTTTATCCATTCCAATAAATATGGTTTTTCAACCATTTGAAAAAGTATTAATGTTTCACCATCTATGATTATTCCCATATCCATTTTTACTAGATCCATGAACATAGGATCCCTTTCAACTCTCATCTTGTTCAAAACTCCATGATCCATTCTACTCAAAGAATCTACCACCTTATTTTCCTTCCCCATGTGATAGTGTATAGTTTAATCATAATCCTTGAGTAGTTAAATCCATTTCCTTTACCTCATGTTGGGTTCTTTTAATGATAAAATATAATTCAAACTCTTTTGATTAGTATATATCTCACATTTTTTCACCATAGAGATAGTGTCTCCATGTATTTAAAGAAAATATTACATATGATAATTCAAGATCAGGAGTGGGATAGTTTTTTTCATAAATTTTTAACTGTCGTGATGCATAGGCAATAACTCTATCATTATATATAAGGACACAACCAAATCCTTTCTTTGAATCATCACTATAAATAATAAACCCATCATTCCCTGATAATAGAGTCAAGATAGGAGCATTGGCTAATTTTCACTTCAGTTCTCCAAAACATTCTTCACACTCTTTTTTCAAAACAAATTTAACCCCTTTACGTGTGATCTTGGTTAATGGGTTATCCAATTGGGCAAAATTCTAGACTAAATGTCGATAATAACCTGTTAAACCAATAAAACTGCATACCTCAGTTATACTTATCGGTGCTGGAAATTCTTGGATTGCCTTAGTGCTTGAAGGATCGACAGAGATTCCATCCTTGGAGACAATATGGCCAAGAAAATAAATCTCCTGAATCCATAATTCACACTTGCTAAACTTCCCATATAATTCATTTCTTCTAAGATTCTTTAGAATACTGCGTAAGTGATTTTCATGATCTTCATAAATTTTGGAGTATACCAAGATATCATCAATAAATATCACTAAAAATTCATCATGATATTCCTTGAAAACACTATTCATTAGATCCATGAAAAGAGAGGGTGCATTAGTCAGTCCCAAAGGCATTACTGTAAAATCATAATGCCCATACCTGGTATGAAATGATGCCTTCGGAATGTCTTCCTTCATCACACACAACTGATGATATCCATCTCTAAGGTCAATCTTTGAAAAATATTAAGCTCCATGAAGTTGGTCAAATAAATCATCAATGTGAGGTAGTGGATACTTGTTCTTTATTTTTATAGCATGGATATCCCTGTAGTTAATGCACAACCTAATAGATCCATCTTTCTTCTAAACAAAAAATAATAGGGGCTACCCATGGAGAACCACTAGGGAGAATAAATCCATTATTACTCAATTACTCTAGTTGTTTCTTTAGTTCCACAAATTCCACAGTGGTCATTCTATAAGGGGTCTTCGATATGGGCCTTGAACCAGGAATTAAGTCAATAGAAAACTCAATTTCTCATTTTGGAGGATATCCAGGTGAATCCTCTGGAAACACATCAACAAGTTCTTGCACAATAGGTATGTCCTCTATTTGAATATTAATTTCCCCACCCAATGTTATTTCACTATCTTCCTCCCCAATAATTGAATTTAGTAGAGCTGCTCGAGGTGAATATAGATAAGAATCAGGTGGTGACGTTTCTGCTCTAAAGATAAGGTACTCCTTATCATCATCAAAAAATTTAACCTCCTTCTTATTACAATAATTTTTTTGTATCATGGTCTGAAATCCAATCCATACCAAGGATTATATCAAATTCAATCATGGGAATGATAGTGAGATCAGTAGATAAAGAATATTTATATTCCTTAATTGGAACTGATTCACAAAACATTATTGCAATGATACATCCCTTATGAGTTTTTACTAACAACTCCCTTGTTAAATAAAATTGTAAATATCTAATTTTCTTAGAAAACTGGGATGATTTTAAAAAATATGATGATCCATACTCAAACAAAGCATTGGATAAATTTGAGGAAACCATTAAATTACCTGCCACCACGTCATTCAGAGCTTCAACCTTAGAAGTAGTGATTGCATAAGCTTTGCCTTACTCCCTTGGCCTTTTCTGAGGTAAGTTTCCTTGGTTCTTAGGACATTCGTTTGCATAATGCACCATTTCTCTACAATTGTATCATTCAACGTTGACATCCTCTTTCTTTCCCTTTCAATCACGAGCTTGGTGGGCATTTTCACCACACTTTTAACAGTCTCTCATTCCCTTCAGGCAAGTACCAGGTAATTTCTTCCCATATTTACTGTAGGATGGAAATTAAAATTTTCCCTTCTTCCCCTTATTTACATTTCAAGAGTTTTCAGCAGATCTCTTCTTCTCTTACATTGCTTTAAAGTCATAAGACTTAGAGAATTAATTATCAGTTTTGATAGCACATGAGACAATATCTTCATACAATGAGAAGGATTGTGAGACTAATGCTCCAAGGGGAAATGGTTTTAACCCATAAAATAATCATTCAATCTTACTCCTTGGGTTATGTATATAATTAGCAGCATGCCTTTCTAACCTTGTAAAGTTAACCTCATACTTTGCTATATTCTCATCCTCCTTCTGCCTCAGACTCAAAAATTGTCTTTCAATATCCGTTTGATGTTCACAAGGAAAGTATTTTTCTAGGAAAATATCTTTAAACTCCCTCCATTACATATTTGATACTTCTTCATCCTCCTTTGTGTTTTGAATTAATGACCACCATTGATTTGCATCTCCTGTGAGGCGAAAAACTGCCATGACCACTTTTTCCCTTTCGCTACTCCCCAATGTATGAAATATTTTCTCTATGTAACTTATCCATTTCTTAGATAAAAAAGGATTTATAGTCTCATTGAATGTTGGTTATTGTTGCCTCATAAAGCAGTCTAACATTGATCCTCCTCATTGTGGATCAGGGTGCTCCATATGGGTAAGGTTATTATTCATAACCTGAGTGAGTTTTCCCAGTATGGTGATAAGCTGATCAGCACTAGTTGCATAACCAGCTCCCCTATAATTATATTGAGTAGGAGGGAAATCCATACGTGGATTACATGTATTGATATAGTTTCCATTCCTTATACTAGGAACCATTTCTATCTATTCCATGTATTGGGTTCTCATGTTTTAGGGGGGTTGTGGAATGGTAATAGGTCATTCAGTTGGCGTTCGCCCTCCCCTTACTCTCCTTTAATCCCTATCATCAAGGGACGGTTTTGATGTGGTCCTAAATGTGATTTGAGGTAATATCATCCATTTTTATTTTGTTTTTCTATTCTCTTCATATAATTCTAATTTGTTTTCAAATTCGGATAGGGTTTATGGATTATTTCTAATGGATCGTGGTGATAATAATCTTGATCAATAAAGTTTTCATGTGTGGTGTCTAGAGGGTGTCCCGAGATAGAATCTACACATTGTTGCATGCTATTTCAATGATGGTACAACACCATATCCTTTTATTTATGTTTTTATATTAAATTAAACTAATTGGGATTTTAAATGAGTTTTTCATGATAGTTATTTTTGATGGGATGGTGTCGTGGGTACACTGTGAACCTTCAATGTGTTGTTAAGTGATATTTAAGTGTGATAACGACACCCGATGAGATTTTAGGAAATTATGCATACTTGAATTGTTTTAAATAATTAATGTTTGATAATTATTTATTGTTTCATTTTGGTATGATATAGGTTCTTTGGAGTTGTTTCAAGATTCGAAAAGGCTTTGATGAGTCTTGGTAGATCTTAGTGAGAGGTTAACTCTATGTTTGAGGTAGGTGACCCCTATAATTCAAGTGATTTTTTTGTTAATTCATGAGTGTGCATGCCTACATAACTAATTGGGTTTGAGAATGGGTTTAAGGACTGAGGGTTCCCAATGTAAATGAGATATCATGGTGTTGGGCCTCATATGCTTTGAATAAGTTTTCTTAAACACTTAGTTGCATTTTAGATCACCTGGTGATGGTGTATCCATTGGGTAAGTGTGATTAGTGAGTTTATTAGAGGTAATATATGGTTTGTGGGTTTTAGGAAGAGTTATAGAAATTTCAAGTGGTTCCCTAGGGATATTATATTTTAATAAGTTCCTTTAGAATGGGTATTAATGGATGAGATGACTTTATATCTCGCATGTGTATAAGATATCCATCCTAAGGCCGAACGAGAGTCTATGTATGTGAGATGAGTGGGGTAAGTCCTCTGGGACTAGACACGATGTAACAGAAATGGGTTTTATAGTGAACCATATTTTCATATATAGATATTTCATCGTATTAGATGAATATTTATTACATAAAATTATGATCCATGACAGAACCATAAAAGTTTGGTTTCTTTGGAAACCTGTATATATAAACAACTAGTATATAAAAGATGTAAATCATCTCCCACATAGTTATTCACAACTAACACCATTCTTATACAAGTTATACTTAAAAACTTCTTCATATCCTAGGGAAAAGAAACATAATAAAGTGTCATCTCAAATTCTCAGTAAGGGAAAACAAGGAATATATCAATGATCTTATAAACATAACATGCGCAAAATAGTATGAGAACATGTTTCTAACAATTTAAAACCATACCCATAAAATCATAGACCATAAAAATGATTCATGGTATAAAGATATTCAGTTTTTAACACATGAATAATGATGTAATCAAAGAACATGATCCATGATAGCATAACATTGTTATAAGACATAAGTTTTTTTAATACACATAAGCATAGAAAATCATTTCCTTAGTTAAGTATCTCTTCCAAGACTACCATAGTGGATTGGTTTCACTCCCTATTATATCATATCCTTAATCCAGATTCACTCCCCAGGCTATCATAGTAGATATAGTCCCTTACGGAATTGGGTTCACTTCTAATTCCAGTTCTTATTATCTCATGAGATATCCATCATTACCCAATTCATTATAGGGATACATAATTCTATTCTAGACCATCACATAATAATAATCCATTTATATAACAATCTAGATTTTACAATGATTTATGGAACCTTTTATTTCTGTTTAATTACTTAAATTTATATTAATGGAAGTTCTCTACAGTTTAAATAAGGTTTTGGAAGTGTTTAGGGATTGTTCGGAGCCTGCAGCTCCAGCTTTCTAAGGAAATAGCAGAGGCACACTGTTAGTTCATGATTAGTACTAACCATGCACCTCAAACCATGTGTCCCTATAAGGGAGATGTATGATTTTTCTAAACTATGAAAGTAGATTGGGTGGTGTGAGGCTGAGACATAGTGTGTGCATGGGATGCACATGGTTTGTCTAACTATTTGTTGTAGACTATGTGGGGTGTGTCCCTCGGACAGTGGGGTGTGCATGGTTGGCACATGGTTTGGCCTACTATGTGGACAAACCATGTGAACATTAAATTTTTGGTGAAAATATCATTTTTACCTACCTCAATTTAACTCACCCCTCCTTCATTCATTCATATCCATGCGAACAGTAGCCCTATCTTATCCTAGGGAGTTCTGCTCAAGCCTAGCCTAGGCTTTGAAGTTGTTTCTCTACTCGTCCTCTGATTCGAGTGTCATCTGTCACATTGGATTACTATAATTATTCTCTCTATTCCTCTTTCAAATTCCATCATTTTTCTTCCCATTGATGGGTTTATTTTTTTATGAGCTCGTATGCCCTATTTTCAGGGTGTTCATATATTATTATGTTTTCTTCCAATTTGTACCAATCCAAGGGCCGATACATGATCAGTTTTCTACCATAGGTATAAGGTAGGTGTTCTATACCTTTTCCCTAAGTTCTATTCTTTTATTAAGTTATCAATATTATGCCACATGTTAGACCTTCCAGGAATTAATCATAAATTATTTAAATGTATTAATTAAATTTTTATAACCTTAATAGGTTTCCCTTATATCAATTAGACTTGGTTAGAGGTGCCAACCTCAAACTAAACTACCCATAAGGTCTGTTCTTTTATATTCCATGTATTAAAGTCACCCCTTTGGGTGTGTAAGATCTACATCTATTAGTGGGGGCCTATTTAAATTATGTGAGGTGATTGGATATGGACATGCCTCCTCTATTAGGATATTAAATGTTATTAAAGTGATTAAATATTTGGTTTTAAATGAAAATGTGGAATGAGATGGATATTCTCTTGGCTTGATCCTTTTTATATTGATAGATGTGATTGTGTATGGTCACTGACATTTCCCTTTTCCTTATTATATAGCTTGTTTGATGTTTTCCATCTCAATATAGCACCAAATACTTATGAAGGTATGGAACCTATTTCATTATGTCATGGAACCAAATAGGGGATCAAGGTATGGCACCTATAACCCCTAGATATTAACTACTTATAGTACGAAACCGGTTAGGGGATTAAGGTATGGTACCTATGACATATAGGTATGATTACTTACGGTATGGAACCGATGAGGGATTTTGAAGTATGGAACCTAAGACTTTTATGTGCATTCATATTTTTAGATATAGGTCACCCTAGTTATACACCTTGGGACATGGACTATGTTGGTCTAATATTATTCTGACATTACTATTGGATGAGTTCCTTGGACTGTAACTATTTTCTCATGTGACGTATGTCGAGATAGAAGTTACCTACTATTAACAATATATACATATATATATATATATTAATTTTCATCTTCCATAGCCTATTCTTATTAGCTTTTACCATGTATTCTTGTATTATTATAATAAATGGTTAATAAACTTACTATAAAAAGCCAAGAGAACCCCAAGTGGTTCATTATTGATATATCTTACTTTATATATGTCCTTTGGTCAAACCTTAGATTTTAGGAATATTATATCAATTAATAATATAGTATTTGTTTTAAAAACTCATTTATGTTAATTTTGACACTATTTGGTATTTTGTTTTTGTGAGAGTCATAAAAACATTATCACTTTGAAAAAAAAATTATTTAATCAACCCTAACATGTCATATTAACCTATAAAATTATTGTAATTCATCAGAAATCTCAATTTAAATTTATTTGGATATTTAAAATATCAATTATTTTAATCCTTTATTAATAAGGTAATTACTGCATCATCATTGTGTTATAAATAAATTTAATTATTTAATGTCTAAAACTTATAAATGAAATACCATTATGTAGGAAATATTTTTATATTTATATTTAATATTTATAGTGGAATTTATCTTATGTATAAACCTATATTAAAAATGGTTTAGTAATTAAACTTTGAATTTAACACTTTTAACTCTTCTTTAAATAAAATAATAATAAATGTCATAATCTAATCCAAGTGGACCAAAGAGAACATATTTTGTTCCTAAGGTTGATTTTGGTCGAAAAACACTTATCCAATAGAATTAGAACATGTGTTAGGGTAATTATAATATCATTTTTTACCGTTAATTACCCTATTTACTTTTAACTATGGAAAATAAAAGTCAAAAATTACTATTCACCAAAAATTATTTCCATCCTATTGAACCAAATTTTTACTTGCTGATGTCAACCGTGTCTCTCAGATTTTTGAAATTCAATTCATAGAAATGGAAAAATTATGTTTTATGAAAAATTTCAAATGTTCCAAGAAGGTGGGTAAAAGTCATTAAAAAAATCAATAAAAATTTATACATCTAATTTTATTATAAAATGACTCCAATGAATTACAATGAAATTATATAGGAAATATGTATCTATTTTGACCTAAAATTAAATTAAATAAAATAAATAATTATTTAAATAAAAATTAGGTTTTGAATAATAATGCGGTGTTTTTCACTATTCATAAAAAATTGAAAGTTTTCCGAAAAATACCAAAAATTCACCCTAAGCTAATTTTGATATTTAGAATCCAAAAATGAAGTCCATTTTAAAAAATATAATTTATAAAATTTCAAAAAGTGGGTATTACTATTCATAATGGCTAGTTTGATTACTCGTGGTGTGCTAAAACTTCAAGTTGCGTACAACGCAAGCTATTGCATTATTCAAAGAGAAACGTACCATGGAAGCTTGGAGTGTTATAGTTTTAATCCATGTAAGTGGGAGGGATACTTGGAAATAAATGGATAGAGTTGTTTGATTTTAGTCCATGAGAGAGGAATGAATACTTGAAACATGTATCCAATTACCATTTTTTCACTACAAAAACCCTACCTACTTATCATTTTCAGTAACCACCTTGCATGATAAGTGGAAAAGGTTTTTACAGTACAAAGTTAGAAGCTTCATGAAATTTGAGTGATAAATAATAATGAATGATTGAAAATGAACATGAAGGTGATAGAGAGGGTGAAACTACAATGGATCAAGGTAAGAGAGATTGGGTGGAGAATCAGTGAGGTATATCGAGGAAAAATAAGATATCTTGCATGTGCTCTATTCAAACAATTTGGGAAAATTAAAAACAAAAAAAAGATGTTCTAGGGGAGAAACGGATCGCAACTGATCACGTACCTGGATTTTAATGTATCATTATAATTTCAAGAAAACAAAATTATATAAACTTAAAACTAGGATATATATATTAATACATATTTTAAAATTTTAAAAAAATGTTTAAAGAAAGAAATTATTGTAATTTTAATTTCTCTTCATTTTGTTTCGATGTGAAATTTTGTAAAAGAAGAGAAATGATTGTAATTTCTCTCCATCTTGTTTGGTTACATTTTTTAAAAGAAAATAAAATAATTTTTTGTAAAAATGAAAAAAAATAACCGTTATTAAAAATATTGTTTTTAAATACTCAATTATTCCAAATAAAAAAATATTATAATTTTAAATTGAATCTTTGATTTTTAAATAAATAAATATATTTATTATAAATATACATATTAAAAAATATTTATATAATTATAAATAAATATATTTATATAATTATAAATAAATATATTTATATAATTATATTTTTTTATAAATATTTTTATTTTTATATAATTATTTAAATATGAGTTCATAAATATATATATATATATATAATAAATTTATAATTATATAAATATATATAATTTTTTAATATATTTAATATATATTTAAAAATATATTTATAATTATTTATATTATTATTTATAAATTACATTGTTCAAAATATTTATAAACACATAATAAAAATTATTTATATACACATAATTATTTATAATAAAAATTATTCATACACACATAATTAAAATTATTTATATACACATAATCAAATTTATCAATTCAAGGAAATCAAAATTATTTAAAAATTATTTATATAATTTATTAATTAAAAATTATTAATTAAAGATAATGAAAAAAAATTAATTCAAAATTATTATTTCAAAATAATTATTAATTAAAATTTATTAATTCAAAATTATTAATAATTAAAAATTATTAATTTAAAAATAAATATTAATTCAAAAATATTAATTGAAAATAATTATTTATTCGAAATAATTTATAAATTATTTATATAAAATATTAATTTAAGATAATCAAAATTATATATAATCAAAATCATCTGTAATCAAAATTATTTATAAACTTTTTATAATTACTTATATACACATAATCAAAATTATTAATAATTGTTTGTTATTAATACTTATAAATTACATTGAAGTTATAATTATATTTATTTACAAATTACGTTTAAAAAAATATTTATATACATATGAAAATAATGTTTCTTATTATTAATGATCACAAAGTTGATCATTTATATAAATATAAATTTATGAAAAAATTGAATAAAATATGCATAGGGGTAATGTATAAATTTTAATAAAAAATCATAGGCTCATTGGATTTCTTTCCAAATCACCCTGATTTTGGGGTGATTGAAATTTTGAAATGGGAAGATTATGATAAGTATGAAATCCCAAACAACATGAACCACCATACATATACACACATACACACACATACATACACATACATACATACAATTATACATATGTACATATCTTTTAAATTATTTAATATTGATATAAATATATATTTAAATAAATATATTAATTTATAAATTATATTTATTTTAATTATAAACATATTTTGTAATTAATGTATATAAATTCACTATTAACCATTTTACTGATATAAATTTGATAATTTTTTATACATAAAATTATAAAAATAAGATTCATTTTTTATTAAAGGTTATATAAATCATATTTATATATTATATTTACATATATTTAATTATTATAATATAAATATTATTTAAAAATACATAAATATTTATATATAAATTAAATTACTCACTACATCCTTTATTAGCGTTAGAAAAAAATGTTGATAAATGTGTCACATTTAGAAGCGCTAATAAAATTTTGATAAATGCTAGACTCTTATCAACATTAGAAAAAAAACACTGACAAATGATACCCTTTTAACATTACTTTTGTTAGCGTTGATAAAATGTAAATTTATTAGTGCTTTTTGTGAGATAAAAATTCCCCCTTTATCAATGCTTTTTTTCAAGGGTTGTTAAAGTTCATCATTGCATAAGGTATGATATATGGTAGTGTAATCACACCGCAGATCGACATAAAAATTCAAGAACCTTTGGGATGTTTTGTTTTAAAAAAAGTTTTGTATTTGTTCAAAACTACATTTTTTTTAAATAATGTCTTTTTTCTCCATGATCAGACCCAGTCCATCAGAATACATTTTTGTAAGAAAGTTGATGTTACTGAATGTTTGAATCCAAGAAAAAATAGGGAGAAAAGTTTTTGTCTTTGAGAAAGTTTTTTTTTCGAAATAGGTTTCTAGAAATAGGTTTTTGGTCTGAGTAGTACTATACACAGAAGGTGTAATAAAGATAGAAGCTATAAGTTCTGTAAATTCATTGATCGGATGCACCATCGAACTCAGATCCATCAGAATGAATTTCCAGACTTATCGGACTCAACATTGGTTATAAAATCAGATGATGCTTTTCTAGGTTGTAATTCTCAAATATCACAAGTTTTATATTACACTTATGATGAAATACTTATGAAGAAAAGGGGGAGACTATGTGATTCCAATCATATTGAGTTTTGGATGGAATGAAAGAATATGTTGGAAGTAAGTGAAGTAATAATACATTGCTATGTAAGTCAGAAAATGCTTTTTTGGTCATGGTGTTCTCATAAATCATGAAACATTATCATGATAAAAGATTTTGAATAAATGGAGGAATCATAAAGATTTAATTGGTACCAAATATCAAGATAAAGTTTTAATTGGATCCAAAAGTATCAGACAGAGAAGTCGTTATAAGTTTTAAAGAGTTATATCTTATAAGGTTTGAATAATTTAAATGTTTCTAAGTGGATTCACCATTGAAGAATTTCCATAGTAATGATAAATCAATCATAATAGGAAATTTCATCATAATAAATTTCCATCAGACTAAGTCTGAGGATTAAATTCAATTATACTAACTCTAAGGAGAAAATTCCAATCTGACTGAGCTTATGTTAAAAATTAAGATCGTAATGAGCAGGGGAAGAAAGATAGATCATAATAAGAAGAGAAATAAAGACATATCATAATGAGTAGTGGAATAAATTAAGATCATAATGATCTAAGGAAGTTCAATTGTACTCATGAAAATTTGGGAAGTTCAAGAATGATGATTACTAAGAAGACTCAAGATGATTAAAATATTGAAAAGGCTTGAACCAGTCAAAGTTTGAGTTTAAATGTGAGTGTTTTTCAAAGATTTCAAATTGGAGTAAGTGGAAAAAGTTTTTTAGTTTCCCACATTTTCTATTCCGATTGACCTATAAATAGAAGCATAGTACATTCATACATTGAAAATTTTCTACCATAGAGAAAAAGGTGGAGAACTAAAGAATTCATATCATTGTTATCTTTCTAGAAAGAGATCTCATTAGAAGATCAGATAGCTGAAACTTTTTCTTACCAAACTGACCAGTTGAGAAAAGTCTAAGAACTGTAGTTTGAGAAAAATGGTTTATTGTAATAAATCCATCAAAATGAGACAATCATTCTTAGGGTCATAAGACTATGTTTTTGAAAAAAGTTTTATGGAACAAAATTTTTTGTGATCTTTTCTTATTTTGCACAAATTAATTGTAAGAAAAATTTACAAAGTGACGGGAATCAGTATAATCATTCCTATTGGGAGATAGAAGGTTTATAATAGGATCAGGAATAATTTTTATTCAATTTTTCATAATAGTGAATTTCCATAGACCCATGGGAGTGTCTATGGTAAGGATATTGGTTCTCACAGTGAGGATAAACCTTGTAAATCTCCTGTGTTTTACTTCCTTTCCTAATTTTTCATGAAGGGGTATTTATTAAAAGATGATAAGAATATAAACTTTAACAATTTTTTGGGATTATTTTTTTAAAATTATTGAAACTTATAAAATTTAACAACTGATTCAACCCCCCCCCCCCCAATTTGTTATTCGATATTTTGTAACTTAATTTGGTATCAAAGACAATGTTCCCTTATTGAATCCTTATCAAGGATAATCTCAATTATGTAAAAAGTGGAGAAATTAGTACATTTGATGGTAAAAAATATTATGTATGGAAAAGTTAGATGATCCCGTATCTCCTATATCTTGGCCTAGAAGTTATTGATGATTCTACAATTGGTTTTACACCTATTGAGAAAGATTCTCCTATGAAATATGCTGATAAGATAAATATAGAATTTTATGGAAAGGCAAGAAATTCTATACTTATTTCTTTATCATAAAATTTTTATATGAAGGTGATGGGTCTTAAAACTTCAAAGAGTATGTGGGACAAGATGAAAAGTATATTTGAAGGGAACACTAAAGTGAAGGAGGAAAATATATAAATTTTTCATAGTATGTATAAATACCTAAGAGTGAGAGAAGAATAATTCATTGATAAATACTTCACGAGAGTAAATGAAAATGTTTGCAACATCATAGGTTTTAGAGATGTCCTGGAAGATTCTATAATTGTGAAGAAACTCATGATAAATTTTATGGATAGGTTTGATTCTAAAATATCCTCTCTGTCACAAACCAAGTCGGGTCACCATCCAAACCGATTCCCGACCTAGCCCGCAGCAAGGCCCAAAGGGCGTTCCCGATCCCCACGGGCTGGCACAAGTGCCCGAGTATTAAAATAAATCTTGGGAACGATTTACCCGAGTAAATAAATATAAAGCATCCAACAAAATAAACCAAACAAAAAGTAAACGTTTCATCCAAACAAGCCTTTAACCAAAACCAGATTTTTGAGTCACATGTAAAACCAAAACCCAAATTATTCTAAAATTATGATGACCAAAAACCAACCCTAAAACTATCGTCTGGTAAGAGGACACCAACCTCAAGCCACCACCACAACACCATGTCAAGAGTTCTTTTAACAACCTAAACCACCACTCCCAAACGATGGACCCTTACCTGAATTAGACATAAACAATTTTACTTACACCCAAAGGTGTAAGTAGAGTGAGAAATCTCCCAATGATATGTCACCAAGAAAAGATTGCACGCACAAGCATTAAAAGACAATTACATTTGCAATGATAAATAAACAAAAGTATGAAATGCTTATCAACGTCATTGAAAACGGTTTTCATAAAATGACCTTAAATAAAAGAAGTTTAAAGCAAACACATGTTTGGGTAGTAACTCAAGTGACATAGCGTGTATCATTGGTGTGTGCAAAGTAAACGATAGCACCAAAGGATGGGAGAGTCCCTAAGGTTTATAGGAAAATGCGGGACCCTAGAATGTTGGGTCTCCATGAAATGTGGCTTAGAAACCATGACCCTAAAAAAATGTGGCTTAGAAGGCCATGACCCTCATAAAATGTGGCTTAGAAGACCACAACCCTCAGTCATGATATATTTAGTTAGTGTTGCAATCATCAATCCTACCAGTGAGACCGGGCCAATCCATCTCCAGAACACTAGCTCACTAGTCCTAGTCCCCCCACCTAATACCCCAGGATTCCCTCTTTGTGCTCACCTAAATTCAAATTTCACATTACATGTCACATTAAGACTTAGATCTAAATCAGGTGCTTACACACAAGAACATGTCACCCACACACTGATATCCCCTTTTAAAACCACACGCACACCAAACCTTTTTAAAACTTAATCAGCACCGCTTACAAATTAAATTAAACTAGATACATAACTTAACAAAATCACTTTAATAATTAAGAAAACCACTAAGATAAATTATTAAACGATTTTCAAATATGTCGAAAAAATTTTAAAGGCCAAAAAGTCATTCAAAACCCTTTTATAATATAAAACATATTCTGACAAGATGGGTTGGGTGAGCGGGAGGTAGCAGGAGGAGAGGGCATGGTGGAGGTTGGGAATAGGGAGGTACGACTTCGGCTAGGCAAGACAGACGGGCTGAGCGGGGAATTATAGGGGGATGTAGTGGGGGAGGCCGACTGAGTGGGATCTGGCCGAGGTGGGAACTGGCTGGTCTGGCGAGAGGAGGAAGACAGCCCTTAGGGCTTCGACGGGCAGTGCGCAGACCAGAGGGGGAAAGGGTATTAGTGAACAGTGTGTAGTGTGTAGGGTTTTGAGTGAGGGAGAGGAAAAAAAAAAGAAAAAAAAAGAATATAAATAAAGGATAAAAAATGTGGAATGAGACCCTTCAAAAACTAAAATAATCAAAAAAAAGATAAATAAAAATGGCAATTTATATTAATAATGGGTTTAAAATAATTAAAATATTATTAACGTTAAAAAAAAGAATTATGTCCCTAAAACTTCAATAAGAAAAGGGTCCACTCAAGCATCGGGAAGGCTGCACGGTTTCGCCCGTGCCCTACCCGTTTGTCGAACATTGTCAAGCCAGTGATCATTTACTAGTGCCAAAGGTGCACCACACGTGACGGGTTTGAATTCATTTATCAGCGCAAAAAGCGCATGACTCAAACCGGGATCAGCCCACAGTCTATCAAGCAATTATTAAAAAGTAAAATAAAATTATGAGATAAAAATAAAAATTAAAAACATACCTCGATACGAAGCCCAGGTGTGAAAATTCTCCCAACCATGAAAACTTTACACCCTCGAAAAGTCAATTTGAAGCCTGATTAGAGAATAGAAATGGGTACTCCTGCTCAACCCAAGACTTCCTCTCCCAAGTCTCATGCTCGTCATTTCCATACCGCTAGAGAATACGAACCAAGGGAATGGACTTTCCACAAATCACCTTCTCTTGATAATCCACTATCTGCACAGGCCGCTCAAACACTGATAAGTTTGGCTTAATCTCCAACTCCTCCCAATTCAACACATGTGACGAATCGGGGTTATACTTTTTCAGTTGGGAGACACGAAATACATCTTGAATTGACATCAACTGAGAAGGAAAATCTAACTCGTATGCCACCTTTCTGATCCTCTTGGTAATCTTGAAAGGCCCAACATACCTCGGTGTCATATTTCATTGCTTTCCCAAGCGGTGGTGACCCAAGCGAGGGGCCACCCACAAGAACACTCTATCCCCCATTGAAAACTCAAGATCTCGACGCCTCTGATCTAAATAAGATTTGTGGTGAATCTGAGCTGTCAATAACTATTGTCTAATCAACTTGACCTCCCCAAATGTCTCCTGAACAAGGCTCGGTCCCAAGAGTGAGGTCTCGCCTACCTCATCCCAACACAAAGGAGATCGGTAAGGCTGACCATAGAGCACCTCAAAGGGTGTCATTCTAATAGAGGATTGGTAACTATTGTTATAAGAAAACTCAGACAATACAAAATGGTAATCCCATGAACCTCCAAAATCCAACACACATGCATGAAGCATATACTCTAGAATTTGATTCGCCCACTTTGTCTGGCCATTCGTCTGAGGATTGTATGTCATACTCATCTTAATTTGTGACCCCAAATCCTTCTGAAGGCCTCCCCAAAACTGATATGTAAAGCAGGGGTCCCTGTCAGAAACAACTGGTGATGGAACACTATGAAGTCTGACCACGTCCTAAACATACAAACGTCCTAACTCCTCCACCTTCGTTGTATCTCTGATCAAGATAAAGTGAGATGACTTGGTCAAATGATCAATCAATACCCAAATATCATTCCTTCCTCGAGGTGTACATGGAATTCCAATAATGAAGTCCATGGAGACCTCGTCCGACTTCCATATAGGAATGGGTAATGGATGAAGTAGGCTAGATGGTCTCTGATGCTCTACTTTCACCTTCTTACAAGTGTAGCATCTAGATAAAAAGTCTGCTATGTCTCATCTCATACCTAGACACCAGAACTAGTGACAAACATCATAATACAACTTGGTGGTACCAAGATGGATGGGCCACTGAGACTGGTGGCTATCCTGCATCACCTCCTTCCGCAGAGACAACGACACCACTGTACGGCCCTTGAAGCACAATATCCTCTCGGGAGACATAGACTAATCCGAAGGAGTCTCCCCACCATGAAGAAACTGCACAGATCGCTGGCACAGCTCATCATCGGGCTTCTCCCACTGAATCAACTTCAGAAGTGTGGGAGTCAACTAAATACTATCCAAGAAAGTGCCTCTATTGTGCTCCCTGCTCTCCAAGTGCATCTGGGCAAAGAGCCCCATCAAAGTCCACTCATCACTAGACTTCCTCAATGCCTGCACAAGTACCTTCCTGCTCAAAGCATCATCCACCACATTTCCCTTTCCCGGAGTATAGAAAAGGTCAAAGTCAAATCCCTACAGATACTCGATCCAGTGGTGCTGCCTTAGATTGAGCTTATTCTGAGAGAAAATGTAGGCTATGCTCTTATGGTCTGAATAAACCAAAAATTTATCCTCAAATAGGTAGTGACGCAATGTCTTCAGGGCATGCATCACTACTTCCAACTCCAAGTCTTGAGTCGGATAATTCTTCTCATGGGGCTGGATCCATAAGACACCACAAGATTATCCTGCATGAGTACACACCCAAGGCCTATACCTGAAGCATCACAATAGAATACGTAGCCCTTACCAGACTCTAGTAAGATCAGCACAGGTGCAGTGGTCAACCATCTCTTTAACTCCTCAAAGGATTCATGGTACTGCTGGATCCATTCAAACATCACCCCTTTCCAGGTGAGTGTGGTCATGGAGGAGGCAAGCCATGAAAAGTCCTGAACAAAATGCCTATAATAACTTTCCAGGCCAAGAAAACTCCTGATCTCAAACACATTCCTCGGTTGTTCCCATGACATAACTGCACTGATCTTCTCAGGATCCACTGAAACCCCCTGTTTGGAGACAACATGCCCCAAAAACTTCACTTCCCTAATCTAAAATGTTCACTTTGAGAGTTTGGCATAAAGGCGGTGGTCTCTCAATGTGCCCAAAACAATCCGCAGGTGATTCTCATGCTCCTCCTCAGATCCGGAATAAACTAGGATCTCATCCACAAATACTATGAGAAATGAGTCGAGATATTAGTGGAACACCCTATTCATGAGTTCCATGAAAACTGCAAGAGAATCCGTCAAACCGAAAGGCATGACCAAGTAATCGAAGTGACCATACCTTCTTTGGAAAGCAGTCTGCTTATCTCACCCTCAGTTGGTGGTAACCCGACTGCAAGTCAATTTTGGAGAACCACTTTTCCCCCTTCAATTGGTCGAAAAAATCATCAATCTAAGGAAAAGGGTATTTATTCTTGATGGTTACCTTATTTAATTTCTTGTAATCGATGCACAACCAGAGGGTTTCATCAGCCTTCTTCACGAATAAAACTAGGGTGGCCCAAGGAGAGATGCTCGGGTGAATGAATCCTTTGGATTCTAAATCATCCAGTTGTATCTTTAATTCCCTTAATTTGGTGGGGGCCATGTGATATAATGGAAGCGATATAGGCTAAGTTCCTAGCGCCAACTCAATCGAGAACTCCACGTCCCGCTATGGGGGTAAGCCTAAAAATCATCTAGGAAGACCTCTGGGAACTCATCCACAACACGAGGAAACCCGCCCTGAGAAACACCACCATTATCCTCTAGTGTGAGTGAGGACAACTGATAAGAAATATTCCCCAGCTTAGGGAGTGGAGGTCACGTGCGACCCAACCAAGGATCCCATTCTCCATGAAATAACTGAGGACTCCCATCTGGTTCCATAAAGATGACACGGCGCCGATATCAGTCAATATGCGCTTGAAAGTGCACCAGCCAGTCCATGTCGAGTGTAAGAACCTGGTTCTTATTTTTGAGGTATGGGCTTCTTCTTTTCTCATTTCCTTAAGTTTTTTTGAGAAAATATGGAAAATGGGGAAAATCCTAAATTTTGGAACTACACGTCCTGTACTTTTCCACACGCCATGTACTTTTGGCCGTGTGGGATGGGTACACGGGGCGTGTAGCCATGTCGGTGACGAAGGGTGTAGGAACCGACTACATGTCGTGTAGTGGTTCTTTACATGCTGTGTAGTCAGTCGGCAAGCCAAAACAGTAAGGTGGTTGAGTAGCCGCCAGTTGGGCGACAGTACATGCCATGTACTCATGAGTACATGTCGTGTACTCCTGTCGACGGATGAACAGTTTGGCGGCGCCTCCATAGGAACAGTTAAATGGTGAAAGTACACTCCGTGTACTTTGTTTTTTTTCTTAAATGGGTAGTAGCCTCCTCTGTTCATAGGGAAGGCTTAGAACCAGATGAGAGGAGCAGAAGAGGGAGGCCAAACCTAGGGAGATCCACCGATCAAGCGTCTGGAATCCGTTTCCACCTCGGACGATCTCGTTGGAACCGTACGGGTAATCCCTCCCTTCTCCATGCATGTTTCTTACCAATTATTCTCCTAACAGGAGTTATTTGAGGTTAATAGGCTTTTCTTCTTCGTCAGATCTACGTCGTAAATGGGTGTTTTGGAATCGACGTTCGTTTATAGCACTCGTTGGCGTATAAGGTAGGTGGCTTGGTGTTTGTTTTTTCAACTATCGTGCGTTTTGTGCGTTTTCGTGCCATGAACCCATGTTGGGGGTGTCGTGTGGATGAGGCCATAGCTATTTTAAATACCTAGATTTGAATAGTTGATTTAAATATGGTATTAAAATGCTGGTTGGGATCATTTCTGGGATCCGGAACCACCCCGGGGGTGTGTTCCACTGTTTAGCCGTTTGGCCAGGATACCCAAGGGTATGCCTTTAAAGTAGTAATTGTAGAATTGCCTCAAGAGGAATTGCTTTTTTAGTGCTTGTTTACATGTTGGGTATGGCCTGGTTACCGGTTTAGCCTGAGGGCATTATTGTGATTAGCCTGTGGGCACTGCACTATTTAGCCTGAGGGAAGTAGTTATTTCGGCCTGAGGGCAACTTCTTCTGTGCCTATGGGCAGTTGATTCTATGCATGTGGGCAACACTACCTACTCCTAAGGTCAAAATCTGTTATGCCTAAGAAAATATTCTTGTGTTGGATACTTTTTACCTGAGGGTAAAGGTTTATGTGTCTGAGGACACTAGCTGTTTAATTAGAATATTCACTGTGGCGATATTTTAAATTAAGTGATTAAAAAGAATATTAAAATGGTAATATAACTGGTTAAGTTCGTTACTTTTCAGTACTGCTTACTTTATTGCATTTTACAATTGCACACTGTTGATGCATGCTTATACGCAGTTGGGCACGGGACTTTGGTGGGTGCCTACTCAGATATATTTATCACACCCTATTTGGGTCATGCTTTTCGGCCTAAACAGATTACGTTTCTGTAGGTGTGGATAGGGGAAAGAGTCCCTATACAGGTACTTGACTATTGCTGAGGAGTAGGAGGGCATGGGACTGAGCCTAGGCTCACGATGCCGTTGCCAGCTGTTTTGCTTTGTTTTGATGTACTCTGTATTTTGTTGTACTGTATTGATTTATAACATGTTTTGGATGTTTTTATAGAATTGAGACATGTTGCATCATTTCTGTATATCTGGTTTGTTACCATTTACTGCACTTGTTTACTTTAAATGTGCATGGGTTATTTATTCCGCTGTCGTTGTATGTTTTATTTCGTATTTCCGCTGTGCTACACTTTGACAAATGAGGGCATAGTTTCCCCACTATCAGACCTAGGCCCTCACTGCTAGTTGGCAGCCTCTGGCATTTGGGTAAATGCGCTTGAGGTCACGTGGTGAACCGGGTTCGGGGCACCCGTTGAGTGGCACCCAGAACCGGGACGTTACAAAGTGGTAGCAGAGGGTTTTCTTTTCTTTGACTTACTATTTGGAGTCATAGTCAGAGATAAGATGAATGGTAGTTAGTAATAAGCTGTGCCCGGGCGTAGCTAACCCGTGTACAGGGAAAAGCTAGTCTACCTCGTATTTTTTCAATTCTTTTGATTTTGAAATTTACAGTTGATATGTTTTCACCGTTGGGTGACGCACTTGGATTGTGCTGTTATATTTTATCTATGGGTTCTATTTAGTTTCAACCCAATGAGATGAGGGTATATCATCTCATGCATCATATAAGTGCATGCTAAAAATCATATTCCATGAATAGTTCCATACCATGTAGGTGCATTAGAAATTTCATATTATCTTGATAGTTGTTGTGCTAGAAAATCATGTTGTTGTGATAGCTGCTCTGATAAATACCTACTTTGTGATAGGGTATTCCTTTTGTGAGCTTTTTTATATAATAGACGCCAAACTTTGGTTTTTGGGGAGTATGGGCCCCCATTGACCGGAATTTGGTGGATCATTGACTGTTAATTATTTTATAACACAGATAAGATGTAAAAATTTGATTCGTGGTGAGTATGGGCCCCCACGGATCGGAATTTGACACTTAGGTGTTGGTTTCATTATTTTCTGGGTTCCGGAGAAGTTTCTGAGGCATACTTTCTGGAAACCCAGTATACACGTCGTGTAGTATCTCATACACGCCGTGTATGTTCTTCTGTTTGGGAAGAAAAATAAACTTTTTAAGTACACGCCGTGTACCTGGAGTACACGTTGTGTAGTCTCTTCCCATGTCACAAACCGTGTGGGTGGCGGCACGGGGTAGGGAAAGGCTTGGGTAAAACACGTTGTGTACCTGTTGTACACGCCGTGTAGTGTTGACCCGGAGTCCGCCCGTGTATCAAACAACATGGATGGAGGAGACCTTGAGACATACACTCCATGTCCACTATGGCGTACGCCATGTAGTCTGACCCGGAGTCTGGCCATTTAACTAACAACACGGGTCGGTGAACTCTTTCCTTTAACACATCGTGTCAATGATGGACATGCCGTGTAGTGTGACCTGGGGACTCGGCCGTTTAACTAACAACACGGGTCGGTCTCACCTCTCGTTGAACACGTCATGTACCTATGGGACACGCCGTGTAGTCTTGTACAAGACAGACCGTGTGGAATTAGCTGTGTGGCGGGGAAATGGGGTGGTGTACACACCGTGTGCGGGTGTTAGACACCATGTAGTTTCAAGCTGATTAGTTGGTCGTGTCACAAATGACACGGGCAGTTGGAAAATTACACCATACATGCCTTGTGGATTATATACATGTCGTGTAGTTTTGTTCAATGGGAGTCATGTGGCTTAGCCGTATAGAAGGACCAGGGTAGGGGAACATAAGTCAAGTACCTGTCGTGTAGTCATTTTACACGTCGTGTAGTCTTGTTTTGAAAATTTTGAAATGCCTTCTTCCTCTTGTTCCCTTTGTGGTTCCTTAGTTATCAGTCTTAATCATCTTGAATCTAAGGTGTGTTTTTTACCTTATAGTGTCATGCCGCCTAGACGACTACGCGTTTTTCGCCAGGAGAGCGGCGACGATTATACTCCGGAGATGGTGGGCCATGGGCTACCAATTGATCCTCCAGTAGAGCCAGATGCGGCACCAGCCGTTATACCGGACACAGGTGAGGAGTCGCAATTCCGTGAAGGATTTATGCGGTTCATGCAGACCTTTCAGGGAGCACCGCAGGCTGTCACATATATGGCCAAGCTGACACGTATCTTCCAGCAGCAGCATCTGCCTACGTTTTCAGAGGATGGCAGACCACAGGCTGCGGAGTCTTGGCTGGGGTCGATGCAGACTATTTTCGAGCATCCTGAGACACCTACAAGACAGAAGGATAATCTCACGACATATATGCTACGTGATTCTGCCAAGTGGTGGTGGGATGTTACCACCCCGTCAGAGCATCACAGGGACATGTCATGGGAAGATTTTTAGGCTGTCTTCTATGACTTCTTCTTTCCAGAGATGCTGAGGGCAGATAGTGTAACGACCCAAAGTTTCATTAATGGAAATCCCTCTTGATCTAATTAAATGTCTCTTTATGTTTATATAAAATGTCAACTTCTTTGGTTTCATGTTAAGAATTTTGATCGTTTCTAATATAGTCGTTGAACAGTGACCACATGATTAGTATAAAAATATGACTTTAACAAATCCAATTTACTCAGACAAAAGAAGTGATGGCCTCATCCAGTAGAATTGCTCCATACGAAGCCCATTTGTTGGAGCTCAGAAAGGAGGTATCATCCTTGGGCTTCGCTCTTAACCAATCCCAAGCTGAGCTTCATCATGTCAAGCTCGAACGGGACCGTCTACGTGAAAAGTGGAAGTTGATAGAAATTACCACTCGAGCGACGTTATCCGAGCCACCCCAAGAGTTTTTCACCATCGCACACTTTACCCTTAGATCTTATGCGGCTGTTTTAAAGGGTTATGTAAAAAATAAGTAGTACTATGTTCATGTACATTATTTTTGTATATAATAATGAATATAATTTTTAGTCATTTTTTATACATTGTAAATATTTTTTAAAGTACAAATGGTGTTTTTAGTTTTTATTTAATTAAGAAATCTATTTTACTAAATTAAAGGAATTTTGAATTAAATAATATTTTAATAAAATAATAATAATATTATTAAATTAATGTTTATTAAATATAAATGATCTTATAATTTTATGAATGTAATTAAAATTTTTATTAAGGTTTGAAAGCCATTTCTGTCAAAACCCGTGATTTTTTTATAAATGTCTGTTTTTATTTCAAAAGTGAAAATTAACATATTTAGAAAATTATTTAGATAAATTAAATGATATTTCTGGAATCAGGATGTCGAAATTATCCAATGGTGAATTTTTAATAATTTTTTGAGACGGTCAAGTTTTTGGGTAAAAATTAAATACCGTTTAAATATATATTGTGTTTTATGACATCATAATGACCCAATAGTGGTGTAATAAAATACAATAATATTTATGTTCGGACAATATATGTTTTACCATTAAAATAATGTGATTTTGGGTTTGTTTTACTTACTTTTCAAAGAAATAATGGACCCCTCAAGACTTATTCAACACCTTGCCTTTTTAAATTAATTTGCATGGGAGTGTGACTCACCTCCACATAAGAAACCATATTATTTTAAGAAGTTTGGACTTTGGCCTTATAAAATATTGTTTTCCTCTTCCCTTTTCCAAAAACCATGGGCAAAAACCATGGGATGTTTTGTGGTTTGGATTAATTTAATGTAAGGGGAACCAAACCTAAATAATAAAGAATTCCCTCACCTTTCCTATATAAACCCACCCAAGCTCCCACTTCCTCCCCACTCAAAGCATTTGGATTTTTTCCAACCTCTATCATACTCTATCTAGAATCCTCCCAAGGTTCCTCAAGCTCCCAAGAAGCCTCTCACAAGTCTCTCTCTAATCTTTGGAAGCACACTTCCATGTAAGGGTTTTTTCTTCCTTTCTCTTTTTTGTCCAATTTTCTTTAAGTTGTTTTGCCCTTTTAATTTCATTTATGAATGTTGGGGTATGGTTTCACACCTCCCCCATACTTCCCTATTATTGTTTTAATGATGGGATACCCTTTTCTCTCTCATTAAATGCCTCCCATGTACACCTGTTACTATGCTGAAATTCCGAAAGGAACTTCTCTCTCTTCTTTTACATTCAAGTAATACTTTTGTATCATGAATATAAATATCATTACAATTGTTGGAAAATGAATCTATATGACATCCTTACTGTCCATTACATGTAAATATGATGAGGAACCCCTTTCTCTCTCATCAACCATTTTTATGAATTCTTATGTCACGTCGTTACGCTTCCGAAACCGCACCGATTTTCTAAGCCAATGCCATTGTGTAGTAAATACTGTGCCCATTTCTCCATCAAGGGTATTCACCTTTATTCACATTTACTTATTGATTATAATGTTTCATGTATGAATTCCACATTCCTTTATCGTGTAATAAATGATTATGTTTTATGAATCCATGTTTTATGATCTATGTGGCACACTTATGCATGAAATGAAATGTTTAAGAAGGGTGCACCCTTATAGAGATCCAATGAATTGGGTAAAGTATAGTATCATGATACGTCATGTGAAATGAGTTTGGACTCATGATAATTCAATTGAAATGAGGGTTTACTCGTTCTTTATGGGCAATGAGGATTTACTCATGCCCCATGTGCAATGAGCCTTGGATCATGCTAATTCCATGTTAAGTGTTGTTGCCACATTTCCATGTTATGATTATCATGCTTTATCATGCCTTTATGTTCATGTTTCTTTTATGATATGCCTATTTCCTAACATGTATTGTACTCCTCATGTTATTCCATGTGTACTCCCTTACTGGGCTTTATAGCTCACCCTTTTTTATGCATGTCCTCAGGTTATCCCATGAAATGCTAAGTACGAGGGAATGTAGTGGTCATGTAAAGAAAGTTTTCAATAAAGATGTTTTATTTCATGTTTTAAGTTTTTATGTAATGATCCTAATCCCCAAAGACACTAAACCTCTCGATCTTCTTTGTTGTATCAAGTGAAGTTTTATGTAATAAATCATGTTTAAGTTTGAAATAAAAGCAGGGTTGTCATAGTTGGTATCAGAGGATAGGTTTAGTTATTTTTGGGATTAGGAAACCCTAGTAAAGCCTTATATACAATACTAAGTATAATAAAAACATACCTATGTTTTGTTAAGTACTGAGTAAGTGGTTTATCAAACAAATACATCCCTATCTGGAAACGAGTGGGTAGAGGCGGCTCTGGCATAGATGTATCCTAGGGGTAAAAACCGAAAACACCGCTTTGAGCTAGACTCGAATGGGAACTGGTGCATGACAATAGGCCTTGCTGCACTCTTTGTTACAACACTCCTGGGGGATATGTTTTGATAAATTCAAAATCTTAGTATGAACCCTTATTAAGGGAATTAAAAAAATTCCCCCAAGAATATATGTTAGAAAGTAGATCATGAAAAGCCTAGATTGAAGCCTTTAGACTCATGAGTAAGGAAATAAAAGTTTATTTATAAGTCATCAACTTTTGTCTTTGGATTACCCTTTATGTGTTACCCCTAAAATTCCTTTTATTCCAGCCAATGGCCGGTAATAGGAGGACTCGGGCTAACAACTGTTGTGAAGATCAGTGTGATGACTGTACTAATGAGATGCCCAATCTAATGGGAGCTGGAATCGCGAAATTTTTCACGCTTCTCTCTCAGCTAATTCAAGTTTTGAATAGAAACATGAGTCAAGAGGAATGTCCAAACCCCCCTAAGAAGGAACAAGTCGCTATCGAGAGCTTCATGAGACAAAGGCCTCCTAATTTTAGTGGATCATCCGATCCCACGATTGTTGAACAATGGATCAACTCCATTGAAAAGATCTTCTCCATCCTTAAATGTTCTGAAAAAGAGAAGGTTCTCCTGGCTGCTTATCATATAGAGGGTGAAGCTGATCAATGGTGGACGTTGATCAAAAATATGAAGCCTAAGGAGGATATCGAGGTGTTGGAATGGAAGGATTTCTAGAAGATGTTTTTCGATAAATATTTTCCATGCACCCTCCGGCTTAAGATGGAAATGGACTTCCTTTCCCTCAAGAAAAAATATGACGAATCTGTTGGAGTGTAGAGGAAAAATTCACAAGGCTTGCATGATACGCTTCTGGCTTTGGCGTTACCCCTAAATGTAAGGTTGACCGCTTCTTTGGTGGGATGAAGCCTAGCTTGCGGAAAGCATTAGCGATCCGTGACTTCGACAGCTATGAGGAAGTTGTCCGATGTGACCTCAAGGTCGAAATGGAGATCAGGGAATCACAGGGGTATCATGGGGACAAGAAGCGTAAGGTGGACTTAAATTCTGGTGGTCTGATGGATAAATCCAACGGTGCTAAGAAGATCCAACACCCCACTTTCCAAAAGTGCGGAAAGAAGCACCTTGGAAATTGCCTTAAGGGAACGAGGAAAAGCTTCAGGTGTGGAAGAGAAGGGCACCTAGCTGTTAACTGTTAGCAAGAAAGACCCACGGCTGCGATAGAGGAGAGAAATGCTCCGTTCGAACCTCAACGCATTGTTCAATGCTACAAATGCAAATAACCGGCTCATTTTGCAAATCAGTGCCCTAATCCAAGGGTTTTCGGAGGCAACCAACAACCTCCAAGGCAGAAAGGAAGAGCTTTTCCATCACTTCTGGCGAAGTGAACCTCGAAAATGAACTGGTGACAGGTACGCTAGTTATTCATTAAATAATAGCAAATGTACTTTTTGATTCAGGTTCTACACATTCTTTTATATCTCGAAAGTTTAGTAGAACAATCCCAACACCACCACAAATCATGGAAGTGAAGATGTCGGTGAGTACGAAAAATGGGGAAATCATTGCATCCCATGAGTATAAGTCCTCCCATGTTATAATCTGTGGATTGAATTTCCTGGTGAACCTCATCATACTCCCTCTGGTGGAATTTGATGCAATTCATGGCATGGATTGGCTTTCCTCATATAGAGCCAACATAAATTGTCAGGAGAGGGAAATCACACTCCATATAGAGAATCGACCCCCGATTCTTTACAAGTGTCAGGAGGAAGATGAATCTTCTTTAGCTCCATCATCTCAAGCATGGATATTACTGCCCTATGAGCACGCGTATCTGGCTCGAATGATTGAGTCCAAAGAAGAAACCATCCTTGAAGAAATGCTTATTGTGAGGGAATTTGCGAAAGTGTTTCCCGAGGAACTGCCTGGTCTTCCTCCTAAAAGAGATGTTGAGTTCTCGATTGAACTTATACTTGGGGCACTACCAATATCCAAGAATCCATATAGAATGGATGTTTTTCAGATTGAAGATCTAAAGAAACAACTATAGGAGAATATGGATAAAGGGTTTATACGCCCAATTGCTTCAACATGGGGTGCACCAGTCCTCTTCATGAAGAAGAAGGATGGGTCAATGCGGCTTTGCGTTGATTATCGTGAACTTAACAAAATCACGATAAAGAACAAGTATCCTCTCCCAATAATTGATAAATTGTTCAATCAGCTGCGTGGAGCATAATACTTATACAACGTGGACTTGCGGTCGGGATATTATCAAGTAAGGGTGAAGAAAGATGATATCCCCAAGACTACTTTTCGCATAAGATATGGTAACTATGAATTCATAGTAATGCTTTTCGGACTCACTAATGATCCAGCAATCTTCATGGACTTGATGAATAGAGTCTTTAGAGATTACCTTGACAAATTTGTGGTAGTCTTTATAGATTATATTCTAATATACTCCAAAACCAAGGAGGATCATGAGGAGCATTTAAGAACTGTACTAGAGACTTAGCGCAAGGAGAAGCTCTATGAAAAGTTCATCAAGTGTGATTTCTGGTTGAAGGAGGTCTCATTCTTGGGCCATATCATCACAAGTAATGGTATATCTATGAATCCCTCAAAAACAGATGCAATTGAGGGTTGGCCAAGGCCAACATCGGTAATGGATATCCGTAGCTTCTTGGGATTAGCTGGATATTATCGACGATTTGTGAGAAATTTCTCACGATTGTCCAACCCTCTTACCAAGATAACTCGGAAGGGAGTAAAGTTTTCTTGGAGTGATGAATGTGAAGAAAGATTCAAGGAGTTAAAAAGGAGGCCTATCACTGCGCCCGTGCTCACTTTACCCACAAGTGGGGAACCTTTTTTGGTTTTCATCGATGCTTTGAAGAAGGGCTTAGGCTGTGTGCTGATGCAGAATGATAAAGTGATATCATATGCCTCAAGCCAGTTGAAAATCCATGAGCGAAACTATCCAACGCATGATCTGGAGTTGGCGGCGGTGATCTATGCCTTAAAAATCTGGCGGCATTATCTCTATGGAGAGAAATGTGAGATATATACTGACCACAAGAGTCTTAAATATATATTCACACAGAAAGATCTTAATATGCGCTAGAGAAGATGGATAAACCTCATTAAGTATTATGATTGTTCAATCCATTACCACCCTGAGAAAGCGAACAAGGTGGCAGATTCCCTAAGTAGAAAGGATCCAGTGATTCTATCAATGATGATAATTGAGAAGGATCCAATCTACTTAGACTTGATGAAGATGGACGTGGGAATCATAAAGAATGAAACACCATCAATCATTTCACAAATAATTGCTCAACCATCTCTTTTTGAAAGGTTAAAGGATGATCAAAAGGATGATGTGGGAATTCAGGAAAAATGGAAGCTATCAAAAAAGGGAAATCCTTAGGGTTTAATGTTAATGAAGAAGGAATTGTGTGGTTTTGGAAAAGACTATGTGTTCCATCTAGTCCGGAGCTGAAGAAGGATATTTTGGATGACGCACATAGTTTGAATTTCTCTATTCACCCAGGGAGCACAAATATGTATCGAGATCTCCGAGAAAACTTTTGGTCGGAAAATATGAAGAAGGAGATCGTTGAATATACATCAAAGTGTCTAGTGTGTCAGCAAGTGAAGGCAGAGAGGCAGAAGTCTAAGGGGTTGATGCAAACATTGCCCATACCAGAATGGAAATGGGAGAACATCACCATGGACTTTGTCACCGGACTTCCAAGGAAATCCAATACCAACAATGCAATCTGGGTTGTTGTGGATGGTCTTACAAAGACTGCACACTTCGTTGCTATTCAGGAGGATTTCTCTCTAGATCAACTGACACTGATATATATCAGGGAAGTGGTAAGGTTGCATGCAGTACCACTATCTATTGTATCTGACCGAGATCCAAGATTCACCTCTATGTTTTGGAAGAGTATTCAACATGCTCTAAATACTAAACTGAACTTCATTATGGCCTATCATCCTCAAACTGATTGCCAATCGAAGCGGACTATCCAAAAACTTGAGGATATGTTGAGAGCATGCTAAATGGACTTTAAAGGATGATGGGATCAACATCTTCATCTGGTTGAGTTCTCTTATAATAACAGTTTCCACTCAAGCATCCAAATGGAACCATATGAAGCCCTGTATGGGAAAAGGTGTAGAACACCGGCATGTTGGGATGAGGTCGGTGATCGTAAGCTGCTTGGACCAGAAATGGTCGAGGAAATGGTGGAGAATGTGAAAACCATTTAGCAGCATATCAAGGTAGCCCAGAGTCGACAGAAGAGTTATGTAGATAATTGTCGATGAGACCTTGAGTTTAAAAGTTGGAGACATGGTGTTTCTATGCATATCTCCAGGGAAAAAGGTCATGAGGTTTGGAAGGAAAGGGAAGTTAAGTCCAAGGTACATCGGTCCCATCGAGATTCTTGATCGTGTTGGGGCGGGGGCCTATAGACTAACACTTCCACCTACCATGGCCAAGGTGCATGATGTATTTCATGTATCCCTCTAAAGGAAGTACATACCGGACCCTTCACATGTACTCTCTTCTGAGGTGGTACAATTGGAAGATGATCTTTCTTATGAGGAGCAACCAGTGAAGGTCTTAGATCGTAGAGAAAAAGTTCTACAAAATAAGACAATTCCCCTCGTCAAGGTGTTGTGGAGAAACCACAAGTTTGAAGAAGCGACTTGGGAATCGGAGGAAATGATGAAGCTGAGTTACCCACATCTGTTTTAGTGTGGGAAAAGGAAAATTTCGAGAGTGAAATTTCTTAAGGGGGAATATTGTAACGACCCAATGTTTCATTAATGGAAATCCCTATTGATCTAATTAAATGTCTCTTTATGTTTATATAAAATGTAAACTTCTTTGGTTTCATGTTAAGAATTTTTACCATTTCTAATATAGCCGTTGAACAGTGATCACATGATTAGTATAAAAATAGGACTTTAACAAATCCAATTTACTCAGACAAAAGAAGTGATGGCCTCATCCAGTAGAATTGCTCCATACGAAGCCCATTTTTCGGAGCTCAGAAAGGAGGTAGAATCCTTGGCCTTCGGTCTTGACCAAGCCCAAGCTGAGCTTCATCATGTCAAGCTCAAACGGGACCGTCTACGTGAAAAGTGTAAGTTGATGGAAATTAACACTTGAGAGATGTTATCCGAGCCACCCCAAGAGTCTGTCACCATTACACACCTTACCCTTAGATCTTATGAGGATGTTTTAAGGGGTTATGTAACAAATAAGTAGTACTATGTTCATGTACATTATTTTTGTATATAATAATAAATATAATTTCTAGTTACTTTTTATACATTGTAAATAGTTCTTAAAGTACAAATGGTGTTTTAGTTATTATTTAATTAAGAAATCTATTTTATTAAATTAATGGATTTTTGAATTAAATAATATTTTAATAAAATAATAATAATAATAATAAATTAATTTTTATTAAATATAAATTACCTTATAATTTTATGAATGCAATTAAAATTTTTATTATGGTTTGAAAGCCATTTCTGTCAAAACCCGTGAATTTTCGATAAATGTCGGTTTTTATTTTAAAGGTGAAAATTAACATATTTAGAAAATTATTTAGATAAATTAAATGTTATTTATGGAATCAGGATGTCAAAATTATCCAATGGTGAATTTTTCATAATTTTCTGAGACAGTCAATTTTTTGTGTAAAAATTAAATACCGTTTAAATATATAATGTGTTTTATGACATCATAATGACCCAATAGTGTTGTAATAAAATACTATAATCTTTATGTTAGGCCAATATATGTTTTACCATTAACATAATGTGATTTTGGGTTTGTTTTACTCACTTTTCAAATAATTAATGGACCCCTCAAGACTTATTCAACACCTTTCATTTTGAAATTAATTTCCATGGGAGTGTGACACACCTCCACATAAGAAACCATATTATTTTAAGAAGTTTGAACTTTGGCCTTATAAAATATTGTTTTCCCTTTCCCTTTCCAAAAAACCATGGGAAAAAACCATAGTATGTTTTGTGGTTTGGATTAATTTAATGTAAGTGGACCCAAAACTAAATAATAAAGAATTCCCTCACCTTTCCTATATAAACCCACCCAAGATCCCACTTCCTCCCCACACAAAGCCTTTGGAGTTCGTCCAAACTCTACCCTACTCTCTCTATAATCCTCCCAAGGTGCCCCAAGCTCCTAGGAAGCCTCTCACAATTCTCTCTCTAATCTTTGGAAGCACACCTCCAAGTAAGGGTTTTTTCTTCCTATCTCTTTTTTGTCCAATTTTCTTTAAGTTGTTTTTCCCTTTTAATTTCAATTATGAATGTTGGGGTATGGTTTCGAACCTTCCCCATACTGCCCTCTTATTGTTTGAATAATGGGATACCCTTTTCTCTCTCATTAAATGCCTCCCATGTACACTCGTTACTATGTCGAAATTCCGAAAGGAACTTCTCTCTCTTCTTTTACATTCAAGTAATACTTTTGTATCATGAATCTAAATTCCATTACAATTGTTGGGAAATATATCTATATGGCCTACTTACTATCCATTACATGTAAATATGATGAGGAACCCCTTTCTCTCTGATCAACCATTTTTATGAATTCTTCTGTCACGTCGTTACGCTGCCGAAATCGCACCGATTTTCTAAGCCAATGTCATTGTGTAGTGAATACCATGCCCATTTCTCCATCAAGGGTATTCACATTTACTTATTTATTATAATGTTTCACGTATGAATTACAAATTCCTTTATCATGGAATAAATGATTATGTTTTATGAATCCATATTTTATGATCTATGTGGCACACTTATGCATGAAAAGAAATGTTTAAGAAGGGTGTGCCCTTATAGCACTCCAATGCATTGGGTAAAGTATAGTATCATGATACATCATGTGAAATGAGTGTTGACTCATGCTAATTCAAGTGCAAAGAGGGTTTACTCGTGATTTATGTGCAATGAGGATTTACTCATGCTCCATGTGCAATGAGCCTTGGCTCATGCTAATTCCATGTTAAGTGTTGTTGCCACATTTCCATGTTATGATTATCATGCTTTATCATGCCTTTATGTTCATTTTTCATTTATGATATTCCTATTGCCTAACATGTATTGTACTCCTCATGTTATTCCATCCGTACTCCCTTACTGGGCTTTATAGCTCACCCTTTTCTTAAGCATGTCCTCAGGTTATCCCATGCAATGCTAAGTACGAGGGAATGTAGTGGTCATGTAAAGTAAGTTTTCAATAAAGATGTTTTATTTCATGTTGTAAGTTTTTATGTAATGATCCTAAGCCCCAAAGACACTAAACCTCTTGATCTTCTTTGTTGTATCAAGTGAAGTTTTATCTAATAAATTATGTTTAAGTTTTTAATAAATTCAGGGTTGTCATAGATAGAGATCGAGAGTTCATGAATCTACAGTAGAGTGCTATGTTGGCGATGGACTATTATGCTTGTTTCACTGAGCTTCAGCGTTTTTCACCCATGCTAGTGGGTGATGAGACGTTCAGAGCCAGACGTTTTGAGGATGGTCTTAGTTATGACATCTGATCAATGGTGAATGTTTTCAGGTTGCCTACTATACATGCAATTGTGAACCAGGCACTGATTACAGATAGGAACCTGCATGAATCTAGTGGTGTGGGCCAGGGAAGTTCAGCACCAGTTACTGGTATTATTTCTGCTGGAAAGAGGAAGAGATAGATGGACTTCTCTCAGGGTGGTAGTACCAGTCAAAAGAATGCTTCAGGTGGACAGGTCGTGTGCTACCAGTGTGGTAAAGAGGGGCACAAGAGGGAACAATGTTCACGAGATCCAATGGAGTGTCGAGCTTGCGGAAAGATGGGTCATCTTCAGCGCTTTTGTAGGTCATTTCCACTAGTTTCTATTAAGAGGGGTTCTGTGCAGACTCTGCGTGCGGGAGCAGGACCAACGGCTTCTTACCAGTTGGGGAACTGGAATGTGTCAGGGCGTGCAGGAAAAGATGGTGGTCGTGGTCGTGGTATCCAGACACCAGGATCTTAGAGGCAGTAGGGCGGGATAGCCCAGGGTAGCTAGGCTATGTCGCAGGGCCGCGGCACTGGGCAGGCATATATAGTGCAAAAGACCTAGCAGGAGAAGTATCTCGGACCTTCTACAGTCATAGGTACTATTCTAGTATCTTCTGTCTTATCTTCAGTACTTTTTGATATGGGTTCTACGCATAGTTTCATATTTGTGCCCGTTGTGGAGAGTCTTGGGCTCGGTGTTTCTTCTTCTTCCAGTATCATGATGCTAGACACTCCGTTGGGAACTAGAACGGCTGGTGTGCGTCAGTGCAAGGATTTCCCCCTTGTGGTTGGAGGGTGTCACTTTCTTTTGGACCTCTATTTATTAGAGATGATGAGCTATGATGTCATTCTTGGGATGGACCGGTTGGTTCCCTTTTGAGCCTTTGTAGACTGCTATCGTCGCAGGGTGAGCTTCATGTCACCAGAGGGCAGAGAGTTTCTATACAAGGGAGAATGGGATGTTCAGGCGAGTTGAGCAGGACCACAGCATCGTGGGCGAGGTGAAGTCACGGCCCCGATTGTGATTTTATATCTAGATGATTAGGGGACTGGTCAGACAGATTTCCCTCTTGTTGTTGATCATTTCAGGGATGTCTTCCCAGAAAAATTTTCGGGTCTACCTCTAGAGCAAGAGGTGGATTTCTCTATTGAGCTCATGCCAGGAGCAGCACCTGTGTCCATTCCTCTTTATAGGATGGATACACCTGAGCTACAGGAGATCAAGAGGCAGTTAGAAGAGTTACAGGAGAAGGGTTTTATTTGACCTAGTACTTCTCTATGGGTTTCGCCGGTCCTTTGTGCAAAGAAGGCGGACGGTACCCTCAGACTTTGCATGGATTATCAGAAGCTGAACTAGTTGATGGTCAAGAACCGATATCCTTTTCTGAGGATATATGATCTTTTTGATCAGATTCATGGAGAATGAGTGTTCTCGAAGATTGACTTAAGATCTGGATATCATTAGCTGCACGTGAGACCATCGGATATACCTCTTCCAGCTTTTCAGAGAAGATATGGTCTGTATGAGTATTTGGTTATGCCGTTCGGACTCACGAACGTGCCAGTAGTTTTCATGGCTCTGATGAATCGTGTGTTCATTCTGTATCTTGATTCTTTTGTGGTAGTATCTGTGGACGACATATTGGTGTACTCTCACACTCGACACGACCATGCCACCCATCTTGAGATCATATTGAGTACACTGAGAGAGCATCGTCTATCTGCTAAACTCTCAAAGTGCCACTTTTGGATGGACCAAATTCACTTCCTGGGTCATATCATCTCGGAGACAGGAGTTGAAGTGGACCCAGAGAAGGTGAGAGCAATAGTTTCCTGGGAGCAGCCTAAGAATGTGTTTAAGATATGAAGTTTCTTAGGACTGGCTGGATACTACAGATGCTTCATATAAGACTTCTCCCACTTAGAAGCACCGTTGACGGGTTTAAATAAGAAGGGCGTGAAGTTAGTTTGGTCAGAAGCTTGCGAGGAAGCTTTTCAAGACCTAAAGGGAAGGTTGACATTAGCACCGATCCTAATACTCCCAAAGTAGGGAAAGAGCTATACAGTTTACTGTGACACATCAGGTATTGGGTTGGGAGCAGTGTTGATGCAGGGCGATCGAGTCGTTGCGTACGGGTCTCGGCAGTTGAGGCCACATGAGAGGAATTACCCAACGCATGATCTCTAGTTGGTTGTAGTTGTGCATGTGTTGCGATGTTGGAGATATTATCTATTGGGAGAGCATTTTGTGGTTTTCACTGACTGCAAAAGACTCAAGTATATCTTTACTCAGCGTGACCTGAATCTGAGGCAGAGAAGGTGGGTCGAATACCTACAGTCCTTTGATTTTGAGCATGCCTATACACCTGGTAAAGGTAATATAATATCTGATGTACTGAGCAAGAAGACTCATATACAGACAGTGTAGGAGGCCAGTGGTGAGTGGCAGCTTATGGCCTTGTTCTATGAGATGCATCTGGAGGTGCATGACAGTCAGGGGCAGTCTTATCTTTCCTCTTTAGTTGTGACATCTACTCTCCTGGATAGAGTGAGGATGAGACATCTATCAGATCCTGAGGGCCTAGTTCTATGGGAGTCAGTGGCAAGTGAGGACCCTCCTCCTAGTTGTACAATAGGCGGTGATGTGGTTCTGTGTTTCCATGGATGAGTATGGGTTCCAGGTAATATACGCGAGGAGCTGATGTGGGAGTTTCATGCTTTAGCTTGGTCAGTTCATCCCGGGGTTACCAAGATGTATCATGACTTGAGACATCAGTACTGGTGGCCGAGTATGAAGAGAGATATAGTTGGTTTTCTTACAAGGTGTTCCAACTGTCAGCAGGTAAAGGCGGAGCACCAGAGGCCAGACGGACTATTATAGTAGTTACCTATTCCGGAGTGGAAATGGGATGATGTCGTGATGGACGTCATGACAGGGGTGCCAAGGTCACCTAGAGGAAATATTTCCATGTGGTTTTTTGCGGACAGACTCATGAAGGTAGCTCACTTTTGTCGATCAAGGAGACCTTCGGGGTTGACGAGCTCAGAAGGTTGTATATTCGAGAGATCGTCCGTCTTCATGGGGTCCCTCGTTCTATCATTTCAGATAGGGACGCCTACTTTACATATCTTTTCTGGAAGAGTTTTCATAGGGCACTAGGAACACAGGTGCTTCTGAGCACAGCTTACCAGCCTCAGATGGATGGTCAGTCAGAGCATACGATACAGGTGCTAGAGGACATGTTGCGTGCTTGTGTCCTAGACTTTGGGGGCTCTTGGGAGAAGCATATACCCCTAGTTGAGTTTTCCTACAATAATAGTTTTCTGGAAACTATCGAGATGTCACCTTACGAAGCTTTATATGGTAGGCCATGCCGATCACATTTGTTCTGGTCAGAGGTAGGTGAAGCAACTTTACTGGGACCACGTCTCATACAGGAGACTTCTGAGCAGGTCCAATTGATTCAGAAGCGGATGGTTACCACGCAGTCTCGTCAGAAGTCTTATTTTGATCGCCACAGACGACCTTTGGAGTTCGTGGTTGGGGATCAGGTTTTCTTGCATGTTTCACCAAGGTTGGGACACAGACGGATCAAGAGACAGGGTAAACTTTCACCGAGGTATGTGGGGCCATTTGAGATTCTGGAGAGAGTCGGGCAGATTGCTTATTAGTTGCAGTTACCACAGAGGTACCGATCCATGAACGACGTCTTCCATGTGTCTCAGTTGCGTCTATATCATTCAGACCCATCTCACATATTTCAGCCTGAGGAGGTTGAGCTGGAAGCAGATGCATCCTTTGAGGAGCATCTTATTCGTATCGTTGACAAGAGCACGAAGGTTCTTCGAGGCCGGTTAGTTCCTCTCGTACGGGTGCTATGGCAGTATGGCTGAGTGCAGGATGAAACCTAGGAGTGGGAGACCGATGTACATGCTCAGTGGCTGGATTTGTTCATGGTTATATCTTTTCCTCCCTTGTAAGGGAAATTCAGGGATGAATTGCTATAAGGGGGGAAGTTTGTAAGAACCCGATTCTTATTTTTGAGGTACCGGCTTATTCTTTTCTCTTTTCCTTAAGTGCTTTTGAGAAAATATGGAAAATGGGGAAAATCATAAATTTTGGAACTACACACCGTGTAATTTTCCATACACAGTGTACTTTTGGCCGTGTGGTATGGGTACACGGGGCGTGTAGCCATTTCGGCGACGAAGGGTGTAGGAACCGACTACACGCCGTGTAGTCAGTCGGTAGGCCAAAACAGTAAGGTATTGGAGCAGCCGCCAGTTGGGTGATATTACACGCCATGTACTCATGAGTACATGTTGAGTACCCATGTTGATGGATGAATAGTTTGGCGGTGCCTCTAGAGGAACAATTTAATAATGAAAGTACACGTCGTGTACTTGGAAGTACACGCCGTGTACATTGTTTTTTTTTTGCTTAAATGGGCAGAAGCCTCCCCTGTTCATAGGGAAGGCTTAGAACTGGATGAGAAGAGCGGAAGAGGGAGCCCAAACCTTGGGAGATCCACCGATCAAGCGTCTGGAATTCGTTTTTGCCTTAGAAGATCTCTTTGGAACCGCGCGGGTAAGCCCTCCCTTCTCCTTGGGTGTTTCTTACTAATTCTTCTCCTAATGGGAGTTATTTGAGGTTAACAGGCTTTTCCTTTTCATCAAATCTACATCTTAATTGGGTGTTTCTAGAATCGACATTCGTGTATAGCGCTCGTTGGCATATAAGGTAGGTGGTTTGGTGTTTGTTTTTCCAACTATCGTGCGTTTTGTGCATTTTCGTGCCACGAACCCATGTTGGGGGTGTCGTGTGGCTGAGGCCATAGGTATTTTAAATAACTATATATGAATAGGTGATTTAAAAGTGATATTAAAATCTTGTTTGGGATCGTTTCTTGGATCTGGAACCACCCCGGGGGTGTGTTCCACTGTTTAGCCGTTTGGCCAAGATACCCGAGGGTATGCCTTTAAAGTAGTAATTGTAGAATTTCCTTGAGAGGAATTTCTTTTTTACTACTTTTTTACATGTTGGGCATGGCCCAGTTACCTATTTAGCCTGAGGGAATTGTTGTGATTAGCCTATGGGAACTGCACTATTTAGCCTGAGGGCAGTAGTTATTTCGGCCTGAGGGAAACTTCTTCTGTGCCTGTGGGCAGTTGATTCTATGCCTGTGGGCGACACTACCTACACATGAGGGAAAAATATGTTATTCCTGAGGGCAGATTCTTATGTTGGATACTCTATACCTGAGGGTAGGGGTTTACGTGTTTGAGGACACTAGCTGTTTATTTAGAATATTCACCGTGGTGATATTTTAAATTAAATGATTAAAAAGAATATTAAAATGGCAATATAACTGGTTAAGTTAGTTAATTTTTAGTATTGCTTACTTTATTGAATTTTACTATTGCACACTATTTATGCATGCTTATACGCAGTTGGGAACGGGCCTTTGGTGGGTGCCTACTGAGATATATTTCTCACACCCTATTTGGGTCATGCTTTTCGGCCCAAACAGATTACGTTTCTACAGGTGTGGATGGGGTCAAGAGTCCCTATACAGGTACTTGACTATTCCTGAGGAGTAGGAGGGCGTGGGACCGAGCCTAGGCTCGCGATGCCGCCACCAGATATTTTGCTTTGTTTTGTTGTACTCTGTATTTTGTTGTACTGTATTGATGTATAACATATTCTGGCTATTTTTATAGAATTGAGACTTGTTGCATCATATCTGTATATCTGGTTGGTTACCTTTTACTACACTTGTTTACTTTAAATGTGCATGGGTTATTGCTTCTGCTGTCGTTGTATGTTTTATTTCGTATTTTCGCTGAGCTACACTTTGACAAATAAGGGAATAGTTTCCCCACTATCAGACCTGAGCCCTCACTGATAGTCGGTAGCCTCTGGCATTTGGGGAAATGTGTTTGAGGTCACGTGGCGAACCGGGTTCGGGGAACCCATTGCGTGGCACCCAGAATCAGGACATTACACTAAGGATCACATCAAATAGGTCCATATCAAGGACCAAGAAATCCCACTCCATCTAGACTTCTGATATAGAGAGCATGCATGACAGACACCTAAGGCCATGCTCCCACTTTTTACCCAACGGTGTTACCTACTCCATGGTAAGAGATAATAGTTCAGTTGGTAGGTTCAACAGGTTCACAAGACGATCAGATATAAAAGAAACTGAAGCACCAGTATCAAATAAAACTGCAGCTATAGAAGATGCAATCAAAATGGTACCTCGAACAGTCAAAGTTCCTGCATCAGATCCCGTTGGTGCCTGATCCACAACATGAAAATGTTTGGTCCCTGCCTGAGAATGACCACTCACCTAAGGCTCTACCCTGATCTGGCTCTGCCTCGAAGATGATCTAGTCTTTCCACCACGGCCACAGAACTGAGATCTCGTCATCCTGGTCGGCTCTGATTGAACCGATACTCCTCTGGAAGCCACAGATCCAGTCCCACTCTAGTAAGGGTGCACAGTCCTGCAGAAGCGTTGTAGATGTCCCACAACTCCACGCACATGACAAGGTTTGGGAGGGTATGGACATGCAGGTTGGACGTTCCCTACCCTTCCATACTGATGGCACACCAAAAACCCTACACCCGATGCCCCATATGAAATCTTCTTGGGAGGATGAGCTAAGGTGCCACCACTCTTCTTCCATTTCCCATCACGCTTTCTTTTCTTCTCGGATGAACTACCACTGCCAAACCCTAAAACTGATCTAAAAAACCCTAACTTTCTTCTTTGGTCAATCTCAACCATGCAAGCATGATCGAACACCTCATCATAAGTTCCCAGGTTGAATAAGAATACCTGAGAGTGGATTTCTGGTCGAAGACCCTTCTCGAACGTTTTAGCTTTAAAATATTCACTTGAAACAATTTCAAGCGCGTACCGCACTATCTCAGCAACGCAGTTTACATACTCCATCACTGTCTAATCCCCTTGTGAGAGATCCATAAACTACCAATATCTGGGGTAGGCCAGGAACTCAAGATATTACTGCTCATTAAATATATCCTTGAAATCCTTCCAAGTCATCTTCTCATGTTTCCCAGCCTGAATCACCGATAAAAACCACTTGCGACTTAAACCCTCTAGCTGGAATGAGGCACACTTTACCCTGACTTCCTCTAGAGTGTCAAGGAACTCAAACATATGATCTTTCTTTTCAATCCATTCCACTACCTCTTGAGGTTCTAAGCTACCTCGGAATGAAGGAGGTTTATTATTCATAAATTCCTGAGCTTTATCCTTCTTGGAGCCAGACTCATCTCCTCTAGCTGGAATAGGGGAGGGGGCCGGATCCTAAAGCCTGAACATCTTGGACCATAGCTTCTACCAATCTCTGATCAAGTGGTGAGGGAAATATCTCTCTAGCTTCCTCCCATGGGTGTGTATAATCTCTCTGGGGGGGCATCTTGCTGCAAAGAGCAACAGTCATAAAATAACATCATCAATATATCATATCTAAAGAAAAATCAAATTTCCGGCAAGATAAGTAATCATCAGTAATTCAAACAAGCAAAAGTAACATCGTGTCCAATTTCTTTTTCCTAGCTCGATGTCCACACACAGTCTGTAGCCTACACGTCCCACCTAGAAGAGAGGTCAAACAAACATCGTGATACCCCATGGAAACTCAGGGTCTGTCATGAGGTGTGCTAGCCAGGTACCCTACTCGCAACCAGAATTATGAGGCCCGACAATCCTAGCTCCTATCTAACCAGCCTCATCCCAAATAAAATAACTCAAACAAAAAACATCCTCTGATACCATTTTGTCACAAAACAAGTTGGGTCACCATCCGAACCAACGCCTGATCTAGCCCGCGGCAAGTCCAAAAGGGCGTTCCCGATCCACATGGGCTGGCACAAGTGCCCGGGTATTAAAATAAACCTTGGGAACGATTTACTCGAGTAAACAAAAATAAAGCAGCCAACAAAATAAAACAAACAAAAAGTAAAAGTTTCATCCAAAAAAGTCTTTAACCAAAACCAAATTTTTGAGTCACATGTAAAACCAAAACCCAAACAATACTAAAAGTATGGTGACAAAAAACCAACCCAAAAACTGTCGTCCGGTGAGAGGACACCACCCTCAAGCCACCACCACAACGCCATGTCAAGAGGTCTGCTAACAACCTGAACCACCACTCCCAAATGCTGTACCTTTACCTGAATCAGACATAAAAAAATATTCTTACACCCAAAGGTGTAAGTAGGGTGTGATAAATCTCCCATCAGGATGTCAGCAAGAAAATATTACACGCACAAGCATTAAAATACAATTACATTTGTAATGATAAATAAATGAAAGTAAGAAATTATTATCAACGTTAGTGAAAACAGTTTTCATAAAACGACATTATGGAAAAGATGATTAAAGCAAACATATGATTGGGCAGTAACTCGTGTGACATGTCATGAATCATTGGTGTGCGCAAAGTAACTGGTAGCACCAAAGGATGGGAGAGTCCCTATGGGTACTAGGAACAGGTGTGACCATAGAGCTTCGTGTCTCGGTAAAACATGGCTTAGAAATCATATGATGCTTTGCTAGGTTGTAATTCTCAAATATCACAAGTTTTCTATAACACTTATGATGAAATCCTTATGAAGAAAATGGGGAGACTATGTGATTCCAATCATATTGAGTTTTGGATTGAATGAAAGAGGATGTTGGAAGTAAGTGAAGTAATAATACATTACTATGTAAGTCAGACAATGCTTTGTTGGTCATGGTGTTCTCATAAATCATGAAACATTCTCATGATAAAATATTTTGAAGAAATGGAGGAATCATAAAGATTGAATTGGTACCAAATACCAAGATAAAGTTTTAATTGGATCCAAAAGTATCAGACACAGAAGTCATTAGAAGTTTTAAAGAGTTATATCTTATAAGGTTTGAATAATTTAAATGTTTCTAAGTGGATTCACCATTGAAGACTTTCCATCGTAATGGGAAATCCGTCATAATAGGAAATTTCATCATAATGAATTTCCATTAGACTAAGTCCGAGGATTAAAGTCAATTATACTAACTCTAAGGAGTAAATTCCAATCTGACTGAGTTTATGTTAAAAATTAAGATCGTAATGAGTAGAGGAGGAAAGATATATCATAATAAGAAGAGAAAGAAAGACATATTATAATGAGTGGAGGAATAAATTCAGATCGTAATGATCTAAGGAAGTTCTATTGTACTGAAGAAAAGTTTGGAAGTTCAAGAAGGATGATTACTAATAAGACTCAAGATGATTAAAATATTTAAAAGGCTTGAACCAGTCAAAGTTTGAGTTTAAATGTGAGTGTTTTTCAAAGATTTTAAATTTGAGTAAGTGGAAAAAGTTTTTTAGTTTCCCACATTTTCTATTAGGATTGACCTATAAATAGAGGCATAGTACATTCATAATTTGTAAATTTTCCACCATAGAGAAAAATTTGGAGCACTGAAGAATTCATATCATTGTTATCTTTACAGACATAGATCTCATTAGAAGATCAGATAGCTGAAAAGTATTCTTACCAAACTGACCAGTTGGGAAAAGTCTGAGAAGTGTAGTTTGAGAAAAATGGTTTATTGTAATAAATACATCAAAATGAGAAAATCATGCTTAGGGTCATAGGACTATGTTTTTGGAAAATGTTTTATGGAACAAAATTTTTTGTGATCTTTTCTTATTTTTCTCAAATTAATTGTAAGAAAAATTTGCAAAGTGACGGGAATCAGTATTGTCATTCCTATAGGGAGATAGAAGGTTTATAATAGGATCTGGAATAATTTTTATTCATTTTTTCAAAATAGTGAATTTCTATAGACCCATGGGAGTGTCTATGGTAAGGATATTGGTTCTCACAGTGAGGATAAACCTTGTAAATCTCATGTGTTTTACTTCCTTTCCCAATTTTTCATGAATGGGTATTTATTAAAAGATGATAATAATATAAACTTTAACAATTCGTAGGTATTATGTTTTTAAAATTATTGAAACTTATAAAAGTGAACAATTTATTCAACCCCCTCCCCCCCCCCCCAATTTGTTATTCGATATTTTGTAACTTAATTTGGTATCAAAGACAATATTTCCTTATTGAATCCTTATCAAGGATAATCTCAATTATGTAAAAAGTGGAGAAATTACTACATTTTATGGCAAACAATATTATGTATAGAAAATTTATATGATCCCATATCTCCTATATCTTGGCCTAGAAGTTATTGATGATTCTACAATTGGTTTTACACCTATTGAGAAACATTCCCCTATGAAATTTGATGATAAGATTAATATAGATGTTTCTGGAAAGGCTAGAAATTCTATACTTATTTCCTTATCAGAAAATTTTTATATGAAGGTGGTGGGTCTTAAAACTTCAAAGAGTATGTGGGACAAGCTGGAAAGTATATTTGAAGGGAACACTAAATTTAAGGAGGAAAATATAGAGATTTTTCATAGTATGTATAAAAACCTAAGAGTGAGAGAAGAAGAATTCATTGATAAATACTTCACAAGGGTAAATGAAAATGTTTTCAACCTCATAGGTTTTGAATATGTCCTGGAAGATTCTACAATTGTGAAGAAACTCATGAGAAATTTTATGGATGGGTTTGATTCTAAAATTTATTCTCTGTTACAAACCAAGTCGGTTCACCATCCGAACCAATGCCCGACCTAGCCCGTAGCAAGGCCCGAAGGGCGTTCCCGATCCCCACAGGCTGTCACATGTGCCCGAGTATTAAAATAAATCTTGGGAACGATTTACCCGAGTAAACAAATATAAAGAAGACAACAAAATAAACCAAACAAAAAGTAAAAGTTGCATCCAAACAAGTCTTTAACCAAAACCAGATTTTTAAGTCACATGTAAAACCAAAACCCAAATGATTCTAAAAGTATGGTGACCAAAAACCAACCCTAAAACTGTCGTCTGGTAAGTGGACACCACCCTCAAGCCACCACCACAACACCATGTCAATAGGTCTTCTAACAACCTAAACCACTGCTCCCAAATGTTGGACCCTTATCTGAATCATACATAAACAAATCTACTTACACCCAAAGGTGTAAGTAGAGTGAGAAATCTCCCAACAGTATGTCACCAAGAAAATATTCCACACACAAGCATTAAAAGACAATTACATTTGCAATGATAAATAAACTAAAGTAAGAAATGATTATCAACGTTAGTGAAAACGGTTTTCATAAAATGACCTTAAAGAAAAGCAGTTTAAAGAAAACACATGCTTTGGTAGTAACTCAAGTGACATATCATGTATCATTGGTGTAGTAAATGATTGCACCAAAGGATGGGAGAGTCCCTATGGGTACTAGGAAAAGTTGGGACCCTATAACGTCGTGTCTCCATGAAATGTGGCTTAGAAACCATGACCCTCAAAAAATGTGGATTAGAAGGCCATGACCCTCAAAAAACATTGCTTAGAATACCACGACCCTCAGTCATCATATATTTAGTTAGTGTTGCAATCATCAATCCTACCAGTGAGACTGGGCCAACCCATCTCTGGAACACTAGCTCACTAGTCCTAGTCCCCCCACCTAACACCCCAGGATTCCCTTTTTGTGCTCACCTAAATTCAAAGTTCACATTACATGTCACATTAAGACTTAGATCCAAATCAGGTGCTTACACACAAGAACATGTCACCCACACACTGATATCCTCTTTTAAAACCACACACATACCAAAAACTTTTTAAAACTTAATCAGCACCGCTTACACATTAAATTAAACTAGATACATAACTTAACAAAATCACTTTGATAATTAAGAAGACCACCAAGATAAATTATTAAACAATTTTCAAATGTGTCAAAAAAAATGTAAAGGCCAAAAAGTCATTCAAAACCCTTTTCTAAGATAAAACATATTCTGACACACGTCAAAACATAAACCGTGTCATCCGCACTTCCTAACTCACACACTGCACAGTTTAAAAAACAATAATAAACAATTCAAGGTGGGATTTCAAAATAAAAAATACAAATTCACTTAGACACACTTCCAAAAAATTAAATGTACATTTAAAACATAATTAAAACAAATTTTTCAGCATTTAAACTAATTAACTAGGTTCTAAATTAATTAAACAAACATGAAAATGATCATCAGATAATAATTGTGTGTGGAATCACCTACCAACGTGTAGCAGATTTCACAAACTCGATGTGCAAAAGTCATTGCACACCCACCATGCCTCAAGTAGATCAAAATAAACCTTAAAATGAGGTATCACACAAATGAACAACAAATAATCCAAATACAAACTAGAACCCAATCGCAACACCCTCAAAATAGAAGAAAACACAAATGAGTTACTTTGCAGTTAAGGAGAGAGGTCTGAGAGGTTGGTCGGAGCTTGATGGAGTTCGTGGGAGGAGTGCGGAGCTGAAAATAAAGGGGTAATCAGAAATTTGGATGAATAGGGAGAGGTCGTGTGCGGGGTTTCTGTCCAAACCAGGGAAGGGGGTGCGCAACCTGCAGGACGATGGTGAGTCGGCGGGTCCGGTGGGGAGGCTGTGTGGTAGGGTGAAGCTAGGCAAAGTGGGAGGGTAGAGGAGCCGGCCGGGTTAGGTGAGCAGGAGGTAGAAGGAGGATAGGGCATGGTGGAGGCTGGGAATAGGTAGGTATGGATTCAGCTGGGCAAGACGGACGGGCCAAGAGGGTAATTACAGGGGGATGTAACGGGGGAGGCTGGATGAGTGGGATCCGGCCGAGGCAGGAACTGGTTGGTCCGACGAGAGGAGGAAGATAGCCCTTAGGGCTTCGATGGGCAGTGCGCGAACCATATGGGGAAAGGGGATGAGTGAACAGTGTGCATTATGTAGGGTTTTGTGTGAGGGAGAGGAAAAATAAAATGGAAAAAAAGAATTGGAGGAAACGATAAAAAAATTGAAATGATACCGTTAAAAAAACCTAAGCTAATCAAAAAAAGATAAATAAAATTGAAAATTTATATTAATAATGGGATTAAAATAACAAAAATATTATTAAAATTACAAAAATAATTACATTACTAAAATGTCAATAAGAAAACGGGGTCACTCGCGCGCCGGGCAGGCCGCACAGCTTCGCTCGTGCCCTGCCCGCATGTTGATCATTGTCAAACCAATAGAATCTGAATGTTTCACACAAGTCAAAATTTGGGATCATCACATCTAAATATTTCTAATTCAAGAAGTGCGTGAAAGATTTGAATGTGCATAAAATATGAGTTTACACATAAAAAGAATATTTGTGTGCACCCATGAAATAAAAATGAATTATACTACATAAAAGTTAGTTATGTGACAAATGTGACATCAACTATTCACTTTCATGCTAGCATAAAATTTTGATTCATAGAGGAGGGTATGTAAGGATTTTACGCACATGGTTGGTCGGGTCTATAAATTGGTGGCTACCTCTCTCATTTCAGAAGCTCAACCCTTAGAGAATATCTGGGATCTGAATCGCATAAGAGGTGTATAAAAAGAATAAAAGTTGAACTCCAGAAGTGTTGTGTAAAGAAATGAAAAAAATATATTTATTGAGTACAGAAAGGGACTTGATTCTAAATGACCAAGTGAGTTTTACGCAAGGCATAAAAATTTAATGTAAGTTGAGATTTCATAAAGAAACTTAAATTTTGTGTGCAAGGTGGTAAATTTTCATGCAAGACATCTAAAGGTTGTTTGAAAGACAAAGTGTGAACCATAAGGGATTGCCTAGTAAATCTGTGGTAAAGTGGTATTCATCTTTTGAATGAAAGTGGAACTTAATGATACACTAAAAGATGTGTAAAACATATTGATTCAATTAATCAAATGAGGATCTTATGAAGAATCAGTTATCACACTTCAGTTGAGAAATTAACAAGATTTTATATTATGATTGGTTGTAAACCATGAGGGATAGTGAGTATGCTCCGAAATCTATAACATGAGTGCACATTTAGTGGATTTGGTACATCGTCACATTTTCGTTTTATTCTCCTTGGACATATCCCATGGAGGGTGAACCGAGTAAAATTTTTGTGTCTCATGCATGCTTTAATTTTTATTCATACATTGTTATGGGAAAGATAGATAATAGTTTTTTGTTTAATAACGAAACAAGATCGGAAGGGGTGGTTGTTTTAATCTTTCAAACCATAATTCATCCCCCCCCCACTCTCAATGTATTTGACCTAGTTGGGCTAACAATTAGTATCAGGTTTAGGTCAATTTTAGGGGTTCTCTCTAGGGGGTTTCAATGGAAGTTTTCAACCATAAAGGGATTTCTATATTTAATGGAAACAATTTTCAATTATAGAAGAATCAGATATAGAACTAAGTCTGATCATTAGGAATGGATGTATTTATAGCAGAGATTCATTGTACTTCTTCCAGTATGGATAGTGGTGATTTATCATAAGCTAACCAAAGGTAATTAGATGATGACTCCAAAGGAATCAATGCCTTAAGGGGATCCCTATTTAATACAATCTACACAAATGTAATGTCATGCAAGACATCACATGCTATGTGGGAAAAGCTGCTAAATAATTGTGAGGGTGACTCAAAGGTCAAAGAGGAAAAGATGAAGGTTTTGTGGAATAGGTATGAAGATCATAGAATTATCTCTAATTAGTCTCTTGATGTATTCTTTTATTTGGTGAATGTTGGTGTGGAAGACATGTGAGGTCTCAGAGATATTATTGAATATGTAAATATTGTTACACGAATATTAAGAATACTTTTACCTAGGTTTAATCAAAAAGTTTCTATATTAGAAGATAACTATACAAAAGAGCTAACATAGGATGGATTGCATTGTACTCTTGTTGCATACTAGATGAGAAATGATGATAATGAATCTGTGGAAAAAGAGAAGTATAATGAGGTGTAATTCAAGGCCATGAAGAAGCTCACTATTGAAAATGGACATGAAGAAGAAGATACGGATGAGGTGATGTCAATCCTTTCATAAAATATACAAATAGGAAATGGAAATTTCAAAGGTTAACTACCACTTTCAAGCTTTTTATGTAGAAATGCTGGACATTTTGCAGCAAGGTGCCCCAAGACATTCCAAGAAAATGATGAGGATGAAGTTAAAATTCCCATGAAGAAGTACTCAGCCTATGTGAAATTTGATAATAAGTTAAAGATAAATTTCTTCAAAAAGAAGAATCTTATTTCGTAATAAAATGAAATTTTATAAGTGTAACATCCTAGGTTTTTGAATCAGGTTGAAAACCTCTCCCATTTTGAATTTTTGATTTACTGAGGGTTCCTTTCTCTTTTTTGATCATCAAAACTCAATTAAAAGTCTCAATTCACCCCAAAATCATGTTTTTGGATAGTTTTAGAGGCTTCAACAATGCCTTGAGTGTTAGTAAGGGTTTCAGGAGCATCAAAGGCCTATTTTGGAGGTTGCAGGTCAAGGTGTATAGTTACACTATAACATTATTTGCCTTTAGCGGTGGTTTTTTAGAGGTGGTTCAATAAACCACTACTAAAATTGTCTTTTTTTAAAATCATGACCCTTCCCCCCCCAGACTCCCCAGACTCCCCTAACCCCCCAACCCCGCAACCCTAAGCGCGACCCCCGCGACCCCGATGACCCCCACAACCCCCAATGACCAGCGTGACCCCGCGATCCCATCGCGACCCTGACGACCCCCGAAAGCCCTAGGAGCCCTCAACCCCGGCGAGTCCCACAACCCCAGTGACCCATATAACCTCGGTGACCCCTGAGATCCCCCCCCCCAAATCCCTCAATGCATCTCGCCACCTATCATCGTTCCTTGCCTCCCATCATTGCCATTCAGTACCTTCACCGCCCCTCTGCGCAGGTCTGTATACCTTTATGGTGTGATTGTGCTATGATTTTGGGTTGGTTTGGTTGAATATTAGATCAATTCCAATGTGTGGAATTAAATTGTATTATCCATTACTCTAAAATAGCGCAGAAATTGGATGGAGCTCCAACAAATTCCATATTTTGTGCTTAATATTAAAAATAAGATAGTGCATGAACAAGGGTGTATCAAATATAGCGTGTTACTGTTGTTTCACTTCAAAAAAGTGATGTAAATGGCACCTAGTTAGAGAATAATTACTGCACCATTTTAGTGTTTTCATCATAAAATGGAGTGGGTTGGAAATGGTCTTCATTATTTATTTTCAATATTGATGGTTGTGGTATGATCTTTCATTTATAGGTTCCCTTTGTGGTGCAGTTGTGGTTTTCCATAAGATTATAGAATTTTCCAATCTTGTGGTATGTGATTCCATAATTTAACATTATTAAATGAATTTAGTATGTTTTATGTGCTTCTTAATTGTGTTTTGTGAATTGTTTGAATGGAGTGTAATATGTTTTCAAAGGGTTTTAAGGTGCCTATGTGTTGAAAGATGATTTTGAAAATGAAATTTGTTAGGTTTCATGTGTGCCTTCTTTTTTATGCTTTATAAATGTGTTCCATGAATTGCGTAAATATGAGTAATTATAGTTGGATTCTTGAGTATTGAATAAATTTTATTGGGTTATACCATTATATTAGGTATTGAATTATTTTCAACTATGTTATGAGAATCAAGTGTTCATGCATACTTTACTATATTAGGGGAAACATGTGGTGATATCTAATTCACTATTTTATGAATTACTATAATTATTTCTATCTAAAATTTTTATGTCACACTCTTTAATGCCTAAGTTTTGATCAATGGATCATCTTTATTATATTATTTTTCTATAATCTTACACTATGGTATATGTTTGGTCATTTGAGATTAGATGTCCTTCTATCATGACACGTGATCAACTCTCATGAATCCATGACATTTTTAATAAGTTATTTATTCCATGCTCATGTTTACCATATACTTATGAACTAACCATTAATGGTATATTGATAAGTTTTTGGGATTGGATATTTTATTTTAATTCCATAAAATTATGGATTTAATTGGTTATCCCACTTTCTATAATTGAAACAAAATGGAAATTTAAAAGGTATATTGAAAACAATAATTTTCAGTGTTATTCTAGGATCTATTTTCGGAAATTTAATATACATGATTTCATTTATCTTAGGAATTTCATGTATCCTTTGAGTCTGGAAAAACAAATACCTTACTCAAAATCCTTGGATTCATCTACCCTATCCATTAATCCTTTCACCTGATGATTCCTGGCATGTTCTACATCTTGGTTCCCCATGTATTTTCTAAAGTAGTGAGTCATTTTTAAATTAGGAGTTTGTTTAAATTTCATATTTCTAACTTCTATTAAATTATTATATGATTTATAAAGTCCTTACCTTAGTGATATCAACGTTAGGGAATCAGCAGTTTGTACATCTATTTTGATGTAGCATGACATACAAAAAAACTATAGGGATGAGATCCTTGTTCTCCTCTTCTTTTATGGATCTTTTTAATTTTCATGATTTGGTATTCTAGTGGGTGGGTTCAATATTTACCATATGTATTTATATAGTAAAACCTTATTTAACATATTTATAATTTTTTCAACTAGTATATATGAATCTCTTTCTCTATTTAGTAATAGTTATGTATTTTAATTTTTTTTAATATTGTATAGGCACATTGTGATATACATGGATAAAAGCTGGATCACATTACTGAGGAACACACCTTAGTATGTTGAGGGTTTAGATGAGTTTTTAGATTTTTCAATTTCTAATTGATCTTTTAAGGGTAGAATAAGATGTCCATGTCTTAATTATAAATTTATAATATGGTTGAAGAGATAAGAATTTTATGAACATTTAATATTTAATCAATTCCCTACTCAATATTTGTGTTGGATTTGGCATAGAGAATCGAACGCTATAAAAAAGTTGAGCACTGATGTCAATCCAGAGAAAGAGCTCCCAGATTTGTCGACAATGGAAAATGAAATTAAAAACATTATAAATTATGCATTTTTTATTACAATACACCAACATCAACATAAAAATATATCCGAACAACCAGATGAGGGTGCTACAAATACCAACGTGGCAAGTGATGTTTTTGAGACTGTAGGAAAATAGGATCAAGATTATGACATATCATTGGATCCTCCTCTTGATTATGTGGAGACTAATTTAAGAGAAAACTTCACTTAGGAAAATACGTTTGTGGTTTAGTTGATGATGGAAATCAAGAGTTATATAGTGGATGTTTGAAATATTCAAAACTTTCTTTTATGCTAATGTTGTACCATATCAAATGCTAATGTGGAATTACAAATAAGTAAATGTACATGATATTGGAACTGTTGCATGATGCATTTCCTAAAGCAAACCTCCCCAAGTATTTTTATGATATTAAAAAAGTTGTTAACAGGAATTGTCTGAACTATACAAAAATACATGCATGTCCCAATGATTATATGCTTTATTGGTGAGAGGAGTCAAGTAGAAAGGATTGTAAAAAATTTTCTTCTTCTAGATGGCAGTCAATGGGTGATATTGGAAGTCTGAATCAATATACTACCACGAAGAAGAAGAAAATTAACACACCTACAAAGGTTTTTCAATAATTTCCTTTAAATACTCGATTGAAAAGATTATTCATGTCATTGAAAACCACCGAACACATGAAGTGTCATTCTGTACATAATAACAATGATGGGTTAATGCAACATCCATGAGATTCAAAATCATGGAATACATTTGATTCATTACATCCATATTTCTTATCTAATCCTAGGAATGTTCTATTGGTATTGTCTATTTATGGATTCAACCCATTTAGAACTTTGAGTACCAGTTATGGAATTTGGCCAGTTGTTTTGAACCCTTACAATCTGCAACCATGGATGTGTATGAAAAAAAATTTCTTCTATCATTTCAATGATTATTCTTGGAAAAAAAATTCCTGGAAATGATATTTATTTAATTGAATAATTACAATAGTTTTGGAGCAACGGTATTGAGACATATAATGTTTTTTCTAAAACAATGTTTAAAATGCATGTTGCTCTAATGAGAACCATTAGTGACTTACTTGGACTTGGGAATTTATTTGGTTAGAAAAATTACATGGGTTTGGATTTTCCTATTTGTAACTTTGATTTTGAGCCCAAACAGCTACCTCACAGTATAAAATGGTGCTTCTTGTGCCATCAAATATTTCTCAATGTATCTCATAGATTTCAGCTAAACATATCAAAATTCAACAGTTTCATTGGTCGTAGACCAGCTCCAAAGTTGTTAAATGGTTCTAAAATATTGGTACAACTTAGAAATGTTGAAACATAATTTGGTAAGGTGCATCATTTTAATGATATTGGGAAATTATTTTGAAGTGCATCATCAAGTGAAATAGGAATGAAACAATGAAAGAAAAAAAGTATATTCTTCAAACTTCCATATTGTGAATTTAATTTGTTGCAGAATAATCTTAATGTGATGCATATTGAGAAGAATTTTTGTAACAATTTGATCTTCACATTTCTTAATGATCATGGAAATTTGAAGGATCGTCTCAATTCTTAGAAAGACTTACAAGTAATTAACATAAAACGTGATCTATGGCCAAATGAGAATTAAAAGTATGCTCTGGAAATGTTTTCAATGAAAAATAGGGATAAATATACATTCCTTTGAATTTTAATGCATGTGATGGTATATGATGGGTATTCAAGTAACATCTCAAGGTGTGTTGACTTAAATCACCATAGGTTACATGGATTGAAAGTCACGATTCACATATTTTGTTACAGCACATACTACCATTGGCATTGTGTACATTATTACTTGAAAAAGTTATTATTGTTGTACTCTAATTCTGCACATCTTTCAGACAACTATGTGATAAATATCTACATCCATTTGAGCTTGAAAACCTTCAGGAGAGGTTTGTATTGATACTTTGTGCAGTGGAGATAATCTTTCCTCTGTCATTTTTTACTGTCATGATGCATTTAACTGTACATTTGGTTGAGGAAGCTAAATTAGGAGGGCCCCTACATTATCAATGGATGTATCCAATTGAGAGGTACTATATTTATATGTTTTTCAGTTAAGTAAACAATTCTTGAAACTTAATTAAATGTATAATTATGTTTGTTTATTTTATTTCACAGATATCTTGGGAATTTGAAGTCATATGTGAGAAATAAAGCTCAACCTGAAGGCTCTATTGCTAAAGGATATTTGGCAGAGGAGTGTATTACATTTTGTTCTAGATACTTGGATGATATTGAAACAAGATTTAATCAAGTTGGACATGTTGATGACACATCTACTAAAACTCAAATTCATGGGAAATCAAAAATATTTCATGTTATTGGCCAATCATTTGGGAGGACCTCAAATGTTACACTAACAAAAATGGAATTATTACAGACACATATATATGTGTATCTAAATAGTGAAATTGAAAATCCATTTATTGAAGAGTTTAAGATACAAACAAAGAGACAAATGAGAGGCCGAACACGAAATGAAAAATATATAACAAAATCTGTTAATAAATATATTGTAGAATGGTTTTCATGATGTGTAAGTTCTTAAATATTACAATAAATAAGGATATTAGGTTGACACATATATTATGTAAATCTAATAATGTTTTATTTTTTTAGTTCATGAATACTGATAATTGAGAATAGTTTTTAGAAGATTTGAAGTTTCTTAATCGAGGTCCTCTAAAACATGTTAGAAAGTTCAATACTTACAATGTGAATGGATTTAGATTTCGTATAGTCAATCGAGAAGAGGGTTTGAAAATATAGAATAGTGGTATTTTACATTTTCTAAAGTGGAATACTATGGAAATATGACTAATATTATTGAATTAAACTACCATGGGTATTTTTCAGTTTTTTTATTCAAATAAAATTGGGTCGATATTATCAGAGGTGTTAAAAGAGATTCCTTGCAATTTACTTATATGAACTTCTCTTGCTTGATGGATGTTGGTGATCATGAACTACATGATCTGTATATCTTATCATCACAAGATAAAATGGTATATTATGTGAATGATTTTGTGGATGAAGGGTGGAGTGTAGTTTCTCACATAAAACAAATATATTTGTATGATATGGGTAATGAAGTGGAAGATTTGACCTCTAACATTAAATCTCAACAACAGCAAGAAGTAGACTTATTTTTCCATCATGATATTGAAAATATTAGTCTACCAAGTATGGATGAAGTAATGGAGCAAAAAACTAACATAATTGAAGGAGAAAATGACTATATGTACAGTTATGCATTCATTTAGTAACCAGTTATTTAATTTGTGCAGTCATTCATTCTCATTGTTATGTATATTTTTTTGTTAGTATTTTAAATCTGTTATCATTTTTAAAAAAAATATGCTTAAATTTTTTGAAATATATGTTCTAAACTTAATTTTATTTGATTAAATGATATGAATTCCAAAGAGGAAGCATCATACTATTTCATCAACCACACCGACAGATGATGATCCATCTGTCTCCCTCCATACGACATTTGAGCCACCATCCGCTTTCCCCTATTCATCATCTCTCCCTACACCATCTCTTACACCCTCTGTGAGTGTCCCTTAATCATCTCAGTCATCACCTCCCCCTTCAAGAGCCTTAGTAGTGAGGGAGCATCACGCCACTTATAGTTCTTCCCAGGGATACTGGAGGGTGACTGTCATAGGTATAAATTTTAATATGAATAAATTTATTACACTTTTTTTATACTAACTATTCATTCATTAAATATGGAAATAAAGAAACTATGGAGAAAAATATAAAAAGTTCATATGTATGGAATCTGGCCAAAGAGAAGGTCATTTTATCATTTGATTCATATGGGGTCCCTACAGATGATGTTGTAGGATTACATGGCTAGATTATTTGCCAGTTGGCCACAGAGCTGGTTTCCCTTACTATTTCGTATGATGATTGGAGGCATATGCCTTAAACATGGAAAAAAAGTTTTTGATTCCCAAATAATGGTAATTTTAATACATTATGGTATAATTGAATGTCATTATATTATTAAATTATAATATTTTCAAAATAAATTTTTGTGTACATATGTTTTTACACTTTACAATTGCTGATGTACTAGAATGAAAGTGGAAATTGAAAAATCTATGCAAGAAATGGAAAAAATATAAATGGAGATTTTGGAGTGATGTCAATGATACTTCATTAACCAACCAACAAATGTACGACAAGCTACCTGATGGGGTACCCAAAGAGCAATGGAATGTTTTTATTGACAGATATCATGATGAGAAGCAGATGGCATTTAAATATATATTATTATATTAATATTATTTTACATTTATAAATGTATATGAAGATTAAATGACATTGAATACATTACTATTAAATTACATTTTATTTATTTTAGGATCTTTCAAAAAATAATGCATCAAGTCGGGATAAGCAGGTCATCCCTCACACTACGGGGTGAAAGATTTTTTCTAGAAGCCAATCAGCTCTAGTAATCTTTTCATTAGTTTAAATATTTATAATAAAATATTATCTATTTAATATATTAAATTTTTTATTTATATTTTTTTAATGCAATCACAGAGTTTAGGACACCTAGTATTTCGAATAGAAGTATGGTTGAATGTTCACAAAAAATCAGATGGAAGTTTTGTTAATGAGTCTGCCAAAGAAGTTGGGGTATGAACTCGTTTTTCATTATAATAACTTATTTTCATTTGTCACTATGTTAATACATATTGCTTCTAATATCACTAATATTTTATTTATAATCAAAAATTAAAGATTTATGGGATGTCAATCCTACGCAGTCCTACTCGGTCTCCCAGGAAGACACAATAGCTAAATTTCTCTAGAAGGAGCATCCTAGTCAAGTGTGTGGGATGGGTTTGGAACCTGTACCATATGAGGTCTTTGGAATGACACCAGGGATTGTAGCTGCATCTAATTCTAGTTATATTCAGTCCATACCTTGAGATACTTAGAGAGAGATTTTTTCTCTATGAAACACAGTTTGAGGAACAGGGAAAGCAGATATCCGCTTTGCATAAATTGGTGATTGATTTATATCAGAAGATGATTGGATCTACCCCTGGTGGTATTTCATCTATTTTTGGTGAGCAATTAAATCACAAAAATTCAAAATCATTTAGTTTGAAAACATTTCTTGGTATTAAGTTTAAATATAAATATACAAAAATATTTAATTTTTAATATAATGTTCTTACTGGTGGTAGAAGGAAGTAGAGATGGAGGTGGAGAGGGTGATGAGTTGTGTTCATCATCGGAAAGTGATTAGTGGTATTATTGATATGTTGGAAAAATATTGTAACAGTCGGTTTTTATATGTATCATGTGTGGCACCGAGTTGTCATTTAACATTTTCATGACCTAGAATTTTCTTGATTTATCATGTTTCCTTTTATGTATTCTGAACCCAGGCTTCCAAATACACTAGGAATTTATGATCCTAATGTTTTATTAATGAATATTTATATTTATGAATCATATCCTCAAGAACCGAGATAAATCTCTCTGTCAATCCATCCATATATGGATGATAATCAATACTCAATTTTATCTAGGAACCCATCACCTCCTAAAAACCTATACAGAACTTGGATGTGAACCTTGGATCCCTTTTAAAAAATCAAAAAGGGAAACCCATAAAGTCTCATAATATCTCATACATACAAGTCTCTAAGGTACCTCACATGTATCATTTTCTTGATAGGTAAGAAAAGAATTTCTTTTTTAATTTGATCAATGATCACCCAAATCGAATTCTCCCCACTAGAATTTAGTGGAAAACAAATAATGAAGTCCATAGAAATATCATCCCACTTTCATATTGTCATGCTTAAAGGTTGAAACAAACCAGTGGGTCTCTAGTGTTCTGCCTTAATTTTCTGAAAACTGAGACACCATGAGACAAAATCTATAATTGGCCACCTCATCCACGCCCACCAATGCTTAAATCTCATGTTGTGACACATCTAGGTAGCTTCAAGTTGTACAGACCAACAAGATCAATGTCCATTTTCCATCAACTCTTACCTAAAATAAAATTGAACAACTAATCGATTATGGAAGTACAAATCTTCACTGGGAGACCAACACCACTCACCTGAGGTCTCCCCACCATAAAGTATTTTACTAAATAATTTTAACTCAGTGTTTTTCACCTATTATTTCTAAACCCACTCATCAAAGGATGAGTTAGAATTCATCAAATCCAAGAACACCATTCCACCAATTTCTTCCACTCCTAATATCATCTTAGCAAACAAACTCATAAGAGACCACTCCATAAATGATTCCTTCACAGCTTGTGTTAGTAATTTTATGCTCAATGGATCGAAAACCACATTCCCTTTTAGTAATACACCAAAAGTCTAAGACTTTCATCTTCCTTATTAGAAACAGCATAGGAAAAGCCCACAGTGACATGCTAGGATGAATAAATCATTTTACCTTAAGGTCTACAAACTGAAATTTGTGTTCCACCAACACATTAGGTGTCATTTGATAAGATGGAATAGAAATATACATAATACTATGGAGAATATAGACTGTAAATGTGACCTATCTATGTGGTTTAAAACCATAAAAATTATCCTAAAAGACTTTGTGTTATGCACACACCATAGAAGGAAGTTAACATTCCAAACAAGGTTCATTGACATCAAGAAAATTTTTTTACAACTAGCATGATGTTAACCAATTATAAAAAACAACAAGCCCCACCCTTCATTATCTAACATCCCACTCACACTAAAAATCATGAGTGACCCCATTGGAAGAAAAAAACTATACCTAATGAAGATAAAATTCTATGTGGGCCTTAATGTTGATCGTTTAATATATTCCAAGTATTAGTTTCAAGATTTCAACATCAAGAACTAAAAATTCACACACAACCTTGAAGTCATCTATCATCACCTGACATGTGGGACAATTGAAACCAAGTTCAGACCTCTTTTCCAAAGGTGTGGAAAGATAAAATAATAACTTCAAAAGTTCTAAAATTAAGTTCAACATTTCAACTAACTTTGACAATATAAATGAATGATTAGCACATGTATCAAAAAAATCTATAACCATAAAAGATTAAATAAACATTGTACCTCTAATAGTAGTTAGACCTCCTTCAAATTCATATATTTCATACTCTTTCATGTAAATCCATCTAGTATTAGCCAAATAAAAATCCCCCTTATCCTAAGGATTAGACCCACCACCCTTGGAATCATCGTTATGAACCTGTGAACCCTTGGTGAAAGTGGATCCTTCCTTACTGCCCTGGGATATCCATTAACAAAAACACTTTAGATAACCAAATTGTCCACAATGATGATAAGTGTTAGGATCCTCTACACAATTAGGATTTGTATGAACACATTCCACACTAATATAAGAAAACTTTGTGCAACACTGATGAAGCCCCTAAAACAAATCCTAAATGAAACTGATCCCCCTTGCATATTCTTTTCTGGCCAAAAAATACATCGTGGGTAATAACCCCTCCAACTGAAGCTCCACCCAAACCTGTCTTTCTAGATATATCCACCTAATCTAGACCTTATTTTTAGACTACCTCTATGAAGGTTAGAATACAAATGATAGTCAATATTTATTGAATATCTAGACTCAATCCTAACTCAAACCATTTAGCCTTTATCTACTCATTGGTGACTTGTTCTGATTCTAGATGCACCAACTTAGTAAAATGGGGGGAATAATCCATAATGGTACACTTCCCCTTCTCTAAATTTAGAAACTTATAATAATTTCCAAACATAATTTCTCTGGGTAAAACTATTGGTTGAATATTTTATTGAAAGAATTCTAGGTAATTTCCTCATGAAACTTAGCTTGCACGATGGAGTCTCACCATATCCTACCTGGTCCTTCGAGAATATACATAGAGAAACCCACCTTGAAGTCCTTATGAGTATTCAAGAAATTGAGGATCCTCTCAATCTGATCAAGTTATTCCTCAAATTCCTAGGTTTCCTTGTCACCACAGAAGATGGGTGGATTCTTCTTACTAAATTCTAATCCATAGTCCACTCCTTGTCCCAATTTCCCAACACCCACATGACCCAGATTTTGAATTGTATGGATTACATCTTCAACCAGAGATGGTTCCACTAAAGGATTCACCTGTATAATCTATATCAAATTTTACTCTATCATCAGTCACCATCATTGTTGGGAGGGGGAATGGGTGGAACATGATTCGTTCTCTTAACCTGACCATTTTAATCACATCGATAGGGTCCTATATGAGTGGGAATATTTAGGCGATGTTCTGAATTGTTGGATGGAAATTGGTGTAGGGTGGAGAGATGTGGTCTCAAAAAACATATCCCCCCATGCGTGATACTACATAGAAATATAAGAAGTGAAAGGGCCTTCAAACATGGAGAAAATTCTTCCCTTGGATGATCTAATATATCACATTGTATAACTCCTCCAATATAGGAACATCTAGATTTATGGGATACCCCGTATCAAACATCACCACCTTAATGATGGACCTTGACCACACCCCCATGTGTGCATCCCTAATAGGAAGAATTCAGCTATAGATCAGCGTGTAAATTAACCTTGTAATCATGAACATGGGATAATTAGACATTATTTTATATCCCCACAGAATCCACTATATCTTCAATAGAATATTTATGTACATTTTCTCCTTTCCCATTTGAATACGCAAGGGAATGTGTTCTACCACCCTAATATATTTTCATCTAGCTTGTTTAGGAAGTAGTTCAACTAATTCTTGAATGGGATGCTCTTTACTTATATCTTGTTTCATTGGTCCCTTTCACCAAACATGGAAATGGACACAAAAGAGTTGTAATTTTATCCTAGTCCTCCCACACATTCTCTATAGGGCGGAACTCATCATATATCACACCTTGAATCAAGATCCCAACAAATTGGTAAATATACCATAGGAAAAAATGGTATGAGTTATGTATTTATTAGTATATGAATCTTATGAATTTATGATTTAAATGGCATGGTAACTCCCTCTATGTAATGAGATTCTTCTTTTAGAACTCTTACTATGAAATATTTAGAACACAATGTGGTATCTTATAATATCATATTTCTTCACCCTAACATATTCTTTATCTCTATTATGTGTTTCTAAATTGAATAAGTGTGTGGATTTGAAAGTGATTTTCCTTATGAAAATGTTGATTTCCTTGTATTCTTTTGGATGTAGGATGTATGTTCATATGAAATTGGCACTTTGTTTTAGGGAACTGGTACTAGGGATGCATAATCATCTCATTTAATTTATAAATCTACCTTTAGCAGTGGTTTAAACCGACTCTTTGTAAATTAATGATTTTTAGCGGTAGTTTTAACTGCCATTATAATTTGGTATCTTACGAACAGTGGTGGTTAAAACTGCCACTACATACAATAATTTAGCAGTGATTAAAACTGTTGCAAGATAGTTTTCATTTTCCGTTACCATTTCACGTCGGTTGGTCGTGGCATTAGCAGTGGTTTTCCTGGAAAAAAGGATTTTTTTTTCACAGCGGTTTAAACTACCGTGAAAAAAAATCTGGGAAAACCTTCCCTAAACCCATGACCAACCATTGTGAAATGAGATCTCTATGATGTTTACTAGAAACAGCCTCCAGATTGAAGAAATTGTCACTTATTGTATGTCGACACACAATTTAGCGGTAGTTTTTAGAAAATACTATAAAAGCATATGGAAGCGGTTTAAATAGCTGCTATGCAGCGAATTTCCTGTAGTGTTAGTGTAAATTGTGTGACCTGTTCTAAATAATTGTGTGGCCTGATTTTGAACTGCCACATAGTTCGGAAAAAATTTCGGATAGGGGATCACATCCTTACATGGGTTTATTCAGTTTTTACAGATAATTTCACATGTTTTTCACATAGTTAGAGAAAATTGTGTGAAAGGCTATATGGGTAGTGCCACTTAGGTAGTACCCATGCACTGTAGCCCGCAAGGTTTTCACCTAGTTTAGAAAACTGTGTGAGCTAACTATGAATCCTTAAAAATGTGTGAAAAGTTGGTTTTACCTAGTTCCTATTTCTTCTATTCCTCCCTCTTTTCTCCTCCTTGGTCACGCACATAGAAGGAGGAACTATCCTTCTCCTCTCCTCCAAGGGTGTGATCCCTCTCCTCTATCAGTGCTCTATTTTTAGATCCTTCGGGTGTATTGGAATCATATCGGTAGGGCTTATCACACCCATGCCTCCTTTTCATTTTTCTTCCACCTAATGGACTTATAAATCTGTCTTATCCATTTTACCATATTTTTAGGGCATTTAATAGAATCATCGATTTCTTCCAAATATCTTGGAGTTAGAGGCCAATACTGGACATGCCTACATCTACAAGTCCAAGGTAGGTAGTTCATACCTTTCTTTGTGTTTTTTGGTCTTTTGGGGGGAACAGCTTTTATTGCATCACATGTTAGAGAGAGACCCTTTTTTTATTGATTTATTTATGTTAAATTTATTGTATGACCATAAGGGATTCCTTTGGGCATGACCACACCATATTTTTTTGTGTGAGGCTTGGTTAGAGTTCATTGACCACTTTGGGTAGTTAAGGCAGGGTGTGTTTTTAGTTAGTTTGAGTTTTTCTGTTTAATTGGATTGGTAAAATTCAATTATATTTAATTGTTTTTTATATTTGAATTGAATTATATATATGTGGTATGTTGGAATTGAACAATTAAATTAAATTTAATTTTTATTCTTATTTGAATCAGTTTATTTATATGAAATGCTTGAATTTTATGAAATAGGATCCTTTGGATCGTGATAGGCTCGGCCTGAGGGATTGAGGTGGTGTGGTCATTAATATTAAGGTCATGCAGTCATCTGGTTGGGATTGGATAGGGTCACTTGAGTGATGTGATCATCGGTTGGGAATTATGGACATCGGTTGAGGCGATAAGGTCATCAGGTTGAGTGCATGGCCCAAGATATTGGATGTCATGGCCATTGAACTTGAGAAACATGATCACATGGGAACGAGTTGCTGGTTATATGTGGACTAGGTACTAAATTGGTGAATTCCACTCACCCATGATATCCAAAGCTCCAATTAGATTTGTGTGCACAAAATTTGACTCAATAATGAGGTGGTTCTGATCACCTGTGTGGTAATATGCCCCTGGTAGTTCAGCTTATGAAATTGTGTTGGGGGTTCATGTCATATGAAGCAACGGGGAATGTGAGGAGCCTTTAGATGAAATAATTGAGGCTATCGGTTGGGGATTGAGGCTTATTGTATTGAGGATATTGGACCTGTACTACTGTGGGAGGAAGGATATCATCATTCCTTGGGATGACATGATGTGATTCAATGATGATTTTATTTGAGGATAGATATTGTTGTACCTCTAGATTTTGGGATTTGAGATAATGAGTTCTTTTGAACAAGGGGTCTGAGAGACCAGTTACTTTCATTTGGGAATGCCTTCGGGACTTCAGTGATTTTTGAGACATGAGGTGTCAGGAGGAATGAGGTGTCAAGTTACTTATTTGTGGTGGAACCTAAGGGTTCACCTGGGAAATTATACTTTAGGGGATAACTTGGGCCATGGGCCAAGGATCCTCTCCTCTTCAATGATTCTGATGTTGGTTGAGGTATGTGGTAGCTTCTTGGTGGTTGTTAAGTGCTAGGTAAGCTTTTTTTAATTGAATTCCATTGAGATTATTTCTTTATTTTTATATTACAAATATACTTAATCACTTAGTTGGGGTAAACAAAATTTAGTGTTATTCTACTAAGACTCATTCTCATACCCTACAAAGGCCCTTAGGGACACATGTATACTTTATATTGTTATATTCAGCTAAGGGATAGGCTTTAGGAGATGGACCATAGTATCTTTTTGGCATGGGATTTTGGAAAGGAACCTTGAAGTTCTTTCCTCTACAGGAGTTTTTTTGAGTTTTCATTTTTTTTCCTTTTGTCTTTTCATTCCTTGTATATATGTATTATACTGAGGTCATCCATATTCGACCCTTTGGGATATTGTTTGTATGAGCTGTTGTGTATGAATACACTATTTTAAATTACTACAGATGGTATGTTTGGTTTTTTTATTTATTTTCAACTGTTTTTTTAGTTATGCTTCCACTATTGTATATTATTGTTTGTCATTCCACTATTGGTGGGTCGAGACCGAGACTATTAAGCCTTAATTTTCCACTGCATGTTATATATATTACTTGGACTATTATTATATCATTTCCTTTAGGGTATAATCTTCCCACTATTACTCTATGACACCCCTACTACTAATCTAAAGCCTTTGGCGTTCAGGGAGGTACACCTAAGGCTAGTGGAACCCAGCCTGATAGCACTATTCAGGTAGCTAATTAGGTTGAGGATGCTATAAGTGGTGTCAGAGTAGTTCTTCACTAAGATTTAGTAGCAGTGTAAGGCTAGATAATAGTGAGATCGATATTTATTTTCCTTTTTTATACTAGTCTAATGATTTGGGATATGGTAGAATGGGGATTAGGATGTTTTCGGAATTGGGTTTAGAGCTCATTTTTGGGTTCCTGTAGCCCCATGTACGAGGGAAAAACTAAGTTACCATGGGTGGTATTTCCTGTTCTATTTTTCTCAGTTTATAATTTATATTATTTTGATTTGTATTCTTGAAATTTGATGGTTAATTATTGTGACTTAAAAACCATGACCTGGTATGGTAAGTAATGAGATTTAGAACCTTGTCCTAGTAAGGCAAGGTGTGTTTTATATTCCATTCTTGATTGTTTTATTGTTAGGTATATATTAGGGAATTTTAAATTGAATATGCATTTGCTTGTAATATGAAATACCTTGTGAAATGTGATATTCCATGATATAAAATTGCTTATGATATATGATATGGTCCTGAATCTTATAGGATCAGGAAGGTATTATGAAATGGGGTAATGTTGATCACCAGGTTGGGTGATGTGGTCATCAGTTTTGAGGTGATGTGATTGTCAGTATGGGCATGGACTGAGGAAAATTTTGATACTTAGCTATGTTGAGGTTAGTTAAGGAGTCAATGAGGCAGGGATGTCATGTGGCGTGGTTACAATAGGAAAGGGTAAGGGTAGTGAGGATGCACTAAATATTATTGTTATTCCAATCTGGATTTATATAAATGTTATATGGGTTTTGTGGATATTTTGATGGTATTCAGAGGGTTTCCTCCTAGATGGATCGAATGGAGACTCAGGCAGGTGTTGACAAGATATCATTAGAGCACGAGTAGATTGATACCCCTGAGGGCTAGGCAGAGAGGGTATAGGCACAGGGTCAAGCTTAGGTTTAGGATCTAGTGTAGGCTGGCCATCCACCAAATCTTATAGAGTTTGGGCCATGGCTTGATGAGAAGCTCTGAGTGAGACCAGTATGTGTGATATAGGGTATCAATAGGGGAGATTAGGGAGTACAGAGTTTATTCAGAGCACCTGCCAATTTTTTAGGGTGAGGTTGGTCCACAAGTGGCTGAGAATTAGATCAAGTTAATGCATATGATCATAGAGCAGTTAGATATGCCTCCAGGGTTGAGGGTGAAACTAGAAACCTATATGCTCAGTGGATTGGATAAGCACCGGTGGAATATACAGGTGTAGGTAGGAGGACATGAGGAACTAGCTTGGAAAGAATTTGAGGCCATTTTCTTCAAGAATTTTATTCCAAAGACACTAGGGGTAGAAAGGTCTCGAGGGTTCTTGAGCCTTCAGTAGGGGAAACATGTTTATTGTGGACTATGCAATGACGTTCACTGAATTATCATGATTTTCACCTAGCATGGTGAGTGATGACACATTAAGGGTGAGGAACATTGAAAATGGTTTACAACATTCCATTTTGGTGTAGGTAAACATCGTTAGGTTGTCCTCATTATCAGAGGTAGTGAACCGGGTGTTCATATCTAAGGGAAATCTGACAGATAGTTCATACTCGAGCTGTAAAGAAACTTTAAGTGACTTTAGTGGTGATGCTTCAAATAGCCGGATGCGAGGTTGAGACAAGTTCCAGCAGGTCAGTTCAGATAAGTACTCAAGTATACCACTTCATAGTGGGTAGTTGACGATTTTCTTTCAGTGTGGGAATATATGGAATGTTAGAACTCAGTGTGAGTGGCCTTAAAATGAGTGTTGGGCATGTGGATAGGTTGGGAATCTCGAGAGGTTCTACAGTAATCCTTCTTAGACAGCTCGCATTCAAGTACTAGGGCAGACTTGGGTGTCTAAGATTGGATCAGGATTGGTACCAGGTGATGGTATCTAAGCTTCATCTTCACATAGAGGTCTTGGCGGAGATAGCAGGACCCAACAGTGGGGTCACTGGATTTTGGATGGTACATCACCATAGGGATGTTAGGCTTTGGTTAGTCAGGCTTCAGGCTAGGTGCATGTTTTGGAGCTACCAAGTGCATGTCGTGGAGCTACCAAATGTTGAGTTGGCTAGTGAGCCAAAAACGGTCAGAGGTACGCCGTGGGAATATCCATTTCTTATTTTTTTGGCATGACCTATTGAGGCATATGATTTTTTGGTGCGTGATGGGTTGTATGTATGTACTTCCCATACACCAGTCAGTAGGTTGGCTCCATTAGGTGTGTGATATCTATATATATGAGGTGTGTGGAACTAGGTTTTATATATGAGCATCATTGGATGCATGAATTGTGAGGTGATTTTCCATCGAATCATCAAGGATATGTGGGTTACTTGACATGTGTTGGCATCTAGGAATCATTGAAATGTGGGACTTGATTGTGGTGCAAGGCACTTGGGTTGATTTGAACATCTGTTGGGATGTGGGACCTTGTTGAGGCAATGTGTGACATGGTCATGATGCGGGCACCGATGTAGTGTGAGATTATGATGCCTGTATGGTGTGACACGTGAGCACCTGATGAGGTGCAGGAGTGATGATGTTTCAAGGAAGGACTTTTGAGTCTAGGATATGGTCTGTGGACTAGTTTTTTTCTTTGAGTATTGGTTTGGATAGAACATAGTAAGTAACTCATAAGGTAAGGATCCCCTGTTAGGTAGTTGACCTTCTCCCTTGAGACTGTGGTAGTACAGGTTGTTTTAAATAGAGTGGGTATTTTTGGTACCATCATTGGGTTTTGTTTTATTGATTGGGGGTGAGCTATGTTAAGGTGGAGAGATTATAATATCTCAGGTTTTTTAATTAGGTTCAAAACCTCTCTAGTTTTTAATTTTTGATTTAGTGAGGGTGAATTTTTCTTTTTCAATCATCATAACTCAATTATGAGGCTTCTATCACCCTAATATCATGTTTTGGATAGTTTTAGAGTCTGGTAGAGTTCCTTGAGTGTTTTAAAGGGTTTAAGAAGCATTGGAGACCTGAATTATTGTTTTGGAGATTGTAGGTCAAGGCGTATGGTTAGTATAAACCGTGAGACCTATTACAGCTAATTGTACAGCCTGATTTTGATCTGTTATGATGTTTGTAAAACCATTCAGGTAGCGGTTCATGAACATGTGTGGGGCTCTGTAGTTTCTTCAAGGGATTTCTCATAGTTTTCACATAGTTAGAGAAAATCGTGTGGAAGGTCGCACGGGTAGTGACACTTAGGTAGTACTCGTGAACTATAGCCCGCACAGTTTTTGCATGGTTTGGTGGTTTAGAAAAACATGTGATCTAACTGTGAAGTCTTAAAAATGTGTGAAAATTTGGTTTTCCCCTACCTTATATTTTTTCTCTTCCTCCCTCTTTTCTCCTTCTTGGTCGCACACATATCTGGAGGAACTCTTCTCCTCTCCTCCTAGGGTGTGATCCCTCTCTGTCAGTACTTTATTTTTAGATCTTTTGGGTGCATTGGAATCATATTAGTAAGGATTATCACACCCATGCATCCATTTCATTTTTCTTTCAACTCATGGACTGCTAAATCTGTCAAAGCCATTTTACCCAATTTTTAAGGCATTAAACTAAATCGTTTATTTCTTCTAAATCATTTAGAGTTAGAGGATAATACCAAACATTCATATATCTATGAGTATAAGGTAGGCGGTTCATGCCTTTATTTATGTTTTCACAATCATTTTGGGGCATGGATTTTAGCGCACCATTGGATGTTAGAGTGAGAAAAATTTTATATTTATTTCTTGATGTTAAATTTATTGTATGACCATAAGAGATGTCATTTGGCATGCCCACACCATATACACTGGTACGAGGCTGTGTTAGAGTCTATTGATCACATTGGGTAGTTAGGTTGGGGTGTATTTATAGTTAGTTTGAGTTATTCTATTTAATTGGATTAGTACAATTCAACTATATTTAATTGTTTTGTCTATTTGAAATTAATTATATATATTTTATATGTTGTAATTGAATAATTCAATTTTAATGAATTATTATTATAATTTGAGTCAGTTTATTTTTATGAAATTATTGAATTGTGTGATATGGGATCCTTGGGATTGTGACGAGCTCAGCCTGAGGGATTTAGGTGGCATGGACATTAGGATTAAGGTGATGTGGTCATCAGGTTGGGCTTTTCCTGGGTTAGTTGGGTGATGTGATCACTGGTTGGGCATCATATATATCAGTTTAGGCAGTAAGGCCATCAGGTTGATGGAATGTCCTAAGATATTGGATACCATGACCATCATACTTGAACAACATGGTCACAGGGGTATGAGGTTCCAGTTGAATGTGGATTAGGTACTAAATTGGTGAATGTCGCTCACCCGTGATGTCCAAATCACTGATTGGAGTCATGTTCACGCAGTTTGAATCAATGATGAGGTGGTTTTGAGCACCCATGTGGGTAGATGACCCTAGTAGTGCATCTTAGGAAATTTTTTTGGGGTTTTTTTAATAGAAATTTATGGGTTCGATTAGGATCCTTCGGATGATATCATTGAGGCTATCGGTTGGTGGATGAGGGTCACCATATTGTGGTTGTTGGGTCTGGAATACTGTGGAAGGATGGAGATATTAATTCCTCAAGATGTCATGATATGAGTCGATGGTGATTTTATTTGAGGACAGATATCGATGTGCCTCTGGATGTCAGGCTTTGAGTCGGTGAGTGCTTTCGATCAGGGGTCTGAGGGATAGGATAATTTTACTTGGGCAGGCCTTCGAGATGTCAGTGATTTGTGGAGACACATGGTTTCGGGAGGAATGAGGTGCTAGGTTACTTATTTGAGGTGGAATATGAGGGTTCATCTAGGTTATTCTACTTCAAGGGATACCTTAGTTCATGGGCCAAGGATCCTATCCACTTTAGTGATTTTGGTATTGGCTGAGGTAGGTGATAGCTTCCGGGTGGCTATTGAGCACCAGGAAATATTTTTTTTAATTTAATTTCATTGGGTCATTTTATTTATTTTTATATTACACTCATTCTTAAGAAATTATGTTAGGTATACACACTTTGGTCGGATCCTACTGAGACTCATTCTCACACTCTACATAGGCCCTTCAGGATGCATATAGACTTTAACTTGTTATGTTCAGGTAAGGATCAACTTTAGTAGTTATACCTTAGTATCTTTTTGGCATGGTATGTTGGAAAGGTACATTGAGGTTCTTTCCTCTATAAGAGTTACTTTTGATTTTCCTTTTGTTTCCTTTTGTCTCAACATGCCTTGTATATATGTATTGTACTCAGTTCATACATGGGAGGCCCTTATAGATATTGTTTGTATGAAATGTTATGTATGCATTCTCTATTTTAAATTGATACAAGTGGTATTTTTGGTTTTTTTATTTCTTTCCCACTTATGTTGTTCAGTTATGCTTCCAATATTGTATATTGCTGATATTTCTTCTGCTATTGGTAGGTCTAGTTCGATTATGTTGAGTATTAATTTTCCTTTACATGTTATATATATTTCTCAAACCATTATTATATAATTTAATTAAGGGAATAGTCTCCCTGATATTAATCTATTACACCCTCACTTCTAGTCGGTAGCCTTTGGCGTTTAGGGAGGTGTGCCTAAGGCTTGTAGAACCCAGTATGATAGCACTATTTGGGTGGCTAATTGGGTTAGGGATGCTACAAGAATAAATTGAGGTTGAAGAGATAGAGAAATTAAAATATCTTGGAGAAAATGTAATGGTGGTAGTTTTTAGTAGTGCCCACAAAAGGGAAGAAAGTGACAATGGTGAAGAAAATTTTGAAGGAAGAGTTGATTTCCAAGTTGAATTAGAAGCCGCTCTTGAGGAAATAGATGTTTAGAGAGATGAAATTAAGAAAACCAATAATGTGGTTCATGATGTGAAACATTATATTCAACTTTAGTAATAAGATAATTCTTTACTGAATGAATAAATTATAAATCTGAATCCTTTAATTCCATAGAGATCAGAAAAGTTTGTTGTGTAAAATCTAAAAATTGAAGAATAGAAAAGAGAAATAGATAGTTTGAATAACACTAAAAAGATAAAATCAAACATATCAAATAAATTTAAGAGTAAGTCATCATCCTGTGATCAAGTTTTAAGGAAATAGAAAAACTCTTGACTATTAATACGACATCAGGAAAATAGATCATTCAGGAAATAGAAAAGATAAAAGTAGAGCATAGAGGTCCAGCAGAATAGAAGCAACAGTAAAATACAAATGATAAAGATGGTATAGGGATTGATTGAAAAAATAAAGTAGTAATTATTGAATTCATACCACAAGCGCCTACTCTGAGATGGAATATTTATTTGGGTATGGTGTAGAATCTGAAGATTCATAGAACCCAAGGGATAACCAATGGTGTAGAAGTGACATGCATGAATTCACCCCACATCAGGGGTTATTGCTATAGAAATATGAGACACTCACAAAATGTGTGTTCCATAGCCAAAATAGGTTGTGTCATAAATGACTTTGTCATCTATTTTAACCATCCCTAGAAGATCTAGTCAAATGTGATGGAGCTCGAGACAACCCAAAGCTATCATACAATCACACCCATATGTGTGATGATTATCAACAAGGGAAGATCATAAGAATGTAATACAAGGAAAAAAGTCAACTAGAGTGCTTAAATTGGTTCAAGAAGATGTATGTGGACCTATCTCAACAAGATGCATTGATGGGAAGAGGTATTTTGTTCTTTTCATTGAGGATTTCAACAAAATGGTATGGTTATTTTTCATTTCCCACAAGACCGATGTGTCCAGTTATATAAAACAACAATGGAGGGAATCAAAAAGGATTATTAGCTAAAAAAATTATGAAGTTTCATACTGATAATGGTACAGAATTTACAACCAAAAAGGTGGAGAATTATCTCAAGAAACACGAGATAAGGCATCAAGTTTTAGCTGTGATAACTCCTCAAAAAAATTAAGTGGTTGAGAGGAGAAATTGTATCATCAACAACATATCCAGAAAAATTCTAATTAAAAAGGACATTCTAGATAAATTTTTGAAATAAGAAGTATTGATGTTAGTATGCATATCTAACAGGGCTCTATTATGTCCAAAAGAAGAAAAGACTTCATATAATATGTGCTATGGAAAGAATACAACATTGAAATACTTTCTAATATATTAAAGTAATTTTTTTATTCTCAATAAATATAAACTAGTGAAATTTGATTCATGTGAATATGAGGGGATATTCCATGTATAATCAAGAAAAATAAAATCATATAAATTATTTAATAAGAGGCTAGGATGAGTAGTTGAAATCAATGATGTCACTATAATAGAAAATGAATAGAATCTTCAACAACGTAGTGAACAGTTACTTGATGAAAGTGATGAGTAGGTAAGAAACATAGGGGGAGAATAAATGAAAAATACTGATTTAGAGGAATATGGTGAAGATTAGTAGGATGAATTCAAATCTGTATTTGCATAGAATCCATAAATTCAATCTGAAATTGACCGTAAAAATATCCTTAGTGATAAGGAAGAGCCAGTTAAAACATGCAGAATGAAGTCTTTACAATATAAGTCTTTCTTATCTCAAGTGAATCCTAAATATTTTTAGGAAGTATCTGGTGATGAAAGCTGGGTCCAAGCTGTAAATGAGGATCTAGACTAAATTGAGAAGAATCAGACATGGGATATTTTCATGATACCAACGAATAAGAATTTCATTGGGACTAAATAGGACTTTCTCAAAAAGATGAATGAATATGGTACATTGATTCTAAACAAATCATGACTATTTTTTAAAGGGTACTCTCGGATAGAGGTTATCAATGATGATGAAACACTTTCACCTATTGCAAGGATATAGACAACTAGATTATTCTTGGCCATAGATGTGAAAAGAAAGTTCAAGTTTTTCTAGATGGATATCAAGTCATCATTTTTGAATTGGGTTTAAGAAGAAGAAGTTTATATTGATCATCCGGACTATTTTCCCATTAGTGAAGATGAGAATAGAGGATATTGGATGAGAAAGGATTTATATGGGTTGAAGCAAGCACTGAGATCATAGTATTCAAGGCTCGGTCAGTTTTTGAAGAAGCTTGGTTTTATCATGGTGAAGTTGATTAAAATCTATATTTCAACAATGAAAATAATACAAGGATGATGTTTTTTTGTATGTTGGTTACAAAATATTTTATGGATCATATGAATCTTAGTGAAAGAGATTCACAGAATTCATGAAAAGTGGATTTTAAATGTCAATTGTCGGTGAATTAACATTTTTCCTTGGTTTAAAAGTGACACAAGGAAAGAACAGAACCTTCAATTCTCAATATAAATATATTAAGGAGGTTTTGAGAATATTTTTATTGGATAATTATAAGTGGATGAAGACTTTGGTGGCTACCCAGATGAAACTTTCATGGGATGATGAATGAAATGCAATTAATGTCTGAGAATATAGGAAAATAATTGGCAGTATATTGTACTTGACAGTGAAAAGACGTGATATTTTTCACCACATGCCAAGAAGAAAGATATCAAAGCAATCCTAAATAAATCCACTTACTTGAAGTTAAGAGAATACTTAATTATATAAAGGGAACAGTGTATTTTTTCTTGTTGTACAATAAAAAATCTCAACAAGAGTTATTGAGATATATAGATGCAGATTGGTCCAGTTCAGCAGATCAAAAGAAAATAAATGTCAGGTGGTTTATTTTATGTTGAATTATTATGTATTTCTTGGATAATCAAGAAGAAATATTTCATTTCATTTATCATTGCAGAATATAGATATATTACAGGCACTCAAGCTTGCACACAGTTATTTTGGATAAAGCAACTGCTTAATGATATAGGGGTTGTTGTGAAGTCTCCGATCATAAACCATTATAATAAATTAAGTTATATAAAACTCATAAAAAATCAATTACATCACTAAATGAAAAAGAACATTGAAATAAAATATGATTTTATTAAGGAAAAGGTAGAGCATGGGCTTGTAAAGTTGGAATATGTGCCTACATAACTACAAGTTATGGACATTCTGACAAAGTCATTATCCAAAGAAGTGTTTGAATGACATTAAATAGATCTAGGAGTTCAGTCAAATTCGTTCACTTGAAAAATTGTCGATGTGGGACCCCCTATCCCTGAGGTATGGTGTGTTTTCCCTTAATGTACTGATTTTTATACTTTGCCCTGTTGCAGGACATAATGATGTGGCCTTCAGGTTCATTGGAAAAGGGGGAGGAATTGTGGCTATTAAAGGTGAGAAAATATATTAAACACAGCAGGGGTAGAAGCTGATATGGGGAGCAGTGATGTAAGTAGAGTTTCAATATTTTAAAGGTTACAGGTTTTTGAAAAAACATGAAATGATTCTAAGACATGAAGAGAATTAGGTGTTATGAGAAGATATTTTATGGCTATTAGAGATTATCTTGGGTGTATTTAATAATTTCAAAGCACGTGAACCCAAGTAGTAGAGTAGGGGGAGTTTTAAAAACTAATAATGCTAAAGGTGATCAATCAAAGGTTATATATCATGATAGATGGGGTTCATAATGAAAGAAGTTTATTGTTTCGGGAATGAAGTGATTAACTTGGGAACTTTTCATGATACTCTTGTTTATCATTCTGAGTATGGATCATGTGGGATTAGAGTATGTGTTGAGTAAGTCTTTGATTGCTATCTAAATCAGAAGAAGTGAATGGTGGTAGAATATGGAATTAAATTTAATAATGTATCAAAATGAGAAGAGTTTTCAACAAACCTAAAGGGGTTATTGTTGGTAAAAAAATCCCTCAAGGTAACACTACGGTGTTTCTAGGTTGATTGTGTTTGTTGAAAAATAAGGTTTCCATGGTCAGTTGTGGAGTTCTAGAGAGATTTTTAACAAGGTATGTTGACAAAGATCCAAGACAAAGTAATGGATGCTCTAGAGGTAGTACAAAAATATGCATTTATATAATGGAATTTTTTCCTAGTGTTTATAAAATTTTTATAGTCCCAAAACTATATAATAGATAAAGGTGTTTTTGGAAAAGGAAGTTCTGCACAAGATTGAAGGTGGATCTGAATGTTCTACACAAGTCAAGATTCAGGATCATTAAATCTAAATATGCCTAAGGCAATAAGTTTGTGAAAGATTTGAATGTTTTAAAAATATGATTTTGAATGTAAAAAAATATTTGTGTGGACCCATTTAGTAAAGATGAATTAAACTACGTGAAAGAGAGTTATTGATCACATAGAAATTTACTATTCATTTCCACTCTTACACCACAATTTTAAACTAGTTTTGTATTACAATTTCCAAATATAATAAAAAATTTAAATTTATATTAGATTCAACGATTTAATGTTTATCACTATTAAATAGGTCAATTTTACTTGTTTTAGTGTTTATATTGTAGGAGGAGGTTATTTGGAGAGCTCGGGATTAAATTCAATAAAAACGGGCCAAACTGTGCAAGAGCCCAAGAACTTGTGGAGTTCAATTTATACTATTGATAATACAAGCATTAAATTGGTCTAGGAATTGGTTTACATGTTCCAAACCATGTGGGATACATTTCTCCAGAATACCATGTTTTCCAATTCATCCATTTAGAGACCCAGAATAGGTCTATATTGTGAATAAATTCTGGGCAGATCAGATTGGGCCACCCTTCAATATTTGGGCCATAACTCGGGCCTTAGAACTCCAATTGGTCTGATTACACCTCCATTTGATAGATAAATAGATTTTCCACCTATCTTATAAATTTTATGTCTTTTTTACACATTTTGATCAGTCATCCATCTGGATAAATAATGAGTAAGAAGTCTTCTGTGAATAGTCACCTAGTCCCTTAGGCACTTAACTTACTTTGTGTGAAGTGTGATGTATTTTTTCATAAAATTACCCCGAACCATCATTATCTCATGTTTCATGACTTGGAGTAAGGGTGAGTTGAACTTGAAAGCTCTCTTAACAAATTTTAGTTCTCTTCTCCCTCATCTACTTCTAAGCCTCTTAGTGATCAATTTGAGGAGTGTCCTTTATTGTAATCCTGAGCTCCACACTTGTAATCTTCATAAGGTAATTGAATTTCTAGGTATTTTCTATTTTTATTCATTTATACCTTTCAAATTTTTTTATTCAAGTATGATCAAATACAAATCAACGGAACAATAATCCTCATACTTTCATGCATAACTTGGATCTTGTGATGATTTGAGCATGTTAGTCTCTTTTCTCACCCCTTACCATTCATGAGTATGCAGATGGATCACATCAGTTGATAAAATACATAAGCTATAACCCATGAATATTCATGTTTTTTTTCTTGTGTAAATATTATAATTAACAAAAAAAATTCATATCATCATGTTGTTGATGTGATTCCTTGATTGAGTTCTATTTTTACATTTGTTTAATAGTATTGATTTTGATTGGTCGCCGATAATCAATATCGTTGGTCAATAAAATCCTAGGTGGTAAACTAATAATAAATTACATACCATATTGGTTTTAGTGTGTATAAAATCAAGGAATAAATGATCCTTCCCATTCCCTTGAGAGCGGTGATGGATTGAGCATCAAGGGACACTTACCCGGGTTGATCATGATTTCTCCATCATGTTTCTCTCACTTAATAATATAGTTTTAATTTCTTTTTAAAATTAACTAACCCCAAGTTTTATAAATTCCCATTCCCCTTTTATTTTCATAATTAGAATCATTTTTTAAAATTAATGATCTAAGGCGCCGTTGAGAGACGACCTAGGGTTGCTGCTATACTACAGAAATTCTAGTTAAAAATAAATATCTAATTTGACAAGCTCGACAACGTGATAAAAATTTGGTGTTGTTTTCAGGGATCCAAGATAATTTTTTTACCTTTTACTCTTTTATTTTATGTTTTTACTCCTTTAAATATCCCCCCTTCCCTTTTGGTTGTTTTTGTTTTTGTTTGTGTTTCTATTTGTTTTTGTGTTTTATTTTCTTTACTCTCTTTATTTCTCTCTTCTTCTTCCTCTTTCTCTAATTTTGTAATATATAATTATATTTTATTTTTTTAATTTAATTATTCTTAAGTATTTTTATTTTATCCATCATCCATCATAAAAATAAAAAAAACAAAACAAAACAAACAAACTTCACAACTTATTTGTATGACCCGGTCAGGAAAAGAAAAACTGTTTGAAATAGACCCTGAAATTAAAAAGATACTTAACTCAAAAATTAGGTCATAAAAAGTAGTAAAATTAAATAAAATATATAAAACCATTTCTAAACCACAATTGGTCCCAAACCAGTCAAAAATTGAACCAAATCAAACCCAAGAAGACATGGCTTCGAATAATTGGACCTTAAAAGAACTGACCACATTGGATGTAGTGTACCAACATGAGTACATCCAATATCCTAAGGAAGAATCCAAATTTGAGATGAGATCAGGCCTCATCCACCTCCTTCCTAAATATCATGTTCTTCCTGGTGAGGACCCTCACAAACATCTCAAAGAGTTTCACAAAGTGTGTTTCACCATGAAACCCTAAAATGTTTCTGAGGACCTAATTAAGTTTAGGGATTTCCCTTTATCCCTTGATGGTGTAGCCAAAGACTAAATATACTATCTTCCTACCAAAAATGGGGGAGGAATGACCTGAAAGTAATCCTTTTAGATAATTTCTTCCCTTCCTCCTGAACTACATCAATTAAGAAAGAAATTTGTGTCATTAGTCAATCACAATGAGAGACCCTTCATGAATACTAGGAGAGATTCAAAATACATTGTTCAAGCTACCCCCACCACCAAATTAGTGAAAAACATTAATCCAATACTTCTATGAGGTATATATCCCCATGGATTGTGGAATTATTGATGTTGCATTTGGTGGTGCCCTAGTTGATAAAACTTCTTCTACCACTCGTGACTTAATAGACAACATGGCTGAAAATGAACAAATTTTGTTACATGAGAAATTGCACCAACCCAAGGAGTTCATGAGGTAAGTCATTCATCCTTATAATAAAAGGTAGATAATAAACTTGATAAGATTCATAGCTTTATAAGGCAATTATCTCAATCACAAGGTAACTCACACTCTTTTTCTGTTCTATTACATTGTGGTATTTATTCTGACAATACTCATTCTTCTGACCAGTTCCCACAACATCAAGATTTAGATGAGTCTTGTGCAATAGTATTCCTAGGGTTTCTATTCCAAAAAGAACCTCCCATTAAGCAAGAACCATTCAGGTCAAATCCAAACCCCGAGTGGAAAGCACAACCATAGTACTGGTAATGAGGAAACTCAAGATACCCCAAGCAGAATTGGTATCAAAAAGGACAAGTTATGCAACCATATTATCCATCACCTTCTCGAAACAATCCTCCTCCTCCTAATCCTCCAAAATCTGAACCAAGCCTTGAGGATATGGTGAAGAAAATTTAAACCCAGAACCTCCAGTTCCAATAGATCACACAATCATCTATTCAAGGCCTATGAACTCAAGTAGGAAAATTGGAGAACACCATCAGTGAGATAAAGATGCAAGGTTCTAAACATTTAACATCCCAACCTATTGCTAATCCAAAATACAAAGTTAATGCTTGTTCAATAACACTTCATAGTGGTAAGGAGGTTTCTTAGTCTAATTATTCTACCCAATAGGTATGTCCCTCTCTTGAAAACACTCTTTCTCCACCATAAAATATTCTAATAAAGAAAAACTAAACAAAAGTGGTAAACAAATTATCATTGAGGATTCCCATGAACAATCCATTCCTCTTCCTTTTTCCCCAAAGACTCTCTAAATCTAAGAATAATTTTGATAATTTCATTAATAAAGAAATAATGTATACATTTAAAAAGGTGAAATTTAACATCACTTTATTAGATGCGATTAAAAAATACCTCAATATTCCAAATTTCCTAAAGATATTTGCACCCATAGACAGAGGTCAAAAGGAAATGAGAGATTAAACCTGGGAAGGAATGTCTCGACCTTGATTAAACTAGAAATTAAAACCAAATGCAAGGATCTTGGCACTTTCACGATACCTTATACCATAGGGGAGACATTATTTTTAGATTCTATGTTAGATTTAGGTGTTTCCATTAATGTAATACCTCACTCTGTGTATACTTATCTATAGGATGGATAGAATCAACTGATAGGAATTGTCGTGAAACATGCCAATTGGAGCACTAGGCACCTAATAGAAGTGATTGAGGGCATCCTTGTAAAAGTGAATAATTTCATATTCCCCACCAATTTCTGCATTTTTGAGATGGAAGATACCTGAACCCAAGGATATGACCCACTCATACTTGGGTGGATATTCCTTAAAATGGAAAAGGTGATCATCAATGTTTATAATGGTACATTTCCCAAGGATTTTGGTAGATAAAATATAAGTTTTATAATCCTTGATGAAATGAAACACCCTATTGAAGAGCACTCCAATATTCCTTTATATTGAATAGAAGTTCTCTCTATTGAAACACACACACAAAATTATCTCTTAAACCCATAATATGACTCATTTACCTATTCTATAACCTTGTATGATTTGAGTTTTAATTCGTGTTTTGAGTGTTGTTTGGGTTTTGAAAAATGTAAATTTTGTGCTTTAATAGATGAAAGTGTTCATTCTAAGGTACCCATGACGGTCGATGATTCTAAAAATATCATTTTCATAGATTCCCTCTACTTAGAGAATAAACATGTACAGATATATAGTTTCATGGACCTCACTCCCCTTAAATCCCCTCCCTCAATCCTAAAACCACTCGTGTTTGAATTAAAACCACTTTCTTCTAATTTAAAATATGCATATCTTGAGGGTATTTACCAATTACTCATCATTATTTCCAATAACCTCTCTCTACAGCAGGAATCAAAACTGTTTGACCTTTTGAGAGAGTGTAAAAAGGAGATAGGATGGACATTGGAAGATATTCCTAGGATTATACCATATATTTGTATACAATATATACTTTTGGATGATTAGGATAAGCCTGTAAGACAATATCAACACTGGTTAAATCCCACTCTCCCTGAAGTGGTAAAATTGAAAGTCAGAAAATTACTTTATACTAGGATTAGTTATCCTATATTTGATAGTAAATGGGTTAGTCCAGTGTAAATTGTGAGAAAAAACTAGAATAATAGTTGTGTTGAATGAACGAGATGAATTGGTCCCAACACGTGTGAAAAAACATTGGCGAGTCTGTATTGACTACCACCGACTGAATGAAGCCACGCAGAAGGATCACTTTCCTCTACCTTTCATTCACTAAATGTTATAAATATTGGCAGGTAAGTCCCATTATTGTTTCCTTGATAGCTATTCGGGTTATTTTTTAATCCATATAGCCCATGATCATCAAGAAAAGACAACATTTACCTATCTATTCGGCACATTTATATACAGAAAGATTCCTTTTGGTCTATGTAATTCTCCTAGTACTCTTCAGCGATGTATATTGAGTATTTTTTCGGAGTAACTTGAGATTTTTATATAAGTCTTTATGGATGATTTTATGGTATATGGATCTTATTTTGATGACTATTTGGCACAACTAGGTTCTATCCCCTGTTGTTGTATTAAAAATGATCTTGTATTAAATTATGATAAATGTCATTTCATGGTTGAGCAGGGGATAATTCTTGGAAATTTTATTTAAAATGAGGTAATTCAGGTGGATAAATAAAAAATTGAATTAATTTAAACCCTTTTATACCCAAAATGTGTTCGTGAGGTGTGATATTTCTTGGGTCATGCTGGTTTTTACCACCGATTCATTAAATACATCAGTAAGATTGTACTTCCCTTGTCTTGATTATTGAAAAAAGATTCTGAATTTTTTTTTTGATAAAAATTTTAGGGATGCTTTAAATTCACTAAAAATGAGTCTCACATCACCTCAAACAATCTAACCACTAAGTTTGGATCTCCCCTTCAAACTTATGTATGATGCCTATAACTTTGCAGTTGCGGAAGTTTTATCACAAAGGGTTGAGGAGGCTCCTCATGTCATCGCATATGCCTCACGTACCCTTGACCCTGCCCAGGTAAACTACAAAACCACTGAAAAATAACTCCTTTCTATTATTTTTTCCTTGTAAAAATTTCATTCATGTTTTATTGGGTCAAAATTCATTGTGTTTTCTGACCATGATACCCTTAATTTTCTCCAAAATAAACTTGAAGCTAAGCCACGCCTCATATGGTGGATGATCCTCCTCCAAAAGTTTGACCTTGAGATTAGAGATAATATGGGAGTGGAAAATGTTGTAGCTGGCCACATTAGTATGATTTCCCCACCACTGGACCACCATGTTGACTCATCCCTCCCCATACGAGAATTATTTACTCATGAGAACCTTTGTTATGTTCTGGACCTTACCCCTTGGTATGTGGACATTGTGAATTTTCTAGCAACATCTATGGTCCCCACTGATTTTAGCAATTCACAATCCTGTAGACTTAAGAATTATTCTTAGTGGTACATTTGGTATTACCCATATTTTTGTAGAATTTTTAGTGACCAAGTTGTTCATCAATGTGTCTCGGGCTATGAGTTCACCTCTATTTTTACCTTCTTCCACACTTTGGCTTGTGGATGCCACTTTGGCTTAAAACGTACAGCTTGAAAGGTCCTTGACTCATTAATTTATTGTACAACATTGTATAGGTATGACCATCTATTTTTCAAGTCATGTTTTCATTGTCAATTCATATTGAATATCTCCAAGATGAATGAAATGCCCCAACATCTCATGTTATTCTATGAAATATTTGATGCATGGGGCATCAACTTCATGGGGCCTTTTCCAAATTAATTTGGATTCAGGTACAACTTGTTAGATTTTGACTACGTGTCTAAATGGGTGGAAGCAAAGGCTACTAGGGTTGATAACTCTCAAGTTGTTGTTGATTTTTTGAGGTCCTAGATTTTCAATAGGTTTGGTTTTCTGAGATTCATCATTAGTAATCCGGGTTTACATTTTTGTAATCGCAATATGAAAAATCTGCTTCGTAAGTCTGGGGTTGTTCATAAATTATCCACTACATATCACACCCAAACTAACAGACAAGATGAAATCTCAAATTGTGAAGTTAAGTGAATATTGGAAAAAAATAGTACAACCCAATAGGAAAATTGGAGTTTGTTCTTGGATGATGCACTTTGGGCATATCATATAGATTTTAAAACCCCAATGTCACCGCACAGAATTGTGTTTGAAAAATTCTTATCACATCCTAGTAGAGGTAGAACACCATGCATATTGGGCTGTCAAAAAATTTAATATGAATCTTTCAAATGCATGTGATCATAGGAAGTTACAGATTCATGATTTAGAAGAAATTCAATGTGATGCATATGAGAACTCCTAAATCTATAAAGAGAAGACAAAGGCTATTCATGATATCATGAGTCATCAGCAGAAGTTCCATATTGGTGAGAATATCCTCATGTACAATTCCAATATAAATCTTCACCCATGTAAGCTTCATTCTCAATGGCTCGGTCTTTATTCTATTACTAATGTTTACACTTGTGGTGCAATTCAAGTTTTGCATGAGAAGAGTGGACGAAGTATTATCATCAATGGGTAGCGACTTCAACACTTATTTGAGTATTTTCCAAATAATCCAATGAAGGAAATTCACTTTCTATAAGAAACATACTAGTGAAACATGCCATGTTTTATCCTTCTCACATTCTCATTTATTATAGTGAGGAAACTACACATTCTAGGTGTGGGGGGTGGATACATTCTTGGTTTCATTAGTATTTTCATCATTTTCCTTCTTTCTTCTCTTTTTTTCCTTTTTTATAGTATTTTCACTTTTCCCCATATTTTTGAGTTTATTTGGATTTTCATTTACTTTCTTATTTATTATTTTTTTCGCCATCTTTATGGTATTTTTAATTCCCCCCTCTTATGGTCACCAAATCATGGAACTTATTAATAATGCATGTTTAAATTTTTGATTCCATGTTGTTTTAACATTTGATGAAAACTTTTCTCTGTTATGGAATGAATATTTGAAATAATTAAACATCAAGGAGTATTTTTTAGTAAATTGGATATCTATTAATAATATAAATGTTTATATCTCTATGAAACCTTTGAAATGATTTATACCCCTTATGTGAGTAACTTTTGGGAAAACTTTGTCACTAATATCTCCACACATTTTTTAACCAAAAAAAAGTGTGAATATTTCTTAATTAATAGAAGGTAAATATATGTTAGGTTAATATTTATCAGATTTCTAAAATTATTTTTCCATACATTCTTTTATTATCCAATCTATTTTATTACTGTAATGGATTGACCTATGTTTTTGTACCTGATATCCAATTGTTGTACACCCTAAAAAAAACAAAAAAAACATTTAAAAAAGAGGTTTTTTTCTTTGGAGGGTCAAAACCCACTTCTCCTTAACCTTTGATCTTATTATAACTATTACAATTAGTGTTATGATGAGATCAAACAAGGGTTGAGAGATGAGTGTGAGATTTGTTCCAAATGCATCTTTTGAAAAAAAAAATAATAATAATAAATAAGGAGAATGGTGAAATGTGAAACATATGGGGATATCAAGATTAGTAGGTTAAGGTTTTACTTTTGGTAATTCTTAAGTGAGTTGGTCTTGAAATATTATCTCAAATGATATAGGGCAAGTTTAGTGGACAAAATCATTTAAGTAGAAAAATGTTAAAATAAACGATATTTACTAGATAGAAAGTGGAAAAAATATCATGGAATGGTTTTCATGCACACACATGGATATTTTTTCGTATTTTTGACTTTTTAATTCCTTTATCAGGTTAGTATCATTAATCTCTTTGAATTTCAATATGATAAAATTTATGAGACAACTTTTTCCATTTTCACTAGGAATAACTCCTTGGTGTGGTTTGTGCTCTGATCAAATTACTTTAATGAATTCAAATTTCCTTGAATGTTAAATCTTCATGAATTTGGGAATATCTAAAAGCATCATTTTTCTTTTTTAAATGTGTATTTTCCTCGGAGTACAAATGTTTAGGTGTGGGGGTGTGACCACATAGTGATTCACTATTCATTTCCACCTTTACACCACTATTTTAAACTTGTTTTCTATTGAAATTTAGAAATATAATAAAAAATTAATCTTCATGATAGATTAAATGATTTAATTTTTATCATGGTTAAATAGGTAAATTTTACTTGTTTGATTGTTTCCATTGTAGGAGGAGGTGATTTGGAGAGCCCGAGATAAAATTCGTACAAAACGGGTCAAACTGTGTAGGATCCCGAGCACACTTGTGGAGTTAAATGTCTACTATGGATAATCCGTGCATCAAATTGTTCTAGGAATCGGTTTAAATGTTCAAAACATTGTGTTATGCATTTCTCAAGAAGACCATGGAGATAAATTATTCCATTTGGATGCCCAAAAGAGGTCCACATTGTGAAGAAATTCTGGGAGGGCATGATTGGACCACCCTTCAGTATTTGGGCTATAACTCGGGCCTCAAAACTAAAATTGGGATGATTATACATCCATTGTATAGATAACTATAATTCCCACCTCTACACAAAATTTTAAGTCTTTTTCACATGTTTTAGTCATTCAACTAGCCAGATAAATAAAGAGGAAGAAGTTTTCCATGAATAGTCACCTTGTCCCTTAGGTACTTGACTTATTTTGTGGAAAGTGTGATATATTTATCAATAAAATCACCCCTATACCTCATTATCTCATTTTTCACGACCAATTTTATGGTGAGTCTAACTTTAGATCTCTCTTCACCCATTGTAGTTCTCTTCTTCCACATTCACTTCTAAGCATCTTAGTGATCAATTTGGGGTGTGTCCTTTGTAGTAATCTCGAGCTCCACGCTTGTAATCTTCAAAAGGTAATTGAATTTCTAGGGGTTTTGACTATTTTGATTCATTTATACCTTCTAAATTTATGTTTATTCTGGTATTATCAAATACAAATATAAGGAATAATAATCCTCATGCTTTCATGCATAACTCGGATCTTATGATGATTTGAGCATGTTCATCTCTTTCCTCACCCCTTCCCTTTCATGAGTATGCAGATGGATCACATAGGTTGATAAAATATATAATCTATTACCCATGAATATGGATGTTTTTTTTCTTTTTTAAATATTATCATAAACACAAATTTGGTTATCTCATCTTGTTGTTGATATGATGCCTTGATTGAGTTCTGTTTTTACATCGATTTAATAGTGTAAATTTTGAGCAGTCACTGATAATCAATATCATTGGTCAATCCAATACTAGGTGGTAAACTAGTAATAAATCAAATACCACATTAGTTTCAATGTGTATAAAATCAAGTAATCGATGATCCTTCCCATTCCCTTTATAGAAATGACGGATTGAGCATCAAGGGACACTTACCTGGGTTGATCACGATTTCTCCATCCTATTTCTCTCACTTAGTAATATAGTTTCAATTTCTGTTTTAAAATAAAAAAACCCTAAGTTATATAAATTACCATTCCAATTTATTTTCATAATCAAAAACCTTTTTTTAAAATTAATTATCTAAGTCTCCATCGAGAGATGACCTAGGGTTGCTTCTATACTCGAGAAATTCTAGTTAAAAATAAACATCTAATTTGACGTTCTTAACAATGTGATAAGTTACATACCAAAAGTGATTTCAATTATTTACTTATGTGCTAGCATAAACTTTTTATACACATATGATGGAGTGTAAGTATTTTTCATCTATGGTCAACCAGGTCTATAAATTGGCATCTACCCCCCTCATTTTAGTATATCAACCCTTAGAGAATATAATGGCACTAAATCGTGTAATAGGTGTGCGAAAAGAATAAAGTTTATGTGCAAGAAGAGCTATATAAAGGAACTAATAAAATATTTTTTGATCAGAAAAAGGTACTTGAGTCTAAATGACCAAGTAATTTGCGCACAAGGCATAAAAGTTGAACATAAGTTGGACTTTCGCGACAAAACTTAAATTTTGTACACAAGGTTACAAAGTTATATGCAAGATGTCCAAAGGTTTTATGAAAGAAAAAGTATGTGTTAGTTCGGAATAATACAGAGTAACAAAAGAGGGGGTGAATTTTGTCTTTTCAATAATCTTCCACACTTCTGGATTTTGAATCCCTTTTTGATTTATGCAGATATGCAATGTTTTATTCTGTAATGAATATGAGCAAAGGATAAACAGAAAGAAAGAATGCATCAAATTTATAGTGGTTTGGGGAACAAAGATCCCCTAGTCCACTCCACCAATTATCTCTCTATGAGATTGGTGAATTTCACTAGCAATGTCCTCTTATCACAAGACCTTAAAATACACAACTGAGTGCAGGCAGTTGAAACCTTTACAACAAGTCTAAATAAAGTCTTCTGGTTCTTTGATAGAGAACCAATTACCCACAACTTAATATAAGAAGCTAAAACTTCACCACAAATGAGAACGATTAGTTGATACTCTAATAAATCAAAAGAGTTTGATTTGTTTATGGTTCAGTTTGATCTTCACAGTTACAGTAGCAGCAACTGACAGTAGATATATCTTCTTCTTCAGAAATGAAAGCTTTCAAAAAATAATAGTTCTGAAGTGATCCTAATTGCAAATGATATTCAATAATAATATCAACACATGGAAGTTTTAATAATACAATATCATGAGGTTTAAATATGTATGTCAACAATGTTTACCCTCATATTTGATTGCTTGTAGCAGTAGCACTATAAAAGATATTCAAAATAATACAATCGTATGTGTGAATGAAACTTGTATGACCTATATCACATATATCATACACACCACCACATTGATTTTGAAAATACTTTGATCATATAAATAACTTTATTTCAGTTGATTAGATCCAAGAAAATCACATAAGTGAACGTAGAAATTTAAAACTGAATTGACCAGGGGATTCGTAACTTCCCTTAACAATATGAGTGATTTTCTCTGATGAATATGGTTCTTTGAATCAATTATAACATCCCTTGAATCAGTCATATATAAGCTTTCAATTAGCCTATAATTCTGTCAATATTGTTTTATGAAACTTAGATAAAATTGTGAATTTAAAACTCTATTATTGAGTAGAAAAATGTAGGGTTGAACTGCGTAGCTTAGGGTTCATTTGTGTTGCATAGGGTTCCTTTGTGTAGTGTAGGGTTCCTACCAATGTATGGTTCTTTAACCATACTTTCATCTGATCATAACTTAGGGATCAAAGTAACATATGGATGATGATCCATATGTTCATAATTTTCAGCATAAGATTCCACATGTAGCATTGATTAACCATACGTTCAATTTCCCAAACATAGGGGTGTGAATAGTGGTTCTAGATTCCAATGTAGGGTTGATATTTCATACGTTCATTGATTACAAAATGTAGTGCTGCCAATCCATATGCTTAATATCCAGCATAGGGTTACCACTCCATATAAAAACTATTTAGCATAGCGTAGGGATGATGAACCATACATTCATTCACCGAATGTAGTGTATGAGCAGTGTTTTCATAACACGTGTCATAGCTTTGTATTTAATCAGAGATATAAATAAAAATATTATATATATTACTAAAACATACTTAATTCAATTTTATTAGAAATCAATCAAGGGTATTTTTGAGCATCAAAATCTTCATATAATTTAGAGTGTTGTTGAGAAATACATGCTCAACAATCTCCCCCTTTTTATGCTCACAAAACCCATAAAAACTAACATAAAATATGATATTTATAAACATATTTAAATTAAATATTATAGTTTCAAAATTATTTCGATTTCACAGAACTATTTCAATTTAAAAGATTTCTCACATAAATATGTGTTTCTCAAATATTCTCCCCCTTTTTGTGATATCAAAAAAGAAAGAAAGATAAAGTGATGTAAACTATAGTTAATATAGCATTGAACTATAAAGAATGTTATAGTCTACTTGGTATAAAAATAAGATATGTCATATGGTAGTGTAAATTTGGACATAATTAACATAACAATAAAAGTACTAAATAGTATAAAACATACAAAATATAAAAGTAAATTGAATTAAAGTAAAGTACAGATCAAATGATTTAAGAAATTATTAGTACATCCCAATATCAACTTAAGAGGTCTTAAAAATGAGGGGCTTGGATATAATTGGTTTCCTTAGTCAGAATCTGTAACAACCCGAGATTTTATGATATATATTATTTTTAATTTCTTGAATGTGTTCTATTATACACTACACCAAGATTATATTGTACTATACACAACACCGTATTAGCTTTCAGTATACGCAACACTATTCTTGGCTCGTGTTACACACAATTTCAAGTTCGTTTTGCGGAAACTATTCTACGCAACATTAAGTATAGATTTTGTGTAATGTATAAATAAAATAAGTTTTTATTATGTTATATGCTACACCAAAATGAGCTTTCACTACACGCATTTCTGACTTGGCTTGCTTTACACGCAATCGTGACCTTCTACGATAGCATGTGTTTTACGCAATATCGAGTTTCACTAAATAACGATATGTTATTAAAATATTATATAAACTAGCCGTTATGAATAGTAATACCCACTTTTTGAAATTTTATAAATTTTATCTTTCAAAATGGACCTCATTTTTGGATTCGTAATATCGAAATTAGCCTAGGGTAAATTTTTGGTATTTTTCTGAAAACTTTCAATTTTTGATGAATAGTGAAAACACTAGGTTACTATTTAAAAACCGACTTTTTATTTAAATAAATATTTATTGCATCTAAATTTATTTTAGGTCAAAATTGATACATAATACCTATATAAGTTTAATTTAATTAATTTGAGTCATTTTATAATAATTTTATATATATAAAAATTTTATTGAACTTTTCACCGTCTTTTACCCACCTCCTAGGAGAATTTGGAAATTCAAATAAAACTTAATTTTACCGCTTCTGTGAGTGGAATTTAGAAAATCCAAGAGAAATGGTTAATATCAAGGAATAAAATTTGGTTCAATGAGATGAAAATATTTTTTGGTGAATAGTAACATTTTACTTTTATTGACCGCGGTTAAAAGTAAATAGGGTAATTAAGGGTAAAAATGATATTATTATTACCCTAACGCATGTACTAATTATATTGGATAAGTGTAATTAGACCATAAAAAACCTTAGGAATAAAATATGACCATTTATGTCCACTAGGATTAGATTAGGACATTTATTATTAATTTATTTAAAGAAGGATTAAAATAGTTAAAATAAAAGTTTAATAACTATATCATTTTTAATATAGGGTTATACATAAGATAAATTCGACTATAAATATTCATTAGAAAGATAAAAATATTTCCTACCTAATGGTGTTTCATTTATAATTTTTAGATATTAAATAATTTAAGTTATTTATGACAAAATGTTGATGCAGTAATTACCTAAATAAGGAAATATTAAAATAATTGATGTTATAAATACCCAAATAAATATAATTTGAGACTTTTTATGAATTAAAATAATTTTCTAGGTTAATATGAAATGTTAGTATTTATTTAATTAAAATTTTTATAACTAATCATGTTGTTATGATTTTCACAAAAATCAATTACCAAATAGTGTCAAAATTGACATAAAATAGTTTTTAAAATAAATATTATATTATTAATTGTTATTATATTCCTAAAAATCTAAGGTTTGGCCATGATACTTATATCATGACAGTTGTATAATTAATGGACCACTTAGGGGTCTCTTGGATATATATGGTATGTTTATTAACTATATAATATAAAAATACAAAGTGACATGGTAAATGTCAATCTAATTAACTAAGAGTTAAAACTAAAAGATAAGGATAATATAATGACCCAAACCTCTCTAAAATCTACTGGTTGAGAAGATTTCTACCCATCCCCATCTTATCTTCGAAATAAATCAATTTTGATCTATTAAAAACCGAATATGTCTTTATTATAAAATAATATTTTATGTTTCTCCAAAGGTGCTCCTCTCCTCCCTTATAAAAAGGGCACCCCTTACCTCTTCTCTTCACACCCTTTTGAGCCTTGAAGCTCGGCAAACCCCTACCCATTTCTCTTCTACACTTCCCTAGAAACATTCTGGAGGTTATGGTATTCTCAAAAGACCAACTCTACTTCCTTAAAAGGAATCATAGAGGAGGTGCGTCGAAGAAGAGGAGGTTCGGATACATAAGAAGCATATCAGACGTAAGGTAAGGGATAACTATTCCAATCTCATTCTTATCCGAGATTGTTTATTCGTAATTATTTACTGGGGTTATATTTATCATTCATGTCCCAATTTTCTAAAAATGGTTTCATGTATGTTTAAAGTTCTTTTTACCCATTTTTGACTTTTACTACATGGTATGTAAGGAATCTTTTTTTTACGAGGTGCTTTTTGACTTTTCTGGAAAAAGTACGAGAATAATGTTTTTTTAACTTATATGAAATGAAAGGATTTTTTTGGTTTTATAAAGCCTTATTTTCATGAGGCTTACTCCAAAATATTTCATGACTATTTTCAACAAAATATTTTTCTTTTAAAATTGCTTTCCATTTTGTGAAAAGAAAATGATTTTGAAGAAGAAAGGATATTTTCATCAAGAATTCATTTCAAGTGTTTTATCAAAACCATTTTCCATCTAAGATGACATTATTTCATATGTGTATGTTTCAAGTATAATGTCTCTATGATTTACATGGTTTCACTTCGCTTATGATGAAATGATATCCATTTATTTTATATGGATTATGTTATGATGGGATGATGTTTATGAAACCCATTTTATTCTTTGGGTTATGATGAATTATTTATGTTTAATTTGTGGCATAAGTAAGAATGATTTAATTATGATATGAGTGGTACCTATATCTCCCTCAAATGCATTGGGTAAAGATTTATATCTCATGAGATATACATGGATGGAACGGTAACTTAATCTGGTTCAGTGATACAAGACTGGAATGAGGAGTGAACTCGATTCAGAAAGGGACTTTGCCCACTAAGATGGTCTTGGTAGCAATTTCTTGGCTATTATAGAAATCATAACAAGTTATGAATGGTTTCCACAATTACATGTTTTATTCCCATGCTATTTTATCAATATTGATGTTCCGTTATGATACATGCCTTACGTACTTCCAATATTTATGTCCTTGCTCAACATTTTGATGTTTAAACATTATGTTCATGTTTTAATGTTCAATGGTATATGGTTTATTTTATTTTCTCTGTACTTACCCTTACTGAACATTTGAGCTCACCCTTTATATGTTTTCTTTTCCCCAGGATTTCAAGAAAGGTTTTAGTTAAGAAAACAAAAGGGGAAGATCTTTATGGGAGTTGTTGAAGATATTTCACCAAGATTAGAAGATTATATTCTGAGTTTACAAAGACACTAAACTATTACGATCCTTGAGTTTTGGTTTTTGTTATGTATTAAGTATTCCGCAAAAGTAATTTATTGTCCATGTACGTCAAGTTTGGGGTCTCTACAGTTGGTATAAGAGGAAAGGTTCAGTTAACCTTTGGAAACTAGGATGCGAAAACTTTAGTGAGATCCCTAGAGATATTTATAGGGTATGTCTAGGGATGTACCTAAGGTTAAGTATAATTATAGGTTATAGTCCTAGAATTATGGTAATGATATTAGAATTAAACCTAAGATGTTATATATTGAAGGTACTCCCCTTTATTATGTTGGTTTCCCTAGCATGATTTTTGCCTCTCACACTATTCTTTTTGGGTTTTAGACAATGGCTGGAACCTGAAGGAACCGTGTTGATCAATGTAATGGACAATGCAATGATTGTCCTCCTGAACAAACCAATGTTATGGGAGATGGAGTGAAAAATCTTATTGCTATACTTACACAAGATATGAATCATTCTGAACTTCCGAATGAGAAGAGAAGGGAAAAATATTCAATTGAGTCCTTCATGAGGCAACATCCACCTTCTTTCAATGGGTCTTCTGATCCACTTGTTGCTGAACAATGGATCAATACCATTGAAAAGATATTTTCCATACTTCATTGTTCGGAACATGATAAAGTCATTCTAGCTGTTTACTGTTTAGAAGGTGAAGCAGACCAGTGGTGGACTCTAATTAAGAATACAAGGCCCCAAGATGAAATTGAATCCATGGAATGGGACGAGTTCAAGAACTTTTTTTCAGTAAGTACTTCCCTCGTATTCTTCGAACAAATATGGAAAAGGAGTTCCTTGAGCTTAAATAAAAGGTTGATGAATCTGTTGGTATATACGAAGAAAATTTTACAAGGCTTTCAAGGTATGAATCTGGCTTTATCATCCAACCTGAAAGTAAAGTTGATCGATTCTTCAGTAGATTAAAACCAAGTCTTCGAAGGGCATTAACTATAAGATACTTCAGTAGCTATGAAGAAATTGTACGTTGTGCTATCAAGGTAGAAATGGAAGTTGGTGTTACATATTCATCTCATGGTTTGGACAAGAAATGAAAGATGGATTTCAAGGAGAAATCTCAAAAAAATGGTGAAAAGAAGATGATTGTTTCATTATGATCAAAGTGTGGAAATAAGCATGGTGGAGATTGTGTTAAAGGGACTAGAAAATGTTTTAAGTGTGGAAAATAAGGTCATCGAGTAGCTGAGTGTCGATGTAATGGAAAAAGGGTTTCTAATGATGTGAATAAAGAATAGACTACATAGAACGCACCACCAACACTTCAATGCTTCAGGTGAAATGAATTGGGGCATTATGCTAATCAATGCCCTAATCTAAGGGTTAATGATGATCTACATGAGCAACCACTTAAGGCAAAGGACAAAGGGAAGTCACATGCGATCACTATTGGAGATGTTGAATATGACAACGATGTGGTGGAATGATTAAGTGTTTATGTAATGGGATTCCAAAATAATGTTGTATATAGTATCATGGAATATTGGAATATTTATGTATTGGTCTATTGTGGTTTTAAATAATTTTATGGTATCGGTAACCATGGAAAGTGATTGAAATATTTATGGAAATAAGATGATATGCGCATAATGAAGGGATATGGAGAAAATAAAATGTTTGATAGTATTCATGAGATCATGCCTGATATAAGGAAAAAGTTATATCATGGTTTGAGTATATAGAATTTTTGGATTTTGGTATGTGGAAAGAGTTAACTTTTGACATCATTCATGTTTTCACTAAGGTTCAATGGGTATTCATTTTTCAAGAGAATACATGATTAAGGTATTCACATGATTGGAATGTGACCAAAAAGATATATCTTATATGGGGGATAAATGATGGTATTCACATGCTTGGTTGATGACATTTCTAGTAATCATTTTCTTTATACTATAAGAATGGACAGAAGTATTTTCGATAAGCTTAAAGGTTGGAATGGATTAAGTTGTACATCAGATAGAATTGTTTAAGGCTAGAACTTTTTTCGATACTATTTATGGAAGGTTATAATAGTGTAGTTTTAGAAAAAGGAAAACCCATAGGATGAGCGACAACCCGTCGCGTCGGACAAGGTTGTGGGAATCAAACCCACAACTAAAGTGTGACAGGCCTTTATCGCCTACTACTGGACTACAGGAAGTCCCTGGTTAGTAGAAACTTTTTTTATTTAATTAATCAAGATGATATATTAAGCATAAGTCCATTCTGGAACCATATCCGATTAATCTCACCATATATGGACTTATGTATATAACTTTTGCTAACCCTGTGTTTGAGACAGATGGAATGAACTATCATTCTATTGCATGATCAGCGAACACTTCATGAAAGACAAATTCAACTTTATTTCTTTAAGAGATGAAGTGGAAATTGTTCGAGGCACAAGCAACGTTGAGATTGTACCAAAATCAAGTAAGTATTTCTTTTAACTCAAAAATTATTCAACTTTAGGGAAAAGATTTTGAAAACCAAAAATGTTGTTCTAGTACTCTAATATCTGATGAATCATATGGTACCTTAGATCATCACAAATTTATGGCTTTGTGATTGTTGGATTTTTTATAGCCATGTTCTCTACCACTCTCCATCAGAACTTGACGGTAAGATTTCTCTTCCATATCCATATTTTCACCTATGTTCTTCTATGTGGAAACCCAGTGATTAGTTAATTTTGGTAACCATTACGTTTCATAATTTAGTTTTTAAATTTCAGTTTTGATATTCCTTTTTACGATGTGGGTTTCTATGAAAGAAACTTTCAAGTAGTAAACCATTTATAACCCCGACGAATTTCGAGGGTGAAATTCATTTTAAGGGGGGTAGAATGTAACAACCCGAGATTTTATGAGATATATTATTTTTAATTTCTTTAATGTATTCTATTATAAACTACACCAAGATTATATTATACTATACACAACACCGTATTAGCTTGCAGTATACACAACACTATTCTTGGCTCGTGTTACACAGAATTTCAAGTTTGTTTTACGGAAACTATTCTACGCAACATTAAGTATAGATTTTGTTTAATGTAGAAATGAAATAAGTTTTGATTATGTCATACACTACACCAAAAGGAGATTGCACTAGACGCATCCCTAACTTGTCTTGCTTTACACGCAATCGCGACCTTCTACGATAGCGTGTGTTGTACGCAATATTGAGTTTCACTAAACAATGATATGTTATTAAAATATTATATAAACTAGCCGTTATGAATAGTAATACCCACTTTTTGAAATTTATAAATTTTATCTTTCAAAATGGACTTCATTTTTGGATTCGGAATATTGAAATTAGCCTAGGGAGAATTTTTGGTATTTTTCTGAAAACTTTCAATTTTTGATGAATAGTGAAAACACTGGGTTACTATTTAAAAACCGACTTTTTATTTAAATAATTATTTATTGTATTTAAATTTATTTTAGGTAAAAATTGATACATAATACCTATATAAGTTCAATGTAATTAATTGGAGTCATTTTATAATAATTTTAGATATATAAAAATTTTATTGAACTTTTCACCGTCTTTTACCCACCTCCTAGGAGAATTTGGAAATTCACATAAAACGTAATTTTACCGCTTCTGCGAGTGTAATTTCAAAAATACAAGAGACACGGTTGATATCAAGGACTAAAATTTGGTTCAATGAGATGAAAATAGTTTTTGGTGAATAGTAACTTTTTACTTTTATTTACCACGGTTAAAAGTAAATAGGGTAATTAAGGGTAAAAATGATATTATAATTACCCTAACGCATGTACTAATTCTATTGGATAAGTTTAATTCGACCAAAAACAATCTTAGGAATAAAATATGACCATTTAGGTCCACTTGGGTTAGATTAGGACATTTATTATTAATTTATTTAAAGAAGGATTAAAATAGTTAAAATCAAAGTTTAATAACTATATCATTTTTAATATAGGGTTATACATAAGATAAATTCAACTATAAATATTCATTATAAATCTAAAAATATTTCCTACCTAATGGTGTTTTATTTATAATTTTTATACATTAAATAATTTAAGTTATTTATGACACAATGGTGATGCAGTAATTACCTAAATAATGAAATATTAAAATAAATGATGTTATAAATACCCAAATAAATGTAATTTGAGAATTTTTATGATTTCAACTAATCTTCTAGGTTAATATGACATGTTATTATTTATTTAATTAATTTTTTTAGAACTAATCATGCTGTTATGATTCTCACAAAAATCCATTACCAAATAGTGTCAAAATTGACATAAAATAGTTTTTAAAACAAATATTATATTATTAATTGTTATTATATTCCTAAAAATATAAGGTTTGACCATGATACTTATATCGTGATAGGTGTATCATTAATGGACCACTTGGGGGTCTCTTGGATGTATATGGTAAGTTTATTAACTATATAATATAAAAATACAAAGTGACAAGGTAAATGTCAATCTAACTAACTAAGAGTTAAAACTAAAAGATAAGGTTAATATAATGACTCAAACCTGTCTAAAATCTATTGGTTGAAGGGATTTCAACCCATCCCCACCTTATCTTAGAAATAAATCAATTTGGAGCTATTAAAAACCGAATATGACTTTATTATAAAATAATATTTTAAGTTTTTTCAAAGGTGCCCCTCTCCTCCCTTATAAAAAGGGAACCCCTTACCTCTTCACTTCACACCCTTTTGAGCCTTGAAGCTAGGCCAAACCCTGACCATTTCTCTTCTACACTTTCCTAGAAACATTCTGGAGGTTCTGGTCTTCTCAAAAGACCAACTCTACTTCCTTAAGAGGAATCATAGAGGAGGTGCATCGAAGAAGAGGAGGTTCGGATACATAAGAAGTATATCGGACGTAAGGTAACAGATAACTATTCCAATCTCATTCTTATCCGAGATTGTTTATTCATAAGTATTTTCTGGGGTTATATTAATCATCCATGTCCCAATTTTCTAAAAATGGTTTCATGTATGTTTAAAGTTCTTTTTACCCATTTTTGACTTTTACTACATGGTATGTAAGGAATCTTTCATTTACGAGGTGCTTTTTGACTTTTTCAGAAAAAGAACGAGAAGAATGTTTTTTTAACTTATACGGCATGAAAGGATTTTTACGGTTTTATAAAGCCTTATTTTTATGAGGCTTACTCCAAAATATTTCATGACTATTTTCAACAAAATCATTTTCTTTTAAAATTTCTTGGCATTTTGTGAAAAGAAAATGATTTTGAAGAAGAAAGGATATTTTCATCAAGAATTCATTTCAAGTGTTTTATCAAAACCATTTTCCATCTAAGATGACATTATTTCATATGTGTATGTTTCAAGTATAATGTCTATATGATTTATATGGTTTCACTTCTCTTATGATGAAATGATATCTCTTTATTTTATATGGATTATGTTATGATGGGATGATGTTTATGAAAACCATTTTATTCTTTGGGTTATGATGAATGATTTATGTTTAATTTGTGGAACAAATAAGAATGATTTAATTGTGAGATGGGTGGGACCTATATATACCTCCAATGAATTGGGTAATGATATATATCTCATGGGATAGACATGCCTGGAACGGTAAGTTAATCTGGTTCAGTGATACAGGACTAGAACGAGAAGTGAACTCGATTCAGAAAGGAACTTTGTCCACTAAGATGGTCTTGGAAGCAATGCCTTTGCTACTATGGAAATCATAACAAGTTCTGAATGGTTGACACAATTACATGTTTTATTCCCATGATATTTTATCAATATTGATGTTCCATTATGATACATGCCTTACGTACTTCCAAGATTTATGTCCTTGCTCAATATTTTCATGTTTAAACATTATGTTCATGTTTTTAAGTTCAATGGTATATGTTTTGTTTTATTTTCTCCATGATTACCCTTACTGAGCATTTCAGATCACCTTTTATATGTTTTCTTTTCCCCAGTATTTCAAGAAAGGTTTTAGGTAATAAAACAAAAGGGGAAGATCTTTCACCAAGATTAGAAGATTATATTCCGAGTTTCCAAAGACACTAAACTATTACGATTCTTGAGTTTTGGTTTTTTTATGCATTAAGTATTCCTCAAAAGTAATGTATTGTCCATGTACGTCAAGTTTGGGGTCTCTATAGAATCTCCATAGGTATTAGTTTATGTATTCAGGTGAGGAACGGTCTTAAAAACACTATGACTTTTAAGCAGCTTCACCAACACACTTTGAAAATGGTTTTTGAATACAGTCATCCATTGTTGTAGAATCTTTCTTGAGTATTGTCATGTCATAAATATTTCCACCAAGTTTATCTTAATGAACTCATTAACAGATTCTTTATATTGAAAAAGGTTGTTAATCTATCTCTGACTTGATGAATAATTGGTCTCAACTAGGATTCATTAGAGGTCAGTCAACTGATCAAATCTTTCTTATTGTATAGAAGAACATTCAAAGGTGTACTGTCATGCTGGAGAGTGTGAAACCTATTGTTTAATTCATCCATCACAGCAGTTATTGATTCAAATATCCTTATCAAGTCAGTAGAAGAGGTTTGTGGTATAAAGGTCGAAACTTGATGATTATCCTTGGTATTTTGAAATTCTCTTCCCAACATAATCTTAAGTTCATCAAAATCAGACTTTTTCATAGACTCGTCTTTAAAATATATGAACTCTCTGACTAAAGAAGTAATTAATTATTCAAGATCTTTAACTAAAATCAAATTTTCTTTAACATCTTTGAGTTTAGTTTTAAGGGATTCAAATTCATCTCTTGGGATAGTTAAACTTCTAAGCTCCTAAAATTTCTTCTTATTATATTCTAAATCTACTCTATAAGACAAGTTATAACTCTCTAAATGTATGAAATTTTGATTAATAGCTTCATAATAAGAGTCCTAATACTCTGGAGTGATATTTCTTAAAGGATGTCCACCTTCTACTATAGCCAAACTTTTCTCTCCATGGCCTTCTGATCTATCTCTCAATACAAATCTTTCTGTAGCAACAGAATTAGGAGTAATGATTGAATGTTTTTCATGGTCAATGAAATCTTCCCTATGATGATATTATCTATGAGCATATCGATCAACATTCTCATTCACTTGATCCTCATAAAAAATTACATTGTTATCTTCATCCACAAATTTAGGAATTTTGATTGTAATTATTGTTTTTTGAACAAGATGGCCCCCTTCAGGTCTAAATTCGACATTTTCCTTGGGCCTTGGTCTGACATAACAAACATATAGAATCATCCTCTACTCCACCTTATAATCTTCCATCTTCTTTTATTGTTGTTTATATCCAATAGGTAAAATACTATTGTAGGATTTTCTCCAAATAAATCCCAATTTATTGATAGTCCCAACATTTAAAATGTTAGCGTGATAACATCTATATCCAATAGTCATATTTAGGATTTTTTATTTTCTAAGAAATAAAAAGAAAAGGATTATTACATAGGGATAGTAGCCCATATTGGCTTCTTTATGACAGTAATGACATATATACCTTATCATAAAATGTATGAAATTTAACTTAAGTTGTTTCAAAAATAGAAAAAAAAACATACATGTATGGGTACAGAACTTTCCTTAGATCAGTTATTCTTGGAAAAATTCCAGTTTGAATAAACTTGTTAATGATTTTCCTATCACGAGTAAGGTCCTTGGTCATCACTTTATTTATAGTTCTCATTCCAAACAAAGAAAACACAATATCCAATGACTTATATTTTCTAATACCAATATTTCTCAACTAAAAATGAAATTCCCCCTCATGGGGACAGTATTATAGCTTAGCTATATCCACTGAAGAAAGAGAAAATTCATTATCATTAATCATAGAGATCATAGAGTCTTCATCGATTCCAAAACTGAACTTTGAATTTCTACAGAACTCTTTTACTTCTATGTCAAACATCAGAGGAGTGTTATTATCTTCAAAAGAAAAATCTAGTCCTTGAAATTGAATTTACGCCTTTAAAAAAAGATTTTTCACATTTAAATACTCAAAATCTATCACCTTTCCTTAAAGAACTTTGTGATACTTCACTTTTAGGTAAAAATATACACCCAAATCAATATCTTTAAGTCTTCCTAGTGTTTCCATTTATGAAGGTTTTGTCATTAAAGATTTGAAGGTGTAGGGTTTCAAAAAATTGGAATAAGAGATTCTCTGTAAACCAAAAGGACCTTAAGGAGAAGAGTGGGAGAAGGCAGATGGTTCTCTCACACCGATTGAGAATATACTCATTACGTTTTAATTTTTGAAAGATAAATAAAATTAAATTGAATGAAATTATTTTTAAATCTAATCAATATATAAATGATCAAAATAAATAGCAATAATTAATTAAATACGACAAATAAATATTACTTAAAATATAAACAAAGAGATTAAGAATAAAATAAATTATTAAACATTTATTTAAAATTAAATAATCCTAAATCCTCCTTACTATAATCAAAAAATTTACTAGGAAGTGTTTTAGTGAAAATAATAGAAAATTGATATTCTATATTAACAAATTCTAAAGATGTATCATTTTTAAGAACATGATATCTTAGAAAATTATGCATTATATTAATATGCTTAGTCTTAGATTGGCTTATTGGATTTTTTGAAATATTTATAGCACTAGAATTATGACATAAAATAGGTATATTATTAAAATTTAGTCCAAAGTTCAGTAGTTTGTTTTTTATCCACAATACTTGTGCACAACAACTTCTAGCAAAAATATATTCTTCCTTGGCTGCTAAAAGGTAAAATGAGTATTGTTTCTTACTCGACCATGATACTAAATATTTTCCTAAAAAGTGACAGGTTACTAAGGTTCTTTTTCTATCTAATCTACAACCTCCAAAGTAAGCATCTTAATATGAAATTAAATTATAATCAAAAGTTTTGGGGTAAATAAGTGATTGAAAAATATTTCCTTTAAAATATCTAAAAATTCTTTTAACAGTAATAAGATGGGGTTATTTTGTATTTAACTGAAATCTAGCACATAAATATACAGAAAACATAATATCTAGTCTTCAAGTAGTAATATATAGCATACTACCAATCATACATTTATAAAACTTGTTGTAAACTGGTTTTCTAGCTTCATCCAAATCAAGTTTTATATTAGTACACATTGGAGTTTTGTAAGTCTTATTATTTTCAAGTCCAAAATTTTTCAATAAATCAATAATATATTTAATTTGATTTATAACATTTCCATAATCTTTTTTATAAATTTGAAATCCTAAAAACAAATTTAGTTATCCTATCATACTTATTTCAAATTCCTTTTTCATTAGTTTTGAAAAAAACATTACAAAGCTTTTCATTTGTTGAACTAAAAATAACATCATCAACATAAATTTATACTAATAAAATATTAGAATAAACAATTTTCTTAAAATTTTTTGTATCTTTAAATCCAATAGTAAATCCATTTTTCAAAAGAAAAGAACTTAATATTTCATACCAAGCTCTAGGTGCTTGTTTAAGGCCATAGAGATATTTAGTAAGTTTAAAAATAGAATTTGGTTTATGAGGGTTTTCAAAACTGGGAGGTTGTTCAACATAAACTTCCTCCATTAAATATCCATTAAAAAGAAAATTTTAACATACATCTGATATAATTTAAAATCCATATGATATGAATAAGATAAAAAAAGCTAATGGATTCTAATCTAGCAACATGGGAAAGGGTTTCATCATAATCTATACCTTCTTCCTGGTTATATCCTTTAGCTACTAATCTAGCTTTATTTATGGTTATGATCTCTTGATCATCCTGTTAATTTCTAAAGACCACTTAGTTCCTATTAAAGGGTAATTGGTTTTTCTTTCTAATAATTCTCAAATTTTATTTCTTCTAAACTAGTTTAGATCTTATTGCATTGCTAACATCAAACTCTCATTTTCAAAGGCTTCTTTAATAGACTTAGGTTATAACTAAGATAGAAAGGTAAAAAAATTCATCTAGGTTTCCTACATTTCTTCTAGTTATAATTTATGTGTCTAGGTCTCCTATAATAGTTTATAAAGGATGGTTCTTTAATCTTCTAGACTGTCTAGGCAATACAATTTTAGGTTCTTCAGTTTCATGTTCTTTTGAACTGGACTAAATTTTATTTATATCATTTTCAAAATTAGTTTTTTGGGTGTCAATTCTCATGTTGTCAAAAGAATTAGTAATTTCATCTATTTGATCTTTCTCTTTAATAAAAGGTTCAGTTTCATTAAACTTCACATGAACTGATTCTTCAATAGTCCTTCACTTTTTATTAAACACTTTATAGGATTTAGATATAGCAGAATATACCAAAAATATTCCTTCATCATCTTTTGGATCAAACTTACCAAGGTTTTCCTTAGTATTCAAGATTTATACCTTGCACCCAAAAACTTTAAATTACTTTACATTAGGCTTTAAATTATTCCAAAGTTCATAGGGATTCCTTTTAAAAATAGGCCTTATTAGAACTCTATTCATGATATAACATGTTGTGCTTATATCTTCTACCCAAAAATAGGTAGGAAGACTGTATACATTTAGAATAGTTCTTATCATTTCTTTAATAGTTCTATTTCTTCTTTCAATAATTCCTTTTTTTGTGGTGTTCTTGGTGGAGATAAGGTATGTTTAATACCCTTATTTGAGCAAAAATAATTAAATTCTTTATTATAAAATTATTCATCATGATCACTTCTTAATGAAATTATTTTAAAACCTTTTTCATTTTGAACAATTTTAAAAAGAATGTCAAAAATAGTGAATACTTCACTTTTAAATTTTAGAAAATATACCCAAGTAAATCGAGAATAATCATCAACTAAAACATAGACCTATAATTTACCATCCAAACTTGTTACTGTGGATGGTCCAAACAAATCCATATGGATAAGTTCTAATGGTTATGGTGTATAAATTTTGTTAATGTATTTGAAATAATATTTGTGTTTTTTTCCAATTTGGAAAGCATCACAGAATCTATCATTATCAAACTTAATACCAAGAAAATCAAAAACTAACTATTTCTTAGAAAATTTATGTATAGCATATATATTGTAGTGTTTGAGTCTTCTATTCCAAATCCATGACTCATTTTTATTAGCAGTAAAATAATTAACTTTATATTTACACAAATAATTTAAATACAAGGTATAAATTTTGTTAGTTTTAAGTGCTCTAAATTTAAGAAACTTATATTTAAATATATAGAAAGAATTTCTAGAAAAATAAACATAGAAATGATCATCACAAAGTTGAGAGATACTTATCAGGTTGTGTTTTAATCATTTTACATACAGTACTTTGTTGATTGAGATAGTATTTGGATCTCCAACAGTTCTAACTCCAACAATATTTCCTTTTTCATTGTCACCAAAAGTGATTAGTCCTCTATTCATTTCAGTTGGTGTATGAAAATTTAACTCATGTTCCAGGAACAGCCACTATCCATATACCATATAGCATTCTTGTTCCTATGGCCTTTTTCCTGTAAAATAATTTAAAAAATGTTTGTTTTGATACCCATATTTTCGTGGTTCCTATAGTGTTAGCGATCAATGATCTGAGAATCCATATTTTCCTAATTTTACCATAATTTACATCACTTTGTTAAGAAATATTTTTAAAAATAAAATCCTTTTTAATACCACTAATTTGAGGATATATAAAATAGCAATTGTCAGTGAAATGATATTTTGTTCAAAAATAATAGTAGTTATCATTTTTTGAATTGGAAACAAAATAATTTTTGTATAATATAGATTTTTCACCCTTTCTTCATATTCCAAATATTTCTCTTTTAATAAAATTTTTTCCAATAATATTATTTAAAACTTTTTCTCCATTAGTAAAAATAAGATCTGTAATTTTATAAGATTCAACTTCATCCTACAATTCTTTAAACCTTTTTTCATGATAAATACAATTTTATGTTGAAGAATTTAATTTTTCAACTAAATCGTGATGTTGTTTTAGCATAGTATCTATTTTTCATAATACATCATTGTGAATATTTTTCAATGATTTATGCTTATTTAATAAATAATCATATTTCTCTTCTAGCATTAAATAGTAGGCATATAATGTATCATTTGAGAAACTATTAGTACTAGAATCAGAAGAGTAATAGGATTTTACCTCTTCTACTTCATTCATAAATCACATATTAGATTTGAGATTTTGTGGATCCTTCTCAGAATAAGATTTTAAAAAGCTACAAGGGTCTTAAGATACACTCTATGTTTCTTTCATTGCTCTTTTTACTTTATGCTCATAATCATAATTCTTTTGATATTTCTTTTCTAACATTTTTCTTTCATCTTTCAATTGAGGGAAATCAAGTCTAATGTGACCCAATTTTTTTTCTTCATAGCATCAAACTTCTCTAGGTTATTTCTCATCCTTCCTGAAGTATTTTTTAAATCCTCTTTTATTCTTATAAAATTTTCTGAATTTTCTGGTTGGATGATCTAGTTCCATTTCAAAATCTAAATTTTTTTTATTTTTGTCTGCTATGGATTCTTTTTTTATTTTTCAGTCATGCTTCTAAGATGTTACTTTGAGAGAAGTATTTTCTCTTTTTATTATAATCATATGATCTTCAACCTCAACTTTCATTTCTTATTCATACATCATCAGAGTTCCGATTAATTATTTCATTGTAAAATCTTTGATAGGTGATGATTTTCGAATAGCAGTAGATATATCATTCCATTTAGAGGGAAGTACTTTGAGTACTTTTAGTGCTTGATTAGATTTTTTGATAAGATCTCCCAAGGTAGTAATATTTTTAATGATTTATTTTAACATTTTATTCATATGTGTGATGATTTTACTATCAAACATTCTAAAGGTGTCAAACTTATGATTTGTTGTAGCATATATCATATGCCTAACCTTGTTTTTTCCTTCATAATTAACTGCAACAATTTTCCACATATCATAGGCAGTAGGACATCGTGATACGTGATTAAAATCTTCATGACCAAGTCTGTAGATAATAGCATTCATTGATTTTGAATTGATGTCATGTTAACCATCTATTCCAACAGTCCAAGTCTCTAGTTTCTTAGGAATTAAATAAGTAGTGATGATTTTTTAATAAATTTGGAATCCAAGATTATTCAAATAGATAATCATTTTTGATTTCCAGCATCCCTAATTTTCTCCATTAATGTATGGATCATGAACCATAGACATTCCTTCCTTTGGATCAGCCATTTTCATATTCATTATATAGACCTCATACTTTTTAGTTTTCTATAGATTTATCTCAAAATTTCACCTCTAATACCAATTGTTAGGTTGGAATAATACAAAGTAACACAAATGGGTGGTGAATTGTATCATTTCAATAATATTACACAATTATTGATTTTGAATCCCTTTTTTATTTATATAGATATGTAGTTTTTTATTCTATAATGAATATGAAAAGTAGATAAATAGAAAAAAAGAACGCGGCAAACTTATAGTGGTTCGGGGCACAAAGATCCCATAGTCCACTCCACCAATGCTCTATCTGCGAGCTTGTTTAATTTCACTAGCAAGGTCCTCTTATCACAAGACCGTCAAATCCAAAACTGAGTTAAGGTAGTTGAAAACTTTATAATAAGTCTAAATAAAGACTTATGGTTATTTAACAGGGAAACGATTATAAACAGCTTAATACAAGAAGCTAAAACTTCACCACAACTAATTACGAGTAGTTGATACTCTAATAAATAAAAAGAGTTTGATTTGTTGATGGTTCAGGTTGATATTCATAGTTATAGTAGTAACAACTGACTGTAGATAGATCTTCTTCTTCAAAAATTAAAGTCTTCAAGAAAGAATAGTTATGAAGTGATTATGGTTTCAAATGATCATCAATAATAATAACAACACACATCAGTAGTAATCTTATAGTAGCACGAGGTTGTAGTATGCATGTCGCCAAAGTGTAGCCTCAGAGTCTATCATTTGTAGTAGTAGCACTATAAAATATACTCACAAGAATATAGTAATATGTTTGAATGATACTTATATCACCTATATCACATATATTACAAACACCACCACCTTGATTTAGAAAATAATTTGATCTTTTAAATAGATTTATTTTGGTTGATTAGATCCAAAAAAATTGACTAAGTGAACACAGATATTAAAATCTGAATTGACCAGAGGATTCATAACTTCCATAAATAATAATATTGATTTTATCTAATGAATACAGTAATTTGAATCAATTATAAAGAGCCTTGAATTATTAGTATAGAATCTTTCAATCTGTCTATAATTTTTTCAATACTGTGGTATGAAATTCAAATAAAATCATGAATTTAAAAACATTGATTTTGAGTAGACAAATGTAGGGTTCAACTGCATATAATAAGGTTCATTTCCTTAGTTAGGGTTTCATTTTCATAGTTTAGGGTTCCTTTACGTAGTGTAGGGTTCCTACCAGTGTATTGTTCTTTAACCATACTTTCATCTGAGCATAAGGTTGGGATCAAAGTAACACAGGGATGATGATCCATACATTCATCCTTTTTGGTATTAGATTCCACATGTATAATTGATTAACCATACATTAAATTTCCCAAATGTAGGGTATTAATAGTTTTTACAGATTCCAACATAGGGTTGAAATTATATAAATTCATTGATTTCTGAATGTAGGGTTGCTGATCCATACACTTAATATTCAGCGTAGGGTTGCTACTCTATATGAAAACTATTCAGCACAGCGTAGGGATGATGAACCATATATTCATTCACCAAACATAGGGTGTGAATGGTGTTTCCATAACATATCTTATAGCTTTGTATTTCATCAAAGATATAAATAAAAACATGATATATATTCTGAAAACATACTTAACAAAAATTTATTAGAAAACAAATAAGGATATTTTGAGCATCAAAATCATCATATAATATCAAGTATTGTTGAGACAATACATTCCCAATAGTGTGAACCAGAATGTATTTCCCAGTAAATATGTGGTAAAGTGGTATTCACCTTGTGGGTGAAAGTTAAGCTTAATGATACAGTAAATGATGTGTAAAAAATATTGATTCAAGTAATCAAAGGAGGATATTTTGAAGAAGTAGTGAGAACACTTCAGTTGAGAGAGTAGTGAGCTTTCATATTGTGATTGGTTGTAAACCAGGAGGGATAGTGAGTCCGCTCCAAACTCTGTAACAACAATTCTCTTTTAGTGGATTTGTTATATCGACACATTGTCATTTTATGCTCCTTGGATGTATTCTAGTGAGGGTAAACCAAGTAAAATATTCATGTCTCATGCATTCTTTCATTCATGTTAATACCTTGATATGGTAAAGAGAGATAAGAGTGTTTTGTTTAACAATGAAACAAGATATGAAGGGTAAATTGTTTTAATCTTTCACACCCTGATTCACCCCCCCCCCCCACTCAGAGTATTTAACCTAATTGGTCTAACACAGAACTCTCAAGAAATAAATCAGAGTAATGAAGTAAGATTTTGAGTTAGTTTCTAAAGGAATAAAATATGTTATCAAGGAGGAAAAATACATTCAAAAGATCTTAATTTATAAACATATAATTTTTGAACAGATAAAGATAGTTGAAGATATCTGTAAGAAGCTTGTAACAAAGGAAGAAGAAGTTAATAAGTTTCAATCAAAATTTATTGAGTATGAAATTACCTTGAGGAAGATGAATGGAAACTTAAACAGAGCTTTATAAGTAAATGTTTAGAATTCTAAAGTTGATTAGAAAGATGAGATCAAGAACTAGGTGAATTCCTAACCCTCTAAAAATAATGTTTCATCTAATTTTTCTAACATTTCATGTTCTGGAAAAAGTGTTGGGAAATCTTGGGTAAAAAAAGGATGTGAGAAATCTATTTTATCTACAAAAGATGAAAAGTCACATAGGAGGAAATATGGTCCATGTCCAGATATTTTTAGAGAAGGAAGAATTTATTAGCCTCAACAAATCGTTTATATAAAAAGATCTTACTTAAATATAAAATCAAGATTTTATGGTTTTCTGGTGTTGTGGAATATATGGGAATAGGGATTATAATTTTTGTCACAACTTATATCTACCTAGAATAAGGTTTGAGTTGAGTGGAATAAATAATGAAATTATGAATAACTTTCCAAACTTACAAAAAAGTTGAAAAAGTGAATTCTCCAGATGTTAGAAACATTCCAATGAAGAATCAGTTTAACTAACATAAAGAAGTTTCTGGAAGATGTGATTAGGTTGGTCATCAAGACGAAAGATGTATGACACTACTTTTAGAACAATTTTCTTATAATAGAAAATAAAAAAAAGCTGGAAAGAATAATGTTAAGGAAATAGCTTTTGTTGTTGAGACATATTTTAAAGTAATTATAAAATAACAAACCATTGATACTTCAAAGTGGTTTTTCATCACACATGATAGGTGATTTAAAAATATTAAAACATGTTGAAATTTTTTATGGAGGGTGTTGTTACCTTTGGGAATGATAGTTCTCTAAAAATCATAGGAATCAGAATGGATGAGATTGAAGCTGAAAAGTTGAAATCTAAGGATGTCTTGTTTTTTGATGGGCTAAAACACAACTCACTTAGTGTAAGTCAGATTTTTTATGATGAAAAATAATAATTCTTTAGAAAATATTCTTGTGTTATCATAAGTGTAAAAGAAGGAAAATTTATTAAAAAAGGAGAAAGAACCAGTGAGAATCTCTTTCAAATTGGAGAACTTAAAAGCTTATGTTATCTAAGTGCTGAATATGAGAATGAGTTGCGGAATTGGAGACTTGGACACCTTTGTAAGAAAAGTCTGAAAAACTCTCTAAATTTGATGCTATAAAAAATTATATATTTGAAATTAATAGAAGAATATTTTTGTGTAACTTATCAGAAAGGGGATATAGTTAATAAAATTCATAAAAAAGTTGTGATTCAGTCTACCAGACTCTTGAACTTATTCATTCTGATTTATGTGGGCCAATGTAACATCAATCAAAAAAATAAGATTTATACATTATCACATTTATTGATGATTTCACTTGGATGAAAATATCATGTTTATGAAACACAAGTTAGGGGATGTGGAAAGGTTCCATTTTTTGAGAAAAGAAGTTGAGAAAGAAATGGGGGACTGTGTAAAGAAGTTGAGAAAGGATAATGGTAATGAATTTAGAAGCAATACTTTTAAAAATTATGTGAGAAATAACAGTATCAAACTCCCTACACACCACAAAAAATAGAGTATTAAAAAGAAATAATATAAGTTTGGTGAAAATGGGAAGAAGTATGTTAGCCGAATAAAAACATTAAAAGTTATACTAAAGAGAAATTGTTAGTAATATTGTACATATTCAGAACAGATTTTTATTAAGGATGAAATCCAACATGACTTCTTATGAAATGTGTTATAACAAAAATTATTCATTGAAGTACTTAAAAGTTTTTGTAATTCCATGTTTACTTAAAATCAAAAATTTGGATCTAGGAAATTTTGATGAGAAAGATCAGGAAGGATCTTTTATGAGTTATTCAACCAATGGAAGAAGTTACAATTGTTGGAACAAACATTTACAACATTTGGTGGACTCGTATGATGTGAAAGTTATTGTGAATCCAACATATTTAAAAAAATATAGGATTGTTGAGGAAGAAAAATTGAACGTTTACAATGAAAATGAAAGTGAGAAAAGTAATGTTCATGAAGATTTAGATGAATCGTGTGATGAGGAAAGTGAAGTTGGAAGAGGAAATCTAAAATTTACTACTTTAAAAAAACATTTCAAGGCTGAAAATATTATTGGGAATTAGAAATATCTAGTTTAGACTAGAATAAATCTGATATTATAAAATAAAACATCACTCATCTTAAAAATTAAACTGGAATTAGTTTTAGAATCTATTCAACATAAATAATGGGTGAATTCTATGAATGGAGAGTTAGATCAAAATGTGAAAAATAAAACATGAGAACTTTTACTATTCCTTAAAGGTAAAAATGTTATCTGAATAAAATGGGTTTATAGAAACAAGTAAAATGAGCATGGAGAAGTTTCAAGAAACAAATCAAGTCTTGTTTGTAAAGGCTATGCACAAGTGGAAGGTGTGGATTTGGATTAAACCTTTTCCCTTGTTTCAAGGTTATAAACTTTTAGAATGTTTCTAGTAGTGGATTCTCACCAAAATTAGAAAGTATATCATATGGATGTAAAGTCATCATTTCTCAATGGATAAATTGAATAAGAATTTTATATTTTTAACACCCCAATATTTTATGGTATGTTTCTTTTTAAAAAAATTAAATTCACTAGATAGCTTATAATTCATGCAACACGGAGTATTTTTGAAACAACACTTGGTTATAAAGGATAGTTATAACCTAGCCATTAAACTTAAATTTTCCAATTCTATGATTTTAATTTTGAAAAATGGACATACATGGTTGTTATCAGGGTGATATTTGGAGTCTAATATAATTAACTTAATTTTTGGTGAATAGTAACATACCCTTATAAATAGTGACTTGCTCTTATAAATAGTAATGTTGCCCTTATAAATATTAATATGACTCTTAATAATGGTAACCTTACCCATGAGTTTATAAATAAAATTTAGGCACCTAATAAATGAAGGTGAATATTTTAATTAACTATTGGTATTTTTATGAGTAATAAATATTTAATTACAATATTATAATTAATAAAATGATTTAAAATATAATTCATTTTCATAAAATTTATTCACAATTCAATATTTTTTCCCTATGATTTTTAGGATAATTTAATGATGCCTAGTTAATTTTTCAAAGTGACATAAAATCAGTTATAATTTTTAAATTAGTATTTTTTGAATAAATGATGATTTTAATTAAAAATTGAATTTATCATATTTATAAAATTATTTTCATAAAATGGAGTTCATTTTTGGATTTTACACATCGAAGAATGGTTAAGGTCAATTTTTGGGATTTTTCTGAAATACTTGAATTTTTGTGAATAGTAAAATACGGTAATTACGGTATGAATACATTATCATATAAATACACTATTCCTTGAATCATGGATGATGTAATAAACCATTATTTCTAAATCACATGCACTAATTAATACTTTTATTCATAATAATCAAGACTATTCATATTCTTGATGAAAAATAATAAACTAATGATTAAAATAATGCAAAAACCCTCCTCTCCACCACTATATAAACCACCCCTCACCCCCTCTTCCTCTCACACCACTCAAGCTTTGATCATTTCCTAATTTATACCAAATACACTTATCAAGCCCTCCCCCCACCTCCAAGACCTAATGGTCTCACAAAAAGTCTAAAAACAAAGTCCTTAAGGATATTCTCAAGGAGGAGTACTCAAGAGGTAAACCTCTCTTCCTTTTCCTTTTAACTTTTTTTGCAAGTTACATTATTTTGTTTCTCTCAACTCACCTCCCCTAATCCAAATGATATGATAATTATAGAACCTTAAATTTACTATAATTCTATTATTCTAATGGAATATTTCATCATCATCTCTTTTTCCCCTCCTCTTATACTAAAAATGAAAACACCATCCGAGATATGTTAATTTATCACATTCAAGGAAGAAGGGTTTTCAATTTCTATTACCATATTCAATTATAGTCATGAAACCATTTTTATGGTTTAAAAAGATCATTATATATTTAATATATCCTATTTAATGTTATGGAAGCATTTTTTACACATGGTATTTAATTATAAAAAAAATTAGTTCGTGGTGATCGAAAACCCATCAAAATAATCCAAGTGTTTATCATTAATATTTTATATAATGATTCATCATCTCTAAAAATAACCAAATGATTTATGTGATAACATAACCTTCTAGATTATAATTAATAACTCACAACTTCAATTCTATTTTTTAATTTCCATTTTACACGAACTTACATACTCTTATACAAGCAAAAAAATCATGAAAACTAAGAAAATGTGCACTCCCAAATGATGAAATTGAATCTATTAAGCCATATAAAATGACATAAATGAACTTAATTATGATATAATAAATAAATTACATGTATATAAGGTTATTTAATTCTTAATTAATTCATCTAATTTGATTATTCGGGATATTAAGATCAAGTGAAGAATACATTCAGGCTTAAGGTAAGGGGTTTCTCATCTCACTTTAATTTCTGTGAGATTTCCACTATTCACCACTTATTTCTTGTATGTGGTGTATCTATACTTCCATATAATATATAATATAATGATTCTCTTTATATTCATGGTATTTAATGATTAATTTTATGATTATTAATTTTTGGTCATATGATTCGATTGATTACAATGTGGTAAGGGACTTTGTCTCAATTTACATTTCATTGAGATTTACTTTGTATTATGCACCTAATAATTGTTATGTGGTGTATCAGCTGACCCTTTGAGATAATTTTTCATTTTAAATTTTAATTATATTATATATCTATACTCTTGTTGCATGGATAGAATAATTTTCTAAGTCGTATACCATTTTACATACGGTGGTTATTTTGAATGATATGATGAATCGGTATCCTTTACTCAATATGTATATTGAACAAACATATTATTCTTGTATTAAATCTTTATATAAAGAATTATTTTGAATTGAAGTTATGGTAGGGGCCCTCTATATCCCCTCGATGCATCGGCAGGTCTCTTGAGACAAAACGGTTGGCGATAAACCATTCGATTTTGTTTCCAAAACAGAATCAGATGGGTATCTAGCCACAGACATAAATAGTATCGATGGTATCATAGTTCATGTGCTAGATATAGGATGTCCAAATAATAATAATTCTCTTTATTCATTATATAGTTATTACTTTCCATGAGGTTTTCACTATGAAAAAATCTATGGATGCATTATCATTCTCGGTTTATTGATGGAATGTGTTTTTCATTTATTCACCATGACATATTGATTATATAAAATTGATTCTGATTCACTTATTATTGATACATTCTTATTCTATATGTAACCCTTACTGAGCATTTGATCTCACCCATTTTTTCCTTCTATAGGTTATGAAGAAGGGAAAACGTATTGAGTTTTCATGTATGTAGTTTATTAGCTCTTATTATGTATTATGTTTTGTTTTATTTCCCCAATTTAAAATGGGATCCATTTATGTATCTAGTTTCTCCAAGACTAATAAACTGATCAGTATTTTGATATTTGATTCCTTTTAATCATGCTAATGTAATAAATTAATGCACCAGTTTCGGGCTTCTGGGGTCAGGTCGTTACAGTTGGTATCAGAGGAAGTTTAGTAGGAACCTTGGGAGTTGAATTTAGAAATCATAGCTTAGGGAACATAACCCTAAGATAGACTTTGAGGATAATCATAGAGTAATATCCTATAATTTTGGTAAGGTGGAGACTATGTGGGTCTTCCTAGAGAATATATACTTGTATGGACACTATAAGTGGACGTGGTTCTGGCACAAATGTACCTAGGAGTAACAACTCTGACAAGGAGTTCTGAGCTTGACTCGGGGTATCTTGGTTAATGAAAATGGGTCTTATTGCACACCTGTTTTGACACTCCTAGGGGATATACTTTGGATAATTCACATTTTCTTTACAAACCATTCTGAAGTATTTAAATGTAAATAAAAACCATGTTTATGATTATGATATTAGATGTGCATAAATTTTCAAATTATTCTAATTGTCTGTTGGTTAGAAATTATGAATTATGAACTAATTTAGTGTATTTCATTGTTTTGTGATGGAACTTAATAGAAGAAAGGGAATCAATACCTACAGATAATGTAGGGACTACCCCACTGAGCAAGTCAACACAGTTAGTGTTGGAGAGAATCAGATCATGGCCATATTAGGACAACTTACTCAGGTTGTGATGAATAACCATGCTACACCTATGTTGGATCATTTCATATGATAGAATCCCTCATATTTTAGTACTACTAATTTGGTGGTAGCTGAGTAGTGGATAAATTACCTTGAAAAGATATTACAGGCATTACGATGCAGTGAAAATGAAAAGGTAGTGCCGGCGATATATTTCTTCAAAGGTGACGATGATCAATAGTGGTCCTTGATCTAGAATACCATAGAGGAAGAATAAATAGAAGATATGTAATAGATAATTTTTAAAGAAATATTCTTCAACAAACATTTCCCTTGTGAACAACAAACTAAAATGAAGAGGAAATTTCTTAGCTTAAAGAAAAGGGAAGAAGAGAGTGTTGCAGAGTATGAAGCTACCTTCACAATACTAGACAGGTATACCATAGATTACGTACGTGACTCAAAATAAAAGATTGATCATTTCTTTCAAGGTCTTAAGACAATTATTTGAAGGGCACTGGCTTCTCATACATATTCATCATATGATTAAATTGTATTAAGTTCCAACAAAATAGAGAAGGAATTTTCTAGATCAAATTTGTTCAAGGGAAACCAAGATAATAAGAGGTATTCTGATAACCATGGAAAAGGTGAAGTACCAAATAAGAAAAAGGGAATTAAGCAATTCCCATTATGTGAGAACTGTGGAAATAATCATCCGAGGAAATGTTTTAAAGGAATTGGAGTTTCCTATATATAGTGGAGAAAAGGGTCATCGATCTAATGAATACAATTGGAAGAAATAGTTTAATGATGTTCAATGCTAAAATTTTAGAGAGATGGTACACTATGAAAATGGGTATCCTAAGATCTGAGGAAACTTGCCTCAGAAAAGGCCATGGGGGAAAGGGAAGTTTATGCAATCACAACCGCCGAGGTTTAAGTTCCTAATGATGTAGTGGAAGATACTTTAACTGTTTCCTCCAACTTAGCCAATGCATTATTTTATTCTAGATCATCGCATTCCATTATATCTTCCTAGTTTTCTAATAAAATTAGACATTTACAATTTGATTTAATAATGGAGTTTTCATTAAAAACTCCTAAGGGAAGTATTGTTGCAACAAAGGTGTATCGGTCAGTCCCCTTTGTGGAACATAGACATACTTTAGTTTCTGACCCTATCATCATACCTATGATGTACTTTGACATAATTCTTGTTATGAATTTTCTTTAAAATTATGATTTTAAAATATATTACAAGAATAAAGAAGTTAATTTTGAGAATGATGTAGAATCCCTTATCTTTATAGCAAAAACATCATCATTTGGATCTTATCCAGATCCACCTTCAGTAGCTATTCTAAATGAAATTCTAATCAAGTAATAGAAAACATCATCTAGGATATTCAAATTGAATATTTACCTATTGTGAAAGAATACATTGATGTATTTCCAGAGGATTTACCTGGAAATCCTTCAAAGCGGTAAGTTAAGTTATCTATTTATTTAATTCATGGTGAAAGACTTATATCAAATACTCCTTATAGAATGGCTATTTTGTAATTAGTATAACTCAATAAAAAACTATAGGAATTGAGTGATAAAGAATTTATTTTCCCTAGTGTTTCTCCATGGGGATCCTATATCCTTTTTGAAAAGAAGAAATATGAATCTATGAGGCTATGCATTGACTATAGGATGATCAATGCTATTACAATAAAGAACAAGTATCCTCTTCCTCGCATTGATAACTTATTTGATCAACTTAATAGAGCTCAATATTTTTCTAAGATTGAACTTCAATATGAATATCATTGGCTATGCATGAGGAAGGAAGATGTTCCAAAGACAACATTTCAAACTAGGTATGGGCATTGTGAGTTTACAGTAATGCTTTTTGGACTGACTAATGCACCATATGGTTTCATAAATATAATGAATAGAGTTTTTAAGGAATATATTGATTAATTTGTTGTGGTATTTATCGATGATATCCTAGTATACTCTAAAATATATGAGGACCATGATAATTTTTTGAATATCATTCTGAAAACTCTTAGAAGAAATGAATTATATGTAAAGTTTAGCAAGTGTGAATTTTAGATTCAATCAATTTCTTTTATTAGCTATATTATCTCTAAGGATGGAATCTTAGTTGATCCTATGATGAAAAAGGCAATCTAAAAATGGCCCACACCAACGAATATAACTGTGGTATGTAGTTTTATTGGATTAGAAAGTAACTATCGGTGTTTTGTTCAAAACATTTCCCGATTGGATAACTTACTATCCAAGCTCACACATAAAGGGGTTAAGTTTGTAAGGGAAAAAGAATGTATATAATTATTTGAATAATTAAAAATAATATTGTTCAATGCTCTAATTTTGAATCTTCCATCTAGGAATGATGGATTTGTGATATATAGTGATGCATCAAAGAATGGACTGGGTTATTTCCTTATGAAAAATGATAAAGTTATTGTTAATGCATCAAGACAGTTGAAGACGCGTGAGAAAAATTATCTAACTCATGATATTGAGTTATCAATCATAATCATTACTCTAAAAATATGGAGACACTATCTATATGTTGAAAGATATGAGATATATATAGATCATAAGATATTAAAATACATTTTTACATAGAAATAACTCAACATAAGGCAATGGAGATGGATCGAGTTACTCAAAGATTATGATTGTTTAATACACTACCACCCTCGAAAGTAAAATAAGGTGGCATATGCATTAATAAGTAAAGATCATGGACTTTTGACCCAAATGGGGATTAAGAGAGATCCTTTATTCATGGATTTGGTAAAGATAGATATGGGAATTGTTAATAAAGGGGAAACATATTTCCTTTTTCAAATGATTGTTAAAACATATTTACTGGAGAAGATAAAAAGATCTCAATATGATTATGAGAATATACAAAAGAAAATTAAAGCTGTTAAGGATGTAATATTGAAATACATCATGTATGAGGATGGAGTTCTGAGATTTTGAAAGAGGTTATATGTTCTATCAGTACCTGATGATCACAAAACCCATAAAATTAGAAACAGAATTTAGAATTTGGAAAACATTTAAATGAAAATAATTCAAAATTCAATTTGACATAATTGTTTTGATAAAAAGAAATTTTGTGTTTATCCAAATTTCTCCCCCTTTTGTGAGATAAAAAATAAAGTATAGAAAAATATTAAAACACATTTAATTTTGAATAGATCGGTAAGTGAATGTTATAATAATCTATTTAGATAAATAATATTGTATTTTTGTCTATAAACATAAACATAAAAGAATATAAAATAAACCACCAAAAACAAGAAGAAATAAATTTTATTGATCAAAAAAATGTATAAGTACAATAGTCAGTGTGAATAGAAAATAGGTTATCCAACTAATATGGTTAGGGTGGAAGAGATTAGATAGAATTTTGCTCGGTTTCTTGTGCTGTAGGATTTTGAGAATCCTAAAACATGTCTTTCAGCTCTGCCATCTATACCTACAATTTTTTCATAAGAATATCTCCCTACTTCATAATCAAAACTCTTGAATCATGAATAATATGAAAATTTTCAAAAAAATCGACTTTCAAAAAGTATTGAAAACTCTCCTCTTGTTACATAAACTGGTCCAATTTATCTGTGAATTTTTTCAACAGAAATATGATACTAGGTTCACTCGGAGTCAATCGGTCAACTATAAATTTATGATTCTCTAACAGAACTGAAAAAGGAGCACTATTTTACTAGAGGTTCTATAGACGATCATTAATGTCATCCATAACAGTTGTGATTCCCTAAAATCTACAAATCAGATCTGGAGACGTAGAAGGGGAAGAGGTAGATGTACTGTCTTGACTGACACTACTTTTGATTAACTAAAATTGTCTCCCCAAATACCACTTTAGATCTGCAAGTCTAATTTATAAAAAACTTCAGACTTGATCTTTCCAACCTCATTCAACGTTTCTCTCTTGAAAGCGTCAAAATCCTTTTTGGAAATATAATTCTCTTTAAGATCCTTGAAACTTCGAGCTCTTTCCAAATATTTACATTTTATTCTTAAGATTTATTGTACTTAACCACAATATCTTCAACATGATGTGACAAATAATCATAAGTCCCTTCATTTGGATTCTGTGTCTGATCAAAGGCCATAATTGATAAAGAATTAGAAATTGACTTCTCTGTATATTTTTCACTAGAGCATGATTGATTATTAAGAATTTTTGTTTTCTCTCTAGAGATAGGTCCTGATCTTTCCACTGTCTGATTCTCAATAATATCTATAACTTCAGTTACTAATTTTTGCACTTTTTGATCTTCTTGAGCAGCTTCTTCTTGAAAATTTTCTTCTTGAATATTCTTTTCTTGAATATTCTCCTCTACTTGATCAACTATCAAAGGTACATCCTGAATCTCTCTAGATTGAATTTCTACTTGATGATCTTCTTCATGAACTGGTTCTTATAAATTAACTAAACATGTAACTTCTCCAGAACCCAACACTGGTTCTTTAATTTTCTGAACTTATATGTGTCTTGTCTTGAGAGTAAGTCCCTCATGACTTTCTTCTTCTTCTACTTCTTCTTATGCATTATATATAAGCCTCCTATTAGTTGTCTTGGCAATATCGTTTGTTCTTAATTCATCAACTCCTTATTTTATAACAGACCCTTGCTCCCCCTGAGAAAAATATCCAAAACCCTATTGCTCATTAGAACCAATACGTAACAAATTGCCATTCATAGTACTCTAGAAAAAACCTCACTTCCTTAGAGTTCCCACATTGAGTATATTACTATGATGACATTTTATTTGAGAATAAATTAATCCAATCATATCTTTCTTAAATAGAATTTGAGAAATTATCCTTCCATAAGGATAAAAAGTCATCATTGCATCTGGTTGATAGCATTATTGAATATATATGAACATATACCTTAGAAAATTCATCTTTATTTCACTTAAAAACAGAAACATGATGTACATGTCTGGATACAAAATTTTCTCCATTTCATACATTCTTGGAGTAATTCTAGTTTGAATAAATTTAACCAATATTTTTTGATATGCCTCAAGATCTTTAAAAATCATCTTCCTTATGTTTCTTGAACCAAAAATAAAATACATAATGTCTTCAGACTTATGTTATTTATCTTTAATAGACCGTAGATCAAATTGAAAGACTCCTTCATGAGGATATTTTAAATTTTGGGAAATTTCAGTATAAGAAATGGAAAATCCTTATCTTCTATTCATGCAAAAATAGTATCTTCAGAATCACTGTAACTAAATTGTATGATTTTGTAGAGAAATTTCAGTTCTAGCTTATAGAGAAACTCTAAGTTCAATTCATTGAACAGAAACTCCAGACCTTGAAATGATGACACCTATTTCAGGATTATATTCTTCAGGTAGATCCATTTGAAATATACCACTTTTCCTTGAATAATATTTCTTCCAAAAACACGTTGTCACTTAGGATTGCTGGCTCCACCCTCTTCAGTTGTATTTGTTTTCATCGTTTTAGAAAATCTAAAAATCTTAGGTTTTTTATATTCTAGGGTTTGGAAGGTATACAAAGGTTTGGGTTAGGTGAAACGATTTGAAAAATGAAGGTCAAGCTATTCGAAAGGTTTCTAACAGGTGATTTCATATCTTTGTTCCGCGTGCTAGTCGCATGGGGTGATTATGAAAAAAATTGAAAACACGTGGCACAAATAAATAAAATAACTAAAATATATAGAAAAATGAAAATATTTAAACAAATTAGATTTATAGTAAATATAAAATAAATTTAACATCAATAAATCGGAATAAAATAGAATAAAATAAAATAAAATAAAATAAAATATAAAAATATAAAAAATATTGACATTTATTTAATAATTAAATAAACCTAACTCCCCCTTAATAAAATAAAAACTTATAGTGGAAAGTAGTTTAGTGAAAATATCATCTAATTGATATTCAGTGTTGAAAAATTATAAAGATATATCCTTTTTAAGAACATGATCTATTAGAAAATGATGCCTAATATCAATATGTTTAGTTCTTGAATGAATTATAGGATTTTTTTTAAAATATTTATAGAAATTTTATTATCAAATAAAATAGACACACTATTAAAATTTAGTCCAAATTCCATTATTGTTTTTTTCATTCATAATACTGGTGCATAGAAACTCCTTACAGATACATATTTTTCTTTAACTATTGAAAGGGAAACATGGTGTTGTTTCTTACTTGACCATAATACTAAATATTTTTCTTTAAAAGAGATATGTTTCAGAGATAATTTTTTTATCTAATCTACTAAATCTGAAATCAGCATCTAAATTTGATATTAAATTAAAATCGGAATTTTTTTAATAAAGCAGAGATTGAAAAAAAGTTCATTTTAAATATATAAAAATACTTTTAACAGAAATAAGATGGGATTATTTATAATTGGTTTGAAATCTAGAACATAAACATAAAAAACATAATATTTGGTCTGTTATTAGTAAGATATAATAAACTACCAATCATACCTCTATACAACTTGTTTTACACTAGTTTTCTAGCTTCATCTGAATCAATTTTTATATTAGTACACATTGGAGTTGTATATGTCTTGTTGTTCTCAAGACCAAAAATTTTCAATAAATCAATATCATATTTACTTTTGTTTAAAACATTTCCATAATCTTTTTGATAAATTTGAAGTCCTAAAAATAAATTTAATTCTCCTAGAATACTCATTTCAAATTCTTTTTGCATGAGTTCTGAAAAATCATTACAAATATTTTCATTAGTTGAACCAAAAATAACATCATCAACATAGATTTTAACTAATAATGTGTTAGAACAAATGGTTTTCTTAAAAAGAGTTGGATATTATAATCCAAAATTAATTCCATTTTTCAAAAGAAAAGAACTTAATCTTTCATACCAAGCTCTAGGTGCTTATTTAAGTCCATAGAGATCTTTAGTAAGTTTAAAAACAAAATCTAGTTTTTGAGAATTTTCAAAACCAAGAGGTTGTTCAACATAAACTTCCTCCATTAAATAACCATTTAAAAAGGAATATTTAACATCCATATTATATAATTTAAAATTAATATGATATGTATAAGCTAAAAGGATTCTAATTTCTCCTAATCTAGCTACATGTGAAAAGGTTTCATCATAATCTATACCTTCTTCCTAATTATATATCTTATCTACTAATCTATCTTTGTTTCTAGTTATAATCCCTTGATCATCTTGTTTATTTTTGAAGTGCCATGTTCAGTGTGAATCAATGAGAGGGGGAGGGGTGAATCAGTGATCCCTTTAAATCTTTTTACTGATTGATTCTTTTCAATTAAACCTCTATAGCTGGTTAAAGCCTCAATCCACTCTTCTTGTGTCTCTCAGCCTTACCTCGAATGATGTTGTAAATGAAAATCCACTGAACACAAGTATTTACAAGGTTCAGTTCAAAGACCTACTCCTTTTTTTGGTTATTCTCACCAACATAGATTATCCACTATAATCTTATTATAAATTACAATAGTCGATACAGAGTCCCACGATAACTCTTCTGAGTCCCATAGGAGGTTATTTATACTGCTTCCCACAGTGTTACCAGAGTCCCAAGGGCTTTCTTTAGAGTCCCACTAAAGACTTCTTCCTCTTGGATTTCACAAGAGATGCTTCATGATTCACTATGGATGGATCTTCTAATCTTCCCTCACAATCTTTTTGAATCACACTTTCTCATGAATCTCTTCAAGAATATTCAATAGTCTTTAGTAAGTTCCATTGGAATTTCTCAATAAATATGATCACTTTTCTGATCAGTCCTCGTTCTTACAATGCTCGGGCAATTCTTTATTCCTCTAATGAAGACTCGGCCTCACTAATATGTGTGAAAATTGTGCACACAACCTATTCAATAATATTGATAGGCAAGAATGGTCTTTCACTATGTTATCTCTGTCTGACTTCATGGATTCTCAATTACTATTAACTCAGATAAAATATATTATTTAATTCAATTTGGATTTATTCTCCATACTAATTCACTTCATGCATGGATTTCATGGCATCCAAACGTATTGTTTTTGGATATCTCAATTGACTTCTCACACATGCATATGATTATGCAAGATTTTATGCATGTATAGTGTGTTTCTTGTAATTTCTTACACACACTGTTCTCTTGAATCAATGGTTTAGGTTCAATGTGTGTATGTCATGCACATGCATGTACTTCCTTCTTAGTGCAACTCACTTTATCTTCTTCACTTTTGGTTCTTAGCACACACACGCTTTTTCTTTTTAATTCATTAAATTTTATATGACATGTGGGTGTTTAAACTCAAATATTCTTTAAACCTGAATGGGTGTGATTCTTTGTGCATACGGCTGCCTCTTCTCCTTTTCTCACATGTGAGTGAATGTTTGCATGAACTACTCCTTCTCATGAGTCATTCTTTTTACCCAACCATGAATAGCCTTAGGTTGCTTCAAATTAAGCACATGAGTGTGTGAATGTACTCACTACCATTTGGTCATAAGGTCGATCAAGCCTATTCTTCCCTATTTCTTCTTTTCCTTTCACTTAGTTCAGCTTTGTTTAATTCATAAGTGTATGAGTTCTTCTTTTCAAAACCCAAATGGGTATGTTCTGCCCTTGGGTTCTTCTTCTTCTGTCTCAAGGTATCTCACAATAACACACGAACTAGAGAGGCTCTATGATTTTTTATGTGGTACTCAAATAAGGGAGGTGCATAGCACTATCCCTGTTTGGTTTTCACAAACCAAATTCTTCACAAGGCACAAAGAAGTTTTGTTAAACTAATCGTGTGTCTATGGTTTTCCTTTGAACAGAGGGTGTGGAATCTTTCATAAACCAAGGGGGTTCATGATTCTCCTTCATTCAAGGGATGCACAGAACTTCTTTGCGTATCAAGGTTGTGTAGAACCTTATATACAGTGCTCTGTTTCTCTGGAAACAATAGCTTTTCACGATCTCTTCAACACCTAAGCCTCAGTCGAGGTCTCTCTCTTTATAGGCGAGGAATAATATTTATCTCCGCATTCAAATCTCATTCAAAACCCCAATATATTCAATCTTCAAATTTATTCATTGAATAAGTTGAGATCCTCGGCTTTGAATTATTCAAATGCGGATCAAGATATGGAACAAGTCTCGAAAATTTATATTTCAAATGTGGGACAAATTATTTTTGGAGATAACATCACGTTCATGAATTTAAGAACACATGAAACTCTTTTCTAATGATTAGAGAATCTAGGACGTGGCCTCGCACCTTCAGTTGCTTCGGCCACATATGATCTCATTGTTTTGGTGCATGCATGAAAATGAAATTGAATGCATGTATTTGTTTCATTCAAAAAATCTTCATGGATAGTGTTAGATCATTAACAGTGTTCGGGAGATCGATCATGGAGGTTCGGTGGCTTCTCTAGTGGGATATTTTGTGTCGGGTGGCCGTAGGTTGAAGATGACGCGACAAAGGAGATCAGACAGTCGTGGATCAATCCAAACCGTGGAGATCATATGGATGGATCGGATGCGTGTGATCGATCTTGTGATTGATTAGATGGTAGACCTCTTGTCTATGATGCATCAGACGGTAGAGATCGCTTCCTGATATTTTTATGTCATCCCTCATCAAAACGTTCCACGGTTTGTGGCTTCTTTAAATAACAATCCACGACAACCTCAGCTCAAAATTATCTTCCCCCCTTTCCCGGTGATGCCCCACACCGGTGTTCTATGGGCGCACTTCTGTACCCACCTTTTCCTCCTCAGGCGCACTCCTGGAACCCACTATGCACCTTTCCACACGGGTTGATTATCGTGTGTTCTTTTGTGGGCTTATACATGTCCTGCATACCCTGCACCTCTTACAGGGCTATCCTTGAAGCCTCCCTTAGGTGTGGTTGACCCTCGAGTCCCACATGTGCCTGAGGTTCAGGTCCTCGGATGGCCTCCTTGGTTGGTCTATATTTTTAATTTAATGCCCTACTTGGTTAAAAATCAAGTGTACAAGAGTGCATGGACACCTTCTTCATACTAAGCCCATGCATGGGCAATGCACTTAGTAGATTCCATACTAAGTCATTCCTCCTCTCTTCTTAGTCTTCAAACATCATCCATCTTTTATTTTTTGAATAACAAATACAAGATCTTCAAATTTCCATTAATCCAATCATGGATGATCCATGAATCATTTCTTCATTCCTCATGCATTAAATCATAATGCATGGCCATCTTGTTGTGAGGTATGTGTTCTCCATTAACACATATCCTAAACTTTGAGGAATAGCTCAAACAATCATCTAATTTGATTCACAACCTTCATCCAATTATAAGTCATTGGATGGATCTTCAATACTTAATCCACTTAATGATTATGGATGGATCTTTACTTTTTTCCTCATTCAATTGAGTATTTCATGGACTTCTTCAAGTGTTGTAACAATGTATCACCTCGATACAAGTCTTTGAACCTATGACCAGATCAACAATCTTCTGAATTGTGACAATATAGAGAATTTACCAAGTGTGGAATCCAACTCTATGAATCCATAACAATTATCCAGGTATCATTATCATTGTAACAACTTCATCAGATTGATAGAAATGAGATGTTCCCATCTCATTGATCACCACTTCCAAGTACAATTCATGATCAAAGTGGGCTTTTCACTGAGTTAATAACATTACATTAATCATAACCACTTGAATTATCATCACCACTTCAATCACTACCTTTCCATACACATATTGACACGTTATTGACAACAAAAGAAACACTATGATCAACAATTTCTAAAGACCCATTTAGTTCCTATGACTAGATAATTTTATGGTCTTTCAACTAATTTCCAAAATTCATTTCTTTTGAATTGGTTTGTCTCTTCTTGAATTTCCAACATCCAACTATTATATTCTAAGGCTTATTCAAAATATTTAGGTTCTAGTTGAGATAGAAAGGAAGATAATTCAACTTGGTTTTTTGCATTTATTCTAGTTCTTATTCCTATTTCTAGGTCTCCTATAACAGTTTCTAAAGGATGATTCTTTAAGGTTATCGAATGTCTAGGAAAAACACTTTTAGGTCGATCAGTATCATGTTCTTTTGAACTAGACTAAATTTTATTTATATTATTTTCAAAATCATTTTTTAGGGTTTTAATTATAATGTTGTTAGAAGAGTCTGTAATCTCATCAGTTTGATCTTTCACTTTACTAAAAGGGTCAGTTTCATCAAACTTCATATGAACTGATTCTTCAATAATCCTTGAATTTTTATTAAACACTCTATAGGATTTAAAGGTAGTAGAATATTCTAAAAATATTCCTTCATCAGCTTTTGGATTGAACTTACCATGATTATCCTTGGTGTTCATGATATATATCTTGTATCCAAAAACTTTAAAGTACTTTACTTTAGGCTTTCCATTATTCCAAAGTTCATAAGGTGTATTTTTGAAAATAGGATGAATTAAAACTCTATTTATGATATAGAAAATTTTACTTACAACTTCTTCTCATAAGTAGGTAAGAAGACTATATTCGTTCAGCATAGTCCTAGCAATTTCTTGAATAGTTATATTTATTCTTTCAACAATTCTATTTTTTTGTTGTGTTACTAGTGAAGAAAATTTGTATTTAATACCCAGATTTGAACAAAAGGAATTGAATTCCTGATTCTCAAATTCTCCACCATGATCACTTCTTAATGAAAATATCTTAAAACCTTTTTCATTTTGAAAAATTTTAAAGAAACTTTCAAAATTGTAAAATCTTCACTTATGAATTTTAGAAAATATAACCATGTAAATATAAAATAATCATCAACTAAAACATATACATATAATTTTACAACCAAACTCTATACTCTTTATAGTCCAAATAGAACCATGTGTATAAGTTCTAGAGGTTTTGATGTAAAACATTTGTTAATTGATTTGAAGGAAGATTTGTGTTGCCTTCCAATTTGGCATGCATCACAGAATCTGTCATCATCAAATTTAAGATTGTGTAAATTAGAAACTAACTGTTTCTTAGACAATTTATGTAAATCATAAATATTATAATGAACAAGTCTCATAAGCCAGATCCATGACTCATTTATCTTAGAAGTTAAACAAATCACTTTTTGTTTACACAAGGAATTTAAATCCAAAGTATAAATATTATAAGTTCTAGGTTATCTAAACTTAATCAATTTATCTTTAAATACAGAGAATGAATTTTTAGAAAAATAAACATAATATCCATCATCATAGAGTTGAGAGATACTTATCAGGTTATGCTTCTACCCTTATACATATAGTACATTGTTGATTGGGATAGTTTTTGGATCTCCAGTTGTTCCAAGTCTAATTATCTTTCCATTGGCATTATCACCAAAGATGACTAGACCTCCATCTATTTGAGTCATTTTATTGAAGTTTTATGGGTTTCCACTCATATTCCTGGAGCATCCACTATCCATATATCATATAGTTTGTCTTCTTCTGTGACATGTTTCCTATAAATACAATTTAGAAAAAATTTTGTTTTGGTACCCATATCCTCTTGGGTCCAGCAGTGTTAGTTAGAAGAGATTTGGATATCCATGTCTGCTTTGTTTTTCCATAACACATATCATTTTATTTAGATAAACTTTTTGAAATAAAATCTCTTTTAATTTCACTTATTTTAGGATTTATCAAATAATATTTTTTTATATGTCCTTCTATTCCAAAAAAATGAAAAGTAGCTATTTTTAAGTTCGAAACAAAATAATTCTTATATAACTTAGATTTTTCACCCTTACTTATTATGCTGAATCTTTCCTTTTTATTGAAATTCTTACCAAGAATTTCATTGAGATTATTTTTTCCTTTTTTAAAGAAGAGAGAAGCACTTTTATAATTTTCTACTTCATCTTTTAATTCTTTAATCTTATTTTCATGATCAGTACATTTTGTGGTAGTTGAGTTAAATTTTTCAATTAACACTTGATGTTGTTTAAGTAAGGTATCTATTTCTCCTAAAAAATAATTTTAAATATTTTTTAAATATTTTTTCTTCTTTAATAAAGAGTCATATTTTTCTTTTATCATTGTGTAGAAGGCATCCAATTTATTATTTAAATAATTTGAATCAGAATCAAAATTAGATGAATAATATGTTTGTACCTTATCTTCTTCAGCTATGAAGCACATATTTACATTCAGATTTGATTCTTCCTTTTATGAATTATGTTATTATGAGATACTAGAGTATTTAGAAACACTCCAAGTAGCCTTTATTTCTCTTTTTACTTTATGTTTATAATCAAAATCTTTCTTATATTTATTTTTTGTCTTTATCTTTTCACATTTTAACTGAGGAAAATTAAGTCTTATATGAACCAATTTCTTACATTCATATAATTTAACTTCTCTTGAGTCTTTCTCATCCTTTTTAAGGGATTGATGAATCCTCTTTTCTTCTTAAAAATCTTGCTAAAATTTCTAGCTAATTGAGATAGTCCTATTTAAGAATTAGATGTATCTGAGTTCCTCACTTATTTAACTTCTTGATTCATTCTTCTGTTTTTATTCTGAGATGTTACCATTAGAGCAGTATTATCCTTTTTTGCTAAGCCTTTATGATCTTTAGTTTCATATTGCATTTCAGATTCATACATCATCAGTGTCCCAATTAATTCTCTCATTGTCAGATTTTTGACAGGTGATGATCGGTGAATTATAGTTGATATACCATTCCATTTAGTAGGTAGTACTCTCAATACTTTCAAATATTGATCTACTTTTTTTATAGGATCACATAAGGCTATAATATTATTTTTAATCTCTGTAAGCCTTCCATTCATATGAGTGATACCCTCTAAATCAAACATTAAAAAATTTCCAAATTTCATCTTTTTTGTTTCATACCCCATTTGTCTTACATTATTTGTTCCTTCATAGGAAACTGCAATGGTTTACCACATTTCATAAGTAGTAGTACATTATGAGACATGATTTAATTCATTTATTCCAAGACCACATATAATAGAATTCATAGATTTATAATTTGTGTCATACTCAGCCTCTGTAGAAATAGTCCAAGTTTCAGTATTTTTAGGAATTATGTTGGGAGCAATTATTTTTTAGAAGACTTTAAATTCCATATTCTTCAAATATATAATCATCTATAATTTCCAGCATCCGTGATTTTTACCGTTGAAATAAAGAGCACAAACAATTGACATTCCTTCTCTTTGATCAATCATTTCCATCTTTTTATACATCTTATACTTTTATCTTATTATAGATTTGTTCAAAATATATCCTCTAATATCAATTATTAGGCTGGAATATAGAAATATACACAAGATGGGTGAATTGTGTCTTTAAAATCTTCCACAATTATGTCTTTTGAAGTCAATTGTAGATTATGCAGATAATCACTGTTTATATTCTGTATAAAAGTATGAGCAGCGGATAAAACAAAAATACAAAACATGACTTTTTATAGTGGTTTTAGGCACAAAGATCCACTAGTACACTCCACCAATTACTCTCTCTACAATATTGGAGAATTTCACTAGTCAGGTCCTCATATCATAAGACTAACCCCCAACTGAATGTAGGCAGTTGACACCTTTAAAAATAAGGCTAAAAATAGAGCCTTCTGGTTCTTTAACAGAGAACCGAATATCCATAACTTAGATCAAGAAGTTAATACTCCACCACAAATGAGTATGAGCAGTTGAAACTCTCAATAAAAATATATTTATTTAAAAAGGTTTCAATTTAACTTCACAGTTGTAACAGGAACTGACAGTATATGGATCTTCTTCTTCAGAAAATAATTTCATCAATAAATAGTAGTTCTAAACTGATCTGGTTTCAATAGATCATAAAATAAAAGTAATAATGATTAATAGAAGTAGACTTATAGCAAATATGAGATTCAAAACATGTATATCTCTGAAGTGTAGCCTCTTCTGTAGATAACAGAGTTTTATTGATTATTGTAGTAGATCTGTAATTGATATTCACAAGAATGCAGTTTTAATAGTAATATGTATATCTTATTCTTTGAATCATAAAAACATGTATATATTGAACAAATAAATTGATAGAATAAATTAATTAGAGAGCCTTCTTCGTAATTCTAGATCCAAGAAAATCACTTGATAGATCGTGAGAATTCAAATTCATAAAATAGATCAGAGTAGTCGTAACATCCCTTAAAAATATGAGATAATTTCTCCACTGAATATGATTCTTTAAATCAATTATAATGAGCTTTTAATCATTCAAAAAAAAGGATTTAAATTTTCTTGATATTCTTTAAATACTGTTGAACAAAAATCCGATAAAATCATAAATTCAAATATCTAATGTTTGAAAAGTCAAACGTAAGGTTCCTTCATAAAATGAAAAAATACAAAATGTAAGTTTCAACTACATAGATTTCATTCTCCAGACGTAGGTTTGACAATGTAAGGTTGATCACAAAAGTAAGGTTGATGATCCATATGTTTTCTTCTCAAACGTAGGGTTCCATACTTGTGTAGGGTTCTTTAACCATACTTTTTCTATTTTTCAAATGTAAGGTTCCATCCAAATTTAAGGTTCTTTATCCATGAATATATCTCAACGTAGGGTTGAATAACCATACATGCTGATCTTTCAGCATAAGGTTTAATAAAAATATAGGGTTTTTTCCTTATGTTATGCTCTTCGATGTAGAGTATGAACAATGTTTTCAAAATATGACAAACAGTGTTTCCAAAATACTTTGACAAATATTCCTCATGAATAAAAAGCTTGAATATAATTACAAAATAAAGATTATAAAGAATGTTAATTTCCTGAAATACACTTAAAGTTATATCATTAGTAAAATAAACAAGGGTATTTGTGATCATTAAAATCAATAATATTTATCGATTACTGTTGATACAATACTTTCCCAACATGCTTATCACCCCCAAACTGACAGACAATCTGAAAGGACTATTCAAACACTAGAAGACATGTTGATATCATGATCTCTTGAATTTAAAGTTATGTGGGATCAATACTTTCCTTTGGTGGAATTTTTTTACAATAATAGTTTTCATTCTAACATTCAAATCATGCCATATGATGCATTATATAGCAAGAGGTGTCATACTCCAACTTATTGGGATGAAGTTGGTGAGAGGAAAAGTATAGGCCCATAACTTATTGAAGAGACAACAGTAAAGGTAAAAACAATTCAGACCCATATTAAAGCAGCCCAAAGTAGAAAAAAGAGCTATGCTGACAACCGTAGAAAGGATTTGGAATTTGAAGTGGGAGATCATGTCTTTCTAAAAGTATCTTTATGGAAGGGTGCCTTAAATTTTTGTAAGAAATGGAAACTGAGCCCCAGGTACATTGAACCATTTGAAATTATGGTTAGAATTGGAGTTATAGCTTACCATTTTGCGATGTTGCCAAGTCTATACAAGGTTCATGATGTGTTCCAAGTTTAATTGTTAAAAAAAGTACATGCCAGACCCAACGCATGTACTCACCTATGAGAAAATAGAACTAGAACCTGACTTGTATTACTGTAAAGAGCCTATCGAGATTCTTGACACTAGAGAGAAAGTATTGATAAATCGGATGACTCGGCTGGTAAAGGTTCATTGGAGAAACCATAAAATGGAAGAAGTAATGTGGGAACATGAGGATGTTATGAAGAAGAACCACCCACATATTTTTAGAGGGCTTAACACATGAAAAATTTTGAGGACAAAATTTATAAAGGAGGGAAGAACATAACACCCTAATATTTTATAGTATGTTTCTTCATAAATAATTTCAATTGATTAGAGAGAGTATAATGTATGCAATATAAAGTCATTGTAAAAAAACACTTGGTTATAGGAGATAGTTATAACCTAGCCATTAAACTTAAATTTTCCACTTTTGTGATTTGAATTTCGAAAAACAGGCATATATGGTTGTGATCAGGGTGGCATTTGAAGTCTTATAGAATTAACTTAATTTTTAGTAAATAGTAACATACCCTTATGAATAGTGACTTACCCTTATGAATAGTAATTTTACCCTTATGAATAGTAATATGACCCTTAAGAATGGTAACCTTACCCATGAGTGTATAAATAAAATTTAGGCACCTAATAAATGAAGGTAAAAAAATTAATTAAGTGTTGGTATTTTTGTGAGTAATAAATATTTAATTACAATATTATAATTAATAAAATGATTTAAAATATAATTAATTTTCATAAAATGTATTCATAAATCATTATTTTATTTCCCTATGATTTTTAGGATAATTTATTAAGATCTTAGTTAATTTTTCAATGTGACATAAAATCGATTATAATTTTTAAAATGGTTTTTTTTTTATTAAATGAAGATTTTAATTAAAAATTTAATTTCTGATATTTATAAAATTATTTTTATAAAATGGAGTTCATTTTTTTATTCTACAAATTGAAAAAAAATTAGGTTTAATTTATGGTATTTTTTCGAAATACTTGAATTTTTAGTGAATAGTAAAATATGGTAATTACGGTATAAATAAATTATCAGATAAATACAGTATTCCTTGCATCATGGATTACGTAAGAAACAATTATTTCGAACTCACATGCACTTATTACAATTTTTAGTCACAAGAATCAAGACTATTCATATTCTTGAGTCAAAATAATAAACTAAAGATTAAAATAATGAAAAAACTCTCCTCTCCTCCACTATATAAACCATCCCACACCCCCTCTTCCTCTCACACGACTCAAGATTTCATACTTGCCTATGTTCTAAAAAATACACTTCCCAAGCCCTCATCCCACATCTAAGACCTTTTGGTCTCACCAAAAGTCCAAAAACAAAGGCCTTAAGAATATTCTCAAGGAGGAGTACTCAAGAGGTAAACCTCTCTTCCGTTTCCTTTTAACTTTTTTGCAAGTTCCATTTTTTATTTCTCTCTCCTTGCCTACCCTCATAAAAATGATATGATAATTTTATTACCTTAAATTTACTATAATTATATTATTATATTGGAATATTTCATCATCATCTCTCTTTTCCCTCCTCTTATACTAAAAATGAAAACACCATCTGAGATGTGTTAATTTATCACATTCAAGGACGAAGGGTTTAAAATTTCTATTACCATCTTCAATTATGGTCATCAAACCATTTTAATTGTTTAAGCAGATCATAATAAATTTAATATATCCTATTTAATGTTCTAGAATCATTTTTCAGACATGGTATTTAATTATAAAACAAAATGAGTTTGTGGTGATTGAAAACCCATCAAAATAATCCAAGTGTTTACCATTAAAATTTTATATAATGATTCATCCTATCCCAAAATAACCAAAGTATTTATATGATAATTTAACCTTATCTATGATAATTAACAACTCATAACTTCAATTTTAGTTTTCAATTTCCATTTTACACTAACTTCCATACTCTTATACAAGCAAAAAGATCATGAAAACTGAGAAAACGTGCACTCCCAAATGATGAAATTGAATCTCTTAGCCCATATAAAAGTTCATAAATGAACTTAATGAAGATATAATAAATCAATTAAATTTATATAAGGTCCTAAACTTCATAATTAATTCATCTAATTTGATTATTTAGGACATTAAAATCACGTGAAAAATACATTCGGGCTTAATGTAAGGGGTTTCTCATTTTGCTTTTATTTCCATGAGATTTACATTGTTTGACACTTATTTTTTTTATATGGTGTATGTTTAATACCATTTGATATATAATATCATTATTCTATTTATATTAATTGTATTCAATGATTCATTTGATGATTATTAATTTTTGGTCATATGATTTGACTGATTACAATGTGGTAAGGGACTTTGTCTCAATTTCTATTTCATTGAGATTTACTTTGTATTATGCACCTAATCATTCTTATGTGGTGTATCTAATACCACTTTGAGATAATTTTTCATTTTAAATTTTAATTATATTATATATCCATATTCGTGTTGCATGGATAGGATTATTGTCTAAGTCATATACCATTTTACATATAGTGGTTATTTTGAATGCCATGATGAATCTGTATCCTCTACTCAATTTGGATATTGAAAAGGAATATTTTTCTTGTATTAAATCCTTGTATAAATAATGATTTTTGACTTGAAGTTATGGTTGGGGCCCTCTATATCCCCTCGATGCATTGACAGGTCTCATGAGAAAAAACAGTTGGTGATAAACCCTTCGATTTAGTTTCCAAAATAGAATCAGACAGGTATCTAGCCATAGACTTAAACCATCTTGATGGTGTTATAGTTCATGTGTCAGATATATAATGGCCAGATAATAACCATTCTCTTTATTCATTATACAGTTATTACTTTCCATGAGTTTTTCACTATGAAAAAATCTATGGATGCATTATCATTCTCAGTTTATTGTTGGAGTGTGTTTTTCATTAATTCACCGTGCCATATTTATTATGTAAATTTGATTATGATTCACTTATTATTGATTCATTATTATGCTATATGTAACCCCTATTGAGAATTTGAGCTCACCCCTTTCATTTTTTTCCTTCTATAGGTTATGAAGAAGGGATCATTTATTGATTTTTCATGGATGCAGTTTATTAGCTCTTATTATATATTATGTTTTATTTTCTTTTACCAACGTAAAATGGTATCCATATATGTATCTAGTTTCTCCAAGACTACTAAATTGATCGGTATTTCAGGATTTTATTCATTTTAATCAGCCAATGTAAAAAAGTAATGCACCAGTTCTGGGATTCTGGGGTCAGGGCATTAGAATATTGAATAACCTTTTCTGTTTCTACTTAATGAGGATGAAAAAAAGTTTGTAAATTGAAGAAATCATTGTATGGGATGAAACAAGATCCATGTGTATGGTATTCTAAACTTGATAATTGTTTGATAATACTGAATTTTTCTAAAGGAAAAGTTGATGGTAACTTATATGTGAAAGATGTTGACTATGGAACTTTAATTGTAATTGTTTATGTGGATGATATAATTTTTGTTTTGTATAGAGAATATGTTTGAAAAACATTTACTAAATAAATTAAAAATAACTTTGAGATGTCAATGTTAGGATAATTAACATTCTTCCTTGATTTACAAGTTCAACAAAAAGAAAAATACATTTTCTTATTTCAAGAAAAATATGTCAGGGAATTGTTACAAAATTTTGGAATAGTAGAATCTAAAGAAGTTTCTACTCCAGTCTAGATGGGGATGAAGATAAGTAAAGATGATTCCAAAAAAAGTTTGAATCTGAAAGACTTTTGGAAGATGATAGGAAGCCTAATTTACCTTATAGACTCAAGTCCTGATATTGTTTATGTTGTGAATTTTTATGTCAGGTATTAAAGTAATCTGAAAGAAACACATATGTTGGTAGCAAAGAGAATTCTAAGATATGTCATAGGAATAACTTCACATGGGTTGTTATACAAAAGAAATTGTGAGATGAAGTTTCATAGTTATACTAATTCCAATTAGGTTGGATATTGTAATGATATAAAATCAACCTCAGGAGGAACATTTTTCTTAGGTGAATGTTGTGTAAGTTGGCATAGTAAGAAACAGAGTTCGGTATCTTTAAGCCAAGCAGAATCAGAATATATTGTGGCTACTCAAGATTGTACTCAGATGTTGTGGATGAAAGTTTAGCTAAAAGATTTCAAAGTAAAAGTTTCTAAACCATTAAAGATACTTTTTGATAATCAGAGTGCGGTTTATCTTTATAAAAATCATGCGCAACGTTCATGATCAAAACACATTGATATAAAGTTTCACTTTATAAAGAAGAAAGTTGTTATTGGGGATATTTTTTGGAGTATATATGAAGTTGTGGTTATCATAAAATGTGGGATAGAAAAAGAAAAGTGAGAGAGGAAAAGGTAAAAGTAAGGGGGTTTATCATTACATGGATGAAAATTTTACTTGTCACTAAGGGATGAAATTACTTCTAAAGCATTATTTTATCTAGTAGTCTGGTGTCAGGACACCCACTTTTGATAAAGGCTATGTTTTGGTACAATTAAAAAGTTTGAGTGTTTGAAAAATGGTGAGTTGTAAAAGTTGTTAACAAAATTTTTCAACAAAACCAAAGGGGTATTGAAGAACCTTTGTGATTTTTTGTTTTAACAATGTTTTGTATTTATTAACAACTAACCTTTCTGTAAAAAAATCTTCATTATTCGGGATCAGACCCAGTCCATCAAAATGAGTTTTTTGTAAGAAATCTGAAAGTTTCTGAATGTTTGAATCCAAACACAAAGGGGGAGAAATGTTTTTTTCTTTAGGAAAGTTTTTTTTTGTACAAGTTTTCAGACACAGGTTTTTACTCTAGAAAATATTGGAAGCAGAAGATATAATGAAGATAAAATCAAAAAGTTGTGTAAAATTTTTTAATGGATTCACCATCAGTTTCAGATCCATCGATAAGAATTTCAAGATTCGTCAGACTCTATGTTGGTTAGAAAGTCAAACGATACTTTACCGATCATGAAGTTTTCATAAATCCTAAAACATTCTTATAAAAAGGATTTTGAAGAAGTGGAGGAATCATAAATATTGAAATGGTTCTAGAGATCAAGATAAAGTTTGCATTGGTTATATAATTATTGGACACATAAGTTTTCATAAGTTTGAATGAGTTATAGCTTATAAGGTTTAAAGAATTTTAAATTTGTTAAATGGAGTCACCGTTGAATACTTTCAATCATAATGGGAAATTTCATCATAATGAAGTTCCATCGGACTGAGTTTGATTAGGAATGTCAATCGGGCTGACTCTAAGGAGGAGAGTTGAATCAGAGTAGGTTTATGTTAGAAGGTAAGATAATAATGAGCATAGGAAGAAAGACAGATCGTAATGTGAAAAGGAAGAAAGTCAGATCTGCAATGATAATTTTAATGAATTCCAATAATTTTCTAGGTTAATATGACATGTTAGAGATGATTAAATGTATTTATTTCTAATTAATAGAGTTTTTAGGACTTTAACAAAAATCAATTATTAAATAATGTCAAAATTGACATAAATCAGTTTTTAAAACAAATACAATATTATTGGTTGATATAATAATCCTAAAAATATAATGTTCAGACAAAATAGTTATATAATGATAGGTGTGTCATTAATGAACCACTTGGGGTTCACTTGGAAGTTTATAGTAAGTTTATTAACAATATAATATAAAAATAAAAAGAGACATGGTAAATGTCGAACTATTTAACTAAGAGTTAAATCTAAAAGATAAGGTTAATATAGTGACCCAAACCTGTCTAAAACCTATTGTTTGAGAGGTTTTAGACCCCTCCCCACCTTATACTTTAAATAATTTATTTTGGATATATTATAAACCAAAAATTATTTTATTATAAAATAATATTTCAATCTTTTTCTAAGGTGCCCCTCACCCCTCTTATAAAAGGGCACTTCCCCTTCTCTAAAATTCACACCATCAAAGCCATTTGTCTCAGAAAATCCCTGCTCAAATATCCTCCCAAATATCCTCCCTTCATCCTAGAGGCATTCCTTTAGTCATAAAGCCAACCTAGGGAGCCCTTTTGATCAAATAAAAAGGAAGAACCCGAAGAAGAGGTCAATATTTCATCACCTCTTTCAAGTTCTTTTCTTCTTCCACTTCCTATTTCTCTGTTTTTTCCATTATAAAACAATAAATCCATTATCTTCTATATAATATTATTTTATTATAAAAATGTTACAACCATATTCATTATTCTATCCATTCTATAAATGACAAAGTCACCATACGTGCGTACGTACGGATTACCGTCTCCACGTCGTGGTGTAGTTTGTTATTCAAACACTTCATAATTTGGATGGGTATAATAATGAGTATAAATGATGTAAATAATAAATATAATATGATAATGATTATGTATATATGATATACAATCCAATTATATATGATTTTAATATCAAAAGAATGATATTTTTGCTTGTGCGTACGTACGGATTACCATCTCCACGAACGCGGTGAGATTCATTCCCCATCGTATCCATTCAAGACTAATTTTCATTTGATGATTAAAAATAACTTTTAAAGACTTAATATAATTATTAATATGAATAAGAAGTATCCTATCCATAACTAGAATTACTTACATAACAAAGCATATAAAGGAAAACGAATCAGTTAACACCTGAAACGATGATACTAGTAATATATCATTAATAAAGCAATATTAGAAGATTATATATGAGATAATATTTATCTATATAGTTCTTGTATAATTTAATAACAATTATTTAACTATTATACAAGAGTTTAACGTACCCTTGACCAAGGAAAAGTACAAGGTAAGGGTTAATTTCACAATCTCTTTATTATCCGAGATTGTTTTTACGTAAGTATCTACTGTGACATCTTTATCATCCACATACATGTTTCTTAAAAATGTATTCCAAAACATTTTTACTATTTACTAGACTATGAGATAAATTAATTTATACCCTTTTTTGAATTTTTATAAATTTTTTTGAAAGGAATCTTTTTTGTCGTTTTCCAAACAAGGTACCTTATGACCTTTTCGACAAAATTAAGGTAAGAATGTTTTTTTAACTTATACGGTGGGTGCGGCTATTTTCTGCCATTATAACATCATCTAAGCTTCCCTTAGAATATTATAAGAATATTTTAAAAATAAATGTTTTCTTTTATAATTATATGACTTTTAAATGATTTCAAAATAGAAAGAAATATTTCTCTAAAAAGGGTTTTGATTTCATCTATGTCAGCATCCGTTGATCGATTTTAAGATTATTTGAATTTGATTTATTATGATACAAAACTTCCATATTGTATTGAAGGTTTTTTAATATGTTTGACTGTGGATGTTTTATTTTTACACCATTCATGGTTTATGGATAAAGTATTGACATTTCATAAGCTAGTTTTAATACGAATGTTTATGTTATATTTAAACCTTTTCATATGAAGAATGCATTGGACTTAGTAAGTGATGGGTGTAGCCCGCTATAGCTCCTAGATACACCAGTAGGTCTCATGAGACAAACTAATTTCTTGGAACAAGGCCTTGAAAAAATCTTATTTTTAGTCTTGTCATAAGGCCTTGACTATGTGGTTATGAAGTCTGGCATTATGCATTCCATCATTATGAAAGTGGCTATTGATATTGCATGTCATTATTCGACTAGTAGAATATCCATGTGAATAAGTAAATGGAATTTTTTGATTTTATCTTTTCCATATTATTCTTAAGTTCAAGTTTAAAAATCTTTTTTTCTAGTCTTACATTGCCTTAAATGTTTATGCTTATTTTTGAAAGTTTCTGCTATATTGTTATCCTTACTGAGCATCTGAGCTCACCCCTTTCTATGTTTCATTTTTCCTAGGATGCGAAGAAGTATATTATGACTGACCTATAGGGATATTATAAGGGATATGAGTGTGGCCTATGGTGACTATGTTGTTGTATTTTTTCATTTTATAATTTAATGTAAAACTTATGAATGTATCTATTATTTCCAAGGCTACTAAACTAAACAGTCTTTCAAGAAATGATCTTTTGTGATCATGCCAATGTTATATAATAATGCACCGACTCAGGGTAACTAGGGTCAGGGCGTTTTAGTTGGTATTAGAGGAAGTTTAGTACAAAACTTGGAATCTATATTTATAAAAACTCTGATTAGAGAACATTATCCTAAGATAGACTTTGAGGATTATTATATAAGAACTTCCTAGAATTTTGGTATTACAGAGATTTTGTGAGTTTTCCAAACAATACATCTCTGTCTGGATACAAGAAGGTAGAGGTGGCTCTGACACAGATGTATCTATGGGTAAAACTGGAAAACACCGCTTTGAGCTAGACTCGAATGGGAACTGGTGTACAACAACATGCATTGCTGCACTCTTGGTTATGACACTCCCGGGGGATATGCTTAGGATAATTATCATTTTATTTACAAATAATTATGAAGTGTTTATGAGTATATACTTCCTTAAAGAAAACATTTTTATGATTATGGATTATATCCATAAACTGTTCAATTTATGTTAACTGTTTTATAGGTTTGGAATTATGTATTTTGATTCACAAACTAATCTAGTGTTTTCCATTGTTTAGAAATGGAACCCAGTGGAAGGAATGGAAACTGTATCAATGCACGTAATACATATAGGGATTGACCTCCTACTCAAGATAATTATAGTGGAGCTGGTGAAGTAACAGGTGCTGATCAGCTTATCACCATACTAGGAAAACTCACTCAGGTTATGAATAATAACCTTATCTGTATGGAGAACCCTGATCCACAATGTGGAAGATCAATGTTAGACTGCTTCATGAAGAAAAAACCACCAAAATTCAATGGGAGTACAAATCCATTAGTAGCTAAGCAATGGATAAATTTCTTAGAGAAAATATTTCATTCTTTGGGAAGTAGCGAAAGGGAAAAAGTTGTCATGGCAGATTATCACCTCATGGGAGATGCAGATCAATGGTGGTCATTGATTCAAAACACAAAGGAAGATGATGAAGTATCAAATATGTAATGGAGGGAGTTTAAATATATTTTCTTAGAAAAATACTTTCCTCGTGACCATCGAGCAGATATGGAAAGATAGTTTCTGAGCCTGAGACAAAAGGAGGATGAGAATGTCACAAAGTATGAGGCTAACTTTACAAGGTTAGAAAGGCATGTAGTAGATTATATACGTAACCCAAGGGGTCATATTTATCGATTATTTGATGATTTAAAACCATTTATTTGGAAAGAATTAGTCTCATAATCCTTCTTGTCATACGAAGATATTGTCTCATGTGTTATCAAGATAGAAAAGGAATTCTCTATGTCTTACAACTTTAAAGCAAAGAAAGAGAAGAAGAGATCTATTGAACACTCTGGAAATGGAAATAAAGGGAATAAGGGAAAAGTTGAATATCCATACTATAGTAAATGTGGGAAGAAACACCCTGGTACTTTCCTGAAGGGAATGGGAGTCTGTTACAAGTTTGGTGAAAAAGGCCACCAAGCTTGTGATTGAAAGGGGAAGAAAGAGGTTGTCAATATTGAATGCTACAATTAAAGAGAAAGGGGGCATTATTCAAATGAAATTCCTAAGCGCCAAGGAAACTTACCTCAGAAAAGGCCAAGGTATCAAGGCCAAGATTATGTTATCACTACTGTTGAGGTTAAAGCTCTGAAAGATGTGGTGGAAGGTAAATTAATGGTTTCATCAAGTTTAGAAAATGATTTATTTGATTTTGGATCATCACTTTGTTTCATATCTTACCAGTTTGATAAGAAAATTAGATATTTTCAATTTGACTTAATAAGGGAGTTGTCAGTCAAAATACCTAAGGGAAGTATCATTGCAACAAAGTTTTGTGAATCAGTTCCCATTAGGGCATATAAATGTTCTTTATCTACTGATCTCGTTGTCATACCCATGATTGAATTTGATATAATCCTTAGTATGGTTTGGGTTTTGGACCATGATGCGAAAATTTATTGTAAAAAGAAGGAGGTTAAAATTCTTAATGATGATAAGGATTATCTTATCTTTAGAGTAGAAATGTCACCACCTAATTCTTATCTAGATCCACCCTCAGTAACTCATCTATATTCAATTTTTGGGGAGGAAGAGAATGAAATAATTGTGGGTGAGGAAAGGAATGTTCAAATAGAGGGAGTACCTATTGTGCAAGAATATGTTGATGTGTTTTCAGAAGATTTACCTGAACATCCTCCAAATGGAGAAATTGAGTTTTCCATTGATTTAATTCCTGGTTCAGGGATCATATCAAAGACACCTTATAGAATGGACACTGTAGAGATAGTGGAAATAAAGAAACAACTAGAGAAATTGAGTAATAAGAGATTTATTCTCCCTAGTGTTTCTCCATGGAGATCCCCTGTTCTTTTTGTTAAGAATAAAGACAGATCTATGATGTTATGCATTGAATACAGGGAAATCAATGCTATAACAACAAAGAACAAGTATCGCCTACCTTGCATTGATGATTTATTTGACCAACTTCATGGAGCTCAATATTTTTCAAAGATTGACCTTCGATCTGGATATCATTAGTTGTGTGTGAAGAAGGAAGAAATTCCGAAAATATCATTTCAAACCAGGTACGGGCATTACGAGTTTACAGTAATGCCTTTTGGATTGACTAATGCACCATCTATCTTCATGGATCTAATGAATAGAGTTTTCAAGGAATATCTTGATGAATTTTTAGTGGTATTTATTGATGATATCTTGGTATACTCTAAAATCTATGAAGATCATGAAATCACTTGTTCATTATTCTAAAGACTCTTAGAAGAAATGAATTATATGGTAAATTTAGAAAGTGTGAATTTTGGCTTCAAGAGATTTATTGTCTTGGCCATATTGTCTCTAAGGATGGAATCTCTATTGATCCTTAAAAGACCAAGGAAATCCAAGAATGGTCAGCACCGACGAGTATAACTGAGGTACACAGTTTTATTGGTTTAGTAGGTTATTATTGACATTTCGTCCAGAATTTTTCCCGATTGGAAAACCCATTAACCAAGCTCACACGTAAAGGGGTTAAATTTGTTTGGAAAAAATAGTGTGAAGAATGTTATGAATAAATGAAGAGAATATTAGTCAATGAATCTATATTGACTCTACCATCAGGGAATGATGGGTTTTTTATTTATAGTGATGCTTCAAAGAAAGGACTTGGTTGTGTCCTTATGCAAAATGATAGGGTTATTGCATATGCATAACGAAAGCTAAAAATTAATTAACAAAACAATCCTACTCATGATCTTGAGTTAGTATCTATAATATTGGATCTGAATATATGGAGACAGTATCTCTATGGTGAAAAATGTGAGATATATACCGATCACAAGAGTTTGAATTATATTTTATTACAAAAATAACTCAACATGAGGCAAAGGTGATGGATTGAACTACTCAAGGATTGTGATTGCACTATACACTACCACCCAGGGAAGGCAAATAAGGTGGAAGATGCTTTGAGCAGAAAGGATCATGGAGTTTTGAACAAGATGAGAATTGAAAGGGATCCTATTTTCATGGATCTAGTGAAAATGGATATGGGAATAATCATGGAAGGTGAAACATCAATACTTTTTCAAATGGTTTCCAAACCATCATTACTAGAATGGATAAAAAGTTCTCAGGCTGATGATGAGGAATTTCAAAAGAAAATTAAATCTATGAACGATGGGAGATTGAGTGAATTCATATATGAAGATGGAATTTTGAAATTTGGGAAGGGACTTTCTGTTCCTAATATACCTGGTCTAAAAAGGGAATTGTTGGATGATGATCATAGCTCCAATTTCTCTATACACCCTAGTAGAACTAAGATGTATAGAGATTTGAAGGAACATTTTTGGTGGGACAACATGAAGAGAGAGATTGCTGATTTTGTGTCACGATGTATGGTTTATCAACAAGTGAAAGATGGAAGGAAACATCCTGGAGTCATAAAACCTCTTCCCATACTTGAGTGGAAATGGGATAATATTACGACGGACTTTGTCATGGGGCTACCAAAGACACATAGAAGGAATGATGTAATATGGGTCATTTTTTATCGTCTTACTAAGTTAGCACATTTTCTTGCTATAAGAGAAGATTTACCACTTGAACGTTTAGCAAGACTATATATTAATGAAGTTTTAAGACTTAATGGTGTACCCCTATCGATTGTTTCTGATCCTGATCCTCGTTTTACATCAAGATTCTGGAAAAGTCATCAGAAAGCCCTGGATACTGAACCTTGTTTGAGCACTGCCTACCACCCTCAAACTGTTGGACAATCATAAAGGACTATTCAAACCTTAGAAGACATTTTGAGATCTTTCTCACTTGACTTTCAAGGTATGTGGGGTCAATATTTACCTTTGGTATAATTTTCCTATAACAATAGCTTTCATTCAAGTATTCGGATGGCACCATATGAAGCGCTATATGGAAAGAGATGTCGCACACCAACTTGTTGGGATGGTGTTGGTGAAAGAAAACTCATAGGCCCAGAACTTGTTAAGGAAACGATGGAAAAGGTGAAGGTTATCCAAACCCACATCAAAACAGCACAAAGTGGGCAGAAGAGCTATGTCGATAACCGAAGGAAGGATTTGGAATTTCATGTAGGAGATCATGTTTTCTTTAAGGTATCTCCATAGAAGGGAGTTATACGATTCGGTAAGAATGGTAAACTAAGTTCCAGGTACATCGGACCTTTCAAAATTCTAGAACGAATTGGGGTTGTAGCTTACCGTTTGGCAATGCCGCCAAGTCTCTCCAAAGTTCACGATGTGTTCCACGTATCACTGTTGAGAAAATACATGCCTGACCTAATGCATGTACTCACTTATGAGGAAATTGAACTGGAACTTGATCTGTCTTATTGTGAAGAGCCTGTCAAAATTCTTGATACCAAATAACAAGTGCTGAGAAACCGGACTACTCCTCTGGTAAAAGTTCTATGGGGAAACTATAAGATGAAAGAGGCAACGTGGGAACCAGTGGAACTTATGATGAAGAACCACACGAATCTTTTTATGAAGTAATATTTTAGAAATTTCGGGGATGAAATTATTTTAAGGAGGGAAGAATGTAACACCCCAAGCTTCCAAGGTACGTTTCCCTTTGAATAATGCAATAGCTTGCATTGTACGCAACTTCGAGATTCTAACACACCGCGACCAATAAAACTAGCCATTGTGAATAGTAATATCCAATTTTTGAAATTTTATATTTCAAAATGGACTTCATTTTTGGATTCAGAATATTGAAATTATCATAGGGTGAATTTTTGTTATTTTTATGAAAACTTTCAATTTTTGATGAATAGTGAAAAACACAGTGTTATTGTTTAAAACCGACTTTTTATTTAAATAATTATTTATTTTATTTAAATTTATTTTAGGTAAAAATAGATACATAATACCTATATAAGTTCAATGTAATTCATTGGAGTCATTTTATAATGAGTTTAGATATATAAAATTTTATCGAACTTTTTACCGTCTTTTACTCACCTCCTAGGAGCATTTACAAATTTGTATAAAACTTAATTTTACTGGTTTTGTGAGTTGAATTTCAAAAATCCAAGAGACACGGTTGATATCAGTAAGTAAAATTTGGTTCAATAAGATGAAAATAATTTTTGGTGAATAGTAACTTTTTACTTTTATTTACCACGGTTAAAAGTAAATAGGGTAATTAAAGGTAAAAAAGATATTATAATTACCCTAACAAATGTCTTAATTCTATTGGATAAATTTTATTCGAAAAAAAACAACCTTAGGAATAAAATATGAACCTCTTTCGTCCACCTGGATTAGATTAGGACATTTATTATTATTTTATTTAAAGAAGAGTTAAAAGGGTTAAATTCAAAGTTTAATAACTAAACTATTTTTAATATAGAGTTATACACAATATAAATTTGACTATAAATATTAATTATAATTCGAAAAATATTTCTTACGTAATGGTATTTTATTTATAATTTTTATACATTAAATAATTAAATTTATTTATGACATAATGATGATGCAGTAATTACCATATTAATGAAAGATTAAAATAATTGATATTATAAATATCCAAATAAATATAATTTGTGATTTTTAATGAATTCCACTAATTTTATAGGTTAATATTACATGTTAGGGTTGATTAAATTTATTTATTTAGAAGTAATAAATTTTTTAGGACTTCAAAAAAAATCAATTATTAAATAATGTCAAAATTGGCATAAATGAGTTTTTAAAACAAATACTATATTATTGGTTGATATAATAATCCTAAAAATCAATGGTTTGCCCAAAAGACTTATATAATTATATGTGTATCATTAATGAACCACTTGGGGTTCACTTGGAAGTTTATAGTAAGTTTATTAACCATATAATATAAAAATAAAAAGAGACATGGTAAATGTCAAACTATTTAACTAAGAGTTAAATCTAAAAGATAAGGTTAATATAGTGACCCAAACCTATATAAAACCTATTGGTTGAGAGGTTTTTGACACATCCCCATCTTAGACTTTAAATAATTTATTTTCTAGCTTTGAGAAACCAAAAATGATTTTATTATAAAATAATATTTCAATCTTTTCCTAAGGTGCCCCTCACCCCTATTATAAAAGGGCATTTCCCCTTCTCTCAAATTCACACCTTCAAAACCATTTGTCTCGGAAAAACCCTACCCAAATATCCTCCCAACTATCCTAGCTTCATCATATAGGCCTTCATTTAGTCATAAAGTCAACCTAAGGATCTCTTTTGATCAAATCAAAAGGAAGAACCCGAAGAAGAGGTAAATATTTATCACCTCTTTCAAGTTCTTTTCTTCTTCCACTTCCTATTTCTTTGTTGTTTCCATTATAAAATAATAAATCCAATATCTTATATATACAGTGATGTTATTATAAAAATGGTACAACCATATTCATTATTCTATCCATCCTATAAATGAAAAAGTCACCATACGTGCGTACGTATGGATTACCGTTTCCACGTCGTGGTGTAGTTTGTTATTCAAACACTTCATCATTTGGATGGGTATAATAATGAGTATAAATTATGTAAATAATAAATATAATATGATAATGATTCTTTATATATGATATAACATCTAATTATATATGATTTTAATATCAAAAGAATGATATTGTCGCTCGTACATACGTACGGATTACCGTCGCCATGAACGCGATGAGATTCATTCCCCGTCGTATCCATTCAAGACTAACTTTCAATTGATGATTAAAAATAATGTTTAATGACTTAATATTATTCTGAATATGAATAATATACATCTCATCCATAAAAAACAATATTTATGTAACAAAGCATATAATGGAAAAAGAATCAGTTAACACCCGAAATGATGATACTAGTGAAATATCATTAAAAAAGCATTATTATAAGATCATATATGATATCATATTTATGTATATAGTTCTTGTATAAATTAATAACAATTATTTAACTATTATACAGGAGGTTAATTTACCCTCGACCAAGAAAAAGTACAAGGTAAGGGTTAATTTCACAATCTCTTTATTATCTGAGATTGTTTTTACGTAAGTATCTACTGGGACCTCTTTATTATCCACATCCATGTTTCTTAAAAATGTATTCCAAAACATTTTTACTATTTACTAGACTATGGTTTAAAGTCATTTATACCCTTGTTTGACTTTTTATAAAATGGTTTGAAAGTAATCTTTCCATCTTTTTCCAAAAAATGTATGTTATGATCTTTTCGACAAAATAAAGGTAAGAATGTTTTTTTAACTTATACGGTGGGTGTGGCTATTTTCCGTCGTTATAACATCGTCAAAGCATCCCTTACAAGCTTATAAGAATATTTTCAATATAAATTTTTTCTTTTATAATTATATGACTTTTGAATGATTTCAAAATAGAAAGATATATTTCTCCAAAAAAACGTTTTGATTTCATCTATGTCAACATCCATTGATGGATTTTAAGCTTATTTGAAGTTGATTTATTATGATACAAAACTTCCATATTGTATTGAAGGTTTTGTGATATGTTTGAATGTGGATGTGTTATTTTTACACCATTCATGGTTTATGGATAATGTATTGACATTTTGTATGCTAGTTTTAATATGAATGTTTATGTTATATTTAAACCTTTTCATATGAGGAATGCATTGGACTTAGTAAGTGACAGGTGGAGCCCGCTATAGATCCTCAATGCATCGATAGGTCTCATGAGACAAACTAGTGTCTTGGCACAAGGCCTTGAAAAAAACTTATTTTTAGTCTTGGCACAAGGCCTTGACTATGTGGTTATGAAGTCTGGCATTATGCATTCCATCGTTATGAAAGTGGCTATTGATATTGCATGTGATTATTCGACTAGTAGAATATCCATATGAATAAGTAAATGACATTATTTCATTTTATCTTTGCCATATTATTCTGAAATTCAAGTTTAAAAGGCTTTTTTTCTATTCTTACATTTCCTTAAATTTTTATGCTTATTTATGAAAGTTTCTGCTATATTGTTATCTTTACTGAGCATCTGAGCTCACCCCTTTCTATGTTTTATTTTTCCCAAGATGCGAAGAAGTATATTATGACTGACCTGCAGGGATAGTCTAAGGGATATGAGTGTGGCCTATAGAGACTATGTTGTTTTATTTTTTCATTTTATAATGTATTGTAAAACTTATGAATGTATCTAGTATTTCCAAGGCTACTAAACTAATCGGTCTTTTGAGACTTGATCTTTTGTGATCATGTCAATGTTATGTAATAATGCACCGACTCTGGGTAACTAGGGTCGAGACGTTACAAGATCGTTATGAGTTGATGATGTTTTATCGTACTGAAGAAAAGTTGGGAAGTTCAAGAAGGATGATTACTAAGAAGACTCAAGATGATTCAAATATTGAGAAGGTTTGATGGAACCAAAGTTGGAGTTTAAATGTGAGTGTTTTCACATGAGCCTTAGCCCAGTTGGTGAGCTATCCTTAAGTGCATCCACAAGACCCAGGTTCAAAACCTGGTAGAGGCATATTACCGGGTAGTGTAGCAGGTGTTGTACTAGGTATTGTAGCACACACTGTAGCAGTAATATAGAAGAACTGCACACTGTGCGGGACTGTAGCAGAACTGTACATTGTACGGGTACTGTAGTAGAACTGTACATTGTGCGATACTGTAGTAGGCACTATAGTAGTTACTGGAGTAGGTACTATTCGGTACTGTAGCAGCTGGAACTATTCACCTTGGGCCACCGATTTGGGCTTGGAGTCCTTAAGGATTTCGGGCCACCCAGGACTTCAGGTTAGTAGGGATTTTGGGTCACCTTTAAGGCCTTTGGGACACCTCAATCCCTTCGGGCCACATGCAGTTTCCCTAGACACACTACAAAAAACGGAGCATCCCCAGAAGAGGATTCAGAGCAGGTGCACTCACCATAGTAGAGAAAAATGTATTTTCCAGAATAAGAGGGTATGGCTATTCCATCGGGACCAATCTATGCTTGAACGGGAAGCCTAACTAGACGGTCATGCGAAGGTGGAGAGCTACTATCATGATGCAGATGCTGGGGATGGGCAGTTCCTTGTAAATAGTCTGGTTCAATTTTCTAAAGACCTTTGGGTCATGTAATATCCTAAGCCTATGAGCCATGTAATCTATGAGCTTACGGGCCTTGTAAGGGTTCCCCCTCATCCCTTGAAAGGGTAGTTATCAAAAATCAATAAAAATGAAGGCCTTCAGGCCATTCAGGAAAATGTGAGTGTTTTTCAGAGATTTGAAATTTGAGTAAGCGGGAAACATTTTTCAGTTTCCCACCTTGGCTATTTTGAGTCTCCTATAAATAGAAGCACAGTACATTCGCACTTTGTAACTTTTTCACCAGAACAGAAAAGGCGGAGCGTTGAAGAATTTGTGTCAAAGTTATCTTTTCAGAAAGAGACCTCATTAGAAGATCAGATAGTTGAAAGTTTTCTTACCAGATTGAGGAAGATCGAACAAAGTAGTTGAGCAGAGTCTGAGAAGTGCAGTTTGAGAAAAGGGTTCATCATAATGAGTCCATCGTAATGAGACAATCAGATCGAGGTAATTGGACCAAGGGTCACATACTGAGGTTCCGGACAGAATTTTATTGATAAAAAGTTTTTGTGATCTTTTCTTTTGTGACTCAAATTGTATGTAAGCAAACTTTGTAAACTGGTGGGAGCAAGTATAATTATTCTTATCAAGAGATATAAGATGTTTAACGAGAGTTGGCACAAGTTGTACTTTCTTCTTCATAATAGTGAATTTTCATAGAACCACGGGAGTGGCTATAGTAAGGATGTAGGTACACACACTGAGACCCAACCTTGTAAATCTCATGTGTTTTTACTTGTTTTCCTACTTTTACATGCATGTGTTTTTAATAAAAGATGATACACTACAGGAAAAAGGGCTTTTTGCGACGGGCCTTTTGCGATAGGAATAAATCTCGTCGCAAAAGGTCCGTCCAAGAGGTTATTTACGATGGGATTTCGTCTCCCGTCGTAAATAGTTTGGCGCGGATAGCACGCCAAACCGCACGAAGGTTATTTGCGACGGGGCCTGTCGTAAATAATCGGCGGCAGTTTATAGCTTTTTGCGACGAGACACCTTTTGCGACGAGACACCTTTTGCGACGGGCCCCGTCGCAAATAACCGGCGGCAGTTTATAGCCTTTTGCGATGGGTTGTCATCCCGTCGCAAAAGGTGTGTCAGTAGGGACTATTTGCGACGGGTCCCGTCGCAAATAACTTTTTAACCACCGACAGTAATTAATGCGGGCGTAGATATTTGCGACGGGATACCCGTCGCAAATAATCTCGTCGCAACTAATCTAACTTATATATACCCTCATCCGTTTTTCCTCTCATTCCTCTCAAATTTCAGATCTTGTTTCTCTCTAAACTTGGATTTTAGAGAGAGAATTTTTTTAAGTTTATTATTTTGTTCACGAAGAAGTTGTGAAGGCGTCTGCATCTATAGAAAATCAGTCTTAAAGGTATTTATGTTTTTGTAATTTATTATTTATTTCATTTTTTATGTTAATTTTTTTATTGTTGATTAGTTGTAATTAAATTAAATTTAAATTGTTTTGTCATTCGAATTTATTTGTTCTAGTATATTGAAATTTTTAGTTTTAATTTTTAATTATTAGTAGTTATTATTAATTATTAACTATAATTAGTAATGTATATAATTATTTTGTAGTAATTAATAATAATTGGTAATAAATATCAACAAATAGTAATAAATAGGAATAATTAGTAATAATTCGGAATAATTACTAATAATTAGGAATAATTAGTAATAATTAGTAATAATTAGTAATAATTAGAAATAAATATTAATAATTAGTAATAATTAGCAATAATTCGCAATAATTAGAAATAATTAGCAATAATTAGCAATAATTAGAAATAATTAGCCATAATTAGCAATAATTAGTAATAATTAGTAATAAATTGTAATAATTAGTAATAAATTGTAATAATTAGTAATAAATTGTAATAATTAGTAATAAATACTAATAATTACTAATAATTACCAATAAATACTAATAATTAGAAATAAATACTAATAATTAGTAATAATTAGCAATAATTAGGAATAATTAGCAATAATTAAGAATAATTAGCAATAATTAGCAATAATTAGCAATAATTAGCAATAATTAGGAATAATTAACAATAATAAGGAATAATTAGCAATAATTAGGAATAATTAGCAATAATTAGGAATAATTAGCAATAATTAGCAATAAATAGAAATAATTAGTAATAAATAACAATAAATAGTAAAAATTAGGAATAATTAGTAATAAATATGAATAATTAGTAATAATTAGGAATAAATACTTATAATTAGTAATACTTACTCATAATTAGTAATAATTAGCAATAATTAGTAATAATTAGCAATAATTAGCAATAATTAGCAATAATTAGGAATAATTAGCAATAATTAGTAATAATTAGCAATAATTAGTAATAATTAGGAATAATTAGCAATAATTAGCAATAGTTTGCAATAATTTGCAATAATTAGCAATAATTAATAATAATTAGTAATAAATTGTAATAATTAGTAATAAATACTAATAATTAGTAATAATTAGTAATAAATACTAATAATTAGTAATAACTACTAATAAATACTAATAATTAGCAAAAAATACTAATAATTAGCAATAAATATTAATAATTAGCAATAAATAGCAATAATTAGGAATAATTAGCAATAATTAGAAATAATTAGCAATAGTTAGAAATAAATAGTAATACTTAGGAATAATTAGCAATAATTAGTAATAATTAGCAATAATTAGCAATAATTAGCAATAATTGGCAATAATTGGCAATAATTAGCAATAATTAGAAATAAATAGCAACAATTAGAAATAATTAGGAATAATTAGCAATAATTAGCAATAATTAGCAATAATTAGCAATAATTAGTAATAAATAGCAATAAATATTAATAAATAGGAATAATTAGTAATAATTAGGAATAATTAGTAATAATTAAGAATAATTAGTAATAAATATGAATAATTAGTAATAATTAGGAATAAATACTAATAATTAGGAATAAATACTAATAATTAGTAATATTTACTAATAATTTGGAATAAATACTAATAATTAGTAATATTTAGCAATAATTAGTAATATTTAGCAATAATTAGTAACAATTGGCAATAATTAGGAATAATTAGCAAAACTTAGGAATAATTAGCAATAATTTGTAATAATTAGCTATAATTAGTAATAATTACTAATAATTAGTAATAATTAGTAATATTTACTAATAAATACTAATAATTAGCAATAATTAGCAATAATTAGCAATAATTACGAATAATTAGCAATAATTAGGAATAATTAGCAATAATTAGTAATAATTAACAATAATTAGTAATAATTAGATATAATTACTAATAATTACTAATAAATACAAATAATTAGTAATAAATACTAATAAATAGGAATAATTAACAATAATTAGCAATAATTAGCAATAATTAGCAATAAATAGGAATAAATTGTAATAATTAGCAATAATTAGGAATAATTATGAATAATTAGAACTAATTAGCAATAATTAGAAATAAATAGAAATATTTAGGAATAATAGGGAATAATTAGAAATAATTAGGAATAATTAGTAATAAATAGTAATAAATTTTAATAATTAGTAATAAATTGTAATAATTAGTAATAATTAGTAATAAATAGTAATTATAATTATATATAATTATTACTAATAAAAAATTATATTTTCAATATTTATCAAAAAACAATATTAATATTATTAAAATAATAAAAAATTTATAAAATATTAAAATTATCAATATTCGCAACAGGATTTATTCTATTCTTAACATGTTCAAATCTCAAAGGGTCACCAATTGTCAGGTCATGCCCAATAAAAATTTTGTGTCAGACATGTCCAATGTAAACTCTATTATTTTTCTTGCTTGGTTGATCACCTTGCAAGTAGCGTTGTAATAGGACAACCCAAGTCATGTCCTTCTCATCTATAAGAATTATCTCACATGAACCTTTACATAGACCATTCTTCCTTTGAATTTAAGGGAAAGATACTGATGTCCCGTCAAATTTTTAAGGAAGAATGATCTATGTAAAGTGAGTGAGATGATTCTTAGAGACGAGAACGAAATTACTTTGGTCATCCTATTGCAACACTACTTGCGAGGTGATCAACCATGCAAGGAAAATTATAGAGTTTACATTGGACATGTCTGACATAAATTTTTTATTGCACATTACCTGATAATTGGCGACCCTTTGAGATTTGAACATGTTAAGAATAGAGCAAAGCCTGTTGCGAATATTGATAATTTTAATATTGTATAAATTTTTTATTATTTTAATAATATTAATATTGTTTTTTCATAAATATTGATTATATAATTTTTTTATTAGTAATAATTAGATATAATTATAATTAGTAAACGAAAAGTGCTTGGATAATAAAGGGAAAAATTGTAATTATCTCCACAATGATGATTACCAAATTTCCTTTCATTATTCAAGCAGTTTTCATTTTTCAAAGTATTGTCGATTATTGCTAAATTAGTAATAATTAGCAATAAATAGTAATAATTAGTTAGGAACAATTAGAAATAAATTTTAATAAATTTTAATAAATTCCAAGAACCTTGCACAATTTTCAGTGGATTGACGACACTCCTTTTACTCGATTAATTTTCTCCTTTCAACTGTCACCGACTCAAAACAATATGAAAAATGTGCTGCTACATAGGCATATTCAATCTCGTATACATGAGATTGGATATGCATTCGTGGGATCATATTTTTTATAATTTTTTCAGGCGGTGACAGTTGGAATAAGATGATTCATCGACGAAAAGGGGTCTCTTTTGTTTGACGGCTCATTTACTTGCATCTTTCTCACACTGAAATCACAATGAAGAATCTGGTCGGAGATACACATATTCATTCTCATGGATGCAATTAAATGAGCCGTCGGACAAAAGAGTAGTCGTCAATCCACTAGAAATTGTGTCGCCTTTAATTAATGATAATTATTAAGAAGTAGTAGTAATTATTTATCTTCTTTTTTCAAATAGTGTTTTTATAATTTTAAATTATTCAAAAACAGTGATGATTTTATATTTTGTAGAAAAATATGGAACAATAAGTAGACATTAGTCATTATTAGATGATCGTGCTTAGATAAATCAGCGCATAAATCCAAATGATTCTAGTTTAAATCCTATATATATTGAGGCTGTTGAAGATTTTTTAGCATTTGCATCATCAAAACCAGAATATGTTTCAAAAGGCACAATTAAGTGTCCTTGTAATAAATGTGCTCTGAGAACGTTTGACACATTTGACAAGGTTGGGGGACATCTCTTGCGGTTTGGGTTTCAACTAGATTATGTTTTTTGGTATCAACATGGTGAACGCAGTTCCCGAGAAGATACTAATAACTTGATTATGGATCCATCACAGTTTCAAAATTTAGTACATGATATTGCAAGTCCATCTGTTCAACAAACTGAAACTCACAATGATATTGATTTAACTTCTAAGTTGGCACTATATGAATTTTATGAGTTGTTGAGGTCTATTGAGGATTCATTATATCATGGTTGCAAGATAAGAAAATTAGAAGCAATTGCAAAATTTATTGCTATTAAATCAGATGATGCAATGTCAAACAACTTTTTTGATCAGGTATTTTCTTTGGTTAAAACACTGTTACCTGAAGAAAATGTGTTGTCTGCAAATTACTATGAGAGCAAGAGGTCGGTTCGTAATCTAGGCCTTAGTTATCAGAAGATTCATGAATGTGCAAATGATTGCATCTTATATTCTGGTGAAAATGAGTCGTTGGATAGTTGTCCAACATGTGGAAAATCGAGGTATAAAGAAGCTCAACCAGGGAAGTCTGGATCGATTCCTGTAAAACAGTTGAGATATTTCCCCCTTACACTCAGGTTGCAACGTTTATTTATGTCTCATAACACAGTGTCAATGATGTCATGGAACAAAACCAATATTTCAACCGGTAAAAGCTTGAACCATCCATCTGATGGTGATTCATGGAATCATTTTGATCGTCTGCATCCGTCTTTTGCTTTAGAAGCCCGAAACGTGCGATTGGGTCTTTCTACTGATGGTTTCTATCTGTTTGGTTCTTATAGTAGTCAGTATTCATGTTGGCCTGTCTTTATAACTCCGTACAATATACCTCAATGGATGTTGATGAAGGATCCCTATATCTTTTTGATCTTATTAATCCCAGGAAATCCGAAAAAGAATATTGATGTTTATTTGAAACCGTTGATTGATGAGTTAAATGCATTGTGGAATAATGGTGTTAGTACATATGATGTTGTTGTGAAACAAAATTTCACATTAAAAGCTGCATTGATGTGGACGATTAGTGACTTTCCTGCATATGGCATGTTATCTGTCTAGAGTACACATGGTCCGAAATCATGTCCTTACTGTATGAAAGACAATAAAGCTTTTATGATCGTCAATGGAAAAAAAACCTTACTATTTTGACTGTCATCACAGATTTCTTCCAACTGATCATCCTTTTCGAAGGAACAAATCTCATTTCAGAAAAGGCACAATTGAAAGGGATGAACCTCCAAAAATGATCTCAGGTACAGAGTTAAAATCAGTTATATTTTCATTACCTCCCATCACATTTGGTCCAACAGTAAACCAACAGAAAATTCATGGTTTTGGAAAAGAACATAATTGGATAAAAAGAAGCATTTTTTGGGATCTCTCATATTGGTCTAATTTGATGGTCTGCCACATGTTGGATGTCATGCACATTGAGAAGAACTATTTTGATAATTTATTTCATACAGTTTTGGATACACCATGTAAGACCAAAGATATTGTAAAAGCACGATTAGATCTTGCCCAAATTTACAGGCGACCAGAAGTTGAACTATTTTAAAATGTCAGATCATAGAGGTTAATGGAGCCAAAAGTAGTTTATACACTGTTCAAAGAGAGTCGTTTATTATTTTTTAAGTGGATTGTAGATTTGAGACTTCCAGATAGCTATGCTTCCAATTTGGACAGATGTGTTAGGAATGGTCAAATTATCAGATTAAAAATTTATGATTGTCATGTTATAATGGAAAGACTTAGGCCGATTGGATTTAGAGGTTTGTTGAATTATATGATTTGGGATTTGATAACAGACATATCATATTTTTTTCGAGACATTTGTGCAGCAACAACTGACTACGATGCGCTAAGAAAACTGGAAGAAGATGTTGTTGTAATTATATGTAAACTGGAAAAAATCTTTCCACCTGCTTTCTTTGACTCAATGGAACATATAAAATTACATTTTCCACATGAAGCTAAATGTGAAGATCCAGTACAGTTTCAATGGATGTACCCATTTGAGAGATGCATGCAGAAATTGAAGAAAAAAGTACATAACAAAGCATCAGTTGAAGGCTCAATTGTTGAAGCTTATTTGCAAGAGGAAATTGTTTTTTTCTGCTCTCACTATTTTGAATTTGAATATTCATCAAAACAAAACCGCATGGGACAGAATGAGGGAAATGTTAATGATGAAATGGACAATAATTTATCAGTTTTTAATCAGCCAAATCTTGGCTTCGGTGGAGTTAAAAAACGATGGCTTTCAGACGATGAACATCACAGAGCTCATACATATGTTCTGCTCAACTGTGAAGAAATGACAACATTTGTACTATGAGTGCTTCTATCACTTATTCTATAATTTCTGTTACAGTATGTAAACATATTTTATTTGTAGGTTATATGATAATCATATCAAGAAACAAGTTCCACAAATTACAACAGCTACTCTTGAAGAACACAGACAAAAAAAATTTCTCAATGGTTTGAAAATTTGATAACATAAATTATTGATGGTTTAATATCAATTCAGTTTACTATTTATTATATTGATAATTGTTTTATAAATTTGCAGGTGTCTCAACATGCTGATAAAATTGATAAGCGACTGTGTATATTGAGTAACTCACCATCCAAAATGGTTAAATCATATAATGCATATGTGGTGAATGGTTTTCGATTTCATACACGTGCATATGGGGAATAAAAAAACAATGAACAATGGATTTTTTTTAGAAGATCACATCATAGAGAAACTGAAGTTGACTTTTACGGCATTCTGGATGAAATTATTGAGCTATGTTATCTTGGAAAAAATTACATAACGATATTTAAATGTCGGTGGTTGGATACTGAGAGAGCCTTGTGTGTTCATCTGACTCATGGAATCGTCGATATTAAATATAAAAGTCTTCTTGCAGTAAATAAACCATTTTTACTGGCTCAACAGGCACATAAAGTTTATTACACAAAGTACTATGTTACTTCAAGAGACCTAGGTGATTGGTGGAGCATAATAAAAATGAAATCTCGGGAAAATAAATTTACTCAAACTGAATGTGGTTCTGCTGAAGTGGAAGAAATTGAAATTTTTCAAGAGACTACTCAAAATCCATATTTTTCACAAAGGAACGTGAATATCGATGAGGACACCCCACAATTAAGGGTCCATGGTGACGAAGATGTTAATGATGTTACAAATTAATTGAAATGACAAGGGATGATGAAAGTAAAACTCATATGAATATTGATGATGCCGAGGAGGAATATGAAGAGATTGACGTCGTCAGATATGAAGATGATGATGAAGGTGAACATTGGCATAGTTAAATGCTGGTTATGATCATAACTAATATATATATATATATATATAATAGTTATTTTCAACTATCTGCTAACAACAATTATTTTGTGTTTCAGATGGACTCTGATCTAATGCGTGAGTTAGAGGAGGCTGAGCTACCTTTGGATGATGGGGATGTGAGATCATCTGACCCTCAGCCTACTGGTGGTTCAGGAGGTACGTAGAGGGGGCGCGGTCTTGCGCGTCTGATGATTCCTAACCCTATCCCCGAGCGACATCCACGTCTTGGCTTCGACCCACGCACACAGAGGTATGGTAACCTATATATTTTAGTTAGATTTCATTAATTTATTTATATATATACTAATTGTTTGATTATTTATTCTTTTTCCACAGTTTTGCGCATGTAGCTGTTGAACAGGGGAGCGCTATCTTGCGCAATTATTTTTCTCAGTCATGGACAACATGGGAACAGATTCCAGTTGATGTGCAGCTCGGCATGTACAATCATTGGCTGGTACGTAAATAAATAATATTTATTTTGAAATTTATTTTATTAATAACTTGATATTATAAATTATTTGTAGGGTTTATGGTATCCCATCGAGGATAGCATGTGTGACGCTATCCATGCAGCATGGGAGGTGGCTATGCGTGAGCATTTGCATCATTTTTTGCACAATTTGAGAAAGACGGACATTAAGAAAGTAGGAGCGACAGTATTTGATGAGTCGTGTAGAGCCCATCGACCAAAGTACATTTCATCTCAGGTTTGGGATGGATTATGTGCATACTGGTTGGGTAGTGGATTTCAGAGAAGGTCTTCATTGGATCGGCAGAACCGGGGGAGACAGGATGTGACGCATCGAGCTGGTAGTCGTACATTCAGTACGCATAGAGAGCATCTGGTAAGTATTTTTTAAAAATATTTTATATAACTTCAAATATAAACAGTTTATTTTATATTCATATAGGCAGTCGAGCATCCCGATATTACAGAGTATGATGTTTATCGGAGGATGTACAGTGATCCAGCCACCTGAGAGATTAGCGGTGATCGTCAGCGTCAGATTGTGGTTAGTTTTATTTTTTTCAGTTTGACAATTAACTGCATGTAATATTTTCACAATTTTAATTTCAAAGTGGAATTGAAGGAGTCATATGAGGCTGCGACTTCTCAGACACAGGATGAGGGTCAGGACGAGACGACTGGTCAGACCAGTGCCCACCATTTCAATGAGGCGGCATGGATGTAGGCGACTCACTATGGCTTTGAGAAGGGCCGAGTAGTTGGTATTAGCTCTCATGTGACTCATGGTACTTATTATGGTACTGCTACGATGTCGGCGTCCAGCTCGAGAGTAGCTCGTGAAGAGGCATCATCTTCTGGCTCACAGTATCAGGAGCAGTTTCGAGCTCATAATGACCTTATAGAGAGTTTGCAGAAGCAGCAAGAAGAGATGCGTCAGCAGCAGGAGGAGATACGTCAATGGCAGCAGCAGCATCACGAGCAGATGGAGTACATGCGTTGTCTGACTCGTAGTTTAGGGATGAAGTTTCATCCACCAGCTCCTTCGGCTCCACCAGCTCCTTCAGCTCCTCCACCTCCTCCAGAAGACGACCCCCTAGTGATTTTTTTATGTAAAAAACATTTGAATTTAAATTTGTTTTAATATGAACTATTTACAGTTTATGTCTTTTATATCGGTGCGATTATTACAGAATTTAATTTTTAATATTTTATGATTTTTTTTTTGTGAATATTGTGAATTTTAATATATATTTTTATTATTTTAATAATATTAATATTATTGTTTCATTAATCATAATTTTATTAAATATATTTTTTGAGTATTATATTTTTTAATATTTGTTTATTTTACTAATAATAATAATAATAATAATAATAATAATAATAATATTTTATGAATTTTTTTATATTTTTTTTTGTGAATATTGAGAATTTTAATATATATATATTTTTAATAATATTAAAATTAATTTCTCAATAATAATAATAATATTTTATGGTTTTTATTTTTTTTTGTGAATATTGAGAATTTTAATATTTTTTATTTTTTTTTATTTTTTATAATATTAAAATTAATTATTCAATAATCATAATTTTATTAAATTTATTTTTTAAAAATTTATTTATTATTTGCGACGAGATCTGTTGCGATGGGATTCCGTCGCAAATAGTCTAAATAATTTTTTCTTAAAAAAGGTATTTGCGATGGGATTAGGGGTCCATCGCAAATACTATTTGGGACGGACCCGTCGCAAATAATCTGAAAAAATATTTTCAAAAAACATTTGCGACGAGATTATAGTCTCGTCGCAAAAGATTATTTGCGACGTGCCCATCGCAAAAGAACTTATATATAAATAAGTATATGATCAGAGACTTATTTGGGATGGACCCGTCGCAAATAATATTTTTTGCAATGGCGTTTTCTACAATGGGCTATTTGTGACGGGGACCCGTCCCTAAAGCTTATTTGCGACGGGATCTCGTCGCGAATAACCCGTCGCAAATACCTTGAATTCTAGTAGTGTTAAAGATATAAACTTTAACTGGTTGTAAGGGTTAAGTTTTTAATAGTATTGAAACTTATAAAAGTGAACTGATTCAACCCCCCCCCCCCCAATCTCAGTTTTTTTTGTTGGGGTCGAAGGCTCATTTTTATTATTAAAGCAAAGCAAATACATCTTTTGACTGGGTAGAGGGAGACCCATTACATAGTCCGAATGCCTAGTGGTCATGTAGCTCATTACATGGCCTGTAGGCCTAATTTTTTGTCCCAAGGCTCATTCTATGAATAGTACTACTACAATACCCACCGTTACAGTGTCTGTCACTGCTGTAGTGTCTATCGTTGCTATTTGATCCTTTGGAACTTTAAAAATTAATTAGATTGTTATGTATTTATCCCTTTTTAATTCCAAGTGTTGAATTATATCTTAAATATGTAGGCGTGTGTTTTCAAAGTGTGTTGCAAGATATGTTATTTGTTTTATGTTAAAATGTCTTTTGTTTGATTAACACAATAAAAAATGTTATGTGTATCATTTTGAATGTATTATGTGTCTATTCTCTTTCGCATTTCATTTCTGTTCTAGTTTTTATTATTGGTGACAAATTTTGATATGCGACATTCTTTATAAGGCAGTTGTGAGAGTTCTTAGTTTATGTGGTACATTATCAATGATTCTATTGTAATTTTGATTTATTGTGTTCAATTCTAATTTATATCTTCTTTTTTGTTGCAGTTGATGACATGATGTGATCGGTTCCAGTTGATGACATGATGTGAAGGTAGATGGATGCAACGAAGGTTGCGGGATGAACATATATTGGTCATGAGTTGTTATTGGGGGACATATTTTATATGTATATAATAATGATTGAGGTTATGGGTTGACTAAGCATATGATTTGACTAAAGTTGTGGTGACTGAGGTTACATATATATAACTTTGAATGTATGACGGTGTATGTATGATGAGTTTATTGTGCATTCTTGTTTTAGTTTATCGTAGGTCAGATTTTTTATATTTATAATTTTTTTATTAAATATTTTAAAAAATAAAATCAATAGAAAATCAATGTTATTAATTATTTATAAATTATAAATGAATATGTTTTATCAAAATTTCATCTATTTAGGCTCGTGTATATCCTTAGGAACAACAAAAACACATGCAATCAAGCTTGTTTTAGTCAACATTTTTTTTAGATTTTTTGTCACTAATTAAGTTGTCTGAACTTATTTGTCACTAATTGAGGAAGATTTATTTTAATTTTAGGCAATTCTATCATTTTTTGAATCTAATCTGATTTTCAAATTTTGATTAAGTGCGACATACTGCAACAGATAAAATTTAGTGCATGGTTTGAAATATTTCACATATATTAAAAATATTACATAAGTATAATTTATATGCTGATTTAAATATATCATACATTGATTTTAAAAATCTTACACAGTGAAATTTTATTATACTAATTTCCATATTAATTACGTATAATCTATATTCTTTAACACGTTGAGTTTTTCTTACGTAAATTATTTACAAATATAAAATGAGTTATATGTTACGTATTATGCATATATATATATATGTAAATTACTTTGTTTTAAGACATTGTGACGGGTTATGTTATTAAACCTAACACATATATATGTGTTTCTGCATTACGCATTATATATATATACACAGATTTTGTTACATATATTATATATATATATATATATATAGAGAGAGAGAGACTTTTTGGCTTGAAAAAAAAAAGAATAATGAAAAATATATGTAAATTTTTTAGGGAAAACTTTTGTAGGAGTTAAAAGGGATTTGAAGATATATTGATCGGAGAGAGAGTGGATTTGTGGGATTACAAAAATGAGGAAAATTAATAACGTGTATTAAATAGGAGATAGTAACCATGTGATATTTTAAAAGAAAACCTTTAACAAAATAGATGAAAATTGAACGGGGAGTGGATTTATTAATGGGAATTAATGAAATTGTGTATTATAATTTAATGAATAACGTCAGAATGAGTTTGGAATAATTTAAATGCTGCGAACCGATGACCACACCTGGAAACTGTTTTTGTAATTTAAATAGGAAATCATGGGATTTTTATTATTTTGATTAAAATTGAATTTCATTTATTGAAAACATGTAGAATAAAATAAAATAATAAAACATTAATATCAAAATCATGTATTATGTTTTAAAATGCGAAAATTATATACCAAAATCATGTATTTTGATGATTTATTGATTTCTTCAATATACCTAAAAGAAAGTAGTGTCGCGCCAACATTTTAAAATTTTAATCCTCTATTCCTTTCATGTCTTCTTATTTTCTCTACTTGTGAAACATCCCTTGGGTGTCATATGTCAAGGTATATTATTAATATTATTAATGACTTTTTCAGCGATGAAAATTATAGATATCACATGCAGTATCTTAAATTGATTTGCTTTTATAAATCTAGAAATTATATACGAGAGAGAGAAAGCTTAATTGCATACTGCAGTGTTAAATTTCATAATAATTTATGGTGATAATTATTTGTGCAACTATGGTTAATAAGGTATTGAAAAGGGGAAAATTATCACTTGTGCGGATAATTAATATTTCATGTTAGTGATTAAATAAATGGTTGGGTTTCGTGTGATCGCTTGTGTTACTGTATGCTTATGTCGCCTTGTGTTGTTTACTAGATAGTGTGCTATTTGCTTGATAATGTTACCTATTGTTGTTTAGCATAGATTAATTGATTAAACGGATAAACAACTTAAATTCGGATAATGCCAAAATTTAAATGAAAGAGTCGCGAACAAAATAACAATGCTCTTCTTAGAAATTACAAAATATAGAATTACTTTTTGAATAAAGTTATGTGGACTGTAGCTACTTTGAGCTACTATCTATAGGTTGCTTGTTGCAAAAAACTGATGCATAATAAACTCGTTAATTCAAGATGGAATTAAAATGATTGTTACAGATTAAATGGTTGGGGATGAATGTGCTAATTCTTTATTATGAGCGGCATGAAAACCTTTATTTCATGACCTCAGTGCCTTTGTTGTGTGTGAAAAATAAATTCAGAATGTATGTATTCTCTAGAGATTTAGAGCCTCAATGTGAGTGATTGATATCCATGTGTGGTTGGAATGATTTGATGAGTAATGGATTCGGAGCCTGAGGCTACAGTGATGATCGATGCTCATGATGGAGGATATATTATACTATGCACAATGGTGTAGGAATGACACAGAGTGTTCAGGATGAGATAAGAACAAGGCTTACTCTTCAATAAATATAATATTTCTTAATGCATGCATGACGCCCAGATGTCTGAAATGTTATTTATAAGTTTGGTTATCCAACTCCTTGAGGTAGTTTGGCTTTATGCATGAAAAGTAAATCATTCACTACCACAAAAAAAGCTTTTATCAGCGCTAAAAAGCGCATATATCAGCGCTAAAAAGCGCATATATCAGCGCTAAAAAAGTGATGATAATAGAGCCGCTTTTAAAGGGGGTTTCCCTTTATCAGTACTATTCGAAGTGCTGATAAAGTCCTCATTTATCAGCGCTTCAATTAGTGCTGATAAAGGGGGACATTTATTATTGCGATTTGAAGCGCTGATAAAGGCTTCCCTACCTGGGTGTGTTGTGAAGTAACCTGCAAAAAATAAATAGCAGACCAAAATAACCAAACCAACAAAAATAACCTGCACAAACCAGTAAAAACCTGCAAAAAAATAACCACCCATATTATATACAAAAGAACCACATACACGATGTAAATGATGAAAAAACAAGCAGCGCACACAAATGTTTGACAAAACAATGCTATATACATTTAATTGACATCATGAATACAAAAATATTCACTCACGGTATATAAAAAACACTTCTATATACATTTTGAACAATGTTTTATAAAATTACATTTATAATTATCCAACAAACAGTAAAAAACATTAATGATTTCTCTTTTGAAATCTGTGGTCCCCTCTAAAAAATGTCCTTCGATGGCAATAGTCACCGAACAAATCATCCCAACTCATGAAAAAGTTCCACCTATATAAGAAAACAAATATTATATTAGTAATACAATAAAGAAATAAATTAAACATTAATATGAAGAATACATTAAAAAATTTCAATTTTTAATAAAAATGACACATCTGGAGTTATACTAGTCACACCACATGTCGTATTGAGGTGATGTTGATTACTACATGTCACAAATAAATAATGGATTGTTGTCCTAAATTATCAAAACAATCTGAATGTGTTTTCTAAGTTTTCAATACGCCAGTTGTGTTTTTTTACTAAAATGTCATTTCAAACCGAAAACATGCAATTTGACTCATATCGGTCGCATCGTGCGTCAGTTTGACGCAAGACTACTTCATACACGTAAAAAATAATTGACGAATCACTACCCTTAATTTTGAAGACAATCAGAATGTGTTTGCTTGGTTTTCAGTGAGTGACGTTTTGAGCTAAAATGTCAATTTTAAACTGATAACGGACACTTTTAGTCATACCAGTCACATCGTTCGTCGGATTGAGGTGGGGTTGATTCTTACACATCACAACTGTAAGAGTTGGTGTCCTAGAACCAATTGGTTGTACTTTGATTACATGGACATTTACTGTATTTAAATATTAAACATCTTATTACATATTGTTCATTATTCTATATGACTATGATGTAATCATGTCCTAGAGTATTTGTTGTATTGATAAGGTCATGATAGTTCTCCACTATGATGAGAACCTTGAAATGGTATAACAATATTCTTAAATATAGTTCTATGGTTGGATGAAATACTATAACGGGACACATAACATGCAGACCGTCAAGTGTGAGTACTCGTAAGCAAATGAGACTTCCTCTCATGAAGTTTGCACTTTGTAATCTCCAAGACAAGAGATTATGAGAACAGACCTGCCATTAGGAATTCCACATGTTTTGGTGTCATCAGATATTTCTATCTACAAGCGTGTGTAATGATCCTTAGACATTAAGATTTTCATTAATACGTGTCACGACTCACGCACTTTGATTTACTGACGAAAACCATCACACAGATAGTTTGCGGGAAGTATGGTACGTTGGGTGCATCACGAGTGACATGTTATTAATGGATAAGTCGAGGAAGGATTTGTCCCTTCCATTTATAGAAGTTGATATCTCAGCCCTTTGATTGAAATGAAAACCGTCACGCGAAATTCCATGACCATGGTGTAACGATGAGTTTATTTCAGGTAGTCAAAGAATGGCGTATCAAGCATAAAATTTGACGACACTATCATGAAACTTGTTTGATGAGATATTGCGACAAAGAAATTATAATACAAAGTGAGAGTTCGTATGTGGATGTCATTGTTGTGACATTACGTTCTTTCTCTTGGGTGCCTTGACCCGTGGCTAGACAGTACTCTTGGACTTTAGGCAAGCCTGCCTAATGCCAACGAGAAAAAATCGTAGAAGGTCACACACTAAGTGTTTTTGGTGGTCTCAGTTAAATTCTATTTGAATTTAATTAATGAAATAAATATTATTCTCAGACCGTGAACTAATTTTATTCATGTTAAAATGATCGCATAAATTAAATAAAATATATTTATTTATTTTATTGAACATTTAATAAATATTTATTTACTAGTTTGTAAATAAAACATTTATTTAAGAGAATAAATTATTTATTTATTTATTCGAGTGTTCAATAAATGGAAGTGGATTTCGAGCGGACCAAGGCCGGTCCGACGATAAAATAATTATTTTCAAGACTTTAAATAATTATTTAACTAGTTGGCACGAGTTAAAATAATAATGACGCTGCTATTATTTTGTGTCGTGAAATTTTATTTATAATTCCGTTTTGCGCAAGTTGGTGCACTATAAATAATGACGCGGTATTATTATTATGAGAACGGGTTTTCTCTAAGTTCATGAATGTATTTAATTGCTGTTATGCAATTAAATATTATAACTGAAGTTCCATGCATATAAATATACAAGTACGACTTTTTGTGCCATACACCACACGACACCGAATCGTACACACGGTGAATTGAGAATTGTTGAGATAAACAATTTCTCTCTCAAATCCTCTTCCCACCCCTCTCAAGAATGAGATACGTTCTTCAAGGCCAAAGAACAAGCGATCAAGAATGAATGACAGAAGACATTCGCTTCGCTGCGCTAGCACCCAAAGAAAGAGCAGTGTCGATCGGAGGCCATCGGAGCATGTGTGGATCACCGCTAGAGAGATTCTAGTTTGGATCCTTACAAGTGCAATGAGATAATCTAGAAGGGTTATTCTGGACGATCAACATCATCAATGAAGAAAAATACCAAAGATCTATATATTATTTTTCTTTATGAAATTAATTAAATTGATTATAAACATGATGTGCAATATCCACTCTAAAGGTTTCAGGCCTCTTCCTTCTTTATCTAAATCTTTGATTCTATTCCATGGAGACTGGCGTTCATCATCGTATTGATCCCAGAATAATTATTGATCATGGTAAAAATCAAAGTTGGGTTCCATCCCAACCATGCTTCCGCTGCGCCTAGAACCTACAACAACTGAATCATGGATCATTGTCCTAAAGTATCAAAACAATATGAATGCGTTTTCTCAGTTTTTAGTATGCCAGTTGTGTGTTTTTACTTGAATTAATACCAATTTTAAATAAGAAGACACATTTGGAGTCATACCGGTGACACTGTGCGTCGTATTTAGGTGTGATTGATTCCTACATGTCACAAATGAACAATGGATCATTTTCCAAAATTATCAATATAATCCGAATGCGTTTTCTCATTTTTCAACATGTCAATTGCATTTTTTTACTAAAATATCATTTCAAGCCGAAAACATGCAATTTCAGTCATAACAGTCACATCATGCGTTGGTTTGACGTGAAAATGCTTCATACACGTCAAAAATAATTAACGAGTCACTGTCATTAATTTGGAAGACAACCAGAGTGCGTTTGCTTGGTTTTTAGTGAGTGACACATTTTGGGCGAAAATGTCAATTTTAAACTAATAGCGGACACTTTTAGTCATACCGTTCATACTGTTTGTTGGATTAAGGTGGGGTGGATTCCTACATATCACAACTGACTCATGGATCGTTGTGCTAAAGTATCAAAACAATGCAGCACTACTGGAAATTCGGGCTATAGCCACAGTTTTAAACCGTGGCTATAGGTAATAGCCACAGTTTGAGAAACCGTGGCTAAGTTTGGCGTGGCTATAGGCCTAGACCTATATCCATAGTTTGGAACCTTGGTAATATATCTATAACAACGGTTTAGAACCGTGGCTATACTAGAGGAGGGACACAATTTATTTCCACGGTTAGAAACTGTGGCAGTAGACCTATAGCCACGATTTTTAACCGTGGCAATAGACCTATAGCCACGGTTAGAAACCGTGGCTATAGGGCCTAAAAAACCATAAAAAATAGTCACCCCTGCACAGACCCCCCCATAGTAGCCCCCCCCCACTACAGACCCCTCCCTCCTGGACACTGGACATCCCCACCCTCCCCCCTGCAAATCCCCCCTCCTGGACAGACCCTGTACACCCCCCTGAACAGACCTTAGACGCCTCCCCCATAGACAGACCCTGGACACCCCTCGGACAGACCCTAGACACCCCTGGACCTTGGACAGCCCAGACCTCCACTCCCCTGGACAGCCACCCCCACCCTCCTGGATAGACCCTGGAACCCCCCCAGACACTGGACACCCCCCACACCCTGGACACCCCCCTGACCCTGGACAGATCCCCCTGGACAACCACCCTTGCCGGACCCCCCTGGACAACAGCCCCCCCCCCCGGACTCCCCTGGATAGCAGCCCCCCTTGCTGAACCCCCTAGACAGACCCCCCCTGCTAGACCCCCTGGACAGCCCCCTACACATTCCTTGCACACCCCCCACAGACCCTGGACACCCCAAACCCTGGACAGATCACCCTGGACAGCCCCCCTACTGGACCCCCCTGGACAACAGCCCCCCAGACTCTCCTGGACAGCAGCCCCCCCGGACTCTCCTGGACAGCAGCCCCCCTACTGAACCCCCCTACTGGACCCCCCATATCCCTTGCACACCCCCCCAAACCCTGGACACCCCCAGACCCTAGACAGATCCCCTTGGACAGCCCCCCTTACAGGACCCCCTGGACATCAGCCCCCTCGGACTCCCCTGGACAACATCCCCCCTAGACAGACCCCCCCCCGAACAGCTGCCCCCCTGCTGGACCCCACTGGACAGCAGCCCCCCTACACATCCCTTGCACCCCCCAGACCCTGGACAGATCCCACTGGATAGCCACCCCCCTTGCTGGACCCCCCTGGACAACAGCCCCCCCTGGACTTCCCTGGACAGCGGCCCCCCCTGCTGAACCCCCTGGACAGAACCCCCCACTGAATTAGCCACATTAGATTGCGCCTCTGAGTTCTGTCTCCAAGGATTACAACAAGATATTCTTGTTCAGTTGCAAGTTCTTTAGGCAAGTTTCTATGTTCAAACTGCTGTCCAACAACCTTTTTCGTCTATGAGACATGAAATACATGGTGTATTCTGCTGTTAACTGACAATTTCATACGACAAGCAATAGGTACCACACATTCCACCATAGGAAAAGGACCAAAATACCTAGCTGTGAGTTTGGGATTAATTTTAGAAACTACTCTAGGTTTATTAGGTCGTAACTTTACCAAAACCAAGTCCCCAACCGAAAAATTCACTTGTCTACAGTGCTGGTTAGAATATTTTTCCATGATTTTCTAAGCTCTGTGCAAATTTATTCATAGCTGCTTTAGGGCCTCATCCCCATCTTTCAAAGCCGCAACTACTGCTTCTACAACTGTTTCCCCCTTCACATAATGTAGAACTGTAGGTGGTGTCTGGACGTACACAACTTCAAATGGTGTTTGTCCAATTGAGGTATGAAAAGTTGTGTTGTAGTGAAATTCTACCCAAGGTAACCAATGTGTCCAATGTTTAGGGTAGTTTGAAGAAAAAAATTATAAATAAACTTCTAAACACCAGTTGACCACCTAGGTTTTCCCATCACTTTGTGGATGGTATGACGAACTCATTTTCAATGTTGTCCCTTGCAATTTGAACAACACTTGCCAGAATTGGCTAGTAAATAGTGGGTCACCCGTACCACCTCTCTCAAAAATTTTTCTCCGACAATCTTGGATGTGTATGAATGTTTAAGCATAATGAAACGTGCATAATTACTCAATCGGCACCACCAAAACAACATTAGAATTGTTTGATATCTCTCAATATGATCTACATTCCTCTTTATTATTATTTATGCTTCTCTTTTCGTCTATTGTGTTATTTTGGTGTGAGATCATTCTCTCTATTTTTAGGTTGTTAGATCATTTTGTCTATTTCTTCCAAACTACATCAAATTGGAGGCTGATATTGGATGAGGACTCATCAATATCCCTAAGGTAGTTTTCTAATTTTTTCCATAAAAAGTGTGTCTTTTTCATTGTAGTATTTTTGTGCAAAACACTGACCTTTTAATGCATTTCCTACAAATGGATTTCTTAATTTCAAATTCATATATGCATCTTGTTATAATATTGTTGATCCTTTCCATGTGATTAGAGTATATCTACCTCAATTATAAACACCCCTTGGGTTTTCTGTCTCAAAATTACCCTTTATAATAAATAGATTAAATGCATAGAACACCTTTGAATTATTTCGCTTGAATTGTAAATGGAATATTCCTTTGTTATAAAAATGTTTATAGAACCAAAGAACCTCCTAAATGATCGATTTATTCATAAATTTAATTTCCCCTTGTAGGGAATTACCTAATTGATAATAGAACCACCTAAGTGCTTCATTGAACCATGGAATTGAATTTCTATGTAGTACATAACTAAATGGAATGAATTTCATCATGATGGTTTACCCTACTTAAATCAATTGAATGAATTAATAAAGATGGATAATAGTGGGTTGAAAGTCAATGCCACTTGATTCATTATTATGATTAAAAATTAAATTAATTGTGACGGCCTTCTTATATAGATTAGGTAGATGAGTATAATGGTTATGAGGTGATTCCATCAGTTATTATTAATATTATGATTAATAAATTATCATTGGTTGTGGAATGATGATTAAAGGAATTTTAGAGAAGAACATTTCACTCTCCCTTACATTGAGTGTTGAGCATGGTGTCTCACACCATTGACATTATTTGGGCGGGGGCATGATGCACCACATCCCTTGCTTTGGGTATTGACATGACGACTCACCCAAAATCTTGAGTGATGAGAATGGGGTATCACATTCATCATGAGATATATGGATTGTACCTTTGTTTGAGATTTTAGTCTCCTTTATAATGGTTATGAAAAACTGATTTATGCCATGGTCCATCCAACACCTAGTATCCAGGTATATGGATTCTTACATCCTCACGTACTCAGTGCATATAAGCGTGTATAGTATATAACTATACTAAATATAAATTTTGACTATATATGTATGGATACAGATCATTACTATCATTTTTTCCTATGATGAAATGGATAGAGACACTATGTGTTCTTTAATAACCTGGTTAGGAAGGGGTTTATTTATTCAACATTATGGATTACTTATTTTTACCTTCACATTGATTAGTTATGTACACTTCTTGGATTACATATAAAGACCATTGGGGGTGGCCAACTGGGATTTTATATCAAACCCCTACTTGGACCAACTTTGGAAACTGAGTACACAACTTGTCTACAGGTATGGATATGGGAAATTGCTCTGTTATAGATTTTTAATATTCTTCTCCTATAGTTGTATCATAGGCGCAGAGCACTAAGAATATACTTGAGATGTTTGGGAGAAATCTTTTGTCCTTTTTTATTTTTATTTAGTTGTTTGTATATGTGTGTCCCATGTTCCCCTTTTGTATATCAGGATGCCATTCATTCATGTATATGAAAATTCCTTGTGGATATACAATGCAGGGAATTGAATGTGAAACTAGTTCTCAAGAGGAGAGCAAATGAAGGGAAGTAAGCTGGAATAACTATTCCAGATCTGAAAAAAAGTCACCATATTGGTATGATTTATCAAATGGTATTCCAAAGAACATCAGAAGGAAAGATATGCCTTGATGGAGTGAAGATAGTGTGTCTCCTCAATGGGGAGATGAGTGGAGAAGACCCTTGAGAAGCTGCCAGACTTATTTATTCCATGAAAATCTGAAATTTTTGGAAAGTTCTTGAAAAAATCATTGATGAGGTATGCATTTATCTCATCCCTGTTAATGACCAAATAAAGTCTGATATTAAGGGGGATAAATTGAATAAATCAATGACAAGAAGTTGAGAAAATTTGAGATCTCAAGGCTGATTTCTATAACCTGCTACATGTACTTGAATGTTTTCAACATGTGTATTGAGATGAGTGCAAGATATCAAGTTGTAATTCCAAAAAGAATGAAGATATCAATTGGAATCATTTGGTTTCAACTTGAGGACTTATGAACAACCCCTAAATGAGTCATGAGAATTATAATAAGTTGGTATCATGCACACACCCCCTGGCCCCCCTGTACACTCCACCCCTGCCCCCCTTGCACACACCCCCTGCCCCCCTACCCCCTCCCCCCCACCCTGTATAGTCTCTGGTGACTCATGCTGTAGAGCTAGTTTACTAAGGATTTTATTAGATTGTTCTCATTTAAGGTGGAAACATTCTAAATTCCATGACCAGACATAATCAGGTGTTCTATCTCCCACATCCACAACCCTTTCTATGTATTACATGCATGTAGGATGCAAATGATTGGATACACAACAAGTGCATTTTTTCTCGGGTCCAGACATCTGTGGATGAGATAGTGATTCTAGAGACCTCCATTTTCCATAAAGAAACCATTTGATGGTGGAATACCATTAATCAAGATAGAAGACATATGTGGATGAGAGAGTGATGCTAGAGACCTACATTTTCCATAAATAAACCATTTGATGGTGGAATACCATTAATCAAGATAGAATACAGGATGACCATTCATAGAAAACATTCATGGAGGTTTTACATGAAAAATAAATTACTAACATGATGAAGTTGGACTATTACCATGTGTTTATGGAGATGCAGAAGATCCTTAGAAATGTCTTTGTGTAATCTTCTTTTTTCATAGAGCTGCTATGATTTGCCCAATTTTTGGCTACAATCAAGGACCAAAAGGCTCGTATGTTCTAGATATTCCACCGTCTAGATATCAAAATATATGTAAGGATATTTGATATGACATCATACCCAATTGGATTGGGATACACCAATCAAACAATATCTTTTGTTGCATCCCTTGATGTAGGCTGGAATGCTGGTGGCAGCGGGCTAAAATGAAGGTGGAAGGGGGCTGGTGTGGGCTGGATGTGGCTGGAGCAGGGACAAATCACGGCGTGACCACGACGTGACCGCGGCGTGACCGCGGCGTGACCGTGGCGTAACCGTGGCGTGACCGCGCCATGTTGGCCCGGTCTAACGACATCTACGGGGCAACATCTTCCGGCTAGGAGTGAAGGGAGCAGGAGGAGGCGGGGAAACATTCCGGTCGTCACCCCGCTAGCAGAAATTGTGATTAGTCAGTCTCAATATTGATCACAAGACTCATGGAATACTCTCACTATGAACCACCATGGGGTATCATCCTGGAGAAGGGCCAAATCACAGCATTTCCGCGGCATGACCGCGGCGTGACCGCGGCGTGACCGTGTCGTGACCACGACGTGACCACGGCATGACCGCTGTGTGTTAGCCCGGTCCAGCGACATCTGTAGGGTAGCATCTTCCAGCTAGAAGCAAAGGGAATGGGAGGAGGCGGGGCAAAATTTCGGTCGTCGCCCCGCCGACAGAAATTGTGATTAGTCAGTCTCAACATTGATCACAAGACTCATGGAATACTATCACTGCGAACTGTCGCGGGTTGTCGTCCTGGAGGAGGGCCAAATCACGGTGTGACCGTAGTGTGACCGCGGTGTGACCGCGGCATGTTGGCCCGGTCCAGTGACATCCGCGGGGCAGCATATTCCGGCCAGGAGTGAAGGGAGCGGGAGGAGGTGGGGAAACATTCTGGTCATCGCCCCACCGGTAGAAATTGTGATTAGTCAATCTCAACATTGATCACAAGACTCATGAAATACTATCACTACGAACCGCCGTGGGGTGTCATCCTGAAATAGGTCCAAATCACGGTGTGACCGCGGTGTGACTGCGACGTGACCGAGGCATGACCGCGGCGTGAACACGGTGTGTTGGCCCGGTCCAGCGACATCTACGGGGCAGCATCTGCCGGCCAGGAGCGAAGGGAGCGGGAGGAGGCGGGGCAACATTCTGACTATCGCCCGGCCGACAAATGATAGAACAGATCAACTATTTAATATTTTATAACAAGGGATCTCCAGAGAAGGTTGTAGCGAGCAGCACAATGATGAAACGTCTAAAGGGAAACAAAATGACGGAAAAGAATCATACACCATACACAAACCATTTACAAATTCATTCACTTTGCCTAAACATGGAAATTTTATTTATTATTCAAAGCGTGAAAAGGAAAGTGTCATGGTCAAGGCATATGCCTAATCAGGCAATGCCATTTGAGTTAAATGAGTATGATAAGCTAATTTATATTATTCAAAGAAAAAAAAACTAACTATCCACAAAACAAACACCAACAAGAGGCATATGAAAGACTCAAACCAAATCTAAACATGATATAAATAACTATCACTACTCTTTGGTTTAAAAGACAGTGCACCTCCATTAGAGGGGTTTTATTATAAAATCATGGCATTTCTTCATCACAAAATTCATTTAATTATATTTAACATTTATTCTAAAACTCATTCAGCACAAATCAAATGCAATAATTTAAGCAACTAGATCAACATAACTATCACTGTGAGTTTTTGCAGACAGCGCACCTCCATTGGAGGGGTTATATTATAAAAACATGACTTTATTTATCAAATGAAACTATTATATTAAAGAACACTTATTCAAGATATGGAATTCAATATATTTAAGAAGAATTAAGAAATAAGCTAAATTGAATTTAAAGCATTCTTGAATAAAAGAGGCTAGAAGAGGGATCCTACCTCAAGGTGGAACCAAACTGTCCACTTCGGCTCTTGGAGCTTTCTAACTAAAAGTTGTTGCTCCCCCACTGCGTATACGCACTTTCACACACATGCAAGGACATCTATCCCCTATGAACACAGCTGTATGGCCATGATCATGCATAGGGGGATCCTTACACTTATGCTTATATGCATATACCAATCTCTACTCACCTACGTATGAATTTATATATATATACATGGGCACACATAGCTCCATACGTGCATAATCACTACCATGGTTGACTATACACGTAACGGGGGAACCTACATACATATACTTTCTTACCTATGCACATGCAGGCGAGTCGCCCTTAACTTGGCTACTCGAAACCAACGAGCAGGGATCAACGCACTACACAAAGGATATTAGGAACATTAAAACACATAAAGGATGCTACATAACCAGTGAGAAACCAACCAACGACATTAAAGCCTTACCTCAATTGGGAGAACCAAATCCACCCGAACCAACACAAAATGATCCAACTCCCTACTGAAAACATAATATGGAGTAAAAAACATAGAAATTCCCAAATACATGAGGTGTGAGACAAGTAGTAACCATATAATCTTACCTCGGATCAAAGTCGGAAGACTAAATCAATCTGAACCCCATTTCCCCCCCTTCGCAGAATATAATTACCTTTTGTCCACAGAAAGAAGTAAAATACCTAAGTGGCCAATGCGATAAAGAAAATAAACTAAAAACTAAACTAAAACATACATGTATCCTATGACTATACACGTCACCACCCAACATGTAAGAACCACAATGCCCCATGAGTCAAATCATGTTCCTGCAATCAAGGGGGAAATAGATCGATGTTTCAAAATGATACTATCAAATAGTACATTCCTATTAATTAACAATTATTCTTCCTGTTAATGGTATATAATTAGTTTGGATCAAGTTTTAGCTTAATTTGGTTTTGTTCGATACAAGTTTATCCCCCTGCACACACACACCACACACCCCACGCACACCACAACACAACCCCATCACACCCCCTCCCCCCTCTAATGCACACTTCCTTCCCCCTGCACACACTCCCTCCACCCCCTACACATACCTCCTACCCCTGTACCCTACACACACCCATTGCTCACACACCCTCCACACCCCTCTACAACCCTACCACCCCCTGCACACCCTCACACACCCTTACACAACCCTAGCACAATCCCAAAACAACCCCTGCACACCCCCTCCAAAGTATAAAATAAACCAAAAACCAAAAACTAAATTCAAGGTTAAATAGAGCCTAAGAATTCCATTTGTCTAAAATTCAATTCAAGAAGATCAAGAAGAGGGGCACCAAGAAATTGGATACTCTTATCTACCTAAAAAAATTATTCATTGTGCATATTTGTTTCTAACCACATATAAGATACTTCATGAAAAACTATAAATTCAGATTCTATATAACTTTAATATGTTAAAGATGAACCAGGCAACCCAAATCCTGATTCTAGTAGGGTCCAGACAACCAGAATATGCATTGTTGGAAACACTAAAATAAAGCCATCCCACTTAAGTGAGCTAGATAATTCTTCCCTACTGAAGAACCAGGATACCAAGGATCCTTAATTGTGTTTCTCATAGAAATGATACTCATCCATAAAGATCTTCTTTCTTGATAAACATTGTAAGAAAAAATGAATAATCAATATTTTGTTATTCCAAAACAATTGTAACTAATGGTAACCATCTACTCTGAAGAATTACTAAGGCAGACTTCATCAAGTCTAAAATGAGAAAAAACCCAAAGCCTTTTTCTGTCATTATTGGACTGATTAGTACCAAACAGCTGGTATCCCATCTTGGTAAGAGTATAAAATTTCTCAGAAAAGATCCTATTAAGCTTAGAAAGACCATGAAGACCAAGCTTGTGTTTGTTAACAAAAAGCTTAAGAGAACTAACTATTTTAGGGTTATCCTATCCCTGACAATTCCATAACATAATCTTCATTTAAACATGGATTTGGAGCTAGAGCTCCATTTCTTCTTAACACCAGAGTTTTTGTTCCTGGTTGATATCCTGAAAGCAACAGATTGTTTCCCATCCCTAATTATAATAACACTTTCCTTGCATGATGTTTTTGTATTGGGATAGCCTAATTCCCTTCCTTGGTTTGATACAACAGTGAAAATTCCCTTTGGATTACCTTTAGAAGTGAAACTCAAACTGGTATTAATCTCAAGAGTGATACAAGAATTAACTACATTCAAAATTAGAATTCCAGTATTGATTCTAGGATTAACAACATAAGTAGATTTTTTTATTACTATTTCATTACACCTTGGATCATTTTGAAATTGAGTAACCTTCTGCTGTATACAACTTCCACTGTGGGATGCATTGGCCTTGTTGCTGTCTCCAGTTGGATTAATTGTATGTCCCTCTTTTAGAATATTAGTAGACATAGGAGTCTACCTAGACCCGTATACAACTCTCAGACCTGCAGAATCCATGTTTATGCTAGTAGTTTCCAAATTATCAGTAGACAGAAGAGTTTTCCCAAGCCTGTATGCAACACTCAGACCTACAGAATGTCATTTGGTTCTTTAGGGAGAGTATTATTGAGGAATTATTTGGCGAATTAGCACCAAATACTGAACTTGCAACCCTCCTTCACCCACCCCTGCACCCACCCTCCCCCTTGAACCCCTCATTCACCCCCACAACCCTCACCCCTACTATCCCCACCCCGCTACACCCCCACCCCACTAAACCCTCCCTATCCCCTGCCCCTCCATCACCCCCACTACTGTCCCCACCCCACTGATATGAATAGAACCAATATAAAATAACTAATGGGTCCCTATCCAAACTAACCTAAACTATAAAAAAATATTTAATTTCATTGAATGATATCTCTAACTCTTCTTTGTTTTTTAATTTTTAGAAAAAACTTTTTTTGGGTTAAGTGTGAATGAACACAATAGATTACCAAAATAGACAGAAATAAATTACAAACATGAACTAAAATTCAAATTCTAAAATTAATCTTAATGATTAGTTTAGTCACACACCATAAGATTTGAGAGGAGATAAGACACGTCTCGAGATCTATGTGAGATCTGAAATCATGTGACACATAAAGCTCTATGTCATCAGTTACTATCACCATTATTCTAGACCCATTTATATCAATCAAATCACTGTTTCCAATATGAATCACCTCATTAAAAATTCCATACCAATGATACTGAACACCACTTCTCCTGACCCAGTTTCACATGAAATTCCATTTTCATCATTGAATCAAGAAAATCCTAAACCAACAATAGACAACAATCATCAAATTCCACATGATTATAACACCCAAAATGACCTTCACCAATGATAACATCAAACAAGAATAAAAACCATGCTGATCCAAATACTCTAACTTAATAAAACTAATCAAACCAAATTGATTCACTAAACTAAGAAGAATAAAAAGATATGGACTTAAACTAAACCAAATATAAGTGAACTGAACCAAATCAAATAGAACATATAACTAATACTACTAGAAATGAGAAAACCAACCTAGTTTAAATAAAACCTAATAAAATCTACAAGGATCTAACTAAATCAATGTAATCCAAACAAATTGATTCACTAAAATAAGAACCTAAAGTTATAGACCTAAAATAAACCAAATAGATTTGGACTAATCCAAAATAAATGGAATTAAACTAACACTACTAGAATCGAGACAACCCAACTTGAAATCATATCATCATAACTTCTGATTTCTAGCATTTGCATATTTAAACACTATAAGTCAATCAAAACCAATGAAAATCAGAAAAAAATCAAAAAAATCATACCTAATGAAGTAAGTGAAAACAAATAAACTCTATCAAAGACAAAAGTGACAATTAAGAAGACAATAAACCGAAACAAATGAATCTTCCCCAATGAAAATTGAAGAGGATGTGGATTTGAAATCAAAGAAACCCTTCTCCATGGAAAAAATAATAGGGGATGTGAGGAATTAAAACTATACTGGTTCATACATATGCTGCTCTGCATTAGAGAAAATCAAATATAATTGAAACCACAACTACATAAATATAATAATTATTTGAGGAAATAGAAAAAAACCCTAACACAACCTACCGCAGGCCACTCACAAGCTGTGAGTCATTGACCGCCCACCAATGAGAATTAGAGGGGTGCCTGGAATGTGTGAATACTGAAAAAACATTACACATTGGTGAGTCGAGGAGGAGGGTGGCCCAAAGGCGGAGGTGGATCTGGAGCCGCATCGGAAGAAGAGGATCATAGGGAGGTTGGGTGGTCACGTTGTTGGAGGAGGATCGTCCCGATGTTGGGTGGTTGCATCATCGTCAGAGGATTGTCTCAAGGTTGGGTGGTCGCGTCATCAGAGGAGAATCGTCCTGAGGTTGGGTGGCAACATCGGGCGAGGACGAAGGTCGGACGACGATCAGACGAAAACCGCAAGGAAGATTTCACGAGGAAGTGTCTACAGGGAAGAGTCAGCGAGGAAGAGGAGAAGGTTTCGAGGGAAATGTAGGTGAGAGAGAGAGGAAATCCACAAGGGAAGTTAAATTTCCCATGGATAAAGCCACAAATTTTTAAAAATCGTGGTGATATAATAGGATTTAGCCACGGTTTATTTAAACCGTGCCTATATAAGTGTGGCTAAATCTTAAATTTCTAGTAGTGCAAATGCGTTTTCTTAGTTTTCAGTATGCCAATTGTGTTTTTTACTTGAATTAATGTCAATTTTAAATAAGAAGAAACATTTGAAGTCATACCAGTGACATAGTGTGTCAGATTGAGGTGAGATTGATTACTACATGTCACAAATGAATAATGGATCGTTTTCCTAAATTATCAAAACAATCTGAATGCGTTTTCTCAGTTTTTTAATATGTTAGTTGTGTTTTTTTTACTAAAATGTCATTTCAAACCGAAAACATGAAATTTGAGTCATACAGGTTGCATCGTGCGTCTGTTTTATGTGATACTTCTTCATACACGTCACAAATAACTGATGAATCAATGAATTAATTTTGAAGACAATCAAAGTGTGTTTTCTTGGTGTTCAGTGAGTGACACATTTTGAGCTGAAATGTCAATTTTAAACTGATAGCAGGCACTTTTAGTCATACTAGACACACCATGCATCAGATTGAGGTGCGATTGATTCCTACACATCACAAATGACTAATAGATCATTTTCCTAAAGTATCAAAACAATCTGAAAACATTTTCTCAGTTTTTAGTATGTCAGTTGTGTTTTTTACTTGAATTAATGTCAATTTTAAATAAGAAGACACATTTGGAGTCATATTGGTGACACCGTGAGTCAGATTGAGGTGTGGTTGATTCCTATACATCAAAAATTACTAATAGATCATTTTAATAAAGTATCAAAACGATTGTAATGCATTTCCTCTATTTTTAGTATATCAGTTGTGTTTTTTTACTAAAATATCATTTCAAACTGAAAACATGCAATTTGAGTCATACCGGTTGCATCATGCGTCAGTTTGATGTGAGAATACTTCATACACATCACAAATAACTGACAAATCACTGTTTTTAATTTTGAAGACAATCAAAGTGCGTTTTATTGGTTTTTAGTGAGTGACATGTTTTGAGCTAAAATGTCAATTTTAAACTGATAGGAGACAATTTTAGTCATACCGGTCACACCGTATGTTTAATTGAGGTGAAGTTGATTTATACAAGTTAAAAATTATTGATAGATCATTTTCCTAAAGTATCAAAACAATCTGAATATGTTTTCTCATTTTTTAGTATGTCAATTGTGTTTTTTTCCTTGAATTAATGTGAATTTTAAATGAGAAGACATATTTGGAGTCATACCGGTGATACCGTACATCGTATTGAGGTGAGGTTGATTCTTACACATCAAAAATGAATAATGGATCATTTTATTAAATTATCAAAACAATCTGAATGCGTTTTATTAGTTTTCAATATGTCAGTTGTGTTTTTTTACTAAAATGCCATTTTAAACTGAAAACATGCAATTTGAGTCATACCAGTCACATCATGCATTAGTTTGATGTAATACTACTTCATACACATCACAAATAACCAACGAATTACTGTCCTTAATTTTGAAGATAATCATAGTGCGTTTTCTTGGTTTTCAATGAGTGAAACATTTTGAGCTAAAAAGTCAATTTCAAACTGATACATAATAAAAAATCTATTTGATTGACATTGTTAGCTGTTGTTTTTTATATTAGATTAATTTATTAAACAAATAAACAATGTAAAGTTAGATAATGAAAAAATTTAAATGAAAGAGGTGCGAGTAGAATAACAATTATCTTCTTAGAATTTACTAAATATATATTTTTTTAATCAAGTTGTGTTGATTGTAGATACTTTGAGATATTATCTATAGGTTTCTTGATGAAGAAAACTGATGCATAATAAACCTGTTAATTCAAGATGTAAATAAAATAATTGTTACAGATTAAATAATTGGGGATGAATGAGCTAATGATTTATTATTTGAGGCTTGAAAACTTTTATTTCATGACCTTAGTGCCTTTGTTGTGTGTGTAAAATAAATTCAGAATGTATGTATTCTCTAGAGATTTAGAGCCTCAATGTGAGTGATTGATATCCATGTGTGGTTGGAATGATTTTATGAGTAATGGATTGAGAGCCTGAGGCTACAGTGATGACAGATGCTCATGATGAATGATATATTATACTATGCACATTGGTGTAGGAATTACACATAATGTTCATGATGAGATAAGAACAAGGCTTACTCTTCTATAAATTATAATCTTTCTTAATGCATGCATGAGGGAGAGATTTATAAAATGTTATTTATAAGTTTGTTTATCCAACTTCTTGAGGTAGTTTGGATTTATGCATGAAAAGTAAATCCTTGATGTGACAACCTAGGATGAGTCATAGAGTACCCAAAAATTTATCAAATGGTATATGAAATTAATAAAAGAATGTGGTTGGTTCTTGATGTTTATAATGATGATGACATACTTGAGAGTTTAAGGAGAATAATTATAGTGTTGAAGGCACTGTCTTAAAGTATTAAAGTATTAATAGTTTAAATGAAAATGGATTAATATTCATTAATGGGTAATTAATTAATTAATTTAGAACCTTGAGGCTTATATGAATGTTGAGATAAACACCATAAAAATGGTAGTTAGGGATCCAATGTTACGGTAGATGTATATGAATCCAAGTCTAGGTAGTTTCCCTTAGTGTGGTTTATGCATGATACTATTGTATAATTTCTAATTTCACATGCTACCTCACCCATGTCGTTAGGGGACCAAACACCCAGATGTTTTGTTGGGTGTTTTCCCCAACATCTAGGATGACAAGGGAACAAATGGTTAACTTCTCCCTCTCCCAAGCTCCCTACTTAGCTATAGATACGAGTAGGTGTATCCCGATCTATAACGACTTACAATATAGCATACATTCCCACTCAGGCTGTGATGGATCTCAGTTTTACTATAAAATTATCTGAGGGGTTTAATGGATTTAGGTATAATATATACTAGTATCAGATCATGGCGGATCTTAATTCCCATAGGTGTACGTACATGGGCTGTGATGGCTTGCGATAGAATGCATTTACATAGGCTATAGTGGTTTCTAGGAAAACACTTGGTTATAGATGGAATGATGATGAGGTGGATATATAGACTGATTCCAACAAGAGATGTTGGGTCATGCACATGATTTAGGAAGGTATGATGAAGTCTCGACTCACATCAGAGATGTGTTGACTTATGGAAGGGATGAGCACAAGATATGTGGCATTGGGGTGTGAGAGGGATAAACATGGGGGGAAGTGGAAGCTGTGTACCTTTATATATATATGTGTGTGTGTGTGTGCGGGTGTGTGCATGTGTGTGCGTGCGTGTTTTCAAAAAAAGATCAACTTGCTTCTATGCGTTATTTGATAAGTGAGCCATAGTTAGGATTGGAAAATATATATTAACTTACTCGTGATGAGTTGGTTTCATTTATATATCCATTGGGATTTATTATGCTTCATTATAATTTTTCATGAGAGGTTCAAGGAGAATCCTATTGAGTATAAATGCTTTCTCACCCAATGTATATATAAACTATTTTTTCCTGGTCATCATGAGCTCATTAATGATTGAGTTGGGAGTTACTAGCTTGGGGAGTTGTTTAAGAGCTGTTGGAGCTTTCTGATCACTACCAAGAATCTTATATTGGGATTTTTAGTTGTTTTAGTTCACTACCACAAAACAGAATTTTATCTGCACTAAAAAAGGCCTATATCAGTGCTAAAAAATGATGTTAATCGAGCCGCTATTAGGGGGTCCCCTTTATCATCTCTATTCGAATATCTAATAAAGTCACCATTTATCATTGCTTCAATTAGAACTGATAAAGGTGGACCTTTATCAGTACTAACTGAAGCGCTGATAAGGACTTCCCTATCTAGGCGTGCTGTTTATATAACAGCACACCCAACAACCTGAAAAAAATAAACAACACCCAAACAACAGAATAAAATAATCAAACCAACAAAAATAACCTGCATAAACCAGCAAAAACCTGCTCAAAAATAACAACTCATAGTATATACAAAAGAACCACATACACGATTCAAATGATAAAAAAAAGAAACACACACAAAAGTTTGGAAAATAATGCTATATAAATTTAATTGACATCAAAAATACAAAAATATTCACTCATATTATATACCAAAAAAAACACTTCTATATACATTTTGAACAATGTTTTATAAAATTACATTTACAAATATCAAACAAAAAGATTAAAACATTAATGTTTTCTCTTTTGACGTTAGTGGTCCCCTCTAAAAAATGTCCTATAATGGTAATAGTCATAGAAAAAATCATCCCAACTCGAGAAAAAGGTTCCACCTATATAAGAAAAAAAATATTATGTTAGTAATACTATAAAGAAATAAAGTAAACATTAATATGAAGAATATTTTAAAAAAATGTCAATTTTTTAAAAAAATGACACATTTGAAGTTAAATTGGTCACACCGTGATTATATTGAGGTGAGGTTGATTCCTACTCATCAAAAATGACCGATGGATCATTTTCCTAAAGTATCAAAATAATCAGAATGCATTTCCTTAGTTTTTAGTATGTCAGTTGTGTTTTTTTACTAAAATGTCATTTCAAACTGAAAACATGAAATTTGGGTCATACCGGTTGCATCATGCATCAGTTTGATGTGATACTACTTTATACACATCACAAAGGACTTAAAAATTTCTTTCCTTAATTTGGAAGAAAATCAGAGTGTGTTTTCTTAGTTTTCAGTGAGTGACACATTTTGAGTTTAAATGTCAATTTTAAACTGATAGTGGACACTTTTAGTCATACCGGTCACACCATTCGTCATATTAGGTGGGGTTTATTCCTACTGGTCACAACTGACTCATGGATCATTTTCCTAAAATATCAAAACAATCCAAATGAATTTGCTGAGTTTTTAGTATGTCAGTTGTGTTTTTTACTTGAATTAATGTCAATTTTAAATAACAAGACACATTTGGATTCATATCGGTGACACTGTGCATCAGATCAAGGTTCAGTTGATTCCTACACATCACAAATGACTGATAGATAGTTTTCCTAAAGTATCAAAACAATTGGAATACATTTCCTTGGTTTTCAGTATGTCAGTTGTGTTTTTTTACTAAAATGTCATTTCAAACTAAAAACATGAAATTTGAGTCATACTGGTCACATCGTGCATCAGTTTGATGTGAGACTACGTGATACACATCACAAAGGACATAAAAATTTCTTTTCTTAATTTGGAATATAATCAGAGCGTGTTTGCTTTATTTTCAGTGAGTGACATGTTTTGAACTAAAATGTCAATTTTAAACTCATAACATACACTTTTAGTCATTCTGATCACACGATGCATTGGATTGAGGTGGGGGTTGATTCCTACATGTCACAACTAACTCATAGATTATTTTACTAAAGTATCAAAACAATCCAAATACTTTTGTTCATTTTTCAGTATGTTAGTTGTGTCTTTTTACTTGAATTAATGTCAATTTTAAATAACAAGACACATTTGGAGTCATACCGGTGACACCGTGCATCAAATTGAGGTTCAGATGATTCTTACACATCAAAAATTACTGATGGATCATTGTACCAAAGTATCAAAATAATCAAAATGCATTTCCTCAGTTTTCAGTATGTTAGTTGTTCTTTTTTTACTAAAATGTCATTTCAAAACGAAAACATGAAATTTGAGTCATACGGTCACATCGTGCATCAGTTTGATATGAGATTTCTTGATACACATCAAAAAGAACTTAAAAATCATTGTCTTTAATTTGTAATACAGTCAGAGAACATTTTATTTTTTGTCAGTGAGTGACATATTTTGAACTAAAATGTCAATTTTAAACTCATAATAGCCACTTTTAGTCATACTGATCTCACGATGCGTTGGATTGAGGTGGGGTTGATTCCTACATGTCCCAACTAACTCATGGATTTTTTTACTAAATTATCAAAACAATACAAATGAATTTGATTAGTTTTTAGTATGTCAGATGTGTTCTTTACATGAATTAATGTCAATTTTAAATAACAAGACACATTTGGAGTCATAACAGTCACACTATGCATCATATTGAGATGAGGTTGATTCCTACACATCAAAAATGACTGATAGATCATTTTAATAAAGTATCAAAACAATTAGAATTTATTTCCTCGGTTTTTAGTATGCCAGTTGTGTTCTTTTACTAAAATATCATTTGAAATTGAAAACATGAAATTTGAGTCATATCGATCTCATCGTATGTCAATTTGATGTGATACTTCTTGATACACATCACAAAGGAATTAAAAATCATTTTCCTTAATTTTTAATATAATCAGAACATGTTTTCTTTGTTTTCAGTGAGTGATAGTTTTTGAACTAAAATGTCAATTTTAAACTCATAACGAACACTTTTAGTCATACTGATCACATGATGCGTTAGATTGTGATGGGGTTGATTCATACACATCACAAATGACTCATGGATTTTCTTCCTAAAGTATCAAAACAATCCAAATGTGTTTTCTCAGTTTTCAGTATGTCAGTTGTGTTTTTTTACTTGAATTAATGTAAATTTTAAATAACAAGACACATTTGGAGTCATACTAGTGACACCATGCATCAGATTGAGGTGTGGTTGATTCTTACATGTCACAAATGATCGATAAATCATTTTCCTAAAGTATCAATGCAATCCAAATGCATTTCCTCAGTTTTCAGTATGTCAGTTTTGTTTTTTTACTAAAATGTAATTTCAAATGAAAACATGCAATTTGAGTCATACCAGTTGCATCGTGCGTCGGTTTGATGTGAGACTAATTGATACACATCACAAAGGACTTAAAAATCGCTGTCCTTAATTTGGAAGACAATCATATCATGTTTTCTTTGTTTTCAGTGAGTGATATATTTTGAACTAAAATTTCAATTTTAAACTCATAACAGACACTTTTAGTCATACTGATCACATGGTGCGTCAGATTGAGGTGGGGTTTATTCCTATACATCACAAATAACTCATGGATTGTTTTCATAAAGTATCAAAATAATCTGAATGTGTTTTCTCAATTTTCAGTATGCAGTTGTGTTTTCATACTTGAATTAATTTCAATTTTAAATAACAAGACACATTTGAAGTGATAATGGTCTCACCGTGTGTCGAATTGAGGTGCGTTTGATTCTTACATGTGAAAAATGACTCATAGATCATTTCCCCAATGTATCAAAACAATCAGAATTCATTTCCTCAGTTTTCAGCATGTTAGTCGTGTTTTTTTACTAAAATGTCATTTCAAACAAAAAACATGCAATTTGAGTCATACTGGTGGCATCATGTGTCGGTTAGATGTGAGACTACTTGATACATGTCAAAAAGGACTTAAAAATCTCTATCCTTATTTTGGAAGATAATCAGAACAAGTTTGCTTTGTTTTCAGTGAGTGACATGTTTTGACTAAAATGCCAATTTTAAACTCATAACAAACACTTTTAGTCATACTGATCACATGGTGCATCGTATTAAGGTGGGGTTGATTCCTACACATAAAAAATGACTCATTTATTTGTTTTCCTAATGTATCAAAACAATATTAATGCATTTTCTCAGTTTTCAGTATGTTAGTTGTGTTTTTTTACTTGAATTAATGTCAATTTTAAATAACAAGACACATTTGGAGTCATACCAGTCACACCGTGCGTCAGATTAAGGTGAGGTTGATTCCTACACATCAAAAATGACTGATAGATCATTTTCCTAAAGTATCAAAACAACCAGAATTTATTTACTAGGTTTTCAGTATGTCAGTTGTGTTTTTTTACTAAAATGTCTTTTAAAACCAAAAACATGAAATTTGAGTCATACCGGTTGCATCGTGCATCAGTTTGATGTGAGACTGCTTGATACACATCACAAAGGACTTACGAATTGCTATCCCTAATTTGGAAGAAAATTGGAGCACATTTTTTTTAGTGAGTGACATGTTTTGAACTAAAATGTCAATTTTAAACTCGTAATATACACTTTTAGTCATACTGATCACACAATGTGTCAAATTGAGGCGGGGTTGATTTCTAATTGTCACAACTAACTCATGGATTGTTTTCTTAAAGTATTAAAACAATACAAATGTTTTTATTGGTTTTTAGTATGTTAGTTGTGTTTTTTACTTGAATTAATGTCAATTTTAAATAACAAGACACATTTGGAGTTATACCGGTCACACCATGCATCGTATTGAGGTGAGTTTGATTCCTACACATAAAAAATGACTGATAGATCATTTTCCTAAAGTATCAAAACAATCAGAATTCATTTCCTTGGTTTTTAGTATGTCAGTTGTGCTTTTTTACTAAAATTTCATTTCAAACCGAAAACATGCAATTTGAGTCATATCGGTCACATCGTGCATCGATTTGATGTGAAACTACTTAATACAAGTCACAAAGGACTTAAAAATTACTGTCCTCAATTTGGAAGATAATTAGAGTGTATTTTCTTTGTTTTTAGTGAGTGATACTTTTTGAACTAAAATTTCAAATTTAAACTGATAGCGGGCACTTTTAGTCATACCACTCACACCCTTCATCGGATTGAGGTGGAGTTGATTCTTAAATGTCACAACTAACTCATAGATCATTGTTCTAATGTATCAAAATAATAAAAATGTTTTTTATTGGTTTTTAATATGTCAGTTGTGTTTTTTTACTTGAATTAATGTTAATTTTAAATAACAAGATATATTTGGAGTCATATCGGTGACACCGTGTGTCATATTGAGGTGCAGTTGATTCCTACACGTCGCAAATGACCGATAGATCAATTTCATAAAGTATCAAAACAATCCGAATTCATTTCCTTAATTTTTAGTATGTTAGTAGTGTTTTTTTACTTGAATTAATGTCAATTTTAAATAAAGACATATTTAGAGTCATACAGATGACATTGTGAATCAGATTGTGGTGCAGTTGATTCCTACACATCAAAAATAACTCATAGATCATTATCCTAAAGTATTAGAACAAATTTTAAGTACATTTTTTGCCTGAAAATCAATTCACCCTTTCCTCTGAAACCTAAAAAAGAGACCTGACCTTCTCAATATGCTCAATCAACCCAGTTTAGAAAGATTACGGAAAAACCTTTGATCCCTGTACGGTTGACATGGAATAAAATACTCCTTCCACAACATAGATTTAGTCGGACCAGTGAAGAACCAACTTCCATATATTCAGGACCTCCAAATGAATATATGATTGTTGGTTCTTCACTGATTCGACTAAACATGGGAACATCCAATGTTGTAGATTGAATCAATGTTTTTTGGATAAAAACACTTTTTGTTGTTGAAAACGAGAGCAGTGAAGTAAGTTCTTGTTCCCATTATGTCTCGAGACATCACAACAAAATCAAGGGATGGGGAAACCCCTTCTAGACACTTGTTTTCTTTTGTGGTCTATCAAACAAAGAGAAATATAAGGCAAACAAGATTATTAAAGTTGAAATTATTTAAGAAGTTTACCATCTTCAATCTATTTTTGTATTTTCTTCCATCAGGTATGCTGCCCATTTGTTTCTAAGAATATCTATTTCGTTTTGTGAATATGACTCTTTTCAAAAGTCATGGTATTACTAAAAAAATATCAATACACAAATAATTAATAATTATTTTAACTGAAATAGTAATTTTCTTCAAAAATACCTCTTCCGGGATGTTGATTTGTTCATGGAATACGATCAATTTCATAAATTTAAAAACATAATAACCACAATATTTATCATTTATTTGTTCCATTCACTGCAGAATCATTGAGAAAAATAATTAATTTTTTATATGTGTTTGGATAATAAAATATTATTATATATACCCTGATTTTTATCCAGTCGTAGTACTTTCCATGTTTCTTGTCCTTTTTCCCTTGTCCTTATTCCATGATGTAGACGATAGTCATGCACCGCCCTATCATAACATAATCCTCATTAAAAAAATATAAATTATATAACTATATGTTTATTTCTAAAATGTTGGATGTAGTGTATTACAAATTGAATAATTCCATCATTTGTGGTTGGTTTTTTAGATATCCATGCATGAATCCAAGAGACAAATCTTTGAAGTATCCAAATTGACCGCAATGAGCATCCAATGCTACCTAAAAACAAAAAGGAATAATTAATGAAAAAAATTAAAATATATTTGATATGATTAAATTGTACAGTATTACCACTACATCATTGGTATTAAGAAGAGTTTGTCATCCCTAATTTTTTTGTTAAACAATTTGAGCAGGCCTACCACTATTTCACCCGCTTTCTTGGAATTTATATCTGTTAGTGTTGTATAGGTGACATGAGGACTAACGAGTCCAAATTTTTGTTCATGAGGGAATCCCTTCAATTGTTTTTCATATATACACCTGTGAAAAATATGAAATGTATTTAGTCATAATTATCATATTATATAATCTTTTGGAAAATCAAATCATGAAAACATACCTCATGTAAACATTTAAAACTGAGATGCCTAACCATTCATTGTCAATCATTTCAGTTTCACTCTCAACACCAATGAAGTACGGATCTTCCCCTATATATATATTTGCTTCAAAACCAATTATGTGAGTACCACCATCTTTCATCTTCGTATCTACATGAGCCTTCAATGATAATAAATGTGGATATAGAATAGGGGGGTTAAGGTTCTTTGGGTAGATCGCTTTGATCGGTTTGTTGATCCTTGAGATGGTTTTGAACCGGTATTTCATTTCACCCCCTTCCCTTTGTCAGTCTGTAAAAACATGCATCAGTTCAGACATTTTTTTATTAAAGGTTTAAGTTTTATCTTGAAAATTAAATTGGAAATGAATACCTCATTGTTGACATGTGTTTTTACAAGATGTGATGACCATGTAATGAATTTTCCAAGAGATTGTTCGACCATATGACTATCTGCATCATCAATTGGAACAAGTAGCTCATCACTTAGCTCTAGGGCTACAATAATTGACACTCTGACATGACCTATCAAAACTGGTTTGTTGTGTAGCATTTCATTATGGATATTGAACACTGTAGCCCTCACTACAATGTTATGGGAGCGTGTTGATAGATATAAATCACAGTCATTTTCACCCTATAGAATATCAATACAGGAAAGGTATCAGTGTCTACTTTCCATCTAATTCACATTTCATAGAAACAATTATTAGAAAATTGACTACCTCAGTTAAGAATTGTTTTTTAGGGGAATGGATCACATCAAAACTGGTGGGGTTGGGGTGGGATCTTCACTCATGTGTTGTTATTGAGTTGTTTCTTCTCTTTTCCTCCCCCTATAAAACTTCCTACCATCTCTCTTTGGTATTGTAATTATTCTTAAAACATAGCTAATATTTCTCTCATCCTTTTCATTTCCTTAGTTTGATCCTCCGCTTGTTTTTTTTTCCTCAAAATATGTTTTAGCGTGTCACCCCAAAACCTACACCTCTAATGCAACCATACTTTTTTGGATGATTTAAGGCCACTGAAAGTATGTCTGCATCCGATGTGGGTGTTGTTGATTCTTGTGACTATGTAAGATAGAAAATATAGGAAAATAAGTAATCATTATTATGTGATAGTGATTTAAATCAAAAGAAATTTTTATTATGTCATACTTACATATGTTTCACACACTTTTTTTTTGTGTTTTCATCTATTAGTTTTCAATCTTTAGTTACACACGTCTCCTTCCATAGAACATGGCATGGGATGGAAGTGGTTGTGGATTTAGACTCTTAAAGATGCATATAAACTAAAGAACATAGTTATTGTGTTTTTTATGTCACATTAAAGTATTATAATATATTTAAAATACGTACCAATTTCTTTTTTCAAGTGATGCATATCTCATCCTTGATTTACAGTAAGGATACATTGGTTTTGATTCCCGTTGTTTATTTTTATCACTCATTTGTTGTTTCATAAATAAAACACTGTCAATCAATGTGATAAATATACGTACCATCAAAAAATGTATTACCTAACACAATGTACCTGAAAATACTACTTCACACGATGGCCAGTAAATGCATCCCACGATGCTTGGGTTATCAGGTGTACATAAATAAGAGGTGGGTACGGTTTTATTTTCCCTTTAGCATATTTAAGATGATATTTTGTTAAATGTGTGAAAAAAACCCTATGAATCCTTCCATAAACCCTTAATACATAGTCTTTGTGCGATTCATCTACTATAAATTAACTTTTAAAGAGATGATGAAGTGTAAGTCAATGTTTCATTATTTAATTTTTAGTAAATTAAAAAAATGATATCATAATGTTACCATAATATCTCCCCACATAATTGTCTTAATCTTAGACACAAAATGGTTCTATGAAGTTACATCAATAACCATGCATTTCCGAGTGACGATTCCAATGTAACTACTGAACATGGACTTTTTAGGGTTAACATGTTGGCCTCACTTATTCTATCTAATCTTGTATTTGATGTCTTTCTCTTTAGCCTTAGTGATTTTTGATAATACCATCAAACTATGGCGCTCCTATTTTTTCTATGTCGCTGGTGTTTCAACACCTTTAATTTCCTTAGATCCACCACCATCAATATGTTCCTTTGGATAAAATTGGATAGCATCAACATGTGAAGATGGTGGTTGTACCTCTACACTGGGAGCATCAACAGGTTGAGAAACATGTTGTTCGTCTACACTTCGAGCAATAATAGGTTGAGAAACCTATTTTACTTGGGGATTAGGATCATCATCATGTACAAAATTCATTATCTAAAAAAGTGGTTTAACATTTAATTCAGATAATATAAAATTAGCAGCAAATAGATATTAACATAAGGCAACAGGTTGAGAAACCTATTGTTCGTATGCACTGCGAGCATCAACAGGTTGCGAAACCTGTTGTGCATGGGGATTGGGAGAATAATCACATGAAAAAGTAATTATATGAAGAATTGGTTTAACATTTAATTTATATAACATAAAAGAAGTAGTGAACATATATTAGCATAAAGTAAAATGATGTATATTAGAGAAAATATAACCTGATTATTATACTCTCTTTTTTAAAGGTTAAAGGTATTTGATCCCTCTATAAACTATCCAAATCTTTTCATTGTGGTCTTTTATAATGTACAAAACTCTATCTAAACTAGGACCGCTGCAAAATGATTGCAACGTCCGAATGAAAGGGTTATCCTACTTTGAATTTTCATCCGACTCTTCAGTGGTTTTGGTTGATAACAAAACAATTGACCAATTTTGGTTTGCGGGATTTGGAACATAAAATACTTTTACTTTCTATGATGCCATTATAAATGGTTCTTCTTTGTACCCTTCCTTATTGAAATCAACTTTCACAAATCCCAACTCATCTATTTTAACAGAACTTCTATTATCAACCCGCTTGTATTGAAAAATCAGCACTCGGAATGTCGTATAATCCAACTCCCATATTTTTTGACGATGCCAAAATATAACATATTCACATCAATTGGATTTATGTCCTTATCAACAGAAACATGAATCGCTTCAACCACAAGTGTAATTCCACTATTCTATCTGGTACTATCTTCATCATTTTCATTAGTATAGAATGTATAACCATTAATTACATAAGCATTTTAAGACAATACATACACACTTGGTCCTCTGGCTAGCCATCAAAGTCATTCTGAAATTGAGTATTGTTTTTTATTTTACTCCCTAAAAATATGGTCCTAAAACCATCCTATAAACTGTTTATTATGTTTATTTGATATATATTTTTTATCCCTTAATGGATTCGAATGCCTAAGAATTTCTTTGCGGGTTTCAACATATGGGTCAACATCCAAACTGTTATGAAAAACATAAAGGTGATCCTGCTCCCGATCTATAATATTGATTGTAAAAACAACCTTTATATAAATTCATTTATTTTAAAGTCACCCAGTGTGACAAGATTTATTTAGACCAATTATTTTCACACCAGACAGGTATTCGGTACAGAATTTAACAGCTTCCTCAACAATATATCACTCTACAATACAACCCTCTGGCCGACTTTGATTTTTGACACACCCTTTCAAAATCTTCATATACCGTTCATTGGGGTACATCCAACTATAGTTCATAGGACCACATAGCCAAATCTCTCTCACTAAGTGAACCATCAAATGAACCATCATATCAAAGAATGTCATCGAAAAAAATGTTTCGAATTCACATAATATGATGACAATTTATCTTTCCATAGTCATAAATTTCGTTGGGTCTATAAATTTTCTACATATAGATTTTAAGGAGAAATATAGCTTCATTAATATTTGATGGAAATTCTTGGAAAAAATGCAATGTAAAGCTATAGTAATTAGATATTTCATCAAAACATGGTAGTCATATTATTTCATATTTTTTAACTTTAAATCGTGCATTGACATGATGTTCGTGATATTTGATGAATAACCTTATAGAACATTTATGTCATTCAATAAGTTAAAAAACCTATATTTCTCATGCTCAGAAAGTGTGTAAGCAACAGGAAGAAGAAATTTTCGTTTTTCACCCTTCACTGGTGCCAACTCATCTTGTATTCCCATATAAACCATGTCTAACCTAGCCTTAATTCCATCCTTTGTTTTTCCAGGTGCATTTATCAACATGATGATGACACTATCATATAAATTTTTTTCAACATGCATAACATCAAGAAAATTTTTGACGTACAAACAATTCTAGTATGGTAATTAAAAAAACTGATTTCTTTTTCTAACTAGTTTTCATAAGGTTTTTCCAAATCAGTTTACCAAAAGCAGTGTCCACATGTTTAACTTTATCAAACAATTGATCAAATGTTAGTGGATAAGGTGGTGTACATTCTTTAGAACTTCCATCGAATGATGCCATTCAAGATCGGTACTTATTTCATTAGGGTAGAAATCTACGATGTCCTAGAAACACATTTTTTGATGAATGTTTCAACCTAATTGATTAAGTACCTTGTTCACAGATAGGACGCCCAAGAGTTCCTTTAATGCTATATCCTAACAAATTTCCATAATAAGGAATGTAATTTATCATCCCGTAAAATATGGATCTCAACGTGAAATCTTCATTTCTATTAGCATCATATATCATAACACCTAAATCCCACAATAATTTCAAATCCTCGATCAATGAAGCCATATAAACATCAATATCATTACCTGATTGTTTTTTCCTAATATAATCATAGATAACATGATCTGTTTTCATTTCATGCATAAACATGGTGGAATGTTATAACTGGCCATATACTACGAGTGCTTCTTTGAAAACCAAAAGGATTCACTCCATATGTAGATAACACAAAATGAAGGTTTCTCGGATCATTTCCAAAGTCAGGATACTCATGATCAATTATCTTCCACCAAGGAGAGTCTATTGGGTGCCATAGTTTTCCATCTTTATTTATTCTATCCTAATGCAATTTCAACTTCCCTATAGTCTCCTCACTTCTATATAGGCGCATAAACCTTGGAATTATTGGAAAGTACCTTGAAACTTTTGTAGGACCGAATTCATCTTTCTTGTATCGAGAAGTACCACACTTTGGGAATTCTCTAAGTGATTTTTGGTCCTTGTGAAATAGTATATAGACATTTGGCCTAGAATGTATTCTTTAAGATATTATACCCATAAAGAATATCATTCGTTTGGTGTCGTATGTTTGGCTCGGGAGCTCATTATCTTTTGGGATCATGTCATTCAAGAGAGCAAGTAATTCCGTAAAACTAGATTCACTCCATTCGTTTCCTAATTTCAAATTATACAGCTTTAGTATGGATGAAAATGTTTTATATTTAGTGCAACCATCATACAATGACATCTTTTCACAACTCTTTAACTGCTCAATTTTTTTGGGAAATCACAATGTTCATCTTCAACTGTCCTTGTCATTTCCTTAATATGATCTTTACCATCATTCACATCTGTAATAATGTCCTTGATACAATATTATTCATTTTCAACACTTGTAATCATATCAAATGATCCATAAAATTTAGTGTTATCCCAGTAACTAGCTACATTATATTTTCCACCATGTTTATTCCAACATTTTTAACTTCGGTCTATTCCATGACAGATCAAGTGTTCTTACAACTCCTCTAGACTAACTTATATTGAATAAAAAAATAGTAAACATAGACAAAGTATTTGAGAAGGATCATATGCATTATATTTTGCAAACTTGATGAACTATTTCACTCCATATTTATAATATTTTGTCAAATGATTGTCATCCATCCATTCTTTATTCATATTCATCCTATTTGATTCGGTGATATTAATACTTAACAAAATAAATACACAAAAAATTTATATAAAAATCAACCAAGTCAAAAAAAGTTATAAACTTTAAATCTTCTTTGAAAACTATTTCTAAAATCACAGTTGAAAACCTATTAAAAAACCAACAATTTACACAAATTCCTCTTTAAAATAACAAACCCTTTTTAAAATAAACCAATTAGTTCTAAACATCCTTTATAAAAACCCCAATTATTTTTTAAACTATTTAAAGCAATTTAAAACCAAAAAGGGTATGTTGAACACATATAATTTTTTAAGAAACACTTCAAAACACTTGAATCATTTTAAAAGTGAACCCCTAAAAAAATCACTAGATGCCATTGTCACATCCCTTTATCTATCCAATGCAAATTATTGATGGATTAACGCCTTATATGTCTCATGACACCCCCTATCTAGTTCTGATCACTAGTTTTTAGTGTTCCTCCCATCAACCTTATGGATTGTCCAACCCATAATTGGTGGGTGAACTCCTTTTCCAGTGTTCCGACCCCCCACTGGCTACTCAAAACCATATTCACATTTAAATTTATGATTAGTGATTAACACCATCACACTCACCCATGAAAATTTAAACTTGCAAACTTATTCACATATATTATTATGAGTATATCTTAATGTAATCACACTCATTATTTTTGAACCTATAAACTTACTTACCTATTCACACAACATTTATATATCATGATACATAAATTTGTTTTCAACTTGAAAATCAAACATTCAATATCTCATAAAGAACCTATATCAACTGTGGAAAATAAATTCACAATGAAGAAGGGAACTGTGTGATCAAGGAAAAATATAATAGTAAAAAAAAATATTAATAGTTACACTAATAAAATAATCATAAGGGGATGTAATCAATATAATAATTTAATCCTCTATATAGAACCACTGATCAAGGAACAAAATTTCATGGGATATACCCTAGGTACAAGTGTGTGACAATCCAAAATAGAACTATAACTACATGGACCAACAACTAATATATGTTTCATCCAACAATAACATGATCCACCCAATTAAACCATACTTAACTCATCATAATGTAACCTTCCCACTAGACTTGTCTTAAACACAAATAGGGGAACCATATAAGTGTGTGTACCAACTAGGGTAACATGAATCAAGACCTCCCACCTAGACACCCAAGTTACCATAATCAAACAACCATGGAGGTGAGAAATAAATCAAGATAATTACTAAAAAAATGTCTCACACCTCACCTCCAACACCATCACATATAACATCCCCTTTTCACATCATACATCCATCATATAAATAATAAATAACCCATAACTGGGGAAATAAGTATAGGGGAACTCATTGAGGGTCACATGAGAAATAATCCATTTACTTTTTAAAGTGAAAAATGGGTCTTTACATGAAAACCAACTTAGTATGTAGAGTCTCACTCCCCTTCTTTAAAGTCTCATCATTTCAATGATTTTGGAAGCACTTGAAAAAATCCCTTTTTACTTCCAAAAAATTCTCCATGAAAATGGAAAATTCCTTCAAAAAACCAAAAAAGGCATAAGACCTAAATTTAATATAAAAAACATTTAAATGAACCTGCGAACCTTTTAAAATATTATTTTTATGAGAATTAATCTAATTTAAAAATAGTACATAGAATTATTATGAAAAACCCCTTATGCGAAGCCTATAATTTAAGAAAGAAATTTATAATTTCATCCAAGAACCTATACATTACTATAATTTAATTGAAAATAAATTTATAATGTATACACATTCTATGAATTATAAAATAAATGAAGAGAAAAGAATCACTTACTTTAAACTGAATGGAAACCAATACACAACTTGCAACCTTCCATGGAAAACACTCAAAAAACCTAAAGCCCTAAATCTGCATGAAAAATGAATTTTATTTTCTGGAAGAAGGAGAAACCTATGGTAAATAGAGAAGAGAAGAGGGATGGGGGAGATAAAGGAGAAAGAGTGGGAAGAATGATTAAAATGTAAAATAATTGTTTTATTAAATAATTAAAAAAATCACATATCAAAAACTTAATAAATAATAGAATATTATAATTCTAATTTTCCAAAATAAATAATATCATAATAACATATAAATTGTGACTAAAATATCACTACATGGAAAAAAAATCCTAAGATGATAAATATAAGTGAAAATACAAACCTTTTCACAAATTTTTTTCAAACATTGAAGTGAAAATTATATTTAATTTTTTTAAAGGGAAATAGATTACTATTGAAAAAATTATTATAAATAGTTCCTAATAAAAAGTTATTAAATAGACACAAAGGTTTTAAAAATGAGAAGTAAAAATAATTTATTTATTTTTACTTTTAATAGAATCCTTAATAATTGAAAATTGAAAAAGACATAATGTATTAAATAAATGAAGTAAAAATACATTGATAAATTTTACATTTAAAAACATTCATCGATAATGGAAATTTGAGAAATTTATAACATTTTTAGTAAATGAAGTTGAAATAATTTGAATAATTTTACTTTTAAATATATTTTTTATAATAGAAACATAAAAAATACATAATTTTTTCTATAAAAGAAGTGGAAACACATTGAAGACATTTAATTTTCAAATGAATATTTGATAATACAATCATGAAAAATGCATAATAGTAATAAAAAAATTTGGAGTGGATGATAAAATTTTTATTTTTGAATGTATGGAAAAAATATTTTGAATTTTTTGAAATAACCATGATGAAAACCCACATTGAATTGAAATTTTTTAAATAAACCAATTCAAAATATGGTATAGGCAAATTGAATTTTACCAAATATAACTAGTTTACAAACAAGGACCACCAAAAAACATGATTTTCAGTAGTGTGTTTAGCCTGTACAATTCACAACATCACCATAAATATGAAACTGTAATAAGTGAACCCAATGAGAAAGAGGAGAAAACTAATCATGGAGGTGTGGTTCAGTATGCGGCGAAGGTGCGTTCGTGGTGTGGGAGAGGTGAGGCAGAGGAGAGGCGTGACGAAGGAGAGGCAATGGCAGAGGAGAGTCGCGGTGAAGGAGAGGCACAATGGAGGAGATCCACTGGTGGAGGAGAGACATGGTAAAGGAGAACCGCATGACAAAGCTCGGTTCGTAGTGATGGAGGAGTCGATAGATGAGGAGGAGGAGGAGGTAGAGAGGAAGGAGGAGAGGAGGCAGTGGTGGCAGGAATTAGCTTCCATGAGATCTTGAGGGGTGCAAGGAAGGAGGAGAATGTTAGGGTTTATTTATAAAACTTGGCAACACTTTTATTAGCGCTAGATAAAAAACACTGATAAAACATGCCTTTATCATCATTTTTTTAGTACTGATAAAACATGCCTTTATCAGCACTTTTTTAGTGCCGATAAAGGCTCATCTTTATCAGCGCTAAAAAAGCGCTTATAAAATTATGTTTTATCAGTGCTACAATTGAAAGTACGGATAAAACATGATTTTACCAGCGTTTTTTAATTAATGTTGATAAAACATATCATTTATTCATAATTATAACATTATAACCAATATATTTATTACATTTATAATTTTATAAATATATATAATTAATATATTTATTATAATTTAATAATTAAAATTAAAATTAAATAAATAAATAAAAATATATATATTTATGTTTGCGTTTATGTATAAATCATAATTAAATATATATATAATTTAAATTATAATTAAATATATATAAATATAAATTGATATATTAATTTTAATTTTAATTTCATAAGTATTTAAATATATATATATATATATATATATATATATATGTCTTTGTCTGTGTATATATTCATTAAATACATATATTTATAAATAAATATATTCAAAAGGTATTCATAAATATATATTTATCATTTTAAAAAATATTTTTAATTTTATAATTATTTAAAAATATTTATATTTAATTAGTTATATATAATTATAATTATATATAATATATTTAAAAAGTATATAATTATATATAACTAAATATTTATATTTTTAAATATAATAAATACATTTATTGTTTATTTGAGTATATTTATCATGATTTTAAGTATTTATTAGAAGATAAAGCTTCATATATATAGGAAATGAATGAATACACCATGTATATATAGTACTATAATATATATGGCCAACATTAGGGTAAACAATGAACATATATTCATGAGAATATGAACGTACGCATCAATTAATACATTCATTTGGAAACATAAATTTATTTATTTATATATATATATTTAATAAGTATTTGTATACACATATATATATTAAAAAGTATTTATATATAATATTATAAACATATAGTATAATAAATATATAATAAAGATATAATTAAAACTAATAAACATAATAAACATAAATAAAACATAAAAACAGTAAACATAATAAACATTAATTTTTTATTTAATGTATACATATAAACATTATTTTTGAATATAATTAAAATATTTTTATATAAATTAATAATATTTTCTATTTAAAACTTTTATCAGCGCTATTATTAATGTTGATAAAGGGGGGACTTTATCAGCGCTAATATTAGCGCTGATAAAGGGTAGATTTATCAAAGATTTTTTCCAACTCTGATAAAAGTCCCCCTTTTATCTGTGCTTTCTAATTAGTGCTGATAAAACCTGAGCACTTCCCTTGCCCGCATTTGTGGTAGTGGTTTATACATTACATTACATTCAAGCATTGGTCTTATCATGTATTTGGATATTTTTTTTATGATGTGGAGTTGATTGGTATTTTCTATCATATCTTATATCCCTTAATTTTACATTGAGGTCAATGTCTCATATGGATGCGATTTATATACCATCAATGCTAGTATCCAACCCATGACTCATTGAAGGTGAACATTGGGGGTAATTATATATATATCTTCATTGTTATCCTAGGATGGGTACCTTTGGAGGTATGGGGCCAAGACATTTACTCATCTGTTATTTATCTCAACACATATATTTTTTAACAAAATCCTATGATAACCAAAATCTTATTTTTCATACAGAAAATCATAATCGGAAAATCTCTCAAAAATATCACTATTATTAAAAGGATAAATAATTATCATTGAGGTTCACTCATTCACGATCCATGATTGATGATATATTATTGTTTTCAAGCTCCCAACTTTCAATTTCAATCCTGAAATAAACACTTTTTAATAGTTATTTTGAATCGATTTTTCTATGGATTAATGGATAATATAAAAATTTAAAAAAATAAGAAGAATGAGTAATGAAAGATAAATGTACTATACTATTAATGAATAATGAAATGGGAGATAAACATATTTACCAACATATTTTAACAAGTAAAATCACACACACACAAAATAAAAATATAGTTGTAATTGAATGGAGATTATACCATTCATCATCATATTTTCATTTTTCATCTGTATTTGAATTTTTTTAATTCATTTATTTTTTTAAAACATTAAAAAATATTTTAAAATAACAATATAAATTTATTATGAAATAACAATTAGACAGAATACTCTTTCTCCAACACACTTAAATGATGCATTTTCCATCATGTATAAGAATACCCAATAAAGATAAATCAAAATAAATAATTAATGGAATGAATTAAATAATAATTTAAATTTCATAATTTCATTTGATTATATCTAATTTTTTTGGGTGGATCATGGTCATGGTCTTATATCATGGCTTAAAAAAATGGTATCTTGGTAGATTTCTAGGGGATTTCAAGAAAAGGTTTAATATATGCATAAGGAGAGGTTATTTGAATAAATTGATTCACAAGTGGATTGAAAATATAATCTATTAATTTAAAACTCACTATGGTTGGGAATTAATGGTCAAAGGTCTAGAAACTCTATAATCACAATCTATGTTGAAAAAAATAGAAATATATATGTTTATATATAACATTGGCATGAATGCTCGGTGCGTACATCATATTTAGAGATGCAGTGTAATTATTTATTTGTACTTTTAGTCTTGTTTTATAGTACATTTTATTATATTTTGAGAAATAAATTTCAAATTTTTAGTATTTTTCAAAATTTTACCTTTTAATGTGTATTTAAGATTAAAAATATTAAGAAGAAATTTTACTAAATATACAAAATGTTGCGCAATCCTAGTACCTCTATTGGGAATAACCATGATATAAGGTAAGTATTCCATGTATTTCAATAAATTTTTATTCCCTTGTTCAATTTTAGTGTGGTATAATGCCACATATCTTAATTAACATCTTAATAATAAGCCATAGAATAATGCATCTGATCACTATTATGGAAGATATAATTTTGTTGTTCTATATTGGCATGGGTCTATCCTAAGATAATTTAATCCAATCCATATAATAGAAATGAAGGAGAAGTCATAGAATAGAAGAATTAGATCCTTAATAAAGATAAATTCATATAATAAATAAAAGATGACAAGAAAAATGGAAAATAGAGATCAACACAATGATATTGTAGATTGAAGGATAATGGATTAAACAACATATACTCTTTATACTTATTATTTTACTTGTATATATATATAGAATAATTGTACATTAGGTACTGATTCTAGGATAAAACTCTATAGAAGATAATTCTTGTGAGAGATGAATGGTGTTTTTTTATTAAATATAATTTTCAAAATTTATGAACACGATTTATAGTGTTCATCTTCTCATAAAAATAAATTTAATGGAGTTTTAATCATTACATGAAAATATTACATATATTTAAGAAAATAAAAGATTAAATGAGAAGTAATGATAAAGTTGAATACTACTTATTATTCTATAAGATCTAAATTAGTCCAAACATTTTTTTAATGATGAAAAAAAATTGAGTTACATGCGGACAATTCCATTCATTGATCAATAATATTTACTAAATTCAATTTTCAAAACTATTCATTAATTTACATATATACTTTCTAATTTATTAATAAACATTGAAATTATTTAAATATCCAAAGAAATGTAAAATTTCAAAGATTCTGAATCCAAAACAACTTTATTTTTATATTTTCATCTAACTATATTATTTTTATTTCATTGAAAAATAAATCAATTTCTATTCAATTTAACTTATAAACGGATTCTTATACATATGTGTGTGTGTGTTTGTATGTATTCATATTTTATAGACTAATTAAAGTAAAATTAATGTGTTTCCCCTATATATTGTGTTATATTTTCAATGATTTAATGTGAAAAGTACCTTCATTATTAATAAGAAGTAGATAAAATAAAATTTTTGGTAAATTAAATTTTTATATGAATAATTTTATTTTTTGAAAATTTCAGTATATTTCGAAAAATAGTAAAATTTTATGAATATATTAATTTAATTAATTATTGTGCTTTAATTTCTAGTGGATGAATTTATTTGAATTAAATTGAAATTAATCAATATTTAATGTTAGTATTAAATCCACTTATGTGGCCATGATAACTATGATTTTGAAATTAATCATGATAAGTTATACTACTAGAAGTAACCGTTGATTCCCAAGAGAAGTATCTTTTAACTCTAATCCAACCTACCATGAAATAAGGTGGAAATAAATTTTAATTCTAAATGGACTGATCATAAGTGTGAAAACTACTAATGTGGATGTGATTTTCAATACATGTATTTATTCTCTCTCATATAATTTACCATTAACATAAAATAAATTTCCTTAAATTTTGAATGTTTATAAGAATATTCCTAAGTGTATCTATAAGAGTCACCTATAATACTTCTATGAGTGTCCAGTTAAGTGTTTGTGAAATTCATTAGAAGTTAAATTAATAACATGATAAATTGGACCTGAATAATATACAAAACTAACCACAATTATTTCAGTAAACATTCAATGGCCATATTTTTTTTAAATATTTTTTTATTTTTGGAATAATGAATTTTGAGTATGAATATATGCAATATTTTATAAATGAATCATAATAACATTATTAAATATAATATAATTTAGTTATGTAAAAAGATTTAAGAATCATAGATAAATAATATTATGATCACATGATGCACAACCTTATCATATTTCATGCATGATAAAAGTGAGGATTATGAGAAGAATATAGAGCATATCAGGAGACATGTACCATGACCCATTTTATTTCAATGAATGGATAACACAACATCTATGTGAAAAAATTTTGAATCTCAATAAACTATTATTGATACTTCTAAAATCCACTTCAAGGATAGTGTACTAGAATATTATTTTACAATAGTATGATTCATATATAAAAGAAAAAAGGATATGGGGAGTCATGAATAGAAAAAGAGGTGAAGATCAAGAGCTGGAGAATAGCGAACATGGAGCTCATAAGAAGAATATATATTAATATACCATTTTATATAAATATAAAAAAATTATGACACACTTTGAGAATATTTATTCTTCTCATATTTTTTATTTGACAATCATTATACTATAATTTTGATGCTTGAAAAATATTTTATATTGAGGCTATGGGAACATAACCTGGACTTCATATAATTTTATTTTAATGATGGATTTAAAATATACCTTTCTTATTCATTCTTAATGATCTATTATCTAAATCATTGATTAATATATTTTAGGGGTAAGATAAACTTTTTATAGAGGAAGTATACCCTTTGTAATATGAACATAAACATAGCTAACCTAATAGTGAGGTTTACTAAATGAACTTTGGAAATATTTGACCATAAATTTTAAAATTTTACATCCATTAATTGATAATTACCCAAAAATTTAATTCCCCATGATTTTATTATTAATTTAATTTCAAATAAATACTATTTTTTATAGCTTATTTCTCATGCAACACTGAACCAAAATAAACCGTGGAATATTTTATTAAGATAAATATAACCACTGAAAAGTATACATTGGATTAGATGGTATAAATATAGTTAACCACATTAAAAAAAATATATATAAAGAAAATTAAAGGATAATTTTAATAATAATTCACTAAGTAAATTCAATTAGTATATCTAAACAACTAATAAAATCATTTTATGTAGAAAAATGTATTTTTTTCAAAAATGTATTTTTTTAAAAAATGTATTTTTATGGGATATGCATTTTGATTTCAAGAAACTAAATATATTATAGTTAGATGATGATAAAATATGTTATTTATATAAATAATATATTACCACTAATTTAATTAAAAATTGATAGGAAATAATAATAAGAACTTTTATTATTTGAAAAAATGTCATTTTTCTATAAAAAATAGTTTTCATTATATTTTATGTTTCCATTTAAAAGTCAATTTCATAAATTTTATAATTTTAATTTTTAAAAATAAAATAATTTTTTCATTTCATCAAAATAATATTAGGTTAAGATGATTTTTTTGGAAAACACTTAAAAGATTGATTTTAGTTAAATATTGAAAAATATCATTTTTATATATACTATGACTTTTATGAAATCATTAGGGTATAAGCATAACTTAAAATTTAATAAACCTTTTTCTTGAACAATGATTTATTTTATATATAAAATTATATATTTAAAAATATTAATTTTAATTTACAAACCTATATTTTACATATTAGAATATAAGTTATATTTTTCTCTAAAACTGTTTTTAATGCATTAAAGATTTATTATTTTAGAATTATTTTTTATCAATTTAAGAAATTTTATCTAACAAAATAGATTTCACATTTAGAATCAAATGGTCCAAATTAAATAGTGTGATTTATTTTATTTTTTGACATAAAAAATAAATTAGTTAGGTAAAAATTAGTTACTATTGTAAAAGTAATAATAATAGAAGGGTTAAATCAGAGGGTAAAAGACAAAAAAACCTATTTAAAATATGTCTCTAAATTAATGTTTAAGAGATTGATAAAAATTTATCTATCCCATATCCATTATTTTCCACTTTTAAAGCTACTTTCATTTAAAAAGAAACATCCCTTTAATATAAAGTAAAGAGTATTTACACAAATTACACTCCTCTCACCTATAAAATGACCCTATAACACCCTTAGGATTATAAAAGGATAATTAATCTTTGGTTTTTGTTTGGGAGTGTTTTTTTATGGTTTTTATGTATTCAAGGTCTTAGGGTGTTTTGGGAATGAAGTCAAGAAGGCACGGAGCGACCTGTAGCTTTTATTGGAAGTTGTAGGGACATCCAATAACTGGTGGGATGGCTAATGGCCTAGGGGGCTAGATAGGGTCACTAAAAATACAACGGGACATGGGTTATCTTGATAGGCCCAATGTATAACTGGTAGAGTCCTAGTAATTTTTTTAAATTGGTTAAAGGGGAAAATTTCCCTCTACCCCCCTTACTTCTCCTCCCCTCTTCTCCCTAACCCCATATATAATAGGAGCATATGGGGGATCCCTCAGAGATTTTTGGTCCCTTATCATATTTTCTTAGGAGTTTTATGCATCATCATTTTTGGTTTATCCCTCTTTGTATATACAATATCCTTTATACCTCAAATCATTGTTCTTCTTTGGTTCTTATTTCAAAAACCATAATTCAATGAATTTAGGGATGATTTCTCAAAACTAATGTATTATGATTGATCTGGGTGGGTTTTTGGGTGGTTAAGATCCTTCAGTATTGAGGTGAGAAGTCTTTATAATTTTATGGAACTTGTAAAAAGTTGTATGACTTTATTTGTATGAGGGGGTGTGTGTAGGAATGTGATACCTCTGCCTTTTATGTTTTCATGAGTGGGTGAGGTTTTTATTGAAGTGGTAGAATCCTTAGAGTTGGAGGGGGTAATATATACATATAAAATGGCATGAATGATCCTTATAATGGGAATGAGTGTAGGGATGTATGTTTAGGTAAATAGGAGTGAAAGGTTCCCTTTTTCATAATATAGGGTTCTGGTATAGAATCCCCTTACGTCTAGGCTTTAGAATTGAAAAATAGGTGCCTTGGAATAGTGATAGATGCAGGGATTATCGCTTGGGTGTTTAGGATCAGAAAGTTTCATTTAGTCTTAGAAAGGACTATAATGACTTGGGTAAGTGGAATAATGGGATTGAGTTGTTTTCTACCTTTATCACTTGAAGTTTTTATGCGAGTTGATATTTGAGTTTTTAAATGGCAAGGGTTAACCTTGAGTACTACAAATTGGTAGGATGTGTGATGAGAGGAGACCATGAGTGTGATAGTTTAGTATTTTAATGATGATGATATTCATAATAGAGCCATTGGGTCATGGACCAGTTGTGATGATTGCATCCATCGTTAGTGATACATTAGATCAGGTAATGGTTGGGTGAGGTTCCCTTGCTTATGTGACTATGGTACATGTTTATGCTTATGCTTGTGATTGTATGTGTCCTCCCTAGAGCTTGTGGGGATGGGATAACATGCTGTATGTGGGATCCCCAGAGTATTAAGGGATGGGCTGATGTGATTGAAAATGGTTTCCCACATTCTTATGAGGATGGGCCAATGTCATTAATGACAGGGCCCTGATGAGGGTATTGGGTTAGGGTGATAGGATAAAAATCCATAAGTGTACAGGGATGGAATGGTGTACTTGATAAGGATGCAGAATGAGTGAAAGGCATGGGCTATGGGTTTTATGTTTTACCATGGAACTGATAGAAATTCCTTTCAGAAATGATTCAAAGTAGGTAGATTCAGGGTTCTTGATGACCTAGTTAGTTCACAATAACCTAGAGGATTATATTTTTAATTATATATTTACTTTTTATCATCATGTAATCTTATATTTGACTACTAAATTTATGATAAGGATGCATTAGTGGTGTCTAAATAGGTTTATACTCACACTTAATGGGAATCTTGATGCACGTACTACCACTTTTGTCAAATATTTTAGTGATGGAATGGACCTTTCTTAGGGTGACTATATAGAAGGATCACGTTTGTCAAGGCAATGTTGTGACAAACACTGGGGTCATCTAGTAGAAATGCCTCTTGTTTATTTATTTTTCCATTGGTTTATTATATTTAAATAATTCACATGTGGGGATATATTGTTTGGATGTTTGGGATATTTTATGCTATATTGTTATAACATGGGATGTTTTTTTTTCATTTTTTAGTTCAACTTTTTTCTCCACAATTTACTATGACTATTCCTTTAGTTACTGTATACCCTGAATGGTTATCTATTATCAAGGGTATAGTCTACCCATTATTTCTCTTAGTTCCTCACCTCTATTTGGGAGTCTCTTGTATATGGGGAGGAATTCATGAGGTCTTGTGGAGTTTCCTCGGCCTAGGCTTGGTGATCCATGTCGGAGTATCACAAAATGGTATCAGTTATTTTATATTGTCTTACCATTTGAGACTTAGTAGATATGATATAGGGAACTATTGGGACATGGTATGGAACTTTTTCCTGGAAGTAATTCACTTATTTATTAGGGATGTGCATGTTTCTAGGTGTGGGATTGAGATTTTGGTTTATGTTCTCACAGTTTATAGATTTTACCTCAAGCAATGGACATATTTTTAATATTTCTGATTTATGAGACTTTATCTCTTGGAATGATTGGTTGGATTGAAGTAGTTCATTCCTCATGGGTAGGCATGTAAGTCCTCATGTCATGAGTTTTGTTACCTATGAATTTTAGAGGCTTAGATTAATTAAATTCCAAAAAAATATATTATGTGTTTTTACAAATACATTATTTGTGAAATTTAATCAATTTAGTATGAGAGTGTTGTATTTGTTATGTATATACAAGAATGTGACTAACATGAAGGTATTAATTTCATGGAATTGATCCATTAGTAGGGAGGTAAGTATCTTGTGTGTTTTTCCATTTGGTATGTTGGTTGTTGCTAATGATTTTAATATATTTTAAAAGGGTAAAATTCATATTGAAAAATGGTTTTAAATGGGTTTCCAAGGGATTTGGGTTTCTATAATTATTTTTTAATTCCAAGTGATTGGGAAAATATTTCAACTGATTTTTTGAAATGGAATTGGGATTTTAAAAGGTATTTCTCCTATTTTGAGCCATAAATTGGGTTGATTTATTGGTTTTCATGGAATAATTTCAAATAGGGAAAATGGTTGTGTTTTTCCAAAATTGTTTAAAATGAAAGGTATTTTTATTTGAAATGGTTTTAAATTGTTTTCAAATATTTTATATTTTTTTTGGTTGAACAGATTGTTTTAAATGGGATTCCAAAAGGTTAAAATGGTTTGGATCATTGAGGCAATATTTTTATGTGGCATGTTAGGTAGTTTTGGTCTTTATTTTTTTGATGTGTTTTATGTTGATCATGGATCGAGGGTCATGTTTTGTTTAATTTTTTTTAGCATAATTGAAGGTGTTTTGTATGCGTGGTTTAGAGAGTAACCTACTGGGGGGGACAAACTTGGATGTGTATGATTAGTTCAATTTATGACCTTGGATGGTGATGGACCCTTGGAGGGGTTGGGTTGTCTTGTGTGGTTTTCATGCAATGAATGGATTTCTCTTTTTAGAGTGAATATAGAGGGGTTTTGGATGGAATGTCATTATGTTATCTAGAGTTAGATCTAAACCTTCTAGTGGTTAGGCTACTAGGGTGATATTTTGATTCAAGACCCATGAGTTAGATAGGTTTTATTGTGGTGTTGGCTTAGTCTGTTTATATGTTACTATTTGTGAGAGATCTAAGGATGATAGTAGTACAAGTCAATGGTTTTAATGTTGAAAATTAGTTTTTACTGAATAGTTTATTGGTTAGTCTTCATATGCCTTTGAAGATCTGTGAGTGGGTTGGAATACTTCTCTTGAATGTAAAGAGAGTGGGGGAATTGTGGCACTATGTGTATGGTAGTGTGAGACATAGTATGTGTATTACTTAAGTGTTGTTGGGACCAAGTTGGAGGGATAAGGAAGCAACAAGAGTTTATTGTTACAGAGTTTTGTTTTTTGTTGTCAAAGAAGATAAATCAATCCACTTTGTAAATAAATAAAAAACCAGACGATGATTTGATAATATGTATTTAAATGATATCATAAGTCAGGAGAACTTGTGATTAAATCCTTATGATGGAAAGAGGGATAAACGATGATGCCAGTCATATATAGTTTTGATTGGAAGGAATAATGCTGCTGGAAGATATGGAAGTTTCCGTACATTCCAATATAATTCTGACGATGCCAAATCTTGTCTATCAAAGGATATATATCATGGTAGTGGAGTTCATGATGAAAGATGAAGAATGGTTATGGGAAGCAGTGAAGAAAGAAATGAAAAAGGAATGGAAAATCTGGAGATGGAACAAAAGAACAGTTTAAGGTGGCGCTATTTTCCAGTGTTTGCCAAATTTTAGGGCCTGAAAATCAAGATATGAAGATGTGTTTTTGGAAATGGATATTGCGCGCAATATTGAAGATGTTTTAGATTTTTTTTGTGCAAGGTATGATTCAAGTTCAGAACATCAAAAAATGACAAAGGCAAGCAGTGCGTGAAAAAATGGGCCGAGTGTGCAAAAAAATGAAGGCCGCGTGAAATAATACCGGGAGGCGCGAAATATTAGCAGGATCCGCAAAAAATAAAAATGTTGTACGAAATTTTTGTGGGATGCGCGAAATATCAGTAAGATGCGCGAAATATATGCGGGATACGTGAAAAAGATAGCTGTGCACGGAATATCAATGTGCTGCGTGAAAAATGAAGGCTGCACGAAATATTGACATGGTGCGCGAAATAGAGGAATAAAGTTTTTTGCATAAAAGGTGTTTGAAGATCAGAAGCTTGGAAATTGGAAAAGTCATGAGGTGCGCAAAATATTGGAGCATTGCACGAAATATGAAGTTGCGCAAAAGAGTTTTTACGCTCATGAAGGGGGTTTTACGTGCGGATTGGTGTTTTTCGCATGGAGTTAAAAAGGCCTATAAATATGAGGTGACCCCCTCTCATTGGTGGTGGATCGACACTTAGAAGAAATTCCAAACACTGGTGCGTATAAAATTTAACGCTAAGTGAGTTGCACGAAAAGAAGGAGGTTTGCACGAAAAGTGGAAGGGTGCGCGAAAAAGTGGAAAGCTGCGCGAAAAGTGGAAAGTTGCACGAAAAAAGGAAGTTGCGCGAAAAAGGTTTTTCATGACAAAATGAAATTTTTACGTCCACACCATTTGAATTACGTGAAAGAAACCCTAAAGTCTACGTGAAAAATTTGGGGTCTTCGCACATATTTAGTTGTGAGTATGAGAGTTCTTACTAGCTTCTGGGTAGGAAAGTGAAGATTTGTACTTCAGAGAATACAACTGTTCTATTGTAAAGAAGTACCGAAATACTGCAATTCCCCGTTGGTTCTAAGAGGGTGCACATGCACTTGCATATTTTTTTCCAAGTGCTACACGAGTGTAAGGGTATATCCTACTCATTGTATTCCACATCAAAGGATTGTTTTCTAGTGGATTATGTTGTAATGGATTGTTTTTGTACCATACCAAGGACGTAGCTACTCTTGTTGAGCAGTGAACCTTGTAAATATTGTGTCCATGTGGTTGTGTGTGTTCAGTAGGGAAGAAACTCTTTAATAGGAGGCGAAGTTTGTTTCAAAAATAAGGAAACATAAAAAGAAAATATATCACTGATTCACCCCCTCCCCCTCTCAGTGATACTTGGATCCTGACTGGGAACTTCAATTGGTATCAGAGGGACATGTTCCCTTTGTTTATTCTTTGCCGAAGTGTTTGAAGAGAAGTTGTGATGGAGAATCTAAATTGTGTGAACAGTAAGGGGATTCCGATTTTTGATGGAAAGAACTATCACATCTGGAAGGACATAATGATGACTTATCTTATGTCTCTTGGATATGAAGTTCTTGAAACTACAACAGATGGATTTCCTACTATTGATGACAAGGTTCCTCTTACTCTTGTTGATAAGGAGAATCTTGAGAATGATGGAAGAGCTAAAAATTTGTTACTCTCACCTCTTTCTGAGAGTGAATTTTTAAGAGTGAAAGGTATTGCTATAGCCAAAGGAATCTGGGATAAACTGAAGAACATCTATGAAGGAAATACAAAAGTGAAGAAGGCTAAACTACAAATCTAAAGACTGAAGTATGAAGACTTGAAAATGGGAGAATCTAAATCTTTTGCGGATTTCCTTACCAGGATAAATGATATTGTCAGTACAATAAGATGTCTTGGTGAAATGTTGGAGGATTCTACAGTTGTCGAAAAGATCTTGAGAATTCTGCCTGACAAGTTTGATGCTAAAGTGTCTTCATTAGAATATAGAGATCCTGAAACATTATCTCTGGATGATTTTCATAGCACACTAATCACTTATGATATGAGAAGGGAGAAGACTATGAAGGGAAAAGCAAAAGCTGATAGAGAAATGTCATTCAAGGCTAAAAAGAAAGAGAAGTCAAAGAAGACTCTTATTGAAGATGATGCTGGTGAATACGATTCTGAAGAAGAGGTATGTAAAAATTTTGATAAAATTTTATCCTTGTTTTCTAAGAATGAAAAAAGAGGTATAGGGAAATACAAGGGTAAACTTCCCATGAAATGTTTTGAGTGTGGATCCATTGGTCACTTTGTATCTAACTATCCTCAAAATAATAAAGAAGAAGAAAATGGCGATGATAACAGAAATCCAATAAGGTTTTGGAAGAAACAAGCTGACAAAGATAAATATTTTTCAAAGGGGAAGGATAAAAAGTTCTTCAAATAAAAAAGAAGATGCTTTTTATCTAAATATGATGATGAAGAAGACAACGAAGATGAATCTGAGAAATTAGTTTCTAAAATAACTAGAGAGAATTCCTTTATTTCTGTAGTGAATAATGAAGAGTAAGAGAGCAATAGTTCAGAAGAAGAAGAAGAAACTCAACTTGAATATCACCTGAAAGAAGAGCTGAAAGAATGTTTGAGGAAGATCAGAAGGCTTGAGAAGGAAAACAAGAAGTTGAAAAATGAAAATTCCATATTAAACAATCAAGAAGGTTTTACTGATGAGAAAATCAAGATGGAAAAAGATATTGATGATCTGAAAAATTCTCTTGAGAATACAAAGAATCGTAATGATCATCTTGAAGTAAAGCTAAAGGAAAAAGAAGAAGAGTTGAAACTTATCCAACATAAACATTACAAAGCTAAAGAAATGAATATCAGTTTCAACAATTCTATCTCATAAGTTGGTGAATGTTTCAGTATGAATGAACCAAATAAGGATCCACAAAAGTTACATTCAAAGTTTTAAATGAAAGAAAAAACTAGTTCTGATAATAACATGGTTGGAAAGACCATGTATGTGTCCAAAGTCAGCAATGCTAAAAAATCATAAGTGCATAAAAATCATGAGTCAAGAAAGACTTCTAATACTTCTGGTGTTGATAAATCTGAACTGAGAAAGGGAGTTACAAATGAAAACATGAAGGTCGATGGTCATCATAGTTCTAATAAAAAGGTTGTTTAGAAGCGTGTTCACAAATCTGGTCAGGATAGAAGTTTTAGAGGCAAATTTTCTTTCTATGGTTACTGCTAGTATTGTGGTGGATTCAGACACATGGAAAATATGTGTTGGTTCATCCAACAACATTACAACTATTCCACAAGTTTTGAAAGACAAGGATTGAATGGGAGTCAATCCTTTCAAAATATAAATCCTCTAAATAAATTTCAGAATATATCTGAGAAGATTGGTGTGAAAGTTGAGAATAGGTTCCAACCACTGGAAAATATTTGTGAAAGATGTGATCGTCCTGGACATCTTTCCAATGGCTTCCTTAGTGTGTTACTAGAGCAGTAAAAGTTTCTGAATAATTCACAAAGCCAAAGTTTTTAAAAGTTAAATGGGACAGTTCTGATAAGTCCGAAAATAAAGAGTGCATGGTTGTCTGGCCAGAAAAAATTGACTTGGCTAAGAAATTGGAGGAAGCACAACAAAAAGTGGAGGAAAATAATGAACAAAAAGCTCTTGTTGTTGAAACCGCCTTGAAAGCTATAAAAGGAGAACATCCATGGATTCCGGATAGTGGGTGTTCTTCTCATATGACAAGAGACTTAAAGTTGCTGAAGAATGTAAAATACTTCAAAGAAGGAATAGTTACATTTGGAAATGATGAATCTCTGAGAATCAAAGGTGTTGGATCAGCCATCATCGGAAAAGAAAAAATGAAATCTAAGAAAACATTATATGTTGATGGGTTGAAACAAAATCTTCTAAGTGTTTCACAACTTTGTGATGAGGGAAAAAATGTCATATTCAGAAAAGATGGGTTCGTTGTGAAATTTGAAAATGATGGAAATGTAGTTACAAGGGACGAATGTACAAAAAGAAACTTATTCCAAGTTGGTAACGCACAAAATTCTTTCTACATGGTAATTTTGGATGAAAATCAGTTCTGGAATAAAAGGCTGGGATATATGTTTCAAAGAAACATGTGTAAGTTATCAATGCATGACAGTGTCTGAGATATACCTGATTTATCAAGAAGAAGAGATTGGTGCTGCACTATTTGTGAAAATGGAAGGATTATAAACTCTATGCATAAGAGAGTTGAAATTCATTCAGAAAAACCCTTGGAACTTATACATTATGATATATGTGGACCAATGAGAAAGAAATAAACAAATGGAGATAAGTACTTCATTACTTTCATTGATGACTTTACTCGCATTACTTGTGTTATGTACATGAGAAATAAGTCAGATGCTCTGAAAATGTTTAAGAGTTTCAGGAGGAAAGAAGAAAAGGAATGTGAGTATTTAGTGAAGAAGTTGAGAACTGATAATGGTGTTGAGTGTAAGAATGAAGAGTTTTAATGTTATCTTGAGAACATGGAATTCGGCATGAGTTCAGTTCACCATACACACCTCAACAAAATGGGGTTGCTGAAAGAAAGAATAGAAGTTTGGTTGAAATGGGGAGAACTATATTGTTTGAGCATAGTCTTTCTCATTATTATTGGAGGTAAGCCATGAGCACTTCGATGTATATTCAGAACCAATTTTTCTTTAGGCCAAACTTTGATATGACTCCATACGAAATGTTCTATGGAAAAACTCAAAGTCTGAAACACTTAAGAGTTTTTGGGAGTCCATGCATTATAAATAAGAAAGGTGGAAACCTTGAAAAGTTTGAGCAAAGAGGAGATGATGGAATTTTTCTTGGCTACACTCCCTAAGGAAGAGGATATAAATTTCTCAAAAAAGAAATAGGAATAATTATTGATTCTTCAGATGTAAAAGTTGTTGAAAATGTTGAGAAAGAGATGCAATCATATGTTGATGTGGATGTTGAGCAAGATAGAGAAGATTTTTTTAATGATTATGATAATGCTGCAGACTGTGTTAATCCTATTGAAGAAGAGAAATCCAACTCAAAAATCTTGAGTGATGATGATTAAGTTCTAACAACTCATCCTTGGTTAAGGAAACAAGTGGAGGCTCAGAATATTATTGGAGATAAACATCAGATGGTTCAAACAAGAAGAACAAAAAATTCTATTTCTCATACTTATATTTATTAGAAAGTTGAACCAAATGATGTAAATGAAGAATTTGAGTATCTAGAATGGGTTCATGCAATGAATGAAGAGCTTTATCAGATAGAAAAGAATGATACTTGGGAACTTATACCCAATCCTGAAAACAAGAACATTATTGGTAGAAAGTGGGTTTTCTGGAACATGATGAATGAAGAAGGTAAAGTCATAAGAAAAAAAAGCAAGATTGGTTTGTAAAGGGTATTCAAAAATTTAAGGTATTGATTTTGATGAAACCTTTGCTCTGGTGGCAATATTAGAAACAATTAGAATATTTGTTGCTATTGCTGCACAACGAGGTAACAAAATCTTTCAAATGGATGTAAAATCCACATTCTTGAATGGTGACCTTGATGAGGATGTCTACATTGATCAATCTTGTGGATTTATTATTGGAAATGATGAAAGTAATGTGTGTAGGTTGAAGAAGGATTTTGATGGGCTAAAACAGGCTCTGAGAGCATGGTATTATAAATTAGATACTTGCTTAAAGTAGATGAGTTTTAAGAAAGGGAGAGTTGAAAGAAATCTCTACATCAAGGAGTGTCAGGAGTTTTCACTGATCATTATTGTTTATGTCGATGATATTATATTTTCTGTAATTGAAGAAAGATCATGTGAAAAATTTGCTGAGGAGATGAAGAAGTTATTTGAGATGTCCATGCTGGGAGAAATAAAGTACTTTCTTGGGCTAAAAATTTCATAGAAGTAGAATCACGTTTTTATATCTCAAGAAAAGTATGATAAGGAACTTATGAAGAAGTTTGACATGGAAAATTCAAAACTAGTTTCCACACCAATTTAAGTGGGAACCAATTTGTCTAAATATAAAGAATGCATGGAAGTTGATCAGAAAGAGTTTTGAAAGTTGATTGGAAGTCTTTTGTATTTGACTACATCAAGACCTGACATCATCTATGCTGTCAATTTATGTGCAAGATTTCAAAGTGATCCTAAAGAATCACATCTGATTGATGGAAAAATAATTCCCAGATATATCAAAGGCACAACAAATTTTAGAATCAGGTATGATGGATCATGAAATATTGATCTCTTCGGGTATTTTGATGCTGATTGGGTAGGAAATGTTGATGATAGAAGATCCATATATGGTGGAGTTTTCTTTCTGGGGAAAATTTTTGTTAGTTGGCATACCAAGAAATATAATTTAGTAACTCTTAGCACAGTTGAAGCTGATTATGTTGCTTCTACTCAAGCTACAACTCAACTAATGTGGTTGAAGAATTGGTTGGAAGATCTACTTGTTGAAGTAAATCTACCATTGCTCTTGGGTTGTGATAATCAGAGTGCAATCAATCTTACAATAAATCCGGTACAACATTCTCATTCAAAACACATTGATATAAAGTACCAATTCATCAAAGAGCAGGCGGGGAAGAATGAATTGAGGCTGGAGTACATTCTTACATCTGAACAAGTGACTGATATATTCACAAAACCTTTACCGAAGGAACCATTTTCAAAATTAAGGTTGAACATGGGTGTTTAACCTCCTTCTCATCAAGTTTAAGGTATATGTTTCTGTCCCCAATCTCATATTGTCTTTGGGTAGTGTTGTCAAGGGGGATAATTATTTCATAAATCCATCTTTATAGATGCATGCATAAAGGGGGAGTTGTGGGTAAGTTGTGAATCCAACATGTATGTGTATGCACTATTCTAACTATTTGTTGGAGTGGTTTTAGGAAACAAGGTTGTTTTACAGGAAAGTTTAAGAAGTGAAGAATGCTGAACTGGAAGCTTGAAAGATGTTATGAAGAAGGATGAGGAGATACGATCATGATATTTCATAGTCACTACTTTTGGACAACATGGTTTTGGCTATCAATAATTCTTGTTTCCTATAATGAGTTAGCTCATGTAGGCATAGAATTGTTGATAAGTAATCCATTGATTAAGGTTACAAAGTCCAGTGATTTATGAATCTTGGTTGACAAAAAAAATCCAAAGGGGGAGGTTGTTGAGACCAAGTTAGACGGAAAATGAAGCAAGAAGAGTTTGCTATTACAGAGTGTTGTATTTTGTTGTCAAAGAAGCTAAATCAATTCACTTTTTAAAGAAATCAAAAACCAGGCGATTCTTTTCTGATATGTATTTCACAAATATCATAAGTCAGGATAACTTGTGATTCAAGCCTTATGATGGAAAGAGGGAGAAAGGATGATGCTAGTCATATACAGTTTTGATTGGAAGGAATGATGTTGCTGGAAGATGGGGAAGTTTCTGTACTTTCTAATGTAATTCTGACGAAGCCAAATATGCTCTATCAAAGGATATATATCACGATAGTGGAGTTCATGATGAAATATGAAGAATGGTTATGGGAAGCTGTGAAGAAAGAAATGACAAAGGAATGGACAATCTGGAGATGGCACAAAAGAACAACTTAAGGTGGCGCTGTTTTCTAGTGTTTGCCAAATTTTAGGGCCTGAAAATAAGGATATGAAGATGTGTTTTTGGAAATGGATGTTGCACACAAGATTAGGGGTGGTTTAGATATTTGTGCACAAGGCATGATTCAAGTTCAGAACATCAAAAAATGACAAAGGCATTCAATGTGTGAAAAAATGGTCCGAGTGCGCGAAAAAATGAAGGCCACATGAAATAATAGTGGGATGCATGAAAAATTAGTAGGATGCGCGAAAAATAAAAAGGTTTCGCGAAATGTTTGCGGGATGTGAAAAATAACACAGGGATGCGTGAAATATCTGTGAAATGCATGAAAAATGTAGTTGTGCGCGAAATATCAACGTGTTACATGTAAAATGAAGGCTGCGAAAAATATTGGCATGGTGCGCGAAATAGAAGAATGAAGTTTTTTGTGAAAAAGGTGTTTGAGATCAGAAGCTCGAAAATTGGAAAAGGCATGAGGTGCGCGAAATATTGGACCATTGCACGAAATATGAAGTTGCATGAAAGAGTTTTTACGTGCATGAAGGGGGTTTTACATGAAGATTAGTGTTTTTTGCGTAGAGTTAAAAATTCCTATAAATATAAGGTGACCCCCTCTCATTGTTGGTGGCTTGACACTTAGAAGAAATTCCGATCTCTGGTGCATGTAAAATTTTACGCTAAGTGAGTTTCACAAAAAAAAAGAGGTTTGCGCAAAAAGTGTAAGGGTGCGCGAAAAAGTGGAAAGCTGCGCGAAAAGTGGAAAGTTTCGCGAAAAAAGGAAGTTGCGTGAAAAATGTTTTGCGTTCCAAAAGGAAATTTTTACACACAATCTATTTGAATTACGTGCAAGAAACCCTAAAGGCTGGGTGAAAAATTTGGGGTCTTCGCACATATTCAGTTGTGAGTATAAGAGTTCTTACCATCTTTTGGGTAGGAAATTGAAGATTTGTACTTCAGAGAATACAACTGTTCTATTGTAAAGAAGAACTGAAATACTTCAATTCCCTATTTGTGCTAAGAGGGTGCACACGCACTTGCGTATTGTTTTCCAAGTGCTACACGAGTGTAAGGGTATATCCAACTCGTTGTATTCCACATCAAAGGATTGTTTTCTAGTGGATTGTGTGGTACTGGATTGAATTCGTACCATACCAAGGACGTAGCTACTCTTGTTGAGTAGCAAACCTTGTAAATCTTGTGTTCTTGTGGTTGTGTGTGTTCAGTAGGGAAGAAACTCTTTAACAGGAGGCGAAGGTTGTTTCAAAAAGAAGGAAACACAAAAATAAAAGATATCATTGATTCACCCCTCCCCCTCTCAGTGATACTTAGATCATGATTGGGAACTTCAAGTGTAAATGACCGATTAGTATGAGATTGATTGGTAGTATTTTGTTTTCTTTTTTGGATATTTATGAGCTTCTTGAGAGATAGTTTTGAAAAATTAGATAAGCTAATAGCATAAATGTTGCTACCTATAGTGGTTCTCAATGTGAACCATGAGTTCAGGGCATGAATGGGCTCCTGAGTAGAATGTTTGGATAGTTAGTATGGGTATGGTGGAATATTTGGATTGTGGTTTTGGATTTGGAACTAGAGTGGGGCCTTAGAGTAATATGAGTCCTCTATTATTTCTTGGAGTGGTAGATACCACATGAGACATGGTGGTCTTGAGACATTATTAGAGGTGATGTGATTAGAGAATAGTAAAAAAATGAATTTGTGGCTATGGGTTTTATAGTGTGGGTAATAATGAGTTTCTTAAAGGGTAAAAGGAAATTGACCTTGGGGTGAGTATTTGGTGTTGGTGTGCAATGTTGATGGGTTGTTTCTTCTAGAGCACCAGGTTTAGATACAAGTGAATCTGATGGGTAGTGCCTTAGTGAACTACCCCAGAAATGGGAATGCAGTGGATATTTGGATCCCTTCATAGTGTGTTTGTGAAGAAGAGAGTAGTGGTGTAATGCAAGAACAGGTTAGCTTAGAGAGTCATCAATACTCATGAGTGGATCATGATGGTTAGATGGATCAGATAAGGATATGGACATGTGGTTTAATTGAGAGTCGGGTTCAAGATTCAGTGTGGTTGTTTTGAATTTTAATGATTCCCTAGGGTGTTAAGGAATAATGGTCAAGAGGTGATGTCATGTTGGAATGCGAGTCCAAGTTCCTTTGGGAGAATCCATACAAATAAATATCAACTAGTGATATTACATAGAAATTGATGTAGTGAGGTGGAGACCACATTGTAAAAGTCATTCGGGAATTGGTTGACATACTTCATATATTAAATTGGGATTATTGGAGTAAGGATATTGTGTTTAAGATTGGTGTTTGAATTCTTTCACTAAAAGTGGGTTGTGATTTAGAGATGAAATTTAGGGTGTTAACATTGAGTTGAAGAACTTGAATTAGATAAGATAAGTAAGGTCTGTTAAGTCATTGGAATTTCAAGACTTGAGATTAACACCTTGAGTTATGGTTGATAGGGCCAGTGGGTTTTTTCAATGTAGTGTGGCATAAGTTTAGAGGCCATTTAGTTAAGTGTGGTGATCTTCATAAAGTTGGGTGATATTTAGGTTGGTTAAAAGAAAATTTCTTATTATTTGTCTTCAGAAAGTACATTGTGGTTGTTGGATTGATAACAAGGGTTGATGTAGCCAATGAATCTGGATACTGGTGATTTATGGAAAACCATCAAGGGGATGTTATCTTGGAATGGTGGTTTAGAAATATAGAGGAGTTACTCTAGAGATGATTTTTCTGGGATTTGGGAAAGGTTAACATGTCGAGAAAATTATTGATTCTCATGTGTGTTACTGCTTATCCAACACATGTTTGGTTTATGACAGTGGATTTATATGGATGGAAACTCCTTAGTGCATGTCTGGATTTATGTGCAGGTGATCCTAACCCATGGTTAAGGGAATGTTATAATAAACAAAAAATTAGCAGCTGAGTGGTACCGATGAATGATAAGTACACATGGGTGGGTATCAGTCAGAGGTGATCTGATGTGAACTGGTGATGTTGAACAGTGTATCAAAGCATAGGAATTCTGGAAGGCCTCTAAAGAAAGGAAATGCATTTGTAAGATGTTTTGAGGGTTGAATCATATTTCATGACTTAATTCAGCAGGTGATTCCCAACTTATTGAATGACTCAGGGGCCTAAACATGTGACAAAACATGAAAAATTGTCATTTGGAGGCATAAATTCCTATGGAAGTGAGGAAAGTAAGTACCATGGATTGGGGGTATGAGAGACACTCATGTGTATGGTTGGTAGTGAGGATGTTTATTTGGAGGCTTGTGGTTCTTTTTAAGAATATCCCATGTGTGTTTGGATCGAGATAAGGAAAGTGGATATGTACATATGTAGCACCTCTCACTTGAGTTTTGTTATTATACCAACATCTCCAAGAGTGGTATGAGAGTGATAAGTATATGTTTGTGCCTAGAGGACAAATATTCAATATGGGAGGATGAGTTTTTGAGAGAGACCCTTATAGACACTTCTTGAGGATGATAATTCATTATAGGGGGAGTTTTTAATTACCTAGTAATTTTCTATGGTGATTTAATATTTGATTTTGGATTTGGAGTGTGTTTTTTGATGGTTTTTGGTTGTTTAAGGTCTTGAGGTGGTTCATGACTAAAGCTAGGAAGTTTCAGAGTGACTTGATATATTTTTAGAAGATATAGGGGACACTATCTAGCCTGTGAGGTTCCATTATCCATCTGATGGGGAGAATTATGGCCCAAGGGGTTTTCTAGGATCACTATCTAGCCAGTGGTCCACTAATTCTCCTGTGAGTCCTAACAGCTAGTTGGTGGAAACCTGAGTAGTTTTTTTTAAATAGGGTAAAGGGGGCAATTTACACCATAACCCCCCTTATATATCCTCCACACTTATCCCTAGACCCTATATAAACAAGGAATATATGGGGTATCCCTCTTAAATGATTTTTGGTCTCTTCTCCTATTTTTCTTGGGTATTTTAAGTGACTTCAGTTATAATTAATACATCTTGGTAAGTATATTATTTTCCATGACTTAAATAACCTTTTCTATTTGTCTCTTATTTTTGAATCCCTAATATGATGAATTTAGGTCTTATTTCTTGGAATTAGTGCATTAGTATTGATTCAGATGGTAATTATTAGTGGTTAAGATCTACCAATATTGAGGCAGTAATTCCTTACCATTTTACAAAACTTGTATAATGTTTTATTCCTTGATTTGTATGTGTGTGTGTGTGTAGAACTGTGAGAACTATGATTTTGATGTTATAATGAGTGGATGAGGTTCATATAGAAGTGTTAGGATCCATAGAGGGGGATTGCATCATGCATACCTTGAAAATAGTGAAAATGAGCCTTGTAACTGGGATGAATGTTAGCATTTCCAATTAGGTAAATGGGGTTGGAAAGCTTTTTTTTGGGTTTTGAAAGGGATAGGGAAGCTTTGATAAATGATGTAGGGGTTCATGTAATGAACCCCCCTGAGTGTGAGACTTGTAATTAATGAATGAGATCCTTGGAAAATTGATATAGTTAGGGATATATGCATGGGTTTTAGGCTTGGAAAGTACCTTTTAGGCTTATGAAGGACTAGAATGACTTGTGTAAGTGGTGTGGTGGATTGGGTGGTGTACTCATACGCTCACATGGGTTTTTTGTGATGTGATGGTTGGGTTTCAAATAGAACAAGATGATCTTGAGTGTCATGGATTACCTTGAAGTATTCTAATAGAATGAACATGAGTGTGATAATTAAATCTAGTTGTGAAGATGTTCTTCATAAGATAGATGTTAGGAATAGGTTTATTTGTGAAGATGGAATCCATATTGAGTGATATGTTGGGTCCAATTATGGTTGGGGGAGTTTCACTTTGTTATATGACCATGGTGAATATTGATACCTGTGCTTGTATTTAGCCTTCCCAAAGCCTATAAAGATGATATACTATTCTTATATGTGGTCTCCATAGAGTTTTTGTGGATGGGATTATGTGATTTACAATTCCATACCGATTTTTTTTGAGGTTGGGTTGGTGTGATTGATGAATGTTCTATAAAGAGGGTATTGGGTTGGGTTGACATGATGGACTTCCCTAAGTATGAAGGGATGGGTCAGGGTACTTTATTGGGCCATGACCTGAGTGAATGGAATGGTATATTGGTTATATTTTTCTCCATGGTTCTAGAATATGTTCCTCTTTTCAATGAGTCTAAGTAAGTAGAACTGTGGTTCAAGGTGGTCTGGTTAGTGCATGATGACCCTACAAACTATATGTTTGATTATGTATTTTCTTTCTAAAATCACAGAAAATTTATATAATCTACTATATTTATTATAAGGATTCAATTATGGGGTTATAATGGGTTTATAATCACACATTTCATGGACATATCAGTGCTACTGTAACCTCTTTGGTTAGGGATTTCAGATGAGGGCATGGGCCCTATTTATGGACATTATACAGGAGGAGTAGGTTGGTCATGGTGATACTAGGATATATTATAGGTTCATATGGTAAATATACCTCTTTATTATTTAATTTTCACCTTTTGATTATTTTATATAGATATATTTAATGTTGGGATCTATTTTTTGGTTGTTTGGGATACTGTATTCCATATTTTAATAACATGGGTTGATGTTTACGTTTATTACTTCCACCTTTTGTTTTATTATTTACTCTGATTATTGATTACATTATTACATAATTTGATTAGTTATATATTAATAGGGATATATTCTCCCCATGTTTCCACTTAGGCCCTCACCACTAGTCAACATCCTCTCGCATGGATGGAGGCACGCATGAGGTCTTGTAGCATCCCCTTAGCCCAGGCCGGGTGATCTGGGTTGGGGCATCATAGACCCCTTCACTACCCAATGTTTAATCACACATAAATCCCATTTGTTTAACCAAAATCTAACCAAATACCACTCCAACCCTCTTATCCATCTCCAATAATTCATTCTCTCATAAAAATACCACATTTCAAAGGCTTAATCCCATTTTCAAAGGAGTTGTTTCAAGGAGCAAGGTAAAAATTCTAATAACACATTTTTTATTTATATTCTTGTTTTTCTTCTTATAACTCCTCCAAAAAAATTATACCCATGATAACATAACTTAATTAGTATCATAATTATACTAAAATTTTATTATGTTAATGGAATACTCATTTTTGATCTCCCCCCAACTGTTCGAGAAATGAAAACATCGTTCGTGTGTACATAAAAACTACCACCACCATAAAAGATGTAAGTTTTTTCCCTCACCAAATAACATGTATAGTTATTAGTATTTATTTAATTAATAAATATTTACCTACCTTCCTTTACTCTTATTCATTAGAAAATGATAACGTTACTCGTGTATATGTCCGGACTACCACCTCCATAGATGACATGTTTTTTTTTCATTACAACCTTACATGGATAGTTCTAAAATATATTTTATGAATATATATGTCATTAAGGATTAATATATATATTAAATATGTTTCTAAAATTATTAAACAAAAATTGATGACGATTATAAAGTAATCTATTGAAATTGTTAAATTACCCAATATAAGTTCATCCTAGATCACATTCTCTCAAACCACGCCCATAGTTTTCTTAAAATGAACATGAGGATGGATAAAACATATAAAAAAGTATTTAAATATATTTTATAATATGGGAATGACGAACTTTGTATCAATTAATGGTGTTCAACATCACCATTTTGAGACATGTAAATTACCAACATCTGCTGATGCAAATAAATAATAACTAACTAATGAATGTATAATGAATTATTATATTTAATTATTAGAAAAAATTATAGATATGATTAAGGTTATAAAATAGTTTATTAAGATAGTTATTTTTATTATACAAGAGTTTAATAAGCATTTTTATAATTCGAGAGTTAAGGTAAGGGTCTCTCATCTCAAAATTTACTTCTTTGAGACATGTTTCATATTATGGACCTATTTTGTTTTATATAGTGTATATACTACCTCATTGAAATATTTTATCATTATTATATTTATATTCATGGTATTAAAATATGTATTTCATGTTCCATCCTTCGATATAATTCAATTAATAAGTTACCAAAGTTGTAAGTGTATTTCTCATATCACTTTTCTTTCATTGATATATATTCCATATTAACCAATTGTTTTATATTGTGTGGCTATATACTTGAATATAGAATTTTTTATCACACATTTCATGAAATTAAATTTATTTTCAAATAAATAAAAATTTCTCCTTTTCAGGGGTTTTTTGATTTATGTGTTAATAAATCCGTACATGTTTTTATTAACTCAAATCTTATTTCATTAAGTTATAATGTTTCTTATTAAAACTATTCATTCTATGTTTGGTTTCTTATACCATGATATTTTATTAAATTATAATTTCTATTTCCCTCTAGGTAAAATGAATTTTTTAATTCCAAGTATCATTTCTAATGAATTTCTTTCATATTAATGTAAAATGTTGATAAGGATAATTCTCATCCACTTTAAAGATTATTTTTCTTCCATGTTAATATTATTTATTTCCACAACTATTTTCCATTATTATTTTGAAAATAAAAATATGTATTATCACTCATGATGGTCCTTTAATTCATTCTCACAACACATCACATCCTAGACACCATCTCACACATGGAGATCAAACATGTATTCCTTAGGTCCAACCATCTCACTCATGGATGGCTCATCACACTCAAGTCAACCATCTCACTCATAGATGACCCATCATTCTCAAGTCAACCATCTCACTCACAGATGACCAAGAATCATCCTGGAATAACCATATCACTCATTATAATTCAACACATCTTAAAAAAAACCATAGACCTCATGGATGACCCACCTTCATGCACAATACAGAATTCCATATCACTCATGGAATCCCCTTCATTGCCATCTCATTCATGGTGAGGATAGGAATCAAGAACCATCACCCATCAAGATGAATTTTCCACCTCTCCCAATCACATTTAAAATAGGGACCACATACAATCACATAGCCCTCTATCTTATCACATCTAGGCCTAGTGACCAACTAGCCTCCCATAGCACAACATAAATCGTCTCGCCCAATAGGGAATCACTAAAGTACTCCTAACCAATCTAATCCTATGATCATCAGAACTTGAATATATCAACCACATCATGATAAATCAACTTTGCTAAGGATCATCTTGACCATAGCTTCAAGAGATGTGGTCCAACCTCATCAGATCCTACATCAGTCCTGATTTAACTATATAGGGACCATCCCAAGAAAAACTGCCCAAACCCCTAATGGAAACCATGTTCCAAGTCCCCAATAAAATCCCACTAGGTCCATATCCCATATCCTAAGGGATATATCTCAATTAGATACTCAAAGTAAACATATAACACCCTGAGATTTTATGATATATTTCTCTTCAAATAAATTTAACTTCTTTGATAACTTGTGATACATGAATCCTCGAGTCTAAATGAACAATAATATAGTATACCATTATAATATAACCATTAAATTGAAAATATTAATATGAATAAGAAAATTCTGAAAAATACATATAATGGTTTTATATAGAGAAAATATATTGATAAATAAGTACTCAATTTTTTCATGAAGTCATATATACTTCAAAAATACATTTTCGCTAAAAATGTTATTTATTTATTTTTGTAAGAAAATTATATATTTAATTTTATCCAATTTTAGAAAATTTATTTTAAAAAATGAAATTAATTTATTAAATCATCATCTCAAAATTATCTTACAGTGATGTTTTGATTTTTTTTTGGAAATATTAATTTTCTGATGAAATGTGAAAAATACTATTTTTTATTAGAAATAATATTTTTATTTCAAGTATTTTAAAAGTTAAATTTTGTTTTAAAAGGGTTTAAAAGTAAATTTATTTCATTTATATCACGTATCATCCAATTTATTTCATTGGAATAAATTTTATGTTGTATTTTGGTATAATAATTTTGCATACTAAAGAAAACATTTTTTTTCGTAAAACTAATTTTCAACATGTTTTGAGGGTTTGATTTTAATTAAAAATTTTCCACTTATTTTAATTGAATGGAAATTATATTTTTATTTAATTTGAAACAACATTACCTACAAGGACAAACATAATGTGGGTCGTAAGTGGTGTAGGAAAAGGGAATCTCTCTTTACAATGAGATTACAATGGTTAAGTAGGGACCCAATACAAGAATAGATAATGATACACTCATATGGATCCATCTTATTGGATAAAGAATCTATAAAAAAGTTAACATACATCCATGTATAACTGAACTTCACACCCCAACCAACTAATGTTCTATACTTCCTGATACAATACTCCAAATCACATACCAGCCTAGATTTACCTTGATGAAACTCCACCAGCACTTTGGAATCAGATTCAACATTAGAAATATTAATGTTAAATAGGTGAAACAAGGATATGACACTAAAAATGGCTCTTTATTTAGCTTCCAAAGAATTTCCAATGCTATAATACCTATTACATTCAAGAAGTATAAAGCCTATGACATCCCACACTAAGATGACCCATCTCATATGCCCATCCAAGCGTAACCCATTGACATTAAGTTTCATACCCGTCATTGGGGGACTTGATTCAATCCATGTTCCCATTCTATTCCTTCCATTCCCATCTGAATAGAGAACCAGACTGGGAATGATCTTACGCAAGGAGTATGATTTGTCCACATTAGGAATGAGGGCCCCAAGGTTGGATATCAAATATTTCACATGTACCTACATAAAGAATAAGGATTAAAATATACCTTCACTAATTTTATTACACACCTCCCAGATGATCCTGAAGGTCGTAGAGAAAACCATAGGGTAAGATTTCATTTTGGTAGCATTTTGATCAGCACTATGAAACCAGGATTCCAAAATTTTTAACATGTCATCACCTCTGATAGAGACACCCATGAATTTTCTAATTATACTCCACATATCACATACCTAGTCACCTTTAAGAAATAAATGTTTAGTTTTTTTAGAGTTCAGAGAAGAGAAACACCTGGAATAGGAGGTTAGGAAAATCCCATTCTTATGGACATTGTCATCAGTAGGTAAGGAATTATTTCTTAGTTTCCATAAAAATAAATTCATTTTTGGAGAGATGTATTTGTACCAAAGTGTTGAAACCCAGCTATCAGAACCATTACTTACATGAATAGACTCATGATAGGATTTACAAGAGATCCTCCCAGATGGAGAACCTATGAAGACATATTTGTATGGATCTTCAATCAGTGTGATATTCTCAAAAACACTTTTATGATGATGTTCAAGGGTATCATTGATGAAGTTTAGAAATAAACTAGACTCTTTGAAAGTAATAACCAATACTAGGCATCCTGGTAAAAAGAGTGGGGATCCACCCCAGTTCTCATTCCAGAATTTGATCTCTCCACAACCCACCACCACTTGAGTCATACCCTTCAGCTTCTCCATGTGATCAAGCATAATCACTTTGATACCTACTGGTCTAACAGGTCTAATTTCCCACTCTCTTGAGTCTTATACGAACCTATTTATCATGAATATTTCCCATAAGGTCTTACCTTTAATGATCTCTCAAGAAAGTTTTTCTGCATGGCTTGCATGGATTCTAAGACATTGTGCAAGTTGATTCCAAATTTAGATATGGGATTATTTACCCTCTTCCATCTTTACCAATAGTTTTTACCATTTTGGCTTGCATCCCATATAAATATTGTGATAGTATTTTCAATACGATCAATAATACCTTTTGGTGCCTTGATGAAAGACAAGATATGCATTTTGATTGAAGTAAGCACATGGTTCAACAAGGTAATATGACCTCCAGACAAGAGAAATCAATTTTTCCTATTGGATACACATCCTATGATCCAATTTATGATGTCTTTTAATAAGGCCTTCTTGATCCACCCATTTGATATGGATTCCCTAAAATATTCCATTGGGGGTAGGTTTTTTCATACAAAGTTTGTTCTGGATCATATTGATACGCTGAAATGAGAATTTGTTAGAGATCAAAAAATTAATCTTAGATTGGTTGATCATCTTCCCACTTTGGTTTCCGTAGGCCTCCATAATTTTATTAAAACTGTTAATTGATTTCAGCCTACCAATCAAGAAGAAAAATATTTCATCAGCGAACATCAAATTAGATATAGAGCTATTACTAGATCTGTTCTTTTATAGAATTATGGAACCATCTCGTAACCCACTTTTGATGCTCTTGGAGAGTTCATCTTGGGAGAGGATGAACAAGTTATGAGAAATCAGGTCACCTTGCATAAGACCACCACTACTGGAAAATAGGTATATACACACGCTTTTCAAAAACCATGGGTATAGGGATAGTATGTGAACCTATACCCACAGTTTTAGAGAACCGTGGGTATATGGTACTTTCCGAAGACCTATACTGACAGTTCTTCAAAACCGTGGGTATTGAGGTTTTTTTTGAAGACCTATACCCACGGTTCTGGAGAACCGTGGGTATAGCTTATGGTGGGCAATGAAAATTAGGCAGGACACGAAAATAATTTGGTGAGAATATATTTTTTCATGGTGTATTTTAATATATTTATATAAATATAAATTTTGATAAACAAAATTTCTTCAGCTTGGTTGGTAAATAGTGGATGCGTGGCCCTTACACTCGGGTTCAAATCCCGCGGTTTGAATTTCTGAATTTAAATACCCGATGTAGATTAAATTAATATATATACATTGATATATAAATATATATCAAAAATAATTCGCAGCCTGGTTTGTTACTTGGTGGTGCGTTGAAGTGAAGCCCAGCGTGAGACGCGGGTTCGAGTCCCAGCTCATGGGTTTTTCTATTTTAAGTTGATTAAATTAATATATATATGTTGATTGATTAATATATATCGAACGAATTCACAGCATGGTTGGTCTTTAGGTGGTGAACAGCTGTGAGGCGTCGCGGGAGTGTGGGTTCGAATCCCATTCCTGCAATTTTTTTGAATTTAAATACCCCACGGTTTTCAAGGCTGTACAACCGTGGTGCACACTTTGACCCCCCCATACCCACGGTTCTCCAAAACTGTGGGTATAGGTTGAGACCCCTATACCGACGCTGTTCCAGCCCACGGTTCCCAAAATCGTGGGTATATCCTATACCCATGGTTTTGGGGGCTGTACACATGGTTTTGAACCATGGGTATAGGTCGTTTTTCTATTAGTGCACACATCATCTTGAAAAAATCAAACCCCTTACCCATGAATGAAATGGATATCCATGGAGAATTGTAGCATCTAAAAATCATGTCACAAAACCATTCATTGAACCCAAAGTTCCTCAAAACTCTGATAATAAAACAATATTAAATATTTTCCTAATATTTATCAATGTCAATTTTGATAATGATATTGGAGACAATGGTCTTCTTGTCCATATCATCAACCATTTCCTTTGTAATCCCCACTACCCCTTGAATACTTCTCCCATGTACAAAGCCATGTTGTTCCTCTAAAAAAATACTTGGAATGACATGACTAAGCCTTTTATTTAACAGTACTGAGAGGATTTTATAAATATTGTTGCATAGATAGATTGGTTGATACTGATTGATTGCATGTGGGTGTTGGAACTTTGGAACAAGAACTACCCTTGAAGCAAAAAACCACTCTTGGTAGTGCCCCTACTTTGAAAAAGTCACACAGAGCTTCTCGAATCTACTCCTTAATGATCTCCCAAGTGGCCATGTAGAATGATCTAGGAAAGCCATTAATGCCGACCTCACTTTCTGGATTCATGCTAAAGACTACCTCTTTTATTTCCTCCTCTCCTGGTAGGGATTCCATCTCCTTATTATCCATCTACTCAATAATCTTAGGAATGTGATTCTTGAACCTCTATGAATCAGTAGTATCCATCCTTCTATCACTGGATCTCGGATCTCCTAAAAAAGACTTAAAGTGGTCCAAATTCATCTTACCTCCAACATCAATGTCCCCCGTATAGGACCCATCAAGAAGCTTCAGATTGAACTTCCTCGAGACCTTATTTTTCTTGATACACTCCTGGAATTAGGCCGTGTTATGGTCACCCTTCCTCAGCCAAAGGGAACAATAATTTTCTCTGTAGACTCTTTAAATATCTAGCAAATTTTCAACCATATTTCTTTGCTTCTTAGACAGCTTGATAAAAATATCCTCATTGCAGTTTTGCTGAAGGAATTGTTCAAGATTAGAAATATCGCCTTGAATGCCCTCTAAGTTGTCTAAATTTTTGGCTTGTTGGATATCAACTCATGCATCTCCTTTCTTAGGCACTTTAATATCATTTTTTTCCCAAACCATGGGATACTTGTAATAGGTTGGTTCCAGGAGATGCTTAATAAACACTACCACAGATCCAGGTAGGGGATGCACCGGATTTTATCAGCATTAATAAGAAAGCACTGATAAAAGGGGGACCTTTATTAGTGCTAGCTAAAAATGCTGATAAATCTACCCTTTATCAGCACTATGTTTAGTGCTGATAAACTTTTTTAATGAAAAATATTATTAATTTATATAAAATTATTATATTTATATTAAAAAATAATGTTTATCTGTATATATTAAATTAAAAATGCATGTTTATAATTAATATATATTTTTAATAATTAAAATATATATATAATAAATTTTATTAAATAATAAATATATTTATTATATTTATTATGTTTATATGTTTATAATATAAATATATATTTATATTTAAATAAATATATGTTTCTAATGAATTGGTCAATTGATGCATGAATATAATTGACATTCATATATATGCTATACATTCATTATGAATGTTCATTTATACATTACACCCTCATTACTATTTATGTTGATCATATATATGATGACCCATTTTTTATGATCTATACTTTACTCGGTGTATATGATTCATATTCCCATGAATCTATTATGTTATCATAAATACTTAAAATCACGATAAATATATTTAAATAATAAATGTATTTACTATATTTATAATTATAAATATTTAATTATATATAAATACTTTTTAAAATATATTTATATATATTTATATATTTAAATGATTATAAAATTAGAATATTTTTTTAATTAAATGATAAATATATATTTATTATGTTTATAATTATATACGAATACCTTTTAAATATATTTATTTATAATTATATATATATATATATGTATATTTATATAAATATATGTCTTTAATGAACATATATACGTATATACATATATACATATATACATATATAAAAATATTTATATTTATAATTATGAATAATATATATGTAAATAATTATAAAATTATAACAAATATATTTATTATATTTATAAGTATAATTATAAATAAATAAATATTTATTTATAGTCATAAATGAAAACACACACACACACACATATTTATATATATATATATGCAAATAATTTTGAAATTAAAATGAATATATTAAATATACATATTTTTTTATAATTTCATAATTATTTAAATAAATATATATTTATATTAAAATAATTATAAAATTATAATTAATATATTTATTTTAGTATCATTTTTATTTAAATATAAATATAAATATAAATATATTTATATTTATGACTATAAATAAATAAATATTTATTTATAATTATAATTATAAATATAACTAATATATTTATTATAAATATATTTATTATAATTTTATGATTATTTAAATATAAATATATTTATTTAAATAATCATGAAATTATAAAAAATATATATAAAAAATATATTTATTTTAATTTCATCAGAATTTAAAGAAATATATTTATTTATATTTTTGACTATATATAATTAATTAATTTATTTATAAATATTTGTATATATTTAAAAATATATTTATTTAATTATATATATTTAATTAATAAATATATTTATTATAATTTTATAATTATTTAATTATAAATATATATTTATTTAAATTATTATGAGATACTTATGAAATAAATATATATTTATTAAATATATATTTTAATTATAAAGAAATACATATTTAGTATATAAAGAAATATTTATTTATTTATAGTTATTATTATAAATAAATAAATTTATATATATTATACATATAATTTTATTAATATATATAAAAATATAAATAATTTATTATCATTATAGTTTTATCAGTGCTAAAAAATGCTGATAAAGGGTGTCTTTATCAGTACTTTCTAATTTAACACTGATAAATCCTTCCTTTATGAGTGTTTTTTAGTTAGCACTGATAAATACTTCCTACTATTTTATAAAAAAATCCTAACAGTCTCCTCATTCCTTCACATACCTCAAGCTCTCACGGAAGCCTTACCCTACTATCGCAAATCCTCCTCCTCCTCCTCCTCCTTGCTATTGGTGCTCCTCCTCCTCCTCACTACCAGTGCTCCTCCTCCTCCTCCTCGCTGCTGATGCTCCCCCTCCTCCTCCTCCACTGCTGCTGCCTCATACTACTCGTCCTAATCGCCCCTGCAAATCCATCGTCTGCCGCCATCGTGAAGCCCTACTCCGTCATCGTGCGAGCCCTCCTCCACCTTGCCGCCCCGAATCTCTCCTCTGTTGCTGCACAGAGCTTGGGTATTTTTTAAATCTCCCTAAGTTTTGAGTTTCCTTACACATTGCCTTCTGAGTACCCTTACACATTTCCTTCCGAGTTCCCTTAGCGACAACCCATGGAATTTAGAATAATTTTGCATGAATGAACTTGTTTCATCCCCTTATCAAGCATAACAAAGGTTTTGAGATATAAAATATTTATGTATTAACTGTTGAATTATAAATTTCATTATAAGTGTAGTTTAATTGAAATGTTAATGAGTAGGTGACATAAAAAGGGTAAGATATAGATTATCTGTTTTTATAAGGATGTCAAAAGTTAATATGTTTTCATGAATTATTATTAAATCACTAGTGTATATTTTATCAATCATGTTTATGTGTTGAGCATGTTGCACCTAAGTATGGAAGAATGTGTATATCACCACTTCGGTAATATGGTGGAGTGTATCCATGGTAGTGAAATGTTTAATGCATGTTATTTCGAGCATGTCAAGCATAAAGCACGAGATTTAAGCATGTGAATTTTTCATTTTATAACATGGAAGCATGTTTTAGTGATATTATTGATTTACAAAGTATGTTATTTTAAAGAATTTGGGGTATTTATTTTCATGTCCCATTTTATTATTGGTTCCATAAGGTGTTGATACATTTTTTTGGTAACCTATTTTCCTAAAACTAGAATTTGATAATCTAAAGGACAGTTAATATGAATTTTACTCTTTATTGAGTGTATGTCTATAAATTCTATGACGATTCATTGAAATACATGTGAAGTGTTCAATGTTAGTGATATTTACTCCTATCTTGATTATTTTCTATTTATATTATTGAATTGATATGGTCACTTTCCATAAAAGGTTAATATTTTAAAGAAGGTATTGAGAAATCTATTTAGAAATTTAGAATTTGGTGATGATTTTTTATTGAACACACTTAATGCGTGTGAAAATAATGATGAAAGGGGGATTGGTTGCTGTTTTTTATTATTCGGTTTGTTATGGTTGGTTGTGTTACCTTTTTTTGGTTTTTGTAGTCTCAGTTGGTAATTATTGTGGTTAGTTTTTGTGTTGGAATGTGTTATGAAGTAGGCGTGGTGATTTGTTTCCTTAATAATCCTAATAAGTTGTGATTGTTGATATGGAAGTGGTAAATTGATTATTTTGTGGCTAGAGTGATGGATTAACTATTGAGTTTGTGATATTGGGGTGTTATGGTTGGTGTTATAACAAGGAGATGATTTTTTTTGGTTGTTTTAGAGAATTTTAAGTGGTAATGAGTTTATGGTGTCTCATTTGGTTTGTTATGGTTGGAATGAGGTGATGTAGTTTATATGAAAGAGGTGATATGATGTTGTGATTAATTCAGAGTGGTTAAGTGGTTACACAAGATGTTGTGTAGATGAGATGAATAGGAATAGCGGAAGGATCAAGCTTAGGTAGTACATGATTAAAGCATCAAGTGGAAGATGGTTTCCCACTTTGAGGATACATGACTTTATGTTCAAAAGTATCATGGACAAGTTAAACTTTTGTCTTTATCTATCACTTATTAACTACTCAATATTATTATAAGACTAAATTATATGATTCATACTATTTATTCATGTGAGACATGATAAACAATTTATAGCTTTATATTTTATGAAATGTTAGTTATTTGTGATTGATGTATCCTTTGTAAAGTGTCTCTCTTGGGATTTATGTCTTTGTGAAAATTCCAAAGTGACTCTTTTAAAATGATAACTATTTTGAAATGTTTCTTAAAAAATTATTTGTGTTCAACATATGTTTTTTTGGTTTTAAATAACTTTAAAATAATTTAAACACTCTGCATGGAATTAGGTTTCATGCCAAGTGTTTGTCAACTCACCTGATTGAATTTCATAAAGGGATGTGAATGTTTTGAAAGTGTATGTAATACTATTTTCATTTTTACAAAGGGTGTGTGATGTTTTAAATGAAAATTTGTAAAATATAGAGGGTTTTTGATCATTTTAAATGATTAAGATTATTGGTTCATGACATTTCCTTGAATGATTTGTAAAAATGGAATTGGGGTTTTGTGAAAGAGTGTTTGAAATTGAGTGGTTTATTTTAAAAATGGCGTGTTATTTTAAAGAGGAATTTGTGTAAATGGTTGGTTTATTTAATGGTATTTAAACAATGATTTTATAAATAGTTTTCAAAGGATACTTAAAGTCTATAAATTTTTTTTATCCATGGTTAATTTTTATATCAACATTTTGTTTATTTATTTTGTTAAATATTAATATTATAAAATAAAATAGGATGGATATGAATAAAGAATGGATGGATTCCAATCATTTAACAAAATAGTATGAATATGGAGTGAAAGAGTTCATCAAGTTTTCAAAAGATAATGCATAAGACCCTTCTCAAAACCTTTGTCTGTGTTTACGTTGTTGCTATTCAAGATAAGTTAGTCCAGAGGAGTTGGAAGAACACTTGATCTGTCACAAAATAAATCAAAGTTATAAATGTTAGAATAAACACAAGAAAAAAGATAATGCATCTAGTGGATGAGATAACACTGCATTTTATGGATCATCTGATATGATTTAAGGTGTTTAAAATAATAAAGACCGTATCGAGGATGTGATTATAGATGTGAATGATGATGAAGATAGTATTGAGGAAATGACAAGAAAATTTGAAGTTAAACTTTGTGATTGCCCAAAATTGTTTAAGCAATTAAAGAGTTGTGAAAAGACACCATTTTATGGTGGTTTCACTAAATATACATAATTTTCATTCATACTAAAGCAATATAATTTGAATGTAGGCAATAAATGAAGTGACACCAGTTTTATAGAATTACATTCTCTCTTTAATGACATGTTCCTAGAAGATAATGTACTCCTAAGACGAACATATGACACCAAATGAATGCCATGCTCAATGGGTTTGATCTCTGAAAGAATACACACCTACCCAAATGACTTTATACTATTTAAAAAGGACCACAAATCACTTAGATAATTCCCAAAGTGTGGTGCTTCTCGATACAATAAAGATGAATCTGGTCCTGAAAAAGTTGTATGGTACTTTCCAATCATTATAAAGTTTAAGTGCCTATATGTAAGTGAGGAGACTAAAGGGAAATTGACGTGGCACATAGACAGAAGAAATAAAGATGGGAAACTACGTCACCCAAAAGACTCTCCTTAGTAGAAGAGAATAAATCATGAGTATCCTGATTTTGGAAATGAGCCAAGAAACCTTTGTCTTGCATTATTTATAGATGGAGTGAATCCTTTTGGTTTTCAAAGAATCACTCATAGTACATGGATGGTTATGTTGGTAAATTATAAATTTCCACCATGGTTATGCATGAAATGAAAACACATCATGCCATTTATGCTTATATCATGACTGAAGCAACTAAGTAATGATATTGATGTTTATTTGTCTCCATTGATCAACGATTTGAAATTATTGTGGGATTCTGGTGTTACGTTGTATGATGCTTAAAGAAATAAGGATTTTACATTGAGAGCCATGTTGTATGGGATGATAAATGACTTTAATACTTATATAAAATTTTCAGGATATAGAATTAAAGGAACTCATGGGTGTCCCGTCCGCGAACAAGGTATATAGTTAATTAGGTTGAAATATTCATCTAAAATTGTGTTTCTAGGACATCATAGATTTATACCCCAATGAAATAAGTACCGATCTGGGTCGAAATCATTTGATGTAAGTTCAGAAGAATGTTCAACACTGTATCCACTAACCGGTGATCAACTATTTGAGAAAGTAAAATATCTGGATGCTGCTTTTGGTAAACTATTTTTGAAAAACGTTACAAAAACCAGTTGGAAAAAGAGATAATTTTTTTTGAATTACCATACTGTAATTTTCTGCATGTCAGACACTTTATTGATGTTATGCATGTTGAAAAAAATATATGTGATAATTTCATTGGTATGTTGATAAATTCACTAGGAAAAAAAGGATGGAATTAAGGCTAGGTTGGACATGGTTGACATGGGAATATGAGAATATTTAGTTCCAGTGAAGGGTGAATTTTTTTTATTCCTCTAGCTATTTACAATCTTTCTAGGTAGGAGAGATATTAGTTTTTCAACTGCTTGAATGATGTAAAGGTTCTAGAGGGGGTATTCATCAAACATCAAGAACATCATGTCAAGGACCAATTTAAATTTAAAGGGTCTAAAATCACATGATTGCCATGTTTTTATGCAAGATATAATTCCAATATCTTTATGTTGCATTTTTCCCAAGAATGTCCAAAGTAATATATGTTTCTTCTTCAAAGTTATATGCGACAAAGTTATAGACCTGACAAAATTACCGATTATAGAAAGAGAAATTTCCATCATATTATTTGAATTGGAAATTTTCTTCTCATAAACATTCATTGATATGATAGTTCATTTGATGGTTCACTTAGTGAGATAGATTCAACTATGTGGTCTTGTACACTATATATGTATGTACCCCATTGAACGATATATAAAGATTTTGAAAGGGTGTGTCAAAAATCGAAGTCATCCAGAGGGTTTTATTGTGGAGTGATACGTTGTTGAGGAAGGCGTTGAATTCTATACTGAATACCTATCTGGTGTGGAAAGCATTGGTCTACCGAAATCTCGTCACACTGGGCAACTTTTGGGTGAAGGAATTTCTAGAAGAGATGTTGTCACAATCAATATTATAGGTCAGGAGTGGTCCCACCTTTATATTTTTCATAACAGTTAGAAGGTTTCCCCATATGTTGAGACGCACAAAGAAATTCTTAGGAATTTGAATACACTAATTGATAAAAGATGGATATCGAATACACATAATCAATATTTTATAGGACAGTTTTGGGGTCATATTTTAAAGGAGTCAGATGAAAATCCGGATTCAATTTCCGAATGACTTTGATGGCAAGATGGAGGACCCAATGTGTATGTATTATCTTACAATGGTTATGTAATTAATTGTTATACATTCTATACAAATGAGCATGATGAAGACAATACCATGCAAAATAGTGGAGTTACACTCATGGATGAAGCAATGCATGTTTTTGGTACTAAGGACATAAATCCAATTTATGAGACGATGTCATACTTTGGTATCATCAAAAAAATATGGGATTTGGATTATATAACATTCAAAGTACCTATTTTTTAATACAAGTGGGTTGATAATAGAAGTGTTGTTAAAATAGATGAATTGGAATTCAAGAAATTTTATTTCAGCAGGGAGGAGTAAAAAGATGAACTATTTATAATGGAATCATATACAATACAAGTATTTTATGTTCCAGATCCCACAAACCTAAAGTGGTCAATTTTTCTGTTATCAACCAAAACCTCTGAAGGATCAGATAAAAATTCAACTGAGGATGACCTTTTCATTGGGACATCGTAATCATTTCATAGAAGTCCCAATATAGAAGATGTTTTGTATGTAAAAGGAGACCACAATTAAGGTATTTGGATCATCGATAGAGGGGTCCAATTTTCTTAAGACTTTAAAAAAAGAGAGTTCAATAATCAGGTTACATTTTTTTGTAATATACGTCTTGTTACCTCATGTTATTATCCATTTTCTAATGCATTAATGTACTCTAAATTAAATGTTAAACCAATTATGTAGATAATGACTTCCTCATGTGATGGTACTCTCAATCTAGTAGAACAACAGGTCTCTCAACCTATAGCTACTTTTAGTGTAGAGAAGCGAACTTCTTCACGTGATGGTGTTCCCAATCCTGAGAAACAATAGGTCTCTCAACCTGCTGATGCTCGTAGTGTAGAGGAGAGACCTCATGCATGTGATAGTGCTCCCAATCCTGAGGAACAACAGGTCTCTCAACCCACTACTATGCACAGTGCATAGGAGCAACCTTCTACACATGATGGTGCTCCCATTACTGAGGAACAACAGGTTTCTCAACCTATTACTGCTCCCAGTGCAGAGGTAAACTGACCATATTCACATACTGATGCTACCACTCTAGAGAAACATATTGACAATGGTGATTCTAGGGAAATGGTAGGTGAAAAATGACCAAAATCATAGAAAAAATAGGAGTGATGTAGTTTGACAGTGTTAAGAAAAATCATCAAGGAAAAAGCTAAAATAATCAAATATGAGGTTGGATGGAATGCATGGGGCCAGCATGTTAACCCCAATAAGTCTATGTCCAACAGTTATATTGGAATTTTTACTTATAAATGAATGAAAATTGATGTATATTCGTGGAACCATGTTGTTTTTGGTCTTAAGACACTAATGTGGGAAGAGATTACGGTAACATTATGATATTATTTCTTAATTTTAATAAAAACTAAAATAATAAAACATTTACTTACTCTTCATCATCCATTATAGAGTGCATTTATAGTATATTACTCCCACAAGAAGTATGTATTAATTCTTTCTATAAGGATTCATAGAGGATTTCACACAATTCTAACAAGACAATATCTTAAAGATGATGAAGGGAAAATAAACCTGCACCCACCGCTTATCTATGCACACATGATAACCCAAGAAGCATGGGATGCATTTACTGGCCGTCATGTAGATGTGTCTTATCAGATACATTATGGCTAGTAATACATTGTTTGATTATATGTGTATTCATTACATTGATTGAAATTTTTTATTTATGAAACAAAAACTAAGTGATGAAAATAAGGAATGAGATGAAAAACCAGCGTACCCCTATTGTAAAGAAAGGATGGGGTATAATTCACTTGAAAAAAAATTGGTAAGTATTTTAAATTGACCATAATAATTTTATGTGACATGAAACACACCATAATTATGTTCCTCTATTTATATGCAGATTGATGAATTGAAATCCAAAGCTGCTTCGATCCCATGCCATGTGATATGAAATGAGGCACATGTAAAAAATACAGGATACTAATATATGAAAACACACAAAAAGTGTGGTAAACATGTGTACGTATTACATAATAAAAATTTGTTTTACTTTAAATCAATATTACTTAATGATGGTAACTTATTTTTCTATATTTTCAATATTATGTAGTCACATGAATCAACAACACCTATACTATATTAACACATACTATTAGAAGACTTGAAGTAGCTAGAACAATATTTCCATGTCAGAGGTGTGGGTTTTGGGGTGACACCCCAAACATATTTTGAGAAAAAAAACAAGAGGATGATCAAAGTGAATTAATAAAATAGATGAGATAAAGAATATCTACCCTTGAAGGATAATTCCAATACCATAGAGAGATGATAAAAACATTAATGGTGGAGAGGCAAAGAGAAGAAGCAACTCAAGAAAATCCACCGCATGAAGCTCTCTCCCCACCCCCACTAGCTATGAGGCTAGCCATTCCCCTCAAAGAAATGTATTAGAAGTGGTAATAAATGTTCTAATTAATGTTTCTATGAAATGTGAATCGTACAGACACTAATACCTTTCCTGTACTGATATTCAACATGGTGATAATGATTGTGACTTATATCTAGAAACACCCACCCATTTCCTTATGGTGAGGGCTATGGTATTCAATATTCAAAATGACATGCTACACACCAAACCACTTCCAAAAAGGCATGTATGAGTGCTGATTAGTGTATCCCATGAACTGAGCATTGAGATAAATTTTCTAATTCATGTGGATGATATTAATATGGTCAAAAAAGATGTTGGAACATTCATCGCATGACCGTAAAATATTGTAAAAAAACATGTCGACAAAGAGGTATTCATTTCCCAAACCATCTAAATTAAATAGAAGGGGATGAAATGAAAGAATGTCTCAAAACCATCTAAATGATCGACCAACTGATCAAAAAGGTCTACTGGAATCAACATTACCCCCAACTATTCTATATCCACATTTAATACAATTCAAGGCTCACATGGATACAAAGTTAAATGATAGTGAAAACCACTTAGTTGAGTTTGAAGAAAATATGTGTGGAGAGGAAGATCAAGACTTCATTGATCTTGAGAGTGAGACTGAAATCCTTGATTATGATTGGCTAGGTGCCTCAATTATAAATGTATACACGAGGTATGTTTTCATGATTTGATTTTCCAAAAGTTGAGATAATGTGTTAATTATGACTAAATACATTACATATTTTTGGAAGGCATATATATGAAAAACAATTGAAGGAATTTTTCCATGAATGAAAATTAAGACTCATTAATCCCCACATCTCCTCTATAGAACAAACAAAAATAAAGACAAAAAAGAAGGATAAATAGTGAAAGGTTTGATCAAATCATTTAAAAGAAGAATATCAGATGAAAGACTCTATTTAATACCAACGATGTAGGGGTAAAACTATACAATTTAATCATATCAAATATATTTTCATTTCTTTCATTATTTATTCCTTTTTGTGTTTTTAGGAAGCATTGGATGCTCATTATGGTAAATTTGGATTCTACAAATATTTATTTCTTGGATTCAATGCATGGATATCCAACAAACCGTCCACAAATGATGGTGTTTTTCAATTTTTAATACACTACATCTAAAATTTTAGAACTAAGCATCAAGTTATATAATTTACATTATCTTTTAATGAGAACTCTATTATGATAGGTCGATACATTAATATTTTCTGAAGAAAGGAATGAGGAAAAGCGATAAGGAAAAAGATAAAGACAAGTACTGCGATTGTATAAATATCAGAGTATATATAATAATATTTCACTATCCAAACACATATCAAAACAAATTACTTATTCTCCTCAATGTTTCTGTAGTGTCCTAAACAAACCAATGAAAAAGATTACCGTTACTATGTTTGTAAATTTATGAGAGAGATCATATTCCATGAACAAACCAACATCCCTAAAGTGGTATGTTCAAAGACAATTATTATTTCATTTAAAATATTTATTAATCCTTTGTGTATTTATATTTTTTCAGTACTACTATGACTATTGAAAAACTCATATTTACAAGACGATATAGATTTTTTGAAAAATGAATGGGAAAAATACCTGATAAAGGAATTTACACAAATAGTATAAATATATGACTCAAAGTATATGATTTTAGTTTATAATTGTAACACACTAGACCTGAAGAGCCACCCAAACTGTGATAAACAGGTTGGGTGTTACTACCATAGGTGCACCTCCCCAAATTCCAAAGGCTACCGACTAGAAGTGAGGGTTTAAAAGGTATGGTGGGGAGGATATACCCTCTTAGAAAAAAATAATGGTACTAGTCTGAGTATAATAATAAAACCTATAGTGGTAATAAAGACTCAAAAAACTCAAACCAGACCCACATAGTGGAAGCAAAATCAATAGAAGATAAATCAGCGAATTCAATATAGAAATAAGCACAACAAAATGTAAACAAAAAATCATTCTTAACACCACTTATAATTACTATCGAAACAACAAAGCATGCATCTATAGTAGGTGATACATGTCAATAACAATGGTTCCCATGGATAACCAATAGTAGCTACAAAATAAAGTAAGCATGCTGATATAGGAAAGAAATAAAGACAAAGTAAACTCCATCTAGGCATGACCTCAGGGTCCATGCCAAATCTCCATGCAATAGATAATATGATCCATCTCCAGAAGCTGATATCTTTCCTGTTGGTAAATCCATAAAATCTACATGCATCTCGAAGGGCCCATGTAGGGGGTGAGATAAATCTCATTAGGATACCACCCAATGGTGAGTACCTAGTATAGGTGTTTAAGCAGGCATTCATCTATAAGGAAAGTAAACAATACGATGAAAAATGTAAACACAACCTCTATTGGTGATCAACAGCTACTAGGAAGCGTTACATACTTCAGCCAATGTCGGAATCTTAGTCATGTAATCCGGAACCATGTGCCTCCTGAAACCTCTTGTATCAAGTACCGACATCCTGAAGTCATGCCCAAGCAATAGTAACCCAACACCATGTGCCTCCTGACACCTCGTGTCTCATGTTTCGACACCCTTAAGGAACACCCAAGAAATATTAACCTAACACCATGTGCCTCATGATACCTTGTGTCTCAAGTACCGATGTCCCACAGGCATGCCCAAACAATTTTAAGTCTCCCCACCTTCCAAACAGATTCCACAGAAATCTCCCCCAAACCATAATCACCTAACCACAACTAAGGAGGCCTTTACCCACATGAGTGGTCAAAACCACCTCATCACATAATCATCTATGTGCACAAAACCCAAATCATGGGTGAGAATTAATCACTAAATTTATAACCCAATCCCAAACACCTCTGACACCTCGTGTCCCTACGACCATGTCAATCAAGAATCTAATAACCTCGCTATCCAAGTAACCCATTCCATGCCCAACCTGACAGTCACACTGTCTCAATCCGACATCCATGATGCCCAATACTGTGGTCCAACCACCCAAATAATCCGAGCCAAGCCCAACCTGTGATCAACATCACTCAAGAATATTCTGGCCACGCCCTACACAACCCAAAAGTTTTAGAATATTCAATATAAAGCATCAAATATATGTATTACCAAAAGAATCACTTTAATAGGAAAAAAAATTTAAACAGTTGAATTGCACTAGCCATGTGTTGTCCCATAACAACATTGAGGTCTTGAAAGCCTCCAATAAACTTAATCATTCTTTAATAGTTTAAACTCAGTAGTTTAATCAAAAAAATTAAATTATAACCATTTTGAAACCCCCCAAAAAAATTCCCCAAATGTGAAAGGGCCTCTAACCTGGCCTCACTCAAGCATAATAGGGTAAGGTAATGCCCAACGACATCCCATAATCCATGCGGTTAATTCAATATAAAGAAACATGGGTCTCACTCAATACCCAAAATTACACTAAAAATATGCAACCCCCAAATGACCATGAAAACAAAAAACAAGGTATGAACCACCTATGTTAGACTTGTAGATGTAGGAACGTCCAATATCGAGCTCCAATTTGAAGCCGATCTTCATAGATCTACATTTCCATTAATACCGGCAATTCTACTCAGGTGGGAACTATGGCGTGTGAGGCAAAGAAAAAAGAACATAATAGGGTGCATGGGTTTAGCCTTCCTGATGCGACCCTGTAGCCACTAATGGATTGAATAAGGGATGTCAGATGAAGAATCTAGGAGGAGAAACTTTCTTGACCTTCCGGAGCATCACAATCCGAAAATTGAGAAGAAGAAGTTGTTTTTGGAAATGAGACACAACGCTCTACCATATAAATGAATAAAAATAAAAGAACATGGAGTGTATTAAGGACTACACTCCATGTAATATATTTTCCATAATCTGACTTACGTGGGTTTCCAGGCCATCACACGACTTAGACGTGTTACACGGGTCAACACACGACTAGGAATCAGCCGGTACACAGAAGGTAAAATACATGGCGTGTTAAGGAACAATACACGCTGTGTAGTAGATTATTTTTACATGATCACCACATGGAATTTACTAAGTCAACACTCAGTCAGTACACACCTAACATACACACGACATGTATTTTGGAGTACATGACGTATAACCTGGAAATATTTAGAACTACCCAGTTTCCCTTGTTTTTCTCAAAACTAACTCAAAATAGATCGAAAAAAAAGAAACCCATACCTTAAAGGAAGAACCGAGTTCCATAAAACTTACCCCCTTAAAGAAATTCATCCCCAAATATCCCTTCCAAGGGTGGAGAAGAAAAATTACAGAACAACTCTGGCCCAAAACTTAAATCAATCAAAGGTCCATCGACCTATTTCCTGGACCCATGGTCCTCCTATGATGCATCGTCACCCATGCACGTCATAAGGTGATCCTGTGTTACTTCCGAAACCCATTCATGTCCAACACCGCATTGGTGTCCGCCTCAACGAGGCTCTGCATCCCATGGATACTAAAACAAAACCTGGTGCATTTCACCTCAAGTAACATGCATACTCAATGCCCCGATTCCCATGGCACCTCAAGTATCCCACACCCTCAATACCCTGATGCCCATGACACCTCAAGTAACCTGCATCCTCGATACTCCTGATGCCATGATTCTCATATATATATATATATATATATCAATATAATCACGACCCTAAAATGGTGCTAATCCCACTAATTAGTATCTGGTCAGTCCACATAAATCCTTTGCACCTCGTTCACTCAAAACACACATGCCTTAACATTCCATGCCAAATAAAAACAAGAAAATCATGGCCACCCCATGGTATACCTCTAACAATCGTTGGCTCACCATCCTGTTTAGCCTCTGGCAACACCACAACATCCACCTGTCCTGAAGTATGATTGCCTCATTTCTGACCTCCCTGCGATAATGCTCCAGTCACCAGCCACTGACTCCTCAGTTGGGTCCTTCTATCTCTGCCATGTCCTCCATGTGTAGTTGAGCCTTGGATACCCTCACCTGGCACCGATCCTAAATTGACCCTGGACTCCACCTTCTATCCTGGTCACTACCTTCCAACTATCTGAGAAGATTGCTTGCATAACCTCTCCAGATGTCTAACCTGTCCACATGCTCAACACTCCTTTGGAGGCCTATCACACTGATTCTGGACATGACCTAGCCGCCCACACTGAAAGAAAACCACTGATTAACTGACACGAGGTGGTCTAGTTGAGTCCTTGTCCTCACTGCCCTACTGTAACTCATCCCGAACTCACTTTCTGCTATCTGAACCATCACTTGAAGACACCAACTGGCTCCGACAATATTTTTTCATCAAGACACCCTCGGTTATGAGTGCCTAATTCACTACATCTGAGAACGGGATCAACCTGAATATGTTTACCTCCACCTTAATATTTTGGTATAAGCCATCCTCAAAGCGCCTTACCCTCGATGTGTCATCGCTTACCATACCTAGTGCAAAGAAATACAACTTAGTGAAGGTAGCTTTATAGTCCACTATGGACATGTCACCCTAATGGAGGATCAAGAAATACCGAGCTCTCTCTGACCTCAGCATCTTTGGAAAAAAGTTCTTGAAAAACCTGTCCTTGAAGTCTTTTCATGCTACTCCATTGTGTTTGTGAGCCTGAACCTGCACATCCCACCAACGCTTCACTCGTCCTCTCATCATGTACATCTCCAGCTTGATCCTCCACCTTGGAGGCATATTTAGCTACTCGAAGATCATCTGAATGCTCTCTATCTAGTTCTCAACTGCTTGTGGACCACCATCACCTTGAAAAAACAGCACGTGATGTGACTGGAACTCCCACGTCAGATATTACATATAGGGATCTATACCTTGCATTCATCTATTAATATCCTACAAGACACGTACCAGACTAGATTGGAGCTGCTTGTTGAGCCACATACCAAACACTTCCAAACCCAGCTGCTCTAACTGCACTGATCCTGAACCTGATCCTGTACCTGAGCATGTACCTACGGCTCATGCTCTGCCTGTCCCTTAGGTTTCTGAACCTGATCGTGATCCTCTGGCACTATACCATTTCCCACCCGACGTTCCATTTATCCTTCTAGGAGGAACCCGCTGAATACCATAAATGGTCAGACAACCCACATATATAACAATATATATATAACATAGATAAAGAAAGCAGTAAAGAGGTAGCACATAACAACAACCTTTACTCTCCCCCACTGCCACCATGACCCACAACATTCTGGCCCCATGGACTCATTACTCTCCCTCAACAGAGCTAACTATCAAAAGTAACTCGAGCCATACCCTTCCCGACAACCATCGTTGCCTCAAACCAACGAACGAGTCACCCAATCCTGACAACCACACTACCTCAAACCAACGTGCAGGACGCCCAGTCCTGGTTATCAACACCACCTCAGTCATAGTACCTTCCTGCTCATATATGAGCCAGGACCAAAATCCCATGCCATATGCACCTTTACATAATTAAAATCATGGCATATTACATTACAATAAACAAAAAATTCAAACAGTAATTTCACCTTTCACATTTGAAAAGCATCTATAACATGGTAATTGATATTATTCACATGGTATTATCACTTAAAAAAGAATACGTGCAGTTATGAAATTAAAATACCCTAAAAACGTGCCTATCAAAAGCCAAGAAAACTCGCCTTTCCATACTAGGCCAAGGTCCAATTCTCTTTTACTGCACCAGGTCAAGGGTCACATAACAAAACCAATAATATCACACACCAAGTAAGCCACCAAGGTGGAAATCACATAAATAGTAATATGATAAAAAAATAGCAATTCCCACCCAAGGTAACTTGGTCCATCCCTCGTACCTGGGGATGCAGGCACCCAAGCACAAGCTAGAAACCCAGTTCCAATAACAACCTATCCCTAGTCTACCATATTCCAAATAGTAAAACCAGCAGAAATAAAAAGCCAATCTTGATCTCATTAGTATTCATTAAAAATTTACTACTAAATCCATGTCAAGAACAACTCCTTTGATACCACTTTGTAACATCCCGAACCCGAACAACCACCCGAATAGTGCTAAATGAGTCGGGTGTTACTTCCTTAGGATCACCTCCCCGAACTCCAAAGGCTGCTGACTAGCAGTGAGGGTGTAAAAAGTATAGAGGGGAGGATATACCCTCTTAGAGGAAAATAAAGGTAATGGTATGAGTATAACAATAAAACCTAAAATGGTAATAAAAACTCAGCAAACTTGAACCAGACCCACATAGGGGAAGCACAATCAATATCATATAAATCAGCAAAATCAATATAGAAACAAACACAGGGGAATGTAAAAAAAATCATGATGAACAACACTTATAAAAACTAACGAAACAACAAAGAATGTATCCACATAAGGCCATACATGTCAATAACAATGGAACCCATGGATAACCAACTGTAGCTACAAAATAATGTAAGTATGCTGATACAAGAAAGAAAGAAAGACAAAGTAAAATCCAGCTAGGCATGACCTAAGGGTCCATGCCAAATCTCCATGCAACAAATATTATGATCCAACTCTTGAAGCTGTTCTCTTTTCTGCACATAAATCCATAAATTCTACATGCATCCCAAAGGGGCCGTGTAGGGTGTGAGACCAATCTTAGTAGGATACCACCCAATTGTTCATACCTAGTATAGGTGTTTAAGCAAGCATACATCTATAAGGAAAGTAAAAAGTATGATGCACAATGTTAACACAACCTCCACTGGTAGCAGCCACCAGGGAGCATCACCTACTTCAGCCAACATTGAAATCTCAGTCACGTAACCCGACACCATGTGCCTCCTGACACCTTGTGTCTCAAGTACCGATATCTCAAAGGCACACCCAAGAAATAGTAACCCAACACCATGTGCCTCCTAACACCTCGTATCTCAAGTACCAGCATCCCGAAGAAATGCCCAAGCAATAGTAACCCGACACCATATGCCTCCTAAAACCTTTTGTCTCAAGTACCTAAGTCCCATAGGCATTCCCAAACAATCTGAAGGCTCCTCACCTTCTATGTGGCTTCTACGGTAAGAATACCCAAACCATAATCACCTAACCACAACTACAAAGGCCTCTACCCACATGAGTGGTCAAAAGAACCTCATCACAGAGTCATCTATGTTCACACAACCCAAATCATGGGTGAACGGTAATAAAAAAAATTTAGAATCCAAGCCACAACACCTCTGTCACCTTATGTCCCTGCGACCATGTTGCTCAAGAATCCAATGACCTTGACATCCAAGTAACCCAGGCCATGACCAAACTGATAGTCACACTTCCACAATTTGATATGCATGATGTCCAATCCCATGGTCAAACCACCCAAATAATCTGAGCCAAACCCAACCAGTGATCAACATCACTCAAGAATATCTGGGCCACACCCAACAAAACCCAAAGGTTCCAGCATATGAAATATCAAGCATCACATATATGTATAACCAAAAGAATCACTTTGATAGGGAAAAAATTTAAACAATTGAATTGCACATTCTATGTGTTGTCCCATACCAGCACCGAGGTCTTTGAATCCTATAATAAACTTAATCATGCTTTAACAGTTTAAACACAATAGTTTAATCAAAACAATCCAATTATAACCATTTTGGAACCCTCAACCAAAATTCCCCAAATTAGAAAGGGCCTCTAACCCAACCTCACTCAAGCATAACAAGGTAAGGGAATTCCAAAAGTATCCCATAAGGCATATGGTTAATTCAATATTAAGAAACATGAGTCTCACTCAATACCCGACATTGTGCTAAAAAGTAGAAACACCCAAATGGCCAGGGAAAAAGAAAAAAAGGTATGCACCACCTACCTTATACTTGTAGACGTAGTCACATCCGATATCGAGCTCCAATTTGTAGCTGATCATCATAGATCTACCTTTCTGCCAAATCCTGGCAATTCTACTTAGATGTAAATTGTGGTGTGTGAGGAAAAGAAACAATAATGGAATATGGTGCGTGGGTTTAACCTTTCTAATGTGATCCTACAACCACTGATAGATTGAATAATAGATTCCAAATGAAGAATCTAGGAGGAGAAACATTCTCAGCCTTCTAAAGTGTCACAGTCCGAAAACAAGGAAGAAGTAGCTGTTTTCGGAAATGAGACACAACACTCTCCCATATAAATGAATAAAAATAAAAGTACAAAACATGTATTAAGGACTAAATTCCATTTATTACCTTGTCTATACTCTGACTTACATGTGTTTCCATGTCATCACACGGCTTAGACGTGTTACACAGGTCAACACACGACTAGGACTCAACCAGTATGTGGACGGTAAAATACACGATGTGTTAAGGAACAATAAATGTTGTGCAGTTGATTATTTTTACACGGTCACCACACGACATGTAATAAGTTAGCACTCAGTTAGTACATGCCTAACATACACACAATGTGTATTTTGGAGTACATGAAGTGTAACCTGGAAATCTCTAGAACTGCCCAGTTTCCCCCATTTTCTTAAAACTTGATCGAAATAGAAAGAAAAAAAGGAAACCCGTACCTTAAAGGAAGAACTGGGTTCTTACAATAATATTATTTGATCCGTTAGGATTCATGTCTTCTGAACCACCATGATTTGATCCACGAATCATGATTATTATCTATGATATGCAGTGTATGAATTTCTAATGTTAATATCACCTTCTTACATCTTTATACTCATGTTATCCTTATATTATCATTAATATCTCCCTTGTTTACACTTGTTGAGAATTTATGATAACCCTTTATTATGATTCATATCCTTAGGTAATTAAGAATGGTTTTAGAAATGATATGTCTAAGAATGCTTCTAGTAAAGATTAACTTAATGAGACACTCTTATGAACTAGTTCTTTATGTTTTCATGTTTCCAAAAGCACTAGACCTAAACTATTCTGGAATAGATCATTATGTAATTCAAGGAATATTAATCAACTAAGATTTGATATCTATGTGTGAAATGTTTGGGTCAATATATTTGGTATTAGAGCATATGAACTACTCAAAATTTATCAGAAATAATTAGTGACTGGTATGACTAAAAGTGACTTTTTTATTTAAAATTGACATTGATTTAAGTAAAAAAAAAACGACATACTAAAAACCAAGAAAACACATTCAGATTGTTTTAATATTTTAGTAAAATTATCTATTAGCGATTTATGAAGTGTAGGGATCAACCAAACCTCAATACAAAGCATGGTGTGACTGGTATAACTTAAAGTGTGTATTTTTATATTAAATTGACATTAACAAATAAAAAAGAATAAGTGACATACATAAAACTGAGAAAAAAATTAGAATTGTTTTGATACTTTAGGAAAATTAACCATGAGTCATTTGTGATGTGTAAGAGTCAACCACACCTCAGTCCAACATAGAGTGTGATCAGTATGACTAAAAGTTTCCATTATCAGTTTAAAATAGACATTTTAGTTCAAAAAATTTCACTCACTGAAAACCAAGAAAACACAATCCTATTTTCTTGATAATTTAGTAAAGTGATTAATAATTAACTTGTGACATGTATGAAGTTGTTTCATAAGAAACCGACATATTATGTGACCGGTATGACTCATAATGCATGTTTCCAATTTGAAATGACATTTTAGTAAAAAAAACACAACTGACATACTAAAAATAGAGCAAACATATTCATATTGTTTTGATACTATAGTACAATGATCTATAAGTGATTTGTAATGTATATAAATCATCCACACCTCAATACGACACATGATGTAGCTGTTATAACTCAAAGTGTCTCTTTTTATTTAAAACTGACATGAATTTAAGTAAAAACAAGTGACATACTGAAAACAAAGGAAATGCATTCATATTGTTCTGATACTTTATGAAAATGATCCATAAGACATTTTTGATGTGTAGGAGTCAACCAAACCTCAATCCAATGCACGATGTGATCGATATGACTAAAAGTGTCTCTTTTTATTTAAAATTGACATTAATTTAAGTAAAATCAACAAGTGATATACTGAAAATTGAGCAAATGAATTCGAATTGTTTTTATATTTTAGTAAAATTATCTATTAGTGATTTCTGATTTGTAGGTTTTATCCTAACTTCAATATGATGCACGGTGTGGCTGATATTACTCAAAGTGTATCTTTTTATTTATAACTGACATTAATTTAAGTAAAAACGAGTGACATACTGAAAACTGAGAAAAAAATATTTGAATTGTTTTGAAACTTTAGTAAAATGATAAATGAGTCATTTTTGATATGTATGAGTCAACTTCACCTCAATCTGATGCATGGTGTGTCCACCATGACTAAATGTGTCTCTTTTTATTTAAAATTGACATCAATTTAAGTAAAAACAACAAGTGACATACTGAAAACCAAGAAAATACATTCATATTGTTTTGATATTTTAAGAAAACAATCTATTAGATATTTATGACATGTAGGGATCAACCTCACCTCAATACGACATACGATGTGGATGATGTTACTCAAAGTGTCTCTTTTTATTTAAAACTAATATTAATTTAAATAAAAAAAGTGACATACTGAAAACCAAGAAAAAGAATTATAATTGTTTTAATAATTTAGGAAAATGATCCATGAGTTATTTTTGACATGTAGGAGTAAACTGAACCTCAATCTGATACACTATGTGACCAGTATGACTAAAAGTGTCTCTTTTTATTTAAAATTGACATTAATTTTATTAAAACAACAAGTGACATACTGAAAATTGAGAAAATTCATTCAGAATGTTTTGATATTTTAGAAAAACTATATATTAGTATTTTTTACATGTAGGGATCACCCAAACCTCAATACGATGCACAGTGTGACCGTTATAATTCAAAGTGTCTATTTTTATTTAAAACTGACATTAATTTAAGTAAAAACAAGTGACTTATTGAAAACCAAGAAAAAACATTCAGAATATTTTGATACTTTAGGAAAATGACCCATGAGTCATTTTTTACATGTATGATTCAACTTCACCTCAATATGATGCATGGTATGATGGTATGACTAAAAGTGTCTCTTTTTATTTAAAATTAACATTAATTTAAGTAAAAATAATTAGTGAAATACTGAAAACCAAGAAAATTAGTTTAGATTGTTTTTATGTTTTAGGAAAATGATCTATAAATGATTTATGACATGTAGGGATCAACCGCACCTCAATAAGATGCATGGTGTGGATGGTATTACTCAAAGTCTCTCTTTTTATTTAAAACTGACATTAATTTAGGTAAAAACAAGTGACATACTAAAAACCAAGAAAATTCATTTGGATTGTTTTGATACTTTATGAAAATTATCCATGAGTCATTCGTTATGTGTAGGAGTCAACCACACCTCAATTCGATGCACGATGTGACCGGTATGACTAAAAGTGTCTGTTATCAGTTTACTATTGGCATTTTATTTCAAAACGTATCACTCACCATAAACCAAGAAAACATGCTCTGATTGTCTTGATAATTTAGGACAACGATTCATAAGTCATTTTTGATGTATATGAAGTATTATAATGTCAAACTGAAACATGATGCGACTGGTATGACTCATAATGCATGTTTTCAATTTGAAATTACATTTTATTAAAAAAATACAACCTGACATATTGAAAACCAAGAAAAAATATTCGTATTGTTTTGATACTTGAGTAAAAATATCTATAAGTCATTTGTGACATGTAGGAATCAACCATACCTCAATATGATGCACAATGTGGCCTATATAACTCCAAATGTTCCATTATTTAAAATTGACATTAAATTTAGTAAAATAACAAGTGACGTACTCAAAACAAAGAAAACACATTCAGATTGTTTTGATATTTTAGGAAAAAAATCCATAACTAATTTGTAATAGGTAGGAATCAATTCCACCTTAATAGAATGCATGGTGTGAATGATATAACTCCAAATGTGTCATTTTTATTAAATATTTACATTTTATTAATGTGTTCTTTCATATTAATGTTTAATTTATTTTTTATAGTATTAATCACATAATATTTGTTTCCTTATATAGGTGGAATATTTTTCTCAGGTTGAGATGATTTTTCAGCAACTGATACGATGTTCTCATATTTTTGAGAGGGGATCACAGATGTCAAAAGATGAAATATTAATGTTTTAGAATGTTTATTGGACAATTGTAAATGTAATTATATAAAACATTTTGTTTGAAATGTAAATAACATGAGTGTTTATTTTTGTATATACCATGGGTGGATAGTTTTGTATTCATTTTTTTGAAGATAAAACTAAGTATAATATTATTAATCTATCATATCAGAAAAACAAATCCAATCAGGGAAAGAATAATCCCAATAGTGGAAAACCTGATGCAACCCAAACCTCGTGTAACACCCCGAGATTTTATGAAAAATATTCTTTTAATTTCATTAATGTCTTGTGATGTATGCTACACCAAGATTACCTTGCGCTATACGCAACACCGTATTATCTTGCAGTATATGCAACACTATTCTTGGATCGTGTTACACACAATTTTGATAATAGTTATTCTACGAAACATTGAGTATATATATATATATATATTCAATGTATAAATGAAATATGGTTGGATTCTGTTATACGAAACAATGAAGGATTCTTGCACAACACACAACCCTGACTTGGCTTGCATTACACGCAAGCGCGACCTTCCACGATAGCGTGTGTTGTACGCAATACCGAGTTTCGCTAAACAATGATATGCTATTAAAATATTATTAAAATTAGCCTTTATGAATAGTAATACCCACTTTTTGAAATTTTATAAATTTTATCTTTGAAAATGGACTTAATTTTTGGATTCGGAATATCGAAATTAGCCTAGGGTGAAATTTTGGTATTTTTCTGGAAACTTTCAATTTTTGATGAATAGTGAAAACACTGGGTTACTATTTAAAAACCGAATTTTTATTTAAATAATTATTTATTTTATTTAAAGTTATTTTAGGTCAAAATTGATACATAATACCTATATAAGTTCAATGTAATTCATTGAAGTAATTTTATAATAATTTTAGATATATAAAAATTTCATTGAACTTTTCACCGTCTTTTACCCACCTCCTAGAAGAATTTGCAAATTTACATAAAACTTAATTTTATCACTTCTGTGAGTGGAATTTCAAAAATCCGAGAGACACGGTTGATGTCAGTAAGTAAAATGTGGTTCAATGAGATGAAAATAATTTTTGGTGAATAGTAACTTTTTACTTTTATTTACCACGGTTAAAAGTAAATAGGGTAATTAAGGGTAAAAATGATATTATTATTACCCTAACACATGTCCTAATTCTATTGGATAAGTGTAATTCGACCAAAAAAAACCTTAGGAATAAAATATGACCATTTAGGCCCACTTGGATTAGATTAGGACATTTATTATTAATTTATTTAAAGAAGGGTTAAAATAGTTAAAATCAAAGTTTAATAAGTAAATAATTTTTAATATAGGGTTATACATAAGATAAATTAGACTATAAATATTCACTAGAAAGCTAAAAATATTTCCTACATAATGATATTTTATTTATAATTTTTAGACATTAAATAATTTAATTTATTTATGACACAAAGATGATGCAGTAATTATCTTGTTAATGAAATTTTGACATAATTGATGTTATAAATACCCAAATAAATGTAATTTGAGACTTATTATGAATTCCACTAATTTTCTAGATTAATATGACATGTTATTATTGATTTAATTAACTTTTTTTGAACTAATAATTCTGTTATGATTTTCACAAAAATAAATTACTAAATAGTGTCAAAATTGACATAAAATAGTTTTTAAAACAAATATTATATTATTAATTGTTATTTTATTCCTAAAAATATAAGGTGTGGCCAAATTACATACATAAGGTTATAAATATTAATAATAAACAACTTTGGGTTCATTTGGATTGTTATAGTAAGTTTATTAACCTTATAGTGTAAGAACACAAAAAGACACGGTAAAAGTAAAACTATCTAACTTAAAGTTAAATCTAAATGATAAGGTTAAAATAGTAAACTAAACTTGTCCAAATTCAATTGGATGAGAGTATTTCAACCCATCCCCAAATTAGATTCGAAATAAATCAATTTGGAACTATTTAAAACTGAATATGGCTTTATAATAAAATAATATTTTTAGTTTTCCCAAATGTGCCCCTCTCCTCCCTTATAAAAGGGAACCTCCTACCTCTATTCCTCACACCACTTTGAGCCTTCAAGCTCGGAAAACCCCTGCCAAATTCTCTTCTCCACTTCCCTAGAAACATCCTAGAGGTTCTGGTCTTCTTCAAAGACCAACTTCAGTGCCCTAAAAGGAGGTCTCAAAGAGGCGCTTCAAAGAAGAGGAGGTTTGGATACGTACGAAGCATATCAGACCTAAGGTAAGGGATAAATTTTCAATCTCATTTTTATCCGAGATTGCTTATATGTAAGTATTTATTGGGGTTACGTTTATCATCCATGACCATGTTTTCTAAAAATGTTTTCATAAAATGTTTACCATTCTTCCATGGATGTTTAAAGTCATTTTTACCCTTTATTGACTTTTTAACACATTGTATGAATGGAATATTTCCTTTGATTACAATATAAGGTACTTTTTGACTTTTCTGAAAAAAGTACGAGGAGAATGTTATTTTTAACTTATACGGCATGAGCGGATTTTTACGGTTTCATAACACCTCATTTTCAAGAAGCTTCCTCTACAAGATTGGATGATTATTTTCAACAAAACACTTATCTTTTAAAATTGCATGGAATTTTGTGAAAATAAAATGATTTTAAATAAGAAATGATATTTTCCTCAATAATTCATTTCAAGTGTTTTGTCAAAACTATTTTCCATCTAAGATGACATTATTTCATATGTGTATGTTTCAAGTAAAATGTCTCTATGATTTAAATGGTTTCAATTTTCTTATTATGAAATGATATAAATTTTTTATTGATTATGTTATGATGGCATGATGTTTAAGAATCACATTTTATTTCATGGGTTATGCTATGATGTATGATTTATGATTTTGTGGCACACGAAATAATGATTTCATTATGAGATGGGTGGGACCTATATCTCCCTCCAATGCATTGGGTAAAGATTTATATCTCATGAGATAGACATGGATGGAACGGAAAGTTAAACCGGTTAAGTAATACAGGATAGGAACGAGGTGTGAACTCGATTCAGAAAGGGACTTTGTCTACTAATATGGTCTTGGAAGCAATGCCTTGGCTACTATGGAAATCATATCATGTGCTTAATGGTTTCCACAATTACATATTTTATTCCCATGATATTTTATCATTCTTAATGTTTCTTTATGATCTATTCCTTACGTACATCCATGTTTTATGTCATTGCTCACGCTTTTGATGTTTAAACATTATGTTCATGTTTTTAAGTTCAAATGTATATGGTATGTTTTATTTTATCCATGCTTACCCTTACTGAGAATTTGAGCTCACCCTTTTTATGTTTTCTTTTCCCCAGGATATAAAGAAAGGTTTTAGGTAAGAAAAAAAGGGGAATATCTTTATGGGAGATGTTGAAGATCTTTCACCATGATTAGAAGATTACGTTCCATGTTTCCAAAGACACTAAACTATTATGATCCTTGTGTGTCTGTTTTTGTTATGTATTAAGTATTTCTCTAAAGTAATGTAATGTCCATGTATGTCAAGCTTTGGGTCTCTACACCTCTCTAACCGGTGAGCAACAACATTGCCCCCACACCCTATAAAAAAAATCTTACAAGCAGAAAAAGACACAACAATAGCCTAAATTTTCCTCAAGATCAGCCAGTTTTATATTCATGATGTCATTTAAATTTATATAGTAGGTTTTCTTTTAGTGTGGTGTTTAAATTGATTTTTGATTTTGGGTTTGATGTGTTTAAATTGAAGGTTTTCTTCTACTAGGTGTGATGTTATATAAGCATCACACTGTAGGTGGGTAGCCCTTTATCAGTTCTAAATATAGCGCTGATAAAGGAGGCCTTTATGAGAACTAGAGAATAATTGATAAAGATGATTATTTATCAGTGTTTTTAGTTCGGATAATGGACCCCCTTTATCATCTCTGCGATTAAAATCACCTTTTTAGCATTAATAAAGTTATTTTGCACACTGTTAAAGGCCATTTGTATAGTAGTGAAATCAAAAAATCCTTCTAGCTTCATCCATGACCTTGAAAAAAATAATGGAGTCTCAATTGCTATGATCCTTCATGAGGTTAACTACAAGGGGAGAATGGTGAGATGGGACTCTAATAAGGTATGAGACGGTCGACTGAGTGAAATAATTCATGCCTTATATGTTGACCAAGAAACAATCAAGTCTACTCTAGACATAGAAAGTCCCCTTTTGATTGTTACACCAGGTAAATTTGATTCCATAAACTACTAAAAATATGACCTTTAGCGACCCCCAAAAGCGGTCGCTAAAGGTATTTAGAGACTTCCACCTGACCTCTTTTGGCAGTCACATTTTCCCCATCACTAAAGGGTAGTAGAAACCGCCAAAATCGGCCACTATAGGTGTCCACATTCTAGCCACAACAATAGTTGATGGTATAGGGTATATCGACCACCTATGGCAGTCGCTAATACTCCCATGGAAAAAACATATCAGCGACCACCTATGGCCATTGCTAGACTGCTGCTTTTTTTAAAAAAAAATCTATTCATACACATAACGACACAAGAATATAACAAAAAAAAACAATGGCTACCAAAATTCGAGTTGTACAATCTTTAAGCTGCATGAGATCTATGTGCCAAGAGGTTTGATTCAGAATGAAAATCTGAAAGTATTTCCCCTTCACTTGAAAAGTAATGAGAATTTCAAAAGTGAACAGGTTATGATTTATAACAGTACTTATATAGAAGCAAGCACAAGTATCTACTATAAACACAAAAATAAAAAATATAGTGTTCAAATGGGTATCAAATGATAGACTAGTTTTAACAGAATAAATCAATTCAAGGAAGATCTGAAAAATAGAGAATCAATATGGAATGAGAAATATACATCACATCAATGGATCACGAGACTAACCATGAGATTAAAGACCAACTAAGCTATAAATAAAGACATTTGGTCTAGATCAGCAAATCAACAAACCACAATACACTGTACTATAAAAAAACCTCTTCATCTATACACTTCTAATGATAGCCACCATATTTATTTTTCACTATACTCCTAATTTTTCATAAATCGTTCATCTACCAACAAAAAAACCACTAAAAACCTATATTAATAAATTCAACCAAAAAATTACCTCACCCCATGCCTTCAAGTTACAATAATGTCGATATATCAATATTTCCAACTTTCATTGTCTCTAAACTCTTCATAAGGTTAAAGCTTCATGAAAAAAATGTTAAACTTTCACTTTAATGAAAAGACGAAGCCTGTATACATAGAATCATATACTGATAAGAAGTACATATTTATTCAATGACTATAAGAAACTTGATTTAAGGATAATTTCAAATGATTATATCTTGATTGAAATATCCATGATATCCCCATAGTACCTCCACAATCCTACTACTAAATCAGTTTTAGTAAATATATGATTCAAATAACGCATTAATTGATTCCCACAACACATGAACTTAAAATATAGTGCAATACCTTTCCTTTAAATTATTTTTGCAGCATATGGCTTCGAAGTCCTATTGTTATTTTTAAGTGTAGTAGATGAAAAAATACCACTAGCACTAGGTATATAAACTAACCGATCTTTAGAAGAAGATATAACAATATACTTGGCCTTAGATCTATGATCTCTATCAAGCACTACATGAAGAAAATTCAAACACCAAATAAGCAATTGTGGTTTTAAGAAAATAAATTTCATCACCAGTGTCCAATAGATGGATGGCCAGTATCAAGGAAAAAAGTTATCATTATGTCAATATTTTCATTAAAAAGATAAGTAGTGACATGGAATCGCACAAGACACCAATAAAAATAGAGATATATGAACACACGAATGAGATGAAGTCTACAAATAATTATCTCATGGATTTCTATTTAGTAAATAACTGTAAAAAAATTTCCATCTTCTAGGATGTCCTACTTCTCATAGTTACCCATTTTCTATTTATCAATGCATCTAGCTATCAAATAAAAATCAGAAGCATCTACACAAAAAAAGTATATGAAAAATTATGTTCAGTGAATGCACACACTATGAGATAAAATTAGAAAAGAAAAGGAGAACATAAATCTTAAAGGTAACACAAACCAATATTTATTATTGGAAGAGTCTATATAATAATTCCATAAATTATGAACAACAAACAGAAAACACTAATTCATGGGCATTAAAGCAGTGAAATGTGATACTTTGTTAGAAAGTCAACTTATATTGTTCAGTAGTATTAAAATTATTAAAGTTAATACAAGGTGTAATTGACTCAATATTACTGCCACAAAATGAAAAAAATAAAACAACTATAAAGAAAAAAAACAACATGTATGACATCAAAAAGCTAACCCAAGAAAAACTTTGATGAAGAGCAATAATCTTTTCCCCTTCACTTCTATCAAAAACCAAATTTTGTTTTATCAATTCAGAAAAACACCACAAACTTTTTCAAACCTTTTATCATAAGAAGTCCCTATAAGTGATGTCAAAGATACCTTGCATCATAAACGAAATTTTCATCAGATATCATGGAAAATAAAAAATAACATTTTAACTCTACAATATCATTACATACCTTCTGCCAATAATAACTCTAACATCATCATTAATTATCAGGTGTGCATACTCTACCACAAAATTAGGTAGATTTTCATTGAATAGTTATCATACTATTGAAGGATTTGAGCATGATTTCACAATAAAATCTATTTAATTCAAAATGCAAAGCTCAAATATCTTTTCATACTCGTCCAACACAAGGTATTAGACCCTAAAAAAACACTAAAGATTCAAACCACTGTCTTTGTAAGTTAAATAGATAAGTTGCTCATTATTTTTATATCAATCACAAGGCATAAAATTTTACACAAAAAATCCATTATGTATAAGTTAGTCTACAATATGTGATGAATCCACTTTGACTTCCAATATATATTAAAAAACATGCACTGCACAATATTTCAATCTTTCCAGTATCTACAAATCTATTCAAAATTAAATCCATTGAATTATATATACAATGGAAATGGTTTTTCATATGCATCTCATTCAGGAAATATGAAAAAAAATTAATATATGGTGTTAAAATAGCAATGAACTCACTTCACTTTTAATGTTAATAATCAAAACCTTTTTTGGGAAATGTAGAAGGGTAGAAGATCTCATTTGTGATGGGTTAGATCTAGTTTGAGATAGGTAGCGGTGACTATAGGTGTGGTGACAGTGGCTCTGATTCGCGATAGGGAGGACTGGTTCGTGATGGGAGAGATGATGATGACTGGTTTACGATGGGGAGGACTTGTTCACAATGGGGAGGGATAGTTTTGGACAGGGAGGGGGTGGAACTTCCGATGATGGTCGCTAATGCCTACCAATAGCAATCACGCGTTCTTCCAGATGCAAAAACCCAGTTTTCTAATAGTGAGAGTAGCTGAGATCCATCGGTCCCTTGGAAGACATAAAATACTTGATGTGCTACATAACATGACTTGAGTAACATGACTTCAAGTGATACGTAGCATGAGTTTATTAGTGATTAACTACTCTAATGAATCAACATATTCCACAGAGTCGTTATGGTTCTAGAAAACTCATATGTTAGAACTGAAAGCATTCACATGCATGAACTCTGTAAAGCCAAGAATTTTCCTGATAGAGGCCAATTTATCTAACCATTGCTTAGGTTTGAGGATATCCAGAACAAAAACATGCTAACACCTAGACCCCTTGCATTCCAGATCATGATAGACATTAAAAACAATATAAGAATTTGCCTAGTAGACTAATAATGAACCATCTTTTTCTCCTACAATGCCCAAAAAAGCGTCCTTCACTCTTGAAAAGGTGATTCATCCACTATTGATAAGAGTCGAGTTGAGCCTTGATTCTTCATCATCCTTTGGATTGGAATTAGAATAAATTTCTAGCAGGACCTCCTTACCCATCGAGCATAAAGAGGGAGGAGTAGAGTCCATCACATGAGTGGAAGGAAAGGGAATAATTGTAGGAGCTTCCAGACTGGAGGGACAAAACCTTCAAGAGCCTCTTTAAAGGACCGAGAATCCATGGTCCCTGCCTTAACATCCAAGATGAATTCCGCTAGGAAAGAAACCCAAGAGAAGATATTGCTATCTTAAACCGTTTATGAATCCATTCTCACCACAAGGGGAGAATCCTAGGAGGATCACTACTGGAAATATTTTAGACCCCGCGCTTAGAAGACATCCTTTCACCTATGATTGTGATATTATTTTATGTGAATTTAATTTGATAAAACATATTTCATATTTTTATTTAGAATAATTAATACAAGAAAATAAGTCTAACCTAATTTTTTTTCATATTGAATATTAAAAATAGTAAAAATATGTTACAACGGTTAAGGTTAAAATAGGTTTACCGAGAGGGTTAATCCAAGATACAAGTGTGATATTTCCAATTAAACTCGTATAAATATTTTTTTATGGACATATTTCAACCCTATATTATCCCAGCTTCAAATATCTATCCATTTTGGAAGAATTTGGATTGAATATTATTTTTTTTATTTTAATCTTTTAAGAAATTCCATGTGTGTCCTCTCCCCCACTTATAAAATAACACCCATAGCCTCTCTTATTCACATCAATTTGATCCAAATAACTAGACAAAAAAAACAACCCAATTATCTTCTCATCTTCCCTAGAAAAGTATTAGATGTGTCTTTATTCTTAAAAGACCATTCCCAGAGTCTTTAGAAGGGATTTAAAAGAGGTCTATTGAAGAACAAGTAATCATATTACCTGAACTCTTTCAATTTATTTCTTATTTCACCTCATCTAAATCTACGGTATTAATAATAAGTTAATAAATTAAAAATCATATATATACTGAAATTTTCTTATTATTATGGAACCACCATTATCCATTTTCTATTCCATCAAATGAATAGTAAAATTATTGCTTGTGCATACGTGTGGATTACCGCCTCCATACAATTATATAATTAATTTTCTATCAGTATCATTATTGGTTGATTATTATGAAGGACTTAATGTTTATATATGAAATTAGGATATAATTATGGTTCTTTAATGATAAAATATTATATTTCTTTCTTTCATTCTTTTCATTAAAAAATAAAAACAACGTTCATGTGTATATACGACCTACCGTCTCCATGAACAATATAAATAATTTTTCTATATCTATATTTTATAAATGATTATAAATATGCATATAATAAATTTATATGATATTTATATCATTATTAACATTTGGGATATGATATAAACATGATCAAAGTACAAGGTCCAGATCTTCCGAACCAAATCATCCATGAAAAATGAAACAATTAAAATTTAAAAATGATGATTATAATAAAGAATTATTAATAAATGAGTGTTTAAATATTTTAATTGGATCATATATTATATTATATGTATTAAAATTATTTTATTATATAATTATAATAAATTTAAATTTATTACATAGGAGGTTATAATGCTTTCTAAGTAATTTGAACTTGAGGTAAGAGATTTATATTTCATTCTCATTTTAATCAGGATTGTTTATTCTGTAACCTCCATTGAGGGAAATATATTGATAATTATATAACAAGACCATTTTATTTTATCCTCCTTGGTTTATTCATTTAACTCTCAAGTAATAACATCAAATTTCTCTCTTTGGTACTTAAAATAATTAGGAAAATGTTTTTAATAGAAACAAAATTTATTTCGTATTTTATCGAGAATCTTTTTATGTCCATGTTTTCCTTAAAATATTTTAAATATTTTTTACTATTTAATTATGATTTTTAAATTAATTTTTACCCATTTTTAATTTCTATAAAAATATTTTTTGGGAATATTATTATTATTTTCGGAACGAGGCACTTTTGATTGAAAATGTGAAATGAATCTTTGTTTTAAGGTACTTAGCGTGAAAAAAATTTACCACCGTCATTAATACTCAATAATTTGAAACATTATTTATAGTTTTACATGGTTATTTTCAAAATAAATTATTTTATATTGTATTTTGTAATTTTTTATATTATAAATAATTGATTTAAACATTAAGGTTATTTTCTTTAAGAAATATTCTAGAGATATTTTAAAGTATTTTTTTCATCTATGATAACATCCTTTGATTTTAATTATGTTTTATTGGGGTTATGATCCAAGAACTCCATCATTATTATTTCTCTTGATTATTTATGATTACTATGATGATATTTTTATGAAACTTGTTTATTTTCCATGGGTTATGTTATGATGATATGTTTGTCACGACCCGCCCTCGGGGTCCGAGCCGTGACTACCCCAAGCCCGCCTTCCATAGGCCAGGGGCTGGCGACTAGCACCAAGGCGTAAATCCCGGTAAAAAGGGAAGGCATTGCCTTTGAAAAGAAAACACACACCACAGAGTAAACAAGCGGAAGGTAATCACTGAGCAAGCAGAGAACAACTGAAAGTGCGGAAAAGTAAATGGGCCAAAATACAAACCCAAACTGAAAGTAAAGTACAACTCGAAAAGGGAAAAACAGCAACTGTAAAGTAAAGGCCGCTACTCCGAGCTGTCCACCGGAAATCCCACCTGAAGGGTGGGTACAGATAGCTCCTCTGCTCCACGGGTCCCACCGTCCGCTCCGTACTCGTCCCGCCCAGTGGTCCACCTCCGGGTACCGTCCCGCTCCGCGAACCTCAGCTAAGGTCAACGCTGTCCGTCGTCTGCAACCAACACAACGTAGTGCGGGCGAAGCCCGTGCAGGGGTGAGTATAAGCTACTCAGTAGGGACCCCGAGACCCCTGAAGGTCTCTCAAAATCCACAAAGGATAAATCACGAAGCAAAGTACAATCACGAAGTAACAACCAACACTGCTTAGGTATATGCCCATACATATACCTAAGTCATCAATTCAAATACGCTCCAACCTCCGAGATCAAGTATAACTCAGTCCACGCAGGAAAGTATACGTATTCCACAAAGGAAAGTAACAGGATTCAGCTCACACAGGTACACTTCTTCAAGGACGATAAAGATGATCACTGATCCACCTAAGTCGTCGGACCCACGAAGGATCGATAGGTAACTAACCCCCGCAAGACCCACACAGGATCGGGCTCACACAGAACCTGTAGGCGCTGGCTCACACAGAACCGCTGAGCGCAAGGACCCACACAGGATCGGGCTCACACAGAACCTGTAGCACTGATCCACGTAGGATCGCTGAGTGCTGTAGTCGTCGTCGTCGAATCCACACAGGATCTCTGTACTGTCGTCGTTGAATCCACACAGGATCTCTGTACTGTCGTCGTCGCAGTCACAGTAGCAGTCGTAGCAGTAGAACAGTCGCAGCCAGCACTAGGGTTCCCGCACACAGCAAGCTCGTACGGAGGGTCCGCTCCACGAGCCGAGAGGCTGATACATCAACTGTCACGAAGACCGAAGTTGATGTATCCAAAAGTTCCGTATCGTCAACAGGAACTCAACGCAACAGACGGCGCGTCGATCGGACGCCTGGTCCGAGAGTTATTGGCATTTTTGTCTCCGGGGCCCGGTTGGTTTTTAAGGCAAAACCAACCCGACCGTACTCCACCTGCGTCCAAACCTCGGGCGGAGTATGCCAAAAGATCCGTCTCACTAAGAGGAACACTACGCGACTGACGGCGCGTCAATCAGACGTCCGTAGCTCAAGATATGAGCGTTTCCGCTCCGAAGGCCCGGTTGGTTTCGTGAACGAACCAACCCGGCCGAACTCAAAGTAAACCGAAACCTTGAGTGCGATATACCGAAACGACCGTCTCGATCCAAGGATCGCGTTGCCGCAGACGGTTCGTCATTCGGAGGTCCGAGGCTCAAGTTATGAGCCAAAAACCGAATCTGGTCCGAAACGGGGGGGTCCGGGTCCGGAACGACCCGGCCCGACCCCCCCCCCCCTTGGGTGGCGCGGCGGCCGGCGGCGGCGGCCGGCGGCGGCGGACGGCGGCGGCGGGCCACGTGGCGGCGGCGGGCCGCGTGGCGCGGCGGCGGCGGGCCACGTGGCGGCGGCGGGCCGCGTGGCGGCGGCGGCGGGCCGCGCTGGCGGCGGCGGACCGCGCTGGCGGCGGTGGCCGCGACTCACGCGGGGGGCTAAGCCCCCGCCCTTCCGAAGGCGGCGCGGCTTTGCCGCGCCGTTTGAGACAAAACGGCCCCCGCAAATGGGGGCCGGTTGAGTAAAACCGGGGGGGGCTTTGCCCCCCCTCCTTAAAAGAACCGCCCCCTCATTAAGAGGGGGGTCTTGATGGACCGGCCGGGGGTTTAAACCCCCGGTTTTTATGACATCCGGCCGGCCTGCTGGCCGGCCGGTTTTTACCAACGGGACCGGAATTTCCGGTCCCGCCCTTGACTTCCGACGCCGGCGGCCCGGCCGCCGGTCTTTCCTTCCGCCGCGGCCCGGAACCGGCCGCGGTCTCCTCGTCTCACCGCGGCCCGGAACCGGCCGCGGTGTTCGTCGTCCGGCGCGGTGCGACGGCACCGCGCCCCTTTCGCCGTGCCAAGAATCCTCCCAACGCGGCGTGTCGGCGTCGCGGTCTTGAAGTCTCTCCTCGGCGAAGCGCGACGGTATTGCGGAAATCATAAGCATGTTCATCCGCGTGGTGCGACGGCACCACGCCTCTTGCTTCCACCCGCATGAATCAACATGAACGAAGGAGGGGGTTTCGGCCGTGTTCGTGCGGTCCGACTCCCCTCGCGTTAACAAATAACATAACTAAAAAGTCTCACGTTTAGTCATGCTAAAATCCACGATTCAGGAATGGAATAAAATAATTAATAAAAACATCCCCTACCTCGGGTTTGAGATTCAAAGAAATCCTCTACGTTCCGCGGAAGACGGCGTCGCGGAAGTCAGGCGTCGCGGTCGTCGTTCGTCAAATCCGTTGACGAAGATTTACGTCCGATGCGACACGTTGTTGGCGGATCTTCGTTTGCCGACGAAGAAGGTCCGAAGAGGAAGCAGAGGTCCGAAGATACTAGGTCTCTGAGTCGATGATCCTTGACGAAGTGTTGTCGTTCTTCGTCGAGGATGAAGACGTTCTTCGTTCTTCGTCAGAGCTTGAAGATGAGAAGGCTCTCCAAAGGCAAAAAAAAGAACCCTAAATAAAATAAGACTACCTCTTATTTTATTAACACAACACAAAAGAATTTCAAAATTTGAAATTCAAAAAGGGCTTTAACTTCCTTAATTAAATAAGGGTAACGTAGGCCAATTAATTGGGGGTTAAGAACGTTGAGAGAAAAAGAAAAGTCTTAGGGGTTCGTGTGGGCCCCACCACACTTAATCCTCCCAAGGGAGGTTAAGTGGGTGTGGGTCCCACTTCCAACCCCCTTAGGTAGGTTTTCTTTAATAAGTTAAAAATAAAATTTGTTTTACACAATTTTATTTAACTTAATTGAAAAACCCCAAAACGTATCTTTCAACCCGCAACAAACGCAACTCCCGAAAAGGTCTCATTAAGCGAATATCGGCGCTGCGAGTTCATCGGTGCCCTCGGATTTTAATTCCGAGCACCGGATCAAAAGTTAGGAATTCCCGCTCGTCCGTTCACTGAACGTACCCGAGCCAAACTTCGGAAATTAATTCCGGGCACTCCGGGCCTCGGAATCAGGTGCCGTCTGAAATCGCGCTCTTGTAAAAATCCAAAGAAAATTAAGAAAAAAATTTCCCTTGAATTTTACGGTCTTTACATTACTCCCACCTCAGGGCTTTACGTCCCCGTAAAGATACAACAAAAACTAGGGAAACAAATGGGGGTACTGAGCACGCATCTGAGCCTCCCGCTCCCAAGTGCTCTCCTGGAGGTTCCCGTGCTGCCATCTGATGCGCACAAGAGGAATCGACCGTCCACGTAGGACCCGCTCCTGTCGATCCTCGATCTCCACTGGGACCTCCGCAAAAGTCGCCCCATCGTCAACGTCAAGCTCCCCATGGTCAATGATGTGCGTCGGGTCGTGCACGTATCTCCTCAGCTGGGATACGTGGAAGACGTCGTGCACCCGGTGCAACTGAGGTGGTAGAGCCAGGCGATAAGCCACCTCGCCAATCCTGCTGAGAATCTGAAAAGGTCCGATGAAGCGCGGAGATAACTTGCCGCCTCGGCCAAATCTCCGAATACCACGTCGAGGTGAGACCCGCAAGAAGACGTGGTCGCCATCCTCGAACTCCAGTGGTCTCCGCCTCCTGTCAGCATATGACTTCTGCCGGCTCTGAGCTGTCCTCATCCGCTCCTGGATGACCTGGACCTTCTCTGTCGTGGCCTGGACCATTTCCGGTCCCACCAGTGCTGACTCCCCAGGGTCTGTCCAGCACAAAGGAGATCTACAAGGTCGGCCGTACAACGCCTCGTACGGTGCCATCCCGATGGTGGAGTGGTAGCTGTTGTTGTATGCGAACTCCACCAAGGGGAGGTGGTCCTCCCAGCTACGACCAAAGTCGAGGACACATGCGCGGAGCATGTCCTCGAGAGTCTGAATGGTCCTCTCCGTCTGACCATCCGTCTGCGGGTGAAAGGCTGTGCTAAGACGTAGCTGCGTCCCGAACGCCTCCTGTAACCCCTTCCAAAGCCGGGAAGTAAAGCGGGCATCTCGATCGGAAACGATAGATGATGGCACGCCGTGGAGCCGCACAATCTCCTGAACGTAGAGACGTCCCAAGCTCTCCACCGAGCCCTGCTCTCTGATGGGTAAGAAGTGTGCCGACTTGGTGAGTCGGTCAACAATCACCCAGATGGAGTCGTGACCTCTGGAAGTGCGTGGAAGTCCAGTCACGAAGTCCATAGATATGCCATCCCACTTCCACTCCGGAACCTCCAAGGGCTGTACCAAGCCTGCTGGTACCTGATGCTCAGCCTTCACCTGCTGACAGGTAAGGCATCGAGAAACGAACTCTGCTACAGCTTTCTTCATGCCCGGCCACCAGTGCTGTCGTCTGAGGTCCTGGTACATCTTTGCCACTCCTGGATGTACCGCTAAAGGAGAAGTGTGAAACTCCCTCAGCACTTCCTCTCGCAAGGCGACTGGTACCATGGTACGTCCTCTGAAAAGGATGTCGTGCTCTGCTCCAAGGGAGAAACCATCAGGTGTCTGTCCCGAGGATATCTGTGCACGCCGTGTCTCACAGTCAGCGTCCCCATGCTGTGCCTCCCTGACTCGCTGCAGTAGTGGAGGAGTGACTGTGAGAGACTGTAGAAAGGCTGCTCCATCTCTATCCACGAAGGATATCTGCAAAGAGGCTAGCTGCTCTGTCGCCTCCTCAAGTAGTTGAATGCCCGTCCTCCTGCTGAGGGCATCAGCTACTACGTTCCCCTTCCCAGGAGTATAGACTATCTCAAAGTCATAGTCCTGGAGGAACTCGAGCCATCGTCGCTGTCTCAGGTTCAGGTCCTTCTGCGAGAAGATATACCTGAGGCTCTGATGATCGGAAAAGACCGTAAAGCGCTCGCCCATCAGATAGTGTCGCCATGTCTTCAGAGCGAAGACCACTGCTGCTAACTCCAGGTCATGGGTAGCGTAGTTCTGCTCATGCGGTCTCAACTGTCGTGATCCATAGGCGATCACTGCCCGCTCCTGCATCAGAACACATCCGAGTCCGGTCCCTGATGCATCGCAGTAGACCACGTACCCTACTCCCTCCTCAGGCAACCTCAAGATAGGTGCGCTAGTCAATCTCTGCCTCAGCTCCTCGAAGCTCTGCTGACAACTGTCTGACCACACGAAGGGTTTCCCCTTCTTCGTCAACGCTGTGAGTGATGCCGCAACTCTGGAGAAGTTCGGCACAAATCTCCGATAGTATCCAGCTAGTCCCAAGAAACTCCGAACCTCAGTCACGCTCCTGGGTGGCTCCCATGCTAACACAGCCTCAATCTTCGCGGGATCCACTGCAACTCCCGCCTCAGAGATTACGTGTCCCAAAAAGTGGACCTCACGTATCCAGAACTGGCACTTCGAGAGCTTACCATAAAGCTGGTGCTCTCGGAGTGTATCAAGAACAACTCGCAAGTGATAGGCGTGCTCCTCCTCTGTCGTAGAGTAAATCAGAATGTCGTCGATGAAAACCACGACAAACCGATCGAGGTATGGCTGAAAGATCCTGTTCATGAGAGCCATGAACACTGCTGGAGCATTGGTTACACCGAAAGGCATAACCAAGAACTCATAGTGGCCATACCGACATCTGAAGGCCGTCTTCTGCACATCCTCGTCTCTGACTCTGAGCTGATGATAGCCTGACCTGAGGTCTATCTTCGAGAACCACCGTGCTCCCTTGAGCTGATCAAAGAGGTCATCAATCCTCGGTAGCGGATACTTGTTCCTCACTGTCACCTGGTTCAGGCGACGAAAGTCAACACAAAGTCGCAAGCTCCCGTCCGCCTTCTTGGCGAACAATATCGGGGAAGCCCAGGGTGAAACACTGGGTCGGATGAATCCCTTGCCCTGCAAGTCCTCCAACTGTACCCGTAGCTCTCTAAGCTCGGCGGGGGCCATCCGATATGCTGGAGTGGATATCGGGGCTGTCCCGGGGTACAGGTCAATATAAAAGTCTACCTCTCTGCGAGGAGGTAGCCCTGGAACATCGTCGGGAAAAACGTCCGCATACTGATCCACCACTGCAGGAAAACCAGGACTCCGCACGTCAACTGCCCCAAGGATAAGGCTAGCCAACTGATGAGTGATGGGCTGTCCTCTCCTCCGCGGAAATCCATCCTGTGCTGCTAAGGCTCCCTTCTCGCCGGTGAAGGTGAACCTGCTCCCGTCGGTGCGTACACATCGCACCTTGCGCCTAAAACAGTCAATCTGTGCATGGACCGTAGACAGCCAATCCATGCCCAAGATGACGTCGTAAGGCCTCGACGCTGCTACAAGAAGATCCCAGCCGAAGCTCTCGCCTCCTAGAGTAAGCTCACACTGCCGGCACCAGTGCGTAATCGTCGAGTCTGCTCCCGTAGGAGTCTCTAGCCGTAAGGATCGAGCCAACGGCTCAGTCGGAATCTCCGAGCTCCGAACAAGGGCAGCGGCTATGAAAGAGTGACTCGCTCCTGTGTCTATAAGAACTGCAGCAAGGGTGGAATAGACACAGATAGTACCTCGAATCATCTCGGGTGCGCCGTGGTCGTAGGCCTCTGCTGCCTGGAGCTGTGCCTGTCGCTGCCCGCCAGCTCCCTGTGGTCGGGGTGGACCTCCTGGTGGTGGTGGTGGTAAAGCCTCAAAGCGTCGGCCACCACCAGCTGCTCGTCCAGCTCCTCTGCCTCGTCCGCCTCCTCCCTGCGGACCGCCACGGTCGACCCTCTGCCTCTGCCTCGGTGGTCCATCTACTGACTGCTGCTCCTCGGTACGGCGGGTCGGGCAGTCACGAGCCATGTGGCCCTGTCCGCCGCATGAGTAGCACTGTCTGCCTCTCGGAAGACTGGCTCCGCGCTGTGTGCCCCGCACTGCTGAGCCAGTGCCCTGAGGTCGTCGGCCTGAAGGTCTGGTCTGTCTGGACCCCTGAGTCATCCGTCGACTGCCTGCTGCAGATGACTCTGCCACGTGCCGCCCTGCGGTGGGTCGCTGTGCTGGTGTAGACTCAGCAAGGAAGCTCTCGATCAGAAGAGCCCGCTCCAGTACTCCTGTCTGAGTCGGGATGCTGAGGGAGATCAGCGATGCCCTGATCTCGTGTCTCAAACCCTGCTCAAAGGTCCGGGCCCGGAAGAATGGGTCCCGTACCATGTCGGTCGAGTAGCGCGAGAGATCGGTAAATCTCGCCGAGTACTGGGCGACCGTCATGCTGCCCTGCCGCAGCTGTAGAAGCTCCTGGATACGCACCGCTCGAAGGGTGGCCGGGACGAACTCAGAGCGGAAGAGGCTCTCGAAATCCGTCCAGAGAAGAGATGCCTCATCGTGCACCTGGAGCATCAGGCTCCACCATCGTCCTGCTGCTGCGTGTAGTAGGCTCGCAGCGAGGATCACCATGAGGTCTGCTGGTGTCCTCACTAGCCTAAACACTCGAACAACTGCCTCCAGCCAGTCCTCTGCTGCCTGGGGATCCGTCTCCCCGCGAAACCTGGGCGGTCGCTGTCGCTGAAACTCATGCAGTGCGCTGAGGCGACGTGCATCGTCAGCGGCTGCTGCTGGAAGCATCGGGGGCTCGGCGGGTAAAGCTACCGCCGGTGCCACTACTGGAAAAGGGCCCTGCACCGAAGCCTCGTCGCTCGGTGGGCTGTCGTCTCGCTCGACCATCGGAACCCTAGCTGGCTGCCGTCGTGGGGCCATCCTGAAAAGGAAACAGGTGCGCCACGGTTAGAACAGTATACCTGGTGAGCTGATATAAGTAATCACAAAGAAAACTTTGAAACACACACGCAATCAATGTTTTCGTGCATTAAGTCGGAAATCAGACGTCAGGGTCCTGGTGTGTGGATACGTCGGCCGCCGCACCAACACTGGACTCCCTGGACTGATAACCACACTCAATACGCTAAACATTATTGCTTCACATAGAAAAGATCAGAGTTCGCGGTAGAACCGAACTCCTCTGATACCAATTTGTCACGACCCGCCCTCGGGGTCCGAGCCGTGACTACCCCAAGCCCGCCTTCCATAGGCCAGGGGCTGGCGACTAGCACCAAGGCGTAAATCCCGGTAAAAAGGGAAGGCATTGCCTTTGAAAAGAAAACACACACCACAGAGTAAACAAGCGGAAGGTAATCACTGAGCAAGCAGAGAACAACTGAAAGTGCGGAAAAGTAAATGGGCCAAAATACAAACCCAAACTGAAAGTAAAGTACAACTCGAAAAGGGAAAAACAGCAACTGTAAAGTAAAGGCCGCTACTCCGAGCTGTCCACCGGAAATCCCACCTGAAGGGTGGGTACAGATAGCTCCTCTGCTCCACGGGTCCCACCGTCCGCTCCGTACTCGTCCCGCCCAGTGGTCCACCTCCGGGTACCGTCCCGCTCCGCGAACCTCAGCTAAGGTCAACGCTGTCCGTCGTCTGCAACCAACACAACGTAGTGCGGGCGAAGCCCGTGCAGGGGTGAGTATAAGCTACTCAGTAGGGACCCCGAGACCCCTGAAGGTCTCTCAAAATCCACAAAGGATAAATCACGAAGCAAAGTACAATCACGAAGTAACAACCAACACTGCTTAGGTATATGCCCATACATATACCTAAGTCATCAATTCAAATACGCTCCAACCTCCGAGATCAAGTATAACTCAGTCCACGCAGGAAAGTATACGTATTCCACAAAGGAAAGTAACAGGATTCAGCTCACACAGGTACACTTCTTCAAGGACGATAAAGATGATCACTGATCCACCTAAGTCGTCGGACCCACGAAGGATCGATAGGTAACTAACCCCCGCAAGACCCACACAGGATCGGGCTCACACAGAACCTGTAGGCGCTGGCTCACACAGAACCGCTGAGCGCAAGGACCCACACAGGATCGGGCTCACACAGAACCTGTAGCACTGATCCACGTAGGATCGCTGAGTGCTGTAGTCGTCGTCGTCGAATCCACACAGGATCTCTGTACTGTCGTCGTTGAATCCACACAGGATCTCTGTACTGTCGTCGTCGCAGTCACAGTAGCAGTCGTAGCAGTAGAACAGTCGCAGCCAGCACTAGGGTTCCCGCACACAGCAAGCTCGTACGGAGGGTCCGCTCCACGAGCCGAGAGGCTGATACATCAACTGTCACGAAGACCGAAGTTGATGTATCCAAAAGTTCCGTATCGTCAACAGGAACTCAACGCAACAGACGGCGCGTCGATCGGACGCCTGGTCCGAGAGTTATTGGCATTTTTGTCTCCGGGGCCCGGTTGGTTTTTAAGGCAAAACCAACCCGACCGTACTCTACCTGCGTCCAAACCTCGGGCGGAGTATGCCAAAAGATCCGTCTCACTAAGAGGAACACTACGCGACTGACGGCGCGTCAATCAGACGTCCGTAGCTCAAGATATGAGCGTTTCCGCTCCGAAGGCCCGGTTGGTTTCGTGAACGAACCAACCCGGCCGAACTCAAAGTAAACCGAAACCTTGAGTGCGATATACCGAAACGACCGTCTCGATCCAAGGATCGCGTTGCCGCAGACGGTTCGTCATTCGGAGGTCCGAGGCTCAAGTTATGAGCCAAAAACCGAATCTGGTCCGAAACGGGGGGGTCCGGGTCCGGAACGACCCGGCCCGACCCCCCCCCCCCTTGGGTGGCGCGGCGGCCGGCGGCGGCGGACGGCGGCGGCGGGCCACGTGGCGGCGGCGGGCCGCGTGGCGGCGGCGGCCGCGTGGCGCGGCGGCGGCGGGCCACGTGGCGGCGGCGGGCCGCGTGGCGGCGGCGGCGGGCCGCGCTGGCGGCGGCGGACCGCGCTGGCGGCGGTGGCCGCGACTCACGCGGGGGGCTAAGCCCCCGCCCTTCCGAAGGCGGCGCGGCTTTGCCGCGCCGTTTGAGACAAAACGGCCCCCGCAAATGGGGGCCGGTTGAGTAAAACCGGGGGGGGCTTTGCCCCCCCTCCTTAAAAGAACCGCCCCCTCATTAAGAGGGGGGTCTTGATGGACCGGCCGGGGGTTTAAACCCCCGGTTTTTATGACATCCGGCCGGCCTGCTGGCCGGCCGGTTTTTACCAACGGGACCGGAATTTCCGGTCCCGCCCTTGACTTCCGACGCCGGCGGCCCGGCCGCCGGTCTTTCCTTCCGCCGCGGCCCGGAACCGGCCGCGGTCTCCTCGTCTCACCGCGGCCCGGAACCGGCCGCGGTGTTCGTCGTCCGGCGCGGTGCGACGGCACCGCGCCCCTTTCGCCGTGCCAAGAATCCTCCCAACGCGGCGTGTCGGCGTCGCGGTCTTGAAGTCTCTCCTCGGCGAAGCGCGACGGTATTGCGGAAATCATAAGCATGTTCATCCGCGTGGTGCGACGGCACCACGCCTCTTGCTTCCACCCGCATGAATCAACATGAACGAAGGAGGGGGTTTCGGCCGTGTTCGTGCGGTCCGACTCCCCTCGCGTTAACAAATAACATAACTAAAAAGTCTCACGTTTAGTCATGCTAAAATCCACGATTCAGGAATGGAATAAAATAATTAATAAAAACATCCCCTACCTCGGGTTTGAGATTCAAAGAAATCCTCTACGTTCCGCGGAAGACGGCGTCGCGGAAGTCAGGCGTCGCGGTCGTCGTTCGTCAAATCCGTTGACGAAGATTTACGTCCGATGCGACACGTTGTTGGCGGATCTTCGTTTGCCGACGAAGAAGGTCCGAAGAGGAAGCAGAGGTCCGAAGATACTAGGTCTCTGAGTCGATGATCCTTGACGAAGTGTTGTCGTTCTTCGTCGAGGATGAAGACGTTCTTCGTTCTTCGTCAGAGCTTGAAGATGAGAAGGCTCTCCAAAGGCAAAAAAAAGAACCCTAAATAAAATAAGACTACCTCTTATTTTATTAACACAACACAAAAGAATTTCAAAATTTGAAATTCAAAAAGGGCTTTAACTTCCTTAATTAAATAAGGGTAACGTAGGCCAATTAATTGGGGGTTAAGAACGTTGAGAGAAAAAGAAAAGTCTTAGGGGTTCGTGTGGGCCCCACCACACTTAATCCTCCCAAGGGAGGTTAAGTGGGTGTGGGTCCCACTTCCAACCCCCTTAGGTAGGTTTTCTTTAATAAGTTAAAAATAAAATTTGTTTTACACAATTTTATTTAACTTAATTGAAAAACCCCAAAACGTATCTTTCAACCCGCAACAAACGCAACTCCCGAAAAGGTCTCATTAAGCGAATATCGGCGCTGCGAGTTCATCGGTGCCCTCGGATTTTAATTCCGAGCACCGGATCAAAAGTTAGGAATTCCCGCTCGTCCGTTCACTGAACGTACCCGAGCCAAACTTCGGAAATTAATTCCGGGCACTCCGGGCCTCGGAATCAGGTGCCGTCTGAAATCGCGCTCTTGTAAAAATCCAAAGAAAATTAAGAAAAAAATTTCCCTTGAATTTTACGGTCTTTACAATGTTTATGAAACCCGTTTCATTCCCATAGGTTATGATATAATGATATGGTGATATGATGAATGTTTTATGATCTTGCAGAACATATATGAATGGATTATGATCATGGGATGTATAGGACTAGAACTATATAGATATCTAATTAATTGGATAAATATAGATATCTCATGGGATAATAAGAACTAGAATGGGAAGTGAACACAAGTTTGTAAGAGACTCTGTCCATTATAATAGTCTTGGGAGTTGAAATTAACTAAGTATATGATGGAATGAAGAGTAAAACCAATCCACTATAATATCCTCAGAAGTGATCATTGACTATAGAAATTATTTTATGTGATTATGTGTATGTAAAAAACATATGTATTATTCCAATATTATTCTCTCATGTCTAATGTTCTTTGATTACTTTATGATTAATGTATTATGAACTACCTAGTTTTATTACATAACTCTAGTTCATGTTATATGATTTTATGGGAATGGTTTTCAAGTTTTAATATCTTGTTATCATACCCTTATGGTCATGTTATGCTTATAATACCATTGATATATCTCTTTTTTTCCCTTACTGATCATTTTATATCACCCTTTATTATGTTTCATTTCCCCAGGACCAAAAGAAAGTTTCTACGTATGATATGTATAAAAAGGGTTCTAGTTGTGAAGAACCATGTTTAATATGATAATGATATTTTATGTACCATTTATTTATGTATCCAAGTTTTTAAATACACAAAAATTTATGATTATATCATAGATCATAATATTATATAGTTAATATTGAAAAAAATATGTAATATCTATGTTTGAAAATTATAATCTACTATAGTTGGTATCAGATAAAGGTTTAGTTTTTTGGAAACTAGGATGAGAAAAATTTAGTGAGAACCCCTAGTATATTCTTAAGTATATAATTGTATCCTAATTTATATTAAATAAACAAGGGCGGTTTTCCTATAAAATAAATCCCTATCTAGATACAATAAGTTGTATGTGGTTGTGGAATGTATTCACTTAGGGTTAGCACATCTAAATGGGGTATATTGGGTATTAAATCAATCATCACCAGTGCATGATGAGTGGGCCTATGACTTTACACACAAATAGACATTCCCAATTGATATACACAGTTTAATTGACATTTTATTTATGAACCATTATGATAGATTTGAATATATGATGACTCTAGATGGCCTTGGTTAAACCTAAGGTCATAGATTGAAAAGAATATGTAAATATTTTGACATCTTATAAATGATTTTCTTGATTATATGATTCCCTAATATGATTCTTATTTATCATAACATGATTTGTGGTTTTAGTCAATGGTTGGAACTAGAAGGAACCGTGTTAACACTGAATGTGAAAGATAATTCAATGATTATCTTCCTGAGTAACCAAATGTTATGGGAGTTAGAATAATAAATATTGTTTCTATTATTACACAAATTTCTCATTCTATGAATAATAATTTGATTTCAAATGATTAAATAAGGGTACAACATTCTGTTGAGTCCTTTACAAGTCAACATCCACCATCTTTTAGTGGGTTTTCTAATCTACTAGCTTCTAAGTAATGGATCAATAACAATAAAAAGTTATTTTCCATTCTATAATGTTTATAGTAATAAAAAGTTAGTTTAGATATTTATTATTTTTAATGTGAAGAAGATCAATGGTGGGATATCATCAAGAATATGAGGAAACCAAAAGAGATTAACTCTGCAGAGTGTGATGAGAATAAAAGGTTGTTTTTAAATAAGTACTTTCCTCATATTCTTCATATAAAAATAGAGAATGAATTATTTGAGCTAAAGTATAAGGATGATGAATATATTAGTACTTATGAGGAAAATTTTACAAGAACCACGAGGCATTCTTCTTGTATTATCATAAAACCATAAAATAATATTGATCAATTATTTAGTAGCTTAAAAAACAAGTCTCCAAAGGACATTATCCATAATATGCTTAAATATTTATGATGAAATAATTTTATGTTCTATCAAGGTATAAATAGAGATTGGAGTTACCCATCAATCTCATGGTTTTGATAAGAAAAAAAATATGGAATTCGAAGGAAATTCTAATAATAAAAACCATAGAGATAAGAATATGAGATTTCCTTTATAGTCAAAGCATGGAAGGAAACATGGAGGAATGTGACTTAAGGGGACTGGTAAATGTTTTAATTATATAAAATAAGTTCATTGAAAAAAATAATGTCAAAATATTGTGAAGAAACTAGTCAATGAATAGAATAATGAAAAATTTCAACAGAATGCACCAAACACACTCCAATGTTTCAAATACAAGAAGTATGTGAATTATACTAACCAGTGATTGAATCCAAAGGTTAATGAAAATGATCAATGCTAGTAGCCTATTATGACCCGATACAAAGGGAAATCTCATGTGATCACTATTACTGATGTGGGGTATGATAACAAATTGGTGATAGGTACACTTAACATCCACTCTGGAACTGCAAATGCCAAATCTGATTCTAGATATACCCACTCTTTTATATCTAAATTATTTTTTAAGGGTATAAAAATACCACCCTAATGTTTAGATGTTGAATTAGTAGTGAAAAATCTTAATGGTACAATGATGACATGTCAAGTATATTATTCTTATCCAATTGGTGTTTATGGTAATATACATATGGAAAATCTTGTTATTATCCCTCTAGTTGAATTTGATATTATTTTTTGGCATGGATTCTATTTATTTATATAAATACCATATCAACTTCCAAGGAAGGAAGACCACATTTCATATTTCAAACCAACCTATAGACATATATCAATGAGATGATAAATATAAACTTTCAATAGAAATTTTAACCATTATATGGGTCCTAATTCTTATTCAAAATGAGCATTTATCTCATATGATTAGGGAGAAACTCATAATCAAAGATATGGATATTTCACTAGAGTTTATTGATGTTTTCCAAAATAGATTCCTAGTCATCCATTGAATCATGAAGATTATTTTTCAACAGAACTCATGCCCAGTGCTTCACTTATTTCAATGACTCTATATAAAATGGCCCCAATTGAGTGGTAGGAATTACCGAAGCAACTCTAGGATAATCTTGACAAGGGATACATATTCCCTTATGAAACTCCATAGAGTCCACATATTTTATTTATTATTAATGAATTGGTTCAATCATATTTTCATTGATTATTGAAAACTTAATAAGATCACTATCAAGAGAAAGTATCCTCCAGCCCTTATTGATAACTTGTTTGATCAACTATGTGAATATCAATACTTTTCCAAGATTTTCCTACATTATGGATATTATTAATTAAGGTCCAATAAATAGGATATATCTATGAAAATGACTAATATAATTCTAGATATACCCACTCTTTTATATCTAAACAATTTTTTAAGGGTATCAAAATACCACCCTAATGTTTAGATGTTGAATTAGTTCTGAAAAATCTTAATGGTATAATAATTACATGTCAAGTATATGATTCTTATCCAATTGGTGTTTGTGGGAATATACATATGGAAAATCTTGTTATTCTCCCTCAAGTTGAATTTGATATTATTTTTGGCATGGATTACCTCTATTTATATAAATCCCATATCAACTTCTAAGGAAGGGAAGTCACATTTGATATTTTGAACCAACCTATGGACATCTATAAATGTGATGATAAATATGAACTTCCAATAGAAATTTTATCCACTGTATGGGTCCTAATTATTATTAAAAAGGAGTGTTTATCTCATATGATTAGGGAGAAACTCATAATCAAAGATATGCCTATTTCACAAGAGTTTATTGATGTTTTACAAAAGATATTTCTAGTCATCCATTGAATCATGAAGATTATTTTTAAATATAACTCATGCATGATGCTTCACTTATTTCAATGACTCCATATAAAATAGACCCAATTGAGTTGTAGGAATTTCCGAAGCAACTCTAGGAGAATATTGAAAAGGGATACATATTACCTTATGCATCTCCAAGAGGTACACACATTTTTATTATTATTAATGAATTGGTTCAATTGTCTTTGCATTGATTATTGAAAACTTAATAAGATCACTATCAAGAGAATGTATCCTCTAACCCACATTGATAACTTGTTTGATCAACTATGTGGATATCAATACTTCTCCAAGATTGTCCTACATTATATATATTATTAATTAAGGTCTAATAAATAGGATATATCCATGAAAACATTCCATAGTAGGTATAAAAAATATGAATTTATACTGATTCCATTTGGTCTTACTAATTCCCCGCCATATTAATGGATTTAATGAATAAATCCTTTAGAAATTTCCCTGATCAGTTTGTGGTATTCATTATAGATGATATTCTCATATATTATAATTTCAAGTAAGAGCATGAAGATAAATTTAGAATTATATTAAATACCTAAGGAAGGATAATATGTATGAAAAATTTACCAAGTGTTAATTTTTACCATATAAAGTTTGAATTTTTGGTCATATAATCTGAAGAGAGGGTATATTAGTGGATCCATCGAAGATGAAAATTATTGAACATTAGCCCAAAAAAAACACTATGATTGAGATTCATAGTTTTCTTTGTTTGGATTAATATTATCTACACTTTGTGGAGAATTTTTCACAGCTATCTAATCTACTTACCAAGATAACTCGTAAGGGATTCATGTTCTTTTGGATAGATGAATATGAGGAAAATTTCAGGGAACTAAAAAGAAGATTATTTAGGGAAATCATTCTTACACTAACCTATAGTGGATAAGTTTTTGTGATCTATAGTGATGTAACGAAGAAGATACTAGGATGCATCCTAAAAAATAATAATATGGAGATAGATTATACCTCATAAAAATTGATGTTTCATTATCAAAATTACCCAACTCGTGATTTAGTGTTAGCTGTATTAATTTTTATATTAAATATATATAGTGATTATCATTATAGAGAAAGGTGTGCCATATATTTGGATCAGAAAATTATAAAGTATATATTAACTCAAAAATAGTTTAATATGTGACAAATGATATGGTTGAAGTTGATTAAAGATTATGACTGCTCAATACATTACCACCCTAGAAAAGTTAACAAGGTAGAAAATGATTTGAGTCAAAAGTATCATGAAAGATTATATATGATGAGGACTAAAAAAGATCCAATATTATATATTTTCATTGGATGACACATAAAATATTCAAGGAATAGGAGAAATCATATCATTCTCAAATAAGTGTTCAACCATCTATCCAAGTGATTATTAATGAGGCACATAAGGAAGATATATAAGTACAAAAGAAATTCAGAAATGTTCCTAAGTCCAACCTTGATTGTGATGGTATGGAATAGTTTATAAACCATTTATATTATCTATACATATCATATTTGGAGAAGGATATATTGGATGAATCTCATAGTTCAACATTCTCTATTGATTTTAGAAGTACAAATATATATAGAGATATGAAAGAGTATTTATGGTGGGACAACATGAAGCGAGACATTACAGAATATATACCCTGGTTTTTGGTATGTTAGAAAGTTTAGGATAAGTGATAAAAGTAGAAGAGGTTATTATAACCATTACCCATACAAAAATGGAAATGGGAAAACATCACTATAGAATTCATTATCAGACTCCCCAAAACATCTAAAGGGAATTAGGCTATTTTGGATGTATTTAATTGACATAAAAATTTAGAAAACATCATTACTATAAAATAATATTTCCCTCTTGATAATATTTCTAGTATATACATTAATAAAGTTGTAAGGTTTCATGGAGTACCACATTCTATTGCATCTCACCGGGATCTAAGTTTTACATCAATGTTCTAGAAAAGTCTTTAGAAAGATCAAGATTCAGAGTTGTGTTTCATTATTTCTTGTCATCACTTGATAGATTGAAAGTCAAATAGAACCATTCAAACCCTATAAGATATTATTATATCATGTTTTATGGATTTAAAATGTGGTTGGGTTCAACACATTCCTCTAGTTGAGTTTTCTTATAATAATATATTTCACTCAAGCATTCACATGTTTCTGTATGAATACCTCTATATAAATTTGTGTGTAAATCCAATGTTTTTGGATGAAGTTAGAGAAAAAAATCTATTAGGAGATAATATAGAAGATTAAATGGCATAGAAAGTTATATTCATTCAAGAACACATCAAGACAACTTAGAGTCAACACAAAATTTATATTGACAATCATTGGTGAAATCTAGAATTCGAATTTAGTGAGAAGGCATTCCTATATATTTATATATTATAGAAGGTTATGATATTTATAAATATAGAAAATTTGAGCCCTATATATATTTTCCCCTTCAATATTCTTGATCTATTATGTATGATTTATTATCAGTTGGTGCTTCCACCAAACTTCTCTCAAGTTCCCAATGTGATCCATGTATCTCTTTTGAGAAATCACACACTCGATCCTTCACTTGTATTGAAATCATTGGATGTACTACCAGATAATTATATTTTTTATAAATAAAAACCATTATAAAACTTATATCATATAGATAAAGTGATAAATTACAAGACTACTCACCTAGTTAAAGTTCTATGAAGGAATATGAAATTTAAAGAAGCAACTTGGGAACACAAGGATGTGATAAAACATAGATATCATCATTTTATTATCAAAGTGATGAAATTTCAAGGTTTAAATTAATTTTAAGGGGGTTATAATATAACACCTTGAGATTCTATGATATATTTTGCTTCAAATTTATTCGATAGCTTGCGATGCACATAACCCCGAGTCTAAATGAATCATAATATAATATATCATCATAACCTAGACATTAAATTGTAAATATGAATAGGAATGACCAAATTTTATAAAATATTTAAAATGGTTTTATATAAATAAAATATATTTATATACAAGCACTTAATTTTTAGTAATGTCAATATATGCTTCAAAAATAAATATTTCCCCAAAAAATGGTTTGTATTTCATTTTGTGAGTAAATAATATAATAATTTTTTGAAAATTTTAATAATTTTATTTAAAAAATGAAATTAATTTTTGAAATAATCACGTAAAAATTATCTTAAATTGAATTTTGGATAATTTTCTGAAAATATTGATTTTTTGATGAATAGTGAAAATACTAATTTTTTTTGAAAACTATCTTTTTTGTTTTAAGAATTTACAGAGTATTATTTTATTTCAAAATTTTTTAAAAGTAAAATTAGTTAATTTATATTATTTATAATCCAATTATGTTCATTTTAATAAATTTTATCTTGGATTTTGTTATGGACACTTTTTGTACTTATGATAACATTTTTTCTAGAAAATCACTTTTCGTCGCATTTTGCAGGTTTATTTTTAAATTAAATTATGCCATTTTTGAGAATTGAATTTAATAAAATGGATTATATATTTATAATCATAGTAATTAATACTAATTAATAATTTCAACTTATTTTTTTCCAAATGAAAAGTAAAAGTAGTAAAAAGTTGTTACTGTGGTTATAGTTAAAATAGGTAAACTAGGGATTAAACTAAGAGATAAAGGTTAAATTATGAATTAAAACTTTTAAAATCATATTTTATAGAAATATTTTGACCCTATATTATCCGAAATTCGAATACCTATCAATTTGGAACCATTTTTCTTGAAAAATACATTTTTATATTTTAACATTTTAAAAAATTCCAAGTGTGTCCTTTCCCCCACTTATAAAAGGAAACCAATACTCTATCATATTTACACCACTTTGAGCCACCCAGATCAACCAAAAAATGACCAATTATCTTATAAACATAAAAATACATGTATTATAGGTGTTTATATTTTTAATATACTATTCCAAGGGTCCTTAGGAAGGGATCTAAAGGATGTTTACTGAAAAAGAGGTAATCACCTTACCTGACCTCTTTTAATTTATTTCTTATTCTACCACCTATAAATATATGTTATTAATCATAAAAAAATAATTATACTTAATAAACTAAAATTTTATTATGATTATGGAACCACCATTGTAAATCCTATATTCCATTAAATGAGAAGTGAAAGTATCACCCGTGTGTAAGTGTTTACTACCGCCTCCACGTAGCGATATAATTAATTTTCTATCACCATCATTCATGTTTGATTATTATGATGGACTTAATTTTTATATAATATATTTATTAAATAATTATGATTTTGGAATGATAAAATAATATTTATCTTTCTTTCCTTCTTTTTGTGAGAAAATTAAAACATTATTCATGCGTACGTACAACTTACCATCCCCGTGAACGTTGTAAATCATTTTCTATATCTACATTTTATGGATTCTTCTAATATATATATATAATGAATATATTTATATTTATAACATGATTAAAACTATGTATATGATGTAAAAATGATAAAATTACAAGGACTATAACTTTCAAACTGAGTCTTTCATGAAAAACAAAACAATTAACAACTAGAAATGACATTTTTAATAAATAATTATTAATAAATGGGTATTAAAATGTTATAAGTGGATAATATATGAAATTATAAATATGTACATGTTTTTGGTATAGAATTATAATAAAATTTCAATTAATTGTGTCATTTTCCTCTTTTTGTTACTTAAAATGATCGGGAAAATGTTTTAAAAAATAGAATTAATTTCCTCTTTGGTCGGGAATCTTTTTCTTCAATGACCATGTTTTATTTAAAATTCAATCAAGATTTTTTTTCATACTCTAATATGATTTTTAATTTAATTTTCACCCATGTTTTAATTTCTATAAATTTTTTCAAAGGAATCTTGTTATCATTTTCTGAATGTAGCACTTTTGACTTTTTATCAAAAATGGGAAAAGAATTTTGTTTTAACATAATTAAAATGAATATAATTTACTACCATCATGACTGATCAATGATTTGAATATTCATTTATGTATTTCCAAGATTCTTTTAAAAGAAAAATATTTTGGAAATTTTATATTCTAAATAAGTGATTTCGAAATTGAAAGGGTATTTTTTCCATGAAATATTATAGATATCATTTAAAGGAATTTTTCATCTATCATAACATCATTTGATGTTGATTATGATTTAATGGGGTTATGATCCAATGATACCATCCTTATTATTTATCTGGTTGGTTTATCATTATGATGATGAGATGTTTATAAAACCCATTTATTTTCCACAAGTTATGCTATAATGAAGTGTTTATGAAACCAATTTCCTTTCCATGGGTTATGATATAATAACATGATGAATGTTTTATGATTTTTTAGAAAATATATAAATTGTAACATCCTAGACCTAGTTATCTCATAAGTAACTAAACCTAGTCAGTCACATGTCCATAGGCACGCCTCCCCATATCTGAGAGGCTACTAACTAATATCGAGGGTCCAAGGTGGTATAATGGAGAGATTATACCCTCATATTCAAAGTATAACAATGGTGTAATGAATGAGTAAATAAGAGAATAATAATAAACGACAACTAAACCAACAGAAGTAAAACATCTAGATGATAATAATAAATAATCCATCAATAGAAATATCTATCACCATATACAAAATGATGTATTGTCATGCATCTAAATTAAAAATTAATAAGAAATGATGGAAGTAGTCAATAATATATATAGGTATATAAAAAGAACCAAAAATACTAAAAAAAAAACTTTCAATAGAATCACATGCCATAGATTGGTCTCATGCTTACTCACTTCCATTCTATAATAAATCTAGCATCTACAAATGGGTGATTTCCCCTATCCCAACCCGCATCCATGAAGTACAGATCGACAACCTGAATAGGGTATGGGATATACTTAATAGGCCACCACCAATGGTGTCTATAACAAATCCATCTTGTGTGTATAATCTAAAAACATGTCCATGTATAACTGGAAAAGTTCTAAAGTCAATAAAAAAATAATAAAAGTCTATGAGCACAAGATGTAACAAGAATAGGATATAAAAAATGAGTATTAATATATATATATATATATAAAGTGTTGATAGAAGGTAAATACTAGCTTATCATAAATCACAAGTGAAAAGAGTAACAGACCAAAGAAGTTATCTAATGGTAAGCTCATATTAATATCATACATACGTAGGCCATGTCCCAAGGTGCACAACCAAGGAAACCTATATATGGAAATATGAATGTACACAAAAGTCACAGGTTCCAAACCTCGAACTCCATCATTAGTTCCATATTGTAATTAAACATATATTTTGGCCATATGTGCTATACCTAGATTCCCAAGCCAGTGATATACCATAAGTAATCATACCTAGGGTTTATAGGTGCCATTCCTCGATCCCCTAGTCAGTGTCATACCATAATGAAACAAGTTTCATACGTTCATAAGAATTTGACATCATACCAAGATGTCCAACATCAAGAAAGAAATATAATAATGTCAAGGAATATGTTAGTGTCCATACCCAACCACACATATCAATATAAAAATGAACAAGCCAAGAGAATATCCATATCTTTCTACACTTTCATTTAAAACGGACCATTTAATCACTTTTATAACATTTAATAACATAATAGAGGAGGAATGTCCATATCCAATTACCTCATATAATTTAAACAGGATCCCACTAAATGATGGTGAGATCACACAACAAAAGGGGTAGATTTAATAAATGGTATATAAAATAACGCACCTCATGGGTGGTTTGGGTTCAGGTTGACAACCTATAACCAAGTATAGGTGCTATAAGGGAAACCTATTATGTTCCCACAATTTAATTAATAAATTTAATTAAGTTAGGAGAAATTCCCAAATGGTATTTATGGAACAATAATGATAACATAATAAATGATGTGACCTTAGGGAATAGGTATAAACAACCTACCTTATTTCTATGGTAGATCACCCATATAGTATCAAGCCTTGGTTTGGTCTAGATCGGAAGAAAACTGAATAATAGATTAAAACCCTAATAATTGGGCATATGAGATCACACCAAAAAACTCCTTCAATGGGAAGAAAAATTATGAAAGGTTAAATAGGAATAGAGAGATTACTAATGGAAATACAATGTGATATATTGCGCTTGAATCAGTGTTCAGATGGAGAAACATATTCAAATATTAGGATAGGATTGAGGGGAGATCCACTATAAAAGATAGGTCTTCTATACACATGGAGAAGAAAGAAATAAGAAGGGGTGAGTTAAATAGTGATACAGTCAAAAGGGTCTTTTTACTTGAATTTTAACGGTTACACGGTTTGGCTGCATGGTTGGCCAATCCATGGTCCAACTATGTGCTCCCCACAGTCTGAGGGACAGACCTCGTTCATCATACAACACACGGTTAGAAAAATCATGTGCATCTTGTAACACCCAAGCTTCCACGGTATGTTTCCCTTTGAATAATGCAATAGTTTGCGTTGTACGCAACTTAGAGTTTTAACTCACCATGACCAATCAAACTAGTCGTTATGAATAGAAATACCTACTTTTTGAAATTTTATAAATTTTATTTGTCAAAATGGACTTCATTTTTGGATTCAGAATATCAAAATTAGCTTAGGGTGAATTTTTGGTATTTTTCTGAAAACTTTCAATTTTTGATGAATAGTGAAAAACACTACGTTATTGTTTAAAACCGATTTTTATTTAAATAATTAGTTATTTTATTTAAATTTATATTAGGTAAAAATAGATACATAATACCTATATATGTTCAATTTAATTCATTGGTGTCATTTTATAATAATATTAGATATATAAAATTTTATTGAACTTTTTACTGCTTTTTACCCACCTTCTAGGCGCATTTTCAAATTTGCATAAAATTTAATTTTACCGATTCTGTGAATTCAATTTAAAAAATTTGAGAGACACGGTTGACATCAGTAAGAAAAATGTGGTTCAATAAGGTGAAAATAATTTTTGGTGAATAGTAACTTTTGACATTTATTTACCACAGTTAAAAGTAAATATGGTAATTAAAGGTAAAAAATGATATTATAATTACCGTAAAACATGTCTTAATTAAATTGGATAATTTTATTTCGACCAAAAACAAACTTAGATATAAAATATGATCCTTTGGGTCCACTTAGATTATATTAGGACATTTATTATTATTTTATTTAAAGAAGAGTTAAAAGTGTTAAAATTCAAATTTTCACAACTAAAACATTTTTAATATATGGATACACATAAGATAAATTTGACTATAAATATTAATTTTAGAGATAACAATATTTCCTACATATTTGTATTTTACTTATAATTTTTAGACATTAAATAATTATATTTATTTATGACACAATGATGATGTAGTAATTACCTTATTAATGAAAGATTAAAATAATTGACATTTTAAATATCCAAATAAATGTAAATTGAGACTTTTTATGAATTAAAAAAAATTATAGGTTAATATGACATGTTAGTGTTTATTAAATGAATTTTTTTCTAAGTAATCAAGTTGTTATGACTTTAAAAATAACAAAATACCAAATAGTGTCAAAATTGACATAAATGAGTTTTTTAAAACAAATACTATATTATTAATTGATATAATATTCCTAAAAATATATGGTTTGGAAAAAGGACTTAGATAAGGTTATATATATCAATAATTAACCACTTGGGGTTATCTTGACAATTTATAGTAGGTTTATTAACCATATAATATAAAAATACAAGGAGACATGGTAAATGTCAAACTATTTAACTAAGAGTAAAATCTATAAGATAAGGTTAATATGGTGAAATAAACCTATCTAAAACCTATTGGTTGAGATATTTTAGACCCATACCCACCTTATCTTCTAAATAAATCTTTTTTCCATTAAAAAATGAAAATTATTTTATTATAAAATAATATTTCAAGCTTTTCCTAAAGTGACCCTCACCTCTCTTATAAAAGGGAACTTCCCCTTATCTCAAAATAACACCTCCAAAGCCATTTGAATCAGAAAAAACCTGATAAAATATCATACCAAATACCCTAAGTTAATCATAGAGGCCTTAATTTTATCATAAATCTAACCTAAGGATCCCTTTTGATCAAATCAAAAGGAATCACCCAAAGAAGAGGTAATTATTTCACCACCTCTTTCAAGTTCTTTTCTTCTTCCACTTCCTCTTTTATTTTTATTACAACACCAAAACAATAACTCCAATACCTTATTCATACTGTGATTTTATTATAAATATGGTACAACCGTATTCATTATTCTATTCATCCTATGAATTACAAAGTCACTATACGTGCGTACGTACGACTTACTGTCTCCACGGCGTGGTGTAGTTTTTTATTCAAACACTTAATTATTTGGATGGGTATAATAATGAGTATAACTGATGTAAATAATAAATATAACATGTTATTTATTCTTTATATATGATATACCATCCAATTACATACCATTTCACCATCAATAGAATGATATTGTCGCTCGTGAGTACGTACGAATTACTGTCTCCACGAATGCGATGAGATTCATTCCCCATCGCAATCATTCAAGAATAAATTTCATTTTATGATTAAAAAAATAATATTTAAGAACTTAATATCATTATTTATATGAATCAAATAAACCTTATCCATAAAAAACATGACTTACGTACAAAACATATAAATGAAAATGAATCAGTTAACACCTGAAATGATGATACTACTGAAATATTGTTAACAAAGAAATATTATAAGATCGTATATGATACAATATTTATGTATGTGGTTCTTTTATAATTTAATAATTATTATTTAACTATTATATACAAGGTTAAAATACCCTCAACCAAGAAAAAATACAAGGTAAGGGTTAATTCCAAAATCTCTTCATTATCTAAGGTTGTTTATACGTGAGTATCTACTGGGACCTCTTTATCATCCACATCCATGTTTCTTAAAAATTTATTTCAATTTTTTTTACTATTTCCTAGAAAATGGGTTAAATTCATTTATACCCTTGTTTGAATTTTTATAAATTTTTTATAAAGGAATCTTTCTGTCGTTTTCCAAACAAGTTATTTTATGACCTTTTTGACGGAATAAGGTAAGAATGTTTTTTTAAACTTATACAACGAGTGCGGATATTTTCCACCGTTATAACACCTTCAAATATTGCCTTACAATATTATAAGAATATTTTTGAAATAAAAGTGTTCTTTTATAATTATGTGACTTTTAAATGATTTCAAAATAGAAATATATCTTTCTCTCAAATAGTTTTGATTTTATCTATGTCAACATCCTTTGATGGATTTTACACTTTTTTGAAGTTGATTTATTATGATACAAATATTCCGTATTTTATTGGAGGTTTTTTGATATGTTTGACTGTGGATGTGTTATTTTTATACCATTCATGGTTTATGGTTAAAGTATTAACATTTTGTATTCTAGTTCTAATATGAATGTTTATGTTATGTTTCAACCTTTTCATATGTGGAATGCATTTGACTTAATAAGTGAAGTGTGGAGCCCGCTATAGCTCCTCGATACATCGGTAGGTCAAATGAGTCATACTAGTGTCTTGGCATAAGGCCTTGACAATCTCTTATTTGTAGTCTTGGAACGAGGCCTTGACTATGTGGTTATGAAGTTTGGCATTATGCATTCCATCATTATGAAATTGGCTATTGATATTACATGTGATTATTCGACTAGTAAAAGATCCATGTGAAAAAGTAAATGGAATTATTTGATTTATCTTTTCCATATTATGCTGAAGTTTATGTTTAAAAGTCTTATGTTTTAGACTTATACATTATCTTAAATGTTTATGCTTATTTATGAAAGTTTCCGCTATATTTTTATCCTTACTGAGCATATGTGCTCACCCCTTTCTATGTTTTATTTTTCCCATGATGTGAAGAAGTATTTTATGGTTGAACTATATGGATAGTATAAGGGATATAAGTGTGTCAAAAGGGGACAAATGTTTTTTGTTGTTTTTATCTCATGATGTAATGTAAAACTTATGTTTGTATCCCGCACTTCCAAGGCTACTAAACTGATCAGTCTTTCGAGACACGATTACTTGTATCATGCCAATGTTATGTAATAATGCGCCGACTCTGGGTACTTGGGGTCAGGGCGTTATAGTTGATATCATTGGATTTTTTTACAAACCTTAGAAGCTAGATTTAGAAAAACTATGATTAGAGAACATTAACCTAAGATAGACTTTGAGGATTAATATAGAAGAACTTCCTATAATTTTGGTAATGTAGAGATTTTGTGAGTTTTCTAAGAAATACATCCCTGTTTGGATACGAGTAGGTAGAGGCGGCTCTAGAACAGATGTACCTAGGAGTGAAAACTCTGACAAGGAGTTTCGGACTTAACCTAGGGTATCCTGGTACACGATAATAGGCCTTGCTACACTATTGGTTATGACAATCTCGGGGGATATGATTAAGATAATAGACATTTTCTTTTCAAACCATTATGAAGGATTTATGAGTATATAACTCCTCAAAGAAAACATTTTTTATGATTATAGGTTATATCCATAAACTATTCAATTTATGATAAGTGTTTTACAAGTTTGGAATTATGTATTGTGATTCATAAACTAATCTAGTGTATGTTATTGTATAGAAATGGTTCCTAGTGGAAGGAATGGAAAACATATCAACACATGCAATCCATGTAGGTATTTACCTATTACTCAAGATAATTATAGTGGAGCTAGTGATGGAACTGGTGTTGATCATCTTATCACCATACTGGGACAACTCACTCATGTTATGAATAATAAACTTACCCATATGGAGAACCCTGATCCAAAATGAAGAGGATCAATGTTAGACCACTTCATGAGGAAATAACCACAAACATTTAATCGGACTACAAATCCATTTTTAGATGAGAAATGGATAAGTTTCTTAGAGAAAATATTTCATGCTTTGGGGAGTAGCGAAATGGAAAAAGTTGTCATGGTAGTTTGTCACCTCATGGGAGAGAAAAATCAATGGTGGTCATTAATTCAAAAAAAAAATGATGAATAAGTATTAAATATGGAATGAAGGGAGTTTAAAGAGATTTTCTTATAAAAATAATTTCCTCGTGACCATTGATTGGATATGGAAAGACAATTTTTGAGTCTGAGGCAAAAGGAGGATGAGAATGTCGCAAAGTATGAGGCTAACTTTACAAGGTTAGCAAGGCATATAACAGATTATATATGTAACCCAAGAAGTATGATTGATTGATTCATTGATGGGTTAAAACCATTTATCCTTCATGCATTAGTCTCACAATCCTTCTCATCGTATGAATATATTTTCTCATGTGCTATCAAGATAGAAAATAAATTCTATAAGTCTTACTAATTTCAAGAAAATAAAGAGAAGAAGAGATCTACTGAACAATATGGAAATAGAAATAAGGCGAAGAAGGGAAAAGTTGAATATCCATCATGTGGTAAATGTGGTAAGAAACACCCTGATACTTCCCTAAAGGGAATGAGAGTCTGTTACAAGTGTAGTGAAAATGGCCACCAAGCTCGTGATTGCAAGGGAAAGAAAGAGGTTATCAATGTTTAATGCTACAATTGTAGAGAAAACGGGCATTATGAAAACTAATTTTCTATGTGCCAAGGAAACATACCTCAGAAAGGGCCAAAGAAGAAAGACCAAGTTTATGCGATCACTACTGCTGAGGTTGAAGCCCCGAAAGGCGTGGTGGTAGGTAATTTAATGGTTTCATCAAGTTTATCCAATGACTTATTTGATTTTGGATCATCACATTGTTTAATATCTTCCAAGTTTTTGAATAAAATTAGATATTTCCAATTTTATTTAACATGGGAGTTGTCTGTCAAAACTCTCAAGGGAAGTATCATTGCAATAAAGTTTTGTGAATCAGTTCCCATTAGGGCATATAAATGTTCTTATCGACTGATCTCGTCGTCATAACCATGATTGAATTTGATATAATCCTTGGAATATATTGAATTTTGGACTATGATATAGAAATTTATTGTAAGAAGAAGGAGGTTACAATTTTTAATGATGATAAGAAGTACCTTATCTTTAGAGCAGAAACGTCACCACCTGATTCTTATCTATATCCACCCGCATTAGCTCTAATAAATTCAATTATTGGGGAGGAAGAGAATGAAATAAATATGGGTGAGGAAAGGAATGTTCAAATATAATATGTACCTATTGTGAAAGAATATGTTGATGTGTTTATAAAGGATTTAACTGGACATCCTCCAGAACAAGAAATTGAGTTTTCAATTGATTTAATTTCTGGTTCAAGGCCCTTATCGAAGACCCCTTATAGAATGGAAACTGTGGAATTAGTGGAAATAAAGAAACAACTAGAGGAATTGAGTAATAAAGGATTTATTCACCCTAGTGTTTCTCCATGGGGAGCCCTTGTTCTTTTTGTCAAGAAGAAAGTTGGATCTATGAGGTTGTGCATTGAATACAGAGAGATCAGTGCAATAACGGTAAAAAAAATATCCCCTACCTCACATTGATGATTTATTCAATCAAATTCATGGAGCTCAATATTTTTCAAATATTAACCTTCGATATGGATATCATCAGTTGTGTGTGAAGAAGGAAGACATTCTGAAAACAACATTTCAAACCAGGTACGAGCATTATGAGTTTACAGTAATGCCTTTTGGATTGACTAATGCACACTCAATTTTCATGGATCTAATGAATATAGTTTTCAATGAATATATTGATGAATTTTTAGTGGTATTTATTAATGATATTTTGGTTTACTAAAAAACATATGAAGATCATGAAAATCACTTGCGCACTATTCTGAAAACCCTCAGAAGAAATGAATTATATGGGAAGCTTAGAAAGTGTGAATTATAGCTTCAGGATATTTCTTTTCTTGGCCATATTATCTCTAAGGATAAAATCTCAGTTTATCCTTCAAAGACCAAGGCAATCCAAGAATGGCCAGCACCGACAAGTATAACTGAGGTACATAGTTTTATTGGTTTAGCAGGTTATTATCGGTACTTAATCCATAATTTTTTCCGATTGGATAACCCATTAACCAAGCTCACACATAAAGGGGTTAAATTTGTTTGGAGAAAAGAGTGTAAAGAATGTTTTAAAGAACTGAAGAGAAGATTAGTCAATGCTCTTATCTTGAATCTACCATCATGGAATGATGAGTTTGTTATTTATAGTGATGCTTAAAAGAAAGGACTTGGTTGTGTCCTTATACAGAATGATAGAGTTTTTGCCTATGCATCACGACAACTAAAATTTCACGAACAAAACTATACCACTCATGATCGTGAGTTATCAGCTATAATCTTTTCATTGAAGATATAGAGACACTATGTCTCTGGTAAAAAATGTGAGATATATACCAATAAAAAGTGTTTGAAGTATATTTTCTTACAGAAACAACTCAACATGAGGCAAAGAGGATAGATTGAACTACTCAAAGATTATAATTTCACTATACACTACCACCTGGGGAAATAAGGTGGAAGATGATTTGAGCAGAAAGTATCATGGAGTTTTGAACAAGATTAGATTTGAAAGGGATCCTATATTCATAGATCTAGTAAAGATCGATATGGGAATAATCATTAAAGGTGAAACATCAATACTTTTTCAAATGGTTGCTAAACCATCTTTACTAGAAAGGATAAAATGTTCTGATGATGAGGAGTTTCAAAATAAAATTAAAGCTGTAAACGATGGGAGATTGATCAGCTTCATATATGAAGATGATATTTTGAAATTTGGGAAGAGTATTTGTGTTCTTGATATACCTAATCTAAAAATGGAATTATTGTATGATGCTCATAGCTCCAATTTCTCTATAAACCCTAGTAGCACTAATATGTATAGATATTTGAAGGAACATTTTTGGTGGGACAACATGAAAAGGGAGATTGTTGATTATCTATCAAGATTTATGGTTTGTCAACAGGTTAGGTTTGGAAGACAACATCCTGGAGGAGTCATGCAACTTATTCCCATACCTGAGTGGAAATGGGATGATATTATGATGGACATTGTCATGGGGCTACCAAAGACTCCTAGAAGGATTGATGCAATATGGGTTATTATTGATTGTCTTACCAAGTCAACACATTTTCTTTCTATAAGAGAAGATTTACCACTTGAACATTTAACAAAATTATATATTAATGAAGTTTTAAGACTTCATGGAGTACCCCTATCGATTGTTTCTGATCGTGACCCCCATTTTACATCAAGATTCTGGAAAAGTCTTCAGAAGGCCCTAGATGCTGAACTTCGTTTGAGCATTGCCTACCACCCTCAAACTGATGTAAAATCAGAACAAACTATTCAAACCTTAGAATACATGTTGAGATCTTTCTCATTTGACTTTCAAGGTATATGGGATCAATATTTACCTCTGGTATAATTTTCCTATAATAATAGATTCAATTCAATTATTCATATGGCACCATATGAAGCGTTATATGGAAAGAGATGTCACACACCAACTTGTTGGGATGATGTTGGTGAAATAAAACTCACAGGCCCATAACTTGTTGAGGAAACAATGGAAAATGTGAAGGTTATCCAAACCCACATAAAAGAAGCTCAAAGTAGGCAAAAGAGCCATACCGATAACCGAAGGAAGGATTTGAAATTTCAAGTAGGTGATCATGTTTTCTTGGAGGTTTTTCCATGGAATGGTGTTATACGTTCTGGTAAGAAGGGTAAATTATGTCCCATATACAATAGACCTTTCAAAATTCTTGAATTAATTGGAGTTGTAGCTTATTGTTTCGAAATGCCGCCAAGTCTCTCTCAAAGTTCATGATGTGTTCCACGTATCACTGTTGAGAAAATACATGCCTGACCTAACACATGTACTCACCTATGAAGAAATAGAACTAGAACCCGAAATGTCTTATTGCAAAGAGCCTATTATAATTCTTGATACTAGAGAACAAGTGTTGAGAAACCATGTGATTCGTCTGGTAAAAGTTCTATGGAGAAATCATAAGATGGAAGGGGAAACATGGAAACCTGAGGAACTTTTGATGAAGAACCTCCTGAATCTTTTTATGTAGTAATATTCTAGAAATTTTGTGGACAAAATTATTTGAAGTATGTGATAATGTAACACCCCAATCTTCCACAATACGTTTCCCTTTAAATAATACAATAGCTTGCGTTGTACACAACTTGGAGTTTTAACACACAACGACCAATCAAACTGGTCGTTATGAATAGTAGTACCCAATTTTTGAAATTTTATAAATTTTATTTTTCAAAATGGACTTCATTTTTGGATTCAGAATATCAAAATTATCTCAGGGTGAATTTTTGGTATTTTTCTAAAAACTTTCAATTTTCGATAAATAGTGAAAAACATTGTGTTATTGTTTAAAACCAACTTTTTATCGAAATAATTAGTTATTTATTTAAATTTATATTAGGTAAAAATAGATACATAATACCTATATATTTTAAATATAATTCATTGGAGTCATTTTATAATAATATTAGATATATAAAATTTTATTGAACATTTTACCTTCTTTTACCCCCTTGTAGGCGCATTTGAAAATTTGCATAAAACGTAATTTTACCTCTTCTGTGAATTCAATTTCAAAAAGATGAGATACACAGTAGAAATAAATAAGTAAAATTTGGTTCAATAAGATGAAAATAATTTTTGGTGAATAGTAACTTTTGACTTTTATTTACCACAATTAAAAGTAAATAGGGTAATTAAAGTTAAAAAATGATATTATAATTACCCTAAGATGTAAAGACCCGTAAAATTCAAGGGAAATTTTTTCTTAATTTTCTTTGGAATTCTAAAAGAACGCGGTTTCTGATGGCACCTGATTCTGAGGCCCGGTTTTCCTGGAATCAATTTCCGAAGTTTGGCTCGGGTACGTTCAGTGAACGAATGAGCGGGTTTTTCTAACTTTTGAACCGATGCCCGTAATCGAATTCCGAGGGCACCGATGATCTCGCAACGCCGATATTCGCTTAAGGAGACCTTTTCCGAGGTTGCGTTTTATGCGGGATGAAAGTTAGTTTTGGGGAAAATTTGAAGAAGTTAAATAAATTGTGAACACAATTTATTTTTTTTAACCATGTTGGTTATATCCTCCCAAAGGGAGTTAGAGGTGGGACCCACATCCACTTAACCTCCCTTTAGAGGATTAAGTGTGGTGGGGCCCACATGAACCCTAACTCCTCAACTCCCCTTTAAACTCCCAATAACTCCACTCAATTTAATTTTGACAACTTGAGTTTTAAATGAGATGCGTTATTGTTTTTAAAACTTTTGAAATTCAAAGAGGTGAAGTTGTGTAAATAAAATAAGGCTTAAGATTATTTTATTTTGGTTAGTTTTCTCTTGCCACCTTGAGAGAATTTGGGGAAGCTTTCTTCTTCTTCAACCACGACAAAGAACATGAAGAACACTTAGGCTCCGATGAAGAACGCAATCACCATAAGAAGAGAAAGACGTGTCGTCTCTTCTCTTCTTCGCAGCCGGTGTGTTTCCGAAGATCGACGACGCCGCTTCTTTCGATCTTCTTCCCGTGTCAACGAAAGGAGACACCGCTTCCTCCTCGGAATTTCTTCGTCAGCTTACGAAGCTTCTCCAGTGACGATACCTCTTCAGACGCACCTTGACGTCAACGGAATCGACGTTCGATTACCGCGACGCCCGACCTCCGCGACACTTGTCTTCCGCGGCTTGGTGGGGTGCTCCGCTCTTGAAACCGAGGTAGGGGAATTTTGTTAATTTATTTAATTATTCCGTTCTTGATTCTAGCATGTCGAACTTCGTGGATAATCGAATAAATGCTATCGTTTAACGAGAGGGGGGCCGGACCGCACAAACAAGGCCGAACCCCCCTCCTTTGTTCATGATTGTTTCTTGTGGATGGAACGAGATGGCGTGGTGCCGTCGCACCACGTGGGTATCCTACGACAAGTATTGTGCGGCGCCGTCGCACCGCGCCGTGGAAATAAATTCAAGAACGCGATGTCGTCGCGCCGCGTTGAAGGAAATCGAAGGCGCCGCGGCCGGAGCGGGGCCGCAGCGGAGGGGCGCGGTGCCGTCGCACCGCGCCGGACGACATAGGCCGCGGCCGGTTCCGGGCCGGGGCAGAACAAGTGACCGGCGGCCAGCCGGGCCGCCGGTGTCGGAATCCGGAAGGGGACCGGCCCTTGCTGGTCCCGTTGAGGAGGATCAGGCCAGAAATGGGGAAGCCGGGGGAATTAAATTCCCCCGGCCAGCACATAAACGCCCCCCCATAATGAGGGGGGGCCGCGGTTTCACAAAGGGGGGCAGGTGCCCCCCGTTTCTCAATCAGCTCGGCCGAAGGCCGAGCTTGCAGCGCGCTGCCTTGAGCCGGGCCGGGCTGGGCCGACCCTGTCCGGGGCGGGTCGACCCGGTTCGGGCCAGCCGGGGGGGTCTCGGGCCGGGTCGGCCCGGGCCCGAAACCCCCGATACCGAACTGTTTAGGTTAAAATGCCCATAACTCGGGTTATGGACCTCCAAAAGACGCGCCGTCAGTGGCGATGCGATCCTTCGATCGAGGCGGTCGTTTCGGTATATTGCACTCAAGGTTTCAGATTACTTTGAGTTCATCCGGGTTGGTTTGTACACGAAACCAACCGGGCCCTCGGAGCGGAAACGCTCATATCTTGAGCTACGGACGTCCGATTGACGTTCCGTCAGCTTTTTTTAGTTCCTCTTATTGAGACAGATCTTAAGGCATACTCTGCCTGAGGTTTGGACGCAGGTGGAGTATGGTCGGGTTGGTTTTGCCTTAAAAACCAACCGGGCCCCTAAAACGAAAAAGCCAATAACTCTCAGACCGAGCGTCCGATTGACGCGCCGTCTGTTGCGTTGAGTTCCTGTTGACGATAAGGAACTTTTGGATACATCAACTCTGGAATTTGTGAAAGTTGATGTATCAGACTCTCGGCTCGTGGAGCGGACTCTCCTGAATGAGCTTGCTGTGTGCGGGAACCCTAGAGCTGGCTGCGACTGCTACTGTGACTGCGATGACGACTGTGCATAGATCCTCAGTGGATTCGACGACGACGACTACAGCACTCAGCGATCCTGTGTGGGTTAGTGCTACTGATCCTGTGTGGGTCCGATCCTGTGTGGGTCAGCGCTCAACGGTCCTGTGTGAACCAGCGCCTACAGATCATGTGTGGGTCCGATCTTGTGTGGGTCTTTGCGGGGGTTAGTACCTATCGATCCTTTGTGGGTCCGACGACTTAGATGGATCAGTGATCATATCTATCGTCCTCGAAGAAGTATACCTGTGTGAGCTGAATCCTGTTTGCTTTTCTGTGTGGATTGAGTTGTGCTATCCTATGTGGATTACGTTTTTCTTTCCTATGTGGAATACGTATACTTTCCTGTGTGGACTGAGTTGTACTTGGGCTCGGAGGTTGGAGTGTATTGAAATGATGACTTAGGTATATGTATGGGCATATACCTAAGCAGTGTCGGTTGTTACTTCTTGATTGTACCTTTCCTTTGTGGTTTATCCTATGTGGATTTTGGGAGACCTTCGGGGGTCTCGGGGTCCCTACTGAGTAGCTTATACTCACCCCTTCACGGGCTATGCCCGCACTATGTTGTGATGGTTGCAGACGACGGACAACGTTGATCATGGTTGAGGCGTGCAGAGCGGGATGGTACCTGGAGGTGGACCATTGGGCGGGACGTACTCGGAGCGGACGGCGGGACCCGAGGAACAGTAGAGATATCTGTACCCACCATTCAGGTGGGATTTCTAGTGGACAGCTCGGTGTAGCGGCTTTTACTTTACAGTTGCTGTTTTCCATTTCAAGTTGTACTTTACTTTCAGTTTGGGTTTGTATACTGGCCCATTTACTTTTCTGCACTTTCAATTGTACTCTGTTTTTACTTAGTGTTTACTTTTCCGCTTGCTTACTCTGTGGTGATTGTTTACTTTACAAAGGCAATGCCTTCCCTTTTTACCGGGATTTACGCCTTGGTGCTAGTCGCCAGCCCCTGGCCTATGGAAGGCGGGCTTGGGGTAGTCACGACACGGGCCCCGAGGACGGGTCGTGACAAATTGGTATCAGAGGAGTTCAGTTCTACCGCGCACTCTGATCTTTTCTATATGAAGCAATAATGTTTAGCGTTTTGAGTGTGGTTATCAGTCTAGGGAGTCCAGTGTTGGTGCAGCGGCCGACGTATCCGTACACCAGGACCCTGACTTCTGATTTCCGACTTAATGCACGAAAACATTGATTGCTTGTGTGTTTCAAGTTTTCTTTGTGATTACTTTGTATCAGCTCACTAGGTATACTGTTCTGACCGTGGCGCACCTGTTTCCTTTTCAGGATGGCCCCACGATGGCAGCCAGCTAGGGTTCCGAGAGTCGAGCGTGATGACAACCCACCGAGCGACGAGGCCTCGGTGTAGGGCCCTTTGACAGCAGTGGCACCGTGGTAGCACTACCCGCCGAGCCACCGATACTTCCAACACCAGCCGCTAACGATGCATGTCGCCTCAGCACACTGCATGAGTTTCAGCGCCAGCGACCGCCCAAGTTTCGTGGGGAGACAGACCCCCAGGCAGCCGAGGACTAGCTGGAGGCAGTCGTACGAGTTTTCAGGCTAGTGAGGACACCAGCAGACCTCATGGTGATCCTCGCGGCGAGTCTACTGCACGCAGAAACAGGACGATGGTGGAGCATGATGCTCCAGGTGCATGATGAGGCATCTCTACTTTGGATGGAATTTGAGAGCCTCTTTCGCTCGGAGTTGGTCCCAGCCACCCTCCGTACGGTGCACATTCAGGAGCTTCTTCAGCTGCGGCAGGGCAGCATGACGGTCGCTCAGTACTCGGTGAGATTTACCGATCTCTTGCGCTACTCGACCGACATGGTACGAGACCCATTCTTCCGGGCCCGGACCTTCGAGCAGGGGTTGAGACACGAGATCAGGGCATCGCTGATCTCCCTCAGCATTCCGACTCAGACGGGAGTACTGGAGTGGGCCCTTTTGATCGAGAGCTTTCTTGCTGAGTCTACAGCAGCGCCGAGACCCACCGCAGGGCGGCACGTGGCAGAGTATTCTGCAGCTGGCAGTCGACGAATGACGCAGGGGTCCAAGAAGACCAGACCTTCAGGCAGAAGACCTTAGGGCACTGGCTCAGTAGTGCGGGGCACACAGCGCGGAGCCAGTATTTCGAGAGGCAGACAGTGCTACTCGTGCGGCGGGCAAGGCCACATGGCTCGTGACTGCCCGACCCGTCGTGCCGAGGAGCAACAGACGGTTGAGGGACCACCGAGGCAGAGGCAGAGGGTCGACCGTGGAGGTCCACAGGGAGGAGGCGGACGAGGCAGAGGAGCTGGCCGAGTAGTAGGTGGTGGGCGATGCTTTGAGGCTCTACCACCACCACCACCAGGAGGTCCACCCCGACCACAGGGAGCTGGCGGGAAGAGACAGGCACAGCTCCAGGTAGCAGAGTCCTACGACCACGGCGCGCCCGAGATGATTCTAGGTACTATCTGTGTCTATTACACCCTTGCTGCAGTACTTATAGACACTGGAGCGAGTCACTCGTTCATAGACGCTGCCCTTGTTCGGAGCTCGGAGATTCCGACAGAGCCGTTGGCTCAATCCTTACGGCTAGAGACTCCTACGGGAGCAGACTCGACGATTACGCACTGGTGCCGGCAGTGTGAGCTTACTCTAGGAGGCAAGAGCTTCGGCTGGGATCTTCTTGTAGCAGCGTCGAGGCCTTACGACGTCATCTTGGGCATGGATTGGTTATCTACGGTCCTTGCACAGATTGACTATTTTAGGCGCAAGGTGCGATGTGTACGCACCGACGGGAGCAGGTTTACCTTTGCCGATGAGAATGGAGCCTTTGCAGCACAGGATGGACTTCCTCGGAGGAGAGGAAAGACCATAACTCATCAGTTGGCTATCCTCATCCTAGGAGCAGTTGACGTACGGAGTCCTGGTTTTCCTGCAGTGGTGGATCAGTTTGCTGACGTTTTCCCCGACGACGTTCCAGGGTTAGCTCCTCGTAGAGAGGTAGACTTTTATATTGACCTGTACCCCAGGACAACCCCGATATCGACTCCAGCATATCGGATGTCCCCCTCCGATCTTCGAGAGCTACGAGTACAGTTGGAGGACTTGCAGGGAAAGGGGTTCATCGGACCCAATGTTTCACCCTCAGCTTTCCCGATATTGTTCACCAAGAAGGCAGACGGGAGCTTGCGACTTTGTGTTGACTATCGTCGCCTGAACCAGGTGACAGTGAGGAAGAAGTATCCATTACCGAGGATTGATGACCTCTTTGATCAGCTTAAGGGATCACGGTGGTTCTCGAAGATAGACCTCAGGTCAGGCTATCATCAGCTCAGAGTTAGAGACGAGGACGTGCAGAAGACGGCCTTCAGATGTCGGTATGGCCACTATGAGTTCTTGGTTATGCCCTTCGGCGTAACCAATGCTCCAGCAGTGTTCATGGCCCTCATGAACAGGATCTTTCAACCATACCTCGATCGATTTGTTGTGGTCTTCATCGAAGACATTTTGATATACTCGACGACTGAGGAGGAGCACGCCTACCACTTACGGGTTGTACTAGACACACTCCGAGAGCACCAGCTTTATGGTAATATCTCGAAGTGCTAGTTCCGGATACGTGAGGTCCACTTCTTGGGACACGTCATCTCTGAGGCGGGAGTTGCATTGGATCCTTCGAATATTGAGGCAGTGTTAGCTTTGGAGCCACCCAGGAGCGTAACGGAGGTTCGGAGTTTCTTGGGACTAGCCGGATACTATCGGAGATTCGTGCCAGACTTATATAGAGTTACGGAACCACTCTAAGATTTGAAGAAGAAGGGGAAACCCTTCGTGTGGTCAGACAGATGTCAGTAGAGCTTCCATGAGCTGAGACATAGATTGACCAGTGCACCTATCTTGAGGTTGCCTGAGGAGGGAGTAGGGTACGTAGTTTACTGCGATGCATCAGGGACCGGACTCGGATGTGTCCTGATGCAGGAGCAGGCAGTGATCGCCTATGGATCACGTCAGTTGAGGCCGCATGAGCAAAACTACGCTACCCATGACCTGGAGTTAGCAGTAGTGGTATTCGCTCTGAAGACATGGCGACACTATCAGATGGGAGAGCGCTTTACAGTCTTTTCTGATCATCAGAGTCTCAGGTATATCTTCTCGCAGAAGGATATGAACCTGAGACAACGGCGATGGCTTGAGTTCCTCCAGGACTATGACTTTGAGATAGTCGATACTCCTGGGAAGGGGAACGTAGTAGCCGATGCCCTCAGCAGGAGGACGGGCATTCAGCTACTTGAGGAGGCGACGGAGTAGTTAGCCTCTTTTTAGATATCCTTCGTGGATAGAGATGGAGCAGCATTCTTTCAGTCTCTCACAGTCACTCCTCCACTACTGCAGCGAGTCAGAGAGGCACAGCGTGGGGACGCTGACTGTGAGACGCGGTGTGCACAGATATCCTTAGGACAGGCACCTGATGGTTTTTCCTTTGGAGCAGAGCACAACATCCTTTTCAGAGGGCGTACCATGGTACCAGTCGCTTTGCGAGAGGAGGTGCTGAGAGAGTTTCACACTTCTCCTTTAGTGGTACATCCTGGAGTGGCGAAGATGTACCAGGATCTCAGACGACAGCACTGGTGGCCAGGCATGAAGAAGGCTGTGGCAGAGTTCGTTTCTCGATGCCTCACCTGCCAGCAGGTGAAGGTAGAGCATCAGGTACCAGCAGGCTTGGTACAACCCTTGGAGGTCCCGGAGTGGAAGTGGGATGGTATATCTATAGACTTCATGACTGGACTTCCATGCACTTCTAGAGGTCACGACTCCATCTGGGTGATTGTCGACCGACTCACCATGTCAGCTCACTTCTTACCCATTAGAGAGCAGGGATCAGTGGAGAGCTTGGGACGACTTTACGTTCAGGAGATTGTACGGCTTCACCGTGTGCCATCATCTATTGTCTCCAATCGAGATGCTCGCTTTACTTCCCGGCTTTGGAAGGGATTGTAGGAGGCGTTCGGAACGCAGCTACGTCTGAGCACAACCTTTCACCCTCAGACGGATGGTCAGATGGAGAGGACCATTCATACTCTTGAGGACATGCTCCGCGCATGTGTCCTTGAATTTGGTCGTAGCTGGGAGGACCACCTACCCTTGGTGGAGTTTGCGTACAACAACAGCTACCACTCCACCATCGGGATAACACCGTACGAGGTGTTGTACGGCCGACCTTGTAGATCTCCTTTGTGCTGGACAGACCCTGGGGAGTCAGCACTTGTGGGACCGGAGATGGTCTAGGCCACGACAGAGAAGGTCCATGTCATCTAGGAGCAGATGAGGACAGCTCAGATCCGGCATAAGTCATACGCTGACAAGAGGCGGAGGCCACTAGAGTTCGAGGATGGCGACCAAGTCTTCTTGCGGGTCTCACCTCGACGTGGTATACGGAGATTTGGCCGAGGCGGAAATTTATCTCCGTGCTTCATCGGACACTTCAGGTCCTCAGCAGGATTGGCGAGGTGGCTTATCGCCTGGCTCTACCACCTCAGTTGCACCGGGTGCACGACGTCTTCCACGTGTCTCAGCTGAGGAGATACGTGCACGACCCGACGCACATCATTGACCATGGTGAGCTTGACGTTGATGATGGGGCGACTTTTACGGAGGTCCCGGTGGAGATCGAGGATCGACAGGAGCGGGTCCTATGTGGACGGTCGATTCCTCTAGTGTGCATCAGATGGCAGCACAGAAATCTCCAGGAGAGCACTTGGGAGCGGGAGGCTCAGATACGTGCTCAGTACCCTCATTTTTTACCCTAGTTTTTATATATCTTTACGGGGACGTAAAGCCCTGAGGTGGGAGTAATGTAAAGACCCGTAAAATTCAATGGAAATTTTTTCTTAATTTTCTTTGGAATTTTACAAGAACGCGGTTTCTAATGGAACCTAATTCCGAGGCCCGGTGTGCCCGGAATCAATTTCCGAAGTTTGGATCGGGTACGTTCAGTGAACGAACGAGCGGGTTTTTCTAACTTTTGAACCGGTGCCCGGAATCGAATTCTGAGGGCACCGATGATCTCGCAGCGCCGATATTCTCTAAAGGAGACCTTTTCCGAGGTTGCGTTTTATGCGGGATGAAAGTTAGTTTTGGGGAAAATTTGATGAAGTTAAATAAATTGTGAACACAATTTATTTTTTTTAACCATGTTGGTTATATCCTCCCAAAGGGAGTTAGAGGTGGGACCCACATCCACTTAACATCCCTTGAGTGGATTAAGTGTGGTGGGGCCCACACGAACCCTAACTCCTCAACTCCCTTTTAAACTCCCAATAACTCCACTCAATTTAATTTTGACAACTTGAGTTTTAATTGAGATGAGTTATTGTTTTTAAAACTTTTGAAATTCAAAGAGGTGAAGTTGTGTAAATAAAATAAGGCTTAAGCTTATTTTATTTTGGTTAGTTTTATCTTTCCACCTTGAGAGAATTTGGGGAAGCTTTCTTCTTCTTCAACCACGACGAAGAACACGAAGAACACTTAGGCTCCGACGAAGAACACCGTCACCATGAGAAGAGAAAGACGTGACGTCTCTTCTCTTCTTCGCAGCCGGTGTGTTTCCGAAGATCGACAACGCCGCTTCTTTCGATCTTCTTCCCATGTCAACGAAAGGAGACGCCGCTTCCTCCTAGGACTTTCTTCGCCATCTTACGAAGATTCTCCAGCGACGATACCTCTTCGGACGCACCTTGACGTCAACAGAATTGACGTTCGATTACCGCGACGCCCGACCTCCGCGACGCTTGTCTTCCGCGGCTTGTTGGCGTGCTCCGCTCTTGAAACCGAGGTAGGGGAATTTTGTTAATTTATTTAATTATTCCGTTCTTGATTCTAGAATGTTGAACTTCGTGGATAATCGAATAAATGCTATCGTTTAATGAGAGGGGGGCCGGACCGCACAAACACGGCCGAACCCCCCCCTCCCCTCCTTTGTTCATGATTGTTTCTTGTGGATGAAACGAGATGGCGTGGTGCCGTCGCACCACGCGGGTATCCTACGGCAAGTATTGCGCGGCGCCGTCACGCCGCGCCGTGGAAAGAAATTCAAGAACGCGACGCCGTCGCGCCACGTTGAAGGAAATCGAAGGCGCCGTGGCCGGAGCAGGGCCACGGCGGAGGGGCGCGGTGCCGTCGCACCGTGCCGGACGGCATAGGCCGCGACCAGTTCCGGGCCGCGACAGAACAAGTGACCGGCGGCTAGCCGGGCCGCCGGTGTCGGAAGCCGGAAGGGGACCGGCCCTTGCCAGTCCCATTGAGGAGGAGCAGGCCGGCCAGGTCGGGCTGACCGGAAATGGGGAAGCCAGGGGAATTAAATTCCCCCGGCCAACACATAAACGGCCCTCCATAATGAGGGGGGGGCCGCAGTTTCACAATGGTGGGCAGGCACCCCCCGTTTCTAAATCAGCTCGGCCAAAGGCCGAGCTGGCAGCGCGCCCAGCGCGCTGCCTTGAGCAGGACCGGTGCCTGGCTGGTCCGCCAGGTCGGGCCAGGTCGTGCCGGGCCGGGCCGCGCCGGGCCGGGCCGACCCTGTCCGGGGCGGGTCGACCCGGTTCGGGCCAGCCGGGGGGGTCTCGGGCCGGGTCGGCCCGGGCCCGAAACCCCCGATACCGAACTGTTTAGGTTCAAATGCCCATAAATCGGGCTACGGACCTCCAAACGACGCACCGTCAGTGGAGTTACGATCCTTGGATCAAGACGGTCATTTCGGTATATCACACTCAAGGTTTTAGATTACTTTGAGTTCGGCCGGGTTGGTTCGTACACGAAACCAACCGGGCCCTCGGAGCGGAAACACTCATATCTTGAGCTACGAACGTCCGATTGACGTGCCGTCAGCTTTGTTGATTTCCTCTTAGTGAGACGGATCTTTTGGAATACTCCGCCCGAGGTTTGGACGCAGGTGGAGTACGGTCAGGTTGGTTTTGCCTTAAAAACCAACCGGGCCCCTGAAACGAAAAAGCCAATAACTCTCAGACCAGGCGTCCGATTGACGCGCCGTCTGTTGCGTTGAGTTCTTGTTGACGATACAGAACTTTTGGATACAAAAATTTTGGACTTTGTGACAGTTGATGTATCAGCCTCTCGACTCGTGGAGCGGACCCTCCTGAACGAGCTTGCTGTGTGCGGGAACCCTAGAGCTGGCTGCGACTGCTACTGTGACTGCGACGACGACTGTTCAGAGATCCTCAGTGGATTCGACGACGACGACTACAGCACTCAGCGATCCTGTGTGGATCAGTGCTACCGATCCTGTGTGGGTCCGATTCTGTGTGGGTCAGCGCTCAGCGGTCCTGTGTGAACCAGTTCCTACAGATCCTGTGTGGGTCCGATCCTGTGTGGTTCTTTGCGGGGGTTAGTACCTATCGATCCTTTGTGGGTCCGACGACTTAGATGGATCAGTGATTATCTATATCATCCTCGAAGAAGTATACCTGTGTGAGATTAATCATGTTTGCTTTCCTGTGTGGATTGAGTTGTGCTATCCTGTGTGGATTACGTTTTTCTTTCCTATATGGAATACGTATACTTTCCTGTGTGGACTGAGTTGTACTTGGGCTCGGAGGTTGGAGCGTATTGAAATGATGACTTAGGTATATGTATGGGCATATACCTAAGAAGTGTCGGTTGTTACTTCGTGATTGTACCTTTCCTTTGTGGTTTATCCTATGTGGATTTTGGGAGACCTTCGGGGGTCTCGGGGTCCCTACTGAGTAGGTTATACTCACCCCTGCACGGGATATGCCCGCACTACGTTGTGTTGGTTGCAGACGACAGACAACGTTGATCGTGGTTGAGGCGTGCAGAGAAGGATGGTACCTGGAGGTGGACCACTGGGCGGGACGTACTCGGAGCGGACGGCGGGACCCGAGAAACAGTGGAGCTATCTGTACCCACCCTTCAGGTGGGATTTCCAGTGGACAACTTGGTGTAGCGGCTTTTACTTTACAGTTGCTGTTTTCCCTTTCGAGTTGTACTTTACTTTCAGTTTGGGTTTGTATACTGGCCCATTTACTTTTCCGCACTTTTAGTTGTACTCTGTTTTTACTTAGTGTTTACTTTTCCGCTTGCTTACTCTGTGGTGCTTTTTTACTTTACAAAGGCAATGCCTTCCCTTTTTACCTGGATTTACGCCTTGGTGCTAGTCACCAGCCCCTGGCCTATGGAAGGCGGGCTTGGGGTAGTCACGGCACGGGCCCCGAGGACGGGTCGTGACATAAGACATGTACTAATTCTATTGGATAAGTTTATTTCGACCAAAAACAACCTTAGTAATAAAATATGATTCTTTGGGTCCACTTGGATTAGATTAGGACATTTATTATTATTTTATTTAAAGAATAGTTAAAAGTGTTAAAATTCAAATTTTCATAACTAAAACATTTTTAATGTAGGCTTACACATAAGATAAATTCGACTATAAACATTTATTAGAAATATAAAAATATTTCATTCATAATGGTATTTTATTTATAATTTTTAGACATTTAATAATTAAATTTATTTATGACACAGTGATGATCCAGTAAGTACCTTATTAATGAAAGATTATAATAATTGATATTATAAATATCCAAATAAATTTAAATTTAGTTTTTTAATGAATTAAAATAATTTTATAGGTTAATATAAAATTTTAGGGTTGATTAAATGATTTTTTTGAAGTAATCAAGTTGTTATGACTTCCAAAAAAACAAAATACCAAATAGTGTCAAAATTGACATAAATGAGTTTTTAGAACAAATACTATATTATTAATTGATATAATATTCCTAAAAAACTAAGGTTTGGCAAAAGGACTTATGTAAGGTTATATATATCAATAATTAACCACTTGGGGTTATATTGGTAGTTTATATATAATAAAAAAATACAAGGAGACATGGTAAATGTCAAACTATTTTACTAAGAGGTAAATCTAAAAGATAAAGTTAATATGGTGAACTAAACCTGTCTAAAACCTATTGGTTGAGAGATTTTCGACCCTTCCCAACATTATACTCTAAATAAATTCTTTTTGAGCCATTAGAAACTGAAAATTATTTTATTATAAAATATTATTTCAAGATTTTCCTAAAGTGACCCTCACCTCTCTTATAAAAGGGTACTTACCCTTCTCTCAAAATAAAACCTCCAAAGCCATTTGGATCTACCAAACCCTGAAAAAATATCCTCCCAAATATTTCTATAACCCCTAGATTAATATGAAACGAGTATCCATATCAGAAATGATAGTATAAGGAACCCTGAGTAGGCATATCATATGATGAACATACAGTCTCCCAAGCTCATCCACTAATAAGGCATCTCTGATAGGTAAGAAGTGAGCGACCTTCATGAGACTGTTGAAGATCACCCATACTGTATCAATGCCTCAAGGGAAATCGAGTCCCAAAATCCATCATGAAATCATCCAATTTCTACTTAGGAGTGGACAAAAACTATAAAATATATGATAACTATTTGTGTTCTACATTCACTTACTGACATGAGGAACACATAGTAACAAAACCCGCTATCTCCTTTTTCATACCAGGCCACCAATATTGGAAACGTAGATCATGATAACTATTTGTAAGAATGGTATATTAAACCCAAGAAGAAGATTGATATTCTCACATAAGTTCTTCATAGATGTCTTTAGGAACCCAGTCACGTACATGAATGTGCAAAACCACATCCTCTTCAATGATCCATCTTGGTGGGGGATCCTCACTTGAAACACTCTCCCTTAGGTCTAGACACATTGGATCTGATAGCAACCTCATATTCTCTCTCAATCCATAAGTGAATAGGTCACTAATAATGATGTAATTACAGAATATCCATGATGACCCTGAACCACAAAATGTATCTTAGAAAATAGGTCCATAAGCTGTCACTTGCTACTGGCCTACAGAACTGCCAGTGTCTGAGTCCTTCGGCTTAGAGCATCCACTATAGAATTTCCTTTCCTAGTAATATAGCAAATATCAAAATCAAAGGATTGTAGGTATTCAACCCTCCTTCTATTATCTAGATTCATGTTTCACCAGGTGATAATATACCTGAGCCCTTTCTTGTTTTTATAAACTATAAATCACACTCCATGAAAATAATGCCTCCAACAATGAAAGGCATGAGCCATAGTTTCTAACTCAAGATCATGAATTGTTTAATTCCTCTCAAGAAGACTCAACTAATGAGACCATACACCATGAATCACTCATCCTATATCATAAATACTCCTAGAACAATACTTGATGTCGGACAATAGACTATATAGTTTCTTCCCCACTTTGAAAAAATTATGCTTGGTGAAACATTCTGTCTCCCCTTTAGCTCTTGGAAGGATTTTTTGTAGGATTTTGACTAAATAAACTTTACATACTTATTAGTAAATATCATAAGAGGTTCATCTAGGAAGGAAAAGTTTTTAATGAATCACCTTTAATAACTATCTAGCCATAAGAAACTACACATGTAAAAAACATTCTTTGGATGCTCCGAGGTGACTATAATTCTCACATTATCTAGGTCAACTGATACTATTTCCTTTGAGATAATATGACCCAGTAAGTTCACTATATTGATCCAAAAGTGTAATTTAATGATATTAGCATATATATGGTACTATCTCAATGTATTCATAATGATCTCAATATATTTATCATGGTCGTGTTGAGAATGAGAATACTCTAAGATGTCATGTACCAAGACTACCACAAATGAATCCAAATATGGGTGGAAAACCCAATTCATCAGAAACATGAAAATGACCAATGCATCCATGAGACCAAATGACATAACCAGATACTTACAAATACCATACCTACTACAAAGTGTTTTGATAAGTATGTATAAATTTCTAACTCATACATGATGATATATTGACCTAAAATTAATATGTGAGAATACCTAACCTCTTAAGAGCTGATCAATGAGGTCATCTATAAGAGGAAAATTATACAAGTTATTTATAGTAAGATAATTCAACATCTATTAACCCACCCAAATCCTAAGTTTTACCTTCAAATTTTTGGTAAAAAGGTCCAATGAACCCTAAGGAGAAGTACTAAGCAATATAAAACCCTTAGCTTATAAGTTCTCTAGCTATCTCTTGAGCTCCTATAACCCAGTAGTGGCCATCCTATAAAGAGTAATAGACATTGGTGATTCTCATAGAACTATATCAATAAATAACTCCACCTATTGCTCAGGAGGAAAACCAAAAATGTCATCCAAGAATACATCCCTGAAAAATACACTATTAGAGGGAATTTAGCCTGGCGTAATCCCTAATCATCCATACAGAGGTTAGAAATTTGGGCTATCATGAAACTAAACCAATGATGCTTTAATATAGATCAACCTTCCTAGAAATCCCATTCACCCATGTGAATATAAGTACCACCCTATGGTTATGTAAAAAAACCCTTCAGTGATAGAAGTCCATGTAGGCATGAAAAGAAACTAACCGTTCCATCCGGAGAATAATGTTGAAGCCAGATATCTCAAGGATAGAGAGGTTACATAGAAAGTGATAGTTGCCTATATCAATTAATAACTCCTTACACTAGAGTATACTCTTTTATCAAATAAACAATGTAGTGTTAAGTGTTACACCCCATATAAGTACTGAATTTTGAGTGTGAGGCCTTCTATGATAGACACAAAAGATTGAATAATTCAAAGCCCCTGTGTAAAAAATAACAGATTCCAGGGTAGATGCTACTAAATTATTACCTCAAATTGTAGAAGTTCTTGGAATCTACTCCCCTAGAACATACTACACTGCATAAACCCATTCTGTTCTATGGCCTTGAGATAAAACATGAGTGCCTTGAGTAGGCCCACTCTCTTGACGCGGTGAAACTAGCGTCTAGATCCCCCATCCATGACTAAATTCTCAGCCCGAATGATCAGTATCACTACATATCCATACATGAAGAAGATGTGATAATCCCAATATAGGACATGGAGTCAGTGCTGATCATATCCCACTAGACACTAGAGGGAAGATTCAGAAAAATCGCTATAAATGGCCCATACTTTCACAAGATAAGTACTCAAATGGGCCCCTCTAACACTAAGAATTAAAATTCCCTTGGTTTACACACTGATGAAATACTATGAAACTCCCAATATGTGCACTCTAACTAGAACTTACCTCATAATATGTCTTGATAAGATTCTTTTTTCCACTAGATACTGCGCTATGAGGTCAAGAATATGGTCCACTCTAATCGAGACCTTCGTCTTCCCTTAGGTTATGTTTAGTAACAAGATTATAGTTTACTATATTAGATATGATAGTAAATATAGAAACATTCACATGATAACAAATAAGACTTCTAAACCCATCCTCAAAATGTCTCACTCTTACTAAATCCTTGGCAGTATAGATAGGCGCAAATAACTAAAGCTCTGTAAAATGAGATGAGTAATCCATAATAGACCTAATACCCCACCATTGGTTCATGAAATCCTTGGATTGGTCTGTTTTCATCATATGAGGAATGAAATAGTCATAAAAGACTTTCAAAAAACTATCCCATACCATACCCTAATGTCGATCTTCCTAGTGATAACATCTCCACATCTCTTGGAAGAACCATGAAATATATACATTATTATATTAACTTTCCTCTTAGTAGGTGTCTCAAGGTACTCAAAAATAGTTAAAATTGACTCAATACAAGAATACATAGCCTATGGACCTCTATCCCATGAAAATGTGGGCGTATGCTGCTATTGGAACTCTCACATAAACTCTTCCATATAAGAGGCATGTCATGGAGTTATCTATATAGCATGAATAAGCCACATAAGTTCCCCTTGAAATCGAGAATCATCACTAGAATCAAGGATAACAGGAGGTGCCAAAGGCAACACTACTAGAGGCAACACTAGTGGATTAGGGCCCACTACCTCTGGATCATGGTCGTCACCGCCCTCAAGGCTCATGACTCCAGTACGTCATGGTAGAGTAGCTCTATAAATTATAAGAACATGACTTAGATAGATTTTGGTAATGATAAGATTAAAAAAATAAGAATATGAATGGTAAAAGCCTTCCCATACAAGAGTCACACCCTATTCCTAATCCCAAATCCAGGTTTGGGTAATAGGAACAATCATAAAGAACACAAGAGATACTGCCTACTGCCCACTACTAAGGTCAGGTCTGGATCAAGCTCTTTATTTCACTATAAGGGTCCTGATATATGGACTATCAATTGAAAGTTATAGAGGAAAAAACCCCATATGTTTCAATTAGAATCCCTATTTAATGATAACTGTATTTAAATTAATGATTTAACAATTATTTCATTTACATATTAGACCAATTAACTGAAGTACCATTCCCAATTTATACAAGTACATGCTTTATAAATTGAAATTTGTAGTTCACATAACTGCATCCAAACCTTTACATTCAATATCCTAATGTTACAGGTAGTATAAAATGATTTGACTAAATCAATTGAAATTCCCAATTTGTAGAGGTATATGCACTCTTTAAATTAAAAGAGACATTCATATATTCAAAATAAATTAACATTTCAGTCTATGTATCCTCAGTTACACAACTCAAACATGTGATTATTGGTTAATTAAGGTTCCATCATGAAAATATATAAGAAAAAACCATTTAGGTTTATGAAAACACTTTAATAATCCATTATCTAATCTCCTTTTCCTATATAAATATGAGTTTCATAACATATAAATCACTCAATGCACATACAAAAAGTATCATGCAGTCAAGAAATTTAACAAACCTGACATGGCATAATCCATGCCATATTAGTCCTATAACGTTCCTAAAATATTGTATAATCCATGATTCGTTTCCATACTGGGCTAAGGAAAAAATTTAATCCAACATCATGAAAATAATAACGAAAAATATCATGGGTTTCACCTAATAGTGGAATAAAAACAAATGTAACAGAAATATACTATAACATCATATCCCATCCTAAACAATTCAGCTGTTCTCCTGTATGTGGGTTAGATACTCCTAGGAACATGCTCATTACCAAATTTTGACACATCTTAGTCTCATTTCTACAATCCCAAAAATGGTATTACAATGAAAAGAAACCTATGATACTAATTTTTAATGTCCTGAACTTGGATCACTCATTAGTCGATCAAATAGCCTCAAGTGTACCTACCCATATGCTAAAGGCTCTTGACTAACAACAAGAGACTAAGGTAGTATAATGGGAAGACTATACCCTCATCATAAATGAAGCAAAATAGTGTAATGAATGAGTAAATAGTGGAATAATAATAAATGATAACTATAAAAATAGAAGTAAAATGTCCAGATGATAATAATAAACAAGACTTAAATAGTAATATCTAGTACCATATACAAAATAACATAATGTCATGTATCTAAACCAAAAAGGAACAACCAACCATGTAAATATTCACCCATACATAAAGGTATATAAAAAGAACCAAAAAGGCCAAAAGAAACTACCTCCAATAGCATCATGAGCCATAACTTGGTCTTGTGCTTCCCCACTCCCATGCTACAATCAATCAAGCATCAGAATCTGGGTGATTTCCCCTATCCCTATATGCATCCATGAAGTTTATTCGGGTACCAATCAGTGGCTCTAATAGGGTGTGAGATATACTCAGTAGGCCACCACTAACGGTGTCTATAGAAAACAAAACCTGTGTATATAAACTATAATCATGTGAAGGTATAATAAGAAAAGATGTAAAAAGAATAACTGATATGACTAATCCATGAGCACAATTTGTAATAAGAATAGGCTATATAATATGAACATTAATATATATATATAAATATATTGTTAATAATAGGTAACAACTAGCTTGACAAACGCCACATGAGAAAATAGTTACAGTACAAGGAACTCATCCAATAGTAAAGTCGGAATAATATCAAACCTACATAGTCCTAGTACCAAGGTGTATAACTAGGGTGAACTATATCTAGAAATATGAATGCACACAGAAGTCTTAGGTTCCACACTTCAAACTCCCTCATCAGTTCCATACCGTAAGTAATCATACCTATATTTCATAAGTACCATACCTTAATCCCCTAGACAGTTTTATACCATGAGTAGTTATACTTAGGGGTTATAGGTGCCATACCTTGATACCCTATTTGGTTCCATGACATAATGAAATAGGTTCCATACCTTTATAAGGATTTGGTGCTATACTAAGATGTCCAACATCAAGCAGGCTATATAATAATGACAAGGGAAATGTTAGTCTTCATATTCAATCAAATCTATCAATATAAAAAGGAAAAATCCAATAGAATATCAATATCATTCCACATTTTCATTTAAAACCAAATATTTAATCACTTTAATAACATTTAATATCCTAGGAGAGGAGGAATGTCTATATCCAATCACCTCATATAATTTGAATAGGCTCCCACTAATAGATGTAGATCTTACACACCCAAAGGGGTGACTTTAATACATGTAATATAAAAGAACAGACCTTATGGGTAGTTCAGTTTGAGGTTGAAAACCTCCATCCAAGTCTAATTGCTATAAGGGAAACCTATTAAGGTTATAAAAATTTAATTAATACATTTAAATAATTTACGAGTAATGCCTGGAAAGTCTAACATATGGCATAATGGAGATAACATAATAAAAGAATAAAACTTAGGTAAAAGGTATAAAAACCCTAACTTATACCTTTGGTAGAAAACTGATCATGTATCGGCCGTTGGTTTGGTCTAGATTAGAAGAAAATAGAAGAATATATGAGAACCCTAAAAATAGGGCATACGAGCTCACACGAAAATAAATCCATCAATGGGAAGAAAAATGATGAAATGTGAAAGAGGAATTGAGAGAATAATTATGGTAATCCAATGCGATAGATGACACTCGAATCAGAGAAAAAATATAGAAACAACATTAAAGCCTAGGTTAGGCTTGATTAGAACTCCACAGGATAAGAGAGGGCTACTGTTCGCATGGATATGCATTAATGAAGGAGGGGTGATTTAAAAAGACGTAGGGAAAAATGATATTTTCACCCAAATTTTAAAGTTTGCATGGTTTTCCACACAATAGGCCAAACAATGTGCCAACCATGTGCACCCAACTATCCGAGGGACACACCCCACATAGTCTCTAACAAATAGTTAGACAAACCATGTGCATCCCATGCACACACTATGCCTCATCCTCACACCACCCAATCCCATTTCATAGTTTATAAAAATAATACATCTCTCTTATAGGGAAACATGGTTTGAGGTGTATAGCTATCACTAACCATGAACTAATAGTGAACCTCTGCTATTTCCTTAGAAAACTAGAGATGCAGGCTCTGAACAAGCCCTAAACACTTTCAAACCCTTATTTAAACCATAGGGAACTTCCATTAATATAAATTTAAGGAATTAAACTGAAAGAAAAGGTTACATACATCATGGTAAAATCTAGGTCATTATATAAATCTATTATTATTATGTGATGGTCTAGAATATAATTATGCATCCCTATAATGAATTGTTTAAAGATAGATATCTCATGAGATAATAAGAACTGGAATTGGAAGTGAACATAATTCAGTAAGGTACTATATCCACTATTATAGCCTAGAGAGTGAATCTTGACTAAGTATATGATATAATAGGGAGTGAACCCAATATACTATGGTAGTCTTGGAAGAGATACTTGACTAAGGAAATTATTTTCTATGATTACGTGTATTAAAAAAATTTATGTCTTATAACAATGTTATGCGATCATGGATCATGTTCTTTTATTACATTATTATTCCTGTGTTATGAACTGAATATTTTTATACCATGAATCATTTTTATGAACTATGATTTTCTGGGTATGGTTTTCAAATATTAGAAACATGTTCTCATACTTTTTTTCTCATGTTATGTTTATAAGATCATTGATATATTCCTTGTTTTCCCTTACTAATCATTTGAGATCACACTTTATTATGTTTACTTTCCCCAGGATATGATGAAAATTTTAATTATAACTTGTATAAGAAGGGGGTTAGTTGTGAAGAACTTTGTGGGAGATTACATACATCTTTTATATACTAGTTTTTTATATATCCAAGTTTCCAAAGAAACCAAACTTTTATGGTTTTTTCATAGATCATAATTTTATATAATAAATATTCATCTAATAAGATGAAATATCTATATATGAAAATATAGTTCACTATAAAACCCTTTTCCGTTACATTGTGTCTAGTCACAGAGGACTTACCCCTCTCATCTCACATACATAGACTCTTGTTCGGCCTTAGGAGGGATCTCTTATCCCCATGTGAGATATAAAGTCATCTCATCCATCAATAACCATTCTCAAGGCACTGATTATAATCTAATATCCCTAGGGAACCATGATGCACTGTTGTGCATAAGGCATTTCCACCTGGTTTAACATCTATAAATTAGTTTTGTGGATGGTTTCTATGTGATTTTCACATTGATAATGCTTCTTGATAGGTTCTTCGATCATTAAAGGATAAAGCATGGATTCTTTGAAGGTTGGAGATTCATAAGGGAATTAGAGGCTTAAGGACCCTTTTCACCCTGATGATGCTGGATGGGAGCTTTTCGGATCAACCAATTAACATGAAGGAAATAGAACAAAGGGATTCCAAAGGCAAAAATGACCCGCACGATTTCCGCACAGTTTATGAATACTGTGTGGGTGGAGATTCTCCTTATAGAAGGGTCCGAACGGTTTTCACATGGTTTACCAAACTGTGCAGGCCCTGTAGAGAAAAACCTTACGCTTCAACAAATTCAAGACAATAGCTATGGCACGGTTGGCGCACGGTTTACCTAACTGTGTGCCCAAACCGTGCACACCACTGCAGCTTCTTCATTTTGGTTCCCTACTTTCCAACAACTCCTTGACCCGAGATTATTTTTGATATTTTCGTTTAGACAGCTGGATAAAGTCTCTTTTTGACCAAAAAGAGACTAAAGAGAGTAAGGAAAACAAGGGGGGATCAGACCAAGATGGAGAAGAAGGATTAGAGAGGGGTTTTGGCCAGTAGAAACCTCAAGGGAGTTCTTGTATGTCTTGTGTTTCTGACTCTTTTTCAGTTGGATTGTAGTGAACTCCTTGATGAATTGTAGTAAGGTTCTGAATCATTCATTCATGAGTATATAAACCCTTCCTTTGTGTTGGGTCAGGGAGAAATGTCGGTTCCTTAGAACCATTTTTTTTATTATTGTATTTGTTCATACTCTCTCATCTAATTATCCCATTAATTCTATATTCTATTTCACTGGAAACATCCATGTCAGACCAAGAATGGATTTTCCAGGGATCTTTGGGAGAATTACGATGAGAATATCCATGACCATTGGATATCCTTGTCGTTTCTAGAGGGTAGTTCTTAACTTGAAAATCATTAGAAATCAATTACTGGACCAAGGAATTGATTTCTACCAACTTTATCGGAACTTGCCGGACCAAGGGAGTGCCGTCACATTTGAAACCCAGAAATGTGGGTTATTATGAACAATACAATTCAATAAGGAAAATAGTTTTAGTGTCCCACATGAATGTCCATACCCAGCACTTTCTCATTATTATTCATCAAAAATTTGGTTTAAGCAATCTTCAGTTTTAAGTAATCGGTCGTGAATTAGGAAAGATCTAGTAACAAGTCATATTTTAATATCCAAATCATGAACCAACCCAAAACGTATTTAAATTCAGCATCTTCACCAACTGACTTCAGTTCAAGAAACATAAAACACCAACATCATTTCCCTGTGGACCGACCCCATACTTGCCTACTATACTAGTCCAAGTTAGGGAATATAATTTGGCTGAAAAACAAGATCAACACAAACGACCGATCAAATTTTGGCGCCATTACCGGGGAGATTCAGACTGTTGTTTTTGTTAATTGAATTGGAATGATTTCATGAAAATGAAAATTAAAAATTTCCTACAAAAATTATTTTCTTAATCTCATTTCTGTTTTTCAATCTTTGTTTTTTTCCCTTTTATGCTGGGTGTTTTGTCTGTATGTGTGCAGGCCTATAGTACATGAGTAGCTGGGTTACTCGTTCCCAGACTGCTGAGTCATCATAGTTACACCTGATAGACCCTGAAATTGAATGAACATTGTCAAGGCGACGTCATGCACTCATGGGTGATAACAACACAGATAATCCCTTGGTGCACCAAGAGGAAGAACAGGGGGCTATCCAAGTCATTGGGAAGCCATTTGTTATCGAAGGGAATCCACCAAGGGGTGGCGATGAAGCTCAGCATGTGAATACACCGGGAGTTTATATGGAGTATCTGCCGAGGAACCAACAGCGGCCACCAGTTCAATTTGTGCTGGGATTCGGGCAGCCACCGTAGAGACAATACATTCAGCAGGAGCAACCCCCCTTTTCTACTTAGAACCAGCAGACCTATTATCAGCAAAGACAACAACAATATGTTCCTCAGGCACCTCAAAAACCGGTGCTGCAGCATTGGACTCTTATGGAATATGGGCTACCCTCCATTCAGGGAGCATATACAGGAATAGTCAGGCCACCAGTGCAGGCCCAACATTTTGAAATTAATCTGACCATCATGGAGTTGATTCAGAATACTGTTCAATTTGGTGGTTTGCCGAGTGAAGACCCCAATTCTCACCTCTCCAACTTTTTAGAGATCTGTGATACTTTCCGGTACCACGACGTTTTAGAGGATGCCATCTACCTAAGGCTGTTTTCCTTCTCTTTAAGGGACAAGGTGAAGGATTTGATTAATGGATTGCCTCAACGATCCATTCTAACTTGGGAGGCAGTGGCTAAGGCCTTTTTTTCCCAAATATTTCCCTCCATCGAAGATGGTTATATTAAGAAATGAAATTCATAATTTTCAGCAACATGACTCAGAATCTTTGTATGAGTCATGGGAATGATTTAAGGAGATGCTTTAGAAGTGCCCACACCATGGAATGCCATTATGGATGCAAGTACAGACTTTTTATGGTGGTCTCACCATGAAAAAAAAGTCCGTTGTTGATGCAGCGGCTGGAGGGAAAGTTATGATAAAGTATTCTGAAGAGTTGTTTGAATTGTTAGAAGATATGTCCGCTAAAATCTTTTAGTGGCATTTAGAAAGAGGTACTCAAAAAAGGGGAATTCATAATATAGATGTCACCACTATGCTTGCAGCTCAACTCGATGTCGTCTCCAAGAAGATTTATGCTTTGAATCTAAAGCATCCATCTCAAGTTCAAGCTATCAGTTCACCAGCATGTGGTGATTGTGAAAACAACCGTGCAATGGGAGAGTTCCCATGTGCCAATGCAGTAGCCACAACCAGTGAGGTCAATTATATTGCTCAGAATAGAGGACCAAATAGCTACCCTCAATATTAGAACCAGGGGTGGCAGGAACATCAAAATCAAGGCTGGGGGTAGCAACAACAAAATCCTCATCCCCGACCACAAAGACCACCCGATTACGGGTAATAGCAGTTTAAAAAACAGTACCCGAGGTAGTAGTAGAGTAACCAATTTAAGCAGGGCACATAACAGCAACAAGGGTATCAAAAACCACATCCTTCCCAACCATTGAGAAAACCACCACCCCCAAAAGTCACCCAAAAAACTCAACAGGAACCTCCCTCAAGGCTGGAGGAGGTGATGTCCAAATTCATAACAACTGCTGAGACACGATTTCCAAATCAGGAGGCGTCAATCCAAGGCCTTGAGAACCAAATTGGGCAGCTTTCCAATCAGTTTTCCCATAGACAGCCCGGCACACTACCAGGAAACATCGAGAAAAATCCACGGGAGGAGGCAAATGCTATTACTCTACGCAGTGGGAAGGAGCTGACGCCAAAGGTTACTATGACTCATGTTGCCCCACCACTAAAGCAGTCCACGTCCTCAAGTGAAGGAGTTGCAGCTGAGAAATCTTCCTCAAGACATGATAAGGATGAAGAACCGGCCGTCCCACAGGATACAGGTGAAGATGTGATCAAAGCTTACGAACCACCCTTTCCATTTCTAGTAAGGATGAAACAAAGGAAGTTGGACCAGCAATTCAATGAATTCGTGGAGATCTTCCGAAAACATCATAACAACATCCCCTATACCGAGGTGTTAAGTTAAATTCCCACCTACGCGATGTTCATGATAGAAATTCTATCCAAAAGAAGGAAAATGGACGATTTGGGAACCATTCCCCTAACCAAGGAATGTTCGGCAGTTGTCCAACATACTCTCCCTCCAAATATCCAAGACTCGGGAAGTTTTACTATTCCATGTTCTATCGAGACTTGTGAGTTTGGTATAACTCTTTGTGATTTGGGAGCAAGTGTTAATCTAATGCACTTTGGGGTGTTCCAAAAGTTAGGGTTGAACGATCTTAAGCCGACCCGAGTGGCACTCCAACTCGCCGATTGTTCTATTAAATACCCCAGAGGGTTGTTGGAAGATGTGTTAGTCAAAGTGGGGAAGTTGATTTTACGAGTAGATTTTATCATCCTTAATATGGAAGAGGGCCAAGAGGCATCACTAATTCTTGGAAGACCCTTTCTGGCTAGCAGAAAAGTTTTAATTGATGTTCACCAAGGCGATCTTATTTTCCGTGTTGTGATGAAAAGGTTTCCTACAGTGTCTTAAAGGCGGTAAAACAAGTTTCATTAATGGAACATGAAGATTGTTGTGCTTTGACAACAATGGATGAGCACTTCAGCCTAGAAGATGGTGATATACAATCTTATCCTTTCAGTAAAGAATGTGTTCTGGAGGATGACAACCTTGAGGAAGATTGGGAGGAAGTAAGCTTTATTTAAGGCCAAGGCGGCCACTATTGGAAAAGGGAAATTGTCCCAGATTTGTTAGAGTGAGAAGAGGTTGAGTCTATTATACCATCCATTCTCAAGGCTCCCCAGCTTGAGTTAAAACCTCTCCCTTCCTCACTTAAGTATGGTTACTTGGGAGAGGAACATACATTTTCGGTGATCCTCAACGCATCACTCTCACAAGATCATGATGAGGCTCTTCTGCAAGTCCTCCAAAGGTGAAAACAGGCCATCGGCTGGATGGTTGCTGATTTGAAGGGTATAAGCCCCACTATCTGCACTCAAAAAGTACTTATGGAAGAAGGGGAAAAAGCATCCCGCCAACCACAACGGAGAATGAACCCTTCTATGAAAGAAGTGGTAAAAAAGGAAGTGATAAAATTTCTTGATGCCGGTATTATTTACCCCATCTCCGACAGCTTGTGGGTGAGTCCCCTCCAGGTGGTGCCTAAGAAAGGCGGTATCACGGTAGTAACAAATGACAACAATGAGCTAATCCCTACCAGAACAATCATGGGATGGCGGGTATGTGTCGACTATCGGATGTTAAATGATGCCACAAGGATAGATCATTTCCTCCTCCCATTTATGGATCAGATGCTTAAAAGATTGGCAGGTCATAAATTCTATTGTTTCTTGGATGGTTATTCGGGCTATAACCAGATTTCTATTGCCTCGGAAGATCAGGAAAAGAGCACCTTCACTTGTCCGTATGGAACATTCGACTACCGCCACATGTCATTTGGAATGTGCAACGCTCTAGCCACCTTTTAGAGGTGCATGCTATCAATATTCCATGATATGGCAGAAAAAAATTTAGTGGTCTTTATGGATGACTTCTCGGTATATGGGAAGTCATTTACCACTTTTCTGATGAATCTGGAGCTGGTGCTTGAGCGGTGTGAGCACACAAATTTGGTTTTAAATTGGGATAAGTGCCATTTTATGGTACAACATGGAATTGTGCTAGTCCATCAGATCTCATTGCAAAAAAAAATTCAAGTGGATCTGGAAAAATTGAAGTGATATCACAATTGCCCATTCCCACATCCGTCTGAGCAATTCAGAGCTTTTTGGGACACCCGGGTTTCTACCAAATATTTTTCCGGGATTTTTCCAAGATTGCTCATCCTTTGACCAATCTACTATCTAAAGATGAAATATTTTAATTTGATGATAAATGCATTGAGGCATTCCAAATTTTGGAAGAGAAATTGGTCACCACACCCATCATGATAGTTCCGAATTGGGTGGAGGAGTTTTAACTGATGTGCGATGCGAGTGATTATGCTGTGGGGGTAGTTGTTGGCCAGCGGCTGGATCGTATTTTCAGACCGATCTACTATTCCATCCACACATTAAATGAAGCACAATTGAATTATACCACCATGGAGAAGGAAATGATAGCTGTGGTTTTTGCATTTGACAGATTCTGCTCCTATTTGGTGCTTTCCAAAGTAGTGGTTTACATAAACCATGCTGCGTTGAAGTATCTGTTGAATAAGAAGGACGCTAAACAACGGCTCATCCGTTGGGTGCTTCACTTGTAAGAGTTTGACTTGGAAATTAAAGACAACAAGGGAAGTGAAAATGTGGTAGTTGATCACCTCTCCCGGATGGAGCTACCATACTTAGAAAGAGAATAAGACTGAGAAATCAAGGAATATTTTCCTGATGAGAAGTTAGTTTCTGTTGGAGCCCCACCTCAGACATGGTTCGCCGATCTTGCCAACTACTTAGCAACAGGAGTCGTCCACCCAGACTTCTCATTTCAATAGAGGAAGTGTTTTTTATTGGAGATGAAGTGATATTTTTGGGAAGACCCCCTGCTTTTCCGCTCATGCAGTGATGAGATCATCCTTCGTTGCATCCCGAAGGAAGAAATTCAAAGTGTTTTAGAGTTCTGTCACTCTTCTCTTACAGGAGGGAATAATGGACGAGATCGCACAGTTTCCAAGATCTTACAATCTGGTTTCTTCTGGCCAACCATGCATAAGGACACACATCATTTTATTTCATGCTGTGATCGATGCCATCGGATAGGAAATGTCGGCTGTCATGCTGAGATGCTGCAACACCCGATATTCGAAGTGGGAATTTTTGATGTGTGGGGAATCGACTTCATGGGTCCATTTCCACTATCCTTTGGGAACATGTACATCCTAGTATGTGTTGATTATGTCTCTAAGTGGGTGGATGTGGCGAAAATGACTCAAAATATAGCTCAGGTGGTTGTCTCTTTTCTTAAGAAGAATATATTTAGTCGGTTTCTGACCCCGCGGGTGCTGATTAATGACCACGACAATCATTTCGACAACACACATATGAGAAATGTGCTTCAAAAGTATGGAGTCAAGTACAATCATGGGACACCCTACCACCCGAAATCTAGTGGTCAGGTGGAAGTGTCCAATCGTGAGTTGAAACAAATACTTGAGAAAACGGTAAGCGCATCCAGAAAGGATTGGTCGAAGAAATTGGATGATGCATTATGGGCTTACTAGATAGCTTTAAAGACACCCCTGGTCATGTCACCTTTCCGATTGGTCTATGGAAAACCCTTCCACTTACCGGTGGATATGGAATATAAATCCTACTGGGCCGTTAAGGCCCTCAAATATGATCTCAAGGCAGCAAAGAAAAAGAGGAAATTTCAATGGACTGAGCTTGACGAGATTAAGCGGGAGGCCTATGAGAGTGAATCATTATATAAGGAGAAGACAAAGGTGGTACATGACCGCATGATCTCTCAGAAGTCTTTCTAGAAAGGTGACAAAGTTTTACTCTTTAACTCTTGCCTTAAGTTTTTCCCAGGAAAGTTAAAGTCCCGATGGTCGGGACCCTTCACGGTGATTACGGTCTTCCGCCATGGAGCGGTGGAAGTGGCTGCTGCCGATGGGAAAACATTAAAAGTCAACAGAAAGTGCCTAAAAATAAACTATAGCATGGATGACATGGTGGGAATAATTTCCACCATGAAATTTGGGTAGCTCAATGCCTAGGTAAGTCGAGCTCGAGACTTGAAACGTAGAACTGATCGGGAGGTAACCCGGTATTTTGGAAAATTTTCTATTACAATGCTTTCTTTGTCTAAGTGTGCTTAGGACAACATGCTAGTGTGATTTTCCTATTTTTTCATGTTATAGTTAGGTTTCTCACTCCAATTTGGGGTGTCGTATGGAATTTTGTGAATTCAATTCTTACACATTCAATGGAAAATCTCATTTTTTTCATTGAAAAGTGGAACAAAGATCCTACTAAAAAGGGTGTGTTTTCATTTCCGAAGGGGGCCATTTTTCAGAATTTCTTCACAAGTAACCAACCAAATGGTTGGTACACGGTTTACCAAACTATGCGCTAACCGTGCCACATTGATTCTCACAGGCAGTGGCTTCCGCACGGTTGGCGCACGGTCAGACAAACCGTGTACCCAAACCGTGCGGCCACTTAAAACCTGAATTTTTTTATAAAATTTTGATCTCTTGCCCCTCTCTTCTATTCGTGCGGTGCCATCCCTTCCCTGATCCAGACCATGCGGACAGGCCCTCCTCTTCCTCCTCTCTTCCAGCCAAGTACTTACAAGGAACACCCTCCAAGGGTTTTCTTCTTTCTTCTTTCTTCTTCCTTCCACCATTTCTCTTGTTTTTCTCCCTTTTATTTCTCTCTTTCCCTAGGGTTTGGCCAAGATTCTCTCCATCTACAATTTTTCTTTTCTTTTATTCTTCTTTGTTCTTGGAAATTCCCTCCTTCTTTTATCTCTTTTTTTTCTAATGATTTATCATCACACACACATTCCAAACTGATTTTCACTGAATTTTTGTTTTCCAAACCTAAAATTCCAAAATGCGATTTGCCTTAGATTTTGTATGCATTGCATTTTAGAATTTCATATTACTCTCTCTACCTGTTGTGATTTTGTGCATATTGTATTTTTGTTCTTTACTGTAGGTGCCCCACAACCAAAACCTCAACCCTAACCTATAATTTCCACATCTAAAAGAGCCCGGGCCTCCGGATTACGATCTACCCATGGCCCTCAGCTTATGTTTCCCAAAACAGAGGAAACTATCAGATTTCATACCCTGTCAAACCGTGAGGTTAGTCCTCACCATGAGTTTAGTCTGGACCATCTTGAAGACCTGGGAATTAATGAGGATCTTCAAATGTATACTACCCGGGGCAATCTCACTAGCGCTTTGAGCGTGCACCAACCCATTTACAAGGAAATGGTTTTGGAATTTGAGTCCACCTTTAATTTCCGAGAGTACTTAACTAAAACTGCTAGGATTTTACCATTGAGACTACCGAAGACGTCACCTTCCGGCTAATGAACCAACAACACAACTTCAAATTGTGTGAGTTTTCAGTCCTCATGGGCATTTATAACCAAGACTACATCCAGAGTGATGAGTACATCCTAGCTCTATTGGATTGGGATCCCGCACCGGCTAGGATCTTCTGGTCCACTATTGCTACAGGAGACCCTTATGTGCCACAGACTACCAAATACTCCAAATTTAGAAACCATATTCACCAAGTCCTCCATCGGATCATTACTACTTGTTTTATGGCCCAGTCGAATAGCTAGGGCATGGTAAGCACATGAGATCTATTGCTTGTGGAGTTAATGGTGAAGGGAAACTACCTCAACCTTGCATATGTCTTTTCTCAATACTTGTGACAGATGTTCTCCAAGACAAAGGGCAATGTTTTTGGTGGACCCTACATTACACAAGAATGGTCTCCGGTATGATGCGATGGAGTTCGTGGAGCTACCACCCGCGCCTTATTTTGATATTACCCTGCTCCGTCAGATGAAGATGATGGACCCCGACAGTGTACAACTCCACCTGCGCGTAGGTCCCGAGGCCACCCCAGATGCACCACTACATGAGGGTCAGGCTGCAAAGGAGGACCCGACTAAGCCTATGGCTTCGAACCACTCCCCATCCCAGGAGCCTCATCATTCTCCTGCGGCCTCCTCGCACCCGTCTGAGCCGCCACTAGTTTACCCACCATATCCCTTCTACCCAGATCTATAGGGAACCCCATATGCTGACCTAGACCTCTTCTGGAAGTGGTAGCAAAATCAATATTCCATGTTCCACTAGCATCTGGAGCGGACGAGGATGAAGGTAGAGGGCCTTAATCTTGCAGATCTTCAGTCTCCCGCCTTATTTGAAGTTGTACCCCACCAACCCCCATCGTACTACATATCGGGAGCCGGTGCTTCGACGGGTGGGCCATATACTACCTCAGATCCCACCGACCCTGTGGACTTTCCCCCGCCTACTGCTGATCCGACTTGGGATTCCGCTGCACATAATTTATTTTACGCTCCCCCTGCACCCTGAACAGCTGTTATTGCATGTTCTTACTTTGTTCTGTGATGTGACTTTTGACCTGTCTTGAACTGTTATATACTGTCTTTTCATTGGTGTAATGTTTTTTCATGTTTTGGTGTGATTATGTGTTGATCTTTCTTTTCCTACTGCTGGTACTGCTTTTTCTTGCTTCACTTGTATGGTACTTTTTTCCAGGAGTTGTTTCATCTGTTCCACGCCTGCCATTTTTCCGTTCATCGGGCTCTCACACACTATCTGATTGTCCCACGCACCAGTTTCAGGGGAGTTTGTCACTTTTCAACTTTTTCCATTTTTCTTTGACCCTCCCTTCTCATGCTTCATTTCCCACCCTTCTCTCCATTATTAACTTCACGGGGGACCGTGCTCGGTTTTAAGTATGGGGGAGGGCGCTCTTAATTGGCACCCCATTTTGATTGATTGATTTCCCAATTACTTAGGGTATCATATTTTCTTAGGTGTTTATAAAGGGATATTATAGATGTGATGGGTTTATACCACTTAGCTAAAACTGAATTTTGGCAATTATCTCTGAAAATGGCTCATATGTCCGGATTATTGAACCTAGTTTGTGATGTGAATAAACTATGTAATACTTCAAAAGGATAATTTAGCCAATCATTTACAAAAACAATCTGTTTAAAAATGATTTTTTGTGATGGAGTAATTAGAATTGAGAAACCCCTTAAAATGGAAGTCGATTTGTGCATAAAGAGAGGTGAGGTTTTGGGAATTGTTGTTGCCGCACTAGTGGATATTGCGCGGTCTTAATTTCATGAACTCTTGACTTGATCAATCAATTTAATCATATATTTAGATGAGCATATTGGGAAAAATTTTATGCTAGTATCTAAAACCACTACAAAGGAAAATATACATTTTGAGATATGCAAAGGCATGCCCAATACTTTTGATGACCTTTCATCATGTTCCAAGCAATGCAAGTCAAAGAGGGTGAGTGACCTATAAAAGTGATAGCCCATCATTTGGTGATGACAAAACCTGGGATTAGCCAATCTGAGTGTATAACAAGATTAAAATGGAGGTAGGAACTCTCTTTGAATGAAGAAGGGAAAATTCACTTTTAAGAAATTTTTTTTTTATGAATGAATGGTTAACTGTTTTGGATTAAGTCTACTTTGTTGGCTAACTTCATAGACTTGGTAAGCATGAAGTATGGATGCTATAATTTTTAATGGTAATTAGTTAAAAATTCATATTCACCTAAATGGTATAATCTGTGATATTTATACCTATCTCTTTAGTGACACCATGGTCATGACTGTCTATGCTATTGTTTGAGGACAAACAACCTATCAAGTGTGGGGGAGTCTGATGCACTCCTTTTCATAAGGCATTTCCACCTAGTTTAACATCTGTAAATTGGTTCTCTGGATGGTTTCTAAGTTATTTTCACATTTATAATGTTTATCGATAGGTTCTTCGATCATTAAAGGATAAAGCATGGATTCTTTGAAGTTTGGAGATTCAGAAGGAAATTGGTGGCGTAAGGACCCTTTTCCCCCTGGTGATGCTGGACGAGAGCATTTCATATCAACCACTTGACGTGAAGGATAGAGAACAAAGGTATTCCAAAGGAAAAAATGACCCGAATGATTTCCACACGGTTTATACAAACCGTGTGCAAACCGTGTGGGAGGAGATTCCCCTTACAGAAGGGTCTGCACAGTTATCACACGGTTTATCAAAACGTGCAGGCCCTGCAGAGAAAAACCGTGCGGTTCAACAAATTCAAGACAGTAGCTATGACACAGTTGGCACACGGTTTACCAAACTCTGTACCCAAATGGTGCAGTTGAGGAATTCAAGACAGTAGCTATTGCACGGTTGGCGCACAGTTTACCAAACCGTGCGCCCAAACCGTGCACACCATTGCAGCTTCTTCTTTTTGGTTCCCTAGTTTCCAACAACTCCTTGAACTGAGATTATTTTTGAGAATTTCCTTTAGACAGCTGGATAAAGTCTCTTTTTGACCAAAAAGAGACTAAAGAGAGTAAGGAAAAAAAGGGGGGGATCAAACCAAGAGGGAGAAGGATGAGTAAAGGGGGGTTTTGGCCAGCAGAAACCTCGAGGGAGTTCTTGTATGTTTTGTGTTTCTGACTCTTTTTCAGTTGGATTGTAATGAACTCCTAGATGAATTGTAGTAAGGTTATGAATCTTTTATTTATGAGTATCTAAACCCTTCCCTTGTGTTGAGGCTGGGAGAAATGTGGGTTCGTTAGAACCATTTCCTTTATTATTGTATTTGTTCATACTCTCTCATCTAATTCTCCCATTAATTATATATTCTATTTCACTGGAAACATCCATGTCGGACCAAGAATGGATTTTTTAGGGATATTTTGGAGAATTACGATGAGAATATCCATGACCATTGGATATCTTTTTCATTTCTAGAGGGCAGTTATTAAGTTGAAAATCAGTAGAAATCAATTACCGGACCAAGGAATTGATTTCTACCGACTTGATTGGAACTTACTGGACCAAGGGAGTTCCGACACATTTGAATCCCAGAAATGTGGGTTATTATGAACAATACAATTCAATTAGGAAAATAGTTTTATTGTCCCATATGAATGTCCATCCCCAACAAATTTTCGTTATTATTCATCAAAAATTTGGTTTAAGCAATCATCAGTTTTAAGTAATCGGTAGTGAATTAGGCAAGATCTATTAACAAGTCATCTTTTAATATCCGAATCATGAACCAACCCAAAATGTATTTAAATTCAGAATCTTCACCAATTGACTTCAATTCATAAAACATAGAATGAAAACATCGTTTCCCTATGGACCGACCCTATACTTGCCTACTATACTAGTCCAAGTTAGGGAATATAATTTGGCTGAAAAACAAGATCAACACAATGGACTGGTCAAACCACTTGTAATTTCTATAACTCTTCCTAAAATCCACGAACCATCTATTACCTCTAATAAACTCACTAATCAAACTTAACCCATAGAGACATCATAACTAGGTGATCCAAAATGTAACTAAGTGTTTAAGGGAACTTATTCAAATCATAGGAGGCATAACACCATGATATCTCATTTACATTGGGAACCCTCAGTTCTTAAACCCATTCCCAAACCGAAGTAGTTATATAGGCATGCACACTCATGAATTAACAAAAAAATGAACTTGAATCATAGGGGTCACCTACCTCAAACATAGATTTAACCTCTCACCAAGATCCACAAAGACTCATCAAAGCCTTGTCCAATCTTGAAACAACTCCAAAGAACCTATCTCTTACCAAAATGATACAATAAATAATTATAAAAATTTAATTATTTAAAACAATTAAAATAGGCATAATTTCCTAATATCTCACCAGGTGTCATTATCACACTTAAATATTGCTTAACAACACACTAAAGGTTCACAATGTACCCACGACACCATCCCAACAAAAATACGAGTCATGAAAAACTCATTTAATATCCCAATTAGTTTAATTTAATATAAAAACATAAATAAAAGGATATGGTGTTGTACCATCATTGAAAAAACGTGCAATAATGTGTATATTCTATCTCAAGACACCCTATACTCACCACACATAAAAACTCCATAAATCAAGATTATTATCACCATCATCCATTAGAAATAATCCATAAACCCAATCCAAATTTGAAAATAAATTAGCATTCTATGAAGGGAATAGAAAAACCAAATAAAAATGGATTATCTTACCTCAAATCACATTTGTAACCACATCAAAACCATCCCCTGATGATAGGGATTAAATGAGAATAATGGGAGGGAGAACACAAACTAAATGACCTATTACCATTACCCAACCCCCCTAAAACCCAAGCACCCAATACATGGAATAGACAAAACTAACCCAATCTAAAAAAAATATTTCCTTGGTTCTCGACATGAATAGGAGGTTCACGCCATGAATCCTCCTTAAAGAAGAGGGGTCCAACCTATTCCTATATTTTTTAGGGTGGAAACCATAGGTTTATGCCATGAATTTACATTGACAATAAACCTTCTCCCCTATTTCTCCATTCATGACCTGAAATCACCCCACAAATGATGATTCAAATAGTGAACCACAATTCATATGGTGAATGGTCTGGAACTTATATTTTTCAGTCGATTAGCCACTCTTAAACTAATTTTACATTTTTTTGAACTCTTTATCCACCAATAAAGCCATAAGACACATCCAAAAAAACTTTATAGGATCTTCAAACACTCCAGATCCACATTCACATCTGAATTCAAGGAACGAACCCTGCTATAGATAAAATATTTGAACATTTACCAAAATGTAATGACCCAAAAATCTCTGTGGTGTTACAATAATTAAAGACTATAAAATCATATTGATATCAATACTATTCTAAAATAATTTATTAATGTAGTTATGTTTATTATATAGGAGGTTAAAGCACAATTATAGAAACCTAGATTTATAATAAGGGTTTCTTATCTCAAAATTTCATTCTTTGATGCATGTTTCCTATTATGTGCATATTTTATTTTATGTCGTGGATATATTTACTTTGAATTTTTTTTTTCATGCTTATCTTTATATTTATATTATTTAAATTTCTGTTTAAATTTCTCTCTTACTAGAGAATTTTATTAAAGAGTTAACAAATCCTTATGGGTGTTTATTATCTCACTTTTCTTTCTCTGTGACATATTCCATATTCCATATTCACCAATTATTTTATAATATGTGGTATATATTATTACCTATGAATATTTTTATCATAACTTTCATGAAATTCATGGTATTATCAAATCAATGACAAGTTATCTTTTTATTGGGTTTTTTGATTCAAGTGTTACTAAAACCATAATTGATTTTATTAACTCAAATATTTTTTTAATTGAGTTATAATGTTTTTTCTTGAACTTTTTTCTTTTATTTTTTGTTTCTTATACCCTACTATTTTTAAAATTAATCTTTATCTTTTAATCTGGGTAAATTGTAATGACCTGATATTTTGGACCATTTAAATTAACACTATCTTCAATAGTTTGTGTCACACAAAACACCAAACTAATGAAACACTTGACTAAAATGAACCATGACACATTAAAATCATCTAAATAAAATAATAATTAGTAGATATAAAGATAATTATAACATAAAATATCTAGATATTATTATTTGATTAATATTTTAAAAAGTATTTTTTTTTCAAATAAATTTTTTTAAAGGGGAGTATCGTATTTAACCTTCATAAATTAAGTTGATCATAGTGAATAATTTTATTATAAAAGTTAATATTTAGATTTATAAACTAATATATAAATATTTAATTATTTTTAAATCAATATGAAATAATATTAAATACACTTGAAGTTTTAAAAGGTCTTTTTTAAATAAAAGCAATTTTTCTGTACATATTTTAACTAAAAGATAATTTATAAAATTTAGAATTTAATTTGAAAAAAATAACTTCATTTTTTGGATTAAAATTTTAAATATTATATTAATAATAATTTTTGGTATTTTTATTAAAATAATTATTTTTAGGTTAACAGTGACAAATATAGGTTTTGAAAATAATATATATTTTATTAAAAACAAAGAATAATTTTTGAAAATAGACTCATAGCTACCACTTTTAAATTGATGAATACAAAATGTTTTTCAAAAAATATATTTTAAATAGCTGGTTTTAATTTAGATATATATATTTAAAATGATCTATCTCTAATGAAGTTATATTTCATGTTTCACCCTATATTTTCCTTTTACAATGTTATAATTTTGGTTGATCACATTTTTTGTATAAATTTATTAAATTCATGATGTTATTTTTTACCATTTTGATGTTGTATAAAATCCATTTTATTTCCACGGATTCTTTAGGAAAATAAAATTATTTATATTTCAATGTTTTATGAAAATAATTTTATTTATTTTCTATTAAAAGGTAATGATTGTAATTTGGAAGTTTTATGATACCCATTTTTCTTTCCATGGGTTCTTTATGATGTAAAAAGTGAACGATTTTTACATAGAACATGTAAGTATAAATGTATGATGGGTGGGGTCCTATATCCACCTCCAATTTATTGGATAAGAGTTTATATATCATGATATAGGTATTCAAGAGTACATTTTAGTTTCTCATAAGCATGGGCACTGATGCTGTGCCTCATGAAATTAATGTTTCCCGATGTTAATGTTTATGACATAATTAATGTATGTTATCCATTATGATCTTATGATATCACGATTCAAGGTTTATGTTAAATAATTATATGACTTTTTATCAATATTATGTTTCCATGTTGATATTTTGGGACTTTATTTTATAATTTTATGTACTTTGATGCTCACTTATTTTTTATGGATATCACTCATGATGTTATGATATTTCTCATATGATCATGTTTTTGTTTGTTCTTACGGAATCATACTTGATGAAATGTTTATTCACCACTTACTAAGTATTTGATCTAACCCCTTACACATGTTTTAAATACCTAGTTTATTAGTATGATTCTTACTTATAAGTTGTATAAAATATATTCTAATATGGTGGATTTAGTGAGAAATTATTGTGAGTTTTCTAAAATAAGCTTATTATGTAGCTGGTCTCCAAAGGCAATGAACCTATTAGTCCTTGGGATTTTTTTTATGAAATTTAATGTTTTAAATCATGTAAAGGATATAAAATAAAGGAATTTTTATCTTGGGTCACTATAGTTTTCATTATATAAGGGTTTAGATAAATTTATAGAGTAGGATGATATCAGTTGTGGATAAATTGGGAGTTAGAAATGTGATCAAAAGTTTGATAAGTCATGGTTGATTATAATTTTGAAGGTATAAATAACCCTTTAAGACAATTTAGGAAATATTTTAGGGATTATTAGAACAAAAAATTAGTTAAAACCATAAGGATAAGTCTTCAGTATAATCCTAATTATATAATAACATCTTTAATTTTTTTATAAAGTAGATATTGTGTAGTTTTCCTAGAAAATACATCTATGTCTGGATAACAGAAAGAGTATGTAGCTATATTAAGATTCGAATAAGGGTTATCACTCTAAAAAAGGATGGTTTAGAATTATATTGATCTCCAATTTGGTGCATTTGGCCTAAGACTACACACCCGGATAAACACTCTTAGGGGATATGATATGGTCAATCACATTATCTTTATAAACCATTATAATGGATTTATTTTCTAATTTCATTAAGGGATTATGTTAATATGTTAAATAGAACCTAATATATAATCATGAAAATGGAATTTAATACATAAATGGATGAGATGAATGTTTCATTAGAGAATACATATTAGGAGTGAGTTTTCATACTCATATGACCATTTAAAATAATTTTATTGATAACCATTTTTAGTTTTAATATTTGGTTGAAACATGATTATTTAAACGAAGTTGACAAAGGTACATATCTTGAAACCATTATGTCTTATAACTAAATAAGGAAGATTATGTAAATGTTTTTGAATATTGGTATATTCTTATTATGATGGAAAAGTGATTTTCATTGTCTTACCTAAGGTAGTGAGGTTGATATCTTAATAGAAGTTAAATATTGATTTCATTAGATATTTTCATTAGTGATTTTTATTTATCAATGATATTATGGTGTATTCTAAAAGTTATGAGGATTATGTGAAATATATAAGGATTTTTCTTTAGGAGTTTCTCTTTAAATGTATAGAAACATATATTAAATGGTATTAATAAACTTGAAAAGAAATTTTACAACATGGTTATATTTTGTGGGATAACTGTTGTAGAACACATGATTGAGGTATAAAAAACTCGTAGGATTAATATATGGTTGAAATTGAAGTAATAAATAGTATATTAATTTTGATAAAAGTGATCTAGATAGTATTGATATCCTTATAATTGATTATTTATTTAATGAAAAATTGATCCATCATAATTTTGTTTAGGTTTATCTCATAATTTTGATCATGATATATATAGTCTATTTTGCGAATTTATGAATTAAATGTTAAATATAAGAGTTAATTATTGGAGAAATATATTATTTTCATATTTTATAATTTCTTGGTGATTCCAATTGGTTTGGGAAATCTATTTAATGGATAAAATATGATTAGGCTGTATATATACTACTATAAATGATCGTATGAATGATTAATTTTGTTTGAGGAAATAAAAATAACTTGGTAAAGTCTAAGAGAGTAAGGCAGATGTTATATTATAAGTTATATCCCAACTAGTGGAAATTTTAAGATTACCCTGACCTACTTCCATAAGTGAGTAATAATTAAAATTGTGAATATGTAATTTATTTAAGGGTGTAGAATGTAATGATATGAGATTTTGGACCCTTGAAATTAATATTATCTTTAAAAACATATGTGAAACGCAACACCAAACTAATTACACACTTGACTAAAACAAAACAAATGAAATTAAAATTTAGTTAATAATATTATCATTATTATAGAAAAAGATAATAACAGGTTAAAATAATTATATATTATTATTTGATTAATATTTTAAAAATTATACTTTTTGAAGAACATTTTTAAAAAATGGGGGTATTGTATTTTATATTTATAAAATAAATTGATAATAGTTAAAATTTTATTATAGTAGGTAATATTTTTATTTATAAACTAATATATCATTATTTAATTATTTAGAAATCTATATGAAGTAAGATTAAAATTACTCAAAGTTTAAAAAGGTTATTTTTAATAAAAATGATATTTGTTTATATATTTTCATTGAAAAGATAATTTATAAATTTAAGACATTGAATTTGAAAAAAATAACTTTCATTTTTTGATTAACCATTTCAATATTAGCTTAGGATTTATTTTTTTTATTTTTTAAAAAGAATTATTTTTAGGCAAATAGTGAAAGATATCGTTTTTATAAAGAACATAAAGTTTATGCCACTATTTGTCTATAATAATGCATTATAAATTCACGAAACCCTTTTATAAGACCAAATATGTATTTTATAATTGATTTTGTTTTAAATTTACAAACTCATATTGAAATTTTTAGAACATAAGTTGTATTTTCCATTATTAATATTTTTAATACATCATATATTTATTATTTTAAAATTAATTTTATCAATTTTAGACATTTAATAAAATTAAATGGATTTAAAATTTGGAATAATTGAGACTAAATTATATAAAATGACTATTTTAAATTTAATCATAAAGGGAAATTTATTTTGGTAAAAACTTTTTACAATGATAAAAACTATGATTTTAAAAGTAAAAATCTAAGAGTAAATGACTTCAAACATGTTTTAAACATGTTTGTGAATTCATTCTTGAGGATTTGATAGAAATTATCACTTTTATTATCCATTATTTTTCAATATTGGGGCCACTTTCATTGATAGTGATTTCCAATTATTGAAATTTTTTGGGTATTTATAAATATTCCATCCCTTTTCACTAATAAAAGGGTCACTGCTCTACTCACTTACCCTCAAATAAAAACCCACATTTTTTAGATAAAATATATGAAAAATCTCATAAAAACTTATATACACCATAAATAGGTTACAGTATTATCAAAATACTATCCCTCAATGGATTAACACTTGCAAAGAAGATAATCAAAGAAGTGAGGTATAAAATTCTAACCAATCATTTCTCATTTTTATTTATTTTTGTGAACTTATTCTTCCCAAAATTACCCTAAACCATAAAAAATGACAACATAAGTATCATTATTTTAATTTTATGTTATTATAATGATAGTAGATGTATTAACCACATTTCAATTTTTTATTTATGAAAATAAAAGATGTGAATCGTGCGTACGTGCAAACTACCACCTCCATGAAGAAATGTGTTTAATTTTATTTAACCTATTTATGAGGATAGTATTAATAGAGAATTTAATATGTAATTATTATATTTATGAAATATTTTTTTGGTCAAAAATCCCTCAAGGTGTCACCTCAGAATGTTTTAGGTGTGATTGTGTTTGTTGACAAAGCCAGATGATTACAAATGAAAATGGTTGGTGTTTGCTGAAGACATGTTTCTAAGGTGGCATAATTTCCCAATGTTTGCTAAATTTTTGGGCCTCAAAATTGAGAGTTTGATGTTAGAAAAGGAATTATTTATTAATAGGAGTGAATTGTATGAAGAACACTGAAGAAAATCAGCAAATGGTGAGAACCGTGTACCATAATTCATGGGCCACATACCATGTTCCGGGAACGGTACGCGGAGTGGTGAAAATGATACGCGGGTGCAATTTGCGAAACTGAAAATAGTTTGTGGAATTAGATGGTGCGGTATGTGGATGGATTGTCATTGGCAGAGGATATCAACCATGTAGGATCAAAGGCGGTACATAGATCACTTTTGAAAAACGGTTCACAGGTGACTTGCGGTTTGCGGTGGAAGAGGGATCAATATAAGGTGGAGGCTGAATCAAAGATTTGATAAATCTTGGATTAGCGGATTTTGTAGACATATTTTCCTATATTGGAATCTATAATACCAACGATTATTTTAGAGATTGAATATCATTATAGAACATCCTTTTTGATCCGAGATTTCAGCAATGGCCGAAGGAAGTTCGCGAAGAGTGGTTCGTGAAGTCTGAAGTGGTTAGTGCAGAAGTAATTCCTTCGAAGGTGTTTGTGGGGATTATTAACCCCCAAAGGAAGTCCAGTACATAGAAAGAGTTGAATCAGTACATAGAGGAGGAATCTCTGGTACACGGGATGTAGAGTTCTGTAAGTGTTACGCGGAGGGGGACCTCCGGTATGCGGAAGCGAAGGCCGTTCGCGAATAAAGAATAGTTTGCGGATAGAGGGAAGTTTGCAGAGGTAGAATGAAGGCTGTGGTATGCGGAGGAGATATCATTTTGCTGAAGAGGTAGCTGTACGTGGAGGGGGTGGTTCACATACCTTTCCCAGTACACGGTATGTGGATGAGGCAGGTGGTTCACAAAACACACTAGGGAGCTTGAAAAATCCTACAATCTGTTTGAGAAAGTATTTTTCTTGTATCTTACAATATCTAGGAAGGTGGAATTCATTTTCAGGTGAAAAATGAACTTCAACAGAGCATCTACCTATAGTTGAGGATACATGAATTCATTGAAATGAAGGGACATACATGTCCATAAACTATGTTTTAACTACAAGTCCATAAACAACGAGTGTATTACTTTCCAAGAGTAGTGAGTGAAGTAAGAGGAAGACAATGACCCTTTCCACCAACAGTGAGCTAGAGAAAGAGGCACAAATAGTGACCCTTGGGAATGCAGTGAGCAGACCCAAAACCTTGTAAAGGCAGTGATCTCAGGCCTAGAAGATCTACCCTGAACATTGTACTCATTATTGGCATTGAGCCTTAGTGAATTTGGTACATCGACACATTGCCATTGTATGCTCCTTGGACATATCTCATTGAGGGTGAACCAAGTAAAAATATTTGTTTCCTATGCATGATTTCATATTTGTTCATATAATACTATGAGAGGAGGAGATAATTTAGTTTTGTCTAACAATTAAAAAAATATCTGAATGGGAGATAGTTTTAATCTATCATACCCTTATTCACCCCCTCTCAGGGCACTCGAACTAGTGGACTTTACAATTGGTATCAAAGGGAAAGGTTGAAAGTCAGTGGTTTTCTCTCAAGAAGAAGAAATGGAGGTGTTCAATCGTAAAGGAATTATGATCTTTGATGGAAATAATTTTCAACTATGGAAGAATCGAATGCAGCACTACTTCCTATAGTAGGGATGCATGTCTTTACAACAGCTACGCGTGGAATATCAGTGGATATTAATAGTGTTTCTTTATCGGAAGCTAAAAGAATAGAATTGAATGTTGATGCTAAAGGGATCAATAATTTAGGGGGATCCCTATCAAATGAAATTTACAAGAAGGTGATATCCTATAAAACATCACATGAAATGTGGGAAAAATTATTGATCATTTATGAGGGTGACACAAAAGTCCAAGAAGCAAAGATGTAGGTTCTATGGAACAAGTATTAGGATATCAGAATGAACCCAAATATTATTGATGCATTATTCTACAAGATAAATATTATTGTGGAAGACATGCGGGTTCTTGGAGAAGTTATTGAAGATATAAATATTGTGAAACGTATCTTGAAGAAACTTCCACCGTGGTTCAATCTGAAAGTTTTAGTGTTGGAAGAAAAGGATCCGAAAGAGCTGACACTAGATAACCTACACAGTACCCTTGTAGCATATGAAATTAGAAACAATGATAATGATGCAGTGGACAAGGGGAAGTATAAGGAAGTGGCATTCAAGGACATGAAGAATATCTCTATTAAAGATAATCCTGAGGAGGAAAATATAGATGATGTCATGTCATTTATATCCTCCAATATGCAAAGGGGAAAAGGTAAGTTCAAAGGTAAAATTCCATTTTCATGATTCCGATGCAGAAAGATAAGTAATTTTTCAGAAAAGTGTCCTAAGAGGTTTGATGATGAAAATGATGAAATTATACAAAAGAAGTATTCATCAAATGAGAAAGGGAGGAGAAGTACCAGTAGAAAGTTCTTTAAAAAAATAATCTTCTTTCAAAAGAGGATGAAAGTTCAGAAGAATCTGAGGCAGATGAGATAGATGATTACAAGGATCATAAAATAGATGCTTTGGAGGTAGTTGTCGGAAATTCATAAACAAGAGAGGAAAGAGACAATGGAGAAGGATAAATGTAAGGAATAATTGATCTTAAAGAAAAATTATAAGCTTTCCTTGAAGAGGTAGATATTCTAAGATCCAAAAATAAATCTAACAAATTTTTTTTATGCCAAACTCTTTATACAGCAGCAGGTAGAAGAGAATTATGAGTTGAATGCAGAAATTTAAAAGTTGATGTATTCAATGCCAGAATGATCATAAAAGGTGGTCAAGTACAAAATAAAAATTGAAGAATAGAAAATAGAAATGATAGTTTTAATGAAACTGGAAAAGATCAAATCAAACATATCGAACAACTAGAAGAGGAAGTCATCAATATGCAATGAACAATTGAAGATCAAAAGAAACTACTAAATCTCAGTTCAACATCAGGAAATAAGATCATACATGAAATAAATAAGATGAGATTTGATCATAGTGGTACATCAATATATAATCAACAATCAATTATGAATAATAAGGCTGGTATGGGGATTGATCTAAAACAAAAAGCTATTATGGTTCAAGTCAGACCACAAGAACCCACTCCAAGATTAAATATTGATTTGGGTATGAAGAAGAATTAGAATATTCAAAGAACCCAATACACAACTAGTGGTGCATCATTGCAACATAAGAATGTACCTCACATAAGATGCTATTGTTGTGGTAAGATGAGACATTCTAAAAATGTATGTTCCATAGAAAATAGGTACAAAAGGGAACAAGACCAATAGAGGTGGTCGTATAGAGCTCAAAATTATTGGTCATCATTTGATGGTCATTGTTTTAGGTGTAAAGGACTTAGGAATATGGTAAGATATTTCACATCAACAATGCAGAGGAATGTGCTGAGGCAGACTGAATTTGTTCATAAGAAGCAGCCAAATGTATCTTCAAGAGAGTTAAAAACTCAAAATCGATTTGTAGCTCTGCAAGTTGAAGATAGATCATCGTATATTGATAAAGATCAAGATTATAATTCCATATCGGATATGAATTTAAATACTTGGGTCAAAAAGAAAAGGGTAGAGTAAGCAGTGGTTGCATAAATTGACATCAAGGCATTAGATCGCAGTGGGATATGGATCGTTGATAGTGGATGGACTTCCTATATGATGAGAAATAAAGATATAGTGATTAGAATTAGGTAGAATAAATAAGTTATTGTGATATTTGGTAATGATTAGAGATTTAATAGTGCTCAATAGATAGTTTAGAAAAGGGTGAGCTCCTTCACTAGTTCATATGGTAGATTTACAGGGTACTTTTTAAATAATTTACAATTAAATGTAAATGTGTTGCCTTAAAATTATTTATTAATCTATATAGAACCAAAAGAATAGACATGTGTGACTATAAATAGACCTTCCCACCTAGAATGATGTTTACCTGACATTATCTTATGTCTGTAATTATACTACAACACATTGTCTCCAGGATAAAATATTTTTTGTTGGATCATCATTTCATGAGATACTTGAGTTATTTATTTGAAAATTATGGAATTTTCAAAAGCCTATCATTTAATTTTTTCTAGCTAATACAATTATAATTTTCCTGCTTTATCAACACTATCTATGTCTAGATTCATCTTCTTTACAACCCAATATGCTTGGTGCTCCAACTCTACTAGTAGGTTAAAACTATTTACATAAATATAATGGTAGGGGCTCATTCCTATGGTTGTATTTTAGGATATTATATAGAATTATAAAGTTTCATTCAACCTCTGTATCCAATCCTTCTAGTTGGGTTTAATGATTTTCTCGAATATGTCTTTAATTTTCTAGTTGGACACTTTAACTTTGCTATTTTGTTTGATGATGATAGGTTGTAGATGTATTATGATGCAATCCATAAATTTTCAGCATAACCTCTATTATTGTATTGTAAATGTGAGTCCCTTGGATATTAATGATTATTCTTGGAACTCCAAACCTACAAAAAATGTTGGACCTAACAAAATAAATCCCAAAATTGGAATTATCTATTTTGGTGGCTTTGGAATCTACTCATTTTGAGACATAATCAACAATGAGAAAAATTTAATAATTTAAAAGTGACATGGGAAAGGGTCTTAAAAAGTCAATTCCCTAAAAGAAAAATTTTTTATAAATGATATTGGGGTTTTGATACATCAATTATCTTTTTGAAATGTTTCTATAAAATTGTCATTTTTCACAGTTCTTAAAATATTCATGTTTAATATTGAATAAAGATGGATAATAAATAATAGATTATTTTTTTGATTTATTTAAAGTTTAAAGTTTCCTCCATAAGATATAATGTGAAAAAGTCAAAAACAGATTCAATTTCAGTTATCAACAAACATATTCTTATGATTTGGTCATTGAAAATTTTCTAAAGGAATGGATCCTCCAAAATATAAAATCTGGACCCAGCTTTATGTTTGTGTTTTTAATGGGATATATAATGACATGGTACCTAATATTTAACAAATAATTCACTATATATACATACTAAGTTACTTCACCTTCCATTATATAGAGTTTTTCTCATGACATATGGCAATTTAGTGGGTAATCATCTGGAATTTATACTTCAGTGGTGTTGGGAAGCTTGCTTAAGTGACTAGATACCTAATTTTAAGCTCCTTTGTTATTTTTAATTCTATGATTAACTCTTATATAAGTAAAATCAGTTTGACTAGACTTGTTTTCTATCTGAATTATTCTTTAAGTACCTAAGAGTTTTATTATTTGAAAAAAAGTATATTTAGTTCCAAGTAAATAAGATATGAATTTATCTAATAGAAAAACAATAGTAAGGAACTACTTTTTGGTGGTGGTGTAGTTGATCTCAGTAGAATCCAATGTTCTTCAGGTATAAGTAATGAATTATGGCCTACTGTTAGTTTTTTGAGTGAGATATTCTCCTATATATTGGATTGAATCATTACAAAGTAGTTCAAATAGATGTTCCCAATTTGGTGGTTGCATTATTGGTGGGCTGATTGGTCTTATCTTTACATCATTAACATATTCTTTATATTCAAAATTAAAATAAATATTAGCTTATTTTAAAAGCAACCTAGAAAAATGGAGAGAAACCTTACTAATATCCTTGATGAATATTTTATAGAATCATACATGTCCTAAAAAATATCTAACAGGTTTTAAACAAGATGGATAGGGGAAATAATTTATCCATTAAAATTAATATTTTATACCTTAACAAATTTATGTGGAATTATGTTTCCTAATACTATCCCTTTTTCAACCATGAAATGAAACTTTTCACAATTCAAAACAAGGGTCTTTTTAGTGCTTGTTTTATTTTTTTTTGATTTCCTAAAAGCAGTAAAGTCACAAAGAAATACCTCCATGTAGTCCTCAATGTGTTCTAAAATGATACTTACCATGCACAATTTAAATATAATTGTAGAATTTATTAACCCAAAAGGCATCATATTATAGGTAATGGTGCCAAAGGGACTTGTGAACATTGTTTTCTCTCAGTCTTCTAGAGTAATAGGAGCTAGAAAATGCCCTAAAAATCTATACAATGAAAAACAATGTGTTTTTACTACCAACTATTCAATAATTTAGTCAATAAAGGAAATGGGAAAGTGGAATTTTAATGTGACTTGATTTTTCATACTAAAATTGATACAAACTCTCTAGCTATTTTGATCTCTCATGGGAATTAATTAATTATGATCATTATTTATAATGGTTAAGCCAATTTTATTTGGAACAACATGGATGGGGTTGACCTATTGTGAGTTAGAAATTGGATAAATGATATCTTCTTCAAAAAACTTGTCTATTTATTTCATTACCACCTCCATGATGCTGGGATTTAGTCTCCTTTGAGGCTTTCTAATGGGTCAAGAACCCCCCTCAAACAAAATTCCGTATGAGCATATTTTGGGGGTTTATTCCAAGGATATCACCTAATCTCTACCCTATGGAATGAATATTCCTTTTCATAAGTTCAATAAAAGTTTTTTCCGGGGTTTTATACAAGTTATTATAAATTCTCTCTGGTAATTTCTATCCTTATATGAGGTACATATATTTTAAATCACTAGGGAGGGGTTTTAGTTCCAGATTCCGGGGTTGTGTAGTAAATGAAATTGAATTGAGGTTCAGAACTTATAAACCATGAATTTAATTCACATAAAAACATATCATCTTCTTTATCATTAAATAAATCATTCGATTCATTATATAACTTAGAAGTTACCTCTTATTAGAACTTTAAAATTGAAGTTCTTGATTTTGGGATAGTCATATATTCCATGGTATTTTTACTAGACAATTTGTTAACTAAGTCTAAGAATTCATGGAACATACCTACATATTCAATAAATTCAGTACCTTCATAATTAAAGAGTGTGAAAAGTGAGTGTTGATTTTAAGGTTACCTTATAGAGTCAAGAATATTGAAGTGTACAATGATATATGAAAGATCCATGGCGAGGGTTCCTTTATGCACACTGAATATTCTCTTGAACGACCTCAATAATGGTCTTCACAAAATAATGGGTTAGTGGCCTGGTTATTTTTCTTCCACCATAGTAAGTACATATAAGAATTATGGAAATATAATGCCTTTAACTCCAACTAGCACACCTTCCAAAACACCTTCTATAAAAATGGAGGAACTAGTCTGTAATTAAACCAACAATCTTGTGGGTTTTAATTCTCCTATTCAAAAAGATAAAAAAACAAAGCGATAAATAAAATTTATAGAAGAACATATATCATATAACAAATCATAAAAATGTGATGATTTAGTGGTGTAAAGGATATGTATTGGCCCTAGATCTTGAAATTTTATTGTAAATGGTGGTGTTATAAGAGAAGAACCACTTCTCCCTAGGATGATCCTTTCTTATATCCTTGTGAGAATCCTTATACCATAAATTTATAGAGAGGGTGATATCTAATATATATCATGCTCTTAATTAATCTTTTATTTTTTAAATCTTTATCTCAATTCATCTCTAAATAATTAAAAGACAAATTACTCTGGGGAGAGGCTCACACTTTATATGTTGACCAAATCATATTTCAGATATTCAAAGGTTCATCAATTTGAATTTTCCACATCTTATTGTTTAATATTTATATTATTTTACTTTAAAAATAAACAAACCCATGTATGAGATTTTGGAAGCCTCGACCATTTATCTATTTGTTTCTATATCTTTTTCAAATTGAAATCCTCATTGTTTGTTCCTCAAAACAAATTTAAAATATAACCATGATGTATCATTTCATGTTTCACACTTGGGTTCCTCCTATGAACCAAAATAACTGACTCTATGTAGTAGGAATGCATGGTTTAAGCATTCACATCCCTTACGAGCCACGACTCGTCTTCTTACATCATAGCTAAAGGTATTTCATCCTCCATCCATGCATTGCTCATGAAGGGATCAACAAAACTTGTAAATACCCATAAATTTCAAGGAATTTTTTTTCTTAATTTTCTTTGGAATTTTACAAGAGCGCAGTTTCTGACAGCACCTGATTCCGAGGCCCGGTGTGCCCGGAATCATTTTCCGAAGTTTGGCTCGGGTACGTTCAGTGAACGGATGGGCGGGTTTTTCTAATTTTTGTACCGGTGCCCGGAATCGAATTCTGAGGGCACCGATGAAATCGCAGCGCCGATATTCGCTTAGAAACACCTCTTCTGGAGTTGCGTTTGCTCGGGTGTGGTTTTTAAATTTTCGGGCTTAAAGTTAAGAAATAATATAATTTTGCAACAACTTTATTTTATTTCACTTAAGCCACTTGGAAGCCACTTGAAGCCACTTAAAGACGGCTTAAACTGAGTTGATCCGGATAGGATGCTATCAAGAAATATCCTACCCCCTTGGTAGGATATTTGTGAGGTGGGGCCCGCACGAGCCCCGCCATTTCTTTTCGCTAAGTAACGCACCCGCGAAAACCCGTCATTATGAAAGTCAACTGACGCGTTTTCTTAATTCTTAACAGACCATTTAATTGGGCGGTTTATTTCGTAAATTAAATGAGCTGTTTCTTTCGTTGAATTAATTCAACGAATTGATGGGTTGTTACTTACCCCTTTTCGTGTGTTGGCATAATAATAAAATAAGACCAACCTATCTTTTGGAGGACTACTCACTGAGAGAGGATCCTTGAACCTTCATTCTCCTTCACGAAGAACGCGAAGAACGCGAAGAATGCGAAGAACGCCGAACCCGGAAATCGACGACGCGACGCCGTGATCCGCGATGCCGATGTTCCCTTCCTGCAACGTTCTTCTGCGACGACTCTTCCTCCGTGACGGATCTTTGATCGGCTTCTTGAGGTAAGAGTCTCGGACTTTCTTTTTAATCTCCTTCGTGGTTCTTTACCAAAACACGGATTTAATTAATTAAATTAAATCTGCTGTTTCATGGTCCGTTGAGTTTTCAGACTCAACGCCGTGTTCCGCAACGACGCGACGCCCTTCCGCGACGAGCAATTCCGCGAAGAACGCTCACGCGCGACGACTACGAGGTAGGGAATTATTTTGGAATTACCCCCTTTCTTTTTTTATATTCCCATAAATGTTCCTTTAAAAAGTTAAAGAACTGGTTTTGTGAATAATTTTAAATTTATTAAAATTGTTATTTCCGTTCAAATGAGGAACCCGTTTTATGAAACAATTTTATTTCATTAAAAAAAATTGTTTCGGATATGCGTTCATGTGTTGAACTTTAATTCCTCCCGTTGTTTATCTCTAATGTGGAGGGTGCGGGCCAAACGAACACGGCCCGACGACCCTCCGCCGTTCTTCGTTTTTGTGCGGATTTGACGGGCGACGACGCAACGTGCCGCAACGGATGTTTGACGATCCCGTAGTGAAGAACGGAACCCGGGAGGAGCAACGGCGCAGATGAGAAGAAAATCGGGCCATAGGAGCGACTCCGGCGGCCCGCGGAATCCGACGGCGGCGCGCCGCCGGACGAGACCGCCACGGCACCGGCCGCGGCGGCGACGCTCGCGGGACGCGGCTGAAGTCGTGTCTGGCGCCAGGGAGACACCACGCGGGTGTCCCGCGGGTGTCACGTGGGGGCGGCAGCTCCCTCCGCGTCACTCGGGACGCGGCTTCAGCCGCGTCCGGTTGTCTGGCCGACACCCCGCGGGTGCCGCGGGGGTGTCACGCGGGGGTGGCGGCTCCCCCCTGCGCCGCTCAGCCGAGCCAGGCCGGTCCGACCGGCCGGGCCACGCCCTGGCCGGGCCGGACCGGGTTGACCCGGTTCGGCAGACCCAGGGGGGGTCGGGCCGGGTCGGCCCGGGCCCGGACCCCCTTTTTCGGACGGTTTTCGTTCAAATGGCCGTATCTTGAGCTATGGGCCTCCAAGAGACTCGCCGACAGCGGAAACGCGATCCTTGGATCGAGGCGGTCGTTTCGGTATATCGCACTCAAGGTTTCGGAATACTTTGGGTTCGGCCGGGTTGGTTCGTACACGAAACCAACCGGGCCCTCGGAGCGGAAACGCTCATATCTTGAGCTACGGACGTCCGGTTGACGTTCCGTTAGCTTCGTTGAATTTCTGTAAGTGAGATGGATCTTTTGGAACACTCCGCCCGAGGTTTGGACACAGGTGGAGTACGGTCGGGTTGGTTTTGCCTTAAAAACCAACCGGGCCCCTGGGACGAAAAAGCCAATAACTCTCAGACCGGGCGTCCAATTGACGCGCCGTCTGCGACGTTGAGTTCCTGTTGACGATACAGAACTTTTGGATACATCAACTTCGGACTTTGTGACAGTTGATATATCGGCCTCTCGGCTCGTGGAGCGGACCCTCCCGAACGATCTTGCTGTGTGTGGGAACCCTAGAGCTGGCTGCGACTGCTTCTTCGACGGCGACGACTGTGCAGAGATCCTCAGTGGACTGCGGCGACGACTGTGCAGAGATCCTCAGTGGACTGCGACGATGACTGTGCAGAGATCCTCAGTGGACTGCGACGACTAAAGCACTCAGTGATCCTACGTGGATCAGTGCTACAGGTCCTGTGTGGGCCCGATCCTGTGTGGGTCCGATCCTGTGTGGGTCCGCGCTCAGCGGTTCTGTGTGAGCCAGCGCCTACAGGTCCTGTGTGGGCCCGATCCTGTGTGGGTCATTACGGGGGTTAGTTACCTATCGATCCTTCATGGGTCCGACGACATAGATGGATCAGTGATCATCTTTATCGTCATCTGAAGTAGTATACCTGTGTGAGGTGAATCTTGTGTTACTCTCCTTTGTGGATTGTGTTGAGCTATCCTGTGTGGATTTACTGTTTACTCTCCTTTTTGGATTGTGTTGAACTATCCTGTGTGGATTCACTGTTTACTCTCCTTTGTGGATTGCGTTGAACTATCCTGTTTGGATTTACTGTTTACTCTCCTTTGTGGATTGTGTTGAGCTATCCTGTGTGGGTATACGTTTTGCTTTCCTGTGTGGACTGGGTTGTGCTTGGGCTCGGACGTTGGAGCCAAACGGGAATTGATGACTTAGGTATATGTATGGGCATATACCTAAGCCGGGTTAGATGTTACTTCGTGATTGTATCTTTCCTTTGTGGATTATCCTTTGTGGATTTCGGGAGACCTTCGGGGGTCTTGGGGTCCCTACTGAGTAGCTTATATTCACCCCTGCACGGGCTATGCCCGCACTACGTTGTGTTGGTTGCAGACGACGGACAACGCTGATCGTGGTGGAGGCGTGCGGAGCAGGACGGTACCTGGAGGTGGACCACTGGGCGGGACGTACTCGGAGCGGTCAGGTGGACCCGAGGAGCAGTGGAGGCTATCTGTACCCACCCTTCAGGTGGGACTTCCAGAGGATGGCTCGACGCTGCAGTTTTTCCTTTCAGTTGTTGTTTTTCCTATCAGTTGTACTTTACAGTTGGGCTTTTATTTCCGGCCCCTTTTACTTTCAGCACAGCTTGTACATTTTTTACTTAGTGTTTACTTTTCCGCTTGCTTACTCTGTGGTGTTTTACTTTTCAAAGGCAATGCCTTCCTTTTTTTTTGGGATTTATGCCTTGGTGCTAGTCGCCAGCCCTTTCCCTATGGAAGGCGGGCTTGGGGTAGTCACTGCACGGGCCCCGAGGACGGGTCGTGACAAATTGGTATCAAAGGTGGTCGGTTCTACCGCAGACTCTGATCTTTCTTTTATGTGAAGCAATAGTGTTTAGCATATTGGGTGTGGTTATCAGTCCAGGGAGTCCAGTGTTGGTGCGGCGACCGACGTATCCGTACACCAGGACCCTGACTTCTGATTTCCGACTTAATGCACGAAAACATTGATTGCATGTGTGTTTCAAGTTTTCTTTGTGATTACTTGTGTCAACTCACCAGGTATACTGTTCTGACCGTGGCGCACTTGTTTCCTTTTCAGGATGGCCCGACGACAGCAGCCAGCTAGGGTTCCGAGAGTAGAGCGCGATGATAGCCCACCGAGTGACGAGGCCTCGGTACAGGGCCCGTTGACAGCAGAGGCACCGGCGGTACTTTTACCCGCCGAGCCCCCGATACTTCCAGCACTGGCAGCTGATGACGCACGACGCCTCGGAGCTCTGCATGAGTTCCAACACCAGCGACCACCCAGGTTCCGTGGGGAGACGGACCCCCAGGCTGCCGAGGACTGGCTGGAGGCGGTCGTCCGAGTTTTCAGGCTAGTGAGGACACCAGTAGACCTCATGGTGATCCTCACGGCGAGCCTACTGCACGCAGCAGCAGGGCGATGGTGGAGCTTGATGCTCCAGGTACACGATGAGGCCTCCCTCATCTGGACGGACTTCGAGAGCCTCTTCTGCTCAGAGTTCGTCCCGGCCACCCTCCGAGCGGTGCGCATTCAGGAGCTTCTTCAGCTGCGGCAGGGCAGCTTGACGGTCGCTCAGTACGCGGCGAAGTTCACCGATCTTTCTCGCTACTCGACCGACATGGTACGAGACCCCTTCTTCCGGGCCCGGACCTTCGAACAGGGATTGAGACACGAGATCAGGGCATCGTTGATCTCCCTCAGTATCCCGACCCAGGAGGGAGTGCTGGAGCGAGCCCTTCTGATCGAGAGCTTCCTGGCTGAGTCCACAACGAGACCTACCGCAGGGCGGCAGGTAGCAGAGTCTTCGGCAGCTGGTAGCCGACGGATGACTCAGGGTTCCAGGCAGACTAGACCTTCTGGCAGACGACCTCGGGACACTGGCTCAGCAGTGCGGGGCACACAGCGCGGGGTCAGTCTTCTGAGAGGCAGGCAGTGCTACTCCTACGGCGAGCAGGGCCACATGGCTCGTGACTGCCCGACCCGCCATACCGAGTAGCAACAGACGGTGGAGGGGCCACCCAGGCAGAGGTAGAGGGTCGACCGTGGAGGTCTGTAGGGAGGAGGCGGATGAGGCAAAGGAGCTGGCCGAGAAGCAGGTGGTGGGGGACACTTTGAGGCTCTGCCACCACCACCACCAGGAGGCCCGCCCCGACCACAGGGAGCTGGCGGGCAGAGACAGGCACAGCTCCAGGCAGCAGAGGCCTACGAACACGGCGTGCCAGAGATGATTCGAGGTACGATCTGTGTCTATTCCACCCTTTGTGCAGTTCTGATAGACATAGGAGCGAGTCACTCTTTCATAGCCACTGCCCTTGTTCGGAGCTCAGAGATTCCGACAGAGTCGTTGGCTCGATCCTTACGGCTAGAGACTCCTAAGGGAGCAGACTCGACGATTACGCACTGGTGCCGGTAGTGTGAGCTTACTCTAGGAGGTGAGAGCTTCGGCTAGGATCTTCTTGTACCGGCGTCGAGGCCTTACGACATCATATTGGGCATGGATTGGTTATCTATGGTCCATGCACAGATTGACTGCATTAGGCGTAAGGTGCGATGTGTGCGCACCGATGGGAGCAGGTTCACCTTCACCGGGGAGAAGGGAGCCTTAGCAGCACAGGATGGACTCACGCAGAGGAGAGGTCAGCCCATCACTCATCAGTTGGCTAGCCTCATCATTGGAGCAGTTGACGAGTGGAGTCCTAGTTTTCCTGCAATGGTGGATCAGTATGCGGACGTCTTCCCCGATGACGTTCCAGGGCTACCTCCTCGTAGAGAGGTAGACTTTTATATTGACCTATACCCCGGGACAGCCCCGATATCCACTTCATCATATCGGATGGCCCCCGCCGAGCTTCGAGAGCTACGTGTACAGTTGGAGGAATTGCAGGGCAAGGGGTTCATCCGACCCAGTGTTTCACCCTGGGCTTCCCCGATATTGTTCGCCAAGAAGGAGGACGGGAGCTTGCGACTGTGTGTCAATTATCGTTGCCTGAACCAGGTGACAGTGATGAACAAGTATCCGCTACCGAGGATTGATTACCTCTTTGATCAGCTCAAGGGAGCACGGTGGTTCTCGAAGATAGACCTCAGGGCAGGCTATCATCAGCTCAGAGTTCGAGACGAGGATGTGTAGAATACGACCTTTAGATGTCGGTATGACCACTATGAGTTCTTGGTTATGCCTTTCGGCTTAACCAACGCTCCAACAGTGTTCATGAGCCTCATGAACAGGGTCTTCCAGCCATACCTCGATCGATTTGTCATAGTCTTCATCGACGACATTTTGGTGTACTTGACGACGGAGGAGGAGCATGCCTACCACCTGCGGGTTGTACTAGACACACTCTGAGAGCACCAGCTTTATGGAAAGCTCTCGAAGTGACAGTTCTGGTTACGTGAGGTCCACTTCTTGGGGCACATAATTTCTGAGGCAGGAGTTGCAGTGGATCCCTCGAAGATCGAGGCAGTGCTAGCTTGGGAGCCACCCAAGAGCGTGACAGAGGTGCGGAGTTTCTTGGGCCTAGCCGGATACTATCAGAGATTTGTGCCGGACTTCTACAGAGTTGCGGCCCCACTCTCAGCGTTGACAAAGAAGGGGAATCCCTTTGTGTGGTCAGACAGATGTCAGCAGAGCTTCCAGGAGCTGAGGAAGAGGTTGACCAGCACACCTATCTTGAGGTTTCCTGAGGAGGGAGTTGGATACGTAGTCTACTGCAATGCATCAGGGACCGGACTCGGGTGTGTCCTGATGCAGGAGCGGGCCGTGATTGCCTACGGATCATGTCAGTTGAGGCCGCATGAGCAGAACTACGCCATCCATGACCTGGAGTTGGTAGCAGTGGTCTTCGCTCTGAAGACATGACAGCACTATCTGATGGGCGAGCGCTTTACAGTCTTTTCTGACCATCAGAGTCTCAGGTACGTCTTCTCTCGGAAATACCTGAACCTGAGACAGTGGCGATGGCTCGAGTTCCTCCAGGACTATGACTTTGAGATAGTCTATAATCCTGGGAAGGGGAACATGGTAGCTGATGCCCTCAGCAGGAGGACAGGCATCCATCTACTTGAGGAGGCGACAGAGCAGCTAGCCGCTTTGCAGATATCCTTCGTGGATAGAGATGGAGCAGCCTTCCTTCAGTCTCTCACAGTCTCTCCTCCACTACTGCAGCGGGTCAGAGAGGCACATCGTGAGGACACTGACTATGAGACACGGCGTGCACATATATCCTCGGGACAGGCACCTGATGGTTTCTCCCTTGGAGGAGAGCACAAAATCCTTTTCATAGGACGTACCTTGGTACCAGTCGCTTTACGAGAGGAGGTGCTGAGAGAGTTTCACACTTCTCCTTTGGCGGTACATCCAGGAGTGGCGAAGATGTACCAGGATCTCAGACGACAACACTGGTGGCCGTGCATGAAGAAGGCTGTGGCAGAGTTCATTTCATGGTGCCTCACCTGCCAGCAGGTGAAGGCAGAGCACCAGGTACCAGCAGGCTTGGTACAACCCTTTGAGGTCCCGGAGTGGAAGTGGGACGGGATATCTATGGACTTCGTGACTAGACTTCCACACACTTCCAGAGGTCACGACTCCATTTGGGTGATTGTTGACCGACTCACCAAGTCGGCACACTTCTTACCCATCCGAGAGCAGGGCTCAGTGGAGAGCTTGGGGCGTCTCTACGTTCAGGAGATTGTACGGCTTCACGGTGTGCCATCGACTATCGTCTCCGATCGGGACGCTCGCTTTACTTCCCGGTTTGGAAGGGGTTGCAGGAGGCATTTGGGACGCGGCTACGTCTGAGCACCGCCTTTCACCCTCAGACGGATGGTCAGACGGAGAGGACCATTCAGACTCTCGAGGACATGCTCCACGCATGTGTCCTCGACTTTGGTCGTAGCTGGGAGGACCACCTACCCTTGGTGGAGATTGCATACAACAATATCTACCACTCCACCATAGGGATGACACCCTACGAGGCGTTGTACGGCAGGCCTTGTAGATCGCCTTTGTGCTGGACAGACCCTGGGGAGTCAGCACTTGTGGGACCAGAGATGGTCTGACCCACGACAGAGAAGGTCCAGGTCATCCAGGAGCAGATGAGGACAGCACAGAGCCGGCAGAAGTCATATGCTGACAGGAGGCGGAGGCCACTAGAGTTCGAGGATGGCGACCACGTCTTCTTGCGGGTCTCACCTCGACGTGGTTTGCGGAGATTTGGTCAAGGCGGAGAGTTGTCTCCATGCTTCATCGGGCCTTTCCAGGTCCTCTGCAGGGTTGGCGAGGTGGCTTATCGCCTGGCTCATCCACCTCAGTTGCACCGGGTGCACGACGTCTTCCACGTATCTCAGCTGAGGAGATACGTGCACGACCCGACGCACATCATTGACTATGGGGAGCTAGACGTGGATGATGGGGCGACTTTTACGGAGGTCCCGGTGGAGATAGAGGATCGACAGGAGTGGGTCCTATGTGGGCGATCGATTCCTCTTGTGCGCATCAGATGGCAGCACGGGAACCTCCAGGAGAGCACATGGGAGTGAGATGCTCAGATGCGTGCTCAGTACCCACATTTGTTTCCCTAGTTTTTGATGTATCTTTACTGGGACATAAAGCCTTGAGGTGGGAGTAATGTAAAGACCCGTAAATTTCAATGAAATTTTTTTCTTAATTTTCTTTGGAATTTTACAAGAGCGCAGTTTCTGAAGGCACCTGATTCCGAGGCCCAGTGTGCCCGGAATCATTTTCCGAAGTTTGGATCGGGTACGTTCAGTGAACAGACGGGCGGGTTTTTCTAACTTTTGAACCGGTGCCCGGAATCGAATTTTGAGGGCACCGATGAAATCGCAGCGCCGGTATTCGCTTAGAAATTCCTCTTCCGGAGTTGCGTTTTCTCGGGTGTGGTTTTTAAATTTTCGGGATTAAAGTTAAGAAATAAAATAATTTTGCGACAAATTTATTTTATTTCACTTAAGCCACTTGGAAGCCACTTGAAGCCACTTAAGGAAAGCTTAAACTGAGTTGATCCGGATAGGATGCTATCCAGAAATATCCTACCCCCTTGGTAGGATATTTGTGAGGTGGGGCCCGCACGAGCCCCGCCGTTTCTTTCTGCTAAGTAACGCACCTGCGAAAACCCGTCATTATGAAAGTCAACTGATGCGTTTTATTAATTCTTAATAGACCATTTAATTGGGCGGTTTATTTCGTAAATTAAATGAGCTGTTTCTTTCGTTGAATTAATTCAACGAATTGATGGGTCATTACTTACCCCTTTTCGTGTGTTGTCATAATAATAAAATAAGACCAACCTATCTTTTGGAGGATTACTCGTTGAGAGAGGATCCTTGAACCTTCATCCTCCTTCGCGAAGAACGCAAAGAACGCGAAGAACGCGAAGAACGCCGAACCCGGAAATCGACGACGCGACGCCGTGATCCGCGACGCCGACGTTCCCTTCCTCCAACGTTCTTCTGCGACGACTCTTCCTCCGCGACGGATCTTCGATCGGCTGCTTGAGGTAAGAGTCTCGGACTTTCTTTTTAATCTCCTTCATGGTTCTTTACCAAAACACGGATTTAATTAATTAAATTAAATCTGCTGTTTCATGGTCCGTTGAGTTTGCCGACTCAACGCCGTGTTCCGCGACGACGCGACGCCCTTCCGCGACGAGCAATTCCGTGAAGAACGCTCACGCGCGACGACTACGAGGTAGGGAATTATTTTCAAATTAACCCCTTTCTTTTTTTATATTCCCGTAAATGTTCCTTTAAAAAGTTAAAGAACTGGTTTTGTGAACAATTTTATATTTATTAAAATTGTTGTTTCCGTTCAAATGAGGAACCCATTTTATGAAACAATTTTATTTCATAAAAAAAAATTGTTTTGGATATGCGTTCATGTGTTGAACTTTAATTGCTCCCGTTTTTTATCTCTAACGCGGAGGGTGCGGGCCAAACGAACATGGCCCGACGACCCTCCGCCGTTCTTCGTTTTTGTACAGATTTGACGGGCGACGACGGAACGTGCCGCAACGGATGTTTGACGATCCTGCAGTGAAGAACGGAACCCGGGAGGAGCAACGGCGCGGACGGGAAGAAAATCGGGCCACCGGAGTGACTCCGGCGGCCCGCCGAAGTCGGCGGCGGAGCCCGGCGCGCCGCCGGACGAGACCGCCGCGGCACCGGCCGCGGCGGCGGCGCTCGCGGGACGCGACTGAAGCCACGCCCGGCGCCAGGGAGACACCCCGCGGGTGTCACGCGGGGGCGGCGGCTCCCCCCGCGTCACTCGGGACGCGGCTTCAGCCGCGTCCGGTTGTCTGGCTGACACCCCACAGGTGCCGCGGGGGTGTCACGCGGGGGTGGTGGCTCCCCCCCGCGCCGCTCGGCCGAGCCGAGCCGGGTTGGCCAAGCCAGGCCGGTCCAACCGGGTCGGACCGGGTGGACCTGGTTCGGGCCGGGTTGACCTGGTTCGGCCGACCCAGGGGGGGGGGGGGTCGGGCCGGGTCGGCTCGGGCCCGGACCCCCGCCTTCGGACGGTTTTTGTTCAAATGGCCGTATCTTGAGCTACGGGCCTCCAAACGACTCGCCGTCAGCGGCAACGCGATCCTTGGATCGAGACGGTTGTTTCGTTATATCGCACTCAAGGTTTCAGAATACTTTGGGTTCGGCCGGGTTGGTTTGTACACGAAACCAACCGGGCCCTCGGAGCGGAAACGCTCATATCTTGAGCTACGGACGTCCGATTGACGTGCCGTCAGCTTCGTTGAATTCCTCTAAGTGAGACGGATCATTTGGCACACTCCACCCGAGGTTTGGACGCAGGTGGAGTACGGTCGGGTTGTTTTTGCCTTAAAAACCAACCGGGCCCCTGGGACGAAAAAGCCAATAACTCTCAGACCGGGCGTCCGATCGACGCGCCGTCTGCGACGTTGAGTTCCTGTTGACGATACAGAACTTTTGGATACATCAACTTCGGCCTTTGTGATAGTTGATGTATCGGCCTCTTGGCTCGTGGAGCGGACCCTCCCGAATGAGCTTGCTGTGTGCGGGAACCCCAGAGCTGGCTGCGACTGCTTTTTCGACGGCGACGACCGTGCAGAGATCCTCAGTGGACTACGGCGACGTCCCTGCAGAGATCCTCAGTGGACTGCGACGACGACTGTGCAGAGATCCTCAGTGGACTGCGATGACTACAGCACTCAGCGATCCTACGTGGATCGGTGCTACAGGTCCTGTGTGGGCCCGATCCTGTGTGGGTCCGATCCTGTGTGGGTCCGTGCTCAGAGGTTCTGTGTGAGCCAGCGCCTACAGGTCCTGTGTGGGCCCGATCCTGTGTGGGTCATTGCGGGGGTTAGTTACCTATCGATCCTTCGTGGTTCCGATGACTTAGATGGATCAGTGATCATCTTTATCGTCATCCGAAGAAGTATACCTGTGTGAGCTGAATCTTGTGTTACTCTCCTTTGTGGATTGTGTTGAGCTATCCTGGGTGGATTTACTGTTTACTTTTCTTTTGTGGATTGTGTTGAACTATCCTGTGTGGATTTACTGTTTACTCTCCTTTGTGGATTGTGTTGAACTATCCTATGTGGATTTTCTATTTACCCTCCTTTGTGGATTGTGTTGAGCTATCCTGTGTGGGTATACGTTTTGCTTTCCTGTGTGGACTGGGTTGTGCTTGGGCTCGGACGTTGGAGTCGAACGGGAATTGATGACTTAGGTATATGTATGGGAACATACCTAAGCTGGGTTAGATGTCACTTCGTGATTGTATCTTTCTTTTGTGGATTATCCTTTGTGGATTTCGGGAGACCTTCGGGGGTCTCGGGGTCCCTACTGAGTAGCTTATACTCACCCCTGCACGGGCTATGCCCGCACTACGTTGTGTTGGTTGCAGACGACGGACAACGCTGATCGTGGTGGAGGCGTGTGAAGCAGGACGGTACCTGGAGGTGGACCACTGGGTGGGACGTACTCGGAGCGGTCAGGTGGACCCGAGGAGCAGTGGAGGCTATCTGTACCCACCCTTCAGGTGGGACTTCCAGAGGACGGCTCGACGCTGCAGTTTTTCCTTTCAGTTGCTGTTTTTCCTATCAGTTGTACTTTACAATTGGGCTTGTATTTCCGGCCCCTTTTACTTTCAGCACAACTTGTACAGTTTTTACTTAGTGTTTACTTTTCCGCTTGCTTACTCTGTGGTGTTTGTTTACTTTTCAAAGGCAATGCCATCCCTTTTGTTTTTTGGATTTACGCCTTGGTGCTAGTCGCCAGCCCCTGGCCTATGGAAGGCAGGCTTGGGGTAGTCACAGCACGGGCCCCGAGGACGGGTCGTGACAAAACTTGTCATCATTCCCAAAGAGTGTGTGTTTTTCTTTTTTTTCTTTATTTATTGGCCATTCCAAATCATCACTATGATGTAATATATTTTTAGTGGGAGTTTTCCTTCAACCACTTAGTAGAACACAACCTACAACACCGTTTTGATGGGTGTTTCAGTCTTGGGACCTCCCTATGAACCATATGATACCCTAACATGGTAGAGAGGAATCTATTTTATCATTAATCCTTGTAGAGATACAATTTTATTATTTATGGAATCTTTGACTTCACTGTGTAATCACAAGAGATATTCTATGTTTCTAGTGGTGTCCCGAGAAGTATCCAATCTTACAATGGTGAAATGGAGTTGATATCAAGATTCCCTAGTGACTTCCATGGATGTTTATTTCCATTTATAGTGGTAGTATGATGATAATTAGTGGTAGAGGTGGCATCAGGGATATGTCTGAGTAGGGATATATAGAGCCGATGCAATGTGACATCATATGGATAAATGAAAACTAGTTTATGAAAAATACCATATCCCATATCAAATTTTCATCAGGATAAAAAATCCTTTATAATAGATCATGTGGATTCAACTTGAAAATTAAGTCAAACTTAAGCCGGTGGACTCGTACTACCTCCCATGTCTGCCTGCACCATAGAGTCTATCCACCCACTACCATACAAATCCACCTCTCATAAGAAAGTGCAACTCCCTACACATTTTATACACCTGAACTCCATTACCAAGTCTATGGTATGACCTCTTAGATTCTTGGATGGACACCCCTTAGGGTAGCTAAGAGGCTAGTGGTTGGTTGAGGGCTAGCCTAAGTGATGGCATATTTTTACCTAAAAATATAGTAAAAAGATCAAAATCTTCTCAAAACTAAAAAATTTTATAATTAATTTAAAAATTTATTTTTATTTCATTTTTCTACCATTGTAATTAAATCATAAATTACGAAAAAAATAGTGTTTCAATTAATATATTGGTATTATTAATTTAAAATCAATACATTTTATTAAAAAAAATTCCTGAAAAAATTAAGGGAATCAAATAATTTACCAGGTAATGTAGTAGTAGTGGTAACCTAGGTTGTCACTGGTGAGGTGTTCTTTAATTATTATTATCATGAGTTAGAAAATAAATAATGGTGTTTTTATTTATAGGGATATGTAAGAAACAAATTAATACTTTAAAATTTTATTAATAGAAAAGTGATCAAGTCAGGTTTAGATTCGTAATTGTAATAATATCATGATCTTCTAAAATAGATCTTTTTCCTTAATAATTGATAAATGAGAGGTTCAAAATTAACTTACCCTCTTCACACTTTATTGAATGTTAATGGTGATAATATCCAAAAAACAAATTCATTACTTTAGTCTACCCTTCTTACAATGTGTGATAATAGAAAACACACTTCTACCTAAGGTTATCCTTTTATTCCCATCAAGAATATTTATTTTTATGAAAATATATTTGATAAATTTGGAAGATTTTGGAATTTTTTGAATGGATTCCATAAGATGGATATTAATTAAAACTTTATGGAAGGTTTCCTGAATTTATATTTGGGGTTTGTCTTATTCAACTTTCCTTGACTGATTCGTTCTGGAATAGAATGGTGGTGGAAGGTCCTTTTTCTCTGTTTGTTGCCTTTACAATGATGTCTCTAGTCTTTCTTTCCTATACCTTACCATCCTTCCTTATTCTTACTTCTTTTATTCTTTTCCACTAGGTTCATTGGATTGTTCTTAAAAAATCTATTTAAAGCTTCTAGCCTTTATTTCATTAAGTATCGATTGAGATTTCATAGGTTCATGTGGTTGAACCTCTTTGCCACTACTTATTGTTATCATGATTACATTCTATTTTATATTTGGGACTATTTTGGATAGTAATTTTTTTTTGTATTTTTGGTTAAAAGATCCACTAAGCTACTGAGTTAGGTTGTTAACCTATCATTTTTTCATTAAACCCTTCAAAAATTGATTATTGTTGTCCATATTTTGGTACAATAGTTTTAGGTTGTTCATTGGGCTTCATTTTTTTTGAATTTAGGGGGTTATTAAAATTCTTTCTAGTTCTAGGGATGTTTATATGGTTATTGAAAATGTGGTGGGTTTTGGAATTTCAGTAGGTATGGGGGATGCGATTGGTGTTGGTTCTGATAGAAGGGTCTAGTTTGAATTTGTTGGCCTCTAAATCATGTTTGGAATTATGAATTTTCTCTATTTGGATAATTTTTTAGACTTTCCTTTGTTTGAAATAAGCTATACAACACTCATTCCCCTGCACTTTAGTATACAAATTAGTGTAATGATTAGGTGAAGAACACAAAATGCATACCTGAGGTGGTGATTATTTCCTCTTACTTGTTTCACAACCATCTCTCTCACTATTATTTGTTGCTCTTCATTTTTAGTTTTTAACAAAGGATATGAATTATAATTTTTTACCTCATGAATTCCTCTTGAACCTGTACATTCTGTTGCAATTTTTTTGAAATTTTGTGAAATATTCTCAAATAGGCTCCCACCTTCTACCAGTGACTTGTCAATATAAGCTCAACATAATGATTTATATAAGTGATTCCTCTCATTATACAATATTACTTGATATAATAACATAGTTAAATGATTTTCTTCCACAACTTGATGAGGAAAACTAGAACAAAAATTCTTAAATATATCCTAGTACTCATAGGGAGTCCATATGAATACTTATCGAATGGCATAAAACTCTTTCCTTATCACTATACTTATAGATAATAAGAAATATATTTTTATAATTAATCTTTATAGGTTATCCCAGTCCCGAATCTCCTTGGATTTTAGGTTTTACGTCCACTCATTGACATCTCATTAATGTGAATAGGGTAATGAACTCCACTTGACTATCTCTTCAGCTAATCCCTGAGGCTTGAAATTTTAAAAGACATAGGTGAATTCTTGTATATTTCTATTGGGATCTTCATCTACAAGACCATAAAATTTGGGTAGTACCTATATCTTGTTAATTCATAAATCAAAATAATTTCATACTTTTGGAATTTCAATATGGTTTTGTCGGTTTGAAAATTATGGGTCACATAAGTCTCCTAACATTTGATTTGGATTAATATACATGATTGTAGGCTCAAATTGAACACTAGATAATTCACAAGAGTTTTTAAGATTTATTTTTTTCCAAATTAGAATCTAAATTAACGTTATTTAGTCTAGATAGTAAGTTTCTTTTAATTTATAGATCAAAAGGAATTGATCTTCATTATACGTTAAAGTTATCCGGGTAGGTTTGGATTCCAATTGTATTTCAATCATGGTCTTATAAAGTAGTTCTTTTTTATTTTTAATTAATAAATGATAGGTTCCATAATTTCTTCCCCTATTCACCATTGATAAAATGTTAACAGTGGTAATAGCCTCACAAAAATCATTTACTTTGGTCTAACCTCTTTTTAATGGGTGAAAGATGTAGCGAATCACCATTAATTCACTTTGGAAATACCCAATTATATATTTTTCTTCCCAGGTAAACCAAATATAACCATTTCTACTTCCTTGTGTTTTAGAAATCACTAAACACTCACTACTTAGACTCAGATCATTCAATCGATGTGATATAAAACTATATATAGAGAGACGATGGATCCTCAACCAAGGAAATAAATAATATGATAGAAATAATTTTAAAAAATTGAAATCAAGATTAAATCTAAAAATAAATATTGAAATCAATTAACAAAAATAAAAAAAATAGTATGATTAATAAAAATTCATAGACTTAAGCATCATAAGAGGGTTTCATTCCCTTTCCCAATCACTCAACAATTTTACCCCTATATTTGATAAGAAATAAAATATAAAGGAGTAGTAGATACATATTAAAATAAAACATAAAAAAATATAGGTTGTAGAAATCAAAGTCATAAAAACTTGGATCCTCCATCCAAGTATTCTCCACATATAATCTATTCAGATCTCCCTATGCACAACCTCAATCATTGAATTTATAGATAGATAGGTCTATGATATGTCGTGCCCTGACATAATCTTCTATTTTAAAATATTTATATGAATTCATATCATGTATTAAAAAGATGAATTACCATGGGGAGAGGCTTTCACTTGATCTCTCATCCATATCATATTTCAAATCTATAAGGGTTCACTAATTTGAATTAGCCACATATTCATGTTTAATAACAACATTATCTTCCATTCAAAATATATGAACTAGTGCAAGAGATGGAGTCACTCTGAAATTTTCCAATTTTTTTCATATCTTTATTCACTTGAAACCATTATTCGAATTTTCCTCAAAACAAATTTTAAAATGTAACCATGACATAATATTGCATGTTTCTCACACGTGTTCCACCTATGCACCACTATCCATAGATCTATATCATATGAATGCATGTTTTAAGCTTCAATTCCCTTATAAGCGAAGACTTATATTCCTATACTATATAAGAATGCGTTTTTTCCTCCATCCATGGATCGTGCATATGGGACTTGGCCATACACATTAGCATGCCCAAATGGTTGCTGTTTTATATTCCATCTACAACTATTGGCCATTTCAAAGTACCACTATGGGGTAATAAATTTTTAGTGGGAGGTTCCATTTGGTGACACCAATAAACATGAACTAAATATAGTTTATATGGGATCTTTAGTATTAGGACCTCCTTGTATACTTCAAGGTATCCTAACATGGGGGAGAAGATTCTGTTTTAGAATTAAACCTTGTAGAGTTCCATATTTATTATCTATAGAGTCTATGAATTGCAGTGTGCTTACATGATATTTTCCAAGTTTCTAGTGGTGTCTCAAAAAGTCTACAAGTTTTCAGTATTGAAATGGAGTTGATCTCAAGCTTCCCTAATGAATTCTATGGATGTTTTCATGCATTTTTACGAGAATTCTGATGAACATGAGTGGTAGAGGTGGTGTTAGCGATATGTTTGACTTGGAATATGTGGAGCTGAAGAAATGAGGCATCATTTGGATAAATGATGGTTAGTTACCACAAAATATAGAATCTGACCAGCTCATATGGTATCAATGGTTCCATACAAGCATTCATCAGAATAGAATTTATAATATTCCAAACTACACTCAGCTACTAAGGTGTAACACAGTGGCAGTGCAGGGTCAAACCCACAGGGACTAACTGAAAGGAAGGAAATCTAGAAATTATAACCTTGAAGTATGATTTATCACAATCTCTATTAGGTTTGGTTTTACTAAAAATACATATATTGGGTTTTAATTTAGATGTAAATAATATATCAGGGCCAATTTATGGGTTTAAGAAAAAGATAATCCTAAATCTAGTATGGGATAGACCTATGGATTATGCTTCAACGTGGTGAACAGGTCACCAACTAGTTATGGTCTAACCAATTGGATCTACATAAGCTAGAAACAAATATATATTATATAGATACTCAATATCATAGGTGTAGTATGATTTACATCAAGTAAGAAAGTATCACAAGCTATTGTTCATAGCTAGATAAACTATAACTAGGTTAGGGACTTTTAATTACACTTCCTATGACTAGGGTTATGAGAAATAATGGTTTAAAAAATTATTTTTAACATAATTACTATCCACAAGTTTACCAGGTTTTGATTTATAGATTCATTATATTTAAACACACCCATAATATTGACCCATAATAATGGGTTCCTACCACCTAGAAGAAAGGTGAACTGCACCACATTGAGCTCCAAAGTGGCCAAGAACTCTAATAAAAGCTCCTGGTATGACTCATCACATACCTAAATGATGATTGAGAGGTGAATCCCATCAATAAGTTTGAGGAATTTTTATTTCACATGGATATGCTCGAGAATATCTAGGTCCAATATCTTGTTGGTCCACATCAGCTTTTAAAAAAGATGGACCAAATGAAATTGATGTTTGGTGGTTGAAAAGTGTAGGCATGGATTGTAACATCCAAAGTATGTAAAGAATAATATATTTTCATATCTATGTCTATTTATGAATTAGATAGTGTTTTAGAGGCTTAAAATGAGAATAAATCCAATCTTTAGCATATAATAATCTAATATTTTTAAAAGATTATTTTACTGCCTTTTGATGGAGAACCATTTTTAAATCTATCTTTTGACAGTATTATAAGATCTATTTGTCAATATATAATTTAATTATATGGTTAGATTATCTTTTTAATCGGTTTTAAAGTGTAATTAGAATATATGTTTACCATTTAAGCCAATGGTGGTCATTATAATTAATTTCACTTTGAAAATGGACTTAAACAAGTATCAATCTTTTGATAGATATTGTTTCTTAAAAACACGCTATTTGTTTTGACAACGAGAATTATTTTTAAATTAATTACTGAAATTTCTGTGTTTGAAATTTGGTAAAATGGATTCCATATTTGGAATCATAAGGTCTAAATTATGTAATTAAAACTTTTTTGTTTTTGGATATTATGAATAGTAACGACGAAAATTATCTTTAATTATCATGATTAAATAGTAACTGGGTTGTTAAGGGTAATGAAATAATATTATAATAATATAAAATGACCCCAAAATGTGTCCAAATCTTCTTTCTTGAGTCATGGATGACCATGGGAAGCTTTTTACCGAACTTGAGGGCCCATGGAGTCACATGGATGTAATAGTGACATTTATGAAATTATTTTTAACAAGAAGAGAAATGTAAAAAAAGGTTTGTATATCCTGAGTAAAACAATTTTAATTTTTTATACATAAATGATATATTATACTATAAATAGTCATTGGATAGCAAAAGATATTTCCTACATCATGGTATTTTTTTATAATTTTTAAACATTAAATAAATAAATGTATTTATGACACCATGATGATGTAGTGATTACCTCATTAATGAACGATTTAATTAAAATGAAAAGATAAGGTAAAATCTAAGACTTAAACTTGTATAAAAACTATTTTATGGGTGTATTTAGAACCCTTATCACATTATCCTCGAAATATAACATTGTTGGACCTTTAAAATTTGAATACCATTTTATAATAAAGTAACATTTCAAGACTTTCCAAAAGTGACCCTCCCCCCTCTAATAAAAGGCCCCTACCTCTACACCCTTAAACACACCTCTAAATCCCTTGTATCGTCTAAATTCTACTCATATTATCTCTCCACATCCCTCTCTTACTCCTAGAAGACTCACTTTGGGCATATGTCTTCCCAATGAAGCTATTGGATCAAATAAAAAAGAGTTACCCGATTTAGAGGTAATGTCTTCTCTCGAGTTTCTTCCTTTTATTTTCCTTCTTCACTCACCACTATCTTCTTATTATTTGATCCCATAATAAAAACAGTATCCTCAATATACTAGGATGTTTTTATGATAATGATTCTACCTACACTCACACACACCCCCGTCTAATGGTTAAAGAACATATTGTTTTTGTGGATGGTGAATTACTGCCTCACAAAATGATGATTGTTCATTCTTCTTTTAACACCTATCATGGTGGCCATTAAGATGTCACCGTATTTATATATGATATATATATTATGTTTATGTTTTCATTATGATTTTGTATTTTTTATATATATAGCAAACCTTTATGGTTTCCATTATGTGTAAACATAATAATTTCATTTGAGGAAGTGCGGACTACCGCCCCCTCAAAGTGATATGACTCGTTCATACCATATGTGGTATGTATAAAGGATAGGTTTAATGATATTATATATGATACAATAATTTAATTATAATACTAATATGTATCATTATATTTTAATTCCATTAAATATGAAATATAAATGGAAGTAGCGTTCATGCGTACGTACGGCTTACCGTCACCATGAACGGTGTATTTCATTTATTACCTCTAAATGTTATATAATATTATAAATACATGTATATGGTGGATATATATGATATCCAAATCATGAATATCATTCTGGATATAAAGAACCTTTGACCACATGAACAACATGTAATTATAAGAAGTCCATTTTTGACTTAAGTACCAAATATCAACAAAACGAACATTATTAACTTAAATGATTAAATAATGTTTATAACATGGAAATAAGTGATATAAAAGGAATAATAAACTTTAAAAATGCTATTAAGCTAGTATAAATTGACTTTAGTTTATTATTCAGGAGATTCAAGAATGATCAAGTCAAGTCAGACATGATGTAAGGGACTTCGTCTCAATCTCCTTTAATTGAGGCATATTTTGTTTTAATACAAGACTTTATTTTATACGCTGTATAAACACCTTTGAAATTTTATTTCATACAAATGGAACCTTTTTATATGAATCATTTTACAAAAAAAAGGAATGTTTCTTTTAACGTACGTGGTGACAATTACCTTTCCGCTGCCGCGAGTATTATTTGATCTTTGGCTTCCTCAACAAGCTGTAATGTTTTTAAAAGAAAATAAATACCATATACTCTATTATGTATTTTGGTATTGAAAATGTTTTTGATAATGGATTTGTTATGTCAATATATTTAAGTGATATATTGTGATTGAAATTTGGAAATGTTTTCTTTCCTTTATATTTGTTTTATGTATTATGATTTTATAATGGTACATAGACATTTGATAGGTGGTTACATGATAAACCAAATTACGGGTGGTTCCGTGAATACCAGGACAGGTGGTTACGTTATAACCTCCAATGCATTGGGTATGGAAATCAGTCGTATGGCTATTCCATTTAGTAACATGTGTGGAAGTCGACCGTATGGTTATTCCATTTAAGTATGTTTATGTATCAAGTTACCTTTATATGTTATGTGTTATTTATATGGGTGATATTTTGGTTACAAAAGGGAAAGTAGTGATCTTTTATTCAGGAAGAGTATTTACTCCTTCATAAAGGTGAGTAGTATTACTTATGTTAAATTATTCATGGTTTACTTGCTGTTTTGAAAAAATAATGGTTTCCTTATTTGTGTATTCCTTAATGAGATTTTATGCTCATCTCAAGTCTTTGAAATGTTTTTCACAGGACATAAAGTGGAATAGGGTCAAGGATGGGATCAAGGAAAGTCATGCTGTCTAAACCATGGAACTGGAAATGACTTTTTTACCAGGAGTTTTTATTTTATGAAAAAAATGGAATATGAGTAGAAGTTTATACTTTTTAACTTTTGAGATGTAATAGTTATGGCCTAATTATCTAAAACTCGAAACATGAAATGATCCTCAATGTGAATTATTCATTTAATTCAAGATTAAGTAATGTTTTAAGGTTGGGTCCATATAGTTGGTATCAAAGGTCAGTTTAGATAACTTTAGGAGTTATAATTCTATTAAATTATTATCTGAAAATATTTTTTACACATTATGGTAAAATTGACATGATATAGCATTTGAAGATTACCATGTTGCTTCATCTAAGACATGTTTGTTCAGAATGTTTTTCCATAGAGGAAACAGGGAAGCAGTGCTAAGAAGGCATACAGAAGGAAATGACCTTCCAAATCAGCATCTTGAGATGGTCGAAATTGAAACTGAACTGTTTGTTGTAGTAATGGTGCAATTGACTCAAGAGATAAATCTTGGTGGTATCCATGAATGAGATCACCCAGATCACCCTCAGAGGAACATGTCAGTGGTGGAACATTTCATGAGGCAACATCCCCCATCATTCATAGGATCATCTGACCCTATGGTAGCTGAAGGGTGGATTAAAGCACTATAGAATATTTTTGATGTCATGGGGTGTTCATACAATCAAAAGGATAGTCTTGTTGTTTACCATTTTGATGGTGAAGTAGATTAGTGGTGATCGATGTTTAAAAATATCAGGGATGCTGATGAAATTGATGCTCTTGACTGGGATGAATTCAAAGGTATGTTCCTTGAGAAATATTTTCCTAAGGCTATTTGACTTAGGATGGAAAAACAATTCTTGGAATTGAGGCAAGAGGACGACTCAGTGACTGCTTATGAAGAGAAGTTCACTCGATTGGAAAGGTATGCTCCAAATTTTATCCGAGTCCTTGATAGTAAAATCAAACATTTTTACTCAGGATTAAAGCCATAATATCGAAGGGAATTAGCTTCTCGTGAGTTAAAAAGTTATGAAAATCATGTTCGATGTGCTGAGAAGGTGGAAATAGAGTTTTCCGATGATCATGTGTTCTTTGACATACAACATAATAAGAGGTCCAGTTGGAGGGAAAATGGAAATAATTCATCAAAGAAGCCCATAGGTAAGAAAACCAAATATCCATTATGTGAGAAGTGTGGTAAAATGAATCTTGAAGAATGTTTATCCAAGTCTGGAAAGTACTTTTGGTGTGGTAAGTCTGGTTATATTGCTCATAACTGTAAGGAAGATGGTCAAGCAGATAATGAAAAGCCTACAGTAAGACGTTTTAAGTGTAATGAAATGGGTCATTATGAAAATGAGTGTCTAATTAAGAACCCAACTGAGGGAAAGCAGCTAGTCTACAATCAGAAAGGGGTGGTGAAATCCTTTGCAACTACTTCAACAGATGTTGGGCCATCGAATGAAGTAGTATCAGGTACACTGTTTGTTTGTTCAGATTATGCCAATGTGTTGTTTGATTCAGGGTCTACACATTATTTAATTTATGAGAAGTTTTCTAGTAAATTAGGAATTACATATCAAGATATAAATCCTGAAATTATGGTAAAAACACCAGGGGGAAACATTGAGACAAAAAGAAATTATAAGAACATTCTTATCCTTGTGTGTGGAAAGAATCTACCAGCAAACCATATTGTTTTGCCTCTGGTAGAGTTTTATGTTATTTTGGGCATGGATTGGATTTCTATTTATCATGTTAAGATTGATTGTAGAGCTAAAGAGGTTTATTTTTAGAAATATTCTCAGTTTGTGTACAAGAATGAACCCTTACCTTTGATAACATATCGGGAAGCTGAGAAACTAGTAAACAATAGAAATGAATGTTACCTTGCACATATTGTTGAAAACAAAGGAACTATTTAGATTAATAATTTTCCAATGGTAAATGAGTATCTTGATGTTTTTCCTGATCAGTTGCCTAGTATTATACATGATCGGGAAGTTGAATTTACTATTGACTTAGTTCCTGATTCTAAGCCAATTTCAAAACCCCCTGATCGAATTGATCAAGTTGAACTTTTAGAGTTAAAGAAGCAATTTCAGGAGTTATTAGAGAAATGTTTCATTCGACCTAGCACATCACCGTGGGGTGCTCCTATCTTTTTTGTTAAAAAGAAAGATTGTTCAATCAGACTTTGCATTGATTATAGAGCATTGAATAAAATCACTATTAAGAACAAGTATCCTTTGAATCATATTGATGATTTGTTTGATCAGCTCTAGGGAGCTCAGTATTTTTCAAAGATTGACTTGAGGTCGGGGTACCATCAGTTGAAAGTAAAATAAGAAGACGTTCCAAAGACTACCTTTCATACTAGATATGGCCATTATGAATTTATATTTATGCCTTTTGGGTTAACCAATGCACCTGCTGTATTCATGGATCTAATGAATATAATTTTTCATGACTTCTTTGATAAGTTTGTGGTTGTGTTCATTGATGATATTTTGGTTTATTCCAAAAGTAAAGAGGAACATGAAAGTCATTTAAGGGTTGTATTGAAAACCTTAAAAGAAAAGAAACTATATGGAAAATTCAGTAAGTGTGAGTTTTTGTTACAACAAATATATTTCCTTGGTCACATTGTTTCAAAAAATGGCATAACTGTTGATCCTACTAAAACAAAATTTGTTGAAGGATGACCAAGACCCACAAATATAATCGAGATCCGTAATTTTCTTTGTTTGGTAGGTTATTACCGGAGGTTTGTTGAAAATTTTTCACGGTTATCTAGTCTAATGTCTAAGTTAACTCAAAAAGGTGTTAGGAACATTTGGATAAAAGAATGTGATGACTTTTTTCAGGAATTTAAAAGAAGATTGGTGAATGCTCTAGTTTTGGAAATGCCTTCTAGAAAAGGTGAGTTTGTTATCTGTAGCGATTCTTTGTTGAAAGTAATTGGTTGTGTCCTTATGCAGAATGAATAGGTAATTGCTTATGCTTCAGGTCAATTGAAAACTCATGAGTTAAATTACCCTACACATGATTTAGAATTAGCTGCTGTTGTTTTTGCTTTAAAATTTTGGAGGCATAATTTGTATGGTGTAAAGTGTGAAATATATAATGATCAGAAAAGTTTAATGTATATATTCACTCAGGAATAATTGAATATGAGAAAGAGGAGATGGCTGGAATTAATCAAGGATTACGATTGTACAATTCATTACCTCTCCGGAAAAGAAAATAATGTGGATGATGCTTTGAGTCAAAAAAGTAATGCTTCATTAACCATGCTAAGTTTGAAATGAGATCCTTTGGTTTTTGATTTAATGAACTTTGGAATAGAAGTTGTTGGTGCAAGAAGTTCTTCTATTTTGTTTCAAGTGTCAGTGAGATCATCTCTATCAGACAGAATTAAGCAAGCGCAAAAGAAAGACAGTAAGTTGCAGAAAAAGGTAGAGCTGGTTTAGAAGGGTAAGTTTCCTGAATTCAACATTGATAATGATTGTATTTTGAGATTTGGGAAGAGATTGTGTGTGCCTTGTGTTTCACAGTTAAATAATGAGTTTTTATGTGAGGCTTATAGTTCCACATTTTCAGTTCATCCGGGCAGTACTAAGATGTACATAGATCTGTGGGAGTATTAATGGTGGGATGGAATGAAAAGAGATATTGATGATTTTACTGTGAAGTGTTTTAATTGTTAGTAGGATAAAGTAGAACATAAGTTATTGAAAGGGACGCTTCAGTCTTTATCGGTTCCAGAGTGAAAATGGGAAAATATATCCATGGACTTCATTGTGGGATTACCAAAGACATCTTGAGGTAATAATGCAATATGGTTTTTTGTTGATTGATGGACTAAATCTTATCATTTCCTTCCTATTCAAGATACATTCTATCTAGATCATTTTTATCGGTTGTATGTTAAATAGATAGTCCAGTTACAGGGAGTTACCCTCTCCATTGTATCTGATCATGATCCTAGGTTTACTTCCAACTTTTGGAAATGCCTTTATAAGTTTTTGGGTACTGAATTAAATTTTAGTACAGATTTTCATCCTCAATAAGATGGGCAGTCAGAACGAACAATTCAGAACTTGGAGGATATGTTATGTGCTTGCACGATGGATTACCAGGGAATTTGGGACCAACATCTTTCTTTGGTTGAATTTTCTTATAATAACAGTTTTCAATCCAGTATACAGATGACTCCATTTGAGGCATTATATGGTAAAGGGTGTCGAACTCCAGCTTTTTGGGATGAAGTAGGGGAAAGGAAGCTGATGGGACTAGAATTGGTAGAAGAGATGGCAGAAGAAGTTCAGTTGATTCAGAAGCACATGAGAACAGCTTTGAGTCAGTAGAAAAGTTATGCGGATAACCAGAGGAATGATCTTTCTTTTGAGGTAGGTGATCATGTTTTCTCAAAGTTTCTCCATGGAAAAGTCTGATGCGTTTTGGAAAGAAAGGAAAGCTGAGTTCGAGGTTCAATGGACCTTATGAAATCCTAGAGAAGGTTGGATCAGTTTCATATAGATTGGAATTACCTCCAAGTTTGTCCCAGGTACACAATGTTTTTCATGTTTCAATGTTGGGAAAACATATGCCAGATCCATCTCATGTTTTGAGTCCAGAGGTAGTTCAGCTGGAAGAGAATCTATCTTATGAGGAACAAATGGTCCAGATTCTTGACCACAGGGAGTAAGTGTTTTGGAATAAGTTTATTCATAAAGTAAAGGTTCTATGGGAAAACTATATAGTAGAAGAGGCAAGATGGGAATTTGAAAATGCAATGAGGGATAAATACCCCCACTTATTTGATAAGTAAATTAATTGCGGGGATGAAATTTCCTAAAGGGGGGAAGTATGTAACATCCCAAGTAAGTAAAGAATAATATATTTTTATATCTATGTCTATTTATGAATTAGATAGTGTTTTAGAGGCTTAAAATGAGAATAAATCCAATCTTAAGCATAGAATACTCTAATATTTTTAAAAGATTGTTTTACCACCTTTTGATGGAGAACCATTTTTAAATACCTATTTTGACAATATTATAAGCTATATTTGTCAAAATAAAATTATTATTTATAATTGGGACATTGAAATTTACTTTGGATAAATTTTTTGTATTTTTATGACAATGTTCATTTTTTAATGAATAGTGAAAAATACTGCATTTTACTTCAAAAATGCTTTTTCATCTAATTTAATTATATGGTTATATTATCTTTTTAATAGGTTTTAAAGTTTAATTAGAATATATTTTTACCATTTAATCCAATGGTGGTCATTATAATAAATTTCACTTTTGAAAATGGACATAAACAAGTATCAATATTTTGATAGATATTGTTTCTTAAAAACACACTATTTGTTTTGACAATGAGAATTATTTTTAAATTAATTACTGCAATTTCTGTATTTGAAATTTGGAAAAATGGATTCCATATTTGGAATCATAAGGAACAATTTATTTAATTAAGACTTTTTTGTTTTTGGACATTATGAATAGTAACGACGAAAATTATCTTTAATTATCGTGATTAATTAGTAACCGGGTAGTTAATGGTAATAAAATAATATCGTAATAATATAAAATAACCCAAAAATGTGTCCAAATATTCTTTTTGGAGTCATTTCCTACCATGTGAAGTTTTTTACCGAACTTGAGGGCCCATGGAGTCACATGGATGTAATAGTGACATTTATGACATTATTTTTAAAAAGAAGAGAAATATAACAAAAGGTTTGTATATCCAAATTAAAACAATTTTAATTTTGTTTACATGAATGATATCTTAGACTATAAATAGTCATTTTAAATATAAAAATATTTCCTACATCATGGTATTTTTTTTAAAAATTTTTAGGCATTAAATAAATAAATGTATTTATGACACCATGATGATGCAGTGATTACCTCATTAATGAACGATTTAAATAAAATGAAAAGATAAGGTAAAATATAATAATTAAACTTGTCAAAAACCTATTTTATGGGTGTATTTAGAACCCTTATCACCTTATCCTAGAAATATATCACTGTGGGACCTTTAAAATCCGAAAACCTTTTTATAATAAAGTAACATTTCAAGACTTTCCAAAACTGACCCTCCTCCCTCTTATAAAAGGCCCCCACCTCTACCCCATTACCCAAAACTATCAATACATTGGATCATAAAAACTATTCTCATATTATCTCTCCACATCCCTCTCTTACTCCTAGAAGCCTCACTTTGGGTAGAAGTCTTCCCAAGGAAGCCTTTGGCTCAAATCAAAAAGAGTTACCCAATTTAGAGGTAATGTCTTCTCTCGAGTTTCTTCCTTTTATTTTCCTTCTTCACCAACCAAAATTTTATTATTATTTGATCCCATAATAACACCAGTATCCTCAATATACTAGGATGTTGTTATGACAAGGATTATACCTACACTCACACACACCCCCGTCTAATGGTTAAAGAACATATTGTTTCTGCGGATGGTGAATTATTGCCTCACGAAACGAAGATTGTTCAATCTTCTTTTAACACCTATCATGGTGGCCATTCAGATGTCACTGTATTTATATATGATATATATTATGTTTATGTTTTCTTTATGCATCTGTATTTTTTTTATATATATCAATCCTTTATGTTTTCCATTATGTGTAAACACAATAATTTCATTTGAGGAAGTGCGGACTACTGCCCCCTCAAAATGATATGACTCATTCATACCATATGTGGTATATATAAAGGATAGGTTTAATGATATTATATATGATACAATACTAGATTTATAATACTACTATGTATCATTATGATTTAATTCCATTAAATTTGAAATAGAAATGGAAGTAGCGTTCATGCGTACGTACGACTTACCATCTCCATGAACGATGCATTTCATTTCTTACCTCTAAATGTTATGTACTATTATAAATACATGTATATGCTAGATATATATGATATATATGATATCCAAATCATGAATATCATTCTGTATATAAAGAACCTTTGACCACATGATCAAAATGTAATTATAAGAAGTCCATTTTTGACTTAAGTACCAAATATTAGCAATACAAACATTATTAACTTAAATGATTACATAATGTTTATAACATGAAAATAAGTGATATAAAAAGAATAATAAACTTGAAAATGGTTATTAAGAAAGTATAAATTAACTTTACTTTATTATTCAGGAGATTAAAGAATGATCGAGTCAAGCCGGACATGAGGTAAGTGACTTCGTCTCAATCTCCTTTCATTGAGGCATATTTTGTTTTAATACAAGACTTTTTTTATACAATGTATAAACATATTTGAATTTTAATTTCATTCACAGGGAACCTTTTTCTATGAAGCGTTTTACTAAACAACAAAAAGGAATGTTTCTTTTAACGTACACGGTGACAACGACCTTTCCACCGCCGAGAGTATTATTTGATCATTGGCTTCCTCAACAAGTCGTAATGTTTTTAAAAGAAAATAAATACCATATACTATATTATGTATTTTGGTATTGAAAATGGTTTTCATAATTGATTTTTTATGTCAATATATTCAAGTGATATATTGTGATTGAAATGTGGAAATGTTTTCTTTCCTTTATATTTGTTTTATGTCTTATGATTTTATAATGGTACATGGACATTTGACGAGTGGTTATGTGATAAACCAAATGACGGGTGGTGCCGCGAATACCAGGACAGCTGGTTACGTTATAACCTCCAATGCATTGGGTATGGAAGTCGGCCGTATGGCTATTCCATTTAGTGACATGTGTGGAAGTCGACCGTATGGTTATTCCATTTAAGTATGTTTATGTTCCAAGTTACCTTTTATATGTTATGTATTCTTTATATGGGTAACATTTTGGTTACAAAAGGTTAAGTAGTGATCTTTTATTCAGTGAAGAGTATTTAATCCTTCATAAAGGTGAAAAGTATTACTTATGTTAAAGTATTCATGGTTTACTTGTTGTTTTGAAAAACTAATAGTTTCCTTCTTTGTGTATCCCTTACTGAGCTTTTTATTCTCATCCCATGTTTTTGAAATGTTTTTCACAAGACATAAAGTGGAATTGGGTCAAGGATGGGATCAAAGAAAGTCATGCTCTCTAAAGCATGGAACTAGACATGACTTTTTTACCAAGAGTTTTTATTTTATGAAAAAATGGAATCTGAGTAGAAGTGTCTACTTTGCATCTTTTGAGATGTAATAGTTATGGCCTAATTATCTAAAACTATAAACCTGAAAAGACCCTTAATGTGAATTATTCATTTAATTCAAGATTAAGTAATTTTTTAATGCTCGGTCCTTATATGGATGTAGGTTCAAGAATAGGTAATCACCCTAGGATGTGATGGACGAGGAATGGGATTGGATGGAGGTGGATGGAGTGACAGAACCAAACTTAGATGGTATAGGGGTGAGATCTATGGGTGTAGGTAGAGAATTCAACACTGGATTCTTGGGTGGTGGAGGAGTTTCATCACATTTGTCTTTACACTTAACAATATTGGTTTAAGGAATTACAAAGTGAGGTAGTGATAAGGGGTAGATTGGAAGGTTCAGAAGGATCAGGATTAGAGGGAGGAGGATGGTGGTAGTGGTGTAAGAGCTCACATAGGAGGCTGGAGTTAATGGGAGGATTGTGAGGGAGAAAACTCATGTGGGGTATGGGGGCTCAGTCATGAACCTTAGCATCATAGATTTTAGAGCCATACCAAAATTTTCAAATCATGTAAATAATAAATGATGTTAAAATGTTGAAAGGTAATATTTTTTAACCTCTGACATTTTTATGTCATGTGAATTTTATACACCATGGATTTTTCATTTTTTAATGTTAAATCAACTCTAAACCTTATCCAACATTATTGAACCTTCCCAATTTTTAGGAAATCTAATCTAACCTGTTAAACCTATATGGGGATTTCTCCTAGTTAGTGCTTCATTTATTTTCGAGATAAATATATCATCTTAACTAAGAGGTAGGGTCTCTTTATTTTCTTTTTTGGTCATATAATCATCTTTCTCATCAGTAATAATGATAGATTACCAATCTAATGACTCACTACATTGTTTGGAATATTTCACAATGTCGAATACAGATTGATCATTTCCAACTTTTAATATCAAACTTCATTGATTTACATCAATCAACACCTTCCAAGTGGCAAGAAATGGTATCCCTAAAATAATGGGGACATCTCATTGTTCCTCCATATCTATGATAAAGAAATCAGTTGGAAATATTCACTTAACAAGCTTCACTAAAATGTTCTCAATAAGTCCTCTTGTGTACTTGACTTATAAGTCATTCAATTTAAGTTAAAATATTGTTGGTTTCAATTATTTGAGCCCCAACTTCCAGAAGAAACTCATGGGATTGAGATTGATACTTGATATAAGATCAAACAGGACTCTTCCAAAAATGGATAGTATAGGGAATATAGAAACTTTTGGGTTCTCACATATTTGGTGGAAGCTTCCACTAAAAAAATGTGGAGGTTTTTTTCATTTAAGGAGAAAAATAAAAGGTATTCCATTTTACTCTTACTAGAAAAAATTATTTAATTTTTTTTTTCATAATAAGGAATTTGAGACATCTCTTCCTCAAAGGAAATGTTGATGTTTAATTGTTTAAACATATCTAAAAAAATTTATATTTCCCCTCAATTTCTCATTATTTCATCCTCTCTGGAAAGGGTAGAGGGGGTTCATAAAGTGTCAGTGACACATAGAATTATTCCGTTTCAGGTTTATATTCTACGAGATCTTTTATAGTTGGATATGAATCTAGATTTTGTTATTTATTAGACTTATTTATTCTATCAACATCATTATTTTTAATTATTGTCATACATTTTTCATGTTCTTAAAGCTTCTCTTTCTCACCTATACATTGATGGTAGAATTACATTATTCTTCCACTCCTAAGAATCACATGCTTATCATACTCTCTCAGATGTTTCTTAGTATTTATGTGTAACATACTTAGTAATCGATCTAATAGTGTTTTAGAGATTTCCCACTTGGTGCTCAAGGTTCCCTAGGAAAGTAATTTGGTTTTGAATTTTAGTTTCTTAGGAAGTTAGCCTCTAATATTATTTCTACATGAAGGCAATGAGTATGTTCTTAGGATTTGATTGTAGAGGTGGGGATTGTTGATGATGCCTTGTAGGAGCTTGCTAAAAATACTATTTTTGAGATCTTGGGGGAAAATTTTGTTGTTAAAATTATCATTAATGTTTAGGATCTAGATTTTTTTGTGGGTACCCTGGTGGTCTTTGATTTTGTGGTGGTGTTTAACCACTTATTTATTGATAGTAACCTTGATTTGGTTGTTTGAGGCTGCTGAGCCAACCTATATTGATAATTATACTACTGATATTGTTGGGGTTGTTGAAACTATTGATTTTTTATTCCAATTTACATAATTAAAATATTGACTTTAAGGTTCTTGCATACCTTCCCTGCAGTCCTGATATGGGTGCGTGCCTCTGTACATTTCACAATCTTGGATCTCCATGGCAGAGGAAGAATGTGGCAGTGGTGTAATAGGTAGCTGAAAAATTTAAAACTTCGGTATAAGGGATTCAACTCGGGTTTCTAGGCCGGTGTTCTCTTCCATATGACTAATTCTACATCGAGGTGGTCCTCTATCACCCTTCCACTAACCGACATTGTGGGAAATCTCATCTAAAGTGATATGTTGATTTCTCACATCTTGGGAATAATCCTTCTATGAGCAGTAGAATCCATAACTTTGCGAGCAGCTGGTTCCATCCCTTGATAAAACTTATTCAACTGTAGTGAAACATCGAGTCCATAATGTGGGATTTTATGGGTCATCTATTTAAAATGATCCCATGCTTCCCAAATTGATTCTCCATACACCAAGGTGAGGTTTTGGATTTTATTCCCTAGCTTCCATATTCTTATTTTTTGGAAGTATTTATCTAATAACTTCTTTTCTAAATCATCCAAAGTCCTGATAGACTTGGGATCTTTTATTTTGATCCAATCCTTGGCTCTATAGGTAATGACTTGATTTATGATAACATTAAATGATATACATTGATTGAAAAAGTTTTCACAAACTTATAACAAATTGTAAATGTCATCATGGGGGTCTTATCTTTGAATTCCACTAAATTTCACCATGTCCTAAATCATATGGATGAGTCTAGGTTTAATTTTGAATGAATGCGATTGGATAAGATGTTGTATAATGCCGTTTGTAGTACCACTGATCGATGAAAAGCTGTAGTCCATGATGGTTCACTTCCACGGTGCTGGTCACCCTCCTTGATGTTTATGAGGGGCATATTGAAGGTTTTGGGGGTTAGGTGGTGCAAGATTGCTGAGTTCAAGCATATCTAATTTTTAGAATGTATCTAGATATCTCTCAATATCAGGATCAAATCTAAGCAGTTCCTGAGTGTTAAGGCTCCATGAATGAGTCAAAGGGCCTGGATACATGCACCAAGACAAAGAAGAGTGGAAAAAGGTACTGGTTATTATGCAAACAAATTTAAGAAATAAAAATCAGGAAAAATATGGGTGGGGTAATCCAAGGTTTGCACCAAAGGTTACAATACCAAGTAAAAAAACCTACCTAGCGATGGAACCAAAATTTGAATGGCCATGCGGTGTTCTTGGTTTCACATAGGTATTGATCAAATTATAATTTATAACATCGCAAGACACTCTTAGAAACTAAGGTGTAACACATTGGAAAATTATGGTCAAACCCATAGAGACTAGCTTCTTGACATGAAACCTAGTGATTAGAACATTGAATTATGATTCCTCAAAATCACTATTAGGTTTGGTTTCACTAAAACTACATATCTTGGGTTTTAATTCAAATAGAAATAAGGGATCAAGGTCAATTTAAGGGTTTTTGAAATAGATAATAATAAATCTAGTTTGTGATTGACCTATGGATTAGGTCTTGAAGTAGTGTAAAGGTCACCAATTGGTTTTGGTCCAACCAACTAAATCTACCTTAGATGAAAACTACTCTATGGTATAGAGATAGCCAACAACATAGGTAAAATAAGCTTGACTTCAAGACAAAAAGTATCACAAGATATTGTTCATTGCTTGCTCAACTCTGACTAGGTTAGGGCCCTTCAATTAAACTTCCCATGATCAAGGTTTTTCAAAAAATGGTTTAAACAATTGTTTTTAACTTTATTATTAGCCACAAGGTTACCATGTTTTGATTTAGAGATTAATTATATTTAAACACACCCTAATTCTAGACCCCTAACCATATTTGGGTTTTCTATAGATGATGGTATTGATAGTAATTGAGGAAACAAGAAACATGATCGACATAACAATTAAACAATTTAAAATAGTTCAGTCCATAGTTGAGACCATATAAAATCAACCAATTACTTACATAAAAAAATGAACAATTATGAACATAGAAACAAATGAAGTTTAATGACAATCAAAATTGGATTTCAATGTAAAAAAATAATAAACAATGATAGAGTCTTAGAATGGTAAGAAATATAAATATAATGATTAAAATGGGAAAATAATCTAATTTAAATAAGTTTGCAAGAAAACAAAAAAGAAATGAAGTAGAAATGAATTTTTTTGGCCCCTATCCTAAGATCTCTGTCCATTGGATGGGTGCCTGTATATATATAATTGGGATTTTTATGAAATATAAATTATTAATGTTGTGTAACTTCTTTAAATTACTCATATTCTAAAACTTTAACAATGTGAAAGTGGATTTTACATTATATACATAAGATCTACAAAGGTATCCGAAGATCTTTGATCTCTTGGATTTCAAAACTTATATTATCAACGAGATATAGATTTCAAACATTTAACATTTTGAAATTCATTCACGCCATTTACTTCATCAAGTATTAGATTCTAAATATTTTATGTCATGTAATATCTTCATGCCATGTACTTTGGATTCAAATCATGTAAATTTGGTTCATGTCTTGTAAATTGTTTCATGGGCTTGCCTATGTTCTGCTCGAGGAATAAACATTATGAATCTATGTTTCACGACATGTAATTTTTAACTTTCTTTTTTTCCCCATAATTTCTTTCTTTGATTCTTGAGTTCACATTCCCAAAAAAAACCAAAACCCTATGTATTATCAAATAATACATGATAAAATCTTAAATAAATGTATCCAATATATATATATATATATATATGAATTCATCTTATTAGAATCCCATAGAAATGTTTCATTAGGTTGACCACTACATTATAATATATCTCATGGATTCAACTTGGAAATTTAGTAAGACTCATGATGGTGGACTTGTACTTCCTCATGTGATTGCCTAAACTATAAAGTCTATCTACCTACCATTGTAGAGATAATCCTCACATGAATTGTTGTGACTCCTTGCAGATGCTATGCACTCGCTTTCCTCTACCGTTCCTTTGGTAGTGCCTCCCAATTTCTTATCTAGCCACCCTTCAGGGAAGTTAAGATGATTTTTTCTAGTTGAGGACCAACCTAGGTGTTGGCCTATATCTTTTACCAAAAAACATAATAAAAAGATAAAAATATAAACACCCATAATATTTTTTAGAATTTATTTAAAAACATAATTTTATTTTCTTTTTCCACCATTGTATTTTATTCATTAATTACCCACAAAATTAGCACTTCAATAAATTAATGGGTATTAAACATTTAAAATTAATAAATTCTATTAAAATTTTTTCATATAAAAATTATGGAAATAAAATATCAACATCACTTTTATAAAACTAGTACTGATGATCAGGATTACTAACACCTAATGTTAAAAAGAGATTATAATAATCTAATACATGAAGATAATTTTTATTAATGAATAGTATAAACAGAATGTATAAAAATAATGTTATAAAATTGGTAATTAATTTTTTTATCTTTATGATACAGGAGGTTAAAAAACATTCATGTAAATCAAAGGTACAAGTAAGGGACATGTTAACTCAAAATCATTTTATTAAGTTATATAATTTTTTATTGATCATTATTTTTACAATACTAGCGATTTTGAATGGTTTTATCTCTTTATTTATAGGTAAAATGATTTTTGATACAAATAAACTATAACATCCCGGATCCAAATGCCACAGAACTGGTGCTCTATACATAGTTGGTGACACGGCCTTAAGTGCATTTCCTCAAACGTTAGAGGTTGCCAACTAGCAGCGAGGGCCTAGGGTGTCATAGTGGAGAAGATATGTCCTCAATTGTACAATGTAACAGATCGAATAAATAATATAAAATAATAGAAGCATTAAATACTATACAACTAAATCAAACAAGAGGAGAATGATAATAAATATAACTAGAATTCAGAACATACAAAATATTATGTTTCCTATCACATGTTCTAAGAAAGAATCCAAAATAGGATACACTGTATTTAGATACAAATTACAATACCAAGTTATAGAAATATAAAAAGAAAACTCAGAAGCATCACAAGACTTGGCTTGGTCCCATGATATCCTACTCTTAAATAGAAAATCAAGTACCTGTAGAAGTGTTCTTTCCCTTATTGACACCTAAAACAATATAATATGTTTGGGACCAAAAGCATGACCCAAATAGGGTGTGAGAAATAAATCCCAACCGGAAACCACCCAAGATTTGTGCATATCTATCAGTGAGTATATGAAATAGGTAGTATACAAAAAATAAAAGCAATAAACTAGGAAGTACTCAAAAGTAAATAATCCTACAAGTCCTGTTTCCATTTATATTAAATTCATGTTCATTAAAAAATTTGATTACATTGAATTGTAAACATCTTGAGATCCATCCTTAGACCAACAATTCCTCAGCTCAAGTAAGAAAAACAGATGTCTTGAAATACCATCTAAACATTTATAAATGAAGACCAAATCAAAGATTGTGATTTGGCTTGGCAGACGTGTCATAAGGGTTTCCACAAGATATTTAGTTCATAACCTCACCCACAGGCATAGAAAAAACCTTCCTGCAGGCATAACACAACCCTACACTTAGTCATAACCAATCCTCTCCCATAGGCATAACCAATCCCCACCCACTGGCTTAAAAAATCCTCACCCCATAGGCATGACACAACATCACCTGCAGGCATAACACCACCTCACCCGCAGTTATAGCACAATATCTCCTGTATACATAACACATAACATGGGAACATGTAGATTAAACTGTTACATGGAAAAAATTGATCAACTCACATGGTAAATTAATAATACAATCCTAACATATAATCTAACAACTATAAGGATTAACAATTTATTATCTCAAATGGGTAAACATTTAATTAACCAAAATTCATTTTAAACAACCCTTAAAATAAAAAAAAGGCATGCCTGAAGGCATCCTAGGAGGAAATGGAAAAATATTGGTTATCTAGGGGAAACACACCCACATGGCGTCCCTTAATCTAACCCAATAACCTCAACATGCTTGAATTTGTATAATTAATCACCTAAACATATTTAGGCACAAAAACAGGTCAAATTCTCAACAAAGAGACACTATAAAATGGGTGTGTGAAACTTCAGTACATATAAACCACTCGATAATTAGTTAAAGGCACAATAATACCTACCTCATAGTCATATAGATCTCCTCATCCAACATCAGCTTCTAATTCGACCTAGAACGGGGTAGATCTACAAAACAAGCATAAATTCTTAGTCTTTGGTAACTACGTTGAGAGGAGAAATCACAAGAAACAGATCAAGAGGAATAAAGAGAATACCTAGGGGATTCTAACACACTTGAAGGTGTCTAGATCGAATTTCATACATAGAAACGAGAGCCAAAATGGTCCTCTAGCATAGCTGTTGAAAAAATCCCACAGGTGAAGTTCTTTATGTTTTTATTGAAAATTAGGCAACTACCACTTTATAAAAAAACCCAATGGGAAAGTACATTATGTGTAGGTACACGAAGGTTACCCTAAGTAAACATCATGTACCTAGACTAAATCCATTTTTCTACATTTTCTCCCCTTCATTCCCAATAACAACCCAACCGAACCATGACCCAACTTAGGGATTAATCTAAAAATCAAGTTAAACAACATTTACACCCAAAAAAATATCTGTACCTCAAGAAAGACCTGAGATCTTACAAACTTTCCCCCTTAAATAAATTCATCCTTGAATTTCCTTTCCAATGGTGGTGAAGAAACATCAGAGAATAACTACTGCCATTGATCATATACACCGACCTCCCTCTCCCAGGTGTCATCATGAACTCATCCATTCTTCCATATAACCCATACTAGAGGATATGACTGACCTTAGAGAACCTTAGTTCTCCTGTTAATGATACAAATCATATTCTCCTCAAAGGACACATCAACCTAAATCTCAACCTCCTTTGGTTGAAAAACATGAGACATGTATGAATGATAGCGACGCAACTAAGATATGTGGAAGACGCCATGAATGGCTTGGTACCTCCTAGGTAACTACAACCGATAGGTAACCAACCCAACTATCTCTAAAATATAAAACAGACCAACATATCATGGTGAAACTTTACCCTATCTCTTAATCCTCCTGTGACCCAATCTCAATGAAAGACACAATAAAAACTGATCCCCAACCTCAAAATCTAGTGGTTTCCCGCAGAGATTGGCATGAGATTTCTGATGAAACTGTGCAGTAGCCGTCCGATTTTGAATCAACTAGACCTATTCAGAAGTCTCCTACACAAGATGTTGTCTCATTAAGGATTCCTCACCCACCTTCAGTCATCACATGGGTGATTTTCATGGCCTACCATATAAATCCTATTAAGGTGTCATATCTATAGTCACCTAGAAACTGTTTTTGTAGTCAATTTAAACCAGGTGGATATGCTTCTCCCAAGAGCCCCCAAAGTCTAGGACTCATGATCATAGTATTTACTCTAGTACTTGTATCATACTTTCTAACTAGCCATCAGTCTAAGGGTGGTATTCTATACTTAGAATCCCTGGTATAACCAACAACCTCTGAAAATTTTTCTAGAGATGAGATTTAAAGATGGCGTTCCTATCTGAAATGATAGAATAAGGGACCCCTTGAAGTCATACCACCTCATAAATATATAGCTTCCCAAGCTCATAAACACAGAAGGTCTCCTTTATTGATAAGAAGTTATTGAACTTCGTAACTCTATCAACCCCCACCCACATAACATCATTACCTATAGGTGACCTCAGTAACCTAGGCACAAAATCCATCGTGACATCATCCCATTTCCACTTTGGAATAGGTAACTACTGTAAAAGCCCTGCTGGATACTGATGTTCTACCTTCACCGGCTAACAGGTGGAGCACCTCGTAACAAAACCAGCCACCACTCTCTTAATACCTGACCACTATCACTTACAACGCAAGTCACGATACATCTTGGTAAATCCAGGATGCACTACCCAAGATGAAGCCTGAAACTCCCAAATTAACTCCTCATGTATGTGCACTGGAACCCAGACATGTCCATTTATACACAAGATACCATCATCACCTACCGTCTAACCAAGAGGTGGATCCTCACCTACTACACTCTCTCACAGGACTAGTCCCTCATAATATGATAGTTGCCTTATCCTCAGTTTGTCAAGGAGGGTAAAAGTCACAGCTAAAGAAGAAAGTAAAGTCTATCCTTGACTGTCGTGCACCTCCAAATTCATCTCATAGAACAAGGAAATAATCCGCCACTCACCACTGGCCCCTTGCACTACCTATATCTTATTTCTCCTGATCAATGCATCAGTCACTACATTTCCTTTCTCAAGTGTATAGGCAAGCTCAAAATCAAAATACTGAAGGTATTCCACCCACCTTCGCTACCTCAAATTCAAGTCATGCTGAGTAAATATGTATTTGAGGATTTTTTGTTCTGTGTACACCACAAAATTCTCTCAAAGTATATAGTTTCTCCAACAGAACAATGCATGTACAAAAACAGCTAACTCTAAATCGTTCATTGGGTAATTACTCTCATGAGGCCTCAACTACCGAGACCCCTATGCCCCGACTCGATATCCCTACATCAGAACTACCCATATACTAATGCATGAAGTGTCATTGTAGATTGTATAACTCTTATACTACTCTAGTAGAATCATGAATGGTGCTGATATCAGTCTCCCATTCATATTCTGAAAGGCTGTCTCACAAGTATCCTACCACACAAACTTCACACCCTTATTAATCAATCCCATCAATGAAACTACTAAGAATGAGAAGTCCTGTATAAAATGCATGTAGTACCTAGATATCCCTAAGAAACTCTATATGTCAAACACATCATTAGGATATTCCTAGGAAACTACTGACCTCAGCTTCTCTGGGTCCACTGACACTTCTGTCTCTGAGTTAATGTGACCTAGGAAGTGAATATTTTCCATCCAAAATTGGCACTTTGTGATCATAGCATATAACTAATGCTCTCTCAGTGTATTAAAAATGATCTCAAGATAGTTGGTATGGTCATGTAAATTGTGAGAATACAACAAGATATCACCCATGAAAACCACCACAAAAGAATCCAAGTAAGGATGGAACCCTCAGTTTATTAGTGCCATGAAAATAGCTGGTGTGTTCATGAGACCGAATGACATAACCATATACTCATATAGACTATACCTACTACGAAACACAATACAAGGTATGTATGTAGGTCGAACAAGTAACTTGTGATATCCTGAACTCAAGTATGTTTTCAAGAACACCAGGCCTACTCAAAGCTGATTAAACATCTCATCTATCCGTGGAAAGGGATATCATTTTTTAACCGTCAGCTAGTTCAGTTTTTGATTGTCCACACATAGCCTAAGGGTACCATCCTCCTTTTTCACAAAAATGATCAATGAACCCCTTGGGGTAGTACTGAGTAAGATAGAACCCTTTACCTATAAATCCTCTAGCTACCTCTTGAGAACCTAGAGCTCCATCATAGCCATCCTATAAGAAGGAATGGATACCGGTGCATCTTCTGATAGTATATCAATTGTGAACTCCACCTCTCTCATCAGAGGTAACTCTAAAATGTCATCTAGGAAAAAATTCCTAAAATGAACAACCATTGGAGGGAAATCTATCTGAGATGTCCCCTAGTCATCCAGATATAGACTCACAATATGGGTTGTTATTCCACCCAACCCACGATGCTGGGGTCTAGCTCTGCCCATCTAGACATCCCATTTGCCTTTGTGTAGAAACAATCCACCCTCTGGTGACGTAAAACTCCCCTTACAACAATAGAAATCGATAAATGATTGAAAAGGAATCAACTAGACCATTCTGAGATTGACATAAAAGTCTGTCATATCAAATAAATATAGATCTTATAGGAAGTTAAACCCACCAAACTCAAGGGGGAACTCCTTACACTGATGCACACCTGTCATTATTATCCCTAATGGAGTGTTTAGAATCATAACATCATCTGGAGAGAAAATATAGAGCCAAAGTATCTCTATAATGGGAACAGATATAAAACTATGTGAATCCCCTATATCAAAGAGTGCAGAAGATAAAATAGAGGTGACTACAATATTACCTCTGATAGTAGAGGGTATGTGATCTTTCTCTTGTTGGGTCTATTGCACTGCATAGGTTTGACTGATACTATGACCCTGCAACACTACCTAGATACCCTAAGCTGATCCACCCTCCTATAGCTGAAACCCTAGGGTTTGGCTACCACTTCCATTACCACCACCTCGGCCTGAACACCCTGATGCACCCCAACTAACAGTCTAATGAGAATCCAATGACCTTTCTAATGAACATGGAGTTGGTGAAGAACCTCTCTCAATAGATGCTGGTGTAAACTCCCCATAGAAGCATTGTTGATGGCCTATCTTTCCACAACCTTGGCACTCGACTAGGTCCATCAGACACTGTGGTATCATATGCCCAGCTCTGCCACATTGGTAGAACCTCACTTGACTAATAAAATAAATGTTATGTCTGCCCATATCACCAAATATCCATTCAAGTCTTCTTGCTTTCAGTCACGATAGTACCAGATCTCAATGCCAAACCGACATGGTTCGCACTTACATATTTCCACAGATTATGCTCAATAATTAGCTCATGATTCATGATGGAATATACAGAAGGACACCTGAAAATGTTCACATGTGATAAGATGTCATACCTAAGACAATCCTAGAATTTCCTTACCCTTGATTTCTCATAACCCATCAGAATAGGTGCGAATCTCTGAAGCTCAGTGAAATGGGAAGAGTAGTTCGTCACTGAAATAGATCCCTTCTACAGATGCATGAACTCCTGGGCTCTATCGACCCTCAACATCTCAGGAAAATAGTAGTCATATAATTCCGTCTAAAAATCTCCCCATTCCATGTCTTGATGATGCTATGTTTGAGTGGTAACATCCCACCACCTCTTGGAGGAATCACACAACATATAAGCTGTGATCTTGACCCTCCTATGAGGAGGAATCTCCAGATACTCGAAGATAAAATTATTGGATTCCAACCACGACTCTGTAGTCTGTGGTCCACCATCCCCTAAAAACATAGGTGGGTGTTTCTATTAGAATACTTGTGTCAGTTTTGCAATAGATGTGGCAGGATGAGGTACTCCCTGGATGGTCTTCATAAACCTCATGAAGCCCTCACAAAACTTTGCATTCTAACCTATGTATGGTATAATAGTTGGTGCCACAACAAACACATCAAGATAATCCTCTGGTAGCTCATGGACTACCACCTCTAGGGTATGATCATTTCCACTTTCCTGGCATACAAATTGATGTTGTCTTGGTGGAATGACTCTGCATGATCAAGCACACACCTTGATTCATGTTTATTGTCAAGGTTTTCCGTTCAAGAGTGAAAAATACAAAAAATAAGAGACCCTCAAAGGTAACAAAGAGGAGTACATGGCATAACAAACCCACACACAACATGTACCCTAAAGCATTCACATGGTCATGTTTTCTCATCGACCAGGGCATGTAGACACCCCTGGTACATGGCGTGTTAGTCGTTTTTCTGAACAAAATGTACCTAAATATCCCCCAAAACCCCCATTTTAGAAAATAAAACCAATGGTATTCCAAATTATGATCCTTGGGGGCCCATAATCCCTGATTATCAAATCACGACATCCACCTGAAATACATCATTATACAATTTCATATAAGATAACAACATGATCCACCAAATTCTAATAAAAGAGGGACCATACACCTCAGAGATCAAAGTTTGGCGTCTATCACTAACATATCATCACATGATTAAATATAAGTCTAAAACTTGGTCCACAAAATTCTAATCCAAGAGGTCCTATACACCTCAGGGATCAAAGTTTGGCATCCATCCAATTTGAACCATAACACATACCATTACACCTATCACAACAGCAGGAATATCTACCATGGTACCTATCGAAAAACCATGCATATCTAGAATGTAATTTATCACAATATCATGCAATTATTAATGCTCCTAAATGGAATGGAAATAATTTATGGAATGTGATTTTAACAAGTTCCAAAATGATGCATGATATGGAATACCCTCATCTCATCGGGATGCAAAAAAATAGAACCACAATGATATCAATAATAATATCACAATATATTTGCATCACCCAATGGTGAAATTAATACAAATGAAATATATCAAAAGACAAAAATTACAATTTAGTTTGAGGCAATTCATATTTTCCCTACATGTGGGGTAGCTGCTCCCAGGTACAGTTTATTACTAAATCCATTTACATTTCTACCTCTTTCCATTATCTCCAAATAATAAAATAACTAGAAAAAATAAAATCCTTTGATACCACTTTGTAATGTCCTGGTTCCATATGCCACTAAATTGGTGACCTGTACCCAATTGGTCACATGGACTCAAGAAAATTTCCCCAAATACCAGGGGTTTTCAACTAGTAGTGAGGGTCTAGGTTGTGATAGTGGAGAAAATATTCCATCATTGGCAGAGTCTAACATAACAGAACAATAGTATACAACAACAGAAGTAGTAAATACCATACAACTAAAAAAATCAATGGAAGACTGATACTAATGATTACCAGAAGTCATAACATACAAAAGATGATGTTTCCTATCACTTTTTCTAAGAATGGAGACAAAATAGGATTCACTATAGTAAGATACAAAATACAATACCAAGGTACAAAAATAAAAATGAAAACTCAGAATCATCACAAGCCTCAACTTTGTCGCATGATCTGTTTCTCCTAAACATAAAATCAAGTACATGTAGAAGAGAACTTTTCAATATAGACACCTACAAAAATATAATCTCTTTGGGCCCAAAAGAATGACCCAAATAGGGTGAGAGAAATAAATCCCAATAGGCAACCACCCAAGATCTGCGCCTATCTGTCAGTGAGTCTATACAATAGGTAGCATACAAAAAAAGAAATCAGTTAACTTGGAAGTAATCAAAAGTAAAGAATCTTAAAATTACTATTTCCATTTATATTTAGTTCATGTTCATTAAACAATTTTATTATATTGAATTGTAAACATCTCGAGATCCGGGCTTATCCCAACAATCCCATGTATCAAGTGAGCCCAATAGATGTCTCAAAAGACCATCTAAATAGTTATAAGGGAAGATGAATCCAATATTTTTCTTTTTATTGGCAAAAATGTCATAAGGCTTTCCAAAAGATATTCAGTTTAAAACCTCACCCATATGCATAGAAAAAACCTTTCCGTAGATATAACACAACCCCACAAACATGAATAACCAATCCTCACCCACAGGCATAACTAATCCTCACCTGATGGCATAACAAATCCTAGGCCACATGCATGACACAACATCTCCCACAAGAATAGCACCACCTCACCCACATGCATAGCACAACATCGCCCAAAGTCATAATACATAACAAGCACACATGTAGATTAAAATATTACATGGAAAACATTGATCAAATCATGTGGGAAATTCATAATACAAGACTAACATGTAATATAACAATTAAAAGACTTAAAAATTGTTTATATCACGTTGGTAAACATTTAATTGACCAAAATTAATTTTAAACAACCCTTAAAAGGGATAAAAAGGCATGCCCTAAGGCATCCTAGGATGAAATGGGTCAATATTGGTTATCCGAGGGAGAAACACCCATGGGGTGTCCCTTAACCAAACCCAACAAGCTTAACATGCTTCAATTTATATAATTAATCACCTAAAAACCATTAGGCATCAACATGGGTTAAAATATCCACAAAGATACAACCTAAAAATGGGCGCGCTGCACTCCAGCACATATAAACCACTTAAAAATTCGAGAAAGGCACCAGACTAACTACCATATAGTCGTATGGATCTCTTCATCTAGTGTTAGCTTCTAATTCAACATGGAATAGAGTAGATATACAAAACAAGCATAAAATCTCAAGCTTTGATAACTAAATCGAGAGGAGAAATCACAAGGAATGGATCAAAAGGAATATATATCATAATGAGGGGATTCCAACACACATAACGGTGTTTGGATCGGAGTTCAGATGGAGAAATGAGAGTTGAAACGATCCTCTGATGTAGCTACTGGAAAAATCTGATGGGTGAGGTTTTGTCTATTTTTACAGAAAATGAGTCAACTACCTCTTTTATAAAAAAACCCATTAGGAAAGTACACGATGTGTAATTAGAGTACATGACAAGTAGGTACATGATGTGTACCCCAAGTACACGACGTGTACCCCAAGTACACGGTGTGTACCTGGCCTGTATCCATTTGTTTGCATTTTTCTCCCCTTCATTCCCAATAAAAACAAAACCAGCCAATGGACCAACTTAGGGTTTAAGCCAAAATGGAATGTAAACAAAATTTACACCAAAAGAAAAGATCCATACCTCAAGAAAGACCTAGGATCTTACATAAATTTCCTTGAAATTTTTTCTTTTAACCTTTAAAAAACAAAAGATGATTTTTTGGAAAGAGACCCATAACTATTGACTTCTCATCAATGAATAATTTTTTTTTCAAGAAATTTCTTTTAAAGATTTAGTTTTAATTTTCCTCCCTATCTTAAAAATTATATATCTTAATTATAGTTTATTTTAGTGTTTCATGATTTATTTTTATTTTATTATATTATTATTTTTTGTGATCATGTTTTCAGTATCAAATGATTTAATTCATAATTTTATTTTATGCCATTTTATTTTTTTATGAAACCAATTTTATTTACATGGGTTATTTTTGAAAATTAAATGATTTAGATTTTTTTGTTTTATGAAAACCATTTTATTTCTATGGTTTATTTATGAAAAGTGGGTGATTTCCATTTAGATATTTTATTAAACCCATTTTTATTTCCATGGGTTCTTTATGATATGGAAGGTGGACGATTGTTAAGGGGAACATGTAAGTATGGATGAATGATGTGTGGGGTCCTATATTTCCCTCTATTATATTTATTAATAGTTTATATCTCATGAGATAGGCATTAAAAAGTACATTTTAGTTTCTCGTAAGCATGTTCATAGATAGTGTGGATAATGAATTTATTATTTCCCTATGCTAATTTTGTTCCATAGTTAAAAGATTTTATTCATTATGATCTTATTCTATCATGAATAATGATTGATGTTAAATTATTATAAGATATGATATAGCTATTATGTTTTCATATTGATCTTTTGTGGATTTAAGTTATTATTCCATTTACGTTCAATCTCAATTATGTTTTATGGTTATCACTAATGATGCTATGATATTTTTATTATGATTATGTTTTTTACTTATTCTTATGAAGTCATTCTTGATGAAATGTTTATTAAAACCATACTAATAATTTGAACTCAAAACTTTCATATGTTTTCATTACCCATGTTATGAGGATGAGTCTTACTAATGAGATTCATAAAATATGGTCTAGAATAACATCTTTAAGGAGAAACGATTGTAAGTTTTGTAAAATAATCTTATTATATTTCTAGTGTCCAAAGACATTGAACCTATCGGTCCTTAGGATTTTTTTTGAAATTTAATGATTTAAATCATGTTTGGGATGGAAAATAAAGGCATGTTTAGCTTGGGTCACCATATAAATTGACACTTTTAATCCCATTCCTCTTTCTTTATGGATTTATTTTATATAAAAGTACCACATGGTTAAGAATAACTCACATCCTCTTTAAATACAATTTTTACTCCATTTCCAAATTCTTTCATTCCAAAATTATTTTACTTTATTTTTTTGAAAATAAAAATATATATTATCCCTTTTGATCTTTATATTTTTATTTACCTCTTTTTAAAAATAATATTCACTAATCTTTTTATGATATGGATTTCACCAAAGTAATTTTAAAATATTTAAAATGTTTTCCTTTCATAATCATATGATTTATATTCCGCACTAAATTTCATTTGGATAAAATATATGTTAATTTTCATAGCTCAAATATTAATGATTCTTTCTAAAAATACAAGTTTTTAAAAGTTTTCATTTCACCTTTTTTAAAATGATTTTTATGCGACATGTAACTCCATCTTTTATGACAATGTAAATTTTTAGTCTAAATAATATTTTCTGGTTTCACTTCCATTTTCCTCTTTATCCAAAAATGATTTATTTCCATTGAAAATATTTTTCATTAATTACCTTATAAATTACATTGTACTATTTTTTGGGAGATTAAATTCATTGTATCAAATTATCCAAGTCTTGATCCCTTCTTTTTTGGTACTTTTGAAGTGTAATTTTTATAAATGTGATTTTTATCTCTATCATTGTCTTCAATTCTTTTAAGGATAAATTGGTGAAATGTAGTTATTCTACCATCAACCTTCTTTATATGGATGGATTATGAATTGATTTTTACTCAAAACCCATTTATTTTACATGTGTTAATTAATTGATTATTTTAAACATGAATGTTTTTATTTTATATTGGCACACATTGTTAAGTTTTTCATTTAGAAATGGATGAGTCTTATAAATACCTCTAATTAATTTTTAAAATTTTTATATCTCATGAGATAAATATTTTATGAATGCATGTAATTTTTATCAAGTTATTCTCACAAGATTTTGCATAGGTGTAGTTGTGGATACGTTATTATTATAATATTATGCATAGGTGTAATTTTAAAAAGTTTTGTGTGAAATAATTTTCATGGTTTTAATTTTAGTTAATATTTTCTCACACGATTATGCATGGGTATAATCTTGGTTAAAATTTTCTCAAAATATTTAGCATGGTAATGATGTGGTACGCTATTCTCACAAGATCGAGCATAGAAACAATGAAGTTATCTATACTCCATTGATTTAGTGTGGATATGATGTGGTTTTCTATGTTCACATGATTGTACATGGAAATAATGTGGACATCTATGTTCACAATATTGTTCATGAACATGATGCAATTATCTATGTTCACATGATTGCGCATGGTCATGATGTAGTTATCTATCCTCACTTGATTGATTTTGTATACAAAGTGGTTATCTGTGTCACTTTATTGGGAATGGATACTATGTGGTTAGATATGTTCATGGGATTAAGTGTGGACATAGAAATGTTTGATATGTTCACATGATTGATAATGGATATGATGTAGTTAGCTGTGTTAAAAGGATTGAGCATGGACACGATATAGCTAGATAAGTTACAAATGTTATAATTTACTATGCTTATTCATATGAATCTTTTCATTATTATATAACATTGTTATAGTCCATAGATCATGATTATTATCTCAGGTTTCCAAAATATTATTACATGCTATATATTTAATCATTTGAGATTACATTTCCTTCTATTATGGATTATGGATAACTCATATTGTTCCATGTTATTTTTAATGATATATTTCTCACATAATAATGATCTCAACCTTGATGACTTGTTGATATTTTTTTCATTTATTGAAAATTTCAACTCATACTTTCTTATTATTTCTCATTCCCAATGTCCCGAAGATGAGTATAACTTAAGATATGTCTAGAGTGAAGAATAGTATGATGTGATTATGGATAAATTTTCACAATATGAATAATAAGATTTTTTTTGTAGCTAATATTCAAACAAACCAAGCCTTTGTGTTTTTGGGTTGTTATATTATTACGATGAGTAATGCTTAAATTATATAAATATATGTATTTTTATCTTTAGTCATCTCACTTGGTATAGAATCAAGTTGTAAATAATATTTTTTTAGCATTAAACCTTAGAGTACAGGTCTAGGGTGCCACAAAAACTATATGGGGACTCATGTTCTTAGAAGGAGGTTCAAGGTATCTCAATAAAGTTATCATAAATTTAATTATTCTTTAAAAATATTATCCCATGAGTTAATACAATTAAATGAATAAATCCTATCAGACCACCCAAACATTGTATTACCCGTGAAAAAATCCAAAAATCTTTATTTTATACTTTTACCAAGTATCTCTTACTAGAAAAACCATATTTTAATTTATGTTATTTTAGTTACATTTCATGAAATCAAAATATAATGATTCGATACCTTTTTTTTCCTTTTCATTAGTAAATCAATAATGTAAACAAGTTTTTTCTTATAGAAATCTCTTGAACTAATTATCCCTAAGGAAACAATCAACCCCTTTATCCCACAGGGCACATGAATCAATTTTTGGTATCGTTTTGGGGAAAATGAGTATTGTTCATTTTTTCCAATTTTTTATTTAATTTATATTTTTTAAAGAATTGAATTTTTTATACACATATACTCCATTGTATGAATTGTAAATATTTTAATGTTAGGTAATTTTTATAACCATAAAAAACACTACATATTTATCTTCAAAGCATTTAATCTATACATTAAAATATTATTTCATACAAAATAAATAATGATAACAGAAAGAGTTTGATAATCAAAAAAACTTTTCAACAAAATATTTTGTAAAAAAAAAGGTCCATTATTACCAGAATTTATAAAAGTGTATGTTTATAATGATGATCAAATAATAGAAAAAATAAAGTTTCTAAAAATTCTATATGTGGTTGGTAATCCATACTACCTAAAAATGAGTGAAAATGAAAGGAACAATGAACATAAATATTATCATTTTAAATATTTTATAACCTTAAATGGAATTCACTTAGAATATAAAAATAAAATTTTAAATTATTTATTTATTAAAATTTCATATATTCCACTAAAATGTTTCAAAGAGGATGAGCTAAGGTTAAAAGGTTTTTCTCAACACATGATGGGATAAGAAAGGAGTGATCTATTATAATAAGTGTAAAACTATTTGGATTCATGGGAAGAAATATAAAATTCATTCATGAGACGATTTTATAAAAATAAAATAACATTTTTTCTCAGGAAAATAATCACTAACTTTATTTTAATAAAGAATAATCAACTATGTCTTTATTAGGAAAGTTACACTGATTACTATCAATAATTCACTTATTTCTAGTTTATATCAACATTATTAATCTTATTTTACAACGATGGGTAAAATATCTTGGGAGAAACCATAGTTGAAAAAACATATTGATAAATAATGATGGTAATAAATTTGAAGAGCTAAAATATCTCAATATTATTCTTTTAATGAAATACTTAAAAAATTTTATCATAAGAAGATAATTATTGTAAATTAATTTGTTAAAACATATAATGTTAAATAATAGTTAGATAATATCCAAGAATAGATGTAAAATTTAAAATAAAATATGCATAATCAATGGAAAAAATGAGAAATAATATTGATTTACCACATTATATAATAAATTTAATCTGTAATTATAACATGAAAATAATTTCAACCACAAAAACATAATTAGAAGATGCAATATATATGTGTAACTATCAAGTAAGGTTACAAGTTAACATTCATTTGATATAAAACACATAAAAAATTTGATAAATAAATCATCTTAGATTTTTTATAGAATGATCTAGAAGTTTTTGAACTCCAAGATTATTTTGATTGCAATAGTAGAAAAATCCTTATCAAGGGAAATAAAAAAATGAATTAAATTCTTTTAAAAATTACATAAATTTTATTTAGCTAACAAAAATGAGAATATATTATATAATTTATAAGGGATATATTAAAACCATTTCAGAAGTGATAAAATTTTATTATCATCCAGATGATTTGGTATTGATGGTTAAAATTATCAAGTAATATTATCTATTTAGTAATAAATTTACAAATTATTGAAATGAAAGAAAAATGTTTTCAGAATACATAGGTTGACATTTTCCATGATTAGTTCATAATTTGAATTTTTTTTCATAAAATGATCAATCAAGAATTACCTATAAGGAAGTGAAATTTAGATAATTTAAAAGGAGGAAAATGTAAGAGATAAATAGAAATTGATAAGTACCATTTAAGTTAACCTAAGAGAACGGTATATGAAAATTAAAATAATTAGGAACTATACTGAATATTGAATATCTAAAGTAGAAAATAATAATCCAAAGGTTGAAAGTGAAAAAGTGTATAATTATCCTTTTTATAGAATTTATTATATGAAGAAGTGAATAACAATAGGTCTATAATTAAGGAAATGGGATTCATTGTGACAGTAAATTTTCCATAATTGTAATTGAAGAATTATATACAAGCCATTTATTTTACACTAGGAAATAACAAACTTGATAAGGAGAAGGACATGTATTTAAAGATGTTTTGTGGATATTTACTAAAAAATAAAAAAATTCATATTAGAAGAATACTATTCAAATATTCCCTCACACAGCAAAATATTGAAATGTACACTTTCAATTAATAAAAAATTAGAGGAGTATGACACTATACCACCCGTAAAAGAATTAAACTCTATAATTGAAATGAAAATCCCCCAAAAACTTAAGGACCTTTTGAGTTTTAAAATTTATTTTGATTTACGTGGAAGCATATGTTTTCTTGTTTTATTGATATTAGAGAAAGTATTAATCACACACCACTCATTATATTTCATGAATTAGCTATTGGATATCATAAATCCACAACCATGTCATTCTAACCACCTGAAAGATCAAACTTATACCACAAATAGTGTGTTTAATGATTTATTATGTTGAATTGGGAATCAAGAATTTCATGTTGATTTCTTTGAACATGACATAGAATAATATAAATAAGTACACATAGATAAATATTTTGAGTTTAATGTCATTAAATATTTTCTAAAAAATCTATTTTTTTATTTTTTATGGACTCTATTAAATATGTTTGATCTTAAAAAATTTTGAATTTTTATATTAGAATGTTATGGATGAGAATTACATAATTTAATATGTCTTTAGATAAGTATTATAAAACATATTGTTGATATTTATAACCCCCAAAGAACAAATACTTCAATAAATCCAATAGCTACCAACATTTTAGTTACATAAACATACATTATTATTGAGATGTGAATTTATTGTAATAAAAAAATCATATATATTATCATTTCTATAGATATTGACAATTCATATGAAGAATATATTCCAATAGTATTTAATAATTATTGGAACACATTGAAATGCTATATTTTTAACATTAATTGGATATATCCTTCAGTATACATGAATAAAATTCTCATAGATCCAAATTACAAGCCAATAGTTTAATGTCATGTGTATTATCCAAAACATAAATTAAGTCATCATAGATATGGTTATTTATCTACAATATACAAAGATTATTTATATTATCTTTGATAACTCCTAGGTAATCCCAATCGATGTTAGACCTAATTGTTGGGGGTCCAATTGATAAACAGAGACTATAGGGGTGATTTGATGCATACTTTAAATATCATTATTTTATGGAAAACTTTTATTAAATATTAAATTATCAATTTGATGAAAATGGTAGCTTCTGAATTCATTTTTTCTTCACCTAAAGTACAATACATGTTCATCCAAAATGTAATTTTGTATATGTAATAATTGGTGTGATATTATTGTTATCCCACATTTTATAATTATACTCTTATTATCAAGTAATAATAATTAGAGTTGGGATATGGATTTAAAAACCTAAAAATATATCCCACATTTGTGTTTATTATAAAATTGTAACACCCCAATATTTTAGAATTTATTTTATTTAAATGAAATATTCCCCAACTTTTGGTAGATAGAACACCAAGATTAAATGAACCGTGATAGAAATGTTATTATTTGAATATGATCATTATAAATAGCCATTGATTTTATTGATATGAATAGGAATAAACATATTATGAAATATTCATAGTATTTTTTCCTTAATAAATTAAATATTTAGTCATACGTTGATCATAAATTGGATGGAAATGAAGATACAATGTTTTGAAAGTAAAAAAGTTATTTTTCATAAAACTGTATTTTTGTCCGTAATTGTATTTTTATAGATTTAATTAATCCCTATTTTTATATTATTTTATTTAAATAATTATATATATATATATTAATTAAAATTCATTTAAATATTGTTATTATGTAATTAAGGGTAACAGATTCATTTTATGGTTCAAAAATGTATTTTCTTCAAAAACGGGTTTTATTGCATTTTGTGCATGGGTATCATAATTTATAAAAATATTATAAATTTTATATTATAAAATGGAAATAATTTTGTAAATGATAACTTCAAAACAATCTTAGAGTGAACTTTGGGTATTTTTATGAAAAAATTGATTTTTTTGGTGAATAAGTGAAAAATACTGAATTTTACAAAACTGTCATTTATTTTAATCAAATCAAGAAATTTAAAAGTTCTATTATTTTAGGATTTGGATTTAAAATAACATAATATCCCTTTTTATAAAAATAATAATATTATTTCTATACGAATCAATACTATATATGTTTTTTGTATAAGTTTCATGACCGTCCCCCAGGGCCCGTGCTGTGACTACCCAAAGCCCACCTCCTAAAGGCCAGGGGCTGGCGACTTGCGCCGAAGGTGTCAAACTGAAAGTGGGAGACATTTTCCTGAGTACCTGTATTCAAAAACACACCCAACCACATACCAAATCACTTAAAATGTGAAACAAGTATACCACTAAAACAAAGCTGGGTGAAAGTACAAGTGAAAGTAAGTGATCCAGAATACAAACCCAACAAGTAACTAAAAATTGAAAAGTACAAAAGGAAACTCTGATGGCCATCCACAGAAAAATCCACCTGATCGTGAGAGTAGTGAGGCTTCTGGGAGCCGAAGTAGTATGCCCTGTCCTCCTGGTTCAACTAGGATCCACCTGGTCCTAGGCCACCAAGTTCACCGTCCTAGCGTCCATCAGTCTCATCCCCTTGAGCACGACTATCGAAAATTTGATCGTCTGCATGAGACAAAACACGTGCGGGCGAAACCTGTGCAGAGGGTGAGTAAAAAAATATTCAGTAGGGGATTCTGAAACCCAAAATAAAGACCACAAAACAATCCTCAAAGAAAAAAAATGAAGCATAAGCATAAAGCACAAGACAAATCACACCATGTATATTCTAGGGTAGTGGTAGTAGCATCATTAGTCATATCATCGAACTCATTGTCTACTAGATAAATCCTACTCTATTGAGTATAGTGGGCCAACCAGGTCACACCGATCCTCTTCCCACTAACCTTGTACTGCTATGGTACTCATCCCTGATTTGTACCATGGGTATGCCGGGTCACACAGAGCCTCTCTCCACCGTGGGCCTACGGGGTCACAGAGAGCTGTTTCCCACCCTGGGTGAACTAAGATACTCTTGTCAAGTACCGTGGGTATGCCAGGTCACACAGAGTCTCTCCCCACCATTTTCCTACTGGGTCACATAGAGCCGCTTCCCACTAGGATGGCGTTGAGAAGTCATCAGGTCTCAGCAAACCGTAGGGTTCTGTACGTGGTGTGCTTAAGAGAACCTCTACTCAATCCATTCATCACATATGGATGTTCATAAAGGTCACCATAAATAATTCCAAAAGCTCTGCCACATCAATAGGGTCCCAAAGCATCAAATGACTCATCAATCAGACAAGTGGTTTGCAAGATACAAGTGTTTTAGTATGCAGGGGGCCGGTTGCGATAGAGCCCAGTCTGAACCGATCAGACTGACCCAAGCAACCTAGTCCGGGGGTCCCACATACCTCAGTTTAATTAGACGGACTTGACCTGACCTGGTTTGGGTTAGGTTCGGTCAGGTTCATCTTGGCAAGTGGGCTAGGCCTAATAGGCCTCGCTGGGTCTGACCCAGTTCAGCTGAGGGTCCAGCCCACCAGGTTGCCCGACGAATCGGTTTAGTATGGCCAGACCCAATGGGTGTGGGTCTGGCCTGCTGGCGTGGGTTCATCTCTCTAGGTGTGGGTCTGACTCGGCCTACTGGGGGCTCTACCCGCCAGTAGGGATGTGGACCGCCCAGTCGGGACATGGTGTCCAGCCGCATCCGGCGCCCTCTACCCCGCGGGATGCTGCGAGGCCTCCACCTCCATCCATGGTCGATGAACCATGGATCCTCTAGCCAGCTGGGTGGCCTGGTCGTTGGGCCTCCACCAATGGGCGCACTGCTCCAACCGGCTGCCGTTGTGGCTGGTAGCCCTCCATCCTGCTGAACGGCACACGGCTGGTGCGTTCCGCCACCATGACTGTGTCCGGACAACATCGGCACTGGCGCGACAACAGATCCTTTGACAGACCACCGGACACGTACCGATGGTTAGTTCTTCTGGCTGCCTACGTCTATGGCCTCCGGAGTTTTCCTTATTCACTATGAAGTCCTTAAATCACCCTTATCATCATTTTGAGATTGTAGCCACCAAGAATTCATAAGTAGAGGTGCTCAGGCCTTGTTCATGTTGGTGTGGGCCCTTCGCATTAGAGGTTTATAATCAAGGGGAGGATCAGGGATTGTGGGTTGATCCTACAAGAATAATCTTAATCCCAGATAAAGAAATCCCCAATAGTGTTACGCTCATGCATAAACACTTTAAGTGTGGATCAACCTATTCGTGGGTTGATCCACGTTTTCTGTTTCTAGAAACGAATAGGGAATAAATTCAAAATCATATAAAACCCCACCTCTTTAACGTTCGATGCCGAAGCGTTCGTCCTCAGGAGTCTAGGGAGTCAACGTCATCACTTTCGGCTCCATTCTTCGATGTGCATCGAAGAAGATCGAGATCCTCCATCATTCGTCATTCTCTATTGGAGGGTAGATTTCCTGAGTTTCGTCAGATAATCCGCCAAGATTAATTCCCAAACTCCGCACTTTGGATTATTAAAAGAAAACAAAAAGCGCAGCGATGCTACGCTCATTAATGATGCTTATTAAATTATCCATATTTAATGAGACACATTTATTGAGTCATTAAGATAATAGTGTCGCGATTTCAAATGATCCATTATTAATCCTCAATTAATGCTTCTTATCACTGCACTACAGTGTCACCATCTTCCACTCAATGGTTAAAAAGAAATAAAATAATTTTTTAAGTTATTTTATTATTTTTCTCAAAAATTATGCAAAATAACATTTCTACTCAACCCTTACTTTCCGAAGATAAGTCATTTCTAGGAGAATCCCCACACAACAAGTTCAACAGTGCCCTCATATTTTCGATCCGAGCAACAGCTCAAAAGATAAAAAAACCTACTTGAACGTTTAATGAATTTACCTTAAAAAAATTTAAAAAAAATTTGTTTCGGGCTCTCCGAGTCTCAGAATCACATTCCTTAAAAGTTTTCTGTCTCGAAATACTTCTATATAATAAAAAAAATTATTCGGATATTCTAAGACATTACATTCTCCCCACCTTAGGGATTTACGTCCCTAAAATCCAAAACATAATCTAAACAAAAAGATGGGGGTATTGAGCATGAATTTGGGCCTCCCGCTCCCATGTTCTCTCTTGAAGGTTCCTGTGCTACCGCCGAATGCACACCAGAGGAATCAAACGCCCATGTAGGACCTTCTCCTATCAATCCTCTATTTGCACCGGGAACTCCACAAACATCGCCTCATCATCAATGTTCAGCTCGCCCTAGTCGATGACGTGTGATGGATCATCCATGTATCTCCTCAATTGCGACATGTGGAAAAAATTATGCATCCAGTGTGTTTGTGGGGGAAGATCCAGGCAGTACGCCACCCCTCTAACTCTGCTCAGGATTTGAAAATTTCCGATGAACCTCGGAGATGGATTGGCTTTCTGGCTAAATCTCTACAATCCTCATCAAGGTGAGACCCAAAGGAACACATGATGTCCCACCTCAAACTCCAAGGGTCTCTTTCTACTATCAGCATAAGACTTCTTCCTGGTCTGTGTAGTCCTCATCTGCTCCTGGATAATCTGAACCATTTTGGTGGTACCCTATACCAACTCCGGACCCATGAGTGCCGATTTCCCTAGGTCTATCCAATATATGGGTGATCTGCAAGGCTTACCATACAAGGCCTAAAATGACACCATTCCGATGGTGGAGTGATACCTATTGTTGTATAAGAACTCAACCAAAGAGAGGTGGTCCTCTCAACTACGACAAAAGTCAAGGATGCAAGCATGAAGCATGTCCTCTAAGTTTTGTATGGTCTTCTCTGTCTGACCATCATTCTGGGGATGAAAAGCTGTGATCAAGCGCCACTGTGTCCCGAACACCTCCTGTAATACCTTACACAACTAGGATGTAAAGAGGGCATCATGATCTAAGATGATCGTTGAAGGAACCCCGTGAAGCTGCACTATTTACTGGACCTAAAGGCATCCCAATACCTCTATCAGTCTCTGCTTCCGGATGGGTAGGAAGTGAGCCAAAATAGTGAGTCAGTCAATAATCACCCAAATAAAATCATGGCCTATGGACGTACATGGTAACCCCATAACAAAATACATCACGATACCATCCCACTTCCTCTCTGGTACCTCAAGTGGCTAGGTCAATCTTGCTGGAACGTGATGCTCGACCTTTACTTATAGATAAGTGATGCATTGTGAACCGAACTTAGCCACTACCCTCTTAATCCCCTGCCACTAGTAGTGACGTCAGAGGTCCTGGTACATCTTCTCCACTCTAGGTTATACCACCAAAGGGGACGTATGGAACCCCCTCAACACCTCATCCTACAACTTCACTGGTACTATAGTTCACCCTCTGAAAATGACGGCATGCTCCCTACCTATCGAAAATCCATCAGGAGACTGTACTAAGGATAACTGAGCACGTCGGGCCTCACAGTCAACATCCACCAAATGTTCCTCCCTGACTCGATCTAAGAGTGGGGGATTAATATTCATCTACTGAAGGTTAGCTCCTCCATAATCATCCATAAAGGATATCAACATTGCGGCTAATTTCTCCTTCAACTCACTTAGTAGCTGTAAACCAGTCCTTCTGCTGAGTTTATCTTCCACCATGTTACACTTCCCAGGAGTATAGACTATCTAGAAGTCATAGTCCTGGAGGAACTATATCCATCACCATTGTCTCATGTTCAGGTCCTTCAAGGAGATGATATACCTGATGCTCTTATGGTTTGAGTAAACTGTAAACCACTCACCCATCAATTAGTGCCGCCACATCTTCATGGAAAATACCACTATTGCTAACTCCAGGTCATGGGTCACATAGTTCATCTCATTCTACCTCAATTGTCGTGATCTACAGAAGATCACCACTCCCTCCTACATCAAGACACAACCCAGTCTGGTCCCTAATGCATCTCAGTAAACTACATACCCAACTCCCTCCTATGGTAGTCTTAAGATGGGTGCACTAGTTAGTCTATGCCTCAACTCCTGGAAACTATGATGTCATTTTTCCATCCACACAATGGGCTGTCCCTTCCATTTCAAGGCTGATAAGGGTGATGCTACTCTAGAAATGTCTGATATGAACCTATGATAGTTACCAACCAACCCTATGAAGCTCCACACCTCAGTCACACTCTTGGGTGGCTCCCAAGAAAGAACTAACTCTATATTCACTAGATCTACTGAAACTACATCCTCTGAGATGATGTCTCCTATTTAGTAGAACTCTCAAATCTAGTATTTTAACTTAGAGAGATTACGATAAAGTTGTTGATCTCAGAGTGAATTTAGGACAATCTGCAGGTGTGTGGCGTGCTCCTTCTTCTACACTGTATACACCAGGATGTCATAGATGAAGACCATGATGAACCTATCAAGCTAAGGCTAGAATATCCTATTCACGAGGCCCATGAACAATGTAGGGGAATTGGTCACACCGAAATGCATCACCAAGAACTCATAGTAGCCGTACCGGCACCTAAAGGTTGTCTTCGATACATCCTCATCCTATACCTAAAGTTGTTGATAGCCTTATCTGATGACTCTCTTTGAGAAACACTTTGCTCCCTTTAGCTGGTTGAAAAGGTCATCAATTCTTGGTAGTGGATACTTATTATTCACGGTCACCTAGTTCAGGTGCCAGACGTCCACGCACAACCTCAAACATCCATATTCCTTCTTAGAAAAAAGAACCAGGGCTGCCCATGGGGAAACGCTAGGCCTTTTGAACCACATATCTTACAAGTCCTGTAGTTGTACCCTCAGCTCGCGAAGCTCCGTAGGAGATATCTGATATTTCGGTATGGATATTGGTTCCATCCTAGGGAATAGGTCGATGCAAAAATTCTACCTCCCTTTGAGGAGTTAGTCTTGGAACGTCCTCTGGAAAAACATCCATATACCCATCCACCACTATAGGGAATCTTGGACTCCTCTCATCCACTACACTGATTGTGAGGCTATCCAACTAGTGAGTGATCAGAGGCGCCCTCCTCCGATAGTGTCTGTCCTGCACTACAAGGGTTTCCATCTCATCAGTGAAAAAAAACCTGGTTCCATCTCCATAGACACACCACACAATATGCCTAAAACAGTCGATATGATCATGGAATATGGATCAAAAGTCCATACCTAAGATGACATCGTAAGGCCTCAAAAGTTGTGTGCTGTGATCTGTCCATATCTTGGGCTATAGTTGTCTAATTTATGCCCAAATTTAGGTGGAGAAATCCAAGAGGCGGGGTTACAATTTTTTTATTCTCTAAAAATCTTGATAAGTCTATCTGAAGGTCGAAACACCAGTGACAAGTGGTTTTAAGAATTCTGTGTGCTCAAAACCACCTTCCCATTTTCCTATAAAATGGCACATTGGGATCCTCATTTGAAAGTTTGGCCAGGAGGAAAATATATGATATTTTGGAGACCCAAATAATCCCTCTCATCAACCAAGGAGTTATGGTGTCCACTATCCTCATAGGGTAATCAAGAATGAAGAGGGAGTTCCACCCGAGCCTCCTCCTCCTCCCGATGATGAGCTAAACGGTGGACGATCATTTCGAGGGAGCTACACAAACTTGGGAGGGAGTTATAGCACATGTTCTTCTACTGGTTTTTTATAATTTATGTTTTGAATATTTCACTTATTTTTTTCTTGACATGCTTTCCCCTGATTAAATTTCATTTGATATAATTAAGTAGAACATTTTTTATTTCAACACCGATTGAATTGAGATTTCAAGTGGGAATCTTGGGTTGTTCCGATCGAACAACACTATAATCCTATTTATCACCCACATATATAATATTTAATTATTCATTGGTAGACCTATTATTTTATGTTTGATAACCAAATCTTGTCAACACGATTGTTGTGACAAGGCGTGGTTCTTTAAGCATCATTTGAAGAGGCAAGAGGGGAGTCAAGATCTTGACAACCTTTAACCAAAGAATTAAACAAAACCATGTTAAATTTTTTGAACAATGAACTATCCAAGATGTGTAGTGAACTTGAAATGATCTTATTCTCTCATAATTATTAATACATGACCTTTAATTATCAACTATTTAACTATTTAGTTAAGTAATTTACTTAAATCTATTTTCAAAACCTCCCCCCTCTTTTAGTAATTCTTATTAAAAATACATACTCAAAACCCATAAATACTCCTTGAGAGACAACCTAGGGTCTATCCTAGACTATAAATCAAACTTAAAATCATAATAAATTTTCCACACAATGACAACGCGGTAAAAATTTTGCACCGTTGACGGGGAGCATTTTGGATTTTAGTGCGAGTTTTTTATAAGGTTTTTTGTAATTTTTGTGAATATTTATTTGTTTTCTCTTATACCTTTTCAATCTATTTTTTTATTCTGATCTATTTTTTGTGTAGGTTTAGTGTATGACGCATTCTAATCCGAGAGACTTACAACCTTTTGAACCTAAACTGGAGAGGACCCTACGTCAATGACACCAAGACACACAAGACAACACTTTGAAGGAGCACACACCACATATTGAAACTCTTCTTCACCCTTCATCTTCTTATGAAACGAACATCAAAAATAAAATTAATGTGAATAACATGGCTGAAAATAGTAAAACACTAAAATAACTAACCCCACCTGATGTTGATATCCAACCCACCTATATTCAATTACAAGGAGAGGCACCCAATTTTGAACTAAAATCTGGTTTAATTCATCTATTACCAATATTCTGTGGACTTCCTGGAGAGGATCCACAGAATCACATAAAAGAATTTCATGCTTTTTGTTCTACATTAAAACTTTCTAATGTGGATGAGGAACAAGTAAAGCTTAGAGCATTCTCGTTTTCTTTATAAGAAACTGAAAAAAATTGGTTGTATTATGTTAATTCACCAATAAGAGGTTGGGCATATATGAAACACCTTTTTTTCGAATTTTTTTTTCTAGCCTCTCGAACTGCAACAATAAGGAAATAAATTTCTGGGATAAGACAATAACAAGGGGAAACATTACATGAATATTGGTAACGTTTTAAAAGGTTATGTTCAAGTTTCCTACACCACCAAATAAGTGATAAACTTTAAATTAAATATTTTTATAAAGTTTTAATCCCTATTGATCGAAGTATGATCGATACTGCTGCAGGCAGTGCACTAGTTGATAAGACCCCAATTGCTGCAAGAACCGTAATTGATAACATGACGCAAAACACACAACAATTTTGTTCAAGGTCCAGTGTACTGATTCGAGGTGTCGATGAGGTAAAAAGTACTTAATTCAAGAAGAATGTGGACAAACAGTTCAAAGAGGTAAGTACCCTTATTCAAAAACTTGATCTTTCTCAAGGGAAATACCAATCTCATCCTCCCATACATTGTGGTATATGTTCTTCTGACACCCACTACTCTGAGAAATGTCCTAAATTGAGGGAAAAATCTGAGAGTGCTGAGGAAATATTTCAAGGACACCACTATAACCAAACTTTTAGGCAAGAACCTTACTATCCATCAAAACCTGGGTGGAAGGAGAACCAAGCCTATAAGAAAGGGTGTTATTCAAAACAACCTCAATAACAATGGAACCAACCAGGGAAGAGTAGTCATCCACCACCGCCACCCAGAAATCCTCAACCACCCAAAGGACTTTCCAACAAACCCCTCCAAAAGCCGAGCCTAGCCTAGAAGACATGATGAAACAAATGGCTGCAAACAATATTTATTTCCAAAAAATCACTCAGGAAGCTATACAAGAACTCAAAACCCAATTAGGCAAACTAGCTAACTTAGTGGGTGAAATTCAAAGTCACGGATCAGGTAAAATTCTCTCTCAACTAGTAGTTAACCCTAGGGATAAAGTAAATGTTAGTACCATCACCATTAGGAGTGGAAAACAACTAGAAAGTAAAATTAATCCTTCATTAGAGTCATCCTCTCCTCAGGAAACCTCCATCCCAACTATTAAAAATGTTCTAAATATTGAAGAACATTGTCCCAAGAAAATCCCTTGAAAAGGAAAGAGTTTGTGTATTGATGAGTCACATAGCCCAACCATTCCTCTTCCATTTTCTCAAAGGGCCTCCCAACCAAGAAGAAAAAATGAAACTTAACTTGATAATGAAATATTGGAAATTTTCAAGAAAGTGAAGGTTAACATCCCATCGATTGATGCTGTGAAGAAAATTCCACGGTACGCCAAGTTTCTAAAGGAGACGTGTACACACCGAAGGTGACTTTGTAGAGACGAGACAGTGATATTTGGGAGGAATGTTTCATCATTGATAGAGACATCACTTCCCACCAAGTGTAATTATCCTGGAATATTTTCAATTCTGTGCACCGTAGGAGAGTATTGTTTTTCTAATGCTATGATTGATTTAGGTTCTTCTATAAATGTGATGCCTCATTTTATTTACACTACATTACAGGTCAGGGAACTGAATCCCACTAAAATTATTCTTCAATTGGATAACCAGAGTACCGCACACCCCTCTGGTGTGTTAGAGTATTTTCTTGTGAGGGTTCAAAATTTAATTTTTCTTACTGACTTTTATGTGCTTAAAATGGAGGATAATATGATAAATGGACGTGACCTGATTATATTGGGGAGACCCTTATTGAAAACTGCCAAAACCATAATTAATGTCTACAATGGTACATTATCTATAGAGTTTAGTGGTGACATTGTCAACTTAAATATCCTTGATTCCATGAAGCACCCCTCAGAAGAAAATTACACTCTCTTTGTTAATTCTATAGATGTACTCCCTTCCCCTGAAAAAACAACATTTCTTTCCCCTAATCCCCTTTCTGAGTTTTCTTCACTGATAGAAATGCTGGGAAATGATTCATGTATTGATTGTTGTAGTAGTCTAGAAATGTGTCAAGCTTGTTCATTGATTGATGATTTATTGAACACTGAGGATCCACTAACCATCGATGATACTACTAAGCTTGTAAAAACTCATTCCTCTATTGAGGATGATACCATTGAGAAGTTAGATGAGATTAGTGACCTCTCACTATCATACACACCCCCATCAATCCAAAATCCACCTAAATTGGAACTGAAACAATTGCCTCAAGATTTAAAATATTCATATCTTGAGAATGGAAACAAGTTGCATGTCATCAATGCTAGTTCACTCCCTCCTGAGCATGAATTGAGACTGCTTGAACTTTTGAGCGAGTATAAACAAGCTTTGGGATGGACACTTGCTGAAATTCCTGGTATTATCCCATCAATTTTTACACATGATATTTTTTTAAATGATGAGGCTAAACTGGTGAGGCAGCCACAATGTAGACTGAACCCAAACCTCCCCGAAGTTATGAAAAATAAGGTAACAAAATTATTGGCTACTGGAATCATTTACCCCATCTATGATAGCCAATGGTTCAGTCCCATTCAAGTAGTTTCTAAAAATATTGGCCTTAAAATAATCAAAAATAAAAACAATGAATTTGTTCCAACTCGTGTGCAGAATAATTGGCGTGTCTGTATAGACTATCTCCGACTAAACCAACACACTAGGAAGGACCATTTACTTTTTCCATTCATTGAAGAAATTCCAGAGAGGGTAGCAGGTAAGTCCCACTACTGTTTCCTTGATAGGTATTCTAGATATTTTCAGATCCATATTTCCCCCGAGGATTAGGAAAATACAACCTTCACTTTCCCCTTTGGCACATTTTACTATAGAAGGATTCCATTTGGTCTGTGCAATGTTCCGGGTACTTTCCAATGTTGCATGATTAGTTTTTCTTTTCAGATTACCTGGAGAATTTCATGGAAGTATTCATGGATGATTTCACTGTTTATGGATTTTCTTTTGATGAATGTTTGAGTAGTATTGGTTCAGTCCTACGTCACTGTATTGAAATGAATCTTGTATTAAATTAAGAGAAATGCCATTTCATTGTATGAAAAGGTATAGTTTTAGGGAATTTCATTTCTATGAATGGAATCCAGGTAGATAAATCAATAGTGGATGTCATTTCTTCCTTACCATTCCCCAAAAATGTACGGTATGTGTGGTCTTTCCTAGGTCATGCTGAATTTTACCGTCGTTTCATTCGTGACTTTAGCAAAATTGCACTCCCCCTCTCCCAATTACTCCAAAAATAAAAAGAATTTGTTTTTGATAAATAATGTGAGGAAGCTTTTAATAAGTTAAAATGGAGTCTCACGTCACCCCCAATAATCCAACCACCTCGTTGGGATTTACCGTTTGAGCTCATGTGTGATGCCTATAACTATATAGTTGGGGAAGTCTTGTCACAAAGGGTCGATCGAGATCCACATGTCATTGCCTATGCCTCACGTACATTAGACCCTGGCCAAGTAAACTACAGCACAACTGAAAAATAATTCCTTGACATTGTTTTTACCTTGGACAAATTCAGGTTATACCTTTTGGGGTCCAGAGTCATTGTGTTCTTAGACCATGCAGCCCTCCGATATCTCCTTAAGATACCAGAATCCAAACCACGTCTCATTCATTGGATTATCCTCCTACTGGAATTTAATCTAGAAATTAGAGTTAAAAAAGGAGTAGAGAATGTGGTGGCTGATCATATCAGTATGATTCCTCCATCCTCGTACATTGACTCATCCCCCTATATTCTTATAAATGATATGTTTCCTGATGAGAAATTGTACTGAGCTCAAGATGTCATTCCTTGGTATGTTGAAATTGTAAATTATTTGGTAGAATCTTGTATTCCTACTAATTTCAATAAAAACCAAGCTGGTCATCTGAAACATGAGTCTCATTGGTACATTTGGGATGACCCCTACCTCTGGCGCACATGTAGAGATCAAGTCGTTAGACATTGTGTTCTCGATAGCGAGTTTCAGTCTATCCATAGATTATGTCACACTCTTGCTTGGGGGTGGGGGGGCACTTTGGTCCCCAATAGACTGCCCGCAAGGTCCTTGATTCTGGTCTCCTTTGGCCAACACTTTTTTGAGATGCCCATGAATTTTTTAAATCTTGTCCTTATTGTCAAAGAATGGGGAATGTATCTAAAAGAAATGAAATGCCACAACAACCATTTCTCTTTAATGACATTTTTTATGTTTGGGGAATTGAATTTATGGTTCCATTTCCCAATTACTTTGGCACATTGTACATTATTATGGCTATTTATTACATGCCAAAATGGGTAGAGGCACAAGCTACAAGGACTGATGATTCTAAGGTAGTTGTATAATTTTTGAGAACCCAAATCTTTTGTAGGTTTGGCTTACCTAGGTTCATCATCAGTGACTAGGGTTCTCAATTCTGCAACGGAACAATGCAATCACTTTTGCGTCGGTATGGGGTCGGTCATAGAGTGTCTAATGCATATCACCCATAGACCAATTTTCAAGCAGAGGTGTCAAATAGAGAGGTAAAACATATTCTTGAAAAAACAGTTCAACCCAATAGAAAATATTGGAGTCTTCTACATGATGATTCAATATGGGCCTACTGTACTACTTTCAAAACTCCCATTGGAATGTCACCTTATCATCTTGTGTTTGGAAAGAGTTTTCACCTACCTGTTCAGATTGATCACCGGGCCTACTGTGCCATCAAACAATGTAATTCTAATCTTTCTGGTGCAGGTTCCCAAAGGAAGCTTCAGATTCAGGAGTTTGAGGAAATGATAAGAGATGCATATGAAAACCCTAGGATTTATAAGGAGCGAACCAAGGCTGCCCACGACCATCTTATCCTTCATAGTCAGTTCCACATTGGGTATAAGGTCCTCCTTTATAATGCAAGGCTGAAGTTTCATCCAAGAAAGCTTCGTTCCCACTGGTTTGGCCCATACACTATTATTAATGTATCTCCATTTGGTGTTGTTCAGGTTCAAAATGAAGAAACCAAGAAAACCTTCACTGTCAATGGGAAGTGGCTGAATAACTTCCATGAAGCCCTTTTGGAGTTCCCAATAGAGAAACTCCATGTTCAAGAAGCAAAATACCAGTGAAACACACCGGGTTTTATCCTTCCTTCTGACCTTCTAAATTATTACATTGAGGACACTGCACATTCTTGGTGTGAGGATGGGTACATTCCTAGGTTAGATAGGAATTTTCATCATATTTTTATTTCTTTATTCTCTTTTTCACCTTCTTTATGGTATTTTCACTTTTCCTTGTCTTGTTGAGTTAATTAAGATTTCCATTGCATTTCTTCTTTATTCTCTATTTCGCCTTATTTATGGTATTTTCATTTTTCCCCCGATCAAAAATTTCAATGTTCCATGATTAGGTGACCGTAATGGGGGGAAAGTAAATATAGCATAAAGAATGCTGAAAAATAATATTTTTATGATGTTAACATCAAAGAGTGATTTTTAGTGAATTGTTTTTCTGTCAATGATATAAATGGTTGTATCACTGTGAAACATTTGAGATGATTGATGCCCCTTGTGTAAGTAGTTTTTGGGAAAACTGTTTCACTAATATCTCCATACATTTTTTCACCAAACCCTGAAGTGTGAATATTTATTACTTAATATAAGGTAAATATATGTTAGGATAATATTTTTCATCTTTAAATGATATTTTCATGCATTCATTCCTTATCCGATCTGTTTCATTACTGTACCAGATTGACCTATGTGTGTGTAACTAATGTCCGACTGTTGTATGCCTGAAAAAAATTGTGTCTTGGGTAGGTCAAAAACCACTCCTCCTCAACCTTTGATCTTATTATAAATATTGTAATTATTGTCGTGAGGAGATCAAACAAGGGTTGAGAGATGGGTGTGAGATTTGTTCCAAATCCAACTTCTAAAAAATAATAAATGAGGGGAGTGATGAAATGTAAAAAATATGGTAATATCTAGGTCTGGTGATTATGGTTTGACATATAGGAATGCTTAAGTGAGTGGGTCTTGAAATATGATTGCAAAGGATGTAGGTCAGGTTCGGTGAAAATTCATTTAAAGCTGAATAATTTTAAAATAACATATTTTAATTGGATATGAAGTGAAAAGAATAGCATGGAATGGTTCACACACACAAACATGTAGATTTAGTGGAATGGTTGACTTTTTAATTCCTTTATCATGTTGGTGTCCTAAATCTCTTTGAATTTCATTGTGATATGATTTATGAGGCATCTTTTTCCATTTTCACTAGGAAGAACTCATTTGTGTGGTTCATGCATTGATCACATTACTTTAATGAATTAATATTTCATCAAATGTTAAATCTTCATGATATTGGGAATATATATATGCCACATTTTATTTTTATATGTTAATTTTCCCATAAGTGAGAATGTTTAGGTGTGGGGGTGTGATCGTACCACAATCCACTGTGTAATTTTCACCTTTACACCACTGTGTTGAACTTGTTTTATATTGAAAATTATAAAAATAATGACATGTTGAATTCCATTTTTGAATAATTTATTTTGTGTTTATCAATGTTAAAAAGGTAAAAGATACTTTTTTTTATGATTCCATTGTAGGAGGAGGTGATTTGGAGGGCCCATAATGATGTCCAAGAAAAATGGGCCAAAATGCACAGGATCCAAGCACACCAGTGGATTAATATGAAAAATTCTACTAGAAAGTGAATCCAATTGGGATGATATTTTTTTATGGTCCAAAATTCATTGGGATACATTTTTTATGAAGTAACCCAAGACTCATTCATCCATATAGGGGCCCAAACGACCTGATCTGTCCAGCACACCGAATCTGCACTATTTCAAAGGTTGTGTGCTGTGATCTATCCATATCTCAGGCTATAGGTGTCCAATTTATGCCAAAATTTCCATGCAGACATAAAATAGGTGGGGATAAAACTTTTTTATTTTCTCCAAATCTATATAAGGCTATCTAGAAGTAGAAACACCTATGACAAGTGGTTTTAAGAATTTTGTGTGCTCAAAACCACCTTCCCATTTTCCTATAAAATGGCACCTTGGGATCCTCATTTTCATGTTCGGCCATAAGTTAAAGCATTGGTATTTTGGAGACCCAAATAAGTCCTCTCATCATCCAAGTAGTTCTGGAGGCCCCTATCATCATAGGGGAATCAAGGATGAATTGGGAGTTCCACCTGAGTCTCCTCCTTTTGATGGCGAGCTAAACGGTGGACGATCATTTCGAGGGAGCTACACAAACTTGGGAGGGAGTTCCAGCACATGTTCTTCTACTAGTTTTGTATAATTTGTGTGTTGAATATTTACATTATTTTTTTTCTTGACATGCTCTCTCCTGATTACATTTCATTTTATATAATTAAGTGGAACGCTTTTTATTTCAACACCGATTAAGTTGAGATTTTAAGTGGGAATCTTGGGTTATTCCGATTGGAAAACACAATAATTCTATTTATCTCACACATATATAAGATTTAAGTATGCTTTGGTAGAACTATTATTATATGTTTGATAACAAAATCTTGGCAACATGATTGTTGTGCCAAGGGGTGGTTCTTTAAGAAATCATTTGAAGAGGCAAGAGGGGAGTCAAGATCTTGACAACCTTGAACCAAATAATTAAACAAAACACGTTAAATTTTCAAAACAATGAACTATAAAATATGTTTAGTGAACTTGAAATTATCTTCTTCTCTCATAATTATTAATACTCCACCATTAATTATCAACTATTCAACTCTTTAATTAAGTAATTTACATAAATTTTTTTTCAATACCTACCCCCTCTTTTAGTAATTCTTATTAAAAATACATACTCAAAACCCATCAACGCTCCTTGAGGGAAGACTTAGGGTCTACCATAGACTTTAAATCAACCTTAAAATCATAATAAATTTTCCACGTCACAACATCGCGGTCATACCTACCCAAAGGATCGAGCCCTGAAGAAAGGGCCTCCCACTATGTCTTTGGAGTAGCAAGATATCTCAGTGAACCTTATTGAGTAATCGTCTAACATCATGTTGCCCTACTGTAGGTGAAGCATCTCATGAATGTGCATATTGTGCAAGGTCAGGTGGAGAAACTCTTCCTAGAGAAGTCATTTTAAGTATGTCCAAGAGTGGGTCACCTCATCATGTGTCTGGGTGGTCAAACTCTACCATTTACCTACTGAGCCCTGGAGAAGGCTCTCAGCCAAGATTTCAATCTGGTCAGACAATATCCTCACTAGGTGGAAGACCCATATCATAGCCTCCATCCAGTCCTTAGCAACTTTAGTACCCATCTCTCCCCAGAATCTAGAGGTCTCTACCTCTAAAACACATGTAAGGCACTAATCATATGAATGTCCTCTACCAGAACCACTGGTTATAGATACCAACCATCGAGTGGTGGTAGCATTGGTGCATCACTAAGTGGGGCCATATATAGAATTAGTCCTTGAACGGATGACTTGTCGCTAGGTGGGTGTCCTCACAACCTCGTATCATGATCCTGACTGTTCGTATACGTGGAGGAATCCTGTTATAGATCAATATGTACCACTATCAGATGGTTATACCTGTTGATATGACATTTATTCTAAGAAACATAAGGAGACACTTATTCAACTAGTGTTTTCATGTATTGAGCTGAAAAGAAGAATTCAAGGTCCTGGTGTATGGATATGTCGACCGCTGCACCAAAACAAGACTCCCTGAATTTGAAAGTCGGACTCACAACACTTAACAATGTTTCCCCAAAACAAAACACAAACTCCCGGTCTTTGAGGGGGAATCAACCACCCTATGATGCCACTTTTTCACGACCTGTCCTTCGAATACCATGTTGTGACTACTGCAAAACCACCTCCCGAAGGTTAGGGGAAGGTGACTATCATCGAAGGTGTCAACCTGCAAGTGGGAGGCGTTTTATTGAGTACTTTTACACACACACACACACTCCCAACGACATCCCAACTCACTAAAAGGGGGGAATAAATATACCACTAAATCAAAGCTGAGTGTAAGTACAAGTGAAAGTAAGTGGGCCAGAATACAATCCCAACAAGAAACTAAAAACAACAAAGTACAAAAGGAGACTCTGATGGCCATTTGTGGAGAACCCCACTTGATCATGAGAGTAGTGAAGAGACTGGGAGCCGAAGTAATATGCCCTATACTCCAAGTCCTACTGGGCTCCACCCGATCCTAGGCCACCAATTCCACCAACGTAGCATCCGTCAGTCCCGTCCCCCTGAGCACCATTGTCGAAATGTTGATCATCTGAACTAGATAGAACACGTGCGTGCGATGCCCTTGTAGGGGGTGAGTAACAAAATACTTAGTAGGGTAACCTGAAAGACAAAGGAAAGACCAAAAATAAATCCTTAAAGCGAAGAATGAAGACTAAGAATGAAGCACAAGACAAGTGACACCAGGTATATTCTAGGGTAGTGGTAGCATCATCATCAGTCATATCATAGAACCTCTCAAATTCTGGATAACTCCACCTCTATTGAGTACAATGGGCTTATCGGGTCACACAGATCCGATTCCCACTAACCTTGGACTGCTATGGTACTCATCCATAATGTGTACCGTGGGTATGCCAGGTCACACAGAGTCACTGCCCACTGTGGGCCTGCTGGGTAACACAGAGCAGCTTCCCACCATGGCCAAACTGAGGTACTAATACTATCGAGTACCTTGGGTCTTTTGGGTCACACAAATCTACTCCCCACCGTTGTCTATCATGGTCACATAGAGCCGCTTCCCGCTGGGCCGTCGTCGAGCAATCTTCAGGTCTTAGCAAACCGCAGGGTTTCATAAGTGTCACCCTTGGGAGAACCGCTAGTCAATACATTTATCACATGTTGATGTCTATGAAATTCACCAGGAAGCATGCCAAAATATCTGACTCATCAAGAGGGTTCCAACACCACAAACGACTTGTCAATCGGACATGCGGTTTTCAAGATACATGCATTTTAGTAAATAGGGGACCGATTATGATGTGTCCTGGTCCGACCCAGTCAGACCGATTTGACCAACCCATCCTGGGGGTCCCACATACCCCAGTTTAATTAGAAGAAATTGAACTAACTAGGTTCAGGTTGGGGTCGGTCTGGTCCGGCCTGGCCAGTGGGAAAGGCCCAGTAGGCCATGCTGGGCCCAGCCCGGTTCGGCCAGGGGTCCTGCCCATCGGGTAACCCAGCGACCTGGTTTAGTCCAGCCCTGACTAAAGGGTGCGAGTCCGGATTTCAGGTGCGGGTTTGTCCCGCTGGGTGCAGGTCTAGCCCGTCGGTGTGGGTCCAGCCCATTGGTGGTGACCCTCCATCCTGCTGACCGGTATGCGGCTGACGTGTGTTTCCCCTGCCACCACATCCGTCCGCCACCATCGGCGTAGTGGAAGATCCTTTGTTGGACCACCAGACACACAACAATGGTTCATTCTTCACGCTTCCTACATCTATTATCTCCGGAGTTCACCTTCTCCACTATGAAGCCCTTAAATCACCCTTTCCGTTGTTTTGAAAATGCAGCCACCAAGAACGCACAAGCAAAGGTGTTTGGGCCTTGTTTATATCGGCCTAAGCCCTCTACGTTAGAGGTTTATAATAAAGGGAGAGGCTTAGGTATTGTTGTTTGATCATAAAAGAAAAATATTAATTCAGAATAAAGAAATGCCCAATAGTGTTACTCTCCTGCATAAACGCACGAAGCACGGGTCAACCTATTCATGGGTTGATCCACATTCGTCGTTTATAGAAAAGAACGAGGAAGAAAATAAAAATCATATAAAACACCTACCTCTTTGATGTTCGATGATGAAGCGCTTTTCCTTGGGAGTCCAAGGCGTCGATGTCGTCACTTCCGGATCTGTTCTTCGAGGTGCATCGAAGATGGTGAAGATCCACTGGTGTTCATCGTTCTCCTTTGGAGAGGAGATTCACTAGATTTTTATAAGAGAATCCACCAAGTTTAATTCCCAAATTCCACACGTTTGATTATTAAAAAAAAGCACAGTGACTTTGCACCCATTAATGATGCTCATTAAATTTGGCATATTTAATGATCCACATTTAATTATTAATTAACATAATAGCGCCATAGTTTCAAACGATCCATTATTGAGCCTCCATTAATGCGCCTCATCCCTGACTTATCATTTCACCACATTGTCACCGTCTTCTACTCAATGATGAGAAAGAAATTAAATAATTCTTTTAAATTATTTTATTATTTTTCTCAAAATGTCCAAAAAATAAATTTTGCACTCAACCCTTGCTGGCCAAAGTAAATTCATATATAGGTGAATCCCGGTGCTCCATGTTCAACGATGCCCTCATATGTTCGATCTGAGAACCAGTTAAAAAGATAGAATATCTTTTTCACATGTTTTCTGAACACACCTTAAAAAAAGCTAAAAAAATTCGTTTTGGGCTCTCCGGGCCTCAGAATCACATGCCATCAAATTTAGTGGTCTTGAAATAATTCCATATAATTAAAAAAATTTACATGAAATTTCCAAGACATTACATTCCCTCACCTAAGGGATTTACGTCCCCAAAACCAAAACAAAAATTAAACAAACAGATGGGGGTACTAAGACGAATTGGGGCCTCCCTTTACCATGTGCTCTTTTGGAGGTTCCCATGCTACCACCGTACTCTTACTAGAAGAATTGACCACCCATGTAGGGCCAACTCATGTAAATCCTCTATTTCCACTGGGAACTCCGAAAACATCGCCCCATCGTCAATTTCCAGCTCGACCCAGTCAATGACATGCGATGGATCATGCACGTATCTCGTCAACTACGACATGTGGAAAACATTATGCATTCGGTGCATCTGTGGGGAAAGATCTATGTGGTACACCACCTCTCCAACTCTACTAAGGATATTAAAAGGTCCGATGAACCTTAGAGATATCTTTCCACCCCGGCCAAATCTCTACAACCCTCATCGAGGTGAGACCCAAAAGAACACATGGTATCCCTCCTAAAAATCTATGGGTCTCCATTTTTTGTCGAAATAAGACTTATTACTGATCTGTACAGTCCTTATCTTCTCCTGGATGATCTGCACCTTCCCCATGGTAGCCTATACCAACTCCGGACCCATGAGTTCCAACTCCCCTGGGTCTGTCTAGCATATGGGTGATCTGTAAGGATTCCCATACAAGGCTTGAAATAGTTCCATGCTGATGGTGGAGTGATAAATGTTGTTGTATACGAACTCCACTAAAGGTATGTGGTCCTCACAACTATGAAAAATTTCAAGGATGAAAGCATGCAGCATGTCCTGCAAGGTCTATATGGTCTGCTCTATCTGACCATCCATCTGGGGATGAAAAGCTATGCTCAAGCGCAGCTATGTCCTGAATTCCTCCTGTAATCTCTTCCACAAATGGGATGTAAAGCGGGCATCACAATATGAGACAATCGTCAATGGAACCCCGTGAATTTTCCCTATATTTTGGACATAGAGGCATCCCAATCCATCTATCAGTCCATGCTCCCAGATGGGTATGAAGTGATCCAACTTGGTGAGTCATTTGAAGATCACCCAAATAGAATAATGGCCTCTATATGTATGTGGTAACCCAATCACAAAATCCATCGAAATACCATCCCACTTCCTCTCCAGTACCTCATGTGGCTGGGTCAAGCCTACTGGAACCTGATGTTCAGTCTTCACTTGCTAACAAGTGAGGCATCATGAAACGAACTCAACCACTGATCTCTTCAGCCCTGACCACTAGTATTGATGTCAGAGGTCCTTGTACATATTTGACACCCTGGGATGTACCACCAAAGGGGACATATGAAACTACCCCAACACCTCCTCCCAAAATGTCACTGGTACTACGGTGCACCCTATGAGAAGGATGGAATGCTCCCTAGCTATCAAAAATCCATCAGGAGCCTGTCCTAAGGATAACTGAGTATGTCAAGCCTCGTAGCCAACTTCCACCAACTGTGCCTCCCTGACTCGCTGTAAGAGTGGGGTAGTAATATCATCGACTGAAGGTTAACACTTCCATCATCATCCAAAAAGGATATCTTCATCACGACTAACTACTCTGTCACCTCACTCAACAACTATAAACCAGTCATCATACTGAGTGCATATGCCACCATTCTCCACTTACCAGAATTGTAGACTATCATAAAGTCATAGTTTTGGAGGAACTCTAGACATCACTACTATCTCAGGTTTAGGTCCTTCTGGGAGAAGATATACCTGAGACTCTGGTGGTCTGAGTAAACTACAAACCACTCACTTATCAAGTTGTGCCACCACATCTTCACTGAAAAGTCCACTTCTACTAACTCCAGGTCATGGGTCACATAGTTTTTCTAATTCTGCCTCAAATTTCATGAGACTTAGGCGATTACCACTCTCTACTACATCAAGACACAATGCAGTCTGGTCCATGATGCATTATAGTAAGCTACATACCCAACACCCTCTATTAGTAGTCTCAATATAGGGGAACTAGTCAGTCTCTACCTCAGCTCCTGGAAACTCTACTGGAACTTTTCTATCCATGCGAAGGGATGTCCCTTCCATGTCAAGGCCGATAAGGAAAATGATACTCTATAAAAGTTGAGTATGAACATCTGATAGTAATCAGCCAACCCCAAGAAGCTCCGCACCTCAATCACACTCCTGGGTGGCTCCCAAGAAAGCACTACCTCTATCTTCACTGGATCTATCTCAACTACAACCTCTGAGATGACATGTCCTAGAAAGTGGACCTTCGGAATCCAAAATTGGAACTTTGAGAGATTACTATAAAGATGGTTCTCCTGAAGTGTATCTAGGACTATCCGTAGGTGTGTGGTGTGCTCCTTCTCCGACGCTGAGTACACCAGGATGTCATTGATGAAGAACACAATGAACTGGTCAATATAAGGCTTAAAGATCCTGTTAATGAGGCCCATGAAAACTTTTGGGGAATTGTTCATGCCGAAATGCATCACCAAGAACTCATAGAGGCCATACCAGCACCTGAAGGCTATCTTAGATACATTCTCATCCCATACCCAAAGCTAGTGATAGCATGATCTGAGGTCTATCTTTGAGAACCACTTAGATATATTCATCTGGTCAAAGAGGTCATCAATTCATGATAGTGGATACTTGTCCTTGATGGTCACCTAGTTTAGGCACCTAAAATCCACACACAACCTCAAAATCTCATATGCCTTCTTGAAAAAAAGCACCAAGGCTGCCCATGGTGAAATGCTGGGCCTTTCGAACCCCTTCTCTTGGAATTCCTCAAGCTACAACCTCAGCTCGCGAAGCTCCATAAGAGCCATATGATATTATAGTGTGGATATCAGTGACGTCCTAGGGTACATTTCGATCCAAAATTCTACCTACATGTGAGGAGGTAGTCCTGGAACATCCTTAGGAAAAACTTCTTTGGACTCATCCACCACTACATGGAATCTTGGACTCTTATCATCTACTGAACCGAGGTTGAGGCTATCCAACTGGTGAGTGATCAACTGCCCCCTCCTTTAAGAGAGTCCATCCTACACTGCAAGGTTTTCCTTCTCACTGGTGAAGGAAAAACATGTCCCATCTCCATAGAAACACTAAACTGTATGGCTAAAATAGCCGATCTAATAATGGACTGTGGATAACCAGTCCATGCCCAAGATGAAATCGTAAGGAATTGACGGCACTATTAGGATATCCCAACTAAAGCTCTAGCCTCATAGAATAAGATCACACTATCGAAAATAGTGTGTAATCATAAAATCCACTCCCAGTGGAGTCTCTATCCGTAAGGATTGAGCCAATAACTTCACCTGAATCTCCGAGATCCGAATGAGATTCGTTGAAAGGAAGGAGTGACTAACACCTTTGTTTATAAGAACAAAATCTAGGATAGAGAAGAAAAATATCATACCTCATATCATATCTATATCACCATGGTCATAAGTCTCTACCTCCTGGATCTGAGCTTGCCCATTTCTGCCAACTCCCTGAGGTTATGGCGGACCACCTGGGGGTGGTGGTGGTAACACCTGAAACCGTCGCCCACCGCCTTCCGTTCAGCCAACTCCTCTACCATGTTCGTCACCTTGAGAACCTCCTCTCTCAAACTGTTACCACTACCTCAGCGTCCCCTTGACTATCTTCTGGTCATCTTTACACCGGTTTGGGTAGTCACATGCCATGTGTCTCTACCCGTCGCACGCGAAGAACTGCCTGACTCCTTGCTGACTCTTCCTGTATTGGGAGCCCCACACTACTAACCTTGAGTCTTGGGGCCAACCTCTAAAAGACCTGGCCTGCTTGGGACCACATGTCTGGTGTTTTCTACCTGCTAAAAACTTTGCCACCTGGGGTCTGTAGGCAGCTCTAGCTGTCGATGCCTGCTCCTCCAAGAATCTCTCCACAAGAAGGGTTTGATCTAGCACCCCAGCTTGGGTAGGGATGCTGAGAGACAACACTGATGCCCTAATGTCCCACCCAAGCCCCTGATCAAAGGCTTAATCCCTAAATAAAGGGTCTCAAACCATGTATGTGGAGTAGTGAGATAACTCGGTGAACCTCACTAAGTAATCATCCTCTATCATGCTGCCCTATTTTAGGTGAAATAGATCCTAAATGCACACAGAGTGCAAGGTTGTGGGGAAAACACCTCCTAGAAAAGACACTAGAATTATATCTAGAAGAGGGTCACCTCATCGTGTGTTTGGGTGGTCAAACTCCACAATCTTCTTTCTATGCCCGGTAGAAGGCTCACTTCCAAGATATCCATTTGGTCAGTTAGTGTCCTCACTAGGTGGAAGTCCTGTGTCACAACCTCCAACCATTCATCAGTGACCTAAGGATCCGTCTCTCCCCTGAACCTAGGAAGTCTCTATCTTTGAAACTCATGTAGGGAAAAGAGCCTACAAACTTCCTCTACTAGAACCTCCGACAATATATACTAACCATCGAGTGGTGGTAGCACTGGTGCACCACCCAGTGGGGCCATCTCTAGAACTGGTCCCTGAATGGATGCCTCATCACTAGGGGGCTATGCTCACAACCTCGTATCAGGATCATGACTGGTCGTCCATGTGGAGGCATCTTGAAATAGATCAAGATGTACCACGATTGGAAGGTTATACCTAGTGATCTGAATTTTTTTCAAAAGAACATAAGGAGAAAATTATGCAACTAATGTTTTCATGTATTGAGCCAAAAAGCATAATTCAAGGTCTTAGTGTATGAATATGTCGGCCACCGTACCAACATTGGACTACCTGAATCTGAAAGTCACACTCGAAACGGTTAACATTATTTCCCCAAAACAAAACACAGACTCTCAGTCTTTGAGGGGGAACCGACCTCCTTTTGATACCACTTTTTCACAACCTGTCCCTCAGTGCCCATGCTGTGACTACCCCAATCCCCCCTCCCGAAGGACAGGGGCAGGAAACTATCACCAAATGCATCAACCTGCAAGTGGGAGGAATTTTCCTGAGTACCTATATGCACACATACACCCAACCACATCCAAAATCATTGAAAGGGGGAAACAAGTATACCACTAAAACAACGCTGAGTGAAAGTACAAGTGAAAGTAAGTGGGCCAGAATAAAAACCCAATAAGGAACTGAAAACAAAAAAGTAAAAAAGGAAGCTCTGATGGCCATCCATGGAAAATCCCACCTAATCGTGAGAGTAGTGAAGCTACTAGGATCCGAAGTAGTGTGCCCTGTCCTCCTGGTCCTACTGGGCTCCACCCAGTCCTAGTCCACCACGTCCACCATCGCTGCATCTGTCAGTCCTGTTCTCATGAGCACCTCTATCAAAATGTTGATCATCTGCACCATACACAACACGTGTGAGAGAAGCCCATGCATGGGGTGAGTAAAAAAATACATAGTAGGGGACCACTAAACACATAGTAAAGACTACAAAGAAATACTAAAATAATAGCAAGAAGAATAAGCATGAAGAACAAGACAACTCACACCAGGTACATAGGGTAGTGGTAGTATCATAATGAGTCATATCATCGAACACCTTGGAAGCTGGAGAAATATTCCCCTATTGAGTATAATGGGCCTGTTGGGTCACAAAGAGCCACTTCCCACTAACCTTGGAATTCTATGGTACTCATCCTTGATGTGTACCGGGGGTTTGTTCGGTCACAAAGAGTCGTTCCCCACCGTAGGCCTACCAGGTCACACAGAACCACTTTCCACCTTAGAAGAACTGAGGTTCTTCTCCTATCGAGTAACATGGGTCTGTTGGGTCACGCAGAGTCTATCCCCACTATGGGCCTTTCGGGTCATAAGAGCCACTTCCCACTGGTCCGTCGTCAAGCAATCTTCAGGTCTCAGCCAACTGCTGAGTTCCGTACGTGGCACACTTGTGAGAGCCACTCCTCAATCCATTCATTGCATATTTATGTCCATGAAAGTCACAAATAATTATTCCAAATGATATGTCTCATCAAGAGGGTCCCATCACTGGAAACAACTCGTCAATCAAATACACGATTTGCAAGATACATACATTTTAGTAAATAAGGGGCCGGTTGTGACGGGGCCTGGTCGGACTGACCAGACCAACCCAGCCCAAGAGTCCCACATACCCCAATTTAATTAGACATACTCAACCTGAACTAGTTTGGGTCGGGGTTGGTCTGGTTCGACCTTGCTAGTGGGCCAGGTCCAATAGGACTTGCTGGGCCCAGCGTGGTTCGGCTGGGGTCCTGCCCGCCGGTTCACCTGATGACCCAGTTTAGTCCAGCCCAACCCAAAGGGAGATGGTCTAGCCTACAAGCATGGGTACGGACCACTGGTTGTGGGTTCAACCCAACTTCGTGGGTGCGGCCCGCCAGTGCGGGTTGGGCCCGGCCTGCTGGGGGCTCGACTCGCCAGCTAGGGACTGGCCGCTGGAGCGACCTGTGGTGCACCGCACAGCTGGGACGGGGCGTCCAGCCACCGCTATGCAATGAAATGCCACAAGGCCTTCATATTTAGACCTTATTCTACTATTAAATTATAATGTGACACTTTTTACTCTTTATACATGGGTTGGAAATATATTATTTAATAATATTTCAAATAATTCCCGATGTGTCCCTCCCCTCACTTATAAAAAGGAACTTCCTATCATCCCTTATTAAAAAACATTTGGCCCTCTATATTGGAAAAAACATTTCTAAAAAACATCCTAGATTACTTAACTTAATTCTTGAGATTATTTTCTTCTCATAAGATGATCATAAGATGGATTAAGTTGTAAGCCAAAGGAGGTCTCTCAAAGAAGTGGTAATCGTCTTTATCGAATCTTTTAAATCTTATTTATCCCCATTATTCCTAAAAATATATTATATATATAATAACATAATGAATCCAGTATATTAAATATAATTAGATTTTATTTATTATTATTGTACAACCATTTTCCATATCCTTTATATCAAATGGGAAATGAAATTATCGCTTGTGCGTATGTGCAGACTATCTCCTCAATGTAACAATGTGATATATTTTTCATCACCTCATATCATGGATGGTTTTAATGATGTAATTACTAAATATATATTATAATTATGAGATAATAATAATTTTTTAATTATAACATACTATCTTATTTTATTTCCTTTTTCTTTTAAAAAAATGGATATATCGATCATACGTAGGTATGGGAAACTCTCTCAGTGAGTGATATATTTCATTTTCAATGTATAAACATTACAGATAGTTATAAAATTATATATAATGAATATATATAATAATTTTTACATTAATAAGATTTATAAAATTTAATATTAGGATTATAACTTAGCATGATTTTACTCATTTGGTCTTTATAACATGCTCTTTTTTACGTCGGCTTTACCACACACATGAGTGATGTTATAATCTTTATGAATTGAATGATTAAGGAATATTTAATACTTGTAATATTATGTAATAATAGTAAATTAATTACATAAATAAAATTATGGATATGATGGAACCATGATTAATGATAAGGGTCAGAACCGTCGAACTGAAACATGCAAGAAAAATGAAACCGTTATCACCCAAAATAGTGATATCAATAAAAAATAATTAATAAAAGTTTGATAATATGTTATAAGTGGATAATATATAATATTATAACTATGAATATCATTAAATAAAATAATTATAAAAAATATAATCCATTATATTTGATTTTAAACGTACATACGAGGCAAGTCATACGTGAGGCAAAGGTTTCTCATCTCACTTTTGTTTCTATGAGACATATGACATCACCACTTGTTTCAATCATATATTGTATATACTACACCATTTGATATTTTACATCTTGAATATATTTATATTCATGATTTTTAAAATTTCATTTGATGTTATTTCATTAATGGGGGTTATGAAACAACATTTACCAAAGTGGTAAGGGTTTATTTCACAATCTCCTCCATGTTCTGGATTGTTAATGTTTATATTTATGTTTAAGGAATTATATTATCCTAATATCATAAAAACCACATATTTTCTTATAATTTTTTTTGAATAATACATGTTTTCCATTAATTTTTCTCTTTTTATCTTCTCCATTGTCTGAAAGAAATCTTTTATGAAAAACCAATATTTTTTTTTCAGTCAAGAATATTTTTCTTCCATGTCTATATTTATATAAATTTTTTTTTCAAGAATGTTTATAATATTATAAAATGATTTATTAATATCATTTTTACTTTTTTGTACTTTCTATAAAATGTTTTAAAAGTAATATTCATGTATTTTTTTGAATGAGGTACTTTTTACGAAAAGTGTGAATGAAATATTTGTTCTAACATTTACCAAATGAACAGTTTTTACCACCATCCACTACAAAATATTTCCCTTTTTCTAATAGGGACATATCTATTAGTAAAAATGAATTTTATGTTGGTAAAAATTTTTACCAACATAAATGTGTCTATCATTAAACTATTGGTAAAAACTCTGCCGCTAAATGTTTTTACGACAGATAAAATAGTTCTGTTGCAATTATAATAATACAAACAGATAATATATATTTTGGTTAAAGTGTTTAGCAACAAGTTCTGGTGAGAAATTTTTCTGTAGGTAATAATATTACCAATATATAATTTTTTTTTATAAATTACATTTAAATAAAAATTATAAATTTTTATTGCTAGTAAAATTTTATATTATATTTATTAATTTATCATATATAATACATATGTTTTAATTATTAAACTGAAGATTATTTTAACACATGTTCAAAATTAGATATGAATTAATTATATTAATAATGAAATTCATTACAAACAGAACCTATTGAATCCCCATAAGGATTGTTCCAAATTTCTGTCCCAAAATTATAGACAACCCTAACCACCCAACCCCTGGATCCCCCCCAAAAAGGATCAACCACCGTAGCAGCTCCAACCCATCATCGTCAATGACTTCAGCACCAGCAGCTCCAACTCATCCATTTCATCTCCAGACCTAGCCCATCCATGCCAGGTCTAGCCCCATTCATAATATCTTCAGTCTATTCCAGCTCATCCAGCTCTAGCCACATCCATGTCAGCTTCAGTCTATGCCAGCTCCAGCTCATCCATGTCACCTCTAGTCTATGCCAGCTCTGGTATATTCCCCATCCATGCCATATCCAATCTGTGCACAAAAATCTGAGAAAATACATCATTTGGAATTGGTACATAGGTAAATAGACAAGTGACAAAAATACACTTACATGGTAGAGATAAAGGTAGTACCCGCACAACAAGAAATAAAAATTTGTGTTCAAATTTCAGCATTTGTGTTTAACTTTATTTTGACTTTCAACAAAGGTAGTACCTGCAAAATAAGGAAATAAACATTCAAGGATAGCCTTTTATTTAGATAAAATATAATACATGACATTAGGTTTGAAATAATAACTTGCAAAGTACCCATGATATCAGATTTTGCTAGTCAGTGGACCTAATGTGTGAACACAATGCCAACCATCACTGTCACCATCCTCTACCCAGATCTTAATAGTATAATTTTAGCTGAAAGAGAGTAAAAAATCAACAAATGGGTGAGAATAATCCATTTTAACAGAAAAACTTGAAGAATCCATTAACTGGGTAATGGGAATACATGCTCTTACCAAAAACTGGATCTTTAATGAGTGAATCAATGCTAGAAACATGGATGCAGTCAAAAGTTCAAGGATGTGTTTAGAATGGTTCAAAACTACAAAAATTGAACATGTGAACCTGCGTATTGTAAGTTTTGTAGTTCAGAGATGAACCTACATATTGCAATCTGAAAATATGTAACCTATAATCCTGAAAATCAAAAAACATTAATTGAAAAACCGGTAAAACCGTAAACATATATACCTAAATTATAAAACCTATATAATTATAAACCACTAATCAAGATTATTTTTACCTACAAACATGTAAACAAATAATCATGTAACATGAAAACCTCTGACATACCAACCTACAAAACTGCAACCTACAAACAATTAAATTTTAACTAGATGACATATAAACCGGAAAACTTGTAATTTTGTAACCAGTAACATAGAAACCCATAACCAAAAAAATATAAGCCTACAAACCTATTTGTGAAAACTACAAACTATTGAACATAAAAATCAGTAAAAACAATGTCTGCTGGGGGAGAATGAGATTGCGCAAACCTGTTTGTGAAAACCTGTCTGTGAAAACATGGTCATACATGGGCTCCCATAATAAAAATATAATTTTGTAAACATGAAAACCTATTTGCGCAACCATGTTTTTGTAAACTACAATCCTATTTGTGAAAACCTGTTTGTGAAAACCTATAAACATGTTTGTGCATACAAGGGCTCCCAGAAACTACAAACTATTGAACATAAAACATAATATCTTTTAAGACCAACCTTCAATTTACAATCCTAGAACCTGAATCTTGGAAACCTGTATCCTAAAAATTAGTAAAACAATCAATATAGAAACCTGTAATCCTATAACTTGAAAACATTGAAATTTGTAAACATGGAAAAATTTGAATAACCATCATGCATACCTAAAAATTCAATTCAAATATGATCATCCACATAATTTTTCCACATCATTTCTGTATTTTACTTAAATAATAATCCCAGATACTCTGATTAATTGAAAATGATAAAATCAGATAAGCAGAATTACATAGGAGGACAAAAAAAATCTATTTTAGTATAATAAGAACTGAAGAATTCAATAACACATGATTAAAAAAAACATATACTTTCATAAATTCTAAATGAATCATAACCAAATTCCCATCATTTTTATTATTGTTCTTTTTCTTGTAATGTTAAACAACACTTTATTTCAATCCCAAGTGACTTGTAAGTATATGATAGCTTTGTGTGTGTGCTTTTGTAGATTTATGTGTGTGAATTCATAGTTGTTTTCCACAACCATAAATTGGTATGATTATAATGGATATGTGAAATTATTTCATTGATTTATATCTATTTTTAGATTAAAAAAATACAAAAATACAAAAAAAAAATATACTCAAATTGGAATGCACAGCTTTTACAAATTTTAAAACAGATTAGATTTCTGGAATTCTCACTGTATAAATCTTATAAGCATTAATCCACAGGACTCAAGAATATAGATCAATATAAAATATGAGGAGCATCAACTACCTTGATTGAAAAATCCACATGAAATATGTTGAGTTTTCACCCAATCTCAAAATACATTATCTTGAGAGTTAAGAAACACATTAGAAATTGTAGAACCTCCTTCATGTAGGTTCAAATTTTGATTGATGAAGCCTATTAAATTATTTAAACACCTATTCTAGAAGAAAGTAAAATGCATCAATTGAAATATGCAGTATTAGAAGCTTCGTTGGATAGAAAATCATTTTACATTCCGCATAATAATAGTAGAGTCAAGGTAGTAGAATAATCATATTACAGTCACTTATCATATATCTTGGCAGTGTATTACATTCTATATATGACTCTGCTACCAATATATATTATGTAATACAGTCTGTGTGATTGCTACTATTACATAGACATCTGTGTGTGACTACTACTATTACATACATTTGTGTGTGTAATAGCAGGAGAGTCATAAATCAGTGTGTGTGCGACTAAGGCAATGCACACCTGAATTCTAGCAGTCTTCACCGCCTGGCACACCAGGTAGACGTTCACAAATCTACCACAAAACCTACACAAGCACACCAATAGGGAACTATTTTAATATATATAATATAAATTAAATATGAAAAAAATATTCCTTTATAAATATAAATAGTTTTACAATAAGGGACTGTGCAACCACACTTTAAACCCATTCAAATATATATATATATATAGTGCAGTTATTTAACTCTAACTCGTGGAACCAAAGAGGAAGAGATGATGACAATAACAAATTATATGAGTTCATCAATCTCTACATTAGTCATCCATGTGAAGAGAATAGATAAAACTCAATGTATGATGTCATTATAAATATATCCTTCTCCAAACTGATCCTTTGTGAGTATAGACCTCTCATGAAAACTGGACACACAAAAAAAAGTCAGAGAGATGAGTTTCCATTGAAGTTACAAAAAAAGTTACTTGCACTTCACGAAAGAGGTTTGGTCCTTATTGACGATCAATATAGGAATGTATGATTTCAATCTAAGGTATTCCCGTGAAAAATTCAAGGGAATAATTCAGGGAAATAATGTAGGAAAAATATGAAGATGACTACTGGTGGTTAAAATAATAAGACATAAAAACAGGTGGAAGTAAGTCAAAGGAATCATAATATTGGGAGGATATCTGTTATGCCCACTTCCATTAGGATTTTGATGAATCCCACTTACAGGCTCCATGTAGAGTTGAAGAACTGATTAAAAGGTATGCTTACCTTCATTTTTTCTCCCAATACACCATCATGTAGAACTTCATAGTCCTTCTGCGTGATGCTATGATCAAATACTTTTTACGACGCCTCATTCGAGAACAATCTCATGTTCAAGACCTGACCATATATGTATCTGGCATCAGATTCAGTGTCGGAGTCATGAACACCGACAAGGACCAGTAGACCCCGCCCAATCTCCGATATGGTACGCCCTTGCACCTCTATGATAGCAGATGAAACTTGCTGAATGACCCTCATTGTGGCAATTCATCCTCTGAAGATGTCTGCACAACCCCCACCTCTCCCCCGTAGGGTTTGGTCTCTATTATAAAAGTAAAAAATTCAGGTGTAAAATTTAACATCAAATGTACATCAATTATGTTTCAAAAACCTCGGCACCTGGGTGAAATTGAGACTTTTGATTTAACAATAAAAGGAAAATCTGATCAAAGAAACTCAGAAACATGGATTGAATCATCATTCACAGAAAAAGTGCAACTAACAAAATAAGACATTAGTTTATCCACATCAAGCTAATCATGTAAATAAGAATAGAGCATAAAAAATAACTGCTCATATGAAGTGCTTTTAAATAATGTTGTACAGAGAGCAGCTTTAGAAATTCAATTCATACAAAACAGCTTCAAAGAGCAGCCTCTCCTAGCTTTAAGAAATACATAGAAAAACTTTAACATCTAATGAAAAAAAAATTAATCAATAGACCCTAGAAACCACCAAATACAAAGATGGAAACAAAATTTTATGACCTTTCAGGAGTAAAATTTAATCAAATTAAAAAATTGGTGATCAAGTATTAAAATATGAGACCAAACAAACATTAACTAAGGTAATGCCAGTACACATAGCAGCTTCAAACATTCAATTCATACAAAACAGCTTCAAAGAGAAGCCTCTCCTAGCATTAATAAATACATAGTAAAACATTAACATCAAATGAAAACAAAAAAATAATCAATGGACCCTAGAAACCACCACATATAAAGATGGAAAAAAAATTTGACGACATTTCAGGCATAAAAGTGAATCAAATTCAAAAATTGGTGATCGGGTATTAAAAGATGAAACCGAACGGTCATAAACTAAGGTAATTCCAGTATATTTAAAGAAACATGATAATCATCAATGAAATAACAAAGGAAAAATAATATTTGTGATTGAAATCCTACGTCACTTTTAATTACTAACGTGATTAGGAAAAAAAATTACGTTGGCTCATATCAAGAAGTTAAACCGTTATAAATCTTTGTACATCATAGACACTTTTCAGAAGAACATATATACATACAATACCATCTCCAAGGAATCACTATAATGGAGTGAAACTCCATTTGAGCGTTAAAATTTCTCTCCAATGCATTGTTAAATCAAGCGTTAAATTGATGAAAACCCACATTGGAGTGCCATATTTGTAATACATGTGTTAATTAATGATCAAAATTACCTCAAGATCCAAAACTTCATAGGACTGAAAAATGAAGGAATTGAACGCCTAAACATCCAATGCTTCACTTGTAGGGGAGGCGGAGCACAGGGAGGTAGAACCCAGGGAGTCGGAACACTGGGTTGCAGTGACAGGGGAGGCGAAATATAGGGAGATGGTGGCAGGGGAGGAAAAACACTAGGAGGTGGAACGTGGGGAGGAGAAACACTGGGAGGAATTGGTAGGGGAGGCATAATGTGGGGAGGCAGAACGCGAGGAGGCGGAACGTAGGGAGGCTGTGGCGGGGGAGGCCGAACACGGGAAGGCGGTGGTGGGGAGGCGGAATGCATAGAGGTGGTGGATGAGGGTGTTCAATAAAACCATTAGGGCCCCTATTTTATGTTTTTACATATTATTTTTATTTTTTTTATTATTAAAAATATATTTTAAATTTATTCTAATGCTAATATTTTTAAATGGAATGTTATTTATTTTTCTCAATTTTCTGTAAATTTTAAAAAAAAAATTATTTTGAATGGAATTGAAATTATCTACATTAGTGTTTTTTTATAAGATAAAGTATAATAATAAAAATATATTAATAATAGGTCCCCCGAAACTACAATACTTCATTTTTTCTATCATTGGTTAGTTGAATGTTAATCAGGTGGGAGTTTCAAAAAACATCGGTAACTTGTTAATAGATACACACAAAAAATGTATGCGTGTGTGTGCATGCATGCATGAATTTATGTATGTATGTACGTATTCATTTCAAAAAATATGTTTCTTTTATAAATTACTTTAATTAGATGAATAAATATGTATTTTTATTAAAAAATGATTTGTTTGTATACATATATATATATATATTAAATTATTTGTCTAACATTTTTTTAGAAAAAATTTTATTGGAACAAACCTTTTAACGGTAAAATATTTGTTGGTAATAGTGGGTATTAATAACCTATTCATGTGTTAGTAGAAAAATATTGGTATTAATATGAAAAAATAACATATTTAATTGTTGTTAAAAGATATATTGGTATTGGATATTTTATACCAACCGATATACCTGTCAATAAAAACAATTGTTGGTAGTTAAAATTAATACTGACAAGACTCAATATTTGTTGGAAACAATCATTTTTACCAACAAATATATTATGTTTCACTAATTTTCCATTGGTAAAAGCCTCATTTTTTGTAGTGATCATATCTATTATTTTATTTGAAGATTCAGTTATATTTTTCCCTAGTTATTTTCAAATAAATTAATTTTCTAAATATTATAGAAATCTTTAGTTTTAAATGTTTTCAAAACATAAGGATTTTTTTTTTCAAATTTGATTTATAGTGTCTTTGTAAAAGATATTTTTCATATATGTCAACATAATTCCAGTATTATTATACATAAATTGATATATAATCTAATGATACTATCCAACTTATTTATTTGGATGTTTTATGATATTTTTTTTTCTATTTAATGACTAAGGAAAATTATGAACATTCAATATGCTAGTTATTAATATAAATGTTTATATTGATTATGTATTTAATTTTTATTTATTTATTTCATATGATGAACACATGACACATTATAAGTTATGAGAATGGCCTAATATATAATCTCAATGTATAAGTAAGTCTCATCAAACAATCTTTCATGAGTATTTAGTGTATGTTGACATAATTATTTATGATGTATTGGCATGAGTCCCTACTGGTATATTTATGATGTCTTAGCACAAGGTCTTAACAGTATGATTATGATGTCTAAAAATATGCATTCCATCATTATGAAGATAGTTTTTATCCATATAATTATTTATGATTGTATATCATCCATGGATCAGTCCCATTTTATGATATTTGTTATCTGGAATATTTTATTATTTTTTATCCCATCCATATTAATTATGATATATTTATTCTTTGATAGATTATATTATTCTATTTCCCATAATAAGCATTTTATCTCACCTTTTATTATGTTTTTATTTCTATAATATACCAAAAATGGATCTATGAATGATTTTAGGGATATACTATAGTAAATAATAATGTTCTGACAACAATTTTAAGTTGTGTTTCACGTTTTCAAGTGTAATTTGAGAATCAAAGATTAGGATTGAGTGACTTTAAAATGAACCAATTCAAAATGGAGATGGTTAATCTTCAATATTCAAGATTAAAAGTGTTTAAATGGAATCATTTTATCTAGACTAAAAATGATATTTCAGGGATTATGTACCAGAAGTAGAAAAAAATGTAAGGCTATCTTCGAGAATCTCAAATTAGAATAATGGGGATTTTGGACGGAAAAATAGTTTATCAATAAAAAAGGTATATCATTTGCAGAAGTGTTATTGAGATGAAATATTTTTCAATAATACTCACTCAATTCTCCGAATATTAATAGATCATAAGTTGGTTCTATGTCTATAGTGGCTGATCTAGAAGTGCTATAAAAAAGGTTGGATTTATGAAAATTCTCTTTTCTTGGTTGAATAACTTACTCAAAAGGTGAAATGACTTTGTCCAATATGGATATAAAGATTCATATATCTCACTGTTTTAATACCACTAATCATAGATTAATTCTAATAGGAAAATTTTACTTTCATATGTTCTTTAATTGTAGGGAGGACCTCAAAAATTCTTGAAATACTAGAAACATCAATTTGAAACCAAGTATTCTGTGTCTCTTTGAATAAGATATGAACTTAAATACTTTCAATTAAAAGCCTCCTTATAATAAAATTTAGATTAGGTTTCATGGGATATGTTGGGTATAATGGCATCCAAAGATACATAATGATTTATCCTCATGAATTGAGACTCCATAAAATTTGGACCGATGTACACTGAATGGGTATATCGGTATGTATGCTAGAGTACTTGTTGATATAAATTTAGAATTTAATCCCTTGAAGGTTTAAAGTTTTGTTTCCAAGGATCATAAAACTAAGGTGAAAGTTAAATGTGAATTTATTCCACCATTCTGTGAGGTTTGTGAGATTGTTGGTCATTCTGTATCCAACTGTAGAGTGGTTAAGAAATAAATTAATCATAGTTGTGATGCCCGTGAATGGATAGAGGTGAGTAAGAGTAGGAAGAAAAAATCTCCTATGCTATATAAGAACTAATCTATAAAGAAAAATGGTTCTATGAAATGGGTCAAGAATCAATCCAAGGATATCAATTCAGGATGTTCCTTGGTTTTCCTTATTGACGATAAAGTAAAAGAGAACAAATCTTTTTGAAATATAGTATAAGTTGGTTGCCCAATCATGTCAATTAAAAATATGAAATTGGATATGTCAGATAGAGAGGAAAAAAATATTCAATTGGATATGGAAATTTCAAAATAAATAAAGGAGCTGGTGGTATCAGATTACTCTAAAAAGATTCAAACTAAGATAGATTAACCTGAAAATATTGTTTAAATTCAAATTTATGGTTTAAAAGAGTCCATAAGACTGTTTGTTGATATATTATGATAAGAGACTAGTGTTTTAGAAAAATTTTAACACAATACCCAAAAAATTGCAGGATGACAGTAACATAGAAGGTTGACACAAACACAATAGATAAAATTCTAAATACACTTGAGAAGATCACAAAGGAACCTGGGAACTCATAAAATATTTCCGATAAACAAGATCTTGACAACACTACCACTGATAATTAAAAGAAAGATAGTAAATGGAATTATAGTAGGATTGAAGGTTTATATAAGAAAAATAATGGGGGTAGGTACCCCTTCTTTAAAATCAGAATGAAGATCCTATTTTGGAATTTTTAGGGCCGATCCAAAACTGATACTTTAAACCAGATTTGATTGGGTTGGCTAAAACTAACGATCCATCTGTATTAGTATTAATTATTTAGAGGGATATGTATTTAAACTAATAATAATTAATCAATAATCCTAAAAAATTATAAGACTTTGGTAATGTCCTCACTCTAGACTTGATATTCCTTGTATTTTTAGTATTAGTGAACAATTTGCAACCTATAGCTTTAAATGGGAGGGAAAGGAACAATGTTTTTTTATTGTCTATTTATTTTAAAAATATTTGTACAAAAGGGATTTATTTCTGAAAGTATACTCCCTATCTAACAATATTTCTGATCCATGGTGAATAATTAGAGATTTAAATTCAATTATCTATCTTCATGAGAAGCTAGGGGCTATAAGAAAATTAATCTAATCAAATGAATCAAGATCTTGAATTCAGATTAGTATTCCTTTAGAGATAAAACTAGTGGGAGCTAAATAAACTTGGTTCACAATGGTTCTCAATAAAATGGTATATAATAATATTGATAGATATTTTTATAATAAATATTCCTTAAATGCATGGAGTTATCTCTTATGTGTCATACTAGAGAAATAAATATTGATCATCATCCCATCATTATGTATCTTATGGATAAAGAATTAAATCCTCCCCTTCCCTTTAGATTCAATTATTCTTAGGTTCTTCAACTGGATTTCAAGAAGCTTGTCAAAGAAACTTAGTCCTATACTGATTTCAAGGAAAATTCTCTAGACTATGTTCTCAAACATAAATCTCTGAATTTGAGATTAAAATAATGGAGAAGATCTTGTTTTAGTAACTTAGACACGAAGATTGCATCACTTTAAGCTAATATTCAGGTAATAAAATATTGAATATCTAGTAGTGACTTCTCTATAAACCTAGAAAATGAAACTAAGGTCTCATATGGCCTCAACAATCATCTAGATCTCAAGGAGAGTATACAAAAAAATAACATTAAAACCATGTGGCTTAAGGATAGTGATAGAAACATTAATTATTTTAACACTCTTCCAAAACATATAAAGTTTAACTGACTGTTGTCACTTCTCAAGGATGGTGAGAATGTTTTGGAAGGATAGAAATATCTATCTGAACATCTTATATGTTTCTATTAAAATATGTTCAATGGAACTATATGTAATAATGATTTTTTTCAAAGACATCGTAGCAATAGTGGACAATGATGATGATAATTCCATGTTAACCTCTACACTTGTTGTTTAAAATTAAATATGCGACTTTTGGATTAAATACCGGAAGAGAACCTATGTAACATCCCAAGTTAATAAAGAATAAGACATATTTCATATTTATTAATATTTTGGAATTAAATATTAATTTTACTTTAAAGGGGTTTCTATGTTCGATAGCGTACCTGATACGCAACAACGAGTTTATTTGGAATCTTACGTTGCACACTAATAATATAATATTATTATTTTAAATGGTAGTTAACTCTTAGCTGTTTTATTGACAGGAATGAATGAAACTAACTATAGTATGATTATACATGTTTGTTAAATGTATTTACATTATCCAATAAAAAGTTAAAGTCTTAAAATATGAATGAATCTAATTTTAAGCATAATTTACATTAAAAAGACGATTTATCGCCTTTTAATAGAGAAACCTCCTTAAATATAGTTTTGGTCACTTTAATACAATCTAATTGACCAAATAAAACCCTTTTTTAGAATGGGGACATGAAATTTTACTTTGGGTAATTTTTTGGTATTTTTCTGATAAAGTTCATTTTTAATGAATATTGAAAAATATTGCATTTTAATTCAAAAGTGAATTTTAATCTAATTTATTTATATGGTTAGATTATCTTTTTTGTTGGTTTTAAAGTTAAATTAAAATATATTTTTACCATTTAATCCAATTTTGGTCATTAAAATTAATTTCACTTTGAAATTGGACATAAACAAGTGTCAGTCTTTTGATAGTTATTGTTTCTAAAAAACACGCTATTATTTTTAACAACGGGAATTAATTTTAAAATTAATTAATGACACTTTTATATTTTTAATTTGAAAAAATAAACATAGTTTTTGAATTTGTAATATCAAATATATCTTAGGGTTAATTTTTGGTATTTTTCTGAAAAAAATCAATTTTTGATGAATAGTGAAACCACTTTGTGGTAGTTAAAAAACTGAATTTTTCATTTAAATAATATTTTTCCACTTTTGTGAATTGAATTTCAAAAATCCGACATACATGGTTGTTATCAAGAAGTAAAATGAGGTTCATGAAGATGAAAATAATTTTTGGTGAATAGTAACTTTTGACTTTTATTTACCACGGTTAAAGATAAATAGGGTAATTCAAGGTTAAAAGAATATTATAATAATTCAAAATTACCTTAAAACTTGTCCAAAACTTATTATATGAGTATTGGCCGACAATGGGAATCTTTGGGTCGATTTTCGGACCCCACAGAACCGCTTATGAAAGATAATGGCACTTTAGATTAATTAATTTAATGTAAAGACAAAATTGACATTAAGAAAAATCTTTTAGTAATTAATTTTAATATGGTGTTTTATAAATTGTATTTTCGAATAAAAATATTCATTGGAAAGATAAAAATATTTCCTATATCATGGTCTTTTTTTATAATTTTTTGATATCAAATAAATTAAATTATTTATGACCCAATAATGATGCAATATTTACCTCATTAATAATTGATTTAAATAAATAAGATTATAATGATTAAATTATTATCCAAAACATGTCCAATTATGATTGGATAATTTTATTTAGAATATGACTAATCTTATATTCATCTTTAATGAATTTCTGACCTTTTTAAACCGAAGATAAGTTTATAATAAAATAATATTTTCATACTTTCCAAAAGATCCCCTCCTCACCCTTATAAAGGAGACAATTTATAACCAATTCCTCACACATCTCAAGCCATTTTTCTCATCCAAACTCTACCCAATTAATCTCCCTACATCCCTATCCTCCCCCTAGAAGCCTTATCTTAGGCAGAAGGCTCTTCAAGAAGTCCTTTTTGTTCAAACCAAAGGAAGTTACCCAAATTAAAGGTAACCGTTTCCCTTAAATTGTTTTCTTTTTATTTTACTTCTCCAACCCCTAAACTATTTTTATTACTTTATTTTGTAAAAAAATAATTATCCTAAATATACTAGTATGTTCTTATAATAAGTATTCGAACTACACAAACAGACACCTCCATCTAATGGGTGAAGAACATAATGTTTCTGTGGATGGAAAACTAACGCCTCACGAAACGATGATTGTTCAAATACATCTTACCGCCTCTCGTGGTGGCCATTATGATATAACTGTATTTATATATGATATATATTATGTTTATGATTTTATTATGCTTCAGTACTTACCAATTATATCAAGCCTTTATGGTTTCCATAGTGGGTAAATACGATAATCTCATTTGAGGAAGTGCAGACTACCGCCCCCTCAAAGTGATGTGACCCGTTAATGCCTTATGTGGGATGTATAAAATATGGAGTTAATGATATTATATATAATATTATACTGTAATTATAATATAACTATGTATCATTATGCTTTAATTCCATAAAAATAAGAAATATAAATGAAAGTAGCGTTCATGCGTACGTACGGATTACCGTCTCCATGAACGGTGCATTTCATTTCTTACCTCCAAATGTTATGTACTATTATAAATACATGTATATACTGAATATATATGAAATATAGGATATCTAAATCATGAATGTAATTCTGGATATAATGGAATATTGATCACATGGACAAATTATAAATAAAAGGTTTTCATTTTTTATTCAAGTACCAAATATAGACAAAGTGAACGTTATTAACTTAAATGATTACATAATGTTTATAACATGGTAATAATTGATATAAAAAGAATAATAAAATTGAAAAAGGTTCTTAAGAAAGTATAAATTAAATTCATTCTCCAATGGCCCGAATACCTTCAATTTTTTATTTATTTTGATAATCCACCTGTCAAGGGGTGAGGTGGAACCCTTACAAGGCCCGTAGGACTTTGAGGAATTCCTTTCCCGTAGGCTTCAAACATTACATACAACCCAGAATATCTACTTGGAACTGCTCCTCCCCAGCATCTTCATCGTGAAATCAGCTCTCCACCTTCGCATGGCTGTTCGGCTAGTCATTCCCGTGCATGCACAGGCTTGTCCCGATGGAAGGTGTCATACCCTCTCATTATTTCAATCCATTTAGCTTCTGCTGTGGTGAAAGCTCCTTGCTCATTCTCCATGTAGAGCTTGTTCCTTGTAGGTTTTTTGGTTTGAATCTGCACTAAGGTGGCCTGAAGGCCTTGTGGTGGCCCAAAGTCCTTACTGACCCGAAGGCCTGGGTGTCCCGAAGGACTTACAGGACTCAAGGACCAAATCGGTGGCCCGAAGGCCCAAACGAAGGCATATTCCAGGATGCTACAGTGCCAAACAGTGCCCGAAGTATAAATTAACTTTATTTTATTATTTAGGAGATTAAATAATGATTGAGTCAAGTCGGACACGAGGTAAGGGACTTCGTCTCAATCTCCTTTCATTAAGGCATTTTTAGTTTTATACACGACTATATTTTATACGGCGTATAAACCCCTTTGACTTTTCATTTTATTCAAAGGGAATATTTTTATACAAAGTGTTTTACTAAACGAAAAAAGGAATGTTTTTTTTATGTAAGCGGTGACAACGACCTTTCCGCCACAATGAGTATTATTTGACATTTGTCTTCCTTAACAAGCTGGAATGTTTTTAAAAGGAAAAATAAATACCATATACTCTTTTTATGTATTTTGGTATTGAAAATGATTTTGAGAATGGATTTATTATTTCAATATCTTGAAATGATATTTTATTATTGCAATGTGGAAATGTTATCTTTCCTTTATGCTTATGTTATGTGTTATGATCATGTTATGGTTCTTGGGAATTATTTATGTATACGGGTGGTTCCGTGATAAATCTAGGGCAAGTGAGCCCGAGATATCTCTCCAAATCAATGGGTAATGTTATAGAGGAAAATGTGAATGTTTCTCCTAAGTTATTTAGGGAATATACTGTGATGGGTATTCCAAAGTAACTCACTATGTATCTGTGATAACTACAATGTATGTTTGATATGGATTCCACAAGTTACCTTTATGATTAAGGATTTCTATGTGTCTTTCATAAAGATTATGATTTCATGAGGTAAGTAAATGATTTCATGTTTTGAATGTATTTATGAACAAATGTTTTCATTATTTGTTTTATAACCATTACTGAGATTTTTATGCTCATCCCATGTTTTGAAATGTTTTCACAAGACTTAAAGATGAATAGGGTCAAGGATGGTATCAAGGAAAAGTCATGCTATCTAAAACTTGGAACTAGACATGACTCTTTTTTTTCAAGAGTTTTTATTTTGTGAAAAAAATGGATATTGTGTAGAATTGTCTACATGTAATATTCATGTTGTTATGTAATGTAATGACCTAATTCTATAAAACTATAAACCTAAAAAGATCCTCAAAGTGAATTATTCATTTAATTCAATATTATGTAATCTTTAAGGCCGAGTCCTTATAGTTGGTATCAGAGGTCGGTTTAGATAACTTTAGGTGTTAGGGTATTGTTAAAGTAATATCCATAAAGTAATTTATGTTAATATTGAAATCATATAGCATTTCCAGATTACCATGTTGCTTCGCCGAAGATATTTTTGTGTTCAGAATGGTTTTTCGTAGAGGAAATAGGGAAGCTGTGTTGGGACGACATCAGGAGGAAGACAACCTTTCAAATCAGCAACCTGAGATGGTCGGAATCGGAACTGAACAGTTTGTTATAGTGATGGAACAATTGACTCAGGCTATAAATGGTGGTGGTATCCATGTATGATATCAGCCAGATCAACCACAGAGGAACATGTCAGTAGTGGATAATTTCATGGGGCAATATCCCCCATCATTCAGAGGATCATCTGACCCTGTGTTAGATGAATGGTGGATTAAAGCAATGGAGAAGATTTTTGCTGTCATGGGTTGTTCAAAACATCAAAAGGTTAGTCTTGCTGTTTACCGTTTTGAAGGTGAAGCTGATCAGTGGTGGTCGATGGTGAAAAATATCAGGGATAGTAAGAAGATTGATGCTCTTGATTGGGATGAATTCAAAGGCATGTTTCTTGAGAAATATTTTATTAAGGTGGTTTGTATTAGGATGGAAAAAAATTCCTAGAATTGGGGAAGGAGGATGACTCAGTGGCTACATATGAAGAAAAATTCACTCGACTGGAAAGGAATGCTCCAAATTTCATACAAGATCTTGATAGTAAAATAATCTGTTTTTACTCAAGATTAAATCCAAAGTATCAAAGGGATTTAGTGTCTCGTGAGTTAAAAAGTTATGAAAAACTTGTTCTTTGTGCGGAGAAGGTGGAAATGGAGTTTTCTGATGATCAAGTATTCTTTGACAAACAACATAATAAGAGGTCAAGGTGGCAGGCAAAAGGGAAGATCTCTTTAAAAAATTCTGATGGTAAGAAACTTAAGTTTAAAATTTGTGAAAATTATGGTAAAAAGCATTCTGGGGAATGTATTTGAATTCTGGTAAGTGCTACTAATGTGGTAAAATGGGAAATAAGGCTCATAATTGCACAAAAAAAGATCAGGGTATTGGTAAGGCAAAATATGAATTACAGTTAGTAAAATGTTTTAAGTGCAATGAAATGGGTCATTATGCAAATGAGTGTCCAACAAAGAACTCAACCTAAGGAAAGCTACCAGACTACAAGTAGAAAGGGGTGGCGAAATCCTTTTCAACTGCTTCAGCAGATGTTGGTCCATCAAATGAAGTTGGGTCAGGTACACTGTTTGTTTGTTCAGATTATTCCAATGTGTTGTTTGATTCAATGTCTACACACTCTTTCATTTATAAGAAGTTTTCTAGTAAATTGGGAATTCCATATCGTGATATAAATACTGAACATACGGTAAAAACACCTAGAGGAAATGTTGAGACAAAAAGAAAACAAAAGAAAATTTCTGTCCTTGTGTGCGGAAAGAATCTACCTGCAAACCTTATTGTTTTGACTCTAGTAGAGTTTGATGTTATATTGGGCATGGATTGGATTTCTGTTTATCATGCTAAGATTGAATATAGAGATAAATAAGTTTCTTATCAGAATGATTTTCATTTTGTATACAAAAATGAACCCTTGCTGTTGATAACATATTAGGAAGCTGAGAAACTAGTAAAAGATGGAAATGAATGTTACCTTGCAATATTGTTGAAAACAAAGGAACTGTTCAGATTAATGATGTGCCAGTGGTAAATGAGTACCTTGATATTTTTCCTGATGAGTTCCCTGGTATTATACCTGATCGGGAAGTTGAATTTACTGTTGACTTAGTTCTTGATGCTACGCCAATTTCAAAACCCCCTTATCGAATGGATCAAATTGAACTTTTAGAGTTAAAGAGGCAATTGCAGGAGTTATTAGATAATGTTTTCATTCGACCTAGAATATAAACATGGGGTGATCTTGTCTTGTTTGTTAAAAAGAAATATGGTTCAATGAGACTTTTCATTGATTATAGAGCATTGAATAACATCACTGTTAAGAATAAGTATCCTTTACCTCATATCGATGATTTGTTTGATCAGCTCTAGGGATCTCAGTATTTTTCAAAGATTGACTTGAGGTCAGGGTACCATCAGTTGAAAGTAAAGGAAGTAGACATTCCAAAGACCGAATTTTTTTCTAGATATGACCATTATGAATTTTTAGTTATGACTTTTGGGTTAACCAACGCACCTGCTATATTCATGGATCTTAGGAATAGAATTTTCCGTGAGTTCTTCGATAAGATTGTGGTTGTGTTTCTTGATGATATTTTTGTTTATTCCAAAAGTAACGAGAAACATGAAAGTCATTTATGGATTGTCATGCAAACCTTAAAAGAAAATAAACTATTTGGGAAATTTAGAAAGTTTGAATTTTGGTTACAACAAATTTCTTTCCTTGGTCACATTGTTTAAAAAAATGGAATAACTGTTGATCCTGCTAAAATAAAATTTGTTGAAGAATGGCCAAGACCCACAAATATAACTGAGATATGTAGTTTTCTTGGTTTGGCAGGTTATTAACAGATGTTTTTTGAAAATTTTTCATGGTTATCTAGTACAATGACTAAGTTAACTTGAAAAGTTGTTAAGTTTATCTGGACAAAAGAATGTGATGATTATTTTCAGGAATTGAAACGAAGATTGGTGAATGGTCCAGTTTTGGCACTACCTTCCAGAAATGGTGAGTTTGTTATCTACAGTGATGCTTCGTTGAAAGTACTTGGATGTGTCCTTATGCAGAATGATCAACTAATTTCTTATGCTTCACGTCAGTTGAAACCTCATGAGTTAAATTACCCTACAAATGATTTGGAATTAGCTTCTGTTGTTTTGGCTTTAAAAATTTGGAGGCATCATTTGTATGGAGTGAAGTGTGAATTGTATATTGATAAAAAAAGTTTGAAGTATATATTGACTCAGAAAGAATTGAACATGAGACAGAGAAGATGGTTGGAATTAATCAAGGATTATGATTACAGGATCCTTTATCATCTAGGGAAAGAAAATAAAGTAGATGATGCTTTGAGTTGAAAAAGTAATACTTCATTAAACATGTTACGTTTGTAACATGATCCTTTGGTTTCTGATTTGATGAACTTTGGCATAGAAGTTGTTGTTGCAGGAAATTATCCTATTTTGTTTCAGGTTTCAATGAAATCTTCTCTATCAGACGGAATTAAGAAAGTGCTGAAGGAAGACAGTGAGTTGCAGAAAAATGTTGTGTTGGTTCAGAAGGGTAAGTTTCCTGATTTTAATGTTTATAATGATTGTGTTTTGAGATTTGGAAAGAGATTATGTGTGCCTTGTGATTCATAGTTGAAGAATGAGTTGTTATGTGAAGCTCATATTTCTCCGTTTTCAATTCATCCTGGCAGTACTAAGATGTACAAATATTTTCGGGAGTATTAATGGTGGGATGGAATGAAAAGATATATTGCTGATTTTACTTTGACGTGTTTGACTTATCAGTAGGTTAAAGCAGAGAGACAGTTACCGAAAGGAATGCTTCAGCCTTTACCAGTGCCAGAGTGGAAATGGGAAAATATATCCATGGAATTTGTTATGGGATTACCAAATACATCTCAAAGTAATAATGCAATCTGAGTTATAGTTGACCGATTGACTAAAAGTTCTCATTTCCTTCCAATTAGAGATACTTTGTCTCTAGATCAACTTTCTTGGTTGTATGTTAAAGAGATAGTCAGGTTTCATGGAGTTTCCCTCTCCATTGTATCTGATTGTGATCCTAGGTTCACTTATAACTTTTGGAAAGGGATTCAGAAGTCATTGGGTACTGAATTAAATTTTAGTACAACTTTTCATCCTCAATCAGATGGGTAGTCAGAACGAACAATTCAGACCTTGGAGGATATGTTACGTGCTTGCTCTATGGATTACCAGGGAATTTGGGACCAACATCTTTCTTTGGTTGAATTTTCTTATAATAAGAGCTTTCATTCCAGTACACAAATGGCTCTATTTGAGGCATTATATGGAAATCATTGTCTAACTCAAGCATTTTGAGATGAAGTAGGTGAAAGGAAGCTGATGTGACCGGAATTGGTAGAAGAGATGGTAGGGAAAGTTCAGTTGATTCAGAATCACATGAGAATAGCTCAGAGCAGATAGAAAAGTTATGTAGATAACCGGATGAAGGATATTTCCTTCGAGGTAGGTGATCATGTCTTTCTCTAAGTTTCTCAATGGAAAAGTGTGATGAATTTTGGTAAGAAGGGAAATTTGAGTCCGATGTTCATTGGACCTTATGAAATTTTGGAGAAAGTTGGATCAATTGCGTACAAAGTGGATTTACCTCCATGTTTATCCCAGGTACACAATGTTTTTCATGTTTTGATGTTGAGAAATTATATACTAGATCCATCTCTTGTTTTGAGCCCAGAGGTAGTTCAATTGGAAGAGAATCTCTCTTATGAAGAACAACCAGTCCAGATTCTTGACTGTAGAGAGAAAGTGTTACAGAATAAGGTAATTCACCAGGTAAAGGTTTTTTGGGAAAAGTATATGGTTGATGAGGCAACGTGGGAATCTGAAAATTCAATGAGGGATAAATACCCCCACTTATTTTGATAAGTGAATAAAAATTGTGAGGACGCAATTTCCAAAAGGGGGGAAGGATGTAATATCCCAAGTAAATGAAGAATAATACATATTTCATATTTATTAATATTTGTGAATTAAATATTAATATTACTTTAAAGGGTTTTCTATGTTCGATAGCGTACCCGATACACAACAACGAGTTTCATTGCAATCTTACATTGCACACTAATAATATAATATTATTATTTTAAATGGTAGTTAAATCCTAGCCGTTATATAGGCGGGAATGAATGAAACTAACTACAATATGATTATACATGTTTGTTAAAGGTATTTACATTATCCAATAAAAAGTTAGAGGCTTAAAATGTGAATTAATCTAATTTTAAGCATAATTTACATTAAAAGGCCGATTTATCACCTTTTAATGGAGAAACCTATTTAAATATAGTTTTGGTCACTTTAATACATTCTAATTGACCAAATAAAATTCTTCTTTATAATGGGGACATTAAATTTTACTTTGGGTAATTTTTTGGTATTTTTCTGTTAAAGTTCATTTTTTAATGAATAGTGAAAAATATTGCATTTTAATATAAAAGTACCATTTAATATAATTTATTTATATGGTTAGATTATCATTTTTGTTGGTTTTAAAGTGAAATTAACATATATTTTTACCATTTAATCCAATGTTGGTCATTGGAATTAATTTCACGTTGAAATTGGACATAAACAAGTGTCAATCTTTTGATAGTTATTGTTTCTTAAAAAAATGCTATTTTTTTAACAATGGGAATTAATTTTAAAATTAATTAATGGCGTTTTTATGTTTTGAATTTGAAAAAAAACATCATTTTTGAATTTGGAATATCAAATATAGCATAGGCTTAATTTTTGGTATTTTTCTGAAAAACTTCAATTTTTGATGAATAGTGAAACCACTTAGTGGTAGTTAAAAAACTGACTTTTTGATTTAAATGAAAATTTACCACTTCTGTGAATTGAATTTCAAAAATACAATGTACATGGTTTTTATCAAGAAGTAAAATGTGGTTCATTAAGATGCAAAATAATTTTTTGTGAATAGTAACTTTTGACTTTTATTTACCGCGGTTAAAGGTAAATAGGGTAATTCAAGGTTAAAAGAATATTATAATAATTCCAAATTACCTTAACACTTGTCCAAAACTTATTGTATGAGTAGTGTCCGACAATGGGAATTCTTAGGTCGATTTTGGGACCCCATGGATCCACTTATGAACAATAACGACACTTTAGATTAATTAATTTAATGTAAAGACAAAATTGACATTAACAAAGATCTTTTAGTAATTATTTTTTATATGGTGTTATATAAATTATATTTTCAACTATAAATATTAATTTTAAATATAAAATGATTTCCAATATCATGGTAGTTTTTTATAATTTTTAGACATCAAATAAATTAAATTATTTATGACACAATAATGATGCGGTATTTACCTCATTAATAAATGATTTAAATAAATAAGATTATAAAGATTATAATATTATCCAAAACATGTACAATTATGATTGGATGATTTTATTTAGAATATGAGTCATCGTATCTTCATCTTTAATGATTTTTGGACATTTGGAAACCGAAGATAAGTTTATAATAAAATAATATTTTCACACTTTCCAAAAGAGCCCCTCCCCCCTAATAAAAGGTGACAACTTATAACCAATTACACACACCTCTCAAGCCATTTGTAGTGTAAAAACTCTACCCAATTAATCTCTTTAAATACCTCTCCTCCCCTAGAAGCCTTAACTTAGGAAGAAGGCGCTTCAAGAAGTCCTTTTGGTTGAAACCAAAGGAAGTTACCCAAATTTAAGGTTACAATTTCTCTTAATTTTTTTTCTATTATTTTACTTCTACAACACCTAAAATCTTTTTAGTCATTTATTTTGTAACAAAATCAGTATCCTAAATATACTAGGATGTTTTTATAAGAAGTATTCGAACTACACATACATATACCTCCATCTAATGGGTGAAGAACATAATGTTTCTGTGGATGGAAAACTAACGCCGCACGAAACTATGATTGTTCAAATACATATTACCACCTCTCATTGTGGCCATTATGATGTAACTATGTTTATATATGATATATATTATGTTTATTATTTCATTATTCTTTTGTACTTTCTAATTATATCAAGCCTTTATGGTTTCCATAGTGGGTAAATACGATAATCTCATTTGAGGAAGTGCGGACTACTGCCACCTCAAAGTGATGTGACTCGTTAATGCCTTATGTGGGATGTATAAAGGATGGATTTAATGATATTATATATGATATTATACTGTAATTATAATATACCTATGTATAATTATGCTTTAATTCCATAAAAATAAGAAGTAGAAATGAAAGTAGCGTTCATGCGTACGTACGACTTACCGTCTCCTTGAAGGGTGCATTTCATTTCTTACCTCCAAATGTTATATACTATTATAAATACCATTATATACTGAATATATATGATATATATGATATATAAATCATGCATATCATTCTGGATATAATATAATATTGACCACATGGACAACTTATAAATATAATGTGTTCATTTTTTACTCAACTATAAAATATCGACAAAATGGACGTTATTAACTTAAATGATTACATAATGTTTATAACATGGTAATAATTGATATAAAAGGAATAATAAACGTGAAAAAGGTTCTTAAGAAAGTATTTTTTTTTATTCAGGAGATTAAAGAATGATCGAATCAAGTCGGATAGGAGGTAAGGGACGTCGTCTCAATCTCTTTTCATTGAGGAATTTTTAGTTTTATACATGACTTTATTTTATACGGTGTATAAACCCCTTTGACTTTTCAATTTATTCAAAGGGAATCTTTTTATAAAAATTGTTTTACTAAATGAAAAAAAGGAATGTTTTTTTACGTAAGCGGTGACAATGACCTTTCTGCCGCTGCGAGTATTATTTGATCTTTTGCTTCCTTAACAAGTCAGAATGTTTTTAAAAGGAAAAATAAATACTATATACTCTTTTTATGTATTTTGGTATTGAAAATGATTTTGAGAATGGATTTATTATTTCAATATCTTGATATTATATTTTATTATTACAATGTGGAAATTTTATCTTTCCTTTATGCTTATGTTATGTGTTATGATCATGTTATGGTTCTTGGGAATTATTTATGTATACGGGTGGTTCCGTGATAAACCTAGGGAAGGTGAGCCCGAGATAGATCTCCAATGCATTGGGTAATGTGGTGGAGGTAAACGTGAATGTTTATCATAAGAGATTTAGGGAATATAATATGATGAGTATTCCAATGTAACTCACTATGTAGCTGTGATAACTACAGTGTAAGTATGATATGGATGCCACAAGTTACCTTTATGATTAATAATTTCTATATGTCTTTCAGAAATATTATTATTTCATGAGGTAAGTAAATGATTTCATGTTTTTTATGTATTAATGAACAAATGTTTTCATTATTTGTTTTATAATCCTTAATGGGATTTTTATACTCATCCCAAGTTATGAAATGTTTTCACAGGACTTAAAGATGAATAGGGTTAAGGATGAGATCAAGGAAAAGTCATGCAGTCTAAAACCTGGAACTATACATGACTATTTTTTTTCAAGTGTTTTTATTTTGTAAAAGAAATGGATACTAGGTAGAATTGTCTTCATGTAATATTCATGTTGTTATGTAAATTTAATGACCTAATTCTCTAAAACTCTACACCTGAAAATATTTTCAAAGTGAATTATTCATTTAATTCAATATTATGTATTGATTAAGGCTGGGTCCTTATCACCTAGCCTTAATTGTTTCCCAAATTTATTCTTTGAATCATTATTTCAAATTATCCAATTTGATGTTTATTTATGTTTCACTCATTTCTTCAAAGAAGGGTATCTCACAAATGGAGTTAATGCTAAATTTCTGGTGTTTATTCCAGAAGTGGAAAATGAAAATGATATCATTTCTTTCTAGATGGTTGGTATGGTGAACAATCTAAATAAAATTATACGTTGACTCCTAGCTAACTAGTTGGCCAGAATTTTTGATAAAGTAATATCTAGAATTCAATTTGGATTTTTTAAAGGGTGGAATATAAACTAATTCCTTATCACTACCTCAAAATGTGTGAATTTTAAAAGGAAACCTAAAAGAGTTGGCAACAAATATATGAAGGTTAATATCAAAAAAGCCTTCCACACTATGTATTGGGGATTCATTTGTTTCTTTCTTTCCAATTTTGGTTTTGATTATGTTTTTATTCACTGGATTAAAATTATTTTGAGCTCATCTTGAATTTCCATTCTCATCATTGGATCTTTGGAGGTTATTTTACATGCACAAGAGGAGTTAGATAAGGTGATCCTATTTCTCCCATTAACTTTGCAATTATAGAGGGATATCTTCATAGGATTTTCCTCAAGATGGAAGAGAATGGTGTTATAAAGACCATCAGGGCTTCTAGAAACTTATTTTATCCTTCAAACCTATTTTACATTGATGATATTATTATATTCACCAAGGGAGAAAAAAGAAATATCAGAAACATTAAGAATTATCTCATTCACTATAAAGAGTATTTGGGATATATTTTAGTTGGATTAAATCTTTCTTCTACTTTGTAAAGAATATTTATGCAAATAAGAAAGTGGATATCATCAATCATCTAGGAAAAAGAGAAGGTTTTATACCTTTTTCATATTTTGGTGTACCACTATTTTTGGGGATGATTTAGAGATTGTTATTTTAAGAATATATTGGGAAAATTTTAAAGCTATTAGAATATTGTAAAGTTAAGTCCCTCTCAATAGAGGGCAGGGTGTGACTTCTGAAGAATATTATTATTTCCAAATTTGTTTACACTTTCATGGTATATAAAAGGACCACTTATTTTATCCAAAATATCAACACCTCTATAAAAATCATTGTTTGGAGTGGTTACATTATTGAAATAAAAATAATTATAGTGCCTTGGAAACAATTCTAAAGCCTCATTCTATTTTGGGAATTGGAATAAAAAATATTGATAGCTTCAATCAATCCATTTAGGCCCACCTTTTTTATATAATGATTAATGATAAATCATAATACCTTTGGTTCCTCATATCAAGGTTCTTAAGTAATCCAAAATATGGGAATATGAATTATGTTGAATCCTCAGTCTATCCAGACTTCAAAAATATATTCTCCAACATTGCTTTTAAATTTTCATTAGATACTCAGTATAAACTCATCTTTAAATTTTAAGCTTGATAATTGGATAGGTTCACCTATTGCGGATCTTCTCAGCTCCTCAAATCAAGATTTTGACCTTATTATTAAAATTAAAGACAAGAAGAATGACATGGAAAACCACCTGAATGTTATTAAGAATATTTTTATGAACCAAAATTACATCAATATGTTAGATATTATGATATGTTAACCTGAAATGAATGGTATTGTTACTTATATTATTTATTATAGACATGATAACCATGGAACAATATATGATTAAATTTTCATATTTAATAAAGAATGGTTGATACCCTCTATATAGATGCTGGTTTGGAGGATGACCTTCTTAAAATACCTGGTTGACTCCTTACTACAAATGTGGGTATCTTATTACTCACTACGTGAAGTTTCTACCACTAGAAAAAAGAGTAAATTAATAACCTATTCCTGAGTTGTAAAACTTACATAGTGCTATAGTAAGTATTATTTGCTTTGTTTTAGATATTTTCGCAATGAGAAAGTTTTGTACAAGACCTCTGCCAAGATTTTCCAAATATCTCTTTCTAGGAAGATGTAAAATTTTATTATGGTGGCATGTGATGCGATACTACACATCATTTAATTCAAAAGAAATCGAATAATTCATGATCAATCACCTATCTTAATTAATTTTACAATTTTCCAGATTATGGTAATTATACGAGATGATAATTACAAATAGAATGATCATTGTAATGACTTTATTCATGAATTCTTTGTTCTAAAACACTTTGATATTACTGATCATTATTTTCCTCTTAAAAGAACTTTAAAATTTATATGAAACTCACTTTTCATTGGATGGTTTAAATTAAATTTTGATAGTGATTCAAGAGGGAATCTGGGTCCCATGATCTTTGGTGGAATCTTTAGATACCATAATAGAAATTTTATTAGATTCCTTTATAGTCCATGTGGAATTGTATGACCCATTGAGGTTTAAATGCTTAGATTGATCAAAGCCATAAAAATGGAAAGACAACTAGGATGTGATAAATTTTTGTTTGAACGTGACTTGGCATCCATTGTGCAATCCATTAAAGATGTTAATTATTATTTAGCCCGGAAGATGACTGCATAATGGATCAAATTCTTAGAGTTTCTTTCAACCAGGAATTACTTCATCACATTTTTTTTTCAGGAGGAAAAATACCATGCTGATGGAATTTCAAATAAATGAGTGACCTATGGGAATATAATTTCCTTTAATGTCTTACCTGAAGATATACTATATACCTTTAAATGATATTTCTACAAAATCCATTTCTTTAGACTCGTGTAACTTTATTTTTCTTAAATAAATATAACTCAACATTAAAAAAACAATAATTTTAGAATCATGTTTTTATCTAGTATCCTAACAATACTAAACTATTTGATACTTCATGAAGAAATACATTATATATTTTCCCAATTTATTAAAATAACCACCAGCTTTGGGTTACTCGAGTCAGGGTGTTACGATTGATATCAAATAAAGTTTTCTACAAACCTTGGTAACTAGATCTAGGTAATCATAGATTATAGAACATATCCCTTTAATATATTCTTGGGAAAAGTATAATTATATAGTAATATCATGATGCTTTGGTAATGTAGTGATTTTGTGAGTTTCCTAGAAAATACATCCCTATTTGGATACAAGAAAGTGGATACGACTATGGCACATATGCACCAGGTTTTTTTGTGAAAAGGATGGATTTGGTATTAACTTGACCATTATTGGTGCATAATGAGTGGGTTTAATACTACACACTTGGTAGACATTTCTATGGGATATGATTTGATTAATTCACTTATTCGTTTTGAACCATTATGATGAATGAGTGGATAGAACCTATGGTAACATATGATATTCCATAATGATATTGAATAAACCTAAAGTGTCATGGGTTTATAAGTCTATGGTTAAAAATATGTTTAAAGGTATAGATACCCAGTTTTATGTTCTATATAATGGGATTTTAAGATGATTAAGAATATTTTTGGAGCCATTTATGGGAATATAATGCTTTGATTTAGTATAAATTTCTTCTAAAATGGTTATTTTAGGAAGAATGATTTTATATTTTTTGGACATAAGCTGGTAGGTATTTATCACCTTTAGGACTAATATGATATCTTATATTGATATGTATTATTGGGATAAATGGGTTTTTACATTTTGGGAACATATGTTTTATCATATAGATCACCATGATATTAAAAAGCAATTTAGTGACTAAGTGATTGATGTTATTTTTGAATAAGTACACTATACTGGAAACATCATATAATTAAGTGAAATAGAACTTTAGGAATAAATATTGTGTTAATTTCTGGAATAATATATGATTTTATTATGTATTTTTGGTGATTTCAGTTATTTATAGAAGATATTAGCATATTTTGGAAATTATATGAATATGGAATATACATTTTTTGTATGTGACTTTATAATTGATAAATATTTCTTGGATATAAAATTTTAGTTGATTAAAAAAGATTATGTGATCAAATAATTTTGATTACCAGGTTTATAAATTGATCAGGAATATTTTTAAAGAGTTTTAAGGTCACTTAGTTATGGAATGATTTAAGTTCAAATATAGGAGTTATTATTGAAGATTTATATATTATATATATTATTTCATCTTATAAAAATTTATTTTGGATTTTATATTTATTTATTCTGACAATTTTGGTTTTACTAAATGTCAATAAATAGAAGGGATAACTTGTAATCACGTATGTGGTTCTTATGATCCATTAAATGTTAATTTTGGTGCTTTAGGTATAAAAAATACATAATGGTTATTTATCATTTAGAAAATTAGATGAAAAAAGATGTAAAACCACAAAAATCACAAGCAATGGATGAAATTATATTTTTTTATTTTAAGAAATCAATTAATTTTTATTATTCTATTTATTAGTGATAAAATAACTCCTCAACTCAAGTAGAAGGAAGATAAATCTATTGAGTCTATCACTCAACTATTAATGTATGATTTTAGAAAATATTTCACAAGTAAGAATGGAATAATTGTAAATGCATGGTTCAAGAAATATTTATCAAATAATAAGTTTCCTAGCTTTAACATAAAAATTAATATTATTTTAAAAATGAAGTGTTTTTTTTGAATTTAAACATAATTCATTCCATATATGTATATTTATCTTCCACTACTAGGATTTGATTATGGAAAATGTTTATAAAATTTTATTCAACCGAGGATAAAATTAAGAGGATGAAATTTAATTAAGGGGGTAGAATCTTACACCCCATGATTTTTAAATATATTTTATTTAAGTTATATATTTGATAGTGTGTGGTATATGCAACAATGATCTTAAATAAACCTCGATAGAAATATTATTATTCAAATATGACTGTTATAATATTTTCATTGATTTGGAAGGTATGAATATTAATAACTATATTATGAAATATATTTAGTATGCTTTTACTTAATAAAATAGATTTTCTATCATACATTAATTAAAAATAGGTTATAAATGAAGATATAATCTGTTAAAGGTAAAAGATATATTTTTCATAAAACTATTTTTATATTTGTAAATGTATTTTTATAGATTTTACTAATCCATATTGATGGATTATTCTAATTAAATAATTATATTATATATATATATACATACTTATATTTATATGTCCACTTTAATGAATTATCATTAATTTAATTATATTTCTTAGTCATGAAAAGGGAATAAAGTCATTCTATTCTTTAAAAATATATTTTCTTAAAAAATGAATTTTATTAAATTTTGTGTACTTTTATAATAAGTAATTTCTTCATATTATATAAATATTATTTTAAAAAATGGAAATATTTTTTGAAATCATTACATAAAAATTATCTTAAATTTTTTTTTGGAATTTTTATAAAGATGTTGGTATTTTAGTGAATTAGTAAAAAATTTAGATTTTTTCAAAAACATCACTTATTTTATGTAAATAAAGTAATTGAAAAGATCAATTATTTTTTTGGACTATGTTTTAAAGTAACATAATATCTCTTTTAATAAATACAATATAACTAATTCTCTTGAAATAAACTTTATATTTTATTTTGGAATCCGTTTATTTTCTTTTATAAAAACGTTTTTTCTTAAAAACTATTTTTCTTTTCATTTTTTACACTAATATAAAAAGTAATTTATACCATTTCTATAAATTAAATATTTAAAATTCTTTTTTATACTTGGAATTATCATGTTAATTTTTTTTCATATGGTTAATTTCATTTGTGGTCCTTATGAATAGTAACCTCGGTTAATATTATTCACCATGATAGAGTGTATATCATGTAATTAATGTAAAAAATAGTGTTTTAAGTCTTTAAAAGTTTATATAACACATGAATTATTACCATTTTATGAGTTTATATCTACCATCGACATCCAAAATTTGGTAATATGGAAATTTGATTCTTTTTTCTTTGATAATTACTTATATATTATTTGAAGTAAAGAATAAATTTAAAATGTCACTATCTTTATTTTAATTTCTATAACATGTTGTCATAGTCATAAAAAAATATTAGATAATTTATGAATGATTATTTATAATATGAATTTTCTATTTTTATCTTACTAAATTATTTATAATCTTTAGTGAGGATATAATTCCCCAGAATACTTATGAAACGCCGACACAACGCTTGTGAAATTAGAAGAAAAATAAAGTAAATGATATTAAAAACATTAAAGATATATGATTTTGAGTAATTATTGTGTTCAATAGATATAATGTATATTTATAATATATTATTTATGGTTAATGTATCTATATTTTAATTACAATATTATCTTGATGCCCTTAATGTCATGTTTTTTTGAATAGTCCTAAGAAATAAATGAAATGGTATTTAATGTATAAAAAATAATTTTTAAAAATAATAATATCATTAAAATTATATAAAGGAACAAGTGTGTGTGAAATTAGTAATGATTTAATTAATGGTCCATTTATGTTCCACTTTAAAATTTTAAAATTATATTCAGGACCCTTAAAGAGTGAAAAATTTGCTATCACGGTAATCGTTAAAAGGGTTAACTAGGGGGAGTTAAACTAAAGTTATAAGGGTTAAAATTATTTAAAAACTATTCTAAATCCTATTGAATTATTATATTTCTACCTTATCTCTATAAAATTTTAAATTTTGACACTTCTGAGCCATTATAAATTAGATTGACATAAATTATATAATAATTTTTCTTATAATTACATGTGTGTCCCTACATTAACCTTTAGAAGTGATATTCTTATCTTACCTTATTAAAAAAAATTATACATATAGATCATAAAAAAACTACCCAAAAACCTTCCTACTTCTGTCCAATTATTCTTGTGATTATGTTCTTCTTCTAAGTCCCTCTTCTTCTGTTAAAGAAGAGGTGATCATCTTTATCGACTAGTTCAAATATTATTTCATCTTCAAATCCCTATAAATAGGTTCTATCCATTATAAAATAAATAAATATATTATATTAAATATAATTATATGTTATTATGATTATTGGAAACCATTTTCCACTTTTTTCTAATTAAATTGAAAATTAAAGTATCACATGTGTTTATGTGTGGTCTGCCACCTCTATATATATTGATGGGATTTATATTCGACCACTGCCTCTCATGGATGGTTGTAAAGATTTATTTAATTAATATATATATATATATATATGATATTTATGAATTTTTTTTTAATGATAAAATTTTATCTTCTTTATTTTCCCTTTTCTCATTAGAAAATAGAAGTATTGTTAATTCATACGTACAAAGTACCTTTTCTGTAATAGATATATGTTATTTTCAATGTAATAATTTTATAAATAGTTATAAATTTTTTTATATTTAATATATATAATACTAATGACATGAATAGTATTCTGTAAATGTCATCTAAAGATCCCAACTTAGCATGTTTTTACATATTCTGTCTTTATAATACACTAGTTTTTAGGTCAGTTTTACCACCTAAATGAGTAAAGTTGTATGTTTTTTGAATTGAATGATTAATAAATGTTGATATAGTGACCCATGAACAACATAGATGGATATTTATTAATTTTAGAGGAATATTCTATGCATTACAAAAGAACATGCATGAGGACATTAATAGTTTTGTGTCTTTGGAAACATGGAACACATTCTCTTATAATGTGGCGAAAGATCTCAAAAGTCTCTTATAAAGATCTTCCCATTTATTACTAAAACTTAAAACCTTTCATTATAACCTGGGGAAAGGAAACATAATAAATGGTGAGACCATATGCTCAGTAAGGGTAAATAAAGGAGACATATAAGCATAACATGAACATAAGGTTATTAAAACATGACCATATCATTTAAAGATCATACCCTTCCTATCAAAGATCATAATAATAAGTCATGGCATAAATATTTGAAGTTTATAAGACATTACTGATAAGATAATCAAATATCATGATCCATGAGAGTATAACAACGACATTAGACATATATTTGTGGCATACAAATAAGAATATAAAATAATTTCCTAGAATTTAAGGATCATTGAAAAAACCTATCCGGGAACTTCATGAGGGATAAAGCTACTTGGAGGGAAATTCCACCATCCTCAGTCACATTCCTTTTCCTATAGTTCATTAGGTTACACCTTCTTCCCATAGTGGATTAGGTTAAACATTATTTCCATAGTGTTTCAACCCAGTAGACTTGTTTCCCATCATTATATCATGAGATATAAATATTTACCCATTAAATTAAAGGGAGATATATGTACCTTACATCACATAAGGAAATATTACATATGGGTTCCATAATATAATAAAACATTCATCATATTGTGACCCATAAAAAGAGATGGGTTTTATAAACATCATATCATAACCCATGAAATGAAATGGGTATCATAAAAATTCCATCATATCATAACATGTGAAACAATTACAGGTTTAATTATCATTTCATCATATAATAACTTGTGAAAAGAATCATGATTCATAAGAATATAACTTTTGGAAGAGAAATGAGTTTCAAAAACATCATGTAATCAAAACATAAACCATTTAGAGAAAGAATATGATTGGTATCCTTGAATAATACCCACAATACGGCATGCATAACTCCAAATAATGTCATATTATATGGAAAATAATTTTGAAATATAATTTAAAATTTTTATTTATAAAAATATTCTTTTTTTACTTTTAAAAACTATTTTTAAATCCTCAAACATTTTGAAAAATGTTTTCTATGAAAATAACCTTGAAAACATACAAAGAATGTTTATAAAACCATTTTGAACAGTTTTTAAAACCTATTTTTTTTTTTAAAACTGTTTACCTTGAAAATGAACTTAAAATATAATTTTAAAAAAATTTGAAAACATTTTTAGAATACATGGTTTTTGAATAAAATAGGTTTTCGACCGAAGAGAGAAATAAAAGTCAGATTTTCATAAAAACATTTTCTTAATTATATTAATTACCAAAGAGTGGAAAATTGTTACCATTACATGAATAAATAATGAATAACTAGAGTTTAAGAAAACTCTTGAGATTTCTTCAGATATGTATCATAATATTTCATCAATGGAAGAATAATCATAAATAATCCTGATAAATGACGAAATTATAGCATTAAACTCTAACAACTTTGGTAATTTTGAATCAAAATCCTCATGAAATGATAAAATTACATGAATCATAATATATAATTAAAATAAGTAAATTCATTATATATCATGTCAAAGTGTAAGTATAAAAACCTCATAAAATATTATAAGTTCATAACAAAACATGTTTCTAAAAAAAGAAAAATTGATACAAAATTACCATACCATTTTGGTATGTTTTGAATAGTAAACCCCCTGAAAGAGTGATCATAAAATGGATATGTAAATACTCATAAATTTAAGGATAATAATAATATAATTAATTAATGTGATGTATATACATGACACAAAGTAAAAAAAGTGGTGAATATGGAATAATTCTCACAGAAATAAAACCGAGATTATAAATCCCCTTACCTTATGTCTTGAATTTTGTTGTACTCTTTAAAACCTCATGTATGATAATATAAGTTCATTATACATAAATATAAAAAATATATTAATCTATATTATACAATATATTATTTTATTTGGGTTTTTTATTACCCTTTTATTAACAATTCTATTTTAAAGTTGCGTTTTGGGTAATAACCGCTTTGTTTTTTAGCATGTGTTTGATTTGTTATATTTTTGGTCCTCTTACTTATATCATGATTTAATAATATCCTGAATAATATACATGATATAATTATAATATATATTCAGTATATAATTATTTATAATAATACATAAAATATATAAATATAAAATGAAGTACATCGTTCATAGAGAAGGTAGGTCATACGTACGCACAAATGTTGTTTGCATTTTATCTCCGTATTAAAAGAAAGAAGGAATATAAATGATATATATACATATACATATATATATATATATATTATTTGAATTATAATTATTATTTCACATATATCACATATGTTTATTAAACCCATCCTTAATACATTCAATATAAAGCGTGAATGAATCACATCATTTTGGGGACGCGGTAGTCCACACGTCCACAAAATATGTTATCGTATTCCTACAAAATGGAAATCATGAAGCTATATATTATATAACAGTCAAATAAGCATAAATAAATCTTAAATATTATATATATCATATAAAAATATTAATACCATCATTATTCCCAACTTTGAGAGGTAGTAATGGAATAACAAATGACATTGGTTTACGAGGTGGTAGTCTGCCGTACAAACGAATGATGATTATGTATCCCATTTGATGGTAGTGTGTGAAGGTGTGGATCATAACATTAAGATAAAAAAATAATTATATTTTGGAAAATTTAGTTATTATATAATCATTTAATAATAATAACTAATGGGGTGGAGAAATATATAAAAAAAGTGCTCGTTGAAGGACGTTACTTCTTCTTTGGGTAATTCCTTTTTGTTTGCACCAAAGGAATTACATGGTAGGTGAGGATTATAGGATTAGGGGAGGTATGTTGGGAGGATATTTGGAAATGTATTTTTTTAATCCAAAGGTCTTGAGTGGTGTGAAGAAGTTAGGGGGTGAGTCCAATTTTATAGTAGAGGAGGAGTGGCATTCCTATAGATACCAAAAGGTAAACACTATTGGGAGGTCTCCCTTACATAATGTGCCTAAAATAGTGGTAAAGTTTTTATCCAAGAGGATATATGATCAAATATGGTCATAAAAATGGTTTTTGACATGTTTCTAGATTATTTGTATGCTAAGTTAATGTTTATTCCCTTGGTAAACTCATTTTTTCTTATTCACTGTAATTAATTTTATATGTTATCATTAATCCTTTTGGTAAAAAATTAAGTTTAACTTAATAGAAGTGATACATTATAATAATTAAAAATATAGTATATATTTTTTAAAATTACAGTCATATAATTTTAAAACTTTTATTTAAAAATAACCCCACAGACGGGATGAGATAACGAGTTTTCTAAAGTGAAAAAGTCAAAACGTTTGAAATATTTTTATTTATAATTTCAATGTGAAATTTATTACAATGACACAAATTGGAGGAATAGATTAAAAATTGATATAATTATACTTTTAAAAAATATTAATATAAATTTTAACTGTATAAATTAATTAGATGAAAATTAGTTTTTAATTAAAATTTAGTATTTTTCATTATTCACTAACAGTGTAACATCTCAGAAAAATTCCAAAAATCAACCCAAATTAAAATTTGATATTATGATTTAAAAAATAAATTTTATTTTTTAAGATAATAATTAGAAAAGTTTAAAAAATTAGTTTTAAAATAGGTCTGCCATTAAAAGGAGCCAAAACTACCTTTTAGATAAATACATCTTTTTATGCCTAAAATAATATTTATTCTTATTTTATGAATATAAAATATATTACATAAATTTAAAAATATCAGTTTGAATTTATAATATATAAATTTTATTAATATCTCTCAATGATACTATTTAATTTAATTTATTATGATAAAATTCCTTCATGGGTATAAAAATAGTGTTTTCAATAAAAACACATCCTTTATATTCAATTGGTTTTTATTTTCATATCTAAATAATTTATAAAAAAATAATTCATTTTATAAACATGTTTCAACCATATTTTCTTAATTTAGATAACCTTATTAATAAATTACATTCCATTGGTTAGGTGATAACTATAATAATATTTTAATAATAATATTAATAGTATTTTTTAGTTTGGTAAAATTATGTGTTTCATATAACAAAAGGTATCAAAGGGACTCAGTATTATGTGTAAAAAAAGAAAACCATAGTGTTTTTTGTAACATAATATGATATTGGTTTTTTGTAAAGAAAAATCTAAGCTTGGCATTGCGTGTAACACAATCTTAACATGGTGTTTCATATAAAAAAATCTTAACTTGGTGTAGCATGTAGCGAAATTCATCAAAGAAATTTAATTTATTCAAATAAAAATTAATTCATAAAAACATAGGGTGTTACATTCTAACCCCTTAAGAAAAAATTTCTCCCTTGAAAGTCTTCTAGGTTATCAAAGGTTTAGTACTCAAAATTTACTTTCATAGAAACCGACTCTGTAAAAATGAATACTGTAACTTCCTTAAAAAAAGAAAAGTTATAAATATAATGGTTACCTAATGTAAAACATAACTATGTTTCCACATATGAGAACATAGGTAGGATTTTAATATTTACACAAGGAAGAAAATCATAAATAATTATAGATAGTGATAAAGTTCACTGATCAAAATTAACTAGGTGATCTAAATAAATTTAACAATCACAAAGCCATAAATCTGTGATAATCCAAGGGAACATTTGATTCACCATAAATAAAAGTACTAGGATATTTTTTTTGGTTTCATGATCCATTTACTATCATTGAAGAATTTTTTACAAGATATATTTACTTAATCTCATTCCATTTCATACACATAATCTCACCCTTTTGTTGTACGTTGATCAATTTATACTTCATCTATTACTTTAGGAAATGAAGGTAAATTTTTCATTCCCAAATCACTAATAGATGATGAGATCCATAAATAGAATGATAACTCATTCCATATGTATTTTTTTTATCATAAAACCAAAATTTTTAGCACAAGTTATCAAATATTAATAAATCCTCATATAGAAAGATAATACTTTAATCTCTAAAAACTTATCCAAAGTTTAAATTCAAACATTCCATAAATGGTTAAACTTGAAACCCATTTGAAAGATAAAAGTATAAAAATTTATAAAGAAGGTCACTAAATTTCTCAAAATCTGTTTTACATTGATCCTCCATATGTCATAAAGTAGCTCTTGGTTGTCACATATGAAACGTGTGAATAAATTTAGCATGTATTCTATTGAAACACTGTAATAACCTGAATTTTCATAAATCCTTATTAAAAACATTCAAAATTTCTTATTCCAAAGATTATTGGATATATTCCTTAAATAAAAAAATTACATAAACTCCATCCATCATAGTATATTTTTTTCAAAAAATAATTAATCTATTTCCATGTTTACTAGTACTATCCAATTTACTTTATCCAAATCAATCATCTCTTTATCCATTCTAATCACAATTTTCACAACATCAGGAACACATTAAGGGTTAACTTCCCTTAATAAAAATATCACCTTTCCATTAAATCATTTTCTATGTAATTATCACCATCCAACATATCCTTTAAAATCCTTAATTAAAACTTATATTGAAAATACTTATATATTTCATGATTCGTATGAAAAAATATTTTAATTACAAAACATAAATAATTCATTCATACCACTTTATTCTCAAACAATTAACTAAGATTTTTCATATTATTCCTTAATAAACCTTTCCAATGATATCAAATATGAATCTTGTATTAAAATTCATCAAACTCAATTTAATCATACTTATAAACAATTCTATTAGAACATAACATACCTTAAATACACCACTCGTGTTCTCTTTATCATCAGTAGAAAAAACCTTTACTCATACAACCTTATTGATTTATTTCATGAGAGTTCCCCGTAAGACATTTATTTTCATACTTCCTATAGTTTCCACACAAAAAACATAAAACATTTAATAATACCTTAAGGATATTAATATTACCATACATTTAATTAAATAAACTAATCATTCTTCCAAAACAATTACTAACTTTGTGGACTTCATCACCATAAATAATACATATTATCATTTATATGAGATATTACCTCGAGTTATTCTTCCCATATTCTTAAAATATTGTAAATTTGATCTTATTTCCTCCATGGTATCCATTTCTTGAACTCTAAATAAATTCCATCATTCTCTTCTTTAGTGAGTCTCAGAATTGGTGAATTTGCACATTGTTAATCATGTTACATGAAAACTGATTTGTTATAATCACAAAATCCTTTACTCCTATCATTACTCTATTTGGTTTCTCATCAGTAAATTTTTCATCACATTTAATGTTGAACCAGTTTTTTCTGGTTCCCACTATTCACTAAAACCATAAAGAATAGTGTAATAAACACATATCATAATGGGAAACCAAATAACCATGAAAAGATATTATAGGATTTATAAATAATAACTCATAATTATTTAATATATGAAACCTTAGGTTTATACTAGGTTATTAATATTCATCTTCTATTTAAATCCTTTACGATGGTTCATAAAGAGTTCATGAATTTCCAATACATATCACCTGGGAGTGTCAAACTAGGTGTGCAACAAGGCCCACTATCATGTAGTAGTTCCCGATCAATTCAACCTCAATATGGAGCTTTCTTGGTTTTAACTGCTACATACATATGTATTATATCCACATCCACCTAGAATTATCCTTAGATACATCCCTAGTCAAATCCTTAGAAATAACCCCTGGGACTTAACTAAAGTTTTCTCAACATATTTTCTAAAGGTTGGATAAACTATTCTTTTGATACCAACTATAAAAACTCAGTCTTAACATATTTGGATATTACATCATTTTAGATGAATATTCAGCACATTAAAAAAACACATTCCTTAAGGCCATAATATTTGGTTTTCCTTGGACTCTTGGAACACATTCTCTTATAATTTAGTGAAATATCTCCAAATTCTCCCATAAAGATCTTCTCATTTAGTAATCCTACTTGAAACCTTTCATAATAACTTGGCGAAAGTAAACATAATAAAGGGTGTGATTAGATGCTCAGTAAGGGTAAATAAAGGATATACGTAAGCATAACATGAACATAAGCGTATAAGTACATGAGAATAACATTTTAAGATCATATAATGCATATAAAAGATCATAATATTTAGTCATGGTATAATGATTGGAATTTTATAAGACATGAACGATAAGACAGTCAATGAACATAATACATGAGGTTATAACATCGAAATAAGACATATATTAATGGCATACACATAAGAATATAAATTCATTCCCTAGAAGTCAAGGATCATTGGAAAAAATTATCAGGGCACTTCATGGGGGCTACACCAACTGGGTGGAACACACCACCATCCCCAGTCATAGTCCTTTTTTTATAGAGGATCAGGTTATACCTTCTTCTCATAGTGGATCATGTTAAACCTCCATACCATAGAGATTCAAGCCTGTTGACTTGTTTAACATAATTATATCATGAGATATAAATCTTTAACCACTTCATTAGAGGGAGATATAGGTTCCACCCATCACATAAAAAACCACTCATACATTTACAACATGATAATAAAACATTCATCATATCATGATCCATAAAATAGAGACATGTTTCATAGACATCATATCATAAACCATGAAATGAAATGGTGTTCATAAACATTTCTTCATATCATAAACTATATAAAATTGATAGTTTTGATAATAATTTCATCATATAATTTCTCGTGTATGAAAGTGGGTTTGAAAAGCATATAACCCATGGAAGTGAAAGAAGTTTCATAAACATCATTCCATGAAAATCTAAACCACTCAAATAAATAACATGAATTCTACCCTTGGATCGTATCCCTAGTAAGGCATCAATAATACTAACTAATGTAATATTAGATAGGAAATAATTTTAAACTATTATTTAAAACATTTCTTGATAAAAATATCCTTTCCTCATTGAAAAACACTTTTAAAATCATAAAACATTTTGAAAACCTTTTTCTTTGAAAATAAACTTGAAAAATTATAAAGAATGATTTAAAAACGGTTTTAAAAACATTCTTAAAAATATATTTTTAAAAATACTTTTCCTTTAAAATGAGATTAAAATATAATTTTTGTAAACAGTTTTAGAAAACATGGTTTTTGAATAAAACAGATTTCCGACCAAAGAGATAAATAATGTCATATTTTTATAAAAACATTTTCTTAATTATATTAAGTATCAAAGAGTGAAAAAATGGTATCATTACTTTAATATATTATGAATAACTAGAGGAGATTAATTTTATAATATTTCTTAAGATATTAATGATAATAATTAATCAATGGAAACATAATCATAAATAATCTTGATAAATTATTAGATTGTAGCAATAAACTCTTACCACTTTGGTAACTTTGAATAAAAATACCAATGAAAGATTAACATTAAATGAGTAATAATATATCATGAAATTAATGATATTCTTGATATAAATTTTCAATGTGGTAGTATATACACCTCATAAAAGAGTATAGGTGCGTAATATAACATGTGTCTCAAAGAAGGCCAATTAAGACGAAATTACCTTATCAATTTCATAATTTTTGTACAAAAAACACTATGAAAGAGAGATAATAAAATGGATACAGAAATAAAAATAAATTTAAGGATAATAATCATAAAATAAGTTCATGGGAAATATATACACCACACAAAAGAAATTAGTGGCTAAATTGACATAAGTCTCAAAAAAATAAAATTGAGTCTTGAAATCCCCTTACCTTATATATTTAATCTTTTCATACTCATTCAAACCTTATTTATAAAAAATATATGTTTATTGTACATATATTATAGATAAATATTTATTTATATAATACCATATATTATTTTCAAATGTCCTTTTTTACTCATTTATTAACAATTCCTTGTTAACGTAATGTTTTGGGTAAAACAACTTTGTTTTTTTCACATGTGTTTGATGTGTTATATTTTTTGTCCTCTTACTTATATAATGATTTATCATATAGATAATGATAAAAATGATATAAATATTATATATATTTATTATATAAGTATTTATAATAATCTATAAATAATATAAATAATAAATGAAATGCACCATTCATGGAGACAGTAGACCATATGTATACATGAACATTGTTTCCATTTTCTTATCTTATTGAAAGAAAGAATAAAAATAATATATATATATATAATATCTTTCAATTAGAATTATTATTTCATATATATCACAATATTTTTATTAAAACCATCTTTAATACATTCCATGTAAAGCATAAACGAATCACATTGGTTTGAGGATGCAACAGTCCACACGTCGACAAACGATGTTGTCATATTCCCAAAAAAATTGAAAGTATAAAGGTATGCATTATATAATAATTCTAAAAGCATAAATAAGTCATAAAAATCATATATATCATATAAAAATAGTAATTCCAACATTATTACCAACCTTTTCATGTGGTAATGGAAGAGCGAATGTCATCAGTTCATGAGGCGGTAATCCTCCTTACACACGGACGATGATTGATATCCCATTTGACTAAAGCTTGTGAAGGTTTATGTCACACACTAAACATAAAAAAATTTCAGTATATTTATGATACTGATTTTATTATATAATAATGAAATTAGAAGAATTTAATCTATGGAGAAATAAATAAAACAAAAGTTCACATTGAAGGACATTACCTCATCTTCAGGTAACTATTTTTGGATTATACCACATGAATTTATTAGTTTGATTTATTCAAAAAGAGAGGTTTCTAATATTATAGGAGGTATTTTGGTAGTTTATTTTTATAGGGATTGGTTAAGAAAATTTCTTGAGAGGTGTGATGAAGTGAGGGGGGTGAGTGCCCATTTATAGTAGAGGAGGAGTGACATTCTTGTAAATACAAAAAGATAAACATTGTTGAGAGGTCTCTCATAAATCATGTGCTTAAAATAATATTAAATTTTAGATAAAAGAGGGTATATGGTAAAAATATTTCTATATAATTTGTATTGGACATGTTTCTATGTTATTTGGCCTCTTAAGTAAATGTTTAGTCCCTTAGTAAACATGTTTTTCCCTAAATCACTATAATTAATTTTAAAAAGTTTTCACTAATCCTTTTGGTGAAATCAAAGTTGAAATTATTATAAATTATATATAATTCTGATTAAATATATGTAATCCATTTTTATAAATTAAAATCACATACATGGAAGAAATCAATATAAAAATAATCCCACAACGGGACAAGATAACTGGTTTTTAAATTGAAAAGTTCAAAAGTTTGAAATGTTTTTATATCAAATTTCAATGTCAAATTGATTAAAATGAACATAATTGGATTAATATATAAAAAATTTATCTAATATAAATTAACAAAAATTAAAATATAATTAAACTATATAATTAAATTGGATGAAAAATAGTTTTCAATTAAAATTCTATGTGTCTCACTATTCATCAAAAAATTAAACTTCTCAGAAAAATACAAAAAAATCACCCAAAGTAAATTTTGATATTATGATTTCATAAATGAAGTTTATTTTTTCAAATAAATATTATAAAAGTGTCAAAAATTAGTTTTAAAATAATTCTGCCATTAAAAGGCTGCAAAACTACCTTTTCGAAAAATAAAGATTTTTATGCCTAAAATTGGAATTATTCTTATTTTATACTAATAAAACATATTATATGATTATAAAAACATTCAGTTTAATTTATAATATATAAATTTAATTAATATCCCTCATTAATAGTAATTAATTTAATTCGTTAAGATAATTTTTTGTGGGAATAAAATAGTTTATTTATATAAATACATATCAATTATATTCTATTGGTTTTTATTTTTATTTATAATAACTGATAACCAAATATTTAATTTTATAAAAATGTTTCAGACATAGTTTTACAATTTATTTAATCTTATTTATAACTTCCATTCTAATGTCTAGGTGATAACTATAATAATATTTTAATAATAATATTAATATTTTGTTGTAGTTTGGTAAAACTAGGTCTTGCGTGTAATGCAAGTCATCGAAGGGACTCAGTATTATGTGTAACATAAGAAAAAATTAGTGTTGCATGTAACACAATTAAAGCTCTATATTTCATTTAATTCAATATAATATTGGTGTTGCATATAGTGCATTCTTAACTTGGCGTTGCGTATAAATCAATCTTAACTTAGTGTAGAGTGCAATGCAATCCATCAAAGAAATTTAATTTATTTAAAAAAAAATTAATTTATAAAAACATTGGGTGTTACAGTTGAATAATATTTATATTAGGTAATACTGATATTTAAATTACACGATTAAATTTATATATATTGTATAACCATGATCAAATTGTAATGATCGGAACTGCTAAACCCAAACATACAAGAAAAATAAAACAATTATCTCATGGAATATTGATTTTGATAAAGAATTATTAATAAATGGTTAATAATATTTTATAACTAGATAATATATGATATTATGTATATTAATATGGTTGTAAAATATAATTATAACAAATTTAAATTTATTATACTAGAGGATAAAAGAACTTATGAGGTAAGTAGTACTAATGGTAAGGGTTTCTCCAGTCACTTTTGTTTCTATGAGACACATGTCATATTCACTACATTATTCTTTCTTATGGTGTATATACTCCCCCATTTAATATATTATATCATGAAAATCATTATATTAATATTATTTGAAGTATCATTTGAATTTATTTATTTTATAGTAGTTTTGATTCACAAGTTACCAAGGTGGGTGAAGTTTATTTTAGAATCTCATCCTTATTTTGGATTGTTTATATTTAAGTTTCCATTAGGGGAATTATAAGGTAATTATTTCATAAACCCCATATGATTTATACTCCTGTATTTATTTCTAAAGAATAATTTTTTACTTTCATTTTTCTATCTTTATGTACTTAAATGTCAAAAATAACGTTTTTAAGGAAAACCTAATTTACTTATCTCTTAAGCCGAGAATCATTTTTTTATATGTCCATATTTTCATTAAAACATTTTCAAGAGTGTTTTTAATATTACCCAATTGATGAATTAATTAATTTTAACCATCTATTGAATTTATATAATTTTTTTTAAAAAGTAAGTATATTGTATTATTCTAAATTAGGCAGTTTTTACCGAAGGCGTGAATGAAATATTTGATTTAACATTTACTTAGTGAATGTATTTTAAAACCATCATAACTATGACAACCCAAACCCACAACCCTAAATATGGTGTGAAAAAATATCTTTATATACTAGAATTTAATTTAGATTAATGTGACACAATTTTGGCTATCCAAAATATACAATATCAAATAATAATATTGGATCACGCACATCCCCATGAACATTTTAGGTTTTGAGTTTTACATTATTAGGAAAACTATTACATAAAAATACCCGTATCTTCAAGTTATCATTTTTTCTAATGTACCCAATATTTATTATTTAACAAAAGTCTTCAACATATCCTATAAAATTATTCACACATAAAGCCTTTATAGAAATAATTTATCTAACATCATCATTCATAACCTGGGGAAATGAAAAACAAAAGAAGGTTGAGATCAAACTCTTAGTAAGGGTAAACAAAAGAATTAAAAATTTAATTTTATTAGTGAACATAAGATGTGAATAAGGGTAAGATGACATAATCTTAGTGCATGAGTTTAACATAAGAGAATTCATACCCCTAAAAATTTGCATCAGTAAAAAATGGTATTTCACAAAGCATTAACAATGGAAAGATTCTGAAGAATCAATAATCCTAAGACATGTAATGTAAATATTGATAAAAGGAATAATTAAAGATTCATCTAAAGCATAGATAAATTACGTCGGTATCTTGAAACATTTTCATCCTAACCTGTGTTCACTTGTGTCAAAAATAACTGTTTCACAATTAAATCCTTATGATAAAAATCCCTGGTTAAATTACTCACTATAAATTTTAAAGATAAGTAACATTACCCAATTAATTAGAGATATATATCAGGCTCATCCATTATATAAGATTTACTAGTCTCACCTATCATATAAGCTATATCGTGTTCACCCATCTTATAAGATTATCAGGATCACCCATTGTATAAGCTTTATTAGTATCACTCGTCATCATCAATATTTTTCATATACTACAGATTAATATAATATATGGAAGCTTTAATTTTCACCATCAATATTTTAAAAAAATCTTGGATTCCTTTATAACTTGATTTACTAGTGGAAATGATATAGGATTCATGATAATATCTTTATAAAAATCATCATAGGACATCCATAGAGGGAATATGAACGTTATCATATGATAATTTCCATAGTGAAATATAGGAATCATTAAAGTATGTTTATGTAGATAAACATACCATTAAAAGAAAATTTAAAACATTTATTTCGAAATATGAGAAAAATAACCTTTTCATTCAGTACCTTTAAATATAAAAATTCAAAAAATATCAATAAAATGATTTTATTTAAAAAACATGGAAAATATTAAATATAGATTCAAACCAAATAATGGGCATGGCATCAAGGACGTCCATTTATGTCTTAAATGTTAAAAATAAACATTATTTTCAAAATTTTGTGAAGTGATTATAAATTGACCTCTATAAAAAGAATTAAGAAATAAAGAATTTTAAATTCTTTAAAAAGAATGTAAAATATAATAGAAAATAACTTTATGAATTCATTTATTTTTAGAAAATAACATTAGTTTTTCTAAATATCTTAAAAAACATAAAAACTTTTTTAATCAAAAACTCTTTTAAAAACATTTAAAACATACAACCCTTTAAAAGTAAGAACATAATAAGCAACATGAAATTACATGAGTGTAAAAAGAATCATGATATTATATATAAATAGTTAATATATACACAAATTAAATGAATATAGGTTCATCAACAAAAAAATGTCTCAAAGAAGGATGTTTGAGTCAGGAAACCCCTACAACATGTGTAATGATTGAATAAAAAATCCATTGAATTAAGGAACATAAAATGATTTTTTAAAACCCATAATTTCCATAAAATAATATGTGAAAACAAATTCATAGGTAAATAAGTTTACCATGTGAAATAAAACTTGGTTCATAACATTATTTATGTCTCAATGTATTGAAATCGGGACCATGAAAACTCTTGTAATTTTTATAACATTTGAATTGACATCTCTTGAAAGAGAGAACATAAAAGAAACATTAAATATCATGATAAAGGAGTAGTTCATGATACTATATCTCAATATGGAGAATATAAACCATATAAAATGAAGTGGGATTATATTATAAGACATGTGTCAAAGAAATAATATTGAGATGAATAATCCTTACAAAGATCATATCATTAAAATTAAAATAAATCAATGAATTAATTATGTATAAGAATTGAAAAACCCCCCAAAAAAGTTTAAATACAAAATAATACAATCAGTGGTAATTTTACACATAATCTATAAATATCATAGTCAATGAAGTATAATTATAACCCAATTGTTGGAAATTGAGATAAAAACCCCTTACTGCTTTGGAAACTTCTGAATCAAAACCCCTTGGATGAAATATAATGATATTCAACTTAAAATAAAATGAATTATGAATAATTCATGATATAACTTGTAAATGATAGTTTGTACACAATATAAAATAACTAAATTTCATACCATAAAACATACCTAAATGAAGGGAAATTGAGACAAAATCCTTTAACTCGATTCTAGAATTTCTATGTATGTCAATTAGTGTCCTGTATAATAAAGATATATTAACTATTTAGTTGTTAGTAAAAAATTTATAGGTTTATTACCTTATCATTAACCCATTTATCTTATTTATTATAATGAAAATTTTAAATACTGAATTTGTTAAATCCATATTGGGTTTTTTGAGGACATTCAATTTATAGTTTCAAAACGACCTTGGTTGGTTGATTGTGGAAAAATGGATATTTTTTACACATTATATACAATATTAATCAGGGAATAATTATCATTTTTATCCTTTAATTATAATTGTATTACATACTATGTAATATATTTATGAAAAATCAATTACGTCTCAACCATTGAGATGGTAGGTCATACTTACGCATGAGTAACCTTTTCATTTTTTAATGAACAAAATAGAAAGAAGTTAAGTAAAATTTTATATTTTTGTAATAATTATTATGTAATAACTATAATATTATTAATGTTAATATAGTTATATTTACTATCCACGTGAGGTGGTGATGAAAAATCAATCATTTCACTTCATGGAGGTGGTAATCCATACATATGGATAAACGATGATATGATTTTCAATAGATGGAAAGTTAAGAAAATAGATGATATAGTATCTTAACATAATTGTAATTATTTTATGAATATAATATATATACATTAAATCTATCATTTTGATCCACCATAAGAGGATGTGATGTAAAACGAATTACATCGGTTTGTGAGTCGGTAGTCTGCCATACACAGAAATAATGGTTTCATTTCCCATTTTATGGAAGAAGGATATGAATTATGGTTAATAAATAAAAATAAAAACATCATATTATATGGGATATTTTTATGAAATTATATCACAATGGTTGGCTTATTTTTTAAGGAGGTATAATAATAAATAAATCTAAAATATTAAGTTAAAATATATATATATATATATATATATATTATTCAGACAAATTTCTTTTCTTTTCACCTTAATTATTCTAAGTTTGGTATTATTAACAAAAAAATAACTATATGAGATAGGTAGGGATATTATTAATATATTTTTCATGCTATGGTGCTAAAAATGTGTGAGTAAGAGAGGAGAGGAGGTTCCATTTTATAAGTGAGGGGAGGGGAACTCTTGGAATTACATAAAGTATTAAATTAATATAAATTGTTTTTTTATAGAAAATTGTAACAAAATTAATATATTTTAAATATATAATGAGGATGATTCTAAATCATTAAATAAAATAAAATCTGGAAATTTGTAGGTGATGTTTTCACCCATATCCTTAGTTTTAAACCCTATTAACCCTTTTTATCCTTAACCAAAGTAATAAATGTTTCTATAATTAAGTTTTATAAATTTAATTATAAATAAATAATTGGTTTATTAATGGAACATGGATGATATTTTATTCCATTAAACATTATAATTGTCCTATTTCAATATTTTCATGAATTTTTATTAATTGAATAAAATATTATATAACATAACATATCATTAATGTCATCTTAAGAACTATTCACATATTTTGACTTTTAATAATATCATGATAGGTATGAAATTTAAATATGAATATTTAAAAAAAATTAAACATTATTATTAACCTTAATATTAATGTGAAACCATATTTCATCCAAAAAATATCACTTTTTATATTTTTTAAAACTTTTACTTTATTTTTTCTACTGCTTGCACAAGCATTATGTGAGCATTGTATATCTATTTAAGGTAATTATATAATCACAAACAATTATAAAAAAACTACCATAATAAAAATAATTTCATTATTACCATTATAAACTTTTATATTAATTCATAATTTATTTTGATCCCTATGTGAACATATAAGATAACGTTAAAAGTAAGAGAGTGACATTTGCTATTTTTATTTACATAAAATATTTTATTGGTCATTATCAAAGTAAAAGGATCCATGAGGAAATAAATTATAAACCTAGTTGAGTATGGGTGAACTAAACTCATCTAATATGATAAATTATAGTGTTATGTATATTTTACAACATTTTCAAATTAGTTTTAATTTTAATTAACTCGTTTTGCCCATTACTTTGGTTATAATTATTTACCATAGTTACTATTATTTATGACAAAAAAACAAGTTGAACTTATTTAAAAATATTTATTATTATAATTAAAAATATGTAATCCAATTTATCAAACTCAATTTAAATTTTTGGAACAATTAAATTTAAAATTAAACCCCCAAAACGCGATGAAAGGTGTTTTTTTAAGAAAAACATCTTCTTAAGTATAAAAAGTTTTTAAACAAAAAATAAAGAATAAAATTGATTATAATGACCTTAAATCAATTATTTATAATATAAATAAACTAATTATACTTATAAGTAATTTTAAAATAAAAATAAACTTAGTAACCACTTTAAATAAAAAGGCAGTTTTCAATAAAAACTAGTATTTTTCAATATTTATAAAAAAATAAAACTTTTAAGAATATTCTCAGAAAATCACTCTACTATAACATTTACATGATAATTTATAAAATTAATTTAATATTTTAAAATAATTTTTCTATCATAGGAATCAATTAATTATAATATTTTTTTTCAAAATTCAATAAAAACCATTTTGAGGGAAAAAATATATTTTAAAGCACAAAAAGATTTTATAAGAAATTGAATTATTATTTATAAATAATTAATAAATAACTTTGTTATGAGTAGGTTCTTATCATAATTTTTCCATTACTATTCATACCCTCTAATTAAATGACTATGTTATAGTAGTCATACTTAAATTATAGTAATTACTGATTCGTTAATTCTCAGTGTTGCATGTCATATACAGTATCAAACATAATGTTTTTATTTTAAAACATCTAGGTGTTAAATTATAACCCATTTAATAAATCACATCCTCAAAATATTATTTTGATCTCATAAATCAAGGTATTAACATTTTTGAATACCTTTGTCGAAATCCTACAACATAAAAAGGGTTAATAAAACTTCCCTTTGAAAAGAAGGAAGGGGAAATATGAAGGTCATATAGAATAACACATAACATGGTTTCCAAATATGAGAAAATTAGTTAGAAGTGAAATTATAGACATGTTGGGGTAAATAATTTTTAAATATTGATGAATAGTTATAGAGAACATTGATAAAAATAATGTGACTGATCATGAGAAAGTCAATGACCACAAAACCATGAACCAATGAGGTGTGAAAAAGACCATAAATTCATCAAAAAATTAATGTAATGGGATAGTTTTTTATTTTAAGATCCTTTTACAAGAGTTTATAAATTAATTTATCATATATACCAATAACATAATGAAATATACTTACATGATAAGTAGAATTTTATCCTTTAATCAATTTCCACCAAAATTTCTTGTATTTCTAAAAACGCTGAGAATTTAAGATGATTTTTTCATTCCCTAAGAATTAAATAAAATTATAATGGATCACATAATATAAAAAAAGATACCAATCTATTCCAAATTTCTTTATATATCAACCAAAACTAAAAAATTTAGCCTAACATAATACAATATCAAAAATAATAAACCATATTATGAAGAACTAATACATTTAAGTCAAAATTTTACATAATAACATCGACGGTTCAAAAAATATTATTACATAAATAAATTATCTTACATCCAAATTAACCAAAATAACCTTAACTTCAAAGAATTATTTAACATAAAATATAATCTCAAAACTTTTAGATTACATGACAAAAAATTAAATATCATTCTTCCTAAATAATATTTCATGTTAAATAATATGTTAAAACTAAGGGTTATATATAACTCATCCTAATGAAAAATCTCCCAAAATATCATTAATAACTATGAAAAATCACATTATAATCTTTTAATATAGTAAACTTCACCAAAATATCATGAATAAAATTTATAACTAACATGAAAGGTAATCCTTATCAAGATCATAAATATTTTTGAAAATATCACCATGTTAATGAATCACCTTTCAATAATCAGTACTATCTGTATCACAATATAAAATAGACAATAATTACCTTAACATAAAATCAAATACTGAGTAAATGGGTTACTTAATATTTTATGGGGTATTCTTTCTAAAACCAAATAAATGTTTCAAATCATATTAAGGTATAATCACTTATAATATTAAAAAGGGAATTTCCTCTAATAAATGTGTGATAAAGCTTAATCTTATAAACCCATAATAGTATGATAAAATATTAAGATACCTCACAAGAAAAAATAATATTCCCTAAATATTTACAAACCCCTCTCATATACCAAAAATAATAGCCCTGAACTCGCACTCCTCAATCCAGTGCTAAAAACATGATCTTTATATTTTTGGATTTGTTACAAATAGATGTGACGCAAATTTTTCCATCCAAAAAATAAAAAATCAAATAGAAATGTTGGATTATTTATATCCCAAATAAAATTTTAGTTTTATAGTTTTATAGTTTTATAGAATTAAGAAAACTCTCACATAATAAAACCCATGTCTTTATGTGATCATGTTTTCTACTATACCCAACTTTTCTTATTTCAAAAAAGGTCTTCATAATCCCCCATAAAATTATTCAAACAAGAAACATTTCAAAAAACAATTCATTTAACATCATTATATATAACCTAGGTAAATGAAAAACAATTATAGGTGTTAACTCAAATGATCAGTAATGGTAAACATAAGTATTAACAATTGAAATTAATTAGTGTCCAAATATGAGGATAAGGGTATGATGGTATAATCCATGTGCATGAGCATAACATAACATAATTAATACACATAAAAACCTAGATCGTTAAACCCATGATAAGGAATAAGTATTTAACAAATAAAATTTTCATAAGAATCAATAATAATGAGATATATTATGTCAATATTAATCAAAGGAGTAATTAAAAACACATAGAAATAATATAAAAACTCATGATGGTATCTTGGAACGTTATCTTCTAAACCCATGTTCACATAAATTATAAATAACAGTAGCCTAGTTGAATGAATATTATAAGCCTTCCTGGTGAATTCATTCCTCATTTACTTTAAATATAATTATCATTACCAAATTCATTTAATATATATATTGGGATAACCTTTCATATAAGTTGTATCAGGATCACCTTTCATATAAGTTATATCGAGATCACATTTTCAATAATATCTATCAATATCACCCATCATATAAGTTTTATAAGGATCACCTATAGTGACCCAAGCATCTCATACATAGACACCACATCATTTTTTATGAATATTGAATATATTACATATACACACCCACGAGGACCATTACTGTTTAGTGAATTTGGAAACAAAGAAACATTAACACTAGTATATAAGTGAGGTACATCAAATCCCACTATATTTTTAATAAATAGCACTTTTTTAGACATTTCATACATAATACATATCTTCATAACCTGAGGAAAAGAAAAATAAGGAGGGGTGATATTAGATTCTCATTAATGGTAAATACAAGAGATACATACGAATAACATGATCATAACGGTATGAGAACATAAATATAATATTTGAAAATAATACCCTACATATCAAAGATCATATTCTCGAGTTATGGAATAAAGATTGGTAGTTCATAATACATGAATCATAATGGAATCAAAGAATAAGATCCATTAGAGCATAAAATTGTCATAAGACATGGAATTAGGTACACAAACATAATCATAGAAAATCATTTCCATATTAGTAAAGGATTAATGAAAAGACCATCATAGTAGAAAAATTACTTTACTGAACTAGGTTCACTACCTATTCCAACCCTGTCTTACTAAACTAGGTTCACTTCCCAATCCATCTTAGTCTTTTGGAAATAGGTTCACTTACCGTTCTAGCACTTTTTATCTCATGAGATATAATTATTTACCCAATGCATTTGAGGGAGATATTGGTCCCACCTATCACATTATGAAAACCATATTTATGTGTTCTATAAGATCATAAAAATTCATCATATCATAACCAATGAAAAAATGGGTTTCAAAAACACTTCATCATGCCATAACCTGTTGAAAAGAGATAGGTTTCATAATCATTTGATTATATAATAACTTGTTAAAAGAAGTGGGTTTCAAAATATTGTTACCCAAGCCAAAGGTGCTGTATTCATAGCTATCCCAAGGCCTCTTATATATACTAGGGGATGCGAAAAAGATCTAAAAGGCACAACTAACATGGGATACCTTTACCCAATATACCTATATGCACACACCAAACAATATCCATGAAGAAGTGTAGAGGAATAGTAATAAAATACGAAACATCTAGAGAATAATCCCTGCATGTAAAAACTCTTGGGGGTACAAGATTACTTAAATGTAATCTTAAAAGTAAAAGGGGAATCATAAATTCCCAACTAGAATGGTGTCCCAACCTAAAAAATGGCGATTTAAATGCTAAGAGAGCCCAAATACATAGGAGACATTATATAATTAGAGAGATCAATCCATAAAAAAATTGAAAACAAAGGTATATCTATATGATCATAAAATAAACATAGATTATAGATAAAGGAGATCTCTATCTCACAGCCCATCCCAAGAAAAGTGTCTACCAAAAGTTTCAAAGGGGTCCATCAATGATGCCCAACATATTGCGTGTCTATTCGAAGAAGCATAAATATGTGGAAATACCTCCCCACTATGTTGCACAATCAAGGGGAAACAATATCTATGTAGAGAAACCATTCCAATATATGACAGGAGGGTTCCACTAAGTATATAGATAGAGGACCCACTTCCCAGTTCATTAGGTGGTTCCACTCAATGGGAAGTTGATCCATGACCTATCCCAGTAGGAGGGTTTGACTATGAAGATAGATAGATGAACCATTCCCTATCCCAAAAGGTGGATTCCACTCTGATGATTAATAGAGGACCCATTCCATTTCCCAGAAGGAGGGTCCAATCTGAGGGTAAATAGAGAATCCACACACAAGTCCATTATGGGGTTCCACTATATGTATAGAGGACCTCTTCTCGATCCCAATAGGAGGGTTTTACTAAGAAGATAGATAAAGGACCTGTGCCTTATCCTAATAGGAGGGTCCCACTTTGAGGGTAGATAGAGGACCCACACCATAGTATACAGGGGGTTCCACTCTATGGATATGGGACCCATGCCCTATCCTAATAGGTGGGTTCCACTATGAGAATCCTACCCAATCATTTCCATTGTCAAGTGTTGCCTAAAGACGCGTCACACTCATTACACCAAGAATCATATCTCAAAATACACCATGAAGGCCACCATATAATTCTATATAGATAAAAACTCACAACAGAATTCTAGTGGGATTAAATATGAGTCATAATGAAGGAGATATGAGAGGTAGAATATTCTAAAAATGACAGTACGTGGCAGGTAAGGGGGTCCACACAACGTATGGATCCACTTCCATGCTTGGATGTCACCCTGGCATTGCATGGATCTTTGGACATGTATCCTATACGTCATATAAGGGAACTACCGAACATGTCTCAACTACCCAGGGATGAGATGTGTTCTCCTAGTCATGATCATGTACTCTCAGAGTATACCCTAGGTCACTATAATAGGGTCACAGAGCATGCGGGGGTCGCAGACGATGTGTGATATTTTTCTCAAAGAAAAACCCTAGCTGCCATAGCCATGGGTCTACATGATGTGTGTTCTTCATACTACATGATGTGTAGTAGGTTATTCCATTGAACATATAGATCTAGTCCTCTCCTACTAGATTCATATTGTTGGTTGTGAATCCCACCATTTGGACACTCAAAAATGGTAGAAACCTACTCCATTCATCGATTTCGGCCCTCCGGTGTCCAAAAATCAGATTCTGATCCATCGCTCGAAGATTGTATGCACCGCCATCACTTGTGGTGCCTTCTGACGCCTTAATGAATCTCCAGATACATGTTGTAATTACGCATATCCCACAAAACTCCTAGATATATCCTTTAATTGTCAATCCATTTGCCACACAAAAATATACTATGAATCTGGGGGTTCATCATGGTCGATTCATCCCGACACTGTCGAATTGATGTCCTTGTAGGAAATTGGGGAATAAGGTAAAAAACTATGGGGGAAAATCACAAGAAAAAATGGTGAAATAATAAATTTCAACGTTTTCTTGGACAATAAATGAAAATTGGTGATAACTAGGGTGATAAAAATGGCACAACGATGGTAAAACAAATAAATAATTTAAATCTAATATGCAGTCATATTGAAAGGATAAGAAACAAATGAATATCAAAGAAATGGATTTTATAATAATCAATATTTTATTAATAATGTTTGAAATATACAAATGTTGATTCCTACCTTGATTCAGATTGATCGTTGGTGAATAACACAGCTGCTAGTGAAGGAGGAAGATCTGTTTCATTTGCTGCACCTTGATTTTCCTAGATTCAGTTGTTGATCATTGTTCGGTCTCGATCCGCCAACAAATAATGTTGGATATTCTACTAAATAGTCTCAGGGTTATGAAAATGACCCAATAAATTTTCCATTATAATGTTTTTATAGACTGAATTAGGTTTAAATGAATTACTTAAAGTAAATAATTAATTCACTTTACGCACCCACCAATGGTCACCTTATCCGAACATTACATGCCAAACAATTTTAGGTGACACCTTGGGTAATAATCACTTTTTGGATTCAAATGTGGTCTCAGATTTTTATTCTAATACATACTTTAATATATACCCCATTTTCCTGAAATACTATGTATGGATGTCATAAAATATATTTTATATTTTCTTAAAATTAATTTCAGGCATACTAGGCCTCAGAATCGCACATTATCTCTATTCCTGGATCTAAAAATATTCATTTATATTTTTCAATGTCTTAATATAAAAAAAATATCTATATATTATTCCCTCCTTCATGATTTTCATCATTGAAAGGAAAAACTAAACAAGAAACTGGGGATATTGCACACACATCTAGCTCTCCTACTCACAAGAGTTCTACTACATGCTCCCTAGCTTCTATAACACATAGACCAAGGGGATTTTACATCCACATGAGATCATCTCCCTTTGATCCTCAATCACCATAGAGTGATCCACAAATATGGATCTATCCTTGATGTCTAGTGTACTCCAGTCAATAACGTGCAGAAGATCATACACATATCTCACAATATATTACACATGGAAATTGTCATACACCTGATCCAATTGTGGGGGTAAGGTGAGGCAGTAGGAAACCTCTCTAACTATCTGCAAGATCTAAAAAGGCCAATAGAATTCAAGGATAGCTTGCCTCCTCGGATGAATCTCCATAATCCTCATTATGATGAGAATTTTAAGAAAACATGGGGTCTCTACTCGAAGTCCAAGGGCCTATGAAATCAATTTTCATAATATTTTTTCTTTATATGATCTTTCCTCATCCACTCAAAGATCACCTAGACCATGTGCATCATTTCTTGCACCATCTCTGTCCCAACATGAGATGCATCACTGTTCTCCATATAGAAAAAGGTTGAATTATAGGGTCTCTCATATATGTCCTTCAAAGGTTCCATGTTGATTGCAGAGTGATAGATATTATTATAAGAAAACTCCACCAAGGGAAAGTGATCCTCCCAGCTCTGGCCCAAGTATAACATTCAAGACCTCAGTATATCATCTATCACTTGAATAATTTGCTCAATCTACCTATCTTTACGAGGTGAAAGGATGTACTCATCCTCATATAGGTGTCAAATGCATTGTTTTGGACTCCATACAATAATGACATGAACCACACATCATAGTTGGAGACAATAATCAATGGAACCACAAGAAGGAGGATGGTATCTTGTATTTATAGTTTACTAAAACTCTCCACCTAACTCTAATCCCTGATGTAAAGGAATTTCATCGAATTCATAAGTCGGTCAACTATCACCATGATGACATCATGGCATTTCACTATTCATGGAATACCTATCATAAATTCAATGGATATGACATCTCATTTCCACTCTAAGATATCAAGATGATGCATAAAACCTTCCAAAACCTGGTGCTTATCCTTAACCTATTGAAATATGAGGCCCTGAGAGACAAAATCAACCACGCTTCGCCTCATTCCTTCCCAGTAAAACTGCCATTGAAGGTCTATGTAAATCTTCCCTACATGGGGATGTACATCCAAAGGATAAGTGTGAAACAACCCTATCACCTCCTCTCACATCATGAATTGGAATAATGTTCATCCTTGGAATAAGATAATGTAATTCCATAATTCATAAAATCCATATTTTGAATCCCCTAAGTATTTATGGTTACATATGAAATCACATTCAATTTTTCCCAACTAGGACTATCTCACATTCTAGAGAAGCAAAGGAGTCAACACCATAAATTGAATAAAAAATTCACCCTTCTCCTCAACCTGGGTTACCTAAAAGGATCCCAATTTCTCTGATTCCTCCCATGCCAAACAATCTTGGTACATCTTATAAAGGGAATCTATCAACATTTTCCCCTTCCCAGGAGTATAGAATATCTCATTATTATAGTCTTTTAGGAACTCCAACCATATTATTTATCTCAGGTTTAGGTCACTCTATCTGAAGACATACCTAAAACTATGATGTTTTGTGTAAATGAAAAATTTATTTTCTAGAAGATAGTTCATCTACATCCAAAGAAAAAATACTACCACTACTAACTATAGGTCGTGAGTCGCATAGTTCCTCTAATGGGGTCTCAACTTCCTCGAACCACAAGCGATCACTACCTCCATCTACTTGAATGATATACTGATCCCATATCCAAAGGAATCACAATATACTACATACTCCACGCCCTCCTTCGGTAGTCTCAAAATAAGATCACTCACCAGGCTTAGCCTAAACTCCTCGAAGGGTCTCTAGAACTAATCAGTCTTAGTAAAAAAAAATTCTATTCCACATTAGGGTGGTCAAAGGGGCTAAAATCTAGTATAATTCTACCGAAAAAATCTATTAGTACACTGCGAAGCTAAGAAAACTCCGAACCTCTAACTTATTCTAAGGAGGCTCCCAAGAAACAATTGCATCAATTTTCATTGGGTCCATAGCTAATCCAAGTTCAGAAATGACATGCACCAAAAAGTGAACCTTGTGAATCTAAAACTAAAACTTTGAGAGCTTACCATAAATATAGTGCTCCCAAAGAATGTCCAGGACAATCCTCAAGTTCTCTACTTTCTCCTCCTTTGATGCAGAGTATATAAATATGTCATCAATAAAGACAAAAACAAATCAGTCCAAGTATGGATAAAATACTTGGTTCATCAAAACCATAAACACAGTGGGGGAATTATTTACAATGAAAGGCATTACCTGGAACTCATAGTGTACATAGTAACATAAAAATTCCACCTTCGGAATATCAGACTTGCGAACTCTTTATCGATGGTAGCTAAGCCTAAGATCGATCTTCAAGAACTATCTCACACCTTGAAACTAATCATAGAGGTTTCAATCCTTGACAATGAGTAAATGTTATTTTATCTTGTCCTAGTTTAGGAGATGATAATCCAAAAAATACTCGCAATCTCCCATCTTCATTTTTCATGAAAAAAACCATAGCTTCCCAAGGGGACACACTAGTTATAATAAAACCCTTCACTCTAAGGTCCTATAACTACTATTATAGATTCCAAATCTTGGAAGGGGTAATATAATATGTTTAAAAAGATATTAGAGTGGTCTTGGGGGGAAATTCAATGAAAAAATTATTCTACCACCTTAGAGGTAGTCTCAAAATATCATTGGAGAAGATGTCCATATAATACTCTATGAATGAAGGAATATAGATATATGAAGATCTTGATACACCAATGAATAGAATCACTAACTTATGGGTGATGGGATGAAACCTCCTTCTTGTAAGACCCATTCGATCCACCATGAGATCTCTCACACCCACAAAAGAGAATCTCATCCCTTAAGTATGAAGGCATCTGACTCATCTATGGTGACAATCAATATGGGCTTGGTACATAGACAACTAATCCATACCCATGATTCCATTGTATTTCCTCATCTTATAGAACAAAAGGTCCATTGATAAACTCTATCAATTGAGAAATAGATCACACTAAAGGAAGATAAAATATATTAAAGAGTGTTCCTTATAGGATCCCCAAGGCAAAGATGCTGGGCCAGAGCCTCAATATAGAGCTCCAGCTCTCACAACAAGAGTAAGGGGATGGAGGAATGTCTTGAACTTATGTAGACTAGTACTGAAGTAAGAGTAGAATAAATACAGATTTTACCTCTAATAATATCACGAGCCTCCAGGTCATACGCTTCCCTAGACTGAAGGTGCCCACGACCCCGACCATCATCTCCCTGAGCCTAAGGTGGGCTTCCCAGTGGTGGTGGTGGAAGGAGCTCATAACATTCTAGAACAACCAAAACTCCTCCTTTTAGAGCCCCACATGCTCCTAGGCTAGCTCCACCTCCTTAGAGGCTATCCTGTCCATTATTAGGAGATCCATGATCATGGTGATGCCTCTATCATGATAGTCTATTTCTTATCTATCTTCCCTACTCAATATTTTGGGTCAAGAAATCATGTGCCATGTTATCTCACCCATCATATGTATAGAACCTCCCACCTATAGGATGACTTGGTCCCATTCACTATCTTTATACCAAATGACCACATGTATGAGTTTGATCATGATAAGATATCCTATGCTGACATCTTGCAGATTGGCAACTGCTATATACTGCAGATGGCTCAGCATCATGACTTCCAAAACCAGCTCCAGCTGCATGGAGTCCCTATTATAAGAATATCTGTATCACCATAACCCCCTACAACACTATGAAAGAAGTGTGAATTAATAGGGGTACCACACTGGTATGGACGTCTCTGTGGAGACCCTTCTCAAACTTCCATTCACAAAAGTAGCCATCTCAAATCATGTTGAGGGAGTACTGTGTGAGGTTAGTTAAACTTGAAGAATACTCAGAATCTATCATCCCACCTTATTACTTCTCTAGAAGCTCTTAAATATGAACTGGGTGTAGGCTTTAGTGGTATTACTCCTCATCATATAGCTTCTGGAAGTCGGTCCATGAGAGTGTCGACTAATTATTAATCTAAATGAGTAGACTCCACCATCGCCCAATTACTTCATGGAAAAGGATGGATTCTATCAAAAACACCCGATCAATCAATTAATAGGTAAGCCTGAAAACTTGGATCACCAAATCTAGATAAAAATCCACTACCTAGGGATTTGGATCATCATGGAACCTCAGCGACCTCTAGAATTGAAACTCATAGAGTCAATAAGCCTGCGTGCATCCTCAGCCTGCTCTGTGGGTACTATATGTTGTTGAACATGAGGGGGTGTTGCTACCTATCCACCCAGAGGAAAGATCTCATGTGATGGACCCTGAACTGAGGTCTCATCACTTATCAAATTATCATTAGGATCCTGAATCAGTAACATGGATGGCTGTCTTCAGGGAGGAATCTTAAAAATTTAATCAAGACATACCATAGTAAGATCAATATATAAATATATATGGGGATATGAATCAATAAGGATAGTCAAATGTCTCAATCCAATTTGATTAATGAACCAAAGTTCCCCACAATCTATTTCTCAGCACGTCGAGTCAAAAATAAGGTAGTCAGAGTCTTGGTGAATGGATATGTCAGCCTCCAGACCAACACTAGATTAACTAGCCTATAGTCCACACTTGAGACACTTTGACACTATTTCTCTAAATCCCAAGCAAATACTCATATGGGTATACTCCAAATACAATACTAAGGAATGAACTGCTCTGATACTAATCTATCACAACCCAAAAAAATAGGGTTTGAGCCGCAACTACCCAAGTCTACCTTCATAGGACATGGGATGGAAACAAGCACCAAAATACCTAAATAATATGGGAGTCCTTTTCTTAATGTACAAGTAAGAACACACCCATCCATATCTATGCATAAATTCATAGTAATAGTAATAAAATATAAAATGTCTTGAGAATAATATATGAATGTAAAACCTATATGGAGTATAAGTGTACAAAATTTTAATCTAAAAATTGAAAGGGAAAAAATACCTGCCCAACCAAAATTATGTCACAGATTGAAAAAACTAGAAAAGTAAAAGTTGAGAGATCTTGACTCTAGATCTCCAAGACCCAACCACTGCATGCGGTATAATGTACCGGGGTATCCCTATGATGCTCTATAATCATTGCTAACCTCTTTGTCATTTGTTTAAGACATGACACATTTGGGAAAATCCCATTTAGGGGTGATTATTTACATACCCAGTAGGATGATCAAAATGTTTTGGGGAAAAAATGAAGACATGGTAGAAGTAGACAACTCAATCCATAGAAAGAAAACCCAAAACCTAGGTATACATATAAGCTCATAAAAAAACCATATGAGAGAGAAATGGTATCTCCATCTCATATACCAACCCAAAAAAAGAGTCTTTCAATAGTTCCAAAGGGGTCTATTAATGATGAACAACATCTCACATGTATATCTAAAGAAGCATCCATATGAGGCCTCACCTCACCACTTTGTCACATAATAAAAGGGTTATAATCTATAGTTTAAATATCCATGCACTGATATGATAGGATGGTTCCACTCAGTAGATAGATAGAGTACCCGTGCCCTAGTCTATCATGGGGCTTCACTATATGGGTAGAGGAACCATGCCCTGTTCTATCAAAAGTGTTCTACCCTAAAGATGAATAGAGGACCCACACCCTAGTCTAGACAGGGGGTTACAATCTAGGTGTAGAGGACCCGTGACCTATCTCAAAAGGAGGGTTCCACTAAGATGATAGATAGAGGACACATTCTCTATCCTAGTAGGAGGGTTCCACTTAGAGGGTGGATAGTGGACCCATGCCTTAGTCCATTAGGGGGGTTCCAATATATCAATATAAGACCCATTATTTGTCCCAACATGAGGGTTCCACTATAATTATCCTGCGGAATCACTTCCTTCATCAAGTGATTCCTAAAGAAGAATAACAATCGGAACAACTCACATCATGTCTCAAAATACAACATCAAGGACACCATCACATTTTATATAGTTGAAAATTTAGTCTTGGATACTCATGGGAAAAAATATAATTCCAAATGAAGGAGATATGAGAGGTATAATATTTCCAAAAGGAAGTTCACAATCTGTAAGGAGGTCCACATAATGTGTGGATGCACTCCCTTACTTGATATGTCACTTCTATTATATATATCACTGAACATATATCCCAAAATGAAATGTAATATAAATAAATAGCATGTCTCGGTCACGTAGGACCAAATTGTGTTCTCCTGGAAATGCCTATTTCCTTTGGGCCATGTCCATGTACACTATCTATGCCCATATACCCTGGGCATGTCTGTGTATTTAGGTCATATGCCTAAACATGAACATGTATATTTAATTCCATGGAACACTTTTGGTCACCATCATTTGGTCACATGGAATGTCGGGGTCCCAAACCACATGTGACAGTTTTCTCTCCTGCAAACCCTATCCACCCTAGACAGGGGTCTACACACTATTTTTTCTTCATAATACATGGTGTGTCGTTGGATTTTTTGAAAAAATTATATATTTTCTAAGAAAGTTCTTTATTTGGATCTTCTACCTTTAATACCTCTGTTTGAGCATCCAATAATGGTGGAAACCTGCTATGCTCATTGATTTCGGGCCTTCAATGGGCAAATATTAGATTCCAATCCATCAATCGAAGCCCGTATATACTACAGTCGCTCATGCTGCCTCCAGTTTCCTCAATAGATCTTAAAATCCATGGTTGAATTACCCAAATCCCAAAACACCCTCCTAGATATCCTATAATTTTCAATCCATTTGTCACACATGAATCTACCATGAATTCGAGGGTTAGATCGTTCTCGATCCTACATGAAAAAGTTGAATTGTTGTCCTCATCGGACAACAATGAAGAACACAAAAAATGATTATGAAAAATCATAAGAAACAATGGTGAAATTTTTTTATCCAATAATTCTCCACTAATTAATACAAATTATGAATAGAAGGGGTGGGAAACATAACACAATAGAGGAAAATTGAATAAATAATTTAAATATGATACATGTGCACATTCAAAGGCTCAAAATAAATGTAGATTAAATAAATATATTTGATTTTTCTATATATCTTATTCATAAGGGTGTAAATTCCTAAACAAAGCGTTCCAAATTGATTAAAATAGATAATTATTGAAGAAAACTACTTCCAATAAAGGAGGAATATCTATTGTGTTCATTGAGCCTCAATTTTTCTGGTTCCTATAGTTGATCATCTCCTAATATTAATCTGCCAATGATGAACAATGGATACTCCTCTCAATGGTCCCATGTTAATGTGGATAACCCTTGAGATTTTCCATAAAGAGATATTTACAGAGGTAATTATGTATAATGAATGAATTAAAATAATTATTTAATTCACTTTATGCACCCACCAATGACCACCATATCTGAACATCCCACACCAAAATTTTTTTTGGTTATGCCTAGGGTAAACATCATGTTCCAGATTCAACCATAGTCTCATATTTTTATCCGAGACCCTATTTAAGATTTATCCCATTATTTCTAAAAATAATTCACACATGTTATAAAATATAATTAATATTTTTATAAAATTAATTCCAGGAACATTGTTCTTTAGAATTGTGTGTCATCTTAGCACCTGGCTTTGAATATTTTCCTTGATATATTTTAAATTATTTTAAGAAAAAAATAATTTCTCTATACAAAATCTTTCCCTCGTGGTTAAATCAAGGGAATGGAAATAACTTTAATAAACATCATGCCACCATAAAAATAAAAAATTCAAAAAAAATAATAATAATGGAATATTTGGATCATATCCCAAATAAGTTATATGAAACATTAGCATATGAAACCTTAGAATGAAAATGATTTTGACCGATCATTTAAAAAAATTATTGAGGAAAGTATCCTTTCCAATTTGAGAATAACTTTTTAAAATATTGAACCCTTTTAAAAACTTCTTCTTTAAAAATAACCTTGAAAAATTACGAAGTAATCTTAGAAGAAATGACTAGACAAGACATCAGAGAATATCCATTCATGTCGTACATGTTAAAATAAAGATTCCTTTAACATTTTTGATAAAATACAAACAGAAATTGTTTTGGGAAACAACCTGAATATTCATTTCAAAAATGCTTTTTAAAAATTAAAACATGGGTAAAAATGAAACATAAAAATCATAAGATAGTAATAAAACATTTTTTAAAACATTTTTAGAAAACATGGTTTTAGAAGATAACATATTTTCCACCGAGGAAAGAAATAAAGTTATATTTTATTAAAAACATTTTCTTAATTTTCTAAAGTAATAAAGATTATAAAATTATAAAATTACTTGAAGATATCCCGAATAACCATATTAGAGGAAAATTAATGAGAATTATTGAGTTTTTTATCATGAGATTTTGATACTGGATACTTAATCATAAACAATCCTGATAAATAATGATATTATGACATAAAATATATACTGCTTTGATATCATTGATTAAAAATACCCATGAAGGAATAACATAAAATGAAACTTAAAATATAATGAGGATTAATAAATTCATTAAATTTCATGTCAAATATGATTTATATACACCTCGTGAAATAATATATGTTCATAACATAACATATATAACAATGATGACAATATGAGAAAAAAATCCATTACTGATTAAACTATAACCCCAATGAAAGAGAGATCCTCAAATGAATATTTAAACCTAAATATTTTTCAATATAATAATAATAATATAAATCCAGGGGTAGTATACACACCACATAAAAGAATTAGGTTCTGAATATGGAATGTGTCTCACGAAAGAAAAAAGTGAGATGAGAATCACTTACCTTAAGTCCTGACTTCCGTCGTAATTGGTAGAAACTGTTGTATAATAAATATAAATTTATTCTAAAAATATAGAAGAACCACATTCATATATATAATACCATATTTTACTATACTATGATCTTTTATTACCAGTTTATTAAAAATTCCATGTTAAAGTTATCTTTCGGATAATAACCATTTTGTTTTTCATAAGTGGTTTGATTTTTTATATTTTTGGTCCTTTGGATTTGATCATGGTTCCTTTAGCTCTATAATTATAAAAATGATTTACATATCATATATATTATTTATATATGTATTTATATTAATTCATAAAATTTAGTGATAGGAAATTAAATACACTGTTCATGGAGGCGGTAGGCCATATGTATGCATGAACACTGTTTTTTTATTTTTCTTGTTTGGTTGAAAGAAAGAAAAGTAAATGATATATATATTATAATTAAAGAAAATTGTTTATGTAATATATATAAAAAATTAGTATTAAACAAATCATCAATACACTCCATGTATAGTGTGAACGAATCACATCCCTTCACTAGGCGGCAGTCCTCCGTACACACAAACGATGCCATTTTATTCACATAAAATAAAAGGCATGAAGGTATGCATGATATAAAAAATTAAAAAATCATAATGAAATCATAAATATCATATATATAATATATAAAAAATAAATCCATCATTATGACTAGTATTGATAGGTGGTAATGGAAAAACAAATGACATATGTTCGTGAGGTGGTAGTCTACCACACACATGAACAATGATTTCGCAACCCAATATATGGAAGTAGAGATGGTTTTAAGTCATTCCATTAACATAAAAGCATATAATTATATGTATTATTATTATATTATTATATAATAGTGATATAAAAAGAATTGAATGGTGTGTTTGAAGAAATAAAATAAAATTACTCATTAAAAAATGTTACCTCTTTTCAGGTATCCAAATTAGGTTTTCTCTAAAAGTATTTCTAGGATTGATTTATGAAACAAATAAGGCTTCTTGGATGAGGTAATGGAAGTTGGGAAGTAATTTGGGTACTTATTAGCCAATCCATAGAGGTTTCAATTCATGAATAATAGAAAATTCTACAAAACTAGGTTTATCTAGCACTTGGGATTTAACACCACTAGCTAAAAACACTATTAAAGACTTCCTTTGTCAGTGCTAAAAAGAGATATGTTAAAGGTGTATTTAATAGTGCATTTTTAGCACTGTTAAAGGGGGTATTTAATAGTGCTAAAAAAGCACTGTTAAAGAATGACCTTTACCAACACTTTTTTAAAAGTGATGATAAAAGACTTCCCAATATGAGTGCTTTTTAAAAAGCATTGATAAATAGGGTCTTTTATCAGCGCTTCTAAAAAATCATTGATAGGTGTGGGGGGTATTTATCAATGTTTTTTAGAATAATTTCTAAATACCCCCCATTATTAGTGTTTTTTTACAATAACTGATAAAACTATACTTAAAAAAATGATTTTTCATTAAAAATAAAATACTAACAAATAAATATATTTATGTTGATATAAATATAATATATATTATTTAAAATATGTTTTAGATAAGGTTAATAGACATTTACACTTAATATATAAGATATTTAGTGAAAATTTATTATAAAATAACTAAAAATATATTTTAATTAATAATTTTATTATTATTATTGAGTAATAGTAATTTAATATAAAGTTGAAGATTACAAAAGTCAAAAAAATTAAAAACAGATCTAAAATACATTGAAAACATAACTCAAAATTCAAACGACCATATCTTTTGATCTAGGTTTCCGTTTCGGCTCTTCCACATATCAAATCAAAGATTGCGATGATATATACACCCTTAGTGATATAGATAAACCTTTGTCAGATTTTCTAGGCCAAAAGAGTCTCATAAGGCCTCCAAAACTAAGTTTTTAATCGGCATACCCTGATTTTTTAACATACGATGGATTTTCAGGCTTGTTTAAAGGGGTATTTTTTTCATTTTTTGTGGGGAATTAATTTATTTCTAGGTCATACATTCATATTGATATTATGGTTTTTAAATTTTATCTTTTTTCAAAACATAATTTAATTTTTAATTAAATATATGTATGTCTTCTTATATTTTCTTATATTAAATCACTCATATAAATACATATATCAATAAATTTAAATAAAAATGTACATTATAATATATTTAAATAAATACATATTCTTAAAATGTATTTAAAACAATATCTAACCAATTTTTACTTTATAAAAATATATTTATAATATTTATATATACATATGTGTGTATTAATAAACATATATATATATATATTATAATCTAATATATGTAAATGAATATAATATATAATATATTTAAATAAATATAATATATATCACTCACACACATATATTTTATAAATGTATTTAAAAATAATTTTATAAACATATGTATATATATATATATATAAATAAATAAAAATATCATTAAACAAATAGAAAAAAACATGGTATAGTGGTAAAGGAATTCCATATTTGAAGGAGAGGTGCACGGTTTGAATCTAGGTGGGTGTATATAAGGATATAAATTCAGAAATAAATGATAAAAAGGGTGTTGGGGTAAAAAGCACTTATAAAGGGGTGCATAGCGCTGTTTAAGGGGTCATGGAAGCATTGAAAAAGGGGTCAGGCGCATAGGTGTCCAGAAAAAATTACCCCCTTTAATTATGTTACCTTTATCAATGTTAAAAAATCACTATTAAATAAATCTTTTTAAAATGCTAAAAAATAGGTTGTAAAAGTTCTTTTTAAAAATGCTAAAAGAGAACTGTTATAGGACCCTTTTAACAATGATTTTTTAGTGATGATAAAAGTTTTAGGCTTTTAAACATGATTCAATTATCAATGATTTTTTAGTGCTGATAAATATCTTTTATAGCACTATTAATGGAATTTTTTAGTATTGAGAGGAGAGGGGGTGGAATTTTATTAGTGGGTGAGAGGACACACTTGGAATTTTTTAAAAGAGTTGAGTTCTACATTTTTTTTTACATAGACTAAGGGTTAAAAATAGATTAAATTTTAATATCAGACATTATAAGGCTTAAATATGGATAATTTTTTTTAAAAGTTTATAGATAAATTTAACCCTTATCATTTTAGTTTAACCCCCTCAATAATCCCATTTGTACCATAATCGTGACAAATAATTTTTACTGCATTCATTATCCATTTTGGCCATTAATTAAGTTTAAATTATTAGATAATATAAAGTTTTATTATTCCAAATATGAAATACAATTTTATAAATTCAATTCATATAAGTGGAAAAAATTAATTTAACATTAATCCCACAGAAGCGACGAGGAAGACGATTTGTAAGAGTAAAAGTTCAAAAAGTTGTTATATAAATTTTTTAGATGAAATTGATTCCAATTACCTACATTGGATTAATGGATTTTTAATTTAACTAATGTATCTTTAAAACCATATTAATATATAATATATCTTTATAAATAAATTAAATTAAAAGGAAGTTTTAAATTAAAATTTAGTATTTGTCACTATTAATCTAAAAAAATCCCAAAAATTCACACTAATATAATTATAAAATTATGAATTAAAATATTAAGTTTATTTTATCAAATTTAATTTCTAAAAATTTCAAAAATAAAATTTATTATTGTTCAAAAAAATACATAAAATAATTTTTTGAGAAAATAGTTTTTTCAAAACATATAAAGGCTTTACCAAAAAAATATGCATTTTATTATAAATATGTTTTACTAATATAAAAAAATTATAAATAATATTTAAAAATTAATTATTACTCTTCATAACACTGAGTTTAATGGTTGTGTTATAATGGTTTCATTTTAATAACTATATTACTAATATATCTTTGTTTTGTTAAAATTCAGTGTCCCGTGTTTTGCAAGATAAGCCAATATTGTGTGTAGTGTAAGATTAAATTTTTGTTGAATAAAACTAAAGTCTAACATGGTGTAATGTGAAATGAATACCATCATATAAATTTATTTTCTTCAAAAAAAAGTTCATAAAAACTCAGGGTGTCACATTCTACCCCCTTAAAATGAATTTATCCCTCGAAACTCATCATTATGATACAAAAAAATGACAATAATTATGCCCCATCATATCCTAAATTTCCTATTTATATTTCTCAAATGTGTGGTTTCACCACAAAATGTTTACGAGGTGATGTGTCTTATTTCATAGAACTTTCATTGCATGATCCAAAATCTCCCCAAGTTGTTCCTCATATTAAAGATCTTGATCTAGGGGTACGAAATTTGAGTTCAGTACATGTGAAGGGTTTGGTAGGTAATTAATTAGAAGAGATACATAGTACACATCATGTAGTTGAGATTAGTTCCATGGTAGTGCCAAGGGATAAACTACTATCCCGATATGATTAAGAATTTCAAAGGGGCTGATATACCTTGGGCTAAGGTTCCCTTTATATTGAATCTCATAACTTTATTCCATTGAGAAATTCTTAGAAACACTATTCCCTAAAATTAAAATTATAGATCATGATTCTGTTTACCAACATAACATTTCTTCTAAATATAAGCTTCCTTGAGATGTTTCTAGATGAATTTAACCTTATCTTCCATTTATTCAGCTATATCAGGACCCAATAGATTTATTTATCTAACTTCATTCCAACACATTATAGATCTACAATTATTTTAATAAAGGGATTCATAAGGATCCATATGAATTATTGTGAGAAATATATTGTTCTAATAAAACTCAAATAGTAGAATGTGTTGATCCAAACCACCCTTTGAAATCCAGAAAACAAGTCAACAACATATCCTATAGGGTTTGAATTATTATTTTAGATTAATCATATGTTAATGGAATATATGCAATGATGAAAATCAATTTTATATCATGATCTTGTTGAATAATTCACCAACAATTTTAGGCAAACCTCATATCCTGATAATACAAAATGGAATTTGGTACTGAATGAAAACTTACCACTTTCTTAATGTATATCCTACAAAGGTGATCCAAATATAACTCTTCAATGATAGTAATGAAGTGTCTAGACTTATTAAGGCAATAAACTACAACCCATATAGCATTATTCCATTTATAAATTTTGGGAAGTCTAATGAAAAAATCCAAGGTAATGTTTTCCCATCTCCATTTTGGTATGGGTAATGGATGCAACATCCCCTTAGAATTTTTTCTTTCAGCTTTATCATATTAACATACCAATAAAAGAGATATAAACTCAATGATATCTCTATTAATAACATATCACTAGAAATACTCTTCAAAATATTTATACATCTTCATAATTCCTAGATGAATGAAGAATGAAGAATTGTGATCTTCCTCTAACAACTCTTTCTTCAAGTATCGTTTGTAAGGAACACATACATGATTCCCAAACCTCATCATTCCATCATGATCAAGGTTAAACTCCAAAAAATTTCTAACCTTCTTTTGTAGCTCTATAACAACCTTCGAGGAATATATATTATTCACTTGGATAGATTGTTAAACATTCAATTGAGTATGATAAATATTTCCCCCTAAATTCAGGATTTCTAGATCCATTTTTTCAAATCTAGAAATATTGGATCTTTTGTGGTCCTCATCATAGATAATATAACATTATAAGTTTGACTCAAAGCATCAACCACCTTATTTTCTTTCCGAAGGTGGTAATGTTTTGAGTAGTTATAATATTTAATAAGATGTAACCATTTTTTATGGTGCATATTCAAATCATTTTGTGTGAATATATAAATTAAAGGTTTATGATTAATATATATATTACAATTTTCTCCATAAAGATAAGAACTCCATATCATTAATGAAATAATTACCATAGCTACTGTAAATCAAGAGTTAAGTAAGTTTGGTCATGAACCTTTAATTGTAATGAGGCATAAACTATAACCATGTCATTATACATAATATAATATCCCATTCCATTATTGGATGCATCATGATATATTACAAACCCTTTTTCACTACAGGGTAATGTAAGCACATGCATGGTGACTAATATTATCTCCAGTACCTTGAAATATTACTGATATACATCTATATAGAATAACTTGCCTCCATTATGATTTAACATGGTCATAGTATTAGATAGTTGTGAGAAATTCTCAAGAAACTTTTAATAATATCAATCTAAACCAAAAACACTATGTACCTCAGTCACTGTGGTTGGTCTGGGACAACATAAAATAGACTCTTTATTTGATGGATCTACCAATATACCATCTCTTGAGATTATAAGACTACCAAAAACTGATAAAGATTATCTATAAAGGTTCGATTCATTAAATCCATGAATATATAAAGGTAATTGGTAAGAAATAAAGGCATCACTATATATCCATAGTGTCCATAAACTATATGGAATGCTGTCTCTGGTATATCTGCCATCATGAACCTCAATTGGTGATATCCAGAATAAATATCAGTCTTGGAAACTAATTGAGCTCCATGCATTTGATCAAAAAAGTCATCAATATGAGGAATATGATACTTGTTCATAATTGTAATCTTGTTCATCTCTTGATAATTAATGTAGAATCACATTTATCTATCTCCATTTTTCACAAAAAAATAATAGGTGCATCCCAAGGTTACACACTTGGATGAATGAATCCCCTGTAAAGTTTTTCTTAGAGTTTCTTTTTAAATTCCTATAACTAAATCATGGCCATTCTATAGGTAGTCTTTTGAAATTTTGTGTGGCACCAGGTATGAGATCTATTAATAAATCAAATTATCATTTTGGTTTAATTCTAGGCAACTATTTTTGAAATAAATCAATAAACTCTTAAAAAATAGGCTTATCATCGATGTCGAGTTTCTCCACAACCATTTGAGATAAGAACCCCTTCTGAATTATAATTAAGACCCATATAATGGATGTAGTCTCCATCAGAATTTCAAAATTATCATCACATTTATAGATGATCGTAGGTTCATTTGGAATATGAAACACAACTTATCTTCCTTGAAAATTTATTTGGTATTTATGTATATAAATCTAATCCATTCTTATGATGAAATCAAATTCAACTAAAGAAATAATGAAAAGATTATTCGAAAGCACATTTGTGCCAAAATCAACTAGAGATGAATCATATACTCGAGATGAGATCATATTACCATTAAAGGTTTTCACTACTAATTCCACATATAATAATTTGGGTGGAATCATGATACCCTTATAAAATTATTTAGGTATGAAGGAATGGGTAGATCCAGAGTCAAATAAGATATTAGTATTTCTATAGTGATGGTAATTGCACCTTTCACCACATCATTATTGAAACCCTCACCATAAAAATTGATCATACAATATTTCCCCTTGTCCCTTACCTTAAGAGGCTGCTGAAGTCAGTCATATTTATAAACCACTGGGTTTGGGAACTAGTTATCATAATCCCCATTCTCCTTATACTTGATGTGATTATGTGTATGAGGTGCGTTCTGTGTATCTTTGTCTCTATTCACATCATTAGCTAACTTCTTTCCATCATTTCAGAAATCAATTTCCAAATGACCTTCCCTTATACACTTAAAAAATTTACTATCCCACCTAAGGAATTTTACTCTACTCTTCTTACCACAATTTGGGCATAAAGGAAATCTCATATTACTCTCTATATAGTTATTATATTTTCTTTTTAACTCCATATTCATTTTCTTTTCAAAACCATGAGATTTATATAAAACTCCAACCTACATTTCCATCATGACTGTGCATCGAACAATCTCTTCATAGCTATTTAAGTATCTTATATATAATTACCTTTAAATACTTGGTTTTAATCCATTGAGGAATCTATAAACCTTAATTTTAGGTTGGATGATAATACCAGAAGCGTACCTTACAAGTCTTGTAAAATTATCTTTATAGTTAACAATATATTCATTATAATTTTTCTTTATCTCAAGGAACTACTTCTCCATATTCACAAAAAGAATATGAGGAAATCACTTATTGAAATATAAATTATTGAACTCATCCCAATCCATGGATTCAATTTCATCCTATTGGTTTATATTATTGATAAAAATCCACCATTGATTCACATCTCCTTCTAAACGGTAGAAAAACAAAATGAAATTTTCTTGTTCTGAACATTGGATAATTGAAAATATATTTTCATTGGTGTTTATCCATTGTTCAGTTACTAGTGGATCAAAATACCCACTGAAAGAAGATATATGTTGCCTCATAAAGGACTCAACCGAATCTTGTTCCCTTTGTTCATTTGGATCCCCAACATGATTCATAATTTGAGAAAGTAGTGTGAGAATAGAAACAAGATTTTGCATTCCATCTTCCATAAAATTTGGATTCTTAGGTGGAAAATAATTTCATTGACCATCAAATTCAAAATTAATATTGTTATTTTGGATTTTAGTCATTGACTAAAACAAAAAATCATGTATTAATAAACAATAATCATTATAGGGAACCACATAATCCCAAAACAAATTATATCATATCTAAATCACGACACCTTATTCTTTAATCTATGACACCTTAGGATTATCCATGTTTATTCATAATCATATTCAATTTAAATCCTTCATGATGGTTCATAAAGAGTTTGTGAATTTTGACAGAATATCCCCTAGTAGTGTCAAACCAGGTGTGCAGTAAGACTCATTGTCATATAAGAGTTCCTGATCACGTCTAGATCAATACAATGTTTTTGGGGTTATTACCACAAGGTACATCTGTTCTCGATCCAAATACACATTTATTATCTAGAATGGGATGTATTATTTGGAAACAACTCGCTATATCCTTTACCAAAATTCTAGGACTTTTTTCTTTGCTATGAATCATCCAAATAGTTATCATTATAGATGTCCTTAGGGATATCACTAAGGTTTTATCATCATAGTTTCCAATGGTTAACAGAACAAGTCATTTGATACCATCTATAAGAACCTAGGCTTTTAATGTGTATAAATTACATCATTTTTTATGTATATTCATTATATTATATAAACACATTCATGAGGACTGTAATAGTACAGTTCCTTTGAAAACATAGAAAATAAACCCTAGTCTATAAGTGAGATACATCATCTCTCACTACATTCTTTATAACTAGAACTTTCTTAGGCATGACATACAGAATACATATATTCATAACCTGGAGAAAGTAAACATGAGAAAGGATTAGCTTAGATTCCAGGTAAGGGTAAATAAGGGAGATACATAATCATAACCTGATAATAAGGGCATGAGAACATGAGAATAACATAAAAAAGCGTACCATTCATATCAATGATCATAATCTTGAGTCATGGAATAAATATTTTCAGATCATAATACATGAATCATAATGGAGTCAAAGAACATGAGCTTTTAAATAATAACATTGGCATAAGTCACAAAATTTGTGGCATATAAAAAAGCATAACAAACCATTTCAATATCATTAAAGTCTTATATCCAAGACAATCGTAGAAGATAATGTTCATTACTAAACCGGGTTCACTCCGTGTTCAAACCCTGTATTACTGAACCATTTTCAGTTCCAATTCCTTCCCCATCTTACTGAAAAAGGTTAACTTTTCGTTCAAGTCCTATCTATCTTATGAGATATAAATCTTTACCTAATGCATAAGAGGGTGATATAGGTCCCACCCATCACATAATGAAAACCATATTTATGTGTTCCACAAGATCACAAACATTAATAATATCATAACTCATGAAATAAATGGGTATCATATACATTAATAATATCATAACCTATGGAAAAGGTATAGGTTTAATAATCATTTCATCATAACAGAATCTGTGAAAAGAAGTGGGTTCCATAAGAATTTTCTCATGGTATAACCTGCGAAAGAGAAATGGGTTCCATAAACAATATTCCATCATAAACATAGACCATTAATAGAAAAATATGAATGGTATATTTAGATCATATCACTAGTAAGGTGTATGTAATTTCAACAGATGAAATCTTCTATGGAAAATTATTTTGATCGATCATTTAAAACATTTTTTGGGGAAAATATTTGTTCTTATTTAAAAAACAATCTTTAAAACATAAAAATTCTTGATTTTTTTTATAATTAAATTAAAAAATTAATTTTTTTTGAATAATTAATTGGTCAATTTTCCAAAAAATTTATATGCATTCCATACATGTTAAAATGAATATTACTTTGAAATTTTCAGTAACATCTAAAAAAGAATTATTTTAGAAAATGAAATGAAGATTCATTTCAATTTTTTTTCTATAAAAAGTAAAACATTGTTAAAAATTTATTTTACAAAACATAATATATTAATAAATAAATTTTGAAAACATGTTTTTAAAGGAAAATAAATTTCAGACTGAGGAGAGAAATGAAGTTGGATTTTCTCAAAAACATTTTCCTAATTATCTCAAGTTAAAAGGAGTGAAAAAATAGTAAGATTAATTGATGATATAATGAATAAATAGGGTAGAATAAATTTCATGATAATTATTAATAGTTATATCATGAGATGTCATCATTAGATACCTAATCATAAGCAATCCCATTAAATAATGATATTGCAACATAAAATATTTACCGCATTGGTAACATTGATTCATACAAACCATAAAGAAATAACAAACAATGAAAATTAAAATATCATTAGGATTAATAAATTAATGATATTATAGGTAAATGGGGATGTATATAGACCTTGTGAAAGAATATAGGTGCAAAACATAACATACGTCTCAACGAAGAAAAATTATGATAAAAATCCATTACTGATTTAGAAGCTCTTGAACCGTAAATCGAATGAAAGATAGAACCTATAATGGATATTTAAACCCCCAATATTTTTTAGTATAATAATAGTAATATAAATTAATGGGTAGTATATACACCACATAATAGAGATAGGTTGTGAATATGTCATGTGTCTTAGGGAAGAAAAAAGTGATACTAAAATCCCTTTCCTTAAGTCTTGACTTTTATCATATTCATCCCAAACTTCTATATAATAAATATAATTTAATTATACATATATTAAAAAACCATATTCACATATATAAAACCATATATTATTTTTTATGACTTTTTATTACCCATTTGTTAACAATTCAATGTTAAATTTACGTTTTGGGTAACAACCACTTTGTTTTTTTGTATATATTTTGATTTGTTATATTTATGGTCCTCTTACCTAAATATTGATTCCGTAATCTATAAAATGATAATTATGATATAAATATAATATATATTAATTATATATTTATTTATATCAATCCATAAAATATAGTGATAGGTAGTGAAATACAACATTCATGGAGATGGTAGGTTGTATGTACGCTTGAACACTGTTTTTTTAATTTTCTTGTTTGTTTGAAATAAAGAAAAGTAAGTGATTTATCTATAATCATTATACAGTAATATTTATTTCATATATATCAAAATTATTATTAAACCCATCATCAATACATTCCCTATATAGTGTGAATGAATCACATCACTTCGTGAGGCGGTAGTCCACCGTACACACGGACGACGTTATCATATTACCAAAAAATGGAAGACATGAAGCTCTGTGTGATATTATAATTTAATAATAATAATAAAATAATAGATATAATATATTAATATAACATATAAACAATAAATCCATCATTATGACCATCCTTGATAGGTGGTTAGGGAAAAACGAATGACATCAGTTTGAGAGGCTGTCGTCCGACTTCCACAAAAATGATGATTTTGTAACCCATTTAATGGAAGTGGCGATGATTTTAGGTCATGAAATTAAAAATAAAAATATAAGTATATATATAATACTTATGATATTATATAATAATTATATTTAACAATTTAAGGGGTCGGAGTAAGATATAAAATGAAATTTCTCATTTATGAATGTTACCTCTTCTCCGGGTATCCTCCATAGGTTTTCATTTAAAGAATTACTAAGATTGATTTAAACCCGAAATAAGGATTATAGGATGAGTGTAGGGAAGTTGGGAAGTTATTTTTTCAACTCTTGGATGTAATAAATAGAATTTAAGGAGTGAAGGATAGAGGATAGAAGGTGGCCTTTTATAAGTGGGGGTGAGGACACACTTGACATTTTTGAAAAGAGTTGACTCCTCCTATGTTTTTCACATGGAAAAGGGTTAAAAAATGGGTGAAATTAGAACCTTAAAAATTATAAGATCTAAATATGGACATAAAATATTTTTTGATAAGTGTATTGGTAAATATAACCCTTATCATTTTTGTTTAACCCCTGGTAAACACATTTTTACCTTAACCACGATAATCAATTTCTACTAAATTCAATATTCATTTTGGTAAAAAAATAAGTTGAAATTATTATATAATATAAATTATTACGATTCTAAGTATGATTTTTTACAAATTTTATTCACAGAAGTGGAAAAAATTAATTTAAAACGAATTCCATAGGCACGAGGTGAAAATAGGTTTTTAAAGAGAAAAAGATCCAATGTTTATATAATCTTTATATCATTATTTATGAAATTATTTTCAACATTCAAGATTATAATAATGGATTTATAATTTAACAAATTTAAATTTAAAACCAACTTAAAAAATAATTTATCTTTATAATTAAATTGAGGAGAAAGTTAATTTTAAATTAAAATGCTTTTTCACTATTCATAAAAAATGCAACTTTTTCTGAAAAATCCAAAAAAGTAATAATAAGATAATTTTGAAATTATGAATTAAAAAATGAATTATATTTTATCAAATTAAATTTCTAAAAGTTTCAAAAATTAATTTTATTATTTTTCACAAAAAGACTTAGAATCATTTTTTTAGAAAATAATATATTCAAAACATATAAAGACTTTATGGAAATTGATGTATTTTATTATCAATATGTTTTCATTATATAAAACCATTATAAATACAATTTAAAAGTATTTATTACTATTCATATAGTTTTTTTAAATGTGATGTTATAACAGTTGGGTTTAAATAAATATATTAGTAATATATTACTGTTTTGTTAAAACTCATTATCACTTATAATGCAAGCTAAGCCGGTGTTGCTTGATGTGAAATATTAAATTGGTGTTATATATAATTTAATCTTGACTTGGTGTAGAATACAACATAATACATCAACTAAAATTAATTTTTTCAAATTTGGATTCATAAAAACTAGGGCGTTTCATCCCCCATCATCATAAATAATGTCTAAGTACTATACATAGATATAATATATGGAAACATTAATTTTAATTTTCAATATTTTAACAACATATTTTATTCATTTATAAAATTTTTTCCCAATGAAATGGGTTTCATAAAAATATTTTCAAAACAATATTCATAAGCTATCAAGAGAAATTATAGGGATATTATCATAAAATAATTTTTCCACTGAAGTAGAGGAACTATTAAATGATGTTTAAATAGATAAAATTCCTTTAAAATAACATTTAAAACATTTATTTGAAAACATGGGGAAACAGTTTTTTATTTCAACACCTATAAAAATATAAAAAATAATAAAAATATTGAGAAAAATATACATTTTTAAAATAAACATGGAAACTCATAAAGGAAAATTTAAATGAAAGAACATGTTGGAAAAATCCATTCATGCCATAAATGTTTAAAAAAAATTCTTTTCAAACTTTTCTAATGAGAGTCAAATGTGGCCTATGGAAAAACATTAAGAAATTTCATTTTTAAAAATTTATTAAATAAGGAAAACAATCCTATAATATAATATTAGGAATTAATTTATGTTAATAAAATAAAAATCTTCAAATATGATAAATAATATAAAGAAATAGTTTAGTTAAATGTATTTAATAACATTAAAAGAATTTTTTTAATGAAAAACTATTTTACATCCTTTTAAAAACAAAAAACATTTAAATATAAGAACATAATAAGGAACAAAAAATAGAATGTGTATAAATATATTCATGATATTATAGTTCCAGAGTCAATATATCCACCATATAAATGAATGTAGGTGCATCAATCAATAGATGTCTCGAAGAAGGACGTTGAAGATGAGAAACCCTTGCAACTTAGATAATTCTTGAATCAAAAATCCATTTAATGATGTAAAATAAAATGATTCTATAAAAAATATAATTTCACAAAATTAATACTTAAAAACAAATTCATTGGGTTTTAATTACAAAATATGAAATGAAAAATGGATCATAATACGAATTATGTCTCACATAATTGAAATTTAGGCCATGAAAACCCCTGTAACTTTTATAACATTTGAATAAATATATCATGAAAGATAAAAAGTAAAAGGAACATTAAATATCATGATGAAATAGTAATTTATTTTATAATATCAAAATATTCAGCATATACACCTTATAAAAGTATTTAGGATATTTTTATAAGATTTTTCTCAAAGAAACAATATTGAGATGAATAATCCTTACAAATATAATATCATTGAAATTAGAATTAATAATTGAATATATTATATTTAATAATTAAAAAAAAATTATAAATTCAACATAATACAGTCACAAGTATTTTCACACATAATTATGGAATAACATAGTTAATGAATTTGAAATATGACCAAATTATGGAAATTGAGTTAAGAAACTCCTTACCGCTTTGGTCACATTAGAATCAAAACCCCTTGGATGAAATAACATGAACTGTAACATAATATACCATATAGTATGATAGATTCATGATATAACATATATATTTACATTATATACACTCTATAAAATAATTAGGTGTATAAAATCAAAACATTCCTCAATGAAGGGAAATTGAGGCGAAATCTCATACATCGAGTCCAGATTTTCTATGTACATCCAATAGTTTCTTGTATCATAAAGTTATATTATTTATTTTCTTGTTTAATTACCCTTTAGTGGTTTATTACCTTTTCATTAAACCATTTATTTCAATTATTACTTTGACATATTTAATTACATAATTAGTTAAATCCACATCATGTGTTTTGAGGATGTTCAGTTCATAGTTGCAAAAAGACTTTGGTAGGTTGACCATGGTCTAATAGATATTTTTCCCATAATATCCAAAATAATATTAATGAAATAAATATCATTATATATATATTAATTTTAATTTTATAACAAACTGTTTAGTATAGTTATGAAAAATGATTTACGTTATAATTATGGAGACGATAGGCTGTTCAAAAGCATGAGTAACATTTATATTTTTAATGAACCAGATGTAAATAAGGTAATTAAAATTTAATCTTTACAAAATTATTATTATATCATAAATATAATATTATTTATTTAAATATACTTATATATATATATATACTATCCTTATGAGGCATCGAAGAAAAACAAATCACATCGCTTCGTGTAGGTGGTAAGCCACACATATGCACAAATGATGTTATAATTTTAAAAGGATGAAAAGGTAATAAAATAGATGGTAAATTAAATTTATAGAATAATAATTATGTTATAAATATCATAAATATATATATATATACATTAAACCATTCATTATAACCACCCATAATAGGTTGTGATGGAAAATGAATTATATTAGTCCACAACGCGGTAGTATTGCATACACAGGAACGATGGTTTCATTTTACATTTAATGAAAGTAGGTGATAGGATAAAACTAGGTTATCAAAGTAATATACTATCTGAAAATTTTAGATATTGATGTTATTGTTTCATAATTATTTCAAGATATTTTAAGGAGGAAAAAGAATAAATAAAACATACACTTTCAGTTAAATGTTATACCCCTTCTTTAGACAACATTGTTTTATTTACACCAGAATCCTTATAATGTTTTCATTTTACCCAAAAAAAATACCTCTTAGACATGGGGAGGGATAGTAGGAATTTATTTGGATAGGGTTTGGATAATATAGAGTTCTAAAATGATCTGAGGAAGAGTAGATAAGAGGTTCTATTTTATACGTGAGGGGATGAACACTCTTGTAGTTACTTACAGAATTAAATTAATATAAATTAACTTTCATGTACATGTTTTACCAAATTGATATATTTAGAGTATAAGAATATTGTGATTCCAAATACTATCATATAGTAAACTATGGACACATTTTTATTTTTTATTTTTGCAACCTTATCTCTTAGTTTAAACTGTTGTTAACCCTTTTTATCCTTAACCATGATAACACATTTTTCAATCATTTAGGGTTACAAATTAAATTATAAGATAAAAATTGGTTGAAAAATGGTCCATGGGTAATGTTTTGGACCAATTTAATATTCCACTTGTCATAATTCATGTTTTTATGTTTTTTAAATCATTTATTAATGTATTATATAACAAAAATATCATTGATGTAATTTTTAGAACTATTAACATACTTTGAGTTTAAAAACTTCAAGATAGGTATGTAATTTGAATGTAAAATATTTGAACATAAATTATAAATTATTATTAACTATAAATTTAATGTGGCACCATAATTCATCCAAAAAATATTACTTGTTAATGTTTTTAAAATATTTGACTTCGAATTTTCTATTACTAAAAAAGTATCGTGTTAGTGTTGTATAATCACTTAAGATAATTATATAGTAAATAAAAATAAAAAAATAAATTACCATCATAAAAAATTTATTATTGTTAAAATAAACTTTAATATTCATTAAAAACTTATTTTTAACTCTATGTGACCATCTAAGAAAATTTTAAAAGTAAGAGAGTGATATTTTGTATTTTTCATTACATAAAATATTATGTTGGTCATTATCAAAGAAAATAGACCATGTGTCCATAAATTAGAAACATATATGTGTATAAAAAACCTCTACTCATAAAATTGGGTAAATTAATGTTTTATGTATATTTTAAATCATTTTCACACTAGTTTTAACTTTAATTAACATATTTTACCCTTTACAGTTGTTATAACTATTTATGATAGTGACTATTCATTATAATAAAATTAGGTTGACCATAATTAGGAATTTTTATTACTGAAATTAAAAATATAGAATACATTTTATCATATTAATTTCAAATAATTATAAGAATTAATTTAAAAATAAACACGCAAAATGTGATGAAAAGAGGTCTTCCTGAAAAATACCTTCTTACAAATAGTTTTTTTATACCAAAATGACGCATAAAATTGATTCCAATGACCTTAATTGGATTAATAATGACATAAATTAACTAATTTTAAACTTAAATAATTTTAAAACACAGTTTAACTTTTTAAATGTTTGAAATAAAAAGGAGGTTTTAAATAAAAATCAATATTTTTCGATATTCATTGAAAAATCAAACTTTTCAGAAAATTATAAATTTTTTATTTCTATGATAATTTGAAAAATAATATAATTATTAAGAAATATCATTTTATTCGATTGTGTATGTGAAACAAAACATTGAGATTAAAAAACACATAAAATATATTTCTTTAAATTTAATCTCTTTGATAGCTTGCAGAACATGCAACCGTAACTCTAAATGAACCATAATATAGTTTACCACTTGAACATTGATTTTAAATTGTAGGGAATTAATATTAATAACAAAATTCAATAAAATTTGGTAATATATTTAATATATATATATATATATATATATAATAATCATTTAATAGAAATGGAAATGTTTTTGGAAAAACCAAATTTTTTTAAAAGGCGGTTTAGACACCCTATGCGCACATAATCTAAAATTAATTTTAACTAAATTTAGAAAATTTATTTTAAAAAATAAAATTAATTTTTTATATTATTATATAAATATTAACTTTGGCGGAATTTTTAATATTTTTTTAAAAAGTTTCATTTTTTTATGAATAGTGAAAAATACTAAATAATAATTGAATACTATCATTTCAGTTAAATTATTTATAAAGTTAAATTATATTTTAAATTTGTTTTAGAGTAAAATTAGTTCAAGTATATATCTATTAATACAATTTACTTCATTTTAATCATTTTCATATTGAATTTTGATATAAAAACTTTGTAAATTTTTCAACATTTTTTTTCTGAAATGCCGCTTTCTCATCAAGAAAGTAAGATCAATTTTAAATTTTAATTTCCCACTTTTTTGTATAAAATATGGGTTAAGATAACCTAGAAATTTTGAAAATATTATTTTATGGGCATATTTCTATATTATACTTCCATTTTTTGAATATAAGGTCATTTTTAAGAGTTTTTACTATGAATGACTTTATTATCTTGAATTCTTTTGGGAAATTTCCATGTAATTTCCAAGAGGGTTACCTTTCCCACATATAAAGGGAACTAAATCCCTTTAATTATTCAAACCTCCCAAGAAATTTGGTTCATCCAAATCATTCCAAAATACCACACTAACATCCTTAGATACATTTTAGAACCACTCGTATTCCCAAAAGACAAAACCTAGGGTTCTTAACAGGAGACCCAAAGGAAGATTCTCTTAGAGAAGGTAATTGTCTTAACAAAGCTCTTTCATTTTATGTATTTATTTTCCACCATAAACTATGTCATAAATCTTATAATATAATAAAAATCTTCTGTCCCATTTAATAATATTTTATTGTGTTTATGGAATAACATTTATCCATATCCACCTCCATTAAATGGGAAAAAAATCATCGATCATGTGTATAATGGACTACCACCTTGCGAACTAATGCAATTATTTTTCCATCACCAACTTCAAATTTAATATATAATGATGAATTCAACACATTTTTATGATATTTATGAAATTATTAAACTTATTTAAATATAATATCACAAATATCTTCTTACATTCCATGTATTTTAAATTACGATAATGTCACCTGTGTGTACGACGGACTATCATCTCGCGAGATGATGTGATTAGTTTTTCACTAACAATTTACATGTAATGTAATAAGGATAAATTTAATACATATATATGAAATATATGCGATGATGTTTATTTTATATGATTAATATATCACCCATTTACTTTCCCTTTCACTCATGAAGAAAATGATAACACTTCTCATGCGTATGTATGACCTATTGTATCCTCAAAGCGACGTGATCCATTATCCATGATTAAATTTAAATAATGATAAAAAAATATATATAATGAAATTAATTAATATTTATAAAATTAATATCATTTTGGAGATGATTAATGTATATAATATGTTTAATAACTGGATCTTGCTAGGTCAGAATAATACAAAGATACACTAGAGGGGGGGAGGGGGGGTTAATTGGGTGTTTTCAATAATCTAGATGAATTAAAATTTTATCTTCATTTTAGATTTATAAAGATATGAAATTTTATTTTATTTAAGTAATTTGACTAGTGGATAAATATATAATTAGAATAAAACAACTTTTATAGTGTTTCAGGGAACAAAGATCCCCTAGTCTACTCTACCAATACCCTGTCTACGAGCTTGCTAATTTTTACTAAACATGTCCTCTTTTCAAAAGTCATTATAAAATAAGTATAGGTTGTTGAAAAATTTATAATAATGGTTTTACTGGGTCTTATGGTTCTTTTAAAAGGATCCAAATTGTCTATAGCTTAGTATGATAAGATGATACTCCATCATAACTGATTCCAAGAAACCAATAATTCAATAATTCAACATAGAATAATTTAGTTGAATAAATAGTGTCTTGTTCAGAATTTCTGTAGGAACTAATAGAAATTAGATATTATTAATAAAATATATAATTTTTCAAGAATGAACAGCTTCTAATAGATCCCAATTGAAAATTATCTTCAAATAAATATATCAATAGACATGCAATAGTAATAAAAGTAGTAATGGTTAATCACTATATTTACTTAGAAAAATATTGATATATGTATGTATTCAAAGTGTAGTTCTTTAGAATAACAGATAATTTTGAAAATTTTGCTTTTTTATCAAGTGTTTACTCAAAAATATATCACACCATATTAAAAACAAAAATAATCGTTATATTTAACAAGATAAACATGACTTGCTTTTCATCTTAACAAATATAATAATATCGCCTGTAAAATCACAATCATTTGAATTTTAACCAATTATAGAGAGTAATAACTTTTTTTATAAATATTAAAGATTTAATTCATTTAATTATAGCCTTTAGATCAACTGTACATCAACATTAAAGAGATATTTACTTTTGGCGAGGTCATTGTGGAGAACTCAAATAATATCTTTTATTTAAAACTTTGTCATTGACCATTAAAATGTAGGGTTCCTTCATATAGATATATAGTAAAAAAGCAGGGTTGAAATTGTATGTATATTTATAAAAGTAGGTATGATGAAACACATGTTTATTCCTCAAATGTAGGATTTCTTCCAAATGTAGTGTTGTTGATTCATACTCTTTCAATAGTGTACGGTATCTGATCCATATGTTTTATTCCAAACATAGGGTTTCAAAACCATAAGTTACGATTAAAATGAAGGGTATGAATAATGTTTCCAAAATAATTTCAAACACATATATAATACACAAACAAATGTTTTAAACTATATATAAGATAAATTTATCAAGAACTATATTTTTGAAAAATACATAATGTAATTTCATTAGTAATGAAAACAAGGATATTTTTGAGCATAAAAATAAATAATATTCAGAGATTTTTGTTAAGAAAAAACATACCCATTGGTCATACCCTTTTTGATGATCAAAAAACCCATAAAACATAAATTATATAATATATAGAAAATGTAAGAAAAAACAAAATAATATTTTTAAATAGATATAACATAAACTATTGTTGGCATTTAAATTTTATTTCTACTGTAAATATTTAAATTCCCATTCTATTTAATTTATATATATTTGTAATATATAATTAATAATGTTGTGTTCACCCAATTTTCTCCCCCTTTTATTGATATAAAATAATTAATAGAAAATGGTTGAAAACACATTCATTGTAGCACATAAATATTCAATGAATGTTGTAATATTCTAAGACAAAAATGATATGTGCTTTAGTAGTTTAATTGGATAGAAATATTAAGAAATTAACAAAAACATATATAAATTACAAAATAATTTTATTTAAAATATGTTTTTTTATTACAATAAACATTTGTATAAGAATTTTCAAAATGGTGGACAATCTGAGGGTGATGGTTCTTGTTCAGAAGAGGTGTTAGAATCTTCAGATCCTCAAAAAACTAGATGAAAATCATTTAGCTCTTCCATCAGTCCACAAAAACTTTCATTAATGTTATCAGACCACTATTTCATCAATTTTTTTTAAAATATTGACCATATTTAAAACATTCAACTAAATTTAATTTCAAAAACTCATGAATGATATCTTATTACTAAACAAACAATGAGATAATTTCAACTAACTGATTGAGAATATGTCTTATACCCGGCTCTCATAATGTTAATATCTTAACTAGATCTATTTGATTGTCTAAAAAAATATTTAAAGGTATACTATCACAATAAATATTATAAAGATGATCATCCAATGTAGATGTAACCAAAGTAATTGATTCAAACCTTCTAGTAAAATCTGGAAAATTTTAAGGATTAGAAGTGGACATTCTAGAATGACCAGAATTAATCTTTATTGATTCAAACTAAAATCCCAAATACTTCCTTAAATAACCAAAATCGATCTTCAATATTGACTATACTATTTTATTTCTAAACTAATCTTCCATTTATATTTGAAAGAAATCAAAATATTTTTTTTAAAATTAAACATTCTTTGAGTGTTTGCAGTTTAATTTGCATAGTTTTTAATTATTCACTAGGAATGGTTTAGATTCTCAAATATTCCAATGATTTCTTAGTAAAAACCATCTTACTTTGAAAATTTAAATTCTGATCATTAATCTGGTTAAACTTGATTACTAACTCTTCTATTTGATCATTTAGAGAAACAAAATATTCTTCCAATTGATTTCTTAATGGTTTCCCTTTGTGAATCATAACTAAGGACTAACCATTATCTTTATCACTAGAAGATAAAGAGCCATTATCAAGAACTTATGTATTCTCAACAGATACAGAAGAATACTTTTCCAAATAACCTGTAACAACCAAGACTATTTTATTCTTAACTAATTCAATAGTTTCAACTATTGATATTTGGACATGATAATTACCTCTAGAATTCTCCTCAACTTATTATTTCTCATGATATTCTTGCTCATATATATTTTCTTATTGATTCCTTGTTTTATATTCTATAGGAGTTATTGAGACTCGTAAAAACATTGGTTGGTTGACTTCCCCAGTTGCAGTAGCCTCAACTTCTGGAGTTAAAAATTTAGGCTCTTCTCTTTTTCTAGGATGTGTGAAGATGGACTCATTATACACTTCTAAATGTTATACAAGAGATTGATGAAAATAACTTTCAACTTCTAGATCAGATACATTATACATGAGTCTTCTTATTATTATATGAACAATAACTTCTATTCTAGATTCACTAACATCTTCTAAATCAATTTATAATGAACCAAAAAAATTCATTTTTTCTTCCTCCCCCATAGAAATAACACTAGATTCTTATTGGTAATCAACACTAACAGGAAATAGGGTTTGATTTTACTATATTAAAAAACACTAAATTTTTCAAAATTCTATATTTATTAATATTACTATGATGACATAGAATTATTAAATTAAATTCTCAAATCTCATTATTTTTATACAAAAGTAGCAATGAAATCCTTCCATACTGAAAAAAGGAATCCTTTCCTCTGTCTAACAAAAATGATGAATATATCAGAGAATATACCTACTGAAATTAAACTTGATATCACTCATAATTTAAAAAATGATATACATATTAGGATAAATATTTTTATCAAACTCAACAATTCTCATCAGTATTGATGACTGAATTAATTTTACCCACACATTCTGTTTAGGTTCAAGATCCTTTGTATACATTTTTCAAACCAAATTTGGTCCAAAAAGAAAAGAAAAAATATATTCAGATTTATGATATTTATTTCCAATGGATCGAAGATCAAAGTTAAAACCCCATTCTTGGGGACACTAATGAATCTTAGCTATATCAACTAAGTAAATTGAAAATTTCATATCATTTACCTATGAAATGATGACATCCTCTATGTCTCTAAAACCGAACTGAACATTTTTATAAAACTCTATTACTTCATTCTCATAGACATACTCAGTATTTTCTTCCTTAAAAATTAATTCAAACACTTGAAAGGCTAGATATTTCTTCAATAGAAGATTCATATCATATATCCATTATAAATATATATCTTTACCTTGGATATTTTTTTCTAAATGTTTTATATCGATTCTTCCATTGAATCAGTTTTCCTTTATCTATCCTCTTGTTATTCATAATTACTATGAATATAAAGGTTTGAGGTTCAGATTATAGGGTTTCAAATGAAAATATATATGTTTTTAAGTCAAAATGGTTCGAATAATAGGGGTAAGAGTGAGTGAGAGAGAAGATATTTTAACGGTTTTTGTGATATCAGTTTGGTTTCTCAATCCAATTACTCAGTGAAATCATTATTTATTTTTATTTTGAAAAAATAACATTTCAAAAAAAGAAAAACAAATTCTCTTTTCATTAAAAAACTAGTAAATACATAATATCTAAAAAAAATTAGTAAAAAAATTAATACACAATAAAAAAACAAATTTATAAAAATTTATTTAAAATTAAATATACCTAACTCCCCATTAATAAATTCAAGAAATCAGTGGGAAGTGGTTTAGTAAAAATATATTCAGTTTGATATTTAGTATTTTAAAAATTATAAATATATATCCCTTTTTCAAACATGGTATCTTAGATAATGACATATTATATCAATATGCTTAGTTCTTGAGTGACTTACATGATTTTTTATAATATTTATTGCACTTTTATTGTCTGATAAAATAAGAATATTATTCAAATTTAGTCCAAAATATTGTATGGTATGTTTAGACCACAACACTTTTATTTAATAAATGGTCAAGGGTTTTTCCTCTGACTATGCTTTTCTGGTATGTTTAGACCACAAAACGTTTTTACAAAAAATTCAAACATATAATTATTCAACTAAACTATTGATAGAGAAATTGAATGTTGTTTATTACTTGACCATGAAACTAAGGAATTCTTTAAAAAGTGACATGTTCTTGATGTACATTATTTATCTAATATAAAACCTCGAAAATCAGAATCTGAATCTGAAATTAAATTAAAAACATGTTTTTTTAGACAGATTAAAGATTAAAAAATAGTCTCATTTAAGTATCAATTTTTTTAATTTTAGTAAGATATGTTTATTTTTGGTTAGATTGAAATATAGCACATAGAAAAACAAAAAGAATAATGTTTGGTAATCTTGAATTAAGATATAGTAAACTACCAATTTTAACTCTATATAACTTATTGTCAACTAGTCTTCAATATTCATCGAAATCAAGTTTTACATTGGCACTCATTAGAGTTGTATAACACTTACCATTTTCTAGTCCAAACTGGAAAACCCCTATAAAAAGTGGGACTTAAAAGGATAAATGTAACTACTCATGTCAACAAGGCACAAATTATTTTAGGGAGAAAGGTTGAAAAATTTTATTAGATCCAATACCCATCTAGAAGTTTAGAGGAACTACCTGGGTTTGATTCTTTAGGAAAATGACAAGGGAATTTTTCTTTGATTAGGTGGATATTGTAACACCTCTAGAAAAATTAAGACTTAAAAGTATAAATGGTATTACCCATGTAAACTAGGTTTACCTTTATTTTTGTGAGTCTTCCTTTTTATAACTTCACAATTAAATGTGCTTGGACTAAAGTAGTGATCATGATGGGTGACAGTCTAGGAAGTTTCTTAGGTTGTGTGTGATTGAGGACAAAAAACACTGAAAAAATGTTTTTTGGCATATGAGGATAGTCATTAGTCAGATAAGTGACCCAATGGGTAACAACCTATGATGTGCTGGGAAGGAAACCTAGGTATTATAGGATACCCATGGAGTTATATGACTAGGTTCATGCCTGAGGAAGGCTAGGTCGTGACACAAAATTTTTCAACAAATCAATAATATATTTACTTTGATTTAAAAAAATTACATAATCTTTTTGATATATTTGAAATCTAAGTAAGAAATATAATTCTCTCATCATAGTCACGTAAAATTCCTTTTTCAGAAGATTATAAAATATCATTTTTATTGAAAAAAATAACATCATATATATAAATTTGTTCTAACAATATAAAAAACTATTTTATTAATGGCAATAAGGATATTCTAACCCTATAGAAAATAAATTTTCAAATAGAAAATAACATGATATTTTATACCCAGATCTTGGTGATTTTTTAAGGCCATAAATTTCTTCAGTATGTTTAATAACTAAATTTGGTAGATGATGATTTCCAAACCTGTTGGTTGTTTAATATAAAATTCCCCTATTAATTACCCACTTAGAAAAGATGATTTTTCATCCATATGATATATTTTAAAACTAATATGAGATGCATAATATAAAAGTATTCAAATAGCTTCTAATCTAGAAACAAGTGAAAATGTTTGATCCTAATATATTCATTCATCCTGATTATATCCTTTAGTTACTAATCAAGATTTATTTCTAGTATTTATTCCTTTGTCATATTGTTTATTTCTAAAAACCCATTTTGTTCCTATTATTGGATGATTGAATGTTTTTTAAACTAATTCCTATGTCACGACCCATCTCTCGGGGCCCATGTCGTGACTACCCAAAGCCTGCCTTCCACAGGCCAGGGGCAAGCGACTAACACCAAAAGGAATATTCCCTAAAAACCGAGAAGACATTTCTTTTTTAACCTATAAACTCACACAACTAAGCACAAAGTAGAATACAAGAACAATGTAACCTATAATGAAAACAAGGTTTGTAAAAAAAGAAAAGGGGGCCAAAATACAAGCCCAAATGAAAGGAACAAGTAAAACCAGAAAGTACAAGTAAACTGAAATGTACAAGTATAACTGAAAACAGCTCCTGTGAACACCTGCCAAGGATCCCACCTAAAGGGTAGGTACAAATATCAAACAGTCGTCTCTGCTATACGCCTCACCTAATGTCCACCTCTGAGCTACCTCTAGTCCTGGTACTCTCATCCTTAGTCACTACTATCTATCGTCTTCACAAAACACAATAAGGTGTGGGCACAACCCAGGCATGGGTGAGTACAACGATAATCAGTAGGGAACCCGAGACCCTCGAAGGTTTCACAAAATCCACAAAGTATAAACCAAAAATTATGAAAACAACTGAAAACCCTACTTAGGTATACGCCCATACATATACCTAAGTTGTTGAGTATACCCATCTCAATCATGAGGAAACACATGGCCCAACTCAAAGCCCAAAGATCAACTGTTCTACGAAGGAAGGAATACCATGAAGCTGAGTACCACAAAGGTAGTACCACATAGGTAACACTACATAGAAAAATTTCCACAAAGGAATAATCACACAGAAGTGTACCAAAAAGATAAGGACTATACTCACACAAGGTATAACTTAGGTATGGTAGTAAAGATGATTATATGTAACTATGGAATCTTCTCACTCTATTGAGATGACGACCCACGTATGATCCTAAATTATCAATCCCACGTAGTATCCTAGTACAGAGGACCCACGTAGGATCCTAGAGTACTCCCACATGGATTCCTAGAGCTGATCCATGTGGGATCCTAGAACACATGCCCACGTAGGATCCCAAAGCATAGACCAACATAGGATCCCTTTCTCATGTTACACCCAACCACATGGTTCCTGCACTAAGATTGATTGATTCCGAGAGGGTCTGATCCTCAAGACACAGGTCGATACTCTAACTACCATGAAGTCCCAAGAAAAGGTATCCCAAAGGACCAACACATAACATGGGTCTCAATGTAACAGACAGTGCATCAATCGAACGCTCGGGATGTATGTTATTGGCCTTTTAGTCCTGATGGCTTGGTTAGATTCGTGTACAATCCAACCCGGCCATACCCCAACTTTTTCCAAAACTCAAGTGGGGTATACCGAAAGTACCGTCTCGATCCTAGGTTTCTGGTTCCAAAGATGGTTCATCAAATGGACGCATGTATGTCAATTTATACCTGAATGAGTGAAAATGGGTCGAAGCTGGTCCAGGTCCGGTCCGACCCAGTTCGGGTTGACCCAGCCTGACCCGAGCCCGAATTTTCGTGCGACTCGGCCTGCTGGGTCTGGCCCGGTCCACTGGGTCGATCCCGACCCACCGGCACGACCCGACCTGTCGGTGCGGCCCGATGTGTCCTGTGGATGGGTGGCTCTGCAGTGCGGTCCACTCTAGCCGCCATCCAAGGGGGAGGCACCCCCTGGGTACCCCGAACGGTTGAGCTGTTCGGGTTGGGTGGCCGACCGGCTGGTACGACGTGGCGCCGATAGCTGGCACACAGGACTATGGGTCCCGCTCGGCTCCCAAGCTGGCTAGATGGCCAGTCCACCTTTTCGGCGCGGTCCCACACCACACTTCCACTGGCGGATAGAAGCGAGCTAGCCACGTCTCCTTCGCCACCGCGACCTCATGTCGCGAACCCTGCACACCCGACGGCGCAGATGCATGCCACCACCCCCTTTGCACAGCCAGTCGAGCATCAACCGCCACCCTTACAATGACGTGACCGACGGACCACGACCCTTATCCGATGGAACAGTCTCTCACCCATCGTTGTCATGGATGGATAGAGTTCCAACCACCGCTCTCGAGCCCTTCCGACGCCAGTCACCGACACTGGATGCATGCGACATTCCTCAGGTCACTGGGCTCACCCCAGTGGCCCATTCTTCATTCTGTAGACTCCTGCACTCATCTCAAGATGTCACCATATATTCAAGACTACCACTGTTAGAAATTTCTCAACTCGAAAAAAAGCCATGAAGAACACCAAAATCCACAAGGTTTGCGGAGAGATCAGTCTATGTTCGTTTGGCCCGCACTCTCCGTGTTAGAATGGTAGAAAGCGACATAGTTGTTCTTGAATGAATAATAATGAAAAGAATGGGTAAGGGGTATACAGAAGAAAAAATCCCTACCTCAAAGATTCATTGACGTCGGTGAGGAGAAGGAAAGACGGACGTCGGTTCGTCATTGTTGAAGATGTTCATCGTTGGAGATCCATCGATGAAGTTCTTCATTGGAGAAATGTTTTTCGTTTAGAGGAAATGTTTCTCTAAAGTTCTCCCTAAGTCTCCCTTTTCCAACACTCCCCCAATTCAACAAAAAGAAGAGCCACCATATGAAATTATGTTTTATTAATATAACTAGAGTTGGCACATTAATTAATTTTGAAGATGGCACAATTAATTGCGAAAGAAACCAAGAGTCACCTCTCTCATTAAAGAAGGAGTTAAAGGGGTCGGGTGGGCCCCATCAAAAATTCAAATTGAGAGGATTAAAAATATAAAATAAAATAAAGCTAGTTTGTTTTGTTTTCTACCAAAATAAATCAGAAAACTAAAAACAACATTCGACCTACTACGGTCGAAGTGAAGGACTCCTTAAGTGAATATCGGCGCTACGAGATCAAAGGTTCCCTCAAATTTCAATTCCAAGCACCAGTTCAACAGTTACAAAAACTCACTCAAATGCTTACAAAAAGTACTTAAGAAACTTCATAAAAACATTCTAGGCTCCCCAGGCCTCAGAATCAAGTACCGTTAGAAACTTCAGACTCGAATATTTCCATATAATTTAAAAAAAAATTACATGGAATTTACTAGTCTTTCCATCCCAAACATTGTTTCCTTTATTTTTGTCATGTTCTTCTTGAACATCCATTATCCAACATTCATATTATAAATGTTCTTCTATAGTTTTGGTTTTTAATTATGATAGGAAGGTAGGAAATTCATCTATGTTTCCAACATTCCTTGTAGTTCTTACTCCTGTATTTATATCTCCTATTAGAGTTTCTAATGGGTGATTTTTTAAGTTTCTAAGTTATCTAGGCAAGAAAATTTCAGGTTCATCAGTTTCACATTCTTATAAATTGCACTAAATTTCATTTAATTTATTTTCAAAATAAATCTTTGGTGATTCAAGTATCATGTTGTATAATGAGTTAACAACTTCATCGGTTTGATTTTTCCTTTTATCAAATGGGTCAATTTCATCAAAATGAACATGAACAAATTCTTAAATAATCCTTTAATTTTTATTATACATGATATAAACTTTATAGGTATCATAATATCCTAAATATATTCCTCCATATGTCTTAGGATAATATTTACCATGTTTTTTCTTAACATTAAATATATACACCTTGAATCCAAAAACATTAAAGTATTTAACCATTGGTTTTCTGTTCTTCCATAGTTTTTAGGGTGTATTTTTAATAACGGGTCTAATTAAAACTCTATTCATGATACGAAAAGATATATTTATAGATTATTCTAAAAAATAGATTGGAAAACTATATTTATTTAATATAGTTCTTACCATTTATTGAATATTTTTATTTCTTCTTTATACAATTCTATTCTGTTGAGGTGTTCTTAGCGATGAGAAGACGTGTTTAATACCTAAGTCTAAGAAAAAGGAATTGACCTCTTGATTCTCAAATTCTCTACCATGATCACTTCTTAATGAAATTATTTTAAAATATTTTTCATTTAGAATCATTTTACAAAAGCATTCAAAAATATAGAAAACCTCACTTTTAATATTTAAAAAATAGGCCCATGTAATTATTGAAAATTCATCAGAAAAAAAGAAAAAAATATGACATTCCATCCAAACTTTACACTCTATATGATCCAAAAAAATCAATGTGTATAAGTTTTATTGGATGGGATATAGAAACTTTTTTAATAGATTTGAAGGATGACTTCTGTTGGTTTCCAATTTGACATGCATGAAAAAATATATTATTATAAAATTTAAGACTAGGAAAATAAAAAAATAAGTGTTTCATAGAAAATTTATATAAAGTAAATAAATTTTAGTATCTAAGTATCCTATTATAAATCCAAGATTCATTTGTCTCAGTAGTTAAAAAATTCAATTTCTATTTACTTAAGTAATTAATATCGAAGGTAAAGACATTTTCTGTTCTAGGTTCCTTAAAATTAATAAATTTATTTTAAAAAACTAAGCATGAATTATTTGAAAAATCAATATAAAATCCATCATAATATAGTTGAGATATACTTATAAAATTTTGATTTAACCCTTAAACATATAATTTTTTTATTGAAATTGATTTGGGATCTCCAACTGATCCAACTCCTACTATTTTTCCTTTATCATTATCTCCAAAGGTAACTTTCCCCCCATCAAATTTTGCAAGTGTATGAAAATTGGAAGAGTCTCCAATATTGTGTATTGATAAGACACTTTTATATACCACACATAATTTTTTTCCTATGATGTTTTTTCCTATAAAGCATTTAAACAAAATATTTTTTGTTACCCATATTTTCTTGGGTCAAGTTGTGTTAGTAAGAAAAGATATGGGTAACCAGATTTCCTTATTTTTCCAAAATATATAGTACATGATTCAAACATAATTTTAGAAATAAAATATTCTTAATTACAAAAATATTGAGATTTCTAAAATAGTAGTCATTATATTAATTTACCATATTTCCATAAAAACATAGTAACTCTAGATATGTTGTTTTTTTGAACTAGGTGAAAATTAATTTTAATATAATTTTGATTTTTCCCAATCAATTCATAATCTATATTTTTTCTTATTGATAACATTTTTTCCAAGAATATTATTTAAAGATTATGATACTTTATTTAATATGCTAGTAGCTCTTTTTAATGACCCTACTTCATCTTTTTATTCTTTTATTCTTTTTTCGTACATAAACCCTAGATGACCTGTACAATTAGTGCTCTTCCAAGTATATCCCATTACCCTGTGGGTGTACGCGGATCCAAGGTAAATTCATTCCATTCATGATTGTACCTCATATTCTTAATTATCCATAATGAACATATTTTTATTTTTATTTTTTTGGATCATTTTCTTATTTAGATTTATAAGATCTATTGGTTTATTCAGATACACTCCACATTGCTTTCATATTTTTCTTTCCTTTTCACTCATAATCAGTTCTTATTTGATTTTTCTTTTCTTTCTTCTCCATATTTATATTTTCTTCCTTTAACAGTGGGAAATCAAGTCTTATTTTTACTATATATTTATATTTATATAATCATTCTTCTTTAGATATATTTTATCTTTCTTTAAGGTAATCTTGAAACCTATCTTTTTTCATATAAAATTTTCTAAATATTATGTCTAGTTGAGAAAGCTCCATTTCATAATCTGAACATCCCGAATAATTTGAGAATATAAAATCTTATTTTGGTTTATCTTGATGATTATGAGTAGTAATGATAATGGTGGAATTTTCCCTTTTTATCATTTCATGACCTTTAACTTTAGCTTGTATCTCTTCTTCATACATCAATAAGGTTTCAATCAATTATTTCATTATCAAATCTTCAACTAGTGTTGATTTGCATATTACAGCAAATATTTTATTCAATTTAGTGTGTAAACATATAAGTACATTAAACACATGATTTGATTATAAAATATAAGTTCCCACGGTAGCAATACCATTGGTTGTCTATGCGAATATTTCATTCCTCAGGGCAATGCTTTCATCATCATACATTCTGAAGGTACCAAATTTCATCTTTATAGTAGTGTACCTTAATTGTATAACATTTTTAGTTCCTTAATCGGACAAAATAATAGTTTTACATATTTCATAGTTAGTATAACATTGATATACTTAGTTAAATTCATCTGGACCAAGTCCACATGTAATATCATTCATTTATCTTGAATAAATATCATACTCATATTCTTTGATAGAATCCCATGTTTCTAGTTTTTTAGAAATTACATATAGAGTGATAATTTTTGTTTATAATTTGAATATAAGATTTTTCAAATAGAGAAGCATGAAAGTTTTTCAGAATCCAAAATTTTTACCATTGAAGTAAGGAGCATGAATTATTAACATACATTCTTTTAGTTCTATCATTGACATTTTCCTTTATATAGACCTTTTACTTTTATATTTCTAGATTTTATCAACTTTCTTAAAAAAATCACTAATTTTAAACAAATTGTATGTTTAAAATAATACAATGGAACACAAAGGGGGGGGGGGGGTATTTTTGTCTTTTCAATAAAGAAGATATATTCAATCGTTTCCCTTCATTGTGATTTATGTAGAAATTTAGAGTTATTTTATATATGTATATTTAGAATTAGATACATAGAGAAGGATAACACATCAATTTTTATAGAGTTTCAGGGAACAAATATCCCCTAGTCCACTCCCCCAATGGTCTCTCCACGTGCTTGGTGATTTTTTTAAAAAAATCCTCTTTTCATAAGACCTTTCCAACTGAGTATAAGAAGTTTAAACCTTTACTATAAGGCTTTTACAGGGCCTTACGGTTCCTTTTTAAGGAACAAAATTATCCATAGCTTAATCTGAGATGCTGATACTCCATCATGACTAAGTTTTGAGAAACTGATACTCCAACAAACCAATAGTATTTGATTTATTTGTTTAAAATGAGTACTATTAATAATTAGTACAAAACATTTATAGAATATTGTTTTTATCCTTTAAAAATAAATGTTTTCACAAACAAACATCTTAGAAGTGATCGTAATTGAAAATGATCTTCAAATAAATATAGAAAAAATAGCATCAGTAACAACAACAATAGTTAATCAGTAGCTTTACTCAACACAATATTTAAATATGTTTATATCTAAAGTGTGGTAATCTAGAATAACAAATAATTTCAATATTTTGTCTTTTATACCAGATTTTTATTTAAAAATACATCACACTATATTGAAAATGGATACACTCTTTCTATTTATCAAGAGAAACTTTGATTGATTTTAGTCTTAACAGATCCAAGAATATCACCTCACAAATCATGATATTTTAAAATTTAAACCATTCAATACATTAATTAATTCATTTAGAAATAAGAATTATTTAATCCATTGAATATGAGCCTTTGAATCAGTCATAAAAAGGATTGAATGATATATTTACTTTTGGTGAGAATGTTTCAGAAAATTCAGATAACATCATTAATTTAAAACTCTTTTCATTGACCAGTCAAACATATAGTTCCTTCAAATAGAAATAAACTCTACAATTAGGGTTAAAAATATACCTTTTTTATAAAATTAGTGTTGATAAACCATACATTTATTGCTAAACTTTATGGTTTCTTCCAAATGTAGGGTTTTTTATCCATACTCTTCTAACAATGTTGGGTATCTTATGTATATGATTTATTCCAAATGTAGGGTCCCCATACCATATGTTATTTTTTCATATGTAGTGTAAGGGAAATGTTTCAAGAATACTTTCAAACACATGTAGAATACAAAAACAGTTATTTTAACCAGTAAGTAAGATAAAATTATCAATAAATATATTGACAAAAGATATTTAAAATTATTTCATTTTTAAGACAAATAGAGGTATTTTTGAGGATCAAAATCAATATGATTCAAAGATTATTTTTGAGATAATACATTCCAAATAGTTCTTTCATGACAAAACACACATGATACGACAAGATAATTAACACCCAAAATAATGAAAATAATGAAATATTATTAACGAATGAGTGACAAGATGCTATAAAAGGATAATATATGATATTATAAATATTAATGTGGTTTTGGTATAAGTTTAAACCATGTTTAAAAACACAATAAACGTGGTTAGAGAATGTTGAACCAAAATGAAGAATGTGGTAAGGGATCTCATCTCAATCTCCCTTTATTGAGGCATTGTTATCTTGTTGTGCATCAAATTTATTATAAAAGGTGTAAATACTACCACACTGACATGTAATATCATGATTAAAAAGTAGTTCATTGTATATAATGTCTCAATTTTAATTATTTCATCTAAGGGGATTTGAATTAAAATATACAAAGTGGTAAATAATTTCATAACTTAATTACTTTTTCATTGGGTTATATTACTTCTTCGCCATCTTTGATATTCTAAGATTATGTGTGTAATTTGTTTTGATTATATTATGTTGTATTTTAACATGATTTATTTTTATTTATAGATGATACCTATAATTTAATCATTTATTAATTATCATATCAACATTATGATAATTATAATGGTTTTTTTAACAATCAAATTCTAATTGAAATTTTTTATTCTTGAATATTCAGTTGATGAAAATAATTTTACAACTGTATTATAAAACCATTTAATTTTATTATCCATTAGTTATTATTTATTTTCATTTAATATTACCATTTTTCAAAATTTGGTACTTAAAATAATTGATAAAATGTTTTTAATAAAATTTGACATTATTGAGTTAGAATATTTCTCTCGCTCTTGCTCTTATCATGATGAGGACTACCCTATGAATCTCTCTATGTGTGTTGTTCAAACTCAATGATGATCCTTCCGCAATATAATATCTTGGGTTATGGAATCATTTCATCAAGACTGTGTGCATTCTTTCAGGGACTTGGTTCATGAGTCTTTAGAAAGAAAGAAGAATCCTTCTAAAAACAAAATTCTTGTTGAGGCTTACCAGATTTTCAACAGAAAGGGAATTAATTTTTCTAGAGTTCTTCATGGAGTTGATTCATCCAAGAATGAATCTCTTAGGCCACCTATTTTCAAGAAATTGGATGTTGGAGGCTTCTCAGTTTTTACTGAGCCAGAGGAATTACAACAAGGGGTTTATTTATGTAAATTTTCCATTCTCAAGCATGTCACACACTCAAAGGGAGATAAACCATGGTCTTAAAATGACCTAAAATCAAGAATTTTGAATTTATGGGGAGGTAATTAATGGAGTATGATTCAAATTGGAAGAATTATTTCCTATCATTATGGGAAATCAATATGATCTTTATTCAATTTGGAAGATTAGGAATATTCAACTGAAATCTATAATTTTTAGGATATTTTGATGAGAAATCAATTTCAATCCATTAACCAAAGGAATTAAACTACTCAAATCTAGGTTGTATTGAGCGGTTTAAATTGGGTATTTTTTCATCCTAAAATTCTCAATGATTCAACTGATTGAATTAGTGTGCCTCTAAAAATAGTTAATTTCACTCTTAATGGGGGTGTTGGGCCTTTATACTAGAGTATTGGTTGATGGAAACTTTCAAAAAACACTCTCAGATTTGATAAATTTCAGTTATTATGAAAAAAATATATGGTCTAGATTGAATATGAATATATTCCAACCTTTTTTATAATTTTCAGGATTTTTGGACATGCCATAAATAATTGCAGAATGATTCTAAAACATGTGAAAAATCCATATGATCTAAGTGCATCAGAATAAGTCACTAGTAACAAGAAAGACATGGTTGTTTCAATTAACAAATGAGAAACTGAAAGAAAGGCTGATCATGTGAAATGGGCGAGAAAACAAAAAACTTCCTTTAATTCAAAGCAAAGAACTGGAAAATATTGGGCTCTCCTTATTACGGAAGAGAATGAAGCTCACTCACATTTGAATAATCTGGAAAATCATAATGGGGGTAGTCTGAATGAGAATATAATTTTGAACACTGTGGATAAATAAATTTATCTTGAAATTTACAAATATATCAAGATGTTAATTAGATATTTTCATGTTTAACATATTTACCTAACCATTGATAAGAAGAAGGTGGTTTTTACTTCTCATATTGATACTGCAAAAATATATAATACTAGTCATAAAGTTCTTAATAAGCTGGGAACGTCCAATTATATGCTTGATAGTTCCCTTCTTCTATGTTTACTCATATTGACGGTCAACTGGAGGATTCACTGAAATGGAACACAATGAAATATGTTGAAGGTACTTAGAGGGACCCTTCAGGTCATATAAAGTCCAGGGTATCTCAATATTTACTTGGTATTCCAAATTCATATTTCCTTACTCACACTGAAGGCCTACTGGTTGATTCTTAAAAAGGGAACCTAATGAAATTTGTTGAAGGCACGACTAGGGAACCTAGAAGTATCCCAAAAGTTAGACATCCCCACTCCATCCCTTATAGTATTCATACCTTTTTTATTACTTATTTTTATGGCATGAATGATGTAACGTAAATATTTATTGTAGTGTATTCTATTGAAAGAACCAATACATGTCCCTTTAAATCAAGGCAGTCCCAAAATATGTCTGAAAATATAAATTCTTATGGATATGTTGATGGCCTACTAGATATTCCATCAAAAGGGAATCTAGTGAAATCTTGTAAAGCCAATATCAAAGGATGTTCTCATTTTTCTTATATAATTTCTTAATATGCGATCAACTATGATCTATCTCAAGATAATAATGGTTCACAAGATAAAGAAAATTTAAAAGTTATTAATTATTATAGAACTACTGATATACCTATTGGGTCAATAGTTCTGGATTTCTTGAATATGAACCATACTAGTAAGGAACTTTCTATTGAAAGCTTATATGTGGAAACGAACCTACCTTTCTAAGATGACCATAATGAAGAAAAGTCAATTCCCTGATATGTGTGATATTACAGATCATAAATTGAATATAATATATTCCAAATTAAGTTACTCCATGAAAGGATAAACATGGTATATTAGGTAAATATGGGGATGAAAGTGTTACAATAAGGAAATTAGAAGTAAATTAACACTATGATGGGAAGAAAAAAGGGCTCCTAGCCCTAAGCACAATTTTAAATGCGGATGATGTTTTGGAACTGGAAGGACCGGGACAACCCTAAAGCAATTAGTTCTATTAATATTTTTTTATTTCTAAGTAAAAGCCTAATCTTCTAGGTCTTTCAGAACCAATGTGTAATTTTTTCTAAGAATATTTATTCTCTCGACAGGATGAGATACCATCTAATAATCTCTAATAAATCCAGTAATGATATCAAAAGGCTTTGGATTTTATCTCACTCTATAATGGATGGTATCTCTTTATTCAATTCTATTGATCATATGGTCAATGTAACTTACAATTGTATGGTAATATCACAATTATTCTTCTTTATATATGATTTAAATAGATATCAGGAAAGAATAGAGTCATGGTTGATCATTTAGGATCTATGTAGTAAAATAACCGACCCTTGGATCATCCTTGGGGACTTAAATGAAATTATTAGTACTAATGAAATTTTTAGTATGATAAACACCTCTACTTATTCCAGGGAATTCTAGACATTTATTGAAAATATAAATCTATATGAATTCAATCTAGTCGTTTATAAATATACGTGGTATAGGAAGAACCTCAACAAAGTTGTGGCCAACAAACAGAATTGGGACTTTATAAATGATGTAGCCCTTGAAATTTGAGACTCAATTTCTTTATCAACCTTTTCAATATTGAATTAAGATCATCATTAGATTTTTATAAGTCTTTTCAATAGAGTTCAAAACCCATTTTCTATTCAGGTTTAATAAGGCATAGATTTTGAATACCGAGTGTAAAAAAGTGTACAATATAAATGGAATTATTTAAACTATCAGAATGATGCCTTTTATTATGTTCTTAAGCTTAAAGTGATAAATAAAAAATTGAAAACATGGATTTGAGAATGATTTATTTATCTTGAGGGAAATATTGTGGAACCTGAATCTAGGATTTATTCCATTCAAGATAATTAACAATGTTTTTATTTTTTCCATGTCATCAATAAAAAAATGTGACTATTTTTTAGATCAATACTCTTTTAAATGTCATATAATTTATGAACAAGAAGCTTTGAAATTTAAATGAATTAAAGAGGAGGAAAAAATACCTTGTTTTTCAACACTTTGAAAAGAATATGAAAGCTCAATAGGACTTTTGATATTCTCAATGATAATTGAATGTTTCTTGTGAAATGAGAGGATCTGGTGGCCAATGTTGGATCTTTATACAAGAACCTCTTTGATGGACCCAACACTTGTCTTGATATTATGGATGTTTTCCCTAGGCTTTTCATTGAGGAGGATATTCTAGGCCTTATTGCTCTTTGTCTTGATTTTTCGATCAAAGATGTTGGTTTTTCTTTTAATCCTAGTTGCTCTCCTATCCTAGATGGGTTTAAGAACTCTTTCTTTCAAGAATATTGGGAGATTTTTCAATGTGATATTTGTGTTATTGTCACTTATTTTTTCAAGGGTAGTTAGCTAACTAAGGACATTAATGATCAGTTACATTCTGTAATTCCCAAGGCAGAGAATGTGAATACGATTCTTCTCTTTAGACAGGCATACCTTATCAACACTATTTACAAAATTATTGAGAAAATTTTTTCTTGTTGTATTTCCCATATTTCCAACATGATTGTTTCTCCTAACCAATTTGGCTTTATTTAAGGTATAAATATTCAAGATTGTATTAACAATACTTTAGAATGCATGAATCTTCTCTGGAAAACTACTAGAAGATGAAACATTTATATCAAGATTGATATCCAATAATATTTTTTTACTTTTAACTAGGGATTAATTTGCAAGGTCTTAATTAACTTTGGAATTGATTTCATCTTTATTAAATGGGTTTGAACTCTCCTGGGATCTCTGTATTTCTTAGTCCTCATCAATGGATCTCCTGAGGGATATTTCAATTTCTCCATAGGTGTTGGATAGGGTGATCCTTTCTCAGCCATTATGTTCTCTATTGTTTAAGATAATTTAAGTAGACTCCCTCTCAAAATGGAAAATGTTTAACAAAATTAAATCTATCAGAGATGACAAGGGTCTTAATGATCCTACTCATTTTTTTAATGATGATGATATCGTTCTCTTCACTCAAGGTGATTAGAGAAACATAAAAACCATAAAATATTATATTATTCATTATGAGAATGTCTTCGGGAAAGAAGTCATTTGGAATAAATATTTCTTATACTTTAGGAAAAATATCCCTGGCTCTAGAAAATTTGACATAATCAGTGAGTTGGGAATCAGAGAAAGTGTTTTAAATTTTACATATTGTGGTATTCCTAGGTTCTTGGGAAAACCTTATCCATAAATTTTTCTCATATTGTGAGTAAGGTAAGAAATCTATAGGCCTCCTCGAAAGGAAATATGCTCTCAATAGAAATTAGAATTATCCTTGTTTGGAATTCCATTGTTTAAAAATTTTACTTTTCTTTCACGATCAAAAAATGGCTGGTTGCTCTTTTTAAGAACACCAATACCTCTATTTTTTTATAGTGGAAATATCCTATAGAGGAGACTTGCAACTATATCATGGAAGCAATTTTGTCATCCAATTTATTATGGTGGTCTTGCAATAAAGAATCTCTATAAATTCACTGAATCTATATAGGAAAATTTCACGTGGTGTCATATTAATGAAAAGTTAGAGGCTCTTTATTTTATGAGATCTAGTTTCCTAAGTAGGCTAAAATATGGAAATTTAAATTATGTGGATTATTCAATTTGACATGCTCTCAAGAATTATTTCTCCACTATTTCAGTGGTCTCTCATTGAATGGACAACAATAATCCATCCTTGAATTTTTGGTTTGACAAATGGATAATTACACCTATTCTTGATATGATTAATTATTCTGACTCATATGTTGATACAAATGTGTTAATAAATGAAAAAATGGATAATTATATGGACTTGGTTCTTATTAAAATTAAATATCATGTTCTAAAATATGACTTTATTCAGGTTGATGATATCCTTATTTGATAACATTACTCAAATGGGAAACTCTAAAAAAAGTCTTTCTATAATGAAGTAGTTTAGGGGGAACTTAACAGATTGAATAAGGATCTAAATAAAGTATGAATGTATCATTCTAGATCCTACATTATTTAGAGGATTATCTACAAAAAAATTCACACTGATGATTTTTTGTAGGGTGTTGGAATTAACCTATGTTTGAGATGTGCTCTTTGAAACCAACATTGATAGGTCATTGATAATTTTTTTCTTAGATGTTTCACAACCACTTCTCTTTGGACAAATACTGCGATTTTTTTTGAAAATAGAATTTAATGTTCAACAAAAATTCATGCACACACCTTTCCTTGAAATGATCATTTTCTTTCACAACATCTTAGTAATATCTTCCTTGTGGATTTATTGGAAGTTATCCAAACTATCTAGATGAATAGAAATAGGATAGTTCATAGTGGCACTACCTTCATCATGTAATCCACCCTGGATAATATTCTTGCTACTACAAAACATACTAATGTCATCCAAAATGGGTATTGTGATAACTCAATTCATTATTTTACTTTATTTAATCACTTTTATATTAGAGGTAAATATCATTCTCATTATGTAACCTTGGAAGTTATGTGGATACTTCCATTCCTAGGTTGGGTCAAATGCAACACTGATGGATCATTAAGAGGAAATATCAACCCCTATGGTTATGGTGAAATTTTAATAAATGGTAGAGGTGATCCATTAGAATGATTATACAGTTTTTGTGGTGTTAGAACATCCTTTGATGATGAATGCTTGTGTTTAATAATTCGGTGAATTTTTGAAGCAACAAGAATACTTTAATTTGTGGATTGAATGTGATTCCATTATTGTGGTGCAATCTATAAGAAAAAGGTATTATTCTTATCTCATGGAAGCTAACTTCTAGATGGATTAACTATATAGATGACCTCGAATATATGAACCACATTATTGTTTATAATTATCAAGAGGAATATTATTTGGAAGATTGGTTTCTAATAAAGGGATCACTGCTCCAGAATTGTCTTTTTATAATGATGTACCTAAGGAGTTCCTACCTCATTGGTAAATGGATTATTGTAGAAATTCATATTTTTTAATTTTTTATCTTTATTTTTATTCAATAAAAGATGAATTACCTTTTTGAAAGGCTCTCATTATACCAAGAAAAAAAAGAAAATACGACTTCATTTCTCTCTTTAGTATGAAATATTTTTTCATCCAAAACCATGTTTTCTAATTTTTTTTCAAAAATGTTTTTTAACTTTTTGAAATATTTTCTTAAATAAAATTCACCTATTTTTTCTTTTTACAATTTTTTAAAGGAATCTTCTTGTTGTTTTTAAAACAAGTCCCATTTTGATTTTACCAAAAAAGTGAATGGAATAATTGTTTCAACATACTTAGCATGTACCAAATCTCAAGATTTCATTACCAGTCTATGTTTTAAAACATATTTTATAAGTATTAAAGGTTATTTTAAAATAAAATTGTTTGCAAAACGTTTTGTGAAATTTTAGTTTTAAAATGTGATTGTAAAAATTAAAAGGATATTTTCCTCAAGAACGTTTTAATAATATTTTTATGGTATTTCTATTCATTAATAATAACAACCCTTTATTTTAAATATACTAATCTAGGGAAATTTTGTATTTACACCATCCTTGTTTTTTCTATGGATCATTTATGATTACTTTGACCAAGGATAGAATTGAAATTCATTTTCTAGATTCATTTTTAGTTATTAACATTACCATGAATTATTCACTTTCCTATTATCATTGTACAATTAATTTATCTTAATTATTCATATTATTTGTATCATGGATATGATTATTTCATAAACCATATATAATTTTTATATATGGGTTTTCTCTTGAATATCCATATTCTCTGTATCATGGATATAATTATTCCCTGAAAATTTTACCATTTTTATATATGTTATTTACATTAAAAGTTATTTGATTAAATGGTAAGTATTGATAATTTTGTATTCCTTACTCAATATGGATATTTTTTATAAGTAATATTGATTCATGAATTAAAATTATCAATTTTTATATAAGCAATTCTTTGGAACTGTAGTGACAGGTGGGGAACAAAATCATATAGATTTTCAATGCATCGATAGTCTCCTGAAGCAAATCAGTAAGCTAGAATTAAACAGGTTTCTACTTATAATATAAAATGCCTTGTGAAATGTCATGATAGTAGAAAAATCATGTGCCTGAGAATATTATGTTCAATAATTAAGGATTTCCTTCATTGAGAATTTAGTTTTTATTATCAATGATTTTTTAACAAGGATATTGTCTTCCGATACATTTCAATCTCAGTTTATTGATTAAATGAATTGTGTTTTTAGTTATTTACATTTCCATATTGATTATTCATTATAGAGTTATTATAGTCATGTTATTGATAAACTAGAAGGTGTTTTTAGTCATTTTCCATGCCATATTGATTATTCTAGTCAACTTATTTAAACGGAAAGTGTGTTTAGTTATTTATCTCCACTCATTTTTTCTTATTTATTCATGATAGATTCTATGGTACATAACCCTTATTGGGAATTTGGGATCAACCTTATTTTGTTTAGTTTCCTAGGAATCTAGGAAGTTTACTATGAATGATATACATAAATATTTTAGAGGGAATAAATTTTTTTTCTAAAATAATTAAATTTTAACTTGTATATTCAAATATAATGTAAGACTCAAGTATGTATCTGCTTCACTAGGACTACTAAACTATTCTATCATTTGAGACGAAATTTCTTGTATCTTATACTAATATAATAATGTTAGACACATCCTTCAGGTTACTAGGTTCAAGCACATCACATAATTTTTCTATTATGATTTAAAAAATGAGTTCAAATTTCCAGATATTTTTCCTGAATGTGTTAGAAAGTTATTATAATATTTTCTCGAAAAATATATAAAAATTGATTTTCAGAAAAAAAAAATACTTTTGAAGCATAAAATTAGTTTATGAAAAATTTAATGATTATTTCATAAGATTAAATTAATATTTTTTATTGAGTAGGAATATTTCATAATTTTTTTATTCCTATTTACACCAACCGATTCAACACTAGGTTATAATGATCATATTTAAAAAATAAAATTTCTTGGTTTGTTTGAGCTCAACATTGGATGTCATATACTCTATTAAACATAGTGATATTTTAAATATCAGGGTGTTACAAAAACTATTATTATCATTGGACCTTCTGATAAATGGTTATATGGTTATTTTTTAATAAACTATGATTATCAATATTATACAAATTTTTAGTTTAAAAATATTTAAAAAAGGATATTTCATATATTTTTCAAAGTTATTTCCTAATGTCTTCATAAAATACATTTTTCATCTATGTAAATATCCTTCAAGGATTATAATAATTCACTATGAGTATACTCTAATGATACCATCAAACTTATTTCTTAAGAGGATTTTTGATCATGTCGTTCTATTTAATGGAATGAAAAAATTATCAACATTCCATTTTATAGTTTTCAATATGAATTCTTATGAATATTATGTACTGAATTATTATTCTAGTCTATCATATGATGAATGAATTGGAAATATTAAGTGAGGAGTGGGTCTCATTACAACCCCTTGACACATCAATAGGTCTAATTGGAAACAATATATTTGGTATTTAGAGTATTCTTGCCCAATTATGTATATTTTCATAGAATGAGGACTTAATTGTATGTTATGATGTATTTTCACAATGACTTGATGGTACGATTATGATGTCATAAATTATATGTTCCTATCATTATGAAACTATTCTTTTACCGATGGGATTTTTTAAATTGCTATGTCATCCATGGATCAGTTCCATTTTATGAAATTATTTATATAATATATTTGATTATAATTTATATATTCCATATTATTCATTATTTTTTTAATCTATAATACCTTCAATTATCATATTTCTCTTAATAAGAATATTAGATCCTTATTTATTATGATTTCCTTTCCCTAGGATACTAAGAAGGGATTTATAAATGATTTCATGGATACATTAGAATAAAAAATAAATTTCTCACAAGAACATGAAGTTCCATTTCACGTTTTGAAGTGTAATTTGGTAATCATGTCTGTATCTAGTATCCTAAGTCAACTAAACCATTCGATCATATCAGATGTGATCCCTTTTATCTTTTTCCAATGTAGTAAAATAACAACCTACTCTGAGTTACTGAAGTTAGGGTGTTACACTAATATTGTTAAAAATAATGGCATAATACTAGTAGATGATAAGGATATTAAATATTTTATTTTGATTTTTATCTTCAAATACATTTTAAGTATGAAAATAGTTGATACCAATGTGTTATAAAGAATATTTTTCACTTCAAAAATATATATTGTTAATGAGGATCATTGTGTAATTATTCTTATTATTATCACATTTGAATTTCACTATCTTTAACAATATTGATTTCATTGACCTCGTGTTATCCTATCACATTTATTTTCACAAAAACCATCTCACCTACAACCACATAAACAAATATTAAACTCTTCTCCTAGTTCCTTTATTTCGTCCCATCGATGGTCAGTGCCACAATAATTAATTTACATAATTTTGGAAAGTAACAACCCATGTAATGGAATGGAACAACCATTTCCATGATCATTAAAATAGAAACTAAATAACCTTAATTATTTCAAAAAATGGATGCTTCAGATTATGGATTGAATCCTGGGAATAAATGAAGTGTTTAAATTAATTTTATATGACTAGAAATTCAAATCTTTACCCTTATGCAATACAATAATCATGTTATTTACTATTAATAACCATATGAATCATACTTACATATCCTTAAAAAATTACACTTAACCCAAATAAAATAATAAATAACACATATATAGCCTTTAATATTCACATAACTCACTTATACAACTTCAATTGATACTTACAGAGCTATGAACTTCAATTACCTAGATTATGTATGCATACATGTCATATACACAACCTATTGATTTCTTCTCCTTCACATATATTGTTACATCCATTATTACATAACTAATTTTCTGCATTTCTTATATGTTGAAATCTCAATCTTTTTATTCCTCACTTATAATGACCCATTAACCATTACATAACCTATTCGATTATTCATTTTCTATTAGTCAAAGTATTTAATTACTTCTACAATTTAATAGTCAATTCCTTTTTATTTCCATTTTAATTTAATATATTTTACAAATGTCCATTACCTACATAGCCAAGTTAAACCATGATTGAAATGATTTATAAGATCAATTTTTTTTTCCAAAAAATGATAATTGATCATTTAGATACTATATTATTCAAATTTTTTATTCTCAACATTTTCTTACCTTTATAAATAATCTTTTACAAAACATTATCATGTTATTATTTGAATACCCTTAATTATTTCCTTAGTTTTGATAATCCAAATAAAATTTCACATTTCATTAGTAATTTTACATTGAATAATTTCGGAATATTTTTTTTAGATATACAAAAACATAAATATTTGTAATATCACTTAAAGAAAGTCTTACAAACTCCAAGAATTCCTCCATATAAAATTATTATATCAGATATAGTAGAAACTAGTATACATAGTCATCCTAATAAAAATCTAGTGAATCTTAATTTGGTCTTCTTATAAAATTTTGATACATCAAAAGAATAATGGTACTTTATTTCTACCTAAAAAATTCATAAAGATATATGTCATTATAATTTTCTTTAAATATCATATTGAATATATTATTGTACAATTTTTATGAATGAAAATAACTTCAAGGGATAGTAAACACCAAAATCAGACAACATTATGGAGAATTTTTTGGCACTAGTGAATATCTTGATTCATCAATTAAATCAATGTTTCAAATAATACTTTCTATAATTGTAACAATGATATATTGAAAAGTGACCACATGAATAGTGAGAATTCACTAAGGGGATAGGGGTGGTAAATTAGTGAACACACTTCCTTTTAAATTTATCTTTTAAAAAAACATCAATATCTATTAAAGTAAATAAAAATATCATTATACACATCCCAAAATAACTTCAAGGAATAAACACAACATGAATAATAGTTTTTTATAAGGTTCAATACTCATAAAAATTAGCCACATTTTTTTATGATATTTAATCACCCATGATCACAAAATACACTAGATTATACATATACAATACATTTAAAAGGGTTTACCCATGAACTTGTGATACATTATGTGTGTCCTATATTTTTTATCATGCTTTTATGCAAATAATGATATAGAATCTGAAGTAGTAACAACAAGAGAGTCTTCATCCATATTAGACATCCATGAAATTATCTTTCTTCTTCCTCTTCCACTTTTTATTACACTTTATCTTATTTTTATTCACATTAAAATTATTTTTATATGTTATATATATAGGTTACTATATAAACTCTATAATTTTTCTTCTTTTCTCTATCCCCTAGCTTAAAAAAACAAACTCTTACTTTGACCACTAGATCTGAATTCCAAATTCAAGGTAAAGAATGTAACTTCCATTAACACATTCATTCTTATTTTTTATTCTAATGATCAATATGTGCATTATATCTACTATTGGATATGATAAATTGGTTTAAAGTATCAATGTGGAGTATCCCTAGAAGCACGAAATGGACCACATTAGTTAATAAGTACAATTATTGATTTTTACTTCCATCATATCATGAACATATTAATTACTTAATGAGAGTATTATATAAGAAAAAATTAGATATATTATGATGTGATAAAATTGTAACACTTATACTAATTTTCAAACCATTATTCTATTGTATCATGACATTTTATATTGTGGAATTGAACCTAAGATTCCATCTAATCTGGAGAAGTAAAAAAATTAAATACCAAATATTGCGACATGATTTTATGATTCACAACTGAATAAACAAATTCATGATGCATACCTATCTGACCTAATATAATGTATTTATATCATCAAATTTCAATATGGAATGATATATAACAATGCATTATGAAACCCTAGAACCTCCAATATTGAGGATAAATAAATTATTATTGGTCCATAACTAAAACATGATTCAAGACATTACATCCCAATATATATTCTTTGGGTATGATTTAAATATCATAAATGACTTTTTGAATCATTTTCAAATTAAAATTTAATCATGGAATGGGAAATACCATTTTGGAATTATTTAATCTATATTACCAAACATTACAACATGATCACTATACCCACAACATAATAAACTTATATACATTCTTAGGTCTAAACTTATCTATGTAATTCTAAACCTCCATATCATTTTCACCCCATATGAATCAACATTGCTCAACTGAGTTTGAATTAAATTATTTTAAATATCAATTTGTTTTAGATATTGTCAAGAAATGAAAATACATATAAAATCCACTTCAAATTTTAATTACTTCAGGAAACTCTCTTTTTCATGGAAACTTTATTGATTTAGGGACTAATTTTTTCAACAATAGATATCTCTTTCAACTCACTGGTCTTAACTATCACTCTCAATTTATTCTCATCATATATAAAGTACTGAGGAAATAATTTCCAATTATAAGTTCATCCATCATCAGACCACTTTATCTCTACTCCGAAAAATTATTTTCTTTTAATTTTTATAATTATTTTTAGAATACACTATTTTTTAAGCGATCCCAACTTATTTAGGATAAAAGAATTATTTTTATAATTTTTGATTTTAAATTTGATATTTATACTTTGTGTTGTATTTATTTTGGATGTTTCTTAATTGAAAATGATTTTAATTCCACCACTTATAATTCCTATAGAACTTTCATTCCATTATTTCGAATGTAGAAGTATCTACTGAATACTTTTTTTGAAGGTGGATATTTTTTTCACTTAATATTCATTAGATGAATATGGGTATAAGATTATACTATTACTTTTAATTAATAACCATGATATCGTAGGTGTAAATTTTTTTTATCCATTACTTGTTATGATATTAAAAGTAAGTATTACCAATGAAAAATATATATACTATTTAAATCAATCTTTAATTTTTATTGTTTTACAAGAATCCTTAATAATATATTTTATAGTTTTATATTTTAAAAAATAAGCTATTTTTTGATGAAATCATACTTTTATTCAAAAAATATTATTTTAATTTTTCCCCTTCCACCCACCACTATAAATAATAAGTCCATATTAATTTTTTATAAAATCTAGTTTCTATTTTTAAATTTATCTTTTTATTTTTATTTTATTCCTCCCATCTTAATTTTTTCCTACATGGTATGCTAATTGGTATTTGAGTGGGTCCTTATATTACTAATTTTTAATAATAAACTCTTTTAGTGAAAATATTTTTTCAATAACTATAGGGATTCTACAAAAAAGATTGGGTCCTAAAATGTAAAGATTCCTATTTTTTTAATAGAATTTACAATGAGAAATTATGTTCTTATATGGAGACTTACATCTTCAATATTGATTTATTTAATGGACCTAGGTCATCTTTACACTTCACCTAATATGAATTTAGATAACTCCTCAAGTGCTCCTCCCTATATATTAGAGGCTATGGACTAGTAGAGAGGTTCTAAAGAGTTTATTCAGGGAAACTATACTCTCATATTAATGTGAAATAATAATGTTAAAATAACCAAAAAATAATTATCCATAGACATCTACGCATGAAAAATAAATAACTAAAATATAATTATGATGTAATAAATGAAATGATGTATAAATAATCTTGGGTAGGCTATTTCACATTATCTAGACTTCCACTGTGCTGACTACACTAAAAAATAGAATAAATTAACAAAAAATAAAATAGATAAGGCTTTACTACCATATCTGATATGTATGTCAATCCTTCTCCCCAATAAACAATGAAACAATCAGGATTAATCATCAGATTTCATCATGAAATCCCAATTTATCTTTAAACACTAGGCCATTATCCAATCCACTACTACCTATTCTAAAATTTCAAGAAAACAGAAGGCCTAAATCCACACTAAAGTTCCGGCATAGGTGGTCCAAAATAAATCATTAGTAGGCCACACTTAGCCTTTGTATATAACATATTATCTAATAAGAAGGTCATTTTCATGTGATATGATAGACCTAGCTATGAAAAAATAATTTTTAGAATACAAAAAAAGAATAAATAAACAAGTTCCAATACAGATGTTTTTAATTGCACCTGAACTAGACTAAACATGCTGTTACCAAATCTTGGATCTTTTAACACATATATTACCAAGTTACATAACATTTGTTCTGTCTTCTAGATTATAAAGAAAATACGAGACAAAAAAACTACTAACATGAATTAAAAACCATAGTATATCACTATATATGTGTACTATGATAACATAAAAACCAATTAGATACTTAATACTCTAATAAAATGATTTAAACTTGTGATAGTATCTCCATGAGACATGGTAGAACATTATATAGTCCTGATATTATACCATAAGTAGTCTATCTCAACATCATCCATTGAGTGTGATTCTAGTAGAGGAACGTAATCCATCCCATGAGAGAGATAACATCTATAAGACACTATTTTTTAGTGCTCATAACCCACAATAACTAACCACATTTCCAATGTTAAATTCAAAAAGAGGTAGGTTCACTCAACCAAATCGACCATAAACTCCCAAGGACTCATCTAACAGAACCATCTAACTAATAGTGGAGTGAATAATATCAAAATTTTATTTGAATCCTAATAATATAATATCCAAAAGGCCTCCTCATATCTTTAATACACGTGTGATAAAATAACATGAACATCCCAGACATAAGGCATAAAACATTTGTCTAGGAATGTGTACACCCTTCATTTTTTTCACTGCTAGTATGAATCTCATCAACCCACTCAGTCTCATAGAACTTGTGGAACCAATGGTCCCCTGAACCATAACATAAAATAAGATTGTGTATAAGGTATCCACCATCTCATCCAACTTCCCATGCTAAGAATTTCTCAAGAAACTTCAAGTGGATAACAATGTCATATGATTGATCCTCAATCAATAATTCCCCCATAAGGGAATCTACTATGTACCCTTATACCCTCCTCAAATATCACCACAATAGTACCCAAACATACTCAACACCCCATAGTGTCATCTCATCTCCAAATTTCTTATTATATCAAATCCTTGGTCAACACCAATATTCCATCCCCAAGGGAAATCCACATTTTTTTTCTCAAACACATCTCAATATCAACTTAAAAACACCCAAATATACTTGGAACCTCATTATTCCTCCCCATATCAAAGTTTCTATCTAATATAAACCACAAAAGGTAGTCTATGATCTAAAACACCCAAACCCTCGAGTTACTAATCCATATTCAAGGAGAGATATATAAAATATATCAAATAAAACACCCATTCCTTCCTTCTAGGAACCCTCTGAGTAATACCCAAAAACCCCTTGATAATCAAGAGTGGATTTGATGATAAAGAACCCACCCTCTCACTGATTATCACCCCACATATTGAGGAGTAGAAGGATTTTAAATCAAAAAATAAGAGGTGAAACCTCGTATCCATCCATTTTAGTCCCACACATCTCACTAACATTCAATAACCACTAAGAAGAATTACCATCATGTATCACATGGAAAAAATCATGGAAATAGAACTCATCAGTCCAATTCTGTTTTTTGGTTGCGAAGTACATCCATACTTCTACCCTTATCTACCAATGTCCAGCAACTATAAAAACATGAGGTGTGTTCTTGAATAAAATACTAAGAGACAGGGTTTTATGAAAATAAAACCATATATGATATATCTAATTCCCTTTATTTCCCAAGACAACCCACAATGGACCTCACCGAGATACCATCAAACCTATAATAATTTATTAAAATTAATAAAAATACATCAAGTAGGAAAATATCACAAAAATTAATCAAGTAGGAATAATTGTCTAAACAATCACTAAGGTGAATCCTATATCTAAAACTCTAAAAAAAACATATAGAATATCTGCAACACAATACCGACATCACCTCGGTAAAAATACCTAGCAGGAGACCCCCAATTTCATATAAATTTCCATTATATTAATTAAAAACTATATAAAAATCCACCAGGAATCATACCTTTACTAAATTTATGAGCGAAGTCATGTATTCATAATCATTAGACATTATCTCACCATGCTACACCAAATATTCTTCATTTATATCCAATTCCACCATTCCCTGATGGGATTGAAACTAAAAAATTATATAGTAGAAACAAAGATTTAATAACAAACCAGTAGAAGAAAAATAGAATAGAAAATGAATAATATCACCTAAAAATACTAAATATTGTACCCAAAATCACCTCAAGAAAAAGGGGGAATCAAGATTAAAGATATGGGGAGGGGTCTAATGTCTATGCACATGAGGGTAAAGAAAAAGGGGGAATCAAGATAAAAGTGATGGGGACGGGTCTATAATCCATGAAAATTAGGGTAAAGAAAAAGGGGGCCTCTATTTTTAATTTTTTATTGGGAAAATGGGTATTTCTCCCTATTTTAATAAATTTTTTATCTCACATGGTTTGGAAACCTATTTGGAAAATACCATTTTCTAACCATGTGATTCACACTGCCTAAAGAACCACTTATGATGTTTTGGCCATACAATTTTCCAAAATATGCTCAAATCATAAAAAATAAGATTATATCCCTTCTACTATAAATACTACAATAAAGCCCTATAGATACTGCTGAATGTGGTCGCTGAAGGCCTTTAGAGACCGCCTTGAGACCACTTTTGGCAGTCGCTATTTTCTCTGTCAGTAAATACCAACAGCGACCGCCAATGGCGGCCACTCTAGATCCTTTAAAAAAATGCCACATTCACACTTGCGGGACACTACTGGGGTGTAAGGGGGGACATGCGGGGACAAGGACGGACAAGCAGGGACCTCATGGTCTGGCCGCTGACCATGGAATCTCTGCGGCAGCTGGAGGGAGGGGCGGGTGCGACGTCGAGGGGTTTATGGGGTGCGGTTGAACATCTGGGGCTTTACGGTTCGACGATATGTGTTATCAGGGTGAATGGAGGTGAAGGAGGGTAGAAACGGGGCTGACCAAGGGTTATAGGGTGGTGGGAAGGGTGGCCAGGGGAATGAAAAGGATGTTGTAGCAATGATATGGGGAAGACAATGGTGGGGGGCGGGAAAAATCCCGCCTATTTTATTTCAGCATTAGGGACCGCTAATAGCGGACGCTAATACTATCAATAGCGACCGCCAAGTGTGATCGCCCGTTCCTAGAGGCACATAAACTATTTTTTCTATTAGTGTATACTTTTATAGTTGTGTGGTCTCACCCACACATGTCGTTGGGTTTTTATGGGCAACAGTAAAATTAGAATCGTGTCTCCCAAACTTCACTAACTACGATGGTGTAGTATAGTAGAATTGTAGGGTTGAACCCATAGGGAGGAAGCTATTTCAAAGGGAGATCACTGGCTTGATAAAATTGCAAGAGTCCATTCAATTTACCTTAGTTTTTGGGAGTTTTACTAAATCTCTAGTTGGGAGTGATTTCAAGTGATTAAGAAGGGGTCAGGATTAATTTTTCATATCTAAAGAAAGGATGACCTTCATTTTAATCTTAGCAGGGTACTAAGGCTTAGGCTGTGAATAAAAAAGAGGTCACTAGTTTGACTATGGTCAAGTCATCTAGTTATACTTATAAAGTGACTATTCCATGATTGGGAGATATTAATAGCCTAAGTGCATTAATTTTTGATTCTTTGGAAGAAAGTATCAAAGGCTAGTGATCATATCCTAATCAAATTTAATCAAGATAGGGGAATTCATTTAAATATCATGTGGTTAGAGATGCTTACATAAAGGGGGTAGAATTTTGGTTTTAATCTATATTACTAATCCATTAGGGTTTCCAATATTAGAAATAAATATTAATTAAGAATTAATATACATTTAATCTTGATCCCTACCCTTAAGAGGTTTTTCTACTCATAATGGTTAGAGATGTAATTAAATAAATAAATAAAATCATGCTTGGCATGTTTATTTAATTTATGGGAATCACAATCATGCATGGTTTTTGAATTGAAAAATCAATGAAAACGAGAATCCAATTGGGTTTTCTAAAGATTAACTACAAATTTATTAAATTGATTACTTGAGATAATAAATAGAAGTGGATATCACACGTGATATTGGAAAATGCTGATGAATGATGAGAATCAAAATCAATATAAATTTTAAAGTTTTGAAGGAAATAGATCCATGAACCTTAAATTGAATTAAAATTTAAAATAATGATGAAATTTGTCTTTTAAAGAGAAGAGGGGTGAGGGAACTTGAAAGGGATAAAAAACAGAGAAGAATCCCATCTGGAATCATTGTGAAATGCTATACCTGATCTCTATTTATAAAGGTGAATTTAGCGATGACTTATACTAGAGGTACACATCTTATATCATTGATCAGTGCATATTTCCATGGATTTTCGATCTCCCATATTCCTCACACATATCTATCAGATTTATTATGTTTGACTAGCTACACTTTGTGTACCAAGTGTTCATGATTTTTACTGACCTCCATCTATTCCTCTGCATGGATTTTTCATGGAATTCACACTCAACTATTTTGAATGGAGTCAAAATGTGAAAAGATCCATCATGATGTATACTGGCTATTTCCAATACTAGATTCACTTCTTGGTTACAGCTTGGTTCAGTACTTAGGAAAGCTATGAACTACCAGTAGACGATGTGTATGGACAAGGCATGATGTGTACTAGATAAAATCGTCATTTTTTCATTTCATCATTGGAATCCTATGAATCCTTATTCCTACAAAATTGAGCATATACCAGTTTCATTATTGAGTAAATCAATGAAAATCCATAAAAAAAATAATTTTAAAAAGTGTATATAAATTTGGATTATCAAATCCCCCCACACTTGAACAATTGCTTGTCCTCGAGAAAAAATGTCTCAATAATGATTTCAATAATATATAAGCAATTTCTAAAATAGGAAATATTAATTATGTCTAGGTAATTAAGGTTAATTATAAGCAGAAAAAGGTAATCATCTAGAATTATCCCTACAATGAAGATTATTCATTCCTTATAGTCTAGCTTTTCAAAAGAAAATCTAATATTTTTATTACAACAATTTAACTGTTCCTTGTATTATATACCCATGTGTAATTTACCTCTCAATGGATTTTCTCACATCACTCAGGGTAAAATAAAATTGGTGTTATTCTCATAACCTTTGTACATGTTTCTAACCATAATCTTGCTTTGGTTCCATCATCTCTACTGATTAAATATATGCACAAAATTAATCATGAGGTCTTAATCTCAGAGGTTCTAATGACTCTGAAGCTATGGGTAGGTGGGTAAGAAGTGAAAATCAAGCTCAAAATGAGGGTAAGATCTAAATCATAGTGAATGAGTGTGAAGAAATGTTTATAATATGTCATCGTTCTAGAAAATAAAGTTCATACTCTATTATCTCTGGTTGGGTCCATATATGTCAAGTAAGAACTCAATGATGATCCAGTTCCTTTCCTTTTTCATTTTCATTACTATTTTTCAAAATTTATTCCTAGGATAGATCTCACATCTATCCCATAACTAGATATGATCCATTGATGGATTCATTAATTTGGAAAATGGTGATTTTTGACCATAATAGTACACAACCCATATCAATATTTCTTTTCTTTTATAGTTTGCAAAAAAATAGAATGAAAATTAAATATAAAACGTATATATGGGTCAAAAACAAATAGTCTATTAATAAAAACACATATCCTACCAATAAAATCATCCCAACTATCTGAATGCCTCCCCCAGACATGTTCCAAAGTATAATCACGCATTATACAAGGAGTAGGGTAGTATGAGAAATAGGATTGGAATAAATTCATCCTATAAGGTCATTCATGGAAACTATGGGCTAAACGAAGGATAGATGTAAGGTCGGTCTCAAGAAAAATGGGTAATAAAGAGTGCCCCAATCATTTTAAATTTCTACTTGTTCAATCAATGCTTTGATAATATCTCAATGAAATTTCAGGTAGGATGACATGTCCTCGGTATCTCTCAAGAAATATGCTTAGAAAAGAGTGTGTAATCGAAGGCTTAAAATCCTCTCGGGTAATGAGAATAAAAAAAAATTGGAAATTACAACAACCATAAATTTATGTAATGGGTCAATTGGTCATAATTTCTAAAAATTTTGAATTTGAATTAAATTTATAAACTAAGTAATCATTCTAAAAATTTTAAATAGAGACACAACATGGATTCTAACAATTTCCAACTTATCCTTTTCCTTAATTAACATGGGCATAATGTTCTTCACATTTTAAAGCATGATTAATGATTTGAAAAATTTATCATTGATGGGTGAGAAAAAAAATAATTCATGTATATCATCGGTGAAAACAATGAGAATTCCCCCCACACACATAAAAAGATACAATATCCACATTATCCATGAAATGTTTATGGGAGTGTTATAGCTAGGAAAAATTAATGAATTTGAAATGGAATTTTGAAAAAAAATGTAAATGAGGGAATTGAGAGCTCCATGAATGAAGTGGTATGCCCTAAGAGAATTTGAGTTGTCGATATGCAAAGCATGGGAACATGAAAAATGGGTTAGAGATAAAATCCTACACTAGATAAAATATTATTCCACATGTAAAATCAGTGTAATAGAAGAATAATAGGCTAGTGTAGATAGGAATAAGAAAAGATAACCCTTTTTATTGTTTTTTTAATGTATAAATTATAGTTCAATAAAATACTTAAAATGAAAAATGAAAAGACATAACAATGATGAATAAAACTATTAAAAAGGTCAACTAAAGGTTTCCTCCTATAAAGTGCTAATAAGATGTCATCAGCTAGACAGATGGACCAAGATATTCTTCAGTGAGTCCACCGGCCCAGTTGCTTCGATTCCTATTACATCACCTGTAGGCTGTATCTTTGAGCTCTCATGGTCACTTATGAAGGTTTATAACTTCATGTGGTAAAACATGAGCATGAATGTGGTGAGTCAAGAAAGAGATCACAACTCTAGGAGGTTGTTGTTGTGCTTGGATTTCCATGGAAAGTTCCTGAATTTTCTATGTGAAGTCTATAACGTACTAGAGTAACCTTTGTTCCAAAACAATGGTGGTACTAGACCATCGAGAACCAAATAAGATTTAGAGTAGCTAGAAATTTATATGTACAAAATGAAACAAATGACAATCAATACAAAAAGAAATTTAAAATAAAATCCCATAAATAGATTTCAATAGTCATTACTAAAGAAGGGATACAAAGATGAAAAAATGAATAACCAGCCTGATAAAAAAAAGTCCAAAATCCCAAAAAGGTATAAAACTAAAAGGTCATGTGTTTGGGCCGAATATCTCTTCCATATTCATCCCTCCATCAGGTGGTGAGATAAGCTGTCCAGCTGGGTCAACTTCTAGATCTGTAGCAGTAGTCAGTGGGGGCGGTAGCTATAGTGGATGGTGGGGTGGTAGAGATAGGTAGATGAGATTGGGTGGGTGGTGGAGAGGTACCGATCCATACAGAGGCCATGTGTCTCACACCTGGATCCCAAAATGGTACCTTAGGGGTAGAATCAGTGGCTAGACCCTTACTCGGCTAGGACTTCTCTACTATGAACTCCCACTGGGCAGCTGGGTCAGTAATGTCTAGAGCCAAGTAGCGGTGAACATAAAGGGGTGGGTGAATGGTGTTAGATGATTGTACGATTGGGGATGGTGATGTGGTGAATATTGTAGGCTCAATGAATGAAAGATGGAGGTGAGTGTAAATATGTAGTAAGTTTTCCAAGATGCACTGCAGGTTCATACAGATATCACTCATGGTGGTGTGGGATGAAGTAGGAAGGGTATATGTGGTAGGGGTAGTGGTGGGAGGAGGGAAGGGTGGTGTGGGGGTGGGGGTGGAATATGGTTGAATAGGATGGTCTGTTGTTGTTGTTGCGCGTAAGGGTGGATCCTATAGTGCTAGGTCCTATACTCCTGGTGCCCAAAAGTAAGTGTCATCCCCCCACTAGAATCTACATCTTGTGTAACATCAGAAGTTCAATCAGATCGATAGGTTATAGGGAGGTAAGAGGAAGTTATGCATCAAACACATCAAGGTTTCAAGCCAAATACATAATGAAAGAGCCACCCATCAAGGTACCACACTACCTTTATGCCTACATCTTGTAGTACTAGAAAAAATGGGAAGCCTTGTTAATGGGTAGATCACCCATGGATTCTATATGAATAAACATGTCCACCTGGCTTATTCTACCATGAGTCTCACCCTGGGGAAACCGGCCATTTTCAATGGCTCAATGCAGGATATGTAGTGCCAAATCCTGCAACTGAGTAGACTTCATGAGGCAAAGGTCATGGTGTTACTTTGGGACACAATATGTCATATTCCAAAACTACAGAGCATCTTTATGAGGTGGATAGATCTGGAGCAGAGAATCAATGTCAGAGGTGACAAACTCTTCTATGTAAACTCCTAGCTCGATCCTGAATACTGAAAAAGAAAAATCATGGGGCCTGCCACCGACGAAAAAGAAAAGACAGTAAATTCCCATCTCAAATGTGGCCAGAAACTCCAAAAAAACTCCTATAAGGTCTCCTCACAGACCTCAATAATGAAGTCAATGTGCGACTTCGCTAGGAGGTCTAAGAAAATGGAAGTTATATTCATCCTGGCTAGAATGCACATATCTTTTGTTTTTTTGGTGCACATAGTCTATGCCTGCAACTTGATAAGAGTGATTCGGTGTTTCGGGTTAATGAAACAGAGCACAGAGTGCAGGTGCAGTTTTTCATCAATCAATATAGAGGTTATGTCAGCCTAAGGAGTAGGGGAAATAATGGCTACATGTGGTGTAGAAGTGTCAACAGGTGCAACATGGGGACGTTTGTCACCTGGATGTTCTCTTGATTCTGAGGATGAGGATTTTGAGGAGGTGGAGGAGGTAGAGAAAGGTTGGGGTCATTCTGTGCATGCCATGAAGGAAGAGGAAATGTGTGTCGGTGGGTTGAACACACGAGGGAGGAGAGGTGTGAGGGAAGGGTGTTCATGCATGAGTTGGGAGAGGGAAAGATTGGGGTAGAAGTGGGGAAGAGAGGGATGCGAGGGGTTGTAAGGGTTTGGGGTGATGGAGAGGGGGAAATGTGGGAGAAGGGTGTAGTAGACTGGGAGAGGGGGTGGGGGGGGGGGTATGGGAGATGAAGGGTCATTTGGGGGGGGGGTTGTATGGGTGATGAACCATGGGTTTGTGACCTGCATTTTTAAAAACATATCCAACCCAATACATTATGTGTACTTATGGGTCATGTCATGTAAGCGTAAAAATAAAAGGGAAATTTGAGAAAAGTAGGTATACAATGTGTACTAACCAGTTTTTTCTTAACTTTGCAATAATTCATTGCCTTAACCTCCAGGACTACCTGAGATTATTCTAAGATGATCCTATTCTATCATAGTCTCAAATTTCCTACCTTAGTTTTCCCCCCCAGTTAGCACTTCCTTTAAAGTTAGGAGCATGAATCCATTGAAACTTAAGTGAATTTGAGGATGATGAAACAAACTTCTTTGAAGGGTTCTTGAAAAATCTTTAATATTTGACCATTTGATTTAAATGTCTATCCAACTTATCCCTGAATTTCAACAGTTCTGTAAGGGAAGACTTGAACTGCTTTGAATGGGCCAGACAAATGATATTTCAGCTTTCCTTGGAATAATTTCAATCTTGAGTTGAATAACGTAACCTTATTACAAGGTATAACGTTATGTATTGTGATTCATTGATCATTCCAATTCTTCATTTTTTCCTTATAAATCCTCACATCTTCATATGTCTCTCTCTTAATCTATTCCAACTTAGTTAATTTAAAAACCCTGGCTTCTCAAACCTTCTCTGAATCCCAATTCACATTCCTTGATTACCCAAAAGGATCGATGATCCAACTCAACTAGGAGATGAAAATGTTTTCCACAAACCAATCTAAATGGGGTGGTGCCTATGGGTGTCTTGTATGCTATTTGATATGCCCATAGTGCATCGAACAACATGTGACTCTAATAACTTCTTCTTGTATTTATAGTCTTTTACAAAAAAAATTTTACCTCTCTATTTGATAGTTCTACTTGACCACTAGATTTTTGGTGGTAGGGATAGTATTGTATCAAATTCCATACCTCTCTATCATTCCTATCACAGCTTGGTTTTTAAAATGTGTTCCCCGATCACTAATGAGTAATCTCATGAATCCAAATCATGCAAACAAATTTTTCCTTAGAGAGTACATGGCAACTTCTGCCATGCCATGCGTTGTAGCTTCAGCTTCAGGCCATTTTGAAACATAGTCAACCGCAACCATAATGTAGGTTTTTCCATGTGAAGTGGGAAATGGTCCCATGAAGTCGATTCCCCAAACATAAAAGACTTCAAATTATATAATGGGGTTTTTTGGAATATCATTACTCTTTCTCATATTCTCGGTCTGATCCTATCTATCACATCATTGGAAAATTACCCTCACATCTTGGTGCAATGTGGGCCATAAAAATCCACTTTTATGTTTTTTTACACTGTATGCCTGGGTACATGATTTCTTCTAGTTTGTGATGAATGACATATATTAATTACATTGTGGGTTTATTTTTTCAGGATGCAGTGTCTTAATAATCCATCTGCACAATGATTGAATAACAGATGAGCATCCCAATAGTAATACTTTGCATCTGACAAAAATATTTTTTGTTGCTGGTAAGAGAGGTCTTGATGTATGAATCCCATGGTAATATAATTGGACATATCTAAGAACCATGGTTGAGGCTTAATAATAAATAGAGTTTCATTAGAAAATTCCACTTTTATGTTAGTCTCTTCATCTTCTTTAATGATGGGTAGAGGAATTCTTGATAAATGGTCTATAATAACATTTTACATCACTTTTTTATCCTTGATTAAAATGTTTAATTCATATAGTAGGAAGATACAATGAACAAAACAAGGTATTTAATCTGTTTTGTTGAATAGGTACCTGAGGGCATCATGATCTGTGTGTAAAATTACTTTGGATTGAACAATATAAGAACAGAAGTTCTCAAAATAATATAAAATGACTAAGAGATCTTTGTCTGTAGTCATGTAGTTGACCTAATCTTCATTCAATGTGTTACTATCATAATAAATGGGACAGAAGATGTTGAAAATTTATTGTCTTAGTAAAACACCTATAGCAAGGTCATTGGAAGCACACATTAACTCAAATTATTTCGCTCAATTTGTGGAATTATAACTAGTGATGCTATTAGTCTTATATTTAGTATTTTGAAAGATTTTCTATAGTAATTATTGAATTCAATAGGAAAATCATTGGATAATATAAATTTCATTGGATGGGAGACTTTAGAAAAATCTATCACAAATCATCAATAAAATCTATCATGGCCCAAAAAACTTTTGATTCCCTTAACGATTGAGGGTTATGGTAGATCATTGATAACCTTGATTTTAGTTGGATAAACTTCATTTAATTCCTTGAAATTTTTTTGGCCAAGGAATATTACTTCTTATAACATAAAATGGAATTCATCCTGATTCTGTACCAGGTATTTTTCCTCACAATGATAGAGAACTAATTTGAGGTTTCTTAAACATACATCAAATAATATCCCATAGATTAAGAAATCGTCCCTGAAGATTTTTGAGGAATTATTCATCCTTGTCATGGATGATATGTTTCATACATATATAGAATGTTTCTGGAGCATTGTACATTCTGAATTACATTCTTCTCTAAGATAATGTTCCAAATGGGCAAGTAAATGTGGTTTTTTGGTAATCAGTGGGGTCAAATGCAATTTGATTATATCTTGAATATCCATCCAGGAAAAAGTATAATTCAAGCCCCTCCAGTCTTTCTATAGTTTGATGCACAAAGGGTAAGGTAAAATGATCCCTTCTAGTTGAAAAATTCAAGCATATGTAATCCATGAAAAATCTCCATCTAGTGATGGTTCATGTTGAAATTAGTTCGTTTTCATCAGTTCTTTCTACCAAGATTCCTCCTTTTTTGTCCCAACATGGAGGGGACTCACCCATTCACTATCTGAGATATGAAAAAATTATTCCTGCACCCATGAGCTTTAGAAATTCATTTTTAACAACTTATATCATTGGTGGTGTGATCCGCCTTTGAGGTTGTCATTTCATCTTTGTATTCTCCTCGATTATGATTCTCTGAGTGCATTCAGTAGGGTTAGTGTCACGAACCAGGCTGGGTCGCTATTCGACCCGGCGCCCGACCTGGTCCGTGACATGGCCCGAAGGGCGTTACCAATCCCCACGGGCTGGCACAAGTGCCTGGGTATCAAGACTAACCTATGGGAATGGTTTACCAGAAATAGTATACACAAACATTAACAAGATAATAAAAATGAAAATAGGAATCGACAACCAAACAGACTATTAAACTGAAATCAAATTTAAAGGTATAAAACTATAACCAACGTCCAAAAATAAACCTCAACAAAAGAGACTAAAACTCTAAATCAAACCTCCAAGTGACAAGAGTGGTGTAGCATCCGCACGCCACAACACCAACCTGCACAAGAAGACCATCAACGACCAAAACCACCATCGCTGAGCACAACTCACAACCTGGAATACATAAGAAACAAGGTCTATATACACCCGAAGGTGTATACAGGGTGTGAGCGAAAGGCCCAATAGGACGTCACCCAATAGAAAGGTTCCATGACACCACATCAAAAAGATAATTTAATGTGCTTATTAAAAATTATACTTTCAAAATGTTTTTAAAGAAAACATTTACAAGGTAAAAAAAACACAAATAGAACCCATTTCACAAACACGATTTGAAAGGGAAAGAGAAAAATTCATCAAGGTCATACATACACAAACTCATACACACACACACACATACTCACACACACACACATACAAGTGGTCCTCCATATGTCGATGGAAGGCACCATGACATGGATGGTAGAGTACTATGGGTAAATCCCCTAAGGATCATCTAGTTCGAGTGGGACCCCAGAACCTCGTGTCTCGGTGAAACGTGGCTTAGAAACCATGAACCTCATAAACATGGCTTAGAAGACCACGAACCTCAAAAAACGTGGCTTAGAAGGCCACGACCCTCAGTCATCATATGTTTAGTTAGTGTTTCAATCGTCAATCCAGCTAAGTTAAACAATGACGATACCTATCCGGCTAATTAGCGCACTAGTTCTAGTCTGCCCTCCTAGATACCCATGGTTTTCCATTTTGCTCAAACATGTTTCACATTTACATGACAAATCACTTTCACATTTTACAAACCAAACATGAAATTACACAAAAAAGTCACCACTTGCATACCAAAGCACTATTTCAAAGACACACGCACACCAAGGACATGTCTCATTTTATAAAAATACACCATTTTAAAAATGAACACGTATTCAACTCCTTAAAAATATCATTTTCATGTCATATAAATGCACCAAAGAATCATTTGATCTATTAATGGAAACATTTCAAGAAAAACCAAGAAGACTTTACACCAAAAACCACTTGATTCTATATAGAGGCGTCACTTTAAAACTTGATACACGAGGTAACCATATCAAAACTTGTTTTCCATTGTTCAAACAATTTTGCATTTCAATTTAAAAAGTACACAATAAGGAAAACACACCAAAAATGATTCATTTTACTTTGAAAATGTCTATTTAAATACCCAAACACCTAAAGTGACCTGAAAACACCTTTCACACCTACCAAAAAACCCGAAAAAACCTTTCAACCATGTTTCACACTCAAAACGCCACTTAAATAAAACATTCTTCAATTTATAAAACATATCGCATGCAAAAGAAACCATTACAAAATCAATTTCACAAAGTAACCCTTCTAAAACCTCATTGGCACTCCATAAACAATTATTAAACACTTATAAAATTTACTACAATAGGGTCGAAATGAAAAAGAACACAACCATTTCTAAAGAGAGTTCAATTTTCATTGCGTACGCATGTCAAAGAATTTTTAAAACGCATTTCGCACAACTTATTAAACACGACCAATCATTTATACAACACACACATATGAACAACAAAAACATACTATTTCGGAAACCCAATTTTCATCAAACGAGCATGCCAAAACATTATAAACATAGATCGCACCATGAAAATAAATCATAGAACATATTAAATTTAACTAAACAAACAAATTAAATTATTTAAACGATGAAAAGGCATGGAACCACCTACCTCGAGTGTCGAAGACTTCCAAACCTTGGTACAGAACTCCAATTGCGTGCAATTCGCACCACGTAAATCTTAAATTAAACCCTAAAACATGAATTGAAAACAAATAAAATCAAAAAAGAAAGCTAAAACCAACACCCTAAATTCTAGAAACACCAAAACCACAACCGAGCATGACCTAAACCCTAGAAAGAAGAAGGATGGAATTACTCGGGTGGTCCGCACTTGAGGCGAAGGGGGTGAAAGGGTGATGCAATGGTTTGGGAGGTCGGGAGATGCATATCCAAGGGTTAGACGAGGCATAAAAGATCCCAATGGAGGTGTGTCGTGCTGAAAACTGGCCGGAAGGAAGAGGCGGCGCAGCTCGGGTAGCCGATTTCCATGGGGTGCGACGTGAGCTGGCCGAAAGGAGGGCTGCGGCCGGTCCGACGAGCGGGGTGCATGACATCGGTGTGGGTCGAGAAGGGAAAGGGGGCAGCGGTGGATTGGAGGGCACGACGACTGATGACCGGACGAGAGTGCAAGGGGGGTTTTTGGCGGGATTCCAAAATGGAATCAGGAGGGTGCGCTGAAGGGGTGAGCACTTGGGGGGGCGGCCGCGCGATAGGTCGGGGAAGGGAAGGGGGGTGACGCGATGGGAAATGGAGGAAAGAAAAAAAAACAATGCAACCTAGCTCCAAAAAGGAAAAAAAACAACAAAAAGAAAAAGAAAATAATTAAAAGAAATTAATAGTAATAATAATAAAATTAACAAAACAATAACAATAATAATAATAATAATCTCAAATAATAATAATATTATTACCATCAAAACAATTAATTTTAATTTGTATCCCAATCTTGTTATTTTATATTAATTTTATTTTATGACTCATTAAATTTTATTTCTTCATTGTTAATTCATTTCATTTAAGTAGTTGCACATCAGAAGGTGAGCGGGGAACCGAGCGAGGTCACGCGGTGACCCGAGCGAAGTTGCGCAGCTTCGACCGTCCCCTGCCCATGCGTCGGACGCCGCCAAGCCCAAAATATTCCTTTATCTACAAAACGTAAAATTGAACGTCGGGCAGGTTACACGGCGGTGCTGGCGAAGTCACTAGGCATCGCAATTATATTTCGCACGTGCGTCGCACGTTGTCAAGCCCTAAGGAGTTGGGTGAGGTCGCGTGCCAAATCCGAAACAAGTATTTCTTTAAATAATAACCCAAAAGTTTTAAGTCGGATTCAATTTGAACTACCCAATTCCTTGAAAATTTATAAAATAATTTATTTAAAGACAACGGGTGTGACAATTCTCCCCACCATAATGCTTTCCACCCCCGGAAAGCCACAACTAAGGCTGAACCCCAAAGTAGAAACTGATATCCAACTAAGATTCAAATAGGACCCCCAAAAACACCAAGAAAAGAGAGTCAAAAGCATTGTGCTCAGAGAAAGTGACTCAAATACAACATCAAGAAATGAGTAAAAAAAGACTTTCCGATATGTTTTGCCCGCCCCAAAGAACTAGAATGCCTCCAGTTGACTGATCAAGGAAAGCGACTCTCGCACCCACGAAAACGAACTTGAAAAGCTGATACATCTCAAGCATTATTAAACCGAAACCACACAATTTGGCTAGAATGAACAAACAAGGTCAAAACACATCCACAGAACACTCTTATCACTTATCACCAAGCCATATTTAAAAACAGAAGCAAAAGATCAACATGGGGAGGCCCGAGGGGCTCCCCACCATTATGAACTCATTGACGCTCGAAAGGAGACTGGAAAACCGACATGGGGAGGTTCGAGCGGACTCCCTGCCATTAAATAAAAGGCCAGCAATGATTTATTCTAGAGACATTTGTGCTAGACCCAATGTGGGTCTCCCCAACATTAAGAACCAACCAACGCCCAAGGAGAGACTAGAAAACCAACATGGGGAGGTCCGAGCGGACTCCCCACCATTAAGGAAAGGCCAACACCGATTTATTCCAGAGACCTTTGTGTGAGACCCGTCGTGGGTCTTGCCACCATTAGAACTAACAGAGGATAAAAAACTTTAGAAATTTTCCGACGGGGACCAAGCACCCCACCACCAGGGGCAGGAGGGTCGGGGCTAACTACCGGGCATCAAAACCATGGCCGTAGACAGACCAAAGTTTCCAAATCCCTGGATGAACATTATTCAAATATGAAACTGATTTACCCAAAAAAACCTATAAGGAAACTAAAGCAATTACATCCAGTGGAAAGCGACCCCCAAGAATCTAAGGCAACGAGACGACCACGTCTTCACATGGTCACGAAAACCTTCTGCAACCAGATGACTCATTCAGAGCGGAACAACCACAAAAACAGTTTAAACTGCTTCTACTTTCAACATCGATGACAGAGATGAAGTCGGGTCCCGTACACTCTTGGGGTTCCTGACCACGTGCCAGCTTCACTCTGAGGCCTATGGCTAGATCCCTGATGTTTGAAGCATCTTCTGCCTCGCAGTCAGGCATGGAAGACTCCCAAACAGAGCTTCTCCTTTTGGTGTCACATGCAACCACACTGCAACCGAGACCACACCAGCAAACACAACACATTACGACATTCAACTGATCATACACGGAATATTCACCATCACAAGAGCTGAAATGGTGCATGCTCATCACCCTTTGTCGCACTGAATGGGAACACGACACCACAAAACATCACCGGGCATGATCATTGTTGTCAAGAGAAACATTACGCTGAGAAAGACTTTAAACCACATCTTGAACAACACGTGATTCCTACAAACGACCATAGTATCCCCCATGTGACTGGGTCTACCACACTAGTGGCCTAACGTAGACTCTTTCTTAAACAAAACCAATGAAGGACCAAAGGTCATTTCAAATAGTGGCCTGCACTGACCACTCTAGGCTGCTTCCACCTTTCCCCACTAGAATCTCCTTCACTGTTTCCAGGGGAACCTTCAAACACGACAGTGTCAAACTTCATACTCGAAAAGTCAGACACTCCAAATACCAAAACTCCCTTCAACTCCCATCACATCTGTCATCCCGCTGCGAGAGAATCTTCTTAGTTGTAAAAAAGAGAGGTGGGTTTAATTCTAGAATTCAAGAAGAGATTCCTCGGATCAACTGGAGGGTCGGCCAACAGTGATTTTCCTGTGGCCACACTTCAATAACATGACAACGCTTTACTAGGGGGCATACACTCATTAAGAAATAAAACCATAGACCCAACCAAACTGGTCCAATGGTCAAGACATACCACATGTAAACACCAAACGTGTAGGGGAAACCACTGCAAGGGCTCCCCAATGTACTCTTCAAAAGAATTTATTAACCACACGCTTCCACGCCATCTTACAAATAAGAATTTAAACTCAATACAGAAATCAGTCAAAAGGATTCTCTGCTCAAAATGCCTCATGTCCAACCTTTCAAAAATACAAGTACACACCACACAGTCGCCGGTTATTTAAAAACACCCAATTTTCCTTTAACAAAACATTTTGAAAATAAGCAAAGCCAGTGGGTTGCACAAACACCCATGGCGTCCCATTGGCCTCACACATGAATGTCCTCGTGCCGCACCAGAACCCACCTCATATCCATCCAGGAACTCATCCGCTCATTCCATTAACCCTTTCTCTTTCCATATACACTCATGCATGTGGTTTCCCATGAGAACACCAAGGATCAAAACCAGACCTTTCCATTTTTCAAAACCAAAACATCCCACCCACACTTTTCAAACCTCACATGCCATTTCATTTTTTAAAGAACTTCATTTGAAAACATTGTCCAAGACCAAAACATTTTTACTTAAAAAAAAATTTCCACGAATCCAAGAAAAATAGATGAGAAACAATGCAGGAGGAAACTAGTGTCAGCGGGTGATTGGAGCATATGGTCGGTGGCCATAAGCCAATCACACCATTGGCCATGGAGAGTATTTTAGGATAGTGTCCACGACTCCACAAGGCTTTCTAGACCCTACGATCTCACTAAGACCACTGACCTTACTCCCTTTTTATTTCCCTTAGACATGATTAACCGCGAGGACCAAAAACTCGGACAAACCCCAACATACATTAGTAACATGAGTCCTGCTAGGAGGTGTGCAGGCCATGCACCTTACTCATAGCCAGGATGTTGAGTCCCGAAAAAATTAACTCAAGTCTACTGTGACTCTATCCCAAAAGAAAACGACCCAAGAGAGAAAACCTTTCCCTTTGATACCATTTTGTCACGAACCAGGTCTGGTCGCCATCTGACCCGGCGCCCGACCCGGTCCACGACATGGCCCGAAGGGCATTCCCGATCCCCACGGGCTGGCACAAGTGCCCGGGTATCAAGAGTAACATGTGGGAACAGTTTACCCGAAACAGTATACACAAACACTAATAAGATAATAAAAATTAAACTAGGAATCGACAACAAAACAGGCCATTAAACTAAAATCAAATTTAAAGGTTTACAACTAGAACCAACGTCCAAAAATAGATGACAACAAAAGAGACTAAAACTCTAACTCAAACCTCCAAGCGACAAGAGTGGTGTAGCATCATCACTCCACAACACCAACCTGCACGAGAAGACCATCAATGACCAAAACCACCACCGCTGAGCACGACACACAACCTGGAATACATAAGAAACAAGGTCTACATACACCCAAAGGTGTATGCAGGGTATGAGCGAAAGGCCTAGTAGGACGTCACCCAATATAAAGGTCCAATTCCACAACATCAAAAAGATAATTTAATGTTATTATTAAAAATTATACTTTCAAAATGTTTTTAAAGAAAACATTTACAAGCTAAAAACTAAAAAAAACACTAATAGAACCCATTTCAGAAACACGATTTGAAAGGGAAAGAGAAAAATTCATCAAGGGCATACATACACAAACTCTCTCTCTCTCTCTCTCTCACACACACACACATACTCACACAAACACATACAAGTGGTCCTCCATATGACGACGGAAGGCACCACGACATGGACGGTAGAGCACTATGGGTAAATCCCCTAAGGATCATCTAGCTCGAGTGGGACCCTAAAACCTCATGTCTCGGTGAAACGTGGCTTAGAAACCACGACCCTCAGAAACGTGGCTTAAAAGACCATGAACCTCAGAAAATGTGGCTTAGAAATCCATGAGCCTCAGTCATTATATGTTTAGTTAGTGTTGCAATCATCAATCTAGCTAAGTGAAACAGGGACGATACCCATTCGGCTCACTAGCGCACTAGTTCTAGTCCCCCCACCTAGATACTCAGGGTTTTCCCTTGTGCTCAAACATGTTCCACATTCACATAACACATCACTTTCACATTTTACAAACCAAACATGACATTACACAAAAAGGCACCACTTGCATACCAAAGCACTATTTCAACGACACACACACACCAAGGACATGTCTCATTTTATAAAAATACACCATTTTAAAAATAAACGTGTATTCAACTCCTTCAAAATACCATTTTCACATCATTTAAATGCACCAAAGAATCATTTGAGCTATTAATGAAAACATTTCAAGAAAAACCAAGAAGACTTTACACCCAAAACCACTTTATTCTATATAGAGGCATCACTTTAAAACTTGATACACGAGGTAACCATATCAAAACTTGTTTTCCATTGTTCAAATAATTCTGCATTTCAATTTCAAAAGTACACAACAAGGAAAAAACACCAAAAGTGATTCATTTTAATTTGAAAATGTATATTTAAATACGCAAACACATAATGTGACACGAAAACACCTTTCGCACCTACCAAACAACCCTCAAAAACCATTCAACCATGTTTCACACTCAAAATACCACTTAAATAAACAATTCTTTAATTTATAAAACATATTGCATACAAAATAAACCATTAAAAAATCAATTTCACAAATTAACCCTTCTAAAACCTTATTGGAACTGCATAAACAATTATTAAACACTTCTAAAATTTACCACAATAGGATCGAAATGAAAAATAACAAAACCATTTCTAAAGAGAGTGCAATTTTCATCACGCACGCATGTCAAAAAATTTTTAAAATGCATTTCGCACAACTTATTAAACACGAACAATCATTTATAAAACACAGACATATGAACAAAAAAAATACTATTTCAGAAACCCAATTTTCATCAAACGAGCATGCCAAAACGTTATAAACATAGATCACACCATGAAAATAAATCACAGAACATATTAAATTTAACTAAACAAACAAATTAAATTATCTAAATGATGCAAAGGCATGAACCCACCTACCTTGGGCGTCGAAGACATCCAAACCTTGGTGCGGAACTCCAATCACTTGCATTTTGTACCACATAAATCTTAAATTAAACCCTAAAACATGAATTGAAAACAAAAAAAATCAAATACGAAAGCTAATACCAACACCCTAAAATCCGGAAACACCAAAACCACAACCGAGCATGACCTAAAACCTAGAAAGAAGAAGGAGGTAGTTACCCGGGTGGTCCGCACTTGAGGCGAAGGTGGCGGAAGGGCGCTGCAATGGTTCAGGAGGTCAGGCGATGCATATCCAACGGCTGGATGAGGCATAAAAGAGGCCAAAGGAGGTGTGTCGTGCCGAAAAACTGGCCAAAAGTAGGAGGCGGCGTAGCTCGGGTAGCCGGTTTCCATGGGGTGCGACGCGAGCTGTCCTGGAGGAGGGCTACGGACGGTCCGATGAGCAGGGCACGTGACAGTGGTGCAGGCCGGGAAGGGAAAGAGGGCGGCGGTGGATCGGAGGGCGCGACGTCTGATGACTGGAAGAGAGTGCAGGGGGTTTCCGGTGGGATTCCAAAATAAAATCACAAGGGTGCTCCGAAGGGGTGAGCACCTGGGGGGAAACCGCATGATAGTTCGGGGAAGGGAAGGGGGTTCCATGATGGAAAACAGAGGAAAGAAAAAAAATGCAACCCTAGCTCCAAAAAGAAAACAAAAACAACAAAAAGAAAAAGAAAATAAATAAAAGAAATTAATAGTAATAATAATAAAATTAACAAAACAATAATAATAATAATAATAATAATAATAATCTCAAATAATAATAATATTATTACCATAAAAACAATTAATTTTAATTTGCATCCAACTCCTATTATTTTATATTAATTTTATTTTACGACTCTTTAAATTTTATTTCTTCATTGTTAATTCATTTCATTTAAGTAGTTGCACATCGGTAGGCGAGCGGGAAACCGAGCGAGGTCACGCGGTGACCCAAGTGAAGTTGCACGGCTTCGACCGTCCCCTGCCCATGCGTCAGACGCCGCCAAGCCCAAAATATTCCTTTATCTGCAAAACGTAAAATTGAACATTGGGCAGGTCACACAGCGGCACTGGCGAAGTCACTAGGCTTCCCAATTATATTTCGCACGTGCATCGCACGTTGTCAAGCCCTGAGGAGTCGGGTGAAGTCACGTGCCAAATCCGAAACAAGTATTTCTTTAAATAATAACCCAAAAGTTTTAAGTTGGCTTCAACTTTAACAACCCAATTCCTTGAAAATTTATAAAATAATTTATTTAAAGACAACGGGTGTGACAGTTAGTCCCTTTAATGTATGCCACTCCGTAGAAAATTGATTTCTTTTGTATTTTCAAAACATCAACCAATTTATCTTTCTCCTCCTTGATCAGTTCTATGTTAATAATGATTGGAATAGAGGATGAGAATCCTATGTATGAGTACATTAGTGTACTAGGTAGAGGTTTCAGTTTTATCTAAGGTGGATGAATGATGGAGGGTATAAAGGGTGGAATGGTGTCCCTTATGAGTGGTTCATTGAATCTTACTTCTTCAAAATCATACTCTTCTTCCATATATAAGATTGAATCTTTTATTTCATCCTTAATTGCCATGTAATCATCTACTTTGTGGTTGACAGAGATGGAATTTCAATCCACAATATCATCTGAGTGTTGGGTATCTTTTATCAGGTTGAACACCACCTATTATTCTCTAACTCTAAAGATCATACCTCATTGATTTACATCTATCAATGAATTTCCTATGGCTAGGAATTGTCTTCCAAGTATTGTAGGGGTGTCACCTTATTCTTCCATGTCCAGGACTAGGAATTCTACTGGAAAGATGAATTTTCCAAATTTAACCAAAATATATTTGAGAATGCCTCTAGGGTACTTCATTGACTGGTCAGCTACATGTAGTGATAATATAGTATTTTTGAGTTCTTGGAGTTCAAACTTATGGAAAATTCTCATCAACATTAAATTGATGCTTTCTCCAAGATCATATAGAGCTCTTCCAAACATGCATTCTCCTATAGAACAAGGAATTGAGAAGCTACTATAATCTCTCACCTTTGGGAGAATTTCTACTGCATGACAGCCGATCATTCCTCGTTTAAGGTGATGAACCCAATATCTTTTATTTTTTTTATTGGATAGTATATCCATGAGAAGTTTTTCAAAAATTAGGTTCTACGCAATGACTTCTACAAATGGTATGCTGAAATGAAGTTTCTTGAAAATCTCCCAAAATTTTTTGTATAGTTCCTCCTGTCTTCATTTTTTAGATATCTATGGAAAGGGAAGATGTGGTTTTATGGATGTGGGAAACATAAAATTGTTCCTTTTTTTATTCATGATTTTGGTTATTATTTGATAGTACTTATTCTTGAGGTGAGGTGGGAACATATTTATCAACTTTTTCATATGATACTAGTTTCTTCTTAGGCTCTTCCTATTTACTTTCATCTTTTCCACTTGGCTATTGAAATTATAAAACTTTACCACTTCTTAGTACTAACATCTTGGATTCCTCTCTTAGGTACATATCTATGTTACCAGGTATAATACCTATTAATCTATCCCACAAGGTATTTTAGATTTGACCCATTTGAATCTCAAGATTCCATAAAATAGATCTTTGGTTCTGCATTTTTATTTTTAGAGTTTTCATTCTTTGGTTTTATTTTTGAACAAAATTAGCCATGAGATTTTCTTTGATACTTTGAGGTGGTTAATGTGGTTGTTTCGGTCTTGGTCGAGGTGTCTGAAATTTTTGTTGAGGTATTAGTTGGAGGGATATTATTGGTAGATATTTTTTTGCAATTGTTGCTATTTTCTGGGAACATGGTTCATTGGTGGATACCCTGGTGGTCCTTGATTGCAGAATTGTGCCTGACCACTTCGTGGTTGATAATATCCTTGAATTTTCTAAGGTTTCTATTGAGCAGGCCTCTGTTGGTAATGTTTCATGTATTAGAATGGATGGTTCTATTGATTGTACTTAACACAGTTAAAATATTATTAGTATTCATATCATGACTTGCAATATTGATAAATTCGTGGTCCCCCACACATCTTGTATGATTTAATTTCTATTACAAGGGAAGGAGGGGGTTGAGTCTGAGACTATGTAGCTGGAATCTAAAAATATTCAAGCTTCTTTATGAGTCACTCCACTTTCACTACTAGTATGGTGATCTATTCTACCTGGTGTATTCCATGATGTGGTGGACCACGATCACCTTTCCACAAGCTGAAATTGTGAGAGACTTCATCTAGTACAACTCATCCTATTTCAAGGGTTTTAAACATCATCCTTACATTAGAGGCAACATTGACAATAGTTCATGTCGTTGGATGGAGTCCTTGATAAGATGTCACAATTGAATCCATGTTTAAAGTCTATGATGTTTAATCTTCCTCATAATCTCCATAAATCGATCCCACAGTTCCCATATTGATTCTCTATCTACTGGAGAAATTTTTTGATTATCATGTAGAGCTTCCAGGTCCAGATTGGTGGGAAATACATGTCTAAATATTTCTTGGAAAGATTGTACCATGTTGTTATTGACTTAGGAACTAGGATTTTGAGTCAGTCCTTAGCTCTATCTCTTAGTGAGAATGGGAAGATGTATAGTCTTATAGAATCTGAAGAGACTCCCTGGTTGAGAAATGTATAACAAACTTCCAGGAAGTTGGGAATGTGTCCATGTGGGTCTTCACTCTAGAGACCACTGAATAGTCAAATATTCTAGATCATGTGAATGAGTCCAGGTATTGTTTCGATGGTGTGGGAATGAATTGGGGAACACACAATGCTTGGTGTTGCACTATGTACTGGTAGAAATACATAATCCATGATTGTCTTTTAGAGATGCTTCTGTTGTTCTCACAGAATTATCTGATGGGGGTTTGGAGGGTGGGGTCCAGAATGATTGTGCTACTCAACCATTGTTGACCAGAAATGTGCACATAAATACCTTTTTATCTTTGGATCAAAGGCCAAGGGTTCTTCTGAATCAATGTTTCTTGAATGAGTCAAGAGACCTTGGTACATGTAAAGTCTTGGAAAACAGAGATGAAAGGGCATATTTGAATGAAATGAAAGAAAAGGGGTGATGGAAAGTTAATCCTAGATCTTAGACTAATGTTCTTTAAAACAAACAACGTTTATCCCTAACGATGGTTTAATAATTTGGTCATGCCGACACACATCATTGGGTTCATATGTGCAGTGGTCAAATTAGAATTGTGTGTCCCAAACTTTACTAACTACAAGGGATTAGTATAATAGAAGGTTAGGGTCATACCCATGAGGTGGATGCTATTTTGAAGGGGGGTCACTGGATTGAGACTATTATAATATCCCTTTCAAGTTACCTTGGTCTTTGGCAATTTTACTAAATTTCTAGTTGGGAATGATTTCATCTTATTAAGAAGGGGTCAGGATCAACTTTTCATATCGAGATAAAGGATGACCTTTATACTAATATTGGTAGGTTCATAAGGCTTAGGCTGTGAAGAAAATGGTGGTCGCTAGTTTGATTTTGGTCAAGTAAAATACTTGTACCTGGGATATAACAATTTCATGATCAGGAGATAGTAATATCCAAAGTTCATTAATTTTGGATTCTTTGGTAGAATGTATCATAGTATAGTGATCCTAGCCTGATCTACTTTAATCCGTACGAGGTCGTTCGTTTAAATTTCCTGTGGTCAGGGATGATCACACGAATGGGGTAGAATTTGGTTTTCTATCCTGATTACTAATCCATTAGGTTTTCAAATATTATAATTAATGATTAATTAAGAATTCGGATATATCTACTATTTATCCCTACCCCTAATAGGTTTAGATATTCATAGTGGATGGAAATGTTATTAAATAAATAAAGAAAATCATTCTTGCCATGCTATTTGAATTTATGTTAATAAAAATCGTGCAGGGGTTTAGAATTTAAAAGGTAATGAAAACAAGAATGCAATTGGTTTTGAAAAAGATAAATCAAAACATTAATAAATCACTTACATGAGATAAGAAATGGAAATTAATGTCACATGTGATGTTGGAAATTGATGATGAATGACAAGAATCGATGTAGTGGAAATTTGAATGTGTTGAAGGAAACATATCCACAACTCTTGAATTGAATTAAAATGTAAATAAATGATGAAATTTGAGTTTTAAGGAGAATAGGTTTGATGGAACTTGAAAGGGATGAAATACAGAGAAGAATCTCATCTGGAATCATTATGAAATGCTCTACCACAACCCTATATATAGAGCTGAATTTAGTCATGGCGTGTACTATAGGTACACATTGTGTATCACTAATACAGATACATTTACATAGATTTTGGATCTCCCACATACCTCACTCATATCTTGTGGATTTATGAAGTTTGAATGACTACACATCATGTACTAAGTGTTCAAGACATGTACTGATATCCAGATGTTACTCCACATGAATTTCTCATGGATTTCTCACTCAACTGTCTTGTCTAGAATCACGTCATGTAAAATTCCTACAAAACATGTACTGGATATTTCTTCTACTGTCTTCATAGCTTGGTCATGGGTTCTCTCATGACTTGGGCTTTCTGTGAACTACCAGTACACGATGTGTGTGGATAGGTCACGATGTGCACTGCCTAAAATCTACATTTTTCTGTATTTATTCATTGGATTATTGTGAAGCCTTATTCCTGTAAAATTGATCATATACTAGGTTCATCATCGATTAAATCAATGAAAATAAATAAAAAATGATAGTAAAAGTGTATATAAATTTGTCTTATCATTCAGACACACTTCATTAGAAACCATTTAAAATCCAAGTTTCTTAAACCTAAATGACCATAACCCTATAAAATTATCTATAAAATCCACATGGTTTCCTCTAAATCAAGTTCCATTCATGAACCTCTACCATACACTATTGAAAAAAACATAAAATTCCTTGTGGTTTAGTGTGATGCATGGTTTGTCCCAAAATATTCACTCTAAACTATACAACTTGGTGAAAAATCTTATGAAAACTCAAACTTATACTTTAATCTCATGAGATTTATTAGATAACTCAATCCACCTCCTATTCCTCAAATATCACTTGAAACACTTTAAAAAGATGCTCAAACTCTCTAAACTCTAATTTTTCTTACCAAAAATGGTAGTGTCTGATGATTAATTATGGGGGGTTGAATATGGTCGCACAATATTTCACTTTAGGATATGATTTTCATTTTACGTCCACTTTTTGGTAGTTTCTAAAGGGGTATTTTTCACAGAATTTAAAACACACAATGGTTCTCATATCCATGAAGTAGTCCTACTTTCCAAAGGTAGGGGATTGTTGTGGGATTTTACCAATGAAATTAAGGAACTCGCGTTGGTTGAGAGGATGGGAGGTCAGGCCCATAAAACTATTTTGGGTGGAGTTTTTACCTACTATAGGAATCTATTATATATTGAAGTTATATTCAGTAATCATTTATAAACATTAAAATAAAACTGGTGAACCTTCACATTTGCAATCTGTCACTTATACATACATGAGTAACCAAATATATGTATCATGTTTTTTCATAAATTGAAGAATTTATATGTTATAAAGTTATAAAATGAGAGATCCTCATATATATATGAGTTTCTCCAAATAATTTTTACTTGATAATTATTTATTTAAAGGATCATGGTTTAAAGCCTCATGATTGGGTGTTCATGATTTTATATCTATCTAGGTAGTCAGTTAGTGCTTTGATATTTAGATCAGGACCATGAGAGGGGATTCCTAAGTATCCCTGTGAAAAGTAATTATAACCCACATAGTCTGGTGCCACTTAATAGGACACATCTTACCTTTAAGGGTCATGTGACAAGGACAAAACCATGCACATTATTGGCATGTGGCGAGGATTTCTATGAGAAAGGTACCTTTCCAAGGATGGAATGAGACTTATGATGGAGTGGCCCTATTCATGTAGTACCATATAGAATATGTCTCGATGGGAATGAATTGGTGTATCAAGGAATATGGCCCTATGAAGACAAGTCTCATAATTAATCCTAGGATAATGAGGGCGGGATAGAGAGGAATGATGAGGAATATGGCCTTCTAGGATGGGGGATTAATATTATTCGTAATATGACCTAATAAAGAAGGTTATGGATTTAGGATGTTTGGTTTGAATATCCTAGAGGATTCAAACATATCCCATTAATATGGGAATAATATCCCACATATTTCTTAATTGTTGGTGATGACACCAACAAGGAGATCCAAAGGTGTATATTTGATTGTTCTAGTGATATCAGAACCACTAACCTCTAATCTCATGTTTGTATTGCTCAATGTGTGAAACAAGAGGAAGTGGAAGATCTAGAACTTTTTATGATTCCTTTTTTATGTTGGTGGATGATGGATGGGGTATGGAAGGTTGGAGATGTCTCAGAAGAAAGTATAGAGGCTTAATTCAATAGAGATTCCCAATTTTTGGTTTTAGAGAGGTGGATAGAAGGATACAACACTAACCTTTATCAAAGGTAAAAGAATTGGTTCCCCTCACTATTTGAAACTAAAAGTTCCTTTGAACTACCTCCAAGGTTTGGGTCCTCATTACTGAGGGGATGTGAAATGTAAACATCCTGAGGACCTCACCTATAAGATAGGTTAAGTGCTAAACTTATTTTATTGAGGGAATGAAAAGTAGAAGGGAATACACACTAGTACACCCTATTCTCTAATCATGAAATTAAATGGGCCTCAACAAATGTTTTTATTTGGGATCTATTAGATGGGAATCCCGATGAGAGGGACCTATCATTGATGGTATGAGAAAGGGATTGGTTGGTGGTTCACCTAAGTGATACATGGGAAATATATATTTGACTTTGCATAGGTATTACCTTAGTGAATTGAGAGGTAACTCACATTGGTTTTACTTAAGAAAATATGGTGTGTACTTTTCCTAGCTGTTACTTGGGTGAACCTCAGATGATTTCATGGGTGGAGAACAACTTGGGTAACCAAATAGGGGTGAAACCTTATTTGGATGTCCAAGGGTTTCCCCAGGCACACTTGGAAAGCTATAAATCATATTTTTAGACAAGGAAGGGACCTTCACACTAGTATGTTTAGGTTGGGGAAAGAGGATACTCTCTTAAGTTGTGGGTGTTTAGACCATGGAGGAATATTAACCCCTTCAATCTTTCAAATCTATCTTATTTGGTAGGCTTGGGAGAATACATCAGGGTTTGGAGGAATTGAATGAAGGAATTGGGTGAGCATAGATTCGAGCTAACTTCTTTTCATCCATTCATGTCAAATGAGGATGCCAATGATCTTATTTATTAGAAAACCCAAGAACCTTGATGGAGTTGGTTGTCCACACAAGCCCATCATGATGGTGGTCCATGCTGGATGGTATGAAGAGGTAATCTAAATAGTTGAATCATGTAGGTTGGACTTGTGTGAAGTTTCATCACGCAAGTGGGGTCTGCACGAGGTGCTGGTCATACATGCGATGGATGGGAAAAGTCTAGGAATATAATTTTATTTCCTTTGTCTTTCATTTATTTTTAATCTTATTTCATGCTTCAAAGAAAAAGTGAGTTCAAATAAATCTCCCACTCAGGATTGGATCTGATTGGAACAAGGAGGATTTAACCCTGAGGTAGAGAGAAGTTTGAGCTTTAACGAAATCGTCACTCCATGGCTTCTATGTTTTTATAGAGACTCATGTTCAAGTTAGGAAAACATTACTAGTTTTTTATAATGGGATGTAGAAATTATAAGTATATTTCTTAGACTATTTTTATAATTATATCACAAAGAGTGGTTCACTCTAGTATCTCATATAGGTTTTCCACACACATATTCTAGGAACGTATCTCACACAGGGCTTCCATGTCTATAAATAGGGTCACTCAGTGTTGGTTACCCAAGTTTTATTTATGTTCAACTTTTTCACTAACCTGTTTTCTCTCATTGTGAAAGTATTCCATGAAACTCTCAGTGCTTAATCTTGATAGTTATACAATTCCACATGTTCTTTATGCGAAGTAAATTCTATTAGATAATTCCATGAAGTCTATTGGTTGAGTCACCTCTGAAAGGTAGCATGAGTAAGAGACCCATGTGAGATCACTTGATCAAGTGACCTATGTTTGGTACCTTGAGCAAGTGACTTGCATGAGGTCACTGGAGAAAAATACCTATGCAAGGTTGCTTAAGAAATTGAAATTTTCAAGGGATTTCCATTAAAAAAACCTCCAATGTACTTTGGCTTTCACTTTAACACTTATACAAAACTGCATGTTCTATTTTTTGATTTTATTTGGCTGGTCTTGGTTTTAGTTTCCGATGAACAAGATGGTGCATGCATCAAGGACACAATAGACATCATTGGGCTAGATTATTATCCTTTTTGAAACTCCACCTTTCCAAATCTTGAAAATGATATGAAGAAGTTTCCTCCTGAGTACCATGAGAGTGAATAATTTATGATATATGTGCACAAAATCCTGAAGATGTACTTTATACAAGGATGAATTATTATTTCCTACATTCATGGTTCTTAGAGTAAAATAACTTTACCACCACCAAAATTTTATTCATTGGGGAATTTATCAAAAATGGAATGAAACCCTCTATATGTATCATCCACCACAGTACTTTTGCATTAGATTTTAAGCTATATACTTCTGATTCAATTCCACATTACTACACATCTATCTTTTGTGAATATAGGATAGAATAATAAAAGGGTAAAAAGTAATACTTAGACTTCTGTGTTATAGGGGTGTTAAACTGAAGTGGATGTGGTCATTTGGGTGTGCAATAACTATAATGGATTTAACAATGGATTGAAAATGGTCAGCATCTATGAGGCTATCTAGGTGGCCTTGACATGTACATAAAACCATACATATATAATTCTCTAGTTTCATAGATGATAAATCCCATTGAAAAATTCATTCCACTTGACACATAGAGAAGTAAAAATTATTTTTTGGAAATTCTATAAGAACTTATGAGTTACCATTCTCTGAGAGATTCATGATAAGTTCATCCCACTAAAAGAAACAATGAAATATGTTGAAATAATGCATAACTTTTCTCATGAGATACTAAAAATAAATTAGAATTTCATAAAGGAAGACCCTCACTCAAGGGGAGATAGTCATCCTATGTGAAGGATGAATGTTTTCTTTGAACTAAAAGGACAAGGTCTTAGTTATCAAAACCCAATAGGATTCCATTCATTGAAAAATTAGTGAATTCCCAAAAATATTTGGCCTACAATGGAGAAATTCAAATATAATCAATGGGGGTATGTAGTCAAGTATATCATCTCCACTAAAATTTGTCTCATTATCTTTTTAGTGATTTGGTTGAGTATTTACATGTTGTTGGTTCGCGAATCCAATGATGGTGTGAGTATGGGGACATTTTTCGGGGAAGCCAAGTTGGCTGAAGGGATCATGTAGGGTTGGAATCCTTTATTTTATAAAATATCCACCGATACATATTGCATGTGAATATGCGAAATTCAACCTTTTAGATTTTTGGTATATTTTATGTGTTGTGGGGGTGGATTGTGGAACATTTTATCTCTTACACTATGCTGAGTGGGGTCAAGGTTCCTGGAGGATGGTTATAACTGTTTGTTCAAACCATTTTGGGTATCCAACCTTTTTCCATGAAGTATGGTAAATATTTAAAGAATCTGACATATTGGGAGAGTTTAAATTCATCAAATATAGATATCTTCCCACTAGAATATTCACTAACAATGGCCTTGGTGATGAAAACCTGAGGTCATATATGATAGATTTTAGAGATTATGTACTTGTAACATGGATCAACGGTGAGATTATTAATGAATCTTGCACTCCATACAAATTTTCACCCCAATTAAACTATCTCCAACAACCAAGTATTTCACCTCCCATCAATGTTTGATAGGAGAAGAATCCATTGGTAGATTGAAAAATATAAGTCCTTATAGATTTGGAGGTATCCCAAGTGATAATTCAGCTACCTCCATTGGGTGTATCCATTAGGTTGAATTCTAGGAATGCTAATGCTAGAATCTCTTCATACACTCAATGGGTGTTCACAAATAAGAATTACCAGAGTTGATGCTATGAAAAATTCTTTAAGGGGAAAGCATAGTAAAATGGATCAACTTGAGGATAATGATGAAGAACCTAAAAAATCACCCAAATGATCATATATGCGGGCCATGCAGTAGGATATAATTGAAAAGACTGAACCTTTTGAGACAAGATGATTAAGCTATTATCATAATGAGGATATTTAGGCTTAGGTTACTAGGGATAATTTTTGGACATGCAGTTCTAGAAAGATATTGAAGTTAAGGGTTCCTGGTTCCTCATTTCTATTGGCCATGGAATCATTAGATTACATTTTTTCTAAGGTAGTGGAATTATTGAAAGATAAGACCTCTGACATCTAGGAAATGTCGAATTTTCTTTAAGTAGGCCTTTTATATTTATAGAAACTCAATATTAAATTACATATATATTACATCATTTTTTGTAATACCTGACACATTACACAACATAATCTCAAAGACCGTATTAGTTTAATGCCTTTGGAAACATGGAAACGTAAACACTGGTTAAAAAGTGTTCTACATTATCTCACACTAGGTTTTTCATGAAAACCACCCATCCAATACATATCATACATAATACATATCTTCATTACCAATGGAATAGAAACATAAAAATAGGTGATCTCATATGCGTAGTAAGGGTAAAAAAAGGAGATATATAGGCATAAACATGAGATTAAGGGTATGAGAATGTGATCAAATCATTTGAAGACCATACCATTCATATGAAAAATCATAAACATGAATCATTCCATAATGGCTAATAGTTCATAAGGCATGGATCATACAGAAATTAAGAGCATAAGCCATGAAATATTAACAAAGGAGTAAGACATCGAATTGTAGCATACACAAAAAAATGTAAAAAAATTCTCTATAAGTGAAGTCATATTTTTGTAAATTTTCTGAGAACTTAATGGGGGATAAAACATCTAGTTGGTACATACCACCATACCCAGTTATATTCCTTTCTTTTTAAGGTATCTAGTTTCCCCATCTTCCCATAGTTGATTGACTTTCCCCATATTCCCATCATTGTGGGGACTAAAACTTCTAGGAGAGATACACCACCATCCCTAATCATAGTACTTTCATTATAAGGGATCAGGTTTCCCCGTCTTCCAATGTGGGATCAATCCCATCGGCTTGATTCCCATCATTATCACATGAGATATAAACCTTTACCCAATGCATTGGAGGAAGATATAGGTCCCACCCATCTCATAATAAAATCATCCATACATATGACACTAGATAATAAAAAATTCATCATATTATGAACCATATAAATAAATTGGCTTCATAAACAAACTATCAAAACCTATGAAGTGAAATGGGTGTCATAAACATGTAATCATTTATTAACCTATGAAAAAAGATAGGTTTAATAATCATTTAATCAAATAATAACCTATGAAAAGATGTGGGTTTCATAATCATATAATCCATAAAAGAGAAACAGGTTTCATAAATATCATACCATAAAAATAAAAACCCTTAAAATAAAATAATATGAGTAGAACCTTTGGATAATTTCCAATAAAATCATGAGTAACTTCAATTGATTTCATCTTAGATGGAAAATAATTTTAAATATCTTTCAAAAACTTTTCTGAAGGACAATAGCCTTTGTTATTTGAAATAGTATTTTTAAAACATAAAAACTTTTGAAAACCATTTTCATTGAAAATACTTTTAAAACATATAAATAAGGCTTGAAATAATTTTGAAAAACATTTCCCTTTAAAACTTATAAAAGAAGCCTGAAAACATTTTGAAAACAGTTTTAATTAAAAAATATAAAAGAAGATTGATTTTTTTTTGAAAAACGTTTTCATTGAAAACATATAAAATAATCTTAAAAACATTTTTAAAACCATTTTCCTTGAAAATTTATAAAAAAATCTTGAAAACATTTTGAAAACACTTTTATAAAACAAAGTTTTGAAAGAACATAGATTTCAGACTGAAGGGATAGGTAAATTTGTACGTTCTTAATCATATTATGTATGAATGTGTGAAAAAATTGTACCAATACATGAAAATATCATTCATTAATATATAATTAATATTATGAAATAATCTTTAAATCATTTTGAAAACCATTTTATAAAACATAGTTTTGAAAGAACATAGATTTTCGACCAAAGAGAGAGGTAAATTCTTAAGTTCTTAATCATATTATGTAATAATTGGTGAAAAAATGGTACCAATACATGAATATATCATTCATATACATTGTAAAATAAAAATCAAGAGTTAACTTGAGAGATTTCTCATAATATTTTTTCAATGGAAGAATAATCATAGATAATATCGATAAATGATGAGATTGTTTCAATAAAAAATTATCACTTGGTAACTTTGAATTACACTCCCCATGTAAGAAAATGAAATTAAAAGAAAATTAAAATATAATTAAAATTATTATATTATTGATTTATCCTATCAAAGGTACCATATACATCTCATAGAAAAATGTAGGTGTATAACAAGGAATGTGTCCCAAAGAAGGAAAATTGAGACAAAATTAATTTACCGATTTGGTAACTTTTGGAACAAAAACCCCATGAAAGAAGTATCATAAAATTTATATTTAAATACCAATATATTTAAGTACAATAATCATAGAATAAATTTATGGTTTGTATATGCACCCCATATAAGAAATATTATGTGAACATGGTTTGCATCTCACATAAAATAAAAGGAAGACAAGAAAACCCTTAATATTGAGTAACTTTAGAACCATGATACTCATGAAATAATAAAATAAAATAAATTATTTTAATATAATTAAATAAATTATATTAATTATATAACATTTCATAGGGAAGTATATACAACACAAAAAATAAGCGAGCAGTGAATATGACATGTATCTCACGAAAATAAAAAGTGAGGTGAAATTCCCTTACCTTATATCTTAACACTCTTTGTACTCATACAAAACTTTTATATAAAAAATAGAAGTTTATTAAAAATAATTTAAAGAACCATATTATTATATGTAATACCATATATGTGTTTATTATGACTTTATATAACCCTCTTATTAACAATTTGAAGTTATGGTTTCACTTTGGGTAATATCTGCTTAGTTTCTTGCATGTGTCTTAATTTGTTATATTTTTTGTCATCATACTTATATAATTATTTATAGAATGTAATAAATGATATAAATATCATTTATATTCATTATATATGAATTTATTATAATATAGAAAATATGAAAATATGAAATGGAATACACCGTTCATGGTGACGGTAAACCGTACGTATGCATTAATGTTGTTTCGGTTTGTTTTATATTGAAAGAAAGTAAGTAAATGAAATATATATAATAGCATTAAAATAGATTTATTAATTCATATATATCATATAATTTCACTAATATCATTCTTAATACATTCCATTTAGTGTGTGAATGAATCACATTTCTTAGAGGAGTCGATAGTCTACATTCCTCCAAACGAAATTTTAGTATTTATACGAAATAGAAAGCATGAAGGTATGTGTTATATAGTAATTAAAAAATCATAAATAAATAATATTTATCATATATATCATATAAAAATATATTTTTTGTATCATAATTACCAACCATGAGAGGTGGTAAATGAAAAATGAACAACATTGTTTCATGCGGTGGTAGTTCATCGTACAAAATAATGGTAAGTTTGTTACCCATTTGATGGAAATCTGTGTAAGTGTAGGTTGAACCATTATCATAAATAAATATCAGTATATTTGGGATAATGAGGTGTTTATTTATTCATGTAATAAAAAACATTTTAGGTAGTTTAGAAATAAAATAAAGGAAATAAGATTGAAGAATGATATTACCTCTTCTTTGGGTAACTCCTTTTGGTTTGAAGCAAAGTGCTTACTTGGTTGAATTTACTATAAAAGGGAAGATTCAAGGAGGTTGGTAGAGATTTTGGGATGTTAATTGGGAAGATATTGTAAATAAATAAGTTTAATGAGAGGTGTGATGAATGGGGATAGGTGGTAGCCTTTTATAATGGAGGGAGGGGACACACATGACATTTTGGAAAAAAAGTTATGCGTACGCATGTTTTTACATAAAAAATCATAAAAAAGAAAAACAAAAATAATGGAAGTTTTATGGAAGAAATATTTCTATTTCAATGGGTTTTGGAAAAGTGGATAGATCGTTTTGGCCTTTAATTTTAAGGTTTAGTCCCTTGTTAAGCTTTATTTCACTTTAATCGCTGTAATTAATCTTAATCACTTTCAAAAATATTTTTGGTCAAAAAATAAGTTGATATTATTAGACTATAAAATTTACACTTAATAAAACCGTGTATGTGTTTTTTTTTTCAAAATTCATTTCACATAAGTGGTAAAATTATGTTTATTGCTAATCCCAGAAACATGGTAAGAAAGTGAGTTTTTAAAGTGAGAATGTTCAAATGTTTATTAAGATTTTATATCTAAATTCATTATAAAAATGATTCCTCTGACATAAATTGGATTAATATATTTATAATTGATCTATTGTGACTTTGAAGCTAACATAAAATACAATTAAACTATATAAATAAATTATTTGAAAAATATGTTTTGAATTAAAGTTTAGTATTTTTCACTATTCATCAAAAAATGAACTTTCTCTGAAAAAGTACCAAAATTTTACTATAATATAATTTTGAAATTATTATTTAAAAAATGAATTTTATTTAATAAAATTAAATTTCCAAAAGTTTCAAAAATAAATTTTATTTTCATGCACAGAAGGACATAAAAAGTAGTTATTTTAAGAAAAATGAATATTCAAACATATAAAAAATTTACTAAGAATTGTATGTCTTGTTATCAATATTATTTATCTACATAAAACTATTATAAATTATATTTAAAAAATATTTATTATTATTCATATTACTATGTTTAATGGGTATGTCATAACTATCCTGTTTAAATAATTATAATAATAAAATGATGTTTCGTAAAAACTCGGTGTTGCATATAACACAAGCCAAGTTGATGTTGTGTGTAACACAAACTATTATTAGAGTTGAATATAAATAAAATTTGACCTAGTGTAGCATACAATGTATGACATCAAATAAAATTAATTTATTTGGAAAAATTGTTTCATAGAAACTCAGGGTGTTAGAATATTTCATAGCTCTGGGATATATGAGCCCCCCAGAATCCCACTTAGATACCAAACCCACTAAGGTGGGGAATATTATCATTGAGCTATTTATATTAATATATTCCATTAAAGACTGTATACCCATGAAAAAGTGAGTAACTAATATGATGGATTTGGGTACTGTTGTAGTTGTGAATTATCAAGCTTCCGATGTATGCGATGAGTATGCCGAATTTGACCATATAAGCCTCCTTTCTATTTTTTTACTTACTCATTTTTTTGAAAATGTTGATATTATTGAGAAATTTTATAGCATTAATTTATAAAGGGAATTTGAATAAGAACAATGGGTGGACTCACCATGATATGGTCTGAAGGGAACCCTTATTGTAGTTGAGGGATCCGACCCTAAGTTGGAGAATGTTACCTAGGATAGAGACTGATGGAGGAGGATATATTGGGTGAATTTTATCTATTTCCTCCTCTGGTACATTTAATTTTGGAAGTATGTTCCAGTCTTCCCTCATCCAAGTTAGAGGAATAATCGGTAGTAAAGTCATTGGCCTAACACATTGTTTTCCATTGTGATTTTCTTAACAATGTAATTTGTTTTTATTTTGTCCATAATATGTATATGATCATTCTTTTAGATTGTAGGATATTATCCCCTCTATTATCTTAAGAGTATTAGAGGATACCCCTTAAGAACAAAGGACGATAATTTAGATGAGGCCCATGCTCTTTATTTGTGAGTCCATCCCTTCAGCATGAGAAGTTTCCAGGGACAAGACCACTTTTGTTCTTGTTAAAAAAATGGGGAGAGGAGAATCATGGTAATATCAAAAGTGCATCATAGGGTGTTATATATCAATCAGAGACTATTTCTCCTTGTGATATTTTACATCCACCGCATACATTGGAGGACCCTACGACAACCACCACTGTCCATATCGCCATCCAATAAGGGGCTGATAAGAATATCAAACTGTCCAATCAAGGTGTCAGTGCTTCTCAATATTCAGTAGGGCCTAAAACGTGTTTCACATGTATTGTCTCAAAAATACTCTATATTTTATGATGATTTTTATGGACACAAAAACCCTTATTTGTTTTCTAATAAAGTTTTGTTAAGTGAGTTATATAGGAATTTTATGTTCTATTTTTTTAAAGGCATTTAGTGTTACAAGAAATATTCTGGAAACATTGTTTCCAAACCAATGTTATGCTAAAAAGATAATATTTGTGTATGGTATAAACCCAATGTTACACTAAGGAGTTTAAATTTGGATCATCATCCTTACGTTATAAAAATTGAAACGTGTATGGATCAACAACCATACGTTGGAGTCCAGATTTACTATTTGCAACCCTACATTCGAGAGTTAAACGTATAGTTAATAAATGAAACATTTCTGACATTATGCTGACAAGGTTGAACATATGGATCATCACCCCTACATTACTTTTTGATCCCTACATTACATGCTGATGAAAGTATCGAAAATGAACATTATGCTAAGCAAAGCAACCCTATTCTACGCAAAATAACCCTACGCAATGAAAAGGAACCTAGGCTATGAAAAAAACCCTACACTACACAATGGAAATATACACTATGAAAGGGAACCCTACGCTACATAAATTAACCCTACACTATGCAAAGGAACCCTAAATTATGCAAAGAAACCCTACTTTATGCAATGGAACCTTACGCTATGCAAAGGAACCCTACGCTACGCAACTCAACCCTACGTTGTGTTCTCAACAGTGAAGTTCTTCATACCACGTTTTCAATTTGAGATTAATATAACGGTAAATATAGAAATAAATTCTTATTCAATGATCATTTTTATTGTTTCAAAGAACTGTGTTCATCAGGGAAAATATCTTCTATTTCTAAGGTAATTTAAAACTCTCATAGTTAATTAAAATTTGAATATACCTGAACAATTAGGCTATTATTTTGGATTTGGAACACCAAATAAAGTCTTTTCCCTTCTATATATTCCATCATAATATCTCTTCAGAAATATGTGATTAGTGATTCAGACACAAGACAAATTTATTTAAATTATTTTCATAGTTCTACAGCAATCAAAAAACTCTATTAAAGAACTAAATTTTGGAGATATATATGTTCTATCTTATTCTACTGCTCTATTTTGTTGCTACTTTTAAATTGAATATCAATATAAAACCTACATCACTTCTGCATCATTATCTCTTGAAGAATATTTTTTTTCTTAAATAAAAGTTCTATTTACTATCAACTATGTACTTCTGAAATTGTGAAGTTTAACCTATTTGAACAAGTCAATATATTTTGATTTATTTGAGTTTAAAATTCTTGTACTCAGGTGTGGTGGAGTATCATCTTCTTGATAAAAGTTGTGGATAATCAGTTCTCTCTTATAGAACCAAGAGACATTGTTATTAGTCTTGTTTATAAGGTGTCAACTTCTTGCACTCTGTTTTGGATTCTTGGTCTTGTGATTAGAGGACTATTCTAGTGAAATTTACCAAGACCGATGAGAGAGTAATTAGTAGAGTGTACTAGGGGATCTTTGTACCCCAAAATACTTCAAAAAACCATGCGATTTCTTTCAAATTGTCCCCGACATATTTTCATACAAAATAATAACATTTTATATTCACATAAATTAGTGTATGTGTTAAAAACAAATTTTGTGGAAGATTTAAGAAAGACACAATTCACTCTTATTGTGTATTACTTTGAATATTCCAATATAAAAATTGGCATCAGAGGTGAGATTTTGGACAAAGCTATAGCAAGATAAAAATTATAAGGTCTACACAAAGATGGCAATGATTGATCCTAGAGAAGAAATGTCAATGGTTCAAGCTCTATGATTCAATGGTGAAAATTATGGGTGATGGAAATCAAGGATAATTATTTATCTTAAATATCTTGGACTCATAGTTCACTTAAAGATCATTACCCCATATAAGATTCTTAAGAATCTGAAAACATGGGATGCTACCACAGAATCTGAATATGAAATGAATTGAAAAGGCATGAATACTATTATTTGTGGTCTTGGACAAGATGAGTTCAATAAGGTTTCACAATATCCTAGTACTTATTAAACATGAAAAACTATTGGAGTTTCCTATGAATTAATAGACAGTGTAAGACATATGAGGTATGAAACAAAAAAGATACTGTTTTAAACCATTAGAATGTTCAATGGAGAATGTATCATACAGATTAATGAAATACTAACAAAAATTATCAACAATATTATAGACTTATGTGAACCCATCAAACAATCCGATCAAGACTTAAATGTATTGAGAGTAATACCTTTTAAATTGAATGGAATATCTACTACTATTCAAGAATCATCACTTGTCAAAGATATAACAATGAAAGAACTAATTGGGACACTTATGATGCATCAAGTAGAAATGAAAGATGAAGTTTAATATCATAATATTATAATAAAGAAAGAAAATACTGCTCATAAAGTAATAGCTTAGAAACATAGAATAAGATCAAAGAATGAAGTCAAAGAGGAGTAGAATTCAGAATCATCTGATTCTGAAATAAAACTAGCTCAGTTAGATAGGAAGTTACCCATGTTTTAAAAGAATAAAAGAGGATTTAGAACATCCTTCAGGAAGGATGATATAGAACTAAGAGAAGTCAGATGTTATGAATGAAACAAATTGGGTAATATGTGAATTGATTGTTGTCAACTGAAATATGAAAGAAAAAGGTTAGAAAATAGATATTAGAAAAATACTATTTATGATCATAAAGAAAAATGAGCAATTAAAGATACATAGAGTGTATCTGAAGACTCCATTAGTCCTCAAATGTTTGATTCATAGAAGGGGAAATCAAATCTAAAGGCCAACACGTGCTTTATGGCCAATGAAGAATAAGAAAAGGTAACAAGACACAAGAATAGAAATTCTATATGGTATGTGGATCATGGATGTTCTAGGAATATTTGTAGAGATCTATCAAATTTTTACACAATGACATAAATGGATGAGAGTCTTGTTACTTTTGGTGACAATTCCAAAAGAAAAAATTTGGAGTTTGTACTGTTGGAGATCCAAAGACAATATCAATCAACAAATTACTATATTTTCAAGGGTTAATGAACAATTTGATAATTATTTATCAACTTTGTGATGATTATTTTTATGTTTATTTTTATAAAAATTTTGTTCTGTGATTAAAGATAAGTTACTAAAATTTAGAGCACCTAGAACCGATAATGTTTATAATTTGGAATTAAATTCCATATGTAAACAGAAAGTGAAATGTTTAACTGCTAAGAAAAATTAATCATGGATTTGACAGAGAAGACTTAAACACTGAAACATTTATGACTGACTGACTGAAATTTATTTTTTATTCATAATAAACAAGAACTAGTAACAACAAAATAAAACCCTTCAAGGGGGACGGAAATGGTGCAGACCCAGGGCATCCTCTCTAACCACACGCTGACATTCGAGGGGAAGAGAGAGGGGACTATCAAAAACCACAAGAGGATCCTCCTGACTGCCCTGGCGGGCCAGCAGATCGGCTGCGAAGTTAGTTTCTCTCCAGCTATGATGGATAAACCTTCCATGGTTGGATTCCTCCTTGCACCTACGTATAATGTAAGTCAAGTCCCACGGAATCCCAAACCTTCCTTGTACTGCTTTAACCAGGACCTCTGAATCAAATTCAATTTCTGAAACTTCCAATCCCTTCTCCTTGCAGATCAGAAGGCCTGAGAGAAGGGCGCGAGCCTCTGCTCTCAAGGAATTTCCAGGTCCATAGAAAGCACTAAAGGCAACGTAAACTGATCCCCAACAGTATCTCAGTAAGCCTCCACCCCTCATAACTCCCTCCATGCAAGAGCCATAAACATTGAGTTTCAACCCAAGTTTAGGTGGCTGCCATTTTATCCAACAGCCAAGCTTCTTTTGGATTCTGCAAGGTTTCCCAAGGAAGCTACAAACCTCCACAGACTCCTTGCCCCCTTTGATCAAGGACGCCAGCTCTGCAACGAGGGTTCTTAGCCTTATCAACAGGACAATGGTAGACTTTTTGGATCCCAATCTAACCTGATTGCGGGCCTCCCACAGGACCCAACAAACAACCACCAAAACAACGGCCCTGATGGACCTTTCCATAGTCCTGTCTTGGGTTCCCAAGAACCATGCAACCACAAACTCCGAACAGGTCCCAAGCATCTCGGCGTTAACTGGTGAGTTGGAGAAAGAGGACCAAAGAGTAGAGGCCCATTTTCCCTGGAAGAAAAGGTGAACCGTCGATTCAGTCCTTGGAAATTCACAGCAGAAACACCGCGATGCCAAACATATTCCTTTCCTCTTTATATTCTCCTCTGTTGGTAATGCAGTGTTGATAACTCTACACACCAAGAAATTCATCCTCGTCGGAATCTGCTTACACCAAAAGAATTGTCCTCCTTCCACTGGTCTCTCTCTCTGCAGAATCTTCCTGTAGTCGCGGGAGTTGTATCTGCCCGAATCAGCCTCCGTAAAACAGCATGTATCTGGTTCGTTGCTCAATACGATATCTGTGAACAGGTCTCGCTTAGTGAGACTCAACGCCATCTGTATAACATCAGCCTGAATACAAGCTTCCCTGAAGGACATTTCCGGAAACGGACAGCCTTCAAAGGCTAGAATTTCACCCGCCCAATTATCATGCCAGAAACTGATATCCCCGTTGCCTGTAATCCACCTTGAACATCCCCGAAGTACTCCCATATGCTCGAACATACATTTGGACAGCCTCGTTGCCCCTTGCAAGCTGCCTTCCTCGCCCCAGCCGTATCTCCCCTTGAAAAAGGTTGCCCACAGTGACTCTCCCACAATAACCTCCCATGCGAGCCGTGCTTGTAGCCCAAGAATAGTGTCTCGGATATCATGAAGTCCAACACCTCCTTCGTCAACTAGGCGTGCCATCCTTCTCCATGAGGCACAATGGCAACGCCCTTCCGTCTTGGCATCCCAGAGAAACACAGTCAGTATGTTTTCCATTTTCTGAATAGTGCCCTTCGGTGGTTTCACAACAGAGAACACATGCATGGGTATAGAGAGGAGCACACTATTGATCAGCATTATCCGACCTCCAAACGACAGGAGTTGGTTCTTCCAGTTCATGATCCTTCCCAATAAATGGTCTAGAATTCCAGAAAAAAGCTGCTTCCTGACCCGTCCGAATGACAGTGGAACCCCAAGGTAGAGAATATGAAAATGCTTCTGATTGCACCCAGTAATCCTCTGAATATCTCCGCAGCGTGGTCTCGAGCTCTTCGAAGAGATAAACACACTACTCTTCGCATAATTTATAGCTTGACCACTGAGATGATTATAACTAGTCATTAAGACTTTAAAATGATTTAAGGACCTGCTCCGACCATTCATGAAAAACAGAATATCGTCAGCAAACATCAAATGAGTGATATTCCCTGAGTTCCCCTTGCCCACGTACGGTTTAAGCTTTCCTTCTAATAGTCTCTTCGTCAGGTTCCTTGAGAGAGCATCCTGTGCAATGACAAACAAGGATGGGGATAAAGGGTCACCTTGTCTCACGCCCCGGACAGTTTTGAAGAATCCAAAGCTCCTCCCCATCATTGCCACCGAGAGCCATGGTGAGGAGTAGCACCTGAAACATAAATCACAGAAACGTTCCTGGAACCCGAAGCCCCTCATTACCCTGATAATGAAGCTCCATTCCAATTGATCATAAGCTTTGTTCATGTCGACTTGAATGATGATATTAGAACCAACCGTCCGCCTGTTGACGTCCTGAAGCAGCTCACTTGCAATACCCACCGCCCCCTGAATATTGCGTCCCTGGATAAACCCGTGTTTCTCAGCCGAGACCACTTTGGGTAAGAGTTTTGCGAGCCTCCTCCCAATCACCGTGGCTAATATCTTATAAGACACATTACAGAGGCAAATGGGGAGGAATTGGCTGATAAGATGTGGATCTTTCACCTTGGGAACAAGCACCACCCTTGATGCCGTTACACCCCTGTTTAAGGCCCCCCCTGAAAAAGTCCTGTATTGCATGCACAATGGTAATACCAATAATATTCCATGAAAAAATGTAAAATGATGTTGGAAACCCGTCTGTACCAGGAGCGCTTCATGTGGGCATGCTCATCAGGGCCTCTCTAATATCCTTTTCCAGTGGGAGAGAGGCTAGACATTCATTATCATTCGCATCCAACAAAGCCGGAAGTCCACCTAATAACCCAGAGGCATCCGCATCATCTCTCACATAACTGGATGAAGGGTCTCCCGCCAGGAGGTTCTCGAAATGTTTCAATGATAACTCTCCAGCCACATTCACATCCGATGTGAAAGAACCGCTTTCTATTTTAATATTGATCTTCGTGCTTCTCCTTTCCTTAATACAAGCTTGAAAGAAGGCAGTATTTCGATCTCCTTCTCTGAGCCATCTCACCCGAGACCTTTCCTTGACAATTCTTTCTAACTCGAGAAGCTTTTCCGCAAGCGCAGCTTTCTTGTCGCAAAGATCAATAAAGATTTTATCATCCCATGTCACCTGTAGAGCTGCTTCCAACCTCTCGATATCCGTCTGCATACTGATAACCTGGTTAGAATCGACTTCCTGGATGTTCAGCCAGTTCCTGATGTCCAGTTTCAACTACTTGAGGCAGTTCACCAACCCAGCCCATGAGCACTCTCTCTCGTCCCTGTGCCATGACATTTCCAGAACTGATAAAAATCCCGGGTCACGGTGCCACTCCCCAGAGTAGCTGAAGGTTTTTCCCACCACCACTTCACGTCTTATTTCCACAAGAACAGGGGCATGATCTGAAAGAATACGGGAGAGATGTGTGACCGCAGATTTTGAAAAAGAATCCAAACCCTGCATGTTGATAAGGCAGCGATCCAATCTACTCCAAATGCGGTCCGAACCTCTGCGGTTATTACACCACGTAAACTTAGCACCCGAGAACCCCAGGTCCATGAGTCCTGCATGTGTCGTGCACTCTTGGAACTCCAAAATATTATCCTGCGTAACCCTCAAGCCTCCTTTCTTTTCTGAAGGATCAGTAATGGTGTTGAAGTCCCCTCCCACAAACCATGGAAGGGAGCCAGTGTGTGTGCCTTTTAAGTGAGACCATAATTCTCTTCTCTCAATAGCCAAAGTACTCGCATACACAAAAGAGAAGAGGATTTGAGCATCACCAATAGTAATCTTCGTATCGATACATTGATTTAAGATGTTCACCACTTCAAGAGAAATGTTATCCTTCCATCCAATCGAAACATTTATGCTTTATATAAATTATCTAATAAATAGTTAGTTTTTGATTTTCTTAGTCTTAGGTTTTCATAATGACAGATTCTATGATGTACACCAAATTAGAAAGCATCAAAAATCATATTTTGACTTTATTAACAAAATTTCTACATCTAATCCTTTAGAACCTATCCATATGGATTTTTTTGGACCATCAAATATAGAATGTTTGGCTGGTAAATTATATGTTTATTTTTTACTATATTATTATACTAGATTTACTTGGGTTTATTTTCTAAAACACAAAAGTGATTTTTTCACTATTTTTGAAATTATTTTGTAAAATTCATCAAAATGAATAAGGTTTTAAATAATTTATTAAGAAGTGATCATAGTGGAGGGTTTGAGAATCAAGAATTTGGTTATTTTTTCTCAAATATAGGTATTAAACACACATTCTCTACACTAAGAGAACCTCCAAAAATGGAATTGTTTAAAGAATAAATAGAAATATTTAAGAAATAGAAAGGACTATTATGAATGAATATAGTCTTCCTACCTATTTCTAGGCAGAATCTATAAGAATATACTTCTATACCATTAATAGAGTTTTAATTAATCCAATTTTCAAAAATACACCTTATGAACTTTGGAATAACAGAAAACCAAAAGTAATGTATTTTAATGTTTTTAGATGAAAGGTGTGTATCTTGAATAATAAATAAAATATTGGTATGTTTGATCCAAAATATGATGACAGAATATTTTTGGGATATTCTACTACCTATAAATATTATAGAGTGTTCAATAAAAAGTAAAGGATTTTTTATGAATCAGTTCATGTGATGTTTTATGAAACTGACCAATTCATTAAAGAGAAAGATCAAACTGATGAAGTCACTAATTGTTTTGACAACATGAGATGAAAAACCCTTAAAAATTATTTGGAAAATGATATTGAAAAAATTCATTCTAGTTCAGAAGAACATGACACTGAAGAACCTGATAGTGTCATGCCTAGAAAATCTGGTGACCTAAATATCCATCCTTTAGAAATTGTAATAGGATATCTTGACATAGGAATTATAAAAAGAAGAAATATATAAAACCTAGTATAATTTTAGTCTTTTCTATATCAATTAGAACATAAGACTATTGAATAATCCTTAGAATATGATAGTTTGTTTCTATCCATGAAATAAGAGCTAAATCAGTTCAAAACAATTAATGTTTGGGAACTGGTAGAGAGACCAACCAATTATCTAGTTATTGGAACCAAATGAGCCTTTAGAAATAAATAAGACGATCAAGGGATAATAACCCTAAATAAATCTAGATTAGTTTAAAAAGGATATAATCTGGAAGAAGATATAGATTTTTATGAAACCTTTTCCCCTATAGCAAAATTGGAATCCATTAAAATTATTTTATCCTATACATATCATATGAATTTTAAATTATATCTAATGGATGTCAAATCTATCTTTTTAAAGGGTTAATTAATGGAAGAAGTTTATGTTTAACATCCCTTGGTTGTGAAAATTCTCAGAAACCCAATTTTTTTATACTTTCCAAAGATATATATGGAATTAAACAACACCTAGATCTTGGTATAAAATATTAAGTTGTTTTCTTTTAAAAAATAGTTCTACTATTGGTTTAGAAAATCCAAAAATCATTAAGAAAACAATTTGTTCTAATATTTTATTAGTTCAAATTAATGATGATGCTGTTATTTTTTTCCCAAATAATAAAAATCATTGTCATGATGTTTTAAATTTAATGAAAAAATAATTTGAAATAAGTATAATGGTAGAACTAAATTTATTTTTAGGATTTCAGATTTCTGAAAAAGATTTTGGAAGTGTTTTAAATCAAAGTAAATATATTATTGATTTATTAAAAAAATTGGACTTGAAAAAAAAGACATATACAACCCCCATGTGTACCAATATAAAACCTGATTTGGATGAAGTTAGAAAACTAGTTGACAACAAGTTATATAGAGGTTTAATTGGAAGTTTGTTATATCTTACTACTATTATACTAGAAATTTTGTTTTCTGTACAACTTTGTGTCATATTTCATTCAAATCCAAAAGAATCGCATCTTACTGCTGTTAAAATAATTTTTAAATATTTAAAGGGAAACATTTTTCAGTCTCTTCTTTACCCGAAAACTTTTGATTTTAGTTTAATATCATATTTAGATTCTGAATTTAGAAGTTGTAGATTAGATAGAAAAATTATGTTAATAATCTATAAATTTTTAGGAAAATCATTAGTTCTATGGTCTAGTAAGAAACAACACTCAGTTTCCCTATCATCCACTGAGCTAGAATATGTGTCTGCTGGCAGTTTCTTTTCACACATATTGTGGATGAAAAACAATCTACCAGACTTCAGAATAAACTATAATAGTATTCCTATTTTATGTAATAATAATTTTGCTAATAATATTATTAAAAATATTATAAGTTATTATAGGACTAAGCACATTGATATAAGGAATCATTTTCTAAGAGATCATATCCTTAAAAAGAATATTTCTTTAGAATTTATAAATCATTAATATCAATTAATAGATATTTTTACTAAACTACTTCATAGTGCTAGTTTTCATTTTATTAAGGTGGAGTTGAAAATATTTGTGTTTAAGTAATTGTTTATTAATTTATTTTCAGTTTCTATTCCATTATTTTATTATGTTTTTTAGTATATTTTATTCAATTTAATTTTATTTTTTTGAAAATAATTTTATTTCGATTTTATTTTATTTCTCTTTTCAAAATTAAAAACTTAATGGGAACATCCTCAATCAGTGTGAGAAAACCATTTCCTTCTTCTACTCTCATACTCCTTCTCCATTCGACTTATAGAGTACCTTTAACTTTAGATGCCTCTGCACAAAAAAACCCTAAACATTAAATCCCTTCCATCCAAAAACCTTTTGAAATGGAAACCTCATGAATATTCATGGATTCTGAGTTATATAACAATGTCCATTCCTTATAAAATGATTGAAAAGTGTTGTAAGTAAAGGTAATATATTTTTTCTATACAGATTCACAAACTCTATTCCTTAAAGAATTAATGAATTTTTACGGCCTGATTGATGCTTTTTGTGAAGATAAAATGGAAATGGTTTATGAAATAGAAGATAAAGATTTTTGTAAAAATGATTCTTTCAGTCTTGATTTTGTTAAAGACACTATTATCTCTTCGATTGATAATAAGGTTTTTTCTTTATCCTTTGTTAAAATGGATAAGATTCTTCATTCTCTCTATGAGGGGGTGTTTCACTTCTCTTTACAAAATATCGATAATGGAAGACTTACATAAGAGTATATTATTTTTTATTTGTTTGGTACAAGCACTGTCAAAAAAGAGTTAACAAAATAACTTTCTCCTGACCACCGTGTGATGATGAATCTTATTCAATATGGGATTTTATATAGGATCAATAGGATGGAAAAGGTTCTCTATTCATACATGTATATCATGTTTCTACTTTTGAACAATTTAATGTTTAATTTTTCCCAGTTTATGATTTGATATCTAAACCATTATCTCTATGAGGATGCAAATATTGGATATTATTCCTATGGTAGGATTATTTCTTTATTTATGTGAAGAAAAGGAATGATTGTGAATATGTTTTTTGAAAAACATGTCACCATAGAAATACGATGAATGATGGAATGATGAAGAAGCTTGGGTTTATCTACAGCCACTCATGCAACAGCTTGTTTTGAGTTGGTGATGAGATACAACAAGGGTTGTTAGAAACTACTCAAGGAGAGAAAAAAGTTATCACTTAAATGAGATCAGTTCTTTTGAGTCTTGATGATAAAGAAAATTCAATACCATAGGAATCTTTTATTCATAAAAGAAGAAGAGTTTTAGTCAATATTATATAAGTTGTTCTTCAAGTTATCATTGGAGGGGTGGATGACTATCCACTTTGTGAGAAAGTAGAATATGGAGGTGAGGCTCAAGTGGTTGAGAAATTTGAGAAGGAGTATTAAAGTCACGATCTTCATAGTGAAGATATCCCTAACCCTCACAATCAAATTGTACTAGATCCTAGTGTTTTGGGAGGATCTGATTTGGGAAATATACCAAAAGGAGATGGTGATCCGAGTCTATCTTTAATGGATGTCAATCAAACAAGATCTAATTATCTTGAATATTTATATTCAGAGGTTAATTATTATGTTATAACTATACAACTATTGGAGGCTCAGAATTCTATTTTAAGAGAATAATTGGACGCTAAGAAGAAAAAGTTTGAAGAATAAAATCTTTTTTCAATATTGAGATCAGAGTTTTATGCTCATAAGATTCATTTAAGAGAATTAAAAGAAAATATAAATTCATTTAGAGATCTTAAAGAGCTTATGGACAACATATCAAGAGAATTTTGTTTTTTAATGGATGAATCTTTCAATAAGATAGAGTTTAATGAATTTAAGTTGATTATTGAGAGAGAGTTTAGTCTATCAGAACAAGCAATCAATCATATACTTCTTCTCAATAGAAACCACACGAATTTCTTAGGACGTTTGAAGCAATTACCTCTATTGTAGCTAATTTTAAAGAGAGGTTACAAATTTTTCATTGTGATTTCATTCATTTAAATGTTCTGTTGGATAATCAGAGACATCTTGTGAGTCAACTAACTTTGACTGAAACTTGTTTGGAACTAGTGATTAATCAAGTTAAAGAAAATTTGATCTATTTCATCAATTCAAAATAATCTGTGAAAAAGTTTTCAATGATCAATTTGGTAGAAAATTTGAAGGCTGGAAATGATTCAAGGAGGCTACTTCAGCACTGGACAGAAGTATTCAACAACCATTTTCAGAGTATGTTGCTGAAGTTGGTTGATAAAAATAGTGTAGTAGAAGAAATTAATCATCTAAAAGAACCCTATATCCCTACTGAAACTAAACACTAGCCCTTTTATTTTTAATATTTATATCCTTGGATCGTACTTAATATTTTTCAAACATTTGAATGTATATTTCACTTTATTTTATTCATAATTAGATTTATTTAAGTTCAATACTTCAATTCCAGTCTTAGATCTATTTTTCTTTTTCCAAGAATTCATAAATATTATTTTATCTTTCTATTCAATATTACCTATTGTTTATTATTTCATAACCATATTTTTGATATCAAAAAAGGGGAATAAATTTCATGTTTTTAAAAAAACTATCTTTTGGGGATATAAGGAGAATATTTTCAACCACAAACATTGTATTTTTAAAACATTTTTGTTTCGAAATAACTTTGTCAAATTGAAATTATAATTTGTTTTCTATATTTACATTTGTGTTTAAAAAATCCTATATTATTTTTAATTTTTGTTAAGAATTATGTATTGGGTTTTATGATAAAAAACGGGGGAGATTGTTTAGAATGTATCATATCAACAATAATCAATATTTTATGATGATTTTGATGTTCACAGACCCCTATTTTTTTCTAATAAAGTTTTGTTATGTGATTTTTAGAGAAATTTATGTTCTATTTTTTTAAAGTAATTTAGTGTTAGGGGAATGATTCTGAAAACACTGTTTTCAACCCTATGTTACGCTAAAGAGTTTTCATTTTAATTCTCATCCTTATGTTAGGAAAATTGAAACACGTATAGATCATAAACCTTATGTTGGATTTTGAATTTACATTTTTCAAACCTATATTCAGGAATTGAATATATGGTTAATCAATGCTATGTTTAGGATTTCATTATGACAAATATGAATGTATGGATCATCATCCCCACATTACTTTTTGATCTCTGTGTTACATGCTAATGAAATCATGGCCACGGAAACCTACACTACATAAAAGAACCCTACATTATGAAAAGGAACCCTACGTCACACAAATGAACCCTACATTATGTAAATTAACCCTATGCTACACAAAGTAACCCAATTATACGTAAATGAACCTTATTCTATGAAAAACAACCCTACACTAGGCAACTCAACCCTATGTTGTGTTCTCAACGATGAAGTTCTTCAATCCGTGTGTTCAATTTCAGATTACTACAATGATGAAAACAAAAATGAAGTCCAATTCAAGGACCATTTTGATTGTTTTAGAGAACCGCATTCATCAAAGAAAATCTATCCTATTTCTAATGTAAGTTATGAATAATTAATAGAAATGTTAATTTCCATAACCAATTAGGTAGTTATTTTGGATCTAGAACACGGAAGAAAGTATTTTATGTTCTATATATTCCTTCAAAATATCTCTTAGAAAATATGTGATAATAATTAACATTCAAGATTTCTTTATTGAAATCTTTTTACACTTCTAAAAAAAACAAATAACTCTGTTAAAGGACTACATTTTGTATATATACAACTTATATCTTGTTTTACTGCTCTATTTTGTTGTTACTTTTTAAATTAAAGATCTATATGAAACCTAGATCTCTTTAGACTTGATCTCTATCGAAGACTATTATTTCCGAAAAGGAATATCCATCTACTGTTGATTGCATGCAGCTACAATTGTGATGTTTAACCTATTTCAATAAATCAATATCTCTTGATTTATTTGAGTTTCAACTACTCGTACTCAAGTGGGGTGGAGTATCATCTTCTCAATTTTGTGGATAACTAGTTATCTCTTATAGAACAAGGATACTTTGTTATTAGACTTATTTGTAAGGTTTCAACTACCTACACTCAGTTGTGGATTCTTGGTCATGTGACAAGAGTACCATTCTAGATAAATTTACCAATCTCACTCAGAGAGTGATTAGTAGAGTGGACTAGGGGATCTTTGTTCCCTAAACCACAATAAGAATATTTTTTGTTTCTTTATATTTATCCACTAAATATTTTCATACAGAAGAATAACATTATATATTTTTATAAATTGTAGTGGGTGTTAAAACAAAAAATTGTGGAAGATTTAGAAAAGACATAATTCACCCCCTCTTGTGTATTACATTGTATATTACTACCTAACCAAAGGGATATGAATACTAAAAAGATATATGACAAAGTTGATGGTAGAGCTAGTTTGGGTCGTGATCCAATCATATTAGGTTTTCCTACATGTGAGGATTCCAAGGCAATTGAAGCATCATATAATGAAATAATAGGAATGGAAGATAATTTTCAATATACTGATATTCCTTGCCCCTTGGAGGAGTTCTAGGAATTTAAAAGGGAATTGGATGGATGTGATTTTCTTCTTTCATCATACATCTCCTACATTCCTATGCCTGATATACTAATCAATAATCTTAATTCAGGTAGATTAATCTATAGAAAATATTACAATGGTCTTGCTTTACTAGGGATCTGGGGTCCCTCCTACTCCCATTATAGTGGGAGGACTAGCTCATGGTCTTGAAGAAAGAGATTCTAATGAACCTTCCATATTAGGTTCAAAATAAATTCAAGATAATGGTTTTTCTTAGGAGGTCCCCATTCAAGAAGATAAGACTGAGGACACTGGAGAAGACACAAATTAAGTGATAGCTGACACATCAATAAGTGAGTGTCATCAACCACTTTGATTTTATTTTTTTATTACACTTTATTATCTTTCAAATAATGATGAAAAAATCCATTTAGCTTTTAGTTTCATCATAGTCAATAGCTAAACATAAAGGGGGAATATTTAACCACAACTCAACCAATGGTGCAAGGAGGGGGTGACATTACACCTAAAATGACAACACAATACACCTCTATAAACAAATTAGTTCCAGAGTACCCCTCTCCCATTGAGACTAGCTTTACAGAAAATGAGGAGGCTCATGATGATTTATGGATATGTCATTGATTCATTTGTAATTTCATATAAGTACTAGTCTCAATGACCCCTATATAATATCTACACTCAAAACATTATTTTCTGCATAGCATGTTAAACATATTGGGCTATGGTTGGTTCAAATACTATGTGGTCCACTGTACTATGAACAAAATCATTCAATGCTGGGACCAATAGAATAAATCACAAAACTCCTTATTATAGAAATAATTCTTATGAAAGTTGAGGATATAATTGATGTATTATCCCAAGAAGAACTTAATCAAGACAAGTGGTTGGTGGAGTGAAATGATTGAGTTGATGAGAATGCCCTTAAAATATTACATCTCTAATTAGATTTAGTTACAGATAGAGGGGAGATTGTATAACTTCACCAATCATGGGAAGAGGTATAGTCTCAGGTAAATACTTAAATTGATTCTATAATTATAGATCTCTTCATTTCTAAAGAGGCTGAGTATACTAGTTTAACTAGGATTCAATAGGTTAATGATGAGGCTTGTCTGGCCCTCCTTTGGTTCAAAAGTTATACTGAAGGAATATTGTAATCCCTGACTATGATGAAGAGAGACTCTAGTTTGTGGATGATCCTTTGATATTTTTTGATCCATAAATGAAATAGTTTTCTTAATCATTTTTTATTTCTCTTATTCTTCCACCAATTATAACATAATTATAAAATTGGATCATTTGTAAGAATTCCCTTATGTCTATGTGATTGAATTACAATGATAAGAATAAGATGATGATCTATTTGTTTCCTATATCATGAGTCATAGTGAGCATAACATGACTATTTATAGAGTCAGATAATAGACCCCACAAATTTTAGGTATTTAATGTCACTTTCCTAACTTTTTCCATAGTTTTATACAATCAATACACATTAGGTAATACTTAGATTTTTCTCAATATGTTCTTTATGAGTTTTCAACATAAAAATTTTTGTAACATTTTTAAATTTAATTAATAGATTTTTCCTAGGTCATGTGGGGTGGATGCATAACCATTTGAGACTCAAATTTTTCCCAAGTTTCCCTTTTGTGGGGTTTATAGACTAGTTAGTAAAACTTCTATTTCCATTGTTACTTTAATGTCTTTCAAGCCTAACCAATATAACTATTGTTTTATTTTGAACATATTTTACCATGAGTTGTGGGAATATTGGACCAATAAGGGATTCAAGGCCAAGAATGATCCAAAACCTTAGTGATATAAGGAGTGATGTTTTAATTCTTGATCATGGGGTTTCCAAGTATAGATAAATGGAATGTAATACCTAAGGAATAACCAAAGATGAGGTTGGAAAAGTGTTTTCTACTATGATGTTGTCTGGGAATATAGAGATAAAATAATCTTCTCCTAAGGATAAAGCTACCTATGGTTGATATTCCATGTTGGGGTATATTATGTAGTTTCAAATTTGGGAATATTTTGAATAGTCAAAACAAAGGTTTACTTTGGAGTTGGATTGTCTTATCAATAACAGTAAAGGGAGGTTGATAAGGATGTGAATTTATTGAGATCACAAAGTGTGGGTTTTGAAAACAATATTCATGTAGGGTGAATGATGTGGAGTATTTTAAACTAGAATTTACCTTATATGGATGGAAAATTCCTTCATGCATATATCTAATTAGTATTCAAGGAAGGTAGCATTTAAATCATCCTTGGACATAGATATTAAATTCCCTACACAGATCTAATTTGTATGCAAGGAATGGGAATTTTGTTCCCATCACAATGCCATAAATGATTGATCCCATCAAAAAATATCCTGTATGGATTGGGGTTATTCACAAGAGATGAGGAAAACTTTTTATTTATGGTTGGGAGAAGAATTATGAATTTAAAAGTTTCCATATATCTCATAGTAAAGAGAATCAAGCCAAAAATAGTTCTATATTTAAACTCCTTATATAGATATTAATCATAATGATGGAGGTATGAGTCACAAAGGGGTATCTACCCTTAATACCTTAATATCATTCAATATGGCCTCCTGATTCCATAGATTTATTTGTGGAATGGTTCAATCACATGAATCAAAATAGTTACCCAAAATCCCTAAGCTCACATGAGTTATCATTTGTGTGAGAAACAAGAGTAGATCATAGGACTATCATAGTTTTACAAAAATTTGAGGTCAAGGATTTTTGGTGAGTGGGTGGAGACACTACCTTTCAAATCACATGGTTATAGTTGTAGTGGAAAAAATGTTTCAATGTAGTCCAAACACAAGGATTAAAGTGGGGGAAGTCGTAAACTATGATGTTAGTGCTCTCATATATAGGGGAATGAAATTGTCAAATCTTATTTTGGGTGACCACAAATCATGTTTGAATGGAATTTCTTATTACAATGATGTTAGATGATACATATATAGAAGGATTTTCTACTAAGGATGATCATTAATTTGGATAACATTTCACAATGGGGAATATTATATAGAGCTAAATTTTTGTATATTGTGCATAGTAAAAAAAATGTATCCTTTAGAGTTGGATTATCGTATCACTAATATCCAATAGAAGATTACAAGGATTTGATTTTCCTATAACATAGAGTGTGATTCATTAAAGAAGATGTCTATTTATGTTGTGGATAATTTTAAATCGATATTGACTTTAAATGATTGGAAAATAACATCCATAGATCAAGATCAAATGTATAACAAAAAAGGATTTGTGTTTGGATCATAGTTGGGACCATGGTATAGAATTCAAATGTCACGATGTATATCCTTCCAATAAGAATCCATCCATATGTAGTTCTAAGATATAGATGTGGTATGATATTGACATTGGGAATGGTGGTCCTTAGAGGAGAGGGTCACAACAATTTATATTTTTATGTCATATGATAGGGATGGATACCTTACAGTTTAACTTCTTATAGATAGGTTGTTTCTATTTAGTTTAAAGTCATGTGACGAGGATGAAAGGCCTCAACAATTTAAGGTTGTATAGGTTTTTCACAAATTGATTAATGATGCAGTCTATATGGTAAGGGAGATAGGAAAAATTTATGTGAATGGAGAGTCCCAATAATGGTTTAGAAGACCTACTAGATTTATACACATAGTTTAATTCATAGTGCTTGAACATCTAGATGGATAAATTTTATGGTCACATAGATTTGAACAATGTTGTTACATTTAAGGTCTTGCACCCAAGACATACCATGACATTTAAAATCGCATGACAATAACCTTTAGTTGATTTTAGTTGTGGCTGAATTAGCCACGAAATATATAATAATCACCCAAAACATCTAAACCCACAGAATTTATACTCGATATGAGAAACAAGATAATTTAGGGAGTTATATGAATTTCACCAAAACGTCAATCAAAGGTTACTCTTAAGGGGTACCACATGATTTCACATATCATGGTAATCCTATCAAGAATGGTATGAAATTCTATGGGAATGAATGCGGAATGTTCTAAACAATGATATCAAGGTTCTTGGATAAGAGAAAATGGGATGGGACGAATATTTAAGGAATGACTGCTGACTATGTTTGAAAATCAATTTTCACAAAAACAATTCTAGGGTGAATAAATATAAAATGTTCTTTTCCTAAGGATAATAGTTACTTTTTAATAGGGAACCCTAGGGTGTATTATATAGAAGAACTCTTGGGTGTATTTTGCATAGTGAAAACAAAGGTGTCCTTGAGTGTTGAATATCTTTATCACCGATAGAGAGAGATATTATGATCATCTTAATTTACCATGACATGAAGTATTAATTGTGAAAAGAATGTGATTGAGTATGAATAGAGTATTTAGAACATGATTGAACAAGAATGGATGGAATGTTCCTTATATAGATTTGGATCATACATATGGAAGGGAACATTAGTTTTAACCATGAGTTTGTGAATAAGGGAACCCATTTTTGTCTCTTCTGCTTGTATTAAGGTCTTACACAGATGATGGGAGACTATTTTTGATATAATAAGGATGGAATTGGATTTCATAACCAATGCTACTACATATAATGTGGAAATATGAATGAATCCATACATATTTATTGAGATGATTCACCACAGTGATCATATTATTGTAAGATGAGAGGGAATTTTCACCATATTACAACTGGAATAGGATGTAGAATCCAAGAATCTCTACATATCACATGGAAATAGTAATCAACCCACATGTAGTTCTGGAAAAGGTTCCTCGTATAGGTCCTACCCATATGCAGGGATGTGGGATGTTTTTTTGTTTTTCTCAATATGGGATTATGAGTGAAATAGAAAAATAGAACTAGACCCTCTTTTGCAGATCTTTCTTAGATCCATGTTAATGGTTTTTTTTGTTTTGTGGCTGAGTATTGGATGAAGGATTTAAGAATCAATACATATCTCATGAAAGTGAAAATCATTCCACCCAATGCTCTAAAAATGTATTCCCTATTAAAATCTAACTCTTATATAGTTAATGGGAAAGTTTTTCTATTTTGCAATTGGGCCAAGGAAGAGGGATCTAGGAATTGCAATGTATCTCATAAAACCAAGAATCAATCCCCATGTAGTTATAAAAAATTTGAGTGGTTGGAGACCGACATCTTGAATGGTGATCCTTTGATGATAGGGCCATAGAAATGCATATTTTTACCTCATATGATAGGAATGTGAACCATACGTTTTAAAATATTATTTAATGGATGTTTGGTGTTCCTTTTAAGGTCTTTCAACAGGGACCATTAGTGAGTATGGACTCGCTATGTTAGCTAGTAAGGATAATTCCAATGTGAATGAATGACCTGGGTTCGAACTCTAGTGAAGAAAATCATAGTCAGGTTCAGAACATATGGCTAGGTCTAAGATAGAATATATTGGAATCCCTACATATCCAATGGAAATAAGAATCAATCCATACATAGTTCTGGGAAAATATTAACTATCCTGATCTGACTCATATATAGGGAATGGGGAAATTTTTCTATTTTGTGGTTGGGCCTAGGATAAGAGGTTTCATAATCATTATGAATCTCATATAAGTGAGAAACAATCCATACATATTTCTAATATATAGGTGCTTAAAAGAAATTATCCTATAGTTTTAACATTTATTGGTAAGAACTCCTATGCCATATAATGATTGAAAATAAGAGATGGTGTGGGACTTATGCATTGAAGTTGACTAGATTTTTGGAAAATAATATTATGTGAGGTGTCTTGTGATCATCACATGAGGATTCCAAGGTTTATCTCTAATGGAATATTATTATCAGTTCATAGGGAATGTCAAAATTTTAACATCCTATACAGAAGATGTTGTTGTATATTATATCATCATGTGACAAGGATGATATGGGTCATGCCTTTTATAGTATTTTAATAAGGAAATATCCCTGAAGATTAGCATCATAAAGTAAGGAAGATAGACCAACTATCACAAGAAATATTTATTACGAAACCTTAAATTTTCAGGGACATAAAACACCCACCATACATAGTAATCAATGAATATAAACCATTGGAGTAAACATTATTGATGACAAAAGGACCCTCCTATTTTAGTTCATGTTTTTTTGGATTGTTCCTAGGTATCATCATAAATCTGATGACTAGTACCAAGTCTTATTTGTGGAATGAGTGGAGGAAACATTTATTGTTAAAATATCATGCAATAAAATTTTTATGGACCTATAAATAATGAAATGTACGAATAATTTTATCATAAAGAATTTAGAATTTATATTATTTATTATTTATTCTAGGATTTCTCATTTGTGGATAATTGATCACAAATAGAAATGTGAAGTGAATGAAATTAGGCCTGGATGGGAAGTACTGCTTCTATACCATATATGAGGGAATATGGGGTTTCTTGTGTGGTAGTATAAGCTACAGTTTGATAGGACCATAAAGAATGTAGAAATTTATTGGGATGATACTTCTTATCATTTTACAAATTTTTATATAGAATATTTGATATAATTTTATTGAAAGCCTCTACCGTACCATTTTCTACTACATGATAGAAGGATGAATGATTTGATTTAATGTTATAATCCTGGTACAACCTCTTTAATTCCAAAGAATAAAAATTGGTTTCAATACTTTCAATATTTTTTGAGGGACAAAAAATCATGTAATGATGTTGGACTTCACGAAACTGATGACATTCTTTATCCCGACTTCTTTTTGGGGTATTTCCTTGTACCATTTAGAATAGAACTTAGTAGTAGTAAGGATTTACTTAAATTGATTTTTAGTGGCTTGATGGTATGGCCCCACGATATCCACTCCCCTTGTGAAAAACAGACCTGAGTATTTAGTAGTGTGTAAAAAATTTGGAGGTCGATGGATGAAGTTGGAATTCACTTGATAAGAATGAAAATTCTTCTATAATTATGCACAATATCGAATCACTCAGGGTTAGAAATTCCCAAGACTCTTAATTTGGTGACAAATATTGGTTCTTGACTCTTGGGAACTACAAGATCCAACATGGAATGCTTACATAATAGAAATAGTCTTTAATACATCAATCAATATGAGGATAAATCCATAAAATAATTATTTATTGTGGAGATTATGATGACCCATGTTTTTTATAGATAATGTAGTTGAATGCCCACTATAGGGGTCTCCCTTTCCTAGATCTCTTAGATGGAAGAGTACCACTTGGATGTATTCCCTGATCGGAACCATCTGACCATTTACAGGACCATCTAGTTTTGGGTTGTAGTTGACCTCATTAATCTCTTCTGTGATAATCCAAAGAAAATGTGATATCATTATATAATGTGAAATGATGATAACTATTTCATCTATGTCTAAATATGACAAATATATAGGCACATTTCACAGTGCATCTTCTTGATCATTTTTTGAATACTACATATGAGTTAACATTGATTATGAGGAGAATTTTCAATCAATCCTCAGAAAAAATTAAATAGGACAATTATCTCTTCTTTTCTGGTAGAATAACCTCCATTGACATGTTTTATTACCAACTTTGAACCACCTTTAACTTTGAGGTGATCCGTTGGTATTTTTCCTACTAGTTATAGGCCAGCAATGAGGGTTCGTTATTCAACCACATTTTGGGGAAACCTTTCCACAACATGAAGGAATAAGTAAGTACTTACTTTACAATATAGAAACTAATAACTCCCAAACTAACTCAGTTGATCCATGGGTCCTCCATAATATTTCATGTTATACCTTTGGATGTTCCATCAAAATATATCTCCCATTTTTTGTGATTATTTTGGATAGAGAAGATTTATTAATATGGAAATTAACTATTAACTAGCTTTTCTTTAGAAGAGGGATGCTTTTGGAGAAAACATGATAAATTACACCCTTTTATTGCCTTCTAGGGTACATACTGAATGTCAAATTGATGCATTATTTCTGTACACCATGAAAACCATCGAGTCAACATGGGTTAGTTGAGGATATACTTAACCAAATCATTTTTAGAAATTAAATGGGCCTTGTGGTGCTGCAGTTATTGCCTTAATTTCAAAACTACAATGATTAACAATAGAAAGTTCTTCTTGATATCTAAGTAAAAAATATTAGTATTGATCATGGTTCAATTAAGGGAATAAAGGCTGTTTTCATTACCAGTGTTACTATTTTTGGTGAGGAAAACACCTAATGATCTCTCTAAATATGTCAAATATAAGATGAGTGGATTTACTTTTATGGGTGGAATAAACAAAGGTGTAATTACAAAATATTTCTTAAGACTTTCAAATACTTCTTGGTAGTCATAAATCAAGGAATAAGGGACCCATATTTTCATTAACTTAGTGATAGGAAGACACTTGCGTGCAATATTTTCTATAAATCATAATATCTAGACAATCCATCCTTATAGTATTCTCAAATATTTGAGATTTTTAGGAGGATACAGGTCCAATATATCATTTTTCTTCTTAGGGTCAACTTCAAAACCATGGTGTCATACTATGAAGCTAAGAAACATTCTTGAGGTAACACCGAAGAACATTTCATGGTTTTTATTTTCATACTATGTTGTTAGAGTTTATTGAAAATAGTCTCAAGGTTGGGAAGATGGTCATAACATTGTTGGGATTTTACCACAAGATCATTGATATAGAATTTAATAGACTAACCTAGACTGTGTTTTAAGATTCAATATATAGCATGTTGGTACATAAGTCCTTCTTTATTTAGGCCAAATGGGATCACCTGAAAACAATATACTCCTTGGGGGTGCCATGAAGGAAGTGGTTTCATCATCTTTAAAGGCCATTATTATTTTTTTATATCCTAAATAGGAATCCATGAAGGAGAGGTCTAGGTAGATAGTTCTTCCGTCAATCATAAGTTTTAAATTCATAATTGAGGAGTCATCCTTTGGAAAATGCTGGTTGAAATTTATGAAGTCAATATACATTTTGATTTTACCATTCTTCTTATTGACTAGGGCTATATTGGTGACCCATTTTTGGTACTGAGATTCCCAAATATATCTATCCATGATGAGATTACCAACTTTTTATTTATCGTTTCCAGTATGAGTTGGATGCATTCTTATGGCTGCTCCTTGTAACCATGATGATCATATAGAATACCCAGGTGATGGGTGGAGACATCAGGATAAATAACTAGAATTTTTATGTTATTCTAGGTGAACATATATCATTTCTATTAAAAGAAATAGGCATATACCTCTTATTCATTATCTGATATGGATGCATTCATTAGTATCAACCATTTATCCTCTTATGTACCAATATTTACCTATTAGATTTCTTTAATGGTTGTAGAGATTCCTTCCTCAAATGCCAGAGAAACATCTTTGAGGTTGTGCCCCATACTCATCATCTTCCCCTTCCCGTTACGATTCCTCTCAATCCCCCTATTCCTCTTCCTCTATTCAAATTTCAGGATATATGGGTGGAAAAAGAGAATATGTAGATTTATAGGGGAGATCAATATTCTGATATCCTGAGGCCTAGGTGATTCCTTTTTCCGATGGTGACATTAAAATTACCTAAAATTATACTAATGATGATGGGGTCCATTGATGTTTTGGGGATAAATCAAGGGATTTTTCTCCTGACGTTTTTCTACTTGTGAGAAGATTAGATATGTTTTCAATGCTAGAGGGTTTCGATTACATGACTGATATCATGAGGGTTGATAAGTGCATTCCCATTTCTGAACTCTCATATTTAATCTACTTATAGGAAATTCAAATATTCATCCCTGAGCTCTTTAAATAGATTATTCATTATCATTTTCAAACCATTTAGGTATGTGAATAAAGAAATATCATTAGTCATGGGCTATTTTCTTTCCCTCCAGTAAAATCCATTATCAATGTATTGATATTATCAATAATCAAATGGATATTTATCATCATGTAATATCCTAATTTTTATATTGAAATATTATTTTAAGAATTGGTGATATAATGAAGGAATCATCACATGATGGTGTAGCCAAGTACTCCTAAAATGATGTTGAAGTTATTATCCTACTGGAAAACCAATAATTTAGTATCAAACACTAGGTCCAAAAATTGAATCATGATATTGACCCGACCAACAGAGTGTAAAATGAGATGGGGAAAATTTAGAATCACTATAGACTAACTGATGACGTTTTCGAATTTGGATGATATTTACTCTTGGTCCATTTTCAATGAAATCTCATAGGATCTCAATGTTACCTTATTTTCTAGACATGTACCGGGGTCTGATATATCCTTGTATAATAGAATTACTGTGTTTATCGGTGAAATAGATAACTATATGGAACTTATTGAGTATGGTCTCTACATGATATAATTTAGAATCGATTAATTAAGATTAAAATTCTTAAGGGATCATCAGGGGATCTATAAGTTCTTCCAGTGATCCTTTGATAAATTTTGAGCATCCAAAACTGATAGCATGACCAAAACTACGACCAACTATTTTATGATTTCATGTTTTTTAAACAGAGGTTTTATGATTCCCCCTTGGGGATGATCTGTAGTAGTCATATTGGGGGATGAAGTTAATGAAGTATATAATTTAGGTGGTTGAAAGGACATTGAAGGAATTTATCATTCTGTTGGATTCAGATTTCTTATCATACCAACCGATCTGAACTGATGAGTCCACTGCACCCCTTCAATCTGATCTTCAAAAATTATTAGAAGTGGATGAATCTAATTTAATAATAGTGAATTTTCCCGCTATTTATGTACTCATTGAAGGTAATTCCCATGAGTTTTAGTAGAATAAATATCTATGGAGGGTACATGGCAAACAAATTCGATTTTTCTATGACTACGTATTCACCTTCCTCCGTGAAATTTTTGTCCTCCGCCCCTAGTTCCTAGATCATGATTAGATAACTCAGATTCATAGCTATAATATTCATTAGAAAATGGGTTTATTAAATGTATGAAATTTATTGAACTAGAGATTACTTCTTCCTATGATGATTAGTTTGTTTGGTGAGTCAATTCATAGGGTACCATTTGGTGGGACAGTGACCTTAATCAAAAGATCAAATTCATGAAATTTAAGAGATTATAGACTCTCATTAGTATGTTTATAGTCTCATATCTATGCACCTAATATTTTCTTCCATGATTATGTTGTTTCTTAGAAGATAGTATCTTGAATATTGTGTTTCTAACAAACATAACCATACCATGGTAGACAAAAATCAGTGCATAGTCTGTTGGTTTAGCTATGCCTGTTGGATGACCAGAGTTTGATTGATTTTCATTATGGTCATACAATGATTTAAATTCTTTTAAAATTTATATGTAACCTCATTATAATGACATTATTCTATCAGAGTGGTAGTGGAAACACATTACACTTTTAATTTTGGTTTTCCAAGATTTACATTCCAAGAATAAACTATCTATTTATGTGTATCATTAATGAAAAATCAGTTTTGTATGGTGTGCCTCAAAGTTTGACGGAAGGGGTAATAATTCAGGTTGTCATTGAGACTAACTTGATTATGCCTATTCGGTTCTGTTAAATTTGGTAAGTTATTTTTTATAGCTATTAAGAAGTATATCGACACCTTCTCATCTTGGAAGAAGTAAACTTTATTCTTCTAATCATCAAATTGTGAACATGCATGCTGATTTCTATCATCCCAATGGGGATGTTTCTATAGATTTTTCTATTCAAGAGAAGGTACTATATAATAAGGGTGTGTTTTGGAGTTAGAGACAACATAGGAGGGGGGTTTAAGTTGTTTATCAAAGATTCTACCCAGCCTATCCTCTTTCCTTGAGCTGTTGGTGATGAATGAGACCTGGATATGATTTGTAAAATAGAATCCTCCAAACTCTATTCCCCTATGGAAAAATCCCAAAGTCAACCAGGATATTTTATTTGGATAATTGGAATTTGTATTTTTCATGATGTTTCTTAATGAAAAGACCTAAAAAGTACTGTTACAAAAATATTCAAGTTCAAATAAGAAGTCAAAACCTTTTACCTAGTAATAAAATATAATATCCTATATCTTTTTTACCATTTTCAATTTAAGATATTGAAGACTTCCATATTCTATAGTTTAGAACTGAATTGATAGTGAACTATTAGTCGATATATTCCTACTGTTTGATCAATCTTTCTGGTAAATTGGTATACCAAATTAAGAATGATCCATCTAGGGTCTTCACAAAACACCTGAGTTTGGCTGCCTTTTACTGGTCAAGTGTCCTCTTCATGAGGCTACATCAAGAAACAAAGTGCCTCATATGTTTCTCTGGATCCCCTAATATATTGAATTTTTGAAATATTGGATTTCTAATATTTGGTGAAGGAAGAGTTGCATCCACCTATTTAGGGTAATAATTCCTCTTTAGTTGTACTAGTGGATTCCATCATTCTATTTCTTCCAACAGGGCTGCCAATGAATCAATAGTGTCAATGAGATTAGGGGGAATGACTAGGTGAGAAGAAGCTTGAAGATAGGGGCATCGAGTTGAGTCGACTGCAGTGGCTCTTACTGTAATTGTGGTTAGTTACCTACATGGGATGACATGTGAGGATGCATATTATGTAGCTATGGTTGCATCATTAATAAAGGGAAATCTTGATATCTTTCTACCATGTGGTTCAAGTATATTGGTTATCTGGATCCCACATTGAGTGGATATTCTATCTCTACTCGCACGGGAATGATGAACCCTTCTTGATGATGGTTGCTATATTAAATGGAGATACATTTCTCCACTTAAAGAAAATATCCATTTAGGTTAATATGTCTGAGTAATTTTGTGTTTAGTTTATTTAACTCATAAATCTCTATCTCATATTGTGTGAACCTATCCTATAATGTTATTGGCTCAAAACTTTCAAGTAAAGAATGGGATGTAGTAACACCTTTACCCTTTTCTAGGGATGATGCTCATTGAGGGAGTGGTAGTTGGGAATTATTAGGAATACTTGAACTCCTTGTGATCTTTTTATTTCTAGGTTGCACACCTTCTTTAATTACCTCAGGGTGGAGTTTATTATAAATAGAAACATCATCCACCTATTATTCTATGTAGTATTCAAGTTCTATAGCATATGTAGAGGTGATTTTAAAATTTTTTTCTAATGAATAATGAATTTTAGGTGTCTCATTAGTATCATAATGATAAGAATGTTGGTTTCTCGAGGGTTATTTACTAAAAAATATATAATTTTCAAGAGAAGTTATACCCTTGATAGATCATTTTTTGTTGAGACCACTACTGGGCCCCATAATTCCATTTAAGGATTATTTTATAACCACCTGGAAAAGGATGATCTGAGGGAGTCTCCTAACAGATTCATTGTGTGTAATCCCAATGAGGATGATAGGTCACAATATGGGATGAATTGGAAGGATTCTATTTCAGGTACTCCTCATAAACCAGAAAAGACTGACTTTTATTGAGGATGAGGTTGAGTTAAAAATTTCCCAGACCCTATGGGATAGGGTATCCCCTAATACACTTCTAGATCACTCTGAAATAGATTTATAGATCTTGATGGAATCTATTGTGGTTAATATTTCCCAGCACTATAGGTTGGGGATTCTCTCATATCACTTCAGTTTGAGCTACTCTCTTAATCTTATGAATCCCTGTTTACGCACGATCTAGGTGCATTGTACGATTTGTTCCCAATATACTCACTTCTAAAGGTATTAGTTCCATTTGACTTTTATCTTTCCTTAAGCAAGAGGTATGCTTGATATTCTCAAACACCTAATATAAGAGTCTCTCAGCGACTTTATCTTGTTTAGCCCAGCACTTATGAGATTTAGTGAAGGCTAATTTCATCTGATCACACCATGTTCTATAGGTAGATCTCACATTTGAGAGATGTCTTGAAGTAATGAAATTTCATGATGTCACTTTAGGACGACACTATTAATCAAAGAGTAAAGTGAAATGTAATTATTCACTTTATCCCCATCATCTATTATGAATTAAAAATGGGGAATCAATAATCAATTGATGTTGCTTCCACAAATTATTATGGAATGCACATTGAAGACACTCCCACTGTTTTTCTAATTTCAATCTCTATGCATGAAGAAGGGTGGAAAAGTTAATTTAATGATGGAGATATTATATTAATTTGATGTGATTTTTATATTCATTGTAAGAAATGAGTCTTAGTTGGTGAGGTATCCTTAATTGCATCCACGAGACCCAGGTTCAAAACTAGGTAGAGGCATATTTCCGAGGTACTGTAGTAGGTATTGTAGTAGAACTGTACACTGTGTGGTACTGTAGCAGAACTGTACACTATACATGTACTGTAGCAGAACTATACACTATGCAGTTACTATAGTAGGTACTCTTTGGTACTGTAGCAGCTGGAACTATTCACCTTGGGCCACTGGTTTGGGCTTGGAGTCCTTAAGGCTTTTGGGCCACCCAGTCCTTTGGGTCAGTAGGGATTTCAGGCCAAATTTAAGGCCTTTGGGCCACCTCAAGGCCTTTGGGAAACATGCATTTTCCCCATACAGACACTAAAAAAAGGAGCAGCCCCAGAAGAGGATTCAGATCAGGTGAACTCACCAGAGAAGAGCCAAATGGATTTTTCAGAATGAGACGGTATGGCTATGCCATCGGGACCAGCCTGTGCTTGCACGGTAAGCCTAGCCAGATGGTCATGCGAAGGTGGAGAGATACTATCATGATGCAGATGCTGGGGAGGGGCAGTTCCTTGTAGATAGTCTGTTTGAATTTATAAGTCCTTCGGGTCATGTAATCTCCTGAGCCTATGGGCCATGTAATCTCTGAGCCTACGGGCCTTGTAAGGGTTCCCCCTCATCCCTTGAAATGGGGGGTATCAAAATCAATAAAAATGAAGGCCTTTGGGCCATTCGAGTGTATATTCATTGTAAGACAAGATTTTATCTTTCTAGAGACGAATATTTTTCCAGATATTTAGGTGAATGTCATACATTCATTATTATGATAACATCTATGGAATACCATATTTTTGGGTGGCTAACAGCCAAAACATGGTTAGTATACTATCATTAACCAATTATCTCCTCATTAGAAACACATTATCTTTATCTTTATTAGGTTATTCCTCAACCTCATTTGATAAATGGAGATGTTTCCCAGACACTTTTTTAGAAAGTGGGATAAGTGGGAATCTCCTATATCACATTAGAAAGATAATGAACTAAGTTTGGTTCAGAGGATGGTTGTTTCCCTAAGTTTTCTTTTGGTTGAAAAAGAATATCACTTGTCAATGATAAAAAAATAATGCATGACTCAAATTATCTTCTAAATCATTTCATGATATGAGGTCTTTCTCATAATTAATTTGGAAGGTGGAGGAACTTCTTATTGAAATGAAATATTACTGTGGGGAGGACCTTCAGAGTTAATTCCATCATGGGGAGGACTACCATTATGACTTAAAATATGACTATAGGGAGAAATACTGTAGTTTATACCCAAGGGTGGACCTTTAGGGATGATGAAAGATATGGGAGGTCCTTATTGTTATTTTATCTCTTGACCATGAGGACGATTTCTATAGCACTCATCAGGATATATGATTAATGATTGATCACTTTAAAACAAAAAAGGAGGCATTTTTGGTTAATATTTTGAGGAGGACCAAATGAGTTTATAGTATCAATATTTCAAAGAGTAAATTCACAATCAAACCACTTATTCCATAATTTGGTAATTAATCCAAATAATCCTATGAAACCATAGATCTAAATTTGATAGACTCAAGAACACCGACTTTAAATAGAGTAGGGTTGTGGGACAGATCTTAAATTTTGAATAACATTTTCTGATATATCTTTCTAGATTTACATCCTCATGAAACTAGAATATTTTGTTGTAGATAAAACTTTTCAAGCACAAGAGTACACTTGAGAAACTCATGAGTCATTTCTAGGATTTTTTGAAAATATTCTTGGGTTTTGATAGGGTTATATGCCTTCTATGGGGAACAACTATAATATATTAATGATGTCAAGTTGGAATGGGTATCTGTTCCCAATCTTGTTGTCCTTTTATAACATGATTTTAACAATGGAACTTCAGGATTGGAGAAGGAATATACCTACTCTCTTTAGTGTCCATCATATCATGTTGATGGTAAAATAAAAATGTGGAGGTGAGGTTGTGTTCCCAAGTACGATCCACTAATACTATAGTAATTATTTCATAGAAGGTTGGAAAAATGTGTGTGGGGGTAGATGGATATCCTTCCATCATAACCAATATATGTTGGGAAACTTTTTTAATTAGAATATGCTATATTATTTTTATATGTTTGGTGAAGGGATGCATCTATTACCATGTTCTCTATTTCGTGATTGGATATACCAATAGTTTTCATGTAAGGGGGAACATATATGGTTATTCCCCTATATTCTTCCAGGGCATGCTAGTAGGTTTCTATGATTATTGAAAAACTATGTTGGTATACTTAGTGGATATTGGTAGGTATATGTTCCTACTCAAGGTTTACCACTGTGTTCTATTAGTGGGAATCTCTACCAGGAACATGGATGTTAGCCTATTCCTAGATGATTGATTGTCTCCCTCAGTTGTATTTCCTGGGAAATCGGGTCTGAGTGACATGATATAGAGTCCACAGGGTGGAATAATCATCATGCTGAGTACATGACACTTCATAGAGATGTAAATGGTGGTTTTTTTAAGGATCCATTCTCTGATACTCCTGTGGTGTCAAGATGAGGACCTTTCTGGCCTCTTGATCAATATCATTAAGGAAAGTAAGATATTTGATACTGTGTTCTAGGGAAAGACTCATAAAATTATCTGAGGTGATGATGGGTGTCCCCTTATTCTTTTCCACTATCCATCATTAGGTGGATGTTTGGATCATAATAACTTGGAGGGCCTCTTGTACAACCTCTAAGGCCGAGATAGTACTATTGAGGTGGTACTCTTGAGTCTGTGAATTTGATACCCAATTTTGGAGATACTAAGTCAACAAAGGGATCATTTAATAAGATAAATACCTGATTTGTATGAATTCCAATTCATGGGTTTGTTTTATCATGTAGGATACTATTTTTATTGAAGAGGGTTATTTCAAAAATTCCCGAGTACATAAATAGAAAACACAGACAAGGAAACTCTTCAAATAAAATTCATAATAAATGAACTAATATATAATTTATTATCTCAAAAAATCAATGTTGTTCCAATATTAGTTTTTTATGAAATTATGAAAGGTCCTAACATATGGGAAAGATATTTATTTTGGATAATGAAATGATTCACGTTGGGTTCACCATTTTTGTTTCAAAAGAAAACCTGAAGTTCCCAATAATTGATTTTGGTGGGTTTAAAATGGTGGAAGAAACTTTCACATCATGCTACCAATTTAATTTTGTGTTCCCTTTTGAGTATAATCCAATGGAGGATTATTTGTGTAAACATAAAAAAAAATATTCCCATAACCCCAATGCAGACTTGCTTTCCAATAACAGGTGATCATTGAGGGATATTACCAAAGACACTTAGGAAATCACATTGGTCAAGAGGGTGGGAGGTTAGGCTCATGAAACCCATTTAGGGGGAATTTTTTATTAGTCTATTAATCACTTATAGATATAATTCATATTCATGAATTTTTTATAAACCTTAAAATAAAATTTTCCACCCCTCATGTTTGAAATAAATCACATATACATGCTGGAGTAACCATCTATATGTATCAAGGGTTCTCTAACAACGAAACCATATATATGTATCTAAGTTCATCCATTGAGAAACCCAACTATATAAACAATAATTTCTCTAACCTGTTTTATTTTTTACTTATTAATTTTTTTTAATGTATCATGGTTTTAAGCCTCATGATTGCTCACTCTGGTGTTTATTTCCATCTAGGTAGGCCGTTAGAGTTTTGATATTATGATCAAGCCCATATGAGTGGATTCCTATATATTTCTATACAAGGAATCATAACCCACATAGTTAGGTGCCACTTAAATGGAAATGTAATACCATTTATAGGTATGTGAGAAGAACCAAACCATATATTTTAGTGTCATGCGTAAAGGACATATAGGCAAAAGTTTCCTAGTCAAGGCTGGCATGGGACTTATGCCTGAATGACCCTTTTCATGTGATCCCATGGGGAATATGGACTGACATGATTGGATTGGTCTTACATGGAATATGTACCTATGAAGATTGATATCACTAGGAATCATTGTATAACAAGGGTGAGATATAGAGGAATATGATGTATTATGGTCTTCAAGGTTGGGGGAATGATATTATTGGGAATATGGTCTGATAAAGGAGGTGGTGGAACTGGTATATCAGGTTTGAAACTTATATATTTTCCTACATATCCCATTATAATTGGAATCAAAAGCCCAAATAGTTCATGACTGTGAGGGATTACAAATATTTGGAGGCCCATAGGAGGATATTTGATCATGCTAGCTATTTGATAACCACTAACTTCTGAGCCCACATGTGGAATACTTAGTGTTATATGTAAGAGGAGTTGGAATATTTGAAATGTAACATTAATCTCTTTATCCATTGGTGGATGAGGGCCGAGGTATGGACGGTGGGAGATGTCCCATAAGAAATACTTCTGGATCACTCCTTGAGGGATACCCAATTTCTGTTTTCAAAGAGGAGGAGAGATGGATAAAGCACCATACCTCATAAAAAGAATTTTCTTACCATCATTGTCTGAAATGGGGAGGTCCTAAGCACTATATCCAAGGTTAGGGTTCATGTTATTGTGGGGATGAACAACGGTAAACATCCGGAGGACCTTACATATTAGGTTGGTTAAGTGCATGACATCTATTACTGAGGGAATTCAAAATGAAATGGAAGATATTTTGGTGAATCCTATTTCATGGTGAAGTGACCAGATCAGTGTGAATCACTGAGAGGGGGAGGGGGTGAATCAGTGATCCCTTAAAGCTTTTTACTAATTGATTCCTTATCAATTAAACCTCTATGGCTGGTTAAAGCCTCGATCCACTCTTCTTGTATCTCTCAACCTTTCCCGGATAATACAGTAATGAAAAGGCACAGGACACAAGGATTTACAAGGTTCGGCACCAAAGGCCTACATCCTTGCCATGCTCTCTCAGCATGGATTCTCCCATTATAATCTGTTAGTATTACAATGGTCGATACAGCTTCCCACCGTATCTCTCCTAAGTCCCACAGGAGGGTCTTTATACTGCGTCCCACAGTGTTACCAGAGTCCCACTGGCCTGCTCCAGAATCCCACTGAAGACTTCTTCTCCCTGAGTCCCACAGGGTCTTCTCCTGGCTCCTCGAGTCACACGAGTAGCTCTTCTTCACTTTAAGTTCTTCAAGTAACTTCAGCAGCCTGGGATAAAGGCTGCTGGCCTTGCTCTTCTCTTCTGATCACTTGTGGTTGATCAGGGCTTCTCGTCTAGCTCAGGCTTTATCTCTTTCTTCTGGATGACCTGGCTTCTCTCTTCAACTACTGAATGCTCAGACAACTGATATCTCTAACTTCAGTCTGGTCCAGTCTCAGTTCACTTCAACATCATGCACTGAGTGCATGCCAACTCTTCAAGATCTTCAAGTCTTGGACTCCTCAGATGCACACCACTGATTTAGCACTGTTCACGTGTGCACGTGCATGCATGCATGCATGCACTTTCCCTTTCTTCTTCTTGGTGCAGTAGACCCACAAAGGGTGTAGTCACTTTAAGCACACACCTTCACTGAACTTCACACACTTAATTCAATTTTCTTACACACTTGAATGTGTGTTATACAATAGTGTGGGTCACTCCTTCTTCTTCTAATGTGTATACACTTTTAGTGCACACACCTAGGTTTGGCCACTTCTTTAATTTGCACACAATTATTTCACTTTAGCACCCACATGAGTTGGCCTCCTCCTCTTCTTATTGCACACACACACTTTAGTGTTCTTGTTCTTCAAGGTATGCACACACAAGGTCATAGCCCTCGGCCTCTTCAAATGCACACACTTAAAGTGTGTTCTTCTTTGTTCAAATGCACAACCAAGACTGCGGATTATTCAATTCTTACACACACACAAAGTGTGGTCTTCCACTTCACTTGGCACACACCACTTGGTGTTGTTCTTTGTGCACACACATGGCCTCGGGTCTTCCTTCACTTTAGCGCACACACACACAATGGTGTGGTCTCCTTTGTTTGCACAAGGCTACGGCCTTTCTCCCCTTTTTGCACACACACTGCCCACGGCCCCTTCTTTGTTCTTGTTTGCACATACACCCAAAGGGTGTGTTCTTTCACTTCACACAAGGTATGGCCTCGGGTTCTCTTTCTTTGCACACCTACTGCCCGTAGGGCCTTCTTCTTTATGCACACACAAAATGTATGTCTCGGCCAAGGGGTGTTCAAGCCGAACTCCTACTCAAGTGAGGCGCGCAAGGGGTGCGGCCCTCCTTCTCTTCACAGCCGCGCTAATTCCACTGGCCGTGGGTCGCGCAAGCCACAAGGCACGCGAGTGCAAGGCACAAGCGGCCGCGCAAACACCTCCTGCCACGCAAGTCTGCGGGCAGAGAGGGATGCAACCTCGGGCGCGCAAGGATGCAGCCTCGGGTTCTTCCTGTCGCGCAAGGGAGTAGGCGCGCAGGGAACTCCTCTTCTTGTCGCGCAAAGATGTTGCGCGCAAGGGACTCCAGCCACGCAAGGTACTTGCGTGGGGCTTCTACTTCGCGAGGCAGAGGCTTCGCGGGACTTCTCTTCAAATTTTCAGCGCATCAGCAGCTTAATGAGAGCCTCGACCTCTCTTTTTATAGGCAGAGAAACGCCTCGGATCATCCGCGTGAAATAACTTCAAACACCCGAGATCTCCGGATCTTTAAAAAATCTTTTCAAATCTTGTTTTTCATTCTCGGTTTGACGCGGGTTCTTCCTTTATTTTTCTCCTTCACGTGCATGCGATTTATAACGCATGCACGGCCTCTGTTGAAACCCAATCCATGCAAAACATGAACACCTCATGGCCTCGGCAACTCCGTTTGCCTCGGCTTACATCGAAAATCTTCATTTGTTGCATGCACATCCATTTTATAGCATGGCTGTGTTCAGTGTGGCCAGACGAGCACGAGGGAGCCTTTGGCTTCGAAAATGGTGGCCGGGAACTCGAGATAGGTCGTCGGGAGTGCTCTGGTTCAGCGGCTGCTCGCGGGTGGCTTCGGCTCGGGCTCGAGGAAGAAGACGAGCTCTCGGCCATCGGATCAGGCGTTTGAGATACATCGGGCGGCCTGGATTAGATCGCGGCGCCGCGGATGGATCGTGCGGCGCAGATCAAGCGCGCGATCAATCGAGCGGCTCAGATTCGCTCCCAGGAAATTTTCCGCGTCCCACATAGAATTCTCTCGCGGAATTTCCGCGGTTTATTAACATGCCGCTGCCGCAACACCCCAATTGAACTTCCTCCCTCCCGGTGCCGCCCCGCACCGGGTTCTCCCTGCGGGCGCGCTCTGCGCCCAATCTCTGCTCCTGCGGGCGCGCTCCTAGCGCCCACTATGCTCCTCCGGCGCGCGGATTTCACCACCGCGTGCCCTCGGAGGCTTACACACGGCCCCCCTGCCTCTCGAGCTTGCACCATGGGATCCCCCATGGGCGTGGCGCCTAGTGCCCATATGAGCCGTGGGGTTGAACCCGTGGGCTGGCTTGAGATGGCAAATTTTTTGGCAAAGGACAGAACCTAGACTTTGTATAAAAACAAGTTTCTCCTCCATATAAAATATGCCAATTTCCAAATGCCACTTCTCCCTTCTTCATTTCTTCTCTTCTCTTCTTCTTAAGAATTCAAACATTAATCCTCTTGATTAGAAACAACTCCTCAATTTATAATTCTTCATCATCATCTCATTTTCTACTTAGGAGAGAATTCTCAAGGATCTTCATCTTCAACCGAACTCCTGAATCACTTAAATTCTTCAATGTGCTTCATTGATCTAATCAGAGATCAATTGGATCAACTTCAAATTCACATGCACTAAGTGTTAGTGCATGGACTTCTTCAGCTCACTTCATCCACTTAGAAGTTGTGGATGGCTCTCTTCATCTCCTCATGCATTGTGAGGACAATGCATGGTCTTCAATCAATGTTGTGACTTTGTATCCAGTTGATACAAGTTCTATGAACTTAAAGATCAGCTCAACAATCGTCAGATGTTCTTAGAGAATGTTTCAACCATCATCTCCTATGTCACTTAGTGAATCTCCTAAGTGACATGCATCTTAGTACTATGGCCATTCTCTCTTCATCACCAACACCATCACAACCTTTGGCATTCACATCTTGACACTCCTTGACTTCCATTCATTCTAAGACAACTTCATGTCTCATTGACAATAAATGCAACACAGTGCACTTCAATCTCCCCCTTTGTATTTGTTTTCAATACACCACTTCAGCACATATGAATGGGTCAATATGTGTGCCAATATTTTCTCCCCCTTATTGGCAATCAAATGCAAAGGTGTGGTGTGGTTCACTTTCACAAATATCTTCCTCCCTTATAAAAGCATTTTCTTCAAAATCACTAAGAGAGGGATGATGTCACATGTTCACTTGAGCAATGAACCTTTAGTAAATCAACTCTAAGTCTACTTGGGCTAACCCGGTGTAGAAAACAAGAGTGATGTAACCAAGGTACTCAATGCTGTCCATAACTCCCTACACATGTGAGATCATGCTTAGGAGTTGAATTTTTTCAGATATTCAATGAATTGCTGAATCCTGCACATACTTCACAAAACTCATTAGAAAGTTCAGTGCAAAGATAAAGCTCCCCCTTTCATTCATTTGTCTTCAATCAATACTCCCCCTTAATTTTCATGATGAATACAATTAAGAAACAAGGGATGAAAGTATGATTGGAATACCTTCACTTTTCTCAAGATGGTATTAATCTAAGAATCCCATCTTCTTCAGATTGGCTCCCCCTCAAGGGGTGCACTCCATTCTGTCCAAACCATCCTCCAGTTGAGAATGATCATCATCTTCAATTCCCTGCAATGTTAGCACATGTAAATACCAATAGTATAAGGGAATAAGATGGAACCTCCTTGGTTCATCAATGTGAACAACAAGGTTGAGAAGATTCTCTCAACCGAGATGTCCCATTTTCACCAGTCTTCACACTTGCACATTTGATCTTCAGTGATGATTGTGCTGGTGTGGTTCTCAAAACATCTTCATGTGAAATCTTTTGTTTCCTTTTTGCCTTAGCAATTGCCAGAACTTCATCTTCAGCTCTCTGCAGATCTTTGGCAAGTTGCAACTGATGTGGCCATATGACAAGTAAATCATTTGGAAGTGTGGCCTCAGTTCTGGAAATTCCACATGGTTCCTTCGATGCTTTCAAGCTACCTTTCTTAGGCAACTTGTTTTCAATAAATCCCTTCGTCTTCTGGATTGATTGTCTTTTTGAGTTCAGTCTGCTTCTATTCAGTTCCATGGCTTGTTCACAAAGATCCATGGTGTGTCCTTTCTTTCCACAGTAGAAGCATTTCTTGGTGGTCCTTCTGGATGCATCACCCTTCTTGGATTTAGACTCCAAGGTCTTCTCTTCCTTTTTCAAACTCTTCTTGGGAGCATCTTCCACTTTCTTCTGCTTGCTTCCCAAGGTCTCTCTCTTAGCCAGGTTCAGTGATCTTCTCTCCTCTTTAGCTCTGGATACAGTTGGAGATTGACATGTATCTCTTTGACCACTTTTGCAATCATCCCAGATGTTGTCAAGTAATCCAAATCTATTTGCAGTAAACAGATGTCCTTGGACCTGTGGATGCTGCTTCTTTCCTTCTGGCTTGCTCCCCCTAGGCATGGGCTTCCTCTGTGCTTTGGCATTCAGTGGATTGTACCAACAATCCTTTGCACAATGCCCATACTTGTTACAACACCAACATTGACCCACAAATCTTGACCTCTTGATTCCTTCTGATTGTAGGGTACCTGTCTTGAATTGTTGTGCTGCTTCAGGAGAGCTTTCTTTCTTCATTGTCTTCATCCAAACTTGTTTGGAATTATTTTTCCATCCTGCACTTTTTGTGGAAACACAATTAGAAGCATCAGTACAAGATGGTATGGATGGTACCTTCTTTTTAGAAGATGTTGCACTTTTATTAGAGGATGTCTTTCTCTTAGAATCATCCTGCTCAATGCATACTTGAGTAGCAACATTTCTCCTTTCAGCTGACTGGGAGGCTTGGGCTTTGGATGATTGCTGATTTTTCAATATCACCTCCAGTTCTAAGCATTTCATATTGAGGGAGTTCTTCTCATCCTCAATAGTTCTTAGCCTACCTTCCCATTTTTCTTCCAGCTGTTTCATCTGGTCTTCATGCACTTTTTTCATTTCTTGTAATGAATTGTCAAGCTCCTTCACCCTTTTTGCTTTGTCTTCAAATTGAGCATCTTTGACAACCATTGAAAATCTTTGTCTCTTTTCTAGTGCACGGAAAACATCTTTGATCATTATCAAAAATATTTCTTTCTCAGAAGAGCTCCTTTGCAATTCTTCACAGGTATCTTCATATCTTTCATTGCAAAGGGAAACAGTTTCATCTTTGGCCTTCACCAGCTTTCTGAGAGTGTTGGTTATGCCAACCCTTTTTGCCAATTGGACTTCCAGAGAATTGGCTTCATCTTCTAGCTCTAATTTTTCTTCTTGAAGATCAAGGAGGCCTGTAGCTATACACATTGCAACTTCCTTGGGGACTCTCTTCTGAAGATATTTGATTGCATTTAGAAGATCATTGTTTCTTCCATCTTCATCACAGCTAGAGCAGGCTTCATCAGAAGAATGATAAAAGGAATTGTCATCTGATGTGACTTTCACATTTCTTTCCATAGAAGGAGTTTCTCTGATTGCATCAACCTTCTTCTTCATCTTCTTGGCCTGTTTCTTCTTTCTATTCTGAGTCTTGGCAGATATCTCCATTTGAGGCTGTTCTTTCATTTCCTCAAATCTGCACTCCATATAGACTCTCTTGGATCTTTTAGAGGCAACCTCCCTTTGATACCAATTGAAGTGCCCAGATCAGTGTGAATCACTGAGAGGGGGAGGGGGTGAATCAGTGATCCCTTAAAGCTTTTTACTAATTGATTCCTTATCAATTAAACCTCTATGGCTGGTTAAAGCCTCGATCCACTCTTCTTGTATCTCTCAACCTTTCCCGGATAATACAGTAATGAAAAGGCACAGGACACAAGGATTTACAAGGTTCGGCACCAAAGGCCTACATCCTTGCCATGCTCTCTCAGCATGGATTCTCCCATTATAATCTGTTAGTATTACAATGGTCGATACAGCTTCCCACCGTATCTCTCCTGAGTCCCACAGGAGGGTCTTTATACTGCGTCCCACAGTGTTACCAGAGTCCCACTGGCCTGCTCCAGAATCCCACTGAAGACTTCTTCTCCCTGAGTCCCACAGGGTCTTCTCCTGGCTCCTCGAGTCACACGAGTAGCTCTTCTTCACTTTAAGTTCTTCAAGTAACTTCAGCAGCCTGGGATAAAGGCTGCTGGCCTTGCTCTTCTCTTATGATCACTTGTGGTTGATCAGGGCTTCTCGTCTAGCTCAGGCTTTATCTCTTTCTTCTGGATGACCTGGCTTCTCTCTTCAACTACTGAATGCTCAGACAACTGATATCTCTAACTTCAGTCTGGTCCAGTCTCAGTTCACTTCAACATCATGCACTGAGTGCATGCCAACTCTTCAAGATCTTCAAGTCTTGGACTCCTCAGATGCACACCACTGATTTAGCACTGTTCACGTGTGCACGTGCATGCATGCATGCATGCACTTTCCCTTTCTTCTTCTTGGTGCAGTAGACCCACAAAGGGTGTAGTCACTTTAAGCACACACCTTCACTGAACTTCACACACTTAATTCAATTTGCTTACACACTTGAATGTGTGTTATACAATAGTGTGGGTCACTCCTTCTTCTTCTAATGTGTATACACTTTTAGTGCACACACCTAGGTTTGGCCACTTCTTTAATTTGCACACAATTATTTCACTTTAGCACCCACATGAGTTGGCCTCCTCCTCTTCTTGTTGCACACACACACTTTAGTGTTCTTGTTCTTCAAGGTATGCACACACAAGGTCACAGCCCTCGGCCTCTTCAAATGCACACACTTAAAGTGTGTTCTTCTTTGTTCAAATGCACAACCAAGAATACGGATTATTCAATTCTTACACACACACAAAGTGTGGTCTTCCACTTCACTTGGCACACACCACTTGGTGTTGTTCTTTGTGCACACACATGGCCTCGGGTCTTCCTTCACTTTAGCGCACACACACACAATGGTGTGGTCTCCTTTGTTTGCACAAGGCTACGGCCTTTCTCCCCTTTTGGCACACACACTGCCCACGGCCCCTTCTTTGTTCTTGTTTGCACATACACCCAAAGGGTGTGTTCTTTCACTTCACACAAGGTATGGCCTCGGCTTCTCTTGCTTTGCACACCTACTGCCCGTAGGGCCTTCTTCTTTATGCACACACAAAATGTATGTCTCGGCCAAGGGGTGTTCAAGCCGAACTCCTACTCAAGTGAGGAGCGCAAGGGGTGCGGCCCTCCTTCTCTTCACAGCCGTGCTAATTCCACTGGCCGTGGGTCGCGCAAGCCACAAGGCACGCGAGTGCAAGGCACAAGCGGCCGCGCAAACACCTCCTGCCACACAAGTCTGCGGGCAGAGAGGGATGCAACCTCGGGCACGCAAGGATGCGGCCTCGGGTTCTTCCTGTCGCGCAAGGGAGTAGGCACGCAGGGAACTCCTCTTCTTGTCGCGCAAAGATGTTGCGCGCAAGGGACTCCAGCCACGCAAGGTACTTGCGTGGGGCTTCTACTTCGCGAGGCAGAGGCTTCGCGGGACTTCTCTTCAAATTTTCAGCGCATCAGCAGCTTAAGGAGAGCCTCGGCCTCTCTTTTTATAGGCAGAGAAACGCCTCGGATCATCCGCGTGAAATAACTTCAAACACCCGAGATCTCCGGATCTTTAAAAAATCTTTTCAAATCTTGTTTTTCATTCTCGGTTTGACGCGGGTTCTTCCTTTATTTTTCTCCTTCACGTGCATGCGATTTATAACGCATGCACGGCCTCTGTTGAAACCCAATCCATGCAAAACATGAACACCTCATGGCCTCGGCAACTCCGTTTGCCTCGGCTTACATCGAAAATCTTCATTTGTTGCATGCACATCCATTTTATAGCATGGCTGTGTTCAGTGTGGCCAGACGAGCACGAGGGAGCCTTCGGCTTCGAAAATGGTGGCCGGGAACTCGAGATAGGTCGTCGGGAGTGCTCTGGTTCAGCGGCTGCTCGCGGGTGGCTTCGGCTCGGGCTCGAGGAAGAAGACGAGCTCTCGGCCGTCGGATCAGGCGTTTGAGATACATCGGGCGGCCTGGATTAGATCGCGGCGCCGCGGATGGATCGTGCGGCGCAGATCAAGCGCGCGATCAATCGAGCGGCTCAGATTCGCTCCCGGGAAATTTTCCGCGTCCCACATCGAATTCTCTCACGGAATTTCCGCGGTTTATTAACATGCCGCTGCCGCAACACCCCAATTGAACTTCCTCCCTCCCGGTGCCGCCCCGCACCGGGTTCTCCCTGCGGGCGCTCTCTGCGCCCAATCTCTGCTCCTGCGGGCGCGCTCCTAGCGCCCACTATGCTCCTCCGGCGCGCGGATTTCACCACCGCGTGCCCTCGGGGGCTTACACACGGCCCCCCTGCCTCTCGAGCTTGCACCGTGGGATCCCCCATGGGCGTGGCGCCTAGTGCCCATATGAGCCGTGGGGTTGAACCCGTGGGCTGGCTTGAGATGGCAAATTTTTTGGCAAAGGACAGAACCTAGACTTTGTATAAAAACAAGTTTCTCCTCCATATAAAATATGCCAATTGCCAAATGCCACTTCTCCCTTCTTCATTTCTTCTCTTCTCTTCTTCTTAAGAATTCAAACATTAATCCTCTTGATTAGAAACAACTCCTCAATTTATAATTCTTCATCATCATCTCATTTTCTACTTAGGAGAGAATTCTCAAGGATCTTCATCTTCAACCGAACTCCTGAATCACTTAAATTCTTCAATGTGCTTCATTGATCTAATCAGAGATCAATTGGATCAACTTCAAATTCACATGCACTAAGTGTTAGTGCATGGACTTCTTCAGCTCACTTCATCCACTTAGAAGTTGTGGATGGCTCTCTTCATCTCCTCATGCATTGTGAGGACAATGCATGGTCTTCAATCAATGTTGTGACTTTGTATCCAGTTGATACAAGTTCTATGAACTTAAATATCAGCTCAACAATCATCAGATGTTCTTAGAGAATGTTTCAACCATCATCTCCTATGTCACTTAGTGAATCTCCTAAGTGACATGCATCTTAGTACTATGGCCATTCTCTCTTCATCACCAACACCATCACAACCTTTGGCATTCACATCTTGACACTCCTTGACTTCCATTCATTCCAAGACAACTTCATGTCTCATTGACAATAAATGCAACACAGTGCACTTCACATGGTCATGAAAATATAGCATTATTGATTTATGTTTTGACTTGGTCACTATCATTTTAGAATACCAAGGAGAGGTCCCTATCATTGATGGTATGATAGAGAGCCTAGAGGGTGATTTACCCAAGTGATACCTAGGTGTGCCAGTTTTGACTTCGCATAGGTGATACCTAAGCGAGGTGAGAGAGTGGTTTTCCCATGTGATACCAGAGTGAGATAACTTTTAATTTTTCAAAGTGTTAACTTAGTAAGCTGGGAGGTACCTCACCTAGGCATTACTTGGTAGAACCTGACGGGTACCTCTACAATGTTTAACCTAGGTGAACTTGGTCTGATTTCTTAGGCATAAAGGAACATAAGAAACCACACATGTGTGATATCTTACTTTGATCTCTAATAGTTTACTCAGGAGCTCTTGGAAGGTTGAAATCATGTTTTGAATCCTAGATAGGCCCTTATCCCTAGTATGTTTGGGATGTGGGAATTGCATCCGCACATAAGTTATGGGTGTTTAGTCCATGCAGGAACTCTATCCTATTTAATCAGAATAATTCCCTCTTATTTGGTAGTATTGGGAGACTACCTGAGGGTTTATAAGACTTGATAAAAGGAATTAAAAAAGAAGATATTTCAGAAGACTCTTCATGTTCTAGTTTTTTCATATGAGGATACCAAGGGTCTAATCTATAGGAAAACCCATGACCTAAGTAAAATGATTTTGTTTTCCCAAGTCTATCACATAGGTGTATTACACTGTTGGTCCGTACAGGCTAGTATTTATAGGTTCTTCATGTAGGTGAATCACACAGGATGCAGCTGGAAATTGTTTGGTCTTGTACGTGGGGTTTGCGTGAGGTGTTTGGTTATGTAGTTTCTAGTTGGTAACACTTGTCACAACCCTTACAAATGGGGTCCATGTTGTGACTCACCAATATTTCTTCCAATAAGACAGTGACTGATGACTAGAGCTGAGTAGGCATGTCACTTACATGGGAATCCTTAGCCTAAAGTTCCTACACACACACACATACACATCTCCAAGAGAATAAAATTATGAAATGTAAAAAAACTAAAAGAAACCATGAATTCATATATATAATCTCACAACAAGAGTATGACAATAATTATAGGAATGTGAAAAATTCCAAATACAATCCCACCAAAAAGAGTCTAAAAAGAAGTCCAACATGAAAGTAATGATGAGGACTATTTTTAAGGTACAATAGGAACAAAAATCTATATGTCTGGCCTCACTAAGAACCACTAGGTCATAGTCCATCTAAGACTCTATTAAAAGGTCAATCATCTGCACAAGACATGACACATGTGGAAAAATCTTATGTAGAGGTGAGTATGACAATACCCAATAATACACCATGAAACCACCAAGAATATAACAAAAGAATAAAAGTTATCTATACATTAGTATATGTATACAACACATATAACAATGATATACAAATATACTCAACAAAGATACAAAACATCAAGGTAATGTCAAAACAGTAATACTAGCCTAGGATTCTAGCTCAAAAGTTCCACATAGAACTCATCTTGGAGAACACACTCCATGGTTTGAATAACACAGAAAATGTCAATACGAGAGGAAGTTCTCACTAGATATCGTTATTACAAGTATAAGTTTTATGTCAAAATATATTGGATACATAGATGAGAATCACTCCCAGGGCCATGTGGATACCAAAAACTTAATCTTTATAAACCTATTAAGTAGAGGATTGAGGCCTATGTAGTGTTGTTCATGATGATGTCAAGAAATCCTCATAGGAAAAGAAGATGACATAAGATCTCACTTAGGGCCTAATTAAAGGACTCTAATTACTCTATTCAAGAAGTCATGATGAAGGGTTTTCAATCCTATGTCTGGGAGGTGATTCCTTACTAACCCTCAAAGAATGGATATAGTGAACACACCCTAATGAAACATGTCTAAGTTATAAAGGAAAAGGGATCCATAAAAACTATGAAGGAGTAAACGACATGCACTAGGAGTACATATTATGTCCCCTTGGCCCTGGGTAATGCCCATGAAAAATATTCAGTGCCCATGCCCATTCAGAAATACATTAAATTCCTTAACCCATGTACTTTAGCTCATGTCCCAGTACACGACAATGCCCATGTAGCCTTGTATTGTCCATGTTTGTGTAGGTGTACATAGTGTGCCTGTGGCTATGCGCCATAATCCGTGTCCATGTACCCTATTAGGTACCCACCATGATAACAATAAGGGGACCACATACCATGTGATAAGGTCACATGCTGTGTGATAATTAACTTCCTCCCGAAACCCTAACTAATGTTGAAAGTGTCACACATGACATGTAACTCCATAGTAGAAGCAGTGGAGATTTTTTTTATAGAAATACAGATCTTCAATCATGAATCTTTTCCACTACAATAGAAAACAATATTTCCACACCCAATGCTAGAACCAAGTTGATACATTTTTGGGGCCTTTTTATTATCCGAACATTGAAGTCCGACCATAAAATCTGTTAAAAAAAATGCCTTCGGACATCATTATTAATTATGTTATGAAGAACAAAAAATGGGTATCCAAAATTTCCCATGCAATACTACTTCCATCATTACAAAATTTATATATTGTTCTGAGCCATGATCCATGATTTCGAACCATTTCATAAAGAAATGGGTGCACAATGTTTGATTTGCGGTTATACGTCGAATCGTGGGCCAAAGAAAATTTCCCTTGATGTTTGAAGAAATAGGGGATAAATGCACAAAAAAACATGAGTAATGAATGTTGGCTAATGTTCATGTTTCCTTATTCTGTTATCATTATAACAATGAACCAGTAATCAAAGATAATCACATGAATCACCCAACAAATCCTTAAAAGTAAACTGGCCCCCTAAAACAACAAATCCACGAATAAATACATTAGTTGATTGATTCATGTTCATTGTGAAAATCAATAATGGGGAATAAATCCAAATAAAAAAATGTCCTACCTTGATATGGATTGATAAATAATGAATAATTGAGCTACGCCTTGATCATTGGAGAGATATGTTGATTTTTTCTCATAGCGGTCGTCGATATTCGATCTGATCATCATCCATTGAAGAAATATCCTAAAAGAGCTCTCCAATAGTTCTCTAGATCTATAGGGTACATTGGATAGACATGAGAATTTATCATTATCATATTTTTAAAGGTTAACCCAATTCTCTTAATCAACTAATAAATAACACAATTTATTTAAATTATTTTAATCATTTAAGGCCTGCAATGACTTTTCCCCAAACACCCCACACCAAAAAAGGTTATGTCATGCCTATGGTAAAAACCACATTCCAAACCCAACAATGCCCTTAGATTTCTGATAAAAACTTCCATTTAGATATTATTACCCCTTTTAGAGAAAATTTCATGCATGCTATATTTAATATATTTAATATATTTCAAACATTTATTCTGGGAACAATGGGCCTCATAATAGCATGCCATCTCAGCACCTATTCTAAAAAATAATCAATAAAATATAAAAAAATAATATATAAATAACCAGAGTCATTAAAAAACTCTAAGAGGAGAATTTTATTTCTGTTTTCTTTCACTAATTTTGAATGTTATGTCATGACTGAAATAAAAAGGGACGACCAACATCTTATTTGAGTCTGAAATAAAAAATTACTCCTGAATGGGATATAAATTCAAATTTCATCTGTATCTTTTCTATAACAGTGTGGTTGATTAAAATTACTCCATAAAATTTATTATCACCCCCAATATTATCATTTTTATCAAAATTATAATACTGAACAACCATGTTAATTTTTTCTCCAACAAACAACCTTGTTCTACCCTTGAATTCCAAACATGCTTCATCTAGTAACACAATCTAATAGGACTAGATATACTAGAATTCTTCAAAAAATTCTGTATTTTGTCTCTAAACCAACTTGATTATATTTCAAATGATGTTCTAAATGAGGTTTCTTCCCCATCTCGTCCTAAGCTATGAAAAACCAATAGTTGGTCCTTCTTCATTTGACTTCTCCCAAAATGCTTAACCTCAGCCACTGATGCACCACTTATTTGATTCAAAACGAAATCAATTCCACTCCAACCTGATCCCAATGACACCATACATACTCTATCGAACACCATATATGAATTCAAAATATTTTATTTTTTGAGTAACCAGATATATTTGGATGCACCAACACACTAGCATTGCAATTCAACCAAGGCCGAGAAGATACTTTACTCCATTGGTGTATCCTTAACATTTACATGCAACCACGACACCAATATATATTTCCCAAGCTCTCTACACCATCAAATAAAATTTATTTCCATGGATGACCAACTCACACTTCAGCACAATCACAATACACCGATCACCTCATGTTCCCAAGTCACTAGGAATGATATCCTCCATGATCAATGGCACAATTATAACAATGATCAGAGCCTCTAATAACCAAGGGTGTACTCCCCAAAATAAGGATTCGTTTACTCCTCTCCTCAAGATCTATCCTCAATAGGTCCACTATAACTACACCAATCAGGTTCTTTGAATTGATGATCATATATAAATAGGCCCACAAATGCATTATATAATGGAACCATGGTGCAGTCGAAAATGTGTATAACCAGCACAAACATTCCCACATACACCACACTACTGGATCCCACCCAAACATAGTGACCACAAATTCTATATATCCCAACAAAAAATGAAATTATTATCACATGTGTAACATCATATCACACCTAAGATTATTCACATAACCAAATGACCATGTTCTACATGCTATCCAGTTCCACCATGATAGAGCACTCACATTACATTTATTCAAAAAATGAGGCACCAAACCCTAAAACTAAGCATAAAAACATGACCAACTACCACTTTGGACTCTTTACAAATCCAAGAGTGTACACACATTATCTCATCATGTTACTAGAAGTGCAACAAGATCCAATATGGCCAAGCATCCAACCGAGCTATCCCCATGAACCCAAGAATGATGCCATGAGAACTCTTAGTGATCCACACATCAAGCCCATGGAACTACCATGCCTGTCATAAATCCATTGGGAAACTAGATCACACTCCACATATATCTTAGGAATCTCATTCCCTCATTGAGAAAAAACCAGGGCATCCCATATGTGCACCGACACATTTTGGTCCCTTTACATCCATCGATGACGGTACTATATTTCTATCACCTGATAACATCTCACCATAATATATTCATGACTCTTCATCTGAATAAAATATATACATACCTATAGTAAAATTAAATGGAATTACATCATGAATCTTTATGGGACAACACCATATAGGTTGTTAATGGAACTTCAAACAATAAAACCTCAATCATTAGTGAAAAAAACATTCACCTTTCATGTGAATCCCACTGTCCTAGAATAATGCATATATATAAGCCTGTTACCCACCATCCAAGAGACCAAACCATAAATCGATGAAAAAAAGTATCAATATATTTAGAATTTAGTAACCCTACTATAATAGAAAAAACAATAAACATAAAACAATAATCGTATTAACTTAATAACAAGAACATGAAACTAGAAATTTGTTCACGAAATACTGGTTTGAGGCACCTTACAAGCTTTAACACATCCTAAATCCACTTGTCTACTATCTATATAAATAAAAAATGAAGATAGTTTGTGATACCATTTTATAACAAATCGACCTGGGTTTACTTCACTCATCACCCTATCCAGCTAACCATAAGGCCTTGTGCATTCCTCCCCCCATGCTAGAGGATACCGACTAGTGGTGAGGATTTAAATAGATTCATTTGGGAGAAAATAACCTTATATCATGTGAAATAAAAATAGAAAAATAACCAAAAAACATACATAACCACAAACATTTGAGTATACAACACAAAAAATTAAAACAAAATAATTTTATAATATCTGAAAGTATACATGAATACACGTTATCATGATTATAAAAATTAGGTGGTATCCCATGTGACACCCCAACCCTAGTCTACCCCAGAGCCAATATGATTTTAATAAAACATGGTGTGTAATTTTTTTTATAAAAGTGAAGATGAAGAATTACACATCATGTGCCCTTAAAAGGGATATTTTCTGTTTTGGTCCAGGAGAACCAGATACAAATAATACAATTCCTTCTATATTGAACAAAAAGGACTTCATAAATCATTCACCAATAAGTGCAACTCAAATCTACTAAACCTGTAAAATAAAACAGATTAAAACCTTGGGTGATCATGTAAATGCCCAGTAAAGAGATTTTTAAAATAAAATAATACATCCAATAAAACCTTTTTTGAAATATTCCTCTAAAATTATTCATAAAAAATTTTCTTAAGGAAATATTGCAACACATGGAGCACAATATAACATTTTTTCCCAAAATTACAAGTGAACATTTCAAGGAATATTTTCAGAGTTAAAATGATACATGTTCTAATCATAATCATGCTCATACAAAATAAATGGTGTGAAATGTAATAAATAAAGTGTTATTATAACTATAATAAGTGTGAGATGGGAAAGTACAATTACAAAAATTTCAAATGAAAGTAATAAATGATCAGATTTGCGCATAAAATGATAACTTCAATTTGTTTCCTTTCTAACTATAAACCATAAACTGGAAAATAAATATATGAATGATGAATAAAAATTATGCCATAAACATTTAATTCTTATGATACTCATAAGTACACGCTCTTAACCAAGTATAATCTACTAGTCGAATATCCACTTGGATAATTAATTATCATAAACATAATGAGGGAAGTTCATATTCTGGACTATGTGAAGGCCTCATGCCAAGACCATAAACTCTGTGTCAAGGCCTCATTCCAAGATCATTAATCAAAATTTGGGAAATTCCTCAGCCAATTCCACATCTATCTGTCTCATGGGACCTACCGATGCATCGATGGGTTGTAGTGGGACCCACACTTCACATACTAAGTACAATGCATTCCTCATTTCATTAAATCAAATTGCTTCACACCACTTTGTTTTATTAAATTAATCCTTACTTATAATTCAAAGTTCCACATAGTACATGAAATATTTAATTTCTCATTTCATATTTTTTAAAGTGTCCCATACCACTTTGAATAATTTAGTTCCTTAATCCATAAATGGTCCTAACCATTTAATTAAATTCTTAATCATTCTCATATATATAGTGAAACATGCACCTAGGTGTCAAAACTAACAACATCATGAAAATTTAATAATTGAAAAGTATGGTAGGCAGATTATAGTACATGTGATGATAAATAATGCACATAAAATATAGGTTTTGTCTCATAAAATGATAACCCTCAAATTCTAAAATCCTTTTTATGAAAATAAACATATTATATTCAATAATTCATAATTTGAATTTAATATAGTTATCATTTGTATTTAAAACATGTGCTGATAAATGAGAATAAAAAATGGGCTAAACCATTAACTTAAATAAAGAAAAGCAGACCCAGTGACAATTCAACCTAGGTTGAAAAAATAACCAGTTTGAATGTAAACAGATTATTTTATGTGAGGTATTGAATTCATAATTAACTAAACACACTTTAAAATACTTGTTATAACTTTTATCAGTCCATTGTGAACTCATAATGTGAACCCATATTAATTACATTCTATGTAAATTTATATATACCGTCATATGTACTTAAGGGTGTTTAATTAAATCTTAAGATCCTAGTACATAATTTATGTGTAGTAAAAACATAATTTAAACCAAAGTTTAACATTAACATTCACATTGTAAAACTAATGATATTTTTTCATAAATACATATATATCTATATCTATATGTAAAAATACTTATTTATTTATAATTTCATCTACTTAATACACCTATAAACCTAACATGGTTTCTATTCATTATGCATTCCATTTAGATTCAGAGTTATGCTTTTTTAAATAAAGAAATAGATATGGGTTTATTGAGAACACATATATACATATGTGTATATATGTTTTCAAACAAAATTTTGATACAAACATAGAACCCCATTGTGAATTGTCTAATAAAAACATTTTTCAAAAATATAAATCATATTTATAAGATCATTCAAGAAAATCAGGAGGTTATAAGAACAACTGCACACACACACACACACATATATATATATATACATAAATGATCCATAAAACAAAAAAAAAGCAAGTCAATCCTAGGTCCCTTACCTGGTTCGATGGAGAAGAGGCCGAGAGGATCTTGATGGAGGCGCCAGAATGAAGAAAACCCATAGGGTTTGAGTTCCAAAATGAGTTATATGTATATATAAATCATATATAACATATGTTAAATCAAATTTCATAGAAAAATGAGGTAAATCGGTTTAAAAAATACTGGTGTACTCGATCTTGTGGCAAATAAGAATGAAGGGGGGGGCACCCGAGGTAACTGGTGTGGGAAAAAAGAAAAGAGATTTGCGAGAGCTACTGCTTTGGAACATGTGAGAGAAAGAAGAAGAAGAAGGAACCAAGAGAGGGTGTGGAAAAGGATGAATGACTCTGATCAGCCGTGACTAGATCAGATTGCTGAGAAAGATTCAATGATTTAAAAATAGAAGAATGATCATGATTAGATCAGTTTTGATGGGACGACTATAAGTGATGCATCAATTTAAAAATGAACAAACGATCAAGATTTGATCTGTTGGGATCAAACAATAGATAAAAATGCTGTGGTGAAACTACAACTACATGGACTCGATAACCATACTAATCAGATGGCTCAGATCCCACGCAGGGAGATCTGGTGGCTTAGATAAGATCCCGATTTAAAATTCCTGATCCACATCAAAATAGGATGGGTTTTTCTGCTTCATTATAATCCTGGGGCTCTTGAATGAGGCTCATAATTCCCCCTCCCCAACCTAGTACCACCTTATACCGGGTTTTTGTGGGAGAACTTCTTTGACCACCCCTACCGTCATTCCGCTCCGCACGGTGGCACAATCTTGTACTCTTACACTTGCACGCCCGTGCATGTTTGGGATTGACTTGGCATACCTGTGTGCTTGACTTAGCACACACCATGCATGAAAAACCCTAGTCCATTTACAGGGGATCAGAGTGAGATGAACATTATGGCCTTGAGTGGCTTTGCCTTCTTGGTTGCCCTCATCTAGGTGGGGGACTCACCTAAATTTTTCATAGTAAAGTTTATTTTTTTGTTAATCATAAGAAATATATATATATATATAAGTCTCTTAAATCAGTGAATATAAATTCTTTATTATGGTTATATAAAATCCTAAAAACCAGTATTTTTGTTAGTTTATAATCATTTAGGTTCTCAAAATATAAATGTTCAAAATCTATAAAACAAATCCCATAATAGTTTTATATTTAAAATCCAAAACACATTTTCAATTAAAACTTTGTTTTTATTCATCCACTATGAAACAAATTCAAGGTAACTCTTAAAAACATCAATATAATAAAATACCTAATTCACTAAGTATAGATAAATTATTAACTACAACAATACTCATTAATATAATTTTTCCCAAGGTAAGCTTTCAAACTAAGAAATATGTTTCTTTGTACCAAAACCAATTAGTATTAAATGTGGGCTTCCCCTGATATTTCTTTTAAAAAAATGGTTATGATTCAAAACCATTTTAAAATTTAAAGAATTAATCTTCTAAAATATATAAAAAGAGTTTATTATAAACATTTCAATAGTTATAACTTCAATGGACACTTTATACATTCAGAAAACTCATTATACCTAGATGCTTTAAATTAAACCATCATAATACCCAACAACTATAGGGCATAATTTTTGTTAGACACTCAACAATCACCTGAAGAAATAAATGGTTAGATTATATTTAAGGCCTTATATAAACCTGAATTAGGGTGTTCCAATTTCATAAGATGAGACAAAGAATATGGTGCTCATCATTCCTCTGATGCTTAGCACATTTGCTGTGGTTCTGGCTATATTGATGTTCATCATGATGGATCCGAAGGACACCCACAATTTTCTTGGGATTTTTGCTGTATTGGGTGGTCTCCCTGTATATCTAATAGGTCTCTTAGTAGGTAATTTTGGTTAGTTGGATTCTATTATCCTTGAAGCAGTGTAATCATTTCAATGTTTAATTAAATAAAACCAGACTTGTTTTAATTTTGAAAACATTGTTTGGATAATAGAAAAAATTAAACAAAATAAAACAGTAATATATTTATTATTATATGTGAAATGGGTTTGTGGAGTCACATTATTACACATTCAAATAATTGCATATTCTCAATTCTAAAACACTCGTACATAGACACCAACAAAAACAGAAACACATCACTCTCGAGGTCCCTTCACCAGGACCACCACTGAGGGTAGGGTGATGGTGACCTCAGGTTCATTACTAGGGTAGTATTCAGCTCCTATATTTCTTTAGTTCAGATACAATGTGAATAGTTAGTGTCAAACCTGTGTATAAAGCACTCAACCTTACATAGAGAGGCACAAGAGGTGTGGAAGTCAATGATTTCAGAGTGGACTCATTTCCTATAAATACCTCGAACTATATTGTTCTTGAAAATATTGATGTTGTAGAGTTCCCTATATATACTAAAAATCATGACCCGAAACAGGTAGGCCACTTGATGGTCACCCTCCAAAATAGTTTCTAAGAGTTTACCTACGACTCGATAGTTATATGCCAAAGTGAAACATAGAAAAATACCTTTGTGATACTTTTTTCTTAGCCTATATTCTGCAAATTGTGTATTTGCAATACGGTAATAGACAAAATTCTCTCCTTGGTAGAGATGGAATATTTTTGGGCGGTTCGAAACCCGATGGATTTGTTTTCAAGATAGACATAATTTTTCATTAGGTTGGTATTCTTAAAAGCATGTCTTGATAATTATAATCTCTAATAGTTTTGTAGGATGTGATAAGAGGTCGGTTGGTGAACTCATGTATTTCATCTAAAACTTTCAAGAGAAATTTTTTACTCAGTAAGTCATAACCATATTAAAAATAGAGTCATTATTTCGTAAAAGCATGTTAAAGTACCAACACATAAATATAAAACATTAACCATTTATACAAGGTTCATAAAACCCAAGGGGTTACATAATCATTCACTCCCTCTCTCAAATCACTAGTCTTGATTTCCTAACATCCTCTGAGATATATCTTCACAGGTACCACTGATGTTGGTGATTTACTCTATTTTTTATTAAGTAGACACCCAAAGCGATTCCAAATTCTTCAATATCTTTGGCCCAGATGCTATGCAGAAAACTAGGATCAACCGCATTTAGAAATATAATTCTTAGAATGAGAGAACTATGATGTGTATCAAATTGAGCGACATGAGTATGAGCCTAATGTCGATAAAATAAAAAGGAAGACTCCTCCCAAAAAATCACAATGTCCATAACTTGACCATGAAGATCATAGGTCAATATTTGACATAGTTATGTTTCTCCAAGGTCACCCTCTTGGGAAGAATCTTGGATGTCCTCTTGAGTAGAAGCATTCTCACCTAGGGTAAAAAATTTAAATAAACCCTCAAAATAATTTCTATTCCATGCATAGAATAGGAAATTGGGCATTCCTTATAAGAAAATAGTCTAAGCATCCTCCTCGGTGCAGTTGGAGTACATGAGGAGAATTGGATATCTAGTAGAGGGGCTTGTACGACAAACAAAGGTTTAAAAAATCTCATAGCCTTATAAATATGATTTCCCCACTATAGTTTCTAATACTTCAATTGGAAGATACAAAAGGCTTAATTCGTCTCCCATCTAAAAATTTTAAGAGGACTTCTACTTAGTAAGACATAATCAAGTTTTTAATGTTGTTCTAATTTTCCAGGGCTGTCTAAACCAATCCTCTACTACCAATTGTGATGCCTCAACCCTAAACTGCCCCAGAGATGGTTTGGTTTCAATAAAACACAGTGTGTAATTATTTTTATAAAACAACAGCTAAGGAATTACACATCATGTTCCACTAAAGAGGATCATTTTAGTTTAGGTCCTGGAGAACTAGATACAAATAAAAAAATTCCTTCTATTCTGAATAGAAAAGTCTTCATGAAGCTATCACCAATTAGTGTAACTCAAATATACTAAACCTGTAAATGAAAAGAGATTGAAACATAGGGTTAGTATATGAATTCCCAATAAGGGGGATTTTAAAATTAAAACAATACTTAAAATAAAACCATTTTGAAAACAATCCTTTAGAAGTTTTCATAAAACATTTTCATAAGGAAAGATTGCAACACAGGGAGCACTATATAAAATTTTGTCCAAAAATTACAAGTGAACATTTCAAAGAATATTTTAAGAGTAACAATGAAACATTTTCTAATTATAATCCCGCTTTTACAAAATATATAGTGTGAAACGTAATAAATAAAGTGTTATTATAACAATAATAAGAGTGACATGCAGAAGTGCATGTACAAAATTTATAAATGAATGTAATACATGATCAGAGTTATGCATAAAATGATAAGTAAACTCTATTTTATTGCTAACTGTAAACCATAAACTAGCAGATAAAGCTCTTAATGCAGAATAAACATTATTCCATAAGCATTTACTTCTTCTGATACTCAACATTATAGGCTCTTAACCAAGTATATTCTACTATATTAATATCCACATGGTTAATTAATTATCAGAAACATAATGATGGAAGTGCATATGTCGGACTGTGTCAAGGCCTCGTGCCAAGACCATAAACTCTCTGTCAAGGCCTCGTGCCAAGACCATTAATCAAAATTTGGGAAAGGCCTTGGCCAATTCCACATCTATTTGTCTCATGAGACATATCGATGTATCAAGGGGATATAGCAGGTCCCACCCATCACATACTAAGTCCAATGAATTCCCCATTTATTTAAATCAAAGTGCTTCAAAACACTTTTATTTATTAAAATACTCCTTACTTATTATTCAAAGTTCCACATACTACTTGAAATATTTAATTTCTCATTTCATATTATTCAAATTTTCCCATACCACTTTGAATAATTTAGTTCATTAATCCATAAATGGCCATAATAGTTAAATTAAATTCTAAAGAATTATTATATATATATAGTGAAACATGCAACTAAGTGTAAAAACTAACAACTTCAATAAAATTTAATAAATGAAAAGTATGGTAGGCAGATAATAGAACATGTAATGATCACTAATTAACAATAAAATACAGGTTTTGTCACAAAAATGATAACCCTTAAATTCTAAAATCATTATTACGATAATGAACATATTATATTTTAGAATTCACAATTTGAATTTAAGATAGTTATCATTTGTATTTAAAACATGTGATGATAAATGGAAATGGAAAATGGGCTAAATCATGAAATTAAATAAACAAAAGCATACCTAGTGACAATTCATCATGGGTTGAAAACATAACCAGTTTAAATGTAAAAATATTATTTTATGTGAGTCATTGAATGTATAATTAACTAAACACACTTCAAAATACTTTTTATATGTTTTATCAATCCATTTTGAACTCATAATGTGATCCCATGTTAAATACATACCATATAAATAAATAAATAAATATATATATATATATAAATATAAATAAATATATATATATATTGCTGTTTGTACTTAAGGGTGTTTCATCAAATCTTAAGAACCCAATACATAATTTATGTGTAGTAAAAACATAATTTAAACCAAATTTCAACATGAAAATTAACATTGTAAAACCAAGGTTATTTTTTCATAAAGACATATATATCTATATCTATATGTAAAAATAATTAATTATTTTTAATTCCTTCAAGTCAATACACCTCTAAACCAAACATGGTTTCTATTCATTATGAATTCCATTTAGAGTAGGAGTTCTTCTTTGTTAAATATAAAAAATGATATGCTTTTATTATGAAAAATTATATACATATGTGTATATGTGTTATGAAACCAAATTTAGGTACAAACATAGATCCCCATTGTGAATTTTATGACAGAAACATTTTTCAAAAATAGGAAATCATTTTTATAAGATAATTGATGAAAATCATGAGGTTATAAGAACAGCCGGATATATATATATATATATATATATATAAAAGTATATATATATACACACACACATAAACTATTCATAAAACAAAACAAAGATTGGAATTCCTAGGTCCCTTACCTGGTTCGAAGAAGGAGAAGAGGTCGAGGGGATCTTGATAGAGGCCCTGGAAAGAAGAAAAGCCATAGGGTTTGAGTAAAAAAAATGAGTTATATATATATAAAAATTATATATAACATATTTTAAATCAAGTTTCATGGAAAACTGAGGTACCACTATTTAAAAAAATATCAGTGTACTCGGTCTTATGGAAAACATGAAGGAAGGAGGGGCCACCCGAGGTCACGTGTGTGAAAAAAAAGAAAAGAGTAGCGAGAGATACTCATGCGGTGCATGCGGGAGAACGAAGAAGAAGAAGGTGATGACGGTGGGTGTGGAAAAGGATGAATGGATCTGATCATCTGAGACGATATTTTACAACTGATAATGATTCAAAGATTTAAAAATAGATCAACAATCATGATTAGATCATATTTGATCGAATGAATGCGAGTGACATGATGTTTTAAAAAGTAATGAATGGTCAATATTAGATCCTTTGGGATCAAATGAATAATAAAAATGAATTAGAGAAATTGCATCTATGGGGAGTCGATGACCGAAATGGTCGAATGGATCAGATCCTCTGTGGTGAGATTGGGAAGCTAAGATTAGATCCCGCTTTAAAATGCCCATCCTTCATCGAAACAGGATGGGTTTCGTGGATCACTTATAATCCAAGGGCTCTCAGCTAAGGCTCATAATTCCCCCACCCCATCCCTAGTATCTCCCCATACTGGGTTTCTACAGGAATGATTTTATGACCACCCCTATCGCCATACCGTCCAACATAGTGGTGCGCTCTGGAACCCTTACACATGCATGGCCGTGTGTGTTTGGGCCTGACTATGCATACCAGTGCGCGTGACTTAGAACGCACCATGCATGCATATCCTTGAACAATTTCTAGGGGATGTGAGTGAAATGAACACCAAGGACTTGAGTGGATTGGTCTTCTAGGTCTCCATCGGCTATGTTGGGTACTCAGCTAAATTTTTCATAGTAAAATTCATTTTTTGTTAATCATAAGAATAGTATATATAAAATAGTGTCTTAAATCCAAGAATCTAAATTCTATATTATAGTTAAATAAAATCCTCAAAACAAATATTTTCATTATTTTATAATAATTTAGGTTCTCAAAACATCGAAGTTCTAAATCAATAAAATAAATCCCATACTAGTTTTATATTTAAAATCCAAAACTTATATTCAATTAATTTTTTTTTCATCCGAAATGAAAAAATTTCAAGGAAATTTTTAAAAGCATCGAAATAATAAAGTATCTAATTCACTAAGTTTAGATTAAATATTAAATACAATAATAGTCATTAATTTTATTTTTCCCAAGGTATGCTTTCAAACTCAAAAATATATTTTTTTGTACCAAAACCAAGTAGTATTATGTGTGTTTTTCTCCTGGTATTTCTTTTAAAACACAAGGGTTATGATTCAAACCCATTTTAAAAATTAAATTATTAAACTTCTTAAATATATAAAAATATTTTATTACAAACATGTTTATAGTTATAACATCAATTCACACTTTAGTCATTTGAAAAACTAATTATACCAAGATACTTTAAATTAAACCACTAGAATACCCAACATCTATAAGGTCATATAGTCATTAGATACTCAAAAATCACCTCAATGAGGAACTCGTTGGATTATCTATAAGGGAATATATAAAAGTTAATTATGGTGTTCCAATTTCAGAAGCTGAGACAAAGAAGATGGTGCTCATCATTCCTTTGATCCTTAGCCTGGTTGTTGTGGTTCTGGCTATACTATTACTCATCGTGATGGATCAGAAGGACCCCCACTATTTTCTTGGGATTTTTGTTGTATTGGGTGGTCTCCTTAAAATTATAATTCGTCTATTAGTAGGTATTTGGTTTATTAGGATTCTATTATCCTTGAAGCAATGTAATCATTTTAGCGTTTAATTAAATCAAAAGCCTTGTTTTTATTTTGAAAACATTGTTTGGATAACAGGAAAAATTAAGAAAAAACCACAATATAATTATTATTATATGTGAAATAGGTTCTTGGTGTCACATACCACATGCCTGAAAAAAAATATTTAATAAATAATGGGAAAATAAAATACAAAAGTATCTGTTTCCATACATCAATCATACCAGAAACCTTATCACTAACAACATTCAACCTTCTCTTTCATGATCCTAAAACTCCAACTTGTGATCCAACTCAATCACATAACACTAGGAATATGCTTTATCCATTTCATCTTTTCATCATCTATAAAAGAGAAATAATGTCTTCACACACAAAAAATTAATGATGTAGGGGGTGTGAAATAAATCCTCGGTAGACTATCCCTAATAGCAGTACATTATATCTACTTTAATTACATGTTATTTTTCATGTCATATAACAAAACTAGAAAAAGAAAAATAACTATTAAGAAATAAATTAATGAAATAATAAAAATCCACTGCTTATCCTTGGGTTCTAACACCACTAAAACTAGAATAAACATATTATGGAAAAATATAGGGTCCCAGATAACATGGATTACCATGAAATATAACGTTGGGAACATATACTAATTAGTGTTTTTACACACAATATCAAAATATTTCTGATTCTTTTACCATGTGTAGAACAATGGATGAAAGTGGTTATTCTCTTAAGGAGAAAGTGAAGTAAACAACCAATAAGAGTCTTAAAAAAAGAAATTGAAAATATATAATTTTTTTGGGGTTTTCGTTGAGTGATTGTTGAACAAAAAATATAAAAAAAAGTAATCAAGAACACAATTACAATAGAAAACCAATATGAGAAGTCTTAATAAAGCTAATATACCACTTTAAAATTCATTTATCTTAATCATACATGGATAAAATCCATTTAATTTTGATTCCCCCAATATTTTCAAACCCAAAACACCTCATAAATTAACACAACCAAAAAAATGAATGAAATGATACCAAGGTTCACTTTTAAACTTCCAATCATTGTACCCTGCTTTGATTGTGATCCAAAAATAAAAATTATAATCAATTAAAAAATAATGAATAATATCCTACCTAGAAATGAAAATTAATTGATTTTTAGGATTTTAATTGAACCCTAAAATGTTATCCAAATTTGATTAGTTTTGGAGATTAAATTTTGTCTCTTAGAATTCACACAAGTTCGACCTTAAGGTCATGTGAAAACTGATCAAGTTGCTCAGAAATTAAAAATAAATATATTAATACCAATTTATGAATTACATATTGCTTATTGATTCAAAATAAATAAATAAAGGTTGAATGAATTTGATCTACTATGAATAAAATTTCACTTGAATGGGTGGAATTGTCATCATTGAGATGTTTTTCATAAGCAACATATTGAAAGGGAAACACTAAATCTCACCTCCACTATTATATTAATGTAAAAATAAGGAAATAAGAATGCCTGAAATAGAAAAAAATAATGGTTTATAGATTAAAAAGAGAGGCTACTAGCATAAATGTGAAGAAACATAAAGTAGAAGTTGGAGAGGAGTTACTTCTTAAAAGAGATCCTTATACAAATCCTTCCTTATTCTAAATAGCAAGGGAGTAAAATGGAACCTCACCTAATGGAAAAATAGTCATAAATATTTTATCAACCACCCAAGAGTGAAAATATTATTTAAATATATTGTGGGTGGGTTGTGGTTTGAAATTCCGAAAAAGGGTACAAACATCATTATATTTCCAAAATTTACTCCTTAATGAGCCCCATATTCTATAACCTTCCCATGAGAACCATGTTTTAATATAATTTAATGAAATTATAGAAATACTTTCATTTAAATACTCTGAAAATTTCATACAAACCCATTCATTAATGAAAAAGTTATGGTATCATGAGTGAGGTGGGATTCATTCTCACAAATTCCCTCTATCCTTGCATTAATGCCCATTTTTGGCCCCCTAAATGCCAGATCCAACATTCATAGTATAAATAAAAATTATAAGTAAATATTTTTATAATATGTTATTAAAGAAAAAATCAAAATTAGGTTGACATAAAATTTTATGAAAACACTAATATGGTAAAATAAAATGGGGGAAAAATAATTTTCTTGGAATTTTTAATTTCAACATCAAAACACAAATCACCATTAAATATTCAAATAAATCTTAATGTAGGGAAATTTTATCAATTATTATAACAAAAATATTAAAAAAAATGCATTATCATCTCATCCACACTTACCATTTTGCACTCTAAGGAAAAACAACATGCCATGTAATCTTGCGAATGATGCACGTTGAAATTTCTCAATACATGATTGAAAAATGAGAAGTGTAAGAATCACAAAAAAGTTATAAATGTCCACAAATAATTAATTAATCATCTAATAAATTATTTCATATCAAAATACATAGTGATTATTGTCATTAATCAGGTGGAAAATTATTATGAGTCAACTATGCCATAAATTCTCTAAGGGTGTGTGTGCCAACCCTTTCAAGCTTGTCTCTCTACCATTTTCTAGCATATTCTGGTCAAGAAAATATTTTCTTCTTAACTTATTATATTCAAATGATATTTTTCAAAACCATTTTCTATAAAATTTTAAAAAGAACTCATTTATGTATTCCTAGAATTCAAACATTTAGATGAGGACCAAGATATCCCCGCATGTTGTACATTTCTTCAATCCACAACTTATTTATTTTTTATATATTTTTTGTTTTATTTGGTAGTAAAATATTCAAGTATTAGATGCACATGAAATGGTCAATCTCGTATAGTATTGGAATATATCAAATGGGAAAAAACATACGAAAAGACCTTATTATAAGTAAAACATTTTTATTTGACTTGGTTATACCTTCAATTGGGAAAGATAAACTCATAAATCATTATTGTGTTTAATGCTTATGGATATTTAAAATTATTTTTTCTAAAAAAATCCTTACAATGAATGCATTAAAAATATAGAAGGATTTATTGAATCATAATTAAACATATCACTGACCAAATTAAATTTTCACTAAAATGAACTAGTAATGATAAAAATTTCCCATGATTAATATGATTCCCACAAGGTTGGAAAAACAAAACAAACATTATCATTAGGTTACATGGATAAAATAAGAATTTGAGGTGTTTATTTATTTATTTTGTTTTTTCTTTTGTTATTTTGTTTATTGCTTTCATCATTTTTTAGAAAAAAAAACAACATTTTAAAGAAGAAAAACACAAAAAAAATCCTAAAGAAGCTTCCCAAAATTCCATACCCTCCCCCACACAAAAGATGTGACATTTTTATAAATTGGACTCTATGAAATGATTACATGAACATGATATTTAGAATTAAAATTTGTAAAAATTTCATAAAATTGAGAGGGAAAGAGACAACCTATTGTTTTCAAGTGATAACAAACTCATGCACTATGAAAAAATTAACTGAACATGTTGGTAAATCACTCAAAGTACCACTTCAAACACTACCCATTGACTATAAATATTATTTTTATTGAATATTAAATGACACCAATCACATCATAAAGAAAAAAATTACATGAATCTTATGGTCCCAAACACCCAGAATAAAACATACCTAGAATCATCTTTAATCATAAAATTTAGATATGTACTTTGTCTCATACATGAAACTCTGTTTTTTGGATCATTTTATCGTGAGAGACTTTTGATCATTATTTGTAGAGCCTTTTTTACTCATATGATGACAATTTAATATCATTAAATGCTTAAATTTACAACTTCCATTGATCTCTAGCATTTAAAAAATTCATGTTTAATTTATTTATTTCCTAATATTTCCAATTTTGAACCTCTACCAAAATATGAAATGATTACAAAAAAATGATCCAATATGGGGACGTACCAATGAGAGTTTTTAATACTATTAAATTAGCCCATAACACATCATACAAGTACTTACACCTATATTTCTTATTAGTATAAACCATTTTCTCTAATATCTTTTTCAAATTATGATTGAAAACATTATCCTGAACATTTTTTTGGGGGTGGTATGATGTTTATTTTTTTATGTCACCACATAATATAGAAGATGGTAAGAAAAATTTCAATTTTAGATGTGTGACCCTTGATCACTAATAATAACATGTAGTACACCAAACCCTATTAAATTTGATCCTTGAAAAAATCCTCTACAACATGAGAGTAATTAATCTTAGTGGCCTTGGCCTCCAACAATCTTCTAACATAATTAATATCAATAAAAATGTAAAATAAACCCAATGAGATTAGAAATGGACAAATAAAATCAATTCCCCATACATAAAAAATCTCATAGAATTATAAGGACTCTTAGGGAATCTCGTATATCCTAGAAATGTTCTAGTGTGTTGACTATGTGGTAATGACTTAAAAAACTCATGGGAATCATAAAACAAGGTAGTTCAATATAATATAGAGTCTAGTACTTTACCAGATATCTATTGGGGTCCAATTTGTCAACTAGAAGGAAACATGGATCCAGGTAGCTGCATCATTAGCAAAAGGAAGAAAACCAAATGTCATAAGGATTACTCTTATTTACATAAACCATGAGAGACAAGGTCGACCTAAAAATTTATTCCCAAAATGATGGAGTTTTAAAAACCTAATATTGAGAAGGTATCGAAGATAAGTTCAATTCTGTTGAGTGGAAGTGCATGTAAATAAAAGAAAGGTGAGCCAGGATATGGGCCAACCAAACCTATAACTATTGGAGTGATTAAGCAGGAGTCTAACAACAAGGGTGATCAAGATCCATGTGGGTTAGTAGGGGATATGAATGTGAAGATATATGGATGGTTCCAAAATTAGTGCCTACAAGAATAAATAATGGAATGGAAGGTAAAATGATAGGGGAAATGGAGAAAGTTTTGAGATCATTATTAACTCAAAGGAAGAAATGTACCCATAAGAATATTTGATCAATTCTCGAAAGGATGCGGTTTCCAGAATCTATGAGCGATGCATTCCAATTGATACCAATGGTGAGAAAAGGGTCCAGATAAATCAACAAGACTTCATTTTGGCTTGAGTCATTAATTCTTAGAATAATTACCTATTTAAATTTATATATATATGGTACAAGATGGACAACACTTTGAAGATATTATCACCAACGATCCATAAACGCATGTTAGTTCACTCCACATATAGCTATATAGGGGTTTTTATTCCAATACTATTATTCTTATTTTTAGTAATTTGGTAACCTCCTTTTTCTTGTAACATTAATTTGTTTTTACTCACATGGTATCAAATTTTTTTCAACAATAGTGATTTTGAAATAAAAACTTTTGTTTGGGAAAAGTTCCCACAAGAAGAAAGTTTATGAAAAAGTTCAAAACACACTCAAAATCATGACTAGGCACACAATTTGTAATGAAATGGTCACTGAATCTACATTATAGGTAAGTTTCATCACACAAAAACCAAGATTCACTATTCAAATTTTCATCTTTGTGTTTCCTTCAGTATTTTGGAATATCAAAGTAAATCAATTAATTTACTAAGTCAACATACCATGGACGTGTACCTAATATGGAATAAAGATTCTCATTTTGGAAAGTGTCTCGATGTTGTAACTCTTTGGTGTATTATACTATTACATGTGAGTTATCCTTATCATGCTATTAACCACCAAGTTATCTATCCCATTATTATCAATTATCATAATTTCAAACTATTTAATAATGAGTATCTAATGGATAAGTTATGGAATTGAATTTTATTTCTTCAGAAGTTACCTAAAATATGCATGATCATAGAAAACAACAACTTTAGATCCGAATAAATAGAAGCACAATTTATCTAAAGAAAATATGATTGCAAGAAAACCCTTTTCTTTTGTGCTGAAATTTTCATGGTATAAATATAGTGTCCTTAATGAAGAATAAATCACAAGGGACTTTCCTTCCACTCCTTGGATAATACTGCACCGATTATGAATTTAGAAGCAGGACATAAAAGCTCAAATGGGTGTTCCCACCACAAGGGATGTATGGCCGGGGATGTGGTGAGACATTTCTTTAACTAATCATAGAAAAACCTACAAGATCATCAAACACAAAATCATAATCATTTTAAAGAAACCCCAATAAGGGAAGATAAATCTAATTAAATCATATAATAGAGCGTCAATAAAATTCTACATGCCCTAAGAGAGATCTAAAATCCCACACACATGAAGGATGTGTAAAGGATTAAATAATATCTACCTTTGATCTATCAACCCATATTCCAAGTTTTGACACTACATTCCTTAAGAAAATTCCATGATCTACCATGAAAATAAAATTCTCAAAGTTTAAAGCTAGATTTTTCTCAATACAAAGATTCAATACCTTTCCAAATATAAAAGTAAATTCATCAAATAAATAACCATAAATAAGAAAATACACCATAAATAACTACATTGAAGTCTCAATACAATTATAAAAAATACTCATCAAAATCCTCTAGAAGTACATGGTGCATTGCAACATCCAAATGGAATCATTTGGAATTAAAATACACCGAAAGGTAAAGTTATGTTTATATTCTCCCGATACTCCAGAGTAATAAGAACATAAAAATAAAAAAAATCTATCTAATAAAAAATAGTGTGTCCTAACATCAAGTGTATCAGGATTTTGATCAATGAATTAGAGCTGAAATGGTATTTTTTAGTGGATCGATTTACTTTAATATAATTAATACACAAATTCAACCTATTTATTATCCTCATTAGAAATAACACCTCTCTCTCATTTCTAAAAATAGTTACAAAACATTTCTTAGGTACACCATGAATATGAATAACCCATTGGGAATTTGGGGTGGGATAAATGATACAAACCTCAAGAGAATTATCAACTTATTTTTTAAAACCATCCAAAAGAGTGGGATTAATATGATTTTATTGTTAACTTATCAGTTTATCAACATCCTCTAGAAGAATTCTATGTAAGAAAATATTAGTGCTAATACTCGATATGTCATCTATGGTCCAACCAATTACCCTAATATTCAGCATAAAAAGATTAAAATGTATTTCTTCATATTCAAAGAGGATATTGTTCAAAATTATAATAGGTCATATCTCACCACTCAACATGTATAAGTATTTGAGATTTGGTGGTAATAGTTTGAGTTCCAATGGGGGGGTGATGTATTGATGGAGAAATCAATGTAACTAAAAAATGTGCACATTAAACATTCGTATCAGAATATACATAATTAAAATCAGATAATAATGCATAAAATCTATCAGCATACCCAACAACAATGTCATAATCATAATGAACAAGTTTAGAATCAGAATATGAATCCACATTAAAATTAAATCTAATATAGGACTATTTATAAGAAAAATGTGTGGAAATTATCTTATACAAATAACTAAAAACAATGATAATAATATCTCTAAGAACAGGACATCAAAATCCAAGGGACCTTTGTATGATGGTTCAAAATGGTAGATAAAAAAACTTGAATTATCCTCTGGTGGTACTTCATAGAGTGCATAAAATTAAATTTCACAACTTCATCTAAAAAATACATAGAAAGTTTATCATCATTGACATTTATAACTATTTTGGAAGTTTTAAGGATGGTCAAACCTTTTATGACGTGATCAATATAATTTACCTAATCTTCCCCATGTAGAGATCATATAAATATGTAGGAATGATCATGTCGCTTACCAAAACAAGTAAATCCAGAAGGACTACCATTGGATATGTTTTAGAACAATTTTTAAGTTAAACCACCACACTAGTCCAACTATAATCACCATAATAAAAATAAGAGAAAAAATTGTGAGAAATTAAATTTATGGAAGCTCCCAAATAACATATAGTATCAAAAAGAATAAATCTAATCTAGTGAATGGGATGGTGAATATCCCATGATTATTTCAAATTGTTGGAATTGATTGAGTCAGTGTAATGAATTTTGAAACATTCCTTCCAATATTGTTCCTCAAATTTCCCCTGATCCTACTTTATTTGGAAAAAAATTTCTTTTATGAATTTGGATGCCTTGGTATTTGCATAATGGACTCAAGGAGAATTCTTATCTTTTCATGCTTGTGTGTGTCCAAAAACTTATTATATATTGATTCCTCAACCGTATTTTGGGTTTCAATAATGTTTAATTAAAATGGAAGGGGTTTTGGACGAATGTTATTAATTTTATTCTAACCTTTTCTTTCTACATTGCTTTCTCCATGAAGGAAAGTGATGGTGAAATCTCTTTAGGTTGGATGAGTCTGGGTGGATTGTAGGGAACACCTCACTCACCTATTTTCTTCTCATTACTCAATGTGATGACACTAACATTACCTTTGGGATTTTGATTTCATTAGGAGGGTTGGTTTCTATATTTCTTGTTTAGAATTTCATAGAGGGTGGTATAAATCTGGTATATTTGCATCATTATATCCCTCAACTATGTACCTTGACTCTTCTGCTTGTTCTGTGGATTAAGAAATTTTATTTACAAAAGATAATCTATTTTAGAATCTTAATTTTCTTGTTAATTTTATTATCATTGTATTTTTTATTATTGAACTTCAAATATATTTTAGGGTTAATAAAAACAATGATAGTAAGGTGTAAATTGTTTGATTTATTTCTAAAAATGTTTCCTTATTGTTGGACAAATTTGTACCTTATATCTGAGTGATATTTACATCCTTGATTTTATGTGGGTGAGAAGGAATCATATTACTTTTTTGGGGGATCTTGTTGTTGTTGATGTTAAAATAGTCTCCATGGGAATACCACTTCCAAATTTTATGGCTCATGTAGTTGTGGGAAACAACCTGTTGGATTGTAAAATGCTGTAAAAATACCATAATGATTTGTTAGAGTGGTTGTACATGCTTTTTGAGACATTATTATCTATCTCACCATAATGGTTAACTCAACCAACTTAGTATCAGTGAAACTATTTTCAAGATAAGAGGGACTTACTTGATGTACTCCCCCAATAGTCATTGTACCTTGACCACTAATTTTTTGTGAGTTTTTTTCTATTTTTTAGTAAATTATTGAGTATCCATTAGGGTTTTCTTCAATTAGTGATTCTCCTACAACTAATACCCTCATTCCCCTCTCTATGGGAGTGAGACCTTTATAGAACTATTATATAAGGGGTTTCTCATTGATTTGGTTATGTTTGAAGCTTGCACAAAACTTCTTGAACCAATCCGAGTAATTATACATTAAATCTCCTTAGTATATCTTGATTCTAGAAATATTTTTTTGAATTAATATTTTTTTTGAAACATGAAATAATTTTTGTAAGATAATAAATTTTAAATTATTCTAAGATATTGATTATTTAGGTCTTATGTAATACATTCAATCTTTTACAGTTTGTTCTAGAGATAATTGGAATGCCCTTAATTTAATATAGTCTTTAGAGTCATTCCTTAATATACAGGTTGAGAAAATAGTATTAAATTTTTTAGATGTATATTTGGATCCTCACCATATAGGCCCTTATATTTACGGAGAAGGTTAATTGACCCATATTTTAGGTCCAAACCAGATTCATGAGTTGGATATGAAATTCTTGTTGTCTGATAATTAACATCAGGTGAATAAAACTCTTGAATGGATCTTTAAATTTCATTATTGTTTGAGTTTATTTTTTAAAAATCATATTTTGTTTTTAGATGAGATACCTAGATTAATACTATTAGTATGATGGAAATAATGAAAGGGGGGAATTTGGATACTTCCCGAATTTTGATATTTCCGGTCACACCCTAATATTTTGTGATATGACTCCTTTTAAATTTAACTTCTTAGATATCTTAAAAGCTTAAAAAATTATTAAATATTTTTATTTAATTATTATAGTTATATCCTAGATGTTGGGAATGCAAGAAATTAACGAGATTATGTAAATTATTAAAATATTTATTACACATGTTTATAAAATTAATTAATTGGTTACCAATTTGTTAGAAATGAAAACCAATTGAATATAAAGAAATTATTTTTATTAAAACTATTTTTATGCATACAATGACATTTTATATTAATGAATTAAATTAATAACTATTAGTGAAATATCTGAATGATGTTTATATATTATATATTCAATTATTTTTTTTATATTGATCCAAAATATTTTTAGAGGGATAAGATAAGAAAAAAATCCAATTTGACACATAAAAGTCTATATTTTTCTAAACATATTTTTATCATCTTTTAATGGAAAAAGTGTTTTAAATATAAATTTTAACACTTTTATAAATAATATTTGGCAAAACAAATATTATTTTAGAAGGCATAATATAAAAATTTAATTTGGTTAAATTTTCGGTATTTTTATGATAAGTTTAATTTTTGACGAATAGTAATGTGACCACTAGAAATAGCATTGTGACCATTAGAACAATAACCTCACCTATGAAAGTATAAATAAAATTTATGCACCTTATAAATTAAAATATAGTATATATGTATTATAATATTAGAAAATGAATATTTTAAAAATTATTAATTAAGTGTTGGTATTTTTGTATGTCATACATATTTTATTAAAATTTTATAAATAATAAAAAAATTTAAATGAAAATTATTTTCATAAAATGTATTCATGAATTAATATTTTTATTATTATTATTTTAGGAAAATTTTATGTGATTTTTTTTAATTTTTCATATTGTTAAAAAATCAGTTATAAATTAAAAATCTACAGTTTTTGGGTAAATGATGATTTTAATTAAAAATAAATTTCCAATACTTAAAAAAATATTTTCATAAAATGGTGTATATTTTTTAATTATATACTTATAAAAATTATATGGGTGATTTTTTTATTTTTCTAAAATACATGAATTTTTGGTGAAGTGTAAAATACGATAATTTACAATAAATGTTAAATACATGATTCATAGGAGATGTTTGGATGATATAAGCCCTTAATCTCGAACTATCCACCATTATTTTAATATATTTTCTTTAAAAATCCTCAACATATTGATATTATTTATCCAAAGTAATAAACAAATGAATAAAATACTAAAAAAACACCCCTCTCCTCCACTATAAATACCACATCTCACCACCCCTGCTTCTCATACCTTAAAATCATTTATCATTATCATGTTTCTACCCAATACTCTTCCCAAGACTCTCACCCATGTACTAGAGCCTTTGGTCTCAGCAAAAGACCAAAACCAATCACCTTAAAAAGGTTCTCAATGAAGATAATTGAAGAGGTAAAAATCCACTTTCTTTTATTTTATTTTATTTTCAATTTCTTTTATTTTTTATCCTTCCTTTATCTCCCCTATCTAAATAGACATAATAACTATATTATCATTTATTTACTATAATTATTTCATGATAATATAATATCCATCATCAAAATACATTATCTCTCTCTCTCTTTTATTCTTCAAATGAAAACATCACCTGTGATGTGTCAGTTTACTGATATCATGGACAATGCATTTATTATATTTTATTAATTCCTTCAAGGCTTGTCATACAACCATTTTTATGGTCAAAAAATTATAATATTTTAATTACATCCTATATAATGTTCTGTATCCATTATATACAAATGAGGTTGATTAATAAAATAAAAATAGATTGTGATGATTGAAAACCCATCCAAATAATCTAAATGATTATCATTAATGTATTATCTAATGATCTATCCTCAACCAAAAAAAAAACAAATGAATTATATAACCTTTTAAATTTCTTAATGTTAATTTATAAAATATAACTGAAATTCTGTATTTCTATTCCCATGTTACATGAAAATCCATACTCATATATGAGTAAACTGATCATGAAAACCTAGGAAACTAAAGATCCCGATTGATAAAATTGAATTTTATAACTCATCAAAAAGGCAATAAATGAACTTAATAAAATTAAGACAAATAAAATAAAATTATAAAAGGTTGTGAATAAATTAATTACTAGATTTAATTTGACAACCTCAGACGTTAAGTTCAAGTGAATAATGATTTGGAACATAAGGTAAGGGTTTTTCTCATCTCATATTCATTTTTGTGAGATATTAATTATTCACCACTAGTTATTGTGTATGGCATATGTTTAAGGACATTTTATGTATCATATAATGAATATATTTGTATTCATGTTATTTAATGATTCATTTTTTTATTAAATTTATGGGGAATATAATTTGATTGATTATAAAGTAGAAAGGTATTCTTCCCAATTCATGATTTTATAAGGTCCCCTTTTCAAATTTTCTAGACAAGTATGCCTGATTAATGGGAAAATTTCGGTTTCTTACCCATTTTTAAATGAACCCCATAACCTATTTTAAGAAATCATTATTTTTATAAAATCTATAATTTTATCAGGAAAAAATATCCTTGTTCATTCTTGGTTTTATACAAAAATTATACCTTTTCTATTTTAAAGACTCTTTAGTATTTTCTCTTGAACCGTAGTAAAGTGTCTCATTTCTAATGTTTCTTAATTTTTTTTTAATTTTTTCACTTAATATGGAAATAATTTATTCTTTAAATATAATTTAATTTTCCCTACATTTTATTTTCTTGGATATACCAATGTATAATATTATTTTATGACAAATACAAATTATTTTCCAAAAAAACCATTCTTTACACAAGTAAAAGGGTATTTCTCTCAAGAAGTTCTCAATGATTTTATTTAGGGTACTTTCATCTTTGTTTATCATTCAAATATTTGAAAGTTGTATGGGACACTTTTATTTAAATATATATTTTTATTTGACATATGAGAAATTCATAAGACTTAGTAATTGACTAGAGTGTCCCGCTATAGCCCATCAATGAATCAATAGGCCTCATGAGAAAAAATAGAAATGGATTTTGGTTGACACCATAACCATTTATTTTTAGATGTCTAGGTTGAGGCCCTGATGATATGTTTCTGATTTCCAGAATTATTCATTCCCTCATTGTGATATTAGTAATTGACAAATCATGTGATTATTAGGCTAGAATAATATCCATAGTTAATATTCTTTCTCATGTGATTATTTATATGGAATTATTTATTAAGATTTTATTCTTACCGTATTATGCTCAGTATTATGTTATAATGGCATGTATTTTTATTCATTCACCTCTAATTATTGTTTATACTAACTACTGATGTATTACTTACCCTTACTGAGTTTCTGAACTCACCGCTTTATTATGTTATATTTTCCCCAGGATGCGATGAAGTATATTATGAATTACTTGTAGGGATAAAATAAATGTTTATGGATGTTTCCAAAGGAGTTTCAATGTTTTGTTTCCTTTTAAGATGTAATATAAAGTTCATGTATGCAGTTTTGTTTCCAAAACAACTAAACTAATCATTCCTTTGGGATTTTAGTCCTGTATCTATGCCAATGTATTAATGTAAGGCACAAAATCTGGGCTACTGGGGCCATGATCTTTAAATTTCCTAATTCTATCCCTATAGATTCATTCAACCACAGGGTTTACTTTAAAATGAATATCTAGTCTGATTGTATCATAAATTATAGATAAAAAATTAATAAAAGTGGACCATAATATCATAAAATGAGTTTTCAATTTATGGTTCGAAAAAGAAAATTTGTGGAAGGAAGAAGTGAAAATAAGTTGGAGGAGAAGAAAATAAAAACATAAGAATGAATTTCACAACCTGTCCCCTGGGGCTCGTATCGTGACTACCCCAAGCCCGCCTTCCATAAGCCAGGGGCTAGCGACTAGTACCAAAGGCGTATTTCCCTAAAACTGGGAAGGTATTGCCTTTATAAATCATAAACACACACAACCAGAGTAGAAGTGGAAGAAAAAACTATATAAAAGTTGTAAACAGAAGAAGTGATAAAAGTAAAGGGGCCGGGAATACAAGCCCAACGGTAAATTACAAGGAAAAGACAAACAGGTATAACTAAAAAGGCAAACAATTGGAAGGTGTCTAGTAGCTCCTGAATCATCCACCACAGATCATATCTGAAGGGTAGGTACATATATCCTCCTCAGTGCTCCACATCCATCAGTATCCTCTGGATACCGTGTAGGAACCCAGTTTTGTCTATAAAAGACTTTGGAATATTCTTGATATTATTCCAGATTAGTACCTTCAGACGGCGTAAGATTCCGAGCCCTGGTGTGGCCAGAATTAAATTTTCAGTGTGTTCACACTGGGAATGCCAAATAAATGGAATAACTCCTAAACAGAAATCCGAATTAGAAATCTGAGTGTACAGATGGGTCCGAAATGAGGTGTTTACCCTAGGAGCGACATAAAATGAGTCGGCGCGGGACGTTCGGGCCCCTTGATCATTAGCGGTGTGTTAAATGGATAAATTAAATTAAAATTATTCATTTAATAGCTCAACCTCAAGTATCTTATAAACGGATTCTCATATGGGAAAACAGAGGGCACTTTTGAGTCCGGAGCGTGCCGTTTACCCTAGGCGGGGTGTAAAAGTTGCGGGCGCGGGCTTACTGTGAGAGATGTCACCCAGGGGAAAAATGGTCATTTCGAAATGTCCACTTAGTGATTTTTATCACTGGATTTCTTTTTTAATAACTTTCGAACGAAGTCTCGGAATTTAAATCCGAGACTTCTATTGAGATCGGAGTGGGGTTTTTTGCCTAGCCGTGAAATAAAATAAGCGGGCACGAGAGTTTTTGAATCTGCGCCCGTTGGGAGAGTTTTAGTGAGTTTTTATAAATTCACTATTGAGGGAAGACCCATTCCCTCCCTCCCTCCCTCTATCTCTCCATCCCCCTCTCTCTCATGTTCTTCGGAATTATTCGCCGTTCTTCGGCGGATCAAGGAGCCATCTCCATCGGAGCCTTGGCGGATCGGAGCGGGAGCGTCGTGGACACGTCGCCAACGACGGACGAGCGATCCGAGGTAGGATTCTTGTTGAATTTTTCACCCTCTTCGTTTTTCACAATTTATTCATCATTTTTGCATTTGAATTTCTTTTATTTATAGTTTTTAGAATTTGGGGCGTTGGCCGAACGAACACGAACAACACCCGAGCCCCGTTCAATCCCTCATTCTTGAATGTTCATCGTATAAAATTTTCGGGCGCGCACGAACCTCGACAGATCGATGAGCTGGGGAGGGCATTGTGAATATCCGGTTCCAGGTATCCCGAAACCGTTGTCGAATAATTTTTACAATCAACGGTATGGTCGGGGGGACCGGTCGAAGGCTCGGCTCTGGCAAGGGGCAGTGGCCGGAGACCGAACCGGCGGCGGAACGGGGCGACCGCGTCTTGGAACACGGCGGAGGTCGGTGGGGTTCGGCTCAACGGCGGGGTTGCGGGTGTCGGTCGAGGCTCGCGGCGTCGGCACGACGGAGGCGACAAGGGGCTCGCAACGTTGGTATGATGGAGGCGGCCGGGGCTCGCGGCGTCGGCAGGACTGAGGCGGCCGGGGCTCGCGGCACCGGCAGGACGGAGGTGGCCGGGGGGATCACAGCGTCGAGCGGAGGTGCAAGCGAGGGGTGACCACGGTGCCCTCGCGGTCGAAGGAGGAGGACCCCGAGGCGCTGACCTCAGGGGAGGAACCCGTGGACAAGGACCCACTGTTTGCGGGTCCTGTGGGAGGTGACGAAGACCGGCCTTTTAGCCGGTCTCCTGGGGAGAACCAAACCCGAGGGGTCCGGTGCGGTTAGAGAGAGCCGCGGCAGTCTGGACCGGGTCGGCGGTCCGGATCGGGCCGGACCGGCCCACTTTGGGCCCCGTTGAATGCAGGGGGCCGTAAGTTCCAAACGGCGTTTCTGTTTGACGCGACATCTGCGGTGGTGAGTTCGTATCGACGAGGCGTTTTGTTTGAAGTGAGTTTCGGGGATTTTGGGTATCGTGCTCAAATACAAGAGTCCCGAAATGCTTCAATTTTATAACATTAAATTATTATTATTAAAGTTGCGACAGACGTGGCCCGCGATCCAGACGTCTGTTTGATGCGCTGTCGGAGGCACGGTGGCCCCGGGGCTAAGACGATCCTTCCAAAGTGGTTCGGAACCTTTGCGGGTTGGTTTCATTTCTCTGCGGCACGAAACACAATGTGAATAATTAATTAATTATTAAATTAATTAATTAATTGTTGCGTCGGGCCTAACTCCTGCTTGGGATGTCTGATTGATGCGCTGTCAGCAGCAGCATGACCCCAGACCTCGTGCAGACTTTTTGAGATGATTTCTGAAGTGTTTGGGTTGGAGACTGGGTGCGAGCCCCATAGGGCTTAGTTCGCGCATTTTATGGTGAAACACCACTTTTTCACCCAATATCCGTTTGGGGTGTTTGAGTACTCGTTTCGGAGTGTTTTTCTGAGGGGATTGCGATGGTGCTATCCGCCCACTTAAATTCGGGCCGAGGCGTGGGCCCCACAGAGTCCTGTTTTCATATAACGCGGGCAATCACAGATTTTGCATCCGGAGTCCGTTTTAGGCGTCGTCAGCGGTGTTGTGACCCTGACATCGAGACGAGGTTGACCAAGGTGGTTCCAGGAGATGAAGCCGGAGTTGAGGCGTGGTCCCCACAGGCCGTCTTTTGAGCTGTGTGCAGCGTATTGCGACTTTTTCATCAAACTTCCATTTGGGGTGAATGAATAGTCGTTTTGATGTGTTTTTATGAGAGATTCACGATGGCACAGTTTGCCCAATTTTTTTTCGGGATCGTGGTGTGGGTGCCACCCGGGCTGGCTACGGTGAATAGTACCCTTTTCACCAGGTGTCCGTTTCGGGCGATTGAATAGTCAATCCTGTGTGTTTTTTTGAGGGGATCACTATGGTGTGATCTATTTGTTCAGTTTTGGGATCTTGGTGTGGGCCCCACATGGTCTGGCTATGGTGAATAGTGTCATATTCACTGGTTGACCATTTCAGGCAAGTAAATGGTCTATCTTGCATGTTTTTCCGCGAGGATTGCAACGGTGTGATCCGTTCGGGAAATTGGATCCTTGTTTGATATCTCATTAAATGTGGAAACATGAAATGGTGTTGGATGGAGGTCCCTTTGATGCACTCCGAACCAACGCACGGTATTGATGTTGGTAACACCCGGTAATGTCAGTTGTAGGGCTGAGTTGTCATACCCATTTCCAGGTCTACCCTCCAGCAGGGCTGGGCAGTGGGTCACCTATTGACTACTTTCGGGTCTACCCTCTAGTGGAGACTGGGCAGTGGGTCGCCTGTCGATGTGTTCCGGGTCTACCCTCCAGCAGGGCTGGGCTGTGGGTCACCTGTCAACGACTTTCAGGTCTACCCTCCAGCGGAGACTGGGCAGTGGGTCACTTGTTAACGTGTTCTGGGTCTACCCTCCAGCAGGGCTGGGCAGTGGGTCACCTATCAACTACTTTCAGGTCTACCCTCTAGCGAAGACTGGGTAGTGGGTCGCCTATCGACGTGTTCTGGGTCTACCCTCCAGCAGGGCTGGGTAGTGGGACACCTATTGACTTCTTCCGAGTCTACCCTCCAGCAGGGCTGGGCAGTGGTTCGCCTACTAAGGTAATATGGTATACCCTTCAGCAAGGCTGGGCAGTGCGTCATCCATTGACATTTCAGACTCAGGACTAGGCATGAAATAAAATAAGTGGGCATGAGGGTTTCAGAATCCGCGCCCCTTGGGAGAGTTTTAGTGATTTTTTATAAATTCACTTTTGAGGGAAGACCCCTTCCCTCCCTCCCTCACTATCTCTCTCTCCCCCTCCCCTCCTCTCTCATGTTCTTCAGCGTTCTTTGGCATATCGAGGATCCATCTTCGTTGGACTGGGGTGTTTTTCCTAGGCGTGAAATAAAATAAGCGGGCGGGAGGGTTTCAGAATCCACGCCCGTTGGGAGAGTTTTAGTGAATTTTTATAAATTCACTGTTGAGGGAAGACCCATTCCCTCCCTCCCTCTCTCTCCCTTTCTCTATACCTCTCTCTCTCTCTCTCTCATGTTCTTCAGCATTATTCAATGTTCTTCGACGGATCGAGGAGGCATCTCCGTCGGAGCCTTGGCGGATCGGAGCGGGAGCGTCGTGGATGCATCGCCAATGACGGACGAGCGATACGAGGTAGGATTCTTGTTGAATTTCACACCCTCATAATTTTTCGCAATTTCTTCATCATTTTGGCATTTGAATTTCTTTTATTTATAGTTTTTAGAATTTGGGGCATTGGCCGAATGAACACGGCCAACGCCCAACCCCCATTCAATCCCTCGTTCTTGAATGATCGTCGTATAAAATTTTCAGGCCCGCGCGAACCTCGATGGATCGATGATCTGATGAGGGCGTTGTGATGATCCTATTCCAGGGATCCCGAAACCGATGTCGGATAATTTTTCCGATCACCGGTATGGTTGGGGGGACCGGTCAAAGGCTCGGCTCCGGCGAGGGGCAGCGGCCGGAGACCGAACCGGTGGCGGAACGGGGCGACCACGTCTTGGTATGCGGCAGAGCTCGGTGGGGTTCGGCTCAGCGGTGGGGTCACGGGTGTTGGCCGGGGATCGCGGTGACAGTAGGACGGAGGCAGTCGGGGGCTCGCGGCGTCAGCATGACGGAGGCGGCTGGGGCTCGCGGCGTTCGCAAGACGGAGGCGGCCAGGGCTCACGGCGTCGGCAGGACGGAGGCGGCCGGGGGGCTCGCGTCGTCGAGAGGAGGTGCAGGCGAGGTGTGACCGTGGTTCCCTCGTGGTCGAAGGAGTAGGCCCCTGAGGTGCTGACCTCGGGGGTGGATCCGGTGGACAAGGACCCACTATTTACAGGTCCTGCGGGAGGCGACGAAGACCGGCCTTTTGGCCGGTCTGCTGGGGAGAACCGGACTCGATGGGTCCGGTGCGGTTGGAGAGAGCCGCGGCCAGCGGGGCGCAGCGGTCCAGACCAGGCAGGCCGGTCTGGACCCGCCCACTTTGGGCCCCCCTGAATTCGAGGGGTCGTAAGTTCCAAACGGCGCATTTGTTTGATACACCGTCTGCAGTGGTGAGTTTGTATCGGCAGGGCGATTTGTTGGAAGTGAGTTTCGAGGATTTTGGGTATTGTTCTCAAAGATGGGAGACCCGAAATGCTTGAATTTAATAAAATTAAATTATTATTATTAAAGTTGAGACGAACGTGGCCCATGAGCCAGACGTCTGTTTGACGCGCCGTCGGAGGCGCGGTGGCCCTGGAGGCTCAGAAGGTCCTTCCAAAGTGGTATAGAACCATTGCGAGTTGGTTTCGTTACTCTGCGGCATGAAACACAATGTGTATAATTAATTAATTATTAAATTAATTAATCAATTGTTACATCAGGCCTAACTCTTGCTTGGGATGTCGGATTGACGCGCTGTCAGCAGAAGCGTGACCCTAGACCTCGTGCAGACTTTTTGAGATGATTTCTGAAGTGTTTGGGTTGGAGACTGGGTGCGAGCCCCACATGGCCTAGTACGTGCGTTTTACGGTGAAACACCACTTTTTCACCCAACATCTATTTGGGGTGTTTGATTACTCGTTTCTGAGTGTTTTTCCGAGGGGATTGCGACGGTGCAATCCGCCCGATTAAATTCGGGCTGAGGCGTGGGCCCCACAGAGTCCCGTTTACGTATAACGCGGGCAATCGCAGCTTCTGCATCCGGAGATCGTTTTACGCACCGTCAGTGGCATTTTCACCCTGACATCGAGATGAGGTTGACCAGGATGGTTCCAGGCGATGAAGTCGGAGTTGAGGCGTGGGCCCCACGGGTCGTCTTTTGAGCAGTGTGTAGGGTATTGTGACTTTTTCATCAAACGTCCGTTCGGGACGAATGAATAGTCATTTTGATGTGTTTCTCTGAGAGCTTCGTAATGGCATAGTTCGCCCGACTTTTTTTGGGATCGTGGTGTGGGTGCCACCCGGGCTGGCTACGGTGAATAGTACGCTTTTCACCGGGTGTCCGTTTCGGGCGATTGAATAGTCAATCCTATGTGTTTTTTCGAGGGGATCACAGTGGTGTGATCCGTTTGTTCAGTTTTGGGATCTTGGTGTGGGCCCCACATGGGCTGGCTATAGTGAATAGTGCCATATTCATCGGTTGACCATTCATGCTAGTAAATGGTCTATCTCGCGTGTTTTTCCGTGAGGATTGCAACGGTGTGATCCGTTCAAGAAAGTGGAGCCTCTTATGAGATCTCATTAAATGTGGAAACATGAAATGGTGTTGGATGGAGGTCCCTTTGACGCACTCCAAACCAACACACGGTAGCGATGTTGGTAACACCCGGTAATTTCAGTTGTAGTGCTGAGTTGTCGGACCCGTTTCCAGGTCTACCCTCCAGCAGGGCTGGGCAGTGGGTCTCCTGTTGACTACATTCGGGTCTACTATCCAACAAGGCTGGGAAGTGGGTCGCCTGTCGACTACTTTTAGGTCTACCCTCCAGCGGAGACTGGGCAGTGGGTCGCCTGTCGACGTGTTTCGGGTCTACCCTATAGAAGGGCTGGGCAGTGGGTCACCTATAGACTACTTTTAGGTCTACCCTCCAGCGGAGACTGGGTAGTGGGTCGCCTGTCGACGTGTTCCCGGTATACCCTCCAGCAGGGCTAGGCAGTGGGTCACCTATCGAATACTTTTAGGTCTACCCTTCAGCGGAGACTGGCCAGTGGGTCGCCTGTCGACGTGTTTCGAGTCTACCTTCTAGTGGGGCTGGGAAGTTCGACACCTGTTGACTTCTTCCAGGTCTACCTTCCAGTAGGTCTGGGCAGTGGGTCGCATACTGATGTAATAGGGTTTACCCTCCAGCAGGGATGGGTAGTGGGTCATCCATTGACATTTCAGACTCAGGCCTTCTTATGAGGCTAGTCAATGACTTTTTTCTCCATGACTATTGGAGCAGGATCTTTGGTTGTGTGGATCGGTGATGTGACAGCTTCGACGTGACCTTAGGACATACGAGAACGAGGGGCGCTTTTCACACCGAGAAGCGTTCTTACGACGTGACCTAAAAGCCGTGCGGGTGAGACAGCACCGCCCAAAGCGGTTAATATCGAGGTGTGGTGATTGAGCCCTTTGACTTGTACCTCCTAGGTTGACGTGTAGGATTCTTGGGTTCAGTGTTTGATATCCTTTGAACTGTTGGTGACTATTCTTGGGCTGAGCTTGGAGATAGAGATCCCCTTACCCACTCATTTGGGTTTCTCGTTGAGCATATTTATACATTCTATTGTTGTTCCCACTCCTTGGGTTCGGTTACTCTCCTTCTAGGAGGGGTGAAGACTCGTGGGGTATGTCACGTGCTTTCCGTGTCTAGATCCTCTTGGTTGGATGAGTCTACTCTCCTATTATAGGCAGCGAAGACTCGACGAGAAGTTCTCCTTCTCACCGTCTCTAGCTCCTTGCATCTGGACGAGCCTGCTTCCTTTCTCTTGTTGGGTTGAGCTGCACTCTCTTTCTCTCTTTTTCACTCTTACACTATTCTATGCTCTGTCTATTGCTCCCCATTTTATTACTTCCCTTGTTGATCCCTCGAGCTTTCGGGGTATCATACAGAGTATTTTTATACTCACCCCTGTTTGGGCTTTGCCCGCACTTGGTGTGCCCTTGCAGATGACGGACAGGTAGGTCGAGACTACGGAGAAGCGTAGAGAACACAGGAGCTTGGGCTGCATTCGTTGGCCGTAACAGGACTTCCTAGGTGTGAGAATCACTAGCGGTTTACCTTTGTTTTACCTTTTGCCGGGTTGTGGAACATTTCTGGATGGGCGCGTGTTTTTCCCCTTTTTACTATTCAGTTTACATTTCAGCACTTCACTTGTACTGGTTAGAGGTCGATGCATGTATGTTGTTTCCCCTTTTTGTAGCAGTTTTGTATCTTTCTTTCCTTGCCCTTCCCTTTTGCTTGAGTTGGCCATGTGTGTGTGTACAGTTTCTTAGGCAAAGGCCTCCCCTAGTTTATTGTGCCCTCAGCGCTAGTCGCCAGCCCCTGGCCTAGAGAGGCGGGCTTGGGGTAGTTGTGGGTCGAGCCTCGTTATGGGTCGGGTCGTGACATACCGAATCTTCATGAGATCCACCTCTGGGTACCATCCAGTCATCATACACTCCGCCTCGGTTAGCATTGTCTGTCATTTGCATCCAACACATCGAGGTGCGGGCATAGCCCGTGCAGGGGTGAGTATAACAATAATTAGTAGGGACCCCGATACCCTGAAGGTCTCACAAAATCCACAAAGAATAATCCAAAAAGTATTATTTTAATGGATAACCATTTCTTAGATATATTCCCATACATATACCTAAGTTATCAAGTAACCCATCTCAATCATGAGGAAAACACAAAAGTCATTGACTCAGCTCAAACTAGGATTTTATTCATGATGTCGAAACCACGACTGCTGGATAACTCCTCCTCTATCAAGCACATTAGTCCTATCATGACTCTTAGGTGCTATTCCCTAACTATAGACTACTGAGGTACTCCTCCTGTCGAGTACCGCAGGTCTGCCGCCTCACACAGTAGCACTCCCCGCCTTGGGTCTACCATCTCACACAGTAGCACTCCCCATGATAGCCTACAGAGTTACTCCTTCTATCGAGTACTGCAGGTTTGCTGCCTCACATAGTAGTGCTTTTGCTCCATGGGTCTTCCACCTCACACAGTATTTCTCCCCAATGGGCTAGTCAAGTCACTCCGAAACGAATCAGAAAAGCAGTCATCATGTCTCAGCCAGATACTAGGTCTCTGTACTCCGTATGCTCATTTCTGGGAGGATCTTCTCCATGAGCTACTGGTCGATACTCCAAGTGTCATGAAGTATCATGTAGAAGTATCACAAGGATCACCTCATCATAGGGGTCTCAACGCAATAGAAGGTGTGTCAATTGGACGCCCGGTCTGTGAGTTATTAGCCTTTTGTCCCGAGGCCCCGGCTGGTTTCGTGTACGAAACAACCAAACCATATCTAAACTATACCCCTAACTCCTATCAGGTATACTCAAAGGGACCGTTTCTCAATGAAATTACCAACACCGCTGACGGTTCGTCAAACAGACGTTCATTCTGAGAGTTATTGGCTTTTCCGTTCGAGAGGCACAGTTGGATTTTATACTAAAACCAACCCGACCATACTCCAATTTCATTTTAACCTAGACTCGAGTATACCAAAATAACATTCTCATTAAAAGTACACTAACGTAGTTGACGTCACGTCAATCGGATGTCTGATCCTTAATTTATAAGCGTTTCCGCTCCGTGGACCCGATTGGTATCAGTTTCGAACCAACCCGGCCGTTTTTTCAAAGTCATCCAAAACTCAATAAGAGTATCGAAAAAGGACCACATCGTTGCAAAAATCCCAGTGCCGCAGACGGCGCGTCAACCGGATGCACGGTCGTGAAGTTATTCGTATTTAAGCGTGACGGGCCCGACCCATTAAGCCCAGTGGGCCGGTTTTGGCGTGTCCGACCCGGATGGTGCCAGACTAGCCCAGTGAAGTGTGCGGCCTGGCCAAGTGGGGCATGGCCCGGCCCAAAGGGCATGGTCCTGCCTGGCGGGGTGAGCCCGGCGGGGCGTGGCGGAGCGGGGCCCGGCGCGGCGCGGCCCGGTCCGGCGGGGCGTGGCCCGGGCCGAGGGGACGAGGCCTGACCCGGGAGACCAGTGATGTGGGAGAGAGCGACCCACCACTTTATCATACCAGTGGTGCCGAGTGGCGTTTCCCTCCTATCAGGATGGCCGAAGTCGGCCGGTCTTCTCGGCTTGAGCAGACCACATGAGCGGGCCGCGGTCCTCCTGCGCGGCACCTGCGGGTGTCGTGGCCTTCATTAACACAGTCGGCCGACGAGATGGATGGTTCGCCCCCCAAAGCGGCCCACAGAGCATGGTCCGCGGTCCTTTGTAGAGCGGCACCCCTTGTTGTGCTGCAGTCTCTTCGGTCTGGCGGGCTTTAGCAGGCCGGTTCTTCATCGGCTGAGCGGCCCGCAGTTGCGTGTCACGGTCCTTACCTCTTCGCGCGGCACCCGGTGTCGTGGTCCTCTCTGGTCACTGCCACCTCTTCCGTCACTGTCTCCATCAAAATAAAACGAGGATCAACGGAGTGTCATCGAGCCGTGTTCGTTCGGCCCACACACTCCGCTTTAGGTGGTAGTATATGGCCGATGATAATAGAAGAAAATCAAAAAATAATGGGGTACAATTTACTCACTTAAAGAATATACAAAAACCCTACCTCATAATTGATGTTGCACGTCATCGAGCCATAGAAGACGAGCTTTTTGGTAGTCAGGCGTCGCGAAAGATGGCGTCGCGGAAGATGGATTCACGGAGAATGGTGTCGTCCCGTCAACATTGGAGGATGAGTTGTTGACGTAGGCGACAATTCTCATGAGCGATGTCTTCTCCCTTGACGTGGAAGAAGAATAAGGTTGGAGAATTCATGGAGCGTTCTTCACCGAGTGAGGATGATGTTATTCGTGGAAGAATGAAGCTTCTCTAATTATCCAAAGGTTCCCCACCAAAATATTTTCTAAGGGAAATATTATAATAGACTTCTCCAATTTTAATGAAATGCCATGCAAATAAAATTAATTCAAAATGATATGTGCCAATTAATTAATGAAGTAATTAACTGGTTGGGGTGGCATAATCAATGGGTGGAAGGTGATAAATAATTAAGGGAGAAGTTGGAGAGTTATAAGGATTAATAAGGGGTTTCATGGGGGTTTAAGGGAGTTAAAGGAGGTGTTGAAGGGTTAGGGCTCGTGCGGCCCCCACCAAACTTAGTTATATCCTCCCACGGGAAGTTAGGTGGGGTGTGGACCCGACCTCCAACATCCTTTTGGAGGAATTAACTTCCTATTAAAATAAAATTATAACACAACAATTTTATTTAAGTCTTAATGAATACCCAAATTTTAACTACCACATACGACAAAACGAAACTGTGATAAAGGTCCCCCTAAGTGAATACCGACATTGCGAGTTCATCGGTGCCCTTGGATTTCAATTCCGAGCAACGATTCCAAAGATAGAAAAACCCGCATGTACGTTCACTGAATGTACCAAAAAAACTACAGAAATTTATTCTGGGAACACTGGGCCATATAATCAGGTGCCGTCAGAAACTACGGACTCGTAAAATTCCAAATAATTTAAGAAAAAAAATTCCTTGAAATTTCCAGGTCTTTACATTACCCCCACCTCAGATATTTAAGCCCCTGTAAAGATACAACACACACTAGGGAAAATAAAGAGGTACTAAGCACACATCTGAGCCTCCCGCTCCCATGCGCTCTCCTAGAGGTTCCCATGCTCCCAGCGAATGCGCACCAGAGGAATCGACCATCCACACATGACCCGCTCCTATCGATCCTCAATATCCACTGGAACCTCCATGAAAGTCGTCCCGTCATTGATGTCCATCTCCCCATGGTCGTTGATGTGGGACGGGTCGTGCACGCATCTCCTTAGCTGAGATTCATAGAAGACGTTGTGCACCCAGTGCAACTGAGGTGGAAGGGCCCGGTGGTAAGCCACCTCGCCTACTTAGTTGAAGAATTGGAGGAGTGACTGTAAGAGACTATAGATAGGATGCACCATCTCTATCCAAAAAGGATATATGTTAGGCAACCAGCTCCTCTGCCACCTCTCCTAGAAGCTGAATACCAGTCCTGCTGAGAGCATCTGCTACTATATTCCCCTTCCCAGGAGTATAGACTATCTCAAAGTCATAGTCCTGGAGGAACTCAAGCCATCACTACTCTCTCAGGTTCATGTACTTCTGAGAGAAGACACACCTGAGACTATTGATATTGGATTAAACCGTTCTATCAACGAACAATGGGTGAGACTAGCCAATTGTAAGAACTCTACTTCACCCTTCTTCGCCTATGTTCTACCAAACCTATTGATATTTCTCCTTTTCCGAAAGGAGAAATAGGGTCTCACCCCCTGGATGAACCACTTCCTTGGACTAATATAGTCAATCATGACATGAACGGAACTATTTCAGGCCATGAACGACATCATAAGGCCTAAACACTTCTACCAAGAGATCCAACCGTTACTCTCACCTCCAAGGGTTGAGTCACACTGTCAGCATCAGTGTGTGGTCACTCGGTCTCCTCTAGTAGAAATCTCGAAAGTGAGGGTCAAGTCAACAGTTTTATCTGGAACCTCTTAGGATTAACCACACAAAAAGGAAGGAAAGAAAATGTCACAAGTACAAGTGTCTTTTATTATCGCATCTCAAGGTACAAAGACACAAAGCATCCACATACAACGACATTAACAAAGCTAGAATCATCATGAACATAAGAATATATGCCTGGAACTAGTCCTTCTCCTATCCACCTACTTCCGGAGCTCCATAGTCATATGCTTCAGCTACCTGAAGCTGTGCTCTCCCCTGTCGACCCATTCCCTGCGGTCGGGGTAGACCTCCTAGTGGTGGTGGTGGCAACACCTCGAAGCGTCGTCCACCACCAGCTGCATGTCCAGCTCCTCTTCCTCGGGCTCCTCTTACTTGCAATCTGCCTCGATCGAACCTATGCCTCTACCTGGGAGGTCCTTCATCTGTCTGCTGATTTTTTGAGCGGCAGGTCCGACAGTCACGAGCCATGTGCCCATATCTGCCGCATGAGTAACACTGCCTGTCAGGTCTGGCTCTGTCTCCATCCTGGGTGCCCCGTATTACCGACCATGAGTCTTGAGGTCGACCACCTGTAGGTCTGGTCCTCTTGGACCTCTGCGTCATCTGTCTACTACCAGCTGAAGAAGAATCCACTACATGTCGGCTAGTGGTGGGTCCTACTGCTGGAGACTGCTCACCAAGGAAACTCTCCACTAAGAGGGATTGCTTCAAGACCCCTGTCTGCGTCGAGATGCTGCGAGAGATAACTGAAGCTCTTATATCTTTCCTAAGTCCCTACGCAATGTTCCGGGCCCTGAAGAACGGGTGTCGTACCATATCAATGGAGTAGCGCAAGAGTTCAATGAACTTTGTGGAGTATTGTGCCACCGTCATGTTACCCTGCTGTAGATGCAGTAGCTCCTGTATCCACACTGCTCGAAGGGTGGCTGGTAAAAACTCTACCCGGAATAGGCTCTTGAAGTCTTCCCATAGAAGTGTCTCCTCATCATGCATCTAGAGAATCAGGCTCCACCATCTTCCTGCTACTGCCTGAAAGAGGGTGGTAGTAAGGATCACCATGAGGTTTGTTGGTGTACCTACTAGCCTGAAAACTCTCACCACAGCCTCCAGCCAATCCTCTACCACCCGTGGGTCCGTCTCTCCCCAGAACATGGGTAGCCTCTGGAACTGAAACTTGTGCAGTGCAATCAAGCGGCGTGCATCACCTGCTGATGGGGCTGGTGGAATCGGTGGGCCAATGGGTGGTAGTACTGCTGGTTCCTCCGCTGCTGCCTCAACTGGAAGAGGGTCCTGTACTGAGGCCTCATCGCTCAGAGGGCTGTCAGTACGTAAAACTCTCGGGGCCCTAGCTAGTCGTCCGTGGGGATGTACCTTGAAAGAAATAGATGTGACACGGTCAAAATACTATACCCGGTGAGCTGACCTGGTTCGAGCTGGCTTAAAGAAAACTTTTGAAAACACCCACGCAATTAGTGTTTTCGTGCACTGAGTCAGAAATCAGTAGTCAGGGTCCTGGTGTATGGATATGTCGGCCGCTCACACCAACACTGGACTCCCTGAACAGAAAACCACACTTAGTACCCTTAACACTATTGCTTCATGGAAAGAAAATATCAGAGTTCTAGTTCTGCGGTAGAACCGACATCCTCTGATACCAATTTGTCAGGACCCGTCTCCTGGGGCCCATATCGTGACTACCCCAAGCCTGCCTTCCATAGGCCAGGGGCTGGTGACTAGCACCAAAGGCGTATTTCCTTAAAACTGGGAAGACATTGCCTTTATAAATCGTAAACACATACAACCAGAGTACAAGAGGAAGAAAACACTAAGTAAAAGCTGTAAACAGATGAAGTGTTGAAAGTAAAGGGGCCGGAAATACAATCCCAACAGTAAAGTACAAGGAAAAGACAAACAGGTACAACTTAAAAGGAAAACAACTAGAAGGTTTCTAGAAGCTCTTGGATCGTCCACCACGGCTCCTACTAGAAGGGTAGGTACAGATAGCCTCCTCAGTGCTCCACATCCATCCATCTCCTCTGGGTACTGACTCATCCTGAGGTCCACCTCTGGGTACCATCCTGTCCTTGTACACTCTGCCTCGGTCAGCGCTGTCCGTCGTCTGCATCCAATACAACGAGCTATAGGCACAACCTGTGTAGGGGTGAGTATAAAAATACTCAGTAGGGACCCCGAGACCCTAAAGGTCTCACAAAATCCATAAAGAATAAGCCACAAAGTATGATTTCAATGGATAACCATTTCTTAGGTATATGACCATACATATAACTATGTTATCAAGTAACCCATCTCAATCATGAGGAAAACACAAAAGTCATTGACTCAGCTCAAACCAGTATTTTATTCATGATGTCGAAGCCACAGCTGCTGGAGAACTCCTCCTCCGTCGAACACAGTAGTCCTGTCATGACTCTGAGGTGCTACTCAATAACCTTAGACTACTGAGGTACTCCTCCTGTTGAGTACCGTGGGTCTTCCGCCTCACACAGTAGCGCTCCCCACCATGGGTTTGCTACCTCACATAGTAGCGGTCCCCCCTTATAGCCTACAGAGGTACTCCTTCTGTTGAGTACTGCAGGCCTGTCGCCTCATATAGTAGTGCTCATCCGCCATGGGTCTTCCACCTCACACAGTAGTGCTCCCCACTGGGCTAGTCCAGTCACTCCGAAACGAATCAGACAAGAAATCATCAGGTCTCAGCCAACTACTATGTCTCCCTACTCCATATGCTTGTCTCCAGGAGGATCCGCGCCATGAGCTACTGGTCGATACTCCAAGTGTCATTAAGTATCATGTAGAAGTATCACAAGGACCGCCACATCATAGATGTCTCAACGCAATAGACGGCGCGTCAATCAGACGCCTGATATGTGAGTTATTAGCCTTTTTGTCCCTAGGTCCCGGTTGGTTTCGTGTACGAACCAACCCGACCATATCTCAACTGTACCCAGAACTCCCATGTGGTATACTCAAAGGTACCGTTTTTCAACAAAATTTCCAACGTCGCGGACGGTTCGTCAAATGGACATCCAGTCTGAGAGTTATTGGCTTTTCCGTTCCAGGGGCCCGGTTGTATTTTAAGCTAAAACCAACCCGACCGTACTCCAACTGTGTCCGAACATAGAGTGTAGTATGTCAAAAGAACCGTCTCATCAAAAGAAAACCAATGTAGTTAATGACAAATCAATCAGACGTTCGGTCCTTAAGTTATAAGTGTTTCAGCTCCGTGGGCCCGGTTGGTTTCGGTTTCGAACCAACCCGACCGTTTTTCCAAAGTCATCCAAAAATCACTAAGAGTATTGCCAAAGGATGTCCTTGTCACGAGAATCCTAGTGCCGTAGACGGAACGTCGATCAGACGCACTGTCATGAAGTTATTCATATGTAAGCGTAACAGGCCCGACCAGTTATGCCCAGTGGGCTAGTGGGTCGGGCGACCCTGTTTTGGCGGGTCCGACCCGACTGGTGTCGGACCGACCTGATGAAGTGCACGGTCTAGGCCAGTGGGGCGTGACCCGGCCCGGTGTGGCGCAGCCCGATCCGGCGGGGCGCTGCCCGTCCCAGCGGGGTGCGGCCCGGCCTGGCTGGTCGCGGCTCGACCTGGGTGGCCAAGCAATGCGGGGGGGGGGGGGGGGGGGGATACCCCCCGATTTCTCGTACCAGCGGCGTTTCCCTCCTATCCGGCTGCCCGAAGACGGCCGGTCTTCCCGGCTTGAGCGGCTCGCATGGGTGGACCACAGTCCTCCTGTACGGCACCTGCGGGTGCCGCAACCTTCATCAACCTGGTCGGATGACGTGCTGGGTGGTTTGCCCGCCGAAGCGGCCTGCGAAGCGTGACCCACGGTCCTTTGCAGTGCGGTGCCCCTTGTGGCACCGTGGACTCTTCGGTCCAGCCGACTTTTGCCGGCCGGTTATTCGTCGGCCGAGCGGCCTGCTTTTGCGGGTCGCGGTCTTTCCCTCCTCGTGCGACACCCGTTCTCGCGGTCCTCTTCAGTCGCCACCACCTCTTCTGTCACCGTCTCCATCTAAATAAAATGAGGATCAACAGAGGGTCTTCAGGACGTGTTCGTTCGGTCCACACCCTCCGCATTATGCGGTAGCAGATGGCCAATGATAATCCAAGAAAATCAACAAAGAAAGGGGTATTATTTATTCACTTAAAGAATATAAAAAACCTCTACCTCATAATTGACATCGCACGTCATTGAGCTGCGGAAGACGAGCGTCGTGATAGTCAGGTGTCACAGATAACAGTGTTGTCCTGTCAACATTGGAGGAAGAGTCATTTACGTAGGCGACGCTTCTCGCAAGCGGTATCTTCTCCTTTAACGCGGAGGAAGAAGAAGGTTGGAGAAGCCATGGAGCGTTTTTCGCTGAGAGAGTATGATGTTATTCGTGGAAGAACGAAGCTTCTCTAATTCTCCAAAGGTTCGACACCAAAATATTTGCTAAGGTAAATATTATAATAGACTTCTCCAATTTTAAAGAAATGCCATGAAAATCAAATTAATTCAAAATGAGTTGTGCCAATTAATTAATGAAGTAATTACTTGGTTGGGGTGGCATAATCAATGGGTGGAAGGTGATAAATAATTAAGGGAGAAGGTGGAGAGTTATAAGGATTAATATGGGTTTTCATGGGGGTTTATGGGAGTTCAAGGAGATGTTGAAGTGTTAGGGATTGTTCGGGCCCCACCACCCTTAGTTATATCCTCCCATGGGAAGTTAGGTGGGGTGTGGGCCCCACATCCAACTTCCCTTTGGAGGAATTAAATTCCACTTAAAATAAAATTGTAACACAACAATTTTATTCAAGTCTTAATGAATACCCAAATTTTAACTACCACATATGAAAAAACGTAACTGTAGTAAAGGTCCTCCTAAGGGAATACCGACACTATGAGTTTATCGGTGCCCTCATATTTCAATTCCGAGTACCGGTTCAAAAGATAAAAAAACCCGCACGTACGTTCACTGAACGTACCCAAAAAAAACTTCGGAAATTGATTCTGGGCACACCAGGCCTCGGAATCAGGTGTCGTTAGAAACTGCAGACTCGTAAAATTTCAATGAATTTAAGAAAAAAATTTCCTTGAAATTTCCAGTTCTTTAAAATCAAAAATAAATAAATTCTATAAAATATTTTGAAGAAAACACTTTTATCCCTATAAGTGGTTTGAATTTTATGATTATTGTCATACGGGCTCTCAAAATAGTTGTCAGTTTTTAAAATGTGAGCACAATGCATAATGACCAATAATTCTATCAATGAAATTTCATTCTTATAATTATGTCGTAAAACACATACATCCCATAGTGAAAACAATTATAACATTAATATAATAAATGAATAATGATTTATTAATCAAAAAATAAACCAACAAGAATGAAAAAATATTATAACATGATAATAAATATACAATAAGATAAGAAAAAATGAGAAAATTTGGATATGCTCAATCCATTAGAATAACGACACTCGCTAAACAAGTTATATTAATAAAACATAATTTTAATAATAAAATATTCATTTTGAAGATGAAATTATATATATAACCTTAAAATAATATTGAATTAAATGAAATGAGCTATACTTAGAGAAATGAAGTAACATATATGAATGTTATATGTCTGAGCATTGAAATAGTAATTTGACCGTTAAGAATAGTAATCTAGCCATTAGAATAGTAACATCCCCTTTGAAAGCATAAAATAAAATTTAATTATCTTAAAAATAAAATAATGGAATATTTTTATCACAGTATAAGTAAATAAAAGTTTTAAAAGTGATAAATTATGTGTTGGAATTTTTTATAAAACCTAAATGTTTATTTACAATTTCATAATTAATTTAATTATTTAAAATGACATTTATTTTCCTAACATATATTCATAAATTAATATTATGTTTTATTATAATTATAATATAGTTTAATGTGACTATAATTAATTTTCCAAAGGGTCTAAAAATCAATTATAATATTAAAATTCATATTTCTAGAATAAATGATGATTTTGTTTAAAATTAAATTTGTTATTTTTTTTAATTTAATGGATTAAATTTTTTTAAATCTACACATTGAGAAATGGATAGGGATAAATTTTGGGATTTTTCTAAAATAGTGTAATTTTTGCAGAATAGTAGAATACTATAATTTAGAGTATTTAACATCATAATCAAAATAAATGAATATTTCAGTCATTGACGATTTAAGAAACCATTGTTTTGAACTATCATGAACCATTTATTGTATTTATTCATATTAATCAATACTATTGATAGTCTTGATCCAAATTAATAAACTAAAGAATATAATAATAATAAACACCCCTACCCTCCCCTATAAATACCACCCTCACAACCCATTCTCCTCACACCTTCTCTGCCTTTTATATTTTCAATAAAGTACCAAATTTCCTTCCTAATCTTCTTACCCACTTCCAAGATCCGTTGGTCTCAAAAAATACCAATTCCAAGTTCCTTATGGGGTTTTTCAGGGAGCTGAAATTCAAGATGTTACTTTCTCAGACCATCTCTTTTAATTTCATTTATTTTTCATACATTCGTTTCTCCTTATTCACCATAAAATAATAATAAGACCATTATTAGTTATATATATAAATTTTATATTTATAATGGAATATATTATGTTCACCCCTTTTCTCACTTACTCTTTTTCAACAAAATGAAGCTGTTGTCCAAATTATGATGGTTTACTGTCTCCGTGGATAAAAAGTTTTCATTTTCCATTAAAACCTCTAAGGTTGTTCATAAAACCATTATTATTGTTAAAAAAGACTATAATATTCATATTATAAATTTTTCATGTTTTTTAACTAATATATATACATAATATAAAATAAAACAAAACTAGTTTGTGATGATCGAAAACCATCCAAAATGAACTAAACATTTATCATTGAAATTTCATCAAATGAATCATCCTATTACCCAAAAAATGATATATCGTATCATTTAAACTCATAAATGTGAATTAATACCATATAATTTCTCTTTTTATAATTATTTTTATTTTATAATAACTTTTGTAATTATATACATGCAAACCGATAATGAAACCATTAATCAAACACTCCTGAAATGAATACAAATAAACATTATGACTCTGGTAAATGGTCATAAATGAATTAATAAAATTATAATAAATTAAATAAATATATAATAGGTTATTAATTATGAAATTAATGCATCTAATTTCATTATCTAGGATATTAATTACAAGTGCAAAACAGATCTAGGCCTAAGGTAAGGAATGTATATGAACCGTCATATTTTTTCCTTTGGGTTACGCTTGGTTTCTACTATCCTTAATTTATATATTAATTATTATTATTTTATACATATAGGTACCTAATTTTGTTTTTCAATTTATCTTTATTTGATGTTGAATTACATGCTTTTTAATGTTCTATTCTCAATTCTTCTCGATCTGAAAACCTGATTAAAGGGACTTATCTGTTTCTTACCAATTTTTAAGTACTCTACATAAACTATTTTAATCCTTCAATATTTTAAGAAAATCACTCAATTTAACATGAAAAACTATTTTATTTTGTTTTTGTTTTTATCTAACTAATTATTCCTATATCCTCTTTACAGACTCTTTTATTTTCCTTAAAACCACGCTTAAGTGGCACATTTCTAAAGTTACCTAACCACTATTTTAAATATTTTAGATTAAGTTGGACTCATTATTCAGGAATTATTATTATATTTCCTTTATGAATGTCCAATAATTATGTAAATTCGCCTTATCATGGATACCATTTTAATTCACCCTTTGGTTAATCCTTATAGAATGATTAAAAAATCCCTTATTTTCATGGGCAACCGTTATGATTAATATTTATGTTTGATTTATTTATGTGGGAAACATTTGAATGTACATGTTATTATGGATGAACCAAAATACTACTACAATTAATTGTGTAATGTTTAGTTTCATGAGATGTTATGTTTGGGATTAGGGGGTAAACCTAATCCATTATGAGTTTTTTTCACCCTGTGATATTGTCTTGAGAGGCGTCTTTATCTCATATTTTTATCATGTTATTTTTTTCTTCCACAATCCAATATTACCATGATCATATGATTATGTTTTTCATATATTATAATACCATATGTGTATTCCAGATATATGGTTTTTATGTTATCATGTTATGCCTTTTAACTAGTGTTCTATGCTTTATTCCCATGTTTATCCTCTTACGAGGATTTTTAGATTATCCCATTTTTTTATGTGTTACCCAAGTTAAGCGATATAGTTATAGGAGCTTGTTATATATATTAATAAAATTATGTTCAATTCTAGTTTCATGTCTTGTAATTAGGTAACTATTATTATAAATATAATATAATCTTCAATATTTTGTTTGTATTTCGTGGATAATTATGCATAAAATAATGAAAAAATATGTGTAAAAGGATAGGGTTGTTATAGTTCGTATCATCGTATGGACTACTTATTTTTGTGGATTATGAATAGAAAAATTTATAAATAATCATAGGGATAATTCTATCACCAGGAATAACTTAGATTAAAACTGAGGGAATCATAATTTAGGATATAATATACAATTATGTGTTATTCCTTATATGTTCATAATATCCTTTTTATACGATCATTAGAAAATTATTAAATTCCCCTAATTGTATTTTATCTCTTTTTCTTATTTAATGGAATGAAATAGGAGAATCCATTCCAACAATCAATGTGATAGGTAATATGATGCTTTTTCTAATTATATGTCAAACTTGATAGAAACATGATCCCAAAGTTTCATGATAATACCATATCAACTCAATCATGTTATGAATAATTACTTGAATCCTGTAGAACACCCTCCTCCTAAGAAAGTGCAAGTGGCTCTTGAATCCTTTATGTAAAATGGCCTCTTATCATTAGGGGATCTTCTGATCCCCGCATCATGGAATAATGGATTAAATCCATTGAGAAAATATTCTCTATACTTAAATAAGATGTGAAACCCATAATGGTGACATATTATTTTGATGGGGAAGCCGATTAGTGGTGGAAATTGATAAAATAAAAAATTTTAAGGAAGAAATTGATTCCATGGATTTTTAAGGATGCAAAAAATATTTTTCAGTAAATATTTTCCCTGAACTCTCCATATAAAAATGGAGAGGTAATTACTTGAACTGAAGAAAATAGAATATGAATCTTCTGGGATTTATGAGGAAAACATTACAAGGCTTCCATGACACGTCTCTTGGATTTTAATTCACAATAAAAGCACGTTAGATTAATTGGTTAATGGATTACAATTGAGTATATTAAAATCCTAGGCTATTTGATACTTTTATAGCCATGATGAGATTTTTTTATGATCTATAAAGGTTGTGACAGAAATTGGAGACTCTTAGAAGTATTGTGGTCTCAGATAAAAAATGATAAAACTTGAGTCTAATTTGGGAGTATCAATAAATAAATACCATGAAGGAAAGAAAACCGAACATCCCACATTTCAAAAGTGTGGGGATAAGTATCCTACAAATTATGCCATAAATATTACATTACATCTTGAATATTACAATGTATACACTTTTACTCTATCCATTTTTTCACAATAATAAAACTCCTTAAATAAAAAAAGAATTAATTTCTTGATAAAAATAATAATGAATTATTCCTTTTTCTTAACCTTCCATGTTCCCTATGAAAAACATTTCAAAAGCTTGAGATGAGTATAAAAAGCTCAGTAAGGGATATAAAACAAGGAAATAAAATATTAGACCCTGAATACATACAAATCAATGAAATCCTACTTTTTATTCATAAATCATAATCTCTTTAACATACCTCATTAAATCATAATATTTATGAATAAGTCATTGAAATTATAAATCATAAAAGTAACTTTGTGTATCAATAACAAACATACATTGATTTCACATCAACATAGGGAGTAACCTTCATAGTTGCGTTTGGAATACCCATTATAATATATTCCCTAAATATCTTAGGATGAACCTTAACATTTAACTTCACCATATTACCCAATTCATTGGAGATATATCTTGGGCTCACCCTCACCCAATTTATTACAGAACCACAAGTATACGTAAACAATTACCAAGAACCATAACATAATCATAACACATAAAACAAACATAGAGGAAAGATAACATTTCCAAATTACAATGATAATATATGATTACAAGATATTGACATAATCAATTATTTTTCAAAAATAATTTAAATACCAAAATACATAAAAAGGATATATAGTATTTATTTTCCATTTAAAAACATTACGACTTGTCAAGGAATCCAAATATCAAATAGTGCTCATGGTGGTGGAAATGTCATTGTCACCGCGAACATTAAAAATAATATTTTTTTGTCATTTATTAAAAAAATTAATAGAAAAATATTCCATGTGAATGAAATTAAAAGTAAATGTGGTTTATACACCATATAAAATAAGATGGTTTATAACATCAAAATATGCCTCTATGGAAGGAGATTGAGACGAAGTTCCTTACCTTGAGTCTGAATTGTTTTTTCATTCTTTATCTTTTTGAATAATAAACCTAATTTAATTTCTACTCGCTTTAGAACCTTTTACATGTTTATTATTACTTTTATATCAATTATTACTTTGTTATAACAATCATATAGTTACTTATGTTCATATCGGGAGTTTTGTCAATATTAGGTACTTGAGTCCAAAATGAAATTGTTATGATGTAAATTGTCCATGTAGTCAAAATTCCATCATATCTATAATGATATTAATGATTTAAATGTCGCATATATACATTATAAACGTATTTATAATATTCCATAACATTTGGAGATAATAAATGAAACACACTGTTCATGGAGACGGTAGGCCGTACATACACATGAACATACATTCATTAATTTTTCATATTAAAGGAAATGAAAACCAAATGTTTCATAGACATATTATAATTCAATTATAATATATATTTTATATATGATACATAATTTCATTAAATATATCCTTTATATGTTCCATGTAGTGGATGAACGAGTCATATCACTCTGAAGGTGCGGTAGTCCACACTTCCTCAAATGAAATTATCGTATTTACACATTATGCAAAGCATAACCGTATATTGTAAAAAAATTATAGAAACATAGAGACAATATATAAAAAATATATATAATATATCAATATAGTTCCATAATAATGAACACCAGGAGGGGTTGTAAGAGAAAATTGAACAATCATCGTTTTGTGAGGCAGTAGTTCACTGTACAGAGAAAAAGTATGTTCGTATCCATTAGATGGAGGTGTGTGTAAGTGTAGTTAGAATACTAATAATAAAAAAATCATAGTATATTTATGATATTTTCATTTTAATTTAATCAATGAATAAAAATATCATATGGAGTGAATATGAAAAATAAATGAAAGACACTTGAGAGAAGACGTTACCTCTAAATCAGGTAAATTATTTTGATTTGAGCCAAAAAGATTTCTGGAATTTTCTCCTACTCAAGGATAAGTTTCTAAGAAGAAGGGAGGTATGTTGGGAGATTATTTTAGAACAATTTGGATGATCCAAGGGGCTTTAGTGGTATGATTAAGTGGGTAGCGGTGGTGACTTTTTATAAGAGGAAGGACAAGCACTTTAGGATGGTTTGGAAATATTAATTTAATATAAATTAAATTTAGATAAAAAAGGTCCAAAAATCATTTAATTATAAGATAATATGATGTTGGTTAGAATACCCATAATACAATAATTTTTAGACAAGTTTTGAATATTTTTTATCCTTATCTTTTTGGTTTAACCCTTATTTTACCATTTTTAATCTTATAATGGTATCATGTTATTTACACATTTTGGGTTAATTTAATTACCATATCATGTCAAACGACCAAAAAAAGTAATTTATTACATATTTTGACTTTTATTACCCATTTTTTGGGATATTATATTTTTTTGGAATTGAATATAATTTAATAAACTATTTTACATTTTAAGTTATGAATTATGTCAATTTTGGACACTATTCAAACTTGAGTTTCTTAAAAATTCATAAAAAATTGATTCCTTAGAACCAAAGGAATTAAATCACTGATAATATGTAGATATCATCATTTATGTCATAAAAATATTTAAACTACATTTATTTTAATATTTATAGTATCATTTATTTGAATCCTTTATTAATGAAGCAATCAGTGCGTCATCATTGTGTCATAATTATATTTATTTATTGTATAAATATTAAAAATAAAATACCATGATGTAGGAAAACTTTTTGGATTTATAGTGACTATTTATATCCAAAGATATCAGTTATATAACCCTATAATAATGTTTGTTTAGTAAAAGATACCAGTTTATGTTATATTTCTCATTACTTTAAATTAATTATTATAACTTATCATTACTGAAGTTACTATACATAATATCCAAAAATTAAAGGTACCTATTTTCACAATTTGTTCCATTTGAATCCAAATTTGGAATCCATTTTTCAAAATTCAAAACATTGAATTTGCAGAAATTAATTTTAATGTAATTCCCGTTGTCAAACCCAAAAATCGGGTTTTTAAGTAGTAAAAACTACCAAATGATTGACATGTTTTTATGTCAAATTTCAATATAAAATCTCTTAAAATGACCAAAATTAGATTAAATGATAAAAAATTAACCCAATTAAACTTTAAAACTAATTAAAATAACAATATAACTAAATAAAAAAATTAGATGAAAAGATAGTCTGGAATTAAAATGCAACATTTTCACTATTCATTTGAATTTGAATTTCATCAGAAAAATACCAAAAAATCAACCAAAGTAAATTTTTATGATCCTATTATGAATAATAAGTTTAATTATTCAAATAGAACATATAAAAGTGTAAAAATGTATATTTAAAAAGGGTTCACCATCAAAAGGAAGTAAAACGACCTTTTAAAAATATTAGTGTATTTTATGCTTAAAATTGGATTAATTATTATTTTAAGCCACTAAAATTTATTGTATAAATGTAAAAACAATTAATAATCCCGAATACTCTTATTTTAGTCAGTCTTATTCATTCTTTCCAATAAAAAAGCTATATGTTAACTATGAAATAAAATAATAATATTACAATATTATTTTTTTGGTATAACTCGATGTTTTGTGAAATGCAAGATTTCAAAGAAAACAATTGTTAAGTGTTGAGTAAGCTATCAAAGAAAACATCCAATTTAATGTAAAAATAATATCTTATTCATAAATATTAACATAAAATGAAAACATATTATTCTATAAATACATGGGATCCTACATCATTCCACAATTTTGAAAATTGCATCCCCACAATTTTATTTACTTATAAAATAAGTGAGGGTATTTCTCTCTCATAAAATTTTAAGATTCCCATGTTGTCCCTTCAACTGTATCGTTTATCAAAAAAACCTTTACCAGATAAATTACCTTATTCCACAACACTTTTTCTCTACAATCAATAATATGGACTGGCTATTCTTTATAATAAAGTTTCTCTTCCAACTAAACTACATCTGGACTCAAAACATGAGATGGATCTGACATATACTTTCTCAACAATGAAACATGAAAAAAATTGTGTAACTGGGATAAAAATGGAGGTACATCCACTCTATAGGAATCTGATGCGACTTTCTCCAAGATTTCAATGGTTGCAATGAACCACAAACTTAGATTTTCGTTATTACCAAAATGCATTATAATTTTAGATAGAGAAACTTTTAGAAAGACATGGTCACATACATAGATAGATATATCCTTCCTCTGGTTATACACATAACCTTTTTTCCTACTCAGAGCTATTATCATGTGCTTATTAATCAACTAAGTTTTTTCTACTATATCTTTTACCTATTCTGGTTCCATCAACATCCTTTCACATATTTCATCCCAAAAAGCTGGACTTTAAAACCACATTATATAATGTTTAAAATGGATCCATCATTTTACTAGAATGAAAACTGTTATTATAAGAAAACTCAACCAAAGAAATATGTTGGTCCCCACTTACTTGGTAATCCATTAAACAAGAATGTATAATATCTTTTAATTTCTGAATAGTTCATTCTGAATTCCCATTTGATTGCAAATGAAAACCTGTTCTAAAATTTAATTCAGTACCCAACAACTTTTAAAGGACCTTCCAAAAGTTATAAGAGAACCTGAGATCATGATTTGATACAATGGAGAGGAGAAGTCCATGTAACCTGACTATATGTTTAATATACAATTGAGAAATTTGATATAGAGAAAGAGTATCTCGAATAGAAATAAAATGAGAATATTTTGTCAATCAATCAATAATAACCCAAATTGCATTATTATCTTGAGAAGTACTTGGTAATCCCAATACAAAATCCATGGACCCATTTTCCCATTTCCAATATGGAACGAGAAAAGGATTAAGTACCCCTTTCGGTAACTACCACTTTGCATTAACAAGTTGAAAAATCAAACATCTTAGGGTAAAGTCAGTAATATCTTTTTTCAATTCATCTCACCAGTAATACTCCTGAAGATCTCTCTACATCTTAGTACTTCTAAGATAAACTGAAAACTGAGAATTATGAGCCTCTCATATAACTCTTTTTTCAAATGTGAATCACAAGGCATGAATAATCTCTTTCCAAACATCAAAACACAATATTTATCAATGTTAAATTCAATAAATTTATCCATTATAACAAATTATACCTTTTTCTGCAACTCACCATCTTCTTTCCATGCTTTATTAATTCTGTATGACATAGATGATTTCACTACCACCTGAAACAAATAAGATAAATTCCCTGCACCAACAACTTCCAATCCAAAATTTATCAAATAAAAAACCAAAGGATCTCATTCCAAATGTATCATGGTTAATATAGTATTATTATTTCGACGCAAAGAGTAAAACACTTTATTTTCATTTCTTGGATGGTAATGAATCATTTAATAAAAATCCTTGATTAATTCATGACATCTCCTCTGTCTCATGTTTAATTATTTATGAGCTAATATACACTTTAAGATTTTGTGATTAGAATATATTTCACATTTCATGCCATATAAATTATACCTCAAATTATATATAGAAAAAAACAACAAATTACAAATAATGTGTAGGTAATCTAACTCATGAGTTATCAAATAGCATGAAACAAAAGAAATTACCTAATCATTCTGAATTAGGCCACATCCAAGTACTTTTAATGTAGAATTACTGTATATAAAAAATTCACCCTCTTGATAGGCAGTGCCAAAACTAGAGTATTCACCAATATTCTTTTCAATTACTGAAATCATTCATCACATTATTTTGTCCAGAAGAACTTAACACCATTTCGAGTTAACATAGTTTGTGAGATAGATAACCATGAAAACTTTTCAAAAAAAAACTCCAGTAATTACCTACTAAACCAAGAAACTATGAATCTCAGTTACATTTGTGGGTCTTGTCCATTTTTAAACAACTTTTGTTTTAGTAGTATCAATAGTTACGCCATATTTAGAAAAAATGTGACCATGGAATAAAAGTTTTTGTAACCAAAACTCTCACTTTTTGAATTTCCCATATAGTTTATTTTCTTATATGGTCTGCCAAACAACCCTTAAATGAATTTCATGCTTCTCTTTACTTTTAGAATATTCCAAAATATCATCAATAAACAGAACCAAAAACTTATCCAATAACTCATGGAAAATTATATTCATAAGATCCATGAATATATTAGGAGAATTGGTTAATCGAAATGGAATAACTAAAAATTCATAATGACCATATCTAGTTTGAAATGAGGTCTTCAGAATGTCTTCTTCCTTTCCTTTCAACTGATAGTACGCTGAACCCAAGTCAATATTTGAAAAATACTAAGCTCCCAGGATCTGATCAAACAAATCATCAATATGAGGAAAATGATACTTGTTCATAACAGTGATGTTATTCAATGCTCTATAATCAATGAAAAGTCTCATTGAACCATCTTTATTTTTAATAAACAAGATAAGTGCACCAAATGGTGATGTTATAGGTCAAATGAAACCTTTATATAATAACTTATGAAATTTCTTCTTTTACTTTAAAAGTTCAGTTTGAGCCACTTGATAAGGTGGTTTTGAAATTGTCTTAGCATCAGGAACCAGGTCAAAACAAATTCAACTTCATGATTATGAATTATACTAAGAAAATCATTAGGAAAACATCAAGATACTCATTGACCAATGAAACATCATTAATCTGAATAGTTCCTTTGTTTTCAATAATATGTTCAAGGTAACATTCATTTCCATCTTTACTAGTTTCTCAACTTCCTGAAATGTTATCAATAGTAAGGTTTCATTATTGTAAACAAACTGAAATTCTCTTTAAAAATAAAACTTTTTATATCTATATTGAATGTTATCATGATAAAGAGAAAGCCAATCCGTACCCAAAATAACATCAAACTCTACTAGAGGTAAAATAATATGGTTTATAGGTAGATTTTTCCACACAAAAGGACAAAAAGGATCTTATAATTTATTTTTGTCTCAAAATTTCCCCCAGGTGTTTTTACCACAAGTTCAAGATTCATATCTTGAGATGGAATTACCAATTTAATAGAAAATTTCTCAGAAATGAAAGAATGTGTAGACCTGAAATCAAACAACACATTAGAATAATAGGAAAAAATAAACAATATACCTGATATTAATTCATTTTATGGACCAAAATCTACTGAAGTAGTTGTAAAGGATTTCACCACCACCTTCTATTTGTAGTCTGACTGCTTCCCATCATTTTAGTTCTTCATTAGAAACTCATTTTCACAATGAACCATTTCCTTAAACTTAAATTTTTTTACTGACTATAAATAAAATTTTATCTTGACACTACCCTAATATATTTTAATGAAATTAAGAGACTTATGTCCCATTTTACCACATCAAAATCACATACCATATTTCAAAAGGCATTCTCGAGTTTGTTTTTACCACATTTTTCAGTAACTATAAACTTAAGTTTCTTACAATCAGAATTTTTTGAAGAGTTCTTACCTTTCATATGCCACCTAAAACTCATATTTTGTTGTTTTTCAAAGAATAAATGACCATATAAAAACAACATTTCTACCAACTCCACACATCGAACAAGTTTTTCATAACTTTTGAACTCATGAGAAGCTAATGCCCTTCAATAATTTGGCTTTAATCATGGGTAAAAATTATTGATTTTACAATGAAGATCATGTATGAAATTTGGATCATATGTTTCTAGTCGAGTGAATTTTTCTTTATAAATAGCCACTGAGTCATCTTCATGGCTCATTTCCAGTAATTTTTTATCCATCCTAAGTTTAAATTCCTTAGGAAAATATTTCTCAAGATACATATCTTTGAATGAATCCCAATTAAGAGCATCAATATCCTCACTATTACTAATATTTTTAACTATCGACCACCACTTATCGGCTTCAACATCAAACCAAGATACTTCAGGACTAACCTTTACATGTTCTAAACACCCCATGACAACAAAAATATTTCCCAATTCTTTAATCCCACCTTCAAATAGCATAGGGTCAGACGATCTTCTGAATGATGGGGGATGTTGCCCCAAGAAATGATCCACTACTGACACGTTCCTTTGTGGTTGATCTATATGATCTCGTTTATGGATACCACCACTATTTAGAGCCTGACTCAACTATTCCATCCACTACAAAAAACTGTTCCGTTCCCATTCTGACAATTTCAGGTAGCTGATTTGGTAGGTTTTTTTCCTCTGGATGTCATCCCTTAATAGATACCTTGTTTCCTCTATGGAAAACCATTATGAACAAAAAAATATATTAGATGGAGAAACATGATAATCTTAAAATTCTATATCATTTCAATCTTATGATAAAGTAAAAATAATTAATTGACATTTATTTAACAATACCCTAACTCCTAAAGTTATCTAAACCAACATATGATACAAACTATAAGGTAATATCCTTAAACATTACATAATATTGAGTTAAGTCAATAATTTACAATGAAAATGTTTTCAGGTATAGAGTTTTTTATAATTAGGCCATAACTATTACATTACATCTCAAATATTAAAAAGTAGAAACTTTTAGTGTATCAATTTTTTTCACAATAATAAGACTACTCAAATAAAACAAGAATTATTTTCTTGATAAAAATATTCTTGAATTCTTCATTTCTCTTACACTTCCTTATACCCTATGAAAAAAATTTCAAGAACATGGTATGAGCATTAAAAGATCAGTAAGAGATATAAAATATGGAAAGAAAACGCTAGTTGAATACATATGAATCAATGAAATCATACTTTTTTCTCATAAAACATAATATGTATAACATACCTCATTAAATCATAAGATTTATGAATAATTAATAGAAATATTAAATCATAAAGGTAACTTGTGGAATCGATAACATTTTTACATTATAGCTTTCAAAACTACATAGGGAGTAACCTTCATGGTTACGTTTGGAATACACATATTAGTATATTTCCTAAATCTCTTAGGATAAACCTTAACGTTTACCTCTATCACGTTACCCAATGCATTGGAGAGCTATATCGGGGTCACCCACCCTATGTTTTTCATGGAACCACCCATATACATAAATGATTCCCAAGAACCATAACATAATCATAACACATAAAACAAGTATAAAGTAAAGATAAAATTTCCACATTGAAATCATTATATATCATTTTAAGATATTGACATAATATTTTTTTTATCAAAACCATTTTCAATACCAAAATATGGAAGAAGGTTCTATGGTATTTATTTTCCATTTAAAAACATTACGACTTGTTAAGGAATCCAAATATTAAATAATGTTTGTGGCGGCGGAAAGATCATTATCACCGTGTACGTTAAAAAGAAACATTTTTTTTCATTTAGTAAAATGATTCATAGAAAAAATATTCTATTTTAATTAAATTAATGTTAAAGTGGGTTTATACACCGTATAAAAGAAGGTGCTGTATAACATCATTATATGCCTTAATGAAAGGAGATTAAGGTGAAGTCCCTTACCTTGAGTCCAACTTGTATTGTTCATTCCTAATCTTCTTGAATAATAAACTTAAGTTAATTTATATTTTCTTTAAAACCTTTTTCATTTTTATTATTCCTTTTATATGACTTATTACCTAGTTATAACAATCATATAATTATTCATGTTCATATCATTCGTTTTGTTGATATTCGGTACTTGAGTCGAAAATGATCTTGTTTTGATGTAAATTGTCCATGTAGTCAAAATTACATCATATCCATAATGATATTAATGATTTAAATATTAATTATATCTAGTATATAATTATTTCAATTATTCCACAACATTTGGATATAATTAATGAAATGCACCATTCATGGAGACAGTAGGCCGTACGTACAAATCAACGCTACTTTCATTTATTTGTCAAATTAAAGGAAATGAAAACTAAATGATACAAAGGTATGTTATAATTTAACTATAATATACATGTTATATATGTTACATAATTTCCATAACTCCATAATTTATAAATTCAATGTATGGAATGTACGAGTCATATCACTATGGCGGGGCAGTAGTCCGCACTACCTCAAATGAAATTATCATATTTACACATTATGGAAATGATAAAGATATGTTGTAAATAAATATTACAGAATCATAGACACAATATAAATATAATATATATCATATATAAATATATTTCTATCATAATTTCCACCATGATAGGTGGTAGTAGAAAATTGACCAATCAACATTTCGTGAGGTAGTAGTTCACTGTACATAGAAATACTATGTTCTTATCCATTAGATAGAGGTGTGTGTAAGTGCAGTTCAAATAAATATAATAGAAAATCATAGTGTATTTATTATACTGGTTTTTTTATATAATCAAATAATAATAAGAGAATAGGGTGTGAAGAAGGATAATAAAGGAAAGGAACTAAAGAGAAGATGTTACCTCTAAATCAGGTAACTTATTTTGATTTTAGCCAAAAGGCTTTCTTGAATTTTTTTCTACTCATTGTAAGGATTCTAAGAGAAAGGGAGGTATGTTGGGAGATTATGTGAGTATAATTTGGACTAGACAAGGGGATTGAGAGGTGTGAGTATGTGGTTAGTGGTGGCGTCCTTTTATAAGAGGGAGGATGGACACTTTAGGAGGGTCTTGAAATATTACATTTTTATAAATTCAATTTCAATTACAAGATGTAAAAAACTAAATCAATTTGAAGATAAGATGAATTTGGGTTTAATACCAATAATCCAATAATTTTTAGACATGTTTTTATTATTTTTTATCCTGACCGTTTTGGTTTAGCCCTTATTTTAACCCTTTTAATCTTATAGTGATATCATGTTATCTACAGATTGTTTATAAATATAATTACCATATCATGTCAAAAAACCCCCAAAAAAGTAATTTATGACATATATGGATTTATATTAACAATTTTGATGAATATTAGATTTTTTTAAATTTCATATCATTTAATAAATAATTTTATATTTTAATTTATGAATTATGTCAACTATGGACACTATTAATGCTTGACTTTTTTACAAATTCTGACAACTTTATTCCATAAAAACAGAGGAATCAAATCAAATATAGTATCTTAATATCATCCATAAATTTTTTATGGAATCAAAATATTAAAATTATGTTTATTTTAATATTTATAACTTCATATATTTGAATCTTTTATTAATGAAGCAATCAGTGCATCGCCATTATGTCATAATTAAATTTATTTATTTAATGTATAAAAATTGAAAATAAAACACCATGATGTATTAAATAATTTTATATTTTTAATGAATATTTATATTAAAATATATTAGTTATATAACCACATATTAAAATTGTTTTAGTTAAAGATATGAGTTTATGTTATATTTCTCTTTACATTAAATTAATTATTATGAGACGTCATTATCACATCCAAGTGGCACCATGGGGTTACAAAATCAACCCAAGGATGACCATGGTCAGAAATATGTCATACAATAGGATTAAGACATGTGTTAGGGTAGCTTAATATTATTATAATATTATTTTCTTACCCTTATTTACTTGATTTTCCCTTTAACCATGGTAAATAAAAATAATTACTAAAGTTACTGTTCACAATGTCCAAAAATAAAGGACACCTATTTTAAAAATTTGAATCTTTTGATTCCAAATATGAAATCCATTTTAAAAAATTCAGAATATAGAATATTCATAAATTAATTCAAAATAAATTCTCATTGTCAAGACCAAAAAGTGGGTTTTTAAGAATTAAAAACTACCAAATGATTTACATGTGTTTATGTCCAATTTCAACATTAAATTACTTACAATGACAAATATTAGATTGAATGATAAAAAATTAATCCAATTACACTTTAAAAATAATTAAAATAATAATATAACTATATAAATAAATTACATGAAAAAGTAGTTTTAAACTAAAATGCAGTATTCTTCAATATTCATTAAAATATGAATTTCATAAGAAAAATACCAAAATTTCAACTAAAGTAAAATTTGATGTTCCTGTTAAAAAAATAAGTTTATATTTTCAAATAGAATATATAAAAGTGAAAAAAACTATATTTAAAAAGGGTTAACAATAAAAAGGCGATAAAATGAGATTTTACAAATATTAGAGTATTTTAGGCTTAAAATTTGATTCATTCTCATTTTAAGCCTCTAAAATTTATTGGATAACTGTCAAGACAATTAAGAAAACATATATTATCATGTTGTAGTTAGTTCTATTCATTTCATACAATACATCAACTAGGCATTAACTACTATTTTAAAAAATTATAAAATTATATTATTTTTTGGTATAACTCAAAGTTGCGTGCAACATAAGATTTCAAAGAAACCCATTATTTCATGTTGAGTATGCTATTAGAAAAATCACAACCTTTAGTTAAAAATAATATCTTATTCATAAATATTAATAGAAAATGAAAATGTATTATTCAATAAATACATGGGATACTACACGAATAGTCTAAAGTGAACACGAAGATACTTCAAATGTAGAAGAGAGGGAAATCCATGTAATTATATTTTAAGGTATTTATAGAAGACAAATAATGAGAATTAATAAAGTAAGGTTTATATAAATTCTCATACTATAGTGTAGTGTTTAAACTATAAGGATACTGGTCATCATGAAAGCCAATTCCTTAAGCCAAGGTTTGTCGGAGAAAATCAACAAAGAAAACCTACAAGGAAGAAACAAAGGGAATATGATATCACTGCAGTTGAGGTAGATCCTAAAAAGTATGTGGTGATAGGTATGATAGTTATTCATTCAAGAGTATAAAAAATACTATTTGTTTCTGGTTCTATTCATTCTTTCATATCTTTCATGTTTAGTAGAACTATTCAAACACTACCTCAAAATAAAAAGGTTGAGTTATCCTTGAGAATAAAGAATGGGGAAATTATTAAATCTAAATTATATAACTCCTATCCGGTTAATGTTTGTGGATAGAACCCAACAAAAAAATAATGTCTGACTTTTTTTGGTGGGGATTGAAGTTATATTGGGCATGTATTTGATGTATTTATATAAAGCCAACATAAAATGTTGATAAAGGGAGATCAATCTTCCCATCCCATGGAAATACCCAATTCTGTATATGTTTAAGGAGGAGGATTAACATATTTCAAAATCATAATCTAAATTGTGGATATTATTTCCTTATATTAAAGAATATCTATCTCAAATTATTGAGACAAAGGAGAGGATCATGCTTGAATACACTCCCTTCGCGATGAAAAACACTGATGTGTTCCCTGAAGAATTTCGTGGCCTTCCTCCAAATAATGTGGATGAGTTATCAGTTGAACATATATTGGTATCTATGCCCATATCAAATAATCTTTACAAGATAAACCCCATTAATCTGGAAGAACTGAAGAAGCACTTACAAGAAAATATATACAAGGGTTTTGTATTCCTGAGTGCTTCATCTTTGGGTGCACCGGTCCTCTTCATCAAGAAGTGATATGGATCAATGTGCCTCTCTAATGATTATCGTGAGATTTACAAAATCATGGTAAATAACAAGTATCCCCTACCAATGATGGAAAGGTTTCTCAACCACCTACATAGGGATAATTATTTCTCTAAGGTATACTTTCAGTTGGGATTTCACCTATTAATGGCGAGGAAGGAAGATATTGCGAATAATTAATTTGAAATGAGGTATGGACACTATGAGTACATAGTGATTTCCTTATGGATCACTAATTATCCTTTAATTTTCATTGACTTATTTAATAGTCTTTCGATATTACCTCTATGAGTTTTTTATAGTATTTATAGAGGATAATATAATATACATCAAGAGGGAAAAGGAACACTGGGAGCATTTGAACACTCTGTTGAAGACATTTCAAAGGGAGAAACTATATTAAAAGTATAGTAAATGTGTGTTCAAGATGTAGGAAGTATAATTATTCAATATTATTATCACCATAAATGGAATATTTGTGGACAGCTCTAAAATATTTGAAATTGAGGAGTGTCCTAGACCAACATCTATTATAGAGACCCATAGTTTTTATGGTCAAGCTAGGTATTAATGAAATTTTTGGAAGAAATTATCATGATTTTCAAACCCACTAACCAATAAGACTCAAAAGGTAGTAATTATTTTAGGAGTAGTGAATTCAAATACTACTAGAAAAAATATAAAATAGTGGCTTATCCCTGCACCGATACTTACACTATTGATAGGTGGGGAACTATTTTTGGTATACAACATTTATTAAAGTAATGGAATTGTTTTTGTACTGATGAAAAATGAAAAATTAAGAGCCTATGCGTCGTGGATATTTAAATTTCATGAGAAAATCTATCTCACACATTATTTGGAATTGGTAGTTGTGATCGTTGCATTGAAATTATGGTGTCATTATCTCTGTCACACCCTGATCGCAAATTCCCATGTTTTTAATCTTTTATTGGTCCCGGTTTTAATTTTTATATGTTCAATTATGTTGGCAGATTTCGCGCTGGTGCGCGGTCACCGCATCGCTAGCGGTGACCGTGCGTTCGGCCCTGGTGACCGCGTGTTCGCCCGACGTTTAAATATTAATTTCTTTATGTTCACAATTAATATAATTAGTTGTATTAAATTGTTACAAATATTATTATTATTATTATTATATTATTAGGATTGTTAAAGTATTACTATTATTATAGTTGCGATATTATTATTATTATTATAAAGTTTTATTATCTTTATAAAGTTTTATTAATATTATCAGTATTTTATTTTTGATTATTTACTTATTCAAAAAATATTGTTATATTATTATTATTATTATTATTGTGTTAATAAAAAAAATTGAAACCCTAAACTTTCCCCCCCTTTCTCATGTGCGGCGCCCGAACCCCCCCTTTTCCTTTCTCCTATGCAGCGACTGAACCCCCCCACCCCCTTTCCCTTTTGCGTGCGCCAGCCATGCAACTCCTCGTCACCGGCGTCCCGGCGTCCCCTCTCCCTGTCGCCGGCATCTCGGCCCTCGCATCCCCTTCACCGCGCCGCCGGCCCCTACGTGGCTCCCTCAGCGGTCCCGGCTCCCTCCTCCATCCCACCCCCCTTAGGCAGTCCCGGCTCCCTCCGCCATCCCGACACCCTCCGCACCGCCCCTCCCCGGCGCCCTCCTCCGACCTCACCGGCCTCCCTCATTCTCCCTTTCTCTCACTCGGCCACCCCCTTCACCAGCACGCCCCGCTCACACCCCGACCTCCCCCGTTTTCCTTTCCTTCTGCTTGGCCGCCTCCACTCTGTCCAGACCTCCTCTCTGGTGTGGCCTCATCCGGCGGTTCCCTTCCCTGCCGACACAGCCCCATCAGACGACCCCCCTTTCCCTCCGGCAACAAATCCCCCCTTGCGGTAGTTTTTTTATCTCCCTCTATTTTTTATGTTGTCATGCTGTTGAGGATTTCTTGTTTAGGGGCGATCCCATTTTTTCAGGTTTAATCATACTTATTAGTGTTGTTTTAATGGTCTTTGGGGTGCGAACGATGTGCGCTTGATGCTCGTACCTGAATTTCTAAAGCTTATTTATTCGTGAAGTTGGATTCCATTTCTTATGCCCCTTTAAATTATTTTTACCTTGTTTACCTGATGTTAACTTCTCTTAGGTTTCTGGTTATGTGTTTTTGTTTTTAAATTAATTATATCATTTGGAAATTATCAGTTCTTCTTTTTTTGGATAAGTGTTTCACCGGGTGATTTAAGTTGATGTGTTTTGTGGCTGGTTAACTTGGTGTGAATTTAGTTTAAAAAAAATAATTGAGGTTGTGTTTGATATTGTGTGTGTGTTTGTTAGGTATATGTGAACTAGCTCGTGTTTCACGGGAAACCAGATTTTGCGATGTTTAATATCTTTTTATGGGAATGTGTATTTAGTTTGTTTTGTCTATGTGTGTCTTTTGTCTTCTATTCTAGTATGTTGGGGTTGTGCGTTGATCAAATATGTGTTCTTGAATGATTTTTGGGTGTGCAAGGCTTTGGGTTTCTCTTTGTTTTTTTTATATATTTTAAAGTGGTGTATTCAATAGTGTCGAAGGTGCGAGTTGTGTTTTGAAAATGTTTAAAGGTGGTTCTTTCACGTTTTTTGGTTGTTTGATTTGTTTTAAGTTTGTGTTTGTGTAATTTTAGTTGTTGTGCGTTTTTGCAGCGCGTTTTCTAGGTAACCTCGTGATACTGTGGTTGTTGACTTGCGTGCACTTGGGCGCTGGTGCGAGGCGCGTCGCGTGGTCATGTCTGAGTTGCGTCTTGTGGTAGGTCTCCCACTTCACTTTCTTTTAAATTTAGAAATTTATTTATTCCTTATCATTTCATTATTTTTCAATAAATTTATAGTAGTACTGGATAACTATTACTAGAGTCTTGACTTGTTGAAATTGAAAACTATTTTCTCCTTGCGTCGCACTGAAAATATTTTCATGGATTTAATTGTGTGACTTTCTTGTGATGTTTCTAAATGAGTACTTTATGAAATGTTCAAGTCTTGTTGAATAGTTTTTGGAAATGGTCGGTGTGTGTGAAATGGAGATTGTATCGTTTATAGAAAGTGTTGATTTCATGAAAACTTGGATAGAAGAAATGCACATTTGGCCTTTAAATTGGATTTTGGGAACTTTTTTGTGGTGTTTTGGTTTTCCTAAATGAGTTTCAAAGTATGTTTTTTTTCTGGTTTTCAACATGATGGTGTGTGTCATATCTTTTGGAAACGCTTTGGAACTAAATGGTCTAAACGTAAGTGATGTGGCAGCCCAGTTGGCACTTTATTGATTATGAACTAATTACACATATATATATATACGTACTTAAGGGGAACCTCTACAGGGGGACTTCCCTTCGAGTATTGTCATGTAGCAGTGTCCGTGTAAGGGGACGAAAAGTGCGGTGAGGTGAGTCACGCGTGCGAGGGCCTCCCATATACATAGTATTTTTAAAACCACTATGGGTTACTGGGTGTATTTTAGAGAATCGAGTGACAGTTGCTGGCTAACCCCGATTAGACGGGTTAGTCCCCCCTAGGTAGGTAGGCCTTGTGGGGCGTGCCACTGGTTGGATGTTAGCGCGGCCAGTCGGTTATTGACTGTGGAGTACCATGCCGACAGGTGGTCTGATCCCGAGTACATCCAGGTGTTTTCTAGGGATGTTTAGGATCACCGAAGGTTACTTAATGTTCCTTCCTTGTTTACTTTCAATTGTTCTTTAAAGATTATACTGTTATACGTTTTGAAAATGGTTTTCAAATGAAGATGTGTTACTCTTTTTGTGTAAAATTTGAAAATGTAACACTTCTTTCTCTTTTATAATGAATTTGGCACCAATGAAAGGAATTAAACATTTGAAAAAGAATAAGGGTAATGTCTCATTTTTTGATCTTCAAGTGAAACATTATGAAAGATCACTTTTATACTTTGTAGTTCAAACCTGGAATTTATAGAGTCTTCATTTACTGGAAGTGCTTTGGGATTTGTTGTTGGGATCACCCACAGAGTATTTTTTTTTTACTCACACCTATCATTATCTTTTCAGTTGCAGGTTTCCGTTGATCAGGTTTCCCACGGTTCAGTTGCTCATTGTTAGAGCAAGTTCAGATTTTGGTTGGAAGGTGACTTGGATGGTCACATGGAGGTATGTTGAGGAGTTATGTTCCTTTTCTTGTTGAGCTTCTCGAGTTCTGTTTATTCTTGTTTTTCTTTGTATCTTTTATGGGACAAATCGTTACCAACGATTAAAACTTGATGCCCAGCACTAGTTGTCATCCCGAGGGGATCAGGAATGCCCCTCAGGACTTGCCGCAGACCAGATCGGGTGACCGGTTCAGGGTCGACCCAGACTGGTTCGTGACAAAATGGTATCAGAGGAGGTTGGTTTTTGTTATTTGGGTTGTTCGGTAGAAGGAGATTAGGACTTTCGGAATTCGAGAGGTAGGTGCTGGAAGAGTGTCTCGAACTCTTGCTCGCGCTGATCCTCGAGTTTCCAGGGGTAGTCTGGGAGTTGTGTCTTTTGACCTCATTTTGGATTGGGGAATGAAAAAGGAGACGAGCCAGTTTCACGTCGCTATTTCAAATGGAGTAGTGACCCATGTGGAGTCCGAGTACATGGTTTAAGTTCCTCCTAGCTGTTGATGCTTACTTCGGGCGTGGGTCACTACCATGTCGTCGGGTTAAGCATAATAGCTAGTCCCTCATTCTAGTGATTATTTGTAAGTTGTACTATGTTTGGTTCTGGTTGGTGTGATTGTGTTTTTGAAAATTAAAGTTGAATTTTGAAATTGAAGTGTTTTCTTTAAAATGGGTTTAAATTGGTAGAGGGATTTTTTGAAATTTAAAGTGTTCTGGTTTCGAAACCGGGTGTTTTCTTGGAATTGGTAGGGAAATGGTTTGGGTGCGACCCTTGGTTTTCCTTATGAATGATCGCATGTGTGCGGGTTTGTGCGAAAAGTGCATGAGAGGCACTTGTTCGTGGATGACGTGAGTGGAATGGATGGACATGCATGCGATGATTCATGAGATGCTATGGGTGTTTATTTAAAACCAAAGGTTTTACCTTGTCTTTCTAAAATGATTTTTGAAAGAAGAAAATGATTTTGGAAATTGGATTTTGTCTCGGAAAGTGGGTTTTGTGTTTGGAAGTAGTCTTGAAATGAAATGGTGATTTTTTAAAAGTGGATTTTTGGCGTGCGATCCAGTTGTTGGTATGAAATTATCCTTTTGATTAAGATCTGATTGGATGCTGATTTTTTTGGCGTGGTGTTTTATATGTTGTTCAGAAATGCCACCCAGAAAGGTCCCCAGAGTTTTGATGAGTCATGCCCAGTTTTTGGCCTTTCTCGGACGTTATCTGTCCTTCATGGTGGTTGGAGTCTGTTAGAGATAGTGCAGTGTCTTGAAGAAGTCAATCGCATCTTCAGGGTATTGGGAACTCCCGAAGCTGTTAGGGTACATGATATTTTGGGTCTGTTCGATGGTCCAGCTCTGGATTAGTAGGATTTGTTTTCCCCGCCATTACTGAAGGTTGAGATGATGTGGTATGTATTTAAAGCTGTCTTCGTTCAATGGTTTATACCTAAAGAAGTGAAGGAAAATAAAAAGGGATAGCTCGTGCATATTCAACAAGGTCAACAGACGGTGAATGCATATGTTGACCATTTCAAGGAACTGATTGCCTTTTCTCCAGAGGTGGCGCCGCATGGGCTCATGAAGGCCTCTCTTTTTACCGGGGGTCTCCATCCAGAAATCAAGGAGCAGGTCCTCCGTCCTAAAGACCATCGTTTCGAGAAGCTGGTAGAGCAAGCGTTTTTAGATGAGTTGGTGTCTGGAGCGCAAGTGGTTGGCAGTCCAGCGTACCCAGTTGTTCGTGGGGTTTCTCCATCTGGAGAGGAAATGATGCCAGAGAAACCTATTCCTAAGGAGTTATCTCCTTTGGTCCCAGCTCCCAAATCGTTAGATCATTCAGTGGTATGCTATTAGTGTGGTCGTTTCGGACATTTGATGCCATCCTGTTGCAACCCTCCGAAGACATGTCATCGTTGCAGCTGTTTGGGTCATTTAGAGAAGTTTTGCAGGAAGCGTCGCTTGAAGAGGACGCCGTGATTGGAGAGTGTCAGTATCTGACTGTGTGGAAGGAGATGCTTCAGCCAACAGATCCCCAGCCACTGGTCTCAAGGTGAAGCCCGCACACAGTTAGGAGTCCCTAGGGGTGTGAAGCCTTGGTCCAGGTTTGGTGTTCCGTGTTGGCGGTGGAACAATTAAGATCTTTTTGTACTTGTTTTTCTGCTGTTAATGTTTTGACGTTATTGTATGTTCATTGTTTTACCATGGGGTTATCATGAAATAATTCTATTCCGATCTAAGTAGTCCCGTTTGTGTGGATGTGGTTATGTTTTTTGGATTTCAATGGGTCATGTTTTCAACTCGATGTCTGGTTAAGTCTTTTCAATGGGTTTCACCCATAGTGTTGAAGGTCGTTGACTTTGGCCGAGGATCAACATTTCGACAAAGGTGTTGTTTTTCACTCGTGCTATAAGAGTTGGTTTAAATCAGTTTAGAGTTCCCGTGTCGACCCCCCCTTTCCTAGGGTTTTCTATTTAGATGGTTAATTTTTCTGCACAAGTTGAGCTCTTGAGGAGGGGAGAACCCCTTCATGTTCTCCCATCATCCTCGGACCTCAGTTTTCTCTGGAATCGGTCGGGTCTGAACTGTGTAGAGTAAGGTCATCCTGAGATTCTCAGTTCTCTTCAGTTCCTTTAGTTCCGTTTGGGAATAGATTTGAATCTTGGCCAACTTTTTCCTTGGTGACTTTCAGGGGGCAGAAAGTGTCTGTGGTGGGGAGAATTGTCACACCCCGACCGCAGATGCCCTTGTTTTTAATCTTTTCTTGGTCCCAGTTTTAATTTTTCTAAGTTTAATTGTGTTGGCGGGTTTCGCGCCGGTGCGTGGTCACTACATCGCTAGCAGTGACGGTGCGTTCGACCCGGGTGACCTCGTGTTCGCCCGACATTTAAATATTAAATTTTTTTATGTTCACAATTAATATAATTAGTAGTATTAAATTGTTATAAATATTATTATTATTATTTTATTATTAGGATTGTTAAAGTATTACTATTATTATAGTTGCAATATTATTATTATTATTATTATAAAGTTTTATTATCTTTATAAAGTTTTATTAATATTAGTAGGATTTTATTTTTGTTTATTTACTTATTCTGTAACTATTATTATTATTATTATTATATTATTATTATTATTGTGTTAATAAAAATATTGAAACCCTAAACTTTCCCCCCTTTCTCTTGTGTGGCGCCTGAACCCCCCCCCTGCCCTTCTACGTGCGCCGACTTCCCAGCCTCCTCATCGCCGGCGTCCCCGCGTCCCCGCTCCCTGTCGGCGGCATCTCGGCCCCTGCATCCCCTTCTCTGCGCCGCCATACCCTGCGCGGCTCCCTCAACGGTCCCGACTCCCTCGGCGGTCCCGACTCCCTCTGCCATCCCAGCCTCCCTCCCCTTCGGCGGTCCCAGCTCCCTCCGCCATCCCGGCTCCCTCCGCACCACCCCTCCCCGGCGACCTCCTCCGACCTCGCCGGCCTCCCCCTTTCTCCATTCCTCCCAATTGGCCACCCCCTTCACTAGCACGCCCCGTTCGCACCCCGACCTCCCCCGTTTTCCCTTCCTCCTACTCGGCCGCCTCCACCCCAGCCAGACCTCCTCTCCGGTGCAGCCTCGTCCAACAGTTCCCTTCCTTACCAACACAGTCCCATCTGGCGACCCCCCTTTCACTTCGGCAACGAATCCCCCTTTGCGGTAGTTTTTTTTATCTCCCTCTATTTTTTTATATTGTTATGTTACTGAGGATTTATTTTTTAGGGGTGATCCCATTGTTTTGGGTTTAATCTTACTTATTAGTGTTGTTATAACTGTCTTTGGGGTGCGAACGATGTGCGCTTGATGTTCCCACCTAAATTTCGAAAGCTTTTTTATTCATGAAGTTCGAGTCCATTTCTTATGCCACTATAAATTATGTTTACCTTGTTTACCTGATGTTCACTTCTCTTAGGCTACTGGTTATGTGTTTTTGTTGTTAAATTAATTATATCATGTAGAAATTGTCAGTTCTTCTTTGTTTGGATAATTGTTTCACCAGGTTATTTGAGTTGATGTGTTTTGTGACTGGTTAACTTGGTGTGAATTTAGTTTAAAAATAATAATTGAGGTTGTGTTTGATATTGTGTGTGTGTGTGTCAGGTATATGTGAAGTAGAGCGTGTTTCGTGGGAAAACCAGCTTTTGTGATATTTAATATCTTTTCATGGGAATGTGTATTTAGTTTGTTTTGTCTATGTTTGTCTTTCATCTTCTATTCTAGTATTTTGGGGTTGTGCGTTGATCAAATATGTGTTCTTGAATGAGTTTTAGGTGTGCAAGCCTCTGGGTTTCTCTTTGGGTTTTTTATAAATTTTAAAGTGGTGTATTCAATAGTGTCGAAGGTGCGAGTTGTGTTTTGAAAACGTTTCAAGGTGGTTATTTCACGTTGTTTTCTTGTTTGATTTGTTTTAAGTTTGTGTTTGTGTAATTTTAGTTGTTCTGCATTGTTGCAACGCGTTTTCTAGGTAACCTCGCGATACTGTGGTCGTTGACTTGCGTGCACTTGGGCGCTGGTGCGAGGCGCGTCGTGTGGTCATGTCCGAGTTGCATCTTGAGGTAGGTCTCCCACTACACTTGCTTTTAAATTTAGAAATTTATTTATTCTTTTTCATTTCATTATTTTTCAATAAATTTATAGTAGCATTGGATAGCTATTAATAGAGTCGTGACTTGTTGAAATTGAAAACTGTTTTCTCCTTGCATCGCACTAAAAATATTTTCATGGATTTAATTGTCTGAATTTCTTATGATGTTTCTAAATGATTACTTTATGAAATGTTCAAGTCTTGTTGAATATTTTTTGGAAATGGTCGGTGTGTATGAAATGGAGAGTGTATCGTTTATTAAAAGTGGTGATTTCTTGAAAAAATGGATAGTAGAAATGCCCATTTGGCCTTTAAATTGGATTTGGGGAACTTTTCAGTGGTGGTTCGGTTTTCCTTAAATGAGTTTCAAAGTATTTTTTTTCTGGTTTTCAACATGATGGTGTGTGTCATATCTTTTGGAAACACTTTGGTACTAAATGGTCTAAACGTAAGTGATGTGGCAGCCCAGTAGGCACTTTATTAATTGTGAACTAATTATATATATATATATATATATATATATATATACGTACTTAAGGGGCACCTCTACAGGGGGAATTCCCTTCGAGGATTTTCGTGTAGCGGTGTCCGTGTAAGGGGATGGCAAGTGCGGTGAGGTGAGTCACACGTGCGAGGGCCTACCACTTACACAGTATTTTTAAAACCACTGTGGGTTCCTGGGAATCTTTTAGATAATTGAGTGACGGTTGCTGGCTAACCCCTATTAGACGAGTTAGTCCCCCTAGGTAGGTAGGCCTTGTGGGGTGCGCCACTAGTTGGCTGTTAGCGAGGCCAGTTGGTTATTGACTATAGAGTACCATGACGGCAGGTAGTCTGAACCTGAGTACGTCCTGGGGTTTTCTAGGGATGTTTAGGATCACCCATGGTTACTTAATGTTCCTTGCTTGTTTACTTTCAGTTGTTCTGTATAGCTTATACTGTAATACGTTGTGAAAATGGTTTTCAAATGAATAAGTGTTATTCTCTTTGTGTAAAATTTGAAAATGTAACACATCTTTATCTTTTAGAATGAATTTGGAACCAATGAAAGGAATTCAACTTTTGAAAAAGAATAAGGGTAATGTCTCGTGTTTTGATCTTCAAGTGAAACATTATGAAAGATTACTTTTATACTTTGTAGTTCAAACCATGAATTTATAGATTCTTCATTTACTGGAAGTGCTTTGGGATTTGTTGTTGGGCTCACATACTGAGTATTTTTTTGTACGCACGCCTATCTTTATCATTTTAGTTGCAGGTTTCCGTCGATTAGGTTTCCCTCAGTTGAGTTGCTCATTGTTAGATCAAGTTCAACTTTTGGTTGGGAGGTGACTTGGATGGTCACATGGAGGTCTGTTGAGGAATTCTGTTCCTTTTCTTGTTGTGCTGCTCTAGTTTCGTTTATTCTTGTTTTTCTACGTATCTTTTATGGGCCAAATCGTTCCAAATGATTAAAAATTGATGCCCGACACTAGTTTCCATCCTGGGGGGATCAGGAACGCCTCTCAGGACATTCCGCGGACCGGATCGGGTGACCTGTTCAGGTCGACCCAGGCTGGTTCGTGACAATCTCGATTGGGAAATGTTTGAGATATATAATGATAATAAGATACTCAAATATATATTATAATAGAATGAGCTAAATAAGCACCAACAAATATAGTTATAACTCATCAAGGATGATGACTTCTCAATTCACTACAATCCTAGTAAATCCAATAAAGTGGTATATGCTCTAAGTAGAAAGGATCCTATAATTTCCTCAATGATGAGAATTGAGAAGGATCCAATAATTTTAGACTTGAAAAGGATAGACATGGGAATCATACATGAAGATAAATAATTATTTCTTTCACAAAATATTGATCAACCATTCCATTTATAGACGATAAAGGATGCTCAAAGAGATGATGTCAAATTTTATAAAAATGTGGAAGCTAAAATATAAGAGAAATCCTCAAAGTTCAAAATTAATGAGGACGGATTGGTAAAATTTGGGTCATGACTATGATTACAATCCTATATGGAAATAAAGAATTATATTCTGAATAATTAACATAGAATAACTTCTCTATTCACATAGGGAGCACAACGATGTATCACAATATCTGAGAAAACTATTGATGGGAAAATATGAATAAGGAGTTTGCTGAATATGAATCAATGTTCCTTGTATGTCAGTAAATGAAGACTGAAAGAAAAAATTCTAAGGGGATGATTCACCATTACCGATACATACTTAGAAATGGGAAAATATTACTATGGACTTTGTCACTAGACTTCTGAAGACATGCAGAGGAAATAATTCCATATATGTCATTGTGGATCATCACACAAATAATTCTCAATTTATTATGATTCGAGAGGACTTATCAATCTACCAACTAATAGAGATATATATTAGAGAAGTGATTAGGATGAATGGAGTACCCTTATCGATTATATCCAATCATGATACGATATTAACCTTCAATTTATGGAAATGACTCTAACATGCTATAAAAACTATGTAGAACTTGAGTAGCACTTATCACTCCCAAAATGATAGCCAATAAAAAAAATATTGAGACACTGAAAGACATGTTTAGAGCATGATCAATGGACTTCAAAGTGATATGGGATCAAAATATTCCACATATTATGTTCTTTTACAAAAATAGTATTAACTTAAGAATCCAAATGGATCCCTATGAATCCATTTATAAGAAAATACGTAGCGAACTTGTATGATGTGATGACATTGGTGAACATAATCTACTCGAAACTGAAAAGGTTGATGAAATTTAATAATAGGTGATGAACATACATCAGAATATCCGAGCATCCTAAAGTTTATAAAAGATATATGCATATGATCATAATCGATACTTTGATCTTGAGAATTGTGACAATTATTTCCTCCATACATCTCTATGGAAGAGAGTAATGATATTTTTGAATAATGGAAAGCTCAGTCCCAGGTGCATTGACGCCTTTGAGATTAATGATTAGGCTAGATTTGTGGCCTATATAATAGAACTTCCAACAACCATGTCTCAATTAAATGAAATATTCCATGTCACCCTCATGAGAAAGTATATACTGTATCCCTCACATGTACTGAACACAAAGGTGGTACAATGGGAAAGTGATCTCTCTTATGAGGAAAAATTGGTGAACAATTTGGACTTTAGAGACAAGGTTCTACATAACAAGACCACTCCCCTGGTCAAAGTACCATAGAGAAAACTTAATTATGAATATGTGATATGAGAACTATAGGAATCAATTAATGAAAAATACCCTCACATTTATTCACCTTATTATTTAAAAAAAGTTCTTCAGTGAAATTTCACAGGGGGGAAGAATATAATGGCCCATAATTTTTTCAATGGAATATTCATATTATATTTATTTCATAAAACACATATATCACATAGAGAACCCAATAAAAAAATTATTCTCATAAATGAATAATGATCTATTATTCTTCAAATAAAACAATAATAATTCCAAATATTATAACGAGATAATAAATATAAAATAAGATAATTTTTTTTGAAAATTTGGATTTGGTCGATCCACTAGAATAACAACACACAAAAATAAAGTCGTCTAAATAAAACATAATATTAATAATAAATCGTTGATTTTGAATATTAAAGTATATTTATAACCTTAATATAAAATTCAATTGAAGAAAATAAGAGCTATTTATAGAAATTAAAGAACCTATATGACTGGTATAAATATGACAGCCGCAACAGTAATTTGACCATTAAGAATAGTAATTTGGCGGTTAGAATAGTAACCACACCTATAAAAGTTTAAAATAAAATTTAAATATCTTATAAATAATTAAATTATATATTTATATCATGGTATATGTAATTAGATGTTTTTAAAATGACAAATTACGTGTTAGTATTTTTGTAAAATGTAAATGTTTATTTACAACTTAACAGTTAATATAACGATTTAAAATAAAATTTATTTTCATAAAATGGATTTATAAATTATTATAAATTTTAATATAATTTTAATATAATTTTATGTGACCTTAATTAAAATTTCAAATGGTCAAAAAACAGTTTATAACATTAAAATGTATATTTTTCTAATAAATGATGATTTTATTTAAAAATTAAATTTATAAAATATGGAAAATTAATTTCATAAAATGGATTCCATTTTTTAAATTCACACATTAAAAAAATTTAGGGATTTTTTTTTTGATTTATCTAAAATATTTGAATTTTTGGTGAATAGTGAAATACAATAATTTATATTTTTTTAACATTATAAGAAAAATACATAAATATTTGAGTCATTTATAATATCAGAACTCATTTTTTTGAAGTCTCTTGAACCATTTACTTTATTTAGTCACATGAATCAATAATATTGATATTCATGTTCCAAAATAATAAACTAATGAATATAATAATCAAAAACACCCCACTCCTGTTATAAATATCACCCTCACCACCCCTTCTCCTAAAACCTTCTAAGTCTTGCATCTTATAAATATTATTCCCAATTATATTAATAATAATATTCCCCACATCCATGAGATTATGTTCTCAAAAAAATACTAAATCTATTCTCCTTACTAGGTTCTTCAATGAGGTGATATTCAAGAGGTAATTTTCTCAAAGTATCTCTTTTAATTTCAATTTTTTTATAAATCCTCCTCACCTCATTCATCCATTAAAACATAATAACTCCAATATCATGTATGTACTATAATTTTATATTTCCAATGGAATACCTTCTATCAATCCCTTCTCTCATATCCACTTATTTAATGAAACAAAACCATTGTCCAAATTATGGCGGTTTACTGTCTATATGGATAATGCTCCTTTGATTTCCATTAAAACATTCAAGGATGGTCATAAAACAATTATTATTCTCAAAAATGTTTTAATATATATATTATAACTCGTTTCATTGTCTAAAACTAATATATAGACATAATATTAAATAAAACGAAACTAGTTCATGATGATTGAAAAATATCCAAAATAAACTAATCATTCATCATTAACATTTTACCAAATGAATCAATCACATACCATAAAAAATGATATTTGGGATAATTTAAACCATTATAAGTTAATTAATACCATATAATTTTACTTCTATATAAATATTCTCATTTGGTAAGAACTTCCATAATTATATACAGGCAAACCGACCATGAAACCATGAAACGAACACTCCCAAAATGATAAATATGAACTTCATAACTCATTTATATGGTCATAAATGAACTAAATAAAAGTATAATGAATCAAATAAATATATTAGAGTTTACTAATTATGTAATTAATTATTTTAATTTGATTATACATGACATTAAGTGCAAGTATAGAACACATTCATACATAAGATAAGGGATATTTACGAACCTCCATTTTTCCTTTGGGTTGGGATTTATTTTTATGTGTATCAATTTATCTCTTAATTATAATTATTTTATGTGTATATGTACCAAAAATATTTATGTTTCTTAATTTAGCTTTATTTTATGGGGAATTACATGTTTTATAAGGTTCCCTTCTCAATTCCACTTAATAAGAAAACCCAATTAAATGGAACTTCCCTATTTCTTACACAATTTAAAGTACAATCCATAAAATATTTTAAGTCTCTAATATTTTTATAAAATCAATTTATTTATAATGGAAAACAAATTTACTTCATTTCAGGGTTTATTGAAAAAATTAGGTCGTTCTGCTCTTTAAATACTTTTTATTCTTTTCCTTAAAACCGTGATTAAGTGGCACATTCTAAAGTTTCTTGACCACTATTTTTAATGTCTAAACTTCATTTGAACATCATTATTCATGATCTATTAGTATATTTACTTTATAAATGTTTAAGAATAATTTAAATCAGTTATTTCATGGATAAAATTTTGATACACCCTTTGCTTATGCCTTATGACATGACTAGGAAACCCATTTCCTATAATGGGTATTCCTTATTCCTTATGCCTGATTTCATTAGGTGGAACACGTATTCATTCAAATGTTATGATGGGTCTACCCAGGTATCACTCCAATTCACTGGGTAATTATTAATCTAATGATACATCATGTATGGGATTAGGGAGTAAATGTAATCCATTATGGGTCTTTGTAGAACATGTGATATAGCCTTGGAAGTTAGCATTTACTCAAGTTTATGTCATTTATACATTGTTGTCACATTCCAATAGTTTCATGATAATATGATTACATGATATATATATTATTTTTCTATATGTTTATTCATGATCCGTTCCTTTTATGTTATCATGTTATCCCTTGTAACTCATGTGCTATGATTTATTTACATGTCTATTTCCATACTGGGATTTTTATATAATCCCTTTTGTTTTTGTATTCCCAAGGTTATACTATGTAGTTATCGGAGCTTAAGGAGAGTTTGGATCTCATTATAGAGATTAATAAAATTATTTTTTATTCTATTTTCATGTTTTTAAATTATGTAACTAGTCTTCCAAATAAACCGGAATTTTAGATCCTTGGTTCGTATTTCATAGATAATTACACTTAAAATCATATAAATATATGTGTAAAATGATAGGTTTTCTATAAAATGTCTAACATAGGTCACTATATTAAGGAGTAATTTAATTAAAAAACACCAAATGGTATTAAAAAATATAAAAGAAAATAAATGAAAAAAGGGAAAAATTGTGGGGGGGGGGGGTTGAGTGATTTTGGAACGATAAACAAAACACATAAAAAAATCAATAAAAGGCATGATTTCTTCAAAAAACCAACATGAGAAGACATAATTGATTTAATATATACATTCACCAATAATTTATTGTCATCCCATATGATTAAAATCTATTTAATTGTTATCTCATAATTATTTAAACTGCTGAAGCCAATGGAAATTAACATGACCAAAAAATTGGATGAAGTAGGTCTTATCTTCAATTTGTAACTTCCAATCATAAATCCATAATTTATTCTGATACAAAAGGAAGAATAAAAATAATTTCCAATTATGGAATAATATCCTACCTATAAATGAGAAATAATTTAGTTTACATATTAGACATGATTCGTGCAATTTTATCCCAAGTTGATTAGATTTTATAATTAAAGTTTCTCTCACGCAATTCACACAAGTATGGCCTCCCAGTCAAGATAAAGTCTGTAAAGTTCCATATAAATTCAAAATCAATTATTTTATCCTAATTTACAAATTATATCTTGTACATGGATTCAAAAAATATAAATTTATGGAGTAGGGATTAGATTGACTACAAACAAAATCACTCTTCCACGGGTGGAGTTTTCATCGTGGAGAAATTTTGGATAAGTAATGGATTGAAAAGGGGAAAAAATATCATATTACCTATTATATTACAAGACAAAGAAAAAATTTATAAATAAAAAATTTAAAAAAACTTTTTATTGAATAATTAGAGAGGTTACAAGGAAAAATGTAAAGAAACACAATGTAGAAGAAGGAGAGAAGTGATTTCTTATAAAAGATCCTTGAATAAAATATTAATTCATAAAAATTGTTATGGAGTGAAATCAAATAAAAATATTTAGAAATAATCTCCCTAAGATTTTATGAACCCTCCTAATTAGTGGAAATATCATTTTAATAGATTTTGGGAGACATAGGTTTTAAAATTCCAAAAAGGGAATGCACGTCATTCTATCTCCAAAATTTAATCCATTTTGAGACAAGTTTTATTCTACCTTAATAAGTGAGAAAAGTGTCACTCCATTTGAATGATATTAATTAAATAAGTTCCTTTAACTCCTCTCAAAAATTCGATGGAATGTAATAATTAATGAATTTTTTTTGTCCACATTAGTGGGGTGGGGTCCATTTTATATATTATATCCATCCTTGCGTTAATTTAAATTTTATTCCCTAAAAATGCGAGATGCATCGTGAATAGACTTCAAAAAAAGTGTAGATAAATTTGTGTACATTACTTATATAAAATTTCTAATCAAAATTATGTCCACCGAAAACATTCTCTCAACATTACTAAGGTATGATTAAATGGGGAAATGATAATTTTTATGGAATTTTCAATTTAATGCTCAAAAAGAAAATTTACATTAAATATTCAAATACATATTATGTAGGGTAAAATTTATCAATTAATATCAATAAATATTAAAATAAAACACTTTATGAAATTCATCAAACATACCCTACTGCACTCTTGGGAAAAACCTCATGTCATGTAATCTAGACAATAATACATGCTGAAATCTCTCAATCCATGATGGAAATATGAAAAATTAAAGGATCACAAAAAATATATCAATATCAAAAAATTAGGAAGTCATTGTCTCATAAATTGTGTCATAAAAAACCATGTGATATCAATGGCATAAATCTAGTAGAAACATGTATGATTCAACTATGTCACAAATTCCAAATGTGTGTGTGTGCAACCAATTCAAGCATTTCTTATAACCCTTTTTACAATATATTCTAATCAAGTAAAACCTTCATATATTCATAATTGAATTCAACTAAACCCATTAAATTTTCATTGGAATTAAATACCAAAACTCACTCATTTAAGAATTCTAGTAAGTCAAAAATTTATCTCCCAACCAATATATCACAACACATTGTACATTTCTTCACTATCCACCAGATTTTTTTATTTTGTGATTTTTCATGGCATAAAATAGTAAAATATTATGTTCACATGAAAATTTAACTCCATTACATTAGTGGGACAAATCAGAAGAGAAAAAAATGCATAGAAAGACCATGTTACAAGCAAAAAATGATTACTTAACTTTGTTAAACCTTTAATTAGGTAAGATAAACAAAGAAGCCATGATATTGTGTGAATTTTGTGAAGATATTAGATGATCCAATTTTGAAAAAATATTCCCACAATGAATAATTTCATGATCTCAAAGGATTCGTAATGAAAAAATAAAACGTATCATTGAAATACTTCCATTTTCACTAAAATAGACAAAAAATAATGAAAAGGTTCCCATGATTAACACGCTACCCATGAGATTGGAAAAGTAAAACACACAATCTTAATAGGTTAAATGCATGTAATGAAAATGCAGTGTTTTTTATTTTTTATTTTTTTTCTTGTATTTTTCTGTCAATTGTTTTTGAAAACAAAAACTATTTAAAGGAGAAACAAAAAAAATCCTAAAGTAGCTACCCAAAATTTCATACCCTATACACAATTAATTTTTTTTACTTTATTCTCAATGTGACTATATGAAATGTTAAAATTAATGTGAAATAAAGAGTTAAAATTAGAGTAAATATTAAAAAAGTGATAGGGTAAGGGACATCCCAATGTCTTCCACTAATAATGAGATTATGTAGTGTGATGTCATTAACTAAATGTGTGGGGAATCCCTCAATGTACCTAATTAACCACTACCCATTTACTATAAATATTCTTCTTATAACCTCTTGTGTGACCTCCACTACACCATAATGAATGAAATGAGATACAACAGATTTCCCAAATGATATAGAATGCAAATTACTAGGCATCAGCTACAATAATGAACTGAAGAGAAGGAAACTGCCTCCTATATAAATATCCCTTGTCTATTTCATTGTATCATGAGGTTATTTTTGTCATTTCATATAGATATTTCTGTTCTAATATAATCAAAATTGATCTCTTCAAGATCTTGAACTCGTATCTTCCTCTTATCTCCATCTTGTCTTAAATCGATATTTTATTTTATCATACCCCAGTATACCTGATGGTCGACCTCCATGGAAATATGACATGATATCCCATAAAAGATGCTATATGGGTCGTACCAATATGAGTTATGTATGTAGTATCATAATGTATCATCCAAGAACTTCCTCCAATATTTCCTATTTTGTTTCATTGTTTTCTCCAACATCTACTTCAAATAATGATTGGAAACATTTTCCGGACTATTTTTTGGGGTTGGTATGGTGTTGATGTTTTTTGTGTCACCCCATACTTCTGATGTTGTGAAGAAAAATTTCAATTGTAAATGAGTGACCATTGATAATAAATGATAACCTTTGACATTGCGTACCTATAGAAAATTGAAGCCTTAATATAATAATCTATAATGTTAGAATCATCAGTCCTAGTGTCCTTGGACTCCACCAATTTTCTAACATAATAAATAATAATAATAATGTATAATAAAATAATTTAATATAGAAACTGACTCCTAAAATCAATTCTCTTACATCAAAAAAGCTGATAGAATAATATGGGATGTTGGGCCATCTCATTTATCCTAGAAATGTATCCATCGTGTTCGAAACATGAGTGTGACTTAATTTTTTTTTGATATTAGGGGAAAATCTAAGAAAATATAATCTAGATTCACAAAATTTCTTTTATATCCTTTGATTTCCAATGTTTCGACTACAAGAATGTGTATACGAACAATGTAAACTAGTCTCAAAGTCATGGTATAAAACACATCTCTTAATTAATTGGTCACTACATATGATCCATAGGTAAGGATCATCACACACATAAAACATAGATTCACTTTCAAATTTTCAACATGATACTTAATTGGGTTTGTAGGTGATTAAATGGAAACTTTGTAATATACTAAATCAACATACCAAGGATGTGTACCTGATATGGAATAAACATGCTCATTAGGGAAAGTGTTATGAAGTGGTACCTGGTTTGGTGTATCATGCTCTAACATGTGAGTGATCCTGCTCATGTTGTCGTCCACCAAGTTCTTGAACCCCTTAATACCACTTATCTCAATTCCAAAATCTTGAAAAAGTAGAATCCAATTAATAAGTCATGGCTTCGCAGCTAGATAATTTAGGATGTTCCTCATCTAATAAAGATATGAGAAACCAACCACTTTAGATCTCAATAAATAAAACTACAATTTCTCTAAATAAAATATGATAGAAAGACAATACATTTCCATTATGGCATAATTTTCTTTGGCTGAATCTAATTTCCTCGATGCATAATCAATTACATTGGACAGTCCTTCCACCATCTAATATAATACTGCTCCAACTTTGATGTTTTAAGCATCACACATAACATTAAATCGGAGATTCCACTATGAGGTCCATATGATTGGGGGTGAGGTGAAATTTTTCAAAAATAAATCAAAGGAAACCCTTAAATAATCAACAAACAAAAAACCACAATCCATTTTATGCATATGTGATAAGGGAAGAATATTCGTTTTGAAATCTCAGATGAAGCATTGATAAAATCCAGTATTACCAAGGAAAGATCTAACATCACAAAAAAATGAAGGATGTGAAAAGGCTTAAATAATATCAAACTTGTAACAATAAACCAATGTTCTACGTTTTGACACTACATTGCCTAGGAAAATTTCACGATCTTCCATGAAATGAAATTTCTCAAAGTTCAAAACTTGATTCTTCTTAATATAATGAAACAACACCATCCCTAAACTGAAAAAATCATAAAATTAAGAACTATAAAAAGTAAAATCATCCATTAATATCTCCATGAAAGTATTAATAAAATAAAAAAAATTCCCACCATACAAAAATTGAAGGTACCTAGGGTGTTTCAAAGTCCAAATGGAATCCTTCGGTAGGAAAATGTAATGAATTGGAAGTGAATGTAATCTAATCTTAATCCTTTGGAGAAATAAGAAATATAAAATAACCAAAAATCTATCCATGAAACAATAGTGAATCCTTTTATCAAGTTTATCAAGAATTTTTTCAGTGAATGGGAGGAGGAAATAGTTATTTCAAGTGGAATTATTTAGTTTCCTATAATCTAATACACACACAACAAGTATTTCTCACCCTCACTATAACAAAATCCTCCCTCTCATTCCTAACTATATTAACACCACTTTTCCTAGTGAAATATTAAAAAAGAACAACCCGCTAGGAATCTAAAATGGTATAAATGATACCCACTATAAGAAAAATTTCAACTTCTTTATTAAAAACTTCCAAAAGAGTGGGATTAAGTTGCATTTTTGGATGCCTTATTAGTTTGTCCCCATCCTCTAAATTAATCCGATCCTTGAAAATGGAGGGGATAATACCTGATATGTCTTCCAAGGTCCACTCAATTGATAAAATATTATCTTTCAGAAGATTAAAATGTTTTTATTTGTGTTCAAAAGTGATATATTTAGAAATTACTATAGGTAGTATCTCACCACTCAATAAGTATGATTATTTGAGTGTTGGTGGAAATGGATTGAGTTCCAATGTGTGTGTGTGTGTGTGGGGAGGAGGGAGGGTTTTTTTATGGATGTATACGTCAAATAAACTGCAATATGTGCACAATGAAAATTAGATTTAAAATAGACATCATAAAAATAAAAAAACGCTTCAAATCCAATAATATACTCAAAAACAATGTCCAAATTATAATTAACATGCTCAGAATTAGAATATAAATCCATATAAAAATTAAATCCATGAGAGGATTATTCAATGGAAAAATGTGTGAAAATTATCTTAAAAATAAAACAATAACCAATGATCAAAATCTCTCTAAACATATGATAATAAAAATCCAAGGTAACTTTACATTATTGTTTGAAATGGGAGATTAAAAAAGCCGATGAGACTCTAAGGGGTACTTCATAGAGTCTATAACATTAAATATCACATCTTCATCTCCAAAATACTTGAAAAGTGTGATATTATAGGCATTAATTTTCAATTTTTTTTGTTTTGTGGATGGGACTACCTAAGATAATGGGAGTATGATAATTTACTCGATCTTCCTCCATGTAAAGCATATAGAAATCTTCTGTAAAGATCATGTCACTTACAGGAACTAGTATACACTCATGTAATCCATATGGATATATTGTAGGTATATATTCCAATGAAACCACCACTATCATTAGATTCTACTCACCAACCTATAAAAAATAAAGAAAAGAGTGAGGCATTACATTTATAGAAGATACCAAATCTCTTAAATAATCTAATAAGTGTAACCCCCTACAGCGAATGGGATCATGAATGTCCTAAAATCTTTTCACTTTATTGGAATTTCTTGAGTTAGTGTAATGAGTGATAACACACTCTATCAATTATTGAACCTATCATTTCACCTTACCTCTCTTTTATTTGTACAAATTTATTTTATGAATTATTCATACTTTTGGATTTTCTTAAAGTCCTCAAGAAGTGTAATGTTTATCATAATGCCCTTAAATGGTTTCAAAACCATTTTATACATCACCTCTTCATATATTTTTTTTTTACAACTCTATTTTTAAATAGAATGGGTTGTGGAGGAATGCCATTAATATTCTTCTTACATTTTTCTTTCTCCGTTTATTGCTAAATGACTAGAGTTGATGGTGGAATATCCCCAGGTTGGGTGAATCCGATGGACTGCTAAGAACAATTTACTCACCTGGTTGGTTCCCAATCCTCAATGTGTAGTACTTACACCCCCTTGGGATTTGGAGTGGGATGGGATGGAATGTTTCCACAGTTCTTATTTATTATTTCATAGAGGGTAGTGGTAATATGGATTATTTTCAAACTTATCTCCCTTAACTATACACCTGGGCAAAAAAATAATTCTATTTATTAAGAACAATCACTTTTAAAAGACCATCCTTGTAAGAATCCACCATTGGTTGGAAATTTACTCATTTTTGAATTATTGATTCATGGTTTTCCAATAAATTTTAGGTTTTAAAGATCCATTGTGATGTTTTGTTTTAATTTTATTTATGTTGACAACTAACTTTTTTTTGAAGTATGATTTTTTTATGTTTTGTTTTTATTATTTTTTATGTTGACAACAAACTTTTTTCAAAGTATGTTTTTTGTAAAACTGAAAGATATAAGTTTCTACAGAAAAGAATTAATAAAATATGTAATGTTAAAACTACCAACTTTCTAACTCACTATATGAGGTGATTCCGAAATCATTATTTAATGTTTATAAAAATTATAAAAGAATTTCATGACCCATGATTTTTCAAGAAACGAGAGTTATAGTTTTTCCATATGTAGAGCTACAGATGCAGCTCCATATGCATAGCTTTGGACATAGATTACTAGATAGAAAAACATCAGATGATATTTTTTTTCCGATGAAGTTTATAAACATATAATTATAGACACATTTATCTGGATTTGAACTCTATCATAGAGAAAAATGTTTGTTTTTAATAAATATCAATTATTTGAAAACATTATGACTAGATAATCCTTTTAAAAGAACTACCCGATGAAATATTATGTTAGAAAGTTTGATTTGGTGGGAATGAAATTTTGATACCAATGACTCGGATGAGGGTCATTGGGTAAAACTATCTGGATAATGGATATTAGATGGGAGAATGAAGAATCACCGAAATTATTTTGTCACATAGAGAAATTTTATGAATATTTAAAGTCATTGTTGCTGATTTTTTAAATGGTTTTGTAAAATTAGAAATAAATTAAAAATTAATCAAGAAATAATTTATGAATTTATTAGAAAAGTAAAAGGGGGAGATCAAGTTTTTAATTAGATATTGTTCTCTATTAAAACAAGTTCATATTTTGTTTTTCAAAGTGAAAATACACAGATTTGTATAAAATGTGTATGGATAGTGAAAAAGTGAGATGTTTTGAAATTATAGCAAGATAGTTATGGCATATGAAACTAAAGTCTTTAAAAGTTTCTACAATGTAGTCGATCATCTTTAATTAGCTTGAAAAAATGGATGGGAAAAAGTTTTCTTTGTTTTTTTAATGGAGTTATAACTTCATTGGGTCCTGAAAAACTGATAGGGGATGACTGAATATCAAAATTTTAATGCTTTGAATCTCTAATAAAGAAGGTCCATCAAATGATATTTTCGTAAATAATTCCATTAAATCTATGTTTTGTTAGGATATTGATTAGGGAAAATTTATTTAAAAGGTTTGAACTGAAAAATATTGATCCAACTTAATGAGTATTTTTTTTATTTCAAGTGGTTCAAGAGAACTGAATATATGAAGAGAGTTATGGAAAATTCCCCCGATAGATAAGTTCTAAAAAATAAATTTTTGGAAATAACTATTGGAAAAACATTGAAAAGTTCTATTTTGAGTAAAAAACGAGTTTTTTGATGTTATAGGAAATTCAAAAAGACTTAGGAAGACTCCAAAAGAGTTTATAATTTTTAAGAAGAAATTAAATGATTTTAAAATATATGATAAATTCAAATATATGAATTTCGGTTAGTGGGAAAACTATTATGGTTTCCCACCATTGCAATTTATGATAGTACCTATACATATAGGTGGAAAGTAAATCCCAGTAAATCGTTATTCAAAGATTTTTAATGCTAAAATGCTAAATGTTTTATGTGAGAGAAGGTTTCTAGATAGAGACTTTGATCATATGATGAAATAGTATAAATTTCAGTGTTCTGGGTATAGAAAAATGGATTTAGCATTCTAGATAGATTTCTAAGTATAATTTCTGAGGTGTTAAGTTTTTGTAGTTGTTAATTACTAAAAGTTATTTCATCTCTAGTTTGAGAATGTTTGAATAGATAGAGATTAACAGATGTAAAATTTATGAATAGATAAGATTAGATAGAGGGAAGATCAAATAGGAATTCTGGATGGACCCCCTGTGGAGCAGTTTGATCAATGTTACATTTTTGGTTGTGGATCAAATTTTTTAAGTAAAACAAGTAAACTTATGGGAGTTAGTAGAATCATTCTTATTAAAATAAAGAAGGTGTCTGATGGAAGTCGACATAAAATTTCTATTTACTTCTTCATTATAGTGAACTTTTTAGTCATAATAGAGTGTTTATGGAAAGGATGTAGGTTCTCAAAATGTGTCTAAACCTTATAAATAAAGGGTCCCTTTTTAACATTCAATCTTTTTAATGCATTTTAGTTTACTAAAATTTTATAAGGAAGAAAACTTAAATGTTTTTAGGAGTTTAGTTTCTTAAAGTTGTAATTTGAAAAAATATTATAATTGATTCAACCCCCCTTCTTAGTGATTCTACAATACATAAGAACTTTATGTGGTATTAGAGGGAGGTTCCTTATTATATGATTATCATGGAAAATTAAAATTCAATAAATTATTTAAGTATTCCTACAATTAATGGAAAACATTAGTAGGGATTGAAGAAAATGATTCCATATCTTCTATCACTTGACATAAATAGTTATTGATGTTGCTACATTTGGGTTTCCAACCATAGAGAAATATATTCCCACTACTTTTTTTTAATATAGAAACAATGAAGTTGAAGGAAAATCTAAATATACTATTCATATATCTCTACTTGAAAATATTTACATGATCTTAATGGGTCATAAAATCACAAAGATATTGTGGAAACCTTGAAAAGTATTTTCAACAAAAAATAATAAAGTGAAGGAAGTGAAGCTACACATATGAAATAGAAAGTTTGAAGACATGGTAATGATAAATAAAGAAAATGTTGACCAGTAATTCACTAGTGTGAATTAATTTATTTACATCATCATTGGTTTTAGAGATGTCTTGAAAGATTCTATAATTGTTAAGGAACTCATTAGAAACATTTTGGCCCGGTTTGATTTTAAAATCAAAACATTAGAAGATAGAAAAGATTTATCACTATAGGAATTTCATAACATTATTTTTTCGTACGAAATGAGAAAATATACATAAATAAAAAAGAAAATAAAAGATAAAATGACTTTTGAAGCTATGATAAATATTGAAATTCATGAAGCTAAAGATGTTGATCCATATGATTCTTAAGATAAGGATGATGATTATTTTAATGGAAAAATCATGTCACTTATCTCTAAGATTTATTAAAGAGGAAGATGAAAGTATGAAGAAAAACTTTCTATCAAATGTTTTGAGTGTGGTGGAAAATTTTCTATGAATTTACCCAAAAATAATTTTCTTTGAATTTGAAGAACTATTTGAAGAAAGACATTAGTGGAGGATGTTTAATAAAAATCTAGGAATGAAAATATGTACACTGGTGGAAAGAAGATGTTCAATAGAAATAGAATAAACATACTAGGTAAGAAAGTTGAATCTCAATTACCTGAGATTGATTCATCACAAGATGCATGTTCATAATGTATAAAAACCATATTTTCAAATGTTGAGAAAAAGGAAGATCCATAAAATAGTGAATAAGAAGGCGGTGAACAATCTTATATATAATATCAACTCAGATTAAAATTTGTACCATGACTTGAGAAAAATCGAATCTATGAAAGTTGAAGTAAATAAAAAAAATCCTTGAGGCTTAATGGTCATTAATAAAGTTGAATGAATATTTCCTTAAGGCTTCAAAAGTAAAATCTAAATCATCTAATGATGTAGAAAAACACACTCTAAGAGATAGGTGAGATCATCACCCATTAAATGTAAAATTGTATCCAAATTTTCTAACGTTTCATGTGTAAATAAAAGTATTTAGAATACTTGGCCTAATAAGTATTATGGAAAATATACCACATTCAAATAAAATTTTAAATTACCTCTATAAGAAATAATCTGTATGCCCAAAAGAATGTTATATTAGACAAAATTTATGAACATAAACAAAATTTCTGAAATTAAAGATCATACTTCAAAAAAAATATTTTATGGTTATTTATAGTGTCATGGAATTTATGGGAATAAGGTGCATGACTATTGGCACAATTGTTCTCTTCCTAGAAGAAGGTATGAATAGTGGGGAAGAAACAGTGGCAATAGAATGAGAAATATTTTTAAAACATAAAATTTAGAAAAGTAAAATATCAAAATGTTAAAAAAATTTCAATAGAAAACAAATATTAATGTCTAGAACAGGTATATGGATGACTTGAACAGGTTTTCCACTATGCTAAAGAATTTATGGGAAATATTTCTAGGAAAAGTTGTTGTTCCAGAAAAGAAATAGGATGCTAAAAAGAAGAAAGTTGAGAAAAGAGCATTTATTATTGAGACAAACCTAAAAGGTACTAAAGGGAATAAAACATGGATTATTGAAAGTGGTTATTTTGTACAAAATATGAGATATTGTTAAAATATTTAATGATATTGAAAATTGAGATAGGGGACAATTTATCTTCTGAAATGGTAGTTCATTATAAATAATAGGAATTGGAAAGACTGAGATTGTAGATAAAAAGTTGAAATCTATAGAATTTCAATTTGTCGATGGAATAAAACAAAACATAATTAGTGTATTTCAACATTGTGATGATGGGAAAGAAGTGATTTTCAGATAATATTCTTGAATCATAAAAAGTGTGAAAGAAAAAAAGTTATAACTAAAGGTGAAATAACAAGAAGAATTATTTTATAAATATGAGAATATTATGACTCCTATTATCTAAGTGTTAACGATTAAAATAAATTCTGGCATCATCAGATTGGGAATCCTAGGTAGAAAATAATAATAATTTTTCAAATTTTTATGTTGTACGAAATCTTTCAAAATATAAAAGAAGAGAATATTATGTTTGTATAACTTATTAGAAAGAAAATAATGTTAGTAAAATAAATAATAAAGAAGATATTCATTCTACAAGACATATTGAACTTATCCATTAGGGTCTTTATGGATTGGGGTGAAATCAATTATCAAAATGAGATTTGTAATTTATCACTTTTACTGATGATTTTACTCAGATGACCAACATCATGTTTATAAAACATATGTCAGAGGATGCAGAAATGTTTAGTTTTTTAGATGAGATATTGAGGGGGAAATTAGGGTTTATATAAAGAAATTGATCCCATATTATGCTATAGAGTTTACATGTATTTTTTTTGAATTTTATCTAAAAACTGAATTAAACTTTAGTATTGTTCTCTATACAACCCTCAAAAAATGAAGTAAGAGAAACGAAAATATGTTTGGTGGAAATGGGAGGAAGAATGTTTGCTGAATATATAATTTTTATGTTCTACTAGAGAGAAGATTTTAGAATTGTTGTACATGTAGAAAACAAATTTTTACTAATTTTGGTAATCAAACAAGAATTCCTACGAAATATGGTATAAAAAACCATTAGTGAAATATTTCAAGGTTTTTGGAAGTCCCTGTTAACTAAAAATGAAAAATCGAAATCTTGGGAAATTTCGTGATAAAGATGAGGAAGAAACTTTTATGGGATATTAACCCAATGTAAAAAATTAAAAATGTTTGAACATACATTTTCAAAAGTTAGCGGATAGCTATGATGTGAAATTTATTGAAAATTTAAATTCCTCAATAAGGTATGTTGAAAATGTTGAATAATAAACACTGAATATTTTCATTGAAAGTGAATGTTGGTCTTCTGATCCACTCATAAATGAGTAACAAATTTGTACCACTAAAAATATATTTTTCATTATCAAGTTTTTGAAACATGAAAAGGCTGTTGTGGATTTTTATCATTTGGATGGATATGTAGATAAATATTAGAATCTTATCAGGAACATCAGGTAATGGGAATAATGTGACTCCACTGAGTTGGGTGAGTTTAAGACCTTATATTTCTATAAGTAATTTCCTCTTATTCTTTATATAAAAATATGTAAGGAATTACTTTAGCTAAAGTAAATGGATGATTAATCCATTGTTACCTATGTGTAAACCATTACAAGACTTGTGAGGAATTATTATGGTATTATCATTCAACCTGAAAGTAAGATCCATAAAATTTTTAGCTACTTAAAACCAAATCTATAAAGGGTATTAGGCATCATAGACTTCATTAGCTATGAAGAAAATTTTAAATTTTCTATCAAGGTGGTGATAAAGATTATAGTTACCCATTAATCATATGGTTTTGATAAGAAAAGAAAGGTGATATACAAAGATGAAATAAAAAGGATATTCTAACAATAAAAGTAATGGGGAAAAGAAGTTGTCCTTTCCTTTATGATCATAGTGTAGAAGGAAACATATTAATAATTATTTTAAGGGGATTGGTAAGTGTTTTAAATGTGTAAAATAAGTTCATCTTCCAATCGTATGCTAAAGTGATTGTAATAATATATTTACTAATGATCGAAAGAAAGCACCACAGAATAAACCACCCACACTACAATATTTCAAATTGAATAAGTATGGGTTTTTTTCCAAATAGTACTCAAATCTAAAGATTAATAACACTGATAAAAGTTATTAAACTCTTAATCCAATAGAAGAAATGAAATCTTACACGATCATAATTTCTAATGCAGGGAAGGATAATGAAGTGGTGAAAGGTATAATTACTATCAAATCTAGAAATTATAATGTCTTATTTTATTCTTGATCTACAAACTCTTTTATATATAAAATTATTTAAACAATATCATAGTTCCACCATAATGATTATATGTTGAATTTTTGGTGGAGACCCTTAATTGTACTATTATCACATTTCAAGTCTGTAATTATTATCTTATTGAAGCTTGCGGTAATGTATTTCCTACAAATATCTATATTATTTATATGGTGTAATTTTATTTTATTCTAGGAATGGATTGGATTTTTTATATAAATACAATATAAAATTCATAGGAAGGTAAGTCAAATTTTATATTTCAAACCTACCAATGAGAATCTATTTATGTGATGATAAATATGAACTTACAATGAAAATTTAATCCATTATATGGGTATTGAATATTATTAAAAAGGGGATATCATGTTCGATGGGTGGGGAGAAGATCAACATCAATTATATGCCTATTATATGTGTGTTTTTTGATGTCATTGAAGAATATTTTTGACATCATCATCAAAATTGTGATGTTAAGTTTTCAATAGTAATAATTCTTGGTGCTACACCTTTTTTCAAGACACCAAATATAATTTCCATGATTGGGTTGTAGGAAAGAAAGAAGAAATTATAGGATAATATTGATAGGATATTTATTCATCCTAGTTCATTATCATGTGGTTCAAGTATTGTTTTAAAATTAATGATGGATCTATGTGACTATGTGTTGATTTTTAGGAACTGAACAAGATCATAATTAAGAAAAAGTATTCGCTAACCCATATAAATAACTTTTTTGATCATCTGTGTGGATCTAAATACATTTAAGAGACTGAACATCATTATAGATATCATTAATTGAGGTCCAAGGAGGATATACCTGATAAAAAATTCCATATAAGGTATGAGCATATTGAATTTGTATTGATTTAATTTATTCTAACTAATTTCTCTACTATCTTTATGGATTTAATAAATTGTATGTTTATATATTACCTTAATAATTTTTGGGTAGCCCTTACATATGATATTATTATATTTTCTAAGTATAAGTAAGAGAATTATCATCACCTTAGAATAGTATTTAAGACCCTAATAATGAATAACTTGTATGAAAAATTTACCAATTGTTAATTATGGACACATATAGATTTATGTTTTTTGTCATATAATCTTATGATAAGGTATATTAGTAGATATATAAAAGAAATAAATTGTTGAACGTTTTACTAGAGTAAACATTATAACTAAGATTCATTGTTTTCGTATTTTTAAAGATTTTATCAATACTTCCTGAATAATTCCTCACAATTGTCGAATCAACCCACCAAGCTTACTCGGAAGGGAACCAAGTTCCTTTGGACAGTTGAATGTGATGAAAGTATAAATGAACTAAAGAGAAGGCAGAAAACCTATGATCACACTAACCTATAGTGGATATATATTTGTGATAATTAGTGATTCCTTAAAAAAGGGACTAGGACGCATTTTCCATCATAATTCTATAATGATTGCTTATACTACATGAAAATTTAAGGTTTATGAGAAAATTACCCAACACATGTTTTGGAGTTAGCTATGGTAATTATTTCATTGATGATATAGATTAAATATATTTATGGTTAATTTTATGGGATATATACCTATCATTAATGTTTAAAATATATATTCACTCAGAAAGAGTGGAATATTCATAAGATAGGATGGTTTAATTTGATTAAAGAGTGTGACTGCCTAATACATTTCCACCCCAGGAAACAGAACAAGGTGACCAATGATTTGAGTTAAAAGAATTATGCTAGCTCATATATGATGTTGATGAAAAGATATCCAATATTTTTGGATATAACAATGATATATTTGGAAATCTTGGTGGAAGGGAAAAATTTTTATCTTTCTCAAATGTATGTTCGACCATCTATCCATGTGAAGAATTTTGAGGCATATAAAGAAGATATAGAGTTTCATAAGAAGGTAAGAAATATTATTGAGATCAAACTTGATTTTGATAGAAAGATATGATTCAATAATCCTGTATGTGTTTTACCGAAACCATATTTGAAGAAGGATATATTGGATGAAGCTCATAATTCATCATTCTCAACTCATCCTATAAGTACGAAGATGTATAGATATTTTCATGAGTATTTTTGGTAAGATAACATAAAGAGTGATTCTTTAAAGTATACATCTTTTTTTGGTATGTTAGAAATTTAATGTTTAGAGGAAAAATTATTATTGGATTTTTCAACTGTTACCCATATAGGAATTAAAAATGGAAAACAACACCATGAATTTTGTCATTGGACACCCCAAAACATCTAATGGACATAATGTTATTTGGTATTTCTTCAATCACCCAATGAATTAAACACAAATTATCTCATAAAGGGAATGGTTTTATTAACTAGATTTACATATTATACATTAAGTGTTAAGAATTAATGGAGTACCATGTTCTGTTGTATCAAATCAGGATTTGAGGATTACCTTGATGTTCATGGGAAGTGTTCAGTAAGATATAGATTTACAGATCTATTTTATTATTTATTATAATCCTCATATATATGTTTAATATAAGATAAAAATACAAACATTTAAGGATATGTTGAGGTCTTGTTCTATGGATTTCACAGGTTGTTCATATCAACACCTTACCCTAATCAAGTTTTCTTCCAATAAGAGATTTCACTCGAGCATTCAGATGGATACTTATGAATACCTTTATAGAAGGAGGTGTTGAACTACAAAATTATCATATGAATTTGAAGAAATATATCTATTGGGTTACTAAATATATAAGAAAATTTTAGAGAAATTCAAATCCATTTAGAAGTACAACAAGTTAGTTATGAGTTGATAGAAATTTTGTGTTGACAATTATTAGTGGAATAGTGATTTTTTTTTGTTTTTGAGAAGGTATTCCTATGAATATAACCATGTATGTGTGTTATAAGATTCAAAAAGTCTGTAAATATGATATATAGTTATATTGTCCCCTTTTTTATTATGAATTGAGTAGGGAAAAAATAATCTTAACACTTCCACTAAACCTCACTCACGTTCATGATGTATTCCATGCATCACTCTTAAGGAAGTACATACATGATCCTTAAAATTTAATAATATTAGAGTTTGTACCAATAGAGAATTAATTTTCTTAATAATAATAGTTTTTATACTACTTGGACAATTGGTATAAAGTGATACATAATAAGAGAACTCATTAGTTAAATGTTTTTTAAAGGAATTAGAAATTTGAAGAGGATAATTTGGAACCTAAGGATGTGATGAGGATGAAGTATCCTATGTTATTTTATATTATAGTGATGGAATTTTTAGGGAAAAATTATTTTAGGGTTGGGGTGGGGGGTAGAATGTAACACAATAATATTTTATAATATATTTATCATCAAATAAATCTAATTTTTTTGATATATTGGGATGCATGTAAACTTGAGTCTTAATAAACTATAATATAATATATAGTTATAACCATGATATAAAATTATTGGATTGAATACGAATAAATATAATTTTAATATTATGTATAAAAATTTTATATAAATAAAATATATTAATGAATAAATATTAAACTTTTATATAATGTCTTTCTTTGCTTCAAAAAATCATTTTAATCAATATTTTTATTACTTTTTATGAGAAAATAATTTAATTTAATTTTAAAAATTTAGAAAATTTATTTTGAAATTGAATTTCTTTTTTTAAATTATCATTTCAAAATTAATTAATAAAAAATTTTGTATAATTTTGTGAAAATACTAATTTTCTGATGAATAGTGGAAAAAATGATTTTTATTCAGAACAATCATTTCATTTAAAGAATTGAAAAAGTTACATTCCATTTTGAAATGTTTTTAAAAATATAATTATTTCATTTATATTTTTAATAATCAAATGGAGGTCATTATAATTTATTTTATGTTAGATTTTGGTATGAAAAACTTTTGATGCATCAATTTTTTTCTTTAAAAAACTACTTTTGTCACATTTTATCGATGAATTTCAAAATTATTTTCAGAAAGTAATAAAAATTAAATATTTTAAAATTTATTCTATATTGATAATATATATTTCTAAATTCGGTAAATATTTCCCTTTTATTTTTTATCAATATAAATAATAACAATAGAAATTTTTTGTTACCATGATAAAAGTAAAATGTGTTAAAAATATCGTGTTAAGGCTTAAAATTCATTCAAACACTTGAATTTATTTCATGTAATGATTAAATTTCATCCATAATAATAAAAATTCTAAAATATGACGTTTTCCCCTTTAAAATTAAATTTTATTATTATAATATTTAAGTTAAAGATAATGTAAAAAATTACACTTTCTTACTTTTATTATATATATTGAGACATGGATAAAAAACATATGGTCTATTATAAATAGTAATTTAAAATGTGATTTAATTTTTTTTATCGTGGTAATTTTTATTTAATTTTTATTTATGAAATAATTACCTTAAATGCTTACGCCACACTGAAACCGTGTTTGTGTAAATAGTAGAAAAATCAAGTAAATTATGTTAAAAATATTAAAAGTAATTTTTTACATATGATGTTATAATATTCCACAAAATTTATTGATAATTATAAAATATTAAGATTGTGTTAGTGGTTTAAATTAGAATTCATTTTTCTTCATGTTCTTTTCAAAATAAAATTAAGAGAATAGTGTCAAAAATGATATTAATGATATTTTATAAAAACAAATATGTTATTAAATTGTTTTAAAATCATAAAAATCATATAATTTTAAAATAACAATGTTAAATGATATAAAATATTTCATATAGTCTATTTATGAAATAAATATTAGCTTATATTTAAAATTAAAACCCTTTAGGTTTGGAAAAGTCGTCACCACAATTAAGGTTTAAATTCGTTAATAGAGGGGTTATAACAAAATATAGGTTATGAAATGAGTCCAGAACGTATATAAATTTCCTTTTATGATGATATTTTGACAATATTCTAGTTTTTTATAATTCATGGCTATTTGGAAGCATTATATATGTGAATAACATTATTTAATTTAAATATTTTATACAGCTCCAAGTGTGTCCTCTCCCTATGATATAAAATGAAAACCATACAGTATTTTATTTACACTACTTTGAACCATATATCTCAAGATATTTTACATAATTATCTTCTAAAATCTCATATCCACTAAGTAGAGATTCTGGTATTCTTAAAACACCATTCCAAGGGTCCTTTTTAGTGGATTTACAGGAGGCCTACAGAGGAAGAGGTAATCATCCTACCCATCCTATTTCAATTTATTTATTCTTGAATTTCCTCTCTATATGTATTATTAAACATAAATTAATAAATTATGTGTCTTAAATAATATGAAATGTAATTTTGATTTTATATCTTCTAGTATTAAACCACTTTTCCATCAAATGGGATGTGAAAGTATCGCTCGTGCCACCTCCATGTTTTGATACAATTTATTTTCCATCACTATAATTCATATATGGTAACTATTATAATAATTTTAATTTTTATATATGATATTTATAATATAATTATTCTTCTGTAATTATAAAATAATATCTACCTTTTTATCTTTGAATCCATTGGAAAATGATAACGTCGCTCGTGCGTATGTGTGAAGTAACACCATCCAAAGGTGATGTGATTCATTTTTTGTTTCCAAATTACAAGGATGGTGATAAGTATAATTTTAATTAATATATATGATATAAAGATTATTTTATAAATGTGAATTATTATTTAACTTTATTCCATTAAATCTTTCGAAAAATGAATACAACATTCATGCATACATACGACCTATCATCTTCCTGAATGGTGTAATTCAATTTTCTATATCTATCCTTAATAGGTGAATATATCTATATAATTAATATATATATATATATATGATATTAATATCATTTTTTAATTATATTTATTATGGAACCATGATCAAAGTACCATGAAAAAAACTATGAAATAAAAATTCTCTTGAAAAATGAAACTGTTGACACTTAGAAATAATGATTTTAGTAATGAATTATTAATAAATGGGTGATAAAAATGTTATAAGTGAATCTTATATCATATTATTAGTATATAAATTAATATTTTATAGAAGTATAATAAATTTAAATTTATTATACCAGAGGTTGTTGTGCTTTTAATGTAATTCAAACTCAATGTAAGGGTTTTATGTTACAATCTCATTGTTTTTGAGGATTATTTTTTATTAAATTTTTTATGATGAAATTTCACATTTAAACTCTCAATAATATCATTATTCTTTTTATAATTTGGTTATTTATGGATATTACATGTCTTCATTTAATTTCCACTCATTAAGTAATCAATAGACCAAAGAAATATTTTAAATGATATCCGACTTTATTTAGTTGTTCAGAAGAAAATCTATTTTCTTTTATGTGCATGTTTTCAAAAAAAATTAAAAAATTTCTTTTACTAGTCTCATATAATTTAATAAAGTCATTTTACCCATTTTTTCTTTTTTATTTTTTTATAAAATAATTCTTCTTATCTTTTTTGGAATGAGGTACCTTTTTTTAGTAAATATTAGAGGAGTACTTATTTTAATGTATAGAACATGAATGTAATTTCCCATATCCATGACCATTAAATAACATGAAATTAAATTTAAAAATTTCCAAATATTTTTTAAATGAAATTTTATTTCTTAATATTATGTTAATTATTTGAGTTTAAATAAAATATTTCAAAGTGAAAATGTTACTTTACTTATGAAATTTTATAATAACCTTTTAAAGGAATTTTTCATCTGTGATAACATACCTAGATTTTATTTAGGATTTACTGGGGTTATAATTCAGAGATACCATCCATTTTTATTCTTCATATGGATTGTGATAGTGATTTAAGGATAATTATATGAAACCATTTTCTTTTTTATAGGTTAATTAAGTTATGAAGAATCCTTTATGAAACCCATTTATTTTCCATAGGTTATTCTCTGATCCTATAATGATACTTTTATAAAACTCATTTATATTTAGAGGGTTATGATATTATGAATGTTTTATGATCTTATAAACCACATATATTCGATTTTAATTACGTGGCATGTGGTCCTAGAATTATACAACCCTCTAATACATCAGAGAATGATAGTTATCTCATGTGATAAAAAGGACTAGAATGGGGAGTGAACCAAGTTTATTAAATAAATATTTACACCATGATAGTCTTGAGAGTGAACCATGACTAAGTATATGATGGAATGGGGAGTGATACCAATCTACTATGTTTATATTGGTTGTGAACCTTGAGTAATTAAATGATTTTATATTCTTATGTATATTTCAAAAACTTATATCCAATGCAAATATTATTATCTCATGGATAATATTTATTCATATATTATTATTATATTATAAACTATCAATATTTATGTCATAACTAAAGATTTTAATCTACGATTTGTAGGTTATGGTTTTCAACATGGTTATTATTAAGTGATCATAGATATATCCCTTTTTTACCCATTATGAGAATCTAATCTCACCGTTTTATATATTTCTTTTCCTTAGGTTATAAATAATTACTTTAAGTAGGTCAGGTGCAAGAAAATATTTATGTGGTATATACTTAAGATCATTACAAAAATAAGATGATAGTGTATTTAGTCTCTAAAGACACTAAAATGTTATAGTTTAGGCATAGATCATAAGATTATATAATGAGTATTCATATATTAAATTGTAATATCAATGTTTGAAAATCTGGGGTCACTATATGTAATGTCATTTTAAACTATAGGAAACTTAGAAATGTGGAATAATGTGAAATAAACATGGAGATATTTCACAACCATAAGAATTGGAAAACCATTTTGAGAAAACTCATTACACAAATGCATATATGAACATACTTATTATGTCCATGTGAAAAATTGTGAGAAAAATAAAACTTGTGCCACATAATCTAAACCATCATCATACATTACACATGTGATCCACAAAATGTGAATAATAATTATGTCATAAAGAACCCATGAAAGGAAATGTGGTTTGATACCACTTTAAAATTAAATCACATATAGAAAACATTCATAGTTCTATTTATAATCATAACATGATATGATAATATAAAATAAAAAGGTATAAAAATATATTTAGTAACATTATCAGTAAATACCATTTTAATCAAGACAATAGAGAATATGGTATTCAAAATATATAATTAAACTATATATGGTTAATCCAATAATTTTTCCCATCAATCAACGCATTTAATTTAGGTGAACATGCATTAATAAATGAAATGGAAAACACTTTATTCACAATGGAAAATAATTAGATGAAAATTCGGATTGTAAATATTCAATGAATAAGCAGGATAAAATTGGTGATGGTGCATTTTTATTATATAAAAGAACATATCATAATACCCATGGAGAATGAAATTGGTTCTTATCATTTTAATAATATTCTTGAACAAATATAAGCTATATAGAAGGACACTGACTAAGAAGAAGAACCATTTTTAGGAGTTCTAGAAAAAAATCATTTCAGAATCTTTTGAAAGAATTTTAAAAGAAATATTATTTAAAATTATAAGAAAAATAAATTATTTTATAGGTAATTAATATTTAGGGAGAATGTTTTATATAAAATGACAGACATTGGAAATATACATTCACAAAAAAATAATAAAAGGGATATTTTTTATTGAAAATAAACCATATAAAAAAATTTAAATTTATTTTATATTAATCATTTTCATGGAATGAAAAGATAGTTGAAAATTACCTATTTAAATTTTCTATATAAATATTTGGATATCCAAAAAATGTGTAATTGATGATAAAATAGAACCATAATAAGAAATTACCATTTTTAAATTTTTCAAATAATTTTTATGGAAACCAAATCATTTTAAAATATTATAAAATAATAATTTTAAACAAAGGTAAAGATAAAAAATAACACAAAGGATAACTAAGTGGGAATTTAATGATAGTTATATTTAGAATAAATCCTATAAAAATTCCATATATAGGTTATCACATTTCAGAGATCTCAATTTTAAAATGGGTTTGGGAAAAGTACCCTTACTAATTGAGTAAAATTTAAATCGAAACCCTTAAAAAATACAATTTTTGAAATTGAACTTAAAATACCATGAAGGAAATATAATAAATGATATAATATAACGAATAAGCATCATATACACCCTATAAATATATATTGTTACAAAATAAGAAGTATGTTTGAAGAAATATTAATAGAGATAAAGAAAACATTTAAAGTAACATAATATTTAAGGTAAGAATAATTTGATAATTAAGTTATATGAAATAATTTGAAAACCCTAGAAAATAATAATTAAATAAAATTAAATGTATTTAGTAGTTATAATAAATAAAACTTGTGATAATAGAGTTTAACATGAATGTCTAAAACTCAATAGAAGAAAATTGAGTTAGCACGAACCCTTATAGATTTTGAATTTTATTTATCAAATCCCTCAAGATAATGAACACATAATAGTAAATTAAATATAGTTAAATATGATATAATTAGGATACAAAATATTAAAAGTTAAGGAACAAGATAATTATGAAGAGAACATGGTGTATAATAATAAATATGTCTCAAGGAGTAAATATTTGAGACAAGAATCCCTTAACTTATTTCTAATTGGTTCTAAATATGTTCCTAACATCCAGAATAATCAAATTAATTTTGTTCAATATCTAATTAAAAAAATTAATCATCTATTTTTAATTTAATATCAACCATTTATTATCACATTCAATTTAATTATTATATAGTTTTTCTAAAATTTATCTAAAACATGAATAATGGTCAACTTATTTAGGTAATTTTAGTGCTCATATTTTAAAAATATTTTAAATAATTAATATAAATTATATTGAACAATAAAAAATAATAATTTTATTAATTTTTTTTTGAAAAATTAATATTTAATTTCCCAAATTCATCCATGATAGAGTTTTATAGTATTGTTATAATAAGCGGTTAAATCGACCCATACATGAACACGGTATAACTAAATGGATGAATATGGTTAAATAAATGTACAATATCATTATAAAATAAGAATAATTATATTTTTTCTAATTTTTATTATTTATGAATCATATTTTAAGTGGTTTTGATAAATATTTAAAATAGAGATGAAAAAATATAAAATATTACTTCATGGAGACAATAGTCCGCACAATACACAATTTATATTTTCATCAATTGATGAAAGAGAGGGCACAAGGTGGATTAAAATTTATCTCTTAATAATTATAATTGTTTTATATATGTCTTATTTATTCATCAATTTCATCCTTATAACTAATTTATATAGGTGTAAATGAAAAATGGAAGAGGTCACTTTGTTGAGGCGGTATTGAATGAAATTCGCATTCAAAGTTATTTTTTCTACATAGATGGGAATGTATTAATAAGGTATTTTAATTTAATATCATGAAAAATAAGTATACTAACTATACACATTTAGCTATATTACTACAGTTATAGTAGTTCAGTTAGATAAATATTAAGATGAATATGATAAGGATTAAGTAATAGACACTTAAGGACTATGAATTATCTCTTGGATGTATCCATAGAAATGAAGGTATTAAGATAAATTATGGGGAACAAGTGTTTTATTAATTTAAAGGGACATTTATTAGACAAAACATGGGGTTTTTCAATGAAATTTGGATATGTATGTGTAACATTGAGATGGTGGATGTGATCCCCTTCCACAAATGAAGAAAATGGAACTCTTGTGAACAACCATTATTTTTCAATCATGGAATGACACTATTATAGGATCAATGGTTTCAAAAGTGAGAAATAATGAATTTTTGGGTGATATAATGTCTATAAAACCTCCAAAACCAATACTTATACATTTTTAAACATATTCAAATACTTTTGACACTTAATTTTTATATTTTTACATTTATGATTTAACTGTGGTAACGTCTTTCTACAAAAGTATAATACATTTTTTTAAAACAATTATGCAACCCCTATAACAAAATATTTATTTTATAATATTAAATATAAGATCCATATAATCTATTTAAATATATAAATAATATAAAATTAAATTTTAAATTAAAATATGAAATATTTAGAAAAAGTGTTTAGTTGAAAAATGTTTTTTTATAATAAAGTGCTCTTAATATTGTTTGTTTTTGATTATATGTTGAACGAGTGATAATTTATTTATATATATGTGTAAAAAATACATCAATTTAGTTATTTAAAATATATCAATTAATTTATTAGATAAAAATTACACAATATTTATAAAACAAATTCCTTGAAGATAACCCATTTATTATTATCATGGTTGTTAACATCTATCTTTGTAATCATAATTTTTTTTTATAAAAATGACGTTTAAAATAATAAATAACTTTAACATGTTGATATAAAATATTAAAACCATTCATTATATCTAATTTCTCTAAGTGATGAAAACTATTTTTTAATATAAGTGAATAAAAATAGTACATAGACTGAAATATTACTTATGTTTCCAAAACATTAGACATGGGTTTTATTAATTGATCATAGTATTTTAAAATGATTTATTTAAATTTATTATTATGTTAATATAATTTCCTAAAAGTGATGTTATAATAAATAATAGTATTTTTTACAATTCATGTAAAAATCAATTATTTCTGAGAAATATGAAAAAACCATCATTAGAAAATTTCATCATGAGTCACAAAAAATAAGTAATTTTATTCAAATTCAAATTCTATAATTTATAAACATATATTTTAATGTAAAATACAATATAGAAATAAAAAATCCTTTTATTAAAAAATAACATTTTTATACTTCAAGTTTCTTTAGTCTTGTTTCATATTAATTTGTTAAAAATTGAATTTTGATATATTAGTTTATAAATAAAAATATTACATTTTATAATAAACATTTATCTTTGATAAATTTAATTTTTTATGTTAAATTATATAACATTTTTTAAATTATCATCGATAGGAATTATTTTTTAAATATTAATCAATGAAAAATAATAATATATAATTATTTTAATTCATTATTTTCTACAAATATAGTATGGATTATTTTCATCATATAATTTTAATACGTCTTGGTTATTTTTAATTTGGTGTTGGGTTAGTTTTGTGTTTCATGTGACTCAAGATATTGAATATATTATTAATCTAAACTGTCTAAATCTCATGTCATTAAACAAATGGACTTGATTCCATCCAAAATTTTATTTCAATTTCTATAAACCAAAATTTTTAGTAGATGTTAAAAGTTAAAAGTTAAAGGGTTTTTTAATTAGGTTGGTATTTATAATTAAATAAATCTAGGTTTTAAATATCTTTAGCTACCAGACCATGTTTTCAAACATAACAAAGATTATTATAAAATCAGTCTCACTTTAAGATAAGAATATAATCATTTGTGAAAAATTGTTTTTCAAAAAATATATATATAAAAATTTCGTATCCCACTTTAAATATCAAATAAAATTTTATATGAAACATTAAATGTTTATGTCAATAGGGATCATATTATGTTAATATCGACTAAAAAATATATTATCGAAAGATTTTTTGAAACTCATGAAAAGTGAATTAATGATTAGAATAAAGGATATAATTATTTTCTTTGTTAATTTTAAAAAATTTCAAACTCTTAAAAGAAATATTTTATATTAAAAGTGTACTACATATATTCTTTATTTTTTTTTACAAAAATACTATAGTATGAATTATCTAGTAAATACCTCATCTAAAGGATATCTATATAAATTTTGAATGTTGGTAGTTCAGAAATATTATTGTGGTTTGACTAATAGTTTACTATTATTAATATATACATGAACAGATATTATGTTTTTGGTATGCCTTTTTTTGCCCTTTCAAAATAATACCATGTGACCACATTTAAAAGAAATAAAAAACATTTTCTTTTATTTTAAAAGAACATTAGATATTTTTTATCTTATCCTTCTAGAAAATATATTCTTATAAAAAGTTATTTTTATTCTGACATTCAGTGAGACAAATTAGATATAAAAAGTACATTCTGTACTTTCATATTTTTAAAAAGTCATACGTTCCTTGGTCAATTAATATGAAAAAAACATTTCACTATCAATATAAAAAGATAAATTTATGATAGCTAAATGTTATTTCATGTAGTTAAAGTTTATGAAATCTATTTTTTTTTATTTTTTTTGATTAAACCATCACAACATTTCTTTATGGTAATAAAAGTTTATTCTTAAGTAAAAAATATTAATCATACCAATATAAAGAAAATGGGGATATTTAGTACCACTGCATCCTTGATCACAAACATAAAATAGATATCACTCTGGAGTTTATTAGAGTGGAATATTAACTTCCAAATATTTCAAGAAACCCTTGAAATTTGAAAGTATTGACTGTATAAAAAAATATAGGGATAATTGATTTCAAAATATCACACTTAATTCAGAAATTAACTAAAATTTTAAACCACTGCTACTTAATAAATGAGGATCATATTTTATTATAGAAATGTTATATATACACTGGATGATCCAAAACATATTTACATGTTGAAAATGATGGGAATATATAATACCAAAAAATGAATACCTCACCCACTGCTACAAAATAATTATATTTACCGATAGAATACCTAAAATAGATTTTCCAAAATTTCAAATAGTAAATATATTTATGGCTTTAAATATATTTCTTACCATTTGAATAAAACTTTATATCGCAACTAATTTTAATGTTTTTGTAGTATCAATTTTCTATTATAGTGTTTCACTATGATTTCCATAAAATTAACACAATTACATCAAAATAAAATCATTATATTGTCTATAATTATTAAAAATAACATTCAATGATTTTTAGGGAACATTTATGTAGCACCTCGATATTTTAAAAGAGGAACATTATGTTTGATAGCATATAAAACACGAAACATTGAGAAAAAATGACCTGTGAAATATATGACCGTTATAACCTAACATTTAAATTTGAGGTTATAATTATAATTAACTAAATTAGGAATCATATGAAAATTTTTTCAACTATATTCAAATTTATTATCAAATAAATACTAATTAATAAGTTAATTTTTAATAAATACATATTATATATCAAAATTATGTTGTCAAAAATGATTTTATTATTTTTGTAAAAATATTATGACTAGTTTATATAAATTTTATAAAATATATTTTATTGAATGAAAATAATTTTTAAAATCATAATATAAAAATTAAATTAGGAAGGTTCTTTGGGATTTTCAGAAACTTTTGTTTTTTTAATTGCTTGGGGAAAATACCATTTTTTGTAAAGATGTCATTTCTTTTCAATAAATTTAGTAATTTTAAATTATAATTTTGATTAGAAGATGATTTAATGTCTCAATTTTATTATATTATTCTATTTAATTTAATTAATTACATTTAAATCTTCTTTATATTAGATTTTAATATATGTTTCTATTTGGTTTTAAAAATTCATTTTATGAAAACTATTTAAAAGTTTATCATGTTTCTATTTTTTAATTATTTTAAATAACTTATAGTTATGAATGATTTAAATTGAAATATATATATTATATATAAATATTAACTTAAATTCATATTACATTATTACTATTCATTGAGTAAATATAATATCAACTTAAGATTGAAGAAATAAAATTTTGATACACCATTCTTTTATTGTATATATGGTTTATATTTTAAATAAAATTATTACACTTTGTTGAATTATATTTTTTAAAATTAATTTTACATTTGAAATTATAATAATTTATATTATATGATATTTTAACTAAATTTCAGTTATAATGAATTTTGAAGACAATAAATACATTTTAACCCGATTAAGGTGAAAATAGGATTACTAAAGGGTTAAAATAAAACAATTAGTGTTAAAATGACCTAAAATCATGTCTAAATTATATTTTAAGACATATTTATAACTTATATCATATAATTATCCATAATAGTCCATTTTAGAGAATTAGATCATTTGTAAAATGTGCATATAACGTTTTGTTTTAAAAAATTAAAGGTGTTTTCTTTTCTCTATTTAAAAAAGGCCACCCCCTCTCATACCCTCTTCAGACATCAAAATATCTTGTTATAGGAAATACCTACCCACATCCATTAACTAGTTCTATCTCTTCTTCTATAAAATGTGAAAAAGAAACCATCATTTATGTGTATGGAAGAATACCACCTCGGGAACCGATGTAATTTATTTTCTATCATCTATTCTCATCGATGTTAATGATGATGGATTTAATTTTTATATGTGGTATTAATGAAATATTAATAATTATATAATATTAATGTACGATATAATTTCTTACCTTACCATATATTAAAGATTTATAACATCATTTTTGTGTTTGTAGGACTACCGCCACATAAAGTGACATGTACCATTTTTTATTACCACATCATATGGATGGTATATATAAGTATATTTAATGAAATAATAAGATATTTATAATATAATTGTCATTATATAATGTTACAATAATACTTACCTTCATTAAATAATGTGAATTGAAAAATGGAAACATTACTCATACGTATGTATGACCAACAGTCTCCATGAATGTAATGTAGTTTATTTTCATAACCATTCTTAATTATTGGGTTTAAATGTAGAAATTTGGAACTAAAATGAGATTTATTTCATTATTATTGTTTTTAATATGATTTAATAATGATTACTTTTTCTATATTCGACATACTGAAGCCATTTTAAAAATATGGACAAAAAACCCTTAAAACACTTGATGTGGACTTAACAAATTAAAATATATCATTAAAATAAAAAAATAGTAAAGTATAAGGTGCTAAAACAGAAAAGATTTTTATGAAATCAAATAATCTATATAAGTTTATTATACTAGAGTAAAAGTACATACATGGAAAGTCTGGACTCGAGGTAAGGTTTTCTCATCTCACATTTATTTCCATGAGACATATGTCATATTAACCATTTATTTTTATTATGTGCTGTATATACTCCGCATGAATATATTTTATGATTATTATTATGAAAATTATTGATATTTAAGAATCTATATGAGGTTATATCTTTAATGTAGTTTTGATCTAGAGATTACCAAAGTGGTATGGGATTTCATCTCAATTTCCCTTTATTGAGGCATATTATATTATTATGAAAATAATTACTTTTATAAGGTGAATATAATTCAATTTTAAAAATTATATCTTGAATAATACATAAATCATGGTATTTTATGTTAAAACATTAATTATTTCATCCAAGGGGTTTGGAATTGATGGTTTCTAAGTGGTGAAGGGTATCTTAACTCAATTTATTTTCCTTGGGTTATAACTCATTTTGATTGACGTTATTACGTAATGATTATGAGTTAATTTATCTCTAAATAATTTTTATGCATTTCAAATAGTTTTTTGTTTAATTAAATTTTTTAGAAATAATCACTCAATTTATTAATTCTAAATTCAATTATGTGATGTTTTTAAGGTTTATTCATCTCAAATTATCTTTCTTTGGGACATAAATTGGTAACATGAAACTATATTAATTTATGAGGTGTATATAATTACCCTTTGATATATTATATCAGGAATCTTCTTATGTTAATGATTCTTAAGGATTCATTTTATGTTATTCTTTCACGGGGCTTATGATATAAAAATTAACAAAGTGGCAAGGGTTATATGTTACAATTTCCATTATATTAGGGATTTTTTAAATTCAAGGATCATTTAGAGGAAATAATATTCTCTAAATTACATTAACCAAATATATTATCTTATCTAATGGTTATTAATTTTTTCTACATGTTTAATTTCTATTCCCTAATTATTAATTAAAGAAACTTCATGGAAGTTGATTGTAAGTGATATAAATCATAAAGCTTCTTTTAGATCAAGAATATTTCAATTCCATATCCATGTATTCTAAATTATTTTAATTTTTTTTTAAAAATAAATTATTTATGAAATATATTTTACCACATCTTTGATATTTTTTAAATGGTTTTAAAAAGGTAATTTTATTAACATTTTCCAAATGGGTCACTTATGACTCTATTTACAATGTGTTCAAAAGGAATGTTTATTTTAACATTTACAACATGAATAGATTTTTCCAAATTCATGTCTATTATTTTAATTGATGTTTTCTTTATATTATTCCATTTTTATATAAAAAAAAATTATTTCCACAATATTCTGTGAATTTTTCTTTTTTAAAAGTGATTTACATAGTAAAAATATTATTTTCCTCAAGAATTATTTTAGTTATATTTTATTGGTATTTTTATTAATCAATTTCAAAAACCAATAAAGTTACTAATGATTCATTGGGGATACTTTGTGATGATACCATAATTATTCTTTCTCTAGATGGTTACAAATTTATCAATGAGATTGTCATGGATCCCATTTCTTTTCCTGAGGTTATTATTGTTATGAAAATTACAATTACCATTTATAAGAGTTTTATGATGAAATTTATGCTCTATATACATCATTAATGTCATGGTTCTTGGAATGTTTTTGTAACATTTGAGCTGAATATATCTTATATGAGGGGTTAAGCCCCAATATAGCTCACAAGTTAGCATGATACAGCTTATACAAGGCCTTGATCCCCATTATAGCTCACAGGTGAGCTCAATAATGGTTATAAAAAGGGAATATCCCCATAATATCCCACATATGATCCTGATATAGCTTATAAGAAGGGATGAACCCTATTATAGCCTATTGGTGAGCCTGGTATAGCTTATATGAAGGGTTGAACCCCATTTTAGTTCACGAGTGAGCCTTATATAGCTTATATGAAGGGTTAAATCCCATTATAACTCATAGGTGAGCCCAATATTGGATACAAAAATGGTTGAAACCCATTATACATCACTAGTGAGCCTTATATACCTCATATAATGGGTTGAGCCCCATTATTTATCATGATATGATGAGGTTTCTCCAAAGTATCTCTTCAATGCATTTGGTAATGTTTTTTCTCTTTGGATAATTACATTGGAAGTTATTTGTATTGTTATTACAATTTTTAAAGGTTCTATAAGGGTTCTATGAAGATAATGTACCAAGACAAAAATATGTTTTCTCTATTATTTATATGGGGTTTTAATGATACCTTTGATAAATATTTACATCACATGGCTCATGATTATTGATTCTTATAGCTCATCATTAGTTAAAGATTTATTCCACGCCACATGTTTATTTCTGTGGGATTGAAATGTATGAGTACTCTTAAAGCATTATAATGAACTTTGATTATTTCATCATACCCTTATACGCTTATTATTCTCACTAGAAATAATCAATTGTTAATGGTCATTTTAATCATTTATGATCATTTGAGCTCACCCTTCTTATCTTTCCAATTCCCCAACATTTGAATAATGATGTTAAATGATTTGCGTTTAGAAAAGTTTCATATGTGAATAATTTGGTGAGAAATATTGAAGTCTTAATATGGAATTTGAAAATTAGTTATAGTGGTTATTATACTTTGTTGATGTCATGGATATTTATTATAAAATAGTTTATCCCGATTCTCCAAAATTCTAAATCTAAAAGGTCCTTGGGTATGTTTGTGATCCATTATACACTTTTTATATTATAATATTGGATGGAATAATATATATCACAATCATTAGTATCATAAAAATAATGGAAATGATTATAAACTTCTACTAATCAATCCTTTAACAGTGTGAAAAATGGCTTTATCCGTGCTAAAAAATCATTTTTGTTATTAGCACTGTTAAATGGGGGTCACATTTATCAGTGTTAAAGAAATAACTGATAAAGGAAATTTTTATCAGTGATAAGAAAAACATTTATAAAAGTATGATTTTCTCATAAATTTTGTTTAGAACTAATAAATGGGAACTTTTATCAATGATTTTTTAGCACCAATAAATGACTATTTTATCAATACTAAAAAAGAACTAATAAAAGGAAAACAATAATTTTTTAAAAAGATTTTTTTATGTCCCCCCCCCCACTTTAATAACCATTGGCGCCCACACTTTAACAACATTTGAGCTCCACCACCTCCAAATTAACAACACTTGAAACACCCACCCCCATTAACAATGTTAATCCACCCTGCAGGTACAACTGCATCCAGCAAGTTTTGAACGAGAGACCTCCCCCTCACATGCTCGTGACTTTTCCACTCCCCTATATTGTTTTTATCTATATTTAATGATATATATATATATATATTTATTAATATATATATATATATAAGTTTATATGATTATTTTTAAATACATTTATAAAATATGTTTTATGTGTGTGTGTGCATTTATAAATATATATATTTATATATATATGTGTGTATATATAAATATAATTATCCATATTTATATTTATTTATAGATATTATAAATTTATATTTATATATATACATTAGAATATATTGATAATATATATCAGTTTTTTAAAACTAACACATGTGAAAATATATTTATATATATACACACATTATATAGTTATATAAATATTATTACTTTTTTATTTAAAATCAGAAAATACATATTATTTTTTATTTAGAAATTTTTTATATATTGAGAAACATATTTTATATGAAAATATGATTATATATTTATTTATAAAATTAAATTTTTATGAGTGAATATATACAAAAAGTATATATTATTATATATTTGATTATAAACAATAATAAAATATGAAAAATGATAAATCTTTAAAACCATAATATCAATATGAATGCCAAAATAGTGAATAAATTCATTCTCCACTGAAAGAATATAATAAGAAACTCATAAAAGAGTCTGAAGTTCCATGAAATATCAAAAAATGGGGGTACCTCGACTAAAAACTCCATTTTGGAGTACTTAATGGTGTATTTTGGCCCCAAAAAACAAGACTAGGGTTTCTATAATTTTCTAGGGAATATATCATGTTGAAGAATATTATTTGACATTTGGTAGATCCCAAATGGAAATCCAGATCAATATTTATGGTTGCTTGATGTTTTAATACTTTTCAACTTATTTTAGATCATTTATTAATTTATTTTTTATTTTTCATATCATTGAATTGTTATTAAATGTTTATTAATTGTAATAATTACTATTTTTTTAATTAATATTATATTTATTTTTATCCATTTTCACTAAATATCTTATATATTAAGTGAAAATGAGTATTTATCCTAACGTAAATCAGTTTTTATAAAATATATTATATTTATATCAATATATCAATATTAATATATTATTTTTATTGATAATTTTTTTAATGAAATATACCTTTTGTCCATGCTAAGAAAATCACTGATAAAATTACCCTTTATCCGTGCTAAGAAAAATAACTGATAAAGGGGTTCCTTTTATTAGTGATAAAAAATCATTGATTACGGTGTTCCTTTATCAGTTATTTTTTCAGCCCTGATAAAAGAAACTTTTATGAGTGATATTTTGGGTGCTGATAAAGGGTGGCATTGGTTAAGCCAAGTTTTCAGTAGTGATAATTTTAGCACTAGATCTAAGAGTGTGGGTTCATGACTATTATAGTTGGTTTTAGAGTAGGGTTTGGAAAACCTTAGAGACTATGATGTTTTTATGTGAGGTTATCATGTGAGTTTTGGATTTCATCATGGTTTTACAAGTATAAAGGTAAATCATAAATTAAATGTCTTAGACACCCATTTTTATGTTTTAATTGCTAAATATTGTAGGTGATTAATGAAATTATGGAACATGTTTTTTGGTTGAGGTATACATAGCCCATAGGTTTAATGTGAAGTATTATTTGACAAAGAATACAATTACACTGATTTGTGTTATTTAATTAATCATGGGATTGATAACAGATTTAGTGGCTATACGACTAATGAAGAAATTTATTATTTTGTGGGAGCATTATATAATTAAGGTAAAGAAAAAATTATTGTTTTTTATTTGGGTAATAAATATTGAGCTATCATTTTCAATCAAATATGAATTTACTATAGATTTTTGGTGATTAATGTTGATTATAGAATTATATCTTATAGATTATATGATTAAGGCGACATTGTTTTTGGTATGAGACTTTAACATTGATTTGTGTTATTTATAGATAAACATTAAATCAAACATAGAATATTAGGTGATTGAACCCTTTTAATATTTTGGTTTCAATCATAGTTTGGAATTCTATGAATAATTTTAATTGTATTTATTTATGGAAGGATTTAGTATAAACTTTGTGTATTACTTTTGAAATTTTGAGATTATTGATATAAAGGTTTATTCATTTTGGGTAATATCTTACCTTGTGATAATTTTTTTATTTTAAATAATTTCTAAAGATATTAGGAATATCTTATAATCATTTTTTGGATTATATGATCCATTATAACACAATTATTGTTTTACAATCTTGAAAACTCAATATTTGGGTCAAACGATGAGATTGTGTTAGAAATTGATTAAAAATGATATTTTACTCATTATATAACGATATTTACTTATTTTTTCAGGTTTATGGTAAATTATTTCTTAAAATCTTGGAAAAAGATATTAAAAATGGTATTGATATCTTATTTCCTTCATTTCGGATGATATAATTATTATTTTAACACCTCATTGGTTTATGGTTTTATGGTAGTTATCTTTCTCGTGATCATGTAATTTATTATGATCAATTATCTCTGTCACTCTGCCTAATTATGTTGGAATTAAAATATTCTATCTATCTATATTTTCTCTTCCCACTAATGTTTTCCAACTTGGAAACATAGTTATGTGTTATTCCCAGTGAGCTTTATGTTTTATTTTCCCTTTTATTTTGAGGAAGTCTCATTAACCCTTTTTATGACATGGGGTCTTGAGAATGATATTTTAAAATTTAAAAAATATAATTTTTGAGATCATATTAAAATTTCTAGGACATAATTTATTAAATTAGGGGACAATATAATAACTAGAGATTAAAAAATGAGTATTATGTTTGATAGCTTATATGTCAAGCAACATCGAGCTTAAACAACCTGTGAAATATATGCTCATTATAACCTGGTAGATAAATTGGTTGGTATGAATATGATTAAATAATTTATGATATATATATTTATATATTTCCTAATAAATTTAAATTTATTGATAAATAGTTAGTAAATAATCACTCACTTTTTAGTAAATACATTTTATTCCTAAAAAATATGTTTTATTCAAAAATGATTTTCATTTCATTTTTTGAGAAAATATTATGATTTATTTAATCAAATTTTAGGAAATTTTTCTTATAAAATGAAATTATTTTTTAAAATAATTATAACAAAATTATCTTATGGTGATTTTTTGTGATTATCAAAAAAATATAGATTTTTCAGTGGAAAGTTGAATATACTATTTTTTGAAACTATAATTTATTCTTAATAAATTATGTAATATAAATGTTTAATTATGATTTTAATTTTATTATATGTAAAATAATTTCTATATAGTTATATTTAATACAATTAGTTTCATTTTAAACATATTTATACTGTGTTTTAGTATGTGTATATTTTTGGACATAAAAATAAATTTTTATAAAAACTGTTTTAAAGAGTATAACGATTCCCATTTTTAATTATCTATAATAACACATATTGAGGAGTGATTTCAATTATTTTTATATATTATAAATATAAATATTAAATTTAATTAAGATAATAATTATTACTAGTGATATATTCAACATTATATTGCCTTAATATTGAAAAAAATAACTAAAAAAAGTTTTTCCACATGTTTGCTAGTTTAATTTTAAATTATATTTTATAAATACAATGAATTAAATTTTGTAAAATTAATTCCATATTTTTAATAATAATAATTTATAATAAATAATTAGGCTAACTTATTTTTAGGGCATAATTAATAGTGAAAATAGTAAAACTCGTTTGCTGTGGTTAATGTGAAAATGTGTTTAGAATGGGTTAAACATAAAAATAAGGTTTAAAATTACTAAATAATAGTCTAAATTATTTTTATAGTCATATTTAGATACTATATCATCTTAGTCTTTATAAGTTTCCATTTTGGATCCCTTTGGAATGTGTAAAATCTGTGTATAACTTTTTTCTTTTAAAAATTTCTATGTGTGTCCTCCCCACTTATAAAAGGATACCCCATCTCCAACCATATTCAGACCTAAAAAAGCCTTATTTTCATCCCTTCATTTCCTAAATACATTCCATACTTACCTCCACACATCCTAAAGTCCATTGTGTGATTAGAAAACCAATCTATGAAGGCTTTAGGTATGATCCTAATGAGGTGGTTTGAAGAATAGATATTATTTTTAACTGAGCATTTTTGTGTTCTTTCTTCTTATAACTCCTTGAAATATTTTTCAATAATTAAAATTTAATAACCTAATTTTATCACATATTCTAATATGCTATTATCTTAATGGTATAATCTTCATCCATCTACTGTTTCATCAAATGGGGAATGAAACCATTATTCGTGTGTATGGTGGACTACCACCTGACGCTCCGATGTAATTAATTTTCCATCATCACCTCTCACGAATATTCACGATGATGGATTTAAGTCCTTAATTTTATATTAATTATATGTTAATATTTATTTAAAATTAACATAAAATATAATTTTTTACCCTTACATCTATTGAAAACTGAAAATGACGTTCGTGTGTACGTCAAACTACCTCGTCACAAAGTGATGTGATTCATTTTCTTATTGATCCATAAAATAGGATGGTATATGTAATTTTAAGTAAATAAATAATATTATATTTATGTTATAATTATAATTATTGAAATCTATAATAATACTTTCCCATTTTCCATAATATTCATTTAAAAATAGAGATGGTACCCATGAGTATGCATGACATACCATTTCCATGATTGTAACATAGTTCATTTTCTACAACACTGTTTCATGTTTGGTTATAAAAGTATAATTGATTTATAAAAATGGAAATTATATTATTATTATTATTATTATTTATATTATGGAACAATTACTCCTCTAAGAATGGTCAATATAATGAAGCTATTTTGAAAATATGGACCGAACGTCCTCAAACACCCGACATAGAATTACCTGATATTTTTTTAAATATTTCATTAAGATAAATAAAAAAAATTAATAATTATAATTTATATAAAAATTAAAATTATCTTAATAAATAAAATAATTTATATAATCTTATTACAAATTTTTTAAAGGATATAAATGGAAATATTTGGACTCGAGGTAAGGGTTTCTCGACTCACTTTTATTTATGTGAGACATATTCCATGTTAACAACTAATTTTAATAGTGGGGTGTATATATTGACTATGAATTAATTTTGTGATTCATTTCATGAAAATTATTTTTATTTATTAATCCATATTAGTTTCTATCATTCATGAAGTTTTCATTGATAGATTACCAAAGCGGTGAGGGATTTGGTCTCAATTTTCCTCCATTGAATAATATTTTAAAGTTATTATCCTAATTTCTTTTATCTAGTATATATAATTAATTCTTAAAAATTATATAATGAATATTTAATAATTCATGTTATTTTAATTTATATCATTAATGATTTCATCCAGGGTGGTGTGACTTTAATGTTAGCAAGTGGTAAAGGGTTTCTTAACTCAATTTCATATCATTGGGTTATAAATCTTTTTCATTGAAATTAATATGACATGATTATGTGGGAATTTATATCTAAGTTTTTTATTATATATTTAAATTGATTTTGTATGAGATTAAACTTTTTAGACATATTTTATCAATTGGTTAATTGTAAATACAATGATATGATCTTTACAAGGGCTATTCGTCTCAAATTATCTTTCTTTAGGACATACATTTATGATATGGAAAAATATTATTTTATGAGTGGTATATAATAACCATTTGACTTTTTCATATATATTTTTTTATCTCTAATATCCTTACATACTTGATACTTAAATTTTCCTATAAATTTATTCATTCATGTGGATTAATATTTAAAAATTAATAATGTTGCAAAAGTTGTTTGATATAATCTTTTTTTTATTTAGGATTGTTTATATTCAAGGTTCTTTTTGAGAAAATAACATGAAGTTATTTTCTTGAACCAAATAGATTTTATTATATTTAGGTTTTTAATTTTGTGTCCATATTTAATTTGTATTTCAATCATTATTTATTAAAGAAACATAAATGAAGTTTATTGCAAGTGGTTTCGATCTAGTACCCTAGTTTAAATTGAGAATCTTTCTTTTCCATAACCATGTTTTCTAAAAACTTTTAAAAAAATTTCTTATATAAACATAAGTTATTTCATAAATCTATTTTACATGATAATTAAACTTATTTTTAAATTTTTGAAAATGGAAATTGGTGAACATGTTCCAAATGGGTCTCTTTTGACACCCTTCACAAAATGTATCAAAATAATGTTTATTTTGAAATCTACAATATGCACAACATTTCTAACCACCATATCCATTATATTCTTTGATTTTCCCTTTATATGTTTCAATGGTTATTTTCAATGATTTTTATTTCAAAATATGATGATTTTTTTTCTTTCATAGTTATTTTCAATGTGAAATGATTATATTCCTCAAGAATTTTCTTAATGATCTTTTAATGATATTTCCATTTGTAAAAATCAACAACTATTGATGTTAATTTTTCTCCATTGGGAGTATTTTTTAATGATACCATCCTCATTATTTATCTAGGAAAATTATGATTGTTTCATTGGTATTTTCCTAGAACCCATTTCTTTTAAAAAGGTTAATGAATTTATGAAATGAATGATGATTTTTTTTGATCATTATGATGAAATTAAATCTCCATGTACTTTATTGATTTCATAGTCTGTGTAAAGAATTCAAATTAAGTGGACCTGATAAATATTAAAAGAAGGGTTTATCCCCATTATCACTCATGGGTAAGCTAGATTCAACATATATGATGTGTGGATCCCCATTATAACTCATGGGTTAGCTCGATACATCTTATACCAAGGGTTGATCCCCACAATATCTTAGGGGTTATATGAAGGGATGAACCCCATTATATCTAAAGGATGATATCGATATATCTTATATGAAGGGTTGTTCCATATAATAATTCATGGGTGAGATTGATACAACTTATCCAAAGTGTTGGGCCCCATTATAGCTCATGAGTGAGTCTGATATATCATATAGAAATGGTTGAGACCCATTATAGCTCACATGTGAGTGTGATACAATATATAGAATAGGTTGATCCCAATTATATCTCATGATATGATGGATGACCCTTATTATAGCTCTGTAATACCTTTGGTAATGATTATGTTCTCTATATAATTCTACTATAAATAGACAATATGGTTATTCCAATTTGAGTGTGTTCTATGATGATAATGTTATAAGATACGAACACATTTTCTATATGTTAACTATTGGTTTATAATGATTTCTTTGATCAATATGGACTTCACATATATCATGATTATTTTTTCCTATGACTCCTGCCTTTGTTAAAGATTTATTCCATGCCACATGTTTATTGATATAGTTTTGATGGGTATGTGTTCTCTTATATTTTCATTATAGACTTTGAATATGTCATCATACCCTTATAATCATGTTATTCTCACAGATTAAATTAAAATTTTAATGATTCTGTTTACCACTAATGAGAATTTGAGATCACCCTTCTTATATATCATATCCTTCAGGTTGTAAATAATTATGTTTAATAAGTTTTTTTCTATAAATATTTCATATGTGAATGAATTTTGGGGGAGAAGAGGAAGATATAATATAGAATATGAGAAGATGGGTATAATAGGAATGATACTGTCTAGAATTCATGGATATTTATTATGTAATATTTTTTTCTAATTCTATAAAAATATAAACCTAAAAGTCCCTTAGGTATGTATGTGTTCTAATATATCATTTTGATGTTGTATGGTTCGGATGAAAAAAGTAGGGTCTCAATGATAGGTATCATGCCAAAAAGGTAATGATTATGTTTTTAGCATCAGATCTGGTAGTGCATATTGAAGGATGTTATAACTTCTTTCAATTTTTGTTGATTATCAATTTATCTTAAAATCAACTATTCTAGGAGATCCCTAGTTTCATTAAATTATAGATAATATATCCTTTGCTTCATTCTATTGAGTGATCTATTTATCATATGTATCCTTTTTTCCTTTTATTTATCTTCCTTTCTATTTGGTTTTTCCACCTTCAAAGTGTTTTCCCATTAATATTATGATTATATGGTAAATAGTTAATTTATCCAAGGGAGGATGTTTGTCATGGATTGGTAGGTAGTTTTTACTTCATTGTAGAAGAAAACTGTTACAAATAAATTTAAGGGGAAGTTTTCTATTTGAACTACCAATCCTTCCCCTTATCAACCTGAGATATTTTATGCTTTAATTTCCACCATCAAATTCAAGAAATAAACAGAGAAAAATAAATCTATAAACAAAATTGAGGCTATGGGTTTTATTTTTATAATGTAATACTTTCCAAAATTACATGTAATTCCTCCCTATGGAAAATTTCAATGAAGATACACCCTAAATAATTACCTTTTAAATTTTTATTAAACAATATCATAAGGTAAAATATGGTTATATCATATAATTGGGAATAGACATATTTCATGAAGGGGCATGTGGATAGTGCACAATTATTTCTTATATATGTTATATTATGACTCATGAAATCATAATATTTTTTCAAGATGATAAAACCTGAATAAATATTCATTCCAATAATGTAATAAAAAATATATTGAATTTTCCACTTTAAATATAATATATTTTAGTGGTCATAAAATATATAAATTTTTTAATGTATAATCATTATGAAAACAATTATGAAATATTCATGTTATGAGGGGTGCGTCCCTGAATACTTTATATATAACATATACTGGAATAATGGAATTCGACACTTGGTGTTCGATTCACAAAAACACAAAATCACAAAAATAAAAAAAATGAAAAAAATGAAAAAACACAAAAAAAACTCATTTTTTCCTCACCATTAATAAATAATATTTTCAATATCTTGTTTAATGTAAATATTCCCCACATGTTGGGATATGTTTTCCACCAATTGATACTCTATGAGGTATGAGTTCTTTGGCTATTTCTTTGTGATCTTCAATAATAATTATTATGAAAAATATGAATTTTAATGTTAATATATTTAATCCATATCTTCATTTATTATTTATTTATTTTTACTTAAAACATATGAATAATATTCATGTATTTAGGTTCTACTTGCTTCCAATAACTTGGAAAATTGTTATTAAACCTTTATTACTCCAACAATATTACCATGGTCGATACATTATAATTTTTATTGAAAATTATAATTTAAATAATGAATATACATGTTATATTTTTTAAATGATATATCATAATCAATGATAAAGCATGTATTGATCTATTCAGTTAGTTTTCCATTGATCAATTATTTAAAAAATATGATATACGATATTATGAATTATAATTTATTGACATTTTATATTTTGGCATGTTTAAATCTATAATATAGTTATAATCCTTTGTTTTTCATCACTTCATAGTGAACGATATAGAATATCCTAGTGTTTGATATTGGGGTTTACAATATGTCATAGTTTATTAAAATAGAGCACCATGTTATAGAGATAAAAAGACTCAATAATAAATAGTGATATCAATTTTCCATATTTTTATACTATTGTGTTATGTATTTAATAACAAACAAATCAAATTAAGTATTGTTAAATTTATATATATTCATTTAATAAATAAACATGTAATTTATATAATGTTTACAAATTATTGATTTTTGGTGATTTATTTAATTTAAAAATGTTTATAATTTTATTATTAATTATTAAATATTTATAAATAATTATTAAACATTTATGAAACATTTTTAAAAATAATTACTTTAAAATTAAATGATAATATTAAAATTTTTCATTTATAATGTCTGAAATTATAATTTTATTATAAAAGTTTGATATTAAAATTAAATTTTAACCCATATAGTGTTTATAAATTATAAAATTTTTCTTCATATAAATGATTTTTTCATTTATTAAATGATCATAAATATTAAAATAAAAATTTAAAAGTAAAATCCCTTATTTATAAGTTTATTTGATGTAATACAAAATTAATTTTGATGGATTTGATTATGGTTTTGTTAAAAAGAAATATTGAACATGTAAATAATGTAAAATGTTAATGTAAAATATGGAATTGTCAAATAGAATAAAAAGATTATATTTCTATAAATATATTATATTTTTTAAATATGAAAGAATTCACATTGAATACCTTTTCCAATGAGTATATGAATGTGTTAATATTGAAAACAATATGAAATGTTCATGTCTATGTATTTTATGAATATCTATATTGATTGTATAATTATGATTTCCTTATCATTGTTTATTTTGGAAATGTTGAAAAATGTATATCACATTTTGAAATTTATAATTTATATTTTTCTTCATTTAACACATGAATATAATTTTTTTAATGATTTATCATAAATTAGTTGAAATATTTCTTAAAATTATTATTCCATTCATAGAAGGAGTTACATGTTAGATATCATACATGATTTATTTACATTCATCCATGATTATGATTTGTTTTATGTGATGAACTCGATAATAATTATTTGTAATGATTTAAATGCATTGGGTGCTCAAATATTTTTTGAATTAATTTATCACTTGAGTATCAATCTATGAATTTTCTAACTTTTGGATAGACCTCTCACTAATCAATAACCATTAGACCGATCTAGAAATGTTGACATTGACTATATATCACACAATAGTTGTCATTTGGAGGTTTTTTATTTTTTTTGATTTCAATACTTTGCATAAAAAGGTCTTAAATACTTTATTAATTTTATACATTGTGACATTAATATTTTTAGTTAGTTTTTATATTTAGGTAAGAAACATTAATCATGAGTTTTATAAGGTGTTATTCATTGATATGTTTTGAAAAAAAAATAATTTGGTTGAAATAATAGGATACAAAATCTAAATCCCGAGAGGAATATATACGTGAGGAGAGTAAATGATATAGTATTATAAAATGCTTAAAACCCCACAAAATAGTACGTTCTAGATTGTTTCAAAAATAAACATTTTTTAAAACCTCTATTACACAAATGGGTAGGTTTATACCATATATGGGTGCCTAATGATTTTCCTTATATCACCAAAGATTCAATTATATTAATTAAAAATTATATTTTTATTAAATTATAATACAAAAATAAATTTACGGTTTTATGGAACAAAAATTCTAAATTGATTGGATGAATATCGATTTTAGACATACCAGAGAAAAATAATCATAAATTACTTTTTGAAATATTCTCATAGAAATAAATATTTATGAATAATTGAAAATGTATCCTTTAAATAATACTAATTTTATTTATAATAATATGTAATAATTTTCAGAATGAACCATTTTTTACTATCAATTTGATATAAATAAGGAAAATATCATTTAGAGGTTATAAAAGATATTTTTCAGAAAAAATGATTTAAAAAAATGCATAATGACTTTACATTTTAATTATTTAAAATAATATTCAATAACGGATGATTTAAATAAACTGTAAATATTATATATATTTCTATTGGAAATTAAATCCATATAATGATGATTACTACCTATATAGTTATTTCCGGATAATCTAATGCTTTACAATGCATTTGTTGAAAAACATTTTTTCAACATGTGTTATTAATTTATTTTTAAAATAAATTCTGAAAATTCTATGAATTGAATTTTATAAAATATTTTAAAAATTTGGAATCATCATAATTAATTTTAAGTTTTCAGTTTAACTTATTTTTTTATAATGAATAATATTTATTTTAATTCTATGGTTAAGGTCTAAACTGGATTACCATGGGGTTTATATAGAATGATATGGGTTAAAATAAATTAAAAACATGATGAAAACCCATTGGTTGGTTTCATTAATACCTTATACTTATCAAATTAAAATAAGACCCAATTTGGAGTCATTTTTCAAAGAAATTTACTTGGCATTATTTTAAAAAGTACAAAAATTACAAGTGTTCAACTCACCTTAGTTTTAAAAGGGAACATTCTCCCCTAACTTATTCACCCTTATTATTCATTTAAATCAACCAAACGATGAATACATATATCCCAAAAATCCTTATATATGTTTAAGGCATTCATTTTCTTCCAAAATACCTACTATATGGTTCTTAATTAGAGATCCAAAGGATGTTTTTGGAAGCGTGTGTAATTATCTTCACCAAGGTATATCTTTTTTAATTCTTATTTTAAATCAGAAATTAAGAATTACTTACTCAATTATAATAAAAATAGTATAGACCATATACTTATATGTCATTATGATAATTTTATAATATTTATACATCTCCTTCTTCATCAAATAGGGAACAAAACCATCACTCGTATGTAAAACAGACTACCACCTCACAAACTGATGTAATTTCTTTCCATCATCGAATCACATGGATGATAATAATAATGGAATGAATGAGTATATATGATAATTATGACATAATATTTATTCAATAAAACTAATATAACATCAAATTCTTTTTCCTTTCACCCATTAATGAAATGATAGCGTCACGCATGTGTACGTATGACCTACTATCCCCACGAAGTGATGTGATTCATTTTCCTTGTAAAATTTTAAAAAATAATTCCAAAAATCTATCTAATGAATAAATATGATATTTATAAAATTAATAAAATTATATATATTATGGAACGATATCCTATTCAAAAGAAATGGAACATTCATGACAAAACATGCTTGAGAAAATGAACAAGTCAACCACTAAAACAATGGTAATAATAAAATATTATTATAAAAATAGTGATAAGATGTTATAAGAGGAGCATATATAACCTCATAAATATATATATGGCTATGGTATAAATTAATGACATATTTGAAATCATTATATAGGAGGTTAACTCTAGGAAGCGTGAGGTAAGTCATTTTGTCTTTATTTACACTCCATTGAGAAAAATTACGTATTATGAACCTATTTTGTAACAACTATGATTATTATATAAATTACATAGAATATTTTATGCATTATTTTTGGGTCTATGTGTTAATACCACATGAGAATATTTCTCTCGATGAGACCAAAATTAATTTGTTAAATGTATTAAATATATTAAATATCACGTATGAAATTTTTTCGTCAAATATAATAATAAATATTAAACAGAGGCTTGAGTTGGAATTATTAGTCCATAATTGGGTTTAAAGAATTGGTTTTACCACATGTGCTACTTAACCTTGGAGCGCATTGGCTATTCTGGTTGAGCGCAGTTGCAGGTGGCTTATTAAATGAATAAAATAAATTATTTATATTATTTTATTTTTCACCATGACCAAGAAATGTATATTAAATAATTGTAATAAAAAATTTATATATTTTTTTTAATAACTTTGAAAATTGATAGTTGGAAATGGAAGATATCTTGGAAGATAACTCCATAACATATTATGGATTATCGATCGCTGTGCAACGAGATTTGAGGATATCACCAATGACACTGCAACATCCTGTTAATGTTTTATGGTGTTCTTAAACCCCTCATTTGAACTAGATTTGGTTGTGTTTCATTTCAGGTTGTTTTGGGAGAAAATTTTGTAATTTTTATTTTTATTGCGATGTTCATGGTTGGTGTACAGTTTTCCCAAAATGTGTTCCCTCTCAGTGGAAACCATGCAACCCCAAACAAAAGGGGTCGGCACATCTAGCACAGAATTTGAGAAAATATTCACCCACCTAGGAGAAATTGTGAAACTATATTAGTAGGGGTTCATGGTTAGGGCATATAGTTTGGTTAACCATGAAACCCTATATATATAACCTTGTATACATGAAATTTTAATCCTACTATTATTTTGTAAAATCCCGAAACCCTTTTTTTTATGTTCATGAAGGGCCTGTATAACCCGTTTTCAATTTATTCTTCCTTGGAGGATCCCACAAGGTGGTTATGGATCCTGCACACCCTTTGAGAAGTGGATCCATGATTTTTAAACGATGTTCTATCTCATCCTAGTTTGATTCCTCTTCCCATTCTCTTTCTCCTACTATATTCTATTTCTACCCTAGGGTTTTATAGATCTATGTGTTGTTGAATGATCTAATCCCATATGTCTCATATTTTGAATATAGGTTTTATTATAGAATCATCATTTCTAAAGTTCATTATTATAGTTTCCCACTTATGGATTTGTGTTCTGAGATCTCGTAATTCTATGGTTGGCGGTTCTGTTATGATTGCTAATTTTGATTAGCCCAAAATTACTTGATTTATGTTCAATTGATTGATTTAAATTCAGTTGATTTATTTCAATTAAATTGATTTCAATTAATTTATTAAAAAAATAATTCTATTGGAACATGTATTTGGATTGGTTTTTTCAAAATATTGAGGAAAACTCCAATTCAATTAAATTGCGCTGTTTTTGTGAAATTGATGGAAATTTTTGAAATTTAAATTATTCAATATAAATTGTGAAATTTAGGTGAGGAAATTAATTTCAAGGTTGTCTTTAATAAAAATGTCTTAAATTTTTTTGATAGAAGCCGATTTTTTTTCCTAGAAAATGAATGTTTTGATTAAAAACCAGCTTTTTTTAAATGGAAATTTGAATATTGAAATGGTGAATGAGTTGAATTGTATTTAGAATAGTTTTTAAATAAATTTCCCATTATTCATTTTTTAGAGAACATGAAATCCTAGGTAGTTAGTTATTAATTAGGGAGAAACACGCTAGGATGAGAATTCTCTAGCATCGGATTGATTTTTTACAACTATAACATAAAATGTTTGGAAAATTTTATTACTCATTAGGATGTCAATGAGTTGTTATTTAATAGAGTTGAGGAATGTGTGTACACATTTCTGTTATCATTATATAAGTCTGTGAGGATCCCATAACCTAGAACTATTGTACGTCTTAGTAGATGACCATGTTTATCATTGTTTATATTTGACATATATTCCATATATTGGACTATTTTACACATGCATTTTGAATTTAAATAAATTATTTTTTAAAAAATGTTTATTTAATCCATTGTTTAGAAATGTTTCCATCATTTGAAATGTAAAGCATGATTTGTTTTTAACATTCTATTAAAATTCCAATACTATTTATTTAAAATTCAATATTTATTTGGTTAATTAATTTTGGGTAAATTATTATGGAATAATTGGTGACATAATACTAAGATTTTATCTCACACCATACCTATACCTTCATGTGTTTGTAGATTATGTTCTTCCAGGTTCGAGAAAGGGTAAAGCACAACAGATTGGTTGTCCTAGCTGTCGATCCTTGAGCATGGAGAGTTGTGTCCACTAGGAATTGGGTTTATATACTTTATAACTAGTACTTGTGGTGGTACTTTGTGCTTTCATACCAATTTTACTTCTAGTACACTTCTCCATGTGGAGTTTTTCTTATATTGATAATGACTTGTTTGTCTTTCTTCCATTGTGTCTATGGAAAATTCATTACCAATATCATATTGTATGATTCCAGGTGATAGGTTCCAAACTATGGGGATTGGGAACACCCATCCATCTATGTCAGGGCTAGATCAATTTTTAGTTTACCTGGATATACAGGCTAGTTCATGACAAATTGGTATCAAAGGTGTAGGTTTTGAATCTTACATTGATGTCAATATGAAGTTTTGTAATCTTTTCAGGACTTATGAGGGATTTGTGATTGAGTTCTTGACCATCTCTCACTATAACGAGCCTTAAGTCACCGACAGTGGTTTAGTAAAGAAATATTGTGGATTATTTATATTCATTTACCATTTTTTATTTGGATAGTTTTAAATACAGGTCTTATGTTCTTATCTGATGTGATTAATTTATGTTGTTTATCTGTTTGAGTGTAAATATGAAGTCTTCAATGTTTTCTACTGATTTTTTGTATACTCATGCCTCTAAGATGTCATGAAAATCATTTTCTAGACGAAGATGCTACTAAACCATAGTGAGAAAATCTTCTTGTGGATACCAGTTCGGTTGAGGTGATTGTGTGTACTGTCCAAGCTCTGGGAAAGGCACCACAACTTGTTCTCATTTAGGATCCATATGTAGAACCTTAATGGGATGTTCTCAGAAATAATTACTAGGAGTTCCTTTTCTAGAATCCACTAGATTTTTTTGTGTCAAATAATCCTTAAGAGTATGAGAAATGGTTGAGAAGTATTGATAATTTGTTTGAGTTCTTGGGGAACATGATGAAATAAAGGTGTAGTATGCCATCTTTATAATGGAGAGACCTAGCTGGAGATTGTGGGACATGATATTGATTGTAAAGAAGCATGATATATTAGAGTGGAAAGACTTCAAATATATTTTCACTGACTAGTTATATATGGAGTCTTTGGTTTTGGCCAATTTTATCAAATTTTTGAAACTCGTGAAGGATGATAAGACCGTGTCAGAATATGAAAATTGATTTCCTGAGCTGGTGGAGTTTTCACATGATATTGTATCAAAAGGGAAGGATGAATAATTGATGGTTAAATTTTGGAATTTTGTATGATAATCATTATCAAGATTTCTTACTGAAGATTCCCTCTTATGCATATGTGTTGGATAAAGAGTTGATCTTTGAAATATACACGGATAGAAAGTTAGGGTTGATGGGAGATTCTTTCTCTCCTAGTGGTAGTGTGAATTCCTATAATTTAAAGAGGAATCATGGTTATAGTTTTAATAGATCCCAAAATTAGGGTTTTTATAGGCCTCCTTCAGTGTTTTAAAGAGGCCCTTTGATTTTATACCAGCGTGGAAAGCCTGGGTATTTTAAATGATTTTCACTAAGGGACCCAAGATATGTGTTTTATGTGAATGATTATGTAACTTTCATAAGTTATTCCACGTTTACTCCACTAATTTTAGTGGGAAAATATCATCAGCGCCTACCAAAACTACAGTTAAATAATATTATTTACAAAAAACGGGTTTTAGACACATGAATATGGAATGAAGCTTGTTCACACAATGTAAGAGTCTTCAAACGAAACATATATAGGTCCAATGACCGTGAGAGATGCTATCACTATATATTCATCATTAACGACTACTTCATTTGATACTGATGCATCTCATTTATTTATTTTAACCCATATTTTTGATCTTCTTAATTTTTTTATAGATCTTTTATCTTATGTTATGGATATTACTATACCCCTTGGAAGGAAGAGACAACAAGGTCTCTATAGTCCTTTTTGTGTTTTTTCATTGTCCGACATCAAGATTTCCTGGGGTTTTTTGGTTCTCAACCTGAATCCTCTTGATGTGAGATTTGGGAGGGATTTGATCATTTCTAATAAATCTTATATTGATTATAATATTTTTAGGGTCTCCTTTACTACACCCGATAGTGTATGTAATATCATTCAAGGAGAATGAGACCCAATATTGGGTAAATCCATACCCTATTATCTATATATGGGGAATGTAATATATGTGTTTTATTTTAATATGGTGTGGGAATCATTGTGTAGTGATCTCTCTCCAGTGGTCGTTGAGTTTACGAACATTTTCCCTTCAAACTTAATTGGTGTTCTGCCAGTAAGGGAGGTAGAATTTTCTATCAATTTAGTTGTTGGTACTCAACCAGTGTCTATTCCTTCTTATAATATGGTGCTAGCAGAAATGAAGTAGTTAAAGACTCAATTAAATTATCTTTAAGACCAAGGATTTATACACTTGAGTGTGTCACCTTAGGTGACACCAGTTCTCTTCACTAAGAAAACTTATTGTACACTTCGCATATGATTATTGAAAATAAAATTGAGTTACGTTAAATAAAAAAATATTATTCTAGATTGACGATTTGTTTGACAATTTGAAAGGGTAAAAGTTGATCCTGAAGATTTATGATCAATCTGGAGACCATTGATTGAGAATAAAATAATATTACATTAATAAAACCGTCTTTCGGAGTAGGTATTACCATTATGAGTACCTTGTAATTCCCTTTGTTTTAACTAATCCTCCTAAAATCATTATGGATCAAATGAACATGATTTTCCATGAGTTACTTAATTCATTCCGGGTTGTAATTGTGGATAAAACAATAGTTTACTCTATGTTTGAGGAGGATCATCTACATCATCTGAGAGCATTTATTCAATTGATGATAAATCACCGTCAATATTCTAACCTTTCAAAATGTGATTTATAGATTCATGAAGTGATTTTCTTGGGACACGTGGCATCAGGACATAATATTTCAATTGATATTGAAAAGTTGGAAGATATTACAACATGGGAACATCATCAATTTTTTTCTATTTTTAGAGCTTATTGGGTTTGGTTGGGTATTATCACTAGTTTATTACACACTTTTTGAAGCTAGATTATCATATGTCTAATATTACACATAAGGGAGTGAATTTTACTTATGGTGAAAGATGTTAGAATTCATTCTTTGAGTTGAAATTTGATTTGACTACTATTTTAGTGTTAACTCTTCTTGAGGCAGGGCATGGCAATGTGGTATTCTTTAATTCATCAAGTTCATGTTTGGTCTGCATTCTTAGGCATTGTGATCATATCATTGCTTATAGCACTCATCAGCATAGGCCACATGAGAAGAATTATCTGACCCACGAAGATGAACATGAAGCTTTGATGAAGACGCCTAAATGTTGGAGACATTACCTTTTTGGTGAAAGGTTTACCATATATTCAAACTATAAGCGATTGAGTTATATATTATCAAAAAAATATTTTAATCTCTTCTAGAGGAATTGGGAAGAGTATCTGCAATATTTCAACTTTGACATTGCCTATACCCTATGGAAGAGTAATGTCATTGCATATTATTTGAGTAGGATACTTTTGACCCAGGAAATGATAGAATCATCAGAAGAGTTTAACTTGATGTATCTTTTTACACAGTTTCATATTGGTGTCCATAAAATAAGGGAGGAGGTTTCCAAGGATAATGTTCGACTGAAATATGCTCTTCTCTAAATAATTCTTCAGGAAAATTACCTTAATAGTGAATTTTGTAGCATTAGGTACCTCTTTATGGTGGGGATACTGTACCTAACTAGTAAATCTTCACCAAGGAAATTCTATGCTCTCATAATTGTTTTGTTGAACCATTATCTATAAGGAAAATTGTGATGGGGGATTTCCCTAACTCCCAGTGGGTAGTGCACCCAGAAACCATGAAGATGTTCCATGACATGTGGAGTTTATTCTGAAGGCCAAGTATGAGATGTGGCATTAATGATTTTTTTCTCTCATTGTAAAACATTCTAATAGGTCATGTCCAAGAACCAGAAACCTTTGAATTTTATTCAGCCACTTCTAGTGCCAATTTGAAAGTGGGATGAGATCTCGATGGAATTTTTGGTTTGGATTATGAATACCCATAGGATAAATAATATAATATGGGTTGTTATTGATAGGTTTACCAAATCAGATCAATTTATATCCATTTGTGATACAACCACATTTGAGATGTTGGGAAATCACTATGTGAAATATATTTTCCATTTTCATGGTGTTCCATCTGCTATAGTCTTCAATAGAGATCCTTGGTTCACTTATCACTTTTAAATATGCCTTTAAGAGGATTTGGATCTCATATTCATTTGAGTATGAAATATTATCTGCAATTTGATGGAAAAACAAAAAAAGCTATATAGATTCTTGAGGATATGCTTTGCACTTTTGTCTATGACATTGATGGGGCTTGGGATGATCACTTAGGGATATTCAAGTTTTCTTATAATAATAGTTACCAGTCTGTGATCAGAATGGATCCTTTTGTGGCCTTCTTTCAAATATACATTGTGTTAGTCGGAGGTTGGAAAAATTTACTTGGTTGGAACAAAAATGGTTTAAGAGATGAAAAAAAAGATTCAGATGATTTATCAGAAAATGTTGATGACAAAGAGCTGATATAAATATTATTATGATCATTGTTGTAGATTGTTCGAATTTTTAGTTGGTAATCAAGTGTTCCTGAAAGTATCACCTCTGTTGGTTCATTTATAATTTGGGAGGAAATAGAAGCTTGCTACTTGTTTTTTGGGACCTTTTGAGGTTATTGATCATGTTGGGAAAGTGTCGTACTATTTATAACTTCCTACGTAGATGACATTGATACACAACACATTCGATGTATCTCAGCTACAGACGTATCTTTATGATTCATCTAATGATCTGAGATGGAGTGATCACGATATCAAGCTAGATTTATCCATGAATGAACATCTAGTTTAGATAGTTGATTATGAAAGCAAGGTACCTCATTGAAAAATTATACCTTTGGGTGAGTGCTATGACAGTAGGGTTCTGATTCTCAAGAGATGTGCGAGAGGGAGGAACTCAAGAGAAAGCAGTGACCTAAATTTTTTAACATGGAGGATTCTTAGTAAGATTTTTTGGGACACAAATATTATATGGTGGGGAGGTTGTGACATCCTGTTAATATTTTTAGGTATTTCAAAACCCATCCTCTGATAAAGCTTTGGTTTAATTTCATTTGTGTATTTTTTTTTTGAAATTTTGAATGTTTCGTGGTAGCGCTATATTGGCAAAAGCTTTTTCTAAATTGTGTGTCCTCTAAGTAAAAAATATGGAAACCTAAAAAGTTGGACATTGCACAGCTAGAACAAGATGTGATAAATTTTACAACCCTAGGAAAAACCACGAAACTCTATTAATAAGGGTGCACGGTTAGGGCGCACAATTTTTCTAACCAAGGGGCCCTTCCCAACTAACCGTGTGTATGAGAATTTTTATTATGAAATTTATTTTCTAAAATCCCAAAACCCTTTTTTAAGGTTCTCGACATTCTTCTATGATGCCATTTCATTTTATTCTTCCCTAGAGGCTCCAGAGAGGTGACTTTTCCCCTCTATATCCTTCCAAAAGTAGATTAATGCAAAGAGAACAACAATCGATCTATTCTAAGTTATTTTCCTCTTCATGTTCTTTTTTTCACACTCTATCCTCTTTACTCCCTAGGAGTTCATAGATCTTCATGTTGTTAGAGGATCTAATCACCTATGTTTTTGATGTTGAATATATGGTTGGTTCTCAGATCCTCATTTATGATGTTCTTCATTAGAGATTCCAACATAGGGATTTGTGTTTTGAGGTCCATTGAAACTGAGTTAGGTGGTTCTGTTATGATGGACAATTTTGAATAACCCTAAATAGATTGATTTAAATTCAATCGATTGATTTAAATTAAATTTATTGATTTCAATTAAATTACATTAAATTTATTTATTAAAAACCCAATACCCTTGGATTTGGGATTTGTAATTGTTTTGATATGAAATTGGGAAAACCCCAAATTCCAATGAATTACGGCGTGTTTGTGAAATTAATGGAAATTTTTGTGATTTAAATTGTTGAATTTAAATTATGATATTTATTTGATGAAATTTATTCCAATGTTGTGTTTGTGAAAAATGGATTAAATCATTTTGATAGAGACCCATTGGTTTTATCCTGGAAAAAGTCATGTTTTGATTAAAAATAAAAATTGGTTTTTAAATCGAAATTTGCATATTGAAATGGTGAACGAGTTTATTTTATTTTTAATAGTTTTGAAATAAATTGACTGTTATTGGTTGTTTCTAGATAAAATTTAATCCTAGGTAATTAGTGTGTTATTAAGGAGAAAAATGTTATGACAAGAATTCCCTAGTACTTGATTTATGATTTAAAAATATAAAATAACATATCGAGAACATTTAAATCCGTATAAGGATGTTGACGGGTCCACTTTGACCAGTGTCAAGACACATGTGTACAAATTGAAGTTATCATTACATAAGTGTGTGAGGATCACTTAACCTTGAGCTATCGTACCTCTTGGGAAATGAACCTATTTAATTTATTTATATTTGAAATATCTTCCATTTATTTAACTATTCTATACATGACATTTGAATTTATATAAATTTATTTTTAAGTCAATTTTTACAAATATTTCAATCATTTGTAATTTAAAGCATGATCTATTATAAATATGCTTTTAAAATTCCATGCCTGTTTATTCAAAAAATGAATTCTTTTATAATTAAACTTCTATATCTTATTATGTAATCCTTTTTGAGACAATTTGTTCCTACATTCATATTTTATGATTCCAGGTTCTATTCGCCAACCTATGGGGATTAGAAATTATCTTTTGTCAATGTCAAGACTATATTGGTTATAAGGTTACTAGGGTATCCACGCCAGTTCATGATAGAAAACAACATGGATTCGTTCTCCATCATCGATCAATCCATCATGTGCTGGGACACTATTTCATGTGCCTTTATCCCCATTTTATTATTCATATGATAAACATGAATCAATAAAATAATTAATCGACTTATGGATAAAGCTTATTTTGGGTACGCATTAGGATATCTGTGATTGGGGGAATTCAATTATTGATTATATTATATATTTATTTTTTGTTCTAACATCAAAAAATCAAGGAAAACATGAACATTGGAAAGGTACATTACTTATGTTCATGTTTTGTGCATTTCTCTCCTATTATTTATAAGTTCACCACATGAATTTCCTTTGACCTTATGTTGAATTAAATACCCATTATTTTATCATTAAACTACTATTATTGAGTTCAAAAGATCTATACTTTTGGAATGAAACATGGTTGAGGATGCAATTGAGATTAAATAATGATAAAGTACGATCAGAGATGGATTGGGATGAATCAACAGTTTTCATCCATCTTAAATGAAAGTGTGGCTATTGATAATGCATGTTAATGATTTAAAAATCGATTCAAAATATTGAACTCATTGATTAGTGAAAGAAAGGGTCGAATAACCATAGATTCCTGTTTTCCGTTGAGACGGTTGGGAACAACATCGCTGAAGGAAACATGTAAAGAATATTTGAGATTTTGTGAAATCTTTTGTTACACAACCTGTAATCCATAGTATCATGATGTGTGGGATCCATGAAGTAGTGTATTGGGTTTATGCATAGAGATGTGGATCAAACATTGTGTGGTCCCTAGAATACACCCTGTGACCCTTGACGACCAACTCAACATGTACATGGTGTACACACTAAGGAAGTCAGGTGGAGTGACACAATGTGTGAGCCAAGACACACTTCGTATACACCCTAGAAGATAGCTCATCACGTACATAATGTACATACCCTGGGGACCATGTGGCCCCACACACCATGCAGTGTGCCACATGCCGTGTATCCCAACACATACATGGACACGATCTGTGTTACATAGGTATAACCTATTAATGTTGAGAGAATTCCATTTATTTTTTTTAAAAAAATTAAATGGGGTTTTTATGAGACCAGGATCTGTGATGGCATATAATTCTGAGACCTGGAGTGGCTATAATGAGTTTTTGAACTTTTTTTATCTTTATTAATTAAACGTTTGAGTAGGGATTTATATATTTTGAACTGGTGCTCGAATTAAAGATCTGAGGGAATCATTGAACTCAGAATGGTGGGATTAGACTGAAAACGGACTTATCATTGAATGGCATGATCCAAAAAAAAAATGCTATTTTTACGGATTCATGAAGAAAAAGTTAAATAAAATAAACTAGATTTATTTTATTTTTTTGAATTTTCATATCATTGGAGCCCAAAAAATTTTCAATGAAGAAAACTTGAATACGATATTTCATTGAATGAAAAAATTTAAGGAATTTATAACAGAAACATAACTGAAATGATGATTTTCATTTCATCCTTTAATGTTCAAGCAGGCGATATAGGATTGTTGGCATAATCCTGGTTCTGCTATGATACTCTGGTGGGTGGTGAAAACGAACGCCGACCACCCTTCGAACTAATTGTTACTGAAGATGAGAAAACAATGACTGTAAATTGAGGATCATGGAATGATGAACACAATGACACTGTGCATTACCAACCGATGATCCAAACCATGTATGGTATGTTATTTGAATTAAATACTTCACCGTTCTTGGTTTTAAATGGAAAATGAGGATCAACCCCTAAAAGGGTTGCCCCATGATTTTATCGTTCTTATGGGATGATTTTTGTTTCATTTTTATTGATCCTTCTAATGGATGAGGTTGAGGCTGGAATGAACAAATGACTGAGGTTCGATCCTCGGGTTTATTATTGTGCTTTTCTCCCCCATCTTCTTCACGTTCTTCAGAGGTTGGAAAATGGTCGATCATTGCACAACCATCCTTGTCGCAATGATCTGACATCTTAGATCAGGGACAAATACAGAATGAAGAAGGTGTGATTATGAACAAAATTGGGTGGAGCAAAGCGGTGCGTGAAATACAAAAAAAATTCATTTTATTTTGGAAGATATTTCAAAAGAAATTTTATCCCCATGAAGTGAAGAACACAACATGAGGGTTCTAGAACAGCCTCCGAATCAAATAATGGACCATTATAGCATGAATGATGGCCCGAAGAATGTTATGCCAGGCCATCGACACCAGTAGACATGGCCCCCTGCCACAACGTGATTTGCACCCCATGGATTTTTGGTGGGTATTACTAGAAGAACTAGTCCGCTAAAGGGGATAGTTGGAGTAGTGATGCTAGATGGAACTGCCTGAGGAGAAAATGGATGCAGACCTTTACGGCGTCCGTGCTGAGGAAACCATCCATCCATAGCGGTCCGAGATAGTATTAACAGGCCGAACCGATCACTCGGCTAGCTGGTCCGGGTCGAACTCGGGTTGGGTGGGGTCTGTCTGACCGGGTTTGCCAGAACCAGACCATGCAGCCCTCATTTCAAAAAAATCCTTGTAACATTCAAACAGAGCATCAGTTTGCCGATCCATCTATGGTGTTGGGACCCTTGCAAAGAGATAGTCCTTTTGATATACTCTATGCGAGTTTTTGAGAATATTATAGGATGGCCTATTTTGTTTTAGGATTAGGATCTCTCGGTACAAGCGGACATTGGGCAGAATTAGGTTTATTTTTTACGATGAAATGTTACGAGGGTTACTTCCTTGATGACTCAAGTCATGAGTACTCCTTATCCCTCTAAATTGGAAGATATGAGAGTCTACACATTTTGATTTTGGGACTCTTTTCCATTGAGTGGTTATTTCCAATAGTGTCACTCTTCTACATGATTAAGGCCCGGGTTCTAAGAGAAGTTCATAACGTAAGATTCGGTAATCCCCTAAAAGTCCAAGGAGTAAGTCCTCTATCCTTGTAGTCAGTACTCCCCTATTGGACTAGGGTTCATTTCCTCCAAATCTGACACATATAGAGTCGGTACTCCCCTATTGGGCAGGGAGAGGGTCCTCTATTGTAGGACACATTACTACCCTACCATTCTTGGGTGTGTGTCCTTCTTACGTAGTTCTACGACAGAGTCGGTACTCCCATTCATGCCAAGGAGCGGTTCCTATAGCCTTGGGTTGGTACCTACTAGGGTGTGGGTCCCCCATAGAAAATATACTGGCAGAGTCAACAATCTTCTATATTACCAGGGTGTGGGATGTCTAGTCACTGAGTGGTACTCCCCTTCCAGGTTGGGTGCGAGTCCTCAATATATAAATTTGTACTCCACTGCTGATATAGAGTGATGGTACTTGATGAGAAGTACTCCCCTTTCATACCACGACATCGGACCTCTAGTCATTTAGTATTACTCCCCTACTGGGTTGGGTGTAGGACCTCAATTAGAGATGATGCTCCCTCAGCATTCAAACATAGTAGAGAGAAGTGGGCCCATCCAATTGATGGCAAGCTTGTAGAGTGTGTACTAGATGTTTATGTGTTACATGTTGAGCGATCTGTGAGAATCCTGGTACTGGCTATAAGGTTGGACCTTATGCTTCTTAGTGGTTGAGATGAGAATATCTGGATGTTCATGGTATAGGTATGATCATATACCCGAGTAGATCTTATTGTGCATTCCTCTGTGGAGTTTCTCTTGTTCTTTGCATTAGTGGTTTCGAGGTCTCCTACTAATTATTGTCTTACTCACCCGTATACAGGCTTTTACCACATGTGTTGTGTCTTGTGTAGATGTCTAAAACTTTGATGGAGTCTAGGGAGGACTAGGTCCTGTTGGTATTTAGTGAGATCAAATAGATGAGGTTCACTTCTGCAGCTTTAGATAGTAACCCTTCACCTTCCCTTCAGGTAGGATTCTCAGTGAACTATCTTCAGGGACTTGGAGTGTTATTTTTGTTTTGTTTTTGTTTTGGTGGTGTTGTATACTAACCCGAGTTTCCACCATGTACTTTACATTCCATTGGACTCTGATTGTGTTTTACTTAGTGGACTGCAGTCATGGTTTCACTAGATTTTACTTTCTAGAACCTTTGGCTGGGAGTTGTGTGCTTGTGTACATGTGCTCAGAAAAATACCTCCCACTTGTGGAATAATTCGTTCAGTGCTAGTTTCCATCCCCAAGCCATAGGGTGGTGATCTTGGAGTAGTCACATCACGGGCCTCGGGGGACGGTTCCTGACAAACCTAGTGCTGAAGGGACACACCATATATTTTTATTACATATCGCATACACTTCTAATGTAGGATTGTAACATTTATCCTATTTTACATAGAACGGTTTCATTAGGGTATATTACCTCAATCCATTCCTTGTGGGTTTTATATAGAGTAACATCCTATGTACAAGTTTGTGACCCCCAATAAAGAACTTCTGTTTTGGATAATGCTTTTGGAATCCTTTCATGAGTCCCAGAGTGAGATGCTCTATCAACATCATTTCTTTAAATATGACTTTTGGTATCTTTTGATCCAAAATTACTCAGGCATAAATATTATACTTATTAGGTTAATACAGATTGGGTTTTTGGTATACCCCATGGGCTTTAGAGTGATCCCCATCAATGTATCATGATTTTTAGACTTCTAGTGTGTACCTCTTCTGAAGATACCTTATGATCATGAAACATTGGATAAAAACATCAGTAATATTTTTCTCGTGGAGTGTGTTCTCCTAGATGAGTGTTTTATGGAACCTTCAAGCATGAATCTTAGTCTAGATATTATGGCAGTGATCTTACCTTGAGATTGTGTGTCTAATTTGAGTATTCTAGATATTCTTGTTATTTATGCTATTTCTATAACCCTATTTTGAGAAGACTATTATTCTGGATGGTATATGGTTAGTGATTTCAAGGTGTCCTATTAGGTATTTTAATACCCACCACAGCACGGGATTTTCCCACATGTGTCATGTCTTATGAAGAAGAATGACCTTTTGATGGATCCCTTGAGGGACCTGGACCAGGCAGAGTTTAGTGAGTCAGAAAAACTGATTTCTGTTTTAGTGGTTTCATTTACTACATTCCTCTCTTACATCATATGTTAGGCTTGGTTTTAGTTTCTTTTGGTGGGATTATATTTGGCCCCCTTATTTTGAATACATGTTATCATACTATGATGGTTGGATTTTAGATATATCCATTCATGGTTATCTGTTTTTTTTTACATTAATAATTATATGGTGATGGGGATTTGTGTTTATGTATAGGAAAATTAGGTTATGGCCTCCCATTAATGTGATATGCCTACTTAGCCCTGGTCTCTAACTCCTGGCTTAATGGAAGGGGGCTCGGGGTAGTCGTGGTTTAGGAACTATTTTGTCGGGTCATGATAGAGTGGTATCAAAGGAGTAAGTTCTACCATAGGATTGTAGTCTATGAGTTTGGTTTGGGTTTTATGGACATAGTGTTAACTGTTTTGAGTTACAATTTTAGGCTTGGGACTCTAGTGTTGTTGAATTTATATTCATATGCATACACCAAGGCTTTGATCAACTATTTTTCAACTTAGTACATGTAGATTTTGGTTGATTGTAAAAAACTTGTAAATATGTCATATATGATTGGGTTGTAATTTTTATGTCCTTTTTGAGTCCTCTCTCTATATAGACTCATTCACCGTGGTATTTAGTTTCTATTATAGGATGCCTCTGTGATGTTTTGAAGCTAAAATTCAGTAGCATGATCATAAGGATGATCCTATCAGTGACGAGGCTTTGATACAAGGACCTGATTAAGAGGTATTACCTCCAGGTTGTCCACCAGTATTACCAACACCTTTTGAGTAGTAGATGGTACCAACATTACAATCATATGAGGTGTGCAGGAGGATTACACCTCATGAGTTTCACCGATAGTGAAACCTAAGGACCCGATGAAAGCTAGACCCATAGGTGGAAAAGGATTGGCTTGAAATAGTGACATGATAATTTCATATTTTTTGACCACCAGTAGACTGGATGGTGATCTTGGAAGAAATCTTTCTTTAAGGATCTATGGGGTGATGATGTGACATAGTGACCTAGTCATATAATGAGGCAACTATGGCATGGTCATAGTTCGAGAATATTTTCAGAGTGGAGTACTCTACAACTATATTGAGTGTTGTCCACATTTGTGAGCCTCTACGGCATTATCAAGGTAGTATGACTAGGGATAATTATTAGTTGAGGTTCACAAAATTCTCATGTTAGTCGATGGATATGGTGAATGATCAGTTATTTTGGGCTCGATCCTTTGTGCAAGGACTACATAGTGACATCAAACATATTGTGACACTTCTGTGAATTAGTACAAATTATGGGGTGCTGGGGTTTGATTTAGTGGATGAGTGTTTCCTGGCTGAGCAGGGATATACACTTAGTGCTGTAAATGTGCACATATGAGTAGAGACTTCAGTTATAGAGAGCCAAAGATAGAAACAGAGACCTGGATGTGGGAGATGTTTTAGGAGGAAATCCTAGGATATATGGTATGCAGTTAAGTGCTCACAAGATGTATCCACTCATCCTTGGGTGAGGTGGCGATACTCTTATGATGGTCAAGGAAATATTTTACGAGATTTCCAACCCGTTGTGTGGATGGTAGAGAGATAGTGTTTGGTACCCCAAGATAGAGTCAACGGTAAGAGAAGGATGGTTTTTAGGGTTGAAGATATGGTGGGGGATATGGTAAAGCAGCTCGAGTTGCTAAATGTTTTCACTTATTACCACCAACACACCTAGATGGACCCACCAAGCTTAGGGAGCTCGTGGAAAATAATGAGGGAAGCTACAGATTTTCGATGCTAATACATAGATTTTCTATTGATGATATGAGGTATGATCAGTTTCTTATCTACATTTGATGTAGTATTTATATATATATGTGAAAGACACTCCTTTATTTAAAATACTATATATAGAGACTTAGAGAATTTAGTTGAGCACTTAGATCACACCTTACACTTGGAGACTCCTACTAGAGGTGAATCTGTGATTACACACTTCTTCTAATGGTGTGACCAAACTCTTGGAGGAAATATTTTCCTTTTGGGATATATTTATATTAGTGATGAGGTATTATATTATAATATTTGGTATGGGGTTTCTATCCACAATTAATTCTTAGATATACTATTTTTGGTGGATGATGTGGGTTGTCCATAATGATGGGATGAGGTTTTCATTTTTAGGTGAGAAGGAAACCCTATTAGAGAAGGATAAACTTAGGAATAGGATAATGCATCCAATTACTCATCAGTTGGATAGAAAGACAATTGGTGTAGTGAATACTATGATCTTACAATTTTCTAATGTGGTAGGGGATTGTGAGGATGTCTTTTCTATAATTGTTCAAGGTATAAAAACCCATCGACAGATATATTTATGCATTGAAGTGTACCCTGAAATTACTCTGATACCATTTCCAACATATCAAATGGATCCCATAGAGCTTCAAGAGTTGGGGGCGTTGTTGGAGGACTTGTAGAGGAAGGTAATTATCAAGCCTAATCTTTCACATTTTGTAACCCAATTATTGTTCACCAAGAAGGAAGACAAGTTCTTGAGGTTGTTTTTGGATCACCATATCCAAATTATGTAAATGTGAATAACTATTGTTCACTACAATTATTGATGACTTCTTCAACAAGTTGGAAGGGGTACACTTGTTCATGATGGTTGACCATAGATTAAGAATCAGTAACAATGAGTACATGAGGAGGATATACCAAAGACTACATTCAGATTCCGCTAAAGTCACCATTATTACATGGTGTTTCCCTTTAGATAAAAAATATCCCAACAATGTCCATTATAATCATAAACCATTTATTTTAGCATTTCTTGGACCATTTTTTGGAGGAATTCATTGATGATATCCTAGTGTACTCAGCATTTGAGGAGGTGCATGTGAGAAACTTGAGGATGGTCTTGGATATACTATGAGAGTACCATATTTAACGAAATATCTCAATGTTCTTTCCCTAGATTCTAGAGGTCCATTTTCCATAACATGTTATCTTATCATATTGTGTAATTGTGGACCCGAAAAAGTTGAAGGTAGGGTTATATTTTGAGTGTGATTAAGGTGTCGATATTCCTTGGGTTGGTAGGATACAATAAGATATTTTGACATGATTGATTCATGATATCATCTCCCTTTAAATCATTCACCTGAAAGGGTATCATTTCATGTAGAGAGAGAGGTTATGGTAGGATTTCTATGAGTTGACACATAGATTGATGAAAGCTCCATCATGAGATTTCTAGAGTGTGGTCTTGAGTACATAATGTTTTATGTTGCATCATAGACTATAATTGGTTTTGTTCCAATGTAGATGTAGGTTGTGATTACTTATGGTTCACATTAGTAGAGACAGTAAGAGAATAACTATGCAACCAACAATCTTGAGTTAGAAGTGTTAGTTTTTACACTAAAGATGTGGTGACACTACCCGATGGGGGAAGTAGTTTATCATCCATTCTGATCAAAAGAGTCTCAAATATAACTTCTATTAGAAGGATATTAACAGGAGTCAAAGGTGGTGAGTGGAGTTCTTACAGGATTATGACTTTGATATTGTCTATACTTTTAGGAAGGGAAACATTATAGTAGATGTCTTCAACAAGTGATCTTTTTCATAGTCGTTGATAGATATTTTCAGGAATTTAGCCTTTTTTCATATATCGTTTATGGATGTGTATGTAGTATCTTACCTCCCATCAATGGTTGTTACCCCTTTGATTTTATAGTGAGTCACGGAGTCACATCTTGGAGATACCCACTGTGATACCCTGCATACTCTGATATCCAATGGACATACTAATGATTTATTTTATGAAGGTGGGGATCATGTTGTTTATTTCATAGGGAATACAATAGAACCCAATGTTCTAATAGATGTGGTGATGAGGGAGTTTCATACATACACAATAGTAGTATATGCAGGTGTAGTGAAGTTGTACTGGGCCATTCAACATTGATTTTTGGTGGCCACGGATAAAGAAAGAAGATATATATCATAAATCTCTATGGCTTACTTGCCTGCATGTGAAGGATGAGGACCAGGTTACAGTGATTTTAACTCAACCCCATTGAGGTGGAAGAGTGGAATTGGGATAATATATCAATGTAATTTTTGATGGGGTTTCCACATATTTCTAGAAGAATAATTCCATCTAGTTGACCATATACCGAATCATAAAGTCTTACCACTTTCTAACTATTCAAGACCAAAGTTATGTTGTGATAATTATAGGATTCTATGTGGATAATATAGTCCAAATATTTGGAGTTCCCATGTTGTTCATTTTTTAATGGGATGCTTTCTTCACATCGCATTTATAAAAGAGACAACAAGAGGCCTTTTGGGAATCAGTTTTGGTTGACGGTGGAGTTTCAACCGCATAATGAGGGCCAGACTGAAGAAGATCATTAAAGTATTATGGGACATGTTATGAGATTTCATGTTATACATTCATCATAGTTTTGAGAATCCCCTGCATTTGATGGATTTTACGTACAAAAAACTACCATTCCATCATTGATATGGAACCGTTTGAGACCTTATATAGATGAATCTATTGGTCACCACTATAGTGGTCCAACCCAAGATAGTCATAAATTATGGGCCCTAAGTTGGTGAATGATACTATATAGAAGGTGTAGAAAATCCAAGAGCATATGAGGAATAAAATATTTGTCAGAATTCCTATGAATACTGGTGGCAGAGGCCATTGGAGTTTGAGGGGGGAGACCATGTATCCTTGAGGTACTCACCTCGATGTGGATTACATAGATTTGGATAGAAAAGAAATATATCTGTGAGATTCATTGGCTCTTTCCAGATAATGTTTTGAGTTGGTTATGTGTTATACAACTTAGTTCTACCCCATTATTGGACTGAGTACCCAATATCTTCCACGTGTTGCAGCTGAGGAGGTACGTGCATGACCCACCAAAATGTTATCAACAAGTGTGGGCGGGAAATTGAATATAAGGGCAACATTGATACATAGTTGGTGTATATTGCGGATAAATATGAGAGGATCTTTCTTGGGTGATTGATTCTCCTAATTCATTTCTAGGGGGAGCATAAGAATTTTAGGAGAGCACCTTGGAGCGGGAGACCCATATGCCATACCAGTACCCACATGTTTTTTAGTAGACACTTTTTTAGATTTATGGGATGTAAATACCCAAGGTATATATTATTTAATGAAATTTATTTTTACATATATTAAATTGATTATTTTACTGATTATTTTTTTATATAGGCACTAAGAGGGCTTTAGATTCTAAGGCCTAGTGATTCCATAGTTAATTTTCGAAATATATTAAATATATTAAATATAATTCATGCATATTTTTCCTAGAAAAGTTGAATAATTATTAAATAAATATAATATTGGAAACATAAATATTCCTTTGAGTTTAGATCATGGGTTTTACCCTAGTCGAGACTTAACCTTGGAGTACATGGGATATTTGGGTTGAGCGCAATTGCAGGTAAATTATTAATTGAATAAAATAAATTATTTATTTCATTTAATTTATTCTATATGTTCTATCAAAGTCAATAAATATGCTATTATGATAAATTTTGAGGTTTATCAACATAACCCTACAAATAGAGGGAGATCAATGTAGTACATTTTGATAGATAATGCCAGACCAGATTGGGGATTGTTGATCGGTGTGCAATGAGATTCTATAATCTTTCTAATAACAATGATGCTAATTTTTATCATCAATGATCAATATATCTCATTGTAGGACCATGATTTATGTAAATTTATCCCCGTTTTATTATTACTATGATGAATTAAAATCAACCAACTAATGAATTCATTCTCAGATCGAGAATATTACATATTTGGGTTAGGTTATCTTGGATTGGTGGATCTCAATTGTAGATTATAATAGATATCTTCAATTTTCATTTTAATATAAATGAATCAATGAAAACAATAAAATTGAAAAAGGATAATTACTCAGGTTTTTGTTTTCTAAATTACTTCCCCCATTCTCCACACATTCAAAATAGGAAATTCCATTGGCCCATGTTTCGGTGAAATACACAATAATCAGTCATTGTGTGACCATTATTAGACAAAACAGATTGTTACCACATTAAAATCATGCTATCGTGGATATGATTGAGGTGTGGAAGTGATGAAGTATGATTATATAAGGACCATGATGGATTATAGGTTTTATTTCGTCCCATTTCAATGAGATGGACATAAATGTAACGTGTGGTGACATTCAAATGTATTCAAAAGTCAGAATTTAGTGATCAATGATGAAAAGGGTCGACTAACCTCTGATTCATGTTTTTTAATGAGATATGTGGTGAAAATGGTGTGGATGATAATGTGTGAAGTAGAACTAGAATTATATGAAATCTTAGGTTAAATGGTATGTAACCCCGTGTTAAACTCCATGTGAGACCCCTTCAAGAACAGTTAGGGTTTACGCATAGAGATAAGGATCACACATCTTATGGTCCCTACCACATGCCATGTGACCAAATCGGTCCTACTCAGGGTTTAGAAGATGTATATTCCAAGGAATTTGGGTGGTACTACAAGATTTATGGGCTAGGACACATTCCTTGTACACCCTAAAAGATAGCTAAATGTGTACATGGGGTAAAATTCAGTAGACCATATGTCCTCGCATGCAGTTCGGTGGACTATATGCCGGGTACTCAAACATGGAAACGATCATGGGATGTGTTACATGGGTATAACCCAATGCAGAAGGGACACATCAGGTACTCATATTACACGCCTTGTACCCTCTTAATGTAGAATTGGTGACCTTGTCCTATTTGAGTTAGATAAGTTTCATTAGGTTACTCTCCCTTTATCCATTCCCTAAGGGTTTTCTATATAGTGAAGTTCTATACATTAGATGGTGATACCTTTTGAGGAACAACAATAGTGGATAGATTTGTTTGAATCCTTCTATGAGGTCCAAAGTGAGATCCTCCATCATCATCATTTCCCTAGGTGGGGTTCTTAGTATCATCATGACCAAAACAACTCAGGAATCAGTCCTCTACTTAGTGGGTTAATTTGGTTTGGTTTTTTGGTTTATGCCATGGCCTCGAGAGTGGTCCCCATATGTGTATTGTTATCTTCAGACATCTATTGTGTACTTCTTCTAGAGAGACCAGAAGGTCAAGACATGTCAAATGGAAACCATAAGTTTTATTATAATCGTAGTGTTTGTTCTCCCAGATGAGTGTTATATGAAACCTTTAAGAATGAATCCTATTTTGGAATTTATAATTGTGATCATGCCATTAGACCATGTGTCTACATTAAGTATATCTACATATTCTTATTATGTTTGCTATTGAATTATCCCTATGAGGATATTTCTATTTTTATTATTGATTTACGCTTAGTGATTTTACAGTGTCCTATTGGGTTTTTTAATAATCGTGCCTGCATGGGATTTTAAGCATGTGTCGTGTCTTATGTAGATTCCCAACCCTTTGACCGAGTCATAGAGGGACCAGGACTTGGAATAGCATAATGAGTCAGAAAAATTGAGGTGTTTTCTGATGGTTTTATTTACTTATATCCTCTCATAATTTACAAGTTATACTAGTTTTTAATTTCTTTTTGTGGTCTTATAGTTTTACCCCTGTTTTGTTGTACTTGTTGTCATTCTCTGATGGTGGGATTTTATTTTTATGCATCTATAGTTATCGGTTGTTTTAAATTTCAGTATTGTATTGGTTTGAGATATTTTATTGCGTACAGGTACATTATTCTAAGGCCTCCCATTTTTTTGATATACCCACTCATCATTGGTTTCCATCTCTTGTCCTATTGGAGGTGGACTTGGGGTAGTTGCGATTTGGGCCCCATTGGGCCGAATCCTAACATATTTACTCAATGTGGTCTATATAATTACAATTTAATGTATCTAATATATATATATATATATTCAAGATGATTAATGATTCAATTAATGTTTCTCTTTCATGAAGAATGTTTAAAACAAAATTGGAACTTATATCTCTTTTTGATCTGGTATATTTTTCTTCCATATCCATTTTTTTAGTTTTTTTACAAAGTCCCTTTTCTATTAAAATAATTTATTAAGGAGATTTTAATTTATTATTTAATATTTAATAGAATTTAAAGGAATATTTATAATTTATTTATGAAAAGATCATTTTCAAATTTTTATTAAAAAAGTAAAGTGGAATTTTTTTTCATGTATACCGTGTTAACAAATTTTCTTGCCGCCATAAACATGTTTTGATCTTAGATTCTTTAATATGTTTTCCAAGGTATTATAAATTTAAAAATCTAATGAAATAATACTATAATATTTCACTTCCATTTTTTATTTATCTAAAGGAAATGATTTTCTTATAAAACCACTTTTTATAATGAATTGATGGTCATATTTTATATCTAATTAATTTTGTGATTGTTGACATTATTTAGAAACATTCACTTCCTTGTGATTATTTCTCATTGTAAATTTCAAATTTGTTAAATATTCATACTCATTGTATAATTAATATGATTATTTCCAAAAATGTATACCATTTTTTCAAATACAATTTTTTTATGAATTTTACTTATTTTATTAGGGAAATATTAATATTCAGTATTTGTTACTCAATACAAAAACTATTGATAAGGTATATTGTTCTTGAATTAATATAATCATTAAATATTTGAGTAATTCATTAGAAATATCGTTAGATATGGGGCCTATAGTTTTATACCCCCTTGATGCATCAACAGGTCTCCTAAAAAAATTAGTTAACCAAATAAAATAGATTATTTGGTGGATACTCTCCCATTGACTAAGATGGATTATTGAAAGATATTGACACTAATAGATATCTTAATGTCTGAAAGAAGGATTCCCAACATTAAGATCTTCATTCTATGAGAATTTAGTTATTATTAATAATATATTATATAATTGATAATTTCCATTCATTCATTTTATAATCATGTTTTGACTAAATGGCCTCTGTTTTCAGTTATCTACCTTATAAAATTGATTATTCCGTCTTTAATCATGGTACATTTTATTGTGCGTAACCCTCACGGAGAATTTCAGACCCCATTATTTCTTTTCTTTTCACAAGGATATAAAGATTGTATCTTTGAATGAGTTTCCAAGATGTGGATCCTTGGGTTTTTTATTTTTATATACTATTCACAATGTAAAATGGGGATCATGTATGTATTTGGATCTATTGCAATACAAAACTGATCAGTAATTTGGGAGTAGATATCTTGTATATATTCCAATGTAATAATCTAGACACTTACTCTGGGTTATAAGAGTTAGGATTGTTACAATAAATTATAAGAAAGAAATATGGGTATCCCTAATAGATTTATATTCAAGTATCTGACATAAGCATTGGGTTACCGATAGAAAATTGACCGTAATAGGATTAAAATCCTAGGGGACTGAAGGTAGTATATTCCATATTATGGATTTGTATAAATAGTAATCCAATAAATGATCCATGAGTAATATATGACATGATTTACATAACTGTCTACAAAAATAGAATACCAAAGAGACTCAAAGCATAATGAAATATTCATCAATAATACTAAAATATTTTCTTGTAATTCTAACAGTGGATATCATTTTAGGGGGAAATTTATTTATAAAAGCAATTATTAAATGGTTATAAAACATGATACTAATTTATTAAAAACATATTTTTGTAGAAAAAATATAATCATAATAATATATTACTTTTAGTCAAATTAATAAAAAGGTGATGAAAAATGGGTGTAAATTATTTGACTAATATCTGTAATTAAGAATAATTATTAATTAAGAGAGAAAAATAAATATATTTAAGCAAAAACATCCCAAGAAGGCACCTATAAATGATGTTAATAAAAAATATTCTTTTACCATGTTTAAAAAAGACTATCCTAAAAAATATACAGTAATGTATTTTTATATTTATCCCAAATAAGAAGGAAATATGATAACATGGACGTTTTGGGATTACATAAAACCTGAACCGAATCTATTTGGAATACACTCAAAATGAGTGATACGAAAAATATAATGAATTATTTCGATGTAATATGGATGGTGATACATTATACTTAACTCATGTTCTTAATAAGAATATGTGTATATGTGGAATAGATAGAATGTATTTCTACTAAAGCCTAATATGACAAAAAAGTTATCTTACAATCCGTGCCAAAAATACTCAAAAAAATTTATTTTGACTATAATATAAAATAGTTCAGAAATGATTTCATTCAATCACTTAAGTCTGTTGATGATTTTTTAATAGAACATGGCCTAATTTAAAGTTTCCCACTGATGGAAAATGATAGGGTAAATGTTTTTGTTATAAAACAAAGAAAGAAGGTCATGAATCATTACCATAATATATATAAAACCTTTAGAGAGAGAATCTAATGTTTGAAAAATGTTTATATAATGAAGAGGTTAGTCTTTTGGGATAAAAATGACTACATTAATTGATTAGTTATTAGAAACTCCATGGAGAGTTCACTTTGGGTATTAATATTATAGAAATATATTTTTTATTTTGACACCAATTGTATATTTTTTAATTGTTAAAAAATTAATAGTGACTAAAAATAAGCATTAATTGATGAATGGATCGTCATGATTATATCATGTGATGAAAAAAATGAGTTTTTACATGAAGTAAATTGTAAAATATTTCAATTATTGTATGATTTTATATAAATAATTTTATAAATATTTATGAATTAAAAACAATTTTTCTAAGAATATCTATATGTTTTATTAAAGTAAATCATTTATGTAAAATTTTCAAAATCATAGATAAGATTAATTTCATAATAATTAATGATTCTATTCCTTATAGATATATTTAAGATAAAATATAGTTTTTATAACGAATAAAAGAAAATGTTTTTAATTAGATTAGTAAAAAAATGTAATAAATAATTAATTAAACAGACCATTTTATTTGAAAATAACTTTATATCCTAAAGAATTTTAGGATAAATTGTGAAAGAATGATTTTATTATAAAGAGTTACAATTAATTTTTTTTAAATGATCAACATGAGAAGTTTTAATTGAAACGTTAGAAGATGATTAAATATTAAATTTTAGAAATAATTATATTTATTAACTAAATAAAATATTTTTACATCATAATTTTTTTAAAGTAATTATTTCAGTATATTATTTTCAGAAGTTTGAAAAAAGGAGTAGTATTCATTATCTTACCATTATCTAAAAAATTCGTTATTGTTTTTGTATTCTTAATAGTGTTTAATTAGAATATTTATTCAATGGTTACATATAGATGTGACACAAATTATAAGGTGATAAAAATAATATAACTAAAATATAAAAAGAAAATAAATATATTGCCCCTATGGTGGTTTATCATATGGGATATAATGAAATTACTGATTTTATATGGTTTTTAGCATTCGTAAAGGATTTAATGAATATATAAAAAATTTCAAGATATGATAAAAAATATATCCACTATATCATTCCTTCTTGTTGACCACATAAATAACATTATGTGAAATAATAATATTTATTCCAAAGTATGGAATTAAGTTATCTCTAATCAATGGACATCATGGAGAATTATTGTTTGTGATGAAATTTCAATATTTCAGTTTTATGAGTTTCATATGAATATTTATCATTCACTTGTGAGGAAACAATAATCTTTTTTTGTGTTGGATGACCCAAAAAGTATAAAAAATAGTGTTATATATAACATGTATTTTGAGTACTAATGTAAAGATATTTCTATTTTTTACAATGATTTTTAATTAATTTACATCATTTTATAAGTATATTTTCACTATTTTGAGTGCGATGATAGTTGTCATTGGTCAGGAACCATAAATTTGAAACATGACTAAAAAAATAAGACATTACAAGAGTAATAAGGCTCCACTAGAACCCATGTGGTTGTATATCATGATTACAATTTTCATACCTATGGGTCACCCACTTGATGGGTTTCAAGGGATAAAATATCACATATTCTAGAAAGAGTAAACAATAAGATACCCATGAATCTATGATAAACCATATATGAAACTGAAACCATTCATAGGAAAATGAATAAAATGCTGGGAATAGAATATATTAATGAAGGGATCCAATATAATTTTATCTAATCGCATTATTTATCATAAATACTAAGAGGAAGCTGAAGGAATCTATATTACATTATTTATTCTCAAGTTGATGTGAATAACCCATCACTTGGGAAAGACTATCCTTAACTCAACATCATGAAAATAACTGTCAAGTAAAACTAGGTAGAATAAGTGAGATTCCGTAATAGGGAGAATCAACAAAGTAGTCCAAAACTAATGATAAATGATTCATATAAATTCATTGAGTACACTACTTATGTTATTCGGAATTAAATCATAGATAACTAAATATATTTTTAATTCATTTTGTTATTGTATTTTTAACCACTATACCTTTTCTCATATATTTATCGTTTCATCACAATTAAACAATAATGAATGATATGTAGTATTGGTTTAAGTATTATCTTTTAACATTCCACTCCCATTCCAAGGCAGTGACAACTTATCTCATAAAAAGACTTATTACATCCCCAATATAGGGTATACAATATGACTAAGATTTCATGCATGTCATATAATAAAACATGGTCATATCATAGAATATAATATAAACCAATGTACATTATATATACATGGGATATAGGGTACATATCTGTCAATAAAACACGTTCACTAATGTCAATAATAATTAATTCTATTTCACCTTATATTATATCACATACGATTACATATGAAATTATATCCCATACTCCTTCCATATATATTTAAATACATCACTAGAATGCTATCAAAAATATCACCTTTAATTAAATCGTATGTAATAATTTTTAAATACAAATCCAAAATCCCTTTGTTTAGACTTTAAAATGCATTTAGAGTGTGTCTTTGAGTCTTACACAATCTCTATTAAGTCAAATATGAAGTGTTACCCCAAGGAACTTTTCATCGTTGAAAAATAAATATTAATTACTGAACCTATATATTCATTTAAAGAGAGTCTCATACTAATGAACTTGTGTTAATAAATATTTCAATGGATCTATAATTATATCAACATAAAAAATGTATCTATATTCCTATTGTAATGTTTCTCCACCCTAGACCACTCGATATTTCCAAGAATAGTGGTTTCTACGTGTCCTAAGGGGTGTCTCTCAACATTCTAGTGGATTATGACATCATAAGGAATCACCGCCAGATCCTGGGAGGTTGTCCCCAAAATCCCCTAATGACCAAGAATCTATGGTGGCCCACATTTTTTATTTCATAATCCTTTCATTACAGGGTAAAACATTTAACAATACATAGGATCTTTCTAGGATTAGTCTCTTGGAAATGGGAACATAGTAAAAGAAAAACAAATAAACTTATTAATTCTTATAATTCATTTATATTAAATTTTTATAGGTTCATCCATTGCCAATTTTACTATGTCTCACATCATGGGGTTATATATCAAATAGAGGGTTGATCATAAATTACAATTGTGGAATAATAAAATGAAAAACTAAGCATGTGAAAAAGTTTCATATTAGTAAAGAATTATCATTTGAACATGATGAATATCCTAATAGAAATAACATACATCATAACTTGGAAATATTGCTACAACATAAAAATGATACATTCATAATCATATCACAATGTTTTATCATGTGGGTGTCATAAATCATAATTACCAAGGTTAATCACTAGGGTATCATAAAAACATTAATCTCTAGAGACTAATTCCTTACCCAATGAATTGGAATGATATCAAGGAATACCCTTAATATTAATTAATTCATGTTATTCATAATGATTATAATAATTTATTTCATTTATAACATATAGAAAATAAATAACAAGCATCATATCAAAATCACTACATACAAAGTGCTTAATGTATTGAAGACAAAATAATTTTTAACCAATGAAAATGGAATATTGGTTTTATATATGTAAATAAAAAAATAAATATGACAGGTTTAAATCTTGGAGAATACCCATGAAAATATAATAGGTTTTTTTATTTAAAATATGATAATTTCTCACATAGAAAATAGAAACTAAATAAATGTATTTGACCACATGGCAATATACATTATGGATTCTAAAAGGGGAATAATGGGATGGAATATATGTATCCTAATAAAAAACAAATTTTTTCCTCTAAGGTAGTATCAAAAGTGTAAGAGAAGAAATTGGATAAAAAAATATAAGGTATGCACAAAAGGGGTGCTTGGATTAAAAATGAGATGATAAGAATTACCTTTACTTTAATATTTTATTCCTAAAACATGAAGATGGAACCTTGATAAATTTAGGTCACCTTGGATGGAATAATTTAAAGGTGTAATGACAAAAAATTATTTCTCTAGGGATTGTGAGTGGAGAGTGGGGGAAAATGGGGTATTAATACTTAATGAGTGGATGATTTAATTCATTAAATATTGATTATTTTGTATATAATGAAAACAAATTTTTGTGGAAATTAATTAAAAATATTTTGGTTAAATATTATTATTTTATAGGATATTTAACGTGATAAAATTCTTTAAATACACATTTAATTTTCCAATTTTTTTGAATTTCATGCCTTTAACATTTAACATTAACCCGCTACATTATTTTTCTTATACTTTAGTAACTCTTTCTTAACATGGTAATTTTTTATGACAAAAACTAAAATTAACCTTATTACCTAATTTTGACCATAAAATTAAATATCTACAATCCATTTTAATGTATTCAATTTATTAAATTGAAAAAATCAATTTTAAATATGTTACATGTATAACTCATAAATATAATTTTTTAAAAAGGTAAAAATAGTGGTTAAAAAAAGGATTCCCATTCATATATAAATGCGAACAATTATGTACTATATTGTTCCTTAAATAATTCTTGATTAAGAATAAGTATTACAAAATTGTAATTATTGATCATATTTTAATTATATAACAAGGGTTATTGTATTGTGTAAACACATTTTTTTTTTGTTTTTAAACAAAAAAGTATACTTTTTTAGAAAATTGTCATAAATTAAACCAAATCTAATTTCCATATGTTGAGTCCAAAAAATAAATTTTATTTTATAAATATATTTCTCTAAATATAATAATTTATAATTATAAACTACTTAATAATTTATTGATAATTAATAACATTTTATGATACAATAATATGTTTGGTCATTATAAATATGACTTAGGACATAAATGGTTTATTTTATCATAATCATGTGTTTTATAAGATAACTCCATGAAAATAATTTTTTCTCAAACATATGTATTTAATGTAATTTTTTAATAGAATTTAAAATATTTATATTGTTTCAAAAATAAAACTATAAAATAATCACAATAGTCACATTATTACACCAATAACAATAATAAGAAACAAAATTTTTATTGATTAATGATCATTATTCCCATTGGATATATAGGAAAACGTTTCTCATTCCTAATAATCATATTTCCCTATAAACACTTCATAATTTTATTTCAGTCTCTTACTATAATACTTATAATGGTTCTTAAACATCCTTTATAATGTTTATTTTTTTCCTAGTGATATTTTATTTTTTTTGATCATCCGAGAATGAGAGATCTTCTTGGGGTATTTCAAGTTAATGGAGTTTTTTAATAAATTTATTATTCTTCCATGTGTATAACCATTTACTGTTTCTTTTTTTCATATCAATACATGATGTGTAATTTTATTATGAAATATAATAGTCTTTTTAGGTGATTATATTTTAAAACATAATAAAAGTTGATTAGAGGTAATAGTTTCTTTATTGAGTGATGAATTGTTTTGGGTCATTAATTAATCATTGGATCTTAGGGATGTAATCAATGGAATATATCATTATAAAATGTTATCAGATCATAATACGTTATTCCTTGAAATCTAACATTATATATATGGGGAACTTCATCTACCTGGTGACATATCATGACAACAAGAATATTAATAATAATGTCACCCTTGCATAAAAAATGACTAAAAAATTCAGGCATTTATCATTTATCATAAATTATCAAATTTTAATATTCATAAAAAATATCTTATTTTAGAAAAATAAAAAAAAACCTACTTAAATATTTTTTGATATGTATAATTCAATAATGAACTAAATTTTATGAAAATACTTTTATAAATATGAGAAATTTAATTTTCAATTAAAAACATTGTTTACATGGATTAGACTATTTTTAAAACTATAACTGATGTTATAACACTTTGAAAAATTTATTAAGGTCCCATAAAATTATCTTATAATAATTATAAGAAAATATTAATTTATGAATTCATTTAATAATAATAATTTTTCTTTTAAATCATTATATTAATTATAAAATTGTAAATACATATTTATGTTTATAAAAAATATCAACACTTAATTTATCATTTTCAAAATATTTATAAACTTATTCTATGATATAATTACATCATATTTTCATATATAAGTTGCATATACTTTATTTATACTATTATAGGTGAGGTTACTATTCTATTGGCCGAATTACTTTTCCTAAGGGTCACATTACTATTCCAAAGGTCAATCTACAATTTAATTGGTATATGTTTGTTTATATTTAGAAAAAAGCCTCTTATTTCAATCATTCGTCATTTATAGAGATTATTTTTTGTTTAATTTGTTATTTTATAATATTTACACTATATCAAATAATTTTTTGTTCAATTTAAGATATTAAATGAATTGAAATTATTTAAGAGGGTACATAACATAATATCTTAGGGTTTTATATTCTTCCCTTCTACAAAATTTTCTTCCCCTAAATTTTTATGAACATTTACTTGAAAAGAAGGAGGATGGTAATTCATTATAAAATCCCCGGGTTACCACATTTCTTCCTCTATTCTATGGTTTCTCCAAATATATTTTACCAGTTGAGTCATCTAGTTTCTCAATAAATTTTCTCTTGTGTGAAAAATCATGAAAAGATCTTCGCAGTTAGACAAATTAGGTTCAAGATATATTCCTTCAGAAGTGAGTACATGTGTTGTGTCTAGCATGAACTTCCTTAACAAAGAGATGTGAATCACATTGTGTACATATAAAGACTAGATGTAATTTCCAATCTATAAGACAAAACTCCATCTCTATCCATAATTTCAAAAGGTCTAATTTACATGGGGATCAGTTTCCATTTCATTCATAATCTTATAACACCATTCCATGGAGATACCTTCAAGAGGACATTGTATCCCACTTTAAACTACAAAAACTATCTTAGGTTATCAGTATATATATTTTCCTATATTGGGAAACATTGATATGTGTTTGAATATCCTTTAACTTCTCTATTGTGTCCTCTACATGTTTCAGGCATAAAATATTACTTTCACTAAACTCTTTACAACATGTTGGTGTATGAAATATTTTTCATGAAATGCTTATTATGGTCCCATATGAATACATGAATGGAAACTATTGTTGTAAGAAAAATATTACAAAGGTAAATATTGATCCCAGATACCTTAAAAGTCAATTGAGAAAGATCTCAACAGGTCTTCCCATATTTGGATCATCCTTTCTGACTACCAGTCATTTTTAGGGAGATAAGAAGTACTCAAATGAATCTCAATATCCAAATAATTTTGAATAAATTCCAAGAATTTCGATGTAAATTGTGTATCATGATTAGACACAATTGAATGTGGTGAACCATGAAGTCTTATAACTTCATTATTATAGAATCGGTCTTGGCACTCTGGTGCCAAGTCTTCACTTATTGCGAGGAAATGTGCCGATTTGGTATGTCAATAAAAAATAACCCAAATTGCATCATTCCTTCAATTAGTTCTTGGTTGTCCCATGACAGATTCCATGATAATATCATCCCATTTCCACGCAGGTATAATAATATGTTTCATGACTCTTTTAGGATGTTTTCTTTTATCCTTCACCCATTAAAAAACTAGGAATCTTGACACATAGTCAGCAATTTCTCGCTTTATATTATCCCACAAAAAATGTTCCTTAATATCTATATACATATTTTTACTACCAAGGTATATAGATAAAATTGATCTATGAGCATCATAAAATATTTCCATAATCTTATATGGTATTGATGGAACACACAACCATTTTCCAAATTTCAGAATTCCATCTTCATACACGAATTCTTCTAATATTATATCCCTAATGGATTTAATTTTATTTTCAAAATCCTCATCATCAGATTGAAATATTTTTTATATTCCCTGGTAATGTTAGTTTCACAATAATTTGAAAAATAAATGATGTTTCCTCTTCCTTAACAATTCCTTTGTACATATTTACAAAATCCATGAACATTGGATCTTTCTCAGTCCTTATTTGGGTTAGAAGTCCATGATCTTTGAATATTAATTCATATTCTACCATAATTTCTTTTCTTGGGCTGTAGTGTATTGAGAAATTATAATCCTTGAGTAGCTAGAGACATTTAATTTTCCTCATGTTGAGTTATTTCTATGTAAATATGTATTTCAATCTATTAGGATCATTATATACCTCACATATTTAACCATATAGATAGTTTGTCCATATCTTAAGAAAAAATATCATGGAAAATAACTGAGGATCATGATTTGGATACTTTTTTTTCATGAATTTTTTACTTCCGTGATGCATATGCAATAACTTTATCATTCTGCATAAGGACACATCGAAGACTTTTCTTTGATGCCTTACTATAAATTAGAAATCCACCATTTCCCAATAGTAGAGTCAAGAATAGATAATTCACTAATATCATATTCAATTCATACAAATATTATTCTGAATATTTTTTTCATATGATTCTAACCCCTTTATTGTTAATCTTGGTTAATGAGTTAGATAATTGAGAAAAATTCAGTTTAAAATTCCAATAGTAAGATACTAAACCAATGAAGCTATGTACCTTAGTTATGTTAATTGTTGTTATCCATTCATGAACTACATTTTTCTTTGTTGGAATAACTTATATTCCATCATTATAGACAATATGGACATGAAAATAAACTGTTTGAAGCCAGAATTCATACATGATAAACATCCCATATAATAATTTTCTTTTAAGAATAAATAGAACAACCCAAAAATTGTTCTCAAAGTCCTCATATATTTTTAATTATACCAATATATCATCAACCAATACCACAAAAAATCATCAAGATATTCTTTGAACACTCTGTTCATTAAATCCATAAAAACAAAGGGTGAATTAATCGGTCCACATGGCATTATTGTAAACTTTTAATGTCTATACCTGATTTGAAATGATATCTTCAAAATATCTTCTTTCATTAAACACAATTGATTCTATCCAGAATGAAAGAAAATCGTTGAATAATATTGAGTAGCATGAAGTTTATCAAATAAATCATCAATGTGAGGAATATGGTACTTTTTTTTATTATAATAGGATTTATTTCTCTATAGTCAATGCACAATATCAAGGATCCATATTTCTTATTAACAAAGATTTTAGGGGATCCCTATGGAGAAACACTAGGTTGAATATATCTATTATTAATGAAATCCTATAGTTTTTTCTTCATGTCTACTATTTCGATAGTGGAAATACTATAAGGAGTCTTTGATAATGTCCATTCATCAGGGATTAAATAAATGTTAAACTCAATTTCATGTTATGGGGGGGGTGTCCACGTAAATCCTTAGGAAATAAATCAATGTATTCCATTTCTACCCAAGAATATTATTCAGTAGAACTACATGAGGGTGGATCGATATATGAATCAGATGATGACGTCTCCCCTATAAAGATGAGAAATTCCATAACATCATCACCAATCATAATTAATTCTCTTTGTATTAATTTTTTTTCACTAAAATTTAGAATCCAATCTATAAAAAGGATTATATAAAAAATCAACCATATGTATGATAATAAAATATACAATTAGTGTATGTTTATGTGACATAATAGGAATTTCTTGACAAAACATTATTTTAATAAGGTTTCGACTAAGAGTTTTGACTGAAAACTCCATTTTTATGGGGAATTGAAAAATTCTAATTACTATAGATAAATGGGAAGATATAAAAAAATGCAATGATATAGAATCAAACAATTCTTAAGATGAATTTAATGAAATGGTTAATGTACCTTCCACCACTTCATTAGGAACTTCATCCTTATCTATTTTGATCATATAAGATTGTCCTTTATCCCATAGCCTTTTCTAAGGCATCCTTTATTGATTCATAAGACGATAATTTTCATATTTTCCCATATATATAGTATTTTATCATTGAACAACATTTATTTATATCCTCTCCTTACATTCATTATCTCGATGGCCCTTTTCTCCACAATTATAACAAACTAACATGCCTTTCACTAATTTTCATCAATTATTATTTCCATATTTTTCCCACAATGGGAATTGCTTCATTCCCTAATTCTTATTTGGTGCTTCCCCATTTTGATGGTTATTATAATACCTCTTATTCTCTTGATTTCAATTAAACATATTGGATCTATAAAATTTATTCTCTATTTTGATGGCACATAACACTATAGTATCATATGATGAAAATGTTTGAGAAGCTAGTTCCCTTATGAGATGTGGCTCATAAACATCAAATAAATGAACAATATTTTCTTCTAAATCATGTATGTAATATATATAATACTAGGATATTCTGGTGAAGGTACCCTCATACTTCACAACACTCTCTTCTTCCTTTTTCTTTAATCTAATTATTTTTTCATCATTTCACTTTTGGTCATGATAGAATTATTTTTCAGTAAATGTTTCTTTAAAAGTTTTACATTCAATTTATTCTATTTCATATTTTTTCTTAGTATTTTGGATCAATGGAAACCACTGATAAACATCTTCCTTGAAAATTTTAAATCAATTACTACCTTTTCCTTTTCATTTCATCTCAATGATATAAATATCTTTTCAAGGGACATTATCCACTTCTCAGATACTTCTGGATTTATAGTCCCACAAAAAAAGAGGGGGTATTATACCACATTAAAGATTCCAATATAAGTGTAGCATGTTTATTCCTTATAACATGAGTATGTTGTCCTAATAAGTTCATGATGTTCCAAACTCCAACATTAACTATGTTGACTTATTGGGGAAATCTTTATATTGTCCATGTGTATTGGTTACCTTTCTTCTATTAGGTTACATCAAAATAATGGAATACACTACATTAGGTTCATAATGCATAATCTTTAATTAGAAAGAAACTTAACCTAAATTTAATATATCTACATCGCTGATCTCATAATCATAATCATGGTTTCTTTGAATACATATTTACTTTTAAACCCTTCATAATGGTTTGTAAATAAAATTTGAATTATCATAATCATATCCCCAAAAAAGGGTCAAACTAGGCACAACATAAGGATTTTTATCACGTACTAGGTTACCCCAAGTCAGGACTAAGAAACTTTGCCAGAGTTGTTACCCCTAGGTACATCTGTTCCAAAATGACATTGAGTTGTAGTATTCAGTCTGTGATGTATTGCTAGGAATACCCATATAATCTCTACCTTACCAAAATTATAGTATGTTTTTTATAATTATAAAAAAATTATCTTTTTGTTTTTATATCTAATCCATGTTTTCTAAATCTTGTTTCCAAGGTTGCTGATAAACCTTCTTTGATTCCAACTATAACGCCTCGTCCCTAGATTCCTGAAGTCAGTGCATTATTTCATTACCTTGGAATTTTTACTAGGAATGAAATCCCAAAATAAAAATTAGTTTCATAGCTTTTGAAGACAATATAACATAAATTGTACCTATAGTACATTGGAAAATATAGAAAATATAATCATGATACATAATAAAATTAAATAAATAGCATCCTTGAAACTCATTCAAAGAATTCCTATTCAGAACATGGGGGAAGAAAAAATAATAAGGGTGAGCACAACTTATAATTAAGGGTTATATGAAAAAATAATATGCCAAGTAAAGTAAACAAGGAATTTTTATTTTTGAAAGGTAAATAATCTGAAAAACACATGCCATCAATAAATTGGAAATGAAAATGCTTCCATATATTTTTTCATAGTGAAAATATCATTGAAAGAAATAACTGAATATTGAATGAAGAAAATTATGTTTTAGTCGAAATAATGTATTTTTTATTTGAACCATTATACCATCCATATTTTTTATGTATGTGGGTATAAACCCATCCCATTTTGTATGGAAGAAAACATGAAGGGTTTTTCACTAACAATTTTTTCTTATGAGACCTATCGATGCAAAAAGGGGCTATAGAGGACGCCAGACATCAATTAAAGAAAAAAGAATTATTCATAAATAGATTCAATTAATGAAGAATATAAATTCTCCAAAAATACCTATATTATGTATAGGATACAGATTCATCAATATTTCCCCATTTGAAACAACTTTCCAAATAAACACCATATGTAAAATGTGATAGGACAATGAAAATAATCATATACATGATAGAAGAATATGTATTACTAATAAATATAAAATTTCACAAATAAAATAATATCAAAGGGGTAGTATATATACCTTATTAAAATGATTTAGTGCACAATACCAAGTAAGTCTTAATGAAATAGAAATTGAGACAAATTCCCTTACCATATGTCTGAATGTGTTCATCACTTGATCTTAATATCCTGGATAATCATATTAAATCCATTCATTAAAAAATTATTAAAAATTTATACATGTATTTTATTTATTATAATTTTATTATGTTCATTTATGGCATTTTTATGAGTTAAAAGATATAATTTTATCATTCTGGAGTGTTCATTTTCATAGTTTTCATGATTCACTCACTTAAATATGAGTATTGATGTTTATGATGAAGGGGTATAATTCTAAAAATTGAATTTATATGTTATTAATAAAAATAAATAATATAAAATGTATATATATGACATTTTAGATATTTGGGGGAGGATAAATCATAAGATAAGACATTAGTGATAACTGTTTAGATTATTTTCATGATTTTTTGATCAACTTTAACTAGTTTTTTTTATTAATTAACACCACATGGATATAATGGAAAAAAAATTAAATAGTTTGTAATAACTATATTATAATTTTTTAACTATAAATTGGTTTTAGTAAAAAACTATAAGGCTTTACTGAATATGAAAATTCTTCATCTATGATGTCGGTAAATTGACACATCACGTGTAATGTTTTCATTTATAGAATAAAAGGGAGAGAGAGAGAAAGGGGTTTGTTTATGGATATTCCATTAACATAATATATTTAATGTATATATATATCATAATGGAGTTATCATTTCACTTTTATAAATTTTTTTAGGAGATAATAAGAAATAGATAGAAAGGAAATTAAAAGAAAACTGCAGAGGTTTTTACCTCTTGAACTATTCTCCTTGAGAACCCCCTTGATGGACTTGATTTTGGTATTTTATTGAGACCAAAAGTTCCTAGATGTGGGAGAGATACCTGGGAAGAGTATTGGGCATACTATTGACAAATCAAAAAGTTTTTATAGTGTGTTGAGAAGAGGAGGTGAGGGGTGGTATTTATAGTGGAGGAGAGGGTGTGTTTTTTGATTATTTTGATCATTAGTTCATTATTTTGGCTTAAGATAAGAAATATTGTTTATTATTACAAATAAATTCTATAAAGAATTTATGTTATTTATTTGTAATGGTTATTACCTCACACTTATATCAATATTGATTAAAAAATTCATGAATTTATCATTTATCATAGATTTTCATATTTTACTATTCACAAAAAATCAAGTATTTTAGAAATATACAAAAACATTTCCCAAAATATTATTCCACATGTATAATTATAAAATGAACTAAATTTTATGAAATTAATTTTCTAAATATGATAATTTATTTTAATTAATAAAAATAATTACTTAGAAAATACTAACTTTCAAATTATAACTAACTGTATAACATTTTGAAAAGTTAATTATGTTCTTAGAAAAAAATATTATAATCATAAGAAAACAAAATATTAATTTGTGAGTACGTATTATGAATAAATTTCTCTTTTAAATCATTATATAAATCATAGACTTTAAAATAGACATTTATGTTTATAAAAAAATCAATGCTAAATTCATCAATTTCCAGATTTTATTTACTTATACTACGATATAATTATATCATATTTTAATTTATATGTTTCATAAATTTTATTTATACTTTTTTAGGTGACTTTTCTATTGTATTAGATGAATTACTATTCCTATGGGTCACATTAAAATTCAAAGTTTCACGTTACTATTTTATTTGTATATGTTCCATAATTTCTAGAAATAACCTCTTATTTCATTAATTCTTAATTTATAGAGTTTGTTTTGGGTTCTCAATGTGATTTTATATGATGCCTAATATATTAAATAAATATGTGTGCAATGTAATAAATTTAATTAATTTAATTTATTTTAGATGATTCCGACCATAAAATCAGGGGTTATTATAATTCATCACTCATTGTGAATAAAATCCCTTATTGTCTTTATAATCACATCATCGCCTATATGGATTCATTTGATAATCCCTACTAGAATCATTATATTAAGTTGTCACAAATACCATATCACTTCCCCAAAAACACTAGGTTGGTCCAATTATAAAACCAATCTAGAAACCTCGCCTATGACATTCCAACCCAATGATCAGTTACCAAATGTAGAGGAACACTGACCCCTCTTCCCATCTCAACTAGCCTAATGGCTCGATGGAATCTATAGGACCAACTAGGTTAAACTAAGTCAACTATTTCACATCCAATCACATATACATACTCATGGGTTCTATGGGAACATATATAACTTTATCATAATCACGACATTATTTTAAATCTCACCCCCGTTGGTCTAAGTATCATAAAGAACATTATCATAATCATGGACTCAACCATTAGTGACCAAGAAATCTATAATGACACAGTCCTTTTAAATGATATTTGTTTCCTGAAAAATTTTTTATTACGCATTATATAATACCATACACATAAAAAATAAAGAGAAACCAACAAATTATAATGTCGTTAATAAATATAATTTCATTAGTCGACTTTGAAACAAATCAATAATCCAAACATTTCCACTAAAAAATATAAAAGAGAAAAAGATAAAATTGGAAATTATATATCACCCAAATCTACTATAATTATCACTCAAATTAAAATACTATAGAAATGAAACCAAATATTCGTAATTCGATCAATATCTTAATAAATCAAAATATAACATTATGATGAAATTATAGTGAATTTTCAGTGAAAAAATAAAGTGGTATAGATATGGTATTAAGGGAAATGAGAACATTGGTATTTGATTTTTATATGATAATTGGTCAAATATATCGTTTTTTAAATATGACCATTAGAAATTGTACCCTTGTTTGATAAGTTTACCATAATAATTAGTATTTATAAGTAGTAATGAAAAAGGATAATTGATACAGGAAGTTGAATTGATGGCCTCGACAAGTAAATTCATATTGTTTGAAGCGAATTTCTCAGAAAATGGGTTAGAGGTATCATTATTGGGGTTCTCCCTTGATGAATCCCAAGAAGAGATTCAATTAGTGAAGGTTGAATGAAATCTCTTATGGGAGAAGTTCAAGTTAGTGGAGATTACTACTCTGTATATGTTAGCCGAGCCACCACATGAAATTACCTCCTTCACACACCTTACCCTTACGGTGTATGTGGGTGTAATAAGGGGTTATGTGTCCTGAACTTAGTGTAAATTTCTTTGTATAAATAAATTTTTATTTCATTAATTCCTCTTAATAATAGTTTTTCTTAACAAAATATATGTTTAATTGAGATGAATTTGATAAATTGATTTTTGGGTATAAATAAAATATAATAGTATTTTTTTATAGAAAATATATACAATTTCTATAGTAAACCAATGTATTATAAATAATATTTTTAATTAAATAGTGTTTTAATGAATTTTTATGTGACTATTAAATTATAAATTAATTTTATTATGGAATACGAATTTTTTTAAGTGTCAGAAATTGATTATAACATAAAAACTGATATTATTAAATAAAGAAGGATTTTTATATTTAGAAGTTAAAATTATCATAAATAGAGATTTTTTTATAAAATAAATAGATTTTTTAAATCAACACATAAAAATTAGGTTAGGGTGAATTTATGAGTATTCTAAAGAATATATTACTTTTTCTAAATTGTATAAAATACAGGTTTATGGTTTCGGTATATTTTATGACATAATATTTATGTCACGATGATGAAATAATTATTTAAACACAATTAAAAACCTAAAACATATTATTTTATTAATATATTTTCATTTTAATATATTTTTATCAATTTTAAAAAATATATGTCGCTTTCCAAAATATAAAAAGGATAATTTTATTTTAAAAAATATTACTTTGTGGAATATTTACTCTTCTATGAAATAGGGGTATTAAAAAATGGTATTTGGTTTAAGTGTATTAAAATGAACTAAAATGTGACCAAAATTTCTAAAACCAAGAGTAAAATCCATGGGTAAGACAGTTGTTTTTTATTTCCCCACCCTAAATTTCCAAGGAATATTTTTGGAAATTTTTAAACAAATCATCCACTTTTGATATAAATACCTACCTATTTATCTATTTACTCTCACTAACAATCCATAATCCTTAATGTTCTGGTGATTATTTCTCCCAAGGAGTCCCCCCAAGAGTTCATAAATCCCTAAAGGTTCTATCCTCAACTTTAATAACAACACTTAATGGCAAGGGAAGTCTCCACTTATCTTTTCCACTCAAATTCCCTTTTCATGTGGTATGTCTTTTAATTTCCAGACTATTTTCTTTTTTCCAATTTATATTATCCCAATACATTAAGAATATTATTTTATTAATGATAGAACTTGGTCACCACTCACGTTACCCTTTTCTAAAACCCAATTTTATAACCATCATGCTACAGAATTTACTTCTCAAATTTGTCTCTTTTACATGAAAATTTTTCTTTTAATTTTTATTTGAATCCCAAACTTCATTTATTTTCAATGGGTATTTACAAACAAGTAAACATGTCATTTTTATTCAGTTATTTACATTTATGAAACTCATAATTCTATTTGTGGGCTAAACATGATGCAATATCCATATCGTTAAGATCTCTTGTATTCATATACTGTGATATGAAACCCATTATTTATCCTTTATGGGTTATTAATGAAATGATTTATTATGATCTATGTGTATCAAAATAAATTAAAAAATATTAAGGTTGTTCCCCCATAGAGTTCCAATGCATTGGGTAAATAATTTATTCTATAGAGATGACATGTTCTATGATAACTTAGTGAATAACCATAGTAATTTTCATTTATGACACATTGGTGAAAAACCATAGTGACATGATTTTTAATGTCTTATTTAAATGTTTTAGACACATTTCCATGTTATGATTCATGTGCTTATTATTTTGTTATACCTCTTTCTTATGCCTTACCATTTTGATCTATGTTACTATTGATATGTCTCAAGATCATATTCAATATGTATCTCTTTCTTATTCCATTACCGAGCTTCATGATCACCCATTTACTTTCATGTATTTCCCCAAGATATTAAATTATATAAAAGTAACATAGATTGAACCCATGAAGTTGTATTTAATGTGGCTTTATGATAATGGTTTATATTTCCATGTATTATGTATTATTTCCATGAAAATGAACATGTTTTTTGTTTTGTACCGTGTAATGAAAAGTTATATAGAAAAGGCGGTGTTACATATTGGGTATCAAAGGATAATTTGGTAATTTGGATAAATTATGACTTGAAAACATTATTGATAATATTAGGTATAAGTATAAATATATAAAAACATCCTATTATTTTGGTGAAGTATTATATAACTGGTTTCAGAGAAAATAAATCCTTGCCTAGATACAAACAATTATTTGAGGATCTATAACTGATGTATATAGGGGTAACTCTTGAAAACACCACTTTGAGCTAGGCATGAATGAGAACTGGGGAATGAAAATTGGTCTTGTTGTACTCCTATTTGGACACTCACATGGGATATGTTTATTTAATCACAAGTTTTTATGAACCATAATGAACGATATATAGAAAATGTAGTTGTTATCAGAAGATATTAATAATATATTTAGGCATTATTTTTTTAAGACATAAAATCCCTTCAAATTTATAATATTAGTAAAGTAACACATTTCTCACTTAAAATTTATTCTTTTATAGAAATTGTATGAAATTAGAGGATCCTTGTAAATGATGAGTAAAACTAAAAATGAAATTATTGAATTCTAATGTAAAATAGAACATAAACTTCATGATGAATTTGAATAAAAGTACTCAGGTTATGAAAAGTAATTTAATCAAGTAGAGATATCAAATTCAACTCAAAGGGAACAAGTTTTTGTTAATTAATTCATGGATCAATGACCACCTTCTTTCAATGGATCCACTAACCAATTGAATTCTAAAAAATGGATAAAATCTATAGAAAATATATTTTCAATACTCTATTGTTCATAGTAAGAGAAAGAAATCCTAGAAGTATAATGCTTAGAAGGAGAATCTTATTACTGGTAGGAACTGATTAGAAACATGAAGCCAAGAAGTGATATTGATTCTCTAGAGTGGGAAGGGTTCTGGGGAATCTTTTTCATTAAATATTCCCTCATTTGATGTGAACAAAAATTTTGAAGTAATTATAAGGTATAAAACATAAGTAAAATGAATCATTGAGAAGCTATGATATGAAAATTACAAGACTTTTTTGAAAAAACTCTATCTTTGTTATGAATCCAAAGGGAAATGTTGTTAGATAATTTGGTGGACTAATATCCCATATTCTAAGGAATCTTGAAAATAGTTACTATGAAATATATGAAGAGACAGTGCAAAGTTCTATGAAGGTTGAATTGGATTTTTGTGAGACAAAATAGTCACATAAATTTAATTAAAAGAACATATAAATGAATCAAAACTGAGGGACGAACATTGATCATGAAATTAGAGGAATGAAAGTGAAGCTTCCCACTTGAAAAAAATGTGTAAATAAGAATTTAGGGAACTAAATTATTGGGAGTGGAATGTTCTAAAAGTAAATAAGAGATGTCCATATAGATCCAAACTATCTTGGTGACGATATGTCTCACCTTCTCAACACTAAAAAAATTGATGATAGTGTAGGCCCAACCAAAAGTTCAATGCTTCACGTGTGGACAACATGGACCCTATTTCAATAAATGTCCAAATAAAAAGCTAACAGAGGGCAAACTCCAGCAAACTCAGTATAAGAAAATAGAGAGAGATTAGTAATTTCTATCATGATGGATAAAGTGGAGGATCCAAATGATGTGGTTGTAGGTATACTAGTTGTGCTCTCAAAGCTAGAAAGTACTTTTGTTTGATTCTGGTTCTACACATTACGTTATTTCATCTAATTTAACAAAGATTATACAATCAATCCATAAACTTCTAGAAGTAGATTTATCACTCAAGACTCTTGTAGAAATTATCCTAGCATCAATAGTGTACTTAAACTCATGTATTAACATTGGAAAGTACTATCTCATCGAAAATATAGTAGTAATTCCCATGGTGGAATTCAAAAATATATTAGGGATTGAATGGTTCTCAAAGTACACTTCTAAGATCAACTAAAATTGAAAGTAAATTTTAGTATTCTTGAATTCATAACCTACTATCATTTTCAAGGGAGATATATCCCAACCCTATTTTTTCTAAAAGCACATTCCATAGCCTTATATATATAGGTGATTAGTGAAGAGGAGAAGTAAATTAATTTATAAATACAGATAATATCCCAATAATTCAGGAATAAATTAATGTATTTCCTAAATATTTACTTGGAGATCCCCCGAAAAGAGAGGTAGAGTTCACCATTGAACTCAAACTTGCATCCAATTCGATCTCAAAGACCCCTTATTGAATGGAAAATATGGAGCTAGATAAATTAAGTAAACAAATTCATGATCTTCTGGATATGGGATTTATATAACCACATGTGTCTCCTTGGGGAGAACCAATTTTCTTTGTGAATAAGAATGATGGACCAATATAGATATGCCTTGATAATTGAGAAGATAAGGGGAACAGAATGAAGAACCAATACCCTCTCCCAAGGATTGATGATTTATTTGACTAACTTTATGGGGGTTAATTCTTATTCAATATTGGCCTTCGATATGGGTATCATAAATTAAGGGTGAAGAAAGAATATATTCTGGGAATTCATTCTGAAAAATATATGTGCATTATGAGTTTATCACTATTCCCTTCTCATGACCAATTCTCCTGATATATTTATGGATTTGATGAAAAATTATTTAAGGACCACCTTGATATTTTTTTTGGTATTTTTTATTGATGATATTTTGATATATTCCAATTGTATCGAGGAAAATAAGAATAATCTAAGGGTTATTTTTGGAACCCCATAAAGGATAACCTTTCTGGAAAAATTTAGTAAAATTGAATTCTAGTGACAACAAGTTGCATTCATTGGGAACATTTTAACTAATTATGGAATCTCAGTTGAACCTGTGAATATAAAGGCTAGAGGAGTGTCCTAATGTGACAACAATAATTGATATTTATAGTTTAATTGGTTTAGAAATATATTATATGTGTTTTTTGAATTTGTAAACTAATAACCATGTTAACTCGAGAAGGAGAAAAGTTCATCTAGATAAAATATTTTGAAGATTGTTTCAAAGAACCGTATAATAGATTAGTTACCACACATGTGTAAACTCTATCCTCTATCAGAGAAAGATTCCATATTTATAGAAATAAATATCAAAAATGGAATGGGTGTATTCTAATGAAAAATAAAAAGGTGATTACTTATGAGTCTCGGCAATTTAAGCCTCATGAGTAGAGTTAAGCTACGCATGACCTAGAGTTAGCTGCTATTATTTTTTATTTGAAAATATGGAGTCACTATCTTTATGGGGAGAAATATTATATATAAATAGAAAACCAATGTTTGATTTATATTTTCATGAAAAAGGAATTGAAATTGAGACAAAGGATATGGCTAGAAGGTCTTAAAGAATAAAGCTGTTTAATTCATTATCACACCAAAATAAAAAACAAATTCAATGATGCATTAATTAGGAAAGTCCCTATTGTGTTGGAAATGATAACGGTTTAGGTAGATCCTTTGATCAAGGATGAAGTAGAACTATACATGGGAATCATATGGGAAGGGAAATCATCAACCCAATCCCAAATAATTTCTCAACCATCATTACTAGATAATATTAATAAAGATTAAAAACAAGATCCTTTTTTACAAAAAATGATAGGGGTTGTGAATAATGTGATTTCTTCTTAGTTCAATAATGATCAAGAAGGAATACTAAAATTTCATACAAGGATATGTGCCCCATATATCCTAGAGATAATGGAAGAGATTATTTATTAATCTCATAGTTCTACATTCTACATACATACTTGAAGAATAAAAATTTATAGAGACATTCATGATCATTATGGGTTAGACAATATGAAATTTGGAGATTTCCGACTATGCTAAAAAATTCTTTGAAAGACGAAAAGTTATGGTAGAGTATAAAATTCATAATGGAGTATTGCAACCACTACCCATACTAACAAGAAAATGGAAAAATATATCTGTGGAATTCATCACTTTCATCCTAAGAAAATCTCATGGAAATAATGCAATATGAATAATAGTATATCGTCTCCCTAATACTACCCATTTCACCTCTTTTCAGGAAGATTTATCTTGTGAGAAACATTCCAAAATATACGTAAACGAAGCGGTGAGGTTGCATGGGGTTTCGTATTCTATCATTTATGATCATGATCCAAGGATCACATCTAAATTCTAGATAATTCTTCAACATGATCTGAATACTGAATTTAATTTCAGTACAACCTATCACCCCAAACAGATGGCCAATATGAAAGGACTATTTAGGGTCTTGACGACATATTGAGAAAATGCACAATATAATTTAAAGGTGGATGGGATCAAAACATCCTAATAATTGAGTTCTCATACAAGATCTTATTCCACTAGAGTTTGGAATGTCACCATATGATTATATATATTTAATGTGATGTATAACTAATATTTTTTGGGATAATGTTTGTGAGAGGGATATTTTTAGGCTTGATCTTGTGAAAGAGGTGACTCAAAAGGATCATGCCATCAAATATCATATAAAGGATAATCAGTTTCAATATAAGAACTATATTTACAAACGTTGATGGGACTTGGAACTTGTTGTAAAAGAACATTTTTTCTTTTAGATATAACCATGGAAGAGAGTCATATAATCTATATTAAAAATCGAATCTTAGCCCTAGGTATATTTGGCCCCTTAGAATACTTGATCACATAGAAGAAGTACCCTATCCCCTAGCACATCCACCAAATCTAGGTCAAGATCATGTTGTATTCTTGGTATCTATCAGGAGGAATTATATACCTTATCCCTCACATGTAATGAAGCTGAAGGTGTTACAACCGCAACATGAACTCTCTTATGAGGAGCAACCTATGGAGAACATGGACCATAGAGAAAAGGATCTATGCAACAAGACTACCCTCCTCATCAATTTGTTTTGGAGGAACCTCAAATATGAAGAGTAAACATGGGATCTATAAGAGATAAGGAGATAGAATTATCCTCACCTTTTCTCAACTAATAAAGTTAGTTGAAATTTCCGGGATAAAATTTCTTAATTGGGGAAAAATGTAACAACCTATACCTTTTAAATGATATTTGTTTCCTGAATAAATATCTATTACATATTATATAATATTCAAAATATACAAAATAAATATAAAACAAAAATTTAATATCATTAATAAATATCATTACATTACTTAGCTGTGAAACCAACTAAATTACTAAACATTACAAATAGAAAATAAAATATAAAATAGACAAGCTAAAATGAGAAAGTATAGATCACCCCAATATACTAGAATCATCGCCCAACTAAAAATTCTATATAAATGAATCAAAATATTGTTAAACCAATCAACATATTTATAAATGAAAATATAACCTTTGGTATAAATTAAAGTGAATTTTTATGGAAAGAATGAGGTTGTATTTATAGGGTATAAAGGGAAATGTGACTATTAATATTCAACTATTATGACAATTTATTGAATATAAATGTTGGTAAATATGGCCATTGGAAATTATACACATTTTTGTTAATTTGAAAATTATAATTTTTGTTTATAATAAGTAATTACAAAGGATAATTGATACAGAAAACATAATTGATGGCCTAAACTAGTAGAGTCATTCCATTTAAAGAGATTTTGTCAGAACTTGGGAATGAAGTGTTTTCATAGTGGTTTGGTCTTTACCAATCCAAATATGATCTTTAACAAGTGAACCTTGAATTAAATAATCTAAGAGAGATGTTCAAGTTAGTATAGAGTTCCACAGGGTTGATATTAGCTGAGCCACCCCATGAAACTATTACTATTTAACACCTTACCATTAGGGGTTATACAGGTGTAATAAAGTGTTAGGTGTCCGGACCTTAGTGTAAATTCCATTTTATAAAACTTTTTTTATTCCATAAACTTCACTTAAGAATATTTTTTCTTAATAAAATATATGGTTAATTAAGATGAATTTATTAAATTAATTTTTTGGCGCAAATAAAACATAATTTTATCTTTTCTAGAAAATAAATTCAATTTTAATAAAAAAACAAGTTATTATAAATAATATTGGTTTTAATGATAAATTATTATAAAATAATTTTATTTAAATAATAAGTGATTAAATTATTTTATAATACCATAGAATTTTTTTAAAAGTGTTTGAAATTGATTGTTCCTTTAAAATTGCTATTTTTAAATAATTAAGAATTTTTAGATTTAAAAGATAAAATTATCATATTTAGATAATTTGTTGGAAAAAATAAAAAATATTTTTGAAATAAAAACATTAATATTATGTTTGGGTGAATTTATGAGTATTTTCTAAAATATATTATTTTTTGTGAAAAGTAAAAAATACAGTTTCATGGTTTCGATATATTTTGTGACATAATATTTATATTATAGTTATGTAATAATATATTAAACACATCAAATAAACTAAAATATGTTATATTATTAGCTTTTTTTATTTTAATATATTTTTATTGATTTATAATACTATAAGTTATTTTCCAAATTCTAAAAAAGAATATTTTTTTGTTAAAATAATTACTTTGTGAAATCTTCACTCTTCCATGTAAAAAAGGAATACATAATGGGGTTTAGTTCTAGTGTATTTTAATAACTTAAAATTCTAACCAAATATAAAAAACCATGATAAAGAACTAGGGTTAAGCCAATGTTTTTTCATTTTCCCGAAACTAAATTTCTAAGGCCTAAATTTGGAAATTATTATACAAATCCTCCAGTTTTGCTATAAATACCCACCCATTTATCCATTTTATTTTCACTACTAATCCATCCCATATAATGTTATTGTGATTGTTTCTCCAAAGGATCCCCTCATGGTTTCCTCAAGCCCCCATGGTTCTGTCCTCATGTTTTAGGAATAACTCTTTATGTTAAGAGAAATCTTCACTTCTGTTTTCAATTAAAGTCCACTTTTCATGTGGTATGTATTCTAATTTCTAATCAATTTTATTTCCTATACTTTATTTTATCACATTATTATAATTATATTTTATTATTTATTGGATTAACTTTTCCCCTATCATTTTATTATTTTTACAAAACCATGTTTTACACTCAATATGTTGCAAAACTTACTTCTAAAATTTATTTCTTTTAAATGAGAAATTCTATTTTATTTTTTATTTTAATTCCCAAAAATATTTTATTCTAAATGGGTATTTTAAAATATGTAATCAATGTTTTTTTATTTTTTTATTTACATATATTCAACTCATAATTCCTTTCATGGGATAAAAATGACTTAACGATCATGTCATTAATATCTTTTGCAAGCTAAGAATTTGATAAGAACCCCATTATTTATCCTCCAAGGGATATTAATGAAATGATTTATTGTGATCTATGTGGGTCAAATTAAAGTAATATATTAGAATTGTGTGCCTTAATATTACTCCAATGCATAGGTTAAATAATTTTATCTATAGAGATGACATGTTATATGATTCCATGGTGGATAACCATTGTAATTTTCATTTATGAAACATTGGTGATTAAATTTGGAGATATTATTAAGAATGTATCATTTAAATTTTGCAGCCAAATTTCCTTGTTATGATTACGATTTTTATTATTATGATATTCCTCTTGCTCATAACTTATCATTATGCCCTATGTTCTTATTCATATGTCACATGATAAAATATTATATGCCAATATTTATTTTTTTACTCAAATGAAATTTTGATTAAAATTGGTGAAAATAAAAATACAAGATCAAGGTGGTCAAAAGAAAATAATCCCAAGAGAATCCCTAAAAACATGATCCACACCACCTAGTGGGAGGGAACCTATGGTATAGAAATCTAAAAGGGGAAATCTTGCGAAGCTATGGAAGCCATGAAACCTACCACATGATTTCCTTTACAACACCTATGGAGGATCTCTATGTCATTGGAGAGAAGAGCCTCAAACACACAAATTGGGTAAGTGATCTACCAAGGAGAAGTTGTGACGTCAATGAGGTATCTCTAAATGATCTTGGAATCTGTTTCCAGAGTAGACAAAAATATGTTCTATGATCATTAGAGAGAAACGACATTAATAATTGAAAATGCCTCCACCTTAAGTGAGTTACCATTCACATAATAATAATTATAGGTAAAGAGAACCAGGACATTAGCGTCATGGAACACACCCCCATTATGCATGAAAACATGACGGCATACACCATCAATGTTGAGCTTGAGGTCATTGGTTGGAGGGGACCTATAGACTAGATGGACCATTTTCTTTGGTCTAGACAATATTGAGGAGAGGATCCGGTGGACATAACACTTGGGGGAGGGATCCCCCTCCTACTATTTCAAAAGACCATCCAAATACACAATAAGTAACCTATACTTCAATAAGAGAGATAGTTTAGAGAGGCGGGGACCTTGTTCAGCTTTGTTTCACGCCTTCAAAATACCCCAACACCCCACCACCTGATGGATAATTATGGCCTTGTCCTCTCAATTATTGCTTCCACCTACACAGAAAATGTTCTAGAAAAATCCTTATAGGAGTACACCTCAGGTTAAGGAGATGTGAACTTGCTATGATCCACCCAGATCAAGCCTGTCCACATGCTTTGAAAATATATATGTAGCGTATATTCCTCTGAAAAATATGAAGAACAGATTCACTTTGATAAAAGATACACTAATTTATATTTAACCACCATATCTAAAGGGATATATTGACAATAAAATTTCCATAGCATGAAATTGAATTTAATTATAATAACATTTCACCATAGAATCCTTCCCCATGTCTCGCTTGCTAGCTGTAGGAGAATCACATGTTTATACGATTTATCCATGAACATACCATTGGAAGAGCCTATGAAATTGCATTTTCATGGGGACTCATCCATCTTAATGATGTCAAACACGACATTCTGGTTTAGGGTGAGTACCACCTGAATGAATGGGGGATGAGATTTGGCCTCATTGAAAGAAAATTTGGTTGTAGAGGAACTAGTAAAATCTTGAAGACCTCCCCCAATTTCATTGACAAAAGTTGACATCACCCTAACCCAAGATCTATTGTGAATAGTCAACAAGTGAGGGGATATAAATGTGTAAAGAGTTCCAAACTCTGGAGGGGGTTTTTACATTCTCACTTGAACCGAATCCATACTTCCCTCTAATAGGCAACACCATAGGGATCCACCCTCAATAACCTCCCAAACATGTTTTCCCTATATGTATTACATGGCATTGTCCACTTCGCTAACACCAATTCCCCCATGATCAACTGGAATTGAATGTTTTCTATATTTCTTATTACCTTACTGGGATTCATACACACCCATTTCATTTGATTTGTTTCCCCAGGATATGAAATATAGTAAAAGTATCCTAGAGTAAACCAATGAAGATGTATTTCAAGTGGTTTTTTAATAAGTTTTTTTGTTATTCCGGTATTATGAACATTTTACAAGAAACTAAACTTGGAAAGATCCTCTATTTTGTACCATGTAATGAAATGTTATGTAATAAAAAGGCAGTATTCCATAGAATCCAACCAGTTTATAAGGGTCTACTGTTTCATTCTACATATTGTTCAATGCGATTGAATGTAATTATAAATAAAAGTATGAATTAATTTAGTTAACAATATAATTCATTTAACATAATGGTTAATCAAAAATAGGTAGAGAGGCAGCATGACACAATCAATATACATAAAATATCCATATACTAAAGGGCTATTTTTGAGGGAAAACCTACCTTATTTATGGAGTAATTACCTTTGTTATCGAAGGTCAACAATCCTTACCAAAGCTCTCCCAATATTTATAGTTGTGATTAATCAATAAGTTTACTTTAATCTACTAATCATAATTCAAATAATTATAAAATAATATATAATTTCATTTTATAACTAATTATAAAATATAATTATATAAAATAAATTATAAATTGTTCTCCCCAAAACCTTATTTTATATTACAAAAAATCATATATGAAAATGGGATATAACACTTTATATTATAAAAAATAAGAATTTTCTCCCTTATGCTTGCATAATGTTAATTCTTGATATACTAATGCAGCTCTTACCCGATTCTACATAAGGTTATTACATGTTACCTTTACATAACATAGACTACAATACTTGAGATCAACTTATAACTGGTAAACATTACATTCCTAGTCTATTATCAGGTGTAGATTTTAATATTATATCATTTGAATCGAAATAGTTTAATATTATATTTAAAATTATAATTTATAATATATATAATTATAATTTTATTAATTTCGTATAATATTATAGTTACAAAGGTTGAGTTTATCTTATTGTTAATTTTTTTATATTTTTTAGAAATAATTTATCTTTAGTTGAATAATAAATAATTATGTTTTATAAAATATTATAATTTATTTTATTTACCATCACAATTATGATTATATTTTTATGTAACATTACATCCTACCTATTAACCATAATCTACTTAATTACATATGAATCAAAATTATATTTTATTTCGGTATAACTCTTTTTATGCTTAAAACTTATTTTCCTAAAACTATTTTTTATTTTTGTTTTTCCCAATTCTATTAAAATTAATATCTTCAAATATTAGAAATTGAATCTTGAGTAATGGATCTAATATTTCAAACCATGATGTTCAAATATAAAAATTGGGTCAATTTCACTTTTAGTTATTATGAATAATAACATCGGTAAAAATGTTTTCAACACATTAATGGGTTAAAAGAGTTAATTAAGGTTTAAAAATTATGATAAGGTCCGAAAATATCCACATAATTGTCATAGTATGAGGGTATGTATACCCTTATCACATTATTTTTGAAATTTAATTGTTTGAGTACCACTTACCCAAGAGTAATACAGTTAGTTATGAATAATTACAAGTGTTCTGCTTAGGTCCCCTATATTAGGGAATATAATCCCCTCTCTTATACACAAAACTAATTCCTTTTCGTGAATAATATCTAACCAAATACATTCCCAACCTAACTACCTAGATTATAGTGATCATAGTCTCAAAAAAATACAAATCCTAGAGGGCTTATATTGAAATCCAAAGAACATTTTCCAAATTAGATGTATAACCCTTAACTGACTACTTTCCGGATTATTTATTGCTCAATCCTCTTAAAGTCTTATATAAACATGATGATATGATAAAATTTTTATATTAAATATACATAAATGATATTATATTGATAGAACACCACTTACTAAACTCTATTCAATCCTATGGAAAATGAAAGAATCAATTGTGTATACATATGATCTACCGTCTCCACATAAAAGTGTAATTCAATTTTCATCACCACTTTTCTTATATGGTAATAAATGTGTAAATAATAAATATAAATGATATTTTTGACTTAATTATCATTATACAAATATAATATATCATTTAAATTCTTACCCTTTCATCCTTTGGAAAATGACAATGTCTCGTGTGCGTATGTGTGGACTACCACCTCCACGAACCGATGTGATTTATTTTTATATTAACAGAATTTATATGAGTCTAAAATTTTATATAATGAAAAAAATTATAAAAATGAAATTATTATAATTCTAGAGTTAATGGATCCATTTCATAAAACCTCTAAACAAGTCCAATATACTAAAGTAATATTGATGAAATTGGCCGAACAACCATATGTGGTAAACATAAAAAAGAACTATTTAATAACTAAATTAAAAATTATTATAAAATGACAATAAAATTTGAAACATAAATGAATAATTTCTGTAAAAGGAATTAAATAAATTTAAATGTATTATTGAAGAGGATATAACCCATTCGATCTAGAGTAATTCTGAGTTAAGAGTTAATTTTATAATATCATTTTTATTTGAGATTGTTTATGTTTAAATTTACATTGAAAAAAATATATGATATTTATATTTTAAAATCCATTTATTTTTTTATATTTAGGTTTTTTATAGTGTTTAAAGTTTTTCCTTTCATTTTCTAATCTTTGGTACATAAATTAATTTCGAATGTTTTTATGGAAAATGAACCTTATTTCTACTTTTGGTGGAGAATCATTTATTTTAAACTATAATTGAGTTTATTTACAATTTTTAAAATTGAATATTCCAACCATTTTTCAAACAAGGTACATTTTAGTTTTTACCAAAAGTGTGGCAGAAATAATTGCTTTAAAATTTACAGAATGAATGAATTTTCCTATCATAATAAATAGTATTTTCTTTGAAGCTTCAATTAAAATTTTTCTTAGTTATTTTCAAATTAATTAATTCTCTCAATATTTTGGAAATTCTTATTTAAAATGTTATGAAATGAAGTAAATATTTTTTTTTCATGTTTTTATTGAATGGGAAATTTTTGTATTTTAAAGGTATTTTCACCTATGTCCACATCATTTGATTATTATAATTATTTATAAAAAATATGCTATAATGATTCCATCAATATTATTAAAATGGATGTCTCATAATCATGTTTTTTTATTAAATAGTGAAAATGTTAACTGATCTAAGACTAGTTTTTCCATATAAATGTTTATATTGTGTTTGTAATAAATTGTTATTAATTTAATTATTTTGATGAATGAATTATAGTTATTGAATAATGGGAAGGGATCATTATAACCCCTTGATTAATTATTAGGTCTCATGAAACAAACTAGTTCGTGTATTTGGCATATGCCTTTCCTATTCATGTATGATTTTTTTGGTGGAAGGAATTTACAAAAATATTATGATGTCCAAAATTATAAATTCTATCATCATGAAAGTTACTGTTGTTATCCATGTGATGATTTATGTTGTTATATAATCCGTGGACATATTCCCCTTTTATGATATTAGTTATAAGACTCATTTGAGTATTTTTTATCTCTACCATATTTTTAAAGCTTTATTTATTCTATCATAGCTTTTGTTATATTATTTACCTTACTGAGCATTTGGGATCACCATATTATTATTATTTTTCATTCCCTAGGATAACAAAAAGGTATCCCTAAATGATTCCTGAGATATACTAGAAGTGATAATGATGTTATCACTACAATTATATACTATATTTTATGTTTTCAAATGTAATGTGAGAATAATGCGTGTATCTTTTCTCCTAAGGCTACAAAACTGCTGGACCCTTAGAGAAGTAATATATTTTATATTATTCTATTTTATTAAAATAACTACTGTTATGGATTACTTGATTCTTGGTGTTATATTTGGTGTTGGAGGATGTTTATTATTAACCATGGACACAATATTGACTAAACCATCGATTAAAGAACACAACCCTATGATATAATATCAGGATAAGTTTATGTAAAACATAATATCATGATGTTTTCATAATATATAGAATGTGTGGTTTCATATAATTAATATCAATTTCTAGATATTGAAAATTGTATGCATCTTTGGTATAGATTCAAGTAGGGATAAAATCCTTGAAAAGGTCTGAATTGGTATCCAATGGATTTTTACTCGGTGCATGATAAGTGGGATTAAAAATGAACACCGGGCTACACACTCCCATTGGATATGATTTGGTTGATTCACACATTATTTATGATCTATTATGAGATATTTGAAACTATTATTTTAATTTTAAATAAATTAGTAAAGAAACTTATCTTATAATTATGAGATTAGATAAGATTTTTTTCAATTTATGTTAAGTTGTACATAAGATTTAGAATTATACACAATTATTCAAAATTCATAATTTAATGTTCTAATTAAGCATATGGCATTGTTTAGAAATAGAACCGAATATATGGAATGAAAACCATGTAAATTCAAATAATATACTTGGGGATTCCACTCTTAGGTATGAAAATTATTCTAGAGTTGTGGATAGAAATGAAAAATGTATAACAATATTGGAGTAGCCGAATCAGGTTATAACTAATAAGCATTTTTGTATGGAGGAAATTTTTGATACAAAAAATTTTAGATCAATGTATTACTAATTCATGTGATATCAACCACCATATTTCAATGGAACTACTAATCCTTTAGTTACTGAGAAATGGATCAACTCAGTAGAGAAGATATTTCTTTCTTTTGGAAGTTGTGAACATGTGAATTTTATCATGGTAGTTTATCAATTTAATATAGATGCTGATCAATGGTGATCTATGATCCAAATCAGAAAGGAGTCAATGAAGATATATAGTATTGAGTGAAAATATTTCATGTTGTTATTTTTCAAAAAAATACTTTCCTCATGAGAAATGATCTGATTTGGAGTGGAAATTCCTCAATCTATGGAAATAGAAATGAGAATATATTGTCGAATATGAAACCAACATTAAAATGTTATAACCCATGAAATGGATTATATACACAATATAAGAAGAATGATTTATTGATTCTTTGATGAGATAAAAATTATCCTTTTAAGGTTATTATTATCTCAAAATATTTTAGTATATGAGGATAGAGTTTCAAATTTAATCATGATAATTAAATAACTCCTTTAGTCATATGTTTTCTAGGGAAAATAAAAAAAATAAGTGGGTGACTGAGTATTGTAAAAAATGAACTATAAAAAAGGGTATAAGGGAATTGTGTAATTTTTAATGTGTAATAATTATTGAATAAAGCATCATAGATCATGATTGAAGGGAATAGTAGTTTTCCTTCAGTATAGAGAAAAAAGACATCCAAATCATGATTGTAAGGGCAAGAAACAAGCTTCCAATGTTCAATGCTTCAACTGTGATGAGATAGGGAACTGTTCAAATGAATTCCATAAGAATCAATGTAATTTAAATTATAAATGGATTAGGGAGAATGAACAATATTATATGAGAACTACAATTTAATTAAAGGTTCTTGAATATGTGGTGTCAAGTAATTTGATCATAATGTCAATTTTAGCTAATCCTTTATATGATTGTAGATATTTTCACTATTTTATATCATCCATGATTTTCATGAAAATTGAATATTTCCCAAAAACCATAAGAAGGTATTTATAAATTATTACTCCTAGTGGAAATCATATTACAATATAGATATGTTAGTCATTCATAATTATGGTTCATAGATATACAGTTTTTAAAAACAAGACTATTATAATAATGGTTTACATTGATAAAATACTTGGTATAAAATGGATTTCAAATTATAATGAGAAAATTTATTTCCATGAAACGGAAATTATAATTCAGGATGGAGATGCATATTTCCTTTTCTTTAGAGGGGATACTAAATCGTTTGAAATTTATCTAGGAATAGTATCCATAGTGTAAAGGATGCACCTATTATGAAGGGGTACATTGATGTGTCTCCAAATGAACCACCTAAACACTCACATTATTATGATGTTTTACCCATTAATCTCTTTCATGATGGAAAATCTATTTCTAGATCACCCTATAGTTTGGAAACATGCTCTGACTCTAGTTTTTCTATGTAATAATTTGGAATGATTAGAGGAATAATTATGGAGCCAAGCCCTGAGTCAAAATGGGATTCCGAGGCCTGGAGAGCCTCTGTATGGTGATAATAATAATAATAATAATAATTTTTCATGGACACATAATTTTTTATTAAAATTTTATAAAATCTTATTCAGAGTCACAAATAAAAAATTTGAGACCATGGTTGAGATGAAAATGTGGTGTTTACCTTATTACTGACCTTAAGATTGATATTGTTTAGTGATTAGTTGGGGGAAAGTGGGAAGGGTTTTAAATGGAGAGTTACTTATTTAGTAAGATTAAATTACTAATCCACCCCAAATTTTGGTCCACACATTTTAGAGGAGTGGAGTATCCCCTTGATGATATTTGAACCAGGGATAAACTTAGACGTTTAGGTGCCAATGATCCCCTCTTTCGATCCTGATCATCACCAGACCAAGATGCAACATATTCTGAGTATCATTTTGGAAACAAATCATTAGTTTTTCGGAATGAGGTTGGAGAATTTATGTCCTTTAAATTCTAATTTCCTTTGATGTATTTTTTATGGGTTTAAATATTTATTATGGTTACAATATATCCCTCAGAGGTAGATCTATGGTTTTATGTGTAAGTCAAGGAACTTCAGGTGTCTCATAGAGAATTCCCTACCCCAAGACATGTAGTGAGCAACAGTCAACGTGTTTTCTTTCTGATTCGAGAAAGAGGACTTTTTGGGACTACACATCCTATACTGGGGGTACATACTATGTGGTGAGCCTAGCCCATGTGGCTGTAGACATGGAAGGAACCCCATGAAATCATACATGGTCATGTGGAAGTATATGGGAAGAGGGTGCCATACATGGGAATAAAATAAGGAAATTACCAAGTGGTAGGATAACCAATAAACGTCATGTACGGATGGTATATTCCATGCCGGGAGACATGGCCAGACAACCTTCTATGGGAGAGGAAGCAACCATGAGATTAGATAGAGTCACATGGCACCTGACATGAGGTACACACATTGTATTTATCTATAGAACTGCAGAGTACCTAGAGGGAAAAAGTATAGGGGGAAATTATTAGAGACACACTTTGTACTATGGGTACAAACCATGTAATCCCTATAGACACTTCTCCCTCATGCATCTATAATTTTTGGACTTAGATGGAGGCCTGTGAGTAGCCTCTCCTCTTTAGTTTTCTACATTGGACATGATGGTGGACATGGTCATGGCGTTAGAGATGTGAAGCGAGGTGAGTTTTGAGGGTTCCTTGAAAGCGATGCATAGACTGATATGAGTTGGGGGAATTATCTTGGTCTATCCACGTGATCGTACAATATGGAATTGTATTCTCATCATAGGATTGTGAACCCCTTTATAATATGATCTTGATCGAGTTATTATATCCCTATGTGAGGATGGGAAAGATCATTTATCATAATATCATCACTAGGTGGGGTTTCATGTATCATTGTGACCTTTATACATTGAGAGGCGATCTAATATCAAGTCGGATGGTTTTTTAGGGTTTGTGACATTGTCAGATATACGATCCTTTACTCAGTGGTTGGTTCTTGTTGGGTTTTTGGTATCATATTGAGTAAGATACTCTTCTCGCTGTCTGAATCAAGTGTGGTTCATGGTATCATTGGGAATATGGTCGCCAACTCAGTGGATGGATCTATATTTGGGTTTATAGTATCTCCCAACAGTCTTGAGCATGATCTCCTATCTATGTATTAGGGATTTAAGACATGGTAGGGTTCATGGTATCCCCCAGTGGGCCTGGGTGTGATCCCCTGTCTAAGTGATATGATCTCTATAGTTCCATATTGGGTTTGTGATGTCCCACAGAAGTCATGGGTGTGATCCCTATAATGGTATTAGTAATTAATGGGTGAAAATGTGACTTTCTTCATAGAGAGAATTGATGAGTGTGTTCTCTAATGTGTATGCCATGCGGCATGGAAGTAATATTCTCTCAATTTAGTGATAACCAATGGAGTGTTCTCCTTTGGATAAGATATCAGGGATTTTGGAGATGTTAATTATAATGTGACGTCTCTCATATGTGTTATATGGGATTAAAAGTTGGTTCTTTAGGAGTGATATGTATTTGAAGAGTTCCATATGGGATGGTACAGATCATGGTGTGAGCTACATGAAAATCATTACCTTAAATCATTGAGTGGAATGTTATGGCTGGCAGGGAGTTCAGAAGCTCACGAGATATTTAGTTTGAGATGAGTATATCTGGGTTATTTTGGATTTACTTGTGGTTCTATCACATATGTCAATTGACACACCATGTGGATATGATATTACTAGTCATTTATAACCGAGGAGTGGTCAACAAAGAGTTTCTTGTTTTCTCTCGCTAGGGTCCCCTCTAACTTGGGTATAGTAGACTATAAACTAATAGTTCCCCCATTTTATTTTTTTTATTTTTTTGGGAGATTAGTGTGTATTATTATTATTTTCAACCCTTCATGGGATTCTCATGCACATTTCATGACTTTTTTCGAGGACTATCTTTTCGAGAGAGTCCCAAGAGGCACCCTTGTAGGCCTAGCATAGTGATATGACCAGACTGATGTGTATATCAGGTCATGACTAAGGTGTTTTATAGTAGTTTCATTTGATATCAGTCCCCTCCATTTAATTAGGTTGGAATCTTCTATATAATTTGGTGGGATTTTATTTTTCACTTTTTATTTTTTCATTTGTTCTACTATACATTTCTTTTAGGATAGATGTCTGTATTCATTTTTGGATTTAGTTCATATTATACCTGAACTTTTCTATGGATATGGATGAGTGTTCATGTGTATATATACCATATAATAAGGCCTACCATGTGTGTGATCTACCAACTCAGAACTGGTCACTAGACCTTGGCCTGTTGGAGGTGGGCTTGGGGTAGCCATGACTCAATCCCTATTTGGATAGGTGGTGATAAAGTGGTTTTAGAGGTGGTACTTTTATAGGATTGGAGTTAGTTTTATGGATATGATCTTGGATTGAGATTTATGGTGACAGTTTTGACGTGTATTGAGTTCATCTTTCTGGGAAGGGACTCTAGTGTTGGTATAATGATTCATGTATCCATTCAATAAGACATTGATAGATTTTTTTGACATAGAAAATTTCGGCACAGTTGCAAGGATATTTTGGAACATGTATCACGTAGGTCTGGGTTGTGGGTTCAACGTCCTTCTTGTGTCAGCTCTACAGATATAGTCTTTGATCATGGAACATATTGATTCTATTTCAGGATACCTCTATGATAACATATAGTGAGAATTGCATATATATATATATATATCATGGTGATTATCCATCGAGTGTTGAGTCTTCAATGCAGTGCACTATATAGGATGTGGTACCTCCAGGTGGTCTTCCAGTCGAAACACCACCCGTAGAGAAGCAGGTTGTGTCAGAAGTTGAGGATCAGGATGTACATAGGCTGAGTGTGATACATGATTTCCAAATGCAGTGACCTATATGATATTGGTGTGATACTGACCCCCAGGTAGCTGAAAAATGGCATGAAGTATTTAAACAAGTTCCCAGACTTTTTAGGAGACTTCCTTATCATATTTTGGTCCTAGTAGCAAGTCTTATGTAGGGATTGACTAAGTGATGGTGAATTCTAATAAAACAAACCCGTGATGAAATTATTCTCACCTAGATGGAGATTGAGCATCTCATTAGGTAATATTTTTACCCTACCAGGTTCAGATTGGTGCATATCTAGGAGCTACAGTAGCATTGGAAGGATATCATGATCGTGGATGAGTATTCTGCAAGGTTCATAGACCATCCACAATACTCCTTGAATATGTATTGAGATCCATTTTTTAGAGCACAAATCTTTTAGTAGGTATTTAATACGTATATAAGGTCATTAGTGCTATTGTTTTGCATCCCTACCTATGCTGGGGTGTGGTGGAGATCATTTCTGGTTGAGTAGACTCCGACTATTGGTGTTGGCCAAATAGGAGGTGATACATCAAAGGATTTGATCCAAATATATTATTAAGGATACAGGAATATGAGATGATCAAGGAGACGATTCCAGGATGGAAGAAATATGGTTCAATGCTCCTATGGTAGATCTAGTCAGTCATGGGGGAGGCATTGTTTCACTTGTGACATATGGGGACATATCATATGATATTTTCCAACCTGCTATGTTGTTGAGAGGGATATTGTTGATGGAATTCATTGAAAAATATATTGATAAGATCATTATGTTCTTCATGATGGTTGATGTGGTGGGGGGTGTGGAGAGAGTCTAGAGGTTCCAAACATTTCTATTTGTTGCCACCACCACCCCCAGATCGACCATACTAGGAATAAGGAGCAGGAGGATGGAGGTAAGAATAGTTATAGGTCATAGAGGCCTATGACCCCTTGGCTATGAGGAATAATTTAGGTATTCCCTATGTCAATTTTACTTTTTCAGTTGTATTGAAAGAAATTTTTGTGAGGTACTTTATTCTTCCTGCTTCTTTCTTAAGGCTTATCCAAGGTGCCAATGGGCACCAGTAGAGCCCTACATTTATTTTTTTTATAGATTTAGACTCATGTTGGAGAGGATAACTTTCCCTACCTAGAACATATATTGTAATGGGATAAAAAACCTTGTGGTTGAGTTAGTGTCTCCCAAATAAGATAGTGTTAAGGTGTAGAAAATAATTTTATTTGACTTGTGTATTCAAGATGGGTTTTTATGCTTGAATGTTGGAAGATTCCATGAAATTAACAATGAATCATTTATGCTTGACCCCTGTGATGGAGGACTATATAGAGATGATTAATGGCTAAACAATTTTATTAGCAGTGTGACTTGACTTTGGGAGGAATGTCCCTTTTATATAATATTTTTGTTGTGGAAGGGAGACCCTGTAATGATCTTCCTCTGTATAGATTGGTTTCATACAATATGTGATCATATGGTTTCCATTAGTGTCTATGGAAGTGTTTTTATATTTTGGTGTGATGTTTTCCACCATTGAGAAAAAAATCCTTGGCCATGTAAGAAGAGATCATGTGTGGGAATATATAGGTGACTTTTATCAGATGGTCAATATGAACCTTGGATTTTTACTGCTATGAGATTTTAGTTTCATGCTATAGTGGTGGAGTTGGGGAAGTCTACCCAATTATTTTTTAGGTTTCCCTCCCCAGTGATAGTTTTTTTTCAACGAGGGTTACCCATTGATTTCTCCAATATTTGCATCATTATATCTGTTGAATCCCATATATCTTTTTATGATATGGTAACATTGGAGGTTTGTAGATGGATGGCCTACTAAAACGCAATGTATGTGATTTGGAAGCCCTATTTTATTAATTTGTATGCTCTTGTTATCAGTGTAAGTGATTCACATAAGACATCGGAGTATGACATGACATAAATCGAGTTGATATTGTTTAGACCTCTACTTTTTTTGTGAGGTAGGGAGGCATCTCTAGGAGATTCTGTTCATGGGGTCTTGTGTGATCATATATCAACTGGACATATTCATGATGAATTTACCAATTTTTTGGTGAATTTCTACCTTACAAGGACTAACATTGACACTACTCATGCTACGAGAAGAGGTGGTGATGATTTTTCTTTCCCTTAGTAGTATATAAAAGATGGTGGGGTGGGGGGGTTATTTAAAGTGGATAAAATGTTTCAGGTTCAAGAGAACATGGTTTGGGTTGTATGTCAGCGTGGTTATGTAGAAACTCCACCCCTCGACATAGAATCATTTGAGCCCACATTCAAGAGGCCCTAAAGGTCATTGTTTTGCTGTTTTGAGATAGTGGTAGACAAAATTTGTGGGCATATATTTGGTTCTAAAAAAAGAATTTGAGGGTGTAGTTCATCCAAGGGAAGTTGAGGACTATTTTGTTTCATCAGTATTTGTGTTGGTTTAGTGAGGTGGTGTACCACTAGACATTGTGACAATAGATAAACCGGGTGAATGGGGTTTTTTAGTTTTCACAGTCGAGGACACATGATAATTCATTATTTCACAATTTCCACCTTTTATGATCTAGACCTTGGGTTTGGTTTGGATTTTTGGGTTTCTCCAAGTACATGCTTGGATGCAGCTTCAGAACCCTCTTCTAAGCTCACTAGTATGAGAGATCCAGTTGAGATCTCAGGTTTATCCCTTATGCATTGGATTTCTCTTTTTTGGGATGAAAAGACTTAAGGTGGGGAAAATCTAGTGACTCATGTTTTTCTATGTAAGTCATTGTAATATTTCATGGAATATTTTTGGATCCAAGTGCTGAGTTGATGTAAAATTTTGGGGCGCAAGGATCCTTGATGTGGTGATATTATAAATATTATCCAACACAAGTAATTTTTAAAAAAATGTTGAATAAATATCAATCAAAGTCTCATATAACAAATATAATACCATGGTTGAGTTTAGAATATGGTGTTTTTCCTTGTAGAGACAATAAGTTTTACTATATCAAGTGCACAATTGAGTGAGATTTGGCAGGGTGTTAAATGGAGAATTATTAATTTAAAAAAATTAAATTAATAAACCCTCTCCCTTTTGGTTCAAACATGGTAGAGGATAAAAGGATCCCCCAAAAGTGTTATGAACTACTTGAGATTGAACTAAGGATAGGTGGTGTTCAAATCTATATTTTTATGCCAATTGACATTGGAAGGAGCCTAAGTGGGTTTCGAGAATCATTTTGAACCCACTGCTTCAGATTTTCACCTTGAGTTATTATGATTTATGATCCTTACATCCTAATCCCATACGATGCATTGTTTTATGTTTTGAAATCCCTATTACAATTACAAGATATCCTCTATTAGTGTATCTGTTGTTTTAGGTGGAAATTAGGTAGTTTTTGGTTGATAATAAGGAATTTCCATTCATATTTCTCGATAACAAGGTGTGTAGTGTAGGATCACATTGCCTGTGTTCTTTCCAATCATGGGACATGAATTGTGGGGACTAAAATCTATGTAATGGGGGTACACCCCATGTTTTAATATCATACCATGTGGATGCAGACATCAGATGTAACACCATGTAAACATATGTAGTCATGTAAAAGTAGACATGCATGCGATACCATGTATGGGAATGGATATAGGAAATTTCCAAGTCATTAGATAGCCATGAAATTATGTGTATCGAGGGAACACTCTAGGTGGGGTGACATGGCCAGCCAACCATTTATGGGAGAGGATAATCCAAAGAGATAATGAAAATACACAGACTATGTGAGATGAGGTTTGTATCATGTATTCACCAAAATACAAGCTGATTACCTAGAGAGGAAACAACCAGGGTCCTGTTCCAAGAGTCACATTATGTACTGTGGGTTCACACCATATAATCTACTTGGAAACTTCTCCCTTTTGTATCACCTTGTTCTGGACTCAAATGGAGGCCTATTAGTAGCTTTATCTTGAATAGTTTTCAATGTCATATACAATGGTGGGATTGGGTTTGGTGTGAGAGATTTAATTCATAGTGTGGTCAGAAGTTCTATTTATCTTGATACACAAACTGATATTAGTTAGATAGATTCCCTTGGCCTATACTTGTGATGGTAGAGAGTGTAATTTAATTCATAGAATATGATTTTGACACTCAACAGGATCAGCATTATAGGGTTTTTGTATCCCTATGGGAGGCCAGGGTGGGACCCTCTATCATATTTAATTCCCTAGGTGGGGTTCAAGGTATCTTCATGACCTTCATACTTTAGATAATAGTCCCTAATATAGTAGGCCAAACCATTAGGGTTTTTTGGAATCATCTAATTTACGATACCCTTCCTAGTAGGAATTTATAGTAGGTTTTATTCTACCATCATGATTATGATCTATTACTCGGTGGTTGGTTCTAGTCGGGTTTTCAGTATCATTAAGAGTATGATCCCATAATCGGTAGATGATTCCAGATTTGGGTTTGTAGTATCTCATAGTGGTTCGAGGCATGACTAAATATCTGTGTGACATGGATTTGATACTTGGTAGGGTTTTAGTCATCCCTTCTATGGTCCTATGTGTGATCCCCTATCTCAGTGATATGATCTAGGTAGTTTCGCATCGGGTTCGTGGTTCCCCCCAATGGTCATGGGTGTGATCCCATATATTTGAGATGAGATCTTCAGTGTTTAGAGTTGGGTTGTGGAGAGTCACCCATCTAGGATGGATGAGATCCACTATCTAAATATAAAGATCCATTTAGTGATAATATTCCATCCATCATAGAGACAACTAATGAGAGTGGTCTCTCAACTGTATACCATATAGGTTGATAGTGATGTTCCATTATCTTAGTGATACCCAATAGATTATGCACTTTCAGATGTTCCATGTTGGATGCAAGAACTTTTCTTCATGGACTGATATCAGTAAGATGTCCCATTATGGATTAAAAGTGTATTCTAGATGAGTGATATCTCTTAGAAAAGTTCCATTTTATAAGGAAAGTCTCATAGAGTGAGGTCTTCGATGAATATTTACATAAATTCTTGAGTATAATCCTATTTATGGAATTTAGGTTGGGACCTCATAAGAATTAGAGTCTTAAAATAGTTTATTTGGGACGTTTTGGGATTTTTTATTATTTTGTCACATATTTTTATTTATGGACCATGTGTAGAGGATCTGAGTCATCATGTATAACTAAAGAGTGGTCAAGATAAAGATTATTTTTCTCTCTTTATTAGGTTCCCTATGGATTGGGTTAAGCAAACTATTTCCTTTATGTTGCTTCCTTTTATTTTCTGGTTTTGGGGATCCTACTGGGTATTTTTAAACTCACACATTAATGTGATTTCACAGCGCATGCCATGTATTGTGTAGACAACATGCCTTTAGACAATGTACCAGGAGGACTGGGAGAGGGTAAAGCATAATGAGCTAGAAAAAATGTGGTGTATACCAGTTCTTGACCGAGGTGTGTTAAATTGGTTTCATTTGATAAAATCCCCCTGCATTTTAAGAGGTTGGAAACTTATATAGTATCTGGTGGTCTGGTACTTTTCTCATTATATACTTTCATAACTTTTGTAGTGCATTGATTTTGGGTTATATGCAAGCAAGCATTTTAGGAATCAGTTCTTATTATCTACGCACTGTTTCCTAGATATTGATGTCTGTTTGTATGAAAACATGTAACATTGTCTAAGGACTCCCTTGTGTGTGATATTTCTACTCATTATTGGATAATAAACCTATTCCAATTGAAGTTGGTCTTGGGGTAGTCATGGCTCAGACCCGATCAGGCCGATTTAGACACCATAGATAAATTAGTGGAACTAATGAATCAACTACTGGATTTGTGTGATAAGAGATTTATATTACCTATTTTTTCATTGTGGGGATCCCCAATTATTTTTTTAATATGAAATATGGTTGTATGAGATTGTACATTTATTAAAGGGAAATCAATTCTATTACTATAAAGAACATGTACCCTCTTCCTGACATCAATAACATGTTCATTTAACTTCATGGAGCTCAATATTCCCAAATATTTATTGTTGTTCTCGGTATCATTAAATGTGAGTAAAGGAGGAGGAAATTACAATGAAGAAATTTTGTATTAGGTGTGGACAATATGATTCTATAGAAATTTTCATTGGATTGACTAATACACAATCAATTTTCATTAAAATGATGAACATAGTATTATATAATGTTTTTATAATTTCTCTATGGTATTTATTATTCATATATTGGTATCCTCAAAAATCAATGACTAGAATAAAAGTAAAATGAGAATAATTATTTATATTATTAGAGACAACTAGTTATATGGAAAATTTAGAAAATTTAAATTATGGATTCAAGAAGTTTCTTTTATTCTCTATGTTATCTCTAAGGATCGAATATCCATCGATCCTTCATAGGTTAAGGCAGTGATGGAATTCCCATCAACAAAAAAATGTGAACTAAGCAAGAACATTGATCGGATTAGTATATTAGTATTTATGAAATGTTTAAAATATTTACTGATTTGACAACTTGTTAACCAAGTTGACATATTACAGGGTTATTTTTTTTATAATAGAAGAATGTGAAGGAAGTTATAAATTATTAATCTAGAGATAGTCAATTCACCAATATAAACATTATATGTGAGAAGGGATGGATTTGTTACATTTAATGATGCATCAGAAAATGTAATTGGATGTTTCCTTATACAGAATAATAATCTTTACTATACACTAATACATTAAATCCCTAAAAATAGAATTATCCTACACATTATATCGAGTTGGAAACCAAAATATTTCCATTGAGGATATAGATGAATTACTATTATATAGAAATATAAAAAATATATATGGATTAAAAAAGAAATAAATACATTTTCTCATAGAAATAGCTAAGCATGCGTAAAAGGTGATGGTTAGAACCACTCAAGGATTATGATTTCTCAATACACTAGAAATCTCAAATGTAAAGTATAGTGGTTGGTGAATTTTATATTAAATATCATTGAGTTTTGATGAAACTAAGGATTGTGAAAGATCATATATTCATTGATTTGTCAAATTTAGATACGGGAATCATTAAGGATCGGAAAAATCACATATATTCCCAATTATTCCCAAACCATCCATATTGGAGAAAATAAATTGTTCCCAGGTTGATGATAATAATTATTAGAAACAAATCCTTTCCTTGAATGACGGGATGTTGGAATAATTCATCTATAAATATGGTATTGTGAAATTTGGAATGATTCTTTGTGTCCATCCATACCTACGATAAAAATATATTTTTTATATGGAACTCATAGATCAAATTTCGATATTCACCCTAGTGGCAACGAAATGTTTCCAGATTTTAAAGATCATTCTTGGTTGGATAATGTAAAATGAGAAATTGCAAAATATATATCAAGATTATTGGTTTTATAGTAGGTAACATATGTTAGATAACATCTTAAAGGATTTATGCCAACACTACCTATTCTTATGTGGAAATGATATGATATTAATATAGAAATTGTAAAGAGATTCCCAAATATTCTTAAAAATAATGATTCCATATGGGTTATTATTGATCAACTTAACTTCTCTACATATTTTTCCCTATGAGGGATGATCTACCTCTTATGTGTCTTGTGAATATATATATTAATGAAATTATGGCACTTACTGGTGCACATATTTTGATTGTATCTAGTCATGACCCATTATTTACATTAAAATTATAGAAGAGTATTCAGAAGGATCATGAAATAGTAAAACATTAGACCACTACCTAACTCCCTCAAACTGATTGGAAGTGTGAAATGACTATTAAAACAATATAAGAAATGTTGAGTTCATTCTACATTTAGTTTCATGGTATATGTGAACTGTATTTAAATTTTTTTGTGCATATTATAGTAGATTACATTATAGAATTAAAATGAAACCTAATGGTACATTGTATGAAAAGAGTTTCTTAGTCTTACTAGTTTGGATAATGTTTATGAACATTAGGTTTTAGGCCAACATCACGTGGATAAGAAAATGGTTAAAGTTAAGAATATTCAGAATCATATTAGGGAAACATTAAGTAGACATAACAAATATTATCATAACCAAGGGAATGATTTAACATTTTAATAAGGAGATTATGTTTTATTGATGGTATATCCATATAAGGGTGTTTAAAGGTTTGTAAATAGGAAAAAAAGTCATAGGTACGTTAGGTATTTTTAAATTATTTACTGAATTGGAGATATGGATTAACTTTTCGTAATTCCACATAGCCTCTCTAAAGATAATGACATGTTCCATATCATATTATTATAAAATTACATTCCATACACAATAGGTTTTATCACCTAGAGGAAAATTTAATTTGATCATAATTTATCTTACTGTGAAGAGGATACCATATTCTTGACACTATAGAGAATGTTTTGTTGAATCAAACGCAACTAGTGAAGGATATTTTCAATAAATCAGAAACTAAAAGAAGTAATGTGGGAGCACAAAATAATAATAATAAGGATTACCCACATTTATCAAAATTACAAGGAGGAGATTATTTAAGTGTAGGATAATTTATACCCACAATCATCCTATAACCATTAATTAGTACATCCATAGAATCTTATCAAAATTTTATCCTATTATTTTTTCATTTTAATATAATTAGTACATACTTATAATAAAAAATTAAAAAATACATATTTTAGAATTTTAATATTATTAAATAGATATATTTTTTGATTTCTTATGGTCTAACGGGGATTAGGGAAACTTGTTTGGTATTTTTTTTATAAATAGTTGATTTTTGGGGGAATAATGAAAAATTCAATTTTTTAAAAAATTGTCATTTATTTTATTTCAAATTAAGTTTTGGATTTTGTTTTAACATTACCTAAAATTATTTTCATTACAAAAATATAATTAATTCACTAGTAATATGTACTATATTTGATTTTTTTATAAGATTTGTTTATGTTTAAAAAAATATTTTTCAAAAAAATTGATTTTCCTTGTGTCCTAAACTATTATATTAAAATTAATTTAAATCACTTATTTAAATTTATATTAAATGATGAATCCAAATTTTGGAGTCATGATGTTAAAATTTAATAATTATTTCAATTTAATTTTGGTTTATTAATATCAATAAGATTAATAAAAATGGCGTCACCATGGTAATGCGGTAAACAGGTTAATTATTAGCAAAACAACATGATATGGTCCAAAAAACTCATCTTATTTCTTATTAGATGATTTCATTTCTATATTTAACACCTTATAATCAAATTTTTTTTTTTATGTTCAGATTTCCCCTAAGTAAGATTACTATATATTTAATAGTTATTAGTAATTAAAAGGTTTGCTACTCATCTCCCATAGAAATGAACACACACTTTATACTTTTTTTCACAAAAATTAATCCATTTAGATTGATCAATATCTAAAAAAATACTATATCAATATCCCTAGACTTTTCATAGAGTCTTGGTCCCACCATAATGACAATCTTATAGGGTTTATGTTGTAATCCAAAGGATAATTTTCAAGGAATAGTTATAACTCTCAACAAGGTGTTTTCATGTTTTTTTCATCCAAATCATTAAAATATAATATAAAAATGATGATATTATAACCATAGTGTCTTCAATATATTAAAATGTTTTTATTTTTATATAATCCATCACCTTTACTATCCTATTGAAAATGAAAGCATCGGTCATCCATACGTACGACCTATCGTGTTCACGTAGCTGTGTAACGTGTTTTTCATCAGAACTTTACTTGGATAGTTTTAAATATATAGTTAATAAACAAGTATTATATTTATTACATAATTATGATTTTGGAAATATAAGATATCATTTACCCCCTTACCTTCTTTACATAGGAAAATGATAAGATCCCTCAAGCATACGTGTGGACTACCAGATACACAAAGCGATGTTATGTATTTTTATATCTCCACTATGAATTGATGATTATAAAAATTCATATAAAAAATGTTATATTCATGAAATATTAAAATTATACAGATGATGGACCCATAACACCTTTAATCATGGTTAATATATCATTGTAATTTTGTAGAAATCGGTCAAATAACCCGAAGTGGTCAACATAAACAAGAACTAATCAATGGATGGATGCCAAATGATTATAAATTAACCATAAAAAATAAAATATAGATGGAAAATATTAGGTGGAAATTATTTAATAAATATATATTTATGATTAAGGGGGATATAACATGTATTACCAAGAGGAATTCTAAGGTAAGATTTTATTTTATAATGTCATGTTTATTCTGTATTGATTATATTTAATTTTACATTGATGAAAATTATAAGCTCTATATCTTTTAAACTGAACATATTTTTATCTTCACAAGTTATAAATACTCCTAGAAAATTATAAAATACCTACTCCTCTATTGTAATAGTTTACAAGAACCATTGTTATAGAGTCCCTTCTAGCAGCCTATACGAATTATTTTTTAAAAACCATTGGTATATATTGGTTATAAAAATAATTTTTATAACCCATTTGTATAGAAAAATCTATAATAATGATTTTTAAAAACCCATTAGTATAACCTAATCACATAACACCTCAGCCTCACATCATCCCCTCCCAACCCACGATCCCTAATCTTCCCTAATATGAGTGGAAAACTCCCCTATCTTCTCTTATAAAGATCTCACTTCATTTAAGGATTTTTGGAATTAATTCATATTTAACATCAAGTTAGTGAGTTTTAAATAATTCATCTCTACTAGTGATCATTTTTTCATTTATATTTTTCTACAAAAAATTAACTTATGTCTTTTTAGGTCACTATTATTCCCGTTTCATTGAGAAAAGTTTCGTTTATATTTTTTATGTTATTGAATAATAAATGTGATTTTAATATACATATAAGTGTTATTATTTTAGTTGTTCAGTACATACGTTTTTAATATATATCTACAAAATTTATAATTTATTAATATACGAATTTGTTTATTTTGTTAATGTATTAGGCATTCATTATATTTCCTAAGATTATATAGAAATATTTATTAGAGAGATATTATATACATTGGTGGGAACATAGGGTAGATAATTGGTTGGTTGTCTTCATTAAATTGGGTATGATTTGATTGAAATTATTATGTAGATATTTAGGAGGATATGTCACTCCCATGGGGTAAATAATTTGGGGATGTGTTTTTTCCATCCAAATCGAACAATATAAACATGGTGTTCCCATGAAAATACATCATAATGATATAAAAATCCCATATAAAATTAACTATGTGTCCATGGTTATCCCATATAAATATAAAATAAGGACATGAAACTGTAAATTATACCCAATGTGTCCAAACATTATCGCTTTTGGTACTTACCCATAATCTTTATTGGGAATCATTATTAAGAGATATTCTCTTAATGTTTCCTTATTTCATCTAAATCCTCTCGTATAATCTAACTATTCATTTTTATTTTTGGTTACTTTTTTTATTTATAATAGTATTATTTGATTATCATTTTCTCAATATATCATATTGACAATTTACGATTTTAATTATAATTTAAATGGCATTTTAATTGTTTATAATGATTTTCAATGTCTTTAAGGTTATGTTTTATTTCAACTTTTTATTTTCATTTATGAAAAATTTGTTTATATATGAATGAAAATTTTATCCTTGTATCTTGATATTCCATTATCCTTATTAAAATTTTCTTTAAAAGAATGTTTTCATCATGATAAATTAATCTTATTTCCTTTATATGTCCATATTTCCTTAAATATCACAAAACATATTGGTATATATATTTTAAAGTGGATAACTTGAAAGTCTTCAAAGAGATACAAAAAGTTTCATTCTTTGATTCCTTTACTTAATTGGATTTATGTTCTATTAAAAACAAAAAAGTTTAAAAAAATATTTTTATAAAGACATATGTATTTAATTGGATTATTTAATTGTTGTTTCCCATTCCATGTATTATAACGTTTTTTGATCATTATTTATATGAATTAGTTATAGCATATTTCATTTTTGTAATTCTTTATTAGGGAAGATACTAGTGTGTTTTGATTACATTTATTAAAAACTTAGTTATAATGATTTTCATTATTACGGGTTGCATTTTTTATTCGAAGTGAACTTTTTTTAATTAATAGAATAGAAAAAATCTGTATGTATCATACCGTTCAGATCTCAACTGAGTTTAAAACAAATTTGGACAATTTTTTTATATTTTTTATTTAACAGTTATTCAGATGGAGGTTATATATGATTTCCATGTCATAATTGTATTATAGTATAATGTTTATGATAATAAGTAGTTCGGTACCATATTAAAAACATTGGATTTCAAAAAAAAAACTACTATGTTTGGTATAAAAAATGGAGATATGGCTTATGAACTTAATGAATTGAGAGGTATGGACAATTTTATATTTGATCAGTTTCCATTTGTGCTTCATAACAAGAAAAATAGTATTCTAGTGAATGTACACAATGATATCTTTAAACAATAGGAAAATAATAAAAATGATGATGTTGAGAGTGAAATATTTAAGGGGTGATACCAGGTCTCCTGTATATTGGTAATGTACTAAAATGATAATTTTTTTGTTTTTAAGGTGTCTATATCATTGAAAAACCATGAATGTAATTTCTAAAACTACATTTGATAATATTTATATATATTTAAGGACTTATATCTTGATAATGTAGATATTCCATTAAATAATTTTATGGAAAGGATGTTAATTAACCATCTTGGATTATCTCCTAATAAAATTTATGATTTCTTACAAGATTGTTGTTTGTTATGGGAAAATATTTTATAAATTAATTACTATAATGAATGTGGTATAACTCGATTTAATCTACATGTAGATGAAAAAACAGCTTTTTCTCCATAAAAAGTAATGAGGTACACTCTATTTATTCTTAGCATTCAAAATCTATAAATATTTGTTGAAATCTAAAAAAATATGTGTCAGAATGATCATAAGATAATTATAGATAATGATGAGTTGGTTCATCCTATATATAGAGTATCATGGAGATTATTTGATAAACAACTTCCCAATATTTCATCTGAGGTTCATAATGCTATGTTGGTTTTGTCCTATGATGTTTTTAATATATTTCTCTATATTTTACTTCCCACAACATGAATCCAGTCTCTATTAACATTTATAATCCACATCTATGGATGTGTATGGAAAGACCATTTAATATATTGAGTATATTAATATCTGAATTTTTTTATCATTGAAATGATATAGAAGTCAACTTGAAACCTTTAATAAGTGATTTGATGGAGCTTTGGGATATGGGTGGGTGCACATTTTATGCATCTTCATTTTTTTATGCATGCTGCCCTTCGGTGGAATTTAAATGATTTCACTACTAATGTAATTTTGTTTATTTGGATCACAAATTAATAACTATCATGTCATATTTTAATAAATAATACATGATTTGGAAGTCTTAAATATCATTATAGTTTCAATTTTATGGGGAATTGACAATTCTTTCCATTGGATCATCAATAAAAAAAGAATCAATGGAGCATTAATAATACTATTGACACATAGAACCACCGCATAATATGTTATGAAATTATGTGATTAATGAATGTGAAGTTGTCAGTTTTTCATTAGGGAAAGGTAAAATGAATTATATAATGAAGAATTTTGTTGGCACTGAATCCACTTACAATAGGAAAATAAAAAGTATAAATTTTGAGTTTCTTTATTTTTCAACAAATTTTTTTACATCATTATTTAGATGTACCAAACATTTATAAAAATATCTTTGAAATAATGATTTCAATTATTCTAAATAACAACTAGAAGAACAAAAATGACTTATAATATTGGTGTGACTTGTTGGATTGAGGTATTTGACCCATACTTCATCTTGTATGTATCGATTAAAAAATTGAAATTTTCCTATTAATTTTTTTGTGACAAAACCTTGAGAGAATGATAAATTTCTGGAAATATTGTAGAATATCAAGATTCCTAAATCTTATTTAATAAATGTATCTCAATGAGTCAATATAAGGAAGTTAAAACTAAAATCCCACAAAACTCATGATTATCACTTCCTTTTTCATGAATTGATCCCTATAAAACCTGACATTTACTATAAAAATATTTATGGGTGACATGATTCTCTTAATCCATTTTCATAGAGAACATTTTGAAATTTTTTTATCATATCATTTATTGATAAAAATGTAGTAAGAGGCACCATTAATTTTGAGTGAGTTATATTTTTTTCCTCTATTATTTTTTACATACATGATGCATTAAATTATACATATTCTAACTGAAACACTTTTTAGGGGAATCATTTCTTTTTTGTGTATTTATCCAACTAAAATAAAGGTGTACACAATGAAATATTATGTTCAGAATAAGAATCATCTAGAATGTTGCATTGTTATAGTTTATCTAGTTCAAGAATGTATGGATCTTTTTCATTGTAATTTTTTAATTTGAGCACAACATGAAACCATACAATAAGAAATGAAGATGAGTTTTATGAAGAAATGGAACAATCATGTTCATTTCATCCCAAAAAGGAAATATTCATATGTCCAATACGTTGGCCATGTTAAGACATGACGATCATGATATGGGACATCACACAGTGTTATTTAACTATGGTTTGTTCGATGACGGTATTATGTATGTAATTTGAATATATATATTTTATATCATACTACTTCATTTCAAATATGCCTTAATATTTTATTATTATTTTATTCATGGAAAATAAACAAGTTATAAGTAGAATTAATCATTATTTTCTATTGATAAGGGGAGATACTTTTCATAGAAAAGAGTTACTTTCATGGTGGAAATGAATGGTATGACCATTACATTAATCAACATAAAATATAGATATTAATTTATTTTATTATTCAAATATATTTCATTTATTGAGTAAACATGTAGTCTATATCTCTCACTAATTAAGAGGGTTTGATTTTAGTCCCAATTATTTAGTTTGTGAATTAAAATATTTAATAATAAATGGGTATAATTTTATTTCAACTAATTGAGTGGGGTATATAAGAATACAACATTATGTTTTCATGTTAACTATAAAAACCTTTTATTATGTGAGTGTATCAGATATGGGGCCTTTATTTAGAAATGTGTCTTATTATGAAGTGTTTGTGAAAATATTGTTATTGTATTACTGATATCATGGTCGATTCACAACGATGAAATGAAAATGGTTTGATTCATTGACGTGAAATGGTACATTTATTGATGAATATAGATTTAAAGTTATTGACATTCCTTACTTCTTATCTACCAATGAACCATATATTTTCACATTAATGAAAAACAAGTGTTTTGGGTGGAAGATCATGTGAGACCTAATTAATTCGTCATTATTTGAGTAATCCAAAGACATATTTTGGATGATGCTTGGGTCAAAATTGATAATATTTATGCCCCATTAGTGTTTATCAAAATATCATATTTTTTTACCCAAATTGACCAATTATGAGAATTTATGTTTTACCTAATGTTGTTGTGGCTAATATTTAGGAGAAACCATATATATTTAAAGATCATTCAGTTTAGATTGATGTTAGTCTCTCATGTTGGTACTAATTTAATTAATTTGTTTTGGTTTCAGTTTGGAATGGTATTTTTGATTTATTTTATTCTTTCCATCTAATTTGATATATTTCCTTCATAATACTAGGCTTCAATTGGTGTTTTAGAAAATGTACATCATGGTTTTAAATTACAGTTTCTAAGACAAGTTATGATGTTTTTTATTCCTTATTTGACTTTTAAGTTGTATATAAACTATTTAAATACTATTTTTTAAAAATATACATTTCATTCATATGATGATTTGGAAAAATAATTAATAAATTCTAAGGAACAAACTACTTTATTATGATTGTTGACTTCATAACATAGGGCTACCATCTCTAGTTCCCTTAGTGGGTATAATAACTGTAATAGTTTCTTTTTGATTTACATATATTGTCAGGTTCTTATTACTCATCATGTTTCTTTACGATCATTCATATTAACTGGAGTTGGACTCTCCTTATCCTACTATAATGGGTCAGCGATATATCCAATTACGAGATGGTGGTACTAGAGCTTCATAGAGTAACCATCATACTCATTCCCTCCTAGAATCATGAGTAGAAATCAAATATTCCACACATTTTCTTCCCCCACATGAGCGTCTAGGGAGGTTACCACATATTTCTTTATCATCCTCATATTATTTATTCACTACATATCATATAAAATTTATATATCCTATGATGTATCCTATGACCTTCTATCCTTATCCTACCATGTCTGCACCAACACGATTTCCTACTCTTATATGTCTAGGATCTGATGATTATGCTCCTTCATCATCCACTCAACTTATTTTTGATTACCCAATCCATTCCCTAAAATAGAAACAACCTCTATAAGATTTCTATACAGATATCCCATAGATCTATTAAATCCTAATGATCATCCTTGTTATGTTTTTTATATGTCTGAAAATTATATCACATCATTTTTCTTAGTTGTACTATGAATTAATTATACTTTGTTCTTCTATATTATTAAGTGGGATCATCTAATAGGCATTTTCGTCACACCAATACAAAAAAAACTTGAATATCCTTAAAAAAATAATTTTATATTATAATGAGGAGAATCTAATCAGAGGTAAAAATTCATGGAAATATAGGAGTTTCATTGAATATTTAACCATGTACAATGACATCATTCCAGTGAAACCGGTATCACTAAAGAATATTGATAAAAAAATATAAGATAATGAATGAGAGGATCTATGGGTATGAAATTTTTTAAAATATTTTTTTATATTGTTATTTTAGTCATATTAATTAACATTTCCATAACATCGTCTATTTAAATTTCCAGATGAAAAAGCTACTAATGAAAAATGATTGATAGACCCTAGAGAATTATGGTGATAATATAAGACTTAGTTTTATGTTGGTTGGAATATTAGTGTCTTTTATAAGTTATAGGGTTTACCAATAATCATAATCTTTTAAAAAATACCAATAAATGATCATATATTGGAAGATTAGTCTGATTAAGCTATTTTTATAGTTTAATTGTTTTTATTGAATGATTTTTATTCTTATTAATTGTATTGATTTTTGGTTTTTAGTATGAATTAAAAAAATAGAACTAAAATTTTATGAAGTATACCAACACATTTGGGTTCACTCAAATATTGGAGCATGTGAGGCGCTAGTTACTTTTTGTGACCAAATGAGTGTCATACTCTTTAATATTTAACTGAAATAATGTAATTGGAGTGATAAGGATATCATGTTATCTATAGAAAATGGATCCAAAATAATTTTCAGTTAAAACTTTTATGTTAGTTAATTCTACAAACTGTGAATATGAATAATCGACATTATTTCTTATGGAATATAAAACACCAAAACTATTATGTTTTGAAGGGAACATGGAGAAGCCTGAACTTCTACCTCCGACAACTAAAATCTTTCAAAAGGTTGTATACGAACTAAAATAACTTGACACTAACATTCAATAGGGAGGTAAATTAATTATAAATTTATCTGAGTCATAATTAGTTTTTAATGAATTATAAACTGATTTTAACTTTTTATGTTTTGAGAATTCAACCTATGAATATACTCCTCTAGTTTGTAAATAAAAGGAATCATAAACCACAAATGATGTGATTTATAACAATAATATATAAGAATTTTTTATTTACAACACTAATTAAATTCTTCAAATGACTCTTCAAGAGTATAAAATCATAGAACTCAGTTGAAATAGGGATTGTTTTCATTCATAAATTCATTTATATTATTTTTTTGATGCTAAAATGAATAAAATAATACCCTAGAATTTATTTTGAAATAATCGAAAATAAATGGTCATAAGATTTTATGTAATGAAAAAATAAAAACATATTAATTAACATATTTTTATTATTAATAAAACTCTATAAAACATGTTAATGAACAATGTGAAGAACTCATTAGAAATATTGAAGATCAAAATGAAATATAAATTCAAGATAGATATGTTTTGATAAAAGAAAATATTTGTTTCTAATAAGGATCTTATTAATATTCCTCTAAAATTTTTATATGTAGTTAATGAATATAATAAAGAATAACATCCCTTAAGGTTTACTGGAGATCTTATAAAGGAACTAGTTAATGTTGAGATTAAGGATATTCATCCTTTGTTTTCATCAACCATGGGAAATATAAATAAAAAGGAATAAGAAGTGGATGTGCAGATAAGATTATACAGTTTGAAAGAGGACCAAAAGATGGACCGTGTTATTGTTGAAATTATAAAGTAGTTTTTATTGAATTTTAATAGAATAAAGAATTAATGATATTTTCAATGGAAGAAACTTCACCCCTTACGTAGTGGATAAAACATTGTGACTCTCTAGTTATAGAGATTATAAAAACACCCCTTGGTTGGACTATATATAAGAATTGATATATCCTTGTTTTTATTTTGGTTTTTTAGTTCTGGTATAATAATGCTTATTATTATTATTACTTACATTATATAGAAACAAAATTTAAAGTTATCTTCAGATTCCTAAAATGAAAAAAATCTAATGTATCAAATTTGATTCATACTTAATTCATTTGGATATAAAAGTGTTAAATCCTATTAATGTTTTTTAAAACTGAACTATAAAATTTGAGTTACTGTAATATAAATTAAATGAAAATGATTAAAATAAAATTAAATATCCAATAAAACCCAACTCAATACAATATATAACAAAAATAAGATAAATATAACTTAACCAATATAATTAATGTTCATTTAAATTTAATCTAATTAGTTTTTTTTGTTTATAAATTTCATATTATTCTGTAATATAGTAATATTGTACTCAATTTAATTTGATGTTATAAATATTATGCATCAAAGACTATGCACCCCATGATTTGTTTTCTCAAGTATGAGGAAAAAATATAGAAGTTGTGTAAATGCTAAAACTGAAGAGAATATATTAAGTCCTTTTTTGATATTTAATACATCAATACCTAATTTATATTTAAATATTATATTTATATTTTCAATAGTTTTCTCTAGAGGAACACAAAGAGAAATAAGATGATAACATTAGACCAAATGATAATTTGAGATAGGTATTAGGTGATGATCACTAAATGATTTTGATGAAAACATAATAAGAGAATAGTACCCACTAGTTATCGACCCTCATCAAGAACCTCTCAATGTTAAGAAAAAAAATAGATAAAAACACTTTTAAAAAATGAGATGAGGCTAAAATAATAGTTATATAGTAGCATGGAAGTGGTAAAATGGTTACTCACAAGTTATTAAAAGCTATTACAACTTTATGTCCATCACTTCCATCATTGGATGATAATGTGGTTAATTCATGTATGGGAATAAGGATCTCCTTATATGATATAGTAGTTGTTGAAAATGAGTTTCCTAGTGGAGGTCAATGGGATGAAACTAATGTTGATTGTGAAAATGATGGTGCTCTAGACCATGATGATAATGAGGATGTTGGTGATGATAGTAATGATTATGATGATAGTGGTGGTGATGAGGGAGATATTGATCACATCAATTTTTAATTTTTTAGAAAAGAGACATATTTGTGGATGGTGTTTAAGGACTAAAATTGGAATATTATGTGGATTATATATGCATGTAATAGTATTATAAATCATTTGAAAACTATTAATATGTATTATGTTTGTTAAATTCTAAATATACAAAATATATACTTCATGGGATGTGTACCATTTAAGGTAATTTGTTTATAGGTACTATTATCGATTATGTGGATATGATAGATGAGCTAGTGGTGATGGCTAGGTAGACCAAGTTATACCAATAGTTCACTAAACGATTGATATAAATCTATTCTAATTCTTATATTCAAATAATTTTTTATAATATGGATGGGGGATGGAAATATATGCATATGGTTTGGTAAACCATTGATATACATAAATTCCAACGATATGGTGATAACTATGGGTATGTTGTTTTTTCCATGGGATATAACAATGGTTTCCATTATAACCATTGATTTAGACCTATACCAACGGCTTAACAAACCACAGTTCATAGAATAATTATATTGGCTATAACAATGGTTCTATAGAATATAATAACATTTTTAAACTATTGGTATAAGTTAATTTTATGGTAGTGATATAGAGTTTATAGTTTTTTATATCACTTTCCACTCTTTAATTAATTTAAAATTACTTTAAATTAATATTTCTCTCATATTAAAAATAAGGGTCTTTGGACTTTTTTTTAAAAGTAAAAAAGAAATATTTATTTTAACATTTTACAAATCCCTGAATTTCTACACCATTATAACTATTATTTAATTTGAATAAATTTTAATGGATTCAATGGTTATTTTAAAATTGTTTCATTTTTTGTAACATTATATAATTTTATAATTAAAATTTTATAAAAAATGTATATTTTTAACTGTGTTTGAGGAAATCCATGAATGTTATTCTAAAGGTATTTTTACCTATGTCAGTATCCTTTGATAATAATAATAATTTACTAGGGATATAATGATATCATCCAACTTATTTATCTAGATGACTTGTGATAATGTAGTTCTATTTATTGAACGGGGAAAATGGTAATATATCACATTCTATATTTTCAATTTGATTTTTTTTTTAATTTTTTGATAATTTTTTTTGAATAATTTCATATGATGAATGTATTGGATATAGTATGTGAGGTTCAGGGTCTATTATAACCATCAAAGAATCGGTGGTTCTAAAGTATAAAAGATATATTTTTTATAGGAAATTTATTTTTTAGGTGTTATGAATTTTTATATGAAAAATATTGATTATTATTAAAAAATGATATTATTGATATTTATTCTTAATTATGGAATATTCACCCATGAATTAGTTTTCTATTGTTTTTGAATGATGATTAAATCTCTTAAACATAGAAAATCATTATTTTTCATTAATAAATATTAAGGTTCTTAATGTTTTTTTATTGTAATAAATTAAATATATAATTATTTAGTAATGTTTTTATTGATATTTACTAATTATATATTCATCAAAATAATTTAACAATAATTTTATTTTTATTTCAGGTAAGTAATGAAATAAAATTTATATTTATTCCTGAAAATGCGATTTTATAAAAATGGGGATTCATTGCGTTTGTTCGCATATATTTTAAACCTAATTTGATCCAATTATATAAATTGAATTGAATAAAATGTACATAATATTTGGAGTCAACATTTTTAAATATGATAATGATTATACATTCATTTTTAGTGGTAATTAATTGTTACAAAAGTATTTTTTTTGGCACATTTAGGGTTAAAACAGGTTTACTGGGGGTTAAAAAAAGAAATCAGGGTAAGAATGGATTATAAACTTGTCTATTTTTTAGTTTCCAAGATTTTTATACCCTATATTATATTAAATTATAATCATTCTCCATTTGTATCTACTTTTATGTGAATGTTACTTTATATTTTAAGTAATTATATGTGTGTCCCCCCCATGACTTAGAAAAGGCCACATATTTAACTACATTATTCACGAATTTTAAGCTTCATAGAAAAGTTATTCCCTACTATATTACCTTTATATATTAATTATCTTCATCCTAAATCAATTTTTATTATTCCCAGACCAATCATTCATGGATGAAGGTATAAGCTGATGGAGACCTCTCCAAGAAAAGCAATAACCCCTACATGATATCTTAAAATTTTATTTATTCCTCCAAATTCTCCAAAAAAATATTTTATCCATCATAATATTATGAATGTAGTATCATACAAATAATAATTTTTTAATATGGCAATTGAAGTACCATTTTTCAACTCATTTTTATCAAATGGGGATTGAAGGTTTCTCACATACAAATCTATGGACTACCACATCCATGTAGCGATATGATTCAATTCACATTAACTACCCATATTTGTGGATATAAAAATGTATTTATAAAATATATATGATACTTATGATACAATTATTATTTTTTTAATGATAAAATTTTATTTATCTTTATTTCAAATTTTCTAGAAAATAAAAAAACCATTCATATGTACACACAGATCACCGTCTCCATGAATGTTTTAATACAATTATCTTTCCTTAACTATTATGGTTGTTTATATATATATATATATATAATATGATATTTTTTCAATATTAAAATTATAGAAATTAACGAAAAATAATGAAGGGTTTATAATATCTAATGTGAAACCTACATTAAAAACAAAATTGTTATCACACAAAATAATGATTTATAATAAAGAACTTTTAATGAAAGGGTGATAAGGTGTAATAAAAAAATGTATTGTATTATAAGTAATAATATTTATCTATTATAAAATTTTAAAAAATTTAAATTTTATATACTAGAAGTTATAATACCAATGAAGTAGGCATAACATGAGGTAAGGGTTATATGTTACAATCTCATTTTATCTGGGACTGTTTATAGTTAAATTTATGATAATGAAATTATATGTCATATGTCTCAAAAATATCATTAATTTATTTGTATTTTTTTTATTTCTAGATATTACATATTTTTATTTCATTTTCCCCTATTTAAATACTCAAGATACAAAAATAATATTTTTAGGAACCCCATCTTTATTTATACCTTTAGATGAGTAACTTTACTTCCTTGACCTTATTTGTTTTAAAATGTCTTGAAAAATGATTTTACTATATCCCACTGATAGTTTATAGTCATTTTACCTATAGAGACCCGAATCTTGACGTACATGGACATTACATTACTTTTGCAGAATAATTAGTACATAACAAAAACACACACACAAGGATCGTAATAGTTTAGTGTCTCTGGAAACTCGGAACGTAATCTTCTAATCCTGCTGAAAGATCTTCAACATCTCCCATAAAGATCTTCTTTTTTTATACCTAAACCTTTCTTTATATCCGGGGGAAATGTAAACATAAAAGGGTGAGCTCAAATGCTCAGTAAGGGTAAACAAAAAAAATATCAATCACATCATATACATAAGCACATAAATTTTGGAAATCTTAACCTGTAAAAGAGATCATAATTTCATAACATGGGATAAATCATGGCAGTGAAATGTAATAACAATAATCATAAATTAAAACATTAAACTTTGTGGAATACACACATAATCATAGAGAATCATTTCTTGTAAGTCAAGACTCATTGCCAAGACTATCTTAGTGGACAAAGTCCCTTTCTGAACCGTGTCACCCTCGTTTCAGTCCTGTTTCACTGAACCTGTATAACCTACCATTCCATCCATGTCTATCTCATGAGATATAAAATCTTTACCCAATTCATTGGAGGGAGATATAGGTCCCACCCATTTCATAATGATACCATTCTTATGTGTTCCACAAAATCATAAATCATACATCATTGCATAACCCATGTAATAAAAATGGGAATCTTAAACATTGTGAAATCATAAAACATTTCATATAAGATAAAGGAAATCATAAAAATAATTCCATCACAACATAATCAAATAAATTTAACAATAGGGATAGAAACATAACCCTTTATTATCTTAGAAGGAAAATAATTTTGATAAAACACTTGAACACCATTCTTGAGGAAAATATCCTTTCTACTTCAAAAACATTTTTTCATTTCCTAAAATGTCATATAATTTTAAACTAAAAGAAGTTTATTAAAAATAAACATGAAAACTTGTAAAGTAAGATTCTTGGAAATAATGTTTTAAAAATCCATTCATGCCGTATAAGTTAAAAAAACATTCTTCGTACTTTTGTCGGAAAAGTAAAAAAATACCTCGTATGAAAAAAAACAAGATTCCTTTTATATCTTTTACTAAAAACTCACCGAAGGGTAAAATTGGATTTAAACAATTTTAGGTTAATGTAAATAATATTACAAATTTAGGAAACATGGATGTGGATGATAAAATACACCCCAGTAAATACCAAAGTATAAACAATCTTGGATAAAAATGAGATTGTGATATTTCCCTTACCTTAGGTCCAATTTGCTTCGTAAGTGTCCGAACCTCCTGTATAATGATTTAAATAATGTCATTGACTTATTACAGAATCATATTCATTATAATTATATCTTATATGGTTCACTTATGACTTTATATTACCCGTTCTTTTGTAAATTAATGTTAAAGTAGCGTTTTGGGTAAAATCGTCTCATTTGTCGTTCGTGTTTTAAATTGAAATTATTCATATGATTACTTAGATCATTATTACATAATTATAGAATATAAAACATGATTTATATATAATATATATTCATAATATACATATATATAATGGATCGATAAATGGAAATAAATACACCGTTCATGGAGACGGTAGGTCGTACGTACGCATGAACGCTGTTTTCGTTTCCTTATTGAATTGGGTGGAATTAAGTAGATGACATACATATATATATACACATAAATCCAGTATCTTTATAATTTCATATATTTCATTATTATTGCTTATATATACTTTATAATCATTCTTAAATGGTTAACATGGAGAATTAATCTCATCGCGTCGTGGAGACGGTAGTCCGTACGTACGCACGAGCGATGATATCATTTGCATAATTATTGAATTGAATTGGGGTGGATGATACAATATATCAGAATCATTATGATTTTATAATAACTATGTATAGTTATTCTTTACACCATAATACCCATCCATGTAAGGTGTTGGTGGAAAAACAGATTACACCACGGCGTGGAGACGGTATTCCGTACGTACGCACGCGCGGTGATTTCATTTTCCGTAGGATGGATAGATGGTGAATTAGGATTGTTTCATACTTATAATAACATATCAGTATATTAGTGATACTGATATTATTACTTCATTATGAAACAACCTAAGAAGAAGAAGTGGAAGAAGAAATAAAGGTGAAAGAATTGGTAACAGAAATTACCTCTTCTTTGAAGCGCCTCTTTGAGACCTCCTCTTAGGGCACTAACATTGGTCTTTGAGGAAGACCAGAACCTCTAGGATTCTTATAGGGAAGTGGAGAAGAGATTTTGGAAGGGTTTGGCCGATCTTGAAGGCTCAAAGTTGTGTGAGGAAGAGAGGGAGGAGGTGCCCTTTTATAAGGGAGGAGAGGGGCACCTTTGGAATAACCAAAACTATTATTTTATTATAAAGTCATGTTCGGTTTTAAATAGCTTCAAATTGATTTATTTAGAGGCTAAGGTGGGGATGGGTCAAAATCCTCTCATCCAATAGAATTTAGACAAGTTTAGGTTCCTATTTTAACCTTATCATTTAGATTTAACATTAAGTTAAATAATTTTACTTTTACCGTGTCTTCCTGTGTTCTTATACTATAAGGTTAATAAACTTACTATAAGAAGCCAAAAGAAGCCCAAATTGTTTATTATTAATATATATAACCTTAGCTAAGTCATTTGTCCGAACCTTAGATTTTTAAGAATAAAATAACAATTAATAATATTATATTTGTTATAAAAACTATTTTATGTCAATTTTGACACTATTTAGTAATTGATTTTTGTGAAAATCATAACATAATGATAAGTTCGAAAATGGTTAATTACATAAATACTAACATGTCATATTGACCTAAAAAATTAGTGGAATTCATAAAAAGTCTCAAATTAGATCTATTTGGGTATTTATAACATCAATTATTTCAATATTTCATTAATAAGATAATTACTGCATCATCTTTGTGTCATAAATAAATTACTTTATTTGATGTCTAAAAATTACAAATAAAATACCATTATGTAGGAAATATTTTTAGATTTCTAATGAATATTTACAATCGAATTTATCTTATGTATAACCCTATATTAAAAATGTTTTAGTAAATAAACTTTGATTTTAACTCTTTTAACACTTCTTTGAATTAAATAATAATAAATGTCCTAATCTAATCCAAGTGGGCCTAAATGGTCATATTTTATTCCTAAGTTTGTTTTTGGTCGAATTACACTTGTCCAATAGAATTAGGACATGTGTTAGGGTAATAATAATATCATTTTTACCCTTAATTACCCTATTTACTTTTAACCGTGGTAAATAAAAGTAAAAAGTTACTATTCACCAAAAATTATTTTCATCTCATTGAATCAAATTTTACTTACTTACATCAATCGTGTCTCTCGGATTTTTGAAATTCCACTCACAGAAGCGGTAAAATTAAGTTTTATGAAAAATTCAGTTTTTTTTAACTACCACTTAGGGGTTTCACTATTCATCAAAAATTGAAAGTTTTTCAGAAAAATACCAAAAATTAGGCCTAAGCTATATTTGATATTATGAACTCAAAAATGATTTATATTTTACCAAATTCAAAAGATATCAGTTTCATTAGTTAATTTAAAAATTAATTCCCGTCGTCAAAACAAATAGCGTGTTTTTAAGAGATAATAACTATCAAAAGATTGACACTTGTTTATAACTGGTTTAAATGTGAAATTACATCCAATGACCAAAATTGTATTAAATTGTAAAAATATATTCTAAATATACTTTAAAACCACTCAAATTAATAATTTATCACTATTAATTATTTCGATTGAAAAAGTTGTTTTTAATTAAAATTTAGTAATTTTCACTATTTATCAAAATATGAAAGTTATCCGAAAATCACCACAATTTTACCCTAAGCTAATTTCGATATTCCGAATCCAAAAATGAAGTCCATTTTGAAAAATAGAATTTACAAAATTTCAAAAAGTGGTTATTACTATTCATAACGGCTAGTTTTCATAATATTTTAATAACATATCGTTGTTTAGTGAAACTCGGTATTGCGTACTACACACGCTATCAAGGAAGGTAGCGATTGCGTGTAATGAAAGGCAAGTCAAGGATGCGTGTTGTGCAAGCTCCTTTTGGTGTAGCGTACAACACAAGACATTAATGAAATTAAAAAGAATATTTTTCATAAAATCTCGGGGTGTTACATTCTAACCCCCTTAAAATAAATTTCTCCCTCGAAATTCATCGGGGTTATAAATGGTTTACTATTCGAAAGATTCTTTAATAGAAACCCACATCGTAAAAAGTAATACCAAAACCAATATTTAAAAACAAAAGTATGAAACGCAACGGTTACCCAAATAAACTAATCACTGGGTTTCCACATAGGTGAAAATATGGATATGGAAGAGAAATCTAACCATCATGTTCTGATGGAGAGTGGTAGAGAACATGGCTACGGAAAAGCCAACAATCACAAATCCATAAATTTGTGACGATCTACGGTACCATCTGATTAATCAGATATAAGAGCACTAGGACAACATTTTTTTTGGTTTTCAAGATCGTTTCCCTAAAGTTGAAGAATTTGATTTAGAATAAATACTTACTTTATTTTGGTAAAATCTCACTGTTGTTTGTGCCTTGTACTATTTCCACTTCATCTCTTAAATAAATAAAGTTGAATTTGTTATTCGTGAAGTGTTATCAGATCATGTGATAGAATGACGGGTCATTCCATCTGTCTCAAACAAAAGGTTAGAAAAAGTTATTAAATATACACAAGTCATTCTATAGTGAGATTAATCATATATGGTTCCTAAAATGGACTTATACTTCATATATCATACTTCTTAATATAATAAAACTAGTTTCTACTAAACAGGGACTTCCTGTAGGCCAGTGGTAGGCGATAAAGGCCAGTCGCACTTCAGTTGTGGGTTCGATTCCCACAGCCTTGTCCGACGCGATGGGCTGTCGCCCGTCCTGCATGATGTCCTTTTTCTAAAACTATATTACTATAACATCCCATCAATAATATTGAAAAAAACTTTTATCCTTAAACAATACTAACTTATGTCCAACATAATCCATTACAATCATTAGGCTTATCCATAATACTTCAGTCCACTCTCATAATATAGTGAAAATGATTACCAGATATTTAATACCATCTTTAATCCCCATACATCATAAGATATGTCTTGTTGGTCAAATTACAAACATTCAAAGGCCTTAATAATGTATTCTCTTGAATACCCATTGAACCATAGTGAAAACTTGAATGCAGTTAAAAGTTAACACTTTTCACATACCAAAATCCTCAAAATTCTATATACTCAAACCATGACATCACTTAGTCCTTATATCAATCATGAGCTCATGAATACTGTTAAAAATTTCATTTTCTCGTTTTCCCTTCATTATGCGCATATCATCTTATTTCCAAAAATATCTCAATCACTTTGAATACCACATTAGACCAATACATAAATATTCCAATACTCCATGATAAAACATTATTTTGGAATCCCATTACATAAACACTTAATCATTCAACCACATCGTTGTCATATTCAACATCGCCAATAGTGATAGCATGGGACTTCCCTTTTTTCCTTTGCCTTAAGCGGTTGCTCATGTCGATCATCACTAACCCTTGGATTAGGGAATTTATTAGCATAATGCCCCATTTCCTTGAACTTGAAGCATTGAAGTGTTGGTGGTGCGTTCTCTGCATTGTTTTCTTTATTCACATCATTAGAAACCCTTTTTCCATTACTTAGACACTCATCTGCTCGATGACCTTCTTTTCTACACATAAAACATTTTCTATTCTCTTTAAGACAATCTCCGCCATGATTCTTTCCACACTTTGTGCATAAGGAAACATTCATCTTCTTTTCACCATTATTCTGAGATTTCTCCTTGAACTCCATCTTTCCTTTCTTGTCAAAACCATGAGATGGATATGTAACACCAACTTCCATTTCTACCTTGATAGCACAACGCACAATTTCTCCATAGCTATTGAAGTCTCTTATAGCTAATTCCCTTCGAAGACTTGGTTTTAAGGCACTGAAAAATCGATCAACTTTACTTTCAGGTTGGATGATAATGCCAGATGCATACCTTGCAAGTCTTGTAAAATTCGCTTCATATATACCAACATATTCATCATCCTTCTGCTTCAGCTCAAGAAACTCCTTTTCCATCTTTGTTCGAAGAATACGGGGGAAGTACTTACTGAAAATCAAGTTCTTGAACTCATCCCATTCCATGGAATCAATTTCATCTCTTGGCCTCGTATTCTTGATAAAATTCCACCATTGATCAGCTTCAACTTCCAAATGATATACTGCAAAGATGACTTTATCATGTTCAGAACATTTAAGAACTGAAAATATCTTTTCAGTGGTACAGATCCATTGTTCAGCAACAAGTGGATCGGAAGTCCCACTGAAAGAAGGTGGATGTTGCCTCATGAAGGACTCAATAGAATATTGTTCCCTTCTCTACTCATTTTGAAGTCCATAATGATTCATAGCTTGTGTAAGTATAACAATAAGATTTTTCACTCCATATCCCATAACATTTGTTTGTTCAGGAGGGAAATCATTGCATTGTCCATTGCATTGATCAACACGGTTCCTTCGGGTTCCAGCCATCGTCTAAAACCCAAAAAGAATAGTGTGAGAGGAAAAAATCATGCTAGGGAAAACAACATAGTAAAGGGGGAGTACCCTTAATATCTAACATCTTAGGGTAAATTCTAAGATCGTTACCGTAGTTCTAGGACCATATCCTATACGTATACTTATCCTTAGGGACATGCCTAGACATACCTTATAAATATCTCTAGGGATCTCACTAAAGTTCTCGCATCCTAGTTTCCAAAGGTTGACTAAACCTTTCCTCTGATACCAACTGTAGAGACCCGAAGCTTGACATACATGGACATTACATTACTTTTTCGGAATACTTAGTACATAACAAAAACACACACACAAGGATCGTAATAGTTTAGTGTCTCTGGAAACTCGGAACGTAATCTTCTAATCCTGGTGAAAGATTTTAAACATCTCCCATAAAGATCTTATTTTTTTATACCTAAACCATTCTTTATATCCTGGGGAAAAGTAAACATAAAAGGGTGAGATCAAATTCTCAGTAAGGGTAAACAAAAGAAATATCAATCACATCATATACATAAGCACATAACTTTTGGAAATCTTAACCTGTAAAAGAGATCACAATTTCATAACATGGGATAAATCAAGGCAGTGAAATGTAATCACAATAATCATAACGTAAAACATTAAACTTTGTGTCATACACACATAATCATAGAGAATCATTTCTTGTTATTCAAGACTCATTGCCATGACTATCTTAGTGGAAAAAGTCCCTTTCTGAACCGAGTCACCCTCGTTTCAGTCCTGTTTCACTGAACCGGTATAACCTACCATTCCAGCCATGTCTATCTCAGGAGATATAAAATCTTTACCCATTTCATTGGAGGGAGATATAGGTCCCACCCATCTCATAATGATACCATTCTTATGTGTTCCACAAAATCATAAATCATACATCATTGCATAACCCATGTAATAAAAATGGGAATCTTAAACATTGTGAAATCATAAAACATTCCATATAAGATAAAGTAATTCAAAAAAATAATTCCATCACAACATAATCAAATCAATTTAACAATAGGGATAGAAACATAACCCTTTATTATCTTAGATGGAAAATAATTTTGATAAAACACTTGAACACCATTCTTGAGGAAAATATCCTTTCTACTTCAAAAACATTTTTTCCTTTCTTAAAATGTCATATAATTTTAAACTAAAAGAATTTGATTAAAAATAAACATGAAAACTTGTAAAGTAAGCTTCTTGGAAATAATGTTTTAAAAATCCATTCATGCCGTATAAGTTAAAAAAAACATTCTTCGTACTTTTGTCGGAAAAGTCAAAAAATACCTCGTACGAAAAACGAAAAAAGATTCCTTTTATATCTTTTACTAAAAACTCAAAGAAGGGTAAAATTGGATTTAAACAATTGTATTTTAATGGAAATAATATTACATATTGAGGAAACATGGATGTGGATGATAAAATACACCCTAGTAAATACCAAAGTATAAACAATCTCGGTTAAAAATGAGATTGTGATATTTCCCTTACCTTAGGTCCGACTTGCTTCGTAAGTGTCCGAACCTCCTGTATAATGATTTAAATAATGTCATTGACTTATTAAAGAATCATATTTATTATTATTATATCATATATGGTTCACTTATGACTTTATATTACCCGTTCATTTGTAAATTCATGTTAAAGTAGCATTTTGGGTAAAATCGTCTCATTTGTCGTTCGTGTTTTAACTTGTAATTATTCATATGATTACTTAGATCATTATTACTTAATTATAGAATATAAAACATGATTTATATGTAATATATATTCAGAATATACATATATATAATGGATCGATAAATGGAAAGAAATACACCGTTCATGGAGACGGTAGGCCGTACGTACGCATGAACGCTGTTTTCGTTTCCTTATTGAATTGAGTGGAATTAAGTAGATGACATACATATATATATACACATAAATACAGTAGCTTTATAATTTCATATATTTCATTATTATTTCTTATATATACTTTATAATCATTCTTAAATGGTTAACATGGGGAATGAATCTCATCGCGTCGTGGAGACGGTAGTCCGTACGTACGCACGAGCGATGATATCATTTCCATAATTATTGAATTGAATTGGAGTGGATGATACAATATATCAGAATCATTATGATGTTATAATAACTATTTATAGTTATTCTTTACACCATAATACCCATCCATGTAAGGTGTTGGTGGAAAAACAGATTACACCACGGCGTGGAGACGGTATTCCGTACGTACGCATGCGCGGTGATTTCGTTTTCCGTAGGATGGATAGATGGTGAATTAGGATTGTTTCATAATTATAATAACATATAAGTATATGAGTGATACTGATGTTATTACTTCATAATGAAACAACCTAAGAAGAAGAAGTGGAAGAAGAAATAAAGGTGAAAGAATTGCTAACAGAAATTACCTCTTCTTTGAAGCGCCTCTTTGAGACCTCCTCTTAGGGCACTAACATTGGTCTTTGAGGAAGACTAGAACCTCTGGGATGTTCCTCGGGAAGTGGAGAAGATATTTTGGCAGGGTTTGGACATGCTTGAAGGCTCAAAGTTTTGTGAGGAAGAGAGGGAGGAGGTGCCCTTTTATAAGGGAGGAGAGGGGCACCTTTGGAATAACTAAAAATATTATTTTATTATAAAGTCAACTTAGGTTTTAAATAGCTCCAAATTGATTTATTTAGAGGATAAGGTGGGGATGGGTCTACATCATCTCATACAATATAATTTAGACAAGTTTAGGTTCCTATTTTAACCTTATCATTTAGATTTAACATTAAGTTAAATAATTTAACTTTTATCGTGTCTTCTTGTGTTCTTATACTATAAGGTTAATAAACATAATATAAGAAGCCAAACGAACCCCAAATTGTTTATTACTAATATATATAACCTTATATAAGTCATTTGGACGAACCTTAGATTTTTATGAATAAAATAACAATTAATAATATAATATTTGTTTTAAAAACTATTTTATGTCAATTTTGACACTATTTAGTAATTGATTTTTGTGAAAATCATAACAGAATGATAAGTTCGAAAAAAGTTAATTAAATCAATATTAACATGTAATATTAACCTAGAAAATTAGTGGAATTCATAAAAAGTCTTAAATTAGATCTATTTGGGTATTTATAAAATCAATTATGTCAATATTTCATTAATAAGATAATTACTGCATCATCTTTGTTTCATAAATAAATTAAATTATTTGATGTCTAAAAATTACAAATAAAATACCATTATGTAGGAAATCTTTTTAGTTTTCTAATTAATATTTTCAATCGAATTTATCTTATGTATAACCCTAAATTAAAAATGTTTTAGTAAATACACTTTGATTTTAACTCTTTTAACTCTTCTATGAATTAAATAATAATAAATGTCCTAATCTATTCCAAGTGGGCCTAAATGGTAATATTTTATTCCTAAGTTTGTTTTTTGTCGAATTACACTTGTCCAATATAATTAGTACATGTGTTAGGGTAATAATAATATCATTTTTACCCTTAATTACACTATTTACTTTTAACCGTGGGAAATAAAAGTAAAAAGTTACTATTCACCAAAAATTATTCTCATCTCATTGAACCACATTTTACATAATGAAATCAACCGTGTCTCTTGTATTTTTGAAATTCCACTCACAGAAGCGGTAAAATTATGTTTTATGAAAAATTCAGTTTTTTTAACTACCACTTAGTGGTTTCACTATTCATCAAAAATTGAAAGTTTTTAGAAAAATACCAAAAATTCGGCCTAAGATATATTTGATATTATGAAATCAAAAATGATTTCTATTTTACCAAATTAAAAACATATCAGTTGCATTAATTAATTTAAAAATTAATTCCCGTCGTCAAAACAAATAGCGTGTTTTTAAGAGATAATAACTATCAAAAGATTGACACTTGTTTATAACTGGTTTAAATGTGAAATTACATCCAATGACCAACATTGTATTAAATTGTAAAAATATATTCTAAATATACTTTAAAACCACTCTAATTAATAATTTATCACTATTAATTATTTCGATTGAAAAAGTTGTTTTTAATTAAAATTTAGTAATTTTCACTATTCATCAAAATATGAAAGTTATCCAAAAATCACCAAAATTTTACCCTAATCTAATTTCGATATTCCGAATCCAAAAATGAAGTCCATTTTGAAAAATAGAATTTACAAAATTTCAAAAAGTGGTTATTACTATTCATAACAGCTAGTTTTAATAATATTTTAATAGCATATCGTTGTTTAGTGAAACTTGGTATTGCGTACTACACACGCTATCAAGGAAGGTCGCGATTGCGTGTAATAAAGTCAAGTCAAGGACGCGTGTTGTGCAAGCTCTTTTTGGTGTAGTGTACAACACAAGACATTAATTAAATTAAAAAGAATATTTTTCATAAAATCTCTGGGTGTTACATTACCCATATTTATCTCTCTATAAAAATGTTAAAAATGAAACATTCTAGTTATTTTCTAAATTAGTTACTTTTTGAATTTTTACTAAATGAGAGAATTAAAACAATGTTTTAACATATACTTCATTAATTTATTTTTCTATCCTTAGGACCACTCAATGATTTGAAGATTCTCTTAAAACATTCCATTATTATTTTCAATGAAAATTGTTTTCGTAAAATTTTGGAATCATTTTTATTTCAAAAAATTTATATCAATATGAAAATTTTATTTTCTTTAAGAAATATTCCTAAGATATTTTAAAGGCATTTTTTACATTTGATAACATGATTTGATTTTACTTATGATTTAATGGGGATATAATACCATTATACTATTCTCATAATGCATCTAGAAGGTTTATGATTATGATGATGTCATATTTATTAATCTATGATAAGAGGGGAAATGTTTTTATTATATCATGGTGCATGTAAGAATATATTATAATTATGTGATGGGTGGTTCTGTAATATCCCTATATTTAATTAGGTAAATACTATTATTTTATGAGTATAAAGGGTATACATAATTTTATCCCAAGCCAAATAAGTTTACACACGAGGATATCCCAATCCCAAAGCAGATACATGAGTGGTTAGACCTTGCCTAACAAGTGAAAAATGTCTTGGTGGGTAGCCTTGACATAATGTTTCTACCATTATGATTATGAAACAATTTATCTATCATTTTATGAAAAGTTTTTATTCCATTTTTATACACTAAAAACTCATGTTATTTTATTCCTATATGATTAATATCTTATAAACTTACAACACTCATTCCACAACATATGATTAAAAAATATAATTTTTTGCAAATATTTTCAGTTGTAAATATCTTTTTCTTATACCATTATTCATAGAAAGGTCATTGAATGATATCTCCCATGATCAAAATTTAAAATAATATTGATTAATGCTTTATAATATTTACTTCTTCCCAAGATATAAAAAATGTTTTTAAGTATGATATAAATAAGAAGGGTTATATTTCTGAAAAAAATTATGTTAGGTGATGTTGGTCATTTATATACCAGTTTTTTATATATAAAATCTTCAAAATAATATAAATATTTAGAATTTTAGAATATATCAGAATGATATGTAGTGAGTATTCATCTAATAATTTGTAATATTTAGGTATGAAATGAATGGATCTCCTTAGTTTGTATCATATAAATGTTTAGTTATTTTTTGAAACTAAGATAGAGAAATATTAATGAAATCCCTTATAATAAGACTAAGTATTGGGGAATATATATAGTTATGTTAAGTCCAAAAATGTGTTTTTCATTAAAAATAAAACCCTATATGAATACTAGAAAAAAGATATGGATTTATCACATATGCACATAAGGGTAACAACACTAAAAGGGGTATATTGGGCATTAACTTGGTTGTCACAAAGAATGATAAGACATCAAAATACTAGACAACTTGAAAGAAAAACCCTAGGGATATGATTTTTTTAATTAAAATTTTCATTATAAACCATTTTTAAGGATTTAAATAATTTATAATCATGGATGACATAGGTTAAAGATAAGGTTGTATCAGATAAGAATAATGTTTCATGATTTTGAAAACCTATAAATGATTATGATGATTATATGGTTTCACACTATGATTAGTGTATCTTAAAATTTTATTTTTGGCTATAATGAATAGCTATAACTAAAAGTAATAAATTATAAAAATTAATGTGATAGACTATGAAATAATTTTGGTCATTAGAAACCGAATGTTTTGGAAGAAGGAATTAAAAATATATTTTTTATTCTTATTTAATATTCTATGTTGATGAATCATGATGATATTAAAAAATGAAAAAAGGTGGGAAGAACAATTTTTTGGGACACTAATAAAGAAACATCCACCTTATATCAGTGGATTTACTCATCCTATAATTTCTGATCAATAGATCAATATCACAAAAATGGTATATTTTTTCTCCTTTACTTGAAGCATGAAAAATTATTTTGGTAGTTTATCATTATGAAGCTAATGATACTTTTTGGAATCTTTCAAAGAACATGAGGAAATAAGAAGAAATTTAATCAATGGTGTTGGATGAGTATAGAAGGATATTTTTAAACAAGTAATTTCATTGTATTCTTTATTTGAAACTATTTAAGGAATTCCTTAAGTAAAATTTGAAGGATGATGAATCCGTTTGTACGTATATATAATGTTTTAAAGACTCATGAGATATGATTTTGGTATTATAATCGATCCAAAAAGAAATATTTTATGATCCTTAAATGGATTAAAATTAAGTATCTAAATGGTGTCAGTGATAATAAACACCCATAGATATGAATAAATCATGGGTTTTGCTCTCATATTTGAAATGGATATTAGAGTCTCCCATTAATATCATGGTTTTGATATGAAATTAATGATTGAATTCATGTGAAATTATAACAATAAAAAATGGATGGAAGAATATGATTATTCATTTATTCCAAATGTGTGTAAATTAAAATGGAGGAAATTATCTTTATGGGACAATTAAATGAATTAATTGTGTAGAGTAAGGTCATTGGGAACTCAATTTATGAAGTGATGGGAAGAAGGTAGATAATTATGTGAATATAGATAAATATCTAATGAATTCACCAACTACACTCCAACATATCAAATTCAAGTATTGTTGGAATTATGGTAAGTAACACTGAAATAAAAGTATTGTTGATGATGATTGACATCATCAATTTATTAAACCCAAAGACAAATAGAAATTTCATCCGATCATAAATGGGTTTCATATAATTATCATGTGACCACATAAAGTGTAAGTAAAAGAAAACATACATAGATCCATATTAAATAATATTTGGATAAATAAAACTGTAAAAGTATTGTACTTAGAAAATGAAAACTCTAGTGGTCTTATTCTTCATTAGAGAAGAATATTGTTTGATAAAGATCACGAAGTAATGATCAAAATAATGTTTCCTCCAATAGTGAACACTAGAAAATAAATCCATGATCATATCGTGTGGATACAAATATATTGAAGGGTAAATTAGAACCTCTTCTCGGAGAATGAATTCCAATATGGGAATAAGAGAGATTTGAGATGCCTACTCAAAATTGGTTGTCTACAAAATAAGGGATCATATCCCTTTATATATAAATATATGAATCATTTAATTAAATGGAAAACATCAGCCATATTCATGTATCCATATACATTTATTCCCACTTTAATTAATTCATTGAATCATATTAAATAAATATTCATGAAATTTAATCCATTCATAATATAATATCATTTAATGAAACCACAAGGAAGATAAATGCAAAAAATTAAATATTCTATTTAATTTTTCTAGTGAATTTGTAATAATATACCACTTGTACTAAAATCAATAACTACTATGAAATTGTTCAAAAATCATTACGAATCCATCAAAAGTATTTTTCATATGGGTTTTCATCAAACTCTATTCATTTTGAACCAATAAATTTTACAAAATTATATCATTTATTAAATTTACTAACTTTGAGACCATATAGGACTTAGCAGTATTTACAATAACTATGAAATATATATTTTATATATGTAAGGAAAGAGAAGGATCTAGTATAAAATAAATGGTACTAAAGATACTAAGGGTTTTGGTGAGATATCCATCAAACATAATAATAAATTGATACAATCATGTGCAACACTAGATGTATCATATACAAAATTTGTATCTAATATAAACACTTTATCTATTACATAGAGTGACCACTATACATGGGACACATCAATCTAGTATAGGCATCTCATAATTTTATTTATTCTCAAAAAGGTACAGACCAATTGGAGGAATACATAACATTTCATTCATCAATATCATAACAACATCACATGTCACTTATCCATGTATTAGAACATATCACATGTGAAACAAATGATCATGACCATTCATTTATTCAGTCTAATTCAATCATGGACTAGATGAGTTTTCATATCATATAAGTACAAAAATTCCATATTGGCTACACTCAAACCGGCCACATGATCGACTATATACCCAAACATAACATGATTAGAAAAGTTCATATATTGACTTGTATAATTAAGATATAAATGTATGAAGATTATCATGCTAGGTTTATCACCAACCAATGGTAATAGGGATTGGTAATATATATATACCCATAAGTATATCTATGACGAGATGAAATTCATTATGATATACAATAGCGGACTAGTCCATGCGATAAGTCTCTACATATTAGATCAAGAATATATTCTTAAATTTCTCATATTTAAACATTTATAATGTTTACAAGAATCTATTCAAGATAACCTATACATATCATCACAACCGATTGTACTCCATGATGATCATCAGTTAGTGAAAACTCAGTGTTTTTATTTTGTGGGGGATATTTCTCATTCGCACATTTATGGAAAGTAGTGTTTTAGAAAAGATAAATAATGATAAATGGAGATTAGCTTTATTATAAATTCATGATATGATTGAAACCATTAAAAGAAATCTATTATAGATATGTGACATGATCCTCATGCAAATGATGAAGTGATGGATGCAATTTTTCAGAACATTACATATATATTTAATTCCCATCACATGTCAATGCGACTATATGATGACATAAACCCTCTAACCACTTAGTGAGTAACATTTAAGGAGAAATATAGTTTGAATAATGGTGAGACATATGAGTCCTATTACTTAGGATATAATCTTGGAAATTATATTCAAAATACTTAAAATCATAACCTAAAATGTTTTAGTGTTATATTCTGTAGTCAATATAGAACTCTTTCAAAGTATATCATCATCATCCTTAGAACCATTTATATCAAATTTCCCCTTGATATCTTTTGTAAATAATGTAACTGTTTACATTATCACTTTAACAACACATACTAAAATACTTTTTGATAAAGTAATATTCTTTTAATTATGGTACAAATATAAAACTATTAAAATTTATCTTTTCAATTATTTCCTAAACATTTTAGTAAATCAATAAAATTCCACTTTTTAAATATACTAGCATTACAATAATATTTAATTTATCATTTTAACTAAATGTCACTATTTAGATTTTTTATTTACTATCTCATATTATAAACCATTTTAGAAAAAGTGAGAAAAGTTTTTTGTGTTAAATAATTTTAATATTTACATTTCTCTTGACCATTATACCCAATATTTTATGATATCAAGTGAAATTAAAATTTTCATTTTTTCTAGTCCAATTCTTTCTGAAATTTCATCTTTTAATTTTCACAACAGATAAATGTCACAATTTAAATTTTTCATCATTGAATTTCATAAAATATTTTAGGATATTAAATGTGAAAATATTAATCTTAGATTGGTATATTATTTTAGAAAATAGTGATATCCAATTTTTAAATGGTAACTAATTGGAACACTTTACAGTTCAATTTACCAACACATTTCCTTAACATTTTAAGATATTAAATGAACAAGAAGATAAACATAAAATTGGTGATATCTTTTATCTATTAATTTTGAACTTCTCTATTCCCAAACAAACAACCACTAGATTAAAAGATACTATATAATTTCCAAAATATCTTACTAGGACACACAAAGCCTTTTTTGGTAGGAAATAACATTAATTTCCTTTTTAGTAGGAATATTTTAAAAATAAAATATAGTTATGCCTTTGGATCATTTTTCATTTTAAAAGAAGAATTTATTAATATAAACCACTGATGGGTGGTTGGAACACATTACCTTATATCTTATGAAATAAATGTACAAACACTTTTATCCTGGATAAACACTTTTATCTATATATTCTTTTAAGATCATGTTATAGAAATTGATGGTTCATAAAATTTTTATATAAAATTAATAATATAATAATATAATTTTTTTATAAAACAACATCTATTATCATAAAAGAGAAGTGAGATATAGATTCACCTTTTTTACATAGATACATAAAATCTGGACACATTTATTTACATAAAAATTATTGATTTAGTATCAAATTACTTGATATTATGAATATAAAATCACGCTCAATAAATTTTTTTATTGGATTTTGAACACTTGTATATTTAAAACATTTTTAAAACATACTCTCTGTACCACATACCCTTAAAAATAAACAAATTATTTTTATTTCATTAATACCTAATTTGGATGTTCTATGGAGTTACCAAAATAATTTAGTTATACTTGATAATCCCATATTTTGGATTCTTTACTTATTTATGATAATAAACTCAGGATTAAAATAACCTTAATTGAATTCGTGAATAAATTTTAATGGGATTTCAAAAATTACCTCTTCTATTTTTTTGTTTTATCTCATTGTACTATCAGTACAATACCAGAACATAGAAGTCAAATACCAATTTGATGTATTCTCAAAACATTTAGAATATTGGGTAAAATTATCTTAAATTAATCTATATTACTAAAACGTTTCCATAGATTTCAATAATATAAATTCCCAATCTTGAAAAAGCCTTATAAGAATTATTCTGTCATTTTAAACATATTCAATCATATTGGATATCAAAGAAATACCAATTATTATTATGAATATGAAAATAGAACTCATTAGGTAAATTATGCATTACATTATTTTAAAACATTAAATGAAAGATTACATGATTCTATAAGCAAGTAGATTCACATATTAAACAATTTCAACTATAAGTTTTACAAGGATGAACTGATCTAACACTTAGATTATTTGAATTTATCAAGAATTTTATTTGGGTACTAGTAAATATATTTTCTTCCATTGAAAATATCATTTCATGGGTTAATATAAAGTTTAGTTTGATACTGATGAAACAATTATCTGTAATAGAACTTTTTATCATATGGATGTCATATATTATATCTTTTTATCAAGAAATTATAATAAACTTTATCCAACTAAAATTTATTACCCTCTATATAAAATTCATTTTGTGAACCAAGATCCTTATTTTACAATAACTTACACCATTTAACATATAATAATGTAATGAATATTTTGGTATGAAAGCATTCTAGTCATTAAAGCTATGATTATTGGATTGTTGAGAAGATGAGCCTTATCCAAATCCATCTTAGAGAATCACTGAAATCTATTCCATGGTAACATAACCATTAGGGATTCCTAGTTAGTGTATCATTGAGAAAATACTAAGAATGATCCAATGAATGGAAATCAAAGGATACTCCTTATTCCCTCAATAATACCCAATATGAAATTCCTGACATACTCATAGTTATATTTCTTTACACAAGATAATCTAAGGGTACCTAGGCTAAGCTTTACAATAACAATTTTAATGCTCAAGGACTTGACAAGTGTATATTTTGAAGGAACCATACAGTAAGTATTCTTGGGGAAATTAATCACACTGTATAATATCTTGTAATCCCCTTTAACATATGAATACTCCTCATAATTTATCTTAGAATATTTTCCTATACCTGAAATCAATATGTTCAAACCAAATTTATTTGTAACTATTAACATAAAAAATCAGTTTTTGTTACCTACCCAAAAAAAATAAGTCAAGAATAGTCATATATTTCCAAATTCATCACATGTATGATGAACACAAATGCATCTTGTAAAGGCTTAGAGTTATATAATATTAAAAACACTACATGCAAAAACTGGGAGCGAGCTAATCTCATTCACCATCCTATATATAAAAATACTCTAAGAATATATGTTGTATGACCCTACGTATCACTACTTGGGGGGGACTTAACTCAAAAGATAATTCAATTCATGAAATATATGACACCAAATATGCACAAACTATTCCCAAAAACTATTATAAAGCTCATAAATCCAATTAAAAATAGTTTTTAAGGTAGATGAAAACTAAATTTTATCAAACCGAGAATGATCTAAAATGATCTATCCTAGATGAAATTTATCAAATAAACATTGTCACACAATCATCCATAAGAAAACATATATATATCTAGACATGAAATAGCGAATAACCTTTAAAAATAAACAATTAAAATATTTAAACATGATATAAACATTTATGAACAATTTCTAAAATAAAAGTTAATTATAAAAACTTTTATAACTTTATCTTTAGCATTATGTACTTTCCATAATTTTGAATATAAACACATTTTATTTTTTACAAAGTAAACTATTTTATGTTTATCTATATATTTCACCTCCTTTTTAAACATATGATATAAAATTAATTGTGCACGATTTATAATTAAATTTATATTATGTAAACCACTTACATAATCTAAATACCTTGAAAAAAGTAATTATTTAAACCTTGACCATATCAATTATCAAAAAACATATTGATGTTTCTTAAATGATATTCAAAATAAGGCCTCTTTAATTTAAATAAAATTAATATTTGTTAGTTAGTATGTAAACATTAATATCATGGAAATTTGACATATAAATAAATTATTTATTTATTTCGCAAAAAATTATATATTTTTGAACTATTCATTATTAAAATACAATATAAACATTATATAAATTAACTAGAATATGAGCATTATATATTAATTTCAATATGAAACATGTTCAAATTTTATACTAAATGAAATTAATAAGATATTTCTGGAATTATAAATATTTTATAATTCAGTATCTATTATAAAAAAATTTTTATATAATTAAAATATCATATATTCTTTTGTTTATAAAAACTTTATAAATCAACTTTTTGGATCTCTACATAAACCAGTTATTTCATTTTCATAAAGCATGCCATTTAATTATCCAAAAGGTATTTCAAAATATAAATTAATTAAACACAAAGATTTTTTAGTTAATTTATTTTCAAATAACTTTATAATTTTTATAATATTTTTTTGAAATATCTTTTTCATTACTTAAATAAAATTTATAAATAATATAATTCAATTCATAATTTAATTATCTTGATTAAATTCAATACTTTATTTATTTTTATAAAACAAATTAATAATTTTTATCTTTAATATTTTACAAAGTTTAATAATTTTCTTGTTAAGCCATATTAATGTTATTCCTATTTAATAAACTATTTTATTAAATAGAAATAACAAAAATAATTCAGTAATTTTTTTACTTAATTAAAAAATATGAAATTTCTTATTTATTTCTAGCATTGAAAAATATCATTTTACAATTATTTTTTCCATATACTAATAAACACGTAGATTCATCAAATAAGTGTATACTATGATACCTTTTATGGGTTTATATGATCTTTATATGACCATATGCAGTGGAAGACTAACCAAACATTGGTATATCTGTCTTAAATAATAAAGCTTAAATTAAACTATAAAAATAATTTCCCGGGAAAAGACCAATATTAGCAGTCTAATTCTTTTATCAGCAAAGAAGAAATCTCAATAAGGATCATGAAGTAGTTAACACATGAACCCTTCCTTAAATTGGGGAACATGAACCAATGGATCCATGATCATATTTTGAGTATACCCCAATACCAAAGGGGTGATAGTGCCTTCATCTCAGATGATGAAAAATTGTACAAGAAGAAGAGAGAATTGAGAGGATTACTGAGAATCAGTTTTCTAAAATAGGAATGATCACATCTACTTATATAGCCATCAAAAATTCTTATCATTAAATGAAACATGTCATAAATATTTATGTATCTATATACATGTATTATTATTTTCATTAATTCATTGAATCGCATTCAATGAATATTAAATCCATTTAATCGATTGATGATAGATTATCATTTAATAAATTTTTATAGAAGTTAAATGTGCTTAATTAAATGTTCTATTTATCTCTTTTAGTGCATATTCAACAATAACTATTGCAGATTTCGGGTAAGATAATGAAATGGTGAAAGGTACCCTTACCATCCACTCTAAAACAAGTATTATCTTATTTTTTCATGACAAATTATTATTTATATCTAATGGAAATAATAAGGTAAGTACATTACCACCTAATAAATTATATATTTTATTATAAATGAAACAAAATAATGGTATAAAGATCATATATAACGTCTATTATTTTTATTATATTGATGTTTGTGGGAATTTTCTTGATGACAATTTAATTATTCTCCCTATAGTTTTATTTGACGATATTTTGGGTGAGGATTGATTTTTTATATAAATCCTATATATTTTTTTAAGGAAATGATGTCAAATTTGATATTCCAAACCAAACTATAATCATCTATTATTGAGAGGATTAATATGGACATGCAATGGAAATTACTTCAATTTTATGGGTATTGATTGATATTCCAGGGGGTAATTTTATTAGATGGCTGAGGAGATACCCAACATCGAAAATATGCCTATTGTATGAGAGATTTTTGATTAATTTTTAGATTAGTTTCATAGTCTCTCTATGAATCATAAATTTGTGTATTCAATAAAACTCATTCATGGTGCCACACCTATTTTGAATAGGAAATATATAATGGCCCCGACTAAGTTGTAGAAATTGTAGACACAACTCTCGGAGAATATTGATAAGGGATTCATTAATCCAAGTTCACCTCTACGAGGTTTACCTATTCATTTTATTATAAATAATTATGGATCAATGTGGCTATGAATGTATTATTGGTAACATAACAAGATCACAATCAATAATAAGAAACATCAACCCCATACTATTGATTTTGTAGGTCAATTGAGAGGATCTCATTATTTATAAAGATTTACCTTCATTATTGATACTATTAGTTGAGGGTCAGAAAAGAATACATACCTAAGGAATCATTATTTAGGAGGTATGGACACTCAAATTTATAGTGATTCCATTTGGTCTTACTAATTCCACCAAAATCATCATGGATTTAATGAATATATTCTTTAGATATTACATGCATCAATTTGTTATAGTCATTATAGATGGCATTATAATATATTCCATGAGAAAGGATGATGATAAATATCAATTAATGAGTATATTGATGACCATATTGAAGGATAATATGTATGATTTTTTTTCAATTTTTTTTATTTTGGATATATAATGTTTTATCGTGGATCATATAATCTCATGTAAGGGTATATCAGTGGATCCATCAAAGACATGAATTATTGAACATTGGCCCAAACCAACCATAGTGGATAAGAGACAAAGTTTTCTTAGATTGGATGGATATTATTGATTCATTATGTATAATTTTGTATGACTATCTAATCCAATTACCAAGTGAAATTGAATGGGGTTCAAGTTCTATTGTACTCCAGAATTTGAAAAAAAAATCAAGGAACTAATGAGAAGGTTATTAAGTGAACATATGTTCACACTACCCTATAGTAAAGGTGGATTTATCTTTTAAAATGTTTATTCAATGAAGGGGTTAGGAAGTTTTCTTAAATATAATTTTAAGGTGATATATTATGCCTTTGGTTAATTAAAATTTCATGAGAAATATTAAATGACCCATAACATAGAATTAGTATTGTTAATCATTGAATTAAATATATAGAGAAATTATATTTTTTTAAAAAGTTGGGTCATATATAATGAAAATCAAACAACATAGTATATATTCCCCCAAAAATATTTGAATATGTTTTATAGAATACTTTTTTAGTTTATTAATGATTATAACTACTCAATACTATAGGATCTTAAGAGTATGTGTTTTACTATAGGGGGGTGTATTTTTTTCTTATAACATAAAATATAAAATATTCACTAAATTTTTTAAGTATGTTTATACTACAAAATCTCAAAATGTGAACACCATTAACATATTAAAAAAAGTTTATTACAAACTATATAAGTATTTAGTTAAAAAATCAGAGTGTAAATAAAAAAATGTTAAAACAAGTAATATAAAAGTATTAAAAGTAAGAAAAAAATCACTAAAACATTATAATAATTCTTTTGCAATGTTACTATCACTCTAAAGATTCACTACTAAAAATATGATCTATACCAACTGTTTTGGGAAAACCGTTGGTATAGTTTACTAATTTGGACCTATACCAACGGTTTGGCCAAAACCGTTGGTATAGGTCCATTATAGAGAACCTATACTAACGGTTTGGCCAAAACATTGGTATAGGTCCCCCCTATACCAATGGTTTTTCAAAAACCATTGTAATAAGTCCAAAAATCAAAGAACATATACCAACGGTTTTGAGAACCGTTGGTATAAGTACATGTATATTTAATGGAATATTTTTACAACAGACATTAAATAAATAAAAATTTAAAATAATTATGATAATACATATATATATATATATTTATGATATTATGTTCAAAAAAGTATGTTAGGTTAGTGGTTAGGACATTCAATCAAAAATTGGAGGTGATGGGATCAACACCAATCGAATGATTATTTTTTGAATTACATATACCAACGGTTTATTGAACTTTTGGTATAGAACTATCCCCACAGCTTACATGGAAACGGTTCTCCAAACGATTGGTATAGCCTATACCAATGGTTTGGAGGCCTATACCAACGGTTCCAAACAATTGGTATAGGGTATTTTTCCAATAGTGAGAGTTTTAATCAAACTCAAGATAATCATGATATATCACTATGTCATTGGATCTTCCTCCCACAAAATAACTTCCTCGATTAGTATATCATAAAAAAATGAGTATCCATATCCCTATGAAACCTCGATCAACATGATCAGACAAACCACAATCTCTAAAAAACCATGATTTCCCTCTATCAAAATATATTATAAATAATGATTAAAAAAGTTAAAAACCTATGTCATTTTGAAAGACCCTGAAAATTAAATGCCTTATGTAAAACAAACTACATATTTAAATGAATTGTTCTCTTATAAAAATATATTACAAGTTTTTGAAAGAAAATTTTGTTCATTTGGGCAATGATCATGATTTAAAAAGCTTCATCTCCTTGATCATGAGACCTGATGAATATATGTTATTCCAATGGACGTATTTCAAATTTCATTAGATCATTTTCAATGACATTAAAAAAATACAACTTCACTTGAATGGTTTAACAAAATATCTCCTTTAAATGGAAGTCTTGATAAAGCACCGTTATAATAATTTCAGATTCCATCTGGTAGAATATAAAATATTCATATGAAGGAATGTATAAAAGTATTCTATCTAATAGTTTTTATAAATGTTAATTAAAAAAATGCGTTCCTCTATTTGATGAAGTTTTTCTAATAGAAATTATATCATTTATATCATGAGAATTTTTATACATTTCATTTTGGACACTATAAACCTGTTCTCGGTGAACATTATATCTATCTATCAGATATTGAAATTAATTTTTTTCTGGTATGGAAGTTTCATTTAATAGTATAGATTATTGTTTGTTCTAAACGGTCCATATTTTTTGTTTTTAAATGAATCCTTGAAAGGGTTGGTGTTAACCAAAGAAAAATCAAAATGGTTACAAACCCAACAAATTAAACCCCATATCCCAACCACTACAAGAATACTACCCATTAAAAAAATCCAAATTTCAGAGGACAGATCATGATATTTAATTTCCAATTTCCAAAATTCAAAACAACATCAACACCACCATTCTCAAACAATGATCCAGCCCATGTCATGCGTTCACTATTAGTCGCGTAACTACCAACCACCAACACAACCATCACCATATCTAAACACATACTTGAATCTATATTTGATAAATAAAAATTCATAACTTTTATTATTATTTTGGTAAATATAACAGTTTTTTTGAAAAATCCTTTAGGAAAGTGGTTTTTCATTGTCAATATTTATTACAGATAGTGTTGAAATTAAATTTTGACTCAAAAAATTTCACATTTTTAAAAGTACCAAAAAAAATTGAAAGGGAAAAACTAATGCTAAAAAGGATAACAATACTTAATCCCGTTATATGACACATTTATGACCTTTATTCATTTTTATGAAAATTTTTAACTTATGTTCTCCCCCTTTATCTGAAATTTCTCTATCTCCAAATTTTTTTGTTATTTATCCCTAAACCGTCATCCTATATTAAAATGTTTTAATAATTTCTCTCCAATTATTATTTTCTAATTTTTTTGGGTGGTAGAAAGTGTACTTAAAATTTTAGAAAAAAAAATTATAAACAATAAGTTTAAAAAATTCATTGAAAAAATATTGAAATAAATTCATTAAGAGGAATTAAAAAACATATATCAAATAATATTTTGAAGAAAAGTCAACCAAATTAGGCATTAATTTTTTGGGATTGGTGTATTAAATAATATTTTAAGACTTATAATTAAATAAATCATTATTTGAAATATTTTTTCAGATTCCATTCATCTTATTAACATTATCATTATATTTATTAGACTCAACAATAATTGAATTATTTTCCCACATCCTATTCATAAACATTAATATTATTCTCCTCATTCTATAGTTTTGAGATATGTTCTTATGAAGTGTTGATCTTATTCACGTGATTTGATATCTCATCATATTGTTTCATTGAATGTGATTTGATACTATCAATTTCCCTTGAACTTTCACTAGCATTTGTATTGATACGTCATAGAAAATTTTAAATTTATTTTTTTTCTTTTATTATCACGTCAAATTCATTATCATAAAATTTAATATCACCTTCTATATGATTGATAAAATTGATGAAATGATTCAAATTTCATAAGTCAAATTTTTATTTAACTTTGAAATCCTTGAATATAACTATATTCTAAACAATCTCAATAAGTTGCTTATTTGAATATGAGTTTTCTAAGACATAAATTTTCCCTTAGATATATTTTCATATTTAATTATATATGAAATTTTTTTATAATTTCATAAAAATTTTGATTAATTAATTTAAAAAATCATTTTCATATCTACTCTTTTATACTCCTTGAAATGTTAGTGGAATTAGACGAATCTTCAGTAACTAATGGATTAGTTGGTCATAATGTTCCAGTATCTTCTTTTCATTAAATATATAGTGTAAAATACCAAGTAAATTAATAATAAGATATTTATATATTTATTAATATTTGTTAATTAAATATTAATTTTACTTTAAAGGTGTTTCTATGTTCGATAGCGTACCCGATACGCAACAATAGGTTTCTTTGAAATCTTACGTTGCAGACTAATAATATAATATTATTATTCTAAATGGTAGTTAAATACTACCCGTTGTATTGGTGGGAATGAAAAAAACTGACTACAATATGATTATACATGTTTAATGTATTTTCATTCATACAATAAATGTTAGAGGCTTAAAATGTGAATAAATCGAATTTTAAGCATAATTTATATTAAAAGGCCGATTTACCGCCTTTTAATGGAGAACCCTCTTTAAATATAGTTTTTCTCACTTTATTAGATTATATATGACCAAATAAAATCATTCTTTAAAATGGGGACAAAAAATTTACTTTTTGTAAATTCTTGGAATTTTTCCGATAAAGATCAATTTTTAATGAATAGTAAAAAATATTGCATTTTAATTAAAAATTTCCTTTTAATCTAATTTATTTATATGGATAGATTATATTTTTAACTGGGTTTATAGTGAAATTAAAATATATTTTTACCATTTAATCCAATTTTGGTCATTGGAATTAATGTCACTTTGATATTTGACATAAACAAGTATCAATCTTTTGATAGTTATTGTTTTTTAAAAACACGCTATTTGTTTTAACAACGGGAAATAATTTTTTAATTAATTAATTCCACTCATATGTTTTTAATTTGGAAACATATACCTCAATTTGTAATTAGGAATATCAAATAATTCTTAGGCTGATTTTTTGGTATTTTTCTAAAAAACATCAATTTTTGATGAATAGTGAAACCACTTAGTGGTAGTTAAAAAAATGACTTTTTCATTTAAATGAAATTTTACCACTTTTGTGAATTGAATTTCAAAAATCCGACATACATGGTTGATATCAAGAAGTAAAATGTTTTTCATCAAGATGAGAATAATTTTTGGTGAATAGTAACTTTTGACTTTTATTTTCCACGATTAAAGATAAATAGGTTAATTCAAGGTTAAAAGAATATTATAATAATTTACAATTACCTTAACACGTGTCCAAACCTTATTTTTTGAGTCATTAACGACCATGGGAATCTTTGGTTCGATTTTGGGACCCCATTGAGCCACTTGCGTGTGATAATGATAGTTTAGATTAATTAATTTATTATAAAGACCAAATTGACATTAACAAAAATCTTTTAGTAATTAATTTTTATATGGTGTTATATAAGTTATATTTTCGACTATAAATATTAATTGAAAATTTAAAAATATTTCCTACATCATGGTATATTTTTTATAATTATTACACAACAAATAAATTAAATTATTTATGACATAATAATGATGAAGTATTTACCTAATTAATAAATCTTTCAAATAAATAAGATTATGATGATTAAAATAATATCCAAAAGATGTCAAATTCTGATTGGATGATTTTATTTCTACCATGAGTAATATTATATTCATATTTAATGATTTTTGGACCATTAAGAAACCGAATATAATTATATAATAAAATAATAGTTTCACACTTTCCTAAAGAGCACCTCCTCCCCTTATAAAAGGAGACCACTTCTAACCAATTCCTCACACCTCTCAAGCCATTTTGGATCATCAAAACTCTTCCCAATTAAGATCCCTACATCCCTCTCCTCCTCTTAAAAGCCTTACTTTAGGATGAAGGCACTTCAAGAAGTCCTTTTTGTTCAAACCAATTAAAGTTAACCAAATTAAAGGTAACAATTTTTCTTAAATTGATTTCTTTTATTTTACTTCTCCAACCCCTAAAATGATTTTATTACATTCTTTTGTAACAACACCAGTATCCTCAATATAATACAATGTTGTTATGATAAGGATTATAAATACACATAAACACACCTCCATCTAATGGATGAAGAACATAATGTTTCTGTGGATGACGAACTAACGCCTCATGAAACGATGATTGTTTGATTTTCTCATACCACCTCTCATGGTGGCCATTATGATTGAACTATATTTATATGTGATATATATTATGTTTATCATTTCCTTATTCTTTTTTAATTCCCAATTATATCAAGCGTTTATGGTTTCTATAGTGGGTAAATATCATAATTTCATTTGAGGAAGTGCGGACTACCACCCCTCAAAGTGATGTGATTCGTTAATGCCTTATGTGGGATGTATAAAGGGTGGAGTTAATGATATTATATATGATATTATACCAGAATTATAATATAACTTTTTATCATTATGTTTTATATCTATCAAAATAAGAAATAGAAATGAAAGTAGTGTTCATGCGTACGTACGGCTTACCGTCTCCATGAACGGTGCATTTCCTTTGTTACCTCCATATGTAATTTACTATTATAAATACATGTATATGATGTATATATATGATATATATTATATCTAAATAATAAATATCATTCTGTATATAATGGACTATTGACCACATGGACAACTTGTAATATAAGGTTTATATTTTTGACTCATGTACCAAATATCGACAAAATAGACGTTATTAATTTAAATGATTACATAATGTTTATAACATGGTAATAATTGATATAAAAGGAATAATAAACATGAAAAATGTTCTTAATCAATTATAATTTAAATTTATTTTATTATTCAGGAGATTAAAGAACGATCGAGTCAAGTCGGACACGAGGTAAGGGAATTCGTCTCAAACTCCTTTCATTGAGGAATTTTTAGTTTTATACACAACTTTATTTTATACGGTGTATAAAACCATTTGATTTTTAATTTTATACAAAGGGAATATTTTTATACGAAGCGTTTTACTAAATTCCAAAAAGAAATGTTTCTTGTTTTTTACATAAGTGGTGACAACGACCTTTCCGCCGCTGTGAGTATTATTTGATCTTGGGCTTCCTTAACAAGCCCGAATGTTTTTAAAAGGAAAAATAAATATCATATACCCTTTTTACGTATTTTGGTATTGAAAATGATTTTGATAATGGATTTATTATTTAAATATCTTGAAATGATATTTTAGTATTTCAATGTGGACATGATATCTTTCCTTTATGCTTATGTTATGTGTTATTATCATGTTATGGTTCTTGGGAATTATTTATGTATACCGGTGGTTCTATAATAAACCTAGGGCGAGTGAGCCCGAGATAGCTCTCCAATGCATTGGGTATTGTGACGGTGGTAAACGTGAATGTTTCTCCTAAGATATTTAGGGAATATACTGTGATGGGTATTCCAAAGGAACTCCCTATGTAGATGTGATAACTACAATGTATGTATGATATAGATGCCACAAGTTACCTCTATGATTTATGATTTCTATGTGTCTTTCATAAATATTATGATTTCATGAGGTATGTAAAAGATTTAATGTTTTGTATGTATTTATGAACAAATGTTATCATTCCTTGTTTTATAACCCTTACTGATCTTTTTATGCTCATACCATGTTTTGTAATGTTTTCACAGGACATAAAGATGAATAGGGTCTAGGATGGTATCAAGGAAAAGTCATTCTATCTAAGACATGGAACTAGACATGACTCTTTTTTTCAAGAGTTCATGTTTTGTAAAAAAATGGAAACAGTGTAGAAGTGTCTACCATTTAATCTTTTGAGATGTAATAGTTATGTCCTAATTCTCTAAAACTCTAAACCTGAAAATATCCTCAATGTGAATTATTCATTTAATTAAATATTATGTAATGTTTAAGGACATGTCCTTATAGTTGGTATCACAGGTCGGCTTAGATAACTTTAGGAGTTAGGGTATTGTTAAATTAATATCCTCAAAGTAATTTATGTTAATATTGAAATGATATAGCATTTACAGATTACCATGTGGCTTCGCCTAAGATATTTCTGTGATCAGAATAGTTTTCATAGAGGAAACATGGTAGTTGTTATGGGAGGAATATAGAGGGAAATGACCTTACAAATCAGCATCTTGAGAAGGTTAGAATTATATTTGAACAGTTTATTGTAGTGATGGCTAATTTAAATAATGTGATAAATGGTGGTTTTGTTTATTGATGATATTTTTGTTTATTCTAAATGTAAAGAGGAGTATGAAAGTCATTTAAGGGTTGTCTTGAAAACCATAAAAGAAAAGAAACTTTATGTAAAATTTAGAAAGTGTGAGTTTTGGTTACAACTAATTTCTTTACTTGGTCACATTGTTTCAAAAAATAGAATAACTATTTATCCTGCTAAAACCCAATTTGTTGAAGAATGGACAAGACCAAATCATATAACTGAGATCTGTAGTTTTCTTGGTTTGGAAGGTTATTACCGGAGGTTTGTTGAAAATTTTCCACAGTTATCTAGTCCAATGACTAAGTTAACTCGAAAAGGTGTTAAGTTCATCTGGACAAAAGAATGTGATGATTTTTTTAGGAATTTAAAAGAATATTGGTGAATGCTCCAGTTTTTTCACTGCCTTCTAGAAATGGTGAGTTTATTATCTACCGTGATGCTTAGTTGAAAGGACTGGGTTGTGCCCTAATGCAGAATGATTAGTTAATTTCTTATGCTTCAAGTCAGTTGAAACCTGACAAGTTAAATTACCCTACACATGATTTGGAATTAGCTGCTGTTGTTTTTGATTTAAAAATGTAGAGGCATCAATTGTATGGAGTAAAGTGTGAAATATATATTGATCACAAATGATTGAGGTATATATTCTCTTAGAAATAATTAATCATGAGACAGAGGAGATGACTGAATTAATCAAGGATTATGATTGCACGATCCATTACCATCCGGGAAAAGAAATTAAAGTGGCCAATGCTTTGAGTCGAAAAAGTAATGTCTCATTATCGATGTTACATTTGGAATGGGATCCTTTGCCTTTTCATTTGATAAACTTTGTCATAGAAGTTGTTGGTGCTGGAAATTCATCAATTTTGTTTCAGGTGTCAGTGAAATCATCTCTATCAGACAGAATTAAGCAAGCACAGAAGGAAGATAGTGAGTTGCAGAAAAAGGAAGAGTCGGTTCATAAGGGTATGTTGCCTGAATTTAGAATCGATAATGATTGTGTTTTCAGATTTGGAAAGATATTATGTATTCCTTGTGATTCATAGTTGAATAATGAGTTGTTATGTGAAGCTCATAGTTCCCCGTTTTCAGTTCATACTGGTAGTACAAATATGTACATAGATCTTCAGAAGTATTACTGGTGGGATGGAATGAAATAAGATATTACTGATTTTACTATTAAGTGTTTGACTTGTCAAAATATTAAAGAAGAGTGGTAGTTACCATAAGGGATGCTTCAGCTTTTACCAGTGCCAGAGTGGAAATGGGAAAATATATCCATGGGCTTTGTTGTGGGATTACCAAAGACATATCGAGGTAATAATGAAATCTCGGTTATAGTTGACCGATTGACTACATCTTCTCATTTCCTTCCTATTAGAGACACTTTTTCTCTAGATCAACTTGCTCAGTTGTTTGTTAAATAGATATTCAGGTTTCATGGAGTTCCCCTCTCCATTGATCTGATCGTGATCCTAGGTTCACTTCAAAATTTTGGAAAGCCCTTTAAAATTCATTGGTTTCTGAATTAAATTTTAGTACAACTTTTCATCCTCAATCAGATGGGTAGTCAGAACGAAAAATTAAGACACTAGAAGATCTTCTACGTGCTTGTTTGATGGATTACCAGTGAATTTGGGACCAACAACATTCTTTGGTTGAATTTTTTTATAATAACATCTTTCATTCCAGTATACAGATGGATCCATTTGAGGCATTATATGGAAATCACTGTCGAACTCCAACATTCTTGGATGAAGTAGTTTAAAGGAAGCTGATGGGACCAGAATTGGTAGAAGAGATGGTAGTGAATGTTCAGTTGATTCAGAAGCACATGACAACAGCTCAGAGTAGACAGAAAAGTTACGCGGATAACCAGAGAAAGTATCTTTCTTTTGAGGTTGGGGATCATGTCTTTCTCAAATTTTCTCCATGTAAAAGTGTGATGCATTTTGTTAAGAAGGTAAAGTTGAGTCCAAGGTTCATTGGCCCTTATGAAATTCTGGAGAAAGATTGATCAATTATATAAGGCTCCAACCTTAAACATTACTTAACATTGAATTAAATGAATAATTCCCATTGAGGATCTTTTCAGGTTTAGAGTTTTAGAGAATTATATCTTAACTATTACATCTCAACAGTTTACAAGGTAGACACTTCTACTAAGTTTCCATAAAATAAAAACTCTTAAAAAGAAAGATGTCTAGTTCCATGTTTTATATAGAATGACTTTCCCTTGATCCCATCCTTGACACTATTCCACATTATGTCCTGTGAAAAACATTTCAAAAAAACATGGGATGAGCATAAAATGCTCAGTAACGGAAACACAAAGATTGAAAACTGTTAGTTTTTCAAAACAACAAGTAAACCATGTATACTTTATCAAAGTAATACGTTTCTCCTTTATGAAGTATTAAAAACTCTTCACTGAATAAATGATCAATACTTACCCTTTTGTAACCAAAATATTACCAAAAAACCCATACAAAGAACACATAACATATAAAGGAAACTTGGGACCTACTCATACTTAAATGGAATAACCATACGGTCGACTTCGACACATATCACTTAATGGAATAGCCATACAACTGACTTCCATACCCAATTCATTGGAGGTTATAACGTAACCACTGGTCCTGGTATTCACAGCACCACCCCTCATATGGTTTATCACATAACCACCCCTTAAATGTCCAAGTACCATTATAAAATCATAAGACCTAAAACAAATATAATGAAAAGAAAACATTTCTGCACTTTGATCACAATATATCATTTAAATATATTGACATAAAAAATCCATTATAAAAACCATTTTCATTACCACAATACATAAAAGAGTATATGGTGTTTATTTCATTTTAAAAACATTACGACTTATTGAGGAAGCCAAAGACCAAATAATACTCGCGGCAGCGGAAAAGGTCGTTGTCACCGCGTACGTTAAAAGAAACATTTTTTTTTCATTCAGTAAAACTCTTCATAGAAAAAGATTCCCTTTGTATAAAATTAAAAGTAAAAGGGTTTTATACACCGTATAAAAGAAAGTTGTGTATAAAACAAAATATGCCTCAATGAAAGGAGATTGAGACGAAGTCCCTTACCTCAGGTCCGACTTGACTCGATCGTTCTATAACATCATGAATAATAAACTTGAGTTAATTTCTACTTGTATAAGAACATTTTTCATGTTCATTATTCCTTTTATATCACTTATTACCATGTTATGAACACTATGTAATTTTTTAAGTTAATAATGGTCGTTTTGTCGATCAATGGTACTTGAGTCAAAAGTAAACTCTTTATAATTACAAGTTGTTCATGTGGTAAAATATCCATTATATCCAGAATTATATTCAAGATGTAGATATCATATATGTTATATATATACAGTATATACATGAATTTATAATATTACATAACATTATAGGAAAGAAATGAAATGCACCGTTCCTGGAGACGATAAGCCGTACGTACGCATGAACGCTAATTCCATTTCTATTTCATATTTAATGGAATTAAAACATAATGATTTATAATAGTATTATAATTCCAGTATTGTATCATAAATAATATCATTCAATCTATCCTTTATATGTACCACATATGGTATTAACGAATCAAATCACTTTGAGGGGGCGATAGTCCATACTTCCAAAAATGAAGATATCACGTTTACCAATAATGGAAACCATAAAGGTATGACATAAAAGAAAAATAAAGAAGCTTAAGGAAAACATAAACATATTATATATCACATATAAATATAGTGACATTTTGATGGCCACCTTTGAAGGTGTTATATGGGTGTTGAACAATCATCGTTTCGTGAGGCAGAAATTCGCCATCCATGGAAATAGTATGTTCTTTAACCATTAGATGTAGGTGTGTGTAAGTGTAGATAGAATACTTATTATAACAACGTCCTAGTATATTGAGGATACTGGTGTTGGTGTAAAAGAAATTAAAAAAGAGTTTAGGGGGTTGGAGAAGAAAAATAAAACAAAAGAGCACAAGTGAAGACATTACCTTAAAATCGGGTAACTCCCTTTGGTTTGAAACAATAGGGTTTCTTTAAGAGAATCCTGCCTAAGGTAAGGCTTCTAGGATGAGGAGAGGGATGTTTAGAGACAAAATGATCAGGTATTGGCCGAGCCAATGGCTTGAGAGGTGTGGGTAAGGGGGTAGAGGTGGGGGCCTTTTATAAGAGGAGAGAAGGGGTACTCTTGGAAAGTTAAGAAAAGACACTTTATTATAAAATGATTTTCGTATAAAAAGGGTCCCAAAACTATATATTTAGAGTATAAGGTGATAAGGGTTCTAAATCCACCCATAAAATATGTTTTTGACATGTATAGGTCTTAGATTTTACATTATCGTCTCATTTTATTTAAATCGTTAAATAATGAGGTAACCGCTACATCATCATGGTGTCATAAATAATTTAATTTATTTAATGTCTAAGAATTATAAGAAAAACTATCATGATTTATTAAATCTATTTATGTTTCTAATGAATATTTATAGTCAAAATTATGACTTGTATAACCCAATTTAAAAATTGTTTTAGTAAAACAACTCATGTTTGTGTCATTTTTACTTTTACTTTTAATAAAAGGCATTAATGTCATTATCTTTTCCATGTGGCTCCATGGGGTCCCAAAAATCGACCCATGGGTTTTCATGGTCGTCCATGACACATCCAATAAGGGTAGTACATGTTTCAAGGTCATTTAGTATTTTTAAAACATTATTTTTACCTTAAATTACACCAATTACCTCTAATCGTGATTAAAAACTTAAAAGTTACTATTCACCAAAAAAATATTTTAATCCCATTGAACCACATTTTACTTATTAATGAAAATAATATATATTGGATTTTTGAAATTCAAATCACAGAAATGGTAAAGTTCCATTTAAACGAAAAATCAGTTTTTTTAACCACCCCTTTGAGGTTTCACTATTCATCAAAAATTATGTTTTTTTCAGAAAAATACCAAAAATTCACCCTAAGATATATTTGATATTCAGAATTCAGAAATGATGTCTATTTTACAAAATTTAAAACATATATTTTTCATTAATTAATTTAATAATTCATTTCCACTGTTAAAATAAATAGCGTGTTTTTATGAAACAATATGTATCAAAAGATTTACACTAGTTTTAGTCCAATTTCAAAGTGAAATCAATTCCAATGACCACCATAGGATTAAATGGTAAAAATATATTCTAGTTGAACTTTAAATCAAACTCAAAAGATAATCTAATCATATTAATAAATTATATTAAAAAGAAGTTTTGAATTAAAATACAACATTTTTCACTATTCATTAAAAATTATCTTTATCGGAAAAATACAAAAAAATTACACAAAGTAAATTTTGATGTCCCGATTCCAAAGAACAATTTTATTTGGTCCAATAGAATGTATAAGAGTGACCAAAACTATATTTAAATAGGGTTCACCATCAAAAGGCGATAGTTCGACCTTTTAGTGAAAATTAGAGTATATATGCCTAAAATTGAATTCTTTTCTTATTTTAAGCCTTTATATTTTATTGGATAAATATAAAAACATTTAAAAAACACATATAATCATATTTTAGTTATTTTTATTCATTCCCGCTAATACAACTGCTACGTGTTAACTACCATTTAAAATAATATTATTTTATTACTAGTGTCCAACGTAAGATTTGAAAGAAACTCTTTATTGCGTATCGGGTATGATATCGAACATAGAAACCCCTTTAAAGTAACATTAATATTTAATTCATAAATATTAATAAATATGAAAATGTTTTATTCTTTATTTACCTGGGATGTTACTTCCTTCCCCCTTTTGGGAATTGTGTCCCCGCAATTTTATTCACTTATCATAATAAGTGGGGGTATTTGTCCCTCATAGCATTTTCAGATTCCCACGTTGCCTCTTCAACCATATGGTTTTTCCACAAAACCTTTACCTAGTGAATCACCTTATTTTGCAACACTTTCTCTCTTCAGTGAAGAATCCGGACTGGTTGTTCTTCATAAAAGAGATTCTATTCCAACTGAACTACCTCTGGGCTCAAAACATGAGATGGATCTGGAATATACTTTATCAACATAGAAACTTGAAAAACATTGTGTACTTGAGATAAACTCGGAGGTAAATCCACTTGGTAAGCAACCGATCCAACTTTCTCCAGAATTTCATTAGGTCCAATGAACCTTGGACTCAGCTTTCCTTTCTTACCAAATCTCATCACACTTTTCCATGGTGAAACTTTGAGAAAAACATAATCACCTACCTCGAAAGAGAGATCCTTCCTCCGGTTATTTTCATATCTCTTCTGCCTGCTCTGAGCTATTCTCATGTGATTCTGAATCAACTGATCTTTTCCTGCCATCTCTTCTACCAATTCTGGTCCCATCAGCTTCCTTTCACCCACTTCATTCCAAAAAGCTGGAGTTCGACACCGCTTCCCATATAATGCCTCAAATAGAGCCATCTGTATACTGGAATGAAAACTGTTATTATAAGAAAACTCAACCAAAGAAAGATGTTAGTCCCAACTTCCCTGATAATCCATATTACAAGCACGAAGCATATCCTCCATGGTCTGAATCTTTCTTTCTGACTTCCCATCTAATTGAGGATGAAAAGTTGTACTAAAATTTAATTCAGTACCCAACGGCTTCTGAAGGCCCTTCCAAAAGTTATTAGTAAACCTGGGATCACGATCTGATACAATGGATAGGGGAACTCCATGTAACCTAACTATCTATTTAATATACAATCGAGAAAGTTCATCTAGAGAGAAAGTTTCTCGAATAGGAAGGAAATGAGCTAATTTAGTCAATCAGTCAACAATAACCCAGATTGAATTATTACCTCTATATGTATTCGGTAAACCCACAACAAAGTCCATGGATATATTTTCCCATTTCCACTCTGGCAATGGTAAAGGATGAAGAATCCCTTTCAGTAACTGTCGCTCTACTTTAACCTGCTGAAAAGTCAAAAACTTCACAGTAAAATCAGAAATATCTCTTTTCATTCCATCTCACCAGTAATACTCCCGCAGATCTCTGTAAATCTTAGTACTTCCAGGATGAACTGAAAATGGGTAACTATGAGCCTCACATAACAACTCATTCTTCAACTGTGAATCACTAGGCACACATAATCTCTTCCCAAATCTCAAAACACAATCATTATCAATGTTGAATTAAGGCAACTTTCCCTTCCGAACCATCTCTACCTTTTTCTGCAACTCGCTGTCTTTCTTCTGCACTTTCATAATTCTGTCTGATAGAGAAGATTTCACTGATACCTGAAACAAAACAGAAGGAAATAATGCACCAACAAATTCTATGCCAAAGTTCATCAAATCAAAAACCAAAGGATCTCGTTCCAAACGTAGCATGGTTAATGAAGCATTACTTTTTTTACTCCAAGCATCAACCACTTTATTTGCTTTTACCGGATGGTAATGAATTATAAAATCATAATCCTTAATTAATTCCAACCATCTCCTCTGTCTCATGTTCAATTATTTCTGAGTGAATATATACATTAAGCTTTTGTGATCAGTATATATTTCACACTTTACTCCATTAAAATGATGCCTCCAAAATTTTAAAGAGAAAACAACAACAGCTAATTCCAAGTCATGTGTAGTGTAATTTACCTTATGAGTTTTCAATTGACGTGAAGCATATGCAATTACCTGATCATTCTGCATAAGGACACAACCAAGTCCATTCAACAAAGCATCACTGTATATAAAAAACTCACCATTCCTGGAAGGAAGTGCCAAAACTGGAGCATTCCCCAATCATCTTTTCAAATCCTGAAAACAATCATCACATTCTTTTTTCCAGATAAATTTAACACCTTCCGAGTTATCTTAGTCATTGGACTAGATAATCATGAAAAGTTTTCAACAAACCTTATGTAGTAAGCTGCCAAACCAAGAAAACTACGTATCTCGGTTACATTTGTGTGTCTTGGCCATTCTTCAACAACTTTTGTTTTAGCAGGATCAATAGTTATGCCATCTTTTGAAACAATATGACCAAGGAATGAAATTTGTTACAACAAAAACTCACACTTGCTGAATTTCCCATACAGTTTCTTTTCTTTTAAGGTTTGCAAAATAACCCTTAAATGACTTTCATGCTCCTCTATACTTTTAGAAAACACCAAAATATCATCAATGAATGAAACCAAAAACTTATCCAAGAACTCATGGAAAATTCTATTCATAAGGTCCATGAATACAGCAGGTGCATTGGTTAACCCAAAAGGCATAACTAAAAATTCATAATGGTCATATATAGTACGGAACGCAGTCTTCAGAACGTCTACTTATTTTACTTTCAACTGATGGTACCCCGACCTCAAGTCAATCTTAGATAAATACGGAGCTCCCTGGAGCTGATCAAACAAATCATCGATATGAGGCAAATGATACTTGTTTTTAACAGTAATGTTATTCAAGGCTCTATAATCAATGCAAAGTCTCATTGAACCATCTTTCTTTTTAACAAAAATGACAGGAGCACCCCATGGTGATGTGCTAGGTCGAATAAAACCTTTATCTAATAACTCCTGCAATTGTTTCTTTAACTCTAAAAGTTCAACTTGAGCCATTCGATAAGGGGATTTTGAAATTGTCATAGAATCAGGAACTAAGTCAACAGTAAATTCAACTTCCTGATCATGAATAATACCAGGCAACTCATCAGGAAAAACATCAAAATACTCATTTACCACTGACACATCATTAATCTGAATAGTTCCTTTATTTTCAACAACATGTGCAAGGTAAAATTCATTTCCATCTTTTATTAGTTTCTCAACTTCCTAAAATTTTATCAAAAGAAAGGTTTCATTCTTGTACACAAACTGAAAATCTTTCTAAAAAGAAACCATTTTAGATCTGCAGTCAATCTTAGCATGATAAACAGAACGCCAATCCATGCCCAAAATAACATCAAACTTTACTAGAGGCAAAACAATAAGGTTTGCTGGTAGATTCTTTCCGCACACAAGGATATGAAGGTTCTTATAATTTCTTTTTGTCTCAACGTTCCCTCTAGGTGTTTTTACCATAAGTTCAGGATTCATATCTTGAGATGAAATTTCCAATTTACTAGAAAACTTCTCAGAAATGAAAGCATGTGTAGACCTTGAATCAAACAACACATTGGCATAATCTGAAAAAACAAACAGTGTACCTGATACTACTTCATTCGATGGACTAACATCTGATGAAGTAGTTGCAAAGGGTTTCACCACCCATTTCTACTTGTAGTCTGGCTGCTTTCTCCCAGTTGAGTTCTTTATTAGACACTCATTTGCATAATGACCCATTTCATTACACTTAAAACATCTTACCGTTGGATTTTCATTGCCTGCTTGTTCATCTTCCTTACAGTTACTAGAAATATGACCAGACTTACCTCACCGAAAGCACTTTCCAGACTTTGATAAACATTATCCAGGATGAATTTTACCATACTTCTCATAGGATGGATATTTGGTTTTCTTAACTCCCTGTTTCTTTGATGAATTCTTACCCTTTTCCTACCAACTGGACCTCTTATTCTGTTGTTTGTCAAAGGTCACCTGATCATCGGCAAACTCCATTTCCACCTTCTCCGCACGTCGAACAACTTTTTCATAACTTTTGAACTCACGAGAAGCTAATGCCCTCCGATTCCTTGGATTTAACCCTGAGTAAAAACGGTTGATTTAACTATCAAGATATCATTTGAAGTTAGGAGCATACCTTGCCAGTCGAGTGAACTTTGCTTCATAAGAAGCCACTGAATCATCCTCCTGCCTCAATTCTAGGAATTGTTTTTCCATCCTAAGATAAACCACCTTAGGAAAATATTTCTCGAGAAACATACCTTTGAATTTGTCCCAATGAAGATCATCAATCTCATCACTATCCCTGATATTTTTCATCATCGACCACCACTGATCTGCTTCACCTTCAAAACGGTAAACAACAAGACTAACCTTGGGATGTTCTGAACACCCCATGACATCAAAAATCTTCTCCAGTGATTTAATCCACCCTTTAGCTAGCACAGGGTCAGATGATCCTCTGAATTATGGGGGATGTTGCCTCATGAAATGTTCCACCACTGACATGTTCCTCTGTTGTTGATCTGGCTGATCTTGTGCATGGATACCACCACCATTTATAGCCTGAGTCAACTATTCCATCAGTACAACAAACTGTTCAGTTCCAATTCCGACCATATCAGGTTGCTGATTTGGAAGGTTGTCTTTCTCCTGATGTCGTCCCAACATAGCTGCCTTGTTTCCTCTACGGAAAACTATCCTGAACACAAAAATATCTTAGTTGAAGCAACATGGTAATATTTAAATGCTATATCTTTTCAATCATACCATAAATTAACTTATAATTTAACAATTTTCTAACTCATAAAGTTGTCTAAAACAACCTTTGATACCAACTATAAGTCCCCACCCTTAAACATTACTTAAAATTGAATTAAATAAATAATTACCATTGAGGATCTTTTCAGGTTTAGAGTTTTAGAGAATTAGATCTTAACTATTACATCTCAAAAGATTACAAGGTAGACACTTCTACTAAGTTTACATAAAATAAGGACTCTTAAAAAGAAACATGTCTAGTTCCATGTTTTATATAGCATCAATTTCCCTTGATCCCATCCTTGAAACTATTCCACATTAAGTCCTTTGAGAAACATTTCAAAAAAAACTTGGGGTGAGCATAAAAAGATCAGTAAGGGTAACACAAAGAATGAAAACTGTTAGTTTTTCAAAACAACAAGTAAACGATGTATACTTTATCAAGGTAATACTTTTCACCTTTATGATGTAGTAAAAACTCTTCACTAAATAAAAGATAGATACTTACCCTTTTGTAACCAAAATATTACCGTAAAACCCATACAAAGAACACATAACATATAAAGGTAACTTGGGACATAAACATACATAAATGGAATAACCATACGGTCGACATCCACACATATCACTTAATGGAATAGCCATACGGAAGACTTCCAAACCCAATGCATTGGAGGTTATAACGTAACCACCTGTCCTGGTATTCACGGCACCACCCATCATATGGTTTATCACGTAACCACCCGTCAAATGTCCAAGTACCATTACAAAATCATAATACATAAAACAAATATAATGGAAAGAAAACATTTCCAAACTTTTATCACAATATATCATTTAAATATATTGACATACCAAATACATTATAAAAACCATTTTCAATACCAAAATTCATAAAAGAGTATATGTTATTTATTTCATTTTAAAAAAATTACGGCTTGTTGAGGAATCCAAAGACCAAATAATACTCACGGCGGTGGAAAAGGTCGTTGTCACCGCGTACATTAAAAGAAACATTCCTTTTTGTCTTTTAGTAAAACGCTTCATAGAAAAATATTTCTTTTGTATAAATTAAAAAGTCAAAGGGGTTTATACACCGTATAAAATAAAGTTGTGTATAAAACAAAATATGCCTCAATGAAAGGAGATTGAGACGAAGTCCCTTACCTCAGGTTCGACTTGACTCAATCGTTCTTTAACGTCCTGAATAATAAACTTGAGTTAATTTCTACTTTATGAAGAACCTTTTTCAAGGTAATTATTCCTTTTGTATCACTTATTACCATGTTATGAATACTATGAAATTTTTTAAGTTAATAATGTTCGTTTTGTCGATCAATGGTACTTGAGTCAAAAGTAAACTCTTTATAATTACAAGTTGTTCATGGGGTAAAATATCCATTATATCCAGAATTATATTCAAGATATAGATATCACATATGTCATATATATCCAGTATATACATGCATTTATAATATTAGATAACATTTAGAGGTAAGAAATGAATTGCACCGTTCATGGAGACGGTAAGCCGTACGTACGCATGAATGCTACTTCCATTTCTATTTCATATTTAATGGAATTAAAACATAATGATTAATAATAGTATTATAATTATAGAATTGTATCATATATAATATCATTAAATCTATCCTTTATATGTACCACATATGGTATTAACGAATCAAATCACTTTGAGGGGGCGGTAGTCCGCACTACCTAAAATGAAGATATCGCGTTTACCCATAATGGAAACCATAAAGGTATGACGTAAAAGAAAAATACAGAAGCTTTTGGAAAACATAAACATGTTATATATCACATATATATATATATATAGTTACATATTTATGTCCACCTTTGAAGGTGTTATATGAGTGTTGTACAATCATCGTTTCGTGAGGCAGAAATTCTCCAACCACGGAAACAATATGTTCTTTGACCATTAGATGTAGGTGTGTGTAAGTGTAGCTCGAATACTTATTATAAAAACATCCTATTATATTGAGGATACTAGTGTTGTTACAAAAGAAATGAAAAAAGAGTTTAGGGGGTTGGAGAGGAAAAATAAAACAAAAGAGCACAAGTGAAGACTTTACCTTAAAATCAGGTAACTCCCTTTGGTTTGAACCAAAAGGGTCTCTTGAAGAGCCTCCTTCCGAAGTTAAGGCTTCTAGGATGAGGAGAGGGATGTGTAGAGACAAAGTGATCATATATTTTCCGATCCAATGGCTTGAGAGGTGTGGGTATGGAGTTAGAGGTGGGGGCCTTTTATAAGAGGAGAGGAGGGGAACTCTTGGAAAATTAAGAAAAGATACTTTATTATAAAATTATTTTCAGATAAAAAGGGTCCCAAAATTATAAATTTATAGGATAAGGTGATAAGGGTTCGAAATCCACCCATACAATAGATTTTTTACAAGTTTAGGTCTTATATTTTACATTATCGTCTCATTTTATTTAAATCGTTAAATAATGAGGTAACCGCTGCATCATCATGGTGTCATAAATAATTTAATTTATTTAATGTCTAAAAATTATAAAAAAATATCATGATGTAGTAAATATTTTTATCTTTATAATGAATATTTATAGTCAAAATTATGACTTGTATAACCCCATTTAAAAATTGTTTTAGTAAAACAACTCATGTTTGTGTCATTTTTACTTTTAATTTAAATAAAAGGCATTAATGTCATTATCTTACCCAAGTGGCTCCGTGGGGTCCCAAAAATCGACCCATGGGTTTTCTTGGTCGGCCATGACACATCCAATAATGGTAGGACATGTGTCAAGGTCATTTAATATTTTTAAAACATCATTTTAACCACAAATTACAATAATTACCTCTAATCGCGATTAAAAACATAAAAGTTAATATTCACCAAAAAAAATATTTTAATCCCATTTAACCACATTTTACTTCTTAATGAAAATCATTTATATCGGATTTTTGAAATTCAAATCACATATGTAGCAAAGTTCCATTTAAATGAAAAATCAGTTTTTGTAACTACCACTTTGTGGTTTCACTATTCATCAAAAATTAAGGTTTTTCAGAAAAATACCAAAACTTCACCCTAAGCTATATTTGATATTCCAAATTAAAAAATGATGTATATTTTACAAAATTCAGAACATATATGTTGCATTAATTAATTTAATAATTAATTTCCGATGTCAAACCAAATAGCATGTTTTTATGAAACAATATGTATTAAAAGATTGACACTAGTTTAAGTCCAATTTCAAAGTGAAATCAATTCCAATGACCACCATTGGATTAAATGGTAAAAATATATTCTAATTGAACTTTAAAACCTACTAAAAAGTTAATCTAATCATATAAATAAATTATATTAAAAAGAGGTTTTGAATTAAAATACAACATTTTTTACTATTCATTAAAAATGATCTTTATCAGAAAAACACCAAAAATTTACACAAAGTAAATTTTGATATCCCGATTCTAAATAAGAGTTTTATTTGGTCCAATAGAATGTATAATAGTGACCAAAACTATATTTAAATAGGGTTCTCCATCAAAAGGTGATAGTTCGACCTTTTAGTGAAAATTAGAGTATATATGCCTAAAATTGAATTCTTTTCTTATTTTAAGCCTTTATCTTTTATTGGATAAATATAAAAACATTTAAAAAACATATATAATCATATTTTAGTTATTTCTATTCATTCCCACCAATAAAACTACTTCGTGTTAACTACCATTTAAAATTATATTATTTTATTATCAGTGTGCAATGTAAGATTTCAAAGAAACTCTTTGTTGCATATCAGGTATGCTATCGAACATAGAAACCCCTTTAAAGTAAAATTAACATTTAATTCGTAAATATTAATAAATATGAAAAAATTTTATTCTCTATTTACCTGGGATGTTACAAATTACATAAAGAGTGGCTTTACCTCCAAGTTTATCCTAGGTACACAATGTTTTTCATGTTTCGATGTGGAGAAAGTATATACCAGATCCATCTCATGTTTTGAGCCTAGAGCTCATTTAGTTGGAGGAGAATCTCTCTTATGAAGAAAAACCAGTCCATATATTTTACCATAGATATAAAGTGTTGCGGAATAAGGTAATTCACCAGGTAAAGGTTTTTTTTGAAAAACCATATGGTTGAAGAGGCAATGTAAGAATCTGAAAATTCTATGAGGGACAAATACCCTGGCTTATTTTGATAAGTGAATAAAAATTGAGAGGACGCAATATCCAAAAGGGGGGAAGGATGTAACATCCCATGTAAATAAAGAATAAGATATTTTTATATTTATTAATATTTGTGAAATAAATATTAATTTTACTTTAATGGGGTTTCTATGTTCGATAGCGTACCCGATACGAAACAACAGGTTCCTTTGATATCTTACGTTGCACACTAGTAATATAATAATATTATTTTAAATGGTAGTTAACTCCTATTAGTTGTATTGGTGGGAAAGAACAAAACTAACTAAAATATGATTATACATGTTTAATGTATTTACATTCATCCAATAAATGTTAGAGGCTTAAAATGTGAATAAATCTAATTTGAAGCATAATTTACATTAAAAGGCCAATTTACCACCTTTTAATGGAGAACCCTCTTTAAATATAGTTTTGGTCACTTTAATATATTATATATGACCAAATAAATCCTTCTTTGTGATGTTGACATCAAAATTTACTTTGTGTAAATTTTTGAATTTTTCAGATAAAGTTCATTTTTTAATGAACAGTGAAAAATATTGCATTTTAATTAAAAAGTGCCTTTTAATCTAATTTATTTATATGGTTAGATTATATTTTTATTTTTTTTAAGTGAAATTAAAGAATAATTTTACCATTTAATCCAATGTTGGTCATTAGAATTAATTTCTGTTTGAAATTGGACAAAAACAAGTATCAATGTTTTGATAGTTATTGTTTCTTAAAAACATGCTATTTGTTTTGACAATGTGAATTAATTTATAAATTAATTAATTACACTCCTTTGTTTTTAATTTGAAAAAATAGACAAAAATTTTGAATTCGGAATATCAAATAATGCTTCGGCTGAATTTTTGGTATTTTTCGGAAAAACATCAATTTTTGATGAATAGTGAAACCACATAGTGGTAGTTAAAAAAATTAATTTTTCATTTAAATTAAATCTTACCACTTATGTGAATTGAATTTCAAAAATCTGACATACATGGTGGATATCAAGAAGTAAAATTTGGTTCACCAAGATGAAAATAATTTTTGGTGGATAGTAACTTTTGACATTTATTTACCGCGGTTAAAGGTAAATAGGTTAATTCAAGGTTAGAAGAATATTATAATAATTTATAATTACCTTAACACTTGTCAAAACCATATTTGTTTAGTCATTAACGATAATGGGCATCTTTGGGTCGATTTTGGGACCCAACTGAGCCACTTTGGTGTGGTAATGACAATTTAGATTAATTAATTTAACGTAAGGACAAAATTGACATTAACAAAAATATTTTAGTAATTAATTTTTATATGGTGTTATATAAGTCATATTTTAGACTATAAATATTAATTTTAAATATAGAAATATTTACTAAATCATGGTATTTTTTTATAATTTTTAGACAAAAAATAAATTAAATTATTTATGACATAATAATGATGTAGTATTTAACTAATTAATAAATCATTTAAATAAATAAGATTATAATGATTAACATAATATCCAAAACATGTGAAATTATGATTGGATCATTTTATATTGACCATGAGTCATATTATATAAATAGTTAATGAATTTTGGACCATTAGAAACCGAATATAATTATATAATAAAATAAGTGCTTCACACTTTCCTAAAGAGCCACTCCTCCCCCTTATAAAAGGAGACCAATTCTAACCAATTCCTCACACCTATCAAGCCATTTGGATCATCCAACCTCTGACAAATTAATCTCCCTACATTCCTCTCCTCATCCTAGAAGCCTAAAATTAGGACTAAGGCACTTCAATAAGTACTTTTTGTTCAAACCAAAGGAAGTTACCCAAATTAAAGGTAACAGGTTTTCTTAAATTATTTTCTTTTATTTTACTTTTCCATCCCCTAAAATCTTTTTGTTCATTTCTTTTGTAACAACACAAATATCATCAATATACTAGGATGTTTTTATTATTTTTATTCGAACTACACATACACACACCCCAATCTAATGGATGAAGAACATAATGTTTCTGTGGAAGGAAAACTAACGCCTCACGAAACGATGATTGTTCGATTTTCTCCTACTGCCTCTTATGGTGGCCATTATGATGGAACTGTATTTATATATGATATATATTATTCTTATGATTTTCTTATCCTTCTTTAATTTCCAATTATATCAATCCTTTATGGTTTCCATAATGGGTATATAAGATAATCACATTTGAGGAAGTGCAGACTACGACCCCCCCAAAATGATGTGATTCGTTAATGCCTTATGTGGGATGTATAAAGGATGGAGTTAATGATATTATATATTATATTATACTGGAATTATAATATACCTATTTATCATTATGTTTTATTTCTATTAAAATAAGAAATATAAATAAAAGTAGCATTCATTCATACGTACGGCTTACCGTCTCCATAAACGGTGCAATTACTTTCTTACCTCCATATGTTATTTACTATTATAAATACATGTATATGCTGGATATATATGATATATATGATATCTAAATAATTAATATCATTCTGGATATAATTTACTATTGACCACATGGACATCATGTAGTATAAGGTGTTTATTTTTGACTCAAGTACCAAATATCGACAAAATGGACTTTATTTATTTAAATGATTACATAATATTTATAACATGGTAATAATTGATATAAAAGAAATAATAAAATTGAAAAATGTTCTTAATTAATTATAAATTAACATTATTTTATTATTCAGGAGACTAAAGAATGACCGAGTCAAGTGGGGCATGAGGTAAGGGACTTCGTCTCAATATCCTTTTATTGAGGCATTTTTTGTTTTATACATGACTTTATTTTATATGGTGTATAAACCCCTTTTACTTTTCAATTTATTCAAAGGGAATCTTTTTATATGAATCATTTTACTAAATGTCAAAAAGTAATGTTTCTTTTTTTTATATAAGCGGTGACAACGACCTTTCCGTCACCTGAGTATTATTTGATCTTTGGCTTCCTTAACAAGCTGGAATGTTTTTAAAAGGAAAAATAAATACCATATACTATTTTTACGTATTTTGGTATTGAAAATGATTTTTAGAATGGATTTATTATTTCAATATCTTCAAATGATATTTTGTTATTGAAATGTGGAAGTGTTATCTTTTCTTTATTCTTTGGTTATGTGTTATGATCATGTTATGGTTCCTGGGAATTATTTACGTATACGGGTGTTTCCGTGATAAACCTAGGGTGGGTGAGCCTGAGATAACTCTCTAATGAATTAGGTAACGTGACGGAGGTAAACGTGAATGTTTCTCCTAAGAGATTTAGGGAATATAATATGTTGGGTATTCCAAAGTAACTCCCTATATAATTGTGATAGTTACAATGTAAGTATGATATGGATGCCAGAAGTTACCTTTATGATTTATGTTTTCTATGTGTCTTTCATAAATCTTATGATTTCATGAGGTAAGTAAAATATTTCATGATTTGTATGTATTTATGAACAAATGTTTTCATTCCTTGTTTTATAACCCTTATTGAGATTTTTATGCTCATCCCAAGTTTTGAAATATTTTCACAGTACTTAAAGATGAATTGTGTCAAGGATGGGATTAAGGAAAAGTCATGTTGTCTAAAACACGGAACTAGACATGACTCTTTTTTTCAAGAGTTCATCTTTTGTAAAAGAATGGAAACTGTGTAGAAGTGTCTACCTTGTAATCTTTTGGGATGTAATATTTATGCCCTAATTCTCTAAAACTCTAAACCTGAAAAGATCCTCAATGTGAATTATTCATTTAATTCAATATTATGTAATGTTTAAGGCCGTGTCCTTATATAAAGTGATTTTTAAATCTCAATAACATAAAATTATTAATCATTAATTTCTATGACATTATTAGTGATTTTTTTCCTGAATAATTTTGTCTTATACTATATAGAATTATACTCAAATAAAACATATAAAAAAGAACAACACATTATTACTTTTAGGAGGAAAGTTACATTAGTTATCATCTAAACCTAGAAAAATGTTAAAAATTATAATGAAATAAAAAACATAAAAAAGATTATTATAATGGGAATATTTGGATCATTCCAATATTCTAGGATCATCACCCCATTAACAACACTATAGAAAAGAAACATAATATTAATAAACTAATTGAATTTTTATATTTGGAAAGTATATAAAACCATGTGTGGAATTGTAACAAATAATTTAATAAGAAATAAAATGGTATTTATAGGAGGTAATATGACCATTTGAATAGTAATTTGACTATTGGTCAATATTACCTTTGGAAAATATGACCACTGGGAACTAAGACCATTTGAAATATTGTTACCATTATATTTAGTATTTATAAAAGTTAATAACATATGATAATGGATGAATAATGGAGAAACGATGGCCTCTAGTAGTAGATACATGCCTTTTGAATCCCATTTATCAGAATGTGGGAGGGGGTAGAATCCTTGGAGTTTTCCCTTGACCAAGCCTAATAAGTGCTTGAAAATGCTGGACTTAAATGAAATCTACTTGAGGAGAAGTTCATGTTAGTGGAGATCACCAATATGTTAATTTTAATTAAGCCACCCCATGAAACTACCATCATCACACACATTAACCATATGGAATATAATTGTGTAGTATGGGTAAATTATTCTAGACATTAGTTTGAAAAATTTGTATTTTTGTATTTATAAATTATTTGGTTATTTTATCAATCCCATTTGTATTATTTTTTATAAACTATTCATGAAATTATTATGAATTTGTTAATTTAATTTTTTGATACACATAAAATTTAATTTCCCAAAAATATATTCAGTTTTACAGCAATGTAATATGTTCTTTATATAAAATAATTTTGATGAAATGTCATTTTTAAAAACTATTTATCTATATATGAAGGATAATATAATTTTACAATGGATTAGATATTTTTATATGTCGTTGAAATTTGACTATGTCATAAAAATAGTTATTTTCAAAAAATATGGATTTTGTTTAAATCATAAAAATTTCATACATATAAAATTATTTTGATAAAATAAAATTTTTATTATAATTTAGAATTTATAAATTATGAATGTGTCAATTTTTAAAAATATATAAAACAATATATTTTCCCAGGAATATTAAAATTAATGTTTTTTGTTTTCAGTATATTTTATGACTTCATATATATATATAATTAGAATTTAGTAATTAATTAAATTGATTAAACGACTTAAAATATGGTATTGTATTAATATTATATATTTTAATGGATTAAAATCAATATCCATACCTATAAATTACTTTAAAATGTCTAAAATTGTAATTAATATTTTCAAAACTACGTTTTGTAGAAAAAACAATTTTTAATGTACTAAGTAATATTAAAATATGGATTTCAACACTAACAAATTAAAATACAATAAAAAAAGACTCAAATGACTAAAAAATGCGAAAAACCCATGGGTAAGCCAATGGTTTTCCATTTTCATAATACTTGATTTTTAAGACCTATATTTTGAAATTATTAAACAATTCCTCATCCATTACAATAAATACCCACCCATCCCCATTTGTATTCCACTTAAAAGCTATAAAACTCGATTTTCTAGTCATTTTCCTCCCAATGAGTCCCTCTATGGTATATTTAAGGACTCAAGGTTCTAGCCTCATGTTTTAAGGAGAAACATTTCAAGGTAAAGGAATTCTCCACTTCTTCTTTTCTACTCAAGTAATTATTTTATGGGATATTTTTTAAATCTCATATTACTTTCTTTTCATAGACATTGTTATTATCCCATTACTTATAAAATATATCTTTATAAATGGGATACCTTATTCTAATCCCATTATTCCATTTCATGAATCCATAATTTATAATGACACGTTACTTAATTCATTTATTAAATTTCTCTCTTTCCCATAAAAAATTACAATATTATGAATACCAAAACCATTTCCATATCCTTGGTTATTCACATAAATTTAAATATAATTTATTTATTTGGGGATTTACATGTATAAAATCAGTATTGCCAATCTACGGGTTAAGGATGTTGTAATTTTCATGTCTTTAAGAACTTATGTACTATGCTAATTTTATATGAAACATGTTCCTTTTTCTCCATATTTTATTGATGAAATGATTTTTTATGATCATTGTTTTTTACATCCCTCCCCATATCATTTTCATGATAGGAGAAAAGAATTCTACCAGCCTTTGGTTACATCCCCAAGACACCAAAGGATTGTAATATACTACAAGGTCTTAGGAAAATGTTATGTGATAATTTACACTTCAAATACAAAACAATCTAGTAAAACTAATCAATAAACGGACAAAAAAACTAATGATTCTTGAGAAAAAATTATATAATCTAAATTATAACCGAATTGACAATAATATCAGAGTGACAACAGAACACCAACTAACAAAACCAAATCGTAGAAATGTCCCAAGGTCACTCATTTCGTATCCTTATAAGAGAATCACGATCCAACTCCATGATCCAATATCCCCTTCAATTATTAAGGTATTAAGTTGCATCTACAGTGAAATATGATACCTTTCCATTTCCTCGATCCCAATATATGAAATCTGCAAATACAAAAAAGTTACCAAGGTAGGGTTGATTATAAACTCTCTTGATTTTCCCCAAATACACCCAAACTCACTTCACGAGGATAAGAACGAATTAATAAATTTTATATATAATAGTTTAGAAGTAATTATAATTTTTTATTTGAATTCATATGAATTTTACAAGGAAATAAAAAAAATCCCAAAACCATTTCTCATCATTCTTCATACCATTTCCTATTTTTCACACACACACACACAGAGACACATACAAACACAAATTCATTCTAAGAGATTGTTCATTACCCATGAGAGGTTTCTCATTGATCCACCATTTTGTCACTTGCAGGACAATATCCTAGTGCTCTAATAGCACATGCACTATATTCTAGGTTACATCCTAATTCCCTAATGGTAGATTCCTGTTATTAAGGGTCACATCAAAAGAAACATACTCATTACATTTGTGTATTCTAAATTCTATGCCAAACCATTTCAAATAAAAAAAAACTATTTCTTGAAAATATTTCATTAGCTGAAATGAATTAATTAAAGACACACCATAATTTTAAAACCATAATTTTAAAATTTTAAAAAATGAATTTTCTAAAATCCACCAAATTTCTCACAATTTTCATAGCCACAACCCAAATCAATTTCCATAAATTATTACACAAGTTGTGCACAATTATTTCAATAAAACAATTAATCCAAACTAATACTTCATGTTCTTGAACTGTTGAGATGAAAGAGAAGACACCTACATCTAAATGTTTGGTTAAAATGAAGAACCACAATATGATCTTTTAGACATAGGCCCAAAAAACATTCCCTTTAAAATATCCAACACAATATCATCAGGATCATCAAAAAATAATATAGATCTATCCATGGTTAAAAAGACCTCATAACATAGTTGATGAAAATTAGAGGATATTAGGAGAGAGTGTGTGTGTGATCAAGAGAGAGAAATCTAGCCTTATTTGTGAATTTGGATCTCCAACGCACTTGGAGTAGAAATAATATCACTTTGGATCAAATGTAACCACCAAATGATCCTTGGGAGGGTCATAAATTTGAGAGCCTAAATGAATAGGGGAAAAATAAGGTTTTATGGGAGTTAAAATTGGTAAAAAAATATTTTTTTTAGATTAATTAATTCCCATAGGATAATTAGGATCCACAATTTAAAAAACAATGCACCAACCATATAGTGTTACTATATCTATTCCACAACTCACATGCTAAGAAAAACCATGCTCCAATAGTGTTTCTACCTCTTTTTTACTTTTCATGGATTCCCCTTATCACTCAGATGGTTTGGTCAAACCGTACACCAACCGTGTGCCATCCCAATGACTCCAAAAATGTTATAGGATTTGTTAGAGAGGTTGAATGTTTTACACTATCCATTATCAAATAGTGAAACTCAAAAAACAATCACAAGGAATACCCAATCATAACCCAAGTATTTTATAAACTTAATGTTCATAAAATATGGTTAATGCACCTAAAACTGAGAGTGCTATATTCTCATTACTATTGATCTTTATATCATAATAACATAGAAAACCAGTGATTTCCTTGAATTTTTTAGGCCATTGTTCAATCATTTATTTCACATATTCCCATCTATCTTCCAAAATTCTACCATTCTTCCATAAAAACCATAGTAAAATAATTTTTTTTTAATTAAAGTCATTATCTTGCCCATCCATAATCCTTGAAGATGCATGAATGAACATATTATCCCAATCAAGGTCAACAAGGTTCTATAAAATTAAATGGTTATTATCAAGTTGATACTTCTTGAATTGATATAGATGAAATATTTTTTGCTCATAATTGAACTTTGGTAGTAAATTAAACCAATGATCTACCACACCCACTAGTTAAAATATCTCAAAACAGACAATGTATAGTGGAAAAAACATTCATTTTTTACCAAAATTTTTATGCCCTGTCCATGGAGGGATTCTATGGAAAACAAGATGAACTACCTCAAATGATAACTGTCAACACTGATAGTCTACATAAAATTTCTATTACTCTCAGTCATCTCTATAGTCTTCAGGATCATCTATATTTTCTTTTTTTTATCCAAGTAAAGGCTTGGACCAATATGCCAAGTCTAATATCTTCCAACCCAATAAAGTGGATAATGGAAATGAAAAACAAACAATTTTTGAAAGTATCTATATGTATTGTACCCTGATAACCTTTAATTTATGTGAGCTCCAATAATGATATATTCTCTTCCAATGAGTCTCCAAAATCCAGCACCCAAGCCCATATCAGGTCATCTAATATTTGGATCATCATTTTTTATTATCCATCCCTTTTTGGATGATAAGATATACTCAATTTCATCTTTGTTATACGGGAATAATATAAGGACTTCCAAAAACAAGACATAAACTTGTGGTCTCAGTCAGATAAAATTGATTTAGAAACTTCTTTAATATTTTCTATTTCCTAAATATTGATTTTTTTATAAGTCATCCATTATAATGGTTTCATGAATTCGGATAAAGTGAGCCTAATTTCTTAGATGATCAATATAAAACCATATGATGTCATTTTTATAGACTATTCCTAGGAGTCATGTCTCAAAATACATGGCTATCTACACTAATTTTGACATGAGTATAAGAATGGATTTCTATATACCAAGTGGCCATTAATTCTCTCCCTTGACTTATTAACACATAAGGTATATGAAAATCAACTCTGAAACGTTCCTCTTCATACCAATACACCAAAATTGTACACTCATTGCTTTAGATATCATTTTTATTCTTGGACTAACATATCATATCAAATCGTGTTAGGTAGAAAAAATCTTTTTGTGATTGGTTAAAGTAAATACTATATGATCTATAAGCCGTTGAACATATTATCCATTTAGGTTCAATCCTCAAATGGTCTCCCCTCCATTATTTTTTGAACATATGGAAACACTTAGAGGATCAAATAACAAATCCACTTTCACATGCTCAACAAAATTATAAATAAATGAAAATGTACATAAACTTAAAACATCACCATTGTGAACACACTCAATATGCAAATCCAATATGAATAATATAAGCAGCTACTCATCCAAATATCCTTTATCCAGTTGACTTTTTGAATTCCTAGTTACTGCATCATCCACATAGTTCTCTTTACCCAATTTATATATCATGTAAGAGAAAAAATTTGAAGATACACTATCCATAATATTTTCCTTAGATTCAAATGAATTTTATAGAAAATGGGTTTCAAAATAATATTATCCATAAACACCAAAATTTTCTCACAAAAAAGATAATGGTGCCTTATTTTCAAATAATGGACTATAGAATCAAAAGGTAAAACTTCTATTTGGAATTTTTATCATGAACCTACAACTATCATGAGAAATATGAAACCACATGATCTCGCTATATGAGAAAATAACCCAAAACTGATCTCAATGAATAAAATTAGACCACATAGCTTTTTATAGAGTCGGGAAATGTAAGGATATGTGCTGATGTTATCCAAACCATTATCTCTTTGAAATATTCTTGACACTTTGAAATCTATTTCAATGGGTTTAATTTTCTTGTCATGGTTTTCACCAGTAATGAAAGATATTAAAATATTGGACAATGAATCTATAGTATCCTTATAAACTAATAAATTTTTTTTTCTCAAATACATTATTTAATTTTTTACATAAGTTACCAACTTCTATCTTCTCAAGAACTACATAAAACCATTTTTCAGTGATAAAATCACCAATAAAACATTTATTCGGTATCCAAAAATATAAATTTTAATTCTTTCATTAAGGTGATGTTCTCATAAGATACTCAACATTGTCACCAAATATTCCTCATTATTTTATTTAGTTCTATAATACACCAAGATATCATTAATGAAAACTACTACAAAGGAATAATGATTCCTCTAAAATATGAAATTCATCAATTCCATAAACAATGCAAGTCCATTCATATGGTTGAACGGCATAAAAAAATACTCGTAAAACCCATATTGGATCCCAAAGGCTATCTCTAGAATATCCCCCACCCTAAATCACAATTGGGAGTACCCCGAACATAAGTTAATTTTAGAGAACTATTAAGAGAAACTCAATTGATCAAATAGATAATTAATTCATGTCAGAGGACATAATATCCTTATCATTACATGGTTGAGCTTACAATAATACATATAATTACTAAGTGTTCCATATGACATCTTTATAGAAAGAACCAACACTGTACAAGGGGATGTTCTTGGTCTAATGATCATTTTTTCCTCAAAATCTTACAACTGGACTTCAATTACCTCATTCTAGTAGGTTCTATCCTATAATACTAAAGTGAAATAGGATTGGTACTAAGAAGGATATCAATCTTACACCCCAATTCTATTTTTGGTGGAAACCCTGATAATATTATAGGAAATATGTTCAAAAATTTGTTAATGATGTTGGGAAAGTCCATATTTTCGATCTCACGAAATGATTCCAAGGTAACTACATCATGCTAAAAAGATATGGTTCAAACCACCAGTGCTAAAGGTCCTTCTATACATGTATTCATATCTGCATATTCTATAATTAGATGCTTGATTCCATTTAGATATGTGAAACACACCTTTCGGGTATAACAATCGATGTGCGCCATAAACAATGTGTACCAATATATACACAAAATGTAATCATATATGTCTATATAAAGGGTAGATAAATGTCAAAAAACATTTATTCCCATTAATAGTTACAGAACATGCATTACATATAAAGGTTCAATAATATCTTTTTCCAAGATGAGTTTCTAGTTTCACAATAGATGAAGTCATCTCAACATGAAAACCTATATAGTCAACAACATGAAAATTAATAAAAGAGTGTGATGTGAACATATAAAACAATGATTTAATAAAGTTTGAATTCCAATGAATAGTACCGTGCATAATCGAAGGACTATATTGATCATCTGTGATCACCATCTAAGCACCATATAATTACATACTCACTACCCATGGTTCTTTTTTACCTTATAATATTGGTCAAAGTAGGGAAATTTATTAATAAAATCAAATAAAGGAAAACAATAAATTCATGGAGGCCTTAAACAGTGGATACCAAGTGATTATTTTTGAATAAAATAGACACATTCAGGGGGAAGGGAACCCAAATTGGAATAAATAATGAGAGGGTTTCATTGATCACCCTTCAAGGCTAGAAAATCCACAACAACATTCATTAAATGCCAAATGTGGTTCATATTATCTGAAACAATATTTTTACAACATATTATAATGACATAAGCATTAGAACAAGGAGTATACTTTCTTCCTTGAAGAGAGTTGTAAATGATTGAATAATCAGTTTCAATATCCTTAGGATTAAAGTTTGAGGTGTGAAAAATCTCCAACTCACTGAGTAGAGCCTTCGACTCAGAAATATGTGAATTACCTTGGCCCTAGAATGCAATGAAGGAAATCACTATCGATATTTAATTGGTTGATTAGTCATGGTGTTCCCAAAATCAACTTGCATCAATTGATTTTGAGGATGAGAGGTATTATGATGAGATCATCTAGTCTAATAAATTTTTTGAGAGACTATATCCCTGAAAGATGGATTAGAAGTGATGCGAAAATAAAATAGAAGACATACCATATTGATTCTGTTGTTACATTATATAGGATTTGTTGTAAAATATCACTTGATATGCTCAATAGAACCACATTTAAAGCATTGAGGCTTAATTTTCAATCACTGAGGAACTGAAATTCAGGATGTCCTTTGGAACCACACTTCTATAATATTAACTCAATTGACCATATATGTGTAGTTTGTAATAAAAAATGAATATATGTGAGTGAATTTATGTTTTTAATATAGACTAAAAGATTTGTACCATTAAGAAAACCCATATAGTAACTTTATGTAAAAAGAAACAATAATCATAAATTTATCCTCATACATTGTAATCAAAAAATTCTTTTGATTCAGGATAAAGAAAATTAATTTTCTGGAAATTTCAAATGTGTGAGGAAATAATTGTTTATTGAACAATTATTTGAAATTATCCCACGTAATTCTTTGACTAAATTTTTCTTGAACACATAGATACCACCATTAGAACGCAATATCTTCAAGATTATATGTTTAAAAATTAACTATCACTTTATATTGTGTTCCCCATAATTCAATAATTTGGTTTTTCCTTTGGAACAACACTTTTTTTTTTAGATCTAAATCCCCAAAAAAGATGGGTGTATTTTTCTTTTGGAATTGAACCATATGGTCCAATTTTCAAGGATCTTTATTCCTATTACCTTTAACCAGGAGTTTAAGATACTGAATGATACATTGGACCAGTAGTGGTTCAACTATGGATTATATGAAACCACATTTTTAGTAGCCTCTTCTTGGAGATCCTTATGATGTCTACTTGGTTCCATTTTATATAACCAAAAAAAATTCATTTAGTTTCATTCACTAAAAACCAATGTCTTAGAAGTTCCAAATTATCATATTAATTGATACTAGAACCATTCTTTTTAGAATCCAACATTTGTAACCATTTTCCACATATTTTCATAGATCATAAAACTAAATATATTCAATGATATCCAAATGGGAAGTATTACTTATAATACATGATATTCATTCATCATCATCTAATCCCATTATGGTGGTAATAAATCTCACCTAGATGTTTTTAAAAACAATATTATACCTGAACTCCCTAGTAACATTATTTTCCTCTTAAAAATGTTAGTTATACATTTTAAACTATAAATTTTATATTCCAAAATCCCTATATCCTTGTTACCATCTAAAAATGATAGATGTACCAACCATGTACAATATAATTTCTAACATTCCATCCCTTATCATTTTCTAGAGAGGATGCAAGAATGGAACTCGCCTTTGGTGACATCCCCAACATACCAAAGGCTGGTAATAAATTCCAAGCACTTAGGAAAACATTGAGGGGTTATTTTACATTTAAAGATAAAACAATCTGACAACACTAATAAAATAACATTCAATCCAACTATTCGATACTTTCATAAAAATAATAAAAAAGTGATAATAATTCAATATAAATCAGTATTATAGTTACATTATAATATCAACTGAAAAAACAAAAGGAAATAAAATAACCAAAGGCAACCATGTAATATCTTCAAAAACAATTTCATCCAACTCCATGCTCTAACTCTACCTATCATACCCAAGGTATCAAGACACATTTATAGAAAAATATGATATATTTACCTTTACTGTGTCTCAATATATGAAATCTAATAATTCCCTGATGTTTCTATATAGGGGTGAGTATTAACTCAATTGAAATTCCAAAAATACATCTCAAATTAGTCCACCAGCATAAAAAATACTTAGCACATTTTATTGAAAATAGTGTAGAAGTATTTGTAGAAGTTTAATGAAAACTATAAAAAATTTCCATAGAAGGAAATAAAAAACTTTCAAAAAATTTCTCATTATTTTCCATACCATTTACCATGTTTCTACACTCACATCCACACATACATATTCACCCATTCTTTCCATGTGATAGTTCCATACTCACAAATAGTCTCTCTTCGATCCAACATGTTTTCACATAGTGGAAAATCTCCCAATTCCCTATTGGTACACACACCACATATCAGGTCATGTACTCATACCCCAATGATACACAACCCTTATTTAATGCTACATTAAAAGTAATGAACTCACACTGTCCATTTATAAAAAATTCCATTACAAAAAACTCTAAATAAAAACCAAATCATTCTTGATAAAATTTCATCAAACAACTTGTGTGCACCAAATCAATACCAAAATATTAAAAACATTATTTTAAAATAATAATGAATGGGGTTTTATGAAATCTATTAATGTTAAAACAATTTCCAAATCTACAACCAAAAGATATTTTCATCAAGAATCACAAAAGTTTTTCACAATGATTGAATGAGAAAAACTTAACAAAAAACATGTTTAGATGTTATAAGATTGTAAAGATGAGAGAGAAGAAACTTTCCTATCAATGATTGGTGAATGAAACTAAGATATTCTAGATCATGGATCTCAATACCTTCCCATCAAAGGATATAATAAGATTCCATCTATATCCTCAACGATGAGTTTAGATCTATCCATGGAAGACAAGATATTATAATCCATGTGAGATAAAATGATCATATGAATAGATAAAGTGATAGGAAAGATGACATACTAGTGAATCCATATCTTAAACAAACTTTGAATTATCAAAAGGTCACTCCAAATCAGATTAAATAACAAAAGGATGTGTAACGTTCCATGAGCTAGCACTCTCTCATGTGGCTAGAAAGGGTTGGTTCTGGGAACTCAAACAAGCCTCCCTATAATCCATATGCTACAAACTAGAAATAGAGTTGTCATAATTATAGTGGGGATAATATAAACCCTTATTACATAGTTAAAACACTATGGAAATAAACATATAATAATTATAAAAATAAATAAACATTTGAGTATATAAATAATGGAAACAATACAATACAGTGGAAAACCAAAAATATTATCTAGGTGAATAATCCAATAAATAATTATGGAATAATGTAATTTCATGTTGGAATCTATCTAAATGTCTTCCTATAAGTAATAAAAATTATATGACTAGAAGACTCAACAAAATCCTCAAAACTCCTTAGTCCTGAAATCCATGTCTGTCCATCTCCAAAATACAGGTCATCCAGAAAGGAAACACTCAACAAGAAGGACCCTTTACATTTTCCAATCATGTATCCATGTAATATGTCAGGGTACATAAAAACCCTAAATATAGTTTGATTATATCTCAATATGATGACAAAACTGTGTCTAAGAATAACTAATATGAAAAAGTTCATGAAATAATGCAATAAATATTTGTATTAATTAATTAAACAGTTAATTTAACAAAAAATCAGTCTACTTCGACACTATGCCAGTGTTTATTTGAGCTCGTCACATGACCATTCCAACCATAACCATACAACCATGTTATAAATTACAGAATCCTGAGTCAAATATTCCATATGAGAATTTTAACATGCATCATTGAGTATAACACACTATATCAACATTTGATCATGTGTTATTAGGAATAGACCACTATATAAGCATTTAAGAATGTGTCAATGTGCAGATATCACTTTATTAGTATCTTAGCATGTGTGACTCAGCATAACCCTCAATGTGAGTATTTCATCATGTGTCACTCATCCAACACACTATATATTCATTACAATATAGAAATAGATACACATTTCATAGAAAAAATGATATGACATTATCACATCATATGGATCAATGGTTAATTATGTAAATTACCATTTATCTTTCAATTACAAATTTTATATATAAGTTGTTCATAACCAATAACATGCCAGTTTATATTAATAAATAAGCTGAGACAAAGAGAATATATATCAAGAAATCAACCACTATCTATTTCAAATTAAACACACATTAATCCATTAAATAATTAATTTATAATTAATGGTTCACTCATTCAAATAGTATCCACCATCTAGGTCAAAAACCTATTTAATCCAATGGGACTCCAAAGAATAATTCAATTCATTTTTTTAATTTAATTAGTGTAGAATATGCTTGTAGAATTTAAATATTACACATTCTTGTCAATTATCAAACTATAGGATTAACATTTAGACCCCTACATTTAACTGATGATCAACCAATTCTTCCATTGTGATTCTATAATAAGAAAGAAGGAACATATGATCTAAATAAGGTCCCTAGATCACAAACAATCAAGATCAAAACCATGAACACACACAACCAAGATATTACACCGTAACAACTTGGGAATATAAGGGGAGAATGGAAGACCCAAAGAAAACAATGCGTTGAGGATTTATTGCACAAAAAAGATGTATAGAACAGAGGTAAGGGGGAAAAAATAAAATAAAATCTACCATATGGGAAAGAGGAAGAAGTTTCACATGATGTAATATGATCAAAATCACACACAAAACCATTTAAAAACCATACTGGGAAATTAAATGGTGTGTAATTCAGTTTCACATCTTGTATTTCTTTTTAGTGGGATACGCCAGAAAACTCGTCACCTTTTCCAAATATTTAATTCTACCAAATATTACATGACATGTAATTTTTTCACAATTTGCAACAACTTCAAATCGTTAATCAGTTCAAAACATGAGTCTGTTGGCTTTTACAGATCATGTAACCCATTTACAAGGTGCGTAAATTTCATTCCGATACATTTCGGCCTATTTTCCTTATAAATAAACTAACCCCCTTTAAGGGTTATAAACTTACTAATAAACCATGGTAAAAATTTATCCATTTATACTCTGACTCCATTAATTAAAACAAACACATATCCCTAAGAATTAGGTAATTTTTTTCCAATAAAGGCTCTCCATCTCTAAATAAGACATGGACACCAAGACTGAAATAGAAAACTCAAAGAAGAATGTACTTGAAAAAATATAGGATCATAAAACATCCCAACTATATAATGAATTGTACCCAGAATATATAAGAATCATATAGGGTCTTAATGAACTAGTCTGACCACTGTTCTCATATATCTTACTCCATATTTTATGTATCATCCTAAACTCACCCATGCTACCACTAAACATGAACCAATGGAATTTATCTACCCATGATACACCTTTCTGTAAATTCCATATTTCATATCTTATTCTCATTGAAGGAAGCATCATCATTAAGCTCAGTATATTCTACATCTATCAAATGAGAAGGGTCTGAATAATATATCTGAATCTGTGACATCAGAAACACGTTGTGCATGGAACTGTATCATTGTGGAAGTTATAACTAGTTTGTTACTTGACCGACCCAATCCAAAATCTCAAATGATCTGAGAAACATAAGGAAAAGTTTCCATTATTTCCTAATATGACATTTACTTAACCTAGGTGACACACAATGGAATACAAGATAATCGACTTTGAATTGTACATGTCACCTACTGTGGCCAACATATGATTTCTTACTACTCCATGTGGTCACCAATCACTGTCTAATAAACTAAACATGAACATATGTCTCTTAAATAATATTAATCCCCATATGTGCCAAATCACCTAAATATAACCAACAGAGAGGCAAATAGAATGATCTTCCACACAAAGCCTTAAAAGGTGCAATATAATGGATTCCGTAAAGCTATTATTATATGAAAACTCCAAGAGTGTCATATTATTCTCCCATAAACCATAAAAATCTAGAACACAAGCCTGTAACATATCCTTCAAAACATGAATTGTCATCTCAGATAGACCATTATCCAAGGATGACAGAACATATATAAAAGAACTTCTGATCCCATTGCCTTCTAGAGACCCTTCCAGAATCGTGATGTGTGTAATGACCTATATTTTCAACGATGGTATGGATCATTATTTTTTAAATCGTATCTTTACATTAAACATGGTAAATGTATACTAAAATCTATGTAATTGTTTAAGATCATAAGGGGATTTTTCAGAGCCCGGTGTCTCTGAAAACAACGATTTATACTAGGCAACATGGTTAGTTAAAACTGTGCGACACTGGTATCATTGTATTTCTGACATTGTGATGCTATAGAAAGGTGAACCTATAGGACACATAGTTTATATTAAACTATGCGGGCCACGAATCACGATCATGTGAGATCTAATATTTTTTAGATAGGGGGTTTTTTATGTTATGCAAAAGGTTTTAGAATCTATGCATCTTAACTATGTGAAGTATTCATACATATTTTGTCTTGAGATCGGTTTGTACATGAATTTCCAAAACATATGGAGAAATCGTGAGGGGTGATATTTTTTGGGTTGAATTTAGAATCCCCCCCCCAACTCAATTAAAAATCCTTTTCTCTTTTTCCTTCCAAACTAGTGGGTTCTCCTCCTCTTTGATCTCAAATCCTCCCATGGCTAGGCATTGAGCTAAGTTCTTCTTCTGGTTCCCGTTCATCGATCCTTATGAAGCATTGGATCCATATTGTTATTTTCCCATAGACTCTCTAATCCTATTATAGTTTATCTCAACCTCTATTTCCCTATTTAGATGCATGATCTTTCTCCCTATTTTCATGGAGTTGGGCTGTTTATCAGATATCTTCCAACCATCCTTAAATATGGGACTTATATTTTTTGAGGATTCATCTATGAACTTGATGTAGGTGGTCAAGTCATTTTCCCATTTACGTTTTGTGTTTTCATAATTATGTCATAATTCCAAATGATGGAATTTGCCGAGAGTCTTTAATATGTTTATTCCTTTCTGACTAATTGAGAGTTATGACTTAAAGCATGATAAATGGAGCATTATTAGTGGTTTAGAAAACAAACATACCACATATGGCCCCCCATTGGGTGTGTCATTGAAATTGGCCATTTTGGCCAATTAGTCCAAAATGCTTGAAGCTCCTCTGTAGCTTCTGGCTCATATTTTAAATGAAATTAAGCACGAATCATGTGTAATCAATTGCGAATGAGTCACCTCATAGAAATTTGATCTTCTTAGAATTCGAATTGACCAAATGGGATATTACCTTCATACCCTTGAAACCTTTCCTTGACCTTTGAGCCCTAGAAATGGGGTTTCCAAATGAAAATGAATTGAATTGGTTGAAAGGAAGAGCTTGTGCTTGTTGGCTTACATAATTAAGGGAATTATCCCTAAAGATACTTTCCCCAACTAAAGTTGGAACCCCCTCTAAGTGCCTCCATGAGACTTATCACTTGAACATTCAATATCATTACAAATTGAATGGTATGAATTGATTAATTAGATGTAAATCCTTAATAGTATTTGGATTGGATAATGACATGATTGAGAGGTATCTTCCACATATAGAGATTATGATTATGAAAATTCCCTATACTTATGCCTTCAAAATGACTATTATGATTTGTGATGGCTTAAATGGGTTAAATGAACATGGATACTGATTATTCATGAGAGGTTATGCCGTATGTGTTGTAATATAAATTATTATTCCTATTATATATATGTGTGTTTGTGTGTGTACTATGTGAAATGAAATATATGGGAGGTAATTCCTCATGCCATTTATACATATTTTACACCATTAAAGATTCTATTTATGATGTTAAGGGGTAGTGATACATGAGGGTAATCAAACCTCCATACATCTTGTTATAAGTATGACATCTCACACCACTGCTACTATAAGGGTGATGGCATTTTGAGAACCATGTTCCTTCTTGGAGTGTTTGCATGGAATGCACACTCACCATCCAATGTATAATAGTATTTAATATCTCACGCTATAGTGATGTAGGGAATTTACAATATCATTGAAGCTTTTAGGCTCATTAGACTCATAATGGATGTCTGTAAGTTACATCATGATATATCCAACACTAGTATTCAAGGTATATGGAAATTTGGAATCAATGGTTAATATATGTGGATAAAATATATAACTAAACTATATAAATAAAGTATCACTATTTATGAATATATAGTAACATGATCAGATTGACTGTCCAACCATGAGATGAAGTAGGTTGACTTGCCAGGATTCCGTTAGAAACCTAAGTGGGTAGTTATTTATTTATTTAGCATTTCTTTACTATACTAGTTATATTTTCACACTGTTTAGTTATGAGAACCTACTCAGATCACACATATACACCATTGGTGGTGGCCTACTGATAATTTTATTTAACTCCATACTCAGGATGGCGTTGGTACTCGAAAAAATTATTTTAAAGTAGGTAAGAATAAGGGAAAAGGCCTTACTATAGGATTCTAATATATATTTCTAACCTAGAGCATAGGATTAAAAGATGAGGCTTAGACTCGAGATGCTCATGGTTTTTGTATTTTTTTTTACTATTCTCCTTTTTGTACAATTATATAGCATGTTGTATCTACCTATTTCTTTGTTTTATCGTCACACCATGAATCAATGTTTAAAAAACATTCCATGGTGCTTTTGTTATATTTTTTAGTTGGTACATTATCTATTTCTTCTACTTATAACTTATTCTACCATTTTCTTATGCTCCCACAATTTGGTAGTTATGATTGTTTATATAATGATTCCACTATTTATTGTTAACTGTTGTATCTATTGTGATAATATAAAATGAAGGAATAGTCTCCCCACTATACTATCCTTACAACCTCGCTACTAGTCGGTAGCCCCTAGAATATAGGGAGGCTCGCTTGAGGCCATGTGACCCACTCGATCATGGTCTTATATAAGTGGATCCCATTCTGGGATGTAATAATGTGGTATCATAGTAGTTCCAATATTTTTTTATTATTTAGAGACAATATATTGGAGATTGGGGAATACTTTGAATATGGTCATAAGCTATGATTGGGCATTGCGAACCAATGTTCATGGTAAATGACAAGTCTCCTGAATTATATTTTGTTCTTCTTTTGAATATTATTATTGATATCATTTCACCATTTTGTGACACACTGTTTTTTGACGTTATTGATATTGGTATGTCTGAGGTTGTGATTACTTTATTAGGCTTGAATAGATGAGGGAATCTTATTTGGACATTCATCCCTATGAAAACAATATGATGAATCTACCATTAGTATTTCTATGCCACATTTATTTTCAGAAGTAATTTCCTTTTTAATATTTTTTGTTCCTTGATATGTATTGAATTGTGATGAAAAGTCAAATAGGGATTATAAAACCAAATTGATAGAGTGTCTTCCGACCCTAGAATCATTTTTTATGAACAGTTTAAAGCAGACACCTTAAGAAATCCATTATGGTATGTTAATCTATGGACCACCAGTCACATGATCTATAGCATGATATGACATGGATTAAATGGACTCCATGTTTTAATACATATGGTGTATGTTCCCTAATGGATCATAAATTGATAAACCATCTAATTCAACCATTTAAAATTGGTGTAAATGTCTTCCAAAAGAAAAATTTAAATTTAAAATGACTTATAAATCATTTAGACCATTATATATATATATATATTAAACACATACTTATACCCGAACATGTCCTTAGTAGTGGATATTTCTTCATTCATATGGCCTATCATAGTTTTTTCTATTCATCATACCTGGATTTTGAAGTAGGTAGAGAGGCATGGTTGTTTTTATGGGATGTATCAATACATATCCTAGTTTATTAAATGAAATCAGATCAATTACAAAAATATATTCTATGAAAATTCTTTGGCATATTAATATTATTCTTCCATGACGTCCTCAAGTCATGTGCCCTAAAGATAGTGACAATCACATTCTTAAGGTGGCAGGCCGAGAGCCTCCATTGATTCCTCCTATAGATCCACATGTGTCTCCTCTTATTGTTCTTAACGGGGGTTCTAATGTTCTATTTTCGAGATTATTTTCTATGTATTCTTCAGAATATGAAACACGTTGTGAGACTTGTCCTGAGTATGGTAGATTTGACACATGATTTTCAGAAGCATCATCCTCCCACCTTCTAAGGGAATGTGAGACCACATGCTATGATGTCTAGGATCAAGGAATTGTTGTCTATATTCCATATTCTAGAGACACCTCTAGAGTGGAAGGTAAATATAACTTCTTATATGATAGGTGATTCAGCTAATATGTGGTGGGATGTCATCACCCAGAAAAAACAGAATAGTTATATGGTCTGGATTGATTTTTAGACCATCTTCTATGAATAATTCTTTCCTCAGGCTCTAAGGGCTGACAGAACTAGAGAATTCATGAAGCAATAATAGGGGAATATGTTAGTTATTGGATGCTAATCCGATTTTTCTATGTTGTAGAATTTTTCTCCCTCTCTTACTACTGATGATCTTTTGATCACCAAGATATTTGAGGATGGGATGGTTTACGCCATCTGGTTGACGATCAGTTTGATCAGTCATATGACCATTTCTAAAACCATCAACCATACCCTAATTAAAGTACAAGACACGAGGGATACTGAAGGTGTGATGCTTGGTGATTCAGTAAGAAGGGCTATCATTGGTTATTCTTCTAGGAGAAAGAGGTGCACTGAGGTTTCTCATTGGGGTGGGAGTAGTCATTCTCCCTCTGTATATAGTTTTATTATCTATCACCAGTGTAGGAATACAGGGCATGCTAAATCAAAGGTCCCACATCATCCAGTCTAGTGGAGATGATGTGTTTGGATGGGCCATATCCAGTGATTCTACTCGACTTTCTTCCTAGTGTCAAGGAATTAGATATTTTCACCTACTTTATGGTCAGAAGCAGGTTTAATAGGATCATGATAGGAAGTAGATGGAATAGCACCGATAGATCTGGCCATTGTAGTGTTTGTGGTAGAGGAAATCATGCTTATGATTCTTAGTGCCACCAGAGTGGGCATGAATAGGGAAGTCATGTAATGAATTTGGGATGAAGTACATAATTTCTATATGAAGCCCATATAACTCCTTAGGAGAAGAGTTCCATTCCTTATATCGTATGAGGTACTATCCTAGTTGCCTCAACTTCAGTGTCTACTTTATTTGACATAGTACCATCTCACACATTTATATATGAGGTAATCAATGAATATTTGGTACTCTACATCATGTAATATCATGGAATCATGATTCCAGATACACCACTAGATATCAACTTTGTTAGAATTTTATACTATCAGAATTATCCCCTTGAGATAAGAGGTTACCATTTCAAATGTAATCTACACATCCTCGATATGATGGGATTTTCTGTAGTCATGGTAATGGACTAGTTAGTTACTTATAGATCCCATATTGACTACTATCATTATAGTATGAAGTTTAAATAACTATAAGGAATTTAGAACACGCATAATAGAGAATGGTATGTCAGTGCTACATGAGAAGGACCCGAGTAGTAGAGGCCGGGTAGTGTCACGACACTAGCCGCCAATATTTTCCAGGAAGATTCGGGGTCACAACCCACTATCTTTCCTCATATATGAGAGCATTTTAGTGATGTATTTTTTATGGATTATATGATCTACCTCAGGTATGTGAGGTAGAGTTTACTAACGATCTTATTCAATGACCATCAACAGTTACCATTCATCTTTATAGGAGGGAACCTATGGAGATTCTAGAAATCAAGAAGTAGTTGTTGGATCTATATGTTAAAGGTTTCATATGGCTTATTACTTCTAATTGGGGTTCATCTATCCTTTTCACCAAGAAAAAGGATGGAACCCTCATTATTTTTTTTGGATTACCTCCATTTGAACCACCTCAATATAAATAATCATTATATAGTTTATAGAGAAAACATTTTTTTTGGATAGTTAAGAGGAGAGAAATACTTTTCAAAGATATATATGAGGTCATGCTATAATTAGGTGCATTTCAGGGCTTCATACATACCTCACATAGATATCAAGATTATTAATGGTCTTTATGAGTACCTTTTTATACTGTTTGGACTCACGAACACACCGACAATCTTTATGGATCTTATGAATCGGGTTTTCACCCTTATCTAGATTTTTTTATGGTAGTATTTTTTTAACAATATCTTCTTGTATTAACACTATAGACATGGCCATGAAACATATCTTGAGATAATTTTTTATACCATGAGATAGAATCAACTATATACTAAGATCAACAAATTTCAATAATTGATTGACCTAGTACACTTCCAGGGTCACTTCATTTTGGAATCCAGAGTTCCAGTCAATCTACAGAAAGTGAATGAAAAAGTTTCTTCAAAGTACCCAAAGAAATTATTTGACATTAATATTTTCTGGGGCTTCCAGGATATTAAAAACTATTCTTATATGATTTACCACAACTGAAAAAACCACTTATGGGCATGGAAAAGAAGGGTGTGAAATTTGAATTGTCAGAATCTTATGAAGAATCCTTTTAAGAGTTGATGTATGTTGGACTTCATTACCGATACTGATGCTTCTAGAGTCAGGTGGGGAATATATTGAATATTGTGACACTTGAGGTATCTGTATTGGAGTTCCTATGATGTATAATGAACATGTCATTGAAAATGAGTCCCGTTATGAGGGTCCTCATGAGCATAATTACCCGACACATTATCTCGAGCTCTCTATTGTTGTATAGCCTTAAATTGTTAAAGAAACTATCTACTTGGTGAGGGTATTTTGGTATTCAAAGGCAACAAATACTAAATAAATATTAAAACAATGATATCTAAATCTCAGATGATGTAGGTGTGTGGAGTACCTTCAATCGTTTGATTTGGATCTTGCCTACACCCCAAGGAATTTTTTTTGTGGAAGATGTTTTGAGCCAAAAAACCTATACACATGCGGTTTAGGAATCCAATAAAAAATGGAATCTTATGGAATTATTCTGAGAGATTCACGTTGAGGTTATGGAGGACCATGGTTAGGATACCATCTCAGCCATAGCACTGACATCTACTCTTCTGGATCATGTAGGAATGAGACAATTATCTAATCTCGAGGGCCTTTTCCTATAAAAATGGTATATAATGGAAATACATATTTTGGTTGTATAGTATATGGGGATGATACCTTATTGTTCCATTGGTGTGAATGCTTCCCAAAAAATATCAGATAAAAGGTGATGTGGGAACTTCATTCCTCGTCATGGGTGGTTCAACCCAGTGTCACCAAAACATATCAAAATCTACGATTCCAACATTGGTGTCCCAGTATAAAAGATATGAATTCTGGATTCCTAACTCGATGTTCCAACCGTTAGTAGTTGAAGGTCGAACATTAGTATCCCGTAGGGATTCTATAGCCATGGTTGATTCCCAAGTGTAAATGGCCTGATTTTCAGTGGTCTTCATAACTAGTCTACCTAGATCAACTCGTGGAAATGATAGATTATGGGTTTTTGTTCATTATTTGTAGAGGGTCACAAACATCCTACCTATGCAAGAGACCTTCTTGATAGACAATATTAGATATATTTATGTCAAATATGTTTTAAATCTTCATGGAGATCCTTTATCTATATTTTCTGGCAGAGATGATCATTTTAGGTCACAATTTTGGTAGGGGTTGTAGAAGGATTTGGATACATGGGTATTTCTAATCATGGCCTATCACATGAAGACCGATAGATAAAAGTATAATAAAATTTAGGTTCTGGAAGATGTGATCTGTGTATGTGTCCTAGTCAATGGGGGTTATTGGGAGAAACACATTCCATTCATCATGTTTTCTTATAAAAATTTCTTTCCAGACACCATTGAGATGAATCCTAATGAAGAATTAAATGGTCGTCCTTATTTATCCCCTACAAGATGGCCAGATTATAGGGAAGAAGCTGTTCTTGGGCCACTTGTTGTCCAAGAGATTACATAACATGTTCAATTGATTTTAAAGTGCATTTTGTTAGCTTAATCCAAATAACAGTCTTATGCCTACCAGGACTATGGACCTCTTGAGTTAAAGGTCGCAGACTAAGTTTTCATGAGATTCTAGCCAAGGATGGAGAATATATATATTTATAATTAGGGTAATCTCTCACCAGGGTTTGATGAACCCTTCATGGTTATGAAATGGATCAGACCTGCGGCTTACTATTTTTTCTAGCTCATAGAAACTGGTCAATGCATGATGTATTTCTTATATCCCAACCACAACAAATACAATCCATACCCAACACATGTCTTCTAGCATGATGAGATATAATTCGATATGGATGATTCCTTTAAGGAACATCTATTTCATATTGTTGACTAGAGCTTGGAGAAACACTGAGGCCTGTCTGTTCTTCTTGTACGAGTGATACGGAAGAACGACCATGTATATGACAAGTGATAGGAGTGAGAAGCAGATATAAGATCTCAATGGCTGGAAAACATTGATAAAAGAACTTTTTTTACCCACAAAAGGCTAAATTAGGGATGTGTTTATTTAAGGAGGTAAAGATTTAATGAACATTATTTTGATTGAAGGTACAAATAGTTAGTTTTAAATTTTATTCCTTCTTTTATGCACAGTAAAGGTGTACTACGGCCTATGAAAGGTCTGAGGAGTTCCTCGGGTGTGTTTAAAGCCTGGAGTTACTAAATAATTGTTTGGAGACTAGGCCACATGGAAAGTTGAAACTATTAAAACCAAGAAACATGGTTTTCCTAAAACTATGTTGGATTAGGTGCACAACCATGTGAGATATACTGGTTTTTAGTGTATTTTTTCATGGTTTTCATATGGTTTGGGAAACCATGCACCTTAACCGTGTGTGGTAATCCTGAAATTTTTTCTGGTGCATGGTTTGAGCAATGTTTCGCTAAACTGAGTAGCCAATCTGTGGACAGTGATATTTTTTTGGTGAATTTACAATTTACCCAAATCATTAGTTAAAATCCTTTTCTTCTTTTCATTCTTCCACAAAGAAGCCCATCCAGTGGTTTCTTCTCCACTTTGTTCGCAAATCCTCCTAAGGCTAGGCATTAAGCTATGTTCTCTATCTGGTGTTTGTTCCTCAATCTATCTGAACTACTAGATCCATCCCGATATGCTCCCATATTATCTCTAATCTTATTATAGTTTATCTCAACATCAATTGCAATATTTAGATGTAGTATCTTTTTCCCTATTTTTAGTTCATTAAACCGTTTATTATATATATTTCAACTTGATTAAAAAAGGATGGTGATATTTAGAGAGGAATAATTTAGGACCTCAATTTAGGCAGTCACAACATTTTCTCTCCATGTGTTTGTTTTTTAGTAATTATTCCATCATTCCATATACTTCCATTTTCCAAGAATCTTCAATATTTTGATCACATAATTTCTAATTTATCCTTGTATCTTAATTTATAAAAAATTTCTCATGCATAGTGGTTTAGAGATCAAACATGCCAAATCCACCCATTAGGTGTGCTATTGAAATTTTCCATTTTCGAAAATTGGACCAAATTTCCTTGAACTCCTCTATAGATTCTTGATTTTATTTTAAATGGAATTTCTTTTGACTCATGTGTAATAAATTAGGACTATGGAACTTCTTTGGTGTTTGATCCACTTATAATTGCAATTTCCCAAATGGGAAATTTCCTTCATATCCATGACACCTTTCCCTGACCATTTATCCTTAGAAATAGTGTTTCTATGTATAAATGAATTGAATTAGTGGAATGTAAGATATTGTGCTTATTGGATTGATTATTGAAGGGAATTTTCCACTTACGTAATTGGACCATCCCATGTAGGTACCACCCCTTCATGTGTCTCCACGAGACCAATCACTTGAACCCTCTTTATCTTTTCTAATTGAATGAAATGAATTTATTAAATGAAATATAAACCCAAAATAGGTTTTGGCTTGGATAATGAGATAATGTGAATCCCATTCCGCATGTAGTGATTATGATTATAACCATGCCCTATATATATGACTTCAAAATGCTTATTGTGAAGTGTGATGGCATAAATGGATTAAATTAACATGGTTAATGATAACACATGAGAGGTTATTTTATATGTGTTGTATTAGAAATTATTTTTCCTCATATATATATATATATATATTGGCTACATGAAATGAATTGGATAGGAGGAAATTTACCATGTGAGTTATACATATTATATAGATTTAATGAGGTTTTTTATGATTGTAAGGGGTGATGAACCTGGAGGGTAATCACACCTCCTTACATCGGGTTATGGGAATGGGATTTTAGACCACTATTATTATAAGGGAAATGGGATTTTTGGTGCCATGTTCCTTCTAAAAGTGTTTCCATAGAATGAACACATTATATATTGAGCGTAGTAGTATGAAATATCTCACTCTATATGAATGTAGGGAATGTACCAAGTCTTTATAACTTTTAGGGTCATTATACTAGTGATGGATGTCTATGCATTACATCCCGGTTGAACAAACACTACTATTTTATGTATATTTCCATTAGGTGACAACACGTACATGGTTCATATAGGTGGATAAAATATAAAACTAAACTATATATATTTAATTTATTACTATATATATAGTAACATGATCAAAAAGATATTCCATCCATGAGTTGATGCAGGTCGACCTGCTAGGTGTCCTTTTTGAACCTGAGAAGGAGGTTATTTATTTATTCAAGATTTCCTTACTTTCATTCTTATACCTGTATAGTGAATTGTTATGAGAACCTAATCGGATTACATGTAGTCTACATTGGTAGTGGCCTAATTATATTTTTATCTCACTCCCTACTTGGACTACCTTTGGTACCCAAGAATATTATGTTGTCGTAAGTACGAATAAGGGAGAATGACCTACTACATGTTGTTGATATGTATTGATTAACTATATATTAGGAGTAGAGGATCAAGATTTGGATTTAGATTCTCATGGAGTTTTTTTCCTTCTTTTATTTTTATACCATTATATAGCATTTTGTATCTACCTATTTCCTTTCTATATCAGCACACCACGCATCCATGTATCAGACACTTCCCATAAGTCTTTTTTATATTTATCATCTGTTTGTTTATATTTTTATAATGTGGCTTACTTATTCTGTCATCTTCTTATGCTTTTGTAGTTTGTTTGTTCTAATTGATTGTATTATGCTTCTTCTGTTGATTATTATATATTATATTCGATGTGCTACTCTAACATAAGTATATAGTCTCCCCACTGTACTACCGTTATAACCTAATTACTAGTCAGCATCCTCTGGAATGTGTGGAGCAACACTTGAGTCCATGTGACCCATTTTCTCGAGGTTTGTCTTAATTGAATATTGGTTTGGGACGTTACAATGTGAAACAAGGATCTTTTTCTAAAATGAAACTTCTTGAAACATCTTACATATGAACTATGTCATCCATGTAAATACTTTTCAGATCATCAACTATGAAGGAATCCCTGATATGCAAGTAGTGAGATACATTTGTTAGTCAATCCAAAATCACCCATAAAACACCATTCTTATGGGTTTTCTTGGGTAATCCTATCACGAAATATTTATTTAATTCATCCCATTTCAATTAATGAATGGGAAAAGGATGAAAAATCATAGCTGGCCCCTGATGCTCTTCTTTCACTTGCTGAAAAGTGAAAAATCTCACCAAAAATAATAATATCTCTCTCTTCATTCTGATCAAATAGTACTTTCTATAGATATCACGATAATTATTTTTCTAAGAAGGATGTACCACCCATTTAGAATAATGAAGCTCTCTCATCAGCTCCTCATGAAATCTCATAAAAACCCATAATCATCCACCAAAAATAAGAGAATTTTTACTACCATGTGACAATACTTATGGTGTCTCTCCACAATATAAATTGTCTCTTAGAATTAAACACTACAGATAAGATAACTGTATGGAATTTATTATTTACAAAAACATGGGTATAACAGATTTCAAAGTTAGAGATATTCTTTCCAAAGGCAATTTAACATATATATGTAATTTTTCAAAGTGGTCCATCACGTGCCACTCATCACGTGACTCCCACACTAACTCTTCCTACATGTCCTAGATCAATACATCAAAAAATTCCCTTTCCCAATGTATAAGATAAATTGATGTCGAGAGAATGTAGGTACTCAACCCACCTCCTCTCCCGAAGGTTCAAGTCCCACCAAGACAAGGGGTACCTAAGGTTATTTTGGTCAATGTATACCTCAAACCTCTCAACCATTTGAAAATTCATCCATCATCATAGGGATCATACCCTTGATACTAACTCCAAATCATGAGTTGGGTAATTCCTCTCATGTATTCTTAGTTGTCTAAAGCCATAAGAAACAACTTGATCCTCATAAATCATAGCTAGTCTGAGTCTAACTCAGGATGCATCATAGTAAATGATATATTATTTACCCAACATTCATAAAGTGAGGATATGTGTTGAGTAAATCCTACCTTTCAGTTCCTAAAAAAATCTCAGACAAACATCTAACCAAACAAACTTTATCCCCTTATAGGTCTGCCTTCACATTGGTGCTAGAAAATGGGAGAAGTGCGAGATAAACCATCGATAATAAACTATTAAACCCAAAACTTCTGAATCACAAAGAAATTATTGGGTTGATACAAAGATACCATGGTTTAAACCTTATCTGTGTCCATTGACACTCCTACCTATGTGATGACATGGCTAAAGAATTATGTTTTATCTTTCAAAAAACTACATTTATTTACATTGGAGTAACGGAGATGCTCTCTCACGGTACTCAAGATGATGTCAAGATTTTTGGACTAATTTTATACTGACTGAGAGTAAACTAATATATCATCAAACAAATAAGAAAAAAAATTTCCCTAAAAGGATGAAATATATAATTCATCGAGTCCATGAATACCACTACTGAGATGGTCCAACCAAATAGCATCACAATGAAATCATAAATTCCATACCTTCTTCAAAAATAAGTTTGAGGTGTATTTGATGGAATGTCCCTCTACAGATGGTATCTTGATCTCAAATTTATAATTGAGAAGATATTGTTACCTATCAACTGATTGATGATATAATCAATACATAGAATATGATAGTAGTTCCTGACTATCATCGGGTTATATCTTCGATAATCCAAACACAAGCATAATGTCCCATCAACCATCTTGTTGAAGAGAAATGGAGAACCCCAAGGAAATTTGATAGTCTGTATGGAATAAATAGTTTACAAATATTCCAACTAAAATTTCTATTATCGAATCTCTACAAGTTCCATCCTATTAGGTGGAAGATAAATTGGCTCTGTACCCGACATCAACTATATCACGAACTTTGTCTTTTTCACAGGTGATAATCTATAGAACTCATCAGAAAAGACATCCTGAAAACAATATACCACCGGAGTAAATGAATCTTGGTGAATTCCACCAATATCTAGAGAAAGAACATCTATTTTATCCATGAGATAATCTAATCTGCCGTAAATTTGAACTGTATTACCATATTGAAGATCCCAATAACCCTATAGAGAATTGCGACCTTATTATGGTGATATAAAGGAAACAATGCCCTAGTAAAATTTGATATGATCCAGGTATATAACTAACCACTCCATACTAAGAATCAAATTGGAGCCTTTCATTTCCAGCATGAACAGTTCCCAAAAGAATTTGTAACCACCGATCTCTAGAGAAAATTACCTGCAATATTTGATATTTTATGGTTATACTCTCAATGGTGTGTTGATGGTCAAAACACCAACTAATATTTCCACATACAAGACCAAAAAATTCACAAAAAGAGAAGTTAAAAAGGAATTTGATTCCCATACACCAAAAAGGACACAAGGAAGGGTAGATGACCGAAGAATCATATCTCTTATAGTAGACAATCTACCATCCACACTAGTAGTAGTATTTTGCATAACATGAAGATGACCAACCTATCTTCCCTAGTCTCCTGCCCAACTCCCATGAGTTATACCCTCTACCTGTTACTACTGTTCCAAAATTGGGCTACCAAATCCCCTTACCTCAAACAAAACTATATGTATAACTCCAGATACCTACCTTCTGAGGAGAAATTAAGTCCTTCCTAGATTTTGGTAAATGTCATATTCCCCGAGCTCCACTATGAAACTACATTCCCATACAAAACCTCAATAGGTGGTCCATTCTACCACATAATGAATCTCTATAGAGGGGTACATATATTGAGGCCATTTGTGGGACACCTTTCCACACTAATATCACTTCAATGGAGCTCAATCTTGACATGGATACCCATTATCGGAACTTCACTGATCATTGTTTACTTTGTAAAAACTATCAAAATAAAGCTTCTTCTAACTAAAAGAAGTGTTCCCACTTCTTCCTACATAAATAGGGTAGATTTTTATTAGGTTCTCTCTCAGATTTCCTTCTATGATGAGTGCTTGATTTTTCATATCTGCAAAACTGCTTAGTAAAAACACATTCACCTACGAACTGATATCATAGTGAAGACCATCCTATAAATTTGTCACCCTTGAGATCTCATCACCCGAAAAAGATGGCGCAAAGTGCTATATGATGGTGAAAATTTCTGTGTATTCTAGTACTGAAATTCCCTCCAATATCATGTGCATGAAACCGAGAGCCTTCTCATCCCCCAATGAATGATGATAGAAATGTTTTAGAAACAACAACTCTATGAAAATACAGGGTAACTCGTATTTCTGCCCAGAATTCTCCAAAATTTCTTAGTAATTCATGGATGGTCCATGAAGCATATAAGTAGACATATTCACCCTCCTATCCACGAGCATCTCAAGATGAATAAATATAGTCTGGACTAACTTTATCCCAAACATAGATTCATAAGGTCCTCCCTTACAAGTGATCGTAGGTGTATTTTTCATATGAATCTATATATTTGGCTCAAAAATCAAATGAATAGTTTTAACAATATCTCTTTCCATATATCTCATGACCCTCCTAAAGATATCCTGAAGACCAACATCCATATGAACCTTAGAAACTATTGGAAGCTCTAGTTTTACTATGTTAGGGGAGTGCTTATTTTCACTCTACTAACACTCCACTCAAAGATTATGAGGAGGCATTTATTCTATAATAAAAACACACTCCATTAAAACTTCGATATATCCAAGTCAAACTCAAGTGGCGACAAAAATAAAGAAAAACTTACTCATGGTCTCCCTGTAAATGGATAAAAAGTGTTTTTGCATGACACAATAGTTCATTTCTTACATTTATTAGATATAACAGGTATCTCATATCACAGTTCAACATGAAAGTATATATGACATGTAATAAGTATGTTCATATCATGAACAATGCATGCCAATATATATCCCTATGTTCTTATCATGATGCATACCTACTCATCCGGTACCATATTTGGCCATGAGTATAAATCTAATTTACCAATAACATCATGACATAATAATCTCATATCTAATGTGAATAAATCATGGTAAAATAACATCAAATATCACAAGAAAACAATATAAAAAACTGTCCTCCCTTGGGCCCTCGATTTTACACATGTACAAGGGTTATATATTCCAATGCACAAGCTCATTACCATGTCCGGAAACATCCTAGTCTTATTTATAAATTTCTTATATAATAATGAAATAGAAAATAAATATGATATCCTTTGATAACACTTTTTAACATCCCTCGATATGAAACACACTCATATAGTAAGATAGGGTTGGCTATGAGACCTCAATTTCACCTCCTCATACACAAAAGGCTACAAAATAGCAGTGGGGCGTGATAAATATAGTGAGGAGACTATAGCCCCATGTTATAGTGTAAAAAAATAAAAAATAAACATATAATAATAATAAATAAACACTAGAGTGTTGAAATAATGGAAATAATACAATACATCAGAAAACCTATAATATAATCTAATTAAATAATCCAATAAACAGTGAAACAATAATGTAATGATGTGCTGTAATGTAACAAAATTTAATATTAGATGTAATAAAAATTAAAAGACTAGTAGAGTCAAAAAAAAATTCAAAAAATACCCAGTCGCAAACTCCATGTCGTCCCATCTCTATACTCCATCCCATCCAGTAAGAAAACACTCAACAAAAAGGTCACTTTCCCTTATCAAATCCTACATTCATATAGTCTTCTGATGTACCAAATGATATCCCAAATAGGGTGTGAGTAGAACTTATTATGTCAAAACCACCACGTATAAGACTAAACGGTATGATAAAAAGTGAATTTAATAATGAAATAAATATGTGTATTAAGTAAGTAAACAGTTAAATAAACACCACATGAACCTTCTTTAGAACCATTAAGAATGTCCTTGAGCATGTCTCACAACCTTCCAACCATAAAAATATAACCATGGTATAAATAACACAAAACTAGATGAAACCCACTATATAAGAATTTCCTCTTACGTCACTAGGTATAACTAGATATGTCATCATATCAGCATGTGACACTAGGAATAAAAATATATATAATCATTTCAGCTATGTCATTAGGGATAGTCTGATATATAAACATTTTAGCATGTGTCACTGGGCATAGAACTTTATATCAGTATTTCATCATGTGTCACTGGGCCCACTCCCTATATAAGAATTAAAAAATTTAAATCACAATACAAGGCATAACAACAAGGAAACCACAATATCACTTCATTTGAATCAATGGTTAATTATGAAAATTTCCATTTATCATTAAATTAAACATTTCATATATCAATGGTCCATTCCAATAAAAAGATAGTAATCCGGATAAATAATTCATTTCAAGGAAAATATATATCAATAAATCACTCGCAATCCATGTAATTCTATACACAATATAAGACATTAATCAACTCCTTCATTATCTAGGGTTCACTCACCCGAATGATATCCACTAACTAGGTCAATGAAAATTTTGATCCAAAGGGACACCAAATAATAATACAATTCAGTCTTTTTAATTTATTCAACACATGATATGTTGTGAAAATTTAAATATTGCACATGATTGAAAATTTTAAAACCATAAGGTTATGGTTTATACCCTTAAATTTAACTAATGATTAATCAATGATTATAGTAACCTTTTCGAACAAGAATGAAGGTGCAAATGATTATAAGAAGTTTCTTAGATCATAAATGATCAAGATAAAACCCAACAATTCACATGATCATAATATTTCACCAAAAATCATGAGAAAAAACGGAGAGATGTAAAATCCCAAAGAGAAAAATTACTAGGGATTGATCACAAAAATAGGACATCTAGAACAGAGGGAAGGTGAACAAAATCCTCTAGAAGCATTTCTATGGTTGATAGGAGAAATTTGTACACGAGGTAATGAGTTCAAATTCATGCACAACACCTTTTCAAAATCATCATGTGAAATTACAAAGTGTGTAATTAAGTTCCACTTTACATATTACTTTTTAGAGGGACACACCAAAAAACTGATCACCCCAGCTGAATATTTAATTCACCCTAATATTACATAATGTGAAATTGGTCCACTACACAATCCCACTTCACATCATTAATTTTCTATTAACAAGAGTCAGGTGTCTTTTACAAGTCATGTTTCCCATTTACACAATGTGTAAATTCCCCATAGGTAATTTTCAGAATAGTTTCCTTATAAAAACCAAAACCCTTTTTATGGGTTTTCAACATAAGAAGTTCGCTTGGTAACACTTTAATCATTTTTTTATAGACTCTAATAATTCTATGAATCACGAATACCCAAACAATTGGTCATTTTCCGCAACAAAGGATCTCTAACTCTGAACAAGACTCGACCACTAAGGCTAAAAAAATGCAAGGAGGGATGTACCTGAAAAAACATGGGATTTTAAAGAATCCTTGGGAGGGTGGAATGTTCTATTCCATAGAATAATACAAGAAAAATGGTCTATCAGGGCCTTAAACTGGGTGAAAGTTAATTTTTCAGATTTTCAAATTCCCATATCATGGTTTGGCCCTAATGTATGGAAAACTATACACCAACAATGTGGTGGTACTGACTCAAGGACATACCGCAAAAAGTTGTCTCACTTAGTTAGACAAAACACGCACTAACCATGCTTTTACCTATGTTATAGTTTGCACAGTCCCCCCCTAAGAACATTCACAGTTTAACAAAACTGTGTGCTAACCATGCTCCTACCCAGTGGATCTCAAAAATGGTTACCTGGTTTCTTAGAGATTTTTCATCATTTCAAATAAGAGTGTTCAAACCATGCACCCTTAAGAAAGTCCCCAAACACCCCAAAACCTCCCAATAACTTCACAATCAAAATACATGTATTATATAATATTCAGGTACATAAAATAAGTCAAAATTACCTAAAACCAGGGGTTCTCAAATGTAGTTTACATGAATTAAAAAATATAAACAGTGCAACCTAATTGTACTCCTATTAATTTGGTAGATGAATAAACTCTAAAGTTGACTTCTCTTATAATACATTTGTGAATAACTATGGTAATTATGATTTATGACGCCTTGGTGATAAACCATGGTGACAATATGGTGAATGTATTTTTTTATTTTTTAGCTATATTTCCAGGTTATTATTCAAGGTTGTTCTAATATGATATTCCTCATGTTATTTTTATGGTGTCTATTATTATGCTGCATATTCACATAAAAAATATCTTATCTCTTTACTCTCTTACTGGAATTTATCCTCACCCCTTTCTTTTAAAAGTATGTCCCTAAGATATGATATGCTTTAAATGTAACTTAGGATAAACAAATAACGATTCTTTTCAAGAGGATTAAAATAATGTCTATGTTTTTATTATATTCTGTTTCTAATTTCCAAGAAACTAATACTCAAAATATATTATTTATTATTAAGTGTTATACCATATAATGATTTTTTTAGAAGATGGAGGGATTCCATAGTTGGCATTAGAGGTAGATTTAGTTATTTTAGGAAATTAGGATTATAAGACATTAGTAGGAACCATATGGAGTACTCTAAATGTTGGAGAAATTCATGTAATTTTTAGGATGAATTAAGTGTGTGGTTTCTTAGAAATAAAATCCCAATATAGATACATCAAGTAGATGTGGCTCCATCAAAAACCTACATTTGGGTAACACCCCAAAAAAGGGTGTATTGGGACTCTTGGGGGATATTTTTTGTTAATAACATTATTTTAATGAATCTTTATGAAGGACATATATAAAGTAGAACTGTTATTAGAGAAATTAAAAGAAATATGTATTTATAAATGTTTTTTTGGATGTAGACTCCCTTCAGAAATAAAATATTAATAGAAGTAACACATCTCTAAATAAAGATTTATTATTATGTAAAAATGGTGGTAAAGTAAAATAACTATGTAATTGATGAGTAAAAGAGTTGATGTACTGATATAATTCCTAACATGATTGAAACTAGAATGGAAAATATTACGAGGATGATGATTCAATTATCTCACGGTATGAATAATATCCAGAATCATAAAGTGCATCCATATTAACCATAAAGTGAATAAAATTTAGTTTAGTCCATCATGTGACAGTGATCAACACCATTTATTGGATCTATTTATCCTATAATTACCAAAATTGGATTACATATATAGAAAAGATATTTTTTATAGTCCATTATTTATAGCTATAGAAATTACAGTGAACTAGGTTTTTTATAATTTGACATTGGATCTATTTAGATGAATATTCAGTACATTACAAAAACATATGCCTAAGAACCATAATAGTTTAGTGTATTTGGATACTAGATACACAATCATATAATTTCATGAATTATATTTAACATCTCTTATAATTATCATCCCCTTTAGAAATGTTTATAGAAAAAACCTAATTAAAACATTTATTTATAACATAAAGAACATAAACATAATAATGGATGATATTATATGATTAGTAAGGGTAAATAATGGTGATAAATAAGCATAACATGAAAATAAGGGATTGAGAACATGAGGATAACATTTGAAAACCATACCCTGCATATCAAAGATCATAATCTTGAGTCATGGTATAAATATTAGTAGTTCATAAGGCATAGATGATGAGATAATGAAAGTACATTATCCATGAGAGCGTAACATTATAATAAGGAAATGATTTTTGTCAAACACATAAGTATGGAAGATTATTTCATTAATAGTCAAGGCTCATCGAAAAGGCTATCATAGTGGTATTGGTTCACTCCCCAAACCATCAGAATAATCATGTTTAACTCTAAAGACCGTCATATCAGAAAAAATCAATTACAGAACAAGGTTCACACCACATTATAGTCTTATCTATATTATGATATATAAAAAGATACCTAATAAATTGGAGGGAGATATAGGTCTCAACTGTTACATAATGAAAACCATATTTATATGTGCCACATGATCATAAAAATTAAACGTATCATAACCCATGAAATGAAACGGGTTTCATAAAAATTTCAACGTATAATAACTTATGGAAAAGTGACATGCTTCACAATCATTTCTTCATCACATATCCCATGAAAATACTTGGGGTTCATATGAATTTTACCATTGTATAACCCATAGAATATAAATTTGTTTCATAAATATCTTATCATCATAAACATATACCATTGAAAGAAAGCATATGAATGGTATCCATGGATCGCATCCCCATTAAAGAAAAAGTAACATCATAGGATGTTATCCTAGATGGAGAATGACTTTGGAAGTTTACTTGTAACGTTTATTAAGGAAGATAACATTTATATGAAACAACATTATTAAAAAATAAAAATTTTGGAAATAATATTCTTTGAAAATAAACTCAAAAAATTAAAATGAAATCTTTAGAAAACTTGTAAAATATATATAGATGAAAATATAGTTTCTAATTTAATAAACACAAACAACATATTCAAAATACTTTTCACTTTGAAATCATTCATTTACAATATAAGGAAAATTAGTAAAATAATAATGAAAATTTTTTCTTTGAAAATTTATTTGACAACTTGTAAGGTAATCTTGGAATTGTTGAGAAGTAATTAAAGTAGGAAATCAATTTCATGTTGTTAATTTACAAATAATTATATTTTTTCAAAATACAATAAATGGAAAACATGCATTTTTAAAAAAGTGAATTGAAAATTCCATTCAAACAATTTTTTAAAAAAATTTAAATTATGGGAAAAATTTTATTTAATAAATCATTTTCAAATTTTGAAAAACTTTTTCAAAACCTTTTGTAGAAAGAATGGTTTTGGAGGAAAAATGGTTTTGTCTGAAAAAACTATTTTTATTAAAATATTATTTTCAAAAAATGGAGTACATAAACAAATTAAAATGGGGAAAAACATTTATTCTCCAGATATATTTTTAGGGGAATAAAATTCATGAGTTAATTGAGAGATATATAAGACGATTTCATCTCTTGAGTTTATAATCATAGAGAATCTTTATAAATGATGTGATTATAACATAAAACTCTTCCCACTTTTGTTATATTGAATCATAATACCAATGAAATATTAACCTTAATTTAAATATTTAATATCATGAAAATATCTAAATTCATGATATAACATGTTAAGGTACAATATATACTCCTCATAAGAGAACATAGGTTCTTAACATAAAGTATATCCTGATGAAGGAAAATTGGGACAAAAATTCATTACCACCTTTTCAACTTTTGAACCATAAATCCAATGAAATAAGGATCCTAAAATTTATATGTGAAACCTGGTAATTTTTAGGGTAGTCAAAATAAGACACATTCCTAGGATGTATATACACCACATAAATGAAATAGGTTGTGAATATGACATGTGTCTCATAGAATTAAAAAGTGAGATAAAAATCCTTTACCTTAAATATTGACATCCCTCATCATCATCATCGAGTACATTTTTATTAAGATGAAAAAATAAAGACCATATCCACTAGGGCTCACGAAGTCCAAAAATAGTGAAGATTGAGGTCATACCCTAGAATCAATTTGAACCACTTGGGTTTCAAAGATGTAACATTGTGAAGGAAAATAGGGTCAGGACTAAGAACCTTAAGGGAATAAAGGTGATCTAAAACTTCATTACCCTCTTGACACGAGTGCTCCACATTTGAGGTATTACTAGGAATTCCCATAAACTTTAGGATGGTATAGGTAATTGACCAAGGGGTAAGACAAAGGCCATTGAGGTTGTTATAGAGAAACTTGGAGTCAATTTCTACCACTGATAATCCAATATTGTCTAGATTTCACGGGCTAATGCCCTGAAGGAAAGCCTTTTCCTCAGCCTGGAGGGACTAACCACCTCCCAAGTTGGCAGAGAATGTTGTAATCACTAATCCCTTACCATCCTGGAAAACACCTCCACCGCGCATGTCCCCCATGCACCAGGATACATCAGTGATTATTTTAAGACCACTAGAGAGGGGGCTCCAATAGACCTAATGACCCCTGACATTTCCAGAATCAGGATGGGTGATGTTGGAGTTCCTTCGAATAAAGTTGAGGAACGGATCCTTCCACTATTTGCTGGAGAGCGAGGTCAGGTCCCGAAGCTTATTATTGGTCCTGGTAATAATTTATGAGCCGATGGAAGGGACCCCATCATGCATCTCTTTATTCCATTCTTTCTAGATGTTTCAAAACCTTCCATGTAGGATCGTGGTGCGTACCTCCTTCTCCACCCCTATCTTCTGAGCCATGAAACTGCCTCTTCATTAAAGGGAGGCTTTCCATGATGCAATCTACAAGGGATAAAAACTCGCTGATAATGATCCACACCGCACTCACCCAGTATCCCAAGAAAAAAATAAGATCAACATTATCTTCATTTTTTCTCTTGTAACAGGGACATCAAGAAACTAGTGGGATCCCTTATCTTTTAATATTCTCATCCATAGTTATTTCTTGGTTTCCGATACGCCATGATAAAAAATTAAACTTTGAGGGTAGAAAATTTAGTGAGAGGGTCCCATTCCATCTGAAAGATATTTCCTATTTGCTAAGAGTTTGACGAAAATAACAAGAGGAGAAGGCCCCCTTAGATGGCGGAGTGAAAACTCATTAGATGGGATCTGAGGTTATTTCAATGAGGTTGGAGGTGTCATACTGATCTTTCTCCAATACCTCATTGATAAATGTGGGGTAGCAACTAGCTTTCCCGACGGAGTTGTTATGACTAGGGAAGCCTAGGAGCCCAATAGCCTCCACATTCATATTATACTTCTAGAATGAGATATCTCCTATCCCCACCATCCATTAAGAATGAGGTTGCAGATTGAGGATTAGTGGAAAAATGTTGAACTAGAGTGTAGATCCCTAGATCATCCCTGAGGAAGGATCATCGAAGTGGGAGTAGTGTATGGTTCTACCCTAGAGCGTTCACTATTCCAGGACATCCCATGAAAGAATCACATGCATGTAGCAGATTGTGTCCTCAATGCCACAGACATTCATGCTGCCTTCCCTGACAAGCCTTACTACATTACGCCATGAATCCCCATGACATTTCCCTTTGGAAGAAGGGTCCCTGGTGAATTTAGCCATTATCTTTTCAATGTTGCGAATCTCCCCCTGTGATACTTTCATGGAGGAGAGGGCATGAACCGGGGTACTGTGTAGGACACGATTGATGAGAGAAATGTGGCCTCTGAAAGAGAGATACATGTTCTTCCATTTGAAGATGTGCTCTATTATCTTTTGGGCGAGAAAATATAAATCTCTGATGAAGCGTCTTCATGGAGAGATGGGTTCCCTAAGATATTCCATAGGTAAATATTCTCTGTTCATATTAAGGTTCTGTTGGAAAAAATCATTTCGTCTTGGAATGCATCTATTTGAAATGCAGCATGTTCCCTTATCTTTGTTAATCACCTACCCACTCGAATGAGAGTAATCATCAAGTACATTTTTAATGGATTTTATTGATTTTATAGAAACATTCACAATGGAAAGGGTATCATCCGCAAACATCAGGTGGATGATGGGTTGGGATCTCATGATCTATCTGAAGAGAATCAACTCACCATTTTTGAATCACTTGTTGGTGGTGTGGCTGAGGATATCCTAGGAAATGATGGACATGTTAGGGGAAAGAGGATCACCTTGCCTGAGCCCTCAGGTGGCTTTGAAGAACCATACGTCATTCCTATAAACACAATCACCAACCACGAAGAGCTATAGCATCTAAAAAAGATATCAATGTTTCGGGGTTCGAGACCCATACTAGTAAGAACCTTGTTGATGAATCCCAACTCCATGCGACTGTGTTCTTTGTCCATGTGCATGTTTATGGCCATGTTTGAACCACGGGTCTTGAGGTTGATGTATTTGATCATCATCCAAATAAGTGGAATATTACAATGGATTGAGTGACCCTTCATGAACCCATGTTTCACCCCTGAGACCCACCGATGGAGGTTCTTAGACACTATTTTGTTCATGATGTTGGCCAGGATTTAATTTGGGAAGTTTCATAGGTTCGCCAGGTGATAGTGAAAGACTGAGGTAGGGTTCGTAGTCTTCGTAAAATGAACATGGGTTGTGGCATAGACGATCCGTGGAAGGATTACCCATTTGAATAAATCTTGGATATACTTTAAAACATATGCCTTTACCACTTCCCAGAAGGCCCTGTAGAAAAATCCTGGGAAACCGTCAGGTCCTGGGGCACTGTTAGTTTTAAGGATCATCATGGAACCATTGACTTCTTATTCATCAGGAAAGGCACTTAGACCCTCATTGTACATGAAATTCAAAATATATGGGATAACCTCAAATAAATATTTGTCGTTTCTTGGATACTCATTGGGTTTGGTGAGTAGATCTTGGAAGAAAGCATAGGATCGTGCTCCCACCATGTCCCTGTCATCTGTGTAAGAGATATCTTCTAAAAGAAAGTGGAGTTTTATTTTCCTCTTTATTTCTTTGATGCACGCATGGAAGAACTTGGTGTTTTTTCTCCCTCTTGGAGCTTTTTGAACCTTGATTGTTCTCTTTCCATGCATTCATGTTTCCGAATCAATTACAACAATAGTTATTTCTTACTAGAGAGATCCTCAAATGTATGATCATCCTCGATATCCTCCATCTTATTCTCTAATATATCTACATCCTGTATGGAACACTCAACATCATTGTCAAATAAGAGAGATACCTTCCCCCAAACCTACAAATATTCCCTATGGAATCTATGTTTCTTGTGAATGGAGAACCACATGTTCCTATGGGAAGGCTCGTTCCATGGGTTTCTATCTAGGATGTGGTATCCTACAGTTGAGTCCCATTGTTGGAGAAATCATAACCTCTTTGTGATACCCTGGCTAGAGGAGAGGCTCATAAGAATTGTGAATGATCAAATAAGCTCTGAACCCAGTGTATAACTTTCACATTTGAGAATAGGGCAGTGGCTTGAATGTTGGCCAGAAACCTATCCAATCGGCTCCATGAGTGGTTTGTACCCCATTAGTTATTGTACAAGGTAAATCGGTCCCCTAAGAATCCCTAGTCGATGAGGCCTTTCCTTGAATATAATTGATAAAACTCCATACTTTCTTTCCTCTAGAAAGAACCCATTCCTTTCTTTTTCTCTGGGGTTAAATTTACATTGAATTCACCTCAACAATCCATAGATGGTTTCCCAAATCGAATTCATTGAGATCACTCCATAAATCCACTCTTTTGTGGTAGTCACAACTCGCATAGATGATTGACATGTGGAAAATGATATCCCCCTTGTTCACCTTGGTTGTGATCTATTATTTACTATCATGTACCAATTCAATATAGGGTAACTTATTCTAGAATATCAATACGTGGTAGTTAGAGGGATCAGCATGTATAGAGCCTTACATTCCGATCTTCCGCATGTAATAGTTGATCTTGGAATAGCATTGCTTGTGATAAATGATTGAAACTATCACAACCTTATATTTACAAACTTCTACTGTAAAAAATATTCCTTAACCTTCTCCCCAGGACCTCGGGCATTCCATTTTAGGATTCATATCATTGGAATGTAAGGGATTTGACACTGTATCTAGATCAACTGGCCTTCTCAAAATGGGAGGAAAATGATTCTACAAGTTTCATGATATTGAATGGGTACAGAAACCCACTGTTATAAATGAATGCCTTATAGAAAGAGTATCTAGGTCTTTGGGGGTTAAGATGGGCAGATTCTATTACCCGGAATATGGACATGTATTGGACCTAGATTGTTGAGGTTTTAGGGAGAGACGAACTCCCTGGGGGCCATGCATGGACCTAATATCTTTAGCTGATTAGGGAAACTACCCAAGGAGGAACACTGAAGACATAAAGGATCTTCTTGGATAGAATTGGTACCTTTGAGGGGGTTTCATCGTGGGGGTGGGGATGCAGGGAGGGGAAAAAGCCAGGATTCTTGCTGGAGGGGTTAGAGAAAGAAGAAGGAACTCCTCCATGTTGAAGGATCTCGTCCATAGGGAACCAAGACGGTGGGGAACAACCAAACCAAGATGAAGGACATGAAAGAACCTTGGAATGGAGGAGAACCACTTGATCATTCGATCATCTTCAAGGAATGAATTAGGAGACGTCACCAAGACCTGATCCTGTGGGTCTCAAAAGACCTTCCCTGACTCATCTTTTGGAAAAGGATCATATGAGGGATATGCAAGGGGGGAAAATCTAATAGTGGTCCTCGTCTTGTTCCCAGGATCTAGTTTCTTGGTGGGATATTGTCGGCCCCCTGGTTTTCACCTTGGCATACCTAGATGGAATGGACCTATAGGAGATAATGAGAACAAAACTGGGGGAATACCAGATAGAAAATTTCTTCTATATATCTAAACGAGTCCTGCACCTGATGGTTAGTCTTCTACGACAGGGGGAATGTAAATATCAAGATCCACACATAAGTAATCCATAAATATGTCCGCACGACTCCAGGAAATCATTTCAAAATATAGGAATTCACTAGGGAAATATCCTATCTCCTTCCATAAGTTGTCACATTAAGGGGAAGAGGGGTCCCAGGGAGATCAAGCAAAAAAGTAGTGTGGGGGATCTCCTTGCCCCTCTGATCTTCTAGCGACCACCATGATAATTTGACCCTCCATCGACTGAAGGCACAGGGAGGCTATGCACCACACGTGAAGGACATATTACTTTGAGGCTAGGATGATACCAAGGGAATTTATGTGAACCACCAATATTTTCACTAGCGCATAGACGCCCCAAGATAGAATTTAGCAGAAGAAGCTCTTAAGTGGAGGTTTGGATGCCCCAAACAACGTGACTAGCTTCCAAATAAGTCAATTATATGACTCCATAAAAGAAGGATCTGGGAACTATATAGAAATAAAACCACCCTCCCGCGAGGACTTTGGGGGAGCCACGCGAACATCTTGGATGTAGGGATGGGAGGGACTAAGATAAGGGCCGCCAAGGGCTTCTTTGAAGGAGAAAATCTTGTGATCTGATAGGGAATCACCCAATGCAAGAGGGGAGGGTGGGGGGTTCACCATAGAGGGCCAGTCACCATGGATCCCAGAGAGGGGGGGCATAGGTACCACTGGAAACAATGAGGCCGAAGGGACCTATACACAACCCGGATCAAAGGACAGACACAAAGGCTCAGATGATGCTTGATAAGAGGGGAGTAATGGTAATAAAATTTGATACCTCCGACGGTGCGTAGGGCACATTCCCATAAGAGGGAATGGATCCAAAATCCTCAATATGTATCAACATCCATCATAAATATTATAACGTACTATATAATAAATATAATTCCATTATAAATTTATTACATAACCATATTTATATACATCATACCATATATGATTTACTTGTGACATTTTATTACACATTTATTAATAATTCTTTATTAAATCAACTTTTCAGGTAATAACTACTTTGTTTTTCATATTTATTTTGAGTTTTTATTTTTAATACTTTTACTTTGATAATGTTTAAATAATATACCAAATAATAATAATGAAATAATTATCATATTTATTCTCTAATTATACATTTAATACCATTCATGAAAGATGGTTCTGAGATATGAAGTAATTTATGTTCATATAGACAGTAGGCTATATGTATGAATTTGTAACGCTTTCATTTTTTTAATGATAATTATAGAAAGGAGGTATGTAACTTATTATATTTAAAAAATTATCATTTTTTTATAAATAAATAATTATTTCATTAAGTATATGTATAAATATCATCCCTTTGTTGTGGTGATGAAAAGAGAGTCACATCGCTTTTTGAAGGTGGTAATCCACATGTACATGAACGATGTTAACATCTTTTAGTGAGTAAAAAGGTTAGAAAAATAATAATATATTATCATTTAAGAATGATATATATGTCATAAATGTCATAATTGTTTCGGGTATATCACCTTTATTTACTCTTATTATCTTCCATGTAAAGCATTAGTGAAAAACGAATCACATCGCATCACGAGGTAGTAGTCCTTCACAGACAAGATCATATGACCGATAGAATGGAAATTAAAAATTTATGTATGATATAATGACCAAAAAGGTAAAAATTTGTTATAATTATCATTTATATACTTTATATTCATCACCATACACAACCATGATATGTGGTAATGGAAAAGATAATGACATCAGTTCGCAAGGTGGTAGTATGACGTACACATGAATGATGATTTCAAAATCCATTTTATGGAAGTAGAGATGGTTTAAATATATTAACATAAAATTAAAACATATAAATATATATAATATATCAAATTTATTATATTGTGATTTTTTTAATAATTATTTAAGGAGGTGGAGTAAGAAATAAAATAAAAACACCCATTGAAGAATATTACCTCTTTCCTAGGTATCCTCCTTAACTTTACACCAAAATACATTTAATATTATTTTAATGCCAAACATAAGGCTTCTATGATGATATTAAGGAATATTGGATGTGATTTTGGAAGCTACTTTTAGAAAAAGGGGAATTATGGTGTGAAGAAGAGAGGACAATGTGTGGCCTTTTATAAGTGAGATGACTATCAAACTTGTAATGTTTATAAATGAAAAATGTTTACTCATGATTTTATCATGAAAGAGGAACCCAAATGAAATATTGTAGATCCTTTTAATATATAGGGTCAAAATATGACCATAAAATCTATTTTATCCTTTTTATGTAATTTAACCCTTATTTGTTTAGTTTAACCCATCGTAAACATATTTTTATCATAATTTCAGTAAATTATTTTAATTTTTTTACTATAAATTTGGGTAAAAATTTATGTTATACTTATTAGATAATATAAATTATTATTATTCAAAAAATGTAGTTCATTTTTTCAAATTCAATTCAAATAATTGTGTAATTTTATTTTAAAATTAATCCCACAAACATGAGTAGAAAACATATTTTCAATGAGAAAATATTAAAACGTTTACATAGTTTTTCATATAATTTTTCAATATAAATTTTTTTTAATTTACCTAAATTTGATAAATAGATATATAACTGAAGTAATTTTACTTAAAAATCAATTAAAAATATAATTTATATTTATAAAATTTTAAATTAAAAGTTACTTTTCAATTAAAATTCAGTGACTTTCTCTATTCCTAAAAAAATAAGCATTTTCACGATGTTTTAAAAAATGCACTCTAAGATAATTTTGAAATTTATAATTTTTTTGTTTTTTTGAAAAATAAATTTTATAAAAGTTTCATAAATTAAATAGAAAAAAATATATAAAACATGATGAAAAATGGGTTTTCGAGAAGTTTAATTATTTTCCAACCCAAGATGATTTTATATTCACTCTATTTATAATAATAACAATTTGTTAAATATAAATTAAAATTTACTGATTTATAATCAATAAATTTAATTTAAAATATTCATCATTAGGTATTAATTTAATTAAAAAAATGGAGAAGCATTATGAAAATTAAAACAATTTTCAGAAGAAAAATAACCATTTTAAACTAAAAAATAAACTTACAGTTATATACTATATAAAGATAATTCAAAAGAAATTTAGTTGATTAAATATAAATAAATAATAATTTTATTAATTTAAAAAAACTAATGGGGAATTTAAATTAGTTAATCTTTAAAAATTAAAATATAGTTTTACAAAAAAAGTATTTTTCAGTACTCACTAAAATAACATTAGTTTCACAAAAATTCCAAATTTTCATTTTAAGTTAATTTTGATATCATGATTTAAAAAATAATTACATTTTTACAATTAAATATTCTAAATTATGTATAAATTATACATAATATTTTATTATAAAATCAGTTTAATCCATTTATAAAGAAAATTTATTTTGGATTATTATAATTACATTACTAAAAATTTGTTGATTATTTAGTAAGAATCTATAAATAAATTTACATTGAGTGGAAATTTTATTTTTATATTTCATAAAGTTTTAAATACTATTAATTGATTCATATATAATGTCTAGGTTATAAAGTAAGCATTTAAAATAATATTGTTTCATGGTTTATTGAAGATAAGTAACGCGTACTATGCACGATTTCGAAGAAACTCATTTTCACATGTAACTAAAGCTAAAATCTTTGTTGCATATAATGTAATCTATACATAGTGCAGTGTGTACCAAAAAATATCAACAAGTTTGTTTTCATTTGAACATAATTATTTCAATAAAAATTATGGTGTTACATTCCACCCCCTTAAAATGAATTTCTCTCTCAAAATTTGTCTTTTCCATCCAAGGCTTTACATTTGAAAATTTGTTCATAGAAAAACACATCGTGTAGATGAATAATAATTTTTTTAAAAGGTAAATTTGGAAACATTATGGTTACCTAAATTAACTTACAATTTTGTTTCAATATAGGGGAACATAGTAGGGATGTGAAGAATTGTTTATAGAAGAAAGGAGTAAATAATTATTGAGTGTGATAGAGATCATTGATCATAAAAAAGTGTGTGTTCTAGAGAAGGTTAATGAACAAAAAAACATAAACCAATGAGTTGTGAACAGGTTCATTGATATCATTATAAATGATTGTAATAGGATAATTGTTTATTTCAACATGAAGTATCTCTCAATTATCCCATACCAACCATGTGAATACATTCATAGTGAATTATCTTGGAACATGGTGAAAATTACAATTAATGTAAAACCTTATTGAAAACAATAATTTTTAATTATTCATTGAATAAAACCACATATTATTGAATTTATTACATCAATCTAATTATTATTTAAACTCCATTAATGAGCACATAAAATACTTTTTCCAAAAATCATTAATCCTTCCCATGTTCATAACTAATATTGAATTTTCTTTAATCATATCAATAATATATTTACTAAACACAATTTTCTCAACATCATGAACATATTAAAGGTTACCTTACCTTTTTTATCTGTTTTTAATAAAATATAAACTTTCTATTAAATCATTTTTATAGGAAATTAAAACTATTAAACATATTTTTGGAAACATTTAGCTAAAAATTTATATTTAAACTTCTAGATATATTTCATAATTTATTTTAATTAATTCTTTAATTTCAACACATAAACAACTCAATCATTGTACATCATTATTTAAACCTTAACTAGGATTTTTCATGTTTTTCAGTAACACACCTTTCTTAAAACAAAAAATGTGAATCTTATATTTAATCTACCTGAATTTATTAATGATTATTCGGTTTTACATAAACAATTTTGTTTGAATAACCCATATAATTTTATTCACCTCATCATCTGTAGTATAACCATTACTCATTATAAATTTCTGATTCTCATAATGTTATTTACTCTTAGAAACAAATTTGCAGAATGACAATAATTTCCACATTTTATACATTTATCTGTCGACGATATATGAGGGAGATCATTATTCCCATCCATTTCAACAATGAAACATTTCATTTTCCCTCTATCATTAATTTTGTTGTGTCCTTATTTTCCACACTCGAAACATATCCCCATTAAACTAATATATCCACTCGGGTTATTATTCTCACTTTCTCGACACGTTTGAAGATGAATATTATTTCCTCTATGGTTTCCATTACCCTAACTCTTAGTGAACTCTATCCTTATCTTCTTTCGTGAGTTTGAGAGTTGGTTAAAGTGCACGTTTTTAGTCATGTTCTACGATAACTAATGAGGAATAATAAGAACATATTTTACTCTATTATGCACCCTATTTGGAATCTCATTAACAATTTTTTTCTGAAATTAAATGTTAACCCAATAACTTTTTATTTTGACCATTGATTAAAACAAATATTAAATGTGTGATAAATATTCATTGTGGGAGACCTTATAATCATGAAAAATCACTTATAGGATGTCTAGATCATGAAACCTTATTTTTAATATATCAAACCATATTTTTGTCCCAGGTAATTCATTTTCATTATCTATTTAATTCATTTATGATTGTTAGAAAAGAGTTTGTGAATTTCAAAATAATATACCCCAGGATTGTCAAACTAACTATGAAGCACAGACCTTTGACATGCACCTGGTGTCGATCACGTATATCTTGATGAGCCCTTTTAAAGTCATTACCCATAGGTACCACTTTTCCGGTGCAAAATACAGTTTTATTATCCCGACATGGATTTAATTTCATTGAAACCACTCACTATAACCCCTATAAAAATATCTAGGATGTATTGCTATACGTTGAATCATGATTCTACATATCCTTAGACATGTCCTTATAAATATCAAAAAATATTTCTCATTCTAGTTTCCGAAGGTCTACTAAACATTTCCTTTTATACCAACTATTCTAAAACAATCATTTCATACTTGGATATTACATATTTTTAGATGAATATTCATTATAATAAACAAAAATATGCACGATAATCGTAACAGTTTTTCTTATTTGGGGACTATATACACAATCATTTAATTTCAACATAGATCTTCAAAATCTCACATAAAAATATTTAACATTATCATTATATATATATATATATATCGTACAAAAATCCTTTCTTTATAACTTGGAGAAATAGAATATAACATAAAGGGATCTTATATTCTTAATAAGGTCAAATAAGCGTGATACATAAGCATAACTTGAATATAAGGGTTTGAGAACCTGAGAATAAAATTTCGAAACTATACATTACATTTAAAAGATCATAATTTTGGGTCTTTAAAAAATATTGGAAGTTAACAAGACACGAATCATATGATAATTAAGGAAAATTATCCAAGGGATCATAATCATAGCATAAGATATAGATTTGTTGCATCCACATAAGCATAGAAAATCATTTCAATAGTATTGAAGGCTTACTTCTGAGCCCATCATAGTGGAATGGTTTCATATCCTAAAAAGTCATAGAATTAAAGGTTCACTCCCTATACCACCATAGTGGATAAATTTTATTCATAAATCTGGTTCAATACCCATGATAGTCCTATCTATCTGATGATATATATATATATATATATTACCCAAGGCATTTTAGGGGGATATATGTCCCAATAGTTTTATAATGAAAACCATATTTATGTATTTGATGAATATCATAAATACTCAACATATCATAACCCATGAAATGAAATGTGTTTCATATACATTTCATCATATCATAACCTTTGGAAACTATACATGTTTCATAATAATTTCATTATTTCATCACATGAAAACCAATGAATATAAGTGGTTTTGATGAGAATTTTATCATGGTATAGACCGAGGAAGAGAAATGGGTTTCATAATCATTTTTTCATCAAAAAATAAACAATAAAATAAAATAATAAGTATAATACCCATGTTTCATATCCCCAGTAATTTTTATATGACATCAAAGGATGTCATATTAAACGAAGAATTATTTTGTAAGATTACATGGATTTTTTTGAAAGAAGATAAATTTTCTTCAAAAATAAATTTTAAAACATGAAACATTTAATAAATCCTTTTATTTTAAAATAAACATGAAAACTTATATAGGAATATTTATAAATCATTTAAAATATCTATCGGGGAAAATATCATATCTTCTTTAAAAATACACATGTAACATTTTAAAAATCCTTTTCACATCTAAATCATTAATTTAAAGTCTTAACAATTATCCAAATATTAAATAAAAATCCTTTTTGAATTTTTTTTGAAAATTTGAAAGAGAGGTTTGAAGGCATTGAGAAGTCATGATAGTCAGAAATACTGTTCATTTCATACGTGTAAAAATAATGATTATTTATATTTATAGTCAAATAAAATAATATTTTTTTGGGAAACAACATCAAAATTACTTCCAAGTTTCATTTATAAAATTTCAAAAAAACTGTAAAAATTTCACTCATAAGTCATTTTAAGAATGATAAAAAACATTTTTAGAAGACATGATTTTTGGATGAAAAAGTGTTTTTGACCAAAAAGCCAATTTTTCTAAAAAATATTAATTTTAATCACTTGAGTACATATAGAGAGAAAAATGAAGGAAAACCATGAATTCTCATGACATAAGAGGAGGATAATTTTTTTCTTATTTTATTGAGAGATAGATCATTATATTTCATTATTTATAAGCGTAATCATAGAAAATACAGATAAATGATGCGATTTTAATATAAAACTCTTCTTGCATGGTAACATTGAATCATAATACCCATGAAAAAATAACATTAAATGAAACTATAAATATAATGAAAATATTTAAATTAATGATATAAAATTTAAAGGGTCATTATATATAACTTATTGAAAAATATAGGTGTATAGTGTAACTTATCTCCCAAAGAAAGAAAATTTAGACAAAAATACCTTACTAATTTATTAACATTTGAACTATACACCCCATAACAAGAGATACTAAAATGGATATGTAAACCTAAATAATATTCAGGATATTAATAATAAAATACATTTATGGGAATTATATACACCTAAAAGATGATACAAGTGGTGAATATGACATGCATCACACAGAAGTGTAAAGTGAGACCGAAATAACTTTCCTTAAGTTTCGATATCAATCATACATGTTCAAACCTCATGTATAATAAAAATAATATTACTATAAGTATATTATAGAACCATAATTATATATATCATACCATATGTTATTTACTTATGAACCATTAATATTCATTTATTAACAAATCCTTGTTAAAATCACATTTTTGTTAATAATTACATTATTTTTTTTGTGTATGTTATGATTTTTTATTTTTGGTCCTCGAACATTGATCACAGTTCCATTATATAAAGAATGCTAATTAAGAAATAATTAAAATATATATAAACCATTGATCCTTTTAATACTAATCAACAAAAGTGGGTTTGTTATATGAAGTATGTTACCTTCATTGAGATGGTTCGTCGTATGTATGCATGAGTAACATTTCTATTTTTCAATGATCATTATGGAAAAGAGGTAAATAATATATTGTAATAATATAAATATTCATAAAATAATAAATAAAATATTATTTATTTAAATGTAGTTACATATATCATCAAAGCATCTTGGTGATGAAAAGAGACTCACATTACTTCGTGAAGGCGGTATACCACACATACAGGAATGTTGTTATCACCTGACAGTGAGTGAAAAGGTAAAGAAGAAAATGATATTTTATATTATAATAAGGATAAATATTTCATTAATATAATAATTATTTAACATATATAACATGTATTTATCCTTATTATATTCCATATAAAGTGTTAATGAAAACCAAAACACATCATTTCGTGAGGCGGTAGTTTGCCATACACACAAGCGACATTATCGTATCCCATACTAAAGAGAAATTATTGAGTTTTAAATTATATAATGACTAAATATGTTAAATTATATCATATAAATTATATATATAATATAAATCCACAATAATATACAACTCTAAGAGGTGGTAGTGGAAAAAATGGATGATATCGGTTCCAAAGGCAGTAGTCCACTATACACATGAATAATGTTTCTATAAAACAACTAATGGAATTGGTGATGGTTGTAGATAATTAAAATAACATAATAATAATTCATTGGATGAAATAAATTTAGGGTATTATATCATCATGTTTTAATAATAATTTGAGTTGTTTTTAGAGAAAATAAATAAAATTCTCATTGAAAAACATTGCCTCTTCTTTGGGTATCCTCCTTAGATTTTCACCAATAGACTTACATGGATGGTTTTATACAAAAAACAATGATTATATGAGGGAAGTATAGAATTTTGGCCTTTATTTGGGCAGGTATTGGATGAAAATGGATTTAATGTATGAAGAATAGATGAGAGGGGGTGGACTATTATAGGTGAGGTGTGTGGCACACTTGTAATTGTTTGGAAAAATTATTGTACCCACATTTTCCACCTTATAAAAGACTCCCAAAAGAATAATTACTTATTATTAGACATAATAGGGTCCAAATATGAACATAAAATATATTAAATTTATGTTTTTAGGTCACTTTAACTCCTATCTTTTTTATTTTAACCCTCGAAAAATCAAGTTTATATCAATCATGGTAAATAATTTTTACTGTTTTTACTATCTTGTTTCTTATGAAATTAATAATAATTTTTATGATAATATAAATTATTCTTATTCCAAAAATATAATCCATTTTTAAAAACTCCTTTAACAGAATAAGAATAATTTAATTTAATATTATCACCACATACACAACGAGAAAGCATGTTTTAAAAGAGAAAATGTTCAAAAGGTTACAATGTTTTTTATATCAAATTTCATCATAAAATTAATTAAAATGGAACAAATAAGATAAGTATATATTAATTAAAAATATCTTGCTTTAGAAAAATATAAATATAATTTAACTATATAAATAATTCAAAAAAATTGGCATTTTTCAATTAAAATTCAGTGTTTTTCACTATTTATCATAAATTTAACTTTTTCCAGAAAATTCTAAAAAATTCACCAAAATATAATTTTGACATGATGATTTAAAAAATGGTGTTTTTTTTGAAAATAAATTTTTCTAATATTGGAAAAAATGAAATTTAAAAAAACCTACAAAAGTGATGAAAGTCTGGGTTTTAGGGAAGTGTAATTTTTTTCAAGACTAAGATGAATTTTTCTAACTATATGTTTAATAATAATAATTTTAGGGTTATAAATTAATTTTCTTTCATATATATATTCTATAAATTAAAATTTAAAATTTTCACATTAGTTTTTATTTTAATTATTTTCCATGGATAATTTTTATAATCTTCATATAGTATAAATTAAATTATTTTTTACTCAAAAATACACTAATATTAAAATATAATATAAATTGTATTAAAATGTAATTAAATGGATTAAATATAAATAATTAATAATTATTTTAATTTAAAAAAAATGGGCCATTGAAATTAATTAATTTATTAATAAGAAATGATAGTTTTCCTAAATTTTGTATTTTTCACCACTCACAGCTAAATAAATATTTTATGAAAAATATAAATAGTTCACCATATGTTAATTTCGATACGACGATTTAAAAAATTAATTTTAATTTTTAAAATAATTTTAATAATTCCTATATAAATCAATTATGATATTTTTTATAAAAATTAATAAAAATCCTTTTTGGAAGAAAAATTATTTTTGATTAATATAATTAACTCATCAGTGTTCATCCAGTATCCTCCTCTTTTGGATTTTATACAAAATGGGCCACTTTTATGAATAATGTTATTATTTTTATAATTCGGCACTGAAGTTGTAAAATAAACCCCATAATAATTTTAATATTATTCAACTACCTACACATGTTATCTAAAGTTTCTTTCATTGAGGTAAAAATTGTTAGTTATGTTTTAGATTAAATATTTATGAATTTAGTTTCAAAAAAATCCTTCTTATCCTTAGTTTAGGGGTATTTATATTTTATATCTCCATTTATTAAGATCTGAAATATCTAAAAAAGGTTTTAAAATTCTTGAATTTTAATTTTCATATTCTGCCATATCAAATTCATATATTTTAGAAGGAATATTATTTTATTTTTATAATTTTGTAACACATCAAGATTCTTCTTCAAAACATGGTAATGTTTCATCATCATTAGACGTGATTTCATTTTCATCATTAGATGAAGTAGAAATTTCATCACTAGAATCATGATATTTTTTATTCAAAGTTTACTTGGTTAAGGATTTAGTAAATACATTATCCATATATCATTAACTAAACCTCATAATTTCTGCATAAACCAATGTTTTCTGAAATTCCCTAATATTATATTAAGAACCATCTAAAAAATACCTCCTCTATATAAACTCTATGTGTGAGAACCTGTCATAATTTTTTCCTTTATTCTTGTAAAACATTAATGATATTTTATATCTCTTATATATTTTATTCAGTATAGGACAAGTAGGTCTAATATTTTCTAGATTCTTGCTTTTTTAACAAATATTCCCAAAATATTTTTTTTATCAGTTCTATATTTTACAATTTTAATGTACTTATAACAAAAATTATTTACGATAACTATAATTTTCAATATTTTTGGATATATTTTCAAGTTAATTATAACTTTTATTTAATGAACTACTTTCTATTTACACTTTTTCCTTTTTATTTTTAGAATATTTTGAATCATTTTTATCAGATTCCACTTTTACGGATGCTAATGAAGTTAAAGAAAAATATAATACATTTTTTCAAATATTTATTAGACTCACTTTTAATCTTACCTTATACTACATTTTACTTCCACAATGTTAATTTAAAATAATCTTAGTACGATGTTTTGTATCATCAAGTGTTTCCTCATTTAATTCCCATTAATTTGGAATCATATAAATGATTTTTTCAACTAGATTTTCATTAGATAGGAATTTATCTCCATGAGATTATAGATGATTTAAAATGATCATAAATCATCGATGCATCTAAGAAAATTATTCACCAAATAAGAAATCAAAAGCCTTATAATTGTCTCTATGAATATATCTTATTGTTTTAACAACTTTGGTTTTCTCACAGTGAGTATCTTCGAGTTTCTTCCAAATGATATTTTCTACTTCACATGAAGAAATATTTCTATTTATCTTCATTTTATTTGAACATAAATGGTATTTCAGAATCAATAATTGAGTTTATATTCTAATTTATATTATTTTGTAAAAGTAATAACCTCTTTAACAAGAATCTAATAATTTTGAGTCATAATGAAAAAAATTTCAACGCCTGTAATTGTAAAAAATGTCTTATTTTAACCTCTTAAGTATTCACAATCAGTACCATCAAATGTAGTTAGCCTTATTGGATTTAAATTCCATAACAAACCAATGGAAACAGCTTCCATCTTATAATATTGGGATAATATTTTTTTTAAAACACATCAGTGTAATAGTTTATAATAGGTAAAAACCTACACTGATACCAAAATTAGTATTATATGAATATTAATTTTTTACAAGGGGAGGTGGTGGGGGAGGTGTAATATATTTTATTAAATAAAACATAAATTTCTCCCAATCCAATTTAATTAAGTTTATCAAATGAAATGTTTTTTCGAAAATATTATTATTAGAGTAAGAAAAGTTTATAATAAACTATATAAAAATTTGTTAAGAAAAATCATAGAGAAAATAAAAACATGAAAAAAATTAATAACAAAATGAATAAAGTATATAAAGATAAACTTAGTAAAACATTATAGAAAAGTTTCAAAACATTATCCATCAATTAAAGGTGTTATTAATATTTCTCATGAAATTAATGATATATCACTCTATTATTAGGTTTGCATTATACAAAAGGAAGACCAAAATTAGTATATGATACATAGATTATGTATCCAAATCCCTGGGAACCCTAGATTTTCAAGAGCAGACAAGCATCTATCTCTAGAACCCTTATATCGCTTGATCACAACATACCTAACAAAATTTTAAATAATAAAAAGTAATTAGTAATTTTAAAATTTACTCACAATATGATGCCTAAAGTAAAAATTGACTAAATATATTAATGAATCATCCAATGATAATAAAAAATTAGAAACATTTCAATGAATCATTATTTAAATTTTTATAAAATAAGACATGAAAATGGTTCTTCTCCTCAATCATGTAGCTATAATTTCAGACGTTATTAATATAATCAAATTCTTCATCTCTCAGGATCAACTATAATGACATTAGATGAAATTCTTACTCTCTTTAATGTTTCAAAAAAAATCATCATATGATGTCCATCTTGACAAAGCATATTTACATTGATTTCTTCAATCTATTAAAATAGAAAATTTTCATCTTTTGGAATATATAAAGTTTTCATTATAATATTATTTATAAATATTCAATCAGAATGAATATCTACCTCCATATAATGTTGTATGTCTTAAGGACTATGTATTTTTTTTGGGTGAAAATTATTTTTAATTCTTCTTTTAGACTTTATAAAACTTCATCCAATGATCTTTATATCCATAATTTTAATGTATTATTTACATGTTCATTTGGTAAGGATGTTCTACAAAATTTTAATTATTATTTTTCATTTAGTGAAACAATATTCCAATTAATAAATTATTTTGATATTTAAAAGTATAAAAGTAAAGTGTAAACATTTAATTTTGTGTTTTAATATTTAAAAAAGTTTGGTTTAAAATTTTTTAATGTAAACATTCGACTCAATAAATACATTACCACCATGAGAAAGTGAATAAGGTGGTTGATACCCTGATTTAAAAGGATTATGATGGTTTATATATATATTCAATAAAATAATATCAAATATATATTTATTTGAACAGGATATTATGTGAATTTTAAAGGATTTTTATGTTTCTTGTCTTCCTCAAATGTGTTCTCAATATTCTATCCATGTGATAATTATAGATGCAGAAAAATAATATATATATTTACCACTAAAGGTGAAAAAATTTCTTTAGTTCAACATTAAATGTGGTCGAATGATAAGGTTCCAGAATCAAGAATGTGTTTCTTTAATACCATACATGATAATGAAGTTATTGGTAGAAGGTCATATATCATCTTTATATATAAATTTTGGAAGTAAAAAATATATTAAAATAAATAAAAGAGTATTTTTGGTGGGATAATATGAAGAGAAATATGTGGACTATATATCTCGATGTGTCATATGTTATAATATTAAACAGTAGAGATAAAATCCTAATGGGATATTATGAAAATTAAACATACCATAATATAAATTGGAAAAAATCAATATTTATTTCATCATTGAACTCCCCAAAATATCAAAATTCCATTATCCTATTTCGGTAGTTCTCGATCACCTTATGATGCTAGTAAATTTCCTTGATATTATAGAAGATTTTTATTTTTATTAGATTTACCAGTAAAAAATTAATGAATTGGTAATTTTATATTGAGTACCAAATTTTATTATATCTAATCAAGACCAAGGTTTACCTGGAAATTATTAATAAGTATTTAAGAAGATATCAATATATTGTTTTATTTCAAGAATACAAATTATCCATTGAAATATGGTTAGTCTAATGGAACCATTAAAACTATGGAGTGTATTCTAATATCTTATTCTCTAAATATCAATGGTTTTTTGTTTAGACACATTTCTCTTTCCGAATCTTCATATAAAAATATCTTTCACTCTAGAATTCATATGATTTTTTATAAAAACCTCTATTGAAGGAATTGTAGAAATAAAATTTTATGGTAAAAAGTTGGATAAAGAAAGATATGGGACTTGAATTTTCTAATGAAATAGAAATTAATTTTAGATGCATTCAATAGTAAAACATTGAAGAATAAAGTCGAAAAAAGTGCTATGATGACAATCAATGATGTGGCTAAGAATTTGATGGCGGTGAAAAGGTATTCTTATGAATTTCTCCAGGGAGTAATTCTTTGAGATTAAAAAAATGATGGAAATATTATCTATATTTATCATACCTCCTGAGGTTATTGATTGAATTTGGGCAGTTACTTGTCATTCATAACCAATAAACCTATATCATGTTAAGGATGTGTTTCATGTATTATCTTTGAAGAAGTGAATACCTAATCATTAACAAGTACTGAACTCACTGGTTGAACTGTTGAATCTTGATATTTCCTATCATGAACAACTCGTATAAATATTTTATCATATATATAAGGTGGTAGAGAACAAGACAATTAATATCATTAATGTTATATAGAGGAATCAAAAAGTAGAGGAAACTACAAGGAATCCTGAGGATGTGATGAAGTAGAGTGATTCACCCTTGGTGTAATAGTGATGTAATTTTAAGGGTTAGATTCATTTTAATGTGGGTATAATTTATTTACCTTATATTTTATAAGTGTTTCCTTTGAAATAAACATGAAATATTTGAAACCTTTCATTATATGAAGCCCTGAGTCTAAATAGTATACATTTATAACCGATCATTTTGATTGGTGTGTAATATTGATATTAACCACATTATAAAATATAAATTGATTTTTTTTATAAAATTCAAATTTATTAAAATCTGACAAATAAATTATCAATAATTTTGTAATAAAATTATTACATGATTGAAACCAATTTTTATGACAACATAAATTTTTATATGTGTTATGAATTTTTATAGGATAAAGTTTAATATCACTATTAAAAAATTATTTTATTGTAATTTATTGGTAATGTGTAAATAATAATATATACATTAATAATATTAATTTTAATAATTATAAAAAAATAATTTAATTGTAAGACAGTTATTCATAAAAATATAGTTTTTAGGTGCACAATGTATTGTTATCATAATAAATTAAATAAATAATATTTTATTAATGGTTTTATGGAAATTTAAAGATAATATATTTGATGAAATATTTTAAAATTCATTTGGTAGTTTATATTATTAAAATAATTAAAGTGAATTCCATTTTATGATGAAAAATACATGTATCTAAAATTGGGTTTTTGGGGCGTTATGCGTAGTTATTTTAAAATTAATTTCTTCCACTCATAAAAATATAATTTGATAAAAAGTATTCCATATTTGGAATTTTTGTGTCCAAATTTGGATATTTGGCCACTTTCATTTGTTTTTCTAATGGATCATAAATATAGTAAATATTTTATAAAATGGTTAGGTTTAAAGCAGGTTTTCCAAGTGATGAAAAACTAAGATATAAAGATATGAACTCTACATAAAAAAGTCTCATTCTATTTGGTTTTGGATTTTTAATCCTTTTTTTGTCCTATCATCATGAAATTTTCCATTTGGTGACAATGTTTTAAGAAAAAAAATTGTACTATTTTAATATTTTATGTAATTCCATGGGTATTCATCCAGTAACTTAGAAAAGGGAACCTCTCCTCCTCCATTATTCATGAATTTTGACCACTCTAGATAAAAAAATAGCAATCATTATAAATTTCTCGTTTACTTAAATTCATTTTAAATTCCTAATTCTTCTCAAAGGAAAATTATTTCAATGCATAAGGTGTAAGACAATGGTGGCCCCTCAAAGAATAGGTATAAATATAAACTGATCTCATTCAATATTATTTCATCCTAGATATTATATAAGACTATTATATCCATATTAAAATGATTAATTTAGCTTAATAAATATATTTAGATATTATTATTATGAAGAAACAACCATTTTGAACTTGCTTCCAATCAAATTAGAAATGAAATTATCACATGTGAGTGTGTGGACTACTACCTCCACACAGTGATATGTTTCATTTTCCATCACAACATAAAATTGATGTGACTGATGATGGATGTAATAAATATATATGATAATATTAAAAATACATTATTCTCGAATGATAAAATATTTTCTTTTTTTATTTCATTTATATTGAAAATAAAAACATTATGCAAGTATAGTTAAAGACTACCGTATATATGACTGGTGCACATCATTTTTAAATCTTTACCTTTCATGGATGGATATAAATATATATATATTATCATTCTAGAGATGATGTAATAATGATTAATATTTAATGACAATAATATACAAATTAAAACATAAATTATGAACAAAAAAATGATCAATAGAAGTAGTGATTTTTAATAATGAATTATCAATTAATGGGTGATATGATATTATAAGTAAAAAATATATGATATTATAAGTACAATTATGGATTTTATATAGAATTATAATAAAGTTAAATTTATTATACCAGAGGTTATAGTGCTTATAAAGCTAGTAAATCTTGATGTAAGGGTTTTATGTTAAAATCAGATTTTTACTGGGAATGTTTATGTTAAAATTCACAAAAATAAAATTATTTGATCAATATATGAATAAAATCACGTATTTTATTCAAATATGTTCTTTTATAAAAATAATTCATGTTTAGATTTCGTTTTTCTCTCCTTAATTACTCAATAGAGAAAAATAATGTTTCTAAGGTAACTGACTTTATTTCTCCATTTGGTCGAGAATCTTTTTTTATATATTTATTTTCTTCCAAAGTATTTAATAAATATTTTCAATAATCCACAATTTTAATTTAAATTAATTTTTATAAATGTATAAACTTCAATAAATTTTTTTCTAAAGGAATCCACTTTTCATTTTTAAAATGAGTAAATTTTCACTTATTATAGATAATATAAAATGAATATTTGTTTTTATGTATATTAGATGATTTTTTCATTCATCGTGAATAATAAATTATTTTAATATTCATTTAAAATTTTAAATTTATCTTTTTAATACAATTATTTCCATAATATTTTTAAAATTTAAAGATTTTACAATAATTTATTTAAAAATTAAAAGGGAATTTTCGTCAATAAATATTCCAATGATATTTTTAAGGAATTTTCAAATATGATGACATCATTTTATGTTACGTATGATTTAATGTGGATATAATCCTATTATACCATCATTATTATTTACTTAGATGGTTTATGATTGTTATGATGAAATATTTATGAAAACTATTTTCTTTTCCATGGGTTAAGCTATGATGCAAGGATAAATGTTTTCATGATTTTGTGGTATATATATGAATGGATAATTCTTATGTGATGTGTGGTTATGTTATATCTATCCAATTAAATTAATAATGATTTATGTTTTATGATTTCTAAGGGTACACATGTTGCTAACCCAATCCAAAAAATTGTGCATAAGAGGTTATCACATGCTCAAATTAAGTACGTGGGTTGTATCCCATGTTTAACAAGTGAAAAATGTCATGGTTGGTTTCCTTGACTGAATATTTATATTATTATTATAATTACAAAAATTATGAAACTATTTTAAGACTTGATATTATACAAATGTTATGATCTCATGGATTATCTTCTTTTATTACTATCGATTAATATTTTATGAATTGACACGCTTAATGCCAGGACTCATTAATATGTATATGAATTGGAAGTTATGAAATTGAAATGTTAATATAATATTATCATACCCTTATGATCATGATATACATAAAAATGAGCATTGATTTATATATCCTTTTCTTTATCATAAATTAGAATCTGCCATCACCCTTTATTTTGTTTTCATTTAACTATAATATTAATAAATTATTTAAGTGTGATATTAATATGAGGGGTTTCAATTGTGAAGAACATATTAAGAGAATATATATATATTTTATTTACCAGTTTTTTTTGTATCCATGTATCCCAATTCACTAAAAATTTATAGTTTCAGAATGAAAAATAATTATTTTTAATAAATATCCATATAATAATATGTAATTTTATGCATAAAATAAATTTGTTACCTCATTTAGAATATGACTTATGAATTTATATAAGATTTGTTGGAACAAAGGATTAATAAAAACACTAGGATTCCTAAGATTATAAATTATATCAATATAAAGTTAGTTATTTATATCCATGTGATTATTTATGTTGTAATTTCATACATTTATATATTACCATTTTTTGATATTTTTATATGGTATATTTATTTAATGTTTATCATTCCCATATTATTTGTACATTATTTTTTCTATGGTAGAATTTATTATACAATTTAAATTACTAATACTTTAATATCACAATTCAATTAAATTTTATTTTCCTATGGATTACAAAAATGGATTTACAAATTATGTCAGTGATACCCAGGAAGATATATTAAATATATCACTAGATTTATAAATTTTATTTCATGTTTTCAAATGTATTGTGATAATAATATTTGTATATAGTCTTCCATAAATGCTAAACTACTCAATAATTTATGATGTGATCACTTTTATCTTATGACCATATCCTAAAATATCCACCATCATTGAGTTACTTGAGTAAGGGTGTTACATAGCCACTTTGTAATGTCAACTTGTATTACCATTTTATAGATTTCATGAAACACAAGTGTAACATAGTTTAAAATTACATAGAACCAAACTTTTATAAGGGTAACTTCTATTTCCCTTACACTATTTACTATATATCTATAACTCTCATTACCCTCATGCTCCGTTGAGTAGTTACATTACACAAAGTTTGTTACCCTTACATAGTTGACCATGTAAATAATAATAATAATAATAATAATAATTTATTTTCCTTTATTCTTCCCCCATTTCTAATTATAGAACATAGAAAAAATTGAAAAACACCATTTTTAGACTTCCAAAAAACTCAACGAAACTTTAAAACAGACAGGGGTTAGCCCCCAATCACACACTATGACCCTTTTCCAACATGTAGAAAATAATATTTCAAAATAACATTTAAAAATGATGGGGAATAATAAATATTAATAGAATCCACGTAATTAATAGAGAAATTTATGAATCCCAATTAATATTAATGAGATTTGTAGATACCACACAATGATTTTTCATTGATCACACGCCTCAGAAAAAGATGTTAACACCTCCACTACCTCCCACTCTCAACTATGGATTCAGGTGATACAAAGAAACCCTTCACTATTCCAAGATCAATAGAATAACAAAAAAATTATACATTTTCCTTTCACAGGTAAAATTACAATTTACACCTTATAACAATTTCAAAATCACATATCCCAAATATCACTAAATTTAAAGCCCATAAAAGTTTGGGTTTTTACAATTTCCAAACAGTATCACTTCTCACCCTTGATAAGCCCCAATGGTCATCCAAGAATAATCTTAATCTTACATTATCATCAATTCACACTGGATTTTACACATTATTCTATAAAACATATTATGAACTTCCAATATACAACTACTTTTATGGGGAACATTCTTTTTCAAAAAACAATCCACTGCCCATTATAATAAAAAGCACATAGATTGTGCTTGGTGAAAGGTTCCTTTATCAAGATACAACGATGTCACTAATCAATTTTTCTCTAGTATTATGGAACTCCCCCACACATGTCTCAACTCATACAGGCTGATTCTACGCCATGGTGCTACCCACCATCGAAATCACCAACAAAAACACATTTCTAGTGCTCCAATCACAATCCTAGTTTTTTTAAAAAAATCAGATCACCCAATTACATGTCAACATAATGGTCAGAACACCAATGGATAACTAGTCTCCAATGAGAATAGTTACACCTCGTGACATAGTATCGAATTTACCTATCATGTTGTCTTAACTCATATTAGTAATCAATAGATACTCTAGAGACCTACAACGATGTCTAAACCCAACTCTCTTTATAGTTGTACATTCATATTTCCAACCAAATTAACTAAACATTATGTTGTCACAAGAGCAATGAAGCATCTCTGATCCGACTCACACTTAAGTAAAATCTTCCATATCGAGCCTGCTCCAACATATAGTCTCTATAAAATATCACATTTGAACATCAAATATGGTATTCCCCAAGGGAAAAAATAAAATCATATTCCCCAGAAAACCAACATTAGAATTCCATACTGATTGTCGAAAGAATGTGATTGGGTGCCAATAAACCTATATGAACGAAGCAAATTACACTATAAAGAACGCTTTATCCATTATAAGATAAAATTATTCAACTTTTCTGTCTCAATTAAAAATTATATCCATAAAAACATCAACTTCTAACCATTTTTGACTCACCTAGAACCTCATCCTTGGAAGAAACGAAAATTACATCTATAAAAAGTGTCACACCCACCATGATCATTGTTGTACTCCTCAACAAATGTATTTTATGATACCAATCCTCAAGATCAACCTTAGTTGGTTATATCACCACACACATTTTTCTCATCCCCAGACACACCCATCTATACATTCAACCACTATAACCCTGATATCAATACTTTTATCACCATCATAGTGGATAAATGTTTCATCTGGACCCTAGAAAACTATTCCCATGACTATTTCATCAATTACATTCACCCTCGACTAACATAAGAAAACTAACTAATTCATGAACCAAATATGAATATATATAGGGAACATACTACCCCAATATTGTCCGAATTCAATGGGAGCATCATCCCATTTAACCCAATCAAACAACCCGAGTCATTCTCAGATGAGTTTTATATCTCTTAGAACCAAAACTAATATACCTAAAATACTTTATATGCACCTCAATATTTCAATCCAATCCATCCAGAATCAACCTCAACACTTCTCATCAAATATGAGGTATCTTACCAATTCCATGGTCTATTTTATGATTACGTACCAATATTGGTCTGTTCATTATCAAGAATCACATACATACACCTTGTTTCTTTTAGATACAATAATTTATGATTTTAATACGATGTATCATCGAGAACCATAGTTGAATTCTTTTGGGTAATAGATCTTCTTAAGACATCCCTCTAAAAATGAAAAAAATACATATGTAACCTAAGTTATTTAGATCACAAGATCCCATGAAGTTTCCATTCCTATACAAACATACCTCATTGCATCTTCCCAAAATTAATCTTATAACTCAAAGAGTGCCTCCATGTTTCCTATTTCTATCACAGTCACATTGCTAGGTTAACCACGCTCTAATATTTCCCTCACATACCACAGATTAATGGCCACTCAACTCATCAATATCCTATGCTACATGACAAGGCACATCATGCTTACCCTAGACTCGTAGGTCATATATTATACAAATACACGCTCAAATAAAACACCCTGATATTTCCATTCCAAAATTCTCATTAAAATTTATGTTCCATAACAATAACTCCACGATATTATTATATTGTATATATATAAAACCTCACATGAAAAATCATTATCCCACTAGGGAATTGATTCGTAAAGGAAATCCACATTGGGGACTACTCCCTTGAAGAAAAACTCAAAAAGTATCAGAACATATGATTAATAACCTCGATTTATGAAAATACCTATCATGTATAATATGACTATGTTGTATGTTTATATAGAATATCACTATTTATCTATATGGGAAAACACAATATAGGTTTTTTACACTTCAAATAGCTAATCCCAATTTTTCTTTCTCGAACCAGTACAAAAAAAATCGCAAGGTGTCAATCAATAAGGTATCAAATACTTGTACTAATCAAATAGGGGACATTATATATCCCTTATGGAGGGAATATATAATAGATATTGAGATGTATGTTTCTCCATGATTCGGATATCATATTTTTTGGGAAAATATGGAGTTGTTTGGATAAGTAGAATTCCAAAACCAATTTATATGAGAAATTATATATATGTTTTGTGAAACTTTAAATAGATGAACTCTCATCATCGGGTATATAAACCATACATATGTATAAAAATTTCATGTGACTCATTTCTTCCAAAACTTATGTATAGAAACTAGTTCCATTCTTATAGGACAATGTATTTTCCAAATAAAATATAAATGTCCAATAAACTTATTGAGTATCAATTTCAGTAATAACCAACTCAACCATAATAATGGAATATAAGAATAGAAATATCATATCCATTGTAATGCCCCGACCCCAATTACCCAGAGTCGGTGCCTTATTATATAACATTGTCATGACCACAAGAAAGATCAAATCTCGAAAGACCGATTAGTTTACTAGTCTTGGAAACACTGGATATATTCATAAATTTTTACATTATATCATAAAAAAGAAAACTACAACAACATAGTCTCCATAGTCCACACTCTTATCCCCTCATACTATCCCTGCAGGTCATTCATAATTTACTTCTTCACATCCTGGGAAAAATAAAACATAGAAAAGGGGTGAGCTTAAATGCCAAGTAAGGATAACAATATAGCGGAAACTATCATAAATAAGAATAAACATTTAAGGAAATGTAAAACTAAAACAAAATCCTTTTAAACTTGAACTCCAACATAGTATGGAAAAAATAAAATGAAATAATGCAATTTTCTTATTCTCATGGATATTCTACTAATCGAATAATCACATGCAATATAAATAACCAATTTCATAATGATGGAATGCATAATTCCAGACTATCATAACCACACAGCCAAGGCCTCGTGACAAGACTACAAATAATATTTTTCCAAGGCCTTATGCCAAGACACTAGTTTTACTAATGAGACCTACCGATGCATCGAGGAGCTATATTAGGCTCCACCCGTCACATATTAAGTCCAATGCATTCCCATATGAAAAGGTTTAAAAATAACATAAACATTCGTATTAAAACTAACATACTAAATGTAAATACTTCATCCATAAACCATGAATGGTATAAAAATAACAGATCCACAGTCAAACATATCACAAAACATTCAATACAATACAGAAGTTTTGTATCATAATAAATCATCTTCAAATAAGCGTAAAATCCATCAAAGGATGTTGACATAGATGAAATCAAAACACTTTTTAGAGAAATATCCCTTTCTATTTTGAAATCATTTAAGAGTCATATATTTATAAAATAAAACATTTTCTTTGAAAATATTCTTATAATAATTTAAGGGAAGCTTCGACGATTTTATAACGGTGGAAAATTGCCGCACCCGCAGTATAAGTTAAAAAAACATTCTTACCTTAATTCTGTCAAAAAGGTAAAAAGGACTTCATTTGGAAAATGACGGAGAGATTCCTTTATAAACCACTTATAAGAGTCAACAACAGTATAAATGAATTTAACCCATATTCTAGTAATAGTAAAAATGTTTTGAAATACATTTTTTTGAAACATGGATTGGATGATAAAGAAATCCCAGTAGATTATTATGTATAAACAACCTCGGATAATGAAGAGATTGCGAAATAAACCCTTACCTTGTACTTTCCTTTGGTTGCGGTAGGTTAATATCTTGTATAATGGTGAAATAATTTTTATTAAATTATACAAGAATCATATATATTAATATGATGTCATATATGATCTTTTAACATTGCTTTGTTAATAATATTTTAGAATTATCGTCGTTTCGGGTGTTAACATACTCATTTTCTTTTATATGTTTTGTTATGTAAGCCATGTTTGTTATGGATAGGTTGTATCTTATTCATATCTAGAATGATATTAAGTCCTTAAACATTATTATTAATCTTTAAATGAGAATTATACTTGAATGGATACGATGGAGAATGAATCTCATTGCGTTCGTGGAGACGGTAGTCCGTACGTACGAACGAGTGAAAATATCATTATTTTGATATTAAAATAATATTTAATTGGATGGTATATCATATATACAGAATCATTATCATGTTATATTTATTATTTACATGAATTACACATCATTATTATAACCATACAAATAATAATGTTTTGAATAACAATTACACCACGATGTGGAGACGGTAAGCCGTACGTACGCACGTATGGTGACATGTCATTCAGTGGATGGATAGAATACTAAAAAATGGTTGTACCATGTTTATGATAACATCAAAGTATGTATAATATACTGGAGTTATTATTTTAAAATGGAAATAACAATGATAGAATAAGTGGAAGAAGAAAGGAACTTGAAAAGGGGTGGTGAAATCATTACCTCTTCTTCGGGTTCTTCCTTTTTATTTGATCTAAATGGCTCCTTAGGTTGTCTTTATGACTAAAGTAACGACTCTAGGATTAAGTGAGGAAAGTTTAGAGAGTATTTGAGCATGGGTTGGCCGAACCAAAAGGCTTTGAAGGTGTGAATTAATGAGAAGGGGGGGTTCCCTTTTATAAGAGGGGTGAGGGGAAACTTTGGAAAAGCTAGAAATATTATTTTATAATAAATTCATATTCGGTTTAAATGGATAAAAAGTGGATTATTTAACGTTTAAGGTGGGTATGGGTCAAAAACCACTCAACCAATATAATTTATACAGGTTTGGGTCATTATATTAACCTTATCATTTAGTTTTAGCTCTTAGTTAATTAGTTTGACACTTACCATGTAACTTTGTATTTTTATATTATATAGTTAATAAACTTACTATATACCTCCAATAGACCCCCAAGTGGTCCATTAATGATACACCTATCATGATATAAGTCTTTTGGCCGAACCTTATATTTTTAGGAATTTAATATCAATTAATAATATAATATTTGTTTTAAAAACTATTTTATGTCAATTTTGACACTATGTGGAAAATTGATTTTTTTGAAACTCATAAAAGAATTATTACTTTTAAAAAAGTTAATTAAAGAATTCCTAACATGTCATATTAACCTAAAAAATTAGTTTAATTTATAAAAAGTCTCCAATTATATTTATTTGGGTATTTATAATATCAATTATGTTATTTTTTCACTATTATGGTAATAACTGCATCATCATTGTGTCATAACTAAATTAAATTATTTAATGTCTAAAAATTATTAATAAAATATCATTATGTAGGAAATCTGTTTAGCTTTCTAATGAATATTTATAATCGAATTTATCTTATGTTTATCCCTATATTAAAAAAAAATCAGTAAATAAACATTGATTTTAACTCTTTTAACTCTTCTTTGAATTAAAAATAATAAATGTCCTAATCTAATACAAGTGGACCTAAATGATAATATTTTATTCCTAAGTTGGTTTTTCTTCGATAAAAACTTGTCCAATAGAATTAGAACATGTGTTAGGGTAATATTATTATCATTTTTACCATTAATTGCCCTATTTACTTCTAACCGTGGTAAATAAAAGTAAAATGTTACTTTTCACCAAAAAAATGTTCATCTCATTGAACCACATTTTACTCTTTGATATTAACCGTGTCTCTCAGAATTTTGAAATTCCACTCACAGAAGCGGAAAAATTCAGTTTTATGAAAAATTTAGTTTTTTAACTACCACTTAGTGGTTTCACTATTCATCAAAAAATGAAGTTTTTCCGAAAAATACCAAAAATTCACCCTAGTCTAATTTCGATATTCCGAATCCAAAAATGAAGTCCATTTTGAAAAATAAAATTTATAAATTTCAAAAACTGGGTATTAATATTCATAACGGCTAGTTTGATTGGTTGTGGTGTGTTAGAACTCGATGTTGCGTACAACACACGCTATTGCATTATTCAAAGAGAACCACACCGTAGAATCTTGGGGTGTTGAATTCTCTCCTCCTTCAAATAATTTCTTCCTCGAAATTTCTAGTATACTACCGCATGAAAAGACTCGGGTGGTTCTTCATCATAAGTTCCTCGGGTTCCCACGTTGCCTCTTCCATCTTATGGTTTCTCCACAAGACTTTTACCAGTTCTGGGCCTACAAGTTTTCTTTCACCAACGTCATCCCAATAGGGTGGTGTGCGAAATCTCTTTCCGTATAACTCTTCATATGGAACCATATGAATAATCGAATGGAAGCTATTTTTATTGAAAATTTCTACCAGAGGTAAATATTGATCCCACATACCCTGAAAGTCAAGTGACCAGGATCTCAACATGTCTTCTAAGGTTTGAATAGTTCATTCTGATTGTCCATCTGTTTGAGGGTGGTAGGAAGTGTTCAAATGAAGTTCTCTATCCATGGCTTTCTGAAGACTTTTCCAGAATCTTGAAGTAAAATGGGGATCACGATTAGAAACAATCGATAGGGGAACTCCATGAAGTCTCACAAATTCATTAATATATAGTCTTTCTAGATGTTCTAATGGTAGATCTTCTCTTATAGCAAGAAAATGTGCTGACTTGGTAAGACAATCAACAATAACCCATATTGCATCATTCCTTCTAGTAGTCTTTGGTATCCCCATGAAAAATTCCATCATAATATTTTCCCATTTACACTCCGGTATGGGAAGAGGTTGCATGACTCTTCTAGGCTGTTGCCTTCAAGCTTTCACTTGTTGACAAACTAGACATCTTGAATCAAAATCAGCAATCTCCTTCTTCATTTTGTCCCACCAAAAATGTTCCTTCAAATCTCTATACATTTTGGTGATCCCATGGTGTATAGAGAAATTGGAACTATGAGCATCATCCCGCAATTCCCTTTTAAGATCAGGTATATCGGGAACACAAAGCCTCTTCCCAAATTTCAAAATTCCATCTTCATACAAAATGTCTCTCAATCTCCCATCATTCACAACTTTAATCTTCTTTTGAAATTATTCATAATCAGTCTGAGAACTCTTAATACTTTCTAGTAAAGATGGTTTGGCAACCATTTGAAAAAGCATTGTTGTTTCACCTTCCCTTGTTATTCCCATGTGAATCTTCACTAGATCCATGAAAATTGGATCCCTTTCAATTATCATATTATTCAAAACTCCGTGATCTTTTCTGTTCAAAGCATCTTCCACCTTGTTTGCCTTCCCCGGGTGGTAGTGTATCGTGCAATCATAATCCTTGAGTAATTCAAGAAATCTCTTTTGCCTCATGTTGAGTTCCTTTTGTGAGAAAATATACTTCAAACTCTTGTGATCAGTATAAATCTCACATTTTTTACCATAGAGGTACCGCCTCCATATCTTCAAAACAAAGATCACAGCTGATAACTCGTGCTCATGAGTAGGATAGTTTTGTTCATGAATTTTCAACTGTCGTGATGCATAATCAATAACCCTATCATTCTACATAAGGACACAACCAAGTCCTTTCTTCGATGCATCACTATAAATAATGAACCCATCATTCCCCGATGGTAGAGTAAATATAGGAGAATTGACTAATCTTCTCATCAGTTCTTCGAAACATTATTCACACTCTTTTGTCCAAACAAATTTAACCCCTTTACGTGTGAGATTTGTTAATGGGTTAACCAACCGGGCAAAATTCTGGACGAAACATTGATAATAACCTTCTAAACCAATAAAAATACATACCTCAGTTATACTCGTCGGTGCAGGCCATTCGTGGATTGCCTTGGTCTTAGAATGATCAACCGAAATTCCATCCTTCGAGACAATATGACTAAGAAAAGAAAAATCTTGAAGCCAGAATTCACACTTGCTAAACTTCCCATATAATTCATGTCTTCTCAGAGTCTTTAATATAATGCGCAATTGATTTTCATGATATTTGTAGATTTTGGAATATACCAAGATATCATCAATAAATACCACTACAGAGTCATCAAGATATTCCTTGAAAACTCTGTTCATTAGATCCATAAAAACATAGGGTGCATTAGTCAATCCAAAAGGCAATACTGTAAACTCATAATGCCCGTACCTTGTTCCAAATGTTGTCTTCGGAATGTCTTCCTTATTCGCACACAACTGACGGTATCCAGATTGAAGGTCAATCTTTGAAAAGTATTGTGCTCCATGTAGTTTGTCAAATAAATCATCAATGCGAGGTAGGGGATACTTGTTCTTTATTGTTATTACATTGATATCCCTGTAGTCGATACATACCCTCAAAGATCCATCTTTCTTTTTAACAAAAATAATAGGGGCTCCCCATGGAGAAACACTAGAGATAATAAATCCCTTATTTCTCAATTCCTCTAGTTGTTTCTTTAGTTCAACTAATTATACAGTGTCCATTCTATAAGGGGTCTTCGATATAGGCCTTAATCCAGGAATTAAATCAATGGAAAACTCAACTTCTCATTCTTTAGGATGTCCAGGTAAATATTCTGGAAACACATCTACATATTCATTCACAATAGGTACATCCTCTATTTGAACATTCCTTTCCTCACCCATAGTCAATTCATTCTCTTCCTCCCCAATAATTGAATTTAGTTGAGCTACTGGGGTTGGATCTAGATAAGAATTAGGTGGTGACGATTCTTCTCTAAAGATAAGGTGTTCCTTATCATCATAATCAAAAATCGTAACCTCCTTCTTATTACAATAAATCTTCTCATCATGGTCTGAAAGCAAATCCATAACGAGGATTATATAAAACTCAATCATAGGTATGACGATAAGATCAGCGGATAAAGAACATTTATGTGCTCTAATGGGGACTGATTCACAAAACTTTGTTGCAATGATACTTCCATTAGGAGTTTTAACTGACAACTCCCTTGTTAAATTAAATTGGAAATATCAAATTTTCATAGAAAACATGGAAGATATGACAGAATGCGATGATCCAGAATCAAATAATGCATTTGATAAACTTGAGGAAACCACTAAATTGCCTGCCACCATGTCTTTCGGAGCTTCTACCATTTCAGTAGTGATAGCATAAGCTTGGCCTTGATCCCTTGGCCTTTTGTGAGGTAAGTTCCCCTGACGCTTAGGACATTCATTTGCATAATGTCCCATCTCCCTACAATTGTAGCATTGGACATCAGTATCTTCCTTCTTCCCCTTACTGTCACGATCTTGGTGGCCTTTTCCACAACACTTGTAACAGACTCTCGTTCCTTTTAAGCAAGTACGGGGGTGTTTCATCCCACATTTACTGCAGAATGGATATTCATCTTTTCCCTTCTTCCCTTTATTTCCCTTCCCAGATTGGTCAGCAGATCTCTTCTTCTCTTGCTTTTCTTTAAAGTCATATGACTTAGAGAATTCTTTCTCTGTCTTGATAGCACATGAGACAATGTCTTCGTACGATGAGAAGGATTGTGAGACTAATGCTCGACAGAGAAATGTTTTTAACCCATCAAAGAAACAATCAATCTTACTTCTTGGGTTACGTATATAATCTCTAGCATACCTTTCTAACCTTGTAAAGTTAGCCTCATACTTTGCGACATTCTCATCCTTCTTTTATCTCAGACTCAGAAATTGTATTTCCATATCTGCTCGATGGTCACGAGGAATGTATTTTTCTAAAAACAGATATTTGAACTCCCTCCATTCCATATTTGATACTTCATCATCTTCCTTCGTGTTTTGAATCAATGACAACCATTGATCAGCATCTCCAGTGAGGTGGTAAACTGCCATGATAACTTTTTCCCTTTCACTACTCCCCAAAGCCTAAAATAATTTCTCTACGGAATTTATCCATTGCTCAGCTACTAAGGGATTTGTAATCCCACTGAACATTGGTGTTTGTTTCCTCATGAAGCGATCTACCATTTATCCTCCACGCTCCGGATCAGGGTGCTCCATACAGGTAAGGTTATTATTCATAACCGGAGTGAGTTTTCCCAGTATGGTGATTAGCTGATCGACACCAGTTGCATCACCAGCTCCACTATAAATATCTTGAGCAGGAGGGAAATCCCTTCATGGAGTGCATGCATTGATACGGTTTCCATTTCTTCCACTAGGCGCCATTTCTAAAAAAATGTCATAAACTAGATCAATTTATGAATCAAAATACATTATTCCATACTTATAAAACACTTAACATAAATTGAACTATTTATGGATATAATCCATAATCATAAAAATATTTTCTTTGAGGAAGTATGTACTCATAAACCCTTCATAATGATTTGTAAATAAAATGAGAGTTATCCTAAGCATATCCCCCCCAGAGTGTCGTAACCAAGAGTGCAGTAAGGCCTGTTGTCATGCACCAGTTCCCGTTCGAGTCTAGCTCAAAGCGGTGTTTTCGGGTTTTACCCCTAGGTACATCTCTGCCGGATCCGCCTCTACCTGCTCCTATCCAGACAAGGATGTATTGCTCTGAAAACTCACAAAATCTCGACAATACCAAAATTCTAGGAAGTTCGTCTATACTAATCCTCAAATTCCATCTTAAATCTATGTGTTGTAATAAGATTTTATCTAAATCTAGCTTCCAAGTTCTGTACTAAACTTCCTCTGATACCAACTGTAATGCCCCGACCCTAGTTACCGAGAGTCGGTGCATTATTACATAACATTGGAACGATCACAAGAAAGATCAAATCTCGAATGACCGATCCGTTTATTAGCCTTGGAAACATTAGATATATTAATAATATTTTACATTAAATAATAAAAATAAAAACTACAACAACATAGTCTCCATAGTCCACACTCTTATCCCCTCATACTATCCCAGCAGGTCATTCATAATTTACTTCTTCACATCTTGGGAAAAATAAAACATAGAAAAGGGGTGAGCTCAAATGCCCAGTAAAGATAACAATATAGAAGAAACATTCATAAATAAGAATAAACATTTAAGGTAATGTATAACTAAAAAAATCCTTTTAAACTTGAACTTCAACATAGTATGGAAAAAATAAAATAAAATAATTCCTTTTACTTATTCTCATGGATATTCTACTAATCGAATAATCACATGCAATATCAATAACCACTTTCATAATGATGGAGTGCATAATGCCAGACTATCATAACCAAATAGCCAAGGACTCATGATAAGACTACAAATAAGAATTTTCCAAGGCCTTGTGCCAAGATACTAGTTTGTCTTATGAGACCTACAGATGCATCGAGGAGCTATAGCGGGCTCCACCCATCACATATTAAGTCCAATGCATTCCCATATGAAAAGTTTTAAACATAACATAAACATTTGTATTAAAACGAGCATAAGAAATGTAAATAATTCATCCATAAACCATGAATGGTATAAAAATAACACATCCATAATCAAAAATATCACAAAACCTTCAATACAATATAGATTTTTTGTATCATAATAAATCAACTTCAAATAAGCGTAAAATCCATCAATGGATGTTGACATAGATGAAATCAAAACTCTTTTTAGAGAAATATATCTTTTTATTTTGAAATCATTTAAGATTCATATATTTATAAAATAAAAAAATTTCTTTGAAAATATTATTATAAGCTTGTAAGGGAAGCTTCAACAATTTTATAACGGCAAAAAAATAGCCGCACCTGCCGTATAAGTTAAAAAAACATTCTTACCTTAATTCTGTCAAAAAGGTAAAAAGGACTTTGTTTGGAAAACGACTGAAAGATTACTTTATAAACAACTTATAAAAGTCAACAAGGGTATAAATGACTTTAACCCATATTATATTAAATAGTAACATGTTTTGAAATAAATTTTTAAAGAACATGGATGTGGATGATACTAAAGTCCTAGTAGATTATTACATATAAACAACCTCGGATAATAAAGAGATTGCAAAATAAACCCTTAACTTATACATTTCCTTGGTTGGGGTAGGTTAACCTCATGTATAATGGTGAAATAATTGTTATTAAATTATACAAGAATCATATATATTAATATGATTTCATATATGATCTTTTAACATTGCTTTGTTAATAATATTTTAGAATTATCGTCATTTCGGGTGTTAACTTACTCATTTTATTTTATATATTTTCTTATGTAAGCCAGGTTTGTTATGGATAAGTTGTATATTACTCATATCCAGAATTATATGAAGTCCTTAAACATTATTATTAATATTCAAAGGAGAATTAGACTTGAATGGATACGATGGAGAATGAATCTAATCGCGTTCGTGGAGACAGTAGTCCGTATGTACGCACGAGCGACAATATCACTATTTTGATTTTAAAATAATATTTAATAGGATGGTATATCATATATAAAGAATCATTATAATGTTATATTTATTATTTACATGAATTACAAATCATTATTATGACCATCCAAATAATAATGTTTTGAATAACAATTACACCACGACGTGGAAACGGTAAGCCGTACGTACGCACGTATGGTGACATGTCATTTAAAGGATAGATAGAATACTTAAATATGGTTGTAACATGTTTATAATAACATAAATGTATATATAATATACTTTAGTTATTATTTTAGACTGGTAATAACAAATATAGAAGAAGTGGAATAAGAAAGGAACTTGAAAACGGGTGGTGAAATCATTGCCTCTTCTTCGGGTTCTTCCTTTTGATTTGATCAAAAGGGCTCCTTAGGTTGGATTTCTGACTAGAGGAAGGCCTCTAGGATTAATTGAGGGATTTTTAAAGAGTATTTGGGCAGAGGTTGGTAGAACCAAAATGCTTTGATGGTGGTAATTAATGAGAAGGGGGCATGCCCTTTTATAAGAGGGGTGAGGGGCACCTTTTGAAAATATAGAAATATTTTTTTATAATAAATTAATATTCGGTTTCTAATGAATCCAAAGTGTATTATTTAAAGTTTAATGTGGTTATGGGTCGAAAAAACTCAAACAATATAATTTATACAGGTTTGGGTCATTATATTAACCTTATCTTTTAGTTTTAACTCTTAGTTAATTAGTTTGACACTTACCATGTCACTTTGTATTTTTATATTATATAGTCAATAAACTTACTATATAACTTCAAGAGACCCCCAAGTGGTCCATTAATTATACACCTATCATTATATAAGTCTATTGGCCGAACCTTATATTTTTAGGAATTGAATATCAATCAGTAATATAATATTTGTTTTAAAAACTCTTTTATGTCAATTTTGACACTATTTAGAAAATTGATTTTTGTGAAAATCCTTACAGAATGATTACTTCCAAAAATGTTAATTAAATAATTCTTTTCATATTAACCTATAAAATTATTTTAATTCATAAAAAGTCTCATATTTTATTTATTTGGGAATTTATAATATCAATTATTTTCATTTTTCACTATTATGGTAATTACTGCATCATCATTGTGTCATAAATAAATCAAATTATTTAATGTCTAAAAATTATAAATAAAATACAATTATGTAGGAAGTATTTTAAGATTCCTAATTAATTTTTATAATCGGATTTATCTTATGTGTAACACTATATTAAAAATGTTTTAGTAAATAAACTTTGATTTTAACTCTTTTAACTCTTCTTTGAATTAAATAATAATAAATGTTCTAATCTAATCCATGTGGACCTAAATGATAATATTTTATTTCTAAGGTTGTTTTTGGTCGAGATAAACTTGTCCAATAGAATTAGGAAATATGTTAGGGTAATATTAATATCATTTTAACCCTTAATTACCCTATTTACTTTTAACCATGGTAAATAAAAGTAAAAAGTTACTATTCACAAAAAATTATTTTCATCACATTTAACCGCATTTTACTCCTTGATATTAACTGTGTCTTTGGGATTTTTGAAATTCCACTCACAGAAGTGGTAAAATTAAGTTTTATGAAAAATTCAGTTTTTTAACTACCACTTAGTGATTTCAGTATTCATCAAAAAATGAAATTTATCAGAAAAATACCAAAAATTCACCTTAGGCTAATTTCGATATTCCGAATCCAAAAATGAAGTCCATTTTGAAAAATAAAATTTATAAATTTCAAAAAGTGGGTATTACTATTCATAACGACTAGTTTGATTGGTTGTGGTGTGTTAGAACTCGATGTTGCGTACAACACATGCTATTGCATTATTCAAAGAGAAGCGTACCGTAGAAGCTTGGGGTATTACATCCATGGTAACCAAGACAACCTAGGAAGAATGTGTTTTCATGATGCACCAAACTAGGGTTCATACCATGAATTGATTGTATCCTATTGAATTAATAAAATCACCCAAACTTACAACTGAAACAAAATATTAAATACATTATTTTATAGGAATTAAAAAAATGTTATAATTACACTATTAAATTCCACTACTCTGGACCACTCGACAGTTCCCTGACCAGTGATTTACACATGACCATAGGGGAGAGGCGTCCAAATAAAAATTCTTGACTATGGTAGTAACAATGGAAGAATATACCCACAGATTAGAGTTACTAAAATAGTGGAAAAAATCCGGAATAAATCCCTCATAATGAATAAAATAGATTATTAAATATCAATAAAATAAAAAATTCTATGAAAAATTAACATGAAAAATAATGAAACCAAACATACACATGATCATGTTAGTGTGAAATGATTAATCACAGACTATGATGATCAGAATATAAATCCCCAAAGTAAATATAACATATAAGGACACCACCACCACCCCTATGCCAGGCCTCATCCATATTCTAACTCTGTACAAGTTATCCTGCTAAAAACAATTTAGGGCCTCTAACAAGATATAAACTTCAATTTTAAAGTATTCTCATGTAGCCAAAATACATAATCACATGAGTAATGTGTGAGAAAAAATTAGTAGAGAACCACTGATAGAGTCATATATATGAATATCTAATATAGTTTATGTCCACATGTGATAATGATTATTTGTTTAAACTACACTGTGTTAGTATAAATAATAATTGTCTTTGATCCTTGGGTTCTATTAGGAAAATAATTAAAAACAATACCTGCTTCATGCAATCCTAATGTGTCTGTGAAAATAATTTAACACCCCAAGGGTTACAAGTTCTACTTTAGAATCCCACAAACATGCCCCCACTAGTCATCGACACCTGGTCTTAAGGATTTTCCTTTGAATCCCATTTTTTAACTGAATCAAGATAAAACTGGGGGAGTATCCTATAAATCCCAATAAAATATGTCATGAACATATTGTGGAAATCCTATATATATTAAAAAACATCATCTCATGTATAATAACCAGATCTGAGGTTTGATATAAAATTTCTCATGATAGTTGCCAAATCCTAGGTATCAATAGGAATCATATGATATTAGAAACGATAGATGGGTATATAAAATCCTATGTATCCCATACATTATCACCATGCATCCTGATCAAACCCAAGAATTATTAGGAATCTCATAAATTGTAACTAAAAAGCATGTAAAATGTTATTGAACACAGGAAATCAATCCTAATATCATAATGAATGACTATCATATCCTTGGGAGGAAATTACTAACATCCCATTCTCATAAATATCATTAGATCTAAGAGAGGTAATACCAAATAACCTTAAATATTAAGAACTATTTTATCCTATAGAGGAAATCCTTGGAATCATTCCTTATATATCTAGGGTCCTATATCAACCAGATATAATTTCATGAAAATTATAATAATAATAGAAATCATATTGGTTTTCCACATTCCCGAACCATATTTTATAACTAGGCTCAGTTTATCAAGTGTATTAACCATCATCATTAAGATACCCTTGTGAGAATCAAATTATCAATTTCTATTCAAAGGTGAAAATAGTAATAATCATTATCGGTTACACTACATTGAACCTTTATGGTGTCTTCATATAGAATTAGAGAACCATACATGGTCTTTTAGGTCACAAAATCTTTGGATGCCTCTAATATGTCCCATTTTAACACTCCTAACTCATGATTCAACATCCTTACTTCATATGGTGTAACATCCTTCAGTGCCTTCAGAATTATTTCTTGTCCTCATTGAAATCATGCGATATTATTTGTTCGAATGACCACAGGAAGATTGAAGAAGACATATATCATGTCCCCAACAAAACTTTGTGGGTCCACTCATCCATCCAATCCACAAATTCCTCATTGGGGATTTCTACATGGAAATTAATTATCAAAATTAGAGGAACATGCCCCCCTGATCTTATATCAAATATCTCAATTTATATAACGAATCTAAAGGGTTTAATAGTTTTTACGAGGTTCATTCGTTCTCGTACCATCATATATCCCTACTCAAGGTGTCTATAGGAACCTATATGGGATCAATAGAATCCATGTGTTCATATAAAGTTCACCCCTTAGGGTCTGATTTTCAAAAGGAACATCATCATAATCAAGGCCTCAACCATCGAGGCCATGGAATCCAGCTAGTGGACTAGGGTCCATGGTATCCCTCATATCTTTTTCAATTCTAGTCATATACATTTAACATAAATAAGACATTTCCTTTAGTTAATAATAATAATCAGTCAATTTAATGGTCAATCATACATAGGTGGAGAGACAATAGACCACAAGTCATATATATAATATTAGTATCTTAATGAGGGTATGTTTGATGGATTACCTACCCCATTTAAGGAGTCATCCAACATATTTTTGAAGTTTTACCATTATTATAGAATCTCACCCAAGTTTGAGTGACCATTTTCCTTTCAAAATGTGGCTCTAAATCAATTTATAAAACATTAATTAATTATAAATAATTTACATAATTTATTTCATAATTAATTATATAATTTAACTATACTAATTTAAAAATAAATAATTCCATAAAAAATACCATTTTTGAACACAAAGTAATCATACTTCAATAGGGATAAAAATATTTATCATCAATGTTATTTTAAATACAATTTACGTTAAAGTGAGGGGTGTGGCCTACATAAGTGTAACCATTTTACCCTTATACATCCCCTTGCCAACAACTAGGTAAGGGAAATGCGAGTTACCATTATGCAGTCCATCTTATGAATAAGTGTTTCTCATGCTATAATAAATAATCTCTTTAATTATGTATATGTTACTAAATTTACCCTTACACAACATCGAATTTTTGTGGGGTTAACATGGGTTACTATTTTGTAAAGGCCTATGTAAGGGAATCTCTTTTTACTGTCACATGATGTTGGGTCACAATATATTGGTAATTCTTTTGGACATAAAATGTAGATTATGTGAATTATTATAGTTTATTTATTTCTATTTTCCCTTCTTATTCATCTCACATTCTTCATTGAACATACACCAAACCAACAATACCCCATTTCCTAACCTTTTTTACCGAGAAAAAAAAATATTATCTTCCAAATTTTAAATCATGTATAGAAATACCCACCATTAATATCATCATTTTATGTAACCATAATTTGTATGTTTAAAAATATATTTTTAACGAAATTTTTATCGAAAAGTTATTATAAAAGAAAATGATTTTCATTTTTTAAATGAAATGATATTTTCATTAATAATTTTTTTAAGTATCCTTTTAATTGTATTATATTAATAAAAAAATATTTATTCACACTACAAAGGGTATATTTTTAATTGGTACCATCATTATTCATTATATGAAATGTTTATGATCATTTAACGAATAAAAGTATTCACATTCACATCCCCATTTTAATTTGTAGTAATTAACATCAACATTAAATTTTTACATTCATGTGAACATTAAACATTATATTTCCCCAAAACATATAAATTTCTTAAATCATTTCTCATTTCTACATATGGTGTTATGCATTAAAAGTTATTTTTTTATTTATAAAAATATGTATAAATCAGTATTCATTACTGAAAATGGATATTTGATGATAAGGAACATTTTTTATTAATTTAATTTATTAGTTGATGTATTGGGAATGGTTTATACCTATAGTGAAGGGTGGGGCTTGGTATTATATATCCCCTCGATTCATCGGTAGGTATCATGATATAAACACGTTAATCTAGCATTAAACGATATTATATGTATACTTTGAACTGTATAATGAAAGGTATTTATGGTAGAGGTATCATGTTTTCAAATATAAAGACATCCAATAATTATTATTTTCATTCATTAAGAATTCAGTTAATATTATACATTAAAGTTTCATAAGGATTTTATCTATAGATGCTTTTATTTTTAGATCATTAACTAAATGGAATGTGTATTTCATTATCTAACTTTACATATTGATTATTGCATATCTTATCATGATATTAATGATATTTTAAGGGAATTTGTTTTCATATATTTACATTTTAATATTGATTCATGATAACTTCTATTGTACTGAACCCTTTCTGATCATTTTTGATCACCCTTATTTTGATTCTTTTCCCCAAGAATTCATGAAGTGTTCTATGATTGTTATTAAAGGATTCCATAGAGAGAATAATGTTATTATAAGTAAATATTATGTTGTAATTTTTAAATATGTCATATGGGAATTAGTTATATATCTGTTTTACCATGATTGCTAAATTATTTTGGTCCTTCAGTATGAAATTCTATATATCATATGCTAATGTAATAATGCAGGTTCCTCCTCCAAAATATAGGGGTTAGGGTACCTATAATAATTAATCATTATAGAATCATTCTAATATCATATAAATCATATAAGTTAATAAAATCCATGTTTATTATCATTCATGTTATGTGGAGATGAAAAACTAATAATATCGCTTCATAGAGGTGGTAGGTCGTATGTAAATATGAGTGGCATTATTGATTTCCAACTATTTGTAAAGTATGAATTAAATATGATATTATTATTCCCAAAGAATATTAATTTCTTAAATATTATATAAAAACATTAAACCCATTATAATAATAATCCATGAAATATGGTGATGAAAAATAATTATATATCTATGTTGGGGAGTTAATATATACATAAAACAAAGTGATTATTTAACTTCCCATTCAATTGAAAATATGGTAAGATAATGATGGTGCAAAAATAATAATAACATTTCATTATATTTAGGATATTTTATTTATTATTTATTAACTAAAACCATTAATTTTTTATAAGTAAATAGGAAATGAAATAAACTGATATGTTAATGTTATTGCTTATTCCTTGAAAGAAAACTTGTGGTTATCTTATTAAGGGTCATAAGGATGGTATTTTTTGGAAGACCAAAAACTATATAATTTGACAAAGGATGTTTAGAATAATTGTTTTAGGAAACATTCTCTTAAGAATCCATAATGTGGAATAAAGAAGGGAATTGAGGGGTACCCTTTTGTTTTTGAGGGGAGGGGAAGTCAATGGATTTCTTAAAAGATTAAAATATTATAAATTCATTATCTAGAAAAATTATTTTAAAAGGACATATATTTAAAGATAATGTTCGATAGGCATGAAATGAAATATAAATAAAATAAAATTTGGATTAGTTTATGATGTTTTTCAAACATTATCTTGTGGTGAAATTCCTTAGTTGAATTATTATAATATAAATCTTGGTAACATCTTTATCAATCTTAAATAGTTATACTTTTACATATAATATGACAAATAGATAAAAAATGGATAAGGGATTTCATTTTAAACCAAATATCATCATCCTTGTCCTCTTTCAATATTTTAATATTTTTAATAATTTAATAAAATTTTATTTTGATAAACTATCATTAATATTAATTTTGACACTGTTCTTTTAATTAAACTTAAAATTCATAAAGAAAAAATGGAATTCAAATATATTCTCTATACATGTCACTAATATGTAATATTTCACTAAAAAATAATTGAACACTATAAATCACTCAAAATATATTACTTTGAATATTTTTAAAATAATTTATTTTATTTTTATATTAATTGAAAAAATTAATTATAAGAATTTAACAAGCATTAAAATTAATTATCTAATCATAAAAAATTATATATATTTGAAACTAAGATAGTGACATTTTGTAACATTCTACACTAAAATAATTATATATGTCATTTCCATGGAAATGATTCCACTAAATAAACCAATTAATATACTAATGTTTAAATGGTTTAATTACCTTCATTCAAAAAGAAATATAATGAAAAATTATTAGCGTATCACATAGTCTTAACCATGACTTACCCGATTTACCATTTATTGATGTCATAAAAATTACCATAGTTAGAATTTATATTGACAGAAATAAAAAAACCTATTAAAAAAATTTGTACCATGTAATTCCAAATATGGAATACATTTTTTAAATTCTATTTCAATAAGTTCTAAAAATCATTCTCTGAAATAATCACGTAAAACACGACAATGACAAATTTTTTAGAAAATTAATATTTTTAGCATTAAATATTCTTTATTCTTATCCTCTGTCTAGAAAATATTAGATAAATGTTAATTTTTTTGATTGAATTTATAATACTTAATTTTTTTTAATATTATTAAACAAATTGGAAAATTTTAGGTTATAATGGTAAAACACATTATATGTATTACAAAAACCTTTTTATCATAAATTTTTTTATGTATAAAATACATTTATAAAAATTCTTACAATAAAATTAAACCAAAAAACCTAATTGTATTATCTATAATATGATACAACTAATTTTACTTTTAAGTAATTTTATAAAAATGAAACATTGTGAATTCTTGAAACAAAAATATTATTTTCATTGAAAATTACACTTTTCAATATTTAGTGGGAAATTGATAATTTCCAAAAAAATCCCAAAAGATTTATACTAAACTAATTTTGATATGTTTATTTCAAAAATTATGTACTTTTTATTCAAAAAATTGGAAAAAATTTCAAGAAATTAAAAATAATAGTTTCTATGAAAACGAAATAATTTTTTATTGAAGAAAACTTATTTTTTAAGCATAAAACAACTTTACCAAAAAAGGAGAGGCTATTTTCTATGAATTAATCAATATTTTTTTATTAGGTAGAATATATATATATATATAAATATTTTATAATATAGTTGATCCTATTAATACCCACCAATTTAACAGCTAGGTTATGATGTCGATATTTAAATGACAATATTCTCACATTTATTTATTCTTAGTGTTACATGTCATGTGTGCTATCAAAAATAGTTTTATTTTAAAAACCGCGGGGGATTGCATTATCACCCATAAATAAATATTTCCCTCACAATTTTCCTCTGACATCAAAGGTTTAATATTTAAAAATTAATTTATCAAAACACTAATTGTGAAGTTGAATATTTAAACATACCTAAAAAATTAAAAGTGGGAAACGTTGAGGTTAAGATAAATAATTTAAAATTGTGTTCCAAGATTACAAGAAAATTGGTGGGAATTTACAATATGGGAATGAAGGGGAAAACTAACTCCAAAGGAGTAATAGATAGTAATAAAGATTATTTTCAAGACAAATCTAACAACTGTAAAACCATTAACATGGGGTAAGTGAATGGAAATTATAATTATTAGAAATAATGGTAAATATATAAAAATTTTATTTTATGAACCATTTTCTAAAGTTAAGGAATTATTTTAATAACGAGATAGACAACTCAATAAAATATATTTATCTGATTTATATCCATACCATAATGAACAATTTAATAATTTAGTTTTTCTTCGAAAAAATTTCAAATCATATCTAACCCCAAAAATAGAATATTCATGATGAAATTTGCTTTCCAAAAGAACAAAATTTAACTTATAATAGATAAAACATAAAAGAAACATCATTCATTTTATATTTAAAATTTTACTAAAATCAATATAGGTCCTCGGTGATAAACACTTCTTAATATTGATTTTTATGTCGAGTATCCATTTTCATACATTTAAGGATATTTTTAATTTTAGTGTTTTAGAAAACAAGGCCATAACTCATACATAACAAAACAATAAAATACAAATTTTCCACATACCATTAAAATTTAGTTTTCCCATAATATAAATATTTTAAATTAATTCATGTTTTATTTTATGTAAAATCTCTATGAGTTTAAAACTGAATTAATAATTTCCATTACACATCCTTAAATAATAATAAAATTGATTAAAAACATGGGATGATATCAAAAGCTTTGTAAGGGATTCCAAAAGAAGCAAAATCGTTAGTCCATTTGGAAAATAAAATCTTATAAAACGTTTTTATTTATCATCCAAGTCCATTGAGAATATGAAATAAAAAATCATATGAAAAAACAATGAACTATTTTATTAAATATAATCATTACAACTCAAAATAACAAATAAAAATTCTTTTATGTGTCTTAGAGATTCATATTCATAAAACCATTTCAAAACCAATCTAATTGGAATGATCATACAAAAATCATCAATCATTATCATTACCTAGTTCATTGAGAGATATAATTGAGGACAACCTTTTTATATTATATATTAGGCTCACTATTGAGCTATAATGGGACTCAACCATTCTTATAAGCTATATCAGGATCACCAGTTTTTCATGAGCTATAATGGGGTTAAACACTCCCTATCAACTATATTAGGATCACATGTGAGCTATAATATGACTCAACCCTTTATATAATCTATATTGGGCTCACACATTTCATATAATTGTCAGGTTCTATATCCTTAATAAAAAACATTCATCATAAAATCATCTGAAAAAAACTTTTTAATCTTATATAGAAACATTTCTAGAGGATAAAATATCATTAAAAACCCAGTTTCAATACCGAGACACCATTTTCGTTGAAAACCGATATGAAATACCAAAATCCCCCAAAATTTGAAATAGAGTTTTTTTTAATTTTATAAAACATGTATGAATTCAATGGAATCTTTAAATAAAATAACATTTATGGAATCCAAGAAGTCATTGTCGCAATGTTTGCTAAGAATAAAAAATCTATTTTTCTATTTATCAAAAAATTAAATGGAAGACACATAAAAATATTCCTTTTGAAAAATATTAAGATAATTAAAATATATATTATATATCATCTATTTAGAAAAAATCTTTTAGAGAGAATATTCTTGGAAAAGGAATAGAGTTTGAGGTAAAATATTAAAAGAGGAGTTTAAAAAAAAGGAAACATCCCTCTTCACAAGGGATTATCCTAAATCATAAAACTCATTAACGAATAACAATAATTTTTTTAATATAATGATAATATATAAATTCATCATATAACAAGTTAAAATAGTATTATATATACCTTATAAAATAATAATGGTTCAAAAAATCAAGATATTCCATAATGAAAGAAGATTAAGTCGATGTCCTTTACCTGGAATTTAATTCGTCACATGTGTATTTATATTCCTTAATAATAAAATCATATTGATTATTTAATTTCTTAATAACATTTCTAAAGTTTATTATTAATTTTATTTCACTTATTAATATGTTATATATAATTAATTAATCAATTAAATTTATGTTATAAGTTTAAAACATATTCGATTTATGTATTCAAATGACTTTGGTATGTTGACTATGTTCAAAGAATCCATTATTTAAACATTTAAAGAATAATAATCATGAAATAATCACAGTATTTATACATTAATTTTAATTTTAAATCATATCATGGAATATGGTTAGGAAAAATGATCATATGTTACAATCATGGAGACTATAGGCCATACACATGCTTGAGTAATGTTCCAATATTTCAATGACCATTATAGAGTGAACTAAGTAATATTTATCATTACAGAAAGATCATTGAACAATTATTACCATATTATTTAATTATATGTATCATTATTTTTGTGTGGTGATGAAAAATGTAAAATCACATCGCTTTAATTAGGTAGTATTCCACCCATCTACGAAGGACATTATCACCTTTTCTATTTGGGAAAATTTATAATAAAATTAAATGTTATGTGTCTAAAAAGATAATTTTGTCAAGAATATAATAAATATCTTATGAATTTAAAATATATTCATTATATTTTCCCTTATTATATTCCTTGTAAAAAGTTAGTGAAAAACACTTCACATCAATTTGTGAGGTGGTCGTCTAATTTCCAACCATGAGAAGAGGTAACGAAAAAACGATCGACAACGTTTCACGAGGTGTAACCCCCATTGCGCATGAATGATGATTTTGTAGCCCATTTGACTGATGTGTGTGTGAGTGTAGGTATTATATGTAACATAAAAACATGTTAATATATTTTTGAAACTTATTTAATTTAATACTAATGTTTTAATTTTAAATTTTGTGGTGGAGAAGGAAAAAAACAAAAAATTTGCGTTGATGAACATTACCACTTATTCAGGTAACTCTTTTTTGGAATGCATCAAAGGACTTATTTAGTTTGATTGATGAAATATTTGAGGCATATAGTAATTATTTATGGAACTTGGGAAGTTATTTTGTATGGTTTGGGACTAGATATAAAGTTTTGAAGGTGTAAAAAGAGGGGGAGACGGGGTTCCCTTATATATGTTGGGGAGAGGATTCACTTTTCTTTTTTTAAAAGAAGTCAGATAAACCCATATTTTTGCCAAACTAGAGGCTTCAAAAATCCACCAAATTATATATTATAGGTTTGATGTTATAAATATGGCTATACAGTCGGTTTTGGACAAGTTTATATGTCATTTTTCCCTTAATGTTAACATTTAGTCCCTTTTTAAACTCTTTTTTTCTCTTAATCGCTAAAATTAATTTTACCTGTTTTCAGTAATCATTTTGGTGAAAATTTAAGTTAAAAATATTAGTCAATAAAAATTATTACAAATCAAAATATAATAACCATTTTTACAAATTAATATTATATAAGTATACCATGTTAATTTTACATTAATTTGATAGAAAAAAAATGAGAAATTAGTTTTCATAAGAGAAAATGTTCAATCTTTTAATAAGTTTTTATATCAAAAATCCAATATAAAATAAGTTTTGATTACCTAAATTTGATTAATTGATGTAAAATTGATATAATTTAATTTTTAAATTAATTTAAAATAAAATTTAACATTATAAGTTATTTATATGGAAATTTAGGTTGCAGTTAAAATTCAGCATTATTTCACTATTTATCAAAAAATAAAACTTCCTGGAAAATTCCAAAAAATCACCCTATAATAATTAAAATATTATAGTTTAAAAAATGAACATTATTTTTTCGATTTTTTTTATAAAATATTCCAAATCTAGTTTTCAAACAAGCCCACCATTAAAAGGCATCAAAATTGCCTTTTAAAAAAATACTGCTTTTCATGCCAAAAATTAGATTTGTTCTTTTTTTATGTCTATCTAACTTATTTTATTATTGTAAATACATTTTTTTGAATATATAATATATAAGTATAATTAATGCATCTAACTAATATTTATTAATATAATTTATCAATATAAAATTCCTTTACGGGAATAAAAATATTTTTCTTTGTAAAACAATTTTCTTTATATTCAATTGGTTATTATTTTCATTTATAATTAATTGGTAACCAACAAATTAATTATATATAAATTTTTAAACAAAATATTCACAATTTAGTTAATCCAATTTAATCCTACCCTGCAAAGGGAATATTGAAAACAATTATTTTGAATAATAATTTTTATGGTATATTGTAGTCCTATAAGACGCAGCCTTTAGTATATCACATGTAATAAAAGAAACTAGATGTTACAAGAAAAATTACATAAACATAGTGTTGTATATAATTTATTCCAAACTATAAATTGTGTGTAACTCAATCTATCAAATAAATTAAATTAATTTCAAATAAAATATTTCAAAAAATCCCTATATTTTACATCCTACCCTAATAAAAATGAATTTCTCACTCAAAATTATTATTTGATATCAGAAGTTTATAATTTTGAGAATCCCTTCATATAAACCCACATTGTAAAAATGGTTAATAATTTATAATTTTGATTGTGAAGAAAGGGATGTATGAAGGTCATCAAGATAACACATTCCAGGTTTTTCATATAGTGGAACATAGGTGGAAAATGATGATTTTGACATGATGGAAAAGAATAAATATTTTTAGATATTTATTAAGGCTATTGGTCACAAAAAAGTTATTACTCAATGAAACATTAAGGGACTCCAAAACTATAAATCTGTAATGATATACAAGTCCAATAGATCTTTAAAAATGATGGTAATAGGATAACCATTTTGTTTCAAGATCTATTTCCTAGAGTTGAGGAATTTTTTTACTGTCTAAGAATATATGGAAGTATACATAGTTGATATATTGCTATTTCATAAAAATATTTTTGTCCTCATAAAATTAAAAAAATATGATTAAAAACATTAAAAATAATGCAAATAATAATAGATTAAATAAACCCTAATGGTTATCAATACCTTAAAACACATGTCTAAAAGTAAACTCACAATTCTAAATAAACAAAATCCATACATAAACATAACCCGAAAAAACAGATCACAAAAATTCCTTAATCATGTTATAATATCGTCACATAAAATATCAGAAGGTGTGTCTAAAATCATGAAGTTATGGTTAAAATTTATAAAATAAGAAACTCTATAGAGATATTAACACTTCACCAGATGGCCCAACATCAACTATCATGGTAGAAAATGATTTTCCACCCCCTTTTTTATCATGATGATTTCCAACCTGAGTATGAATGTTAAAACACATGTTAGCATAATTTCCCAACTCATTACACCTTAAACATATCACTATTTACTGTATATATTCTATATAATAATTGGATCGGTTAGAACACTTTTATTTGAAATCATGATCTTTGTGACCAAAATAAGTACGTCAATAACATTTTCCAAATCCTAAAATGCATACCCCAAAATTTATTTTACCATACACGGAATATATTTTGGGATTACCTCCATAATTATTAGCGGGATGCTTTTTGTTTCCTCCCACCTTGACAATTTCTTACTATTGTCATCATGTGGCACATAAGTGTTAGCCAAATCCATCTCATCTTTATTATCACAATGAAGAAATTTATTATGTATTTTAAATTAGCATTCATTCAATTCTCTTCGAAATATTGGTTTTAATCCTGAGTTAAATCTATTAATTTTACTATTAATATCTTGAATAATGTCTGGAACATACTTATAAAATTATGTGATGTCTTATTTATATTCCAACAGAGAGTCATCATGTTTTTCTTTAATTTATGGAATTTTATCTTTATACTAATCCAAAAAAACATTGGGAAAGTTTTTCAAAGAAAACATTTTTAAATGTTCCACATTCCATAATATCCCAAAACATCATTCTCTATTTTATTATTAACCATAGATCACCATCAATCATCGTCACATTCATAATGATAGGTGTAAAGAGTTACATTTTGACATTTAAAATATCCCATAACTTCAAATGTGTGTGGGTGGTGAAATTTAAAAGGATTCACTTGAAAATGAGGATTCAATATCCAATGAAGTCCCTGGTTATTTTAATCAAACATACTGCATCCCTAATTTCATGAAAAAAATAAATCAAGTTCAGGTTAAAGAAATCATTTTTGGGTTCTCCCAAGAAAATAGGTTAATTTGACGAAGATTTCAATAATTATTAAAAAGCTCCCTATGAATGAAATTTTAAAGATAATAAATGTGATATGTGGTATGAGAATCAAGAATCATAGTTATTTTTATGAAATTTACAAAGTATTGAAGTTGAAAAAATGTCATTTTAAACATTTTTTTGTGGTGTATTTCAAGGTATTTATTTGTTCACTTATTGACCTGGTTTTTAAAAATGATGAATGTAATAATTTAAGAACATAAGTTTCTAAAACACAAAAAATTGAAAATAAAAAAAATAAAAAAATGAACCTAAAAATATTGAAAAACTAAAAAGAAAAAAAAATTGAAAAGAAAGTACAAAAAATACTAATCAACCATGAATATTAATCTACTGCACTTATTTTGTAAAATTTTCTCATTTCATGATAAATTAAAATATTAAAATGAAATTCTCAAAATTCAAGACACAAAAAAACGAGATGGAAATACATAACCATACTTCAACTATATTCAGCTTCATGAAGACGGATCACTTACCCATGAGGTTCCTAAACATTTTATCTAAATAAGTTTGACCTATTCCCATAAAATATGATCTAATTTGTTTTTTTGGTTTGTTTTTCTGTATTACACTAAAAGGAAAAACATGAGTAAAAATGAAAGTTCCGTACCATTTGGAATGAAATTTACCAAGGAATAACTTCAATCTAAAATTAAATAACAACACATTATCTGCTTAATTAATTCTTATTTTGAATAATATCATTATGAAATTATTTGGTTCATTCCATATACATCCTTGAGCTTTCATATAGATTATTTCTGATTTCCTCTAGCTCATTTAATCAAACGTTTCCTTCTGTTTAAGCAAAAAACATATACGTGGTACATATTTTAACAACCCCAATATATTTATGTTCTAACCCAACTGGAATGTGAATATAACTTCCATAGACTAATATAAATGGTAAAATGATTATTTGTGTTTTTAATGTAGTCATATAGGCCCATAGTATATCATCTAGTCTCAAACTCCAATCTATTCTTTTTTGGGTTCATAGTTTCTTCATGAATTTCATTGATTTCTCTGTTTGTCTTCCATATATTATATTTTTTGTGAGGGTTATATTCCATATATATCACATTATAATATCCATATTTCTTGAAATTGATTCCAATGTTGTATTTCAGAAGTGGGTACCTTGATCAATAATCTAAATATTTCGAAGTCTAAATATAGAAAATAGATTTCCTTTCACAAACATGGATCTGGTTTTGGAATCATCAACTCTCATGAGAATATCATCTACCAACTTACACACATAATAAAACCCATGAAATATATAAATATATAAAAAGTAATAAGTAAAATTTATTAGTAAACCCATACCCCATACAATAATTAAATCAAAAAACAATAGTTGTTTTTGTGGCATCTCATTCCTCTGGGAAATGTAACATTGACATTGTCAATTTTTACAGGTTTCTGATTATTCAAAAGCATCTCCAAAAATGGTGGGTTAATACAAACAAGAATAAAGCAAATTTATTATTGTTTATCATGACCCGAAGTGGCATCTATACCTCAAAGTTAAAAAATATAGGAATGATTTATATTCAGAATTTGGAATGCATCTCTCAATCATTTGATCAAAATCAACATTCCATAGGTAAGGATCTTCCATAATGTAATTCTTTGAATAACTCACAAGTTCAGAATTTTTTCTTGGAAACCTAGTGGGTAAATTCATCAATAACCTAATAATTCACTTGATAAAAAAACTATGGTCTTTCACTCTTACTAGATTACAACTCTTCATCTGTAAATGATAATTTAATTGGTGGATAGATCTAAAGTTTTATATTGTAAGTAGATTGTATCCTGCTCAAATTGGTATAAATAAGGTTCTCACTTCCTTTATCATAATTTATTTCAACATCAAACTCCTATAATAGAATAATATATTTCAAAAGTCTTGATTTTTTATTTTGTTTCTTCATCATAGAATCAGATTCCACAGTGGTCTATGAATAAAATCACCCTGGAGATTAGTTGATAACAACTATTTTTTTCCTAATAAAATACAACAACCATAAGTTCCATCTAATTTTTCTTAGTCTAATTTTACATGATATAATGTTCAAGCTTCATAATAAAAAACAAGATATTGAATTTCTATACTTTTACTAAAAAATACCATGTTATAAAGTCAGATGCATTAGTTATGACTTCTAAGAGAAGTCCCATTTAGGTGGTTGAATTATGGGAGGGGTTGGATGTTTTTTCCATCTATCTAACAACCCATGTAAAATAGTAATCAAATAAAAATAGGATGTCTTTTTGGAAAAAAATAGACTATGGATGTGAACCTTTACTAAAATCAGTTATGAATATCCTATAGGAAGTAGCATTAAAATGAAAGGAGCTCACATCTCTCATTTTTATCATATGTTAATGAACCAATGACCCCAAAATTAGACTGATCCACCAAAATTCCATCTATAGACACACCATGACCAAGACAAATCCCTTTATGAACTAAGAAAATTACTTTTTTCATAATTGACGAAGAGATTCTTATCAGTTCTAGTTTTTAAAACATGAGGAAAAATTTTCAAAAAAAAATCAAATAATGATCCATAAATAGTTACTTTATCTATTATGAAATCCTTGAAAATTAATATAAATTCAGTTAAAATTATCATCCTACACATCTTACAAGTTCCAAGAGAATTACAAAAAATCGAAGGTCTTCCTCCAATAAAAAATGTTTCCAAAGTGGTATGAAAATGTGGGTTTCTCTTGATCTTTCGGTGCAATGCGAATTATGGAATAACTAAAGAATACATCAAAAAAATAATATTAGGTTTTCCCAAATAGTCTATCAAGGGTTTGATTAGGAAGTTACAATGGTAAGTGGTATTTCATTTTAAAAAATTGAAATTCCTATCATCAATGCACATTCTAAATTTATTTGGAAGCCTAATAAGAACAAGATCACAAAATTTATTCCCTAAGACTATAAATCCACCTTTTTGGGAAAAACATAGAAATGACTCCCCCATTAACTATCAATGATTTTAAAAATAGTTCTTTCCACCAACATAGTGGTAACTTTATTCCTAACAACCTCAAAAACCATTAGGTTAAATCTACTTTAAAAGTTTCTCATAAGTTTTTCATTTTCCTACAAAAAAATCTTTGAAAGCATACTGAGGGGTTGGTTATAGTTAAATATTATAGAGTCTATCCTATAGATTTGTTATAGGGTTTGAGGACTCCTAAATGTTCCTTATCTTTTTCGGTCGATTGATCTTTTGAAATAATGATAGGTAATTGTCCATTATCACATAATAATGCATATTCGGGGCTCTCCAGAAGTGGTTTCAACACTTAATGAGATGATTTATATTCATTTATGAATTAACATAGCTAATAGTTGCGATTTATTAGTTATTTTAAATATTTTAATGGAAATTTATTATTTTATAACTTTCCATGTTCTTATGATCTATTCCACATACAAAATTAGCATCTTCTCTAGGGTGAATACTATCCAATTCAAGGGATTCTAGGAAGTCACATTAATCCATTAGGATATAAATAAACCCTTTTAAATATATTGCAATATTTCAGGACATAATACAATCAGTACTTTTACTCTCTTCTTGATCGGATTTAGAAAAAAAATAAATTTCCATTTTTTTAAACAGCAGTTGGTTCTTCATGACAAATAAATTTTAAAAATATCCCAGTGAAAAAACAATCAATAATAACTAATTGAGGGGATCAATGATCTTTAACTGGATTTTTCATGGAATAAAAAACATATAAGTGAACAGTATCTCTTCTAAATTCAATTTAAAGTGTTATTTTGTAAATAATGATGATTAATATTGATGTTTTAAAAAATAATCTCAAATAATGAGAGAATAATGGGTAAAAAACTGATCATATTCCATATCCAAAACAATTAAATACATAATAAAAATCATGTATCTCACTAGAATGAGGAAAAATAGTATAAATCCAGAAGGTTTGTTTGTACATCAGATGCTACATTGAATGATAACTCCAGAGGGTTTCAGTTCTCTAGCCAAATAAGATGAGTAAACAAAAAGAGGAATGACATTGATTGAAGAACCTAAATCCAAAATGATATCCTTGTATTCTCATTTCCCTTTGGTTTAGGGAATGGTAAAGGTTAATAGGTCTTTACATTTTATAGGAAGTGGATTATTAATAATAGATAATGAATTCCTCTATAATTTGACCTTCTCACCACATTTAAATTTCATTGTGTGGGTAAAAAAATCTTTTAGAAACATTACATACAAAGGTATTTATTTTATAGTATTGAGAAATGGTATGATGACTTGAAATTTTATAAAAGATTCTAGAACCTCTTTATCCAACTATTTTTATCACATTACATCTCACATGGTTCACCCCTTAGATAAGGTAGTGGCCGTTTTATGGTTTGTAGGATATTCTAAGAAAAAAGGTTAAAAACATAAAGACTATAAATCCTCCTAAAATACTTCTTTTTTCTTTAAAAAAAATTCACTTGAATTTGTGTTTTCATTCAAAAGAAAATTATAATTTCAAGTATATATATAAGTGGTTGTATTAAAATTAATAGTGTTAAAAATTGATTGAGTTTCTTTGTCTGAGGGTTATTCAATCTTGTACCACACCTAATTTCAATTGGACTCACATTTTATTTTATTTCATCAATTAGATCCTCTAGGGGTTGTTAATTTAATCCTCTACTAATTTTATTACTCATGTTAGTAAGATCAAAGAAAAATTGAACCATTTGAGTAATCAAGGTCTTCAGCTTGTTCTGTTGTTGATATTTTGTTTGTCTCAATGATTCATATTGTTTGCTCATTTTTTATTCAATGTTAATTTATTAATTTTTATTAGGATGATGTTGATGAATGTTTGTCAAAAAAAGAGTACTGTCTTTCTCATTGATATATCTTTCTTTAGAATTACTTTATTAGACATGGAAGAATATTCTTGGTTGTTTTTTCTATCAATATATTTCATTAAATTGGTTTTTATATCCATGAATGAAATTTGGGTTTGTTTGAAAAGGAATTTACTAGTTTTATTGAAAGGGATCTAAATGGAAAATAATATATCAATTCTTAAGGTGATATTTCATTTGTGGACATTGTTCACTAAAAGTTTTATTGGAAGAAGAAAAATTCCGCGATAAAATGTTATTTGAAATGTTTCCTCAGGTTTGGGTGGGTTTGGTTTGTGATGGACAACATCATTGACCTCAACATAGTGGTATGATCAAATAGTTAACTCAAAATATTTTTGTTTTCAGAAATATAGGTGGAGCATTATTGGAAATATTTCACATGATGAAGGGAACTTTTTCCTTTTTTGAGAATTTGTTTCCTCATTTGAAATTAATATCCAAGTAGTAACTCATGTTTTGTCAAGTAAATCTTCTACAATAGTATCATAAATCATGATGAAATTAGTAAGATAAGATCCTTAATCAAAACATTAAATCAAGAGTTTTTCACTGATTTTATGGTGTAGGAAACTAAAACATATCCTTTTAAAACACTCACAGTACTCATAAAATGTTTCACCTTGATATGATTAATACCAGAATTGTTTTTGGATGGAAATAGTTATTGAATCAGGAAAAAATCATCAAGGAAAATATTCTTTTATTTTTTCGAATCTCAAATCAATGTTTATTGTGAATAAAATACCATTACTTGTAAACTCCATATAATGAAAAATAAATGACCTCAATTTCAATTCACTTCCATTATCACATTAAGGATTCATATTAATGCAAATAAAAATAAATTACTGGAGGTGTTTATAGGGATATTCACTTATAACGGAATATAATATTTGATTTAGATGAATGAAGAAATATTTAATTTCAAACCCATATAGTGCATTGGGATATTCCACATTTTTTTTATTTTCATAATTAGATGAAGACAATTAACTCATGGTTATTTTGTCATACTTATAAATTTATGGTTATAATAAATTCCTTATAAGTTTGGTAGTGGAATATTTTTAACTAGGTATAGAGGTATTTCTAATAGTTCTAACCTAAGAGTGATATATTCTATGAGTTTCAGAAAACAGTGTAATAATTTTGTGTAATAATTTCAGCTCTTGATTTTTTATTACAGAATCAACTCGAGAAACCTCTCTGAAAATTGATAAAGTTTATGTGGTGTTTTTATCATGAAAAACAAAATAAATAATTTTATCCCATAGATAAATGAAATATAGATGTCCTTGGATAGTCTCTTGTAGAGGCTATAATTTGAGATACAAAAATATCACTTTTGTTTTTTTTGTTTTTGCAAGATGAAATTTTTTTGGATATGTTTAAGAGTTATAAATCGTAATATAAATTGAAAATAAAATTCAATAATATTTTAGAAAAAATTAAATTTTATTAGGAATCAAAAGGTTGTAAAATTAGAATTGAAATAGTAGTTGTGGATAAGCATAGTCTCTCTGAACACTCACCACATCAATGTTTTATATGATTTTCCTATTAAATTACTCAATGAACACCAATTTAAATCAAGAAAAAAATATATTTTACAGGGAAACCTTATCCGGAATTGAAAATTATTGTTTCCACTCCTATAAATGGTGTTTAATTACATGACAACCTCCAGGAAATAAAAGTAAATCAAAATCACTATGCCTAACAACAGGAGCTCCCTGAAGGAATTTTAATAGTAAAATCAATTATTTAGCATCATCGATTGAATAACCAACAAAAAAAGTAGTTAAATATTTATTCAATAAATAAAATGACCAATTTAATTAAAAAATATAAGTTTAATAGAGGTTCAAAAGATATTACATATGAATATCAAAACAATTTATAGAGTGCATTCTCATTTCTGCCATCCACAACAACTTGGTATTAAACCTCATAAACATCAGAATCCCTTATCGTCTCCATTATTGTAGGAATTAATATAATCATAATCATATTTTATATCCACCATTCCCCATTTTCTCTCAATCCAAAACCCCTTGAAAATATATGGATATGGAAATATATATAAGTGGAGCGTTGGAAATCTACTATCTTGTTTCGGTCTGTCCAAAGTATGCCCAATTTTCTCCTCTGTTCGGGCTGAATCTCTACCTATTTTATTCTAGATTTTTTTTATAATATATAGTGTCTATATAACGTCGAAATTTCATGTTATTTGGAATAGTGGTGAAAATTTTATAGATTAATTTCTAAGGATGTGTTTTTATATCCTAAGACAACTTTATCATTCTCTAATAAAATTCATTCATTGATGTAATTAATAAGAGGAATTTTCCTTGAAACACAACATGAATCATATAATATGTGTAATACTTCCTATATATCTAGAATCTCTTCATATGGATGCATTTATAGGATGTTATATCTCATTTAAGAATGGATTTTAAATTCTATTGTCCAAAATAATTTCTTTATCGACTTTTTTTTGGGCCTCAATAAGTTTGAATATGAAATAATACAATTTTTTCAATTTATATATGAATAATATATAAATCCTAGAAAAAAAATAATTATTTCATAATTTTTATTAATATATGAGAATTAATTCTCAACCTGATTAAGTGATTTAAAATAGATAAGTTTCCATAAATAAGAAGTTTCTATTTTTAAGCTCATGAAATAGTTTAAATCCAAAAACAATGAATTTAGTATAATATTGGTTAATGGTAAGGGATAAAATCATTGAAATACACATGATAATAAATGAAAATATTTTCTATACCAATTTCCTCAAACTTAGAACCTAGACTCCTATAGAAGTAAACATTAAAATAAAATCAAGGATAATTCAAAACGCATACCCATAGGGTTCCCCAAATTATCAGCAAGAAAAAAAGTGATAATTTCACATAAATAATAATCATTTAAAGTTTTCTATTTCGTAATTCAATCAATTTCCACTTATTTTATCCTTCCATGTAAAAAAGCATACCTCACATTAAGTTTTCTCAACAATCAAATATGGATTTTCAACAAGGCTTTTCTAATCAGAAATCCTAAAAGAATAACCACAAGCTTGAAAAATTTATAATCTTCATCCAATGTGAGCTATGTACATGATATTATCATGATGAATTTTATGGATAGTTTTTTGGTTTTAGATCGGTAGGATTTGAATTAAAAATAATTTGAGGTCGAATTAGGAGGGTTTGGCTTTTTTTGAATGAAAAATGCATGATTAGAATTTTCAATGAATAATGGTAGCCTCTTTACTCAACTTAGATTAGAAGATACCTAATCATGATAAACTATTTTTTATACCATTTTATCAACATTTCTAAATATATAATGAAATTTCTCATCTCTTTGTTCTATGAAAGATTCAAATAGGCTCACCATTTTTTCTTTTTGAGCTCTAGAAATGCAAAAAATATTTTTTTCGTAAATATATATATGGTAAATACATTTTCAAATTATTTTATAAAAATTCTCTTTTGAATTTTATTTTCATCTCAATATAGCACTAAATTATATATCACACTACATCTCATATCCCCCTACAATTAAGTTAACCTCAGTCAAGCATTTCTACTTGCAGAGATGGCTGGAAAGGGAAACTATTCTTTTATTATGGCGAAAAAAAATTTGTACATGAAAACAAATGGATGAAAAAGATTAAATGTGCAGGGATGGAAAAAATTAAAATTATTCACCTGAAAATGGGGATTAAAAATCCAATGAAATTCATCAATCATTTAAATAACAGGTTCCTCAACCCTCATGTTTTGACTGAAAGATATGAAGTTGTTATTAAATAATGTCTAGATTGGTTCTCCTGGGAAAATAGGTGAATGTGAAGAATATTTCAATAAGGGTTCATAATCTCAAAGAATGTAGCTTCAAAGATAAATATATTGATATGTGGCATGAGATTTAAAAATCATAATTCTCTTCATTAAAATTTAAATATTTTGAACATAAAAAATGTCATTTTCCACATTAATTTAAGGTTGGATTAAATGAATCAATTGGTTCACTCATTAACCTGGTATTTAAAAATTATTAAGGTAATAATTTATTCTCAGAATTTTCAAAAACAAATAACAAAAAAACAACGTGAAATTGGAATGAAAAATATATTTTTTTTAAATAAAATCAAACAAAATTTTAATCTACATTGAATTTTCATCTCTCCACACTTATTTTGTGTAGTTTACTAATTGTGAAAAATAGTTATAAATTAAAATAAATTATATCAATTTATGACATAAAAAGACTAGTGAGAAGGTAGTAAACAACCTCTCCTCAACTATATTCAAGTTTATGAATGAAAATTCTCCTCCCCCAGAGGCTCATGAAAATTATTTCTAAACAGCTTCAATGTAGTCCAATTTAATGTGAATAATTTCACTTTATATGGTTCTTTTATTTGGACTAAACCAAAATGAAAAACATGAATAAAAATGTAAGGGAAAAACCGTTAGGAATAAAATTTACCTTGAAATAGCTTCAATCCGGAATCAAACAACAACATCTTATCTCCTTACATAATGTTTTTTAGAATCATCCCATAATTAAATTATTTGGTTCTTTCCATATACAACCTAGAGATTTCATATTAATTATTTTTGTTCTCATCTAGCTCCTGGAAATAAAATTTCATTCTTTTCCAGCATAAATAAGATTTGTGCTATATATTTTAACCTCCGAAAAATATTTGTGTTCTAACTTAACCGGTTGGTGAAAATCCATTCCATTAAATGATCTAAATGGTTACATGATCATTGTGGTTAAGAATGCAATCCTATAGGCCTATAGTGCATCATCTTATCTCAAAATACAATCATTTCAATTTGGGTTCATTGTTTCTTCTATAATTTCTGTGATATCACTATTTTACATCTCATCTATTCCATTTTTAGGGTAATAAGGCATAGATACCCTATGACGAACTTCATATTTCATCAAAATAGATTCTAATTTCATATTTAAATTTTTTTTACCATGATCCGTAATAATATACTATAGAAATATATATCTATAGAATATATTTTCTTTGAGAATCCTAGATACATTTTTGGCATCATCATCTCTCATGGGAATAAATACTAAACACATAGACACATAATCATTAGTATGGAATATATTTAGATATCCCAAATAATTGGGAAAATTTTCTGTGAAATCCATACCCACACATTAAATTAATCATAAAACAAAATAGGTTTTTGTGGCATCTCATTATTTTAGCCAATGCTTCCATGAATATTATAAATTTTTATATGTTCTTGAAAATTCAAAAGAAAATCTAATAATGGTGGGGAAATAAAAAATAGAAAAATGTAATTTTTAGGTTGTCAACTATGGACCAATGTTTCATCCACAACACAAATTGTGACAAAAATATAGGATAGATTGAAATAAAAAATCTGGATGGATAATTATATTCATTTGATCATTAAAAACATGCCACTAGTAAGGTTCATAATAAATAAATTATTTGAATCAATCACATGATTAGATGTTTTTTTCATATAAAATCAGTTGGTAACTTTTTCAGAATAAAAATAATTCATAAGATTTGTAGACTATTATCTTTCACTCTAACAAGTAAATAAGTCCTCATATGGAAAGGTTCTATTAATTAGTGGAACAATATCATGTTTTATATCCAAAATAGATAGTTTACTTATAAAAGTTTCATAAATAGTGTTTTAACACTATTTATTATCCTTTAATTTAACATCAGACACCTATAAAAGAAATATCAATCTAATACATCTTGGTTTTCCATCTTTTTTTTTCATTAAAAAATATGATTACATAATGGTTTGTGTAAAAAATCACCTAGGAGCCCAAAATATATCAACTAATTTTTTGTGAAGGAAATAAAATAACTTGTAGTTCCATGTCAGTTGTTAGATAGTTTTAGTGGGAATGATCTAATGTTCAAATGCATGAGCAATAACATTTTCCCAGCCTTTTACTCAAAACTACCCAAAAAAATTATGATGCATCAATCATGATTTTAGAGGGAAATACCTATTTGGAGGGATGAAAAAATGGATGGGTTACTATTTTTTGTTTAATATTAGAAAAGTACTATTTGAAACATTCATCAAAGAAAAATGAGGTGACTTTTTAGAGGATTCTAGAAAATTAAAGTGAAACCTTACTAAAATCCATTACGAAACTCCATTAAAAACCAGCCTGAAAAAGGAAGAAGCTGACATCTCTTACTGTATTTTGATATGGAAATGAAAAATTATGAAAAAAATGGATTTATATACTTGAATTATATCTAGATACACAACAAGTCCATGAACTATACCCTTATCCACTATGAAATGGAATTTTTCATAATTGAGGACAATATTATTATCAATGCATGTTTCATGAATATAATCCAAACATTTCAACAAACTTTTAAATGATGATCCATAAATAGTGAAGTCATCTATTAATTATACCATGCATGTTTCTATAAATTTAATGAAAATGATCATCATAAACATATTATGTGTTTAGGTTCATTTCAAAATCCGAATGACAACCTCTTATATGAAAAATTTAAAAAGGACTATGTGAAGAGGGTCTCTCTTGATCCTCTGATATATTGAAAATTTCTAAATAACCATAGATTCTATCATTAAAACAATATATTCTTTCCATATATAGACATTGAAAGACTTTATCACCAAAATAGTAATGGGAAGTGGTCATTCGTTGTAAAAAATGTGTTTCCTATAATCAGTGCACATTATTTATTTATTTGGAAACCTGATAGGGACAAGCTCAGCAAACTCATACTCGAGATTGCAAAGAAATTTTTCGTTATCACATTGGGAAAGACTCACTTATTTACTATTAGAGATGGTAATAATAGTTCTAGTAGCCAAGAAGTTGGTAACTTCCTTTTAAAAACTTCTAAAATTGTTGGGCCCTATATTCATTTGATTTGTATCACTTTTTTAGTATTTCCTCTATCATTGTTCAAGGAATGCACAAAGAAGGATAGATTATAGTTAAATTAGATAGAGTCGATCCTATTGATTTCATGTGGGTTTTGGGGAATCCAAAGAGTTTATTCTCTTGGTCCATTTACATATATTATAAAATTTTGACAGGTAATTGATTATTCTCACCTATGAAAGCATGTTTGAGGTTCTTATGATGTGGGTTCAAGACTAATTATGGTGAGTTAGTTTAATTGACCAAAGGAAACTTCTCATAAGTGTGATAGTTTTGTGATGTTATATATTTTAAAGTACATTCATCATGTGGATCAATTTTCATGTTCTGATGATCTATTCGATATAAAAAATTATCTTCTTCTCCAAGGAAAATACTACAAGATTTACAGTTTTCTAGAAAGTCAACATCATTCATTATGAGAAAAAACTAATTTAATGATAATTTAACATTCCAATACACATTAAAATCCCCCTTTTAAATAACTTTTTTATTTTATTTAGTAACATACAAATTTACATCTTTTAAAAAATATTTTAGATGTTCATCACAATAGAAATTAGGAAACACCTCTATGAGAAAACAATGAATCATGTTTACTTGAGTGGACGAATTAAAATCCAATGGTTGTTTCATGAAATAATGAATATTTATGTAAACAAAATCCACCCCAAATTCTTGTGGAAGGGTTCCTCTGTGTACATTGATGATTTCATTAGCTATTTTCCAAAACAGCTTTTATAGAATGAGAGGTTCATCGGTACTAAATTGATTATCTTTCATATCCAAGACAAAAAATTCCACTGGAAAAATAATTTCTCTCACATGAATGAGAAAATACTCCATAACTCTACTAGGCTAGGTAGTACATATATTTAAATGCTAAAGGAAAATTCTAGAGGGTTTTGGCCCCCATACCAAAGAGATTAGTTAATATAATGTGGTATGACATTGATTGAAGCTCCTAAATCAAGCTTGAAATCAATGAATTATAATTTTAGCATAGTATCAAAAATTTAAAAGGTTGATGGGTATTTTAATTTAATAAGAAATTCACATTGAATATTTTATAGAACATTCTTCCAAAATTTTACATTTTTACCTCCTTTAAATTTCCTCTTATGGATAAACATATCTTTCAAAAACATATCTTACATTGAAATATATTTCAAAGAATCAACCGAAGGTATACTGACTTGAAATTTCTTAAATGTTTCCAAAACCTACTTATCATAAACTTTTTTCACACATGACTTCACCAGTGGTTCACTCCATAAATAAGGAATTAGGGGTTCAACTGTTTCTAGGATATTTTGATCACTTCTTTGAGAAACATAAGGACCATAAATCCACTTCCAATCCTTTATTTTTATTTTAAAATAAATCTTCTCTTGTCTTTGCTTTTTCATTCAAAGGACATTTATAATTTCTATAATTTCCTTTAGTGGTGGGATTATCATTAACAATGTCAATAAAATTTTCATTTTTCTAATTTTGTGTGTTGTTCAATATTGTGTCACTCCTATATTCAATATAACTCACATTTCCTTCACATTTATCAATTATACTTACTCTGTGTGGTTCAGATAAACCTATAATCATTTTATTTCACATAATGACAACATCAAAGGTGAGTTTTCCCATTTGAGTCATCATAGAACTCAACAAGATCTATTTTTCGTATTTTTTGGTCTCATTATTTCTTTTTGTTTCCTAAATACTTCTATAAAGTTAGTGTATGTATTTTTAGTGGGATGAGAAAGATTGAAGTTTCTCCTAGAACAATCATTGGCTTGTCCATTGAGATATATTGGTTGAAAATTACATGATTGACCTTTGAATAATATTCTTGTTTGTTCAGTCTATCAAAATATTTAATTAATTTTTTTTCAAGCACTGATTGAAATTATGTTTGGTCTGAAAAAGCCTTTGTTGGTTTGATTTAAAGGCATTTCCAAGAAAAATAGTATTGAAATTCGGAATGGGCTCATTAATTTGTTGGAATTTATCCCTAAAATGTTCATTGGAATACCAAATTACATAATGGACTTCTATTTCAAAAGATAATTATGATTTGTGTAGGTAGTTATATGAACTAGCTGGAGGTCGTCACAACCCTCAAAATTACATTTATTACTCCTACACTAGTATAGCAGTGCAGGGTCGATCCACAGAGAAGGCATATGAGAATTCTAGGTTTAATTCAAAAGTAACTTCACTATTGTCAGTAGTTAAGTTAGTGTACATTGATTGAATTATTACTTTTTTTAAAAAAAGATGAAATTGAAAAAGGATGATGAAACAAGTATTTTTACATAGAAACTAAAATTTACACTGAGTATGATAAACTGCAGAAATACAATATACTAGTATTAAGTAGCGAGACAAAAAAGCGTGATCAAAAAAGTACTCAGGAATTCTAAACTACTGGTTGAAATAATTGACTTCTTCATAACATTTATTGAATCACTCCTCAAAAAAATGTTGAAGAATCTCCCTCTCCCGTAAATTCAACAAGAAGAAGATTATGTTTTGGAGTTCCCCACAACATATCGTAATCAAACTACTAAGAAGTTTGAAAAAGATTAAATTTGGAAACAAATTCACTATAAATTTGCAAAGTTATTGACATTAATTTTATGAAAGATGCATTCAAAAAAACCTTTCCAGTTGAATTTGAATTATGAATTTTGAAATCAATAGAGAGATGAGTCAACTGAACGGAGATTCGTAATTCACTCTCGCCGAAAGAAGATGATTCTGAAAAATATAAAGTAATTGAAGAAGTTATTAACAAAAACTAGTAGAATTGAATTCCAAATCTAAGAAGATTTTATCCTATTATCATCTTGATTAATGTAGTGAAAAACAACTGAAAACAGAGTATATAGATTACGGATAGAGGGAAGCTAAACTCCCCTTGCACTGCTCTGCCTTCAGGATCCTTAACCTTCAGCTAGTCTCCAATGTTGCTCCTGGTAATCCCCTCTCGAAAGGTTGTAGCGTGGAATCAGAATGAGAGTCCCCCTCTATTCTTCTGCTTTCTCTTCTTTAAATATCATCTGTCACTTACTGCTTGTCACCCCACATCTTCCACCGACTCCAAAGGTCCTTTAATTTAGCACCGCAAAAATGCGTTTTTTTCTGCAACTGGAACGTCACACTAATATTTCCCACGTAACGAACTTCCGCTGAGTTAGTTGCATGAACATCGACCTATTTCTGACTTTTGAATGAACATGCACTGATAGAAAAGAAAAGTAAATAAACGAGAATGAAAATAATGAAAAATAGTTATTTTTTATGATCAGAGTTATATTATTCATTAATATTTAACTAAAGTTAATCAATATTAATATTACTTAATTTTATTTTTTTATAAAATATTCCCTTAATATTACTATGGTAATAAATAAATTTATTAAAAAGATATTAATTAAATTAAGTTAATAGTTACTAAGATATTAATTTTATCCTTTTTATCTAAGTAATTAAAGTTTTATATCATAAGAAAATAAGTAATTTAAAACATATTATTTAGAATGTACTAATTTGTTAATTTCATTATTATTATTATTATTACTTTTAATGAAATTAAATTGTTTGATTAATTTATTATCTAATTAATTTTAATTTAGAAATTAGAATTAAAACTTATGTTTTAAATATTTTTAAATTAATAAGTATATTTTATAATTTATTTATAATTATTATTAATTATATATTTACTATAAACAGTATATTAAATTATTACTAACACTTATTATTAATTTAGTATTATATTTTAATTTATAATTTATCTGTATATTTATATTAAAATTGTTTTAAATTTTCAACATTTATAAATTTTATTATACTCATTTGACTTATTAAAGTTAACTTTAACTTTAGTATGACTCTTTTTGTTTTATATTACTTTTATTATTTTATTTATTTTATTTTTTTAACTTCTTCCTCTTCCTCCCACAATTAACGGCCCACAGGGGGAGGCTTCGGCGGTTTTGTGTAGCAGGTATGGCGCCTGGTTCTTCACAGCAGTGGTCTTTAACTCCAGCGGCATCCCGACGGTACTTCCCTTCTCCAGCGCATCCAGAAGCAGCGCGGCTCCCTGTGATGTGGTCCTATTCCTACTCGGAACTTTGGCGGAAACCTGTAGGTGGTGCGGCGGTACTTCCCTCCTCCAGCACATCTAGCGACTCCAAAAATGGCGTCCTCTTCTTCTCCAAACAGGGCAGCAGCAATAATGCATTCTTATACAGGTGGTGCAACATCCTGGCTTCAACATTCAGCAGTGATGCACTTCCAACATAAGTGGTGACCTCCTCTACTCCACACTTACAACATCGGTAGATGGGGTGGGTTCATCAGCTCAACTTCTCCTCGGTGGACAGCAGTAGCTGAATCTTCTCGAAGAGGCGGACAACAGTGATTCCAGCATCAACCAACAGCAGCCCAACTGCATCATTCTCCTAATCCCAGGTCTAGTGTGGCCCTCTTCCTCTCCACAGTGTCTTCATCAACTCCAACAGTGATGTCCCAGATCCTGTTTGAATGCGATGCAGCAGGGGTGTGGTGGCCTGTGGTGTCAGCATAGGGGAAGCGAGGGTGAGATAGAGAGGTGAAATGGTGAGGAGGTCACTATTAGGGATAATAAAACAATTAAAGGAACATAACAGGGAAAGGTCACCGATAGACTAAAACATATCTAACTGTTAGTGAAAAAGAAAGAGTCACCAGTAGTGAAATTATAAATGTCTACCGATAGTTTGGGGAACATGTGAGTCGGGGGGTCAACGTTAGAATTATAAACAAAGGTTACCAGTAGTAAAAAAAATTAAGGTTACCGTTATACTTGAATGAAATCTACCAGTAATATACATAAATTCACCGTTATGAAAAAAATTAAAATACTCACTATCGCTCCATTCAAATAGTAGCTCACCGTTATGCAACAAAAATAAAAGGGTCACCGGTAAAACCAAGGGTCACCATTCAAATAAAAAAACTAACGGTGAGCTATAAAAAAATATATTAAACTTAAAATTTAAAACATAATCAAACTAAATAAAAAGAAAGAAAATAATTTATTAAATGAAAGCTAAACACCATATTTTTAAAAAATATTTTTATTAAACTTAAACATTAAAGCTATAAAAACATGTATTAATTGATAACACAAAAATTAAAAACCGAATAATTTTTAAAGTAAATTAATAAAAGACATAATATTAAAATAACCAAACAAATTAATAACAAAGTAGCAGCGAATAATAAAGATTATCATTAGTGACCCAAATAAGTCACCGCAAGCTCTTGTCTACCTCACCGATAGACTAAAATCAAAAGAAAATGAATTAATAATAAAACTTCATACAAAAAATAATATAATTAATATTCAAAACTCTTAATTAATTAATTAAACAACTATTTGACCACATAAAATTAAAAGAGAACTACTTTATTTAATTAAAACTAAATTCATTACTTATTTAAATAACAGGATGACTAAACATGTTAATTAATAAAGTTTAAATATTTTAATGAAACTAAGTTAAAAGATAAATAATTGAAATAAAGACTAACTTAATTAAATAGAATTATGTTGATTAAATAATTGTTTAAAATAGATATTAACTTATTAAAAATTCAATCAGATTTAAATTAATGAAAATAAATAAGACATAATTAAAGTCGATTAGTTTAATAAGATTAAAATTATTATTTTGATGACTAAAAATAGATAATTAATTATAAAAATTTATTAATTAACAAAATTAACTATAAAAATAAAAAAGTATATTTATTTACTAAAAAGTTATTAAATAATAAATTAAGTCATTAAAAATTAAGTAAAAATATGCGGCAAAACTATGTAAAAATAGACTCACATCAAATTCCCCCACACTTAAGCATTGTTTGTCCTCAATAAATCTCATGTATTATTTTCTCTGGAAAACAGATAAGTGTATATTATTAAGATCACACTGTAACATTCCCAACACTCAAAACAGAGGAAAATATATAATAGCAAGCTTTAAGAAAATGAATTACTCATACGAATCTTGCCTATAAAAAATACTCAAGGCTAATTAAAGAAGCTATGAATCATCAAGCAATGAAAATGTCATGCCTTATATGTGACACACCATAGTGACTCATTTAAATCCAAACTCATGTTCTAATTTCAATAGTTACATGAGATAAAATATCAATGGAATTAAGATCTAATCCAAGGAAATTTGTACTTTGACTAAATCCTATGTTCCAAAAAAATTAATTTTTTTTTCCTGAATCACCTCAATGATATAACCTAAATGATTCCCATATAAATCAATTGACCCCTTTTTCATTCATCGTTCATCATTACCATCACGTTAATGAGCTAATTTTTGACCCTATACACTTTATTGTTTTCCCAATCCATGTTGCATTGTGCTAAGAACTGTGCAATGAACTTATTCAAGGTGAACAAAGGGCTTTTAGTAAACAGAAACGCACCCAGCAACTAGGGTCTCAGAGACTCACCGTTGGGTCCTAGATGCCCTAATTACTCTTGTTCCAAAGGTTTTATATAGAAACCATTTACATTGGATCATTAATGAAATTACTTATAATAAATTAAAAGATTAATGATGCCATTATAATCAGAATAAAACTTTCAATTCCAGGGGTTATGATCATAGCTCCATTAAAAAGGGTACCCATATCACTTTCAAAGAAAGGTCCTAAATTGAATTTCCATCAAATCACGAAGTAATATCACTCAGAAATCATCCATTATCATTAATTTTAGGTTTATAGCAGTTCTTAACTATCTAAAAGGAACATTTCCTAAGGAAAGACCTAATTGAGTATAGAAAAACCCCAAAAATCATGCATGAGTTTTGAAAAAATTTAACCATTTTTTTACAAAAAAAATAAATTGAAGTGGGAATTGATTGGTTTCTAATTGAGCACAGTTTAGCACAGTCAAGAATTTTAACCATTTTTTTACAAAAAGTTTATATTGAAGTGGGAATTGATGGGCTTCCAATTAAGAACAGTTTAGCATAGTCAAGAATTGACCCCCTCTCCCATATATAAAACCCAACTTTGTCCCCAAAGTTGACTTCTAAAGTGGAGAAGAACAATTTGACAATTATGGTTTAAAACAGATTTTCAATGAAGTAGATTTATAACATGTTTAAAGGGTGTCAATGAAGTTCAAAAATCTTATTTTCCAAAATAAATAATCAGAAGGTTCATTAGAAAGTATATGCGTTGATATTTATGTTCAGTGGAATATAAGGTGTGGGTGCACAATTAATTGGGTGTAAGAAAGTTTAGCTAACATTATTCAGTTAGATATTCAATAAAATAGACAAAGTTCATGCTAAACACCACAACATTAATTATATTTAAAAGACCAGAAGCATGTACTCCCCCACACTTAGTTTCAAGCAGTGACAAGATTTTAATAACAATGAAATTCAATTTTTCAGTAAAGAGGCACATAGAGAATTGATGCACAATATAGTGACATGTAACAGGATTATCTAATACAAGCATAATTTTTTTAGTAACCATAATTTTATTTAAAAAAAAACACACAGGAGCAGAAATAAATTCATAATATTGAAATACTTCACTTACTAGGTATCTTGTCCAAAAATGATCATGGGAATTCCACTCCTTTATTGACACAACAACATCATCCTAAAAACAAAAAACTTGAAAACCAGGAACAAAAATCCCGTAGATATAGAGCATACATAAAGAAGGAAAGCATCATTTTATTTAGTACAAAATAGTACAAAAATAAATAAAGAGCATTGGTTGACTCCCATAAAGCACTGATTTTAAGTTCTTTAGTTAGACTTTATTTAATCAAAATTTTATTTATTGAAAATAGAAGAAGAACAAAGGGTTTCCTCTCATGCAGCACAAGATTTATAGTCCCCAGCCGGACTAACCTAGCAACTAACCATAGTCACTAGTTGGATGTGGTTTCCTTAATAAGAACCACCACATGTGTTTGGCCCAATTATTTTCATCATAAAGATGAAATTTATGGGCACTAAAACTTAAGCAGACAAAAACTAAATTCTCAAAGCCTAAAATAACCCTTAAGTAGCACCCTTTAACAATTGTGGGTATAGTGTTGTCCACTATGAGAATAAGTTCGTACATTACAAGATTTCAATACAGATGAAGAGACAACATAATACTAGGTGCTTCAAAGGGTGTAGCATTGAACTCAGATCTACCTCTCTTAACCTCAACACTAATAGGTTGAAATTCAAGGTTGAAAATGGGTGAATACAGAATAGTAGTTTCAAGAAGAGAATTAATAGAGTGATGAAAATAATCTTGTACAATGGAACTCAATTCTAAATCTCCTTCTAGACTACTATCAGTATCATCAGAAGGTTCAAAACCCATCACAGTTGAGGATGGAATTGATAGGTAGGGAAGAGAATTTATTTTACTATAAACATATTCAGGTCTAACAATGTTATAAATCTCTTCCAAAAGATCCTCATTTGTTAACTCACACTGAATATCTACTTCTTCTATCAAATCATTTATACAACCATCATCTACTGTGTGTTAAACCTCTTTTTCACGTTCATGTTCAAAAGGCTCACTTTCTAAAAACGTGTCATTTGAGTGTGGAAATTAAATTCTTGGAGAGGAATTGTACAATTCAGTTTCAATAAGTTCGGTTTCCATAATGTTCAAGTTAATATAATTCTCCTCAAGTTGGTTAATAGTACATTACATTTCATTGCACAATGTTTCAGAAAAGACATTACTATGATAATAGGGAAATGAGAACTCATCAGTTAGTCTTTCTTCAAATATCATTCCATCATCTTCATCATCCATAAATATTTTAGAGATTATAGGGCTTGGAGTTTCAAATCATTGAAGAGAAGTGTTCAATTTAGGTTCAAAAATTTGAGATTCTGTGATTTCTAGTTTAATGTTATCATCCGGATTAAACCCAATATCAAGTTGAGGCTCAATGTTATGAATTTTAGAATTTTTCGGTGAATATTTTTTAACATTACAGTTTTTAGTTTCAAGTTTGACTTCACCCCGAGTGACCTCATTTTCAAAACTCCTAAAATATTTATTTTTCTCAAAATAAGGAATAACGAAGAGAACTGGGAAATATTTTTCAATCAGTTTCAATTAATCATAAAAATTTTCCAACTCAACAGTATTAAATTTCTTTATTGGATTTTCAATGTTGTGTTCTTGACTCAGAGAGTTGGTTGTTTCCATATTTTGTTTAACAGAGTCAGGATTTTCAAAGAAAATGGTTTCTTTTCATGATTCACCTTCACTTTCCACTTCATGTTAATTTTCAAATATTTTATAAACATTTTTTTTATTTATTTTAAAATTATTATTGTTCTTTAACCATTTGTTTTAATTCCAATAGCATGTTTTCCAATCTTTTTATTCTTTGATCTCTCTCTTGAGAATATTTAAGTTGAATTTAATGGGTTTGAGTAAACCAATTGTTAATTAGTTCCACCCTAACATCCAGTTCAGAATCAATTAGATCAATTTTAGCTAGGGTGTCAGGAATAAAATAATGTTTTTCATTTTCTTCAATATAAAAATCCTATTGTGGCTATTCATAGACACACTACTAAGCAGTGTGCTCATATAGCCACAACAAACACAATGTGGCCCCTGTTGATCTCATGTTTCATTAACATTCATTTTCAAACTAAAACTAGGTGAGACTAAACACACAAAAGTTCATAGTGATGTAGATCTTTCCAAAACAACACAAACAGTAGGTTTCAGCTCAAATATGTTTTTGTAATCAGATTTTTTATATATGGTTTTTTAAAGTTTTTTATTGTTTTTTTTATTTTTCAAACCCTAGAATCTCAGTGCATGCCTTCCCCGAAAACAGTACCAAAATTTGAACTGGTTGGAGGTCGTCACGGCCCACAAAATTACATTTATTACTCCTACACTTGTATAGCAGTGCAGGGTCGATCCACATAGAAGGAAGATGGGAATTCTATGTTTTATACAAAAGTAGCATCATTATTGTCAGTAGTGGAGTTAGTGAACATTTATTGTATTATTAATTTTTATTTTCTGAAAAAATATGAAATGGAAACAAGATTATGAGACATTTAGTTTTACATAGAAAATTAAATTTACACTAAGTATGATAAACTAGAGAAATACAGTATACTAGTATTAAGCAATGAGACAAAGAAGTGAGATCGAAAAAGTACTCAGGAATTCTAAACTACTGGTTAAAATAATTGACTTCATCCCAACATTTATTGAATCACTCCTCAAAAACATGTTGAAGAATCTCCCTCTCCATGAAATTCAATAGGCAGAAGACTAAGTTTTGGAGTTTGCCACACCAAAACTTAATCGAACTACTAAAAATTCTGAAAAATATTAAATTTTGAAATAAACACTCAATAAATTTACAAAGTTAATTACATTAATGTTATGAAAGATGCATTAAAAAACAACCTCACCAGTTGAATTTGAATTATGAATTTTGAAATCAATTGAGAGATGAGTCAACTGAATAAAGAATCATAATTCAATCTCACTGAAAGATGATGATTATGAAAAATATAAAGTAATTGAATAAGTTTTAAAGAAAAACTAGTAGAATTGAATTCAAAAGATAAGAAAATATTAACCCATGATCATCATTATTAATGCATTAAGAAACAGCTGAAAAGTGAATATTTAGATTATGGATAGAGGGAAGCTAAACTCCCCTTGAACTACTCTTCCTTCGGGCTCCTTAACCTCTAACTCATCTCCAGTGTTGCTCCTGGGAATCCCCTCTCGAAAAGTTGTGGTGTTGAATCAGAATGAGAGTCCCCCTCTATTCTTCTGCTTGCCCTTCTTTAAATATCATCTGTCACTTGCTTCATGTCACCCCATGTCTTCCACCGACTCCAAAAGTCATTTACATTAGCACCACAAACGTGTGTTTTATCCGCAACTGGTATGCCACACTAATTTTTTCCACGTAACTAACTTTCTCTGAGTTAGTTTTGTGAAAATAGATGTGTTTCTGGCTTTTGAATGAACCTACACTGATAGAAACGAAAAAATAAATAAACAAGAATGAAAATAATGAGAAATAGTTATTTTTTTTAAGTTCCGGGTTATATTACACATTAATAGTTTACTAAAGTTAATAAATCTTAATATTGTTTACATTTATTTTTCTATAAAATTATTCACTTAATATTACTATGGTAATACATAAATTTATTAAATAGATATTAATTAATTTTAGTTAATAGTTACTAAGTTATTAATTTTATAATTTTTATCTATGTTATTAATGTTTAACAACATAAGAAAATAAGTAAGTAAAAAATATAATTTAGATTTTATTAATTTATTAATTTCATTATTATTATTATTATTATTACTTTTAAAGAAATTAAATTGTTTTATTAATTTATTATCTAGTTAAATTTAATTTAGTAATTAGAATAAATATTTAAGTTTTATATATTTTTAAATTAATAAGTATATTTTATAGTTTATTTATAATTATTATTAATTATATATTTACTATAAACAGTATATTAAATTATTATTAACACTTATTATTAATTTTGTTTTATATTTTAGTTTATAATTTATCTATATATTTATAAGAAAATTGTTTTAAATTTTTAGCTTTTATAAAATTATTTATACTCATTTGACTTATTAAATTCAATTTTAACTTTAACTTTACTTTTTTTTTGTTTTATGTTACTTTAATTGTTTTATTTATTTGTATTTTTTAACTTCTTCTTCTTCCTCCCCTAATTAACAGCGCACAGGGAGAGGCTTCGGCGGTTTCGTGTGGTTGGTCTGGCGCATGGTTCTTCACAATGGCAGTCTTCAACTCGAGCAGTATCCTGGTGGTACATCCCTCCTCTAGTGCATCCAGTAGCGGCGCGACACCCTACGGTGTGGTCCTCCTCCTCCTCGGCACTTCGGCGGCATCCTACAGGTGGTGCTGCGGTACATCCCTCCTCCAGCAAATCCAACAACTCCAACAGCGATGTCCTCTTCTTCTCCAAGTAGGGCAGTAGTGACAATGCAATCTTTTATAGGTGACACAACATCCTGACTTCATCCTTCAGTGATGATGCACTTCAAACAGAAGCGGTGACCTCCTCTGCTCCACACTTACAGCAGTGCCGGATGAGGCAGGTTCATCAGCTCAACTTCTCTGTGACGGATAGTAGCAACTGAATCTACTCGAAGCGGCGGACAACAGCGATTCCAGCATCAACCAGCAACATCCCAGCTCCATCATTCCCCTAAATCCGATTTTGGTGTGGCCCTCTTCCTCTCCACTAAAACATCAGCAACCCCAACAGTGGTGTCCCGACTCCTGTTCAAATGCGACGTAGCAGGGGTGTGATAACTTGTGGTGGCAGTGCAGGGGATGCGAGGGTGAGATGGAGAGGAGAAACGGTTAGGAGGTCACTGTCAGGGATAATAACAAAATTAAAGGAACATAACAGGTTAAGGTCACTGATAGACCAAAAGACATCTCACAGTTAGTGAAAAAGAAAGAGTCACTGGTAGTGAAATTCTAGATGGTTATGAATAGGTTGGGTTACAGGTGAGTCGGGGGCCACCCTTAGAATTATAAACTAAGGTTACCTGTAGTAAAAAAATTAAGGTTACCTGTATACATGAATGAAAGCTACCGGTATGATGCATAAATTCACCGTTACGAAAAAAATTAAAATACTCATTGTTGCGCCATTCAAATAATAGCTCACCTGTATGCAAGAAAAATAAAAGGGTCACTGGTAAAACCAAGAATCACCATTACAAAAAAAACCTACAGTGATCTTTAAAATAATAGATTATACTTAAAATTTAAAACATAATTAAAATAAATAAAAATAAAGAAATTAATTTATTAAAATAAATATAAACCCCATAATTTAAAAAAATATTTTTTATTAAAAGTAAACATTAAAGCTATAATAAAAAGTATTAATTGATAACACTTAAATTAAAAACTGAATAATTTTTTATCAAAATTAATAAAAGGCTTAAAATTAAAATATCTAAAAAAATTAATTACAAAGTAGAAGTGAATAATAAAGATTAGCATCAGTGACCAAAATAAGTCACCACATGCTCTTATCTACCTAAATGATAGAATAAAATCAAAAGAAAATGAATTAATAATCAAACTGCATACATAAAATAATATAATTAATATTTTAAAACTCTTAATTAATTAATTAAACACCTATTTGAACACATAAAATTAAAATCGATCTACTTTATTTAATTAAAAATAAATTCTTTACTAAATTAAATAGTAGGATTACTAAACATGGTAATTAATAAAGTTAAAATATTTTAATGAAACTAAGTTAATTGATATATTATTAAAATAAAGACTAAGTTAATTAAATAGAACTACTTTGATTAAATAATTGTTTAAAATAGATATTAACTTATTAAAAAGTCAAGAAGAATAAAATTAAACAAACTAAATAAGACATAATTAATGTTTATTAGTTTAATAAGATTAAAATTATTATTTTGATGACTAAAAATAGAAAATTAATTATAAAAATTGATTAATTAAAAAATTTAACTATAAAAATACAAAAGTATAATTATTTAGTATAAAGTGATTAAATAAATAATTAAATCATTAAAACTGAAGTAAAATGGTGTGAAAACCATGTAAAAATAGAGCCACATCATTAGAAAATGTCCTAGAACTCACCATTATTACAATATCAAAATGGTGACTCAAAATCATTATGTTTTGAAAACTGGCTATAGGAAATTGATGGGAAAATTTCACATAAAGATGGCCTCTTTTTCAAAATTGTTGAGAATTTTGGGCCATATTTCCTAATAATGTCCTAGAATTAGCAGATGTTTTGTTGACATAATCCATCATTTAATAATATCAATCCTGATTCTATTCGTAAGACACAATCAGTCATATAAATATTGAATAAACATTTGGTCACTAGTTTGATAATAGGGGAAACTAAAATGGTGTCTTTTGAATTGATCCTCATACTCAAGGAATTTTTCATCATAGGATCTCATATTCCAAAAAATATCCATTAGAATAGAAGCCGTATTTTAATCAAGGAAAACAATTTCAAGGAACATACTGTCTAATTCATTTCTATCTTGTATCAATGTTGAATATGAATATAAAAACTATTCTTTGAAAAATTATTCAATCGAAAAAGGAAATTAAGTCAATATCAATTTATTTTCATTATAACCTAAAGGTTTCATATTAACAATTATATAAATAATTTTTTGATGGGGTTTATATGAATATACACCAGAAAACCCATTAACTATTGGTAATTGGTGAATGGAAACAGATTTAACTTCATGCCCAGATAGTGCATCAGTATTTTCCACAAGATTTTATTATTATTTTCATAAGATGAAGAGAATTATTTCAGGATTTGGTTTTTGGCCATTTGAATGTCATGTTTTTCTAAATTTCTTCTAATATTTGTAGTGGTAGATAAAAAAATAGGGAGTGTAGTGTCTCTAAGAGCTATCACCCTAGAGTGATTAGTTGGACTGATTTTATAATCCATTGGTCAAAAGTTTGGGTTATAATTTTTTATCATGAAAAACAATTTTTTATAAAATAATGTAAAGAAACCTCACAGGAAATTGCACTAGTTTTTATAGAGTTTTTTTTTGTAAAAACCATTATCAAGATAATTATCAACTAGATAAATGAAATATAGAATTCCTTTGATTTTCTCTCTCAAAGAATCCAATTTGAGTTGCAAAACTACCAATTTTTTTATTTTCAAAATAAGAAGAGTTAAGGGATTTATTTAAAAAATTTAAAATGGAAAATAAATAGAAAATTAAATTTTATAAAATTTAACACAAAAATAGAAATTTAATTAGAAATAAAATGGTTCTTAAATTAGAATTGAAACAATATTTGTGGTTAATATTATACCCTCTGAATACTACCCTCTTTCTTATTTAAAATGATATCCCTATTGAATTCTTTAATGCCCAACAAAATAACTCTAGATGAACATGTTGTTTTTTTAAAATATTACATCAAGACCTCAATATGATTTTTTTTAACCTATAAATTTGATTCAATTTCTTGATAACCAAAAACAAATCAAACCAAATTGAAATCACTATGCTCAATAGAAATACCTCACCGAATAAATTTAAATTGTGGAATAAATTATGTTACATCATAGATTGAATAGCCATCCAAAAAAATAATGTTCAAATGTATTGAAAAATGAAAATAAACACTATCATAAAAAAAATATTTTCTACAGAGATTCAAAATTTAGTACACAAATAAATAAAAACTCATAAGATAGTGTCTTCTGGTTACTGTTATCAAAAACCACTTCATAATTTGTCTGACATCACCTTAGGATACCCCATTTTGTCCATTGCAACATGAGTTCAAAACTAAATCATCATGATTTCCATCGCGTTCTTCCCCTTGGTCTATCAAGATAGAAACCAAATGAAAATATTGCGATATGGAAATTTGAAAGGAGGAGGGGTAGAAATATTCAATGCAGTTTCTTTTAATCATAAGTTATCCCAATTTTCTCTCCCTTCTATGAAGAATATCTAATTTATTTATTCATGAAATGTGTTAGAATAAAATATATCTATCTATATTCTAAATTTAATTTCATTTGGTCTAGTGGTAAACATTATTTCCATTAATTACCGAGGATAACTTTTTCATTGCAATGATATCCTTCATCATCATCAAATTTTACTCATTCAATGATTGAATTAATGAGAAAATTATTCCTTTAATATAAAAATAAACAAGATAATATGTGTCCTATTACATACCCAATTAGAATCACATTATTTTTAGTAATTTAATGGGATTTATGGATCACGTAATTAAGGATTGTTTAATTCATTTTAGAAAAACAATTTTCTATGTTGACTGATTTATTTAGGGGCTGTAGAAGTAAGAATAATCACATGGACCTCCTGAAAATAATTTACCCAAAAAATAGAAATAATTAAAAATATTTTTTCCCAATTTGGAAAAAAATATAAAATTTTATACTCTAAAATAAAAAATGAATTAAAATAGGTAAATTTTTATGATTATGAATTTTTTTCTTTTATAAGATAAAAATTTTAAAAATAAAAAAACATTGCAATTAATCTCAAATTTTAATTTTTTTGTGATAAAATAATTTAAATACACATGATAAATAATTAAAAATATCTATATCCAAAGGATATCTAAATCATGATACATTTATATCAATATTATGAGACATACAATTCACCTAGTAAATTAATTATCATTACTGAAAACATTTTGGTGTCATCCTATTTTTAGACTTTCCCCCAAGTTTTTTGTGAAATATTTATAATAATAATATTTAAAATATTACTAAAACATTATCTAATACATCTAAAGTGACCCATAATTTTAAAACATTAATATTAATTCTATTTCAATGAATATTAAATACATTTCAAAAACACGTGCCTAAGGACCATAATGATTTAGTGTAATTGGAGACTAGATACACTATTTTCTTATCTCATTAAATGTATTCAACATAAAATCTAAATATATATTAATTTATCTTCCCTATTAGACACACTCTAATTGAAATCATTCTTTATTACATGGGGAATGTAATCATAAAAAAGGGTGATCTCAAATTCTTAGTAAGGATAAACCTGAGATATATCAATCAATGATAATAAGAAATCATAAGATAATCATAAGGGTGTCAGATTACGGTCATTACAAACAATGTTCATAAAAAATCATTTAAATATCATAGACATGATTCATTACATAAAGTTTTTTTGAAGGTCATGAATCATAAGAGTGAGAAATCATCACAAACTAATCATGAAAAAAAATCTCATTTCATAAAAGTGTGTCACCATCATAGGTATGGAAACAATTTTATATGTTAATATTAACTAAAAATATTGTCAAATAATAATGGTCCAGTCCTCAAAACCTATTTCATATAATGAACCAACCATATTTAGTTGTTTCTTATAATGTATCAATCGCATCCACTTTTTCCCTGTAATGGGTTATCCACATCAAATTGTTTTTAGTAATGATTCAAGAACACTAACTAAAGTTATCTCATTAGATATAATAGTTTCCCAATACATTGGATAGATTTATATTTCAATTTACACCAATTAGATATTTAAAACCATACATATGTGTTCTATAATATCATAATAACATTCATCATATCCTCATATCATAATAAATAGAAAAAAAAGTGTTTCATAAACATATCATTAATTCAACATATCTAATATCATGAAAATAAATGGGGTTCTTAAATATCATTTCATCGTAATCAGAAAACCCTAGTAGAAAAAATGAGTATCATATAACTATATCATATCCATAGTAAATCATCAGTAACATCAAATGTTACTATCATAGAATAATAACTCTTTTAATAGAGCACTTCATGTTTTCTTGAGGAAATATCACTTTCAATTTAAAATATCCTTTTAAATCATAAAATATTTCAAAACATTAAGGAAATAATTTTATTCGAAAATAACATTGTAAACATTTAATAAATTATTTAAATCTAGGTTCGGGCATGACTGGAGAAAATTATTTTCATTTCTTATAAGTGAAAACAAAGACTCCTTTCACATTATTTGTAAATAGTCGAATATAAATTTCTTATAAATAGAAAAGAATATTCATTTTTATTTTTTGAAAAGTAAATTATGGGAAATAATTAAATTTAATAGACATTGGGTAATTTTAAAATCATTCTTAAAAACATTTTAAGAAAATATGTACATGAAAGAAAAATGGGTTTCAACTAATTAGAGAAATAAAGATAATTTTCAAAAAAAAACGTTTTTTGGTCCTCCAAGTACTTAAGGTGATTTCAATAAAATAAAAACATGTATTTCTATGAAATAACTAGAGTATAATATTATTTAAAATTTTATTTAGTGTTTTAATAAATTATTTAATTATCTGAAACATAATCATAAACAATCAGGATAAAAATTAGATTGTGACAAAAAATTCCATTCCAATTTGGTAACTTTTAAATTATAATCCCAATGAATGAAATAAAATTAGATAGATATTTAAATACCTATTTTTTATAATATTTATCATAAAATAAATTCATGGGATTTAAAAAAGACCACATAAATGAAACAAGTATTGAATATGGCATTTGTACCACAAAAATAAAACTGAGACGAGAATACCAAACCTTTAGTCTTGTCTCTATTAATATGAATTAATTTTTTTATAAAAAATATAGATTTATTATAAATTTATTATACAACCATACTCTTAATTATAATACAATTTATGATTTAATTATGGAATCTTATCACCCATTTGTTAACAGTTTGTTTTTTAACGATTATTGTAGGTCATAACTACTTCTTTTCTCATGCATGTTTAAATTTTCTAGAATTTCTTCTTGTAAATTGGTCATGGTTCCATTATTTCCATAATTTTAATTATGATATAAATATAATATATATTAATTACATATTTTTATTTTTATTCAACCACAATTTTTATTGATTGATAAATTAATTACACCATTTATCGAGAAAGTAGGTTGTATGTAACGATGAATAAAGTTTTCAATTTTCAACAGATGTGATGAAAGAATGGTAAAGAATATATTTTCATTAGATAATAATTATAATATCATTTAAATAAAACACATTTATAAAATTCATCCTTATTAATATTCATGTGAATTGGATATGGAAATGATTCATATCACATCATGGAGGTGGTAATCCACACATACGGTCGAACAACATTATCACTTTCTAATAGATTATATTGTAAGAATTTAGATATGATATTATCAATATAAAATAATTAATATTTCAAAAATATAATATACAAAAATTAAAACCATCATAATAAATATTTAATAATGTTCCAGACGAAAAATGATTTATATCACTACGTGGAGACTGTAAATCATACCTATTCATGAGCTATAATTTCACTTCCCATTTGATGGGAAAAAGGTTAAATAATGGCGTTTTAATAATAATAATAATAATAAAATTATTATATTGAGGATACCAAAGTTATTGTTAAATGATTTAAAACATTTATTTTGAGGAGTTAAAGAAGAAGAAAAAAATAAAGTAATTAATAATGTAAATTACCTCTTCTTTGAATAAATTCATTTTGATATTTTTATAAGGGTCTGAGGGTTGTCCTATTAGGATTATAATCACCTCTATAACATTGATAATGAATTTAAGAGTGGATTTTAAAATGAAATGGTTGAATAATAAGTATTAATATGTAGTGAAAAATATAAATGAGGGGTTCCATTTTATTATTGCGGAGAGGGCACTCTTGGGATTTCATAAAAGATTAAAATATAAAAAATTAATTATATTGAAAAAGGATTTAAAATGGATAGGTATTATAATATAATGTTGAATCGTGTTTAAAACACATCAACCAATAATATTTTTATGGGTTTAAATGTCATTTTAAACCATATCTTTTAGTTTAACACCTTAGTTAATCAATTTTAATCTAAACCACATTAACATTTTTTTCAACCTTAAGGGGTAATGCTTTTACACATAAGGTAAAAATTGGATCATAAATGGAAAATGTATTAAATTTTTTGAACAATGTTCATCCTCCTATTTTAATTTCAATATTTTTATTATTTTTAAATAAATTAAAAAACATATTTTGATTACATTTCATTAATCTAAATTTTGAATCTAGTAATTTAGTATTAAATAGAAGATATGATGAATTTTTTATTTTCGAATACAGTTATTTTACATATCATTAATATGTTATATTTATCTCAAAAATTCATGGAATAATATAAATCACTAAAATATTATTAATTTTAATATTATTAAAATATGTTTTCTAATAATTAAATAAATACTTTATTAGTGTTGCACAAGAATATAATATAATTATTTAATCACAAAAAAAAGTAACGTAATAAATATAATTTAAATATTAAAAATATAGAAATTTTGATTCAGTCATAACTCATTTTTCCCATGTGAACGCATAATAGATATTTAAAACTAAGAGATTGAAAAAAAATTAACTTTAATTTCAATAAATATTATATAAGTCATTTTCATATCCATGTTTCCATTTTAAAAATATATTTAGTACCTAAGATGAAATAGTTCAAATTAGAATCATCCATTAATAATTATTACAAAAAAGGCCAAATCACAATTATCCATTAAATATAAACCCTTTTTATTTATTTCTAATATTAACTCATTTATATTTGGACAATTTACTTTTAATATATGATTCTGTATTAAATATTAAAAAAATTATTTTAATTGTTTTATGTAAAAATATTTACCAAACATTTAATAATATAATATACTTAATCAAATCAATTATCAAAATTCATATTGATATGGTTTATATAATTTAAAAATTAAGGAAAATAATTCAAAAATCTAAAATTAATAAATATAAATAATTCATAATTTTAATATAAACTATTTTGTACCGAGACTAATTTCATACTTCACAAATAATTTTTATATTAAACATTTAGTAACAACATGATAATTTTATGTATTTATTATAAGTAATCCCATGTGATATTGAAATCATATTTAAATACTAAAAATTAACATATGTAGATATTAATTTCTTTAGTGAATTATAAAAAATTAATCATCTAATTAGAATCATTTTATAATTATTTTATTAATGAAAAATTTTATATATTTATAAATGTCAAAACATACCCTAAATATGATATATAATCAATTTATCAATCACTTAATTCAATTAAAAAAATTAATCTAGGAAAAAAATATCAACTATATCAATTTCAGTGATATACTCCACATCACTAGCAACATCAAATAGGACATAGTGCTTAAGTGTAATCAATTAGAATGTATGATTGAAAATTTAGTCTTAGTGAGATAACACTAATATAGTCTAGTGTTAAAATAACATTGGTGGTGCATGATAATATCTTGTTTTTACATGTGTCCAATAATGAAATAACATGTGGTGTACAACTTATCACACACAACATTAACCCTACATGACAAAGAACAATGTAAGTGTAATTCCCACAAAAATAAATTGTTGTGGATTATGATATGTTATTATGTAATACATAATGAGAGTGTTTTAATCCCACACAAAATAAAGATATGATTTCTATTTAGCATAACCCAATCAAGACATGGGTGATCATCTATTATGCTAGAATGATATATCAACGTTTTGATATGATACTCTGTTGTTGTTGTTTTTATGGAAGGCAACATACCATATGATCCCCTATATCATTTATGATGTTATATAACAACACTAGGGATTGAACATGATAGTTCAATGTGACATTATACATTATATATCGGGGTTTAATCATATATAAAGATATATCATTTCAATTAGACTACCATAGTTAAAAAAATTAATCGTTTAACATTAAAATTTACATAATAAATCATAAAAACATTCTTAATTTTAAACATGATTTCTAGAATCAATGAACATGAAAACACTATAAAACAACATATGGGTTTATTGGAATATAATAATACATATTAATTGAAGTGGTAAAAATAATAATCCATGTAAACAAATATCGACAATTTTTGAAATAAAAAACTATTTATATAAAAATGAAGAATATATTGTTTTCACATTAAAGCAATGAATCATTCCATAACTATTGTATAAAATCACATGTGTAATGAATAATACTAATATTTTTATTAAGGAATATTTCTTATATTGTGTATCCTTGGGTCAATGAGAGTCACCCATCTCATAAGAGGCACTCTCCCTCACTACACGATATGTTAGTGGATATCAAGAGAATAAAGGAAAGAAAAAGAGATCTTCAAGGAGGATAAGAATTGATCATTTCTTAGGAAGAAAGTAAACATAAAAACTGAATAATTATACATTATTATAAATATGTTGTGAACACTCCTTGAGTTATCAAGAATTAACTCTTACATTGTCGAATGAATGAGTTAGTGTGGTCAGTTACATGGATTAAAAGCCATTATAATTTACTCACATTCTGATTGTTTAATCATAATAAATAATAATTTATTTATTTTGTTGGAGTTGTTAGAATGTTAAATTTTATCATCTAATATCATTCCAAGTTAATTTAATGTTATTGAATAACATGCATTATGTTATCCCTATTACAGGGCAAGAGATATAACAAATATTTTTTAATGGCATATATATTACATTATCATACACTATAATTTGATATAACCTAATATAAATTTTATAAATAGGGTTATAGAGAATATATATATCACTATCCACCATTGAGAGGCCAGATGTGGGAATTGGGGACCTATCGGCCCATTATAATTTCGATAACGGGAACCCGAGTTTTATTGGGATCCATAACCGCTATTTTATTTGTGATGTTTTAGTTATTTAGATAAAAATATTTATTTTTTATTCATGGTACACTTTACCCATATGATAATTTTCTTACTCTTATGTATTCCTCCATGGTTTTAGATCCTTTCCTCTCATTTGATTATAAATTAATTAGATATGCATTATACAAATATCATTTCGATATGTCTAACTTATTATGTCCTCAATTCTATTTTTTCTATCATAAAACATTACTTTTTTAGTAAAAACCCATTTTTGGGGGAAATAATGATGATAATAGATTCATATTAATTTTAAATAAATCAATATATAATATTTTGTGATCCATTAAAAATATGTGAGAGCTAGGTTGCCTTTATGTGTTCCATTCATTTTATTTGCGATTCTTGTTTTATGTGACATACAAGTGGTGTAGAATAGGTTTGGAAGAACTATAGTAGAACTAAAGTGGGATTCAATGTGTATCCATGATGGGTCTGGGTTGTTAAACTTTTTTAAAAATCCTCTTATCATTCTTTATTAATTACATAGTATTCAATAACAATTTATGACACTAACAGATTTATATATATCAAATTTTGGAACCATTGAATGGGTTCACTTTATATTAAAAGAGTTTTTGAACCATGAGTAGCCCTTACGGGAGATCCTCCTTAATCATGGAAGATTATAGTGAACAATAGGCTTGTGTGAGCATTGAAATTTATGTGTGATTTTACTTTTTATTCCCCAATATATCTAAGATTCTACAAGAGAAGATATTATGGGATTTTAATAAATACTCTAATAGTTGGTTAAGCATGAGTGAGGATTGTCTAGTTGTATATGTTCGATCAATGTGTGGATAAACATTTATTATTAATTTTGGACCGGTAATAATAAATTTATTATATAAAAATTTACCTTAATTGGGATAAGGGATATTCGATTCACCATCTTTTTACTGGATAAAAATTTGTTGAATATATTTATATATTTATGAGAATGGTTGGTCAGATTCACTTTCAAATGTGTGTACATATATTATTGAGATTCTAATGTTATATGTAATACTAATATAACCTCAAGATTTTAATGATAATGATCAGTTGGATGGATTAATAACCATATTTCCCAAAATTTATGAGAATGTGTTACTTGACACATTTCAAACAAAATGTACCAATATATATGTTAATGGGTGGATAGTTTCTTTTTTTACATGCATCGAAGAAAAGCTCAGCATGAGAAGTTAGTGATATTGCATACCCAATGTCTCAATATCCATGTTAATTTACAAATGGTTATATTTCTAATTTAGTGTCTCAATATTGATGTGAATTAGTGGTAAGATAAATTGACATCCCAATGAAATGATATTTATGATCATGGGTAATTTTATTCTAGGACAAACTTGTATCCTATTAAGAATAAAATTATGTGAGTGAGCATGTTACTGATACACTTATTTATGTAAACCCGAAAGTCTTATATTTGTATTCAATTACATTATCAGATGTTCTTTCCTGTAGTTGTTATACAATGGTGAAATGCAATTTATATGATTTGAAAATTGTAATTCCATCCCATTACAACAAAACTAAATAATTTTTGTAGGGAAACCCATCCATTTCAGTCATTTATCACTTCATGATAAGAGGAGGAATCAAATAATTTATTTAGGTTTACAACCTATCTTATTATTTGTGATATGGATACCAAAAAGTAATAGATTCTAAGTTGGGGTGAGTGGTGATCGGGATATGTTTATTAAATTACCTCCTTAAAACAATATTATTTCATGGATATTTGAAACAATAGTTATTCTATCATAATGTAAAAAAAATATAATTAATATATATATATATAAGATATTTTATGTTGTTATAGAAATTGGGTCACTTCTAAGGAGCATACACTTTATTATATGTTGGTGTACCACTATCAATAATAACTAAACTACTTGGATTTAAAACATCAGAGTATACTAATTCAAACCCTAGGTTTGAAACCCTCACCAGAATTAGAAAAAAACTAGTATCATCAATCACAATGACTCATTTAATTATAAAGAGATCAGCTTGTTCTCCACAAATATAAATAATAGACGAACACTTGATTATTGGAAAATTTAAAATAGAAATTAACAATATGATGTTTTCCATTTTTCTCTAGTAAGAATATATTCTTGTTTTGATCTCACTCATAATATAATTTCAATATTCTTTTATTCTTGTACATATATCCCCCATGTGGGAATATATTTCTCTATATAAAATATAAAATCTCTTACAAGAACATAATTAAATCCATTAATCATTAATTATTTTTTTGAAAATTTGGTTTCATTAATTCCTTTTCAAGATGAGTAAAAAAACCCATTAAAATTTCAAAACATCCTATAAAATATTGCAATTCAAATTTTCATATTTCTTTAAAATTTTACACACTTTGGAGTAAGGAGATTCTTCCATGATGTTGTCTCCTTTTAATAGCCTATTCACTCTACAGACCACGACCATTCAATTCCATATTTATTATAAATACAACCATTTTTATACTTTGATTTTTTATATTTGAATACATCTATGATTGAGAAATGTGTAAAATAAAATGAAATCACATTTTAAAAAACCTCAAGATGAAATGGACAGTAAAAAGACCCATGTGACTCCTAAGATTATATTTTTTCTTCTAGACCAAAACAATTAGTATGATAGTTTTATCCTTCACATGGAAGACCTAGGTTTTGAAAAAACCATCTTAAAACTATGATCATTACAATTTACTGGACCATGGATTGGTTGTTTAATTTTTGAATCATTATATGAATCAAAAAAAATTGTCATCTGTATCCATTTCTTTTATTTACTAAAAATATCTGCAATAAAAAATATGGTTATATATGATTTAATGTAATCCAACATCCCTATTTTTAAAATCTCAACAGAACCATGAAGAATCCATCAACAATCTAGAAATTTCGTTCTACTATGGTTATACCATGATGTAAATATCATGAAATATGCCTTGGTTTTGATTAATTACTTTTGTTTCAAGAAGGATAACTCAAATATTCTACTAAGTATCCTATTAATCCAAATAATTAGTATTAAAAAGAAATGATTTTTGAGGATTTCACTACATATTTTTTAAAAAAACATAGCCTAAAAATACTGAAATTCGTTTCCATAGACACGAACCACAAATATTTTGGATTTTTTTAAGGTCCCATCACTGGTGTTATTCTTGGAATATTTATCACATAGTATATGTGCATCATAATAGGAGTGAAAACATAATAGGATTTGATATATTAATGTGAAGTGGAATGGTGATTGATGGGTGAGTTCGAGACAGATTTAAAATATTGAGAGAAGTAACTAGGTTGGGATTAGGTGTAATGTCTCATTTTTTTTATGATCATAATATTTAAAATATTATATGTAATATTTAATTGGTGTCTTACTGAGCAATTTTTTAAAAACTACTGTTTTTGAAACATGATAAAATATATATTATATTTCAAAAAAAATTCATGCATTCATGATAATGTGAAAGTATCATTTTATCAAATAGATAATTTTATTGAAAATAAAACCGTGATATTGCATATACAACAGGTAAATCACAATAAGATTAGTATAATCCCTATTCACATCTAGGATCCCTTAGGTCAGACCATCCATGGTAATGTTGAATAATTTAATAGAATAATTTAATTGAATAAATTATTTACTATATTTACTAGAATTAATTATTGATTTATATTCTCTCATAATCCCTCTATAGTGATATCCACCATAAATCCTATATTTAAAGAGATATAGAGAGAGAGAAGAATATCATTAGAAAACGAAATATACAATGAGATGATGCATGGATTCTTCATTGAAGATTACCAATGATGTGGGTGATTAATGAAAAATTACCAATAATGGACCCAATCCTAGTTTGGGCTATTTTCATTGATATATCACTATTTTTTCTTTGAATTTAATCCTGATTAACTGTTTGGATTTTTTTTGATTTTTTAGAAAAATATCATGTCTACATTAATATAGTTTATTTTTATTTTGAAATTTTAATTACCCTATTGATATTTTTCCACACTGATAAATATATACTCAATGATTGAAAATGACCCAATATTACCAGCCATGAACCATTATATCTCTTATTTTTGTTTATTTTTCCTTCTCATTATTAAAAAAATTCACAACAAAAATCCTCCGTAGTTATTGGTTTGATATATCTTGGACTAAATCAATGAAGTAAATGTATTTGTGTTTGGTAATAATTTAATAAAAGATAAAATAAACCACAAAGTGTATATATGGGAAGATAAGTGATGATGAATTTTTTAGAGTTATACTCATATGGGATTATAATGGGAATAAATATTCGGAGGCTTCCATAGACTACAAATTCATTTTATGAACATTTTTTGGTAAACAATTGTCATTATTTTATTCTGGAGGTTTGGTCAGTCCCTATTGGTAAAGGATAATGATTCGAGTGTGATAGAGTACAAATTAGAAATTGTGGTGATATTCCAAGTTAGTTGTAGAGTTTTTGAAAAAATATTTTATCACACGAAATATTCTTTTAACATAAATATCATGTATTACTTTATCTATAGTGGATAGGGTTTCACTGATCATTAGATGTCATATTGGTTATATATCAGTAATATACATCATGTAACCCAATGTTCCAGATTCAATTTGTAGAAAAAGTACATTCTCAGGTAAGTATTTGTTTCAAGATAACATGTAGCATAGGGGTACATGTAGTGTATCCCGAAATCCACACTTATCATTCTAGTGGTATACGATGAGTAGGATAGACGAGCATATATTCTATGTACCATTTAAAAAAACCATGTATATTGGACCCTCATGACAGAAATTATGGAGCACATTCCTAAAAACCCACTTGTTTTAAAAAATGTGTACAATAGAATAAATCCCATTTAGGTTTACCTATACATAGAATATAGATAGAAATATGTGACCATTCTATTTCTCCATTTCCACATATTCACTCCCCCCATAGTATATCCTATATTTCTTTCTATACTTTGTTGTATTTAAAATCTTCAGTACTGTGACATTGATTTTGGAAAATGAGTAGCCCATCTTATGATTTTTTCATTATAGTGAATAATTATACATCCTTATTTAGAATCATAGGTGAAGATGAAGGTGATTTGGAATGTTTAGCCTTTATACATATATATGACTAAGAATTTCAATTATCCAACATGACAGGAGTAAACAAGGGGATTACAAATCATCTAATGATGTGATTTTGAAATGGAATAAGAACCCCATGTGAGTAATATATTTAATCGCTAACACTTTTAAGGCATGTTTAACACAATTTTATTATAGAATATATATTTATAATTATTATATTTTGTATGATTTAAAACTTATATTATACATGAAAACAATCATTGATGAAACATGATATATTGTTGAAAATTATGTATAAATGTTGTCCTTAATAAATTTAATAATAAATTATATATTGATTATGAGTTCATTATAAATGAATATAAAATCATTTGAAGATGGAAGTGATATTTATTAAAAATGTTTTTAAGTGAGAAATCCATTTTTATCTTTATATATTAAATTAATAAATATTAATAAATTATTCTAATGAAATAATTATATTATATCTAGTGATTGTAATTAACAATAATTTAAAAGTGTTTCTTAATCTATAATGACAATAAAGTTTTTTTGTGGATCAAAAATGATTTTTTGTTTCAAAAATAGTTTTATATCATTTTGTGCACAATTATTATAGTTTATATCTACCAATTTAGATATAGTGTTTGAAGAAAATTGGATTTTTTTAGGAATCCTCTTAAATATATCTTAGAGTCAAATTTATATATTTTTATGAAAATATTGGGTTTCTTTAAGAATAATTTAAATTCCAAACTTTTCAAAACGTTATTTATTTTCTTTTAATAATATAATTTTAAAATACCTATTTGTTTTGGTTATTGGTTTAAGAAAACATTAGATTAATTTTTTAAAATATAATACATTTTATTCCATTAAAATATTAAATTTATTTGATTTTTGTATATGTTCATTTTAGTTCTTAAAGATTGTTTTTTTCTAAATAACTATTTTTTCATACCATTTTGTGAAGTTATTTTAAATTTAAATTCATCCACTCTACTAATTTAATCATGGAAAACAGATTTAATATTTTAAATTATCTGTTTTAAATTTATTAATGAGGCCAATTTAATTTTTCTTCCTTAATAATTTTAACATTTGAGAAAATGTTTTGACCATATTAAAAGGGTAAAACATGTTAATAAATGTTAAAACAATATGATAAGGTAAAAAAATATCATACCATTTATTATTGGATGCATTTATGTTTAACTCTATCATGTTATATTGTAATTGAATGTGTTTTGGATATAATTTTCCATCAGTAAAAAAACCATTATTATTTAAATGTTAAGAATAATTATAAGCATTCCAATCCACCCTCTTATAAAATAGAATATCATCTTATCAATTAACCAATTCACAAGGGAACTATAGATTGGAAAATAAATACTAAAATCCATTAATAAAAATCTTCTTCATGATCTAGATGTCTATGTATCACCAAAAGACCAACTTATAATGATTATTGTATAATTTAAAGGTGGTTTTCTAAAGAAGAGTAATATCTATTAACAAAGATATTTTGTTAATTTTTTATTCTAAATTATTCAAATATATACAAACCATGATGTTATAATAACATCAGAATTCAAAATATAATAATATTATTTTATGATGACGATAAAATAATTATTTATCTCATTTTATATCATATGTGTACTGCAAACATCGCTAATGTATACATGTGGACTACCACCTCCATCAAGTTTTATGTTTAATTATTCATCACCGCATATCATGGATGGTTATATAGAATTATTTAATTGAAATTAATAAATTTATGAAACATTTTTATTATATAAATATGAAACTATATCAACCTTATAACTCGTTCATCCACTGGAAAATGAGAACATGTCATGCGCATGGGTGGACTACCACCTCTACCAAGCGATGAAATTCATTTTTCAATTTTTCTTCACATGGATTATCATAATGATATATTCATTTAATATATATGATAAACATCATATAAATTTTTTTTCATAAAACTAAATTAATATTTACCATTATTTCATTTCAACCAATAAAAATGGAATCATTGGTTATGCGTGTATACAGACTTCCGTCTCACCATAGTGATATAATTATTTTTTATAAACATATTATATGAATGGATATAAAAGTTTATAAAGTCAATAAATATTATAATTATAAAAATTTTGAGATTTAAGAAATGATTAAACCATGAAAAGGGTGAATAGACCAGAACCGTTGAATGAAAACATACATGGAAAATAGGGCAATCCCCACAATATTGATTTGATTAAAGAATTTTTAATAAATGGGTAATTATATATTATAAGGGAATGATATATTGATATATATATATATATATATTTAATATATTTATATTAAATTGGTATTTATTATAAAGTATGTTCGAACACATATATAGAAAGGCATGACTTGATCTAAGGGGTTATGTTACAATCTCTTTTCATTTTTTGGATTTTCTATGTTAAATTTTAATTAAGGAAAATTATATGATACATATCCTTTAAAACATATATATTCCCTTATGATTTATTTATTAATATGGTTTTCATATTTTCCATAAAATTTCCTTTCATTGTAACTTAAATTTTATGATATTTTTTATAAAATTAATCCTTATTTCTCCCATTTGGGTCGGAAATAATTCCAATCCATGATCATGTTCTTAAGAATGATTTATATGGCATTGTGTATAAACATATATTTTTTATAAAGGTTATTTTTGGTACTTTTTAATTTATATACAAATTAATAAATTCAATATTTACAATTTTTTTGAATAACTCAATTTTGACATTTTAGAAATGTATAAAAAGAATGTTTTTATTTACTATATATAGGATCAGTGGATATTAAAACCATCATGGATTCTATTTTTCATGAATAGGCCTGTAAATGTTTATATTTTTTTAATAATAAAAATATATTTAGTTTATTTTTAATTATTTTCAAAAGCTACCAAAATAAATGAGTTGTTTTCTCCTGATATTCAATGCATGTTTTAATTTATTTTATAAAAGTGATTTTTTACCTTTTTAGATGTACTTTAATGATTACTATTCTTCACTAAGAAATTTATCTTGTGATAGAATTCAATTTTTTCTCAATTTGACTTATGATTATAGTGTTATAAGTATTAATTTTTTAAACCTGTTACATTCCTATAGGTTAATTAAGTTAGGAAAAAGTCTTTATGAAATCCATTTATTCTCCATGAGTTATGCTATGATGAATGTTTATACTATTGTATGGAAAATTAATTTCTGGTGTCTATTTTATGATGGGTGGGACTAGAATTATATATCCCTCAAAAGATTTATATGAAATGAGATAATATGAACTATAGTGGGGAGTAATCCTAGTCTAGTGACAACATCTTTTATATGGTATAGATTTTTAAGTGATACTTGACTATTGAAATTAGGGAATAAAGACTTAAAAAAATCCAATATGAGACTCTATCCTCTACTATAGTTTTTTGTAGGGTTTCTTAACAAAATAAATTCTAGGAATGTGAAGTTAACCCAACCCACTATAATTCTCTATCCTCTATGATTTTTATAGAATTTATCCTTGGGAAAAAAATGAAATTGTATGATTATGTCTGTGCCAAAATTATTTATATTGATATAATAATATTATTCTTATACTATTCTACATTTTGGTCATTTATTAATATCCCAAATTTTTACACTTATTGAGAATTTGATCTTACCGTTTATAATTTTTCCATTTTCCCAGGTTATAAGAATGCATTTAAATTGGGTATGATTATGAATGGTATTAGATGAGAAGTTGTTTTTGGAATTATTTATGATATTCCATGATATATGTTTAATATGTATATAGCCTCCAAATTCATTGAACCATTAAAGTTATTAGGAATGTATTATTATGATGTGTATTGAATATTCACCTAAAATGATGTCATAGTTATATATGAAATAATCAGGTCACTACAAATGGTATTAGATATGTGTTTAGTTATTTTTAGGGATTTTTTATGTGGAAAATAAGTACAAATATGAATAAACCCAATGATTAAATGAATGTGAGATATAATAAACCAAAAGTGTCATTTGTTTGTAAAAAGGTTCCATTATTTTGAAAATGTTTGATTAATTTTTATGATTATATAATTTTTTACATTTATTAATGATTCTTGATAAACAATATATTCTTTTATGTTTTAATATGGGATATAAAATACAATGAGGAAGTGAAGGCGTGGACAAGATAATGAAATATTGTGTTATCTTATGTAATTGAGGCCATATTAATTACATTATATCATGAAAACTATCTAATAATGTTAATTTATGACCATGATGATTAGATGGAAATTTATGAGTGAAAATATTAATATTATTATTTTCACATTTCATGTTTATAGATTCTCTTTGATAAAAGATTATGGGAATTTCCTTCCTGAAAATCATGTTTTTCTCATTCAAAATGAATTTTATGTAATTTTGGTCCATGATTGGTTCTCCCTATAAAATTCCCATATCAATGGTTAAGGAAGAGAATCCATATTTGATATTCTTAATCAATATATGAGAACATATAGGTTTGAGAATGAGCATCAACATACAATTGAAATTACATTTTTTATATGAGTCTTAATAGTGATTTGTTAAAGATACTTATCCTAAATGGTACTGGATAAACACAACATAGAAAATTCCCAATTGTTCATTAATATTTTAATTTATTTCTAGAATGAATTCCAAATATTCCCTTGAATAATGAATTTTAGGTTTCAATAGAACTCATACCTAGTGATATAATGATATTAACAACTCTATATAGAATTACCACAACAAGATCATAAGAATTAAATAAGATACTCCTTAAGAATGTAGAAAAGGTATTAATATGTATAATTGCATCACCAAGGCGTTCACATGTTATTTTTGATAAGAATAAATATGGTTTAATGAATAATTTTATATATTATTGTCAATGCAATAAAATCATTATTATGAAAAACTATAGAAAATCTATTATTAATGATTTGTTTGATCAATTATATAGAGATCAATACTTTTAAAAGATTTTAACCCATTCTAAATATTATCAATTATAGTTTAATAAGGAGGATATACAGTATACATCCTTCTGTACAAGTTATCAACATTATAAATTTATAATATTTTTTTATACTTACTGATACTACTGTTATCATAAAAGATATTGTAATTTGATTATTAAAATATAAAATTTATCATTTTTTATCATTAATTTTAGTTGATATAGTTATATATTTAAAGATAAATGAATATATTTTAGATCATTAAGGTATTGAGTTAAATACCATTTGGAAGTATATTTTCTATGACAAATTTACCCAGTGTGAATTTTAGATAGAAAATTCTTGAATATGGTTTTATATAATCTCAAGCGAGGGTATGTGGGTGGATCATTCACTGAGTTATGTGTCTGAGATATAACAAAGACCAACCACTTTTACCGAGATCCATTTTTATTGCATTGTAAAGATATCAATTGAACGTTATGAATAATATCTCATGGATATAAAATCCAATTACCAAGTGAAAGAAGCCAATTTACTTTGTATAGAGAATCATGAAGAAAAAATATATGGAACTAAAGAGAAGTTTGGTCACTACACCTATGCTTACACTAACCTACATTGGTGAAGGTGTTGTGTTTAATAATTATTCACTAAAGAAGGAAATGGATTCATCCTTATGAATAATATTATGGTGATAACTTTTCCCTAATGATACATGACAAATCATTAGAAAAAATTCCCTACTCAAGATCTATAGCCTACAATATATTTTTTGCATTGAAAATACTGATGAATTATCTATATGATAAAGTTGATTAAATTATATAGATCAAAAAATTTGGAAATATATATTTACATTAAAATATTTGAATATGTGGAAAAGTAATAGTTGGAGTTGGCTAATTATTATTAATGCTTAACACATTACCACCATTAGAAGGAGAACATGGATATTGATGCTTTAATCAAAAAGAAAAACAAAAAATTTTCCAATATGAGGTTTTAAAGGTATATAATAAATATAGATTTTCAGAGGATTAACTGTGAAATTATAAGGAATGGGGAATGAACTAATCTCTATAAAAATAATGTTACCTCATCCATTTTTGTGAATATATGAGATGTATAGAAGGATCATGTGGATCAATAAAAGAAGGAAATGGGTTTTCAGTAGTTTATCCATGATTGTGATAGAAGGATAACATTTTAGAACCATGTTATTTTATCTTTATTATCGGAATTGAAGAAGGACCTATTAGATGATGGCAATAGTTAATATTTTATAATAATAATATAATTATAAATATATATACAAATATAAAAGAGTATTTGGGGTGGGGCACCATAAAAATGGATTAAGGTGGAGTATGTATATAAATTCTTTGTATTTTAGAAAGTTAAGGCTTAATGTATGAATTCTAATTTGATGTTACAAAAGTTACCAATACCATAATGCATGTCAGAAAATATCAATATGGATTTAATCATAAGACACCACAAGACAACTAAAGGCCATGCCACTATTTGTGTTTAGTCGATATCTATATGATGTCTTCTCATTTTAATGCAATCAAAAAAGATATTAGTTTTGATTAAATTGCTGTGATATTAATTGATGAAGTGTTATGGTACTAGGTAGTACCATTGTATATTGTATCTAATGGAGATTTAGGGTTTTCCTTAAAGTTATAGATAAGTCTTTATTATTCATTGAATATGGAATGGGGATTTAGTAGTGTATATAATTTTCAGGATGATGGTCAGTATGAGAGGACCATTAGAAATCAATATGATGTATTAAGAGATAATTTTATGGATTTCAATCATGGTTATGATCATTATATTCCTGTTTCCATATTTTCATGCAATTAAATCATTCACATGATAATTTTGATGTATCTTTATGAATCCCTATATGGAATGAAACAAAGGGCTACCACATGCTGGGATAAAGATATAGAATGAATGTTACTGGGAGTTGACCAAGATGAGTAAATTTTAGATAAGGTAAGATATATTCAGTAGGATATCCAGGCAGCTGAAATTTGATAGAAAACATAAGTTTGAAATTATAAATGAGACCTAGTGTTTATTTATTATGGTAATTTATAACTTCAAATATCTCCTTGTAATAAATTTACGATATTTTGGAAGAATGGAAAACTAGGATATAGATATATTGATCCCATTGAGATCCTTGATTATATTGGGGCAGGATCTTGTCACAAGGAAAATTCTTCATACCTCTTCCAATGTAATGATTTGTTATATTTATCTAACATGAGAATTTATATAACTGATTTTTCACATTTAAAAAAATAATTATGCCATTAGAGAATTATTATACTCATGAGGAGAAATCAGCAGAGATTATTGACTGAAGAGATAAAGTGGTGCCAAACAAGACCACTCATATGGTCATAGTTCTATTAAAAAGCCATATTTTTAGGAAGATACATGTGAAATTTTGGATATGATGTGGAGAAATCATCTGTATTTTTTTATATCAATGTAATGAGATTTTAGGGAGAAATTCTTTTAGGGGTGAAAAATGTGACAGTAATAGATTTGAGAATGTATATTTATATTTAGAAAATTTGAATGTTTTGATAGATTTATTTAGAAGAAAATCAATCTATATAAAAACCACAATATATAATTGAAATTTTTTTAGAATTTTTTGTTAATAAAATGAATAATAAAATTTAAATTGATTATCATTTGGTTAGAAATAAACATAAAATATGTAAAAGAAAATATGGATATTTTTTAAGGAATTATTTTTATACGAGTAATGTATTTTTGTATTAAGATATTAAATTAATCAGTTTTCATAATTTATTTTAATGAAATTATTATTTTAGATATAGTGAAATTAATTAAAATTCATTCAATTATGGTTATTATTCATGAAATAAGTATAAATTCATTCTATTCTTCAAAATGAATTTGATAAAAATAGATCTTTATTTCATTTAGTAAATGAATATTGTAATTAATATATATCACATTTATAAATATAATTTTATAAAAATAGAAATATATTTGTAAAATAATAATTACAAATTTATCTTAGAGTTATTTTTGTCATTTTAAGTGAAAATAATAAATTTTATTTGAATAGTGACAAATGCTGATTTTATGAAAAAATATATTTTATTTTCTAAGAAAAAATTAAATTGAAAGCCTCAAACTATTTTGAATTTGGATTTAAAGTATTATAAGTTACTTATGATTAATTTAAGTCTTATTAATTCAATATGATTCATCGATTTTTTATTTTTTTTATAAGTTCATGTTTATTCTTTCAAGTGTTTTTTTTCTAAAAACCATTTTTATTATGTTTTTTACAATTATTATATATTTAATTTGATAAATTTTTTGAAATTCAATATTGAAAAATTAAATTCATATTTTGAATTAGGTTTTTCAAATTTAATACTGAGTTGAATTTTTTTCATTATAAATAGTAACCTTCATAAAAATACTGTCACCATAATAAATGGGTCAAACAGGTTAGTTAAGTATTAAAATTTTTGTCATGGTCAAAAAATATCATCTTAATTATTATTTGATGTGAATATTTAGAAACATATAACCTTATTCTAGAATTTAAACTATTCCAGAGATAGTTTACAGTGACTAAGAAAATAATCGATATATTATCTGAAGAATAATTTCATATTTCCACTCCCATTACTTATAAAATGACACCTCTTATTCTCACTTCTATACACTAAATGAGAACACTTTTTGGATAATCACATCAAAAATCCATTAAAAATATTTATCCCAAAAAACTATAGGTCATGAAATCACCAAAATATAACTCTATAAGTCTAAAGGTGTTTCAAAAATTGGGTTTTCCAAAAAATGATAATACTCTTAACCGAGTTATTTCATGTTTATATATTATTCTACCTCCTAAAACACATAAAAAACCACTGGAATAATAAAATAAGTATATAAAATATAATTAAATATTACTGTGGTTATGGTATAACCATTTAATTCTCATTTTTATCCTATATTAAATAAAGACATTTATCGTGCGTACAGGTGGACTACCCGCTCTATGGAATGATGCATTTGGTTTAATAAGCATATCTCATGGATGTATCTATAGATAAATTTAATTTTTTTATGTTATATTTATAAAATATTTAACATTAAAATAAAAAATTTAATATCCCTTCTTACACTACCATATATTGGAAAGTTATAATGATGCTCATGCATCCATGTGGACTGCCAACTCCATGCAGCGATGTGAAAAAAATTTCATTTACACTTTACATGGATGATCATAATGATATATTTATGGTATATATGTTATATTAAGTATATGATAATTATTTTTAAATGGATGACTATTATTTACCATTCCTTCATTCCAACCATTGAAAAATAGAATCGTTATTCTTGTGTACATACAAACTACTATGTCCAAGAAGTGATATAATTTATTTTTATAACCACCCTATATAGATGGTAATATAATCATATTTAATTATTAAATATGGTATTTATAAAATGATTGATATTATTTATATAATGAACCCATTATTAATGTGTAAGAACAAGAACCATAAAATCAATATTTTCATGGGAAACATACTAGTTTTTAACCAAATATTGATTTTATTGAATAATTGGTAATAAATGAGTAATTATATATTATAAGATACAAATTTTTTTTGAAATACGTATTAGTATGGTTATAAAATTTATTTATAAAAAAATATTTATTATATAGGGGGTTTAAATATATATAAAGAAATATGATACATGAGGTAAGGGTTTATGCTACAATATTTTTTCATTTTTGTATTGTCTATGTTAAATTTACATTATAGGAAAATATATTATCCAAATCCTTTAAAACCCATATATTTTATTCTACTATAATTATTTATGGGGGTTTTATATATTCTTTTTATTTTCCTCTATTTGGTACTAAAAATAATGATAATTTATTTAAATAAAATTCAACATTAATTATTCTTCTTGGGTCAAGAATCATTCTCATCCATGTAAATGTTATTTTAAATGTTTCATTAAAGTTTTTACCTATTTTTAAATTAATTATAGAGGTTATTTTTCTTACTATTTAAATTAATTAAAAATTAATATTTTCGAATGTTATCCATACAAATAGGATTTTACATTTTAACCAAGTATGAAAAGAATGCTCCCTTTTAATATATATGTTATGAGTAGATTTTCCAAGAATCCTATATTTTATTGTTCAAGTAACTTAAATTTAAATTTTCCATTGATTTTCAATGAAATACTAATTTCATTATTCGATAAAGTTTAGTTTTTATGTTTTAAAAAATAATAGGGTTGTTTTATCTTGATATTCAAAACATATTTTAAATTTTATCATAAAAGAGACTTTTCATTTTTATCAACATGAATTAATGATTATTATTGTAACACAACATAATTTTAGAGTGTATTTCTATTTAATAAATAATTTTTTTAATAGCATGAGAAGACCGAAATAATAAAATTAGGAAAATAACAATTTTATATTATAATATCTAGAAAATTTTGTAGTGTTTAAATGAAATATAGTTGTTCAAAATAATTTTTAATTCACCTAAAAAATACTATTGATTTTAAAGAATTATTTTGGAATATTTTTTATGAATATTCTCTAAAATTTCAAATATATTTTGATTAAAAAATTATATTATCAATATATTGAAAATATTGTTTTTTAAGTAACTTATAAAATTAGTTCTATTTTTATAAATTGGATAGAAATTAAAATGAAGTCATTTGATGGTAAATAGAGATGTTTTTCTCTAGAACACTTTTCTCATGGAATGTTTTTTAAAATAAATTAAATTACTCACTATTGATGAATGATTTTAATGAAATTTAAATTTAATATACTCGATAAATTTTTTAAATAGTAATTTAATGGTTGTTACTAAGAATTTAATAAGAATAAATTCTGTGTTGTTCTTTAAAATTAACATTATAAAAAAAATTCATTCCATTTATAATGTTTATTTTAAAATTAATTACCATAAATTATTCAAACTTTTTTGTTAAAATGGTTGTAATATTTGGAACCTAATTTTTTTTTAATGTATTAAAATTTTGTTATTTTAATAGATTTAAACCTACCCATATCTTATCATTTAATTTGGGTGACCTTAGTTCAAATTTTACATGAATATTACTTTATTATATTTTAATGTTTTAATTGTTTACCAGATATCCACTCTATATGTTTTAAATAGATGTCATATCCCAATAAATACATTGCACCATTTGATCTGTATTGATCATAAAATACCTATATAAATATTTTCCTAACAACCTTCCCAAAATCCAAGAGCTTCTGGAGTTCACCTAATACCAAACTAATAGGGAATAAGATGTTAGAAAAATTAGATTTCCCAAGGATTATATAATAGAATTTAATGAAATATTCAAATTTATATTCTTATCTAAACACCAATAATTGTTTTTAAATACATTAGAAAGAATACATTATTATAATTATTCTACTAAAATGAACTTATTTTTATTTTACAACCATTCTCTACCTCCACTTCATCATGTGAAATATGATAAAATCGTTCTTCCATATATGTGGGGTATAACTTCTTTGGAGAAATGTGACCTGCTTTTATCACCTTTATAAAGTTTTAGTCATATAGATGAATTTTTAAAATATATATGATATAATTATTATTCTATCAATATATATTATCATTTTATTTTATATTGTTTTCAAATATTTTTCAATGAAAACATTACTCATTCGTACGTATAGACTACTATCCCTATTATGAATTGTAATTTATTTATTATAAATACCTTGTATTAATGGTAATAAAAGTATTTAAAATTAATTATTATGATACGTATAACATTATTTATATTATAAAAAAGATGAATCCATGATGGCGATCCAAGTACAAAAACTATTGAACCAACACATGCATGGACAATGAAATAGTTTAAACCCAAATATTGATTTTAATGAATAATGGAAAATAAATGGGTAATTGTAAATTATAATGGATTGATATATTATAATATAATTATGAATATGGTTCTATTATATATTTATAATAAATCTAAATTTATTTTACTAGATCTTTAGAGAACGTATGAGGAATGTCAGAACATGGAATAAAGGATTATGTTGTAATATAAATTTTAATCGAGATTGTTTATTATTGATTCTCCATTGGGGTAATTATATAATATTTTTATCTTAAACAACATATATATTTTTTAATATTGTTATTTCATTGGTTCTTATGTTTTTCAATCATTCTACTCTATGTAGTACTTACAATGGATATGAACTGTTTTAAACAAGATCAAAATTTAATAGTACTTTGGTCGATGAACGTATTATTCCATGTACACAATATTAGAAAATTATGTTAGGTTTAACAATTATTAAATTATTTGAAAAAATAATTTTCATTTCCATTTATTTTCATTAGAAGTTAAGAAAACAATATTTTCAAACTTTCATCATATGACTCACTTTTAACATAATATAAACTCATGAAAATAATGTTATCTTTTAACATATGCAACATAAATATCTTTTTCATCCATAGTTACCATTATTTTAATAGATTATTCCAATTAAATATTCCATTTCTATTTTTAAATAAAATATTTTGATCAATATTTTGGGAATTTTGTGTTTTTAATGGTACCGAAAGAAATTGATATTCTTTCAATTTTCCAAAAAAATTTCAAAATTCTCTTTTAAATGTATATTTCATCTTTATTAACATCACTTAATTTTACTTATATTACACTATGGATATTTTCTAATTATAAAATTCTTGTTATTTCTCATGATCATTTATTATTATGTGATATTTAATCATTATTGGACTTTTTTAATGAAAATGGGTTAATAACCCAATGATGAAATAATGAATTTTTTTATGAACTTATAGAACACATATGTATGGATTTCGTAATTTTATGGGTGGTCCTAGGACTATATAGACTTCCAATGCATTGGGTAAAGAAGAAAATATAATGAGATAATATGAAAATTATATGGGGAGGTAACCCAATACAATATGGAACTTTTTTATTAAGTGATGATGTTATTGGTAGTGATCCTAAACCAATGGAATGATATTATACTCTTACGTTCATACCAAAATTCCCTTGATTTTTTCATATTATTATGAAATTATCACTTAGATCCAGATTGATTAATGATGATTCCACACACTTGTGACTCATGTCTTTTTAAATAGTAGATAATTACACCAAGAATCATGAATCATGATCTATGAATGATAGCGTATTAAATTAGTAAGTTATGATCTTGTTTGTATACTGGTGTTCTTATATTATACCTAAATTTTCTAGTTTATTGATATCTATCTTGTTTAACCTTATTATGAATCATATCTCACCATTTCTAATGTTTACATTTCCCAAGGTTATGATCGATGTTTATATGGAAAATATATCCAATAAGAGAACTTTGAGTGGAGAAAATTGTGGTATATGTTTAAGTTCATTTAATGAATAAGTTGATTACATATATATTTTTCAAATAATCTTATCATATACGTTTCAAGGGTGGTAATTATTGTGTAATATATTATTTTTTCCTATAAATGATGAAAATGTTTTATAAATTTTTCTTTGGTCACTTTATTTTTAATCTGTGTTGGGTGTGGCCATTTTTTTTATGATTTGGTTAAGAAAAATATGTGTAAAGTACATAATCCAAACTATAATGAATTGAATGTTATATAAGGTTAACCTAAAAGTGTTATAGGTTGATAAAAACTGTATAGAATATATAAAATCATAGAAATGATTGATATGATTAAACGATTTCTCACTCGGATTACTGACGATAGATGCTTTGAGTATGAGTTTGGTTTTAGTAAATGAATGGAACTAGGAGGAATCATTTTAAAAATAAATGTGGTGGAAAATTAAATGACAGACCTCAATAATATTCTAATAAAATGTGAGATATAATGTTATATCATATGGATATTCTCGTGAAACTATATCATTCCATGAGTCATGATGATTGTTCAAATAATCTATAGATGAAGTAATGCCCCATTGAGTCTTACAGGAGGCAAGAAATACCTTATTTATGTGGTTTCTCTAATCATGTAGTTTTTGAGCAATAGATCTGTACCACTTATAAGATATTTTCCATTCATTATTTATCATTGAATAAAAAAGATTTATTAGAGGTATAGTTTTCAATGGAGTAGTAAATTAATGGTGGAATCATATTAAGAATAAATTGAAATAATAATAAATACACTTTATGGAATATGTTGAGTTTTAAGTGATATTTTTTATTAATTAATTACATTGAACACTTCACATGAAAATGAAAAATGAATTCATTTAGAATAATTATATGGATGACGAATCTATTGGTTCATATGATGAATATTTTAATTAATTTTGATCTAATATTTTATATTTTTCATTTATCATCAATGAAAAATTAATTGATTCGTTGAATTTAGAATCGTTTAACAAATAATTGATTTTATTATCAGGGTGGAAATATAGAGTGGATATTCCCTTCATTCAAATTGTTAAAATAGTAAGAGAAAGATATTGTTTTGAGAATGTTCTAAAAATAAAATCCATTAAAGAAATATAATCAATATTCCTTTATGAAATAATTTTAGAAAATTTCATGAGGGAAATTTTTATCAAAGGATTAGAAAATGTTTTTACTAAATAAAGGAAGTCCAAAGAACTAGTGAATGTATATGGGATGTAATGTTCCAATACAATGAAAGGAATGAGGATAATGATAATTTAAATGAACCATTCACACTCCAAAGCTGCAACTAGATGGAGCATGAGAATTATGACAACAAGATCATGAAACTAAGGGTTAATGATGAAAATCATCATGAAAACCCTCGTAAACAAATATATTAAGGGAAAAGTCCAGAGTTTAAAATTTTTTGAATTAGTTTACAAGAATGATGGGGTGTGAGTTACACTAATTATCTACTATAGAACAAAAAACATCATATTTTATTATGGTTTCACCTAATATTTTTATATCTGAATAATTATCTAAGGATATCAAATCATCATATCAATGATTGATATGGAATTATTTGTAAAAAATAATAATGTAACGATGATCACAATTGAGATTAATTTCTCTTCTCTAATATAATTATATGGGAATTTAAATTTTGAAAATATGTGGTTTCCCTATAGTTGAATTTTATGTGATTTTGGAAATGTATTTTTTTATTCATATATCCATATCCTTTTTTTAGTAAGGAATGTCATATTTTATATTTCCAATGATGTAATGATTTTTGATCTATGGGAATATGAATAAGAACCACTTAGGGAAATTACTTCCCTTAAATAGACTGTAACACCAATTCATGAGAGGTATATATATCAAATGTTTGGGGATAAAATCTAAATTAATGATATAGAAATTTCATAGTAATATTATAATGTATTTTCTAAGGAGGATCCATGTCTTCCCCTAATTCAGGATAGTATGTTTTCAGTAGAACTGACACCTTGTTCTAAGCTTGTTTCATACAGTCCATATTGACTTGAATAAATTGAAAAATAAACACTCAGAGAATCTAGATAAGGTATTCATCCAAATGAGTGACTCACCTTGGGTGTTATCAAGTATTATTTGTTAGTATAATTATGGCTCAATTTATCTTTGAATTTATTTTCAAGAACATAACTATATTACTATCTTGAAAAAGTATAATATACCCCATATTTAGGGCTCGTTTAATCAATAGTAAGAAGAATAATACCCATCCTAGATTGATCATGAATATGGATATCACTATTTATAGGTAAAAATGAGGATATATCCAAGTCAATCATTCTTATGAGATATAAACACTATAAATTTACAGTGATTTTATTTGGACTTACCAATGTCCCTTCTATATTTAATGATCAATTTAATAAATTCTGCATTGATATCCTTGATTAGTTAGTGGTAGTGTTTATATACAATATTATTATATATTTAATGATAAATATGTTCATGAAGATAATATATGTATTTTATTAAATACCTTGAGAAAGAATAACATATATGAAAATTTTAGTAAATTTGAATTCAAGTGATATAATGTATCATTCATAGGTTATATAATAACAGGAAAGTTAATATTGATGGATCCTTAAAAGATAAATGTTATTTAACATAGGTCCAAACCGACAATAGTGAACTAAATACAAAATATATAGGGTTTGATGGAAATTATTTAATATTTTTGACAAATTTATCATTACTTTTATATAAACATATTAATTTCATAAGGGAGGATACAACTTTCCATTAGACTGATGAATGTATATAAAATTTCAAGGAACATAAGTGAAGGATGGAGAGTGAACCTATGCTTACACTACTACACAATTGGAAGGGGTTTTGATCTATAATGATGCATTAATTAAGGGATTGGGATACATTCTAATGAAAAATTACATTGTAGTAGCTTACACATAAACCCAATTAATTGATATTGAGAAAAAACAAGACTCATGATTTGGAAATTTCAATTGTAATTTCTTATTTTAGGATATATACGAGTTATATATATGTCAAATATGTGACATATAAACAAATAATAAAATATTGATGTATATATTGATATATAAAGGGTATTAAATTCATTATAGGAGATTTTTAGAACTAATTAATGATTATAAATTCTCAATATATTAAAATAATAAAATGGAGAAAAAGGTGGATGATGGTTTGAGTCAGAAGGACCATGCTCATTATTCCATAATAAGGATTGAATAAGATCTAAAACATAAAAATTTGAAGAGGATATACCTTAAAATCAGCATGAAAGGGGAAATATCCTATCTAAATCAAATGAAAATTTATCCATCAATTTAAGTGATGATTAAAGAGACACAAAAGGATGATCTAGAGCTAAAAAATAAGGAAATGATAGTTTATATGTTTAGCCCTATCCTTGATTGAATGATCAGATTTAAAAACCAGTCACGTGGGTCATCAAAAATTAAATTAAAGGATGTGTGTTTGGATGTAGCTCATAATACATCATTCCTTATTCATATAAAAAGTTAAAATATGTATAAATATCCTAAAGATAATTGCGATTTGGGAAATTTAAAGAGAGATACTATGGAGTACATATCTCAGAGCATGGTATGAAAACATGATATGTTATATAGATATAACTCTAAGGGTTTGTTAAAATTATTACCCATATATGAGTTGAAATGAGAAAAAGTCACCACATATTTCATCAAAGGACTCCCTATGAAATCTGAAGGAAATAATTCTATTTGGGTTTTCAAAAACCACCTTATCAAATATGCATATTTTATTACTAGTAGATCATATTTATACCTTGATCATATTTAAAAAATATACCATAAGGAAGTGGTATGGTTGCAGGGTGTACCAGTACAAATAAAATCTTTTTGAGATCTTTGTTTTACATCAATGTTCTGGAGAATTATTCAATAACATTTAAATAAAATTTTGAGCATTAGAACATTTTATAATCCGCCAGAAGATGGATATTTTGAGAGGAAAATTCAAATCATAGAAGATATACTGAGAAAATTATATATATATGTTAAATTTTATTGGGATCAACACATTGAATTAGTTTATATTTATACAATTATATAATTTACTAGATCATTCATATGGTTCCTTATGAATTTATATTATGAAATAAGTGCATGAATCCACCATGAGGGGATGATGTTTGGGAACCAAATCTATTGGTACCTAAAATAGAAAAGGAAATGTTGGAGAAGGTTAGATCCATTTATTATCACATCATGTAAACATAGAGGTGAAAAAAATTTACACTATAAATCTTCCATGAAATCTAGAGATTATATTTGGTGAAAAGATTTCCAATAAATATCCCCATGGAAATATTTATGATAATTAGAAGGAATCAAAAACTAAGCCCCATATATAATAATAATTAAAAAATTATTGATTACATTAGGATGATAACTTATCCTTGGGATCTTTCTCTGAACAGTTATCAACTTCTTGATGTTTTCTATGTATCTAAATTTAGAAACTCTATAATAGACTATTCACATGTCCATAACCTATATTGTATACTATTGAAGTATCATATTTCTTATGATAATCAACTTGTATAAATATTGTATTGTAGAGATAAATTTATACTAAATAGTTCCACCCAATAGGTTAATGTTATCTAAAGGAATTATAAATTTTATTAGTCTACATGTCATCCTAAGGGTTTGCTGGAGAAGATTTATCATTATTTTTTATAAGAGTGAGTGAAATTTTAATTTTTTTTACAATGAGGTATAATGTAACACACCTTGACATAACAATATATTTCAATTAAAAATATTAATGTGATTGATAGATTATATATCAAACTATAGTGAACATAGTTGAATAATTCATATAAATTAAAAAATGATGAACAACATATGTCATTTAAAATAAAAATATTTTAATAAAATATTTTTCAATTCACATAGGAATTAAAATTGATCCTAAATATATTTTTAGAAATATTTTCTTATGAATTATTATATATATATGTTTTTCAAAAAAAATAATTTAATTTATATAAACTATGAAAAACTATTTTTTACACATGTGTATAATTAAATCATTTGTGTTCAATTGGATGGAAATTAAAATAAAACCATTTGAAGGAAAAATTATATATTTTTATAAAAAATACATTTATACACACTAAGTGTTTTTATTTTAATAAATGAAATTAATCACGAATGTTGATTGATTACAATGAATTGGGTATATAATATATTAAATCAGATATTTTAACAATTTTTAATGGTTTTTACTATAAGTGGAATTAGAATAAATTTAGTGTTATTATTACAAATGTATTTTTTATAAAACTATTTCATTTTCTCATTGTGAGATTTTTTTGAAATGACTATATTCACTATATTGAAATTAAATATTGAAAAATTGATTTCATATTTTTATTTGATAGTTTAAAATTTATTATTGATATCAATTTTATTCTTTTCATAATTAACAGTTTACAATGTTAAAAGTTATCACCACGGTAATGGTAAAATGCGTTGTGTGTGTGTGGAAGGTATAAATTTTCTATAAAACCTAGTAAATGTGATTACATAATTTCATTGAGGAAAAAATATATCTTATCTTTTAATTTTGGTTTATATGTTTCCACTCAATCCTTATAAATAAATTATTATATTTTAATTTTTTTAGTATTTACAGAGGTGCCACTCTTCTCACATATGAAAAGAGGCCCTCTCTCCTTCACATAATCACACATTTTGGGATATATATATATATAATAAAATAACATCAATAACGGATTCCTATATTACATATCCATATATTAGAGCTTTGGGACTTCCTAGAAGACCAAACCAAAAGGATTAAGGTGTAATCCAAAGTAGGCTTACCCAAGAAGAAGTAATTTTATTTTCTGATCCATATCAAGTTTCATTATTCCTTGTCATCATAAAAAAATGTCCTACTTAAAATTATGATACTTTTATTCATATTATAATTAATTATTTTTATGTTAATATATTAATATTTTTTAACACCTTTCCATCCAATGAGAAATGATAACATTGTCCACTCATATGTGTGGACTGCCACATCCCTAGAGCAGTGGGATTAATTTTTATTGTCTACCATAAATGGATGGTCATAAAGATGTATTTTATGAATATATATTTTATTTATGATATTTATATTATTATTATTATTATAGAATGATGGATAATTGTTTACCTTTATTTAAATTCATTGGATAATGATTGCATTAGTCATATATACGCATGGACTGTTATCCCCATCTTGTGGTGTGATTTATATTACATTACCATAATATGTGAATGGTTAAAAAGTGTATATAATGAATAAATACGATTCATATAAAATTATAAATATTATTTTTATAATTAAACTATAACCATGGTTTAAGGACTAGGTCCATTGAACTAAATCATATATGGGAAAAAACATTAAAGGGTCGATTATTGATCTTAATGAAGAATTTTTAATAAATGGGTAATTGGAAATTATAAGTGAACTCTACATTATATGAGATGTTTTAATATGTAATGGGTATATATATATATAATAAATATAAACTTATTTTACAGTAACCTAAGTGCATATATAAAAAAGTTGAGGATATGAGGTAAGGGTTTATATTTAAATTTCATTTATTATCAGTATTGTTTTACTTTAATCTCCTTTGGGAGAATTATATGCTCTTTATCACTCAAACCCCATTATTACATAATATTGTGGTTATTTATGGGTTTTCATTATTTCATTAATTTATCAACAATATTTTGCTTCAAATAAGTAGGAAATTTTTTTAATGGAAAATCTACCTTATTTTCCCATTTGTGGTTGAAGAGTTTCTTCCTTACCAGTGTTCTCCAAATTAGTTTGTAGAATTTATTACCTATTATTAACTGTTTTAAAATATTAAATTTACATACTTTTTGTTAATTTAAATATTATAAAGTGTTATCCTTTCATTGTTTTCATTTAGATCACTTTTGGCATTTTATAATACTGTGAAAAGGAATTTATCTTTTAATGTAAACAAATATTGTTTTCTTTCAAGATCTATTTACAAGTTTCCATGGTGATTTTAAAATAAATAATTTTTATCAATATTCATATATTTTTTGTTTTAATTATACCAGAGATTATGTTTTCCATGTTTTAGAAATGGTCAAATGATCTGTTGAAGGTATATTTCATTTGTGTCGACATCCTGAGATGTTTCTTAACATCCATAGGTGATGTGTTAAAATGATACTATCCATGTTATTTCTTGGGAAGGACTATGATTATGAGATGATGTAATATTTATGAGAATCATTTCTTTCAAATGTATTAATTACTTTATGATCAAATTATTGATGTTTTTATGAATGTGTGACAAACATATTTAGAGTTTTTATTATGTGAGGAATGAGGGTGAAATTATATATATCTCCATTAAGTTGTGTAATTATTCATATCTCAAGAGATAATATGAAATAGTATAGGTATTGAACTGATTCCATTAATGAAATGTAGATGGGGAGTAGACACACTCCATGAATAAAATGTGGTCAAGGAGTGGAGCCCATTCATTTTGGGACATTGTATACTATGTGATGATAGTCTTTGTAGTTATCAAGAATTAATAAATTTGTTTTCTAGGACTATGAATATGTCAAAATTCATAGGAAATGTTCTTATGTCTATGATATACTCTTATGAATAATTATTTGTTAATCATGATTCCACGCTATTATAAATTATATATTCTAAATTCCCAATGCATTATAACATGAATCATGATTTATGATCTATGATTGATTATGTATGAACTTTATATGTTTTGATCATGATCTCATACACTTTTTCTTATATTATGCCAGAATGTGTTCATTAATTTATATCTCTCATATTTACCGTTACTGAGTATATGAACTGACCCTTTCAAAAGACTACATTTACTTACCTAATAATGAAATTTTCTATATTGAATATGATTAAGAATAGTAAATTGAGAGAAAAATTGGTTGGGATATGTTGTAGATCTCTCATGAAATTTGTTTATTATGTACCTAATCTTTAAAGATACTAATCCTTTATTGTTATATGGTGAAAATTAATGTATAATACAACATCTCACTAAAGATAATAGTCATTTAGTGGCGATATTTAGTGATGGTTTTAAAGAGACTCCAAAATACTTTGTTTTGTAAATTTTTAGAGGAGGTTATTGAAAATTTCTATGAACTGTTGGAGGGTTTTAAATAAGTTGCATCTAAACATCATTATAAAAAATGATTAATATTTAATAATTATTTTTTCAGTATTTAATAATAATTTATCATTATATATAATCATTTTATTAATTTAATTTATTATCAAATAATAATAATACATATTTATTTTTTTCAATTTTAATTAATTATAATGTGTATGTTATTAGTTATTATTTATTTATAATTATTTGTTAGTAAATAATTTAAAACTATATAAATTATTAATTATCAGTTTGAAATTATTAAATATTTATATGTGAATATATATATATATATATATATATATGAACGTCTGGTAAAAAATCCTTACATAAATAATATTTTAAGAGAAGTGGAAAATCAGATATCAGTATAAAATGATCATAACATTTGATTGGGATGTCCATTTGTGATCTATAACCTATCAAATCAAAGATTATGAAAAGAACCATGATCAAGTTAGATAATAATATTATAATATTTAATAGTATAAAATTTATTAATGATCTCAGAGAAGTTTACAATCAGACTTCAACACCCAATAACTGTGAATTTTATTCTGGGGTTCCATTTGGGATCTACAACATGTCAATCAACACTTATAACGAGCCATATATTATAAAACCAATTAAATATAGTTCTTGTATATTCTCTATAAAAAGGACTTAAAGGCCCACAAAATGTATTTTCACATGGGATACTCTAATTTTTGAAAAATCAATGGACGTTTAACTATGTTTTAGATAACCTTATTATTCTTGTCTTGTGGTCTATAATTTTATTCCTTGGGTTTACATTCCTATCAATATGAAAATGTTATAATTGTAGTGGTTTTATTTCTTTTAGTGATTTGGAAAATATTATATATATTTGATTATATATACATATTAATGCATTTTTATTTACAATTTATATAAATTTATCTATATTTATTTATAAATATATGTAATTATATATATATATATATTTGTGTCTATTTATAAATTTATAAATTTATGTAACCATATTTATTTATATATAAATATTTATATATATTATGTCGGTATATATACACTTATAATTTTTTATATTTATAAATATTTAAATATATTTATGTATATGAATATAAATATAAATAATAATATAAATGTATATATTATAATGGTATAAATATATATTTATCTCCATATTTGTTTTAATTGATATTTATGTAAATTTATTTATAATTATATATTTTTGTAACACATTTATACATATTTAGATACATTAATGAATTAATATATAAAATAATTTAAATCAATTTATATATAGCTATATTTTTTAAACATGTGTATGAGATTGAAAATTATGAATAAATATTTCTACACATATGTATTTAAACACACAAACGCACACATGAGCCAATATATAATTACATTATTTATTTATATAGGATGATAAAAAATCTTACCTAAAAAATTGAGGTTGTTATAGATGATTGAATTAAATATTAGCTAGTCAGGGCTTCAGATAAAGGGAAGAAGGGGATGCTTCTATTAATGACCCAAGGAGCTATTATAAACAGATGATAATGTCATAGTGTACATTCCCATATAGAAAAAAAGATTCATGGGACTATGAGGGTCACACGTTGAACGTTAATGATGAGAAGATGTATCACAAGCCGAAATCCTATGGGAGGGGTCATTAGACAAGAGATCAGGGCCCTACAGGAGGCTGATCTAATTAGTGATTGAGGTCGTGTTGGAAATTTTTTTATTACCTTCTTATGGCAGTGAATATTTTCACTATTTTTATATGTCATCTCCCACATTTCTCCCCTTATTTCTACTCTTTGTTTTACTTAATAATGTTTAAAAGGGGTATCTAGGCCCATTACCGAGATCATTTTGGATCATTTATTAATTTACTATTTATTTATTTAATAATTCAATGTAATTTTTTATTTAATTATTAAATATAAATTTTATTCATTTTCAAGTTTAATCTTTATATATATACAGTTAATTATAATTCAATTTTAATTTATAATTTATAATGTATTTAAAATTGTAATTTAATTATTTTTTATCTTTTTACTAATTACATTTTATTATGCACTTTAAATAATTTTTAATAATTATTTATTATGTTTTTTATTTATTATATATTAATCAATTATTAAATATTATTACATTTCAATTTTTTATTATTTTTTCTATATTAATTTATTAAATATTAATAATAAAATTTTAAATACAAAATAATAAATATAAAAAAAAATAATTTTACTTTTTTATTTTAATATCAATTTATTTAGTATTTATATATTATTTATATATTATATAGATATTATATTATTATTATTTATATATTAATAATTTATAACTATCTATTTATTTATTATATATTATATATATCTAATCATAAATAACAATAATAATAATAGTAATAAATAATTAAAAATTTAAATAATAATAAAAAATAAAAAATAAAAAATAGCTTTTAAATTTTATATTTGAAAATTTCAATAATAATAATAAATAATAAATTAATAAATATATGTATATGTTTATATATAAATATTTATCTGTATATATAAGTATGTTAATGTTTCTTTAGTAACCATATAAAGAGTTTGAAGGAGCGGTAAGGTCATTGTAAAATAACCTAATGGAGAGGGGTTCAAATTTATATAAGCACATATATATGATTACTTTTTGGAGGTCATACTAGTTATGTAATATATAAATAAGTAACTAACGACAGAAAAAAAAAAAAAAAAAAAATATTATTTTATATTAATTTTTTACAACAAATCATGTAAATTGATTAGCGATTGTTCAAAGAGCCACTAAATAGATAAAAAATCACTATGAAAATGGTTCTGGAATGCTTTTTTAGAAGCACCATTAAATGTTTTCGGATATGATATCTTATAGTGGTTTCATAAAAGCATCAAGAAACAATTCAACGGTGGTGTAAACTGCCACTAAATACTAAAAAACTACAACTAGATGTCTTTTTTGGGTAGTGTATATTCATATAAAATGATGAAATATGTATTTCTTATTATCATGGGTCTTCTAAAATTTTTTTTATTAGGGATGGGATCTTTTTATTATATTTTCGACCTTCATATGGATAAATCATGACGATAATGATGTTTTGAGGATGATTCAACATAACTTGTTACCTTCCCACAAGTAAATTATGTTATAATGAATTCATTTGGAAGCTATTTCTTTTCCTCTAGTTATGTAACATCCCAACCCGACTCACTCTATGAACTATAACCATACTAGTTCTCCACATGACCTCATGTGTGGCTCACAGTATGCCAGAGGCTGCTGACTAGTGGTGGGCTTTAATAAGATACTTTGGGGAGACTGTACAACATGTATCATAGTTCAAGGAAAGTGATAAAAAAAGTATCATAAATCCAAAAAAAATAAAAATAGAAGTATATTAATACAAATATTGGATAAAAAATGTAATATAGTTGCGATCTAAAAAGCCATTCCATACATACAACAAACTGAAAACTTGGGTGTTTACATACACAGACTATAATAAATGTAAAATAAAAACATGAAACTACAATGGTTCCTAGCCATACCACATCCTGATCTCATGATATCATCAATTCGATCTCACTTGACCTTACTAAACATAATTTTGGGCCTCAAACATACCCAAGATTTCAATAAACTTGTGAATTATTCTCGATAGCACAAGTGTCTTGTCAGCCTAAGAAGGGTGTGAGTAGATACTTAGTGGGGGTAAAACAAGCGTGGTCCCACAAAAACTAGAAATGCAGTGATGTATTAATGTTTATTTCTTAGCTAAAAACATACCTAAAAAATAAATTAAAAATCAACTACCTTTAATACTTAGGTTCATGACCCCGATTGACCTTACATGCTTAGGCCAATACTGGGGCTTCTTTAAGAATAATGTGATTACCATGCCTCTAATGTAACATGTGTGGTCTAGATGAATTTCTACCCCAACTGTATCCTCAAAAATATTGGGTACCATCCCATGGATGTCCAATAATCCACGATTTATGTCAATCACAACTCCATCCCATGATAGTAATCCATTGATTAAATTCCAAATCATGGGATCCATAACCATATCACCCCGGCATCAAGGACCCATCATATGGATATCCATTTTTCTGAATCATGGTCCAAGGGATCCATAACTATATCCTCATGAATTTGGGTACCCATCATGCATGATACTGTTCATCAATCTCCAAATCCATGGAAACCACAAACATATCCCCAAGGATCAAAGGACACATACTATGGCAGTTTGTTCATCGGGATCTGAATCAATGGTGACTATAAAAATATCCACATAGATCTGGGAACTAATACCATAATAGTCTGTGCATATAACTGCAATTCTATCATACCCATAACCATATTCCCATGGATTCAGGGACCCATATCAAAATAGTCTATGTATCCAGATCCAAATCCATGATAACTTAGTACTGAGATCTGACCCTGTTGGAGGTCTAATCCTATACCTAACTTCAAATCATGGTAGTATATCTATATAACATCATTCCTAATATTGAATTTTATAACCTTAAAAAAATAGATGACAAACTAGGGCTAGATGAATGTCCGTGCCAAACCCCATCACTCATTGAACCTGAAGTTCACATTTTCAATATGGTTTCTAAGGTGACTTCTGATTCCATCTATCACACACACTCTTAGGATTTATCGGTCTACAAGGCACACCCAAGGGTTCAATATGTCACAGTATAGTAGATCACCCCTAATGTAGATCTAAAATCCCAACTATTGACGCAGATCAACACCCAATGCTCTGATGATGTCAAATCCTAAGAAATCATCTACTGGGTATCATGATTTTTTAGCTACAAAAGGATTTAACACACAAGAAAAAATCAATATATAGCCCACAAGCTATTTCTATCCTCATGGTCACTTTAGGTTAGACTGCATAACTAACCCAATTATGTTCTTCTAAAGGAATATCCGTTTATGATATGTCTGATTGAGAGGAGGGGGTAAACAATTACTCTGGGCCTGTACAATGATCCCAATGGCTATGAGGAAACTACATTGATCTGAATGATTTATAGGGATTGAGTATTCTAATTTTATTATAAAACTTTATTATATGTTTACAAGGGAGTTAATTAAAGAAAATTAGCTCAAGTCATCTCCTTCAACCCACAAAGATTACACCCCTCAAACGGATATCACCCATATTAGGGATATTTTTATGTCATGGCCTCTTCCATAAATGGTTAAAGAAAACCATAATATACCATGATCCATAAGGGCGTTGGAACATTGTGTATCCAAATTGACATATCACATTTTAAAAGAAATAATTAAATTAAACACATAAATTCCCTAATGGGTATGACCATTTGTCCCATACAGTATAAAAAAGTATGGGCCCATATGGAGAGTAAGTGAACCACATACCCTAATTGAATATTTTCTAGTTAATCCTCATCCAAATCACATTTCCCAACCTTATACAAGTCCATACAGAAACCGTATTCCTAGCTAGGCTCTATACTAATAAATAACAATTAATTAATTTTAAAAAAATTTAAATTTATTAATAAAAAAAATAATTTTAAAAAATTAAAATAAACTAGTTTAAATGAATAGAACTGACAACAACATTACCCTTCATAGGATCAAAGTAAAAAAATCTACAAGAGGTCAGTAGTGGACCCCAAAAACCCGTATAGAAAAAAAACTATAACTTAAAACATTGATTCCAAAATAATTATAATTTAAATTAATAAAAAACCATTAAATAAATCCCTAGAAAATAATACATTCGAATAAATGGAAAATGATGATAGGTAAAAACATATTTGGATGTCATATATCTTAGCTACAAATAATCCTTATTTAAAATATAATATTTCACCAGAATTCAATGATATATCCACTTTTTTCACTAAAAGAAACAAAAATGAAATTAGTAGTAAATGAGGGATAAGAAGATAGTGGTTTTACATTTCATCCATTATGGAAAGACCACATGAATGGTATATAATAGAGGTAAAAATGAGTGAATGGTTCAACCGCTTCAGCATCCCTAACCACGTTTATTGATCGACGACGTATGTTTGGGCCTCACCTAAAAAAAACCATAAAACATCCTTTAAAAGTGTGAAACATAGGTTCTCCCCATGACTATATAGGGTAGAGAATTTTTATCTTCCCTTGATTATTCATATAGTGAAGCTATTCCTCATGGAATGAAACAACAACATTTGGTCCCATGTTATATGTTGACCTCTAGTTCCTCCTCGAACAACTTCTAGAAAATCGGAGTCATCAACTAAACTTTTATCCCCATTAAAAAATTATCTTTCTGTTTTACAAACCCTTATAATCTCATTTTGATATATATTAATTGATATTAATTTTACACAAACATAGAATATCAAATTCCCTTTAGGATTTTCCAACCCATAAATACATGAAGATTTAAAGGATCCCCATTATAACAATTAGCATCCTCAAGAATCCCCAATGTTCATTCAGCCAAAAATCCAACATGCTTGGATCCTCAAACTATTATAAATTTTTTTGGTCTACACTATACGGTTAAAAGGAGATTCCACTGTGAAACTCAAAACATGAGGAACATAATTCATACAAACCATGCCAATACTCAGAACTATCCTCAAAAACTATAGGATGTACTATATCAATTATGTCTTTCCCTATACACCACTATGTCATCAAATGATTCATCTAGAGGTTCATGGTGTTCCCCCACCATAAAAATCAACTCATTACAATTGATTCCTCCCCATGAAATTTCTCGCCACTCTAAGCACCTAATCCTTAAAAATTCATAGTGATGTAATGAATCAATTGTTTTACTTTCCATCTCACAATTTACAAAAACACAAAAGAACATGTATTATTAGTTGGTACTAACTCTCATTTTAATTTCAAAACTAAATCAGATTAAAATCAACCTCATATACACAAGGCCCATAAACACTGACTATTTCTAGAAATGTCATGAAAAAACCTTGAGATACACCCATATTATAAATAATAATGTTCTTAATGCATGGAACCATCTTCATTTGGTTTCCAATTTTTTTTACAAAACAGCACGTTAACACCATTTCAGCATATGATTCACTCCCCAAAATTGCATAATGAAATAAATATTCACTTCACGATCCTTTCTGTGAAATGGTTTCACCCTTCAAAACATGTCACGAATTGTGGGTTCACCCCCCCCCCCCCCCGAACCACAAAATGATATTGTTTCCCCATAGGAACCATTTCATGAAATAGGTCTCACCTCATCAACTTAATTTAGATCCCACAAAAATAAAGCCATGTCTGATTCCAAAGCAGAAAATCCTTCAAAATATTATCTGAATCTCAATTTCGTAGTTACATGAGACCGAATTAATCAAATTTTTTACTCACTAACTTCTAATCACCAGGTCAACCACCCAATGATTGGTTTAACCATGAAAATGTACCATATAGTATAAAGGATTTAGTTTCAAGGATAACACACTATCCATTATCACATTTAATAACAATATGAGACCATCATGCTCAAATGTGAGTGTCAAGATGAAGCATCAATTATCACATGTTCTCAACTCCCAAAAAACATCGTCCTTAAAAAATAAAAAAATATAATTATAATAAGTGTCATTACATTAAATTATTAATGGCTCACACCCAAAAATTTATATTTTCATGCACATCTCCTTTAGGACCACTTTTATAGGTTCCATCACTAATACACATTTTTCAGTCATTCTAAGCCACATGTGAACAATGTGTGTTATATAGGCATCATATGTAGAGGAATGGGAATATACTCCAGTACCACCCAAAATAATAAAATTATGTCACAAACCCATGAGTAAGACACCTTCAAGATTATTCATATGTGTGTGAATACCAACCATGATACCTAGAAATTATATCCTCATAAATCCAGTAGTTACCTTTGAACTCATCTTAAAAATTGGGAACCTCACTTATACAATTTATCATCACATGACCACCTTCTTATGGATGAAATCTACAAAATAACAAGAATGTATATATGATTTCACCACAATCCAAGAGTATATCATGAATATCATGTTCATTAACCCAAATTTTCCTATCCTTCATTTCCAATATCAAACCATGACAATCCTAGTGCCTCACAATCCCAAGAACAAGTAGTCGAAGATCTTACCGCCCAAAATAAACAAGATGTATAACCATTAATTTATAAGGTACCTAATAGAACCTTAAATTTATCAATATCAACATAATTTATCTAACCACACCCTTCTACCTTTATAGAACACAAGTTCCTAGGCTAACTACTCTCATGATTTTCCCTTTCTCATTTCAAGTAATTAACACATGAAACACCCTGTCACATCTCTATGGTCTCTTGGTCACCCCTATCACCATAATAATGTGTCAAGGATTTAAATAACCCACATGAAACATAATAATCCTATATCAAGGTTTAAACATGAAATTACCATGTGAAACACCCACTCTAGGGTCTTCAAAACCATAACGACATCCCTTGATTACTAAACAGCCAACGCGGGGACTGATTCTCACTATGTATCCACCCCTAAGGATACTTCCCAGCATATCAAAACTAACCATTAATTTTTTCTCAACCAATGAAGTAATCATGGTTAAACTGTTTAAAAACCAAAACCATTTGTCATGGTTTTATTTAATTTAGTTCCATGATATATAAGAAAATAGATATAGGTTGTTATTGACATTTAAAATAATAAAAAATAGGTAAAAAAACACACATGGTTTTCCTCTAAGGAATTATATACCCATAATATCATATTAGAGTCACTTCTTATCTCATTAAATGAGGTATTGAACCATCATACACCCCTTTCCCACCATAATTTCACATGACCATCCATAAAAGTTATCACAAATAATTGTCGGTCAATATGAGAAGAATTCCACTTGGTACTCATACAGGAACACTTCATATGAAAGTTTTATGAGTATTGAAACCCCTTAACAGATTTTTTATAACAAAAATTACACTCAAAGGTCGCTACATGTAAAGTGTATCATACACTCAAACTTATGATTCATGAGACTCCTCTTAACTCTACAAGACAAGATCCAAAAAAACAAAACTGGACTCTTTCTAATGAGAAAAGTGGGAAAAACTATAATAATAATAAATAAATAAAATTATTCTCATCACACAAGTTGAGACCATGTCAATCATAACATCAATAATATAGAACCACAATCCCATCCATGGAAACCTAGACATCCCACCGGTGATGTTATTGATGAAACACCATCCTGGTATCCATCATTAGGTCCAACATATTCATAAATACCCTAGACACCCTATCCAAAATTTTAGTATCAAAGAGAAATCTCTGATAACACCTTTTAATATCCCTTACCAACTCACTCTATAAATATTAATCACACTAGTTCACCACATTACCTTAGTCATGCCTCAGTATATTGCAGAGCATGCCGAATAACATCAGGAGTATAAAATGTTACAGTGGGGAGAATATTCACCATATATTGATGTAAATAGTAGTGGATAAAAAACGTGTTTGATAGATGATAAATAAAATAAAAAAGTTGATAAATATATATAGGGTGATAAAAAATGAACTCTAGAAAAGGACCGAATATCAATCTCAAACATAAAATTAACCGCTTATTGAACTAGTTACATATATAGACCACAATGAATGGAATATATATATATATATATATATAACTAAAATGATCCATACCATGTACCAATATCATCAAATCTATGGATATATCTCACTCAACCATTAGAAACATGATTTAGAGCCATAATTTTACCTGTTCTGATAATGACCTTGTGAAAGTTGATTTGGTTCCGAAGGGCCATGGAAACTCATTTAGTGTGTGGGTATAAACTCAGTATGGATCCACCAATAGGGCCCCATAATAACTGAAAATGCAGTGATGTGTTCATGTTAAAATCTCAATAAAATAAGTATTCACTTATTATATATAAATTAAAAACCATTGTCTACCTATAGCACCATCACCTAGATTGACTATACATGTTTCGACCAGTTCTTGGGTGTCTCAATGCAAATTAGGATGGTGAATCCTCCCATGTAACATAAAGGTGCCATATTAATGGTATCCCCTTACATATAATCTTGATTTTTGGGACTCATCCCATGACTTTTAATCAATATATGATCTATGTCAATGAAGTTCTATCTGATGAAAATCTAATGTGCATTATGCTCTAAATCATGGTAGCCATAACTATATCTTCACGAATATAAAGACCTATAATGTGGTATTTCGTGCATCTAGATATAAATACAAGGAATTATTAAGCATATCTTCATGGATTAAAGGACCCATCCATTAATAGTTCTTCCATCTGACCCAAATCCATGGTAGCAACAACCATATCCTAAAGGAAATGAGGCATCATCCCACAATAGTTGAGGCATCCAGATCAAAATACCTATAAGGAAACACCAAATGCTCATGGAATCATGAATTTTTCCAATGAATGGATATGAATCCACCACAAAATACATGGTTTTCATAACCATATCCTCATGGTTCTAAGGAAACATCACATAACAGTCTATGCATTCAGTTCCAAATCTAAGGCCACCCAATTCTGAGATTCAATACTATGGCGTCTCTAACTATGAACCTGATACTAAATCAATGCATTATATCCATGCAAAATATTCTTTAAGGTCAAATCTCATAATATTCCATATATAGAAGAAACACCAAAGATGGATGAAATTCCACAACAAACCCCATATCCCAAAACCCCTTATACTCACATCCTAGGAATGACTTCTAGTGTGAAACTCACTACCATCACACATATAACCTATTAGTTTTGGATAGTTAACATGTTTCCCTAAAGGGACACATAAGCATTTGTATAGTTGGGGGACTATGACAATATTCTTTTTTCTCAATTACGGTCTCCGGTCAAAACTCAATGTTCTCGGTATACCACGTCCCATGACATCATCAACAAGCTAGAATTTCCTTGGATTATACATGATGATTCCATAAATAGGTAATAGTTAAGGGATACACTATTTACTATCCCAATCCTCATGGTCACTCTATGTCAATACACTAACAAAATTTCATTCTAATCTGCCCAATGTCTATCCAACAAGGATTTGTCACACCAATATGGAAAAAGATCATTTTCTTCTGGATAGATCAATATGTCCACAGATCTATGGAATAAATATAATTCCCTAATAATAATGTGGTTTATGTATTACAATGTCACTATTCAACCTCACCAGGTGTGTACAAGGCCATTGAAAAGTTCCACATAGCATGGGTAGTCTCAAATAACTTCCAATTATCATAACCCCTGTAAGGGATTCAAGCATCCCATGGAAATTTGCATTTCAAGGCCTATGACATTGATGTACTAGGGAAAAAGGTTAAAAAAAGGTCTGTTGTGGCCTTGAAACACTATGCATCTTAATTGAGGCATAAAATTTTAAATCAATCAATTAAATTAAACATGTTGATGTCATAAGTGGCATGACCACACACCCAATTAATTATAACCAACCAAAAATATCATTGGGTGAGTATATGGACAATAATCTTTAATTTATTTGTTTTCATTTAATATTCAACCCATCATCATACTTCCTAAGATTTTATAAGGACCAAATGTGCCTGTATGACCACCTGAGATCAAAAATCAACCTAAAATTCCATAATTAGTTAATTATATAAAATTTATAATTAATTAATCAAATATATTATATTTTCAAACATTAATGAATATTGGTATTATTGCCAAAAACTCTTCACATTGCTGCATTAAATTGAAACCATGTCCAAAAACCCATGAGAGTTCCAAAATAGATCCCTATCAACACTATGAGGTCAATCTATATTCCAAGACACCAATTTATTAAACATTTTAATTTAACATAAAAAATAATCTTAAATAAAACCATATCTCTGTTACTCCAAAGTTAAGTTGAAAAAATAGATAGAGATGAATTATAATTTTAAAATGAAATTAATGTAATATAATTGTTTTATGGTTAATTCATCAGAAATTAAAATATAATGTGAACGTATTAGATTTTTATAGTAGTTCAGATTTTAAATGATCATACTCCACTCTTCACCCCTCTAATTAATCGAGATAGATGGAACCCACTATAACCAACATAATGGAATCTTATATTGGATTTTACCACATTGAGTCACAACATAATTAAAAAAACTTTTTCCCTTGGTTTATTAAACCCAATAATTTCTTAATTATTACCCATGGACCTATAACACAAATTTTTTAACATTCCCCCTTAGAAGAATATCTAAATTCCTAGTTTGGGTTTTTTGGGATTCACAACCTAGTAACCTTCCATTTAATATATAGTATAACCCTTTACAACTAGGTACAAAAAATTGATCATGAAGTAAAAAATCATATATCTAGATGATACTTTTATATTATAAGAGTTGATAATGAATTTATTTATCTAGTAGTAAATTATTAAAGGATTTCGGTTTTGTTGGGAGGGGTAGTTGATTATACGAAAAATACAGCACTTGTATAGTAATAAAATATCATCAACCTCTTTATCATTCACTAAATATGTGAAAAAACTATAAATAACGTTTTTTAATGAACAAAATATTTAAAATATAAAGTTATATTCATCTTTCATTTTCTTGATGATGGAATCAAACATTCATATTCAATGGATTCTATCATATTTTTTTGTAGAAGATGTTCTATGTGTGTATAGTTTTTGAACGTTATCCTTAATATTATATTAAAAAACACAACCTGCAAAATATATTTCATTATAAAAATTAATATATATGTAAATAATTATAATTAATTTCCTTGGAAATTTCCTCTACGATAATCCTCACTTCGTCTTCATATTTTATTCGGTTTGAATTTGAATATTTCATGTTCAATATTTTCATCATGAATATCAATACATGATTAATTCCACGTGGATCCCATTTAATTAAACAAAAAAACAATTTAAAACATACATTATTGGATTATAAATAACAAATAATTAATTTATAATAGAAAAAACTATTATATCCATAACATACTTCTAATAAATTGAAATGTGAATAATTATGAAAAACATACCATATTCAAAGGTTTTAGAATATCTTGTAGAAATTCACAAAACCATGTCAAACAAATAAAATTGGGTAATTACATAGGAAATTTATGTATTGGATTATTTTAGTGGAGTTATGTATGTGAATAATGTAAGGTGATATTGTAGGTGATTCACAATGTAAGAGAAGTAAAAATGTATCAAAAAATCAATGTATCCGAATTCTGAAAAATAAAAAATACCTTGACCTATCAAAATGGAAACATAAAACAATACTTATAAATAGTAGAGTCTTCATTATCTATAGGTTATGTATATTTATATAATTTCTTTATATTTCAATATAATCAAGAATAACTATTACTCGACTTCTATAGCTAATGTTATCATCAAACTATTATAAAATATTTTTTCTCTACAACATAATAATTATGAATAAAAAATCCAACAACATATAAACTAATTTAGAACATAAAATTACTATATATATATATTCATAGATTCTAGTCTGATAATAAAATTTAATTTTTTATATATTTCTAATGAAATAATAATATCTCAATTTGTTGATCTATATCCCATGTTATAGTCCAAATTTAGAAAGAAACTAATCCATTTCACTCATATTTGATTCAAAATTTTCCATATTTTGACTGATGGTCAATTTTCATAATTCATGGTTTATCAATAATTTTACAAATTTTCTCTTATGGTTGATCTATTTCACTCATATTTGATCTATAAATTTTTAAATAATAGTTCTAGAATATGTAAATTAGTATTTTAAGGTTCTAAATTTCATAATTAGATTAAAAAAATTCATGAAATAAGAAGCACATATTTTGACCCATAAAAAATAAAAAAACATATTTAATTAAAAAAATATTGTGATATGATCTAGATCAAGAAAACATTGATTGACATAAAATTCCAAATATTAATACTTTTAATGGAAACAAATAAAAGAATTTTTTTAAATGTAAAAACATAAATTTATTCAAGGAGACACTAGATATTATACACAGTTATATAATTAAGAAACCAAGTACAATTTCAAAGAATTTCCCTCTTTCATGAAATTTTAAAAAAGTTTGAAGGTTCAATGATGATTCCCTTCATCATGAAAATCTACCACTGGATGATTATTGGGAATGAAACTAACCATTCATGAAATATTATTTTATAAAAAATGAAAAATTACAAAATAAGTTAACATCATCAAGTATTTATGAGATTTCTAAAAATAGTAATATAATACATTAAAATGTACACTAATAGAAATATTGGAGAACATAGTATATATTTTACCAATTTGATGTAAATACAAACAATTCTAGATATAAACACCCCCCGAAATTTGTCAATGATATATTTGAATTTAAATAACCATTATGAAAAGTTAAAACTGGATTCTATCATATTTATTGAGGTCCAAAGTCTTAGTAAGGATATCATATAGTTGATTTTTAGTAGAAACAAAATGAAAACATAAAATTATTTTTTGTACCTGATATCTAATAATATTAAACATAACATCAATGTGTTTAGTTCCGAAATTTTGTAATGTCTTTTTGAAAATTGGTATTGCATAATTATTGTACAAAATTATAGAAATAATATAAAAAATAAAACCAAAATCATAAATTCTTTGATTAATCCCAAAATACTGAGAACATCATGACACATGAACTATATAGTCTGATTGTGGAGTAGAAATATATTTTTTTCATATATTTCTTTAAAATGAAATATTTAGTAAGTAAATGGAACATATATGACGTGATCCTACAATATATATTTTATCCTTGAAAATTAGAATTAGTGTAGCTTAATAAATCAAAATTGGTTTTCATAGGGAAAAATAAACTAGGATTTAACAATCCTCTTATATAATGAATAATAATAGATTGAATGTGACTTTTTTGGTCACCTTGATATCTATAACACATGATAATTTAAAACATTAAATATTTCCTAGAAGAAGTTATATATAATAAAGATCATATCATTCTTCATTAGATTTTAACAATCACATATTTTTAAGATTTAACTAAATCTGATAAGAAAATATGTTAGTATTTTCAGTTTAACATTATTTTATACCATATATTTTCACTATCTTTTTTCATACATTGAATAATTTTAAAAAATAACATCATATATTTGAATTATTATAAATCCAATGATAAACATCAACACCCCCATTGAACTCATATCAAATTTAGATGTTATTAGTTTTGAAAATTGATTACACATATTTTCAAAATAGGATATATAAATAATATCAATCAACCTAAAATTCTACAATGATACTATCATTAGAAACTTTATTAATAAATAACGTAAGGTCAATATTTCCCTTCTCAAATTTTTTCAACAAAAGTTAGTTAACACCTCATATCAAGATCAATGATCTTGTTTCAGACCATATAACCCTTCAGATAACATAAAATCTTGAGTAGGATGCTTTTTATTTTCAAAACATGGGGGATTTATAACATACACATATTCAGAAATATAACCATCTAGAAATCAGATTTGTCATCTATTTGAAATAATTTAAAACCACAATAATTTGCATAAGAGATAATTTCTAAATGGTTTCTATTGTAGAAAAAGGTGAAAATGATTCCTCAAAATAAATTTATTTTTCTTGAGAATAACCTTGATTAACTAATAAAGTATTAATTATAACCATATTTTCAATACATAATGTTTATTTCTAAATAACTATTTTGTTCCAATAACATGGGAACCATTTGGTGGAAAATATAATGTCCAAAAATTATTTCTAATAAATATGTTTAATTCATCTTTCATAGACATTTACCATTTAGATTCATCTAATGTCTCAAAAAAATTCTTAGGTAAAAAATTAAAAATAAATAAATGATAATAAAAAGTAGTCATAGCATATTTTCTAATTTGAACATGTGATTCAAAATATTCAATTACATTTTCTATGAAATGGAAACTATGAAATTTCAAAAAATTTCTAAGAATAGGTTCATATTGAAAAGAAATACACCCCCTTAATATGTGCATTATTATCTTGAGGATCATATAATGGAAAATTTATATATCTAAATTATTCCTCATGCAGTTTAATATTATCATCTCTACAATTAAATAATTTTTAAAAAATATTTTCATGAATTTATTATTTAACAACCATGGTGCTTTTAAATCGCAATCTACATTCATTACTATTATTTGAATATCATAATAACATACATTCATCATATTACACTTAAAATTTATCTAAATAAACCTTAGGGTAATGAACCGACATGGTTTTCCCTAAAACTCGACACCCAACCCGATCTGTTAAATACCAGAAGGGCATTCCCAATCCCCACGGGCTGGCGACAAGCACTCGCGTATTGAACGACAAAACCGAGGGAACAATTTCACCCAACATGAACGACCACAAAACATATATAAAGAGAAAATAATAAAAATCAGAATACATGAAAATATATATATTCCATAACAATAAGGAAAAAAGAAGAAGTAGAACAATGGAAAAAGTAGATAAAGACACACACACAAAATTCTGACTGTATGGGACTCAAAACCAAACAACTACTCCAATGATGGCATAGAATAAATCCAACCATCTCACCACCAGTCACCCATCCCATATTACATGTACATATCCACCTCACTGTGGTGCCTTGCCTTTCCCTACACTAGAAGGAAAACAATGGTCTACACACTACCCAAGCAGTGTGTCGGGTTTGAGCTAACAATCTCGATAGGATCCCACCCAAGTGTTCTGTAACAAGTATCTATATAAAACATCATGTATGCCCGTTTTTAAAATAAAAAATGAAATGATAATAAGTAAAGTATTTTTTAAAGAAAATGTGGTAAACATTTCCCTTTTTTCTATAGTTGTTAAAAAAATAAGGTATAATAGTATGCAATAAGATTTTTCAATGAAATTTTAGAAAATCCTAAACATAAATATCAATGCTAGCTCAGAATTACCAGAAATAAAAAATAGAAGCAAAGGTATCACGGCAGAAAGGAATAATACAAGTCTAAGAAGAAGACTACTCTTACCATAAGAATCAAGTGAACAAAACAGATCCTAGAAAAATAGTCATATTAAATAGAGGAATAACCTATGAGTAAACCCCATAAAATTTCAATATTTGTCCCTTTAAACAATATGCCTAGGAAACAGAGGAATTACCCAAGACAAAACTCTTTAATATTCACAAAGGAATGGATGATGGCCTCAATATAAACCTTCCACCTACATACCCAAGCTAAAAAATGTTCTATTTTTCACAAACCCATTTCAATGTCTTGAAAAAAATTCAAATACATTTATAAAACATTTTTTAAAATCTAGAGAAAACCATTTTTATTTCCAAACCCATTTTAAACACACACAAAAATCATCCCAAATTCATAAATCAATTTATAATGCAATTTGAAAATCAAAACAAGTTGATTCATTATCATAGGATAGATAAAAAACCACGAACCTCAATTTTTGGTTCGCATACACCCACAATAGAATCCAAAAACAAAAAAACCCAATAATACCGTCCATGAAGGCACTAGAATCAATAAATCACCTTAAGGGATTGATCTAAAATAGAAGTCAAGGGGTTTGAAAATAGAAGATTCCCAAATACCTCAAGAAATAATGTCTTCTTCGCCACAAATATCTATGGAATGACTATCGAGACAAAATATAAATGTGAATCTAGATGAGGACAAGGAGAAACAACAAACTTGGGTCAATGGATCCAATAATTCAAGGCTAGAGTGCTATCATGATCAATCGTAAGGAATAATCAGAGAGAAAACGTACAAATAGAGATGCACCATTGATGTGATGATGAACCAGAGCTAGATGCATTGATCCTTAAGGTGAGATTCCTCTAACAATTTTCTAGGAGTAGTTTAGGGTCAATATACAAGTGGGTTGGGATGAAAATACCAAGAGAAACAGAAAAAAACATGACTTTAACTGGGGTGGGGGCTAGGTTATGACTTGTACTCTTTGGTCATGCTGTGTAGTCCATGATGGATAAGTTACACCAAGAAACTCATTATCTCAAGTTCAAAATCTTATATTTTACCCCTACACAACATGTACCTCAGGCACAAGACGTGTACCAGCTCACAACATGATCTCCACATTCACGAACAAATCTCTCAGTCAATGACATGAAACCAGCACCAAGTACATGATGTGTGCTTCAAATTTATGGTGTATTCTTATTCTACAGTCTACTGTAAAACCAGAAAAGCATATCTAAGGATTTTAAAATCTATAAGGGTTCTTTAAAAAAGGGAAAACATACCTGATCAAGGAAACATGATGTTAAAATCTCCCCACCATAAGAACTTTTCGTCGTAGGGAAGTCATGTAAAGATGTACTCCATGGAAAAAGATGAGGCCATTGCTGCCTCATCAATGATTCACGTTCCGATGTCTTATGAGAATCCAATCCTTGTTTCCATAGAACTTTGACCATCATAATCCACTTCCCATGAAATAAATTCTCTTGAGATTCAACGATCTCTAATGGTTTCTTCAAAATATAAGCATGTTGTTCTAACTCAATTTCTTCCCAACTCAGAAAGTGAGTGGGATTATGGTGATACTTATTATGTAGAGATATGCGAAAAAACATGAATTCCCTATGAACTGAGCTAATAATGAAAACTCATAATAAACATTTACATGCCATTTATTGATCTCAAATGGTCCAACATATCTTGGAGCCAAAATTCCATGTTTTTAATGTCGATGATGAACCAACTGAGGAAGAACATTCATTAAAACACAGCCACCATCTGAAAAATCCAAAGGATGCCTCCACTATTCTGTATACAATTTATGTCAAATTTGGTTTATAACTAGACATTTTCACACCACCTAATTCATTGACGACATCCCTTGAACTTGACTTAGTCCAACCAAATATACATTCCCTCTTATTCCCAAAAAATAGTTGATCTACATGGGAGACCGCACAATTCCTTAAAAATAGCCATTCTGATCAATGACTGGTAACAATTTTGGAAAAAAAAGTCAACCAGTCCTAGATGGCTATCCTGTGATCCACCAAAATCTAAGACCTAGGAATGAAGCATATCCTCTAGGATCATAATTATAGGCTCCTTCTGGCCATCTTTCTATGGATGGTATGTTGTGCTCAACCTGAATTGAGTCCCCATTTCCAATTTAAGACTCCTCCAAAACCTTGAGGTAAACCTAGGATCCCTATTATTAAAAATGGAAGAAGGAATACCATGTAACCTCAAGATCTCGTGCACAGACATCTAACCCATATCTTCAACTTTAGTGGTATCTTTGATTAGAATTAAGTGAGAAGACTTCGTTAACAAATCTACAACCACACATATATCATTTTCCCTCAGGGTGTCCATGGTAACCCAATAACAAAATATATAGACCCAACTTCCCACTTTCAAATCAACACTGGAAGAGGCTAAAGAAATCCAAAAGGTTTCAAGTGCTCTTCCTTTATCTGTTTATAGGTGTAACAGTGGGACACATAATCTGCAATGTCAAGACTCATATCCGGCCACTAGAACTACCTTCTCAAGCCATAATACATCTTTTTAGATCCTGGTTGAATAAACCATAAAGAGATATTAAAATAAAACAAGACAAAACTTATCATAGGTGTTGGGATGAAAACTCCCTTTATAAATTGATGTATTCCATTAAAATAAACAGACCAACTGAAAACGGTTTTCCCACCATAATGGTTTTCCTGAATATTTTGAAACTCATCATCTTACAATTGACATCGCAAGATAGACCTAGGAGAGATGATGACAACTGAAAACTGGTCAGAACCATACCTAAGACATCATCCTGAGAATCCAAGTGTAACTAAGCAAGAATCCTCATACGAATCCTCTCTCATAAAATTCTAGAATAGCTTGTGGTGGTACCTTCCTAGATAAAGAGTTTCAACAACATACCCATTCCCTAGGGTGTAGGAAATTTCAATGTCAAATGTCTGAAGGTATCATACCCATCATATCTATTTGGGATGAATGTCATACAGGGAAAAGATATAGCTCGGACTCTTATGATGATAGAAAACCATGAATTTCTCCACAAAGAGATAGTTCCACCAACATTTAAGAGAATTAATCATTGTAGAAAGATCTAAATAAAGAGTGGGTTAAGTCTTATAATGTGGTCAGAGAAAAATAGATCCATAAGCTACCACATGATCATCTTATATTATCCAGAATACCAAACCAACACCTGATGCATCATCGAACACTACGTACCCCTTATAGGGCTGAGGTAAGATCATAATAAGAGTGGATGTCAGAAGTAGTTTTTGTTCATCAAAGGAAGACTATAACTTTTCATCCCATGATAAATTTATTGCTTTCTTGGTAGGATCAGTCAAAGGTGATGGAAACTTAGATAAAATCTTAATGAACCTTCAGTAGTGTCCAACAAGACCAATGAAGTTTCTTACCTCAAATAATAAGCCATGCTCAAAAATTTTGTGCCCCATGAATTTCATTTCATGAATCATGAAAATTCATTTTTAAATCATTAAATACAAAAATTTATTTCTTATAATCTCGAAGACCAAAATCATATGGTTCCAATGCTCACGCTCAGACTTTGAATAAACTATAATATCCTACACGAACACTACCACAAATGTTTTAGGATATTGGAGGAATATATGATTCATCAAGTCCATAAAGACTACAGGAGCATTAGTTAGACTGAACGTCATCACAAGATATTCATAATGGTCATCCCTTCCCTTAAAGGTCGTCTTTGGTATATCATAATCTTGGATTCCATGCTAATGATAACCCATTCGAAAATCAATTTGTGAAAACCCCTTTTCTCTCTTAAACTGATCAATCAAATCATACACACAGGGAAAAGGGTGTCTATTTTTAATCATTGCCTAGTTCATCTTCTGATAGTCCACACATAACTGATGTGAACAATCCTCATTCTTGGCAAAGGGCACAAGGGATGCCCAAGGTGAAACTCTTGGGAAAACAAAACCCTTCTACAACTTCTTGTCCAATTTAATCTTGAGTTCTTTCATCTTTTCTAGTTCCATATGGTAAGAAGACATCGATATCGGCTGCGTAACAAGGACAATATAAATTAGAAATTCTATCTCTCTCTCTGAAGGAGGAATGGAGAAGTATTTTGGGACAACATTAGTAATTTCTTGGAAAATACCATGATGATCCTCAACATAATAAATGTCATCGGGCTCCAATGAAACAGCAACAAAAAAACTCCTGAGATCTGGGTGGGAAGGTTCTTCATGACTTGACCAAAGGCCCCACTCTCCGTAAAACACATGAGATCTCCCCTCAGGAACAAGAAATGAAACACTTTGATGATAATAATATTCCTCATCTAGATGAGCGACAAGGAAATCCATACCGATGATGGCATCAAATAGATCCATACCAAGAATGATAAAATCCTAGACCAACTCCATGTCAACTATCATGAATAGGCAATAAGGTCAATGGAACCCCTACGCTTTCCTCTTGTGAAGATGTATCACTAACTCTTTTGTAAAGGGTATATGGTCCATTTTATGTTTATGAATATCAAAAAACCATGCAGATATAAATGAGTGGGAGGAACCTGTATCAAAAAAATTAGTATCTACTAAAGCTACAATAAGAATTGTACCTCTCATTGTTGCCTGTCCTACGTCAATATCCATTGGACACTAATCTAATGTGTGTAAATGCTTTACTATTGAGTCTTGTGGATGGGTCCCTGTAGTCTTTGAAGCTTCTAACACCATTTTCATAGCCTTTGAACCCGACAAACCATGAATATAACGAGGCATATTTATAGACTAACAGAATGATTGTAGAAGACTAAATCATAAAAAACTATTGCATAAAATTATATGAATAGGACAAGAATGTCAAGTGTGACCCCCTTTCAGCACTGGTCGAAAATCAGAGGTGCACAGCCAGCTGTAATGGATAGTGTAGAGAAGGCTCGCTGCTAAGACCCACCTCCAACACTCCTGCGATGGTCCTGCCACTGCCTCTTTTAGCCACGCATGCCACTGAAGCTATCACGTGTTAGAAGAGAAGAGGTTGTAAATCCTACTTTTTCTACCATGTCCATCTCTTCCATAAACGATCTATCAACTGTCTATGTAAAGGTTGAAATCATCAACATGAACACCTGTGTTTTAATTTCCCATCAAAAAACATGTAGTTACTTCTATACCTTTAACCGGTCATTCCTTAACATGTACAGAAAAAAATATTCAAGCTCAACAAACTAGTTGGTGTAGTATGACACTAAATGCTCTCCCTACTACAATAATAGGAACACCAGAGATTTTTCCAACCTCAGAGACTCTTTAAAATACTACAAAAAGAATAGGGTTTTGAAACCCTTCCAAATCAATCCTACATGTATGTCTTCCTAAACCATAGAGTCCCACCAATGCTTGTTGGAACCCTCGAGTCTGAATGATGCTCGCTTAACCATTATATTATTAGGATCCTATAAGAGTTAGAAGATTTGATCGATCCCATCGGTCCAATACTCCACCTCTTGAGGTTTATTCTTCCCTTTAAAGGACAATGTCTTCTCACACAAGAACTCCTGCGATTGATCTCTTTCCCTCCAACTCATGGTTGTACCATAGCCTCTGGGTTTTCAATCTGTGGAACATCTTGATCGACAACATAGACTAATCATATGATTGTCTCGATATGATTCTTATCCATATGTGGATTCCATTGAGGAGAATCAGTTGCAACTTACTAAGGAACCTATGGAAGACGTCTTAGAGGCATACTACTACACGCCAAAAAAATAAGGATGATTAGACACAGAACAAATATCAGTTCAAACCAAAATAACCTTAAGTTGAAACTGATATTTTTAAAAGAAAAAACCAACACTAAATACACAAAACCTAATATCCCATTGTAACTTGTTCCTCGCTACAATAAGAGTTATCCAGGAATTCATTGCTACATACCTCTCAAGTCCTAAAAATCCTACCTTCATTCCAACAGACATCCTAAGATTCGACTATTGAGGAAGTACCTCCTCTGATACCAAAATGTGATGGATCAAACTGGGTTTCCTTAAAACCCATCACTTGACCCGATCCATCACATATATGAAGGCCGTTCCTGATCCCCACGGGCTGGTGACAAGCACCTGGGCATCAGATGACAAACAGGGGAAATAATTTTTCCCATTTTGAATGACCAAAATGCATATATAAAGATAAAATAAGTACCAGTTGAAGAATATATATATATATATATATATATTCTATAATAGTATGGAAAACAATAGAAACAGAAAAATGGACACAATAGCTAAAAACATTAAAAGACAAGTCCAACTATAAGGGATTGAAAACCAAATAGCTACTCCAATGATGGTAGGGACGAACTCTAACCACCTCACTACTAGCTACCAATCCCAACATACAAGAACCTCACCTCCCCATTGTGGTGCGTAGCCTTTCCCTAAAATTAATAAAAAAAATGTTCTATGCACCACCAAGGAGGTGTGTAGGTCATGAGCTAACATGCTCGATAAAAGCATACCTAGGTGTTCCATAACAAGTCTATATATAACAAATCATGTATGCCCATTTTAAAAATAAAACACGGCATGATAAGAAGTAATGTAGTTTTACAGGAAACATGGTAAAAATTTCCCTTTTTACATAGTTCAAAACAAAAGAATGTGTAATAGTTTCAAAGAATATTTTCCATAACCTTTTCTGCAAGCACAAACATGCATATAAAGGCTAACTCAGAGTGAAAATAAATACAAAATAGAAGCACATGTATCAAAACAACAAGGAATACTACATGTCTAGGTAGAATACTACTCGTACCATAATAATAATGCGCACAAAACAAATCCTAGAACAACAATCCTAGGAAGAAGAGGAATTCCACATGAGTAAACCCCCCCCCCCAATATTAATATATGTCTCCTAAAACTATAGGCCTTGAAAATAGATGTATTCCTCAAGAAAAACCTCTTAGATAATAAGAATTCAATGGATGATGGTCTCATGATAAACCTTCCACATAAGTACTAAAGGTAAACCATATTTTTCTTTTCACAAACCCATTTGGATGTCTTGAATACCATTAAATATCATCTATAATCTATTTATCAAAGTAAGGGAAACCCATTTTTCTTTCAGAACCCATTTTCAACATAGACAATAATCAATAAACTTTCATAAATCAATTTATAAAATAATTTTCAAAGGAAAACAAGTAGGTTCATTGTCATAGGCTAGATATGGAACCACCTACCTCCATGTTTGGGTCTCATACACTCAGAACAGAATCCAAAAGGAATGGACCCCAAAGATTCTATTAGAGAAGGATATAGAATCAAACTGACACTTAAAAGTATTGATTCAAAATAAAAGACAAGGGATTGTAAGATAGAAAAATCCCATGTACCTAAAGAACGAATGTCCACTTAACTATAAGAATCCAAGATTCCTTTGAGACAAGATCTCATAATAGATTTAGATGAGAAGAACATGAAACATCCAACTCAGATCAAAGGATATAATAACGCAATGATAGGGCACTATCGTGATCAATTTCAATGAATAATCAGAGATAACACATTCTCATAGAGACTCACCGAAGAAGAAATGATGAAATGGAGCCCATATGATCGATACAAAAGTTGAGACACCTTTGATAAACTCCTAAGAGAAATTTAGGGCTAACAACCAAGAGGTTCAAGAGGAAAAATGATGAGAAAAATATAAAAATGCAGACTTAGGCCTGGGTGTGGGTGGGGTCACGATGTGTACCCATTGGTCAAAATATGTAGTCCACGTTGGATAAGTTACTCTTGAAAACCATCACCTCATGTTAAAAATACTCAATTTATCCCCTACACAACGTGTACATCAGGTACTTGATGTGTACCAGCTCATGAAATGATAACCCCATTCACGATATGATCTCCTAGTCCATGACATGCATCCAATACCATGTATATGACATGTACGTTAGGTTCACAGCATGTACCTACTCTGAAATTTGTAGTAAACCCAAAAAAACATATCTGGGGATTTTAAATACCAGAAGGGAACATAGAAAAAGGGAAAACATACCCAATCAAGGTAACAAAATGTTACACTTTGTATTAATAACAATCAATTTTCTTCCAAAGACTATTAAATAACAAATTTTTGTTTTTATTCATTTACTATTCTCACAAGGATTAATTTTCAACTGGGGTATTAAAATAATTCTATTATTAAAATAAAAATAAGTATTCTTAGCTTATCTCTTGAAATATTTAGTCTAGGGAAACAGATTTATCTTAGTTTTAATCATTTCTTAAATATATCTATCTTACCTTTCTATAACAATTTGTTTTGGTGTTCTTGGAGTTAAAAAACAACAAAAATAGACATTTTATTCACTAAACTAAAAAACTAATCGATTCTTGAAATTACTAAATTGATCACTTATAAATGTTTTAATTAATATAATTTATTATATTGATACAATTTACAAAATGTGATAAACTTATACAATGTTTCCAATTTAAGTGTCAGAAATTACACCTACGTGAATCTTATAAAATCTTCAATAATAATAAAAAACTAACATTTACCACACTAAATGGAAGGTTTGACCGGACTAAATAAATCTCAATGTATATGATCATGAGTAATTATAGTTATTACTTAACTGATTTAATTATAACTACACTTGTGTTGATTACATTTCAATATTTAATCACATAAAATGGTATTTTCCACCTTATGTTATAGTAATTGTAGAATAGTTTAGTTTATGGGACGAATGTGAATTAAACTAAAATTAATATGTACCAAAATACTAAAACATAAAATTTTATTATATTATAAAAAAATAAATCATTTCACATGTTTATCATATAATTCATAAAAATTAACATAGTATTTATTATCTTTTCAGTTTTTGAAAAAGAATTATTTTTTATTAAATACAATGTATTTATCATATTGAAATTTAAAAAAAATTCTAGCATCACATAGGTGAGTAATTCTTATTAGATTATTCCTTATACAATTAATATGTAAAAAATTATAAATAATAAAAAAATATAAAATGGAAACCTCACCAAAACCTTTTAACTTTTCTTTTTATATTATCAACATAATAAATATTACAACCATTACATTGATTAAATGATATAAACATGGAAATAACATTAGTAATAATTCATGGGAATCCATTTTCCTTGTACCAAAATTTTTTTTAATCCAAAAACATATTTCCTAAATAAAAAATTTAATATATTTTGGGTACCCAAGATAACATTCGTCTGAAGGGATTAGAATATGAATTTTTGGGGACCCAACCAAATTTGAGACACTTGAATATAGAAAATCATGATGGAAATAATTTTGAAATAAAATTATTACTATGACCAAGTTATTATGTAAATCTCAAAGAATACTGGTTAGAATAAATACCTTTCATAAGAAATAAAAAACAAGTTGTAGTTGATGTTCTTCAACTATTGATTTTAAAAATAAAATTTTCCACATTTTATATAAATTATTCTCATAAAAAAGGCTAGATATCAAATTTTAATTTTAATAAACCACATCATTTAATAAACTATTTTTATAATTTGAAATAAAATATATATAATTGACATTAGACATTCAATTTCATTTTTTAGTTATTCACTCTCCTTAAAAATAATATTAAAATACCTTATTTAAAATTATTGATTTTTTCAATTGAAATCAACTTACCTCTTTAATTTATCACTTTTAGAATAAATTTTTTTTATATTTTCCTCACTAATTTATTGATCTATAGTAGTATAGTTTTTTTTATCCTTGGATGCTTTATTTAGATTTCTATTATCCTTAAGAACAATCTTATGATGAATCTTAAAGATCTTGTATAGACTGTTATCTTTTTCAACTTTTTCTTTAACTCTATTAACATTTTTTAATAAATTCCTCAATAGTGGTATTTTGTGATTAATATTAGTAAGAAGAGTAATGAGTTGAATCAATTACATGATTTTAGGAATTAATTAGTATAAATTTTAAAACACTGTTTCCAATCAAGATTCTTTAGAAGTTCTAGAATGTTCATCATACTTCCATATGGCTTCGATTAGATTCTTTTCTCTATTCTATTGAGTTCTCTTATTCAAGTGATTATTTAGTTTGGTAAATCTAGATTCTTGTTCCCCCTTTTACTATATTCATAACAAATAACATGTTGAGAATTATTAGAAATTAAATTACCTTTCCTATTTTCTTTGTAATCATCATTATGATGGTGTCTTGAGGATATCCTTGTTTAGTCTTCTTTTATTCTCTAACCATCTTTTGTAATATTGGTTGTATCATTCCTATAACTACTCTATAACCTAGAATCATTAGAGTAAGTATATATTTTATATTTAAATGATATTATATTATTATTTTAATTATGTTCTGGGACATAATTGTTATTTTCTAATTGATATTGTAATAGTTATATAATATCTCATCAATAGTACATTTATTGAAATTATTACATTCATTTATTTATACATTTTTACATGCCACTTCTTAAGAAGTTTTCTACTTACTCTTTCAATAAGAATATAATTATGATTTTTTTATCCAAAGGAACACATACTATTTAAAATACTACTAAATCTATAAAAAATTTCATTAATAGTGTAAGAACTCGATTTTTTGTGAGGTAAAAATTCATTATTATCAATTAATTTTCTGTCTAAATGATTTTTTATGACCAAATATGAATTTAATATGTAGTTATTGAAGTAATGGGGGTTTCTGCAGGCAGTTGGAGCCTTAAACCTACTGATTAGGGTGAAAAAAGTCTAGCACATGGTAAGTAGGAACCTTGTAGGGAAGGATACACTGTTACTTATAAGCATGATACATATGATTACAAGAGGATACATGACTCATAGTTTGATAAACCTTGAAATTTGAGCTCCACGTCGATGCCGATACCTCTAGAGTTCTATAGATGGTTGAGACATGATTTCGGCATGGTCAGTCAAATTGTGTGAGCAAACCATGTGAAGTGCCCCTTTCATACAGCAATGGGAACACAGTTGGCACATGGTTTCACCAAACATGTAACCAAACCATACAAAGAAAAAAGTATTTTAAATTTACAAAAATTACACTAATAAATTATTATTTTAGCCAAAATTCACTCAATTTCTCACTTTTGAATCCTTGACCTCCTGAGATATTTCCTTTGAATCCAATTCTAGGATTTGTCACCAGATCATCATCTGACCTCAGACTAATGAACTATTTGTATCATTAGATATATCTCTAAAATATATAAATTTCTTTTCTCTATTCCTCATTTGGTCTGGTTTTGTCCACAATATTTAGGTTCATGATAATATTCATTATTTATAGCTTATTCATTCATTCTTCGATCTTCTCCGGATTTGAGTCAAATCAGAAGATAGTACTCGATGGTCTATCCACTATAGGCCAACTAAAGGTGGTATCATTATTTTCCTTCAAATGAAAAGTGATTATTTGAATTATTTTGTGAGTCACACCCAATTATCAGAGTAGCACCATTGAAATGGAATTTAATACAGGAATTGAGTTGATAAGAGTGACCTACATAATTAACAGAAACTATTAATGATTTTATAGAGGTTAAGAACTATAAATTGGTACCACCCCTTTAGATGTGTTCTTTTGTTAATTAGAGAGCCATGGGTGGATTGAATTTGGTTACATTTTAAGTGTTTCATTTATCCTTTTCCTTGGTATGTTCAAAAAAATTTAATTATAATTGAATTGAATTGTAAAACAAATTTTGATAAGAATATTAAATAGAATTTATTAAAAATGGAAAATAGATGTATTGTACCTAGACTCTTTCCATGTAATAGGTTGTATAAGCATGAGATTTATATTATAATGAATTCCCTCATGAGTTAAATTAAATGTTATGTCTTCTAATCTTAGCCATGTGTTGAGCCACCTTCTAAGGTGAGGATTAAATTGAATGTTGTTGATGATGCCCTTGGAATGATTAATTGATATAGATTAATTGTTATTAATTAAATTATATTTAATGAATGTTAATACATATTACATGGGTTAAACATTGGTTAATATATAAATTCCATGGATGGAATCATTTGTATTATTCCATTCTTACGCCCAAGTGACACTTGCTCTCCTTATATGTATTTCCAAGGATAAGCTCATGGGGGCTTACTATTATATGATGGAGTGACACTTTTACTCCTTATATAGATTACCAAGGATGCACTGAAGGGGGAAGATGATCATATGCTCTATTAGTGATTCTTGGGATCCCTTTGGAGATTTCCAAGGACAGGATCGAGGGGCTTGGTTGTTACACCACACCAAGAGCTATACTAGGATTCCCATGAAAAATTCATAGGATAGGCTTATAGGCTGCATGGTTCATGAGGCACCTAGAGAGATACCTGGACTCCAAATTAGGAATCCATATAGATGAATTAGGTTCTAAATTGAATAATTATTTAATTGATTTATATGGAATGTAATCCATGCCAAAGAAGAATTTCATATTTGTTCAAGGGCCAAATACCATATTGATGGCCCTGTTTGGCATCTTTCGAAAACATACCATTATTTTGGATATTGGTATATGGGACAGACCCTCAGATATACATGTTAAATAAGACTAATTAATTAAAGAAATGGTTTACCAAATGTTATAAGATTGACTATTAATTCATAGATATTACATTTAGGCCAAAGAAGGTAGGAGAGGATGAGTGTCCATGGGAACCCAGTATTTTATGGGTTGTTTACTTTTAGTCCTTCGTTTATATATTTTATTACTTGATACACACTATTCTTTATATATTCACTAACTAGATGGAATTATACATTTTGATGGTTTCTTATTGGGATTATATCTCACACCCTGTTTGGGCTGCAAATGGTACCCAAAAAAATACTATGATTACATGTATGGATAGATGAATGTACCCTACTGTCGGTTCATGATTTAAACATAGAAGTATGGTAGAATGGTAAAAATATGAGGCTTGTAATGATAGCTAGATTATTTTTGGACTTTTTTTAAAAAAATTCTAAATATTGTACTCCTTCCATGTATAATTATTTTGGATGATTTAATAGACACTTGACACGTATCATCAACTTCATTATATGATAATCATTCAGTATGATTTATTGGTTACTGTAACTTTCATTTGTAATCTGTTTAATTGATTTAATCCTTTCACTACTTATTTGATATTGTATTTCCACTATTCTACACTCTAGAATTGATGGAATGATCTTCCCATTGAAAGATCTAGAACCTCACTATAGTTAGTATCCTATTGTATTTTGGGACATGTGCTTGAGGTCATGTGGCAGATCGGGCTCGAGGAACATTTAGTGTCATCCTATTCAATAATATTACAAAGTTGTATCCGAGTGTTCTTTTTTGGTTTTCTATATTATTTGGAAAAAATATAAAGGGATATAAAGGAATAGAAATTTTTTAATGATATGTGACTAAAAAATCATAATAATTATAGGTTCTCATGCTTTGACAGCACGTTTAGCCAAACCATGCACCAACTGTGTGCCTTTTACCGTCGCAAAGGGATCTTCACATGGTTTACTCGCAAAATTTGACAAACCGAGCATAAACCATTTCTCATCCACTATAAAAGACTGAAGAGGGTTCCACATAGTTGTGCACCTCAAATCTCAAGGTTTATCAAACCATGCGTCCTATATCCCCCCACTATCCAACCATGCATGGTTTAAAGTAAATATGTTTCCAACCCTAAATGATTTCAATTAACCATGCAACATGCCTTTTCTACCCAAAAAGTTGGGTTTTGTAGCTTTGAACTTGCCCATGACACCCCTGTTACTTTCAAAACATCAAAGAAAATTCATATAATATTTTGACTAATAAGTTAAACTGATAATTAATGCAAATTAGTGGATCCATACCTACAGAAAGAACCATGTTCTTACAAACATTCCCATTTAAAGAAATTCATCATCTAATTACCTTCTCTAGTGTGGTCATGAATTTATGAGAAAAAATCTGTCCATTGTGCACGTACATTAGCATCCCACTCTTATGTCTCTCCATGTACATGGTTGTGATACCATAACACCCGTACTATAGAAACTGGTCAACCTTAGATAACATCATGGTATGATCAATAATATGAATATGATACTCCTAAAAGGACACATCTACCTATTAATCAAACTCCTCAGGATGAAAAGCATGAGACATGTCTAAAAAATAATGGCATAGATGAGATAAGTAGAACACATTGTGCATGGATCAGTACATCTGAGGTAATTAAAACAGATAGGCAACTGACCGACTCCCTCTAGAATCTAGAGAGTCCTGAAATATTGTAATGAATACTAAACTAGTTTCCAAATCGTCATATGTACCACCCTCAGTGAAACATGTAAAATGATCTGATCCATGACCTCAAACTCTAGAGGTCGCCTATGGAAATCAATGTAAGGTTTATGTGGAGGCTCTGTAGTAGCCATCTCCTTCGAAATCAAATTAACCTGCTATATAGCATCCTATATTAGATGAGTTCCATTCATAACAACCTCTCATTACATTAACTATAATAGGTGTGATCAGGATGGAATAATGTAAAAATCCTCAAAAAGATCCATCTAAATAGTAGATTAAATGTTATAGTTGTAGGTTAATTAAACAATGGGTATGTTTCTCTTCCAAGATCCCCTGAAACTCAGGATGAATGTTTGGAAAAAGTTTTTAAGCACTTAAATCGTGCGTTATGACTGCCGATCTGTTTGAGGGTGGTATGCTATGCTCAAAATCACATTTGTACCCAATTCCTTACGAATTTGTTTGCAGAACCATGATGTAAATATGGTTTCCCTATATAAAATGAAAGTATTTCCAACCCCTTAATTTCATACTATCTCATGGGTTTACAACCTCTCAAGATAATCTAATAAAAATGTATCTTTAATAGGTAGGAAATGAGAGAATTTTCGGAGCCTAGAAACCAAAAACCATATTAAGTAATTACCTAGAGGTGAAATAGGTAAACCTATCATGAAATCCATCATTACATCATTGCATTTCCACTTTGGAATTCTCAACTACAGTAATGTCTGGCTGGTTGCTGGTTTTATGCATTCACCACTTGACTGGTGTAAAATCTTTGGAAAAAAGAAACTACATCACTTTTCATTCCCGGCCACTAGTATTGGAGATGTAAATACCAATACATATTCGTGATGTTGTGGTCCTCTACCTAACATGAAGCCTAAAATTCTTGATTCGGTATCTCATGTATGTCTCCTAATCCCATATGTGACTATGTATACAATGGATCTCATCCTTTTTAATGGTCCCAACAGAATGAGGTTCTTAACATTCCACACTCTCCTATAAGACTAGGCCTCATAATCTCATCGATACATCATTCTTTATATATCTATAATGGTATAAATAATTTCTAATGATTAATTTAAGGTCTTTCCTTGAGTGTCCTTCAACTCCAATTGCATCTCAGAAAACACCTCCATAAACAACCACTTGCTACTAGCCTACAGAACTGCATGTATATGAGTCCTCCTACAAAGAGAATCAACAAATACATTTCCCTTACCAAGAATGTGGGAAAGTGTGAAGTTGAAAAAAAGTTTGGTATTAAACCCACCACTACTACATCATATATTCCATCTTGGTTGAAGCAGGTAGTAGAGGATGAGTGTCCATGAGAACTAGGTCCTTTATGGGATGATTACATTTATTACTTCCTTAATATATTATATTACTACCTATACACTGTTGTTGATATATATTCACTAACTAGATGAAATTTGGTCTTTCAGTTGATGTGAACTGGGATTATATCTCACACTCTATTCACAATATTGATGGTACAATAACAAACTATACAAATGAAAATATGGATAACAGAAAGCACCCTACTATAGGATCAAGATTGTTTCTTTTGATCAGGGGTTTATGGGACCATCATATATCTGTTGTTGCTAGCTCAATCATTTTTTCCATTTTTTACATTTTTCAATGTTTTTTCCACGACACATGTATACTTTGTTTGGATGCTTTTTTAGACACCTGACATATATTATCATTTTCTGAATATTACATTCCTTATGTTATGATTTATATATTTATGTCTTGTTCATTTATCATATGTTTGTTTTAATTATAGATTCTTATAAATATCTAATATTTTATTTATATTGTGCTACACTCTGGTGATAATATTATAGTCTCAACATTATCATACTATATCTCTCAATAGTAGTTAGAAGCATTTGGAATTTGGGGTGATACGCTTGAGGCCATATTGAAAACCAGGCCATAGAACCTTCAATGGAATTCGAGTCTAGTACTTTACAAATATTCTCATCATCAGCCATTTTTAATTCTAAAAATTCATCTCTTAACATATCCAACTTGGTAATAATATTTTTTTTCCAAACCAGATGTGTAACTTGCTTTATTTTCCAGATTTCATGAGTATTTTTACATGTTTACCCATGAATATACACATCTCTAGTGATTTCATATTTTAGGATAGTCCTCACCCAGTAATTTAAGACATAATATGACTTATAATTTCCAACAAATGATTTAGGTTCACCATTTATAATCTTTTATGGGTTTACTATAATTTTCTAGCGATCAATGATATGTTTTTAAAAATTCTTCCATATATGATTTCCAATAGACATAACCAGTTCAATCAATATGAGGTGGTTTTTTAGGTATCCATATATTATTACATGTTTCACTTATATATTGAATTAGAACATTTACCCTTGATGGTTAATCTAGGAGATAGTTATCATAGATAAAATGTAGAGATCTAGGGGGGTTGAATTGGCCTTTTAAAATGAATTTAATGTTACATAAGAGTTTTAATGTAAATTAATTATAAAATTAAAATTAAAATGAACATAAGAACTTTTTTTAGTGGTTATGATATAATTTATTATACCATGTTCTTTACCCCTCTCACATACTGAGAGTGATGAAACCCACAATAGCTAATATAATGGAATCTTATAATGATTTTTTCTTATCGAGTGTTACATATGAATTTCAAATCACATTCCCCTTTGGAGTGTTTAACCTAATAAAACATACCATTTAAGACCTTGGAGACACAACCTAAAAAGTATGACTTTCCCTGAGTTGTAAAATGTAGGGAATGAGTTTTTTGGATTCACAACCCAATTACTTATAATTTATTGGCTAGTATATTCCATTAAAATTACATAGATAATAAAAGAATAAGAATAAGTAAATGAAACATAACCAAAAGATCCATTTATAGTTTGACAGCTGAAGAAGAAATAAATTCTCATGTGGTAATGGATCAAATGATTTCAGTTCATCTAGGAGTAGTATCTTATTACGAAAAATGCATCACTTGTACAATTCAATAATTTCATTAACTGCCATAACATGCAATAATTATGTGAACTCTATATAAATATTTTTTAATTACGCACATCATCTTTAAAATCATAATAATATTAAATCCTTATTTTTTAAAATACATAATTTTTCTTTCAATTTCAATGCACAGCATTATGATTATTTTCCATAAAATGTTCTATGTGTATATCATTTATGAATGTTATCCTCAATATTCATGAAAAAATAGAACATGTACATAAAAACATGATAGACCATTTAATATAGTAGTAAATAATCACAATTAAATCCCTATAATGAACCCTAATAAAATGATGACAAACTCTTCATATTTCATTCAGTTTGACATTGAATATATCAAGTTCTATAATTTTCAGTGTAAATATCAATTAAAATTTATTTCAATAATGATCCCATTTAATTCATCATGAATAAAATTTAAAACATGTTTTCATAGATTCAAAATAATTGATAAATAATTATAGAACAAACATAACACCCATTATATACATAATAATCTTGCAACAAATAGAAATTTCAAGTACTATGAAAAATAAAAAATATTACATGGTTTTACAATATATAGTAGAAATTCACAGAAACGCATAACCAAATCCATTTAGAAGAATTATATAGGAAAATTACACAGGGGGTTTACATACGGTGAAGTTTTTATGTGAATCATATAAGGTTATCATATACACTATTCACTATGTACGATAATTCACCACATATCCAAAAATCAACATAGTTGAATTATAAAAACATTAATATGCATGACTTATCAAATATTAGAATTAAAAAATACCTTATAATAAGAATAAATATAAATATCTCTAATTGACTTATATTTATATTATTTTATTATATTTCTATATAAAAAATAAACTCTTTAAAAAAATTCTATAAACAATGATATCATCAAAATACAATAAAAAATTAGTTCAGGGAAAAACAAAAAATAGGATGAAAACATGTCAGAAATTCTTACATAATTTATGAAATGATATATATATTAGATAATATTTTTTAATTCAATTAAATTTATATATTTATTAAATTCCTAACATAATAAGAATCAAAAAAATTTCAGTTGTTTATTACATGTTATAGTCAACATACATGAGGTAATCAATATGTTACACTAAAGTTTAATCCTGAATTTTCTAAATTATGACTCACAACCAATTCATTTAACTCATGGTTGATCTATAATTTTCAACATTTTTACTCATGGTCAAACTATTTCACTCTAAATTTATTCGTACCTTTCCAAATTTTATTTTAAAATAGGTAACATTATATTTTATGGTGAAAAATGACTTTTTATCCTAGAAACTCTTCATGAAATATGAAGAACACATTATGACCATAAAAAATAGACAAAAATGATATTTTATACAATTATATATTTTTATATAATCATTATTAAGAAAATATTAATTATTATATAATTCAAAGAATTAAATGTTTTTAGAGGAAACAAAACAGTGAATGTTTTTTAATTATCAATAAATAATGTTATTCAAGTAATGATTCTATAATATTGACTTTCATTTTATGAAAATATGAATATCAACATGTGTATATCTTATTATGAATCCTCTAGATATTCTGCATAGAATACTTATAAAAAATGGTTTCTTTCAACATCCTCTAGTGAAATATTTTTTTACCTAAACCCAAAAATGGTGAAATCAGTGGAAATGAGTTTGATAAAGACCAAGGGAGAGGATAGAGTCATAACGTTCAAGTATGATGTAAAGAACTCACAAATAACCTTCAATAAAGGATAATAAGTAGGGGAGGTCTATCCAAGTTATCCTCCACTTGATTATCTATCAGATCAAGAAACATTGTCAGACAAACCCATTAAATAGCCCAAAAAATTGACATTCTTGGATTAAACTGGTTGTTCACATTGTTATTATTTAAGGAAGGGATTTTTTATATTATCTGGATTATTCACCCAATAAAGCTATGCTTTAGGCCCTGAAATGTCTATTATAGGTACCATGATGTATACCAGCCTCTCATTTCTCATATGATGACTTCTTGCACCCCTAGGTCGACACACAATTATTGATCCCATTGAAAAAACAACCAATTAGATTCTCAAAAACCCTATAATCTCATGTTGTTCCACTATTATCAAAACTAACCATTTACCAAATCAAAAATGTAAATTCAAATTATAAATTTCCAGCCCCCATGGACCGGGGGAATTGTAAGTTATGATATTATTAATGTTTTTACCATCTTGTGGAATACTTAAGTATGATATTAATTGTGAGATGAGTGGTCTCGTAATTATATATCCCTATAATACAGTGGTTAAAAATTGAAATCTCGAGAGAAAATATGAACTTTAATGGAGAGTGGACCTAGTTTAATAAGGGACTATGTTCATAATGATTTTCCTAGAAGAAAATCATAATGAGTGAAATGATGTGATGGGGAGAAACATTCATATAGTATGGGACACTATCCACTATGATAGTCTTAGAAGTGAGACTTGAATTTTTAAATGACGGGGATGTGAATTGAATGCAATCCACTATGAGACTATGTAAACTATGATAGTCTTGGAAGAATATCGTGACTAAGGAAATGACTTTCTATGATATGTGTATGCCAAAAACATATAACATAGGATTTTGGTATGATCTCATGGCTCATTATTAATTATTTGTGATTCTAGAAACTTATGACTTATGATTCTTATTATGAAAAATATTTACACCATGACTGATGATTAATTATATATTTCTAATTAGGGGTGACTTTCATATGTTATGATCAGGGTGTCATATCCATATTCTTTTATTATGCTCAATTATGATCATTAATCAATAACTGGTATATGTTCCTGAAATAAGCATCAGATATCATTCTTCTTTTGTTACCATTTCCCCACGATACAAATGATGGTTTTAAATATTGTATGTCAAAGAAGTGCACTATGTGAGAAGAATATTTTGGGATATGTTGAAGATAAATCACTATATAAGTTAATCATTTATAGCGTATCTATAAAAACAATACATTTATGGTTCTGGGGAGTGTATTATGATGATGTGTGTTTAATATTCATCTAAAATTTTGTAATATTTATAAAATAAATGCTCAGGTAACCTTAGAATGGTTTATCTATCTTTATTTATGGGTATGATATCAATACTAGAGATCTACATAGGGGGGATTGAGTCATCCATTGGGGTTTGTTAGTCCCTCAAGAGATATTTATCATATGGAAAGGAATGGGTTACAAACTGTACATTCTATATATTTTTTATTATTGATAATGAGAGTTTATAATTTTGAAGGGGATCCTTGGTTTGGTTTTGATAAATGAAAATTCATAAAATTTAATTGTTTATGTTATTATTATTTTTAATTATAATATACAGAAACATTTATTATTTATTCATATTTGTTTTTAAATTATGTTAGTGTTATAATGTTGATAATATTTTTATTATTAATAATATAGTTTTGGTTCTTATTTTTAGATAATATATCTAATACATATTATATATTTAAATGAATTTTTGTTTAGCTCAACATCGATTGAACAAATTATTTCATACCTTTACAAGAACATTGAATTTAATTTTATAATATTACATGAGCTCGTGAAGCCCTCTTTTCACCTTTATGTGATGTACATAAAACACATTCTACTTTTACATGAGTTTGAGAATAAAAATAACATGACTGAGTATACTAACTTTATGCAAGCTTACCCATACCTAATATTACCTGGATGAAAGATACGTAAAACTCTTATTCGCATCATTTAGAAAGTAATTTTTTTCTTTATGTAGACTCATTTGAAACTCATTCACAAATTGATAGACACATATGATTATAATAAATAACACTTACTCTATTTTTCTGCACCATGGTTTTTTAGTCAATGAAATGGACCATGATTGTTTTGGGGGCTACACAATGATGGTCTGAAAATGATCCCCTACATTTGATTTCAGCACTGAATTCCCGATTGTCCCAATCTAGTCAGGGTTTCCCAGACTTCTGTTTCACTTATTCAAACAAATTGGCCTCTTTCATATTTCTAAACAGATAGGTCTTCCCATTATGGTTGATTCTGCTACTCAAAATCTCACAAGGCCATTGGTTGTGCACAGTGTGTGGAGGATGACCTTACACTGCAAATACCTACAGTTATTTTGATCCAGAATGGTGATGTGGGTTTTTTTCAAGAAGTGGTTTATGAAAACTTACCTATCTACTACTCTAATTTCCTATATCTTCGAAACTCCCTTGGAGATTGTGGCACTAGGAAGGACCATTTGACTAATCGTTATATTGGAAAACCTCTACCGAGTAAAAGTAATTCAGTTTGGGTTGAGAATGGGAGAAGGCCTCTCATTGAAATAGATGAACCCTAGAATGATAATGCCCCATTTATGTCTTAATTGGTCCTAGATTCTTCCCCAGTGAAGCCTCAGTGCGCTCAAGTCAATGTTCTTATGCGTTTGTGGATGAGCTCCATAAGTTTGAACCTATTAAAGAAAATTTTTGAGAGATTCCACCTACTCATGAGGCTTCCCAAGAAACTCACTCTGTTTCTAGTAACTATAGTCATGCTGATAATGAGCATGCGCTTTAAATTAAGGATTCTTATATGAATTCCAGTGCCAGAAAAGGTAAGAAACATCTTACTGATCTTGATGGTTTCATCACTCCTCATCCCAAGAAGACTCGAAAACACATTGATTAATCTATGTTGGAGAGAACCATTGTCAATAGATCTTCAGGGATTTGAATGAAGGAAATTTACATACCTCCACAGCCAGTACTTAATGAAAATCCACCTGCATCAGTATCCTCTGAAGAGGGGGACTCCTCATCAGGTGAAGAGGAACCCTAATGTTGGAATGAGGAACACGATTATAGAAATAAGCTTATAAATTGCACTTGTGTGATAAATGAAGGATACAAGGATGACTTTTACCCATGGATTGAGGGGAAAGAAAGGGTGTCTTTTGGAAGATATCGTAACAAGGAAATATCTGTTGATGACTATCTCAGTATTAAGGAACGAATATTTGATAGAGTGGAATTTGATCTTGATCAGAACCCTAATTTTAATTGCCTTCAACTTCGGTAGGAATAGATCTGTCATAGAACTGGCTCGGCTGCTTCTTGATGTTTCCACGGTTTTGCAGCTCTAGGAGGGTGTGTTAACCTACCTTCTATGTTCTTCTTGCACCATCTCACCATGCAGCCATAACACGAGTTTTGGGAAATTCAGACCTTTTCATGTGTAGTTGTGGGTATTTCATTTTTTGTTTTTCATGCCTTGGAGGATGATGATGGGGTCACTCAGAAAGTATAGAAGATTCTATGCCCATATGACATGTATTCGCTAGATTATTCGAGTCCTCTCAAATAGAAAAGCATAAGATAGGTTTTTCTGGCCGTTTTAGAGGACGTTACCTTGTGTGATGTGAGCATGCTTGTTCCTCCAGAATTTCTATCCATATCTTTGGGTGGTCAAAATTGCAGCCCTTCATGTGAACAACATAGATGCTGAACTGGGTGGAAGCATTCAACAAGAGCATGTGCTTCTGTAGCAGGAAATGATGGAGTTTTCTACATACCTGATTCCATTGCTGCCCCTTTGGTGTTGGCCTTAAGTGAGACATTCTATTTACCTGCTCCACATATTTCGTTTGGTGAGGACTCCAACATGGGTGGATGCTGCTCTATGTATGTGTGCCAACACTTATGGCTTTGCTGGGATTTTTGAGGTGTTTCTTACTTCTTTTATTTCTTCTTTTCACTTTTTTATCTTTCTAGTACAAGCTCACTGTACCTCGTGTAATCACCTGGCTTTTAGCTTTTTCGTTATAAATTTTGGGGATCATGGGTTCTACTCGTGCTCTGAGCCTTTCTGAGTAAATGTTGGAATTTCGTTAGATAATCTAATCACTACGGGAAAAATGGTTAATAGCGACGGGGTATTTGCGATGGGAAATATTCCCGTCGCAAATACCTTTCGCAAAGGAGTATTTGCGACGGGCAACTATTCTCGTCGCAAATAATCTGTTATTTGCGACGGGTTTTTTTACCCGTCGCAAATGGTTTGGCGCGAAATGCATGCCAAACCGCGCAAAGTTTATTTGGGACGGGGATAGAACCCCGTCGCAAATAACAAAAGACTATTTGTGACGGGACTGCAGTCCATCGCAAATACCCAGGCAGCAGGAATTATTTGCGACTGGACCCGTCGCAAATAACCGTTTTAATACCGCCCATAATTAAATGCGGTCAGGGTTATTTGCGACGGGGTTCTATACCCGTCGCAAATAGCCTGGCGGCAGGGGATATTTGCGACGGGCCCCGTCGCAAATAACCGTTTTAATGCCACCAATAATTAAATGCGGTCAGGGTTATTTGCGACGGAAAACCCGTCGCAAAAAAGCCCGTCGCTATTAATCCAACCTATAAATACTGCCAACCATTACAATTTCCCCACCCTCAACTCTCAACCATTCCAATTTTTTCACTCTGAATCTTTTACGACTTTCAGTTGTAAAATTTTTTTTCCGACTTTGAGGATTCAGTTGGTGGTGTTCTACAATTACAACGTCTCGACATTGACATCAAGTTTAAGGTTTTTATCTGAATTTTAATTTAATATTTATTTTATTTATTATATTTATTTAGTTTAAATTTTTAGAATTTTTTTTTGATTTCTAATTAGAAATAATTATGAATAAGTATTAATAATTAATAGTAATTAAAGACAATTAAACACTAATTAATTTAAAATAGTTAGCTGTAATTACAATTAATTAGCAGTAATTATGAAAAATTAAAATTAATTTGAATTAATTAATAAAAATTAGAAATAATTAACATTAATTAGTAATAATTTATAATAATTACCAATAATTAGTAATAATTACAAATAATTACTAATAATTAATAATAATTCCCAATATTCGATAATTGCCAATATTTGTCAATATTTTTTCCAATAATTACCAATATTTACCAATAGTTGCAAATAATTGTCAATATTTGCCAATAATTAGGAATTATTACCACTAATTAAGAATAATTACCAATAATTAGGAATAATTACCAATAATTAGGAATAATTACCAATAATTAAGAATAATTACCAATAATTAGGAATAATTACCAATAATTAGGAACAATTGCCAATAATTACAAACAATTACCAATAATTAGTAATAATTACCAATAATTAGTAATGATTTGTAATGATTACCAATAATTAGGAATAACTACCAATAATAAGGAATAATTACCAATAATTAGGAATAATTACCAATAATTAGGAATAATTACCAATAATTAGGAATAATTACCAATAATTAGGAATAATTACCAATAATTAGGAATAATTGCCAATAATTACCAATAATTACCAATAATTAGTAATAATTACCAATAATTAGTAATAAATCGTAATGATTACCAATAATTAGTAATAATTACCAATATTTAAGAATAATTACCAATAATTACCAATAATTTCCAATAATTACCAATAATTTCCAATAATTAGTAATAATTTCCAATAATTAGTAATAATTTCTAATAATTAGTAATAATTACCAATAATTAGTAATAAATAGTAATAATTAGGAATAATTACCAATAATTAGGAATAATTAGTAATAATTAGTAATAATTACCAATAATTAGCAATAATTAGTAATAATTACCAATAATAACCAATAATTACCAATAATTACGAATAATTAGTAATAATTACCAATAATTATCCATAATTAGTAATAATTGGTAATAATTATCACTAATTACCAATAATTAGTAATAATTGGTAATAATTATCACTAATTACCAATAATTTCAATTAATTACCAATAATTTCAATTAATTTCCAATAATTTCCAATAATTAGTAATAATTTCTAATAATTAGTAATAATTACCAATAATTAGTAATAATTACCAATAATTAGTAATAAATAGTAATAATTAGGAATAATTACCAATAATTAGGAATAATTAGTAGTAATTAGTAATAATTACCAATAATTAGCAATAATTAGTAATAATTACCAATAATTAGTAATAATTACCAATAATTACCAATAATTAGTAATAATTACCAATAATTACCAATAATTAGTAATAATTGGTAATAATTACCAATAATTAGTAATAATTGGTAATAATTATCACTAATTACCAATAATTAGTAATAATTCGTAATAATTACCAATAATTATTAATAATTAATAATAATTAATAATAATTACCAATAATTAGTAATAATTAGTAATAATTACCAATAATTAGTAATAATTAGTAATAATTACCAATAATTAGTAATAATTAGTAAAAATTACCAATAATTACCAATAATTACCCATAATTAGTAATAATTAGTAATAATTATCAATAATTATTAATAATTATCAATAATTAGTAATAATTACCAATAATTAGTAATAATTACCAATAATTAGTAAAAATTACCAATAATTAGTAATAATTAGTAATAATTTCCAATAATTACCAATAATTACTAATAATTAGTAATAATAACAAATAATTAGTAATCATTACCAATAATTAGTAATAATTACACATAATTTGTGGTAATTAGAAATAATTACCAATAATTACCACTAATTAGAAATAATTACCTATAATTACCATTAATTGGTAATAATTACCAATAATTACAAATAATTACTAATAATTGGTTATAATTACCAATAATTACCAATAATTAACAGTGATTACCAATAATTACCAATAATTAGTAATAATTCGTAATGATTACCAATAATTAGTAATAATTACCAATAATTACCAATAATAACAAATAATTAGTAATAATTTCCAATTATTTGTAATAATTACCAATAATTAGTAATAAATCATAATAATTAGTAATAATTACCAATAATTACCAATAATTAGTAATAATTAGTAATAATTACCAATAATTAGCAATAATTAGTAATAATTACCAATAATTAGTAATAATTACCAATAATTAGTAATAATTACCAATAATTATCCATAATTAGTAATAATTGCCAATAATTACCAATAATTAGTAATAATTGGTAATAATTATCACTAATTACCAATAATTAGAAATAATTAGTAATAATTACCAATAATTATTACTAATTAGAAATAATTACCAATAATTACCAATAATTAGTAGTAATTAATAATAATTAGTAATAATTAGTAATAATTAGTAATAATTAACAATAATTAGTAATAATTGGTAATAATTACCAAAAATTACCAAAAATTACCAATAATTAGTGATAATTAGTAATAATTATCAATAATTAGTAATAATTACCAATAATTAGTAATAATTACCAATAATTAGTAATAATTAGTAATAATTACCAAAAATTATTAATAACTTGTAATAATTAGTAATAATTACCAATAATTAGTAATAATTAGTAATAATTAGTAATAATTACCAATAATTAGTAATAACTAGTAATAATTACCATTAACTAGTAATAATTACTAATAATTGCCAATAATTACCAATAATTACCAATAATTATTAATAATTAGTAATAATTAGTAAGAATTAGTAAGAATTAGTAATAATTAGTAATAATTACCAATAATTAGTAATAATTTCCAATAATTACCAATAATTAGTAATTATTACCAATAATTACCAATAATTACCAATAATTACCAATAAGTACCAATAATTACAAATAATTAGTAATAATTACCAATAATTACCAATAATTAGGAATAATTACTAATAATTAGGAATAATTACCAATAATTAGGAATAATAAAATTATTACATTATTAGTATATTTTATTATTAATATTAAAATAATATAATTTTCTATATTATATACAATTCTCCTTTCATCTGTGTGTTTTCTGTCTCCACATGTAATATTTGCATTCTTGTTCAAAATTATCAACCTACTCACTAATGGAGAGGTGAAAGTGAATGAAAATATTACATATGGAGAAAGAATGTTAAACACACAGATGAAAGGAGAATTTTATATAATATAGAAAATTATATTATTTTAATATTAATAATAAAATATACTAATAATGTTATAATGTTATTATTATATAATTAATATTTATGAAAAAATAATATTAGTATTATTAAAATAATAAAAAATTTATATAATATTAAAATTATCAATATTTGTAACAGGTTTTGCTTTATTCTCAACATATTCAATTCATAAAGGGTCAATTTTTAGGTCTATCTCAATAAAAAGTTTGCATCAGTCGTGTATGATGTAAACTCTATAATTATCCTTGCTTGAGTGTTTTTTCTAACAAATTATTCAAAACCAGTAATGCTTTTATATTTTATAGAAAAATATGGAATAATGAGGTCGTCAACAGTCATTATTAGATGACCGCATATGCATAATTCAACGTAGAAATCCAAATGGTTCTGGTATAAATCCAGTACATATAGAGGGTGTGGAGACTTTTTTATCATTTGCGGCATCAAATCTAGAATTTGTTTTAGAAGGCAAAATAAAATTCCTTTGAAGAATATGTGTATTGAGAACGTTTGACACGTTTGACAAAGTGGGGGGGACATCTCTTGCGTTTTGGTTTTCAACCAGATTATGTTTTTTGGTATCAACACGGTGAACGTAGTTCCAGAGTAGGTGATACCAACTTGATTCCAAATCCATCCCGGTTTCAAGATTTAGTACATGATGTTGCAGGTTCATCTGTTCAACTTACAGAAACTCCGGTTGATATAGCTTCAAATCCTGAGTTAGAACCGTCTGAATTTTATGAGTTGTTGAGGTCTGTTGAGGATGCATTATATCCTGGCTGCAAGATGAGAAAATTAGATGTAGTTGCAAAATTTATGGCTATCAAATTAGATAACAGAATGTCAAAAACCTGTTTTGACCAGATATTATCTTTTCTTAAAACACTGTTACCTGAAGGAATTGTTTTTCCTACAAATTACTATGAGAGTAAGAGGCTGGTTCGAAATTTGGAACTTACTATCCAGAAGATTCATGCATGTTCAAATGACTGCATTTTATATTCTGGGTAAAATAATTCGTTGGATTTTTGTCCCACATGTGAGCAACTGAGATATAAAGAAGGGCAACATCGGAAGTCCGGTTTGATTCATGTAAAATAGTTGAGATATTTTCCTCTTACATCCAGACTTCAGGGTTTATTCATGTCTAAGAATACAACGACAATGATGTCATGGCATAAAGCGAATATTTCAACCGATAAAAGCTTGAATCATCCAGATGATGGTGATTCATGGAAACATTTTGATAGTGTGCATCCATCCTTTGCTTTAGAAGCTAGAAATGTTCGACTGGGCCTTTCCACTGATGGTTTCTGTCCGTTCGGATCTTATGGTGGTCAATATTCATGTTGGCCTATTTTTTTAACTCCGTAAAATTTACATCCATGGATGTTGATGAAGGAGCCATATATCTTTTTGACTTTACTAATTCTAGGACATCCGAAGAATAATATTGATGTTTATTTGGAACCATAGATTGATGAATTAAGTTTATTGTGGAGTACTGGTGTCAGTACATATGATATTTCTACGAAATAGAATTTCATACTGAGAGAAGCATTGATGTGGACAATTAGTGACTTCCCGACTTATGGGATGTTATCTGGATGGAGTACACATGGTCAGAAATCATGTCCTTACTGTATGGGAGAGAACAAAGCATTTATTCTCATTCATTGAAAGAAACCTTGTTATTTTGACTGTCATAGCAGATTTCTTCCAGCTAATCATCCTTTTTGGAGAAACATATCTCATTTCAGAAAAGGAACAGTTGAAAGGGATGGACCTCCAAAAATGCTATCAGGTTCGGAGATAAAATCAGTTGTATTTTCATTACCTCCCATCACTTTTGGTCCCACAATAAACCAACAGAAAATTTCTGGTTTTGGGAAAGAACACAATTGGATTAAACGTAGCATATTTTGGGATTTTCCATATTGGTCTGATTTCATGGTCTGTCACATGTTGGATGTCATGCATATTGAGAAGAACTATTTTGATAATTTGTTTCATACAGTTTTGGATACGCCAGGAAAGAGAAAAGACAATGTAAATGCACGTTTAGATCTTGCCCAAATTTGCAGGCGTCCAGAACTGGAACTGTTTGAGAATGTCAGAACAGAAAGGTTACTGAAACCAAAAGCAGCATATACATTGTCTGAAGAAAACCGTTTATTATTTTGTCAGTGGATTTCAGATTTGAGACTTCCAGATGGTTGTTCTTCCAATTTGGGTAGGTGTGTAAAGAATGGTCATATTACTGGATTAAAAAGTCATAATTTTCATGTTATAATGGAAATAATTATACCCATTGGATTAAGAGGTCTGTTGAATTCTATGATTTGGGATTCCATAACAGAAATGTCTCATTTTTTTCAGGAAATTTGTGCGGCTATAGCAGATTATGATTCTCTATGCAAACTTGAAGAAGATGTTGTTGTAATTATATGTAAACTGGAAAAAATATTTCCGCCGTCTTTCTTCGACTCAATGGAACATTTGATGTTACATTTTCCATATGAAGCCAAATGTGGAGGTCCAGTATAGTTTTTATGGATGTACCCATTTGAAAGATGCATGCAAAAATTGAAAAGAAAAGTACGTAACAAAGCATCTATTGAAGGATCTATTGTAGAAGCTTATTTACAAGAGGAAATATATTTTTTATGCTCCCATTATTTTGAATCTGAGTATCCTTCAAAACACAACCGAATGGGATGGAATGAGAGGAATATTGATGAAATCGAAATTCAATTATCTGTTTTCAACCAGCCAGAGCTTGGTTTTGGTGGAGTTTATGAATGCTGGCTTTCAGATGATGAACATCACAGAGCTCATACGTATGTTCTGCTCAACTGTGAAGATATGAAATCAGTTGTACTGTAAGTGTTTATGTCACTTATTCTATCATTTATGTTACAGTAAATAACTTCATTTTTTATAGGTTTTATGATAATCATATCAAAAAACAAATTCCACAAATTACAGCAGCTGCTCTCAAAGAACGCCGACAGAAAAATTTCTCTCAGTGGTTTCAAAAACTGGTAACATAAATTCTTTATATTTTAGCAACACATTCAATGTATAGTTTACTATATTGTTAATTATTTCAAAAAAATTCAGGTGTCTCGACATGCTGATAAAATTGACAAATGGCTGTGTATATTAAGTAACCCACCTTCCAAACTTGTTAAAACTTATAATGCATATGTGGTGAATGGATTTCGATTTCACACACATGCATATGGGGAATCAAAAAAAAAACAATGAACAGTGGAGTTAGCTTGAGAGGATATCATCATCGAGAAAATGAAGTTGACTTTTATGGCATTATTGATGAAATCATTGAACTCTGTTATCTTGGATAACATTACATAACCATGTTCAAATGTCGTTTGTTGGATACAGAGAGAGGCGTGAGTGTTCATATGACTCATGGAATCATCGTTATTAAATGTAAAAGTGTTCTCACAGTAAATGAACCATTCTTATTGGCTCAATAGGCACATCAAGTTTATTACGCAAATTACTGTGCTACATCAAGAGAGTTGGCTGATTGGTGGAGTATAATAAAAATCAAAATTTGAGACAATCAGTTTTGTCAAAGTGAATGTGTTTTCACTGATGTGCAAAGAATTGGTGTTTTTCAAGAGAGTACTCAAAATCAATCTTTTTTACAAAGAGACATGAGTATCGAAGACGACACCCCAAATTTAAGAGTCAGTGATGACGATGATGTTAATGATGTCACATATGAATTTGAAATGGTAAGAGATGAAGTAACTAGAACTCGAATGGATATCGATGATGTTGAGGAGGAATATGAAGCTGACATTGACATATATGAAGATGATGATGAAGATGAAAACTGATAGAATTCCATGGTAGTTATATTCAATTATAACTAATATATATGTATATATAATAATAATTATCAATTATTTTCTAAAAACATTATCATTTTCTGTTTCAGATGGGCGACGACACATTTCGTGATTTGGCGGATGCTGACCTGCCTTTCGATGCGGCTGAGTTGCTGGCAGATGACCCTTAGCCTGAAGGCGCTCCAGGGAGTATGCCACTACTAGAAAAACAGGTATTTGTGACGGGCTATTTGCGAGGGGACCCCATCGCAAATAGCCCGTTGCTGAAAACGTCGTCGCAACTACACTTATTTGCGACGGGCCCGTCGCTAAAGACTTTTTTTGCGACGGGCATTCTCTCCGTCGCAAATAGTATTCCGTATTTTTGTAAAAAACTTTTAAAACAGTTTTTGCGACGGGACTGGTCGCAAATACCTTTTGCGACGGGACCCGTCGCAAATAGCTTTTGCGACGGTTCCGTCGCAAAAACTCTTTTTTAAAAAAATAAAAAAATTAATAATACTAGTATTTGCGACGGGATTCGGGACCCGTCGCAAATACTTTTAAAAAAAAACTATTAATAATACTAGTATTTGCGACGGGCATAGTATCCCGTCGCAAATACTATAAAAAAAATAAAAAAAATAAATTATTAATAAATTATTTTAATTAATATAATAATAGAATTATAATTTACAAATGAAAATAATAAATTATTTTAATTACTATAATAATAGTAGAATTATAATTCAAAAATAAAAATAATAGAATATTAATAAATAATTTAATTAATATAATAATATTACAATTATAATTCATAAATAAAAAAAAAATATTAATAAGTTATTTTAATTAATATAAAAATAATAGAATTATTTTACATTCAAATATTAAAATAATTCAAGTATTACAAAAAAAATAATTAAATTATAATATTATAAAATTTTAATATATATATAAAATTTTAATATATATATATAATTTTAATATATATATAAAATTTAATATTATAAAATATAAATAATATTATTATTCATATTAATATTGTTATTTAAAAATATAATATTATTAATATTTTATAATGAGACAGAAACTACGAATAGAAAAACAAATATTTTGATTTCACAAATTTTATAACAGAAATACAAACTCTAATCTGAAGGAGGGGGGAGGGGGGGAGGGGGGGATCTGCAGATGGTGGTGGAGGAAACTCCATCCCTAAAGCATTAGTGAGTCAGTGCATGTACTCCATCTGCTCCTGATGCTGCTGCGGCCACCGACTCGTCTGCTCCTCGTACAGCTGCTGCTGGCGTCGACGCTCCTCCTCATGTTGCTGACGCATCTGCTCCTGCTCCTGTCGGAGACTCTCTATCTGTGCAGTCTGAGATCGCAACTGATCCTCATACTGTGTAGAAGAAGATGCACGAGCTCCTCTCGAGCTGGACGCCGACATCGCAGCACTACCATAATAATCTCCGGGAGTCAGTCGAGAGCCGATACCAACTACTCGGCCCTTCTCGAAGGCATACTGGGTGGCCTGCATCCATGCCGCCTCATCAAACTGACGGGCAGTGGTCTGATCTGATGACTCGGCCTGACTCTCAGGCCGGGCCTGTGCCGCTGCGGCCTCATATGACTCCTATAGTTTCAATTTAAAATTAAAATTGTGAATATATTATATGCAGTTAATTTTTAAACTTGAAAACAAATAATACTGACCACGATGTGATGCTGACGATCACCTCTGAGCTCCCCAGTAGCAGGATCACTGTACATCCTCCGATATACGTCGTACTCTGTAATATCGGGGTGCTCGACAGCCTATAAGAATAAAAAATAAACTGTTAATATTTATAGTTATATAAAATATTTATAAATAATGTACGTACCAGATGCTGTCTATGAGTACTGAAAGAACGACTCCCAACTCAATGAGTCACCTCCTGTCTCCCCCGATTCTGCCTCCCCACCGATGATCTCCTCTGAAAGGCACCACTCAACCAGTGCGCACATAATCCATCCCATACATGGGATGAAATATACTCTGGTCGGTTTGCTCTACATGACTCCTCAAAATCTGACACTCCTGCTTTCTTCATCGCAACTTTTCTTAAATTGTGCAAAAACTGACGAAGACGATCACGCATGGCCACCTCCCATGCCTCGTGGATGGCGTCACGCATGGTATCCTCGATCGGATACCATAAACCCTACAAATAAATCAAAATATCAAGTTAGAAATGAAATAATTTTCAAAATAAAAATTATTTATTTACGTACGTACCAACCAATGGCCGAACATGGCCTGCTGCACATCAATGGGAATCTTCTCCCATGTGGTCCACAGCTGAGAGAAATAGTTGCGCAAAATAGCGCTGCCCTGTCCGACTGCTATATGCGGAAAACTGAAAAAATAATAAACGTTTATTATGTGAATAGATTAATGAAATCTTAGTCAAATCCACAGGTTATCACACAGGTTATCACACCTCCGGGTGCGCGGATCAAACCCAAGACATGGACGTCACTCGGGGACGGGGTCAGGAATCATCAATCGTGCAAGACCGCGCCCCCTCCGCGTACTCCATGGAGCGCCTGCAGGCTGAGGGTCATCTGCTAGCAACTCATCCGCATCGAATGGCAGGTCAGCCTCCGCCAACTCACGAAATGTGGCCTCGTCCATCTGAAACAGAAAATGTTAATGTTAGCAAATAATTGATAATTACTATTATATATACATATATACATATTATGATTGTATATAAATACCATGGAATTCTATAACTGTTCATCTTCATCATCATCTTCATATATGTCAATGTCATCTTCATATTCCTCCTCAACATCATCGATATCCATTCGAGTTGCAGTTGCTTCATCTCTTACCATTTCAAATTCATGTGTGACATCATTAACATCATCGTCATCACCGACTCCTAAATGTGGGGTGTCGTCATCGATACTCATGTCTCTTTGTAAAAAAGATTGATTTTGAGTACTCTCTTGAAAAACTTCAATTCTTTGCACATCAGTGAAAGCACTTTCACTTTGACTAAACTGATTGTCTCGAATTTTGATTTTTATTACACTCCACCAATCAGTCAAGTCTCTTGATGTTGCACAGTACTTTGCATAATAAACTTGATATGCCTGTTGAGCCAATAAGAATGGTTCATTTACTGCGAGAACACTTTTACATTTAATATCGATGATTCCATGAGTCGGATGAACATGCACGCCTCTCTCTGTATCCAACCACTGACATTTGAACATGGTTATGTAATGTTGTCCAAGATAACAGAGTTCAATGATTTCATCAAGTATGCCATAAAAGTCAACTTCATTTTCTCGATGATGAGATCCTCTCAAGCTAACTCCACTGTTCATTGTTTTTTTCGATTCCCCATATGCATGTGTGTGGAATCGAAATCCATTCACCACATATGCATTATAAGTTTTAACAAGTTTGGAAGGTGGGTTACTCAATACACACAGCCGTTTGTCAATTTTATCAGCATGTCGAGACACCTGAAGATTTTTGAAATAATTATCAATATAGTAAACTATACATTGAATGAGTTTCTAAAAGATAAATAATTTATGTTACCAGTTTTTGAAACCACTGAGAGAAATTTTTCAGTCGACGTTCTTCGAGAGCAGCTGCTGTAATTTGTGGAATCTGTTTCTTGATATGATTATCATATAACCTATAAAAACCAAAGTTATTTACTGTAACATAAATGATAGAATAAGTGATATAAACACTTACAGTACAACTGATGTCATCTCTTCACAGTTGCGCAGAACAGACGTATGAGCTCTATGATGTTCATCATCTGAAAGCCAGCGTTCAGAAACTCCACCAAAACCAAGCTCTGACTGGTTGAAAACAGATAATTGATTGTCTATTCCATCAATATTCCTCTCATTCCGTCCCATTCGGTTGTGTTTTGAAGGATACTCAGATTCAAAATAATGGGAGCAGAAAAAAGATATTTCCTCTTGCAAATAAGCTTCTGCAATAGATCCTTCAACAGATGCTTTGTTGCGTACTTTTCTTTTCAATTTTTGCATGAATCTTTCAAATGGGTACATCCATCGAAACTGTACCGGACCTCCACATTTGGCTTCATATGGCAAATGTAACATCAAATGTTCCATTGAGTCGAAGAAAGACGGCGGAAATATTTTTTCAAGTTTACATATAATTACAACAACATCTTTTTCAAGTTTTCCTAGAGCATCATAATCTGCCGTAGCCGCACAAATTTCTCGAAAAAAATGAGACATGTCTGTTATGGAATCCCAAATCATAGAATTCAACAGACCTCTTAATCCAATGGGTAGAAGTCTCTCCATTATAACATGACAATCATGACTTTTTAATCCAGTAATATGACCATTCTTTACACATCTACCCAAATTGGAAGCACAGCCATCTGGAAGTCTCAAATCTGCAATCCACTGAAAAAATAATAAACGGTTTTCTTTAGACAGTGTATAAGCTGCTTTTGGTTTCAGTAACCTTTCTGTTCTGACATTCTCAAATAGTTCCAATTCTGGACGCCTGCAAATTTGGGCAAGATCTAAACGTGCATTTACATTGTCTTTGCTCTTTCCTGGCGTATCCAAAACTGTATGAAACAAATTATCAAAACAGTTCTTCTCAATATGCATGACATCTAACATGTGTCGGACCAACAAATCAGACCAATATGGCAAATCCCAAAATATTCTACGTTTAATCCAATTGTGTTCTTTCCCAAAACCAGAAATTTTCTGTTGGTTTATTGTGGGACCAAAAGTGATGGAAGGTAATGAAAATACAACCGATTTTAACTCCGAACCTGATAGGATTTTTGGAGGACCATCCCTTTCAGCTGTTCCATTTCTGAAATGAGATCTGTTTCTGCGAAAAGGATGATCAGCTGGAAGAAATCTGCGATGACAGTCAAAATAACACGGTTTCTTTCCATGAATGAGCATAAATGCTTTGTTCTCTCCCATACAGTAAGGACATGATTTATGACCATGTGTACTCCAGCCAGATAACATCCCATAAGCCGGGAAGTCACTTATTGTCCACATCAATGCTGCTCTCAGTATGAAATTCTGTTTCGTTGCAACATCATATGTACTGACACCAGTACTCCACAATAAATTTAATTCATCAATCAATGGCTTCAAATAAACATCAATATTTTTCTTCGGATGTCCTGGAATTAGTAAAGTCAAAAAGATATATGGCTCCTTCATCAACATCCATGGAGGTAAATTATACGGAGTTAAAAAAACAGGCCAACATGAATATTGACTACCATAAGATCCAAACGGACAGAAACCATCAGTGGAAAGGCCCATTCGAACATTTCTAGCTTCTAAAGCAAATGATGGATGCACTCTATCAAAATGTTTCCATGAATCACCATCGGCTGGATGATTCAAGCTTTTATTGGTTGAACTATTCTCTTTATGCCATGACATCATTGTCGCTGTATTCTTAGACATGAATAAACGCTGATGTCTGGATGTAAGCGGAAAATATCTCAACTGTTTTACAGGAATCAAACCAGACTTCCCGTGTTGTCCTTCTTTATATCTCAGTTTCCCACATGTGGGACAACTATCCAACGACTCATTTTCCCCTGAATATAAAATGCAGTCATTTGAACATGCATGAATCTTATGAAAAGTAAGTCCCAAATTTCAAACCAACCTCTTACTTTCATAGTAATTTGCAGGTAAAACATTTCCTTCGGGTAACAGTGTTTTCAGCAAAGAAAATATCTGGTCAAAACAGGTGTTTGACATTCCGTTATCTGATTTGATAGCCATAAATTTTGCAACTGCTTCTAATTTGCTCATCTTGCAGCCAGGATATAATGCATCCTCAGCAGACTTCAACAACTCATAAAATTCAGATGGTCCCAACTCAGGATTTGAAGCTATATCAGCCGGAGTTTCTGTATGTTGAACAGATGAACCTGCAACATCATGTACTAAATCTTGAAACTGGGATGGATCCGGAATCAAGTTGGTATCACCTGCTCTGAAACTGCGTTCACCGTGTTGATACCAAAAAACATAATCTGCTTGAAAACCAAAACGCAAGAGATGTTCCCCGACTTTGTCAAACGTGTCAAACGTTCTCAATGCACATTTTCTGCAAGGGCATTTTATTTTTCCTTCTGAAACAAATTCTGAATTTGATTCCGCAAATGATAAAAAAGTCTCCACACCCTCAACATATACTGGATTTAAACCAGAACCGTTTGGATTTCTATGTTGATTTATCCATATGCGGTCACCTAATAATGATTATCGACGACCTCGTTGTTCCATATTTCTCTATAAAATATAAAAGCATTACTGGTTTTGAATAATTTGTTAGAAAAAACACTCAAGTAAAGATTGAATATATTGAGAATAAAGCAAAACATGTTACAAATATTGATAATTTTAATATTATATTGATTTTTTATTATTTTAATAATACTAATATAATTTTTTCATAAACATTAATTATATAATAATAACATTATTACATTATTAGTATATTTTATTATTAATATTAAAATAACATAATTTTTTATATTATATACAATTTTCCTTTCATCTGTGTGTTTAACATTCTGTCTCCACATGTAATATTCGCATTCACTTTCACCTCTCCATTGGCGAGTAGGTTGATAATTTTGAAAAAGAATGTGAATATTACATGTGGAGATAGAAAACACACAGATGAAAAGAGAATTGTATATAATATAGGAAATTATATTATTTTAATATTAATAATAAAATATACAAATAATGTAATAAGGTAATTATTCCAAATTATTGGTAAGTATTTCAAATTATTGGTAAGTATTTCAAATTATTAGTAATTATTCCAAATTATTGGTAATTATTCCAAATTATTGGTAATTATTCCAAATTATTCGTAATTATTCCAAATTATTGGTAGTTATTCTTAATTTTTGGTAGTTATTCTTAATTATTGGTAAATATTGGTAATTATTGGTAATTATTAGAAAATATTGGTAATTATTGGTAATTATTGGTAATTATTGGAAAATATTGGTCATTATTGGTAATTATTGGTGATTATTGGTAATTATTGGTGATTATTGGTAATTAATACTGATTATTGGTAATTAATACTAATTATTGGTAATTAATACTAATTATTGGTAATTAATAATCATTATTACTAATTATTGGTAATTATTACTAATTATTCCTAATTAATACTAATTATTCCTAATTATTCCTAATTATTCCTAATTATTCCTAATTATTACAAATTATTGTTAATTATTACTAATTATTGTTAATTATTACTAATTATTACTAATTATTTCTAATTATTACTAATTTTTGCTAATTATTACTAATTATTGGTAATTATTAGTAATTATTGCTAATTATTACTAATTATTGCTAATTATTATTAATTATTGATAATTATTGATAATTATTACTAATTATTGTTAATTATTGGCAATTATTGTTAATTATTACTAAATATTGGTAATTATTACTAAATATTGGTAATTAATACTAAATATTGGTAATTAATACTAATTATTGGTAATTAATACTAATTATTGGTAATTAATACTCATTATTGGTAATTAATACTAATTATTGGTAATTAATACTCATTATTACTAATTATTGGTAATTATTAGTAATTATTGATAATTATTGGTAATTATTGATAATTATTGGTAATTATTACTAATTATTGGTAATTATTGGCAATTATTGTTAATTATTACGAAATATTGGTAATTATTACTAAATATTGGTAATTAATACTAAATATTGGTAATTAATACTAATTATTGGTAATTAATACTAATTATTGGTAATTAATACTAATTATTGGTAATTAATACTAATTATTGGTAATTAATAATCATTATTACTAATTATTGGTAATTATTACTAATTATTCCTAATTAATACTAATTATTCCTAATTAATAATAATTATTCCTAATTATTCCTAATTATTCCTAATTATTCCTAATTATTTCTAATTATTACTAATTATTACTAATTATTACTAATTATTGCTAATTATTACTAATTATTTCTAATTATTACTAATTATTTCAAATTATTACTAATTATTTCTAATTATTACTAATTATTTCTAATTATTACTAAATATTGCTAATTATTAGTAATTATTGCTAATTATTAGTAATTATTGCTAATTATTAGTAATTATTGCTAATTATTAGTAATTATTGCTAATTATTATTAATTATTGCTAATTATTATTAATTATTGATAATTATTAGTAATTATTGCTAATTATTGGTAATTATTACTAATTATTGTTAATTATTACTAATTATTGTTAATTATTGGCAATTATTGTTAATTATTACTAAACATTGGTAATTATTACTAAACATTGGTAATTAATACTAATTATTGGTAATTAATACTAATTATTGGTAATTAATACTAATTATTGGTAATTAATACTAATTATTGGTAATTAATACTAATTATTGGTAATTAATACTAATTATTGGTAATTAATAATCATTATTACTAATTATTGGTAATTAATACTAATTATTCCTAATTAATCCTAATTATTCCTAATAATTCTAATTATTCCTAATTATTCCTAATTATTACTAATTATTCCTAATTATTACTAATTATTCCTAATTATTACTAATTATTGCTAATTATTTCTAATTATTACTAATTATTTCTAATTATTACTAATTATTTCTAATTATTACTAATTATTTCTAATTATTACTAATTATTGCTAATTATTACTAATTATTACTAATTATTACTAATTATTACTAATTATTATTAATTATTGATAATTATTAGTAATTATTGATAATTATTGATAATTATTACTAATTATTGGTAATTATTGGCAATTATTGTTAATTATTAATAAATAGTGATAATTATTGGTAATTATTAATAATTAATACTAATTATTGGTAATTAATACTAATTATTGGTAATTAATACTAATTATTGGTAATTAATACTAATTATTGGTAATTAATACTAATTATTGGTAATTATTACTAATTATTCCTAATTAATACTAATTATTCCTAATTATTACTAATTATTACTAATTATTGTTAATTATTCCTAATTATTACTAATTATTGTTAATTAATACTAATTATTGGTAATTAATACTAATTATAGGTAATTATTACTAATTATTGTTAATTATTGTTAATTATTACTAATTATTGTTAATTATTCCTAATTATTACTAATTATTGGTAATTAATACTAATTATTGGGAATTAATACTAATTATAGGTAATTAATACTAATTATTGTTAATTATTACTAATTATTACTAATTATTCTTAATTATTGATAATTATTGATAATTGTTCATAATTATTAGTAATTAAATGAATAATTATCAATAATTAGAAATAATTACCAATAATTACAAATAATAACATTATTAATATATTTTATTATTAATATTAAAATAATATAATTTTCTAATTTATATACAATTCTTTTTTGATCTGTGCGTTTTCTATCTCCACATACAAATAATACATGTGAAGACAGCAAACACACAGATCAAAAAAGAATTGTATATATATAAAAAATTATATTATTTTAATATTAATAATAAAATAAACTAATAATGTAATAATGTTCTTATTCCTAATTATTGGTATTTATTACTAATTATTAATATTTATTCTTAATTATTAAAAATTATTACTAATTATTCCTAATTACCATTAACTATAAACAATACTAATAATTTAAATTTATTAAGTAATAAAACAATGTAAACATAATTAAATTACAACTAATTAATAATAATTAAAACTAATAAAAAATTGAAAATAAATAAAAAATTAAAAATAAATAAAAAATTAAAATGAAGATAAATACCTTGAAAATTGATCTGTTCTGATCGTTTTTCAAAACTTTAATATCAGCTCCGGAGAAAAAAATTAAACTGGAGAAAAACTCAACTCTAGAAATATAATTTTGAGAGAAGGAGAAGATAAGGAATGAGAATGAAATGAAAAAAACGGATGGGGGTATTTATAGGTTAGATTATTTGCGACGGGCCCATTTGCGACAGTACCCGTCGCAAATACCTTAGCCAACATTTATTACGGTCAACCGGTAAATAGTTATTTGCGACGGGTCCCGTCGCAAATAACCCCTGCCGACTTAGTATTAGCGACGGGGGAATATTCCCGTCGCAACTACCTTTTACCGCCGCCGGTTATTTGCGACGGGAATATTCCCCCGTCGCAAAAAAGTTTCCCGCGATTTGGCGCGCATCGCGGGAAAACTATTTGCGACGGGAAAAGCAATCCCGTCGCAAAAGCCTCCTTATTTGCGACGGGGAAATACCCCCATCGCAAATAAGTTTTTAACATGACTATTTGCGACGGGATTTATTCCCGTCGCAAATAACCCGTCGCAATTGCTCATTTTTCCCGTAGTGTGCGGAGGGGGCGCGGTCTTGCACGATTGATGATTCCTGACCCTATCCCCGAGCGACATCCACGTCTTGGGTTTGATCCACGTACACGGAGGTGTAATAACCTGGGTGATAACCTATGGATTTGAATAAGATTTCATTAATCTATTCACATAATAAATGTTTATTATTTTTACAGTTTTCCGCATATAGCAGTCGGACAGGGCAGCGCTATTTTGCGCAACTATTTCTCTCAGCCTTGGACCACATGGTAGCAGATTCCCATTGATGTGCAGCAGGCCATGTTCGGCCATTGGTTGGTACGTACGTAAATAAATAATTTTTATTTTGAAAATTATTTCATTTCTAACTTGATATTTTGATTTATTTGTAGGGTTTATGGTATCCGATCGAGGATACCATGCATGACGCCATCCACGAGGCATGGGAGGTGGCCATGCGTGATCGATTTCATCAGTTTTTTCACAATTTAAGAAAAGCTGTCATGAAGAAAGCAGGAGTGTCATATTTTGACGAGTCATGTAGAGCACAGCGACCAAAGTACATTTCATCCCTTTTATGGGATGGATTATGTGCGCACTGGTTGAGTGATGCCTTTCAGATGAGATCATCGGTGGGGAGACAGAATTGGGGGAGACAGGAGGTGACTCATCGAGCTGGGAGTCATACTTTCAGTACTCATAGACAGTATCTGGTACGTACATTATTTATAAATATTTTATATAACTATAAATATTAACCGTTTATTTTTTATTCTTATAGGCTGTCGAGCACCCCGATATTACGGAGTACAACATATATCAGAGGATGTATAGTGATCCTGCTACTGGGGAGCTCAGAGGTGATAGTCAGCGTCACATCGTGGTCAGTATTATTTGTTTTCAAGTTTAAAAATTAACTGCATATAATATATTCACAATTTTAATTTTAAATTGCAACTACAGGAGTCATATGAGGCCGCAACGTCACAGACCCAGCCTGAGAGTCAGACCAAGTAATCAGATCAGACCACTAGCCATCAGTTTGTTGAGGCGGCATGGATGCATGCCACCCAGTATGCCTTCGAGAAGGGCCGGGTAGTTGGTATCAGCTCTCGACTAACTCCCGGAGTTTATTATGGTAGTGTTGCGATGTCGGCGTCCTGCTCGAGAGGAGCTCATGCATCTTCTTCTGCTACACAGTATGAGGATCAGTTGCGATCTCAGACTGCAATGATAGAGAGTCTCCAACAGGATCAGGAGCAGATGCATCAGCAGCAGCAGCAGCATGAGGAGGAGCGTCGACGCCAGCAGCAGCTGTACGAGGAGCAGATGAGTCAGTGGCAGCAACAGCATCAGGAGCAGATTGAGTACATGTGCAGAATCACTCATTCTTTAGGGATGGAGTTTTCTCCACCAGCATCTGCATATCCCACCCTCCCCCCTCCTTCAGATTAGAGTTTGTTTTTATGTTATAAAGTTTGTTAAATCAAAATATGTTTTTTTTTTCTATTCGTAGTTTCTATCTCATTATAAAATATTAATAATATTATATTTTGAAATAACAATATTAATATGAATAATAATATTATTTATATTTTATAATATTAAATTTTATATATATATTAAAATTTTATAATATTATAATTTAATTATATTTTCTTGTAATATTAGAATTATTTTAATATTTGAATGTAAAATAATTCTATTATTTTTATATTAATTAAAATAACTTATTAATATTTTTTTATTTATGAATTATAATTCTAATATTATTATATTAATTAAAATCATTTATTACTATTCTATTATTTTTATTTTTGAATTATAATTCTATTATTATTATATTAATTAAAATAATTTATTAATAATTTATTATTATTATTTGTGAATTATAATTCTATTATTATATTAATTAAAATCATTTATTAATATTTTATTATTTTTTTTTTAATTATAATTCTATTATTATTATATTAATTAAAATAATTTATTAATAATTTATTATTTTTATTTGTGAATTATATTATATTAATTAAAATCATTTATTAATATTTTTTTAATTTTTTTATTATAATTGGATTATAAATAATTTATTAATAATTTTTTTATAGTATTTGCGACGAGATACTATGCCCGTCGCAAATAGTATTATTATATTCATTAAAATAATTTATTAATATTTTTAAAATTTATTTTAAAAATAGTAATTGTGACGGGCCCGTCGTAAATGCGATTTTAAAAAGTTTTCACAAATATAAGGACTAATATTTGCGACGGGAAGGATCGCCGGCACAAATAATACCATTAGCGACGGGCCCGTCGCAAATAATTATTGTTGCGACGCCGTTTTCCACGACGACCTATTAGCGACGGGATTTCGACGCAAATGCCCTGTCACAAATGCCATTATTTCCAGTAGTGAATACAGTGTTTACAAATTTCTAAGAAAAATTAATGAAGATGGGTTTTTCACTTATAGTTTCAATGTTTTACTTTTATTATTAAGGGTTGAAGTTAATTTTGAACAACCATGGTATTTTGATATTCATAATTCTTTGGATTATTTGAATTATCATATTTTTTGTATAGAATATTTTTTTCCTGTAATGTGGAATTTTTAGTTTCATGGGGACCTACCAATAGTTTTTACTATAGTAGATGGAATTTTCATGGTTATGAAAACCAGATTAAAAGGTAGGTACACATAGGTATGTATTGAACCTATAAAAAATATAATGGTTATAGATTATCATTTGAAATTATTATGTTTTTTCATATACTCAAAAAAGTTGCACGTTTTGAATGTATTGTAATAGACTAGGTTCTTCCAATATAATAAAATCTTATTATATATGTTGTGTCCCTACACGCATAAAAAGAATAATATTATAGTCTATTCTACTTCTCATACAATTTTAAAGAGTTTGTTAAGAGTTGATGTTGGTACATATTGAACCAAACACAATAAAATTCAAATTTTTCTATTTTTATATTTTTTATTCTTATTCTAATATATTATCTAAATATATTATAATTACTCTGCACATGTTTATTTATTTACAGTTGATATGAAATTGTCAAAATAAATATGGTTTTTCTAATGTGGTATATTCTCAATTTCACACATTATTTAATTTTCTTATGCATTTAAATTTGATTATTTTAGTTTATTGAAAATCATAAAATCCATTTCACCCCCTCTAGACATCATTGTATCAGTCAAGATATATGTTTGGTATGAGATGCATCCTCTAGTAAGTTTTATTTTTATAGTAATTTATTTTTTCAATGATTAGTGATTTATTTTTTTCATCCAGTTTTGACCTATAATTTATACGTGTCTATAAATGTCTAAGGGAAAGACCTTCTCAATAATGCAATGTTAGGAAATTAAAATACTAAATCTTTTTAGAACACCTAACATTAAAGGGATCAACTATGAATATTGAAAGGATCATAAATAAGTATTTTCAAAAATATTGGTATTGGAAATTATAAAATTATGTTATGAATTTATAAATTAGATTTATCTTATTAGGAAGATATAATAGTTAATGTTGCTAAAGAATATGTTCTAGGAAAAAAATTAATGATTTATCTCTAGTGTTCTTTATATTGAAATATCTTTTAGTCACATTTCATCTTGTAAAACATCATTAGATATATAGATGCATAGAATTGATACTCAACGAGGAATTGATAAGTTTTATAAATTAAAATTAGGGAAATATAGGTCTATGTTCCAATAATTCATAATGTTTGATCTAGATACAATTAGTTAGATATTTAACATATAAAAAATATTGACACTAGCAAGGATCTCTTTAAGGAAACCATGATATAAGGAATTCTTATTGACAAAGTGTATTAAGAAAAACAAAAAAAAGTTTCACTATATGAATGTGTATAATAAAGAAAGAATAGATTTTTTTAGTGCAACATGAATGTACTATTTGGATTACTTCAACAATATGCATTGGAGGTTAAGATTAAAGAAAATGATGTTGATGGAAAAAAATACGAGAGTATATTTTAATTACACTAACAATATATATTCTGATTTATCTAATAATAGAGCTGGTTATTCTATTAGTGATAAAGTTGATGATTGAATTAAACTAGATAAATATAGAAACAATAATTTGATGAAGAGACACCATTTTATGTAAGGAATGAAGAATAATTTTCAGTGGAATGTCAAAATAAATAGGTTATCCAAATTGACAACTAATGTGATATGAATGCAGAATAAAGGGATATAAATTATAGATTGAACAAAATTGCATGATGATGGTAAATATAATAAATATAATAAGGAATTGAAATGTGAATATCATTTTTTAAAGGTAAACTAAAGAATCATACACAAGATAAAATTCATATATTGAGAAGGAGATTGAATATTGGGATTTTAGGGAATAAAAATCAGTGGTATTATATTCTCCCCTCTGACCCTCACTATTCATGTGACATTATAAATACTTCAAATAGATTTATTAAGAATTATAAGATTGCTCTTTATAGGGGACATACCTATATTAATGATAATTATTTGGAATGTGATTTCTATTAAAATTATAATTATAAATGAACAACCATTAAATTATTAAATGAATTTTCTGATTGAAAAACTGAAGAACTTGAAAAGCATTAGTAAAAATATTAAAATACAAGAAAAGATCATAAGAAAACTATAAAATAAAATAAAAAAATTGTTTTGGAAAGTGTGATATTGAAGGGTTAAAATTATAATTACAATGATAAAAAAGGATATGAAACATAATATTTTAGTTCTATAAAAATAATATATTAGTTTTAGAAATTATTCTTATTATACTAAGTAAAATATATAATATTATTTTGATACTATTCAAGAAGAATATTATAAATTAAAACAGAATGTTTTAAGATTTAAAGTTGTTTTTAGTAAATTTATTAATGGAAGTAAATGTTTAGAGAGATTTTTGGGATTATAAATGATGAATAAAAATTCAAATATTATAGGTTTAGATGAGTGGATACCAAATATATACAAGAATAAACTTATAAATGGTATAAGTACATTAATATCATATGTTTTTTGTTTTAAATGTGGTATAATATGACATTATGCCTTTGATTATTATTTAAAATATATCCAATATCTTGGTTATAATATGAAATATATACAAAAATCAATTTTCCATTTTAAAATAGTTAACACTAGAAAAAATGGTTTCCTAAATGAAATTATTTTAATCCTATGAGACAAAAGATAGGATACAAAAAAATATATGTCTTTCATTCAGATAACATACATACCTTTCGTTTTTAATTACATGGTTCCTAGTAATGATCTTATGTTTCTGTTTAAATTAATCTTATAAGAATTGGATTACTATTTTGTATTATAGTTTATATGAATTCACTTAAACATTTTTCTGTTTAAATAAATGAAAACCAATTCCTTTTTAAATGTTTTTTTGAAATGAAATATATATATATATATTATAATTTCTTCTATATTATTACTAGTTTTTAAATTATATGTTTTAATCATGACATTTGGGTTTTACAAGGAGGATATTTTATTAAGTTATTTTTAATAGAATGAATAAATTATAAATGGTTATATTCATTATTGTTTTATCATTAAATCATGATGAGATTTAATTTTTATATAGGTTTTTATTTATTTATCATATGTAGTTATTACATTTTCAATCTGTTAAAAATTATGCTCCTTATTTTCTATTTAACGTTTTTGAAGATAATTTAGCATTAAATAAGATGTAATTTTCTGTTAATCAGTTTCTTTTTTCAACTATTACAATTGGTTTATATTTTATTGATACATTACCGAAGCATGTTTATATCTTTTTAAATATTATTTATTTAAAATTATTGAATAATTATTTATGAATAATGATTTTTTTCATTTTCTTTTAATAATGATAAAAATAAATTTTATTAATTGGACTTTTATTCAAAATGGTTTTTTTGTTTCATTTAACTATTATATTTTTTTAATAAATTTCTAAATGGAGAGGGGGAGGTATTTGTGAATTAATTGGATGGTTTTTTAAATTATAAAAAAATAATATTGTTATTGAAAATGTTTTTTTGGTAGTTTTAAGTGGATCCTTGATTTTGTTTTAATAATGATAAAATTATCAAATTTAATTGTTTATGTTATTATTATTTTAATTATAATTCCTCGTAACATTTATTGTTTCAAAATATTTATGTTTTTAATTCTATATGTTTTTTAATTCCTTTAATGTATAAATTATTAATTCTACAATCCCTATTATTATATATTGTGAATATATCAAAGATACAGATTATGTTCTGTGAAATATTGTTTACCCTTAGGTGGATTGATGAAATTTTTTTATTCCTTTACAAATAATTGAATTTAAATCTCCACTTTTACGTAAGATTTAAAAAATCACTAGTTAACATTACACAAGGCACAAAGATGAATGTTAGCTTTATGTGTGTTTGAGAATGTCTCCTATACGAGTGGGAAATCTACCTTAATGCAACATCACCATTACATGAAATTAAATTGATGTAGGATATGAAAATAATTAATAATTTTTTAAGGAGATTACTCAACTTTATATAGACTCTTTTCACACTTACACACATTTGTATTAACATTTAATATTATATAAATTAACATTTTCACTATTCATGATTGCACTGGGGTTTTAATATATACACCAGGGATAATGGTTATTTATGTTTCAATTAATTTTAACACCGTGTTAATAATATTTTACTCACGATCATTATAAAATGGAAAGTAAAATTATAATATACTGTGGGGAAAACTATTTAGTTAAATCCTTTATAACTAGTGTTACAATGATGTGGTTTGTTATTGTTTTAATATTTTGAATTATTGTGAGTTACTATAAATTATGTAATATATATTAATGGAATGTAAAATAATTATGAATTCATACAATGATTTTAGAAGAGGATTTTTATTGTTTTATAGAGGAGTAATAAGGTGATAATTTTATTTTCAACTGACAATATTCATTCATTGGTAATATTTTTTTCCTTATTATTAAAAATTCTAAATTTTCAAAACTTCAAAGTGTTTTTTATGCTTCCACGTGAAAAATGATTGTAGATTGGATTTTAAAGATATTTTTCTAATAGTTTTTTTCTTATAAATTGTGGGTGATAAAAATAATGTGATAATGAGAAGAATATTATAAATGAAGGGAGGTAATTCTTATTAGAAATGATAAATTCCTATTTGTTAACCAAGAAGTTCAATGTAATACTTGTAATGTGAATGGTTAAAGTTAATTTTCTTCTAATCCAATATTTTTTTCCATATTTTTCTACTTTTTTTATTATTATTACATTACTTATAATGAATACATATCTTCTATATAGAATATATTGAGGTATTACGCAACTCACACATGGTGGTTCCTCCATTTAAATTAAATTCCTTATTTATGTAAACTTAATAAAAAATATGGTACCCACTAGTTGGGTATGAACATAGTAAAAATATCAAGGTTTGGGATGCTCATTAGAAAAGATTAGTTTTCTTATTATTAAAAAGTAATTTCTTTTTCTATCATAATAAAATAATCGTTTTTTGATACATCTATAAAATTTTTTTTGTAGGTTGTCGATATAATTATGTAAAATGATTGATATTACAGTAGATAACACTTCTCTTACATATATAGTTATATAGAGAAGAATAGATGTAGGTTCAATTTTAAACAAAATACTATAAAAACATGATAATATTTTCTTTTTTATTTTCACTACTTGTTCTGATATATTATATCAATATATTACATCTTAAATACACATGTTTATTTACGTACAGTTTTACTTGTATTCTAGCATGAACATTGGTTTTTTTAAATATACTATTTAAAATTTCCATTAGTATTCAATCCACATAAGATATTATATTTAATTATTTAAGTTTATCGTAAAAATGAAAAGATGTATTCTCCCCCCCCCTCTAGACTATATTTCTAACAACCATTGCCGATTTTTATGTGGGTTGTGATTATAGGAATTTTATGTCTTGGGTCATATGTTTGATATATTTATTATGTAGTCAGGCTATGAGGAGTGGTACTGTCTTCTATGTCTTGAGTTCCCTCCTTTAATTTATATTTTGGAATTTCCGTACACTTTTAATTTTAGGTTCTTTAGTGGAATTTTCATATATTTATTCTATTATGTTTCTCATGACATCTTACAAGGTACATATATAGACACCATTTCATTGGTCTTTCACCCGAAAATGTTTTTTCCTATATAGAAAATATATCACTTGACTATGACATTGATAGACATAGTGGTGGTGAAGTGGGAACTTTATAGAATGAAGAGGTGATAGTATCTAAAAATATTCATGTATTACACTAGTTTGTTTTATATATTCCCTCACATTAGATTATTTAGGTTGGTTCCAATTTGGGTTTGTTGGGAATGTATTTTTCTCCTTTTGTCAATGGTTAATGCATTATTACTCCATTATGGATCTTATTTTTTATCCCAAAAATTATATATTGTAGTTAGTTATTTTGGATTATCTATCATTGATTTATCCTATATAAGGATGTGTGATATGTATTCATGAATTGATATATGGACTCCTATCATGTGTGATTTTCCAACCTTGAGATATTTACTACACCATGACCAATTTGAGGTGGTTTTAGGGTGGAGAACATTGCCTATTGTCGACCCAAACTGTGTCCTGGTGGATTGGGTCATGTAAGAGTGGTATTCAAGTTGGTCAATCTTAGGGGTGAATATGGTTTCTAATTTATTCTGAGAATTTGTTAGGGAATTTATGTAGATGGAGTTTCAGGGTCCTATGTTTGGATTTTTGGATAGTGAAACAAGTATTCTTGAAAAAGATGACATACTCATTTACTAGGACCCCGATAAAATTATTATGTACTCATACCATTACGGACATGATATGAAAGATCAGGTAAATGTAAGATGCCCCATATATTAATCAACAATTAATTTTTGTGTCCATATTTAGTTAGGTCCTCAAATATTTTAGAGTAACCATGGTCTATATTTTTAATTAAAATATTCCACTATTTACATTTTCATCTAGGAGATCATTCTAGATTATATATGATGAGTATGATGGATGAGAAAGGATAGAAAGGAAAGAGGAACCCAATGAATGGTACTAGTGAATCTTGTGTGAAGAAGGATGATCATAGATTGGCTGGTGATAATATAGTTTGTTAGAAGGAATCATTTATCATTTGTATAAATACAAAATTAATCCTGATAGATCCTGCATCTCGTGATCATCATGTATCTCAGAAGAATTTTTTATATGTGGTTAAAGAATCAACCAATCCTTGTTTTTCTTTTGAACCTCTTCCGGTAGGAAGAGATATCACAAAAGGGAGAATCACACATGTGTCAGCCAGTCAAGATACTGTTGATGAGTGTATAAATATAAATATGTATTACATAATTTCTTGTGTTCTAATTCCAAAGGGGGAACAATTATAAGTGTTCAGTGAGATTGAATAACAAATCTTGATGTTTTGGTGTTTTCGTGATTGGAAGAATACTAAAATGGGTAGTGTATTCCATATGATGAACATAAGAACCATTCATTGAGTATTGGGTATATCTCATTGGAACCTAGGTTTCTTAGAATCGATGGATGGGATATCAATTTTGTTCTTGGGAATGTTAGAAACACCCAAACATATTTATGGATATGAATATGAAAACAAAATTGGTTATATTGGAATCCTTTTATTCTATAGAATATTTCCTTATCTATTGGAAACCAAATAAGTATGGACAGGTAGACAAACAATATGAGATTTGGACATAATGTTCGGATCCTTGTTGATGTTGATATGTCCTCTATACTAGTTGTAGAAGTGGTTCTGATCAGCCAGAATGGATATTTGAGTAGGATCCACTTACTAAATCATTATGAAGGATTTTATCTACCAGGTTATCTAATTACCACATTATGTCATCCAATAAATATTCCCATTTAAGTGTTTTTTATTGGATTGATGTTGTTGAGGACTCAATCTCTCCTAAACAAATGGTTGATGAAGAAATTGATTTTGATAATGCATTTGAAAAAAGTGGTAGGTTTAAGGAAATATATAAATATGATATAGACTATAAACAACAATATGGCATGCCTTAAAGAAGGCTCATAATTCTTAACAAATGACAATACTCTTCTAGAATTTTGAAGGACATGGTGAATCCTCCAATAGTCATAGTCCTTAGACATGTAGATGTGACCAATAAGCCATTTCCTATTGGAATATTTGATACAATATTTGAAATTTATTTCTGAAAGTTGTTTAAATAGAAATATCTCAGTTACTCTATTGTATCTCACAACCTATTAGAGGATGAAATGGATTTTCTTTTGGTATTTAACCATGATTGAAATCTAATCATATAATGCAGTTCTAATCAATAGTTCATCACTGTTTCAGTAGGACTAAGTGGAATTAATTTTTCTATGACTTTTATGTATTCCATAAACCTATATAAAATATAAAGAGTGATCTAATAAAATCTAGAAGTAATTTCAGAGAATATGAGTCAAAGTAGGAAATTAATTGGTGATTTTGATATTATCATAGGGCATGAGGATAAAAATAGAGATAAATTTTATCAACCAAAATACCTTTTGTTTTCCTCGTGTAATGAATGATTTAATTTGATATAGGTTCCCATTGTTGGAGTTGACTTTCCATGGGGGAGTTTTACAATCAGTGAGAGTAAAGAAAGTAAATTTGAGAGATGTTTTGTACGAGTTTATTCCAAGAATGATTTCATTGATCTCTCTGGGTTGACTCTTCCAAATATACATTATGATCAAAATAACTTATTAACATTTTCTTAAATAAATCATGATTATCCTATTATCCTTTTAAATTTATTAATGATTGACTTTTTATACATGGATATAGAGAAATAGTTCTGGATAGTTAGAAAACTGATTGTTTTGGTAGCCCACTACAAATTCATGCCAATAAACTCATGTGTGTTAAAACATGTATCAAGGAATGGGTAAAATCCTATTTCTCCAAGATTTATCAAGATATCAATGAAGTCTAAAATCATCTTGCCCAATGCATGGAAAGTAATCAATTATAGGAGGTACCTGCGATGGAAAAGATATAGGATACTTATAAATTTGATGATTTTCTTTCCCTGATAGTCAAATTAGGTCGCAATTAGTTTAATGTTAGATGGATGAAAGTGTGAGACAATAATACAAGACTTTTTAATTTCATGAATAGATAAAAGTAGGTATTAAATGAACTCAACAATTTTATAATCAATGAAACCATGTACAGTTATGAAAATGATATTTCAACCCCAATTTATTCACATTTTGATTATCTGTATGTGGAGAAATGAGGGGATAATAATCATGTGATGATCAATAATATGGATCCCACTATTAATGATATACATAATAGTAAGATTATTTCGGCTCCTAATGAAATGGGAAATAAATCATCCCATTTTTTCATAAATATTTATAGTTTTGTTGGATTTGATAGCTTCACTAATAAGTTTTTCATGTTTTATTTTGAAATTGTTCACATTGAGGCGATCAATGGTGTGAGATAATTTTTTAGTAGAATTTCAATGTCGCATGGAGTGATCTAAACTTTTATTTCCCTACTCTAAAAAAAGGAAAAAACTGTTGATATAAATGAATTTCGGCCATTTGTGATTGGGAAATCAATTACTAAGGTTATCAGAACAATTTTGGCTTCTCAAATGGGTTAAATTTCCAATGGCTTTATCATTAGAAATCAGTCTGGTTTTTCGCTATGAGGAACATACATACATGACTATAAACCGCATCTAAATGTATTTACATCCTGATGAAGAAGGTAAATGATGTAAATATGGATCTAAGGATTGATATCTCCAAGGATTTTGATACTATAAAGTGGAGTTTTATTTTAACAATAGTGAGAATGCATGGGTTCTATTATAGGTTTAATAATTTGATCAGCTACATACATAAGAGTTCTAGGCTGTCCATTCTTGTGAATAGGTCTCCAAGGGCCTTAAATTAGTGTTCAAGGGGTTAGATAAAGAGATCTTCTATCAGGGATCCTATTTACTATCTAGGAGGATTACATATGTTTTTTTCTTAATGATACTATTCATAATGTTTTTTATACGAGGATGAAGGTTGAGATAGATTTATTTTCTCCCTCGAATATCCTATGTACTGATGATATATTTCTTTTTGGGCATGTTGAAAAATTGATTGTTTCTTCCACTAAGTCTATATTTGAGAATTAAGAGGAAGCTTATGTCCATGTCATCAATTGAGGAAAACCCTTTGCAGTGTTTGGGTAAGGATTATTAATTTATATGAAAAAAGAGTCTTAAGGAAGTTTGATATAAGGAGAGGGATCCCTCCCTTTCACCTATCATTGTGTGCCCCTATTATGTGGTAAGGTTAAAAGATTCTTTCTGAAATGGATATATTTTAAAATCTTCAAGGATTATGTATGTATAAATTGATTTTCATTCTGAGTGAAGTATTATACTAATTATTTCTGCATATATCAGTATTGATTTTTATAAATTATGTAGGTTCGTAAGCTGAGGGAGTTAGGGGACCCCACGCTACCTAATGTATTTATCCAACTGGCTGAGGGTCCATCTATAACGGCTCGTCGTTATAAAGCTATTGATGCTAATGGTTTTCGATTTCACATTAAAGATGTTGACGACAAACGAGCAACACAAAACAGTGACATCGGTTGTCCCTTTGCCGATTCTGGTTATTACTATGGTCAATTGATAGAAATCATTGAAGTTGTATACACACACGGTTTGAAGTACATATTGTTAAAGTGTAATTGAGTTGATCCAGTGCGTGGATGTAAAGTCGATCAATATCAGTTTTCATTGGTGAATTTTAACTATATGTTATACAGAAATAATGAAGGAGTTGAGAATTAACCTTTCATTTTGACATCACAAGCGGAACAAGTATTCTTCGTTACTTTGCCTTCGGATCCAAGTTGGCAAGTTGTTGTAAAAATGTCTCGTCGAGGTGTGTTTTTATTTGAAGAAGATGAACCCGAGACTGTTCCGTTTGTTTACCAACAACTTGATCAACATACTGTAGTTCAACGTGAAGAAGATATTTATTGGGTCAGAGTGGATGTTGAAGGAGAAACGGTCGATTTTCATGCTTAATGAAAGGTGTAATTGTTTTCCCGCTATTCAGTATAATGTCCTAGGATATCATAAATTATCTAATCATTTTATAAATCTTTATAAGTTTTAATCCTCACTTTTGTAATTTTTAATTCAATCATAAATATTTAGGTCGTTTTTACTCTTTATTTATTGATGTTATGGTCGTTGTATCATCCCTTTGAGGTATTCTTCATCTGATTCATGTGCTGCTTGAATTTTTATTAGTTCTATCTGAAATTTGGCTATGCATTGACTGGTTTTGTACATAATTTGTATATCTGTTTTGTTAACTTTCTGATTTTTTAAAATTCATTCACAACTAATTATTCAATCCATTTTTTTATTAACAGTTGTACAAGTTTTATTTTTTAAGAACAATCCAATTTATCTTTTAAACACTTTGGACTCATTACTGATGTTTTCTATGACTGCAGACATGTCAGGGGAAGAGGCAGAAGATCCACATCATCTATCTGAGGCATCTACGTCTCAGGGTCGAGGTATGTTTGAATGTCATTGTCTATATTTTTTATGTAATTGACATATATATATATATATAACATTTGTCAATTTATATATAAAATTGTTTTCAACAAGATCAGACTCGGCTGCTTCTTCCTCTCGCAGGAGAGGACCTAGTCGTGGCATATTATCATGGAATTTCGACACGACGATAGATGTTTCATTTGATAAGGTTTTTCATCCTGTGGGACCGAATGCCCCGACATTTATTCGTCAGCTGGGTCATATCATACGTGACCCACATCGATTTCCATTGACCACGCGTGACTGGGCTTCTATCCCTCAGGACACATTAGATCATCTATAGAGGGAGGTTCAGGTAAGATAATCATTTTACTTTCTTTTCTATGTATAAAGAATACTAATATGTTTGATTATTTTCTTTATAGAAAAATTTGAAAGTATGACCTGAAGTGTTTCGGCCCGTGTGTATGAGAAAATTCCGTAAGATGTGGAAAGATTATAACGGCAAAGTGAAGAGGGACCATTGGTTACCAAATGTGGGTGCCCTAGACATTTTGGAAAAAGTCCCGAGAGGTGTCCTCCCAGCTCAGTAGCGTGACTTGGTTGCATATTGGTCTACTGAGGGTGTTTCGGTTTGTATATTAATTATTTTGGTGTATATATATTTTCAAGAATATGTGATTTGTTTGAAATTTGAATGAATTGAATGTAGGAGGTGTCAACACGCCATTCTGTGAATCGAGCGTTGCAGGGACCACCTCACAGGCTCGGGACTCGTCACGTGTCTCAGATCCTACATGAGGTATATATTATTCATTTTTTAATTTATTAATTAATATGGTTTTGTGTTTATATTCTTTTAATATACATTTGCGAGAGCATGGTGCAGCAACTGATAAAATGTCGGTGTGGATGAGGACTCGTGATCGCAATGATCCAGAGGTTGCAGCATTGATAGTAAGTGTCTGTACTTACCAATAGTTACATAAATCTATATATTAACATATATATATTTATATATATTTAAATATTTCACAGGCTCAATTTGAAGATGAGTTAGAACATCTGCCAGAGGAGCAGCGACAGCTTCCCATGCGACGGGATGAGATCTTTCATCGCATTATCGGCCGGGACGGGCATGGCTATAGTTTGACCTATGGAGCAGGGATTCCTCGTTCTGTAGTGTCAAGCGTTGCGGTTGTCGGTCCTGTTGTTGCTCATATGACACAGCAGATTTCAGATTTTGAGGCACGGCTGCGCGCTTCCGAGGAGGCAAATGCGCAATTGACAGCTGAGGTTAGAGCACTGCGGGAATATGTGCGTCGAGCTGATGGTGCAGGGGATCATACGACGCAGGTATATACTGTATTTATTTATTTAATTTATATTATTTTTATTATTAAAATATTTATAATGTTTCTTTGTTGTAGGCCCCTGGCCCACCAGAAGGAGGTAGCATTGATGACAATGTGTGACGCATCATATATTCACGAGATATGTTTTTTGTTTTTACTGGTGGGGTTGACATTGATGTACTGTATATATTCATTTAATTTAAATTAGAAGGTTGTGTACTTATAATTTCTTTCTTTTCTTGTTTATTATATGATAGCTAATATTATCTAAGGCGTGCATTTAAAAACTCTAAGACCCCATACCACCGTACAGCCCCCCCGCACCCCCGAACAGCCCCCCGCACAACCGTACAACCCCCCGCACCGCCGGACACCCCCCCCCCCCCCCACGCACCCCCGTACAGCCCCCCCGCACCCCCGTACAGCCCCCCCCGGCACCCCCGTACAGCCCCCCGCACACCCGGACAGCCCCCCCCCCCCCCCCCCCCCGCACCCCCGTACAGCCCCCCGCACCCCCGTACAGCCCCCCCCCCCCCCCCCCCCCGCACCCCCGTATAGCCCCCCCGCACCCCCGTACAGCCCCCCGCACCCCCGTACAGCCCCCCGCACCCCCTGACAGCCCCCCCCCCCCCCCCCGCAACCCCGTACAGCCCCCCCACACCCCCGGACAGCCTCCCCGCACCCCCGTACAGGCCCCCGCACCCCCTGACAGCTCCCCCCCCCCCCCGCACCCCCGTACAGCCCCCCGCACCCCCGTACATCCCCCCCGCACCCTCGGACAGCCCCCCCCCCCCCCCCCCCCCCCCCGCACCCCCGTATAGCCCCCCCTCGCACCCCTGTACAGCCCCCCCGGCACCCCAGTACAGCCCCCCGCACCCCAGGACACCCCCCCCCCCCCCCCGCACCCTCGTACAGCCCCCCCGCACCCCCGTACAACCCCCCGCACCCCCGTACAGCCCCCCCCCCCCCCTGCACCCCCGTACAGCCCCCCGCACCCCCAGACAGGCCCCCTGCACCCCGGTACAGCCCCCCGCACCCCCAGACGGGCCCCCCGCACCCCCGTACAGCCCCCCGCACCCCCGTACAGCCCCCCCCCCCCCCCACCCCCGTAGAGCCCCCCCCCCCCCCCCCCCGCACCCCCGTAGAGCCCCCCCCACCCCAAGACAGCCCCCCCGCACCCCCGTACAGCCCCCCCCCCCCCCCCGCACCCCCGGACAGCCCCCCCCCCCCCCCCCCCGCACCCCCGTACAACCCCCCACACCCCCTGACAGCCCCCCGCACCCCCGTACAACCCCCCACGGTCAAAAGGCACCTCTGAATACCACGAAACCATACAAAAACAGCCGGTGCCTGAATTCTGAAATGGTCGGCTAGACGGCACGTCATTCGGAGGTGCCGTTTGACCTCGACGGCCGGAAACGCGTTTCCGGCGCCACAAAACACCAAAACGGCGTGCGACGGTCCAATTCGGAGCAAACATGCTTCGAATGACCTGAAACTGCACAAGAACGATAGGAATATTATTCCTGAGATGCATGAGGAGGTGGCATGTCCATCGGACGTGCGGTGCGCGTGGCACGACCGAATGTGTCGTTTTCAGCAGCGCGACGCGCGCTTAAATGAAGCGTTGGGGGGACAAAACCACCCGAACGACCTCCGAATGCCACAAAACCGAACGAAAACAGCCGGTGCGTGAATTCTGAAATGTTCGGCCAGACAGCACGTCATTTGGAGGTGCCGTTTGACCGCGGCGGCCGGAAACGCGTTTCTGGCGCCACAAAACACCAAAACGGCGTGCGACGGTCCAATTCAGAGCAAACGTGCTCCGAACGACCTGAAACCGCACGATAACGATATGAATATTATTCCTGATATGTAGGAGGAGGAGGCACATCCATCGGAGGAGCGGTGCGCGCGGCATGACCGAATGTGTCGTTTTCAGCGGAGCGGCGCGCGCTGAAATGGCGCGTTGGGGGGTCAAAACCACCCTAACGACCTCTGAATGCCACGAAACCGCACGAAAACAGTCGGTGCATGAATTCTGAAATGGTTGGCCGGACGGTACGTCATTCGGAGGTTCCGTTTGACCGCGGCGGCCGGAAACGCGTTTCCGGCGCCATAAAACACTAAAACGGCGTGCGGCTGTCCAATTCAGAGCAAACATGCTCCAAACGACCTGAAACCGCACGAGAACAATAGTAATATTATTACTAAGATGCAGGAGGTGGCGGCACGTCCATAGGACGTGTGGTGCGCGCGGCACGACCGAATGCGTCGTTTTCAGCAGCGCGGCGCACGCTGAAAGGGCGCGTTGGGGGGTCAAAACCACCCGAACGACCACCGAATGCCACGAAACTGCACGACAACATCCGTTGCATGAATTTTGAAATGGTCAGATAGACAGCACGTCAATCGGAGGTGAAGTTTGACCGCGGTGGCCGTAAATGCGTTTCCGGCGCCACAAAACACCAAAACGGCGTGCGGCGGTCCTATTCGGAGTAAACGTGCTCCGAACGACCTGAAACCACACGAGAACGATAAAAATATTATTGCTGAGATGCAGGAAGAGGCGGCACGTCCATCGGACATGCGGTGCGCGCGGCATGACCGAATGCGTCGTTTTCCGTAGCACGGCGCGCGCTGAAATGGGGCGTTGGGGGATCAAAACCACCCGAACGACCTCCGAATGCCACGAAACCGCATGACAACATCCATTTCATGAATTGTGAAATGGTCGGATAGACAGCACGTCATTCGGAAGTGCCGTTTGACCGCGGCGGCCGGAAACGCGTTTCCGGCGCCATAAAACACCAAAACGGCGTGCGGCGGTCCAATTCAGAGCAAACGTGCTCAGAACGACCTGAAACCGCACGAGAACAATAAGAATATTATTCCTGAGATGCAGGATGAGGCGGCACATCCATCGGACATGCGGTGCGCGCGGCACGACCGAATGCGTCGTTTTCAGCAGCGCAGCACGCGCTCAAATGGCGCGTTGGGGGGTCAAAACCTCCCGAACGACCTCCGAATGCCACAAAACCGCACGAAAATAGCCGGTGCGTGAATTATGAAATGGTCAGCCAGACGACACGTCATTCGGAGGTTCCGTTTGACCGCGGCGGCCGGAAACGCGTTTCTGGCGCCATAAAACACAAAAAACGGCGTGCGACGGTCCAATTCAGAGAAAACGTGCTCCAAACGACCTGAAACCGCACAAGAACGATTGAAATATTATTCCTGAGATGCAGGAGGAGGCGGCACATCCATCAGACATGCGGTGCGCGTGGCACGACCGAATGTGTCGTTTTCAGCAGCGCGACGCGCGCTGAAATGGCGCTTTGGGGGGTCAAAACCACCCGAACGACGTCCGAATTCCACGAAACCGCACAACCACAGCCGGTGCGTGAATTCTGAAATGGTAAGCCATACGGCACGTCATTCGGAGGTTCCGTTTGACCGCGGTGGCCAGAAATGCGTTTCGGGCGCTATAAAACACCAAAACGGCGTGCGGCGGTCCAATTCAGAGAAAACGTGCTCCGAACGACCTGAAAACGCACGAGAACGATAATAATATTATTACTGAGATGTAAGAGGAGGTGGAACGTCCATCAGACATGCGGTGTGCGCGACACGACCAAATGTGTCGTTTTCAGCAGCGCGACGCGCACTGAAATGACGCATTGGGGGGTCAAAACCACCCGAACGACCTCCGAATGCCACGAAACCGCACGACAACAGCCGGTGCGTGAATTTTGAAATGGTCGGCCAGGCGGCACATCATTCGGAGGTTCCGTTTGACCACGGTGGCCGGAAATACGTTTCTGGCGCCACAAAACACCAAAACGGCATGCAACGGTCCAATTCGGAGCAAACGTGCTCTGAATGACCTGAAACCACACGATAACAATAGTAATATTATTCCTAAGATGTAGAAGGATGCGGAACGTCCATCAGATGTGCGGTGCGTGCGGCACGACCGAATGTTTCATTTTCAGCAGCGCGGCGCGTGCTGAAATGGCGCGTTGGGGGGTCAAAACCACCCGAATGACCTCCGAATGCCACGAAACTGCACGACAACAGCCGGTGCGTGAATTCTGTAATATTCGGTCAGACAACACATCATTCGGAGGTTCCGTTTGACCGCGGCGGCCGGAAACGCGTTTCCAGCGCCACAAAACACAAAAACGGCGTGCGACGGTCCAATTCGGAGCAAACGTGCTCCGAACGACCTAAAATCGCACGAGAACGATACGAATATTATTACTGAGATGCAGGAGGAGGCGGTACATCCATCGGACGTGCGGTGAGCACGACACGACCGAATGTGTCGTTTTCAGCAGCGCGGCGCGCGCTGAAATGGCGCGTTGGGGGGTCAAAACCACCCGAACGACCTCCGAATGCCACGAAACCGCACAACAACATTCGTTGCGTGAATTTTGAAATGGTCAGACTGACGGCACGTCAATCGGAGGTGACGTTTGGCCGCGGCGGCCGGAATCGCGTTTCTGGCGCCATAAAACACCAAAACGGCGTGCGGCGGTCCAATTCGGAGAAAACGTGCTCCGAACGACCTGAAACTGCATGAGAACGATAGAAATATTATTACTGAGATGCAGGAGGAGGCGGCACGTCCATCGGATGTGCGGTGCGCGCGGCACAACCGAATGTGTCGTTTTCAGCAGCGCGGCGCGCGCTGAAATGGCGCGTTGGGGGGGGTCAAAACCACCCGAACGACGTCCGAATTCCACGAAACCGCACGACAACAGCCGGTGCGTGATTTCTGAAATGTTTGGCTAGAAAGCATGTCATTCGGAGGTGCCGTTTGACCGGGGCGGCCGGAAACGCGTTTTCGGCGCCATAAAACACCAAAACGGCGTGCGGCGGTCCAATTCGAAGAAAACGTGCTCCGAAAGATCTGAAACCGCACGAGAACAATAGGAATATTATTCCTGAGATGCAGGAGGAGGAGGCACGTCCATCGGACGTGCGGTACGCGCGGCACGACCGAATGCGTCGTTTTCAGCAGCTCAACGCGCGCTGAAATGGCGCGTTGGGGGGTCAAAACCACCCGAACGACCTCTGAATACCATGAAACCGCACTACAACATCCGTTGTGTGAATTGTAAAATGGTCGGACATACGGCACGTCAATCGTATGTGGCCTTTGACCGCGGCGGTCGAAAACGCGTTTCCGGAGTCATAAAACACCAAAACGGCGTGCGGCGGTCGAATTCGGAGTAAACGTGCTCCGAACGACCTGAAACCGCACAAGAACGATAGGAATATTATTCCTGAGATGAAGGAGGAGGCGGAACGTCCATCGGACGTGCAGTGCGTGCGGCACGACCGAATGCGTCGTTTTCAGTAGCTTGGCACGCGCTGAAATGGCGCGTTGGGGGGTCAAACCCACCCGAACGACCTCCGAATGCCACGAAACCGCACGAAAACATATTTTGCGTGAATTTTGAAATGGTCGGACAGACGGCATGTCAATCAGAGGTGACGTTTGACCACGGTGGCCAGAAAAGCGTTTCCGGAGTCAAAAAACACCAAAACGGCGTGCAGCGGTCGAATTCGGAGAAAACGTGCTTCGAAAAACCTGAAACCGCACGAGAAGGATAGGAATATTATTCCTGACATTCAGGAGGAGGCGGCACATCCATCGGACGTGCGGTGCGCGCGGCACGACCGAATGTGTCGTTTTCAGCAGCTCGGCGCGTGCTGAAATGGCACGTTGGGGGGGTCAAAACCACCCGAACGACCTCCGAATTCCACGAAACCGCACAACAACATCCGTTGCATGAATTTTAAATGGTCGGAGAGACGGCATGTCAATCGGAGGTGTCGTTTGACCGCGGAGGCCGCAAATGCATTTCCGGAGTCATAAAACACAAAAATGGCGTGCAGCGGTCGAATTCAGAGCAAACGTGCTCCGAAAAACCTGAAATGATAGCATTTCTTAAATCGTGGATTTTAAATTATTATAGCACAATGATTCTATATTATACATATATTTAATATTATATATATTAAAACATTTAAAATATATTATATATATATATATTTAAAATATTGTATTTAATAGTATATATGTGAATATTTTTTTAATATATATATATATATTTATTTATTTCAGTGGACATTTTTTTTTAAAAAATAATCACTATAGCGACCGCCAAAAGCGGTCGCTATAGGTTGCCCGGCAGGAAGCATGCAGCGACCGCGTGGCGGTCGCTGGAGGCCGAAATTCAGGCCTCCTATAGCGACCGCCATTGGCGGTTGCTATTGGCCTCTAGCGATGAGGCTAAAGCGACCGCCAATGGCGGTCGCTGGGCGGCCGCTAGAGCCCAATAGCGACCGCTTTTGGCGGTCGCTAATGGCCGTTTTTTTAGTAGTGGGAATACCGTCTCCACGCCGTGGTGTAATCTGTTTTCCACCACCACCTTACTTGGATGGTTATAATGGTGTAAATAAATAACTATATATTATTATTTTAAAGTGATTTTGATTCTAAAATATTATACATACACTTCAATACAATTCCACGATCATGGAAATGATATCATCGCTCGTGCGTACGTACGGACTACAGTCTCCACGAAAGCGATGAGATTCATTTTCCATGATTAACCATTCAAGTATGATTATAAAGTATATATAATAAATAATCATGAAATATATTACATAATAATGATACTGGATTTATGTACATATATGTTTCATTTTCATTATTCCATTTAATTCAATAAGGAAACGAAAACAGCGTTCATGCGTACCCACGTCCTACCGTTTCCATGAATGGTGTATTTAATTCCATATATTTATATAATAAATATATATTATATATAAATCATTTTTTACATTCTAGGATAAATTAAATCAGTATATAAGTAATAATATCAAGAACAACATGTCTAAAGATGTATGATAAATGAAACGATTTTACCCAAAATGCTGCTTTAACATGGAATTTAAAAAATAATGGGTAATATAAAGTCATAAGTGAACCATATATGATATCATAACAATGAATATGATTCTATAATAAGTCAATGTCATTATTTAACTCATTATACAGGAGGTTTGGATATGTACGAAGCATATCAGATCTAAGGTAAGGGATAACTTTTCCAATCTAGTTCTTATCCGAGATTGTTATTCGTAAGTATTCACTGGGGTTATTGTTATCATCCATTCCCATGTTTTCTAAAAATGGTTTCATGAATTTTAAAAGTCCTTTTTACCCATTTTTTAAATTTACCGCATGTTATGAAAGGAATCTTACTTTTTTTACAACATGGGGATCTTTTTTACTTTTCCAACAAAAGTACGAGAAGAATGTTATTTTTAAATTATACAGCTTGAACGGATTTTTACGGTTTTATAAAGCCTCATTTTCATGAAACTTACTCTACAAGATTTTATGACTATTTTCAACTAAATAATTTTCTTCTAAAATTGCATGGCATTTTGTGAAAAGAAAATAATTTTGAAGAAGAAAGGATATTTTCCTCAAGAATTCATATCAACTGTTTTATCAAAACCATTTTTCATCTAAGATGACATTATTTCATATGTGTATGTTTCAAGTATAATGTATCTATTATTTACATGGTTTAAATTTTCTTATAATGAAATATCCATTTGTTTTATATGGATTATGTGATGATGGGATGAGTTTTATGAAAATCATTTTATTCTTTGGGTTATGATGAATGTTTTAAGTTTATTTTGTGGAAAAAGAAAGAATGATTTCATTATGAAATGGGTGGGACCTATATCTCCCTCCAATGCATTGGGTAAAGGTTTATATCTCATGAGATAGACATGGATGGAACAGTAAGTTAATCCGGTTCAGTGATACAGGACTGGAACGAGGAGTGAACACGATTCAGAAAGGGACTTTGTCCACTAAGATGGTCTTGGACGCAATTCCATGTCTACTATGGAAATCATAAAATGTGCTTAATGGTTGCAAAAATTACATGCTTTATTCCCATGAAATTTTATCATGATTTATGATCCATTATGATCCATGCCTTACGTACTGCCATTTTTTATGCCATTTCTCAAGATTTTGATGTTTAAATATTATGTTCATGTTTTGATGTTCAAATGTATATGGTTTGTTTTATTTTCTCCATGATTACCCTTAATGAGAATTTGAGATCACCCTTTATATGTTTTCTTTTCCCCAGGATATAAAGAAAGGTTTTAGGTAAGAAAAAAAGGAAGGTCTTTATGGGAGATGTTGAAGATATTTCACCAAGATTAGAAGATTATATTTCAAGTTTCCAAAGACACTAAACTATTACGGTCCTTTGGTGTCTGTTTTTGTTATGTATTAGATATTCTACAAAAGTAATGTAATGTCTATGTACGTCAAGATTTGGGTCTCTACAGTGTTTGAGTATGTAGTATTCTGTGATGCATCCATAGGTGGGATTACTTATGTTTTCATATAACAGATTCACCTATTGATTATGGGTCCAAATAGTTGAATCCTTTAAAAAGAACTACTATTATCATAGTCTAGTGCTAGTACTGACTATTTTATACTTAAATAAATGAAAACATTAAATTATTAGTAAGTAGTTTAGAGTTTAATTGGAATAAATGTGGCTCATTTGTGTCCTTTCCCATAGAGAAATTAATTATAGGCATAGTCCATGGTTAGAGATCCTGTAAGAAATTTAACTCTTGGTTTCCCATACTTTAATTAATGTTAATGTAGTTGCATATACACATATTAGGATGTCTTATACATTGTTATTAGAGAAGGATTCAATGTAGTTGTTTATTATAGTTATCACTATTTTATAGAGTATATATTTAATTTTTTTCTTCCCTCAATAGAGATTACCCCTCTACTAATTCAGGGCATGAGGGAGTCCATGTTTGGTTACTTCTATTGTGAGTTGTAGTGTAATAATACAAACTATGTGGATGAATTTGATGTATTTTTTAAAGGTGTGAATAATATCATAATCTTTTGAGGATAAAAATATCTTTATGTCATACTGCTTGAGGATATTTGTAGGGAGTTCCACACACCCCCATTAGTTATACATCTACATTCAATGATGATGTATCGTAAATATATGTTTGATTTTTGGTGGTGGGGAATTAAGTGTTGTGTTTTTGGTTTATCATTTAGTGTCCCCCTTTCATATAGGTATTAGGAAACCACCAAGTCCAAGTATGTTTTCCAAACCTATTGATGTTATAGAGTGCAAGTGAGATGATATTTTGATGTGATTCATGATAGGAATTTAGCATTCATTGAGATATAATGAATTTATCTTGTTGATCATTGACTAACTGACATTATCATGACACTTCATTACTTTTCACGAGAATAGTTTAGTTGATCTATTGAGATATTTTTATGTGAATTAGATCATTTAATTTTATAGTATATATTTGATGATAATTTTAGATCAAGATTCCCAATTAATATCCCAATTATATAGAAGCTTGTAGGAGATATTCAAGAATTAGTTGTGGAAATGTATCACATTTAATACTCAAACTAGTATCTAGAATTATGAAACATATCTTGTTGTTAAGGTTTTTTTTGGGATTGTGAGTTAGATTTTCACAGAATTTTAGATGGATATTTTCTCTTAATAGAATCCCCATAAACCAATAACTACCATAATACTATTCACAAGTAACCTTTCTATGACCTATACGAGGGAAAATACAGGTCACCCATGTGATGGATAGAGTCTAGAGAGACATCATTGAAGGGTTTGGAATTTTTTAAGTTAATGAAATAGAATTTTCCAATAATCCTTGAATGGATAAGGATAGATCATAGTTGTTAGATGTCCAACTCAAATAGACAATGGAGGCCCTTGGAGTTTGGGGTGGGGGTCATGTATTCTTAAATATAATTATACAATGTTGTTTTTAGGTTCTAAAAAAAGGTGACAGAAATACTAGAGGCTCATCATGCCATTTCATATTCTCTATAGGGAGGGAGAGGTTCCCTATCTCTTAGAATTTCACAAATATATAGATCAGGTTCACAATATCTTCCATGTGTCACAGTTAAGGAGTTTGATTCCTGAACCATCACACATCATCAATTTACAAGCTTTGTACACTAGATATAGTGATAAAATTTCAATGTACCTAGTGGTGATCATGGATCGAATGATGTGTTACCTTAAATATTTGGTGCCACCACTTATTGTTGGGACCATGTTGGACGAAGAAGGAAGTAAGAAGAGTTTTTTGTTACAAAGTGTTGTATTTTGTTGTCAATGAAGATAAATAACTTCACATCATAAAGGACATTGTAAAACAGATGATGATTTGTGGATTTGTATTTCACAAATATCATAAGTTAAGAGAAATTTTGATGCAAGCCTTATGAAATAAAGGGGGAGAAACTATGATGCCATTCATATATAGCTTTGATTGGTTATAATGACGCTGCTAGAAGAAAGGGATGCTTGAGTACTTTCCATTGAAAATCTGACGATTCTAAAGCTATTCGATCAAATGATACATATCACGATAGTGGATTTAGTGATGAAAGATGAAGAATGGTTATGGATTTAAATAAAGAGAGAAATTACAAAGGAATGGATAATTTGGAGGCGGCACAAAAGAACAGTTTAAGGTGGTGCCATTTCCCAGTGTTTTGGAAAAGGATATTGCGCGCAAGTTTGAAGATGGCTTGGTATATTTAACGCAAGTGTTGTTCCATGATCCGAACATCAAAATCTGGGAAAGGATAGGCTTGCGTGAAAGATTGGGTTTTGCGTGCAAGATTGGTTTTTGCATGCAAGATTGAAGGTTGTTTGGAATCTTATGCACAAGGCATGATTTGAGGTCCAGACATCAGAAAATTGGAAAGGAAAGAAGTGCGTGAAAGAGGGGTTTACACAAAATATTGGATAATTGGTGCGAAAGAGGAGGTTGCGCAAAAGATTGAAGAATTGGCGCGAAAGAAACATGCGCGCCAAAGGCAACATATAATGGGGTTTTTCATGCCATGCATTAGTGGTCCGAACTTCGGAAAATGGAGAAGGAAGAAAGTGCACAGAAGATTTCAAATGTGCGTGAAAGGTGAGGTTTTCGCGAAAGAAACTTCCACGCCAAATGTGAAGTCAATCGGGGTTTTGCGCGACGTTCCAGGATTTTGCATGACGGATCAGGGTTTTTGCGTGCAGGGGTCAAAGGAGTCTATAAATAAGAGGTGAACCCTTCACATCTTGAAAGATCGACACATTGAGAAATTCCAAGCTCTGAGGTACAGAAAAATCTTAAGAAAACGAGAGTGCATGAAATAAATTCAGTTGCGTGCAAGAAGGAGAAGTTTCACGCAAGAAGAGAGTTGCACGTAAGATTGAAGTTGCGCACAAGAGGTGTTTCACGACAAATGTCAAATATTTCACGTCTGGCATAAAAGTAGTGTTCAAGACACCTAAAAGAGTGCACAAAATATTTGGGGTCTTTTCATGTATTCCTTTGTGCGTATGATAGTTTTTACTAGCTTCTGAGTAAGAAAGTGAATATTTGTACTTCTGTAGACGCCGAAAAATGCTCAAGTGTTGCAGAAGGTTTCAAAATGACAAATCAAAGTCACATTTGGATCCGGGGACCCAGTCTGGGGGCCTAGAGGATTCGCTCAAAAAAAATTCCTAAGTGTGCGAGAAGATTATGCCCTGTGTGGAATGTTCCGGGATTCGTGAGAGTTTAGCGGAATGGCCACAAAATATTTCACTCTCCCGCACCGCGTGGTGGAAACTTCGTACCCCCCCCCCCCTCGGTGCGCAATTATTTCATGCAAACCTTCTTTTCATACCCCCATATTTCTATAAATAGAATGCGACCCTTTGGACTTCTGGGCTGAATACTTTGATCTGGCTCTCGTGCGTGAAATTCGCCTTTCGTGTGCGCAAGGATGACCTTCAGGTACGGTTCTTTTCACCCAAATTCTCCCTGGGGTCCACCTTCATGTGATATTTCCTTGGTTTAAGACTGAATTTCAATACCTTCGGGGTCCACCCCATGCGTGCAATCCCTTCCACTTACACGCAGGCCGTCCAATTGCGCGCAATCCTCTTAAATTGTGTGCACCCCAGGCATTGCTTGCAATCGCCTTCAATTGCACGCACCCCCAGTCATTACACATATCCTCTCCCTATTGTGTGAAATTCATACTCCTTGTGCACAATTATTTCTATTTTCATGTAGAATTTAGGCTACATTTACACACAATCCTCGCGGATTCTTGTCCAGCTCGGTATTTTTCGCGCAGGGATACTTATTTCGCGCGTAAGCCTCAAAGGTTGCACGCCACTCTTCAGGACCCCTCAACTTGGTGCGCCTCATCTACCTATCCAATTGTGTTCCCCATTCTCCATGGGCGTACCCTTTCACAAGTGTCTGATACCCTTCTTATGGATGCCATTTGTAGGTGTCTCTCACGACCCAGGCATCCAAACCATACACTGTTTTCCCTTACGACCTTATAGGCTCATACGAAGTAACTTCAAAGTCCCTTGGATGGTTCTTCCCATTGCGTTGCTTCGCCTTATTCTTCTTCACATAGGCATGCTAACAGTTATTGATTCTTCCCATAGCCACGCTAACATGGAACCCTCGTTGGTTCGCTCCTTGACGCCCCTTTCCCACGGCGTTGCTGATGCCTTCCCTTCTACATGGAGCAAAGGGTACCAGTTATGTAAGCCCTAGGGGTGTAGAGAAAACCTGCATCGTCCGAGCTGAAGGACGTTAAACTTCCAAGCACCATCGTCCTCAGAACATGATGTTAAACAGTAACCATGACCTGTGCTTCGAACATAGGGTCCCCCACCTTGGACATTCTCCATTCCCACTCGTCTCCACGGGGATGGGATCACCCCTCACAGAGGATGATATCCACCTTATTGGAGTGTCGTTTGTTGTAAAGACCCGTAAAATTCAAGGTAAATTTTTTCTAAATTTTCTTTGGGATTTTACAAGAACGCAGTTTTTGACGGCGCCTGATTCTGAGGCCCGGTGTGCCCGGAATTTCTATCCGAATTTTAGCTCGGGTACGTTCAGTGAACGAAGGAGCGGGAATTTCTAACATTTGAACTGGTGCCCAGAAACGAATTCTGAGGGCACCGATGGAACCGCGGTGCCGGTAATTGCTTAGGAACTCCTTTTTCGGAGTTACGTTTACATGAGGGGAGTTATTAATTTTTGTGGTAGTTGAAAATAAAAATAATTTTTTTTTATTTTTTCCCACTTGGTAGTTTTATCCTAAATAAGGATGTTGGGGGTGGGACCCACTTGTGATAACCAACCATGAGAGGATAAAGTAGGGTGGGACCCACACGATATCAACCCCTCACTTTCCTAACCCCTCTAAACCCCCCATTTAAGTTTTGTTAACTTATCACCTAATTAATTTTATAACATCTTATGTTAATAACTTAAGTGAGTTAAATGTGGGTTTTGAATTTTTAAACTCTTAAAATTCAAAACCTATGTTGGGTTAATAAAATAAGTGGGTGGATTATTTTATTTTGGGGTTAATTATTCTTGTGGTGGATACTTGGGAGAGAAAGGGCTAAGTTTGAAGTCTTCTTCTTCTTCAACATCGATGAAGAATGTGAAGAACACCATTCTTCAACGAAGAACACCTCCGACGAAGAACACCGTTCTTCAACGAAGAACATCTCCACCGAAGAACGCGACGTCTTCTTCCAACGACTTTTCCTCTTCGAACGCACCTCGACGACAATGGAATCGACGTTCGTTTTCCACGACACCCGACATCCGCGACGCTCGTCTTCCGCGGCTCGTTAACGTGCACCGTTCATGAACCGAGGTAGGGGTTTTATTTATTTATTTGTTCGTGAATACCAACATGTTGATCTTCGTGGATTTAACCTCTTGTTTTCGAATAACGCGAGGGGTTCGGACCGCACAAACATGGACGACCCTCCTCCTTAAATTTTCTTTGATTGATTTCTTTGTGGATTGGTTCGGAAAGGTGTGGTGTCGTCACACCACACGGAATCGAGCGAAAGTAAACGCGCGGCGCCGTCGCGTTGCGCCGTCGAAAGAAGTTTAAAAAAGCGACGTTGTCGCGCCGCGTCGAAGAAAACCAAAGACGCCACGGCCGGAGCAGGGCCACGGCAGAGGGGTGCGGTGTCGTCGCACCACGCCGGACGACAAGGGTTGCGGCCGGTTCCGAGCCGCGGCGGAGCAGGGTGACCAGCGGCCGGTACCGGGCCGCCGGCGACGGATCTGGAAGGGGATCGGCCATCGCCGGTCCCGTTGAGCAGAAACCGGCCGGCCAGGTCGGGCCGGTCGGAAAAAGGGGAGCCGGGGGAATTAATTCCCCCGGCTGGATTTCAAGTGGCCCCAATTAAAGGGGTCGTCGTTTTCATAAAGCAGGGGCAACGCCCCTCCCTTGGCATGCGCGGCACAAAGGCCGTGTTGGCCGCATGCGCTGGCCGCGCCGGCCGCGCCGCCGGCCGGGCCGGAATTCCGGGCCGGGCCGGGTCGTCGGGCCGGGTCGCCGCCCAGGCTGGGTCGACCCGGTTCGGCCGGCCCAGGGGGGTACTGGGTCAGGCCGGGCCGGGCCCAGACCCCCTATTTTCGGACTGAGTTGGTTCAAACGCCCATATATTGGGCTACAGACCTCCGATCGACGCACCTTCAGTTGCTTAGCAATCTTTGGAACGAGACGGTCGTTTTGGTATATATCACTCAAGGTTTCGAAATACTTTGGGTTTGGCCAGGTTGGTTCAGATACGAAACCAACCGCGTCCTCGGAGCGGAAATGCTCGTAACTTGAGTTCCGGACGTCCGAATGATGTGCCATCGACTTTGTTGAATTCATCTTTGTGAGATGGATCTTTTGGCTTACTCTGCTCGAGGTTTGGATGCCGTCGGAGTGCGTTCGGGTTGGTTCGCTCACGAAACCAACCGGGCCCCTAAAACGAAAAAGCCAATAACTCAAAGACCGGGCGTCCAGTTGACGCGTCGTCTGTCTCGTTGCTTTCCTCTTGATGAGACGGAACGTTTTGCATACTTCGCCCGAGTTTTGGTTGCTGTTGGATAGTGGCCGGGATGTACTGTACATGAAATCCAACTGCGCCCCTGGAACGGAAAAGCTGATATCTTTCAGACCAGACGTCCGTTTGACGAACCGACAGCGGCGTTGGTGATCACGTTGAGAAACGCTCCCTATGAGTATACCCTATGAGAGTTCGGGGTACAGTTGAGATACGTCCGGGTTGGTTCGCTCACGAAACCAACCGGGCCCCTGGGACGGAAAGGCTAATAACTCACAGACCGGGCGTCCGATTGACGCGCCGTATGTTGCGTTGAGACCCCTATGACGAGGCGGTCCTTTGATATACTTCTTCTTGGGACTTTGAGATACTTGGAGTTTTGACCAGTAGCTCGTGGAGCGGACCCTCCCGGAGACGAGCGCGTGGAGTATGGAGACCGTGTAGCCGGCTGAGACCTGACGACTACTTGACCGACTCGACTTGGAATGAGTCGACTAGCCCAGTGGACGGAGCGCCCGGTATTTGGCATCAGACCGATAGTAGACTGAGCGCCTGGTAGTTGGCAGCAGACCCGCGGTACTCGACCGGAGGAGTACCTCTGTAGGCTATTAGGGGGAGCACCCGGTATTTGGCAGCAGACCCACAGCGGACGGAGCACCTAGTATTTGGCAGCAGACCCGCGGTAATCGACAGGAGGAGTACCTCAGAGACTTGGATTAGTGAGCAGTACATTGGAGTCGTGACAGGACCATTGTACACTCCAGAGACGGGGCTCTTCAACAGTTACGATTTTGTTGATGAAAATCCTGGTTTGAGCTGGGACTTTTGACCTTTTTGTTTACCTCATGATTGAGATGGGTCACTTGATAACTTAGGTATATGTATGGGCATATATCTGGGTAGTGGTTATCCGTTGATTTCATAATCTTTGTGTTACCTCATGATTGAGATGGGTTACTCGATAACTTGGGTATATGTATGGGCATATACCTAAGTAGAGGTTATCTGTTGAGATCTTCTTTGTGGTTATCCTTGTTGCTTTTAGTGAGACCTTGAGGGTCTTAGGGTCCCTACCGAGTATCGTTATACTCACCCCTGCACGGGCTATGCCCGCACCTCATTGTGTTGGTTGCAGAAGACGGGCAGTGCTGACAGAGGCTGAGTGTTCGAGGACTGGATGGTACCCGAAGGTGGACTACATGATGAGTCAATACCCGGAGGTGGACTACACGACGAGTCAGTATCTGGAGGAGGACTTCACGGCGAGACGACACACGGAGAAGGTTGACGGGCGAGAGCGTTGAGGAGGATATCTGTACCTACCCTTCAGGTAGGATCCGTGGCAGGAGATCCAGGAGCTGCGCTATCTGTACCTACCCTTCAGGTAGGAACCGAGGAGGACGACCCATGAGCTGCTTCCTTCTTCCAGCTGTTTGACTTTTTCTGTTGTACTTTTGTTTAGTTGTAGCTGCACTTTCAGTTGGGTTTGTATTCTGGACCATTTACTTTTCATCACTTTGTTTTGTACTTACTGTTTTGCTTCCGCTTATACTATGTGGTGTTTTGTTTACTTTTATAAAGGCAATGCCTTCCCAGTTATCGGGATTTACGCCTTTGGTGCTAGTCGCCAACCCTTGGCCTATGGAAGGCGGGCTTGGGGTAGTCACGGCATGGGCCCCGAGGACGGGTCGTGACAAATTGGTATCAGAGGAGTTAGTTCTACCGTAGAACTTATAACTCTGATATTTTATTTCTGTGAAGAAATAGTGTTAAGAGTACCGAGTGTGGTTTTCAGTTCAGGGAGTCCAGTGTTGGTGCGGGCGGCCGACGTATCCATGCACCAGGACCCTGAAAACTGATTTCTGACTTTGTGCACGAAAACACTGATTGCGTGTGTGTTTCCAGAAGTTTTTATTTAAATATCAGCTCAAACCAGGTCAGATCACCAAGTATAAGTCTTTTGACCGTTTCATGTTTGTTCCTTTCAGGATGCCTTCCCGTGGAAGACCAGCTAGAGCCCCGAGAGTTGTACGTACTGACAGCCCGCCGAGCGATGTGGCCTCAGTACAGGGCCCTATCCCAGTTGAGGCACCAGCGGTACTACTACCTGTTGGGCCACCGATGCCACCAGCCCCAACAACAGAGGGTGCACGTCACTTGAGTGCACTACACGAGTTACAACGCTAGAGACCACCCAGGTTCCAGGGAGGGACGGACCCGCAGGCGGCTGAGGATTGGCTGGAGGCTGTGGTGAGAGTCTTTAGGCTAGTGGGGACACCGACAGACTTCATGGTGATCCTTGCTGTCAGCCTTCTTCAGGCAGCAGCAGGCAGATGGTGGAGCCTGATGCTCCAGATGCATGACTAGGAGAAACTTCTTTGGGCAGACTTCGAGAGCCTGTTCCGGTCAGAGTTTGTACCAGCCACCCTTCGAGCGGTGCATATACAGGAGCTACTTCAGCTACGGCAGGGCAGCATGACAGTGGCACAGTATTCAGCGAGGCTCACAGACCTCTCGCGCTACTCCACAGATATGGTACGGGACCCGTTCTTCAGGGCCCGAACCTTCGAGCAGGGGCGCAGGTGGGAGATTAGAGCTTCTGTTGTTTCTCACAGCATTCCGACGCTGACAGGGGTGTTGGAGAGATCCCTCTTAGTGGAGAGTTTCCTTGCTGAGCAGTCTCCAGCAGTAGGACCCACCACTAGCCGGCTTGCGGTAGAGTCTTCTGCAGCAGGCAGTAGATAGATGATATAGAGGTCCAAGAGGACCAGACCTACCAGTGGCCGAATTCACGACTCAGGTTCAGTTGTGCGGGGGAACCGGGGTGGAGTCAGAGCCAGTCGTGCCGAGAGTGGAAAGTGTTACTCCTATGGCGGGATTGGTCACATGGCACGTGACTGTCCGACCCGCCATGCAGATGACCAGCGGTTAAATGAAGAACCTCCCAGCCAGAGGCAGAGGTTCGATCAGGGCAGACTACAAGGAGCAGGCGGCCATGGAAGAGGAGCTGGTCATGCAGCTGGAGGTGGACGACGCATCAGGGTGTTTCCATCCCCACCACTAGGAGGCCCACCCCGACCACAGGGAAAATGAGGACATGGGAGAGCTCAGCTTCAGGCAGCTGAGGCCTACGGTCATGGAGCTCTGGAAGTAGATGGATAGGAGCGGGACTAGCTTCCGACCTGGAGGCTATTGATCCTGTTTCTTCTAGTTTTGTTGATGTTTGTCTGTAGTTGCTTTGTTTCTTTGTACTATGAGCTGCAATAATGAAAAGACACTTATCTTTGTAAAGTTTTCTTTCTTGTCCTTTTTGTTTGGTTGATACTGGGTGGTCCCAGTTAAGACTGTTGACTTTACCCTCACTTTCGTGATTTATACTGGAGGAGACCTAGTGACCTCACACTGATGCCGACAGTGTGACTCTACTCTTGGAGGAGAGAGTGACAGTTGGATCTCTTGGTAGTTATGTTGAGACCTTACGATGTCATCCATGGCATGAATGAATCATTCTTGTCAGGATTGACTGTATTAGGCAATGAATGTGGTTCATCCAGGGGATGAGACTGGATTTATATTATCGGAAAAGAAGAAATCATAGCAGATCTTGTGAGACTAGAGAAGGTCCAGGTCATCCAAGAGCGGATGAGGACAGCACAGGGCCAACAGAAGCCTTATGCTGACAGGACTTGGAGGCCTCTAGAGTTCGAGGATGACGATCACGTCCTTTGACAGGTCTCACCTCAACGAGGTTTACGGAGATGTGGCCAGGGAGGCAAGTTATCTCCAAGGTTCAACGGACCTTTCTAGGTCCTCAGCTGGGTAGGCGAGGTGGTTTACCGCTTGACCCATCCACCTCAGTTGCACTAGGTGCACGACGTTTTCCAGGTATCTCAACTGAGGAGATACATGCTCGACCCTTCGCATATCATCGACCATGAAGAGCAGGACAATGGCGATGGGGTTTCTTCCACGGAGGTTCTAGTGGGGATCAAGGATCAATAGGAGCGGATCCTACGAGGATGATCGATTCATTGGGTGCACTTTCTCTGGCAGTACAGGAACCTCCGGGTGAGCACATGGGAGCGGAAGGCTCAGATGTGTGCTCTGTACCGCTTTTGTAACCCTAGTTTGTGTTAAAGATTTACAAGGACGTAAAGCCCTAAGGTGGGAGTAATGTAAAGACCTGTAAAATTCAAGGGAAGTTTTTTTAAAATTTTCTTTGGGATTTTACAAGAATGTAGTTTTTGAAGGCGCCTGATTTCGAGGCCCGGTGTGCCCGGAATTTCTATCCGAAGTTTAGCTCGGGTACGTTCAGTGAACGAACGAGCATGAATTTCTAACTTTTGAACCATTGCCCGGAATCAAATTTCGAGGGCACCGATGGAACCGCAGCGCCGGTAATTACTTAGGAACTCTTGTTTCGGAGTTGCGTTTACACGAGGGGAGTTATTAATTTTTGTGGTAGTTGAAAATAAAAATAATTTTTTTTTATTTTTTCCCACTTGGTAGTTTTATCCTATGTAAGGATGTTGGGGGTGGGAACCACTTGCGATAACCAACCTTGAGAGGATAAAGTAGGGTGGGACCCACACGAGCCCAACCCCTCACTTTCCTAACCCCTCTAAACCCCCCATTTAAGTTTTGTTAACTTATCACCTCATTAAGTTTATAACATATTATGTTAATAACTTAGGTGAGTTAAATGTGGGTTTTGAATTTTCAAACTCTTGAAATTCAAAACCTATGTTGGGTTAATAAAATAAGTGGGTGGATTATTTTATTTTGGGGTTAGTTGTTCTTGTGGTGGAGACTTGGGAGAGAAAGGGCTAAGTTTGAAGTCTTCTTCTTCTTCAACATCGACGAAGAACGTGAATAACACCGTTCTTCAACGAAGAACACCTCCGACGAAGAACACCGTTCTTCAACGAATAACATCTCCGCTGAAGAACGCGACGTCTTCTTCCAACGACGTTTCCTCTTCGAATGCACCTCGACGACAATGGAATCGACGTTCGTTTTCCACGATGCCCGACTTCTGCGATGCTCGTCTTCCGTGGCTCGTTAACATGCACCATTCCCGAACCGAGGTAGGGGTTTTATTTATTTATTTGTTCGTGATTACCAACTAGTTGATCTTCGTGGATTTAACCGCTTGTTATCGAATAACGCGAGGGGGTCGGACCGCACAAACACGACTGACCCTCCTCCTTAATTTTTTTATGATTGATTCCTTTATGGATTGGTTCGGGAAGGTGTGGTGACGTTGCACCTCACGGAATCAAGCGAAAGGAAATGCGCGGCGCCGTCGCACCGCGCCGTGGAAAGAAGTTCAAGAATGCGACGCCGTCGCACCGCGTCAAAGAAAACGAAAGACGCCGCGGCCAGAGCGGGGCCGCGGCAGAGGGGTGCGATGTCGTCACACCGCGCCGGACGACAAGGGTTGCAGCCGGTTCTGGTCCGCGGCAGATCGGGGTGACCGGCGGCTGGTACCGGGCCGCCGGCGACGGAGCTGGAAGGGGACCGGCCATCACCGGTCCCGTTGAGCAGAAACCGGCCGGCCAGGTCGGGCCGGCCGGACAAGGGGGAGCCAGGGGAATTAATTCCCCCGGCTGGATTTCAAGCGACCCCAATTAAAGGGGCTCCCATTTTCATAAAGGAGGGGCAACACCCCTCGCTTGGCATGCGCGGCACAAAGGCCGCGCTGGCCGCACGCGCTGGCCGCGCCGGCTGTGCCGCTGCACCGTCGCGCTGGCCGCACCGGCCGCGCCGCCGGCCGGGCCGGGCCGGGTCGTCGGGCCGGGTCGCCGCCTGGGCCGGGTCGACCCGGTTCGGCCGACCCAGGGGGTACTGGTTCGGGCCGAGCCGGGCCCAGACCCCCTATTTTCGGACTGAGTTGGTTAAAATGCCCATATCTTGGGCTACGGCCCTCCGATCGACGCACCGTCAGTTGCGTAGCAATACTTGGAACGAGGCGGTCGTTTCGGTATATTGCACTCAAGGTTTCGGAATACTTTGGTTTCATCCAGGTTGGTTCAGATACGAAACCAACCGGGTCCTCGGAGCGAAAACGCTCGTAAGTTGAGTTCCGGACGTCCGAATGACGTGCCGTCGACTTTGTTTAATTCCTCTTAGTGAGACGGATCTTTTGGCTTACTCTGCTCGAGGTTTGGATGTCATCGGAGTGCGGTCGTGTTGGTTCGCTCATGAAACCAATCGGGCCCCTGGAACGAAAAATCCAATAACTCACAGACCGGGCGTCCGATTGACGCGCCATCTGTCTCGTTACTTTCCTCTTGATGAGACAGAACTTTTTGCATACTTCGCCCGAGTTTTGGTTGCTGTTGGATAGTGGTCAGGTTGGATTGTACCCGAAATCCAACCGGGCCGTTGGAACGGAAAAGCTGATATCTTTAAGACCAGACGTCTGTTTGAAAAACCGACAGCGGCGTTGGTGATCACGTTGAGAAATGGTCCCTATGAGTATACCCTATTAGAGTTCGGGGTACATTTGAGATACGGCCGGGTTGGTTCGCTCACGAAACCAACCGGGCCCCTAGGACGGAAAGGCTAATAACTCACAGACCGGGCGTCCGATTGACGCGCCGTCTGTTGAGTTGAGACCCCTATGACGAGGCAGTCCTTTGAGATACTTCTTCATGGGACTTTGAGATACTTGGAGTTTTGACCAGTAGCTCGTGGAGCGGACCCTCCCGGAGACAAGCGCGCGGAGTACGGAGACCGTGTAGCTGGCTGAGACCTGACGACTGCTTGACCGACTCGACTTGGAGTGAGTCGACAAGCCCAGTGTATGGAGTGCCCGGTATTTGGTGGTAGACCCACAGCGGATGGAGCGCCTGGTAGTTGGCAGCAGACCCGCAGTACTCGATCGGAGGAGTACCTCTGTAGGCTATTAGGGGGAGCACCCGATATTTGGTATCAGACCCACAGCGGACGGAGCGTACAATATTTGGCAGCAGACCCATGGTACTCGACAGGAGGAGTAACTCAGAGACTTGGATTAGAGAGCAGTACCTCGGAGACGTGACAGGACCACTGTACACTCTAGAGACGGGGCTCTTCAGCAGTTACAGTTTCGTTGATGAAAATCCTGGTTTGAGCTGAGACTTTTGACCTTTGTGTTTACCTCATGATTGATATGGGTCACTTGATAACTTAGGTATATGTATGGGCATATATCTGGGTAGTGGTTATCCGTTGATTTCATAATCTTTGTGTTACCTCATGATTAATATTGGTTACTTGAAAACTTGGGTATATGTATGGGCATATACCTAAGTAGAGGATGTCTATTGAGATCTTATTTGTGGTTATCCTTGTTGGTTTTAGTGATACCTTGAGGGTCTCGGGGTCCCTACTGATTATCGTTATACTCACCCCTGCATGGGCTATGCCTGAACCTTGTTATGTTGGTTGCAGACGACGGGCAGTGCTGACAGAGGCCGAGTGTTTGAGGACTAGATGGTACTCGGAGTTGGACTACACGACGAGTCAGTACCCGGAGGTGGACTACACGACGAGTCAGTATCTGGAGGAGGACTTCACGGCGAGATGACACACGGAGAAGGTTGACGGGAAAGAGAGTTGAGGAGGCTATCTTTACCTACCCATTAGGTAGGATCCGTGGCGGGCGATCCAGGAGTTGCGCTATCTGTACCTACCCTTCAGGTAGGATCTGAGGAGGATGACCCAGGAGCTGCTTCCTTCTTCCAGCTGTTTTACTTTTTCTGTTGTACTTTCGTTTAGTTGTAGCTGCACTTTCAGTTGGGTTTGTATTCTGGCCCATTTACTTTTCAGCACTTTCTTTTGTACTTAGTGTTTTGCTTCCGCATGTACTCTGTGGTATTTTGTTTACTTTTATAAAGGCAATGCCTTCCCAGTTATCGGGATTTACCCCTTTGGTGCTAGTCGCCAGCCCCTGGCCTATGGAAGGCAGGCTTGGGGTAGTCACGGCACGGGCCCCGAGGACGGGTCGTGACATTTGTCCTCGGGAAAGGGAAGCCACCTTGGTGTAATCCCCCAGCATGCCTTGTAGGAGGCAGCATCTCTGCTCCTCCTTTTATCTTTGATCCCTAGGGCTAAAAAAAGGCGTGATAGGGAATGGGGCTACTCTTTTCATCAGTCCCAAGTCCCTATCCTTCTGTTCTTTGTCTCCTTGGGCCTCCATCCTGGAGTAAGCCCCAACTTCTCAGGCTGTTAACCACACGTATGCCCTTATTTCCTCTTTGGGCCGATCCATGCATAAGCCCCACTCCATCCCCCACGGATGCACCCTTCATAACGTGATCGTTAGGTCTCTGCTATCTCTTGTTTCTCACACCAAGAATAACTCACATGAGCTTAGAGCAAGCACCGAAAATGACCCACAACTGTGGTCGCCTCCGAGTGTACTCCCCATACCATCCCGAACTACGATGACTTTGATCTATGTCAAGGCATGGTTCGTAGGAAGCCTCCACGAGGTTCAACCCCCAATACCTTGGGCCGCCTCAAAGTGTAATCCCCATACAAACCCAAAATATAGGGACATTGATCTATGTCAAGGCATGTTACATGTGAAGCCTCCATGAGGTTCAATCCCCACAATAAACCTTGGTATATCTCATAGTGTAAGCCACATTCCATCCCGAACAATGAAAACCATGATCCATGTCAAGGCATGGTACCTAGGAAGCCTCCATGAGGTTTAAACCCCAGAACACACCTTGGGCCACCTCAGAGTGTTAGCCCCATACTATCTCGAACTATTGGGTCTTTGATCCATGTCAAGGAATGGTGCGTAGGTAGCCTCCATGACGTTCATTCTCAAACACCTTGGGTTGCCTCAAAGTGTAATCCCCATACCATCCCGAACTACGGAAACTTTGATCCATGTCGAGGAATGGTACGTAGGAATCCTCAACGAGGTTCAAGCCCCAACACCTTGGGTCATCTAAGAGTGTAAGCCCCATACCATCCCAAACAATGGGGACTTTTATCCATGTCACGACATGGTACATAGGAAGCCTCCCCGAGATTCAATCCCCAACACCTTGAGCCGCCTTAGAGTGTGAGCCCCACACCATCCCGAACAATAGGGACTTTGATCCATGCCAAGGCATGGCACGTAGGAAGACACCACGAGGTTTAAGCCCCAACACATCTTGGGCCGCCTCAGAGTGTAAGCCGCAATCCATCCCAAACTATGTGGACTTAGATCCATGTCAAGGCATGGTACGAAGGAAGCCTCCATGAGGTTCAAGCCCCAAAACAAAACTTGGGACGCCTCAGGGTGAAAGCCCCATACCATCCCGAACTATGGGGATTTTTATCCATGTCAAGGCATGGTATGTAGGAAGCCTCCATGAGGTTCATGCCCCAACACCATGGGACGCCTCATAGTGTAAGCCCCATAGCATCACGAACTATGAGGACTTTTATCCATGACAAGGCATGGTACATAGAAATCCTCCACGAGGTTCATGCCCACCATCCAAAAACTTGGGCCGCCTCAAAGTGTAAGTACCATACCATCTAGAACTTTGTGTACTTTGATCCATGTCAAGGCATGGTACGTAGGAAGCATCCACAAAGTTCAAGCCCATCACCTGGTCATTCTGACCATCTTCACGTCGGTTCTCCCCCGTCCTTCATGACATTAAACTGAATTAAAAATTTGAACTACGTGGTCTTTGATCCATGTCAATGCATGGTATGTAGGAAGCCTTCATGAGGTTCAAGCCCATCACTCATGTCTCATCCTAATATCCCCCTTGAGCCTATGTGTCTCAGGAAGCACATGCCCCAACCCGGAGGCTCCACTTCTTCTGGGACCCATCCATGCGTCCATTCACACGGGCCGCCTCCTCTGGTGTCCCATCATTCCATCGAACTACGCAAAATTTGATTCCTCACAACGGGAATATGTAGGAATATTTGAGGATCATGCCCAAAACCATCATCACCCCATTACGGTTCCATACCATTCACCATCCAATTAACAGAACCTTCCATCACCCATCCTGATTCTCTCCCAGGCCGCTACATACCGGTGGAATCATGCCACCCCATTCCCTGTTCCGTTTAACTAAATTCGGGAAGCCACCCACATGGTGGCCCCAATATAGAGGTTGCCTCCAGGGGGTTCCTCCATCTGATCCACTCTAGTCAGTGTTCTGATCAGTCAGGTCCATCTCCGCTGGACGTTAAACTTGTGGCATACCCTGTGTTAAACATGGGAAGATGAGGAAATCCTCAGATACATGCCTATGGAATACGATTCCCCGCGTTTGATGTGGGATGCCTCGGGCTTTCATGTCCTCGAGAAGACCTGTAATAAGGGACCAGAGACATACACACCAATCACCCAGCGTCAAGTCACACCAGTGATGCCCAACACGACTACTCCCCTAACCGAAGGTTTCTGCCCTGACCAGACCCCTTGGAATGTCTTGATAGAAGCATCATTATTAACTGGTGTCCATGAAGATATGGCGCCGGGAAAAGTTTCACTAACAACATATTAAATCTATGAGGGAGACCCGGACTAGGTGATGAGCTCAGAGGAGGAATCCACGGAAGGAAGAACCAATATCACATCATCCCTTTTCAATCACAGAGTAGACTTCCCTGAATAAGGAGAAAACGACTCCCTCCTTTGGAAAGCGGGAATGCGGGGAAATAGCTACGCTTCCTCTGTGTGACGGATGCGCGCGCCCCAGCAAAAGCTTTAGAAAAAAAAATTGTGAACCCAACGTGATGATCTTATCCTCAATATGGATATTAGTAGAGTTTGAGGAATAAATATATTAGCATGTCATCAGAACTAGTCATCTGGCACCAGGTCCCATCAAGAAAATAGCGGGCCCGACATGAAACTCATCATAAGTAGGGGAATTCAGGATGTCGAGCATTCCGTTCTGCGATGCTGTCAGCATGGATCCCTCTTACCGTCCACAAAAGATGGAACGACACTAGGATACTGGTTGTCATTTTATTTTCCTATCAGAACTAATGAGTTCATCTCCCAACTTTCTGGAACCAAGTTGTTTTTTTCGGAACTCGATCACCACTGGCTCACCAGCGCAAGGGTCGGAGTAATACCGGTGCGGCCACCCCACACGGTTCCGCCTCTTCCATTACAGCTTCGACCGCCATGACTGCAGGGTTCCCACGCCCCCTCTCCCCATCGAAAATTATCCAGTGAAAGGTAATTAATGACCTTGTACACAGGTACGAGGAGGAGGGGATCATCCTCACTAGGGCTATGGCCTGCCTAGATCTCGTGGTGGACACGCCTCGACGTCAACTCCACCCCCGAGGGCCACGGAGGGAGCCAATTCTCCCCACCCCAACATTCAATCATTTTGGGAGCTTGTCCCCGGAACTCTTTGAAAACTCTCTTCCCTACGCCAATGAGGTAGGGGATGTCTGGGTCGGCCCGGTTGGAGTCCCGCTCTAGTGGCTCCCAGCAAGGGCTCCCACAAGGCTGTGTCAGCAACACCGACTGGTTCTTCGAGCCAAGGCGCAAGCAAGCCACGCACCTACATCACCGACTATAGTTCATCTGACCCGACACCAGCATTAGGAGAAAATGGAAGAGGATGCCCACCGTGGGGCGTCAATGTCATGGACTAATGTGGCCCGAGCCACCGCTAACTCATATCCCCAACTCCCTTCATACGTTGAGCAGGGGTAGTTATACACCCGACCTGTATTGAGGCCCCAACAGCCCCACGAGAAAGCTAGGTTGACTCTCCCAGTCGCAAGAACATGCGATGGCCACTGCAGACCAATCCGTAGTAATTCCACCTAGTTTGGAGGCCCACTTCGTACCGCCACTACAGAAGGTGCGGTCCCTCCCTGCTTCCGACCTCGGTTTGGAGGTATGCCCCGTGCCACCTTCAACCCAAGTTAGGGTCTTCCCCATGACACCAACACTCCATATGGGGGTCTCTCCCGCACTCACTAAACTAGGTACGGGGTCACTCCCTGTACCGCAGACTGCAGTTATAGAGTTTTTGATTGTCCAGTCACTTTCCAACATGGTGGTCCTCCCCCTGAACCCATGTCATTCAGTGAAGGTCCTCCTCACCCTAGAGATCGGAGAGGTAGATTCCAACTTCAAATCACCTCCGCCCATCACAGAGGTCCTCCCCATGTCCCTTTCAACATTTTCCCCGGTGCTCCTCGCACCGCGGCCCACCCTGGTGGGAGATCTCTCTACCCCAGCACTAGTCGGGCTGAAGGACCACCTCATGCCAGAAGTGTGCCTTGCCCCAAAGAGTCACCTAGGGGTAGGAGAGTAGGTGGTTGTAGCCGCAAGAGAAATTCTGGGGAGGGACAGACATAAATCAATCCAATCCGCTTCTCAAACTATGAAGTTGAGTATGACTCAACACTGGAGCCCTCCCCCTTGTCCTACGAGTCAAGTGTTGGGGCAGGAATGAGGTGCATCAGCCTTATACTCCCATAATGCGAGGTCCATAGGATCCATGTCTCCCTCTAAAGGTATATCCAAGAGGACAAGAACCAGGCATGTCCCCAGGGACCAACCACACGGTCGCCACGGTCATCTCTGGAAGCGCCCCCTCTTTCGGCTAGAGACTATAGAGAGCTAATTTGGGGGTCAATGACAGAAGGGCCACAACATAGCCCACCCTCGGCTGATGCCGATGCTGTGTCTGGAGGTTTGGTCAGTGGTCCATCTTATTGAGATATCGAGGCCAGGTCTCTACAATCTTTAGAGGAGAGCCCAATATTCAGCGGCCAATCAGCATGCTTCTAACGACCCAGATTTTTTTAATAAATCTAGTTTCCAAATTTTGTGTGTTATTTTATTTTTATACTCAACAAAACTGTTTCATTTGATAACATTAATATAATTAAAATGAAACCATTGGGTTTTGAGTTTTATATTACCATTGGTCAATATGACGGCTGGAAACTAAAAATTTGGATTATTGTCTCTAAATACAAGTGATCTTGGTTAATTAATATAGAAAGAAGATTCGATGGCCTCATCCAGCATTCTCGGGCCAATCGAAGCCCATCTAATGGAACTTGGGAAGGAGGTAGCACCACTGGGCTTTTCTCTGGGCCAAACCCAAGCCGAACTTCATCGTGTGAAGCTAGAATGGAATCGCCTTCGCGAGAAGTTCAAAATGACAGAAATTACTACTCGTGCAATGTTGGCTGACCCGCCCTCAAATTCTCTCACCTTAGCACACATTACACTTAGGTACTATGATGGGGTTATAAGGGGCTATGTAAGGAGACCGTAACTGCCTTGTGTAATCCTTTGTTTTAAATAAAAAATTTGATTTCTTCTTATGATGAAATTTATGAATTTTCAAATGTTCGGATAAATATAGTATGCATATTTTTGATGAATTTTAGAGAAATTATGTTTTAAATATGTTTATGTAAACTTTAAATAATTAAAAATGTGTAATGATTTTCGAAAAATGGGCTTCTACAATTATGTTCAGTACGAAATTTTGAGTCTAATAAGATCAACTTAATTTTTGATGAATAGTAAATTATGAATAGTGATTTTATGCTTGGGATTAGTAATGTGACCAAATGGATTAGTAATCACACTTAAAGAAATTATTAATATAATCTAGACACCTTGATTAAGTAATGTGATTCAATAAAATGGTTAAATAACGGTTTCATAAATTATTAGTCAAGTATTAGTTTTTTTAGGTGAATAGTGTTTTTTAATTAAAAATTAAATTAAAAATATTTCTAAAATTATTTTTTTAAAATGGACTTTATTTTTGAATTCAGAACATCGATATTATGCTAAGGTAATTTTTAGGGATTTTTATGAAAAAAATAAATTTTTAGTGAATAGTGTATTTATTTAAAAATTAAATTAAAAATATTTTAAAAAAATATTTTTATAAAATGGAGTTCATTTTTGAAATCAGAGCATCGATATTTGGTTAAGGTGAAATTTTTGGATTTTTTTGAGAAAGTTGAATTTTTGATGAATAGTGAAAATACGTTTTTAAGTTATGGGTGTTTAATGACATCATTAAATGACGTATTAAGTATGTAATCAATATGGTCGACTTATGAATAGTAAGATAAGGTATGATGTTTCCCATGTGGCCAATACCATGGTAAAATACCATGGTAAAGCCCATGGTTTTCCCAAAACCACCAATGAGGTGTCCCTTGGCCATTAATGCCTTGTCCCCTCACTTTCCCTATAAATACCCACCCTTCCCTTCTTTAGTTTTCACTCCCAACTCTCCCCCAACTAATATCTGGTCTCATTACCTCCCAAGGAGTCCCCCCAAGGTTCCCCCAAGCCCTCAAGGTCCAAACCATATAGTTTTAAGAGTTGCGTTTAAGGTAAGGGATCTTACCTCTCTCTTTCTTTTAAAGAAATCTCTTTTATGTCATTTCATTTATGCTCCATGATCTTATGGTGGAGAATGTTATTTTATATTCCTATTAATTCCCTTTTCATTTTCATATGATGATAGACCCCCTCTTTCTCTCATCAATTCATTTTACGAATTTTTAAGTGGCGCTGTTGGGCTGCCGATTTCTTAAGGGATTTGTTCACCTTCCTTATTTTTCAAACTTCTACTTTCATTTCAAGTCTTTCAAGTTTCTTTTTATTATGTTGGGGTATGATCTATATATCTATAATACTGATATTTTATGTTCATATGATGAGAGACCCTATTTTATCTCGTCAATTCATTTTTCTTGATGTTTGGGTGACGCCGTTAGGCTGCCGAATTTTTAAGGGATTCGTTCACCTTTCTCATTTTTCAAAGTTCTACTTTCTTGTCAAGTCTTTCAAGTTCATTTTTATTATGTTGTGGTATGATATATATATCTATCATACTGATCTTTTATTTTCATATTATTAGATACCCTATTTTATCTCGTAAATTCATTTTTGTTGAAGTTTGGGTGATGCCGTTAGGCTGCCGAATTTTTAAGGGATTCGTTCACCTTTCTCATTTTTTAAAGTTCTAATTTCATGTCAAGTATTTAAAGTTACTTTTTATTATGTTGGGGTATGATATATATATCTATCATATTGATCTTTTATGTTCATATGATGAGATACCCTATTTGAGCTCATCAATTCATTTTTTTGATGTTTAAGTGACGTCGTTAGGCTGCCGAACTTTCATAAGAGAAATCTTATTTTTGTCTTCCTTTCATGTTCTTAATTTCATATGGTATATCTTTAAAATTTCATTACCATGTTCTTAAAGCCTTTATATTATGTCCACCTACTTTTTTATGGATCATTTATGAGTGGGTTACCCATGTCCCCTCTCTTTTCAATGTTTTCTAAAACCCTGTAACATAGCTGTTATGCTACCGAATTTTTATCTCAAAATACCTCTATCTTTTTCTAAAATTATTTTATTTTATTAAGTGAATAATCAAAGATATTTATTCTACAAGGGTATTAACATATATATCAAAATGTTCTATTTAAAATTATGGTATTTACATTCATGAAACCCTCTTTCCCATTCCATGGGTTTAAAGTGACATAAAGATCGTGTCTTTAAAGCAGTTTTTAAAACGTTATGATTATGAAAAGAAACCCATTTCTTTTATGATATATGGATTGTTTATGAAATGATTGATGATGATATATGTGTCTCACATGATAATAAAGGAAAATTTAAGGGCTCTCCCTGATAGCGCTCCAATGCATTGGGTAAAGACATAATCTCTAGAGATGACCATTTTTTTAACGATGCCTTGGTGAATAACCTTGGTAATTTTTAATGACACCTTGGGGATGGACCTTGGTGAAAGGGAAATAATTGTCTATGTTAAATTTTGTAGCCACATATTCAGGTTTTGAAATGTGTTATTTTTATTATGATATGCCTCATGATTTTTTCTCATGCCTTAAAGTTCTTTTTCATGACATTGTTGATGTATCTCAAGTTCACATGTTAAATGTTTCCCCTTGTTTCCCTTACTGGGCCTTCTACTCACTCTTTCTTTTGATATATGTCCCCAGGTTATGAGATGCAGTAATAAACCTAGGATGAACATAAAGAGAATCCTTTCTAGTGTTTAAGAAGGATGTTTTATGTTTCCATGTTTTAAGTTCCTGGTTTCAAAGACACTAAACCTTAAAGATCATTAGTTTTATAAAATGTAATGAAAAGTTATGTTATAAAAAGGTGGGATTCCATAGTTGGTATCAAAGGATGGTTTAGTTATTTGTGGAAATTAGGATATGAAAAATTTAGGGATAATCCTATAGAAAATTTTAAATATAGGAAATTTTCCTAGTATTTTGGTGAGTATTGAGTTAGGGGTTTCCAAGAAAATACATCCCTATCTGGATACGAGCAGGTAGAGGTGGCTCTGGCACAGATGTACATAGGGGTAAAACCCGAAAACACCGCATTGAGCTAGACTCGAACGGGAACTGGTAAACAACAATGGGCCTTGCTGTACTCTTGGTTACGACACTCCCAGGGGATATGCTTTGGTAAATTAAAAAACTTAGTATGAACCATTATTAAAGGAACAAAGATAAATAAAATAAAGATTCAGATAAGAATATATGATCATGGATAACCTAGATTGTAACCTAGGGGATCACAAGTTAGGGTATACTTTCCTTCTACATGTTTATCCTTCTATGCTTAATGTTTCCTTTTAATGATTATTGGATAATTATTTAAGCCCCTAATTATACGTTCTTTTCTTAGTTAATGGTGGGAAATGGAAGAGCATGTCCCAACAACCAATGTGATAGGAAATGTGATGATTTCTCTATTAATGTGACTGAGATGATGAAATATCAAGTTGAACATATTGTGATTATGCCAAAACAGCTATCAAAAATCACAATTAATAATTAGTACCTAGTTGAATTCTCAAATTCATCAAGGAAGAAGAAGAAAAAGTCTCAAGGATGTTCATCTGATAAAGCTGATAAGGGAAAGAAGACCCAATTCCTTTTTTGCAAAAAGTGTGGGAAGAGGCACTAAGGAGAATGTCACAAAGGCACCAGGTGATGTTTTATGTGTGGTAATATAGGGCATAAAGTATCCAATTTCTTTAAAAAAATGGATAATGTGATGAATGGAGATAAGGTTCGATCTAATGTACCTTATACATTTGGATGTCGTAAATGTGGAGAAGTTAGACATTATCCAAGTCAATTTTCTCTTGGAATGGGTGAGAAGCATGATGAGCATAAAAAATCTTCGAGGACAAGGTAACAATGCAAGTCCTATGCTGAGATGGATCATGATGACTGATGTACATGTAACTTCTTCACAATAATTGTCTATGTCATGTTGTATTTTAGTTCGTACTCTATGAACATATCTTTTATGTTTTCTATGATCATCGAGTCACTACCTAAGATGATCTTATATCATTAAGGAAGACAACTTTTATTATGTACTATATGTTGATGTAGTGAAGTTCTTCTTCTTAAAATAAAGGGGTGATTAGGCGATTAAAAGATGATTATTATTTTGGATGAAGTTCACTATTTTGGGAACCCTATTTGATTGAGGTAAATAGATTATTACGGTATTTTATTTTAGGAGTAATGGTTGACTTATATTTTGAATAATCGATGAATTTAAGGTGAACTTATAGTAATTTAGGTTACATATGGAAATGATTAACCTATCTTGGGGAAAATCTGATTAGGTTAGTTACTTTTGTTATAAGATGATAAGAGTGGTTGATTATGTTTGGAGATGAACGATAAAGTCTATCTTGGAAGACTATGTTATGAGATCGTTATTATAACTGGGTTTCAATCTTAGTTTGGTTTATTTTGAGTAATTTTATGGACAGTTATTTATGGAATGGTCTATGATGATCTTTGGGTAGTACCATGTAACTTTGAAGATTTAAAAGTAGTTTCCCTTCCTATGGGATTCTTTTTTTTTGAAGAGTTGTTTTATCTTACCCCTTCTGTTTATGGGATAATGTTTAAAGATAGAAGAAATTGATAGTTAATATTTTATGGATTACGTGACTCTCAAGAAGATGATTCTTGTGTTTTGATGAGACCAAGTGTTTTGATTTCTCATCGTTTGGAGAAAATATTTGTTTTGGTAGAAACTTATTAAAGGATGAAACTTTACTTGAATGTAAATATATTTCCTTATGTTTTTATTCTATGTAGTAAATTAATTCCTCAAAATTATGAAAAGGAATGTAAAACAAAAATGTTGTTGGTTTGCGTTTCCTACAGGGTAATCAAAGACCGTTTACACACATCATAAGTTTGTGATTTTCTTATGGTTAACTTTCTCCAAATCATGTTTTCTATCAGTCTCACTCAGAACTTGACCCTTTGTTTTTTCTTCCATATCCATGTTTCCCTACATGGAATCCTAGTATGGGTTAACTCGGGTGACCTTTGTACTTCCCTTTCATTCTTTTAAAGTAATAGTTTTACTGACTCCTTTTCCGATATGGGACATTCAATGATATTTCAAAACCCAATTTTAAAAATTGTGAGGACACAATTTCTTAAGGGGGGAAGATTGTAACGACCCTAAATTTTTTAATAAATCTTGTTTCATAATTTTGTGTGTTATTTTATTTTTATACTCAACAAAAATGTTTCATTTGATAACATGAGTATAATTAAAATGAGACCGTTGGGTTTTGACTATTATGTGACCATTGGTCAATATGACCACTGGGAACTAAACGTTTCGATTATTGTCTCTAAATAAAAGTGATCTTGGTTAATTAATATAGCAAGAAGATTCGATGGACTCATCTAGTAGTCTGAGGCCAATAAAAGCCCATCTAACGGAACATGGGAAGGAGGTAGCACCATTGGGATTTGCTCTGGACCAAACCCAAACCGAACTTCATTGTGTGAATCTAGAACGGAATTGCCTTCGCGAGAAGTTCAAACTGATATAAATTACTACTCGTGCAATGTTGGCTGAGCCGCCCTCAGATTCTCTCACCTTATCACACCTTACACTTAGGTTCTATGCTGGGGTTATAAGGGGCTATGTAAGGAGACCGTAACTGCCTTGTGTAATCCATTGTTTTAAATAAAAATTTGTATTTCTTCTTATGATGAAGTTTCTGAATTTTCAAATATACGGATAAATATAGTATGCATATTTTTGATGAATTTTAGAGAAAGGACATTTTAAAAATGTTTATGTAAACCTTAAATAATTAAAAATGTGTAATTATTTTCAAAAAATGGTCTTCTAAAATTATGTTCAGTACGAAATTTAGAGTCTAAAAAGATCAACTTAATTTTTGATAAATAGTAAATTATAAAGAGTGATTTTATGCTTGGGGTTAGTAATGTGACCAAATGGATTAGTAATCTCACTTAATGAAATTATTAATATAATCTAGACACCTTGATTAATTAATGTGATTCAATAAAATGGTTAAATAATGGTTTCATAAATTATTAGTCAAGTATTAGTTTTTTCGGGTGAATAGTGTTTTTCAAATAAAAATTAAATTAAAAACATTTATAAAATTATTTTTATAAAATGGAATTTATTTTTGAATTCAGAACATCGATATTATGCTAACGTAATTTTTGGGGTTTTTTCTGAAAAAAATGAATTTTCATTGAATAGTGTAATTATTTAAAAATTAAATTAAAAATATTTAGAAAATTATTTTTGTAAAACGGTGTTCATTTTTGAAATCATAGCATCTATATTTGGTTAAGGTGAGATTTTGGGATTTTTCTGAGAAAGTTGAATTTTTGATTAATTGTGAAAATACAGTTTTTAAGTTACGGGTGTCTAATGACATCATTAAATGATGTATTAAGTATGTAATCAATATGTTCGACTTATTAATAGTAATATAATGTATGAGGTGTCACAAGTGGCCAATACCATGGGAAAATACCATGGGCAAGCCCATGGTTTTTCCAAAACCACCCATGAGGTGTCCCTTGGCAATTAATGCCTTTTCCCCTCACTTTCCCTATAAATACCCACCCTTACCTCCTTTAGTTTTCACTCCCAACACTCCCCCAACGACGCTCTGGTCTCATTACCTCCCAAGGACTCCTCCCAAGGTTCCCCCAAGCTCTCAAGGTCTCAACCGTGATGTTTTAAGTGTTACGTTTAAGGTAAGGGATCTTACCTCTCTCTTTCTTTTCAAGAAATCTATTTTATGTCATTTCTTTTATGCTCAATGCTCTTATGTTGGAGGATGTTCTTTTATATTCCTATTACTTCCCTTTTCATTTTAATATTATGAGAGACTCCCTATTGCTCTCATCAATTCATTTTAAGAAAGTTTAAGTGGCGCTGTTAAGCTGCCGAATTTTTAAGGGACTCGTTCACCTTTCCCATTTTTCAATGTTATACTTTCATCTCAAGTCTTTAAAGTTCCTTTTTATTATTTTGGGGTATGATCTCTATATCTATCATACTTATCTTTTATGTTCATATGATTAGAGACCCTATTTTATCGCTTCAATTAATTTGTCTTGAAGTTTGGGTGACGCTGTTAGGCTGCAGAATTTTTAAGGGATTCGTTCACCTTTCTAATTTTTCAAAGTTCTACTTTCATGAAAAGTATTTCAAGTTACTTTTTATTATGTTGGGGAATAATCTCTATATCTATCATACTGATATTTTATGTTCATATGATGAGAGACCCTATTTTATCTCGTCAATTCATTTTTTTTGAAGTTTGGGTGACGCCGTCAGGCTACAGAATTTTTAAGGGATTCGTTCACCTTCCTCATTTTTCAAAGTTCTACTTTCATGTCAAGTATTTAAAGTTCCTTTTTATTATGTTGGGGTATTATATATATATCTATAATACTTATATTAAATGTTCATATGAAGAGATACCCTATTTGAGCTCGTCAATTCATTTTTTTGAAGTTTAAGAGACGTCATTAGACTACCGAACTTTCATAAGAGAAATCTTAATTTTGTCTTCCTTTCATGTTCTTCATTTCATATGGTATATCAATAAAATTTCATTACCTTGTTCTTAAAGACATTATATTCATTCCCCATACTTTTTTATGGATCATTTATGAGTGGGTTACCCAATTCCCCTCTCTTTTCAATGTTTTCTAAAACCCTGTAACATAGCTGTTATGCTGCAGAATTTTCGTCTCAAAATACCCCTCTCTTTTTCCCAAATTATTTTATTTTATTAAGTGAATACTCAAAGCTCGTTATTATATAAGTGTATTCACATATATATCGAAATCTTCTATTTTAAATGTTGGGATTTACATTCATGAAACCCACTTTCCCTTTCTGTGGGTTTAAAGTGACAAAAAGATCATGTCTTTAAAGCAGTTTTTAAAACGTTATGATTATGAAATGAAACCCATTTCTATTATTCTATATGGGTTGTTTATGAAATTATTGATGATGTTATATGTGGATCACATGATAATAAAGTCAAATTTAAGGGTTTTCCCTGATAACGCTCCAATTCATTGGGTAAAGACTTAATCTCCAGAGATGACCATTTTTTTAAAGACGCCTTGGTGAATAACCTTGGTAATTTTTAATGACACCTTGGGGATGGACCTTGGTGAAATAGAAATGATTGTCTATGTTAAATGTTGTAGCAACATCTTCAAGTTATGAAATACGTTATTTTTATTATGATATTACTCATTATTTCTTTCTCATGCCTTCAAGTTATATTTGATGGCATTGTTGATGTATCTCAAGTTCACATGTTAAATGTTTCCCCTTGTTTCCCTTAATGGGCCTTCTACTCACCCTTTCTTTTGATGTATGTCCCCAGGTTACGAGATGTAGTAATGAACCTAGGATGAACATAAGTATAAGCCTTTCAAGTGTTTAATAAGTATGTTTTTATGTTTCCATGTTTTATATTTTTGGTTTCCAAGACACTAAACCTTAAAGATCCTCGGTTTTGTAAAATATAATGAAAAGTTATGTTATGAAAATGCGGGATGCCATAATGATCACTGTATTCTCCACCGGCCATCCCGCTGTCCCAGTGGTCAACCTTAGTGAAGCTACCAGTTCCTCATCCACCCCTAGTGGACGAGTGGGGAAATCAAGGGCCGAACCCTGAATCTGAGCTGAGGTGCTTCTGTACTATCCTTGCAGCGGGCCACTTCCCTGAGAAGTTTTGGCTGGTTGCAGGACTGAATTTGTGTGCGCCGGAATGTATCACCCAAGAGGAGTTTGAATGTTTCTGCCAGACCCTCTGGGAGACTCACTTCCGTCTTTGTCATCGGCGAGTTTCTTATCCTAGGAGCCAAGTGCACCTTGAAGACATTGGCGAAAAATGTTGTCTGGTTGACCTGGCCACACTCCCCGTGGTCCAGCACCCTGAGTCACCAGGTCACCATAGGGCCCTCCAACAGCACTGCATTCAGAGTTTCCAAGTACTCCGCAAGCTTATTAAGGAGGATATCCACCATGTGTATGTCTGTGGCTTGTGAATGTACGCTACCTTCCTCTTCAGTTCTATTCACTGACAGCCCGACTCGCTAGGTGAAATTGATGACATGCCCTCAAGAAGAGTTGCGGTCAACCTGAAAGATCTGTCGGGAGGGAAAAATGAGCTGGAAATTTTTGATGGGAACATCCTCCCTGAAGATGTGACACCACTACTGGATCCATCGAGGAGTATTACTCATCCGTAGAGGAACCTCCTAGGTCTCCCTCCGCCTATTGAGGCATTGGTACTCAACCGAAATATTGGTAAGGGAAAAGAGAACATTGGAGCTGTCAAGCACTCCGACCCGTCAACATTAGTGAAAAAGACGGAGGATGATACTAAGAAAGACTCATTGTTCCAGAACCTTAATGAGAAGAATATATTGGTCGATGAACTGCTAGCTGAACGCGTTGCAGAGAGAGGTCTCGACTTTGGTGATCCTAAGCTAGGGCAGTAGGGGTCAGGACAACTACTCCTTGGAAAGCTGCCCCTAGGCAACCCTGATCATTCCGCACTTGCTGATAGGGTGGAAGACATAGATCATGGAAAGAGGGTGAATTATGTCTCGGAAAACGCTCTTGAATAGCATGAAAATCCAAGGAACCCCGCTCGGGCTCCTCTGAACATCCCAAGGGTCGCTCCACGAGCTGCTTCACGAGCTTCTGAACCTTTCTACCACATTGAAGAACCTGGTAACACACTCGTGGTTAGGGAACCCCATAAAGATAGGTACCCACGTCCAAGTTATCCAATGGTGGCACTCATAGCCCACCTAGAGGCTTTGGAAACGCGACAGGTGGCCATCCCACCTAATGGAAAGCCATATCCGGCATGGGTGGATGATATGCCATCACCCCCGGGATTCTGGAACCCTACCTTCTCCCCCATTAATGTGAATGGGGACTAGCCGAAACACCTGGACCACATCAATTCATGGTGTGGGCCTATGTTAGGGATCCCAGCGCTGCAGGAGGCCGCCAAGCTTCACCGTTTTGTTTAGATGCTGGAGAGGCTTGCATTTGCCTGGTACTGCCAGCTCCCCGTCGTATCCATGACTAACTGGGAGGACCTTTGCAGGAAGTTCCTTTACTAGTTCAACTCTACCACCCAGAAAAAAATCATCGCAGACCTCTTCAAGTGAAAACAAAGGCCTAATGAGCGAGTCTCAGACTTTATCGCCTGGTGTAAGGGGCTCACGTACTCCCTTGACATGCCACTAACTCATGAAAAATTACTGATGATGTGTGTGGAGAATGTCAAGACGAATCTGGTTCCCTCCCTGGTCACTCAAAACTATCCCGAAGGGTTCCTAGAAATCTCAGATAAGGCCTAGAACCTTGAAGAATTCCTGCAACAGTCCATCCATGCATGTCTGCTGCCCCCTGCAATCCCAACAAAGAGGGCAGCCGAAGATGAGCCTGCCACAATGGCCCAGATAGAGGCCCCTAAGCAGTTGGAGTTACTACTAGTGGATCCAGATCCGTAGCCTTATAGAGGTCCATCACCATGAGTACAGCTTCCAGCCTAGCAGCGACCACCTCTAAATCAGTAGGCACCTCCATGAAACGCGATGCCACCACCTATGCGAGATAATCAAGTTCTACCTCCTCGGAAGGATACTCCGACCCATCGTCAGGGCTAGGCTCCCAGATCCCCCTTTCCAGATAGAAGAAATCAAACCTACTTGTTCAACGAGGCTCATGTCTCTGGTTACTTCCGAAGAGCCTTAGAGTATGGAATTGTACGAGTACCTGATTGTAGAAATCTAGAAGCGGAGAATCTCACCGATCGCCCCAACTACTTCCCTTATCACCGGATCCTGGGTAAAACCCTTAGGGAATTATATGTGTTCAAGGACAGGCTCCAAGACTATATTGAAAAAAATATAGTCAGGTTGGGCCCGGCCCCGACACAAGTAGTGGTTGTTTTTGTAAGGCCAGAGAGCGGTAGGGACAACAAATGGGAGTGACAACAGGTTTCTGACCAAAGGTCTCAGAAGTATAATGATCAGATAGCTCATAAGATGGTTTCTGGTGCCTATGCCATCATTCGGGCATGCCTACATCATCTGAAGCCTTCAAAATCTACTTCCACCACTTCTGCAACACCATATCAGCTGACATCTTCCCAGAAGAGCAAGCATCGACGGTGTAAGAAAAAGAAACACGCCTTGCCAATTCCGTCGTCATCCTGCACTCTTCGTAACTTTATTCCCTATGAGATAGATATCCCTCTTAGAATACTCTCATTAGTAGATGAATTTTCAAGTGATAGTAAAAGGTACGCTTCGGTTAACACCATCGAGTTGGTAAACCCCTATATGACTCTTGATAAGGGAGAGTGCCAGGAAAACCACCCCAACGTCCCTAGCTGATGCCAACGTTGGCAGAGCCACAACCATATGGGTTATAGGGGTATGTCAGTTAGCACCTCCAGCCAGGTCGTGCATGCAACTAAGACCAAAAAGCAGGCCCAACATAGAACCCAGCATGCACATCATAACCATCTAGTGTTGACAGGCTCTCCTCCACTACCGTTTGTGCTAATGAATCAAGAAGAACTACTTCAGTTATGCCACGACCAGATTCGTCCTGCTACAGGACGATATCAGCCATCTGGTCCTCATCTGATAGCTACTCTTTGGGATTCGACTAGTGAGCAGTGGGATATTCCCAGTACCAGTCAGCCACCGGTCCGGCCGGCAGGTCCCGCTATGCCTCATATCAATGAGCGGCTTCCTGCAAGAAAAAGATCACGCATGGCATGGAAGTATGATTTTCTCAAGAACCTCGTTGGCATCCCATCGAGGCTTTCCATTCTTGAAGACCTTCTCCTATCACCAGATATGCGTGAAGTACTTGGGCGAGGATTTAAGGAGCCCCCTACATTTTGAGACGGAGGTAGCAACTGCAGAGGCATTCCACACTGATGTATTTGAGAATTCCGAATGCCAGACCATCATTTCATTCTCTAGAGAGGATGAAGGCTCACCCATACAGGGGCACATCTCTCCACTATAAATCATTGTCCAATTAAATGGCATGGAGGTTCACCACTGTCTCATTGACACTAGCTCCGGGGTTAACCTTATCCCGACACAGTCGCTGCGGAAGCTAGGGTTATTTGAAGATGAGCTGAATCCCTCCGATTTATGGGTCCGGGGATTCGATGGGACAGAGCAGACCCCAGTCGGCAAGATCTGTTTGAAGACCCAGTTCGGTAGTCTAGTTGCTAGCATTGAGTTTATGGTTTTCTCTCAGGACACCGTGTATAATGCATTGATGGGAAGGCCATGGCTCCACCTGCATGCGGCGGTACCCTCATCATATCACCAATGCCTCATGTACTCCCTTAATAGTCGAGTGGGCATGTTCCTAGGTGATGCCTCTCCTTTTGTCTCCTTTGAAGCCCACTACTTGGACACTGACTATTACAAGAGCATGGATAAACAAGTCCAGGAAAGTTAATTTGAGCACCTCACCGCTACGACTGACCCTTGGGTAGGCCTGAATGACGCCTACACCTTCCCGATCCATCGGTCAGATGCTACGACCCCCAATGTGGGGAATTGTTTTTTCATTTCCATGATAAGGGGGAATCATGCTCCCAAATCCAAGCGATGTCGGAATATCACTTCATATTCTAATATGAATCGGGCTTCATTAATCCCGGAGCCTCCCACCCCCATCAGGTATCAGGATGTCTGGCTCATGGAAACGACAATACGTCATACTTGTCTCTTTCACCGGGCTAGAATAAGCTGGCTCTGACTGACGTACCACTAATTATTTTACATTATCAAGTGTGGCCCCTTAGGCCACAGACTAGATGGGATTGGGTCGATAACAATCATTGTTATGGTCTCAGTAGTTCCAGAGTTCCTCAATGCAATTACTACTGCTGTTCAAGCTGGTACCAACCTCCCATCAGGTTCTGGTAACTCTGAAGGGACTTCCCCTATGAGGGATCCCACCATAAGTGGATAAGAGTTTATAGATGAAACCTCTGCTTTTGAGGAAGGAATCTCCGCCACGGTCGACGAGTTGGTATCGGTGAACCTCAAAAGAGAGGTAGACCCGAGACCCACATTGACCAGTGACGCCATGCTCTCCAAGGAGAAGAAGTGGTATGTAGACTTTCTTAAATATCACTGTAATGTTTTAACCTAGAGTTACAACGAGATGAAAGGACTAGATCCTCAGGTAGCTGTCCACTGCCACATCCTTCTGGCAAATCATCACGGATTAAAACAACCTCCCAAAAAGATGCACCTTTCTCACGGTGCCATGGTCGAGGCTGAAGTTGAAAATCTTATCTAGGAAAACATCGTTAAAGAGGTTTAGTACCCCAAATGGTTGGCCAACATTGTACTGGTTAGGAAGAAGAATGGATAGATCAGAGTCTGCATCGACTTCTGAGATCTCAACCGCCACTATCCGAAGGATGATTTTCCCCTTCCAGTGATAGAATTGTAGATTGATACTACGGCTGGATTCCAAGACATTTTCTTCATTAATGGTTACTCCATGTATAATCAGATCTGGATGTCCCCCGAGGACGAGGAGTCCACAGCATTCACAGTGCCCCATGGTACTTTCTATTACCAGGTTATGTCCTTCAGCCTGAAGAATGTAGGTGCCACCTATTAGCAGGCCATGCACCGCATATTCAAGCCAATCCTCAGGAGATTGGTGGAATGCTATTTGGATGATCTGGTGGTCAAATATCACTAATTCCTGGACCATCTCAAGGATCTTGAGAAAGTGTTTGGCTTCCTCCGTTCTCGTGACCTCAAGATGAACCCATTGAAGTGTTATTTCTGGGACACCTCTAGAATGTTACTTGGATTCATTGTTTGTTACCGGGGCATCAAGATAGACCCAGAGAAGTTCAAGGCCATCTGAAAGATGTCTCCCTCAAGTAATATTCGGGAGCATCAAGATTTTCAAGGACAGATAGCCTACATACACATATTCATTGTGAATCTGTCCAGAAAGTGTAAACCCTTTTCCATTCTTGTGAAGAAAGACTCTACCTACGAGTGGGATGAGGAGTGCCAGACCACCTTTGAGGAAATCAAGAAATACCTGCTCCAGCCTCTGGTCTTGATGCCACCCATCTCTGGGAACCTTCTGGTCCTCTATGTCACTATCGTCGAATGGTGCCTCAGTGCCCTTCTTGCCCAGAAGAACAATGAGGGGATAGATAACAACCTCTAGTACCTCATTCTCATGCTACTTGATATGGAGAGTAGGTACTTCCCCATTGAGAAGAGCTTCCTTGTGCTAGTGTTTTCCATACAGAAATTGTGGCATTACCTGCGGCACCATGAGGTACTGCTGGTGTCTCGAGTAGACCCATTGAAGTACATCCTATGTCATCCCATGTTAGCTGGCTGACTAGCGCGGTGGGCGGTAATCCTCCAGAAGTTTGACATTAGGTCCGTGTCTCAGAAGGATATAAAGGGACAGGGGTTAGCCGATTTCCTTTCCGCCCATCCAACTCCCACTGACTGGTCCTTGGACCTAGATTTTCTTGATGAGGAAATCCTCTTGGTAGACCCTACCATACCATTTTGGAATATGAACTTTGGTGGTGCCTCCCGGAGCCCCATCGATGGGAGGCTCAATGATCCTAGGCTCAATAGAGTAGGCTTGGGTATCATATTTATTACCCCGGTGCAAGATATTATTCCGTACTCATTCCTATTGTCATAAGGATACACTGACAACAAGGTAGAGTATCATGCCCTCATTTCTGGCCTCGAGATGGCCCTCTAAACCGATGTTCCCCATTTTCATTTAAAAGGGTACTCTGAGCTAGTTATTAATCCGGACAATGGATACCATGTTCTCAATAATCGAGAACTCATACCATGGTTAGGACGCACTCTCCGGCTAATTGCCTAGCTCCCTTCTCGACTAGAGTTTACCCATGTCCCTTGGTCACAGAACAGTCGAGAAGATTCTTTGGTGAGCTTAGCTGCATCACTTGCAGAGCCCGAAAAGGATGATCTGATTATCCACATAGCGCATGAGAGATTCATAGCTCCTATTACCCCAGATGGAAATGACAACCCACATGTAATCCATCTTACCGTCGGCGCCTCTGTGTCTTGAACACTAGGTCACCTGGATACATTGATCGAAATGATTGCCGATTGGAGGACGCCCTTGGTTGAATACATCCAACGCAGTAATCTCCCATCAGACCGGGCTGAGCGCGAGCGAATCTAACACCGCGCACTAAAACATACCCTCCAGAGCGGTCCCAGTCTTGAGCAGATCCTGCGAGTTTGATGGTGTTCTCCTCTGTTGCATTCAGGGGGTTGAGATTCCACTAGACATGCAAGAGGTTCACCCTAGTTCTTGTGGTTCCAATTAGGCTGTGCCAAAACTGTCTCACCAAATCTAGAGATTAGGGTATTTTTGTCTCTCCATGATCCACGTCTGCATTGAGTTCGCCAAGAGGTGTCATGCATGCCAAGTTCATGCTAAATTTGTGCATTGGCCACCAGAGCCTCTCCACACTACCAAGTACTCTGGTCCCTTTGCAGTCTGGGGATTAGATGTCGTAGGACCATATCTGTCGGCAATGGCTCAGCAATGCCGGTTCATTCTGACTGCTACATATTTCATTTCCATGTGGGCAGAGGCAATTCCACTCAATAAAGTCAAGGCCCGTTCTGTCATTGACTTCGTGAATTCAAATATCAACCATCGGTTTGGGGTACCTCATGCTATCCTTACCGATAACAACACCAACTTCCGAGCATCCGAGTTGAAAACGTTGTATACCAAGTACAACATCCGATCTAACCGTACCTCCTGCTATCACGCATAGGAAAATGGAAATATTGAGGTGTTCATTTAAACCCCCTCTAACATCCTGTAGAAAATGGTTGTTCAGAACAAGAAGAGTTGGCCGGATAAGCTTCCCAATGCCCTTCGGGCTTATCGGACGACGACTCGTAATTCAACTAAGGTGACCCAATATTTCCTAATGTATGGAACTGAGGCCATCCTGCCCATCGAGGTTCAGTTTCCCTCATTACACATGGTGGTTTATGACCAGCAAGCACTGATTAGAGTAGCTGAAATCCATCTAGCTGAATTGGAATCACTTGATGAGAATATGCTTTGTGTCTTGCACAACCTAGAAAGGCATCAGGGCATGATGGCTCTAGCCTTTAACAAGAAGGTTCACCTCTGATATTTTCAGCAAGGCGACTTGGTATTGGCCCTAAGGGTGCCAATGATCCTCGGCAGGAAACCACCCATGTTTGTGCCCAAATGGGAAGTACCTTTCATTGTTTATAAGGTTTATCCCAATGGATTATATACCCTAGTGACCATGGATGGTGAGCGTATAACTCCTCCCAGCAATGCCAAGTTTCTCAAGAAATACTTTTCCTAACCCCTATAGTACCACATGACCCTAAACTGCACGCTGGTCCCGCATGACCCAAAAATACACGCATGTCCCGCATGACCCTAAACTGTATGCTGGTCCCGCATGAACCTAAACTGCATGCTAGTCCAGCATGACCGTAAACTGCACGCTGGTCCCGCGTGATGCTTAACTCAATGCTTGTCTCGCGTGACCCTAAACTGCACGGGGGTCCCACATGACCCTAAACTGCATGTCGGTCCCACATGACCCTAAACTGCATGCCCATCCTGCATGACCCTAAATTGCATGCGGTCCCGCATGACCCTAAACTGCACACCGATCCCGCATGACCCTAAAATTCATGCTGGTCCAGCACGACGTTAAACTGTTAATCACACATGACGTTAAACTGTATCTTCAAGAACTACATGTGGCTCAATTCCCATTATTATGAGCTACATAGGACCACCTGGAAATTTAGATTTCGGGTCCAACCCCTCTCAGGTTGCGCCCCTCGACCCTTTGCAGTGGTTCGTCGATGTGTCCAAGAGTACTCTGGTCTCGGACTTGGAGTGTCAGATTTAACATGGGAAAGTTCCATTCACTTTTCAGGCTTCATGTTCCCCTAAATTTAGGCCCCTATTAGATTTCACACCCGAAGGGACCCCCAAAAGAGCATAGATTCTAGGCCCAAGGGCTCTCCTACCATTACGGGCAAACACCCCTAAGGGTTTCATACTACAAATCGATACAAGTCCCGCATTGAAAACATGGTCATCGGTCGATGCTCATTTTTGTCCCCATTTAAAGCTAACATAATAGGGATGATAAGTTTTGAACACGGTCAACAGTTGTCCTTTATTTCCATGACCCTCCCATAGTGTTCCGAATTTGGGGTAACATGATTCACATTTTTCATTATCCTATGTTCAGACAGATTCTAATGCCCTTGGAATTTCCCCGCTCGTGCACTAGAGCACATTGAGAAGACGATACATCAATCGGTCTGAGGTCCTCTTCCTTTGATCGGGCCTCCCTCTTCTCCTCAAAAATATGGGTTCAAATCTCGAATTCCTGAAGCTTGGTTGATGCTCCCACGATCAAACGATGTGATATTACGAGCAACCCTTGTTTATCACATCAGGTATGACACATGTGAGCCTAGGAATGGATTGATATTTATTTTGGGATTATGGTTGAGTGCGTTAAACCAAGTGGACAAGTAAATAAATATGTCCATACATATAGTTCAAAATAAGAATCATTAAGGCAAAATAATTTTATGTGTTCATCCAAAATAGGGCCCTTAAGGGTTGGCTTCTTGGATGGATCTTTCCAATGCTTCTACCTTTTGGCTGGTGGCCTCCAGAACTACTTCCTGCCCCCTGAGGACCCTCTCTTCATCAGTGGCCACAAATTGTAGTTCATTGACCCTAGCCCATGCCTGTGCCTATTTAGTTTGAAGTTCAGTGATTTGGTGACTCGCTTCCTTGAGTTTTTATTGGGCGTCTGCCAGCTGGTCACTCAACTGCTCCGCAATCTTAGAACATTTTGCGATGAATATATCATTTTCTTTTTCATGTTCTTCGACATGTTGTACCTCCTACTCCGCCTTCAGAAATGCTCATGTACTCTTTTACTCCTCCCGACACTGGGTGATTTCGGAACATTGGCTTCTCTCACACATCTTCTCCGCAATGTAATCACGGACCATCAGGTGAAGGTGTTGAGCATCTGCCCCTCCAGCACACTGGAAACCCATCTAGGTGTGGAGTGATCCCATCCGCTTCAGCCATTCAATCTGAGGCTAACTGAGAAAATTTCAGATGCAGTTCCACCTTTTATGTCACGTCATCAGGCTCTCATCAACCGCTTCCGAGTCTGAATCATAAATTTCCTTGGGATCAGCAGGCCGATAGACAGGAAAATCTACCAACAGGCTAATAGCAGGGTCTTATTCGGATATTCCTCCCAAGGGTTAGGCTCTTCAGTGTCTGAGCAACCTTCATCTCTCCCCTCAACCCTGGTGGAACCTTTTTCATCTTCTGGCCTTACCCCAACAACAACGCCACTGATATCCGCCGCTCTCTGCTCGCCAAGTGATGGGTCCGACTCGATTTAGGGGGCATGTCCTGGATAGGGTGTTACATTTTTCATTGACTCACTCATCGATGGTCCTGGCTTAGCAGACTTATGAGCCTCCAATTTCGTGATCACTGTACAGACAAGGAGCACCCATATAAATTGTGTCCTCTGATGGTAAGTAACAGTATCAAAGAAAGGAACATATAGGAACCCATGGCACTAGCCTCCAATGTTCTGGACGCTATGGGGCCTATCATATTGGGGGATCCTTCAGCGCTTGTCTGTTTGATAATTTGCGTCAGTGACCCACCTTGTTCCATCGGCGCTTCTCCCCCTCCTTCTACTGGAGACACTTGATCCGCATGAATATGATCATGAGTAAAATAAGGAGGGTGGATTAAGGATTACAAATGAGATCAGATACAGGATAAGGATAGATAAGGGTTGAAGCATACCTCGAGTAGCTCAGTCACATCCATATCAAAGCTGACGATCACTCTAGTCTCCCGGAGACACCCTTGGTGGGACACCAACTAAGACCCTTCACCTTCAGGCTCCCCTTCTCATTCACCTTCTCCTTCACCTTCTCCTTCTGCCTCATCCTCTTCTGTCTCATTTCCCTCTGAATCATCATTGTTGTCATCATCCATCGATGACATCGTTTCCGGATCATGCTCATGGTCGAGCATCACATTCACCAAGAATGGTGTCTCCAAATGCCGACCCCATTAGAATCCGTACATGTCCATGGATTTTAGATACGCATGTCGTCAATGGAAGTTCACTCTGTCGACAACCCAAACAAGACTGAATTCGGGCAGCTGGAATCCATCTCACACTATCTTCTGCCAGAGGGCTTCGGTGCTCATCGACTGCCGCAGGGTTAACCAAGATGACCATAGCACAAGGAAGATTGTGTCATGAGAAGGATGAAGAAGATATCTTATATGCTTCCTCGGATGCTCTTTGGCTGCTCCAAGGGATCCTCCTCTAGGTGATGAGGGCATGGGCACACCATGTGACGTCTCTGCTGCTGAGGTCCTAGCCTATGCGGGCCTTGTTGTCCGACACGCTTTTGATCATTCCCCTCTAACGGCACTATTACTGCTCTCTCGCTGCCTGAGTTCCGCCCTGGTGACCTTGAGTTGCTAAACTCGCTTTTGAATAATCCCATCAGTGTATGCTGGGGTCTAATGTTCAACAAACTCGGTTGAGAGGCCAGCATCAACTCCGGTGGGAGGAAAGGTGATGATGTCACCAGATCCCTAGGTCGTGAACATCATCCACAGTTGACTAAGAACACAAGGATGCCTTTCTCCCTGAACATCTGTGTATATATTTTTCGGCATTCACTGGAGTCACACAAACTGCCTTGTGAACATGGACAACACATAAGGATTTTAAAAGATCTTCCCATCAATCCAGGTCAAAAGCACCCCACCTTTGATGCTCTGAAAGTACTCCTTCTACTCCAGTGAGCCTTTGAAATTGCCTATCATCTGGCCAGTCGGGGTGGGGAAAGGGATGAAATCGAAGTTGGCATGATTGCAAATTCTGATCCTTACTCCCACCTCATTGAGCTTCAGCAGCATGACCCCAGCAATATTCAGCAGGGAAGGTCGCAAGCCATTTCCTGGAGGACGGATGGAATTCGGGAAGGTATATCCACCATAATGAGCAGAAACCCAGCCGTAGAAGATCTGGAAGGGGCCACAGATTCTCTAAGGTGACCCCCCTCTCGAGATTCATTCCAAATTGGCGTACAGACGAGCCAACATGGGAACCCCTAGATTTAATCTTATGTTTGCAGCCATGATGCTAACCATCACCAGGGTCGCTGGATGGACTCCCATCCTTGTGTCCCTCACCGGTAAGAGCCACCCACTCAGGAATGTGGAGAGGAATCAGACGAACCAAATATTTGGGTCCCAACTCTCATTTATGCTATATCCCCATGACTGGTAGTGCCCTGCCTCCAGGATCCTATAGTATGATCCGCTCTTTCTCCTCTGTGCCACGGTTGGACACTGTCTTCCTCTCCCATGAATCTTAAATATCGGATCTCTTTCCGGGAACAGGGTAAACCAGTCCTTGTATGTGATGTCCTTCATGAAATCCTTGACCCCCATCTTCTCCTTAGCCAGCTTTAATAAATGCCTTGTCAACATGGGGGTTCTTGATCTGTCTCCCAAGGTGCTCATTGGTAGAATGAATTCAATGTATTAGTGGCCCTCCAAAGGGATACCCCCGATGAAGTGAATGTCCGAGAGACAGATACCAACTTCCCCATGGTAGAGATGGAAGGTATTGGTATCAGGGGACCACAGAGTGAACAGCTCTGGCCCAAGCTCGTGCTGGTGGTAGAAGTGAAATTGTGATGTCCACACCACCTCGAATAAGATAATATACCGCAGCTCAGCCCAAAATTGGTCACATGTATGGTGAACCCAATACGCCTAGGACCATTTTCTAGTGAATTTTAGTCTTTATTGAAGGTCCCAGTCCTACATCCAGCCTTTGGCCTCGCCAGTAATGCTCTGATGGAAGGTGCTCGCATAGAGGGATGAGGATCTATTCACGACAGGTTCACCCCCAGTGATGATCCTAGTCCTAGGACTAAGGATGTAAACGTCCATGTGCCTGGTTTCACTGGTAGGATGACTATTTTTGGTGATGTTGTATCGAGGGAGATCGGCCTCACGGGTCACCCATGACCGCGGTGTATCCACCTCAAAACTCGGCAAAGGGACCTCCAAAAAGATTCCAAAGTCCCATAGAGACATATTTTTGGACAGGGAATAATCCTTGTGGGAAGGGGTTAGCATATTAAAAAGGGTGTGGTTATTGGGGACAATAATTTTGGCACCATAATCCTCAGGGTTGGTGACCATTTCATCCCTCCGAGAAGCAGCTTCTCACTCATCATCCTGGTTTGTGGCCATATTCTTACGACAAATTGTTTGAGTGGATGGCATGGAATCTTTAAGGATGTAATGAAAAATAAGTGGTCGTCACGAAATATTAGACTGTGGTGCAAAAAAAATGAGTTTTCACAGAAAACGATGCTAGATCCTAGTGGAATTACGCACAGCCGGAGTGGTTTTTTGCACAGGTCCAGAGAAATTTACGCACACGAGATCTTGGATATTGTTGTGCAAGAAAATTTGTATGGACCATGGGACCCATGGTGGTTTTTTTATGCACATCCTAGTTTACACGCATGTGTGAAAAGCGTATTCCATGCCCCCATGGGTTTTGTGCACCGCTTCAGGCGTTTTGCGCACATAAACCCCGCAGAGTTCTGCATTTCAGCGTTTCCCTCGGAATCCGAACATTGTGACCCCTCACTGATCCAATTCCAAGGGGGGAGTTTGTAGAAGCCGAAGAATTCACAAGTGTTGCATAAGGTTTTAAAATGACAAAGTGAAGTAACATTCAGATCCGGGGACCCAGTCCAAGGGGCCCGATGGAGTCACGTGAAAAAATTCCTAAGTGTGCGAAAAATTTATGCCCGGCGTTGAATGTTCTGGGATTCAGGAGAATTTAGCAGAATGGGTACGAAATATCCCCCTGCCACACAAGGAGGACATTTCGCGTCGATGCCCTCAGCACGCAATTATTTTGTGTCGACCTGCTTTCCACGCCCCCGGAAGCCTATAAATAGAAGGCAACCCCTTCAACTTCTGGGATGAAGAATTTGAACCAGCTCTCGTGCAAGAAATTTTCCTTTCGTGCACACAATGATGGCCTTCAGGTACAGTTATTTTCATGACAATTTGCCCCGGGGTCCGCTTTTTCACGTGTTAGGTCCACTTGGATAGATACCCTGAGGGGGGGGGGGGTTAATCAAGGTATGACTGATTAAAACAACTACCCCTATTGATTTGGTCTCACTATTAAGAGAGACTTTTTTCTCTCTATTTCCTACAGAAAAGTATCAAAAAAGAAAAATAATGCCCAGGACACAACAATTTTTACTTGGTTCACTCTCACTGGGCTACATCCAAGGAGCATACACTGTAAATGTGCCGATGTACCAAATCCACTAAATGTGCACCGCTGTTAAAAAATTTCAGGATAGAACACTTCTATTTCCAGGATAACTGCCTTTTCAATGTTTTGGGTCAACTCACTGCTTTCCCAAGGGTCACTCCTTGTTTCTCTCTCTCTGGATCACTGCTAGTGGAGAGGATCACCTTCTTCCTCTTCCTTTGAACACTGCTCTGGAAAGGATCCAATCACAGTTTATAGACCTGTAGTTCTTTTCATTATCAGAAACGAATACATCCTCTATTGTATGTAGATGCTCTATTGAAGTCCAACTTTCACCCGTAGATGAATCTCACTTTGCACCGAAGGTATCGGGAAATCTCCCAGCTTTCACGCACCCCGGAATCACTGTCGTGCTTCAACTATACCTGGTGCCCTTCTCCAAGCCGACGCACAAGTCTCGGTGCACAAGTTAAAACTGGTGTGAAACTTAACCTCAACCACTTGTGTGACACTAGTTTCTACAAATCCAAGCTTGCGCGACTCAAACCCTTTTACGCCCAAACCAATTTTGGCGCGCAGCCATGAATTGTTGTGCTTCTTCAAAACATGGCATACAAGTGTCACCAAACCACTTGTGCGACACCCCCTTCTTCAACTCAAAACATGGGTGACTTCCTTCATTTCTCACCCAAAACACTCTGGATGCACAACAATCAATTGGCGCACAACATCTACTTGTGAGGCCACACCACCACTTGCATGACCACCACACCTGTGCGACAGGAGCTCTGATTTTATCTATGTGTTGAAATCTTACTGAATAAGGAGGGGTCAACTTCTATTTATATGCATTTGGACACCTTGCACGATGATTCCCAAGCCTCCTCTCGACGCGCAAGTCTCGGCACACAAGTCTCTGCCGCACAAGTCACTTGTGCGAAAAACCCTAAAACTTGGGCTCACCTTTTCCCTTTTCCATATTTTGATGTTCTGATATTGAAAAACATATGGTACAAATTTTCCTCTCCTTAAAGACAATAGAGTGCATGTCCCTTTTCCAAAACGGCACCACCTTGTATCTGCTCTTTTTGTACCACCTCCAGTTCATCCATTAATTTTTCGATGTTCTTGAATCAAACATGTATCATTAACCACATCTCATGAACTCAACATGCCACCATGAAATACCCTTTGCCAAAAAATTTGTACATCATGGTTTGCTTTGTCAACAAACATAACACAAAGGCCCACTTTTTCAACAAACACAATCACCTCAAAAAATACTTCAATGATACCTTGAGGGATTTTTTCCCAACAGAGCGAGATTCCCTTGGTTTAAGACTGAATTCAAATCCCTTTGGGGTCCTCCCCTTACATGAAATCCCTTCAACTTGCACACAAGCAGCCAATTTCACACAATCCCCTTGAATTGCGTGCACCCCAGGCATTGTGCGGATTCACCTTCAATTCTGTGCACCGCCAGTCATTGCGCGCATCCTCTCTCAATTGGGCACAATTCATACTTCTTGTGTTAAATTATTTCTATTTGTGTGCAGAAACTAGGCTCCATTTATGTGCGATCCTCGCTGATTCCACAACAGCCCGTTGTTTTTCACACATGGCTACTTATTACGCGTGCAAGCCTCAAAGGTAGTGCACCACTCTCCGGGACCCCTCACATCATTGCTCCTCAGCTACCTCTCCACTTGCATTACCTATTATCCTTGGACAAACCCTTGTGCAAGTGACGAATTCTCTTTTTATGGATTCCCGCGCATGTCTCTCATGCCCTGGCATCCTCATCATACACTGTTTTCTTGTACGACATTCTAGGCTCATACAAAGTAACTTCAAAGTCACTTGGATGGTTCCTCTCATTGCTTTGCTTCGCCTTATGCTTCTTCGCATAGGCATGCTAACCTCTATTGCTTCTACCCATAGCCACACTAACAAGGACCCCTCAATGGTTCACTCCATGACGCCCTTTTCCCATGGCGTTGTCGATGCCTTCCCTTCCACAAGGAGCAGAGGGTACAGGTTATGTAAGCCCTTGGGGTGCAGAGAAAACTCGCATCATCCGAGCTACAGGATGTTAAAATGCCAAGCACCATCATCCTCACAACATGACGTTAAACTATGACCTCGCCCCGTGCTTCACATATAGGGCCCCCAGCTTAGAAATTCTCCATGCCCACTCGTCTCCACGGGGATGGGATAACCCCTCACAGGGGATGATATCCTCATTATTGGAGTGGTGTTTGTCCGCGGGAAAAAGAAGACACCTTGGTGTAATCCTCTAGATTTCCTTTAAAGAGGCATCATATCTTCTCCTCCTTTCATCTTTGGTTCGCAGGGCCAGCAAAGGGCTTGATAGGGAATAGGGATCCTCCGTTCTTTGGTCCCAAGTCCCTCTCCCGCTACGCTTTGTCTCCATGGGCCTCCGACATGGAGTATGCCCTGGCTTCTCTGGCTACTAACCATGTGTAAGCCCTTGTTTCCTCTTTGGGCTGCTCCATGCATATGCCCCACTCCAAACCCCATAGACGCACCCTTCGCGACCTGATCATTAGGTCTCTGTTGTCTCTTATTTCTCACACCGAGCATGACTCACGTGAGCTTAGAGAAAGCACCAACCATTCCCTAAAACTTGGCCCGCCTCAGAGTGTAATCCCCATACCATCCCGAACTACAGGGACATTGATCCATTTCATGTCTTGGTACATAGAAAGCCTCTATGAGTTTCCAACCCCAACACCTTGGGCCGCCTCAGAGTGTAAGCCCCATACCATCCCGAAATATGGGGACTTGGATCCATGTCAAGGCATGGAATGTAGGAAGCCTCCATGAGGAACAAGCCCCACAACACACCTTGGGCCGCCTCAGAGTGTAGGCCCCATACCATCCCAAACTACAGGGACTTTGATCCATGTGAAGGAATGGTACATAGGAAGCCTCCATGAGGTTCAAGCCCCACAACACACCTTGGGCCGCCTTAGAGTGTAAGCCCCATACCATCCCAAACTACAGGGACTTTGATCAATGTCAAGGCATGGTACGTAGGAAGCCTCCATGAGGTTCAAGCCCCAACACCTTGGTCCACCATAGAGTGTAAGCCCCATACCATCCCGTAGTACGGGGACTTTGATCCATGTCATGGCATGGTACGTAGGAAGCCTCCACGAGGTTCAAGCCCCAACACCTTGGGTCGCCTCAGAGTGTAAGCCCCATACCATCCCGAACTATGGGTGCTTTGATCCATGTTAAGGCGTGGTACGTAGAAAGCCTCCTTGAGGTTCAATCCCCAACACCTTGGGCCACCTTAGAGTGTAAGCCCCATACCATCCCTAAGTACAAGGACATTGATCCATGTCAAGGAATGGTACGTAGGAAGCCTCCACGAGGTTCAAGCCCCAACACAAGTTGGGATACCTAAGAGTGTAAGCCCCATTCCATCCCAAACTATGTGTACTTTGATCCATGTCAAGGAATGGTACATATGAAGCCTCTATGAGGATCAAGCCCCATAACAAAACTTGGGCCGCCTCGGAGTGTAAGCCCTATACCATCCCGAACTACAGGGACTTTGATCGTTATCAAGGCATGGTACGTAGTAATACTCCATGAGGTTCAAGCCCTAACACCTTGGTTAACTCATATTGCATGCCACATACCATCTCGAACTATGGGGACGTTGATCCATGTCAAGGCATGGTATGTAGGAAGACTCCACAAGGTTGAATCCCACCATCCAACAAATTGGGCTGCCTTAGAGTGTAAGCCCCCTCACATCACAAACTACATGGTCTTTGATCCATTTCGACGCATGGGATGTAGGAAGCCTCCATGTGGTTCAATTCCATCACCCAGTCATTCCGACCATCTTCACGTCGGTTCGCCCCCGTCCTACATGACGTTAAACTGCATTCTCCATTTGAACTATGTGGTCTTTGATCCATTTCAAGGAATGGTATGTTGGAAGCCTCCATGAGGTTCAAGCCCATCACTCATGTCTCATCATGATCTCTCCCTCGAGCCTATGTGTCTCGGGAATCTCACACACCAATCTGGAGGTTCCACTTCCTCTAGGAACCATCCATTAGTCCATTCACATGGGCCACCTCTTTAGGTGTGCCATCATCCCATCGAACTTTGTGGACATTGATTCCATGACACAGAGATACGTAGGAGGTCTCTTCAAGGCTCAATCCCATAACCATCGTCACCCCATGACGGTTCCATCCCATTCACTATCTGATTCACAGAACCATCCATCACCCATCCTGATCCCTTCCCAGGCTGCCATATCCCAGTGCAATCACGCCACCCCATTCCCTGTTCTGTTTAACTACATTAGGGAAGCTAACCACATGTTGGACCCAATATCGGTGTTCCCTCTAGGGGATTCCTCTATCTGATTCACCCTAGTCAATGTTTTCATCAGTCCGGTATGTCTCCGTTGGACGTTAAACTAGCGACATACCCGCTGTGAAACATGGGAAGCTGAGGAAAACCTCATATACATGCCTATGGAATACGATTCCCCGTGTTTGATGTGGGATTCCTCCGGCTTCCCTTTCCTCGAGAAGGCCTATAATAAGGGATAGAAGATAGACACGCCAATCCCCCAGTGTCAAGACATGCCAGTGATGCCCAACGTGAATACTCCCCTAACCAAAGGTTGCTACCATGACCAGACCCCATGGAATGTCTTGAAAGAAGCAGCGTAATTAACTAGTATCCATGAAGATATGGAATTGAGAAGAGTTTCATGAAAAAAGTATTAAATCTATGTGGGAGAATCGGACTAGGTGACAAGCTCCGAGGAGGAATCCATAGAAGGAAGAACCGACATCTCATCTTCCCGTTTCAATCAAAGAGTAGACGTCCCTAAATAAGGAGTGAATGTCACCCAACTTTGGAAAGCGGGAATGTGGTGAAACAGCTATGCATCCTTTGCATGAATGATGTGTGCACCCCGGAAATTTTTTTGGAAAAACATCAAAGAATACACATGCTCAATTGAAATGAAGCACTAAAATACTGTAATTCTTTATTTGTGCTAAGAGTGTGCCCGCAAACAAGTGTATTGTTTTCCAAGTGCTACACGAGTGTAAGAATATATCCTACTCATTGTATTCCACATAAATTGATTGATTTCTAGTGGATTGTGTGGTATTGGATTATTTTCAAACCATACCAAGGATGTAGCTACTCTTATTGAGTAGTGAACCTTGTAAATCTTGTGTTCTTGTGGTTTTGTGCATTTAGCAGGGAAGAAACTTTTTAATCGGAGGTTAATGTTGTTTTAAAAAGAAGGAAACTTAAAATGAAAAAGATATCACATATTCACCCCCTCCCCCTCTCAGTGATACTTGGATCCTAACTGGGGACTTCACTTATGTTTTCTCTATAGAATTAGGACAATATTTGGGGCAGATCATGCAGGCATCAGAGTCCAACATAGTCTCAGTAGAATCACCATATTTTGTATGTTGTGATATTCATATTGAAAATTCTTGATAGAGGGTAGTATTTAGTGATCCAAATTTTTATGAAATCATCATTCAGAGTATTTATAATAATATATTATGAATAGGTCACTGTGTAATTTTCTTGAAATGATAATTATGGAGTTTTTATAATAAAATATAAAAAATAATATTTTTTCAGTCTGTGAATCTGTGGTCATCAAAAACTAACTCTTCCTCCTAAATTGATACTCATATAGAAAGTATAAGTCATTGGGTAAACCCAAAATATAGGGTTCACCTTCAGAGGAGTATATTCTATGTTCGTTTCTAGGGTACTTGGGGTTAGACCACCACATGTGGAAATTGATTAGATTAAATAATTGCCTAATTTTGTACCCTAAACCCAATTACATATATGTATTCTCACATAGACTCTATCACTAGTGATAGTATCCATAAACCCAAAATTTGAAGAGAGGGAAACTATGTATTCTTGGGAGATCATTGTAGAACGATATATCCAAACATATTACAAATGGATTTGTTCAAAAACTAATGCCAATGGGAATGATTCCAAAAAAATAATCAACTATGAACAATTCAATAAAGAGGTATGGTTGTTTTTAATTTTATCTCATTCCATTTTCCATGATCTATATTTCGGTTCTATATTCTTTTAAATTTTTTTATTTATTGGCCTAATCTCATGTCCCTAAAATTTGAATTGATTTTTATTGTCAATTTCTAATTCCTCTATTGATGTTTTATATCATTGGAAAATTCCACCTAATGTTCATTGGATAAAATTTTTCCAAAGCCACAAAACAATCCACCAATGGATTCTGTAACACCTGAAGAATTTAAAAATAGAATTGTTATAGAATGCATGGATCGATGACTCTCTACAAACACCACTTTGTTATAGCCTCTCCAATTAAACATAAAATTTTCACTTATGTGATGTGAATTTTGAAAATCTGGCATACAAAAATGTAATAAGTAAGTTATTTGGAGTCCGATAAAGAAACCATAATTTTTTGTGAATAGTAACCTACCATTATGAATAGTAACATGACCTTATCAATAGTGATACACCCTAATGAATAGTAACCATACCTATGATTGTATATAAATAATATTCATGTTGGAGCACGATATACCATTGTTTTAGAAGAAGTAAATAAATGTATTCAATCTATTTTTTTAGATTAAATTATGATTTTAATTAAATTTTAAATTAATCATATTTTGAAAAACATTTTTGAAAAACGGAATTCATTTTTGGATTTTACATGTGAAAAACTTGTTGGGGTAAATTTTTTGGATTTTTTTTGAAATACGTGAATTTTTTGTGAATAGTGGAAAACCTTAATTTACACAATAAAATAAATACACTAATTATAGAGTCATGTATGATGCGCTACTGATGTTAGCCAAATTTATTTTGATTAACATGATAAAATTACTATTCAATGTCATGGAATACTCACTATTCCTTGACATGGGGAGAAATAATAAATTAAGGAATATATAATTGTGAAATCCCCTCACCCCTCCACTATAAAAACTCCCACCACTCCCTCCCCTATTCACTCTTAAAATGCCTTGTTACTTCTAAATATTCTATCCTAATATCCTCCCAACATCCTGTCCTACGTCCAGAAGTCCATGTTCTCATAAAAATTCCAAATCCTCTCCCTTAAATAGGATCTCAAGGATGTTTAGTTCAAGAGGTAAATTCCTCTTTTCCATTATTTATCTTTCCTTTCAAGTTCAATTGTTTTCTTTTTCTATTATTACCTGTCAATATAGAAATGTTTTGATGACTCCAGTACATTACATGTACTGAAATGTTTTCATGATAGTGGAATAAGTTATCATTATCTCTTCCTTTTACCTTTATTTATACTAGTAGAAAGAACACCATCCGAGATGCAACAATTTACCACATTCCAAGAGGATGAGATTTAAATTTCTATTTTCATAATAAATTCTGGTAAAGAAACAATTCTTGTTATGGTGGAACCAAATTATTATATATTTAATATACATTTTGTATGGTTCTATAATCTATTTATACAAATGGTATTATGTTATAAAGAAAAATGAGTTCGTTGTAATCAAAACACACAAATTAACTGAAACAGTTATCATTAATGTTCTATATAATAATTATACCTCATTCCATGTAACCAAATTATATAAATGACAACTAACAACTATATATTATAATAAATAATATGTGAATTCAATTATAGAGATTTACATCCATTCTACTTGAACTCCATTACTTAATAAAAAGAGAACTAATTTTGGAAATAATGAAAAAAAACACTACGAAACAACAAAATTCAATATAATAACTTATCAATAAGGGCATAAATGAACTAAATCTCAAGGGAGGAACACATTCAGACTTAAGGCAAGGGGTTTCTTTATCTCACTTCCAGTTTTTTGAGGTTTCCCATATTCACTATTAATAATTTTGTACGATTTATGTATAATGCTAATTTATGTAACATATCAAAAATATCATTATTTTCATTGTATTCAATGTATCATATTAATATTATTAATATTGGGGTATATGAATCTATTTATTACAAATTGGTGAGGTTTTTTCCATCCGAACATCCATTTTCATCCGGGTTACTTTTATTGTCTAATTACCTCAATGAAACTCTTGGGTATAATTATGTACTCCTCATAAATTAATTGTGAGCATTATATATATGTTCACCAACCATAATAATTCCTTATTTTACAGATATTTACCTGTTTTAAAAGGAACATTAAAAATTGTTTGAAAAATACAAACTTGATTTAAAAGGGATATTTTTAAATTCTAACCTGTTTTCAAGTGTACTCAAAAATATACTTTAATCGACCTTTAGTTTTATAGAAACACTCATTTTCTCATCTTGGATCATTTCTGGATTTAAGAGAACAAATTTTCTTATCCACGTTAATATTATCTTAAATACATTCCTTAAAACACTCTAAAATGTTTTATTTATAAATAATATTAAGAACTCTTTTTACATGATTTCACTTCATTGGGACATCATTTATGACAAAATTATGTTTTCAGTGTCTTGGTATTTTATTTTATGGGATAATAATGTTTAAAATATGATTTTATGGAAAATATAAATGATTTTCTAGAAGGAATCTTCTTTCAAAAGTAAAAAGGATTATTATCATCTCTCATTAACCTTAATGAGATATATCTCTTGTTCACCACTTATTTATTTATTGTGTTTTATGTACTTACCTTTGGTATATCATACTAAGAGTCTTATTTTTCTCATGACATTCTATGATATTATGATATCAATGTTTCAAGGTGGTATGGGGCACTTTGAAATGTTTATAGATTATTTCCTCAAGAATTTTTCAATGGTATCATTTATAAATATATTCATCTATGTAAACATATATTGCTTAATGTTGTACTAAATTAATTTTTTTTATTATGATATCATCTAAAATATGTTGTTGAAGGGTTTCTGGTTTTTCGGACTATGGATGTTCTATTTTGATATAATTCACCGTATTCTTCCGAATGGTTAGTGTTTATGTTCAATGATCGGGTAATGTTATTTTAATATAACATGTTACTTTAAAAATGAATATATATGTTTATTATGTTCAACCCTTTCATATGAGTAATTCATTTGACATAGTAAGTGTTGGGTGGGGCCTGCTATAGCCCCTCGACGCATCGGTTGGTCTCATTAGACAAACTACGGTCTTGGCACAAGGCCTTGAAAAAATGATTATTTATGGTCTTGGCATGAGGCCTTGGCGGTATGGTTATGTTGTCCCGCATTATGCATTCCCTCATTATTAAAATAGAATTCATTGTTCATATGGTTATTCGACTAGTATAATACCATTGATAATGTTTATTTATTTCATTACATACTCACCTCTTATTCATTCCATAATGTGTTAATGTTATTGTTAAGGGTACATGTTTTTATGTATTCAACATGCTTAATGATTTTGTTATGATATCTTCTAATTTATTTCTTGACCTTACTAAGAATTTGAGCTCACCCCTTTCATTTATTTTTCCATCCCATGGTTAAGAAGAAGAGATCATTTATTGAGTTTTCAAGGATGCAATTTATTAGCTTTTGTTATGTATCATATTTTGTTTCATTTAAAAATGTAAAATGGTTTCCATGTACGTATCTAGTTTCTACAAAACTACTAAACTGATTAGTCCTTCGAGATTCTTATTCCTTGTTTATATACCAATGTAATCATATAAGGAACTGGCTCTGAGAAACTAGGGTCGTATCCTTACAATTGGTATCAAAGGAAGTTTGATAGAAACCTTGGGAACTAGATTTAGAAAATGTAGGCTAGGGAACAAATCCCTAAGATGGTCTTTGAGGATAAACAAACAAGAACATCCAATAATTTTGGTAAATAATATATTTTGTGGATCTTTCTAGAAAACAAATCTCTTTCTGGATACAAACAAGTTGAGGTGGCTTTTGCACATATGTACCTAGGAGTGAAAACTTTGACCATGATTTTCGAGCTTGACCTGGGGTATCCTGGTACAGAACAATGAGGCTTGCTGCACTATTGGTTTGAAACTCTCTAGGGATATTCCCAGGATAATTCAAATTTAATTTACCCACCATTTTGAGGTTTTTAAGTACCCAATATAGAAAAAGTATATGGTTATATGTTTTAAGATGCATAAATTTATTCTTTGTGCTATAACATGTTTATAGTTATAGAGAGTTCATAATTTAATGAACTAATATATAATCTGGAATCGATTAGATATGAATCCTAGAAGAAGGAATGAGAACTTCACCAATGTATGGGATTCAAAGAGTAAGAAGGATCACATCTCCAATGGTCTCAAGCCATATTTTCAAAGGAGGATTGTCTCTCATGTATCCTCATTATATGATGAAATAATATCCTATGTTAAAAAGGTATTTAAAGTCATATATGAGTCCTATGGATTTGGAAGGAAGAAAAAGAATAAAAGAAAGATAGAGAGATGCAGGGATAAAGGGAAGAAGGGAACAAAGTGTTTTCCCACATATGATAAATGTGGAAAGAATCACCTTGGTAAATTGTTGAGTGGAATGGGTGTTTGCTACAAGTGTGGAGAAAAAGGACACTATGATCATGATTGTAAGGGTAAGAAAATGGGTTCCAATGTAAAATGCCTCAATTGCATGGAGTGAGACACTATGAGAATCAATGTCCTAATCATCAAAGGAATATACCCCAAATGATGATTTTAGGTAATGAGAAAGTTATGATGCTACCACAGATGAAGTAGAATGGTTAATTTTCCTAGTCACGAATCATTCCATTTGAATATTTTTTTAGTAATGTACTGGTTGTATGAATTATTAGATATATAAGGATTGTACTATAGTACTCTTTCATTAAGGATTTGGGGTCATATAATGAATGGTACAAAGGAAAAGTGATTCAATGGAACGTTAAACTTTTTAGAAAAAAATGATTGAGGGAAATATGTCCCTTAATATATATCTGATGTTGAGATAATGATGAAGAAATGATTGATTCAGATAAGTATTTACTACCATGGAACTGATTATTGAATTTTCGAGAAGTGGTCTATGATATCATCAATGAAGTTTACAACACTTTTGGGTGTATGGAATATATCCAATAACATGTATCTTACTTAAGGAATATAAAATAATTCATGTTTCCAATATGGTTTCTATGTTAATTCAATTGATGATGATATTTCAAGAGGATACATGATGAATTTAGTCACATGTTTGGAATGTGAGTTTTAGAGATACTTCTTGTTTATTAACAGTTAATGATAAGTTCATCTTGGAAATTTTGAGGAATTCATTATAATATGTTGAATCAATATAGTTTGTATTTTTTGTCACCATTTATGAAATGGTTGATCACTGAATGATCTTTTAGAGGTTAATTTATTTCATCACCAAATGGAATAATTAATGTTATGTGATGAGGTATAGATAGTTAAACGACAATAAAAGGATGTGTTTACAAGTAGAAATGTGTATTTATACTCTTATAGAGTGTAATAATTCATCAACTCAAGGAAAATAGTCCTAAATAAAAAAAAATTCTTGTTATCAATATAATTTATAATATTGATGAATTTATTTTTTACCTTATAGTTTTGTAGTAATCACCATTCATCTGAACATGTCCTCTATTATGTTCCATCAGAACTTCATAGTTAGATTTTTCCTCCATGTCCAATTTTTTTCTTCCAACCAATGTAACCTCATTCTTAAAAATACTTTTTGGGGTGACCACCTCATCTCAATTAACCTTTTTTAGTAGGTATTTTATTAGCCCTATTTTAAATTTGTGTTTCCATAAGGGAATTTTCATGTATCAACTATTAACTTTCAAAGTTTAATTTCAAATTACGAGGAAGAATTTTTTGTATGGAGGGGATAATGTGTCACTGCAAGAAATTAAAAATAGATTTATTATAGAATTCATGGATCACTGAGTCTCTACAAACACCACTTTATTATATCCTAGCAAAGTAAACATAAGTTTTTCACTTCTGTGATGTGAATTTTGAAAATATGACATACATAGTTGCGATAAGTAAGTTATTTGGAGTTCGATAAGAAAAACATAATTTTTGGTGAATAGTAACCCAATATTATGAATAGTGACATACCCTTATGTATAGTGATATAAACTAATGAATAGTTAAATTACTTATGATTTTATATAGATAATATTCAAGATGGAGTAGGATATACCGATGTTTTGGAATAAGTAAATAAATGTTTTAAAACTATTTTTTATAACCCATTATGAGTTTTATTAAATTTTAAATTATTCATATTTATAAAATTATTATTGATAAATAGACTTCATTTTTGGATTCTATTTGTTGAAAAATGTTTGTGGTGAATTTTTGGGAATTTTTGAAATACATGAATTTTTTATGAATAGTGAAATACCATAATTTACAAAATGAGCTAAATACAATAATTATAGATTCTTGTTTGATGTTATACTGTTGTAAGCCCAATTGATTCAAATTCACATAACAAAATTACTATTATAGGTAATGGAATAATCTATATTCCTTTTCTTATGGATAAATAATAAATTATTGAATGTAAATTTTAGAAACCCCCTCTCCCCTCCACCATAAAAACCCCATCACTCACTCTTCTCTTCACTCCTCTCAAGCCTTGGTCCTTTTCCAAATTCTGTCAAAATATCATCCCAACCTCTTATCCCACTTCCATCAAGCCTTAGTCTCATCAAAGACAAAAATCTATCATTTAAAGAGGCTCTCAAGGATGTTTGGTTCAAGAGGTAAATTCATCTTTTAAATTCTTTGTCTTTATATTCATGTTCATTTGTTTTTTTTTCTATTATTACCTATGCTTATCCAAATGTTATGATGACCCCAGTAACATCTATATACTTTAATTTTGTCATGATAGTGGAATTAGTTATCATCATCTCTTCCTTTTACCTTCTTTTATACTAGTAGAAAAAACACCATCCGAGATGTGTTAATTTACCAAATTCAAGGAAGATGGGCTTTCGATTTCTATTATTATTGTTAATTCTGGTCATGAAATTATTCTTGTTATGGTTGAAAAAATTTATTATATATGTTATATACCTTATGTATGTACCTATAATCTCTTTTTACAAATGGTATTAAGTTATAAAGAAAAATGAGTTCGTTGTAATCAAAACCCACAAATTAACTAAAATAGTTATCATTAATGTTCTATATAATAATTCTTCATCATTCTATGTAATAAAATTATATAAATGACCAATAACCCCTATATATGATCATAAATAATATTTTAATTCAATTTTGGATATTTACATCCATTCAACATGAAATCCATTACTTAAGAACAAGTGAACCGATTAAGAAAATAATGAAAATGAACATTGTGGAACAAAAAAAATAAATTTAATAACTTATCAAGAATGGAATAAATGAAATAAAAATAATTATGATAAACTACATAAAAGTATAATATGTTCTGAAATAAGTTATTGTAAGTCTAATTTCCTATTCTAGGACCTTAAGATCAAGAGCGGAACACATTCAGGCTTAAGGTAAGGGGTTTCTTTTTCCCACTTCCATTTTTGTGAGGTTTCCTGTATTCACTACTAATAATTTTGTATGGTATATGTATAATGAAAATTGATTTAATATATCAGGAATATATTTATTTTCAGTTAATTAAATGTATCATTTTAATATTATTAATTTCGGGGCATACGAATCGATTGATTACAAAGTGGTAAGGGTTTTAACACCCGAACCACCATTTTTATTGAGCTCACTTTTATTGTCTTATTAACTCATTTAAACTATTTTTTATTATTATTTACTCCTCATAAATTAGTTTTGAGTGTTATATATAAGTTAAACAACCATAATAATTCGTTATTTTATGGATTGTTACATGTTTTAAAATGAACATTCCAAATTGTTTAAGAAATACAAACACGATTCAAGGGATATTTTCAAATTCTCACCAGTTTTCAAGTATACTCAAAAATATGTTTTAAGACACCATTAGTTTTATAAAAACACTCATTTTATCAAGAAATATGATCTTGGATTTTTTTTATTTAAGAGAACAAATTTTCCTTTCCAATTTAAATTTTTTTAATACTTTCCTTAAACTGCTCTAAAATGTTTTATTAATAAAGAATATTAAGAACTATTTTCACTTGATTTCACTTCAGTGGGACATAATTTATGCCTAAAATATAATTTCAATATCCTATTATTTTATTTTATAATATATTCATGTTTAAAATATGATTTCATGGAAAATATAAACGATTTTCCAAAATGAATATTCTTTCAAAAGTAAAAAGGTTTTTTCTCATCTATCAGTAACTTTTATGAGATATATGACTTATTCACCACTTATTTATTTCTAGTGGTGTATTTAATTACCTTTGGTATATCATTCTCAGAGTCTCCTTTTTCTCAAGATATTCTAATGGATTATGATTTGAATGTTTCAAGGTTGTATGGGACACTTTGGAATGTTTAAGGATTATTTTCTCAAGAATTTTCCAATGATATCATTTATAAATATATTCGCCTATATCAACATAATTTATTGAATGTTGTAATTAATTTAGTTTTATCTATCTTGATATCATCTACAATATGTTTTTGGAGGGTTTTTGATTATTCTGACTATGGATTTTCTATTTTTATATCATTCACTATATTGTTATGAATAATTAGTGTTAATGTTCAATGATTGGGGAATGTTATTTACATTTCATATATAAGTTTCAAAATGAATTTATATGTTTACTATGATCACCCTTTTCATATGAGGAATGAATTTTACATAGTAAGTGTTGGGTATGGCCCGTTATCACTCCTCGGTTCATCTGTAGGTCTCTTGAGACATAATACGGTCTTGGCACAAGGCCTTGACAAAATGATTATTTATGATGCGGGCAAGAGGCCTTGACAATATAGTTATGTTGTCCCACAATATGCATTCCCTCGTTATTAATATAGAATTTATGGTTCATATGGTTATTCTACTAGTAGAATACCAATTATTATGTTTATTTAGGTCATTACATTCTCATCTCTTATTCCTTCCATAGTGTGTTCATGTGTTTGTTAAAGGAACATGTTTTTATGTATTCAACATGCCTAATGTTTATGTCATGATATCTTCTGCTATATTTCTTACCCTTTCTGGGCATTTGAGCTCACCCATTTCATTTGTTTTCCCTTCCCCAGGTTAATAAGAAGAGATCATTTATTGAGTTTTCAAGGATTCAATTTATTAGCTTTTGTTATGTATCATACTTTGTTTCATTTCAAAATATAAAATGGGTTCAATGTATGTATCTTGTTTCTTCAAGATTACTAGACGGATCTGTCATTTGAGATTTTTATTCCTTGTTTACATACCAATGTAATCAAATAATGCACCGGCTATGCACAACTAGGGTCAGGTCCTTGTAGTTTCTCTCATCATTTCCACCTTAGTCTTCTTGGTTTTGAATCTATAATTTCCCATGTACAGTGGCTTGAAAAATCACTAAATAGATTATGGAAAAATAAATATCCATTTCTATGGGTATCAAATCCATGCATAATAAATAAGAAACATATTTCTTGAATAGATCAATGATATATAATGGATCATTAAGTGTCATGATGGTGATACAACACACATCGTTACATGTCGGTGAAATTTGGGAAAATATGAAATTTGAGTCTCAGAGTGGAGGATAGTTTAGGAGTTTGTGTTATGATTAGAATTATAGAATGTAGATAATATTTAGGAGGTGTTATTTGATGTATTTGTAGGATTTAATGGTATATTGGGTGATTTTATGAGGGTAATAGTTGGGTGAGGGTTACCTTGCTATATATTTTACTTATTGTTCAAAACGAACACTCTAATAATGGAGTGTTGTGATATAGTGTGTATTTCATGAGATTAATTTTTTGGGGAATGTAGAGTGTTTTCCAATTAAATGTGGGATCCATTTCATTAAATCTCAATATATGATTATGTTTATAGATTTTTTGTTAGAAACATTCCATATATTAAGGTTTTACAATATGGAGAAGGTTTCACAAGTTTCTCTCTAAATATACAAGAGATAAAAAAATCCTTTATGATGATCATCACAAAAAAAAGAGATTGTTACATAAGGGTGTCTCACATGGGATGTATCACCTTAGAGTTTTAGGTCTTATATTGTGGGGTTTTTTGAAGGGTACGAATGCCACTACAGTGGGTGTGCAGTGTCATTGAGGGTTCTTAGGAAACCCTAGTATTGGGTTACTCTGAATGAGTGGTTGATTCATGTACCCATGGGTTTCATTTTAGTGGATGAACAAGTTAGGTACTACACTTTAGCATAGTGGTTCACTATATAGTGAACAATCATTGAGGGTAATTGCACCATGATCCTCTTAGGATGTTGCTTATTGAGAATATAATCTATTTTATTAAATTTTGGAAAACCCATTTTTTTGGTTGGATTCGTTCATATTTTTAGTGAATATAGGGGCTTAGTAGATCTCTATTTGGTTGAATCCTCCCAGCCATATTCCTCATTTTATCCTTATTTAAGTGTGGTATAATTTTTGGCATTTCAAAAAAAAAAGAAAAGTGTTAGGAATTATTAATTATACCTTCATTATTTTTCATCAGTACCTATTAAACATTACAAGATGTTAATATTGGGTTATATGGGATATGGTTATATTGATGACTGTAGAATGTTTTGGTGGATTCATCCTCAATTTTTGGAATATTTCATGGGTTGGATAAAGTATGTTCTAGGAGGTTGAGCACTTAGTTTTTCATATGAATTCATGTAAGGAATTTATCATCTTTAATTTATTGTGGGTTTTCAACAAATGGTTTTTTTGGGATAATTGACGTCAGGTGTTATGATTTTTTTTGATACATTCTCATGGATATTCTAAGGATATATGTCAATACATTGCTTTTTTTATTTTTTTTATAATTCCCTAAGAGTTATCCATTGTCTATTACTAATGAAATATATTATTGAATTAATTAAAATGTTTTTTAATTAATTAAACTATCAATAATGTTGTATTTAGGGCCTTTCACTAGGAGGAGTTGACCGATGAGTGATGATAACATGGATTCACTAATGGAACAACACACTTTCTTAATGTAGGATTTTCAAAAACATTTCCATATAGTCTATGCATTTTTCATGTGATGTGTGATATGTGTTTTCACAACTTATACAAAATAGGTTTAAAGTAATTAATTTGCATCCATAAACCCATTAAATATTGAATGAGGATATTAGGGGCATGGTGGATGCTTGATCATTATGACTTGATTCCATGGTTGGTGAAGGCAATGGGCCCGATTGTAGATGTGTGAGTGGTAATCCAAGAAAGGTGTGCCTTGGTGATATAACAAATAGTGTATATTTAATGTTTTATAGAATCATATTTTTTTATTTTATTGATTGAGTAAGTTTTTTCGCTCTGATTAGTACATGGTTAAACGATGGATATAAATTTGTTAATTATTTTCCACATATATAAAGAAGGATAGGAGTAGTGCAGTGGGACCTTTAATGAAACATTGATGTTATAAAACCCACTTTTTCCTTTTAAATATTTCATGGGTTTCCTAAAATAACATTTTTTTGTTTTTATTTAGATATTTTTAAGGGACATCTATTTCCGTTAAGTGAGATGAATTAACCCTAGCATCTGGATATGGAATAATGCAAACCTTTATAGGTTCCATGACTATGACGTGTTTTTTGGAACACGTAGGTTACATGGTATTGTTTTTTAAAATGATATAAATTTATATTTGGATAATATAGTGGTTTCCACAAATGAAATAGAATTGGATGTAGATTTTATGTTTTTAGGCCAATAGAGGAAAGTATATCATGTAAGGAACTGTTTTCCGCCCATGTTACCTTCAAGATATGTGTGGTTATTGAATCACTTTATTAGATACATGTGTAAACTTGGAATGATTTATATTATAATTATTATTATTATTGGTATGAAATATGGTTATGAATTGTTACAATGGAAGTGTGAACATGAAAAACAGGGTTGTTTCTAATGTCTTCATGTAGACCATCTTCTATGTTTAACATTACACCACCTATGTAAAAATTATGATATGGGTTGGGTGGTAATGAAAACCATGGATATGTATGTTGGGGTGGAATGGGTTATGAAAACAGGGGTTGGGTATGTAGTAATACCATTGAAATGTGGATTTTTAAAGAACACATGTTATGAGATGTGTTGGGAAATCATTCAAAAATTGGGATATGCTTATGGTACAAGATGGGAAATATTACCACAATTTCAGGATGGTAAATTTGGGATGGTAATTCATACACACCATGGATGATGAATGAATTTATACTAATATGTGCTTTTGGTTTGCAATTAATTCCACCCATAGACATTGGCTGACATGTTGATTGGTGTGTGTTATGGGTAGTGAATTCATTCCAATTGTGGATGGATCACATGGATAGCTTATTTTTTATCATTCTAGTTGTGCATAATTCCTCAGGATGAATTGTGGTACAATTTTGTTATGAATGTTGGATGTGATGAAATCCACATTGGTTGTGATTTGGTTTGTTATATATGATTATCTATTGATGGTTTTGATTTTAAGGATTATACATGATATATTTTTTCGATTGATGAGATGTAATGGGTTGCATATTATTTAGGACTATGACATTAGTTAGATGAGATTCCTATCAAGATGTTGAATATATATGACCAACATTGATAAAATATTTGAAATATATTGGAATGTAATTCCATATTGGTGATCTTATGATATTTTCAGAGGCACCCCACAATTGAATGATAGAGATTTTCCCAGTATTAGGTTTCCTGGGGGAAAATCAAAGTCCTGATAGGGGTAATGTTTATCAGTTTTTATTTATTATATTAAAATTAATTTCACTATATATACTTGATATTCTAAGAACAACATTGGTGGTGGATTACTGAGTTTTACATCATCCTAGATCAAAAATACTTGAAACATTTTTACCCTAATAAAATGTACAATTATAGGAGAATTAAGGCAAGATGTTTGAGGACATATATTGTTCTTGATATCGTAGAGGATGTATGGATATGTGACTTGGTTTTGACTTATGATAATGTGGTATATCTTATATAATTTTAAAGTCACAATTTTATGCAATCTTCCCATGGAAGATCTATCTAGAATAATCATGACTCATTATACAAATTTTGGTCATGTTTTTATAGGATGTGGTATGTTATTTAATTATGTTTTGATTTTTTCCCATTTACCTATTTTGTTGGTGGCCATTATAATGAATTCTTATTCTCTATTTCTATTGTGTCTTTATAAAATTAGTTTGAGAGGGTATATTATCATCATGGTATCATCATTGACCCTTACTACTAGATTAATGTAGCTAGAATATGATGTGGTGTGCAAGATGTCAAGAGAAAATCTTTCCCAGAAACTATTTTTTGAACCCAGCTAGGATGTTACAAATTGGTTTCAAAAATTTATTTTTCACTGAATTACTATTTTTAATATAATAGATTATAGATTGGATTGGTTATAACTAGCTATGGATTCTATGTATATTGATTTCTATAGCTTTTATAAGTAGAGTCCCATGTTTATAGGGAGTAAGGATTGATGTTACTACTTTATTATGTTATAGTTGGTTGATTTCATAAAATTAAAGAATTATGGATTTATGGATTATGGTTTTCCTATGGTATGAGAGTGGATTGTTTTATTCATTAATTACTCATATTAGACACATTGGTTAACATGTATTGTTAATGAATACATGATATTATAAAATTCATTATCTAAAAAAATAGGTTTTAGTTACTTAAAGAGTTAACAATACCTTATTTGGTGTTATCCAAAATAACATTTTAGACTCATTCTACTCAAAAAAATAGAAAAATATGATTATTTTGACATGCATAATAATAATGTGATGTAATTCATATTCATGTGTGTGTGTTTTTATCCTCATTATAGAATTCGAGTTTAGAAATTCTTGGGGATTTTGGTTCTATAGAGTGGGTAGTCATATTGTTTAGATAATTCCTAATACATATAAGAACCCTTTTTGGGTGTGGATGCCTATGGGTTTCATGATGTTATCTGATAACATAGTATACATGTTTCTCTATGAGTTTTCCCTAAACTATATATAACATATGAACTTGGTGAGACATACTAATGATGTTTATACATGTGTATAGGTATTTTAGAGTCTAGTGTTATAATTGAGATCTAGGTTTATTTCATATTGTTATTTTAGATGAGATATAATGTATAAGGGTATCCCCTTAAAGTAATTATCGTTGGTTTGTGAGTTACTTTAGAGATAGAAATCTTCTGTTTAAGCTTTTTATTATATATAGAGCACTCAAGTGGGTTTCATTGTATATCTGGTTAGTCACAAGAATGATTCAAGAATTTGGAATGCTTGGGAAGTAGTGGTACTTGTTTTTTTATATGTCTAACATATGTGAGAGGAATATTTAACTGATTAATTTGGGTAAAATAATTATAATTGATGAGATAGACATGCATGAGATGCATGATCATCTAATGGTATTAGAATGTGAGCCAATGAATAATGTGATTAGGATCACATGATTCTGATTCAAGAATTAATGAAAGTAGAATATGTGTATATGCCTTCCTGTTTTCATTTTTTACATAATGTTAACAGTTAGGGAACATGGTCGTTTATTTCAAGAATACTCACATTCCACAGGAGGAAGGTAGTGGGTTTTTGTTTGAAAAACATTGTATTTAGATCATATGGTATAAGATCAACCTCAAGGTGGAATGTTAGATGGTTAATTAGGACCATTTGGCCTAGAGTGACATGCATGTTATGTTGATAGCAGGATTTTAATAATTCTATAGAATAATGAGGTTGCTTTTTGTAGGTCATGTGAACCTTATAGTGATAGCGTGATAATAAATATTGATTAATAATGGATTAGTGTGATTTTTTACTAGTATATGGGAAATGAAATCTTGGAATTTTCATGTTTCATCTTTTGAGAACTGTTTGGGGTAGGACTATAAAATGTTCTTGTGGTATGTAGTGCATTTAAGGACTCCTTTGTTCCCTAAAAATATGGGGTAAGATCAAGGGTTATAAATAGGATCTATGAATGATTAGTTGTGGATGGTGATCTAATATGAGATGATAGTGGAGAATGGTGAGATTCTTAGTAGATTTCATAGAATTGAAAAACGATTTGGAGCTTAATGATATACCATTTTTTGATTAGATTAATGGTTTCTTAAAGGGATGGTCTTTTGGAGATGATCAATGGGAACTGGAATATCAATATATGATCGAAGTGTGAGATGACATCTATAGAGTGTGATGGTATAATGGATGAATTCTAATAATGAGTAAGTGTAATTGAAGAAGGAGGTTACGTTAAGTGTTGAGCTACAAAATATTCTTGAGTTTGAGGGATTATGGATCCACTTCCATGTATTTTTTAATTCATAGGGTTAAAGTATCTTAGGTGGATGATTATGGAATAATGATGGTGCCTATAAAATAATGAGTTAGAAAGTGATGTGACAATGAACTACTAGTGGGAAATGTTGTGTTCTAGAGCAGTTTTAATAGAAGAGTCACAAGGTAATGAGAATGGTTTTTTACCAAGTGCTAAAAGCATTTATGTTATTTTCTATGATGGAGAATTATTAGTACAGTTGGAAAATGGTTGAGTGGGGCACAATGGTATAATTTAACCATAGAGCATGGCTCATAATGTGGTCCTATTTTAGAAATATGATTAGGGATCATAAATTTCATCATTTAAATGATGGTATTCTATGATAATAATCATTCTCGATGATCATTAATAAGGGGTAAAATGAGTTGGGGAGAAAATAATGAATGATATTAGTGTTAATGGATCAATTTGATTAGTTTTCAACAAATGTTTTAGTGACAAGTTAGTGTATTTAATTTAGAGGTTGTTTTGGTTTTACATTGGAACATGGAAGAAAGAGGACATGTTTTATTAATAAATGTTTAATATAGAGATATAGTTATTAATAAATGTTGATAAGTTAGAATTAGTACAATTATTACTGGAAAACCACAGATTATGGGTCATTGTATTTTAGAAAGAACTTTTATAGGTTTTATAAAAGGGTTACATGGGGGACTAGGATAATGGTATATATTTACAATCTAAATTAGAATGAATTTCATATAAGATTGAAGATTCATGTTATCAGTATTGTCTCATGTATGAGATTACAATTTATAATGATAATAGTTAGGAGGATCGTGGGTGTATCAGAGAGTGGGTGGTGTTTTGGTTTGGACATGAAACATTTGGTATGTATCAAACCGATCATTTATTAATAAAATTTCATTTATTTTAATGTTATATGGATATAAAAACACATGAAATTATTCATTATTATTACTCTTGGTTTCTAATGACTGTTATGTATCATTAATGTTGATAATACAACCATTGATCAATGATCACACAACTGATATAAATAAAATCCTAAAAAATCAATTCAACATAGACAAAAGAGCGGGTGACCTCATCGAGTATACTCATGCCATAAAAATATCATCTTTAAGAGCCCCTAAAGGATGTTGGTTCACTGGGATTCTCCCTTGACCAAGCTAATTCTAAAATTCAACACATTAAGCTTGAACAGAATCACCAACGGGAGAAGTTCAAGTTAATAGAGATTACCACCTGGGTGATTTTATCTGAGTCACCCCAAGAGTCTTTCACTATCGTACACCCTACCCTTAGGTCTGATGATAGTGTTATAATGGGTTATATAACAAGATATTAGTTACTTATTGTGTAATCCCTTTTTATAAATTAAATTCTTATTCCATCAATTCCTTTATGAGAATTGTCTTTCTTAAAAAATAATGATTTTGATAAATTGATTCTTCATGTAAAAATGATAATTTTGAGAAATATATACATTATTATATTAAAGAACTGTTTTTAATAATAATACTATAATAAAAATCCTGTAATTGATGATTATTTTAGTTCCTTATCTGTAAATGATTAGGTAATCAGTTTGATAAGAGTTATATTTTCATATGATAAAACACAATTGGTATTTTTTAAAATTAAGGAAATTAATTTATGGTATTAATGAATTTTTAAGACAAATAAAATTTTAAAAACATGTTATTATAAAATTAATTTTATTAATAATAAATTATTATATAATTTTTATGATTTCAAATTTAAATTTTATTAAGGTTTTAAAACAGTTTTTTTTCAAAACCCGTGATCTTTAAAGAAATTCCAAGATTCATTTTGAAAGTGAAAATTAACATATTTAGAAAATTATTTTGATAAATTTAAATTTTTTTGGAATCATGACATCAAAATCATCAAATGGTGAATTTTTCATAATTTTCTGAGACAACCAAATTTTTGTGTAAAAATTTATTACTGTAGAAATAAAATATGCTTTGATGACCTCATAATGACCCCAAAAATGATGTAATAAATAATATTATGTGTATTTTAGGACCAATATATGTTTTACTATGAAAATGATTTTATTTTATAATTTATTACCTATTTTATAAACCCTTAGTTAATCCATTAAAATGTATCATGTATTTTATGATTTTTAATTCATTTTGTTAATAATGTTAATCGCCTTCACATAAGAAAGGATGATAATTTAATTTGTTCAGCTATTGGAAATATAAATAAAATTTTTCCACTCCTATTTTTAAAAAACCATGGGAAAAAACCATGTGAATTTTTGGGGTGTTTAATATTTAATTATATAGATTTCAAAACCTATGTAAGTGAAATATTAATGAATTCCCCTATCATTTTCCTATATAAACACACCCAAGAACCCATTCCTCTTCACCCAAACTCCATTAATCTTGTCTTCCCTCTACTATCCACTGCCTGGAGTCCTCCCTAGGAACCCCAATCTCCCAAGGATCATCTCCCAAGCCTTTGGGATCACACATCAAATTAATGGATCCCCACTTTCATTCATTTCTCATTTTTATTGATGTTTACTTATATTAGTATAAACATTTATTTTTCAATTAAAAATGATGGGGTATGTTTTCAAAAATACCCAATACTACCCTTATTATGTTTTAATGGTGATATACTCCTTTCACTATCATTAATCACTCCCATGTACACCCATTACCAAGCCAAAATTCTGAAAGAGTTTTCTCTCCCCTCATTTCCATTCGAGTATTTCTTTTATATTATGCATCTCAAATTCCATTTCATGTGTTGGGATATTATGACCCATGATTTATTTACTTCCCAATTCATGTATAAATTATTAGAGACCCTCTTTTATCTCATCAAACCATTTTATGAATCCCCATGTGATGTTATCATGCTTCTTGAATTGTAGTGTGATTTTCCATGAAAAAATCATCGTGTAGTGATACCATGCCCATTTATCTATCAGGGGTATTCAACATTATGCACATATACTCATTGATGAATAAATTTAATGTATTTATTCCACATTATTTTATCATTTAATAAATTATTATGTTGAAGGAATCCATGTTATATGATCCATGTGGCACACGTAAGCATGAGATTAAAATGTTCATGAAGGGTTCACCCTCATAGAGCTTCAATGCATTCAGTAAATTTTAGTATCATGAAACATAATATTGGGATAGGGTTTTACCTGATTCATTTATAATAAATTTTTATATCATGTTGGGATATGTATTTACCAGATTCGTTTTTTTAATGATGTCCTGTTTTATGTTATTTACAAATTTCAATGTTATGATGATCATGTTATATCATGCCTTTATGTTCATGTTTTTCTTTTGCTCTAATGAAATGTATATTGAACAAAATGTATTGTATTATTCATGTTATGCCCTTTTTACTCCCTTACTGGGATTTATTTCATACCCTTTTCTTATGTATGTCCTTAGGATATCCCACGAAATGCTATGTATGAAGGAATTTTGTGGTCATATAAAATAAGTTTTCAATAAAGATGTTGTATTTTTTGTCTTAATTTGTCATGAGATGTTCTTGATCCCCAAAGAAACTATACCACTTGATCTTTGGGGTTGTATGAAGTGCATGTTTAGGTAATAATTCATGTCTAAATTTGAAATAATTTTCATGATTGTTATAGTTGGAATCAGAGGATATGTTTAGTTATTTTTGGGATTAGGATTAGAAAACCCTATCAAAAGAATTAGGAATTTGACTAGGTATAAGAAAAAAATAGCTCAGTTTTGGTGAGTATAGAGTAATTTCTGTATTGAGAAAATAAATCCCTGTCTAGATACAAATAATTATAGCTGGATCAGGTATAGATCTTTCTAGGTGTAAAACAAAAAAACACCACTTTAAGCTATATTCGAATGGGAACTGGTGCATGAAAATAGGCCTTGCAGAACTTTTTGATTGAAACTCCCTAGGTATGTACCTCATTAAATTGATAATATTAGAGTGAAACATTATTATGTGACCAAAAAGATTCTCCTAAAAATATATTTTAGGAAGAAAACTTAGATCAAAGCATAGAAATACCTAAGTTAAGGAGAAAAATGTAATTTATAAGTTTGCTATTTTTTCATCAGATTCCCATTTATCTGTTAAACTATTTTAGATAATCATCCTTAATTTTCCTTTTATTCTAGCCAATGTTTGGTAATTTTATTTATTTGTCAAACAACCGATGCGAAGGGCAATGCGATGAATGCCTCAATGAGATTCCCAATCAAATAGAAACTCAAGCAGGAAAAATCCTGATTATTATAAACTAGTTATAAAAAATCACAAATTACAATTTAAATTTTTTTGAATCCCCAAGGACATAAAGGAAGAGGAAGAAGAAATATCAGGTACGTATGTTTGATAAAGATGATAAATGAAAGAAGACCCAATTTCCTTCATGCAACAAGTGTTGGACGAGGCACCAAGGGAAACATCACAAGGGGACTATGAGATGTATTATGCATGGAATGGAAGGGAACAAAGTTTCCAATTGCTATGGAAGAATGGATAATGTGATGGTCAAAAACAAAGATCCATATATGGAATCTTACATAGTTTTAAGTCATAAATGTGGAGAAGTCAGGCATTATTCAAGACAATACTCTATTGTAGTTCATGTCATATGGTATTTAAATTCTTGTCCTATTAGTATATCTTTTATGTTTTCTAAAAATATTGAGTCCCCACCAGCAATGATATTAAATCACTAGGGAAAAATTCTGTAATTTTTTTATAACATGTTGATGTTTGTGGGAATGTTCTTTTTAAAAATATTATATGTATCCCTTTGATGGAATTTGAGGAAAAATAACAAACTCTTTGCATACATCTCAAGGCAGTTGAATGTTCATGAGAAAAACTATCCCACACATGATCTGGAGTTAGAAACTATGATCTTTGTATTGAAAATATGGAGGTATTATCTCTTTGGGGAGAAGTGTGAATTATATAAGGATCAAAAAAATATCAGATATATATTCACATATAAAGAGATGAATATACAATAATGAATATGGAAATATATCATAAAAAATTATGAATGCTCATTGCATTATCAACCATAGAATGTGAACAAGGTGAAAGATCCTCTATGTAGAAAGGAACTAACGATTCTATCATTGATGAGAATTGAAAAGGATAATTTCTTATTATATTTGATGAATATATACATAAGAATCATAAACATGGGAACATCATCAATACTTTCACAAATTATTTCTCAACAACCTCTTATAGAGAGGTTAAAGGATGGTAAAAAATGATGATGTAATTTAGAAGAATGATGAAACTATCAGTAAAGGGAAATCCATAGATATCAATGATAATGAAGAAGGAATTATGAGATTTGGGTTAAGAGTAAGTGTTCCATAAAATCAAGAGTTAAAAAAATAACATTTGGATGATGCACATAGTTTGAATTTCTCTATTCACCTTGGAAACACAAATATGTATCGGGATCTCTGAGAGAATTATTGGTGGGATAACATGAATAAAGAGATAGCCGAATATACATCGATGTTCCTGGTATGTCAGAAAGTGAAAGATATGATTTATAAGTCTAAGGGGATGATGCAACCATTACCCATACCAATATGGAAATGGTAGAAAATCACGATGGACTTTGTCACCAGACTTCTAAATACATCTAAACGAAATAATGTTATATGGGTTATTGTGGACCGTCTTATAAAGAATGTGCACTTAATTTCAATTCAAGAGGATTTCTTGGTAAAGTCCCGTAAAAATCAAGGGAAATTTTTTCTTAATTTTCTTTGAGATTTTACAAGAACACAGTTTCTGACGGCACCAGATTCTGAGGCCTAGTGTGCCCGAAATCATGTTCTGAAGTTTAGATTGGGTACGTTCAGTGAACGAATGAGCGGGTTTTCTTAACTTTTGAACCGGTGCTCGGAATCGAAATCTGAGGGCACCGATGGAATCATAGCGCCAGAAATTGCATAAGAACACCTTTTTCGGTGTTGCATTTTCTCGGGTGAGGTGATTAATTAAATGGGTTAACTAAAGAATAAAATAAAATATTGTGCAACAAATTTTATTTCTATTCTAAGCAGTGTTAACATATTATTGGTGGTTGGAGTGGGACCCACTAATATCCTAACTCCACTAGGTAGGATATTAGTGAGGTGGGGCCCACACGAGCCCCACCCCCTTTATTTCCTTTTAACCACCCACGTGCATTTAAATATGTAACTCACCTGCACCCCTTTTAAATACCAAGTCAAATATCTTAATTAATGAATTGAATTAGGTTATTCAATATAATCAATTCTGGAATTCATTTTGAATTTCGAAATGAATGTTGGCTTGAGTGTGTTAATTAAATAAGACAAAGTCTTATTTCTTTAAGGGTTATGTCGTTGTGCGAGAAGGTTGGAGAGGATTTTCTCAAGCCTTGGAATCCTCATCTTCCTCCTTGAAGAACGTGAAGAACGCACCGTCACCGATGAATAACGTCGGACTCCGACGAAGGACGACGAATAATGCTGATTCCTCAGAGATCGACGACGCGACGCTATGTACCGCGACGCCGACGGTCCTATTCTCCGCGACGCCGTGTACCATGACACCGACGATCCTCCTTCCGCGACGCCATCTTCCGCGACGTCCCTTTCCCGTGACAAACCTCATACGAAGACTTCATCGAGGTGGGGGTTTTGATTTTTTTTTTGTGAAATATCCTTTGTCGTTCTTCGTCTTTATTTTTGGGCCGCTTGTTATCAACTTAATGGGAGGAGGTCGGACCGCACAAACACAACCGAATCTCCTCCCCCTTTTGTGGTTGTGCTTTTTGTGGTTCGAAAGAAGGTGGCACGGTGAAACAACACCCCACGGAAACATGGATAAATGCGACGAAGATGCGCAGCGCCGTCGCACCACACCGTTGAGACCGAATGAACCCGCGGCCGGAGTCGGCCCGCAGCAAAGGGGTGCAGCGCCGTCGCGCCGCGCCGGAGAACCACGAAGACACCGCGGCCGGAGCAGGGCCACGACGGAGGGGTGTGGTGTCGTCGCGCCACGCCGGTTGGACCAAGTCCGCAACCTTTGGCCGTGGCAGAGCAGGGAGCGGCGACCGGAACCACCGGCCACCGGTGCGTCGGAGGGGCGGGACCACGGGGTCCCGCGACGGCAGCACGACCAGCAAGTCGGGCCGACCGATCGAGGAAGGCCAGGGGTCATAACCCCCGGCTGGCCAAAGGAGCGGACCCCACGTGGGGGCCGCGGTTTCCCAATCAGGGGGGAAGTGCGCCCCCCCCCCCCCCCTTTCCACGACAGCTTGGCGGAGCCGAGCTGTCTGGCCACGCGGCCGCGTCTGCGCCAGGCCAACCGGCCGCCCAGGCCTGACCGGACGAACCGGGCCGGGCCCCCCAGGCCGGGTTGGGCCGCACCGGCGGGGCCGGGCGGGGCCAAAAGGTCCGGACCCAGACCCGGTTCGGGCCGACCCAGGGGGGTCTCGGGCCGGGTCGGTCCGGGCCCCACACCACCTAAAACCAGACAGGTTCATTCTATTGCCCATGTCATGGGCTACAGACCTCCGATCGACGCACCGTCAGTGGAGATGTGATCCTTGGACCGAGACAATCGTTTTTGTATATTACACTCAATGATTCGGAGAACTTTGGGTACGGCTGAATTGGTTTGAACACGAAACCAACAGGGCCCTCGGAGCGGAAACGCTTATAACTTGAGCTCCGGACGTCCGATTGACGTTCCGTCGACTTTGTTGGATTCATCGTAGTGAGACGAAACTTTTGGATTAATTCTCTCGAGGTTTGGATGATGTTTGAGTGTGGTCGGGTTGGTTTTGACATAAAAACCAACCGGGCCCCTAGAACGAAAAGGCCAACACCTCTCAGACCAGGCGTCCGATTGACGCGCCGTCTGTCACGTTTAGTTCCTTTTGTCGAGACAGAACTTTGGGATACATAAACTCCAGACTACGTGTCATTTGATGTATCGACCCCCTTGGCTCGTGGAGAGGACCCTCCCGGAATCGAGCATGTTGTGTGCGGGAACCCTAGAGCTGGTTGCGACTGCGACGACGATGATGACTGCACTAAAATCCTCCGTGGGTTCGGCAGTGACAACGACTTCACTAAAATCCTCCGTGGGTTCGGCAGCGATGAAGACCGTACTGAAATCCTTCGTGGGTTTGACGGTGATGAAGACTACACTGAAATCCTCCATGGGTTCGGCAGCGATGAAAGCCGTACTGAAATCCTCTGTGGGTTCGACGGTGATGAAGACTGCACTAAAATCCTCCGTGGGTTCGGCAGCGATGAAGACCATACTGAAATCCTACGTGGGTTCGACGGTGATGAAGACTGCACTGAAATCCTCCGTGGGTTCGGCATCGATGATGACCGTACTGAAATCCTCCGTGGGTTCGACGATAATGACTACTGTTCTTGTATCCTACGTGGGTATGGCAGTGTCTGACTCTGTTCTTGTATCCTACGTGGGTATGGCAGTGTCTGACTCTGTTCTTACTATCCTATGTGGGTCTGGCAGAGTAGCTGGTCTATATCCTATGTGTGTCTGACAGCTTAACCGGTTTAGTATCCTACGTGGGTCCCAGCTTAGATGAATCAGTGGCTACATCTGATCATCTCTATCACCTTACGGAGATTTTTTACCTGTGTGAGTTCAGTCTTGACTTTCAATCATTATCTTCGATATGTTTGACTTTCTTTCCTATGTAGATTGGGTTGTGTAATCTTTTGTGGATCTGGTTGTACTGTTATGTGTACATGATCCAACATGGGCTCAGAAGTTGGATCCTAACATGAATTGATGACTTAGGTATATGTATATGCATATACCTAATTAGTGTTGGTTGTTACTTCGTGATTGTATCTTTCCTTTGTGGATTATCCTCTATGGATTCTAGGAGACCATCAGGGGTCTTGGGGTCCCTACTGAGTAGCATATACTCACCCCTACACGGGCTATTCCCGCACTATGTTGTGTTGGATACAAACAACAGATATCACTGATCGTGGTTGAGGCTTGTGGAGCAAGTCGGTACCTGGAGGTGGACCACTGGGCGGGACGTACACGGAGCAGACGACTGGAGCCGAGGAGCTAAGGAGGCTATCTGTACGCACCTTTCAGGTGGGACTTCTAGTGGATGGCTTGACCTTGCTGCATTACTTTCAGTTGCTGTACTTCTTTCCAGTTGTATCTTACATTCAGTTTGGGTTTGTATTCTGGCCCATTTACATTCCACACTTACTATTTTACCTAGTTTCACTTAGTGTTTACTTATTCTTTCTTACTCTGTGGTGTTTGTTTACTTTATAAAGGAAATGTCTTCCCCTTTTGTCTGGATTTATGCCTTGGTGCTAGTCGCCAGTCCCTGGCCTATGAGAGGTGGGCTTGGGGTAGTCACGGCACGGGTCCCGAGGACGGGTCGTGACAAATTGGTATCAGAGCAGTTTGGTTCTACCGCAGAACTTAGGACTCTGATATTGCTTCTATGTGAAGAAATAGTGTTAAGGGTATTGAGTGTGGTTATCAGTCCAAGGAGTCCAGTGTTGGTGCGGCGGCCGACGTATCCGTACACCAGGACCCTGATTTCTGATTTCTGACTCAATGCACGAAAACATTGATTGCATGTGTGTTTCAAAAGTTTTCTTTGTGATTACTTTGTGTCAGCTCACCAGGTATACTATTTTGACCGTGGAACACCTGTTTCTTTTCAGGATGGCCGCACGATGGCAACGAGCTAGAGTTCTGAGCTTTGTTCGAGACGACAGCCCACCGAGCGACGAGGCCTCGGTGCAGGGCCCTTTTTCAGTGGAGGCACCGGCGATACCTCTACCCACCGAGCCACCGATGCTACCAGCCCCAGCCACTGAGAGTGGACGTCGCGTTAGTGCACTGCACGAGTTTCAGCATCAGAGACCGCCTAGGTTCCACGGGGAGATGGACCCTCAGGCAGCCAAGGATTTTATGGAGGCAGTTGTGCGAGTTTTTAGGTTAGTGGGGACACCAGATGACCTCATGGTGATCCTCGTAGTGAGCCTCCTGCACGCGGAAGCAGGCAAATGGTGGGGCTTGATGATCTTGGTGCACGACGATGCATCTCTTCTCTGGATGGACATTGAGAGCCTCATCCGCTCGGATTATGTCCCAGCCACCCTCTGTGCGGTGCGCATCCAGGAGCTTCTACATCTGCGGCAGGGCATCATGATGGTCGCCCAGTACTCGTCGAGATTTACCGATCTCTCACGCTATTCGACGGACATGGTATGAGACCCATTCTTCTGGGCCTAGACCTTTGAGCAGGGACTGAGGCATGATATCAGGGTATCGATGATCTTCCTCAGCATTCTGACACAGGCAGAAATACTCGAGCGAGCCCTCCTTATAGAGAGCTTTCTTGCTGAGCCTACGCCATCAGTGAGACCTACCGCAGGGTGGCAAGTAGCAGAGTCATCTGCAGCTAGCAGTCAACGGATGTCATAGTGGTCCAGGTGGACCAAACCATCTGGAAGATGACCTCAGGACACTGGCTCTGAGGTGTGAGGTACACGGCGTAGAGCCATCTTTCCGAGGAGCAGACAGTGCTACGCATGCGGCGGGCAGGGCCACATGGCTCCTGACTGCCCGACCCGCCGTGTAGAAGAGCAGCAGACGGTTGAGGGGCCACCCACATAGAGGCAGAGGCTCGACCCTGGAAGTCCGCCGAGAGAAGGAGAATGAGGCATGGGAGCTGGCCGAGTAGCAGGTGGTGGGTGACGCTTTGAGGCTTTACCACCACCACCACCAGGAGGTCCACCCCGACCACAGGGAGCTGGCGGGCAGAAACAGGCTCAGCTTCAGGCAGTGAAGGCCTACGACCATGGTGCGCCAGAGATGATTCGAGGTTCTATCTGTGTCTACTCCACCGTTGCGGCAGTTTTTATAGACATAGGAGCGAGTCAATATTTTATTGCTGCTGCCCTTGTTCTTAGCTCAGAGATTCCGACGGAGCCGTTGGCTCGATCCTTACGGCTAGAGACTCCTACAAGAGTAGAATCGATGATTACACACTAGTTTCGGCAGTGTGATCTTACTCTAGGAGGTGATATCTTTGGATGGGATCTTCTTGTAGTGGCGTCAAGGCCTTACGACGTCATCTTGGGCATGGATTGGTTACCTATAGTCCATGCTCAGATCGTCTGTATTATGCGCAAGGTGCGGTGTGTTCGCATCGATGGGAGTCGGTTCACCATCACCGGTGAGAAGGGATCCTTTGTAGTGCAGGATGGACTCACACAGAGGAGAGAATATCCCATCACTCATCAGTTGTCTAGCCTCATCCTAGGAGCAGTTAACGTGCAGAGTCCTAGTTTTCCTATAGCGGTGGATCAGTATGCAGATATTTTCCCTGATGACGTTCCAGGACTAACTCCTCGTAGAGAGGTATACTTTTATATTGAACTGTACCCCAGGACAACCCCGATATCCACTCCATTATATTGGATGGCCCCAGTTGAGCTTCGAGAGCTACGAGTACAGTTGGAGGACATACAGGGCAAGGGATTCATCTGACCTAGTGTTTCGCCCGGGGCTTCCTCGATTTTGTTCGCCAAGAAGGAGGACGGGATCTTGAGACTGTGTGTCGACTATCGTCACCTGAACCAGGTGACCGTGAGGAACAAGTATCTGCAACCAAGGATTGACGACCTCTTCGATCCGCTCAAGGGAGCACGGTGGTTCTCAAAGATAGACCGTAGATCAGTCTATCATCAGCTCAGACTTAGAGACGAGGACGTGAAGAATACGACCTTCAGATGTCGGTATGGCCGCTATGAGTTCTTGGTTATGACTTTCGGCATAACCCATGCTCCAGCAGTGTTCATGGGTCTCATTAATAGGATCTTTCTGTCATACCTTGATCGATTTGTCATGGTCTTCATCGAAGACATATTGATATACTCGACCACTGAGGAGGATCATGCCCACCACTTGCGGGTTGTACTAGACACACTCCGAGAGCACCAGCTTTATGGAAGGCTCTCGAAGTCTTAGTTCCGGTTAAGTGAGATACACTTCTTGGGACACGTCATCTCTGAGGTGGGAGTTATAGTGGATCCTGCGAAGATCGAGGCAGTGCTAGCTTGGGAGACACCCAGGAGCGTGACGGAGGTGCGGAGTTTCTTGGGTCTAGCTGGGTACTAGCAGAGATTTGTGCCAGACTTTTCCAGAGTTGCGGAACCACTCTCAGCTTTGACGAAGAAGGGGAAACCCTTCGTGTTGTCAGACAGATGTCATTAGAGCTTCTAGGAGCTGAGACATAGATTGACCAGTGCACCTATCTTGAGGCTACCGGAGGAGGGAGTAGGGTACGTAGTCTACTACAATGCATCAGGGACCAGACTGGGATGTGTCTGGATGCAGGAGCAGACAGTGATCGCCTATGGATCACGTCAGTTGAGGTAGAATGAGCAAAACTATGATACCCATTACCTTGAGTTAGTAGTAGTGGTCTTCACTTTGAAGATGTGGTGACACTATCTGCTGGCCGAGCGCTTTACAGTCCATTCTGGCCACTAGAGTGTCTGGTACATCTTCTCGTAGAAGGACCTGAATCTGAGACAACGGCGATGGCTCGAGTTCCTTCAGGACTATTACTTTGATATAGTCTATACTCCTGGGAAGGGGAATGTAGTAACTGATGCTCTCAGTAGGAGGACGGGTATTCAGCTACTCGGGGAGGAGACGGAGCAGCTAGATGCTTTGTAGATATCCTTCGTGGATAGAGATGGAGCAGCCTTTGTTCAGTCACTCATAGTCACTCCTCCACTTCTGTAAAGACCCATAAATTTCAAGGAATTTTTTTTTCTTAATTTTGATTGGAATTTTACATGAACGAAGTTTTTGACGGGATGTGATTCCGAGGCCCGGTGTGCCTTGAATCATTTTCCGAAGTTTGGCTCGGGTACGTTCAGTGAACGAACGAGCGAGTTTTTCTAACTTTTGAACCGGTGCTCGAAATCGAATTCTGAGGACACCTATGGAATCGCAGCACCAATATTTTCTTGGAAACGCCTCTTTCGGAGTTGTGTTTACTCGGGTGTGGTTTTTAATTTTTGAGGTTAAGTGAAAAAAATAAAATAAAGTAGTACGACAACTTAATTTTATTTCACTTAATGCCACTTAAAGCCACTTAAAGCTGCTTAAGTTGAGTTGAAGCTGATAGGGTGGAACCCAAAATATCCTACCCTCTTGGTAGGATATTTGTGAGGTGGGGCCCACATGATCCCCACCATTTCTTTTCCTCTAAGTAACGCACCCGTGAAAACCCCTTTTAAATGAAAGTCAACTGGTGCGTTTCCTAAACTCTTAACGCTCCTATTAATTGGACTGTTAAGATGTTACTATTAATTCACCAAATTAATGGTTCGTTTCTTAACTTGTTTTTCAATTGTTGGAATGTAATAAAATAAGACCAACACACATTTTTCTTGGGTGCGGATTGTTGAGAGGATTTGGAGAGACTCTATCTTCATCCTCCTTCACGAAGAATGCGAAGAACGCAAAGAACACCGAACCCCCAGAGATCGACGACGCGACGCCATGTTCCACGACATCGACGATTCTCCTTCTGCGACACGTCTTCCGTGACATTTCTTCCCCTTATCAATCAACGATCATCAAATGATTGAGATCGTCGACGGGACGCCGTATACCGCGATGACGTGATGCCCTTCCGCGACGCGACGATCTTCTTCTTCCGTGACGGCCAATCCCGTGAAGAACTCACATCCGACGACAACGTCGATGTAGGGGTTGTTCCTTTTAAATCTTTGTGATTTATATCCCCATTTGTTAAATATGATTGTTGTGAGACTTTAAAAACCGCTAACGCGGTGGGTGCGGACCAACGAACAAGTCCGAACCCACCGCCCTTTTTGTTTGTTATGCGCGGATTGGCGGGCAATGACAAATAGGGCCGCAAGTTAATTTTGAAGGCTTTTCACTGAAGAACGAGTCCTAGGATGAGCACTGGCGAAGACCGCGCGCAAATCGGACCACCAGAGCACGTCCGGTGGTCCACGGAAGCCCCCGCCGGCGTGCCGGCGGGAAGAGCCGTCGAGGCCGGGCTGGCCGGTCCCGCGGCCGCGCGGGACCGTGGAGGAGGGACGCGACTTAATCCACGTCCGAGTGTCACAGAGCGGCCCCCGCATGGGGGGGGGGGGGGCACTGCCTTGCGCGGCGCCTTGCCGGCGCCAGCGCGCCGGCCGAGCCGCCCGGCCGGACTGCTGGGCCGGGCCCCGCCCTGCGGGGCAGCACCGCGCCAGGCCGCGCCCTACCGGGCCGGGCCACACCCCGTTGGGCCGGGCCGCGCCATTCGGGTCATATCCGGACCCGGTTCAGGTCAACCCGGTTCAGGCTGACCCTGGGGGGTTGGACCGGGTCGGTTCGGGCCCAGACCCCCCGTTTTCGGACCCTTTCGGTCTTTTGCCCATATCTTGGGCTACAGACCTCCGATTGACGCACCGTCAGCACCGATGTGATCCTCGGATCAAGGCACTCGTTTCGGTATATTACACTCAAGGTTTGGGAATACTTTGGGTTCGGCCGGGTTGGTTCGTATACGAAACCAACCGGGACCTCGGAGCAGAAACGCTCATAACTTGAGCTCCGGACGTCCGATTGACGTGCCGTCGACTTTGATGGATTCCTATAAGTGAGATGGATCTTTTGGATTACTCCGCTCGAGGTTTGGACACAGGTGGAGTATGGTCGGGTTGGTTTTTCCTTAAAAACCAACCGGGCCCCTAGGATGAAAAAGCCAATAACTCTCAGACCGGGCGTCCGATTGACGCGCCGTCTGCGACGTTGAGTTCCTGTTGACGATACGGAACTTTTGGACAGATCAACTCTAGACTATGTGGCAGTTGATATATCAGCCACTTGGCTCGTGGAGCGGACCCTCCCGAATGAGCTAGCTGTGTGCGGGAACCCTAGAGTTGGCTGTTTCTGCGACGACAATGAAGACAGTACGAGAATCCTCCGTGGGTTCGGTAGAGACCACTACGGTACTTTTGGGATACATCAACTCCGGAATATGTGTCAGTTGATGCATCGACCTCTTAGCTCGTGGAGTGGACCCTCCCGGAATGAGCATGCTATGTGCGGAAACCCTAGAGCCAGTTGAGACTTGACGACTGCTGATCGAACGACTCGGTGTGTTACGGATACCCTAGTGGGAAGCGCTTGGTTGTAGCAGCAGACCCACGGCGGAGGAGTGCTTTGTTGTAGCGGCAGACCCATGGTACTCAACAGAAGGAGTACCTCTGGAGGCTATGAGGGGGAGCGCTTGGTTGTAGCGGCAGACCCACGAGGGAGGAGCGCTTGGTTGTAGCAGCACGGGGGAGCGCTTGGTTGTATTGGAAGACCCACGACGGAGAAGAACTTGGTTGTAGCGGCTGTCCCATGGTACTCAACAGAAGGAGTACCTCAAGAGGCTATGAGGGGGGAGCGCATGGTTGTAACGGCAGACCCATGGTGGGAAGTGCTTGGTTGTAGCAGCAAGCCCACAGTACTCGATAGGTGGAGTACTACAGCAGTCCAAGGTAAGAGGGAAGCGCTTGGTTGTAGCGGCATAACCACTGTACTTGATAGAGAAGGAGTTTCCCAATATCTATGGGTTCAACTTCATGATCGATCCTGTGTGGTTCATTGCGGGGGTTAGTACCTATAGATCCTTTGTGGGTCCGACGACTTAGATGATTCAGTGGCTACATCTGATCATCTCTATCGTCTTATGAAGAAGTATACATGTGTGAGATGAATTCTGTTTTGATTTCCTTTGTGGATTTACGTTTTTCTTTCCTGTGTAGACTGGGTTGTACTTGGGCTCGGATGTTGGAGCCGAATGAGAATTGATGACTTAGGTATATGTATGGGATTATACCTAAGCAGTGTCGGATGTTACTTCTTGATTGTATCTTTCCTTTGTGGATTATCCTTTGTGGATTTTGGGAGACCTTCGGGGGTATCGGGGTCCCTACTGAGTAGATTATACTCACCCCTGCACGGGCTATGCCCGCACTACGTTGTGTTGGTTGCAGACGATGGACAACGCTGATCGTGGTTGAGGTTTGCGGAGCAGGACGATACCTAGAGGTGGACCACTAGGTGGGACGTACTTGGAGTGGACGGTTGGACCCGAGGAGCTGTAGAGGCTATCTATACTCACCCTTCAGGTGGGACTTCCAGTGGACGGCTCGACGCTACAACTTTAATTTTTAGTTGCTGTGTTCCCTTTCGAGTTGTACTTTACTTTCAGTTTGGGTTTGTATTCTGGCCCACTTACTTTTCCACACTTACTGTTGTACTCAGTTTTTACTTATTGTTTACTTCTACTGCTTGCTTGCTCTATGGTGTTTGTTTACTTTACAAAGGCAATACCTTTCCTTTTTACTGGGATTTACACCTTGGTGCTAGTCGCCAGCCCCTGGCCTATGGAAGGCGGGCTTGGGGTAGTCACGACACGGGCCCCGAGGACGGGTCATGACAAATTGGTATTAGAGGATATCAGTTCTACCACAGACTCTGATCTTTCTTCTATGTGAAGAAATAGTGTTAAGCGTATTGAGTGTGGTTATTATTCTAGGGAGCCCAGTGTTGGTGCAGCGGCCGACATATCCGTACACCAGGACCCTGACTTCTGATTTCCGACTTAATGCACGAAAACATTGATTGCATGTGTGTTTCAAGTTTTCTTTGTGATTACTTTGTGTCAGCTCACTAGGTATACTATTCTGACCGTGGCGCACCTGTTTCTCTTTCAGGATGGCCCCACGACGGTAGCCAGCTAGGGTCCCGAGAGTTGAGCGTGACGACCACCCACCGAGCGACAAGGCCTCGGTGCAGGGCCCTTTGACAGCAGAGGCACCGGTGATACCTCTACCCACAGAGCCACCGATGCTTCCAGCCCCAGTCGCTGATGATGCACGTCGCCTTAGTGCACTGCATGAGTTACAGCACCAGCGACCGCCCAGGTTCCACAGGGATATGGACCCCCAGGCAGCCGAGGACTGGCTGGAGGCGGTTGTTCGAGTTTTCCGGTTAGTGAGGACACCATCAAACCTTATGGTGGTCCTTGCAGCGTGCCTCCTGCGTGCGGCAGCAGGAAGATGGTGGAGCTTGATGCTCCAGGTGTACGACAAGACATCACTCATTTGGACGGACTTTGAGAGACTTTTTCACTCTAAGTTTGTCCCAGCCACCCTCCGAGTGGTGCGCATCCAGGAGCTACTACAGCTGCGGCAGGGCAGCATGCCAGTAGCCCAGTACGCGACAAGGTTTACCGATCTCTCGCGCTATTCCACGGACATGGTACGAGACCCATTCTTTAGGGCCCGATCCTTCGAGCAGGGGCTCAGGTGAGAGATCATAGATTCAGTTGTTTCTCACAGCATTCCGACACAGACAGGGGTGTTGGAGCGAGCCCTATTAGTGGAGAGTTTCCTTGCTGAGTAGTCTCCAGCAGCAGGACCCACTAATAGCCGGAATGCGGCAGAGTCTTCTGCAACGGGCAGTAGACAGATGACGCAGGGGTCCAAGAGGACTAGACCTACTGGTGGTCGACTGCGTGACACATGATCATTTCTGAGAGGCACCCAGGGTGGAAAACGACTTACCCTGAGCGGACAGTGTTACTCATGCAGCGGGGTTGGTCACATGGCTCGTGACTGCCCGACCCGCCTTGCCGAGGAGCAGCAGACGGTTTAGGGGCCACCCAGGCAGAGGCAGAGGGTCGACCATGGCAGTCCGCAGGGGGTAGGCGGGCGAGGCAGAGGATCTGGCCATGCAGCTGGAGGTGGACGACGCTTCGAGGTGTTTCCACCACCACCACCAAGAGGTCCACCCCGACCGTAGGGAGATGGTGGATAGGGAAGAGCTCAGATTCAGGCAGCTGAGGCCTATGATCGTGGAGCTCCAGGAGTAGATGGACAGGAGTGGGACTAGCTCCAGACCTGGAGACTTTTGTTTATGCTACTTCTAGCGTTGTTTATGTTTGTTTGTAGAAGTTTTGTGTCTTTGTACTTTGATCTGTAGTAATAAAAGACACCTTTATTTTGGCGTTTACCTTCCTGTCCTCTCTTTGTGTTGTTACTAAGAGGTTCAGGTTTAAAAGTCGTTGACTTGACCCTCACTTTGAGATACCTACTGGAGGAGACCCAGTGACCACACACTGATGCCGACAGTGTGACTCAACCCTTGGAGGCGAGAGTAACGATTGGATCTATTGGTAGTAGCGTTGAGGCCTTACGATGTCATCCTTGGTATGGGATTGTATCATCCTTGACGGGATTGACTGTATTAGGCGAAGAACGTGGTTCATCCATGGGATGAGACCATATTTCTCTTCTCGGCAAAGAAGAAATCTCAGCAGCTCGAGTAGGACCAGAAAGGTCCAAGTCATCCAAGATCGGATGAGGACAACTCAGAGCCGGCAAAAGCCTTGTGCTGACAGGAGGCGGAAACCACTAGAGTTTGAGGATGGCGACCATGTTTCCTTACGGGTCACACCTCGACGTGAGTTATGGAGATTTGGCCGAGACGGCAAGTTGTCTCCACGCTTCATTGGACCATTCTAGGTCCTCAGCAGGATTGGTGAGGTGGCTTATCGCCTGGCTCTACCACCTCAATTGCACCGGGTGCATGAGGTCTTCCACGTATCTCAGATGAGGAGATACGTGCACGACCCAACGCATATCATTGACCATGGGGAGCTGGACGTTGATGATGGGGTGACTTTTGCGGAGGTCCCGATGGAGATCGAGGATCGACAGAAGCGGGTCCTACGTGGACGGTCGATTCCTCTTGTGTGCGTTATATGGTAGCACGAGAACCTCCAAGAGAGAACTTGGGAGCGGGAGGATCAGATGCGTTCTCAGTACCCACATTTGTTTCCCTAGTTTATGATGTATCTTTACAGGTACGTAAAGCCCTGTGGTGGGTGTGATGTAAAGACCCGTAAATTTCAAGGAATTTTTTTTTCTTAATTTTCTTTGGAATTTTACAAGAATGCAATTTTTGACGGGATGTGATTCCGAGGCCCGGTGTGCTCAGAATCATTTTCAAATGTTTGGATCGGGTACGTTCAGTGAACGAACGAGCAGGTTTTTCTAACTTTTGCACCGGTGCTCAGAATTGAATACCGAGGGCACTGATGGAATCGCATCGCCGGTATTTGCTTAGAAACGCCTCTTCCAGAGTTGCGTTTTCTCGGGTGTGGTTTTTAATTTTTGGGGTTAAGTGAAGAAAATAAAATAAAGTAGTGTGACAACTTTATTTTATTTCACTTAAATCCACTTAAATCCACTTAAAGCTACTTAATCTGAGTTGAATCGGATAGGGTGGAACCCAAAATATCCTACCCTCTTGGTAGGATATTTGGGAGGTGGGGCCCATACGAGCCCCACCTTTTCTTTTCCTCTAAGTAACGCACCCGCGAAAACCACTTTAAATGAAAGTCAACTGGTGCGTTTCCTAAACTCTTGACGCTCCTATTAATTGGAATGTTAAGGCGTTACCATTAATTCACCGAATTAATGGTTCGTTTCTTAACTCGTTTTTCAATTGTTTGCATGTAATAAAATAAGACCAACACACGTTTTTCTTGGGTTCGGATTGTTGAGAGGATTTGGAGAGACTCTATCTTCATCCTCCTTCACGAAGAAAGCGAAGAACGCGAAGAACGCCGAACCCTCGGAGATCGATGACGTGACGCCGTGTTCCGCGACGACGACGATTCTCCTTCCGTGACGATTCTTCCATGACGATTCTTCCCCGCATCAATCTTCGATCATCAACTGCTTGAGATCGTCGACGCGATGACGCGACGCCCTTCCGCGACGCAGCGATCCTCTTCTTCCGCGACGGTCAATCCCGCGAAGAACTCATGTCCGACGACAACGTCGAGGTTGTGGTTTTTATTTTTAAATCTTTGTGATATATATCCCCGGTTGTTAAATATGATTGTTGTGAGACTTTAAAAACCACTAACGCGGTGGGTGCGGAACAACGAACAAGTCCGAACCCACCGCCCTTTTTGTTTATTATGCGCAGATTGGCGGGCGATGACAAACGGGGACACAAGTTAATTTTGAAGGCTTTGTAGTGAAGAACGAGTCCCGGAACGAGCATTGGCGAAGACCGCACTTAAATCGGACCACCGGAGCGCGTCCGGTGGTACGCAGAAGCCCCCGCCGGCGCGCCACGCCGGCACGGCAGCCGGAGGCGGGGGCTGGCAGCGGCCGGCCGCCAGGATGCGGTGACGCTGACCGGTCCCGCTGCCGCGTGGGACTGGGGAGGAGGGACGCGGCTTAAGCCGCGTCCGGGAGTCACGGAGCGGCCCCCACGCGGAGGGGGGGGGGGGGTGCTACCTTGCGCGGCGCCTGGCCAGCGCCAACACGCCAGCTGAGCCGCCCGGCCGGACTGTTGGGTCGTGCCGCGCCGGTCGGGTCAGATCCGGACCCGGGTCGGGTCGACCCAGGGGGGTTGGACCGGGTTGGTTCGGGCCCAGAACCCCCTGTTTTCGGACCATTTCGGTCTTTTTCCCATATATTGGGATACAGACCTCCGATTGACGCACCGTCAGTGCCGATGCGATCATTGGATCGAGACAGTCGATTCGGTACATTACACTCAAGGTTTCAAAATACTTTGGGTTTGGCCAGGTTGGTTCGTACACGAAACCAACCGGGCCCTTGGAGCATAAACACTCATAACTTGAGCTCCGGACGTCCGATTGACTTGCTATCGACTTTGATGGATTCCTCTAAGACGGATCTTTTGGCTTAATCCGCCCGAGGTTTGGACGCAGGTGGAGTACGGTCGGGTTGGTTTTGCCTTAAAAACCAACCGGGCCCCTGGGACAAAAAAGCCAATAACTCTCAGACCAGGCATCTGATTGACGCGCCGTTTGTGACATTGAGTTTCTGTTGACGATACAGAACTTTTGGATATATCAACTCTGGATTATGTGTCAGTTGATGTATCAGCCACTCGGCTCGTGGAGCAGACCCTCCCGAATGAGCTTACTGTGTGCGGGAACCCTAGAGCTGGCTGCATCTGCGACGACAATGAAGACAGTACGAGAATCCTCTGTGGGTTTGGTAGTGACCACTACGGTACTTTTGGGATACATCAACTCCAGACTATGTGTCTGTTGATTCATCGACCTCTTGGATCGTGGAGTGGACACTCCCGGAACGAGCATGCTGTGTGCAGAAACCCTAGAGCCAGTTGAGACTTGACCACTACTGATCGAACGACTTGGTGTGTTACGGATAGCCCAGTGGGAAGCGCTTGGTTGTAGCAGCAGACCCACGGTGGAGGAGCGCTTGGTTGTAGCGGCAGACCTACGGTACTCAACAGAAGGAGTACCTCTGGAGGCTATGAGGGGTAGCGCTTGGTTGTAGCGGCAGACCCATGAAGGAGGAGCGCTTGGTTGTAGCAACATGGGGGAGCACTTGGTTGTAGCGGCAGACCCACGATGGAGGAGCGCATGGTTGTAGAAGCTGACCCGTGGTACTCAACATAAGGAGTACCTCTAGAGGCTAAGAGGGGGGAGCGCTTGGTTGTAGCGACAGACCCATTGTGGGAAGCGCTTGGTTGTAGCAGGAGGCCCACAATACTCGATAGGTGGAGTACTACAGCAGTCCAAGGTAAGAGGGAAGCGCTTGGTTGTAGCAGCATAACCACTATACTTGATGGAGAAGGAGTTTCCCAATAGATATGGGTTCAACTTCATGATTGATCATGTGTGGGTCATTGCGGGGGTTAGTACCTATAGATCCTTTGTGGGTCCGACGACTTAGATGAATCAGTAGCGATATCTGATCATCTTTATTGTCTTATGAAGAAGTATAACTGTGTGAGCTGAATCCTGTTTTTCTTTCCTTTGTGGATTTATGTTTTGCTTTCCTGTGTGGACTGGGTTGTACTTGGGCTCGGATGTTGGAGCCGAACGAGAATTGATGACTTAGGTATATGTATGGGAATATACCTAAGCAGTGTCATATGTTACTTCGTGATTGTATCTTTCCTTTGTAGATTATCCTTTGTGGATTCTGGGAGACCTTTGGGGGTCTCGGTGTCCCTACTGAGTAGCTTATACTCACCCCTGCACGGGCTATGCCCGCACTACGTTGTGTTGGTTGTAGACGACGGACAGCGCTGATCGTGGTTGAGGTTTGCAGATTAGGAAGGAACCTGGAGGTGGACCACTGGGTGGGATGTACTTGGAGTGGACGGTTGGACCTGAAGATCTGTAGAGGCTATCTATACTGACCCTTGTGGTGGGGCTTACAGTGGACGGCTCGACGCTGCAGCTTTACTTTTCAGTTGTTGTTTTCCCTTTCGAGTTGTACTTTACTTTCAGTTTGGGTTTGTATTCTGGCCCACTTAATTTTCCGCACTTACTGTTGTACTCGGTTTTTACTTAGTGTTTACTTCTACTGCTTGCTTGATCTGTGGTGTTTGTTTACTTTACAAAGGCAATGCCTTCCCTTTTTACTGGGATTTACGCCTTGGTTCTAGTCGCCAGCCCCTGGCCTATGGAAGGCGGGCTTGGGGTAGTCACGGCACGGGCCCTAAGGATGGGTCGTGACAACTTCGGCAGCAGTTCAGAGAGGCACAGCTTAGGGACGCTGACTGTGAGATGCGGTGTGCGCAGATATCCTCAGGACATGCACCTGATGGATTCTCTGTAGGAGGATAGCACGTCGTCCTTTTCATAGGACGTACCATGGTACCAGTTTCTTTACATGAGGAGGTGCTGAGAGAGTTTCACACTACCCCTTTAGCAGTACATCTAGGAGTGGCGAATATGTACTAGGATCTCATACGACACCACTAGTGGCCGGGTATGAAGAAGGTCGTGGCAGAGTTCGTTTCTCGATGCCTCACCTGCCAGTAGGTGAAGGCAGAGCACCAGGTACCAGCAGGTTTGGTACAGCCCTTGGAGGTCCCGGAGTAGAAGTGGGATGAGATATCTATGGATTTCATTACTGGACTTCCATGCACTTCCATAGGTCACGACTCTTTGGGTTATTGTCGACCGACTCACCAAGTCGGCCCGCTTTTACCCATTAGAGAGCAGGGCTCAGTAGAGATCTTGGGACGTCTCTACATTCAAGAGATTGTACGGCTTCATGGTGTGCCATCATCTATCGTCTCCGATCGAGATGATCAATTTAATTCCTGGATTTGGAAGGGGTTGCAGGAGGCATTCAGGATGCAACTACTTCTGAGCACTGGTTTTCACCCTCAGACAGATGGTCAGATGGAGAAGACCATTCAGACTCTCGAGGACATGCTGCGTGCATGTTTCCTCGACTTTGGCCGCAACTGGGAGGACCACCTAACCTTGGTGGAGTTCGCATACAACAACAGCTACCACTCCACCATCGGGATGGCACCATAGGAGGCGTTGTACGACCGACCTTGCAGATCACCTCTGTGCTGGACAGACCCTGGGGAGTCAGCACTTATGGGACCTGAGGTGGTCCAGGCCACGACAGAGAAGGTCAAGGTCATCCAGGAGCGGATGAGGATAGATCAGAGCTGACAAAAGTCTTATGCTAACTGGAGGCGGAGACCACTAGAGTTCAAGGATGGGGACCACGTCTTCTTGAGGGTCTCACCTCGATGTGGATTACAGAGATTTGGCCGGGGTGGCAAGTTATCTCCGGGCTTCATCGGACCATTCCAGGTCCTCAGCAGGATAGGCGAGGTGGCTTATCACCTGTCTCTACAACCCCAGTTGCACCAGGTGCATGATGTCTTCCACGTATCTCAGCTGAGGAGATATGTGCATGAACCGACACATTTCATCGACCATGGGGAGTTAGACATTGACAATGGGGTGACTTCTGCGGAGGTCATGGTGGAGGTCGAGGATCGACAAGAGCGGGTCCTATGTGGACGGTCGATACCTCTAGTGTGCATTAGATGGCAGCATAGGAACCTCTAGGAGAGAACTTGGGAGCGGGAGGCTCAGATGCGTGCTCAGTACCCTCATTTGTTCCCGTAGATTAGGATGTATCTTTACGGGGACGTAAAGCCCTGAAGTGGGAGTAATGTAAAGACTCGTAAAATTCAAGGGAATTTTTTTTTCTTAATTTTCATTGGGATTTTACAAGAACGTAGTTTCTAACAGCACTAGATTCCGAGGCCCGGTGTGCCCGGAATAATGTTTTGAAGTTTAGCTTGGGTACGTTCAGTGAACGAATGAGCTGGTTTTCCTAACTTTTAAACTGGTACTCGAAATCGAAATATGAAGGCACCGATGGAATCGCAGAGCCAGTAATTGCTTAAGAACACCTTTTTCGGAGTTGCGTTTGCCTGGGTGAGGTTATTAATTAAATGGGTTAACTAAGGAATAAAATAAAAATATTGTGCTACAAGATTTATTTCTATTCTAAGTAGTGTTAACCAATGCTTGGTGGTTGGAGTGGGACCCACTAATATCATAACTCCACTAGGTAGGATATTAGTGAGGTGGGGACCACACGAGCCCCACCCCCTTTATTTCCTTTTAACCTCCCACGTGCATTTGAATATGTAACTCACTCACACCCCTTTTAAATACCATGTCAACTCTCTTAATTAATGAATTGAATTAGGTTATTCAATATAATCAATTCTTGAATTCATTTTGAATTTCGAATTGAATGTTGGCATGTGTGTGTTAATTAAATAAGACAATGTCTTATTTCTTTAAGAGTTATTCTGTTGTGCGAGAAGGTTGGAGAGGATTTGCTCATGCCTTGGAATCCTCATCTTCCTCCTTGAATAACACGAAGAACGCACCTTCACCGATGAAGAACGTCGGAATCCAATGAAGGACGAGGAATAACCCTGATTCCTCAGATATCGACGATGTGACGCCATGTACCGTGACGCCGACGGTCCTCTTCTCTGCGACGCTGTGTACCATGACGCTGACGATCCTCCTTCCATGACGCTGTCTTCCGCGACGTCCATTTCCCGCGACAAACCTCGTTCGACGACTTCATCAAGGTATGGGTTTGGAATTTTTTGTTCGTGAAATATCCTTTGCCGTTATTTGTCTTTATTTTTGGGCCGCTTGTTACCAACTTAATGGGAGGAGGTCGGACCACACGAACGCGGCTGACTCTCCTCCCCCTTTTGTGGTTGTGTTTGTTGTGGTTCAAAAGAAGGCGGCGCGGTGCAATGGCACCGTGCAGAAAAATGAAAAAATGCGGCGAAGATGCGCGGCGCCGTCGCGCCGTGCCGTTGAAAATTAACGAACCCGCGGCCGGAGTCGGGCCGCAGCGAAGGGGCACGGCGCCGTCACACCGTGCCAGAGAACCACGAAGACACCGCGGCCAGAGCGGGGCCACGACGGCAGTACAGCCGACCAACCGGGCCGGCCGATCGAGGAAGCCCGGGGGTCGTAACCCCCGGCTGGCCAAAGGAGTGGCCCCCCATGTGGGGTCCACGTTTTTTCAATCAAGGGGGTAGCACGCCCCCCCCCCCTTTCCGTGACAGCTCGACCGAGCCGAGCTGTCTGGCCACGCGGCCGCGTCCGTGCCAGGCCAACCGGCCGAACCGGGCCGGGCCGCCTAGGCCGGGACAGGGCGCACCGGAGGGGCCAAACCGCACGCACCGGACCGGGACGCACCCTAAGGGGCCGGACCCGGACCCGGTTCGGGCCGACCCAGGGGATCTCGGGTCGGGTCGGCCCGGGCCCAAAACTCCCTAAAACCGGACATGTTCGTTCTTTTTCCCATATCATGGGCTACGAACCACCGATCGACGCACCGTCAGTGGCAATGAGATCCTTGGATCGAGACAGTCATTTCAGTATATTACGATCAAGGTTTACGAGATATTTTGGTATGACCGGGTTGGTTCGAACATGAAACCAATCGGGCGCTTGGAGCGGAAACGCTTATAACTTGAGCTCCGGACGTCCGATTGACGTGCCATTGACTTTGTTGGATTTATCGTAGTGAGACAGACGTTTTGGATTACTCCGCTCAAGGTTTGGACACAGTTGGAGGGCAGTTCAGTTGGTTTTGACTTAAAAACCAACCGGGCCCCTGAAACGAAAAAGCCAATAACTCTCAGACCGGGCGTCCGATTGACCCGCCGTCTGTCACGTTGAGTTTCTTTTGTCGAGACAGAACTTTGGGATACATCAACTCCAGACTACATGTCAGTTGATGTATCGACCCCCTTGGCTCGTGGAGCGGACCCTCCCGGAAATCGAGCATGCTGTGTGCGGTAACCCTAGAGCTGGCTGCGACTGTGACGACGGTGATGACTGCACTGAAATCCTCCGTGGGTTCTGTAGTGATGAAGACTACACTGAAATCCTCCGTGGGTTTGCAACGATGAAGACAGTACTGAAATCTTTCATGGGTTCGACGGTGATGAAGACTGCACTGAAATCCTCTATGGGTTCGGCAGTGATGAAGACCGTACTGAAATCCTCCGTGGGTTCGACGGTGGTGAAGACTGCACTAAAATCCTCCGTGGGTTCGGCAGTGATGAAGACCGTACTGAAATCCTCCGTGGGTTCGACGACGATGACGAATGCACTAAAATCCTCCATGGGTTCGGCAGCGATGAAGACCATACTGAAATCCTCCGTGGGTTCGACGGCAATGACTACTATTCCTATATCCTACGTGGGTCTGGCAGTGTTTGACTCTGTTCTTGTATCCTACGTGGGTCTGGCAGTGTCTGACTCTTTTCTTGCTATCCTACGTGGGTCTGGCAGAGTAGCTGGTCTGTATCCTATGTGGGTCCGACAACTTAGCTGGTTTAGTATCCTATGTGGGTCCTAGCTTAGATGAATCAGTGGCTACATCTGATCATCTCTATCACCTTACGAAGAAGTATACCTGTGTGAGATGAGTCTTGACTTTCAATCAATATATTCGATATGATAGACATGCTTTCCTATGTGGATTGGGTTGTGTTATCCTGTGTGGATCGGGTTGTACTCCTATGTGGATGTGATCGAAATTGGGCTCGGATGTTGGAGCCTAACGGGAATTAATGACTTAGGTATATGTATGGGAATATACCTAAGTAGTGTTGGTTGTTACTTCATGATTGTATATTTCCATTGTGGATGATCCTTTGTGGATTCTAGGAGACCTTCGGGAGTCGCGGGGTCCCTACTGAGTAGCGTATACTCACCCCTACACGGTCTATTCCCGCACTACATTGTGTTGGATGCAGACAATGGACAGCGCTAATCGTGGTTGAGGATTGTGGAGAAAGTCAGTACCTAGAGGTGGACCACTGTGTGGGACGTACACGGAGCAGACGACTATACCTGAGGAGCTGAGGAGGCTATCTGTACACACCCTTCAGGTGGAACTTCTAGTGGACAGCTCGACGTTGCTGCTTTACTTTCAGTTGCTGTACTTCTTTCCAGTTGTACCTTACTTTTAGTTTGGGTTTGTATTCTTCCCCATTTACTTTCCGCGCTTACTATTGTACCCAGTTTCACTTAGTGTTTACTTATACATTCTTACTCTATGGTGTTTGTTTACTTTAAAAAGGCAATGCCTTCCCCTTTTGTCCGGATTTATGCCTTGGTTCTAGTTTCTAGCCCCTGGCTTATGGGAGGCGGGATTGGGGTAGTCACGACACGGGTCCTGAGGACGGGTCGTGACATTCTCAATGGATCAACTATCACAAATATACATTTGAGAAGTGGTAAGGCTACATGGGGTACCACTATCGATTGTATCCAATCGAGATCCAATATTCACCTCTATGTTCTGGATGAGTCTTCAACACGCTCTGAATACTGAGTTGAACTTTAGTACATATTATTGTTATGAAATTTTTGGAAACCCTATGCAGACTATCGAACAATTGAGAACGTGATGAGAGAATGCTCAAAATATGCTACACCAAAATTAGTGTTTTTCAGTGGTTTATTAAACCAGCATAAATAAATTTTAATATAATTCTAGTAGCAGTTTGTTAAAAACTACTGCAAAAACATTCATTAAAAAACTGACACTTCTCCAATGAACCCCCACCCCCACCCCCGACCCCTGTAACCCTACCCTCTTCATGCCTCACTACGGAAACTATCCTCCAAGCCTCACCACCAGTCCTAAGCCTCACTTCCCCTCACATAACCTCACCTCCATTCGCAAGCCTCGCCACACCTCGATGCTTCTCGCCACCTGTCCTGAGCCCCACCACCCCTCTGTTGTGGCTTCTAAACTCCTGGATCATCAATAAACACTCACCCATTACTCAAGGTAACATGTTCTTACTATTATATCTATTATTTTGATTATATGTTTTTATTATGCCAATTGATGTGTTATCATGATATTTTTAAAAATTATAGAAAATTGTGTTATCTTTATCAAAATATTTTATTAATTTTATCATTCTAGAATTATGTAATTATTATTATGGATAGGAAATTATTTTGTCTATTTCTTTCTATATAACATGGAATATTTCCATGTAGGTTTTTAATTTAGTGATAAGATACTAATCACATGGATACATACCTAAAATAATTGAAAACATTTCAATTTATTAAGTTATATTAAACTAGAAGTAAGTTACTCATGTTAATGATTACATTTATGGTCTTATTAAAGAAATTTCTACATAGTTATGTTCTATAAGTTGAGGATTTGATTTGTTATGCTATGTTGTTACTTGGATAAAATAAAAAAAATATTTTGGATTTAGATTAGTAATGGAAGTGAAGTAGTTTCATTTCTGGTATGCCATCACTAATTAATTATGTAATCATGAATTGCGTTTCTAATAAAAAAATAAAAATATTTTTATTAGTTTCATTTAATATGAAAAGTGTTGAGTATAAAATTGGGTTTTAAACAAAAATTCAATTTTATAAACACCAGTTGTATTTATTTTTTCAATTTATTGTGAATGATTTTGTCGAACCCATACATTAAATTGAATAAACCCTTTTTTCACTCTATTTATAAAAGTATTATTGTACGGGTTAGTTAGTGAACCGCACTTTAATTATATAAGATATTATATGTTGAAAACATATCATTTTGGAGTTTTTATTATTTTTTATAATTACAAAAATAGAAATTTTGACCCATACTTGATTCATTTGATATGTCATAAAATGCAAACATATTTTGTATAAATGGATCACTTGTTATATTGAAAGGTTTAACTGCGTAAAAATGTTTTTACCTTGGATACAACCTATTTTTTTAAATAGTTTTTCCTTATAACTATGTTTTAAATCATCCAAACACATATTAGAATGATGAAACTATATTTTTTCTTTTAAAATTTATTTCTTGTATCTTAATCCAAGACATGTTCATTTATTAATATGTTATTAGAATATATTATTTGTTTATTATTACATGTCTTATACATTATTGGGGTCACTAATATTATTCTTCAGTTATATCATATTCCATATGTTATGGTTTATTAGGATAGATTATGCCATGCTATGATGAATTTAAAATTAAAATAGTTATTTAGATTATCTTATCAGATTTGTTCTTTAAAAATGTTATATTGGATTATTTCATGATGTTATTATAAATTAATTCCATGATAATTTTTTTTATAAAAGATTGTATTTTTCATGCAGTGTAGAAAAATTTTCTTCTTTAATAAACTTTTTCCATGAAAATAACATATGTATTTAGTTCTGGAATAATTATTATTTTCATAATATTTATTCAAAATATACATTTTTTCATGATTTGTTTATTATAATCTATAATTTATATTTTTTTTAATTTTTTTATCATAATAGAGAGAATATAGAAGTATGATAATGATTGGATATTAATTGCGTTTAAAATTAAGTCTTTTTCTATTTTATATTTAATAATGCATCAAATGGATGACTTGTAAACATATAATTTTTATAGTTTAATTGGAATACCTTCATTAATTCTTAATAAAGTGAGTTACCATATAAAAAATGTTGTTTCACATATAAAAATTATGATTTCTATTAAAATAGAGAGAAATAAGTCTCAGTGTATTCATGATTATAATGAAAGGAGTGGAATAAATAATTCAATATTTGACAGGTTTCCATTTATCCAACAATATGATAAATAAATTTAACATATAAAGAAGACAATGGGATGAATATTCATGATATAACCAATGAAGCTAATGATGACGAGAGAGTGAAAAATTGTTGGTTGATGCAAGGAATCTTTTATATCAAGCTTGTGGTAAAATAAATTAGTTGGAAATTTTTATGTGACTATATCATATGAGAAACTTGTATATAATTTATACTATTTACATCAACTATTTTCATACCATTACTTTACTAATTCATACCTTTACACAAGTGTTTCTTACCTTTACACAAGTGTTTCTTACCTCTACGCAAGTGCTAAGATACCCTTAAGAATCAGTAATAAATTTAATTTACCCTTTTTAGTGAACTTACTACCTTTAAATAGTGTATGTAATCTATTATCTTTTTTTATGCATGCTTTAGAAAATTATTATTACCCGTATGCAACTTATGAGGGCCTTTATACAGCATTTCTAGTTACCCTTAAATGGATAGTTTAAGTAAAATATTACCATTAGAAAATATTATTTGTTACCCTTATGCAATGATTATAATTTATTCTTACTCTTTCCTTGAATTATAATTTATCTATATACAACATGTTTAAATTATATCATATCATTAAGTGATATTTATATTTTAAAGGTATGATTTAGAGATTTTTTTAGAAATTATGAGGTACCCTAATACAGCCTATAAAAAATAATATTTTAATGTTACGTAGGCTATATTGGTATAAAATTTCCCTATTATATTTATGTATTAGTGTATCCCATCTATTTTAATGTTAAAAACCTGATGTCACTAGAAAATGATACTAGGATTGAAATACATTGAGTATTTTTAAATTTGAGAATGATAATTTACACAGTAATATTATTTTATTATAATTTATAACTTTTGGGTTTTAAATGTATGATGATGAATTTGGAAACACCCATGTGTATAAGATTTAATAATGTTCTAATGAATATTATAGATTTTTTTTCAATAAATAGAAGCTAAGAAAATAAGTGGATAAATAATAAGAAAGAAATTTAGCACTTCATGGATTCATTATACTAATTTTTTGAGTCATTTCTTGTTGCCCAATATTTCCTTGTTCTGTATCAATTAAAGAAGGTTCAATGTTCACTACTTGACACCAGTTTCCTGATTGACATAATCTAATAGTCTAAATTGTTTTATTCTTTTTCATAAGTGTCTATTATTATTATTTCAGAGATGGTTATACTTATATTTAAATGGAATTGTATGGTTGTGTGAAATATTCACATTTTTTCAACTAGTATATATGAATCTCTTTTCTTGTTTAGTAATAGTTATGTGTTTTAATTTTTTTTCATAATGTGTAGGAAAATTGTGATATATATGGATAAAAGCTGGATCATAATACCAAAGAACACACATATGTACACTAAGGGTTTGGAGGAGTTCTTAAACATTGCAATTCTTAATCGATCTATTGATGGGGGAATAGGATGAACTTGTCTGAAATGTAAATTTAAAAGATGGTTTAAGAGATATGATGTTTATGAACAATTTTTATTGAATAAATTCCATTCTCATTTTATGTGTTGGATTTGGCATGAATATTTGAATGCTAAATAATGGTAGATCACGGATGTCAATCGATAGAATGAGCTCCAAACTTCCTTAATAATGGGAAATGAAAGGAAAAACCTTATCAATGATTCATTATGCATTTCAAGACACCAACATCAACGTCAAGTCGTATTATAATGAACAATTGAGTGTGCTACAATTAGAAACATGAAAGAGACATTTTTGAGATTATATGACAACCAGATCAAGATTGTAACATATCATTGGATCCTCCTCTAGATTCTATGCAGACTAATGTAAGAGAAAACATCACTAGGATGATATATGTGTTTCATGGTTTAGTAGATGATAGAAATCAAGAGTTATACAGTGGAAGTTTGAAATATTCAATACTTTCTTTTCATCTAATTTTGTGCCATATCAAATTTTTATGTGGAAATACAAATATTGTTATGTCCACAATATTGGAATTGTTATGTGATGGATTTACTAAATCAAATATACATGAGTGATTTTATGATATGAGAAAAGGTTTTAACAATATTGGTATAAATTATAAAAAAATTCATGTGTCCCAATGATAGTATGATTTATTGGGGAGAGGATTAAAGTAGAAAGGATTAAAAGAAATATTCATCCTCTAGATGGAATTATATCGGTGATGTTGGAAGTCTTGATCAATATACTACCATTAAAATGAATAAAATGAACACAAATGAAATGTTTTTGCATTAATATCCTTTAAATCGTTGATTGAAATGATTATTCATGTCATTGAAAACTGTCGAACACATGATGTGGAATTCATTAGATAATAAAAAAATGGGTTAATGTGAAATCCAAGAGATTCACAATTGTGGATGAAATTTGATTTATTACATATAGATTTATAATCTAATCCTAGGAATGTTCGGTTTGTATTGGATTCTGTTGGATTCAACCCTTTTTGGGACTTTGAGAACTAGTTATAGTATTTGGACAATTGTTTTCGTCCGTTACAATATGCCACCATTTATGTGTTTGAAACAAATGAATTTTATCATTTTGATGATTATTATAGGAAAATAAATGCCTAGAAATGATATGGATGTATACTTGATGCCTTTAATGGAAGAATTACAGGATTTATAGAGCAACAATGTTGGGAAATATGATGAATCTTCTAGAAAAATGTTCAAAATGACAGATACTCTAATGTGGACCATTAGTTACTTCCATGAACTTGGGAAATTATTTAGTTGGAAAAATTAAAAGGGTTTTTATTTTCAGGTCTGAAACATTTATTTTGAGCCTGAGTGGTTACCTCACAGTAGAAAATGGTTCTGCTCGAGTCATAGAATATTTCTTGATGTATCTCATATATTTCAGCAGAAAAAGTCAAAATTCATTGGTTTAATTGATCATAGACCACCACTTAATTTGTTAACAGGTTCTAAAACATTGAAACAACATGGAAATGTTGAAACAATACTAAGGAAGGTGCATCATTTGAATGATAGTTGGAAACAAGTTCGTAGTGCAACGCCAAGTGAAATTGGAACACAATAATGGAAGAAAAAAAGTTTTTTCTTCAAACTTATATGTATTGGGAATTTAACTTGTTGGGGAACTAAATTGACATGATGCATATTGAGAAGAATGTTTGCGATAATTTGATCTTCACATTTCTTAATTAGAATGGAAAGTCGAAGGATCATATCAATGTTTGGAAATACTTACAAGCAATGAACATAATCCATGATCTATGGAGAGATGACAATGAAAAGTATTCCCAGAAATTGTTTTCAATGAAAAATAGAGATAAAGATAAATTCCATGAAATTTTAAAACATGTGATGTTATCTGATGGGTATTCATGTAACATATCAAGGTGTCTTGACTTAAATATTTGTTGGTTACATGGATTGAAAATCCACAATTCACACATTTTGTTATAGTAGTTACTTCCATTGGCATTTTTTACATTTTAACTAAAAAGGTAACTGTTTTTATACTCCAATTTTTCAAATTTTTAATCCAACTATGTGAGAAAATTTTAAATCAATTGTAGCTTGAAAACTTTCAACAGAGATTTTTTATTGACACTCTGTTAATTGGAGATGATCTTTCGATTGTCGGTTCATATTGTCATGATGCATTTAACTGTTCATTTTGTTGAGGAATATAAATTCGGAGTCCCCATACATTATCGATGGATGTATCCAATTAATAGGTACATTATTTATATTTTCTTTGTTCTAGTAAAAAAAATTCACTTCCTTAAATACATAATTATGTATTTTTTTATTTCCCAGATATCTTGGGCAATTTAAATCCCATGTGAAAAATAAATCTCAAAATGAAGGCTCTATCTTTGAAAGATATTTGGAATAGGAGTGTCTTACATTTTGTTGTACATACTCGGATGATATTGGGACGAGATTCAATTGATTTTGTGATGTTGACAACACATAGACTCATTATGAAATACGTGGGAAATAAAAAATCATTCTTGTTATTGGCTGATCAGATGGGAGGAGCTCAAATGTTAAAATAACAGAAATGTAATTATTACAGGCACTTATATATGTGATTATAAATAGTTAAATTGCAGATACATTTATTGAATATTTGAGGATACAAATAAAGAGACGAATGAGTGGACACACATAAAAAGATTATGATATAACAAAAGATTTTAATAAATTTATTATAGAATGTTTTTCAAAATGTTTATGTTCATAAATATTTCAATCAATATGGATATTAGGTTGATACATATATTTTGTAAATATAATATTGTATATTTATTTTTTTAGATCATGAAAACTGATACATGAGTAGAGTTGTCATAAGATTTAAAGTTTCTTGCACGAGGTCCTCTAAAACAAGCTAGAAATCTCAACGCGTGCAACATGAATGGTATTAGATTTTATTCAGTTGATTGGGAAGAGAGTTTGAAAACACAAAATAGTGGCATATTTAGGCTTGTGAAGTATAATACTATGAAAAATTGACTGATATTATCAAATTAAACTACCCTGAACATTTTTCAGCTGTTTTATTCAAAATAAATTAAGTGGATATTATCAGGGTTGTTATAAGGTTTTCCTTGAAATTTACATCTTTGGACTTCTCTCTCTTGATGGATATTGGTGACTGTGAACTACATGATCCTTATATCGTATCATCTCAAAATAAAATGATATATTATGTGATAGATGTCATCGATTAAGGGTAGAGTGTAGGTTCTCATGTAAAACAAGGAGACTTGTATGATATAGCTATTGATGTGGAATATTGTACTTATGACACTGAATCCCATCAAAATCTAGAAGAGGACTTATTTTTCCATCATGATATTGAAAATATTACTCTTGAATGAGTTGATGAAGAAAAAAAATAAACGATGGGGAAGGAATTTGATGTGATTGAAGGATAAAATGATTGTATGTGCAGTTATCCATTTAATTATCAACCACTTATATCTGTGCAGTCAGCTATTATCATTGTTATGTATATATTTTTTGTTCAAACTGTGCATCTATTATCATTTCTGTTTATATTTCTTAATGAGTTTTTTGAAATATATTTTCTAAACATTATTTTATTTGATTAAATGAAAATAATGGTGGGGAATAATTATACTTTGACTATGGGGTCAAAGAGTTTTTCAAGAAGCCAATCGACTCTGGTAAAATTTTTATTAGTTTAAATATTTATTATAAAATGTTATCTGTTTACTTTTTTAAACTATTGATTTATCTTTGTGTAATATAGTCACTGAGTTTAGGCCACCAAGCATCCTGAATAGAAGTGTGGTTGAATGTTAATAAAAAATTTTATGGGAGTTTTTTTAATGATATTTCCAAAGAATTTGAGGTATGCATTTAGTTTTCATTATAATAACATCTTATCAGTTCTCACATTGTTAATATATATTTCTTCTAATATGAAGAATATTTTTTTATAGGTAATAATTATAGAACTATGGGATTTCAATCCGACACAGTCTTACTCAGTATCCCAGGATGGACCAGTTGGTAATGTCTTTGGGAAGTACCGTCCTGTTCGAGTGAACAGATGGGTTTGGATCTATTACCGTATGAGGTCCTTTATAGAAAAATAGGTATTTTAAGTGATGAATGGTGGTGATAAGGTAAATCACACTAATTAAAAATCATTTTGTTACCAAACTATTATTTATTTTGTTTCTAAATATATATATACAACATTGTTTAATTTTCAATATAATTGTCATACAGGTTTTGGTAGTAGGAAGTATAGATAGTGATAGAGAGGGTGACAATAAGAGTTCATCATTGGGAAATTATTAGTGGAGAGTGTTTGTTCCTGTATCATTATGTCAAATTTGGGTATTTTTTTATCTTATTCATATATTTTAAATGGGATCAGGTAAAAGGGTGCCATATATACATGTTGTATAACCATATGTCTATGTGATGTTCTTCAATTGGATATGAAGTTTGAAATTTCTATATGATCAAATATGATGTTTTGTTTCTTGCCTCACTTTTACATATAGGTTGATGCTTTTAATGTGTTGTGTTATGTTTTATTCATTAAATTTATTGAGAAATATATTATTTATTTCATTGTTTTATTTTCCATGGTCAATGTGTTGATTCTTGAGGTTTTAGTGTGAATCAACATACATTGATTCGTTAGTTTCAACATGTTGTTTTACTTGTACGTTTATAATATATTTGAAGATCTAGTAAAAATTTTAGTGTCACTATTTTGTTGTTCTGGATGCTGGTTCTGGTGATGCAGAACCTATAGCTTGTTTTTTTAATTCAAGGTATTGTGGTAGTTTAAACCAGTATAAGGTATAAATTTTTATTTACAGGGAGGTTTAAACTACCTCTATATTATGGAACTTTTTTAATTGTGGTGGTTAAAATAGGGGCAAAATTTTAAAAAATGTTTCTTAGTGGAGGTTGTATCCATATTAGTTGTGTTTTTAGTAAAAAAGGATAGACTTCAATGTTGGTTGAAAACAACCACTATATCCCAGTAAATTTTTTAAAGAAAAAACCACTGCTAAAAGAAATATAAAAAACCAAAAAATGAACCTTCTATGACACTTTCTTGAAACTACTTCTAAATGAAAGAAACTTCCCTGGGTTGATTGCTGGATCATATTTTAGCAGTGGTTTTTTAAAATAATCTCAGAACCGTATAGAGATAGTTTAAACAACCTCTATATAAAAAAACTTCTGCTATACAATCAGTTTATTGAAGTGATACTTCAACGGATGATGGGATCAACATGTTCCTCTGATTGAGTTCTCTTACAACAACAATATTCACTAAAGCATCCAAAATGATCCTAATAAAGCCATTTTTTGGAAGAGGTGTAGAACACCGACATGTTGGGATGATTTTGGGGAGAGAAAACTTCTAGGTCGTTAAATTTTCTATGAAATGGTGGAGAATGATAAGACCATCTAGAAGAACATCAAAGCTTCTCAGAGTCGACAAAAAATCTATGCTCACAATGGTCGATTAGTCCTAGTGTTTGATGATTGAGACCTAGTATTCCTCCACATATCTCCATGGAAGAGAGTTATGATATTTCCAAAGAATAAAAGGCTTAGTTGAAGGCACAACAACCCTTTTAAGATCATTTATAACATTAGATCAATGTCTTATAGACTAGAACTCCCATCGATCATGGCTCATGTACATGATGTGATACACGTATCACTCTTGAGGAATTAAATACTTGACCCATCACAGGTACACAATCCAATGATGGTACCATTGGATAATGACATATCTATTAATAGAATCTGGTGAAGATCTTAGGTTGTAGAGAAAAAGTTATACGAAATAATGAGAATTCCCTCATGAAGGTGTTGTGTTGAAACCACATGTTTGAAGAAGCAATGTGGGAACTGGAAGAAGTGATTAGGAAAAGTTACCCTCATCTGTTTCAGTGTTGGGAAAGGAAATTTCGATGGTGAAACTTCTTAAGGGGTGAAGTTGTAATGACTCAATGATTTATAAATAAAATTTCCATTATTTTAATTTCATATGGATATAAAAAAAATGCACTCTTTTATTATTATTATTGGGTTTAAATGACCATTAAGTATCATTATTGTTGATAATACAACCATTAAATAGTTATCACACAACATATATAAATATAATAATTTTAGAAAAAACATTTCGACACAAACAAACTAGTGGATGACCTCATCTAGCAGACTTAAGCCAAACAAAGATCATTTTTGGGAGCATGGAATGGGGGTTGTATCATTGGAATTCACTCTTGTCTAATCCCAATCTGGGATTCAACACATTAATCCTGAATGAAATCTCCAATGGGAGAAGTTCAAGTTAATAGAGATTACCACTCGAGTGATGTTATCCGAGATTCCCTAAGAGTGTGCCACCATCACACACCTTACCCTTAGGTAATATGTGGGTGTTATAAGGGGTTATTTAATAGGGTATTTTTTACTTATTATGTAATCACATTTTATAAATAACAGTCTTATCTCATCAATTCATTTATAAGAATAGTATTTCTTAAAAAATGATGAATTTGATATATTGAATATTTGGGTAAAAATGGTACTTTTGAGAAATATATACATTATTATATTAAACTGTGACTTTTATTAACAATATTATAAAAAAATTCTTAAAAAATGATTATTCTAACAGTTCTTTATTTAAAAATGAATAGTTTTTCATTTTGATAAGAGTTATATTTTTATAAGATAAAATAGAAAGTGTATTTTTTTAATTAAATAATTCATTAAAATGAATTATTGAATTATTGAATTTTTTAATTAATTAATGTTTGAATTAAATATTTTAATCAAATTACTTTTAATACTAAAAAATTATTATATATTTTTTATGAATTCAAATGTAATTTTTATTAAGGATTAAAAACTGTTTTTTTCAAAACTCATGGATTTTCCCCAAATGTCAATTTTCCTTTTAAAAGTGAAAATTAACATATTTATAAAATTATATAGATAAAAAGAATATTATTTTTGGAATCAAGATGTCGAAATTATCCAATGGTAAATTTTTCAAATTTTTCAGAGACATTTGAGTTTTTAGGAAAAAATTAAATACCATATAAATAAATTATGTGTTTTATGATATCATAATAACCCTAAAATGATTTAATAAATACTATAATAGATATTATCATCACAATATTTTTTTACCATTAACATAATGTTATTTAATTATTTTTCTTATTTTAGAATGCCTTAGTGTATCCTACAAAATGTATAATATATTTCATGATTTTAAATTCATTTTGTTAATAATGTTACTCACCTACAAAAAAGCATGGATAATATTTTAATATGTTAGGACATTAGATATATAAAATAATTTTTTTACCCCTATTTTTCAAAAACCATTGGACAAGACTATTGGATGTTTTTTGGTTATGAATATTTAATTATATAGATTTCAAAACCAAATTTTGTTAAACATTAAAGAACTCCCCTCTCTTTATCTATATAAACCCACCAAATCACCCATTTATATTGTCTCATACTCCTTCAAGCTCATCACCATAGTTATCTCCACTTAATAGAGTCCTCTAAAGCTTCCCTATGCTCTCAAGATGCCTCTCCCAAGCCTTTGGGAACACACATCCATGTAAGTGATGCTCACTTTCCTTCCTTTCTCGTTTTTATCCAAAATTCCTTATATTGTAATAAAATTTTATCATTCAATTAATTATTATTTTTATGTTTTATCACCTACCCCATACTTCCCTTATTATGGGTTAATTGTGAGATTCCCCTTTCAATATCATTAATCCCTCCCATGTACACCTGTTACCATGTCGAAATTCTTAAAGGGATTTCTCTCTCCTCATTTCCATTCAAGAATTTATTTTATATCATGCATCTAAAATTCCATTTAATATTTTAGGATATTATGATCCATTGTTTTTATACTTCCCATTTCATGTTTAAATGATGAAAGATCCATTTCTCTCCCATCAACCCATTTTATGAATTCCCATGTGATGTCATTATATGGCCAAAATTGCACCGTGATTATGCATTCCAAAGTCGTCATGTAGTGAAAACCATGCCCATTTATCTATCAAGGGTATTAAACTTTATGAACATAAAATTATTTATTATATACTTTCATTTATTTATTCCAAATTCCTCCATAGTTTATTGAATGATTACGTTGATTGAATCCATGTTATAAGATCTATGTGGCACACTTAAGAGTGAGATTAAAATGTTCATGAAGGGTTCTCCCTGATAGTGCACCAATGAATTGGGTAATGTTTAGTATCATTATATGTCATGTAGGGACATGGGTTTACCTAATTCATTTATAATTATTTTTTCAATCATGTTAGGATAGGGGTTTAACTGATTTCTTTATGTCGATGATGGAGTGTTTTAAGTCATTTCTACATTTCCATGTTATGATGATCATGTTATATGATGCCTTTATGTTCATGTTTCTCTTATGACCTATTAATAAATATATTTCATAAAATTTACTATATTATTCTTGTTATACCTTGTTTACTACTTTATTTATCTTTATAGCTCACCATTTTTATATGTATGTCCTCATGTTATCCTATGAAATTCTAATTATAAAGGAATTTTGTGGCCATATAAAAGATGTTTTCAATAAATATGTTGTATTTTATGTCTTAAGTTATCATGTAATGTTACTAATCGCCAAATACACAATACCTATCTATCTTCTGGGATTTATTAAGTGCAATTTTATGTAATAAATCATGTCAAAATATGTAATATTTAGTAGGGTTGTTATTAGGCATTTGTGTATGAAATCATTAAATATTGGTTTGGGGAATAACACCCATAGTAGAGTATTTTCTTGTAGTTAGTCAAGGATTCACGTTCTATGGGGAGTAGGCCTTTTATATTTTTTATTTTTCATTCAAATGATGTATGTATGGTTTGTTTTTGGATAATGTGATTTATGGGTATGAAATAATGATCATATAAATGTGGATCAATGTTCATAATTGGAGGGAAAACAAGTGAAATTATGGTACAAAGTTAGAGGTCTTCTGGAATTGAGTTATTCCCCTAGTTCTAGTGAATTGTGGCATGACAATGAAATGGAATTTTTTTGAAATTATAATTTCTTCAAGGACTTATTTACCAGTGAGATCCTAGTGGGATAAAATAAAATATTTCTCATTGTTTTGAAGCATTATGGTGTGAAATTTTTAATTAACCACATCCTTACTCAATTTTTATGTTAGTGTACTATTTAATTTTTCATCCAACATCGTCATATTCTATACAAATTTGGGGTTCGAGTAGAATTTGGTGACTCTGAACATCTCAGTGAGGTGATAATTGGATATTTATTGAGGTATGGGAAGTGTCTTAAGTGTTTGAGTGAGTATAAATGCTGGTTTAGCGTTTACTTACAATAGAGTCTTGTAATGGGTGATAGATAATGCCACTGTCATGGGGTATTTTTGTGATTCATGTGTCATACATTTTTTATCATTTAGTAAAATAGAGAGATATACATAGTGAATAATGGGGACCACACCAAAAACCCTATATGTAATATTAAATTTGAAGTGTTTGGGGAGGACCATAATCGAAGATAAGGATTTATAGGGTTGAAAAATATACTTAAGAATACATATTAAGAGAACTAATATTAAATCAATTGTTTCATGGATCATATTTTTTTTATTTTTAGTGATTCTGAGAAAATATTTTCTTATGGGGGAAAAATCATGATGTAGCTTGAGTGGTTGTGCTGTGAGGGATGTTCAAGGGGAAAGGAATTCACTATATTGTGTGGACTACACCATGGATGATTTTTAGTATAAATGATTTTTGGGATGCTCTAAGAGATTGGTCACACTATTGAGCCTTTGGATGAATTGTAGCAGGTCATTGGGTGTCATTTTTGTAGAATGACCCCATAGATAATGACATAGGGTAACCCAAAATGGTGGGAGTTGGCCCATTCCCCCTTGGTTCACACAATAATGGTCCTTTAAGATAGTTCTAAAAATAGGGTCAAACCCATATATTCCAGGACTAAACCTTCATCAATTTTTTGGGAAATGTTTTCTTGGGTCGGGCCAGATGGAATGATCTTCTAATAATTCATATTCCGTTGATCCCCCTTATAGATGGGTTGATATTGAGGCATATTCCACCATAATTAGATATATGTACTCTTCTTTCTCCCTATCTTCTTCAACCTAGGTTGTTATTTTCCATTTTCAACCCATGAATTTAGCATCCATAAGTTGGGGGTTCATTGATTATTCCACTAGGTCATGGTAGAATCATCCAAAATGTTGGTTCTTTTTAGGGTAGATAATGCATGTATTAGGAGGATGATCTCTCAATGTTCCATGAAGGTTCTCTTAATGTATGTTGACGCCCTAATTATTTTTGGGATATTATTAAATCATAATTCTTTTCAAGTGAATTAATGTATGGTTTTAGGGATCTATTTGGGTATGGGATTTGGGAACTTTGGCGTTGATTGTACCCTATTTCTTAAGATTTTATGAAAATTATAACACCATTCATGTTATCTGTTTTCTATTACTAATTTATTAATTGATAAATTTATATTTAAAATAATTATAATTAATTATAATTAATTAATATATTTTTATTGTTATACTGATATACTTGTATTGGTGGGAGGTTGTTGATTGACATTTCTCGAAGATGATGGTTATTCTATGCTATTGAAATAATAGCTTTTCTTAGGGTAGGTTGTCCATAAAAAATGACATATTGTTTATGTATTTATAATGATTATTTTTATATGAAGTGTCACCACTTATCTTTGATCGACCTAAAGTAATAGATTCACGTAGCATGGTCTATAAAATATTGAATACTAATATTAGGTCTATGACACACCGATGATCATTGTTCCTCAATGTCTATATCCTTGAAGGCCATGGGCATTATTCTAGAGTGAGATAGGTAATCCAAGAAAGGTGTGCTTTAGTGAGTTAAAACATCATTGAAATTTGATGTCCTCTTGGTGACTTCTGTCTTGTATGATTTTTATGTGGTGAGATTATTCCCATCCTATTAGAAAATAGATTATGTACGGAAGTACCTTTCTAAGGACTTATATAAATAGTTTGTAAATGGGAGGATACACCTAGTGGGAACATGGAAGATATATGTGAAACATTTTATCCATTATTACACTAGATTCCCTTAGTTTTTAGGAAAACTAACTTATCATATAAATATTGTCACATTTAAGGTATGTAATTCCAATTGAGTGGTTTGCATTAGACCTAGATTATAGATATATACTAATGAAACAATTGAGCAGTGTACTGACTATTTTTCAACTTCTTGGTCAATATAGGTACATTGGAATTATTATATAAACTTAGGGAATAGTAGAATTTTGTTTACATAGTTATTTACTAAAATTAAATGAAACTTTATATAGGTTGTGTGTTTTAGATTCCATCCTAGGAATTATATATTGGGTTTGGAAGATTCTCAACCCATTTGACTGTCAGGACATATGTGATCATTCAACCATTTTACATCAAAAATGTATAAATAAATAATGATATATATTATATGATTGGTTAATTTTGGTGTGGAAAATAATTCTGAAATATAAAATATGTTTAGAGGGCATTTCAACCATTTATATGACCATTTTCATGAGATAAACCAATTTATTGTTAGGGCTCCATGGAAACCATGATAAGATTGTTACATGATATGGGTAGACATTTCATTCCTAGAAATGTGGGATGAGACAGAATGAGTTATGCTAATATGGGTTGGGAGAGCCTAAAAATCATGGATGTATGAATTATTATGGAACTGATGTCATCAAATGGGTTTGGAAATAAATACAACCTTAAAAGATGCATGAATATGTATTGATGTTTTTTTGGGATTTTAATTTATGTTATAAATGTAAAATGGTTGACATGTGGATCAATTAGTGTAACTAGTTGGAAATTCATTCCATACAATGGATGGTGAGGTGGGATGATTTGAGATCATGTGGACTAGATGTGATGCCACTTTATTATTTTTGGAATGAAGTTGTGACATGGGTTGGTGATGATTCCTCTTGAGGTGGTTTTTATGTGGAGGGTTGGACATTATTCCTCCAAATATGGTTATGATTTTATAGGTTTAGCATGATAATTCATATTGTGGTTAAGATATGGTAGGTAAGACATGATGCCTCTTGATGGAATGTGATACAAGTCAGATTTGATTTCGTCTAAGAAGTTTATTAATTATTACCAGTTATCAAATTAAATGTAACATGTACCATGATATCATGACCAGTTAAAATTATTTTCATATTTTATGAGACACTAAAACATTGGATAGAGTAGGTATGGTCACTATAGAGTTTCTTGTGTATCACCCATGATCTTGATCAATGTTATGTTTTTTTATGTAATTTATTAATTCATAGAAAATACCAATGTCCATGAACTGTATTTACTAGTTATCATTTGGTCACAATTGGTGGCGTCCTATATAGTTATACACATAACAAACATTGGAGGAAATATCACATAATTACCTAAGAAAATGACATGATTTCAGGTGGTTGTAGGTAATATTCCCATGGTTGGATGATTTTCCGAAATGTTTTATAAAATTTCATAGATTAGTTTAGGTTGGGACTCTATACTAGTTGGTTTTTTTGTTTAATTTAGTTTGTTTCAGACTAATTTGTATATGATATAACCTTGGTGGATTTTTTTCTTCAAGAATCATGTGTCATGGAGATAATTCTATCTACAATAACCTATGTTATATTATTACTTATGGTTTTGTTTGGTTTCATTATAATTTTTTTCAATTTATTATTACTACTTATATTCTACTTCCTCTAAATATTTTTAAAACATTCACAGATGGTGTAGTCTCCCCAGAGTATCAAAGTTGAGTATCACTACTAGTTAGTATCCTCTTGTGTATATGGTGGTGTTGTCATCATCATGTAGTTCTTCAATACAATTGTTGTTGTGTGAATTTAGTATGGACAATTCAGATTATAAGGGATCATGAAGGTCTGTTCCATTTTGGATATGTCCATGTTTTGTTAAAATACATGTTCCATATTTTTCTAAAAAACTATGATTAAAAAAGGGCTTCATATGTGTATTGTTGTAGTTATTGGTTGACGATGATGATTTAGGTATGATCAGAGGTGAAATTAGAAGCAAACACATGATTTCTGTTGAGTTACAGATTAAAAGGATGAACACTCAGTCACATATAATTTAATTCTTTCCTATATGATGTTATCACATTAGATAGGATGGATAGGGTTTCTAAAATCATTAAATATTGTATGGTGTGTACTCTAAGAGAAAATATATGTTAACTGATATGAATGAATCAACATTTATAAATTTTACATTTCCTAGTTTCTTTTTGTCTTTATATAGTGTATGGAATAGGTGTACATGTTATTTACCATAGAATCCACAAGAATAAATATAGTGGTACATGTTGAGTGAGACAGTTTGGATTACACAACATGTATCCCTAGGGATTAGCCACGATACATTTACAAATATAGAATGAGTCTTGGATGCATATATTAAGTACCCCCCCCCCCCCCATTTTCACCACAAGGCATGCACCCTAGTCTACTTAACACATAAATGGACCCATAAAAATATATATAGATAAATATATGACCAAAATTATCCAAAGGGTAATTAAATTACATGCCACCATAGTACATTGAAGGTACTAATCTAGCCTTAGTGGATTTCGATATCATCTTTCCCATGACATAGATTTTTTTACAGAAGTGGTCCACACTAAGTATTTTTTAGATATAGTATAATGATACTTATCTATTTGAAATTTGGGGTGATCTTAATGGTTATTTAGGTTTTATAGTCACAAAATCATCATAGAGATATTAATAGGAATCAGGAATGTTGAATAGATCATACACATGGATAATAACACCCTAGTGATGTGATTACCATAGGGTGCAGATCCCATTGATGAATGGTAAATTTAGGAACTTCCCTTATCATGGGGAGACGATCCTATATCAATATGTTTGGGAACTCCCACATCTAAATATATATACAAGACATAAAATTGGCCCCATACTATGGGTTTTCACTCACTCAACTGATATTTATCCATTTATGAGGCATGAATCCACCAATATAGTTTTTAATAGGTAGTGTCGGTCGAAAAGATGGGTAGATAGATTATTGTGTATGTTTCTTATGATATTTAATATATAAATAGGTTGTATAATGTAGTGAATTCTTATATTTCATAATATATAGCCTTTAAATCATATATATATTTTCTTTATTCCAAATAATTTTGTAGACTAAACCAACTATTCCCCTCTTTATTTCTTAATGGGTGTTGGGTGTCCTACTAAGAATATATATATTCACCCCTATATGATTTTTTTTTAAAAATGTCATTAATTATATAAAGGATAATAAGTTTATTAGTTACTTTGGTTGAGATGGTTTTGGTGGAGCCAAAGCCTATTAGTACTCAAAGGTGACTATAGGAGAAAATGTTGGTGTCTTCGGTGAGTTTGTAGAATAAATTCCTTCACCTAGACTACATTATTTTGATTATGATTTTGTTTTGTGGGGTGAAAAATTATTCCCTTTACCCTATGGATTATTCATATTTAATAATTTATGGATATGATTATCTCTATGATTCTTTATATTATAAAATTAATTTCATTATTTTATCCTACATTATTATATCCAACATGTAAATATGTGTTTTGAACATGTGAATGAAGTCATGGACCCCATCCTGTGTGGTATTTATAATTAATTTTTGTCATGATATCCTAGATAATTTATAGTGTGATTATGTTAGAAAAATCTAATTACATCCAACCATTGTTGGGTCCTGATTGTTCTGGTCATGTGACAACAAACCCTATAGATTATATCAATTTTTTTATAATTTCTAATGTACACAATTTAACATTCTCAAGACACATCGTTTATTGTTTGAATTATATTCCCTTATATGGATTTAAAGTTCTATACTTTATTTAGTAATATTTATTATAATTGTAATATTGCATATTCCTACATATTACTCTATTTTTATATATTTTTTGGTATTTTATTATCTCATTTAATTTATGGTTATCTAATGATGGATATAGTCTCCCAATGATATTTTTCACACAATCAAAACTTATCGAATATTTTTTTTGTATATATAGGCATTAATAAGGTATGAAATTATCTTGTTTAGACCATGTGAGAAAGATACAAGATGGGGATCTTAGAAAATACAATTATAATTCCAATTTTTAGTTATTTATCTTATTTGGGAAGTTTGAAATGGATATAAAATTATTCCCAATTGGGATATAAACCATGGATGTGCATTATCAAAACTTATATGATTAAATTCTAGTTCATTAATGTTATTATATTTTTTTATTTGTTTTATACTATCATAATTCCTTTATTTTGAGGACTATGATGTGTAATTTAGAATTTATTAGACAACTATTTGCTATGATTTTAATGATGTAATGTATAAACAAAACATATAAATTATATATAATTTTATTAACATTACATCAAAATATGTAATTTAGAAAATAATTTATAGAATGTATAACGGTATATTAAATTTTCATCAGAATATTATTTTACATTTTCATAAATGAAATATTAGTGGTATTTTATTTATTAGAACACATGTTGACTATTATTTTATAGTTACTATGATTTTTTGAATATTTCTTGTATGAAAAATATCCTTTAGTAGGAAATTTGTAGAAATTTTAATACAGCAAGGTGTATGAAAAATAATAATGTAGGTTAGGCATGTGAGCTAGTAAAGAAATGATACGATCCTTATAGGGAATCAACAAGTGTGATTGTAGAGTTGGGGAATATGTTGCATGTTAATTCTTCTCCAAAACCATGATACTAGGAATAGTGATATATATGCACCTTTCCATGAATTTTTATTTTTATTGATATTACTTAATAAAAATATCCAATTGATTATTAGTTGGGTTTAGAAAATAATTCATTATTGTAGTAATATATGGTAATCTGACCACATAACAAGTAAGGCTAAGCTTGGTTCATAAAATTATATCAATGGCTAATAGGTTTCGTAGTGTGATTTAAAATTTTAAATAATTCCCAATTACTTTTATATATTATACATTCATCACATACAAAGTTATGAAGGACCATATTATAAGGAGAATATTGTAAGATATACCATAATAAGCTTTGGGTAAATTGAATCCTCGACTAAATAGAGAGATATAAAAGATACATATATGTTATTCATACCACAAATACATGGATGGGTTATCCATATCCTTGGGTTGTAATATGATTGGATTCATTATAAATACCATGAAATATTTTTATTTGAGTTTTTTAACCTATATACATAAGTATGATGTCATTTTAGGAATTCATCTAGCTAAGTGATGAATAATTTTCTATGATAGAAGATTTTATGTACTATAAATGGTTTATACATTTTACATCAATATTTGAAGATGATGAGGCTATGATAAATATATGTTTTTAGTTTTGGATAAAGAATAATATTCTAGTTCATGGTTGTTTTTTATGGTATTTATTTTATTAGAATGGTGACCAAGATAGTCATGACTAATGACAACCTGATTGATGGTATTTTATATAAAGAATCTATGACTTATTAATGGTTTGGTAGTGGATATTTAAACATATAAATTTATGGAATGAATTTTTTATTAATAGAAGACATAGATAGGCTAGAAATAATATGGGTTTATCTATTCCCCATTCAGGGAGATCACATTTAGAGTGTATCTACTGTGACCTAAGGAATAAATTTCTAATCATTTTATTATAGGCCATTAAAGGAGTGTCTCATAGATAGATGTATGATACACCTATAGTGATTCTATAGGAGAACACATAAGTCTGACAGATTAATAGTATTTGGTGAGTTATAGGGATTTTGAGCATAGTCTCTTGGATCATTTTAGAGGTGCAGTTTTGTGTTGTAAAAATGATAATCATATAGTGGGTTTTGTGGTGGGAAAGTATATGGGTTTAAATAGGGAAGGATGATACTGGGTAAAATTATGTATAGAATTTAAGATAACATGGTATTTCTATAAAAATATTTTTTGGTAATGAAATTCCAATTAATGATACTGTGGGACAATCAATTAAATGAGGCATGGTCTATAGGTATTAGGATAAATCAAGGACATGTCAATATATTAAAAAAATATGGATATAGCCAAAAACTTTATTTATTCAATATAGTTTAGTAATTTTTATTTGGTCTTTTAATTTTTGATTGATATATTTACCATTTATACAGGATCAGAGAAAAGATCACAAATCATGTAGAGGAATCATGGATATTTACAAATAGTAAAAATAAATTGAATCTATTGGTTTTTTTCTCATTAGATATACACATATTTGTTTTTATATTTAACACGGATTATTTAATTTTCATTAGAGAACATATTAATTTCTATTAATACAAAAATATTTCACTGGAATTATAGGTTATTCTTTCACATTTTATAGGAATTAAACTGGTAGGTATGTTGATCCAAACTTTATTATTGAAATATAGGTATGTATGCATCACAAAAAACAATCATTTTTATTGGGACCAAGGAGGATACAACACACCATGTTGTTACTCCTATCATAAATCAATTTTAGTATATATTTATTTTGGATGTAACATTATTCCCTCATCATATAGTGGTAATATTCACGATTGACCTAGTTCAAGGTATAGAGCATATTTTAAGGACACCATATAGTTATACTTTTTTTTCTGAGTTTATTCACGAAACCAATAGAGCTCCCAGAGTCATCATTTCTATTTATCTACAAACATCTCTATTGTTACCCAATTTAATACACAAAAAATCATGTTGGTTGTATATATTTATGATCAAATTATTTGAGATAAAACTAGGTAACCCTAAAATATCAATACCCACTTCATTAAATTGATGAACTATTTTATCAATTTGGGTGATAACACTAGATTTTCATTATTTAAAAGAGGTTGTTGTGCCACTAGTAGCGGGTGGAGAACATTCAATGAAATTTTTCTAGAATAATATATGTACTGTAAAAGAGTTTTTTAGATTTTTTGTTCAAGTAACATGAATTATGTGTGTAAATAATTTATGAATGAGGTCATACACCCATATCATGAATAATTAAAGGTTGAATTTTTGGATAAAATCACTATATACACCCACTTCATTTTTTTGGATCATGAAAACTATATAAGGACTAGGGTGGTTACACTATGATAGAATTGATTATATTTCAAACTCTTGATGAGGAATTTTTTTATATGTGAGGTATATTTTTTTGAGGTATACTGTATCTAAATATTTAAATTTTATAAACCTTAACTGGAATGATATTTTGATTTTTGGGGATATTTCAAATAGTAAATTTTTAATAGAAATATTTGTTGGAATTATAGATTAATTCTATTTATAAATTAAGGAATTCACATATTTGAGAGATTACATGATGGACCTAACCATGAAGGGCATGATGTTTAATTATTCACATTAATATTTGAATGAAATTTTGGATTTAATGATGAGATTAATTTTTCTATAATTATAACATTATATGGTATTATTAATTTGTATACGATTCAATGTGATCCATCATGTGATAGAATTATATTATTCATGATATAGGCTTATAATGTTACCACTGGTTGGTCCCAATAGTTTTTATAGCCCGAGTTGAATTCTCTACTCTTTATCTATAGATGGATAGTATACCTCATGTGATAAAATATTGGTATAATTATATACATGGATATATTTTTCATGATATAATGACTAAAAAGCCTTAGGTATATAGTCTCTTCGTGGTCCTTGACACATTAGTTGAGGATATAGTTTGAATAATTCAATATATTTATTTATAGATATATTACATACCTATTGTGGGTAATTTTGTTATATACTCCCTTAGTAGGAATATTCTAGCACATTTGGTGTGTAAATCCAGAGGGGAGTGACTTTTTATGAGTATATTTTGATATTTTTTCTATATTTCTAAGATTAAAGTGATCGTATCTAGGATTTACCTATGAATAAAATCATTATTTGATAATTTAAAATACATTATTCTAAATTAATCTAAAATTTAATTTATAATATAGATAATATATGGTGGGTATTTCATTATATATAAAAAACATAGTACGTTTGGTTTGTGTTCCCAATGAGAATGATGGAGGAGATGATATATGATTCCCTTACCTTATGATATATGGTACAACATAATTTGATAATTATTTTACATGACATATGAGGATGATTTTTGTATCATTGAATGGAGATAAAAAAATTCCATTACATCAAAATGCATCACCACTCAGAAGGTGTTGAAAAGGAATACAAAGGTCTGTTGGTATTTAATAGTTACATAGAATTATTTCTTGTAGGTCGAATAATATCATCATGAATTTTATAATAGATAATAAATGGTTGATTTGAGAAGGGAAAATCATATCAGTCATTATCCATTCCTAAAAAATTTTAAACACCTATCATAATTTCGAGATAAATTATTGGTCAATTTAGTCATGTGGTAATATATATGAGACATGTTAAGGAACCAAGGAGTGAATATTTGTATTATGTTGTATCATGATATATGATTTAATTACAATTTTGAAAGGGAAACAATTCATCATTAGGAACATATGTGAAGCTTAATATAATTTTTCATCTTATTATTGATAGTTAGTTATGGAATGAGATCATGCTTCCAAAAAATATTCATTCAATTTATTTTGGATTTTAGTGGATACTCTAATGATCATTTAAAAATATTTATACTCGTATATGATGAAAATTATTTGGAATTGATTCAAATAAAACCTTTTAATGTGATTTATTATAGCCCATTCTATTATACTCTATATTAGGTAAAATTAGGGGAGTTAACAACGATTATTTTTACTCATAGGATGGATTCTTGAGAGCATATTCATATTTCTATGATGAACTATAATACTACATAGTTCTGGAAGTGTTCTTAGATAGACACATGGTTTCAAAAATTGAATATTAATTTTGGTAAGAACACATTCTTAAGAGTTCCACCTCAGTTTGGATAATCAAGACTGAATAGGAATGGGATATTTTAACAATGTTATATATATAAATATAAGTTATTAAAAATGGATCAGCAATGTGATTGACTATTGATTCCTTCTTCCAAGATACAATACTTCTAATAACATATTAATTTTGTATTAGCATCAGACATACATGCTAATCCCCTATCACATAATCAATGTTGATAACATTGAGTTTGAGGTTGGGATATATTTTATAGAGTAGATACTATGTATAGTTAACCATAGTGGGAAGATAATCTATGTAAATATTATTTATATGGTATAGGTGTTATAGTGTAACATAAATATAAAAAATTAGACTTATGAGAATGTGTTCAATATTTAGGATCAATAGCTAGATTTCACTATTGAGGTGTCTTAGAGACACATCTTAAATTGGAAAAGATTAATGGTTTGGGGTTTCATATAAAATAGTTATTTTGAGGTATACATATAATTTTATTTAGACCATATCAAATGTATTATAGTGTATTTTTACTATTGGTGTAATTGGTTGAGCATGTAAATTGAAGTGTATGACCAATACTATATCTATTTTTGGAGGGTATTAATGTTGAATTTTCCTTGTAAATAATGGAACTACCCACAACCGGTTGGAAAATGATGGGAAATTGGGACTTGGTGACCTATCATAACATCATTGGAGGCCTCCAGTGTGAAAGTAGGATATATGACTGCCAATTTTATTAAGGTTATTTTAATAATCTGAGAAAAAAATTCTTTTTATTTGTTTCCCCATTCATTGTCCCTTATATAGGTATGTCATCCCGCCAACCCTTCAAGAATGTATTTGGATAATCTACTCTAATTTATCAATGTATTCAAGAGTTGTTCAGTGTAGAGAGAATTTATTTGTATCAATAACATCTATTAACCGGTAATTTTTTATTTATCGTTCTATATAACCGTTGTTCATTCTATACATGTATATTAAGAGTAATTCTTATATATCTAAATTCCCCTCAATAGAATATACTTTTTTGAAAATTTTAAAAATAATCACTACATGGTGAGAGGTAGGAGGTCATTATGTTTTCACTTAATTTTAAATGTTTATCCTATATCATGTAACATTACAGTGGTGGAGGGTTGGACAAATTACCTATAATGTAGATAAAGTGAATTTATTTATTTTCATAACATAAAAGAGGGGCTTTATTCCTGTTAATAACCATGGGATCATTTTTCCTTCATTATGTATTCAATGGTAGCTCTATCATACATTGATAGAGTTTGAAAAATTTAAAACTGAATCATGTACAGGGTGTCCCATTTCAAATCATGTGTTGAGTTCCCTTAAAATATTTATATGGGTGTACCCCCATGAAGGTGGATAATCTTACTGAGGGATATACTATTTAAAGAATTTAAATTGAGGTGTGATATTACTAGTTAGTCATTGATAAGGTATAAATTGCATGTGTTGTGTGATTATGAGATATTATGGAATATTCAAGGGGTGTCCAATCTTGAGTTGTGTGTATTATGGTTTATGACACATAAATGATAGTCAAAAAACCTAATTATATGATATGGGTGTCTGGGTTCTATATATCTTATATCATTATGAACCATACTTTAAATTAGTGATATTCCATTCCACATCTTATGGATTGATACTCATAGTCCATTAATGTTTATATTATTTATGAGCTTTGGGTGTTTTATTTAATTATCAACCTATTGTCATGATATTTACCAAATGAGTGGTCAAACATATATCCAACCTTGTTTCCAGATATTAACAAGTATTAATGGATATCCAGACATATAATATAGTGTTCTAACATATATGATAATTAGTTTTTGGACACATTACTATCCTAATGACAAATTATCTATGGCCATTATCTGTTGGATTCAATTCTATCATTGTTTCCTAAAATATTTGGTCATGGATAGTTTTATGCATTCCCAACTTGGTTTTATGTTATTTTGTAGTCATAGAATATAGGAAACATAACTATTTCAGTGAATAAATGTCAATGTGAATTGATAAATGGTTGCATATACATATATTTCTTGATAAATATGTGAATGAGTGTTTGAATGTTTTTTTGACCAAATACCCTTTGTTAATTAGAATTTTTCATTCATAGATGTTTTTGGCATACCAATCTTTAGTATTCACTTGAGTTAGATATGTACATGTGAACTCAATAACTATTGGACATTAGTAATATTTTTTCATTATAGTATTATAACATTTATGTGATTAAAACAAGAAAAATATATTTCATTACACTAACATTGGAAGAAGCATGTAGGGTCTCTCATTATTTAAGCACATTTAATAGCCCAAAAATTGAGAAAATATAATATTTTTTATTTTTTATTTCATATATGTCGTAAAATAACTGAACAAAATATAAAGTTGAAGTATTTTAGGGACCATTTGGTGGTTTATTATACAATATATAAATCACAACATGCTTGATAACTATAGTGGGTATATATGTTTCTAGTTCAATGACATATGAATGGGAAATGGACCAGTGTTTAATGGTTAAGTTGGTGATATAATTCAGAAAACATGATTTGAGACTGGTTGGTGCATTAGAATACATTTAATTGTGTCACATCTATCTATATTTTTTATCTTCCATGTTATGATTTTCCCATAATGTGATTATTTTTGTATTATTTTATAAAACAATCTTTGAAAGACCATTGCAATGAATTACGAGTATAAAATGATAAATAAAATTTGTATGGTGCTGCATTTATTTAAAATATATAGCCCCAAATGGTATTCAATGAATGTTGTAGGGAACATATTATTATTTTAGAAAAGTGAAGAAGATCATCAATTAATTGAATGGATTTTAATCAAGAGAAAAATAAAAAACACCATAGTGGTTGGTTTCATTCAACAGTTTTACAAAATATGGTGATATTTTTTGATGAAAATCTTAATTAATGACATTTTACATAAGATAATTCATATATTCTAGGTGATGGGTAACAATATTATAGGTAAACTCATAGTCTATGGTAGGTCATGTAGTTAGTCATGGTTTATGGTATAAGGGTTAACCATAGTTACTATAAATGATGAGAAATTAATAATATATTATTCCATAGTGGTGATCGTTCCATGATTGTTAAATTTTTTATAGTATTTTGAAAATATATTTAATTATTTGATATGGTTGTTTTGGGAATGATGTTTCACAAAAATGGGAATTCATTTAGTGGACAAGACGTGGTGGTGAACAGTTTCAATGAGAAGAATTTTGGATTCTATAATAATTAGGAATGATCATGTTGTTCTTTTTTTTCTAGAATCATGTCCTGGAGATTTTAGATATGTAAATTCTAATAATAAAAATTTCCTTACCATTTTCCGAATTTTGGATTTTAAGTCAATAATTCTAGGTGCAATAGTTTTATCCAAATGATATTGCACCATTATTAGATAGAACACACTATTATTGATATTAATTTTAATAATGTTATAGATTATGTTTTATTTGAATTCATGGAATGATATGAATCTTTATTGGATTATTTACCAAGTCTTAATAGAAAAATATCAGTAGAATTAATGTTTGGACGTGTGGGATTCTAAGATGATCATTTTTAAAAGATATTTTTGAATATTAATCTTATTAATAGTTGACAACAAAATAAAAAACACATTACAGGGAACTATATTGGGAATTTACACATATTTTGTTTTCCAGATAAGTCCATTATGAAGAATCTATAATCGTATTGATTTTCTAGATATTAACTAAGGATAGTGAAAAAATGAAGAAACTGACATATTTTATTTAAAGGATTATCATTTTTATGTTGATTATATGAGTGTAGTGAGTTGATAACACTTTTTTTCTATCATGATGTAGTCCAATGATAGATATAATAAATAATTGGATCTTGGATTGGAAGCATGTATTGACTAAATACTATAATTGGGTAATTTATTTAGTAATTAATCATGCACTATCACATCACCAGGTGAACACATTTTGGATCTAGACCTTTGTTATAACCTAAAAAATATTGTAATAAATATTCAGTTAGTTGTATAATTTGACTATTGGAGTTTGTGGTCTTATATAAGAATTCGATCATTTTTTTCAATCGTGATAAAAAAATGTTTTGAAAAATATGATATCACCCAAATTCTTCCACCTTTTATGTTGTATTTGGTTATGTGGTCACAATATGTGGCATCAGAGACAAAGGTTTATGTCTTGGTGAATCTACTACACAAGTTCTGTTATTTACAAAGAGAATAATATTAATAAGAAATGATATCCACTTTTTAATTGATGAAATTGCTATATATTGATGGATCCTATGGGACAAAATTTGCACTCTCTTAAAAATGATTCCTTCACTACAAAATATGGAATACAAGTGAGTGATATTACATGATAATATTTGACCAATAGGATTAATTAGTTTCCAAACACTAATGAAAATGTAAAAAGTTCTATATTAAAAGAACAATCAATTAAAATGTAGATTAATTTAATGGGTTTCAAATTCAGTAAATCCATTAAGAAAATTTGTAAAATATCTACAAAGGATATAAAAAGATGATCAAATAAATATTATAGATGAAACATTTAATGACCTTGACCCTTGTAACATCCCCCATCCAGAATTATCTATTGTGGAAACAAATGGTTGGTTATGAGACTTCAAGAATAAATCCCCATATTTCAGAGATGGATGAAATGTCATGGGGTCATGATCAACATCACAGAGATACTATAATATCATGCATGTTGTTACATAATTGTGAAAATAATAATATTAATAACTTAATCATAGTGATAGAAAATCCTGAACCATATCTCATTCCACTAGGAATAAAAGGATGAAAAAATAAAACAATAGTAATGAATAATGTAATCACACGCTGATATGTATCTGAATGTAAAAATGAAAACAATACAATAATAGATTCGACAAGCACAAAGTAAGCCTAAAATTCTTTGATATCGAACCCCTTGTCTATCCCATCTCCAAACATTAGGCCATCCAGAAAACTATAAAATTAGTAATAAGTTCCCTTTCCATTTTCTCATTATATATCCTAGAAATATACTTGGGAACTGAATGGAATCCTAAATAGGGTGTGATTAAATATTAGTAGGTCGACAAAAACATGTCTAAACATAACCAGTTGGGTAATATGATTACACAAAAAGTGATAACAAGTTGAATTAATTAATAAATTAATACAATATAAAAATAAAACTTCATTTACACCTTTGATAAATGTATTTGAGCATGTATGAAAATAATACCAATATTATCCATATATCCAAATTACCAACATTGATTTTATGTTGGTATGTCTTTACGAATATATCAAAACTATAACAACCATAAAAAATATCTATATAATCTACTTCTGTGCCATACGTGAATGTCTATGAGAAAGTATACCAACCATTCCAACCATAACCGTATATATAGGGAAAATCACACAAATCTAGGCCAAGCCATATATATAAGAATTTCAATGTTTTCCACCAGGCATATACCACTATATAATCATTTGAGCATGTGTTAGAAAATAACCTTGTATAAAATCATTTTTGTTTATATTTCGGAATAGAATTGTATAAAATCATATCAACATATGTCAAGGAATAACATGATATATAATCATTTAAGAAAATGTTAGAGAATACATTAGTAAATAATTATTTTACAATATATCAATGAATAACCTGGTATAAAATAATTTCAACATTATAACAAAAAATACATAACAAAAATGACCTCACAATATCACATCTGATGATATCATGGTTGATGATGAAAATCACTATTTATCCATTAATTAAAATTTCTTTTATATCTCAATTTTTCAACAACCAGGTCAATAAACAATCCATAACCAACGATTCTATAACAAGGAATCACCTAAGGTCTCATGCCTTGTAAAAACACATTAATCCATTAGCCAATTTAATTGTGTTCTAGGGGTTTATCCCACAATGGGTAGGCAAAATTTAGATCCAATCAAAAATTTAATCCAAAGGGATCAAACTGGAATTCAAATCCTTGAATCACTATTCATATATAAATTAACTATTTATAGTGAAAAACAGATCAACACAATCAACATATTTCATATACTTACAATTAAACGGACCATATTGTTATGTTCAAACTCATTGGATTTAATCACGGATTAAAAAAACACTTATAAAGGGTAACACCACTAAAAACGATGGTGATGAAGATCAATATAAGAACCAAAATCAACCTTGTTTTTGATCAAAACCAGAATATTTCTATGGTTTTTTCCATAGTAATAGATAAAAGAAGAAGAGGATTTGAAAATCAAAGACAAATCCTTAGCATAAATAGATCACATAAATGGGACATTTGATCTAGAGGAATGGATTCCAAAATCACCTAGAAATATTGTTAGGATGAGAGTAGGAATTCTACACATATGAAGAATTAAAATTACATCTACAAAAAATCCTTAAAATGACTACTCCTGAAAAGTACATTCTATGTATCCTCTTTTAACTTCATGTATTTCCCACATTATATTTACATAAATAACCTATAGCCTAGGGTTAATATTATTACCCATTAAATTTTACATGATGTGAATTGATTACATGATCATTAACCAATTCACAATATATACTAGCTTACAACATGTTATTGTTGGTGGTTACATGTCTTGTAACATGTATATAGTGGGTAAATTCTATGTAGATGGTTTTCAAACTAGTTTCAAGAAAATGATCCAAACCACATCCAAAGCCTTCCAATTCATGGGAAAACCCCATAAACCCTTTTATAATTATTTTACTCAAACTATAATATTTAAAAAAACATATATCCTTTAACATTAGGTCATTTCCTCAAACAAAAGCTCTCTATCTCCAAAAAAGACTCGACTGACACTTCTAAAAAGAAAAATTCAAATAGGGGCATTCCTAGACAAATATAGGATCTTAAAACTTCCCCAACATATATAATCTCATCACTGAGCTTCTCCAAGAATCAATGTAAATTCTTTATGAACAAGTCAATCTCATTTTCTCATAGATCAGTCTGCCACTCCTTGGTCACTTGATAAACATGCCCATGTTTCCAATATACTTGAAGAATTGGTATAACCTTACCCCAAAGACACTTCTCCATATAGTCCACATTCTATGTCAGGTTTTCCTTAAAGGATGAATCATCAAAAAGCTCAATGTCATCGACATCGATAAAATACAAATGGTTAGGATAATATCTCTAAAGATGTGACACATGAGGAAAATTAAGCGTGGAACTATAGAACTGCGAAAGTACTAATAGGTAGGCCACTAGACTAACCCTATCCAGTATCTAAAACAACCCAAAAACCCTTGGTGACAGCATAAACTATTACTTGATGTGTTATTATCCCAACCTAGGAAACCCGTGAAGGGAAAAATGATGAACAAACTGAAATTTTAGATGTCATCTTCGATGGTCATTATATGAATTATTCCCACTCTACTTGGTAACCATTAGCCTCTTAATCTACTAAACCACCATAGATGACTACAAAATAAAACTATGCCCAAAAAGAATGGAATCACCTACCTCTATCCAAGAAAGAGGTACACTAAATGTGAATAAATTGAAATCCTTTAAAGGATCCACCTAGATAGATTCCTTGAAACTGTTATTATATTTAAATTTCATAGTTCCATATAATTCTCCCTCAAACCAATAAAATCCAAAACACATATATGTACCATATCCTAAATCACATAAATAGTCTTCTTATAATAACAATCAATATAAGGTTGATAGACTTATCACAAAAGAAAATGTAATCCCCAAGCATTCTTAAGGCCATACCCAAATCATGATGAGAAACAAAGATGTTTATCTGAAATGATACACGATACACTATACAAGGAAAAAATCTCACACTTGTATAGTCTACCCAAATTATCAATGGTGAAGGTCTCTCTAATAGTAAATAGGAGTGATACCAACATTAATGTATCCATGATCACCCATTATTCATTTCTTATTGGGGGTTTACTTAGTAATTCAATCATAAAATTTGTAGTGACATCATCCAATTTCCATTCACTAATGAGAATCCGCTGTAAAAGCTTAGCTAGCCTTTTATGCTCAGCTTTTAGTAACTGACAAGTGAAACATATCAACAAAATTTGTTCTATTTCTTTCAACATTCCTAAACACAAGTATTTTCTGTGCAATACATGATACATCTATGAAAACCAAAAAGTACTACCCATCTAAAAGCCTAAAAATTTCTCATCAACTCCATGCACTAGCCTAGTGGAACCCATAACCGGCCATGGAAAATATGAGATTATAAAATGGAAATTGACCATCTTGATCGTGTCTCCCCACTATATTATCCATTTATGAGAGATAATAACTTCAGATAAAGGAACTTATTTAACTTAATCAAGTAAAAAACATGAGTATAATAGATGTCAATGTTAGATCTAATTTACCATGAGACTCTTGATCATCTAGATACATGTATGCAAAGAGTACCATAATTCACCAGTCTACAAAAGAATCTAAAACTACCTCTTTCTATGAATTATAGAACAAATCATTGAAAAAAATGATTCACTTTTCTACTGTATAGGAAAATTCAATTTTGAAATATTTTAAATACTCGACGCCCCATCCTCTGTTGAAGGTTCAGGTACCACCAAGAAAATATGAACTTGAGGATATTGTGGTACATGTAAACTAAACATATCTCACCCACAATATAGTGTCTCAGTTATCTCATGGAACATACCACCACATCTAACTACAGATCTTGATTTTGATAATTCCTCTCATATAGTCTCATCTTTATAGATCCATAATCAACCACTCAATCCTCTTGCATCTAAACTGCTCTGAGACCAACTATTTTATCATTATAGTAAAGAAAATATTCTTTACTTGGAATAGGTAAATTGAGGATATATTCTGAATTCAACCTAACATTCAACTCCTAAAAATTTCATTCTCAATTGTCTAACCAAACAAACGTCACCCTTTTTTTGGTCATCCATGACATTGGTTCTTCCAGATGGGAGATTTCATGTATGAAGCACAGATAAAAACTTTCTAAAACTAGAAATCCTTTAATCATAATGAAATTCATGGGATTCTGTCTAGATAACATGGATGATTCCTTTTATGGGTCTACCAGCACTCGTTTCAATGAGATGATATTTCCCAAGAAGTGTAATTTTTTAATCTGGAAACTGTCTTTGGTTAGATCAGTGTATTTCCAATGTTGTCTCAATGTACATAGAATTACGTGAAGATGATTGGAATGATATACTATATATTTTGATTAAAATATTCTATCATTTAAAAAATCCCCCCCAAACTTATCAAAAACATAATAAAATAACTAATTCATTAATTCAATGAATACTACTAGTGCATTGGTCAAACCGAACAACATCACTACAAACTCGTAGAAGCGATACCTACTCCTAAAACCAGTCCAAGGAATGTATGATTATCTCAATCACAAATAATGGTATCCTAATCTCAAAACTATCTTGGAGATGGTTTTAGAACCTCTAAACTATTATAATAGAACACTAATAAGTGGGAAAAGATACCAGTTCTCGACCATCATTTGGTTTTTTGATTGATAATACACTCATAGGTGCAAAACCCGGCCAACATTCATGATTAATTGAACTGGAGAACCCTAATGAGATGTAAAAGGTCATATGATACCCTTATTTTTTAGATATTTCCAATGAACATTCAAATTGCTGGTTCCATCATGAAATGATGGATAGAAACTAGATCTGATCCCAGAATTGACTCAACCTTGAAAATAATCTCTTTTTTAGGTGGTATGTTATAGAACTCATAAGGAAATATATCCTAAAAATAGTATTCCACTGAATTAGAAGAAACATACTGTATTGCACCATCATCTAGAGAAGGACTGGATATCTGAAATATGAGATTATTTAATATAATATAAATTTTTCCTGCATGACCCACTTGAAGAACCCATTTTCCCATGTGAGAATTGCTGGCTCCTTATAGAGATAGAAAGTTAAATCTCTTCCAGTACTAGTCAACACGATAATGGAATAGAAATATCTAATCCATACCAAGAATCAAATAAAAACCAATCATTTCAAAAATAAATTTTCCCTACATGAAATGGTAACTGCTGATCTCTAGAGATGATGCCTTGAAATGGTTGATATTCTCTAACCACAATCCCAACAGTTTGTTGATTTTCAAAACACCATAAAATATTTCAACGAACAAGGTAAACCCATTTGATAAAAGTGAATATAAATAGGAATCTAGTGCTATTATATCAAAAAAACAATCAAGAGTTTATGATACAAGGTTCATACCTTTGATTGTAGAAGGTCCTACATCCAAAATAGACAGAGTAGACGGTATAACATACAACTAACTAGACCATCTACCCTGGGCTTTAGTTGGACTCCCCGATGATGTTCCCTTTTCCAGGTAATTCTATTATTGCATTAGGGTACCACGTTACTTACCTTGACCAGAAAATCATGTGGAACTACATATACCTATATGTTGAGGAGAAGTTGAGTCGTTCCTAGACATAGGTAGAAGTCCTTTCTACCACTTCTCTATTACTACATGTCTCTACAATACCTATTTAGGTGGCCCATATTTCCGAAAAATCGACACTCAAAAGTAGGGTATAGACACTGAGACCATTTGTGGACCATCATTCCCACAAATAGAAAACAATAAGTCATGGTCCTGAGATGGTTGTTCTCTACCTCGACTAATCATCCCAGTATATCCTTGAGAAAAACTGTCATAAAAATGCTTCTTGCCACTCGAAGAATAACTCTTAGCTCACCCTATTAAAACAAATTTTCCGCTACTTGGGGCCTCTCTAAGATTCCCTTCCATGATGAGTTCCTAATTCATCACATCCTCAAATCATGTTAGATGGAAAATCTTCACCTGTGACCGGACCTCAAGGATAATACCATCATGAAAATGACTCACCCAAGAGTTATCACTAGTAGATAAAGACAGTAAAAATAATTGCATGTTAGTGATTCATATGACGCAGTCTAGAAATAGCATTCCTTCCCATGTCGGGTGTATGAACTAATAATACTTACCATCCATCAATGTATCAAGATATAAATCAATCCAGATCTACATCTAAAATTACTACCAAGATAACTTTTATTGTATCCTGGTCTGATACATAATGTACAACTAATTATTGTCCTGTCCAAAAAATTATATATTAAGAAAGATTCACCAACTTTTATATGGGTGTTATTGAGATGTTTAAAGATAATTTTGACTGACTTGGTATATTAGTCAATTTCTTGGGAGTCTCCCTCCCTATTGAAGGTAGGTGGATAATGCAGTTAGAAATATTTCTTTATATAAGACATCTAAGGCAGTGTGGACAAACACCCTTTCCATGGATCACATGACCCTTAGAAATCTCTCATCAAGATGAACATCCATATGATCCTAATGATCTAATAGAATATCTAGCTCAGATATGTTAGAAGAATTATGATTTCTACTCTCTTGACGCTCAGATCAAATATTAGGTGGATAAATTTTCTATACAAGACAAAAAACACTCTGTAAAATAGTGGGTATAATAAGGTTAACCTAAAAAGGTGAGAAAAAAACATTAATCCTGGTCTCTGTAAACATGTATTAAAAGTTTTTTAGCATGACATGTCATTTAATTTGTTTCATTTCATAGATATAAATTATAAATTATATCACAGTTCAAATTGGAAAGTATTCATCACATGAAAAATATATATCACCATCATGAAGAATGTATGAAAATATATATATCACAATGTGCCTATCAGGATTCATGAATAAGCATCACACTCCCTAACAGTCCACATGTATAAACATGAAGAACCAATAACAAAAAGTAATAATAACCTCATATTACATGTATGTAACACCACTAAAAGTGCGACTAAAAAGGAAATGTGTTACTACCCATCTCAATAAAGAGAAACACTCTTTTTTGGATCCCACCTGATTATAAATATATAGTTTCCTGTGCATATCCTTGAGAAATGATCATGTTGGGTGACCTTATGGGATGTTTCCAAGGATGTGTGTGAGTGAGTAAAGATAACACTAGAAAGGAAATGTGTTGGCATGTAGGAAAAACCATTAGTCAAATGATTCATTTGGGCACATGCGTGGCATCAGGGAGGGGACTGTGAGTCTGTGGGGGAACTGGTGGTCCTTGGTGGGCTATGACATAACAACAATGTTAAGGAAGGGTGTTAGTGCTCTCAATAGGGCTTAGTTGTTACATTTGGTATCAAATCCAATACTCATATATAAGTGTAATGACACTTCCAAGGTTATTTTTCTGGGTCCATAATGGGGGTGTTGTGAATTAAAGTGGGGGAGAGTATAACACCTATAAGAAGTGAGAAGTAACAATGGATAAAGGTTACTACCCCTGTCAATACGGTGGACCATTCAATTTAGGATCCTAAGTGATTATAAATCTAGATTTAATCATTCTTGGCTTGGAGAAGTTACCCTGATGGGTAACCTTCTGGGAATTCTCCCAGGGTGTGTGTGAGTGTGAAAATGACCCACTGAAATAACTTGTGTTGTCCTAGAGAGTGTAAAAACCCTAAAAAGTGATAATTAGAAAGGATAAATGGTATTGCCCATGAAACAAAGTGCACCTTTATTTTCATTATCCTACATGATTAGAAATCCATAGTTAAGGGTTCCTTGACTAGATTAGTGATAAGGATGGGATACCTATTGGGATGTATCCATGGGTATGTGTGTGTGAGAAAAAATACACTGAAACACCTTGTGATGGAATATAACGAAAATCATTAGTCTAATGAACCATTTAAGCATGTGGGTGGGCCCCATGGGGGACGACATATCTACGAGGTTAATAGTATTACCTAGCAGGCCCAGACTCAATGTCCTTGTTAAGGTGTGGTGTATGTGCTATCATTGGGTCCCATTTGTTACATTTTTATCAGATAAAGAACCCATCCTTGTGTGTGGTGGAACGTCCTGGGTTCATATGTATGGCCCACAATAAAGAAGTTGTGCTATGGGGGGGGGTGTGAATGTAACACCCCAAAACATTAAATGGTTAAAAGGTTAAATGATATAATGTGTTTCAATAAGTTGAACCATTATTTTTGGGAGACTATATGATTATAACTCCATAATTAAGAATTCTTGGTCTGAATTAGTGATTAGGATGGGTGAAATTTTTGGATGTTTCCCTGGGTTTGTTTGAGTGTGGAAGAAAAAACATAAAGAAGACATGTTGGATAGTGGGGATAATCATTATTATGACAAGATAAACTGGTCAATAATAGAATTTGGTGTTCTATGAATGAACCCAATGTATTATAGGAGACCCATGGGGTTAGATGAATAGGTTCATAGCTCGAGGATGGATGGGTCGTCACAATAAAATTTCTGTAACAAATATTAGCACAATAGAAAGATTATATTCATTATATTTGATCTCCTTTAACTTAGTAGATGACTCGTATCAATAAGGTGAAACACTATTTTTCGGATCCAGCCAAATTATAACTCTACATTTAAGTATTCTTGACTTGGATTAGTGATAAAGTTAGGTGAAACTCGAATTTGTTTTGCAGGGTGTGTTTGAGTGAGGAAATAAACATTGAATGTACACATTTTGGCCTATGAGGATTGTCATTTTTCTGATAAAATACCCTGATAAGTAATAGAAAATGTGATATAGTAAATCAACCAAGGTACTATAGGATACCCATGGGGTCAGATGATTATATTTATAGACCGCATATGGTAGGGTTGTGACAATAACATTTCTATAAAATGTAGTATTCCAATTGGAAGATTAAATTAGTTATAGTTGATCTACATTGTGTCATTACGTGGTTGTGATGATGAAAACAGTTATGTAGAAACCTTCTGTTAACATCTTCTTTTGACTGGTGACTTGAAAAAATAATCCCCATTTATTTTATTCATGTTGGTAATAGAAAATTCATCAAAAAGATATTCCAAATTCTTCGACACAAGATCCACAATCGTTTCCCATTTTTCACGCTTTGATTTGAATGGTCGTAGAGCCTGGATGGAGTTATGGATTAAAAGTTATGGAAATTAGATATTGGCTAGAAAACTGTTACACAGAGTCTATTCACGAAGCTCCCTCCGTGATAGCGGAGAAGATAGAAATTAAGTAGAGCCTCCACGGCACCACAAAGGTTAAGGATGGTTGAATCCATGACTACGAGAAACTTGAGGAAACTTGACAAGACCCTCCATGAGTGCCGCGAAGTTCACTGATGGTCGAATCTATGTTTATGAGAAACTTCTGGGAACTCCCTCTTGTTTCAGGGCATGATTTCTTTAACGGCACACATTTGTTCTTTGCAGCGTGCTCTGTTGACCTCCATCAATTATAAATAGTCTTCTCACCACCCTTCAAAAGCATGGTTATGCTACCCCTTGGGTGGTTAATCTCCCATTTTTTAGAACTCTCGAGCACCGTAATGTGATGATATTTGCAAAGGGCTCCACCCTTTACGAAGGAGGGATCTCCATCAGGTTTCTTGAGGATCTGTGAGCTGCTTTGCTCCACGATCTGCTTTTCTCTATGAACCTATTTGCTCCATGTGCCCCCTTGCTTTGCAAGCTCTTTTGATCCAGGAGCCACTTTTCTCTGTGAAGACCTTTGCTCTGCGAGACCCCAAGCATCACGAGTACCTTTCACCTGTGAATTTGCTTTTCTAGAACCCATTCTCTGTGAGCACAGTTCCCCCACAAAGTTACTTTGCGAAGCCCTATACTTTGTGAAGATCCTACCTTCACCCCCACTAGTCCATACCATGGGGGATACACCCCCACTCGAGATCACTACTAGGATACGTTCTCGGCCCTCCGAGCCAGTCCCTTCGCTACCTTCACAAACCCCAATGAAAATTATAGAGTCTCACCGCAATTTTTTCAGGTCAGGACATCGGCATTTTCCATTACGACCTTGTGCACACCCACCATCCACCTATGGTATACCATGATTTGAGATACTCCTCTACAAACCATGAAACATATTGAGTTGACATATACCTTTTGGATCATTTCATAGGTCGTGAGTTGAAAATCTCACCATCAATTCCCCAAGTACCTCGAGTTGAACCATTCCTCAAGCAACTCATCCAAACCCCATCACCTGACTCCTATGCGAGGTCAAACTAGAAAAGGTCTCCCCAGAGCGTAATCTCAAACACCAATAATTTCTAGGCATGTTAGGCCTCATAGTCTTATCTACATGACTATAAACTGTAGTATATCATATATGAAAAATATAGGATTCCTCTTTCTCCAAAAAAGATATGCCTTTTGTGCCAAGAGTAAGATGCCAATAGTCCTATCTATATGAATATAAACTTTAGTAGTCCCTGTGTGATAATCATAGGACACCTCTTTCTCTAATCAAGATTTTCCATATTCACCAAGAATAAGATGCCAACAGTCCTCTATACATGACTATAAATTGAAGTATGCCCTATCATTCAATAATAGGATGCTTCTTGATCCAAACAAGATATTCCTTATGCATCCAGAATAAGATTCCAATAGTTCTATCTATATGAAATTAAACTATAGTACACTCTATGTTCCCAACATAGTATTCTCTTTCTCTAAATAATTCATTCCTTATGCTTTAAGAATAAGATGCCAATAGTCCTTACTACACGGCTCTAAACTATGGAATTCCCCATCATTCAATAATATGATGCATCTTGTTCCTAATAACTGATAACTTATGTGACAATCATAAGATACATCATTCCATGATTATATTGGTATAATATCAAGAGCGTTGGAATTCATTAAAACATTCCTTTACTCCCCCTCATGACTCATGTGACCTTCATTCAGATCTTCATCTTCATTCAGGTATGAAGGGACCTCCTAATGGCCTGGTCCCATACCTCATTAGCTCACCTACTGTTCTATTCCAATGCCTCAGAAGACTTTGGATGACACTTCAATTCAGGTCTTGTGTTTTGAACACGGTCAGCAGTCAACCCTCTTATGTTTGTCCCCATATTAGGCTAACATGATATGAATTTTGTGTCTCAAACGCAGTCAACAGTTATCCTCCATTTCCATGCCACCGTCACTGTGTTCCGAATGTTGGGCATGTGATTCACACTTTTCATCTCCCTTTTTTAGACTGATTCCATTTCCCTTGGTGTTGTCCTACATATGCACTAGCTCATATGTGTAGAACTCAATTATATACCCCAACAAACTAGTGAGTTGGGATTCACTGTCTAGACATGAGGAAAAAATTTAGAGTATCTTCCATGAATATGAACTATTCACCTTTGTCGCTTCTTAGCTGCACCCAGGAAGCATCCATACGTAAGCCCCGTCCAACATTTCCACTCTATAACGGCCCCCAGGCATATTTTATGTGAAATCCACATCCATCATTGTCGCTCCTTGGTGGAACTTAGGAATATTTCATGCATAAGCCCCATTCAACACCCTTTTTGGCCACACCTCTACACCACGATCGTCTGGTATTTTCTACCTCTTCTTTCTCATATCGAGCTCCAATCACATGGGGTTAGAGTAAGCGCTGACGATGAAATCCATCCTGGGACACCCTAGAGCTTAAGACCTACTCCACCATTCCAAACTACGTGTAATTTGATCGTTTCCAAGGAATGGTACATAGGAAGACCCCCTCTGGTTCATGCCCAACACCAACTAGTCCCAACCCCTTCATGTTAGTTCACCAAACCATCCCGAAATGCATGTACATTGATCCTTTCCATGGAATGGTACATATGAAACCTCCCTATGGTTCAATCCCAACACCTGTTGGTCCAAAACCATTCACGTTGTTTCACAAAACACTTCCAAACTACGTGGACATTGATCTTTACCAAGGCAAGGTACACATGAAACCTCCCCAAGGATCAATCCCAACACCTACTTAACCGACCCTTCACCTTGGTTAACCTTCTTCCCGCATGACATTAAATGATATTATCCCATCCAAACTACATGTAATTTGATCCCTGACAAGGCAAGGTATATAATAATCCTCTTTGAGGTTCAAGCCCAATACTTTCTTGTCCAGACCCATTCACATCAGTTCACCAAACACTTCTAAAATATGTGGACTTTGATCCTTTTCAATGAAAGGTACGTAGGAAGCCTCCTTGATATTGAAGCCCAATACCTACTTCAATCTACCCCTTCACATCGATTCACCATCGTCCCAAATGATGTTAAACTTTATCATCCCATACTAACTATTTGGACTTCGATCCTTTCCATGGAAAGGTGTGTGGGAAGACTCGTTGAGGTTCAAGTCCAGCAATTTATGGTCCCAAACAATTCATGTTGGTTCTCCAAAAAATTTCGAACTACATGGACTTTGATCCTTACCAAGGAATGGTTCATAAGAAGTCTTCATGAGGTTCAATCCCGACACCTACTTGACCCGACCCTTTCACGTTGGATCACCTTCGCCCCGCATGAAATTAAGCTGTATCCTCCCTTTTGAACTATGTGGACTTTGATCTTTGCAATGGAAAGGTACGTAAGATGTCTCTCTGAGGTTCAAGACCAACACCTGCTGGTCCTAACCCATTCCAGTCGGTTCAAAAAACACTTCCAAACTATGTGGAATTTGATCCTCGCAAAGGCAAGGTACGTAGGAAGCCTCTCAGAGGTTGAAGCCCAACACCTACTTGACCAGACCCCTTTATATCGATCCATCCATGTCCCACAATGAAGTTAAAATGTACGCCCCCTATTTTTCCCGAAAGACATTAAACTATACCCATTCAGACTACAAGAGCTTTTATCCATGTCCCCTTGATAGCGTATATAAGAAACCTCCCTAAGATTCAACCTCAACCAGTGATAAGAAGTTGGAACCCTAGTCTGTGGTATGCTGTTTTCAACCCCAACCGATGGTAAGCCATTGTGTTCCCCAACCTATGGTAAGAAATATTTTCCAACTGACGGTAAGCCGTTGTGTTCCCCAACCAACAGTAAGTCGATGTGTTCCCCAAATGAGGATAAACCATTGTGTTCCCCAATCGATTGTAAGACATTGTCAGCCCCATCAAGTATTATGCCACTGTAGTTTTTTATCAATGGTAAGTCATTGTAGTCCCCTTTTCTATGACCCACATCTCTGGTCTACCCCCATGGTGTTAGAACAACTCATGGGATGCTATCTCGGTGTAAGCCCCAACATGTATTCGGGTCGTTTTACTTTTTGTAAACCCTGATTTAAAGATCACCCATTCAAACTATGTAGTTTTTGGTCCCTGTCTACTAGACAAGGTACCTAGGAAGCCTCCCCGAGGATCAATCCCAACCAATGGTATACCTTGGTGGTCCCCGTTGTAGGGTGCACTCTTTTTTATCTTCAATTGGAGGTGTCCTGATCAGCCTTCATGGTGTGACATCTTCCCATTATGGAACACACCACCCTTGGTCTTCTCTCATTAAGAATTATGACCTATCCATCTAGTGTTCCCCATTTGGGGGTGAAATATTTCCGATATTCCCTTAGTGTCATCCAGATCATTCTTCATGGTGTGATATCATCAGTTTTTGGGACACACCACATAAGATCCATCCTTATTGAGTGTTATGATCCACATATAGGGTAAACCTTCCAGGTGTTCCCTCCTTGGGATGTACCAATCTGATCCTTCTCAAAGGGATGTTGTTATCACTCGCATTCTATATCTTAAAGACGTTAAAATCATAGCCTACCTCGTGTTAAACATGAGACACCCAAGGAAAACCTCAGAAGACACACCTTGGGTGTCACCGTCTCCGCAGAACGTAGAAGTTGTTATATACCCTATGTTAAACATAGAGAGCCACAACTACAATATAAGATACCCCATGACTGACATGGGATGACTCTATTTATACACCATTGAGATTACCTATTATGAGAAAGAATATAGGTTCCCCAATCACCAAACATCTAGAGATTCCCCAACATGACTGATGTTGTCATCTACTCCGACCGAAGGTTGCTACCATGTCATGACCTCATGGAATGTCCTGATAGAAGTAATGTAATTAACCGACATCCACAAAGATATGGAACTGTGAATGAGATACATGAACACCATCTTAATCTTTAAGGGAGGCTCAAACTAGGTAATGAGTATCGAGGAGGAATCTAGGGAAGGAAAAACTGACATCCCATCATCTTGTTACGATCAAGTAGAAAACGTCCCTGAATAAGCGATAGCTGTCACCAACCTTTAGAAAGAGGGAATGAGGGGAAATAATCATTGTGTCTTACACAGACGGATGCACGCCTCAGAAAAAGAATCAGAAGCAGAAATGGCGAACTCAATGTGAATCTCTTCTCCTTCAACAGTGAGTAGACCAAATATGTTGGGAAAATTGAGGCATCACCCAAGTGAATCCCCCCACCTTCATATGTGAGAGGATGAGTACCATAGGGTGTGTAAAGACTATGGATGATTGGATCCTCACACACTCTATCTCCATAAGAGGCCATGCGGTGGGAATCCACTCCCCAAATCCATCGGCTCCTCACCGAATCTATCGCCTTAAGTGGATATGCCGGGGGCATCCACCCCCCAACTCCATCAGCTCCACACAAACTTTGTCACCTAAAGAAGCCGCACTGGGGGCATCCTCCCTCTGACTCCATAACCTCATCATTGACCCCGCCACCTTAAGTGGCCGCACATGGTGCATCCAGCCCTGACTCCATATGTTCTTCACCGACCCCACCTTCTTAAGAGGCTGCACAAGGGGTATCCACCCTAAGACTCAATCGGCTCCACGCCGACCCTTCCACCTTAATAGGAATCATAGGGGGAATCTATCCCCAAAATCCATCAGCTCCTCGCCAAACCCGCCACCTTAACAGGCTGTGTAAGGGAAATTAGCCACAAATCCATCAGCTCCTTGCCGAATCGGTCACCTTAAGAGGCCGCGGAGGTGGAATCTGCCCGCCGACTCCATTAGCTCCTCACCGACCCCTCCTCCTTAAGAGGACCCGCATGGGAAATACACCCTCGACTCTATCGGCTCCTCACTGACTCTTCCACCTTAAGAGGTCATACAGGGGGCATCCACCCCGATTCCATCGACTCATCATAGACTCTTCTGCCTTAATAGGATGCACAAGGGGAATCTGCCATCAAAATCCATCAGATCCTCATGCACTCCATGGCCTAAGGAGGTTGTGTAGGGGGAATCCTCCCCCAGTCTCCATCATATCCTCTCTAATTCCACTTCCTTAAGAGGCTACGCAGGGGCATCCCCCTCTAACTCCATCATCTCCTTACAGACCCTGCCACCTTAAGAGGGCAGGCAAGGGGAATCCGCCCCTAAATCCATCGGATCCCCACTGATGTTGCCTTCATAAGAGGATGTGTAGGGGGAATCCTCCTCCACCCCGACTCCATTGAATCCTTTCTAACTCTGCAGCCTTAAGAGACCAGAGTGGGGGAATCGTCCACATAGTCCATTGGATCCTCACCGACCCCGCTACATTAAATGGTCGTGTAGGGGGCATCCATCCTCGACTCCATCGACTCCTCGCCAACCCTTCCACATTAAGAGGTTGCACAGGGGAACCCCCTGACTCCATCATATCCTCACTGACCCCAAACACTTATGAAGTTATCTCGCCTCCATCGACAGTTCGCCAAATATGCTACCTTAAGATTCTAGGGAAGGGGCATCCACCCCCAACTCCATTGGATCCTCATAGAATCCACTACCTTAAGAGGCTACATGGGGTGTATTTTCCTCTGACTCCATCATTCCCCACCAACGCCATCGCCTTAAGGGGCCACACAGGGGTAATCCGCCCCCAACTCCATCAGCTCCTCACCGCCCAACAATCATAAGAGGACGCACATGGAGAATCTGCCCCCCGACTCCATCAGATCCTCACCAACTCCGCCTCCTTAAGTGGCCACATAGGGGGAACCTGCCTCCTGAATCCATCGGCTCCTCGACAACTCTACCACCTAAAAGGTAATGTAGTGGGCATTTGTCACTGACTTCATCATCTCATGTCCAATCCCACTGCCTCTTCTTCTTGCTGAACTCGATTCTTTAAGAGGCCACACAGGGGCCACCTTCCCCCATACTCCTTCATCTCCCCCATGACCCCACTTCCTTAAGAGGATGCACAGGGGGAATTAGCCCCCCCTCCCCAGACTCCATTGGCTCCTCACCGACTCTGCCGCATTGAGAGGCCACATAGTGGGCATCAGCCCCAGACTCCATCGGATCCTTGCCAACTCTGCTGCCCTCATGGGTCGCACAGGGGGAAACCAACCCCAATCTAATGGCGCATATCCAACATCACCATCAGCCACTGCAGAGGTCCTCCCCGCACTTCTATCTTCTTATACAAGAGTCCTTCCCGTCTCCACCAAAATATATTGTGGAGGTCCTCCCCATACTTCTGTCATCTGAAACGAGAGTAATCCCCATCACCATTAGCAGTCACTAGGGAGATCCTCCCCACACCGCAATCACTAGGCATGTGAGTCATCCCCTTCTCTATCATTAGCCACTACAGATGTCCTTCCCACACCACTACCATTATACTCAATGTTCCTCCCTATTTTTAACATCAACCATCATAGAGGTCCTCCCCATGCATCGAAAAAATCCATCATAGATGCCGTATCATATCAAATCTCTAGGATTACACACTGTCTGCAATCCATCACCCTTATTGTACCGACTATCTAGGATTCCATGCATTCTGGGATCCATCTACCTATTCATACCAGCGTTTCAAGCTTCCAAGCCTTCCGATCTCTATCCCCCCCATCATACGGACGTTCTAGGGTTCCATGCCATTAAATCTCCATCACCCCATCGTACCGAAGTTCTAGGCTTACATGCCTTATAGGATCCTTTTCCTCGTCATAATAACGTTCTAGGATTCCAATCCTTTCGGCCTCCATCCCCCCATCGTATTGACTTTCCAGGCTTCCACACCTTCTGGGCTCCATCACCCCATCGTACTAATGATCGAGGCTTCAATGCCTTCTGGGATCCATCACTGTAACACCCAAAGCTTCCACGGTACAATTCTCTTTGAATAATACAGTAGTGTGTTGTTAGGACCAATAGGGACCTAGATACCCTGAGAGGCGGGGGGGGGGGGGGTGAATCAGGGTATGGATATTCTTTTTCAAAGTTCTTCCCGCCCTAATGGATCTTGACCACTTTATTACAAGGGTCACTTTTTTTTCACTTATGTGTTTATTATGATTACTTATTTTCTTATTTATCTGATGATGAAGCTTTAAATGCAATACAGGGAAGTAAGCAGGCCGACACATAGATTTTTACTTTGTTCACCGTCACTGGGCTACATCCAAGGAGCACACGTCGACAAGTTTCCAGTCGTACCAAATTACACTATTCTTCACTAGATGTGGATACAATGGTTCGGGAACAGTCACTCTATACCAGGCTCACTACCTTTAAAAGGTTTAGGGTCATCTCACTGCTTTCCCAAGGGTCACTCTCTATTTCTCTCTCTCTGGATCACTGCCGGTGGAGATGATCACCTTCTTCCTCTTCCTTCGCTCACTGCTCTGGAAAGGATCCACTCACAGTTTATAGACCTGTAGGTCTCTTTATTTGAATGAAGGAATGATTCTTCCTCTGTATTTCGATGCTCTATTGAAGTCCATCTTTCACCCATAGATGAATCTATCTTTGCACTGAAGGTATCAGGAAAACTTCCAACTTCCACGCAGCCTGAAAACACTGCGTAAAAAACAACCTTACTTGGCGCGTAAGTCTAATCCGGCGTGCAAGTATCAGCACGCAAGTCACAATTGGCGCGCAAGTCTACCTTAGAAACTTGCGTGACACAAGCTTTTGAAACTCTAAACTTGCGTGACTCACTTCCTTTTACACCCAAACCAATATTAGCATGCAAATAACAACAACTTCCCTTCTCCAAATCTTGCACGCAAGTCCCACTTGCGCGACCCACCACCACTTGCGCGACCACCACACCTACGCGACAAGAGCTACGATTCTTCAAAGTATTGAACTCTGGTGGTAAATGAGGAGGGGTAGTCCAGTATTTATAGGCATTTGGAACACCATGCGCAATGGCGCACAAGTCCACCCTTGGCGTGCAAGTCTCGGTGCACAGGTCTCTTCCCCTACAAGTCACATGCGCGACCCAATTCCAAACTTGCGCGAACCTCTTTCCTTATCCATATTTTGATCTTCTGATATTGAGAAACCATAGGCGCACCAGTTCTCAATCTTCGAAGGCATCGGTGTGCAAGTCTCTTTCACGGTGTGCAAGTCACTTGCGCGACCAACCAAATACTTGCGTGACCTTTATTCCTTTTCTATATTTTGATGATCTGATCTTGAAAAACATATGGCGCGCAAGTTTCCAAGCCTTCAAGTACACAGAACTCAAGTCCCTTTTCCAAAAATACTTTTCTTCATTTGATGATTTTTAGGCCCAAAAACATAGAAAACACTGGAAAACGGCGCCAACTTGTATCTGTTCTTTCTGTACCGCCTCAAGATCATCCATTCCTATGTCTACGTTCTTGAATCAAACATTGATCGTTTAACCACAGCTCCTGAACTAGACATTTCACAATGAAATCCTCTTTTTCAACATGTTTTTATGCCATTTTTATGCTTTTTCAACAATAACCACGCATTTTTACACTTTTTCAACAAACAAAATCACCTAAAAAATGCTTCAATGATACCTTGAGGGATTTTTTCCCAACACGTCTGCTGTACGCAACATCGAGTTCTAGCATACCACAACCAATCAAACTAGTCGTTATGAATATTAATACCCAATTTGTGATATTTTATAAATTTTATCTTTCAAAATTGATTTCATTTTTGGATTTGGAACATAGAAATTAGCTTCGGGTGAATTTTTGGTATTTTTCAGAAAACATTCACTTTTTGATGAATAGTGAAAAACACTAAGTCATTGTTTAAAACTGACTTTTTATTTAAATAATTATCTATTTTATTAAAATTTATTTTAGGTAAAAATAGATACATAATACCTATATTTGTTCAATGTAATTCACTGGATTCAATTTATAATAATTTTAGATATATAAAAATTTTATTGAACTTTTTACCGTCTTTTACCTACCTCCTCAGAGTATTTGAAAATTTACATAAGACAAAATTTTACCATTTCTATGAGTTTAATTTATAAAATTTGTGAGGCACGGTTAATATCAAGGAGTAAAATGTGGTTTAATAAGATAAAAATAATTTTTTGGTGAATAATAAGTTTTTTCTTTTATTTACCATGGTTAAAAGTAAATATGGTAATAAAGGGTTAAAATGATATTATTATTACCCTAACACATGTACAAATTCAATTGGATAAGTATAATTCGACAAAAAACAACCTTAGGAATAAAATATGAACCTATTTGGTCTACATGGTTTAGATTAGGACACTTATTTTTATTTTATTTAAAGAAAAGTTAAAAGAGTTAAAATCAATGTTTAATAACTAAAACATTTTTAATATAGGGCTATAAATAAGTTAAATATGACTATAAATATTAATTATAAATCTAAAAATATTTCCTACATAGTGGTATTTTATTTATATTTTTTAGACATTAAATAATTTTATTTATTTATGACACAATGATGATGCAGTAATTACCTAATTGATGAAATATTAAAATAATTGATATTATAAATATCCAAATAAATGTAATATGAGACATTTTATGAATTCCACTAATTTTATATGTTAATGTGACATATTAGCGTTGGTTAGATTAATTTTTTTCTAAGTAATAATGATGTTACGAATTTGGAAAAAACAAAATACCAAATAGTGTCAAAATTGACAAAAAAGAGTTTTTAAAACAAATATTATATTATTATTTGATATTGAATTCCTAAAAATCTAAAGGTCAGCCAAAGGACTTATATAATTATATTTGTATCATTAATGAACCAATTGGTGTCCACTTGTAAGTATATACTATGTTTATTCGCCATATAATATAAAAATAAAAAGAGACATGGTAAATGTCAAACTATTTAACTATGAAATAAATCTTAAATATAAAGTTAATATAGTGACCCAGACCTATCTAAAACCAATTAGTTGAGTGGTTTTCAACCCATCCCCACCTTATCCATTAAATAATCCACTTTTGAGCAATTCTAAACCGAAAATGATTTTATTATAAAATAATATTTCTAGCCTTTCCTAAGGTACCCCTCACCCCTTTTATAAAAGGGAACTCCCCCTTCCCTCAAATTAACACCTTAAAATCCTTTTGGCTCAACAAAAATCTTCCAAAATACTCTCTCAACTATACTCCCTTCATATTCGAGGCCTTACTTTAGTCATAAAGCCATCCTTAGGAGCCCTTTTTATCAAATCAAAAGGAAGAACAAAAAGAAGAGGTAAATATTTCATCACCTCTTTCAAGTTCCTTTCTTCTTCCACTTCCTTTTTCCTTGTTGTTTCCATTATAAAATAATAATTCTAGTATCTTATATATAATGTGATGTTATTATAAATATGGTACAACCAAATTCATTATTCTATCCATCCTTTGAATGACATGTCACCATACGTGCGTACGTACGACTTACCGTCTCCACGTTGTGGTGTAATTGTTATTGAATACATTATTATTTGGATGGGTATAATAATGATGTTTAATTTATGTAAATAATAAATATAATATGATAATTATTCTGTATATATGATATAAAATCCAATTATATATTATTTTAATATCAAATGAATGATATTGTCGCTTGTGCGTATGTACGGATTACCGTCTCCACGAACGCGATGAGATTCATTCCCCGTCATATCCATTCAAGAATAACATTTATTTGATGATTAAAAATAATGTTTAAAGACTTGATATAATTCTGTATATGAATAAGATACATCCCTTCCATAACAAATATGACTCACATAACAAAGAATATAAAGGAAAATGAATCCATTAACAACCAAAACGACGATAATGCTATGATATTATTAATGACGCAATTTTAAAAGATCTTATATGATATCATATTAATGTATATGATTCCTTTATAATTTAAAAACAATAATTTCACAATTATACAGGAGGTTAAACTACCTTCAACCAAAGAAATTTACATGTTATGGGTTTATTTCACAATCTCTTCATTATCCATGGTTGTTTATATGTAATTATCTAGTGAGACCTCTTTATCATCACCATCCATGTTTCTTAAAAATGTATTTCAACACATTATTAATATTTTATAGAATATGGTTTAAAGAAATTTAAACCCTTTATTGACTTTTTATATGATTTTTATAAAGGAATCTTTTTGTCGTTTTTGAAATAAGGTCCTTTTTAACCTTTTTGTCAAAATTAAGGTAAGAATGTCTTTTTTTAACTTATACGGCAGGTGCGGCTATTTTCAGCCATTATAAAATTGTAAAAGCTTCTATTATAAGATTATAATAATATTTTCAAATTAAATGTTTTATTTTATAATTATGTGACTTTTAAATGATTTCAAAAAAGAGATATTTCTCTCAAATAGTTTGGATTTCATCAATGTCAACATCCATTGATGGATTTTATGGTTATTTGTAGTTGATTTATTATGATACAAAACTTCCATATTGTATTGAAGGTTTTGTGATATGTTTGATGGTGGATGTGTTATTTTTATACCATTCATGGTTTATGTAGAATGTATTAACATTTCTTATGCTTGTTTTAATATGAATGTTTATGTTATCTTTAAACCTATTCATACGAGGAATGTATTGGACTTAGTAAGTGACGGGTGGAGATCGCTATAGATCCTCGATGAATTGGTATGTATCATGAGAAAACTAGTGTCTTGGCACAAGGCCTCGACAAAATATTATTTGTAGTCTTGGAACAAGGCCTTGACTATGTGGTTATGAAAGTATGGCATTATGCATTCCATCATTATGAATATGGTTATTGATATTTCATGTGGTTATTCAACTAGTAGAATATCCATGTGAATAAGTATATGGCATTATTTCATTTTATTTTTTCCATATTATGCAGAATTTCTAGTTTAAAAGGCATTTTTTAGTTATACGTTTCCTTAATGTTTATGCTTACTTATGAAAGTTTCTGCTATATTGTTATCCTTACTGAGCATCTGAGCTCGCCCCTTTATATGTTTTATTTTCCCCAGGATGTGAAGAAGTATTTTATGAGTGACCTACAGGGATAGTCTGAGGGTATATGAGTGTGGACTATGGAGACTATGTTGTTTTATTTTTTCACTTTATGATGTAATGTAAGACTTATGAATGTATCTAGTGTTTCCAAGGCTACTAAACTACTCCGTCTTTCAAGACTTTATCTTTTGTGATCATTCCAATGTTATGTATTAATGAATTGACTCTAGGTAACTTGGGTCATAAAGTTACATTTGGTATCAGAGGAAGTTTATTAAAAACCTTGGAAACTAGATTTAGATAAACTCTAATTAGAGCACATTACCCGAAGATAGACTTTGAGGGATAGTATAGAAGAACATCCTAGAATTTTGGTATTGTAGAGATTTTGTGAGTTTTACAAGAAATACATCACTGTCTGGATAACAGTAGGTAGAGGCAGATCTGGAAAAGATTCACCTAGGTGTAAAACCCAAAAACAACGCTTTGAGCTAGACTCGAACGAGAACTGGTTCCCGACAACGGGTCTTGCTGCACTCTTGGTTACGAAACTCCTGGGGGATTTGCTTAGGATAATTATCATTTTCATTACAAACCATTATGAAGGGTTTATGAGTATATACATCCTCAAAGAAAACATTTTTTATGATTATGTATTATATCGATAAACTGTTCAATTTATGTTAAGTGTTTTAAAAGTTTAGATTTATGTATTGAGATTCATAAACTAATCTAGTTTATGCTATTGTTTAGAAATGGAACCTAGTCAAAGGAATGGAAACCATATCAATGAACGCACTCCATGTAGGGATTTCTCTCCTACTCAAGATAATTACAGTGGAGCTGGTGATACAACTAGTTCTGATAAGCTTATCACTATACCGGGAAAACTCACTCAGGTAATGAATAATAACCTTAACCATATGGAGCACCCTGATCCACAACATGGAGCATCAATGTTAGATCACTTCATGAGGCAAAAACCTAAAACATTCAATGGGGATACAAATCCACTAGTAACTGAGCAATGGAAAAATTCCATAGAGAAAATATGCCACGCCTTGGGGAATAACGAAAGGGAAAATGTTGTCATGGTAGTTTATTGCATCACTGGAGATTCTAATCAATGGTGGTCATTGATTCAAAACCCCAAGGATGATGATGAAGAAAAAATATGGAATGGAGGGTGTTTAAAGAGATTTTCATAGAAAAATACATTCCGCAATACCATCAAGCGGATATGGAAAGACAATTTCTGAGTCTGAGGAAAATGAAGGATGAGAATGTTGTAAAGTATGAGTCTAACATTACAAGTTTAGCAGGGCATGCTGAATATTATAAACATAACACACGAAGTCAGATTGATCATTTCATTGATGGGTTAAAACCGTTTCTCCTTCAATCATTAGTCTCACAATCCTCCTCTTTGTACAAAGATATTTTCTAATTTTCTATCAAGAACTAAAAGGAATTCTCTAAGTCTTACGACTTTAAAGAACATCAAGAAAAGAAAAGATCTGCTGATCACTCTAGAAATGGAAATAAGGGTATGAATGGAAATATGAGTATCCATCATGCAGTAAATGTGGGAATAAACACCCTGACACTTTCATGAAGGGAATGTGATTATGTTATAAGTATGGTGAAAAAGTCCACCAAGATCGTGATTTCAAGTGGAAGAAAGAATCTACCGATGTTCAATGCTACAATTTCAGGGAGATAGGACATTATGAAAATGAATGTCCTATGAGTCAGGGAATAATACTTAAAAAGGGCCAAGGGATCAAGGCCATGCTTATGCGATCACTACTTTTGAGGTTGAAGCTCCAAAATATGTAGTGGTAGGTAATCTAATGGTTTCCTCAAGTTTATCCAATTCATTATTTGATTCTGGATCGTCACATTGTTTAATATCTTCTCAGTTTTATATGAAAATTAGAAATTTCCAATTTGATTTAACAAGGGAGTTGTTAGTCAAAACTCTTAAGGGAAGTATCATCACAATAATTTTTTGTGAATTAGATCCAATAGGGGCATATAAATTCTCTTTATATGCTTATCTCATCATCATACCCATGATTCAATTTGATATAATCCTTGGTATGGATTGGCTTTCTGACCATGATATGAAAATTTATTGTCAGAAGAATGAGGTTACGATTTTTGATGGTTATTATAAAGAACACCTTATCTTTAGAGAAGAATCATCACCACCTGATTCTTATCTAGATACACCCCCAATAGCTCAACTAAATTCAATTATTGGGATGGAATAGAATGAAATAACTATGGGTGAGGAAAGGAATGTTCAAATAGAGGATGTACCTATTGTGAAAGAATATGTTGATGTGTTTCCAAGAAGACTTACATGGTCATCCTCTAGAATGAGAAATTGAGTTTTCCATTGATTGAATTCCTGGATCAAGGCCCATATCGAAGACCCCTTATAGAATGGACACTGTGAAATTAGTGGAACTAAAGAAACAACTAGAGGAATTGAGTAATAAATGATTTATTCTCTCTAGTGTTTCTCCATGGGGATCCCCTGTCCTTTTTGTCAAGAAGAAAGATGGATCTATGAGGTTGTGCATTGACTACATAGAGATCAATGCTATAACAATAAAGAACTAGTATCCCATACCACTCACTGATGATTTATTTGACCAACTGAATGGAGCTCAATACTTTTCAAAGATTGAACTTCGATCTGGATACAATCAGTTGTGCATGAAAAAGGAAGACATTCTGAAGACAACATTTCGAACCATCTTTGGGCATTATGAGTTTACAATAATGCCTTTTGGAAGGATTAATGAACCATCTTTCTTCAAGGATCTAATGAATATATTTTTTAAGGAATATCTTGATGACTTTTTAGTGGTATTTATTGATGACATCTTTTTATAATCCAAAAGATAAAAAGATCAAGAAAATCATTTGCACATTATCTTGAAGACTCTTAGAAGACAAAAATTATATGGGATGTTTAGCAAGTGTGAATTCTAGCTTCATTATATTTCTTTTCTTGGCCATATTTTCTCTAATGATGGAATCTCTGTTGATCCTTATAAGACCAAATCAATTAACAAATGGCTAGAACTGAAAAGTACAACTGTGGTATGTAGTTTTATGGGTTTAGTAGCTTATTATCGATTTTTCATCCAGAATTTTGACCAGTTGGCTAACCCATTAACAAATCTCACACGAAAATAAGTGAAAATTGTTTGGACAAAATAATGTGACGAATGTTTTGAAGAATTAAAGAGAATATTGTCCAATGCTCCTATCTTGACTCTACCGTTGTGGAATGATGGGTTTGTTAGATATATCGATTCTTCAATAGAAGGATTTGGTTCTGTCTGTATGCAGAATGATAGAGTTATTGCCTATGCATTACAGCAGCTTAAAATTCATGATCAAAACTATCATACTGATGATCTTGAGAGATCAGTTGAAATCCTTTCTGTAAAGATATGGAGACACTATCTCTATGGTGAAAAATTTGATATATATACCGATCACAAGAGTTTGAAGTATATATTCTCTCAAAAATAACTCAAAATGAGGCAAAGGCGATGGATTGAACTACTCAATGATTATGATTGGACTATACACTACAACCCAGGGAAGGTAAATAAGGTGGTAGAAGCTTTGATCAGAAAATATCTTGGAGTTTTGAACAATATGAGAGTTGAAAAGGATCCTATATACATGGATCTAGAAAAGATGGATATGAGAATATCCATGGAAGGTGAAACATCAATACTTTTTCAAATGGTTTCCAAATAATCTTTACGAGAAAGGTTAATGAATTCTCAGATCGGTGATCAAGTGTTTCAAAAAAATATTAAAGCTGTGAATGATGGGAGATTGAGTGATTTTGTGTATGAAGATGGAATTTTGAAATTGGGGAAGAGGGTTTGTGTTCCCTATATACCTAAAAAGGGAATTGTTTGATGATGGTCATAGTTACAATTTCTCTATACACCTTGGTAGCACTAATATGTTTAGAGATTTGAAGGAACATTTTTGGTAGGACAACATGAAGAGGAAAATTTCTTATTTTGTGTCAAGATGTATGGTTTGTCAACAAGTGAACGCTGGGAGGCAACTGTCTGGATGAGTCATGCAACCTCTTCCCATACTTGAGTGGAAATGCGATAATATTATGATGGACATTTTCATGGGACTACCAAAGAATCCTTGAAGTAATGATGTAATATGGGTCATTGTTGATCGTCTTACGAAGTCAGCACATTTTCATGCTATAAGAGAATATTTACGACTTGAACGATTGGCAAGACTATATATTAATGAAGTTGTATGACTTCATGGAGTACCATTATCGATTTTTTCTGATCATGATCCATGTTTTACATCATGATTCGGGAAACGTATTAAAAAATCCCTGGATACTGAACTTCGTTTGAGTACTGCCTACCACCCTCAAAGAGATGGACAATCAGAATATACTATTCAAACCTTAGAAGACATGTTGGGATCATTCTCACTTGACTTTCAAGGTATGTGGGATCAATATTTAACTCCAGTAGAATTTTCCTATTACAATAGCTTCCATTCAAGTATTCGGATGGCACCATATAAAGCGTTATAAGGAAAGAGATGTGGCACACCAACTTGTTGGGATGATGTTGGTGAAAGAAAACTTACAACCCCAAAACTTGTCGTGGAAATGATGGGAAATGTAAATGTGATCCAAAACCACATCAAAGTAGCTCAAAGTAGGCAGAAGAGATATCTTGATTACCAAAGGAATGATTTGTAATTCAAGTAGGATATCCTGTTTTCTTTAAGATATCTCCATGGAATGGTGTTATACGTTCCAGTAAGAATGGAAAATTGAGTTCTAGGTACATTGGACCTTTCAAAATTCTAGAAGGAATTGGGGTTGTAGATTACTGTTTGGAAATGCCGCCCAGTCTCTCCAAAGATCACAATGTGTTCCATGTATCACTATTGAGAAAATACATGCCTGGCCCAACAGATGTAGTCACCTATGAGAAATTAGAACTGGAACCTGATCTATCTTATTGAGAAGATCCTATAAATTTTCTTGATACAAGAGAACAAGTGATGGGAAACCAGACGACTCGTCTAGTAAAAGTTGTATGGAGAAACCATAATATGGAAGAGGCAATGTGGGAACCTGAGGAAAATATGATGAAGAACCACCTGAGTCTTTTTATTCAGTAATATTCGAGGAATTTCGAGGATAAAATTATTTGTAGGAGTGGAGAATGTAACACCCCAAGCTTCCATGATTCACTTCTCTTTGAATAATACAACAGCGTTTGTTGTGCGCAACTTTGAGTTCTAACACACCGCAACCAATCAAACTAGTCGTTATTAATAGTAATACCCAATTTTTGAATTTTTATAAATTTTATCTTTTAAAATGTACTTCATTTTTGGATTCGGAACATCAAAATTAGTTTAGGGTGAATTTTTGGTATTTTTCTGAAAACTTTCAATTTTCGACGAATAGTTAAAAACACTAAGTAATTGTTTAAAACCGTCTTTTTATTTAAATAATTATTTATTTTATTTAAATTTATTTTTGGTCAAAATAGATACATAATACCTATATATGTTCAATTTAATTCATTAGAGTTAGTTTATAATAATTTTAGATATGTAAAAATTTTATAGAACTTTTTACTGTCTTTTACCTACCTCCTATGAGTATTTGAAAATTTCCATAAAACATAATTTTACAATTTCTTTGAGTTGAATTTAAAAAATCTGAGAGACATGGTTAATATCATGGAGTAAAATGTGGTTCAATAAGATAAAAATAAATTTTGGTGAATAGTAACTTTTTTACTTTTATTTACAACTACTAAAAGTAAATAGGGTAATTAAGGGTAAAAATGATATTATTATTACCCTAACACATGTACTAATTCTATTGAATAAGTATAATTCGACCAAAAAAAACCTTAGGAATAAATTATGAACCTATTTGGTCTACTTGGATTATGTTAGGACACATATTATTATTTTATTTAACGAAGACTTAAAAGAGTTAAAAATAATGTTTAATAACTAAAACATTTTTAATATAGGGTTATAAATTATATAAATTCGACTATAAATATTAATTAGAAATATAAAATGATTTCCTACATAATGGAATTTTATTTATATTTTTTAGACATTAAATAATTTAATTTATTCCTGACACAATGATGATACAATAATTAACTAATTAATGAAATATTAAAATAATTGAAATTATAAATATCAAAATAAATTTAATTTGAGGTTTTTTATGAATTAAACCAATTTTTTAGGTTAATATGACATATTAGGGTTGGTTAGATGAATTTTTTTCTAAGTAATAATGCTGTTATGAATTTAGAAAAAAACAAAATACCAAATTGTGTCAAAATATACATAAAAGAGTGTTTAAAACTAATATTATATTATTAATTGATATTATATTCTTAAAAATCATAGGTTCAGCCAAAGGACATATATAATTATATTTTTATCATTAATAAACCACTTTGGGTTCTCTTTGAAGTATTTATTAAGTTTATTAACCACATAATATAAAAATACAAAGAGACATGAGAAATGTCAAACTATTTAACTAAGAGTTAAATCTAAAATATAATGTTAATATAGGGACCCTAACCTATAAAAAACCAATTGGTTGAGTGGTTTTAGAAAAATACCCACCTTAGCCTTTAAATAATACCCTTTTGATTCATTAGAAACTGAAATCATTTTATTATAAAATAATATTTCTAGCCTTTCCTAAGGTGCCCCTCACCCCACTTATAAAAGGTAACTCCCCCTTCCATCAAATTCACACCATCAAAGCCTTATGAATCTTCCAAACTCTGCCCAAATACCCACTCAACAATCCTCCATTCATCCTTAAGGCTTTATTTTAGTCAGAAAGCCATCCTAAGGAGCCCTTTTGATCAAATCAAAAGGAACAACCCGAAGAAGAGGTAAATATTTCATCACCTATTTCAAGTTCCTTTCTTCTTCCACTTCCTTTTACTTGGTTGTTTCCATTAGAAAATAATAACCCTAGTATCTTATATATACTGTGATGTTATTATAAATATTTTACAACCAAATTCATTATTCTATCCATCCTTTGAATTACATGTCACCATACGTGCGTACGTACGTGTTACCGTCTCCATGTCGTGGTGTAATTGTTATTTAATACATTATTATTTGGATGGGTATAATAATGATGTTTAATTGATGTAAATAATAAATATAACATGATAATGAATCATTATATATGATATACCATCCAATTATATATTATTTTAATATCAAAAGAATGATATTTTCACTCGTGCGTATGTACAGATTACCGTCTCCATGGACACGATGTGATTCATTCCCCATCGTATCCATTCAAGACTAAAATTCATTAGATGATTAAAAATAATGTTTTAATACTTGATATCATTTTGTATATGAATAATATACATCCCATCAATAACAAAAATGACTCACATTACAAATAATATAAAGGAAAATGAACCTGTTAACCCCCAAAACGATGATAATGCTTAGATATTATTAACAAAGCAATGTTAAAAGATAATATATGATATCATATTAATTTATATTATTATTGTATAATTTAATAACAATTATTTAACAATTATACCAGAGTTTAAGCTACCCTCAACGAAGGAAAATTACAAGGTAAGGGTTTATTTCACAATTTCTTCACTATCCGAGGTTGTTTATATGTAATTATCTACTGGGACCTCTTTATCATCCACATCCATGTTTCTTAAAAATATATTTCAAAACATTATTACTATTTTATATACTATGGGTTAAATTCATTTATACCCTTTATTGAATTTATAATATGTCTATAAGGGAATATTTCTGCCATTTTCCAAACATGGTCCTTTTTATCGTTTTCGACAAAATTAAGGTAAGAATGTCGTTTTTTAATTTATACGGTGGGTGTGGCTATTTTCAACCATTATAAAATCATTGAACCTTCCCTTACAAGCTTATAATAATATATTCAATGTAAATGTTATATTTTATAATTATGTGCCTTTTAAATGATTTAAAAAAAGAGATATTTCACTCAAATAGTTTTGATTTCATCTATGTCAACATCCATTGATGGATTTTAAGCTTATTTGAAGTTGATTTATTATGATACAAAACGTTCATATTGTATTTATGGTTTTGTGATATGTTTTACTATGAATGTGCTTTTTATACCATTCATGGTTTATGGAAAAGGTATTGACATTTCCTATGCTAGTTTTAATATGAATGTTTATGTTATGTTTAAACCTATTCATATGTGGAATTCATTGGAATTAGTAAGTGATGAGTGGAGCTTTCTATAGCTTTTCGATGAATCGGTAGGACTCATGAGAAAAAAATAGTTTCCTGGAACAAGGCCTTGAAAAAATCTTATTTTTAGTCTTGGCACAAGTCCTTGACTATGTGGTTATGAAAGTCAGACATTATGCAATACATCATTATGAAAGTGATTATTGATATTACAAGTGATTATTCTACTAGTAGAATATCCATGTGAATAAGTAAATGACATTATTTAATTTTATTTTTTCCATATTATTATGAGGTTCAAGTTTAAAAGACATTTGTTTTAGTTATACATTTACTTAAATGTTTATGATTTTTTATATAATTTTCTGCTATATTGTTATCCTTACTGAGCATCTGAGATCACCCCTTTCTATGTTTTATTTTTTCCAGGATGTGAAGAAGTATTTTATTACTAACCTATTTGGATAGTCTGAGGGTATATGAGTGTGGAATATGGATACTATGTTGTTGTAGTTATTCAATTTATGATGTAATGTATGAATTAAGAATGTAACTAGTGTTTCCAAGGCTACTAAACTAATCGGTCCTTCGAGACTTGATATTTTGTGATCATTCCAGTTTTATGTAATAATTCACCGACTCTGGGTAACTGGGGTTGGGTTGTTACAATCACTCCATTGTACCCACAATCTAGGATTCCATGCCTTTCAGGCTCCATCTCCCCCGTCGTACCGATGTCTTAGGCTTCCATGCCTTCCAGGATCCATCGCCCATATCGTACCAACGATTCTGGCTTCCACGCCATTCAGGCTTGATTTCCCCCGTCGTACCGACGTTCTAGGATTCAATGTCGTCCGGGCTCCATCACCCCATCGTACAGACATTACAGGCTTCCACAACATCTGGTCTCTTTCACCCCCACTGTACCGACGTTCCAGTCTTCCATGCCTTCCGGCATCCATTGCGCCCATCGTACTGATGTTCTAGGCTTGCACGCCTTCCAGGAATGGACGCCCCGCCAGACTATGGGAATACTAACAACCCAATCACGATTGTAAATTATCGTGTCATCCCATCTTTTGTGTTGCATCAACCACAAAGGTCCCCCCTATAGCATCAACACCATCATGTGAAATTCTCATTGTGAGGTAGCCCATCTCGTACATGGAGAACATCCATGCATATGGTGGGGGAATTTTAGGGTAATCTCATCAGATAGGTTCCCCTCATCCTCAAGGATCCAAAACCCTCAAAATGGGGTAGAGATGGTCATCACACTATTGAAAAAAATCATTGTGGAAATATGTTTTAGTTTCATGATGTCAAACTACGTAACAACCACATCTTAGTTGCATGATGTTAGACTACGTGACAGCCACATCCTAGTTGCATGACATTAATCTTCATAACAAACATGTCCAAGTATCATGATGTTAAACTACTTGACAAATACATCCTAGTTTCATGACGTTAAACTACATAAGAACAATCATCTCGGTCGCATGATTTTGAACTATGTGACTAAATCTTGGTCACCTGAAGTCAAATGGTGCAACATTTTGGTGAAACCTACGCGACCTCAAACTACATCAACCATGGTCAATGTTATGTGAACTTAAACACCATCCATCACTCATACTAGCTACATGACGTTAAACGATGCACCATGTCCGAAATCTATGACCTTAAACTAATAAAATTTGGTCCAAGCAATAAGACCATAAATATTTTAAACACCAATGTCTTTTACTCTGAGTCAATCTATATATCCCCACTAAGATGCACTAAGGTACTTTGGCATAGGACTTAAAGTGTTTGAATAAAAATGCAAAAAATCCCAATCCATCTCCATGCTTCATAACATACCATTATTTGGATCCACGTCTTCCTTCATGTATTATGGCCCCCCATAACAACCGGTTCTCATGCCACATTATCTCCACCTACCGTATTGGGAAAAAATCCTAAAACAATTCGAATGACATTTTGTGACATGTCCCTTATTATGAACATGGTCAGTGGTTGACCCTCATTTTTTTGTCCTCATTCTAGGTAACACGATATGGATGCTGTGTTTCGAATGCTATCAACAACTATCCTCCATCATTACAAAACCATCATTACAATCCTAATATTGAATTCTATGATTCATCATTTCTTTCACCTCTCAATGTTTAGGTTGAAATCCTACACCCATGGTGTTACACTTCCATGAATCTTTGCGTGTTTGTTGAGTGGGCCAGTACTGATGGAATATTCTCAGTCTGACATCTCCACTCCCCTTTTTCTGTGGGATTCTATGTGTTAGGAATATTCTATCATTTCTCCTTATTTCCCGCACTGAGCACGACTCACTAGGGCTTAGTAGTTTTGGTATGATTTTTACTGATATAGTTGATCAAAATAGACATCCTCATCCTATATGATGTTAAACTATTCATCTTCATCCTTCATGATGTTAAACAGCTCATTATTTTCCTGCATGACATTAAACTACCAATTATCGTCCCACGTGACGTTCAACTACACCTCCATCCGTCATGACGTTAAACTACTCATTATCATATGACATCACATTAACTTGTTCATCTTTGTCCCACAAGACAATAAATAGTATCTTCATCTGTCGTGATTTTAAAATTCTCATTATCATCTACATGATATTAAATTTCCCATCTTCATCCCTCATGATGTTAAACTTCATCTTCATCCATCATGACATTAAACTGAATTATCTTCCTTCATGACATTAAACTGATCATCTTCGTCTTGCATGATGTTAAACTACATCTTCATCCATCATGACATAATACTTTTCATTATCTTCCTAGAAGACATTAAACTACTCATTTTCATCATGTATGATGTTTATCTGCATTATCATATGTAATGATGAAAAACTGCACATTATTGTCATGCACGACATTGAATTGGTCACCATGGTCCCACTTGACCTTAATCTATTGTTTCCAACATGACGTTAAAATAATTTTCCATCCCATGTGATGATAAACTGCAAGATGGTCCGAGCTCAATTACGATAAACTATGAACTATATGGTCTCAAATGACCCTAAATTGTCCCTTCATCTCCACATGACGTTAAAATGTGTGATTCGTCCAGAATAAAGGACATAAAACTATTCTGCATCCATCATTACTACACGATGTTAAACTACATGGATCATTCTATAACTATATATGGATTGATTCCCATCCTCATGGGTTACGTAAGAACGCTTGGATGCCTCGTCTTGAGTCTATCCCCTAGACTCTTTTATTTAATTACCCCCCATGGGTGTATTTTTTTATAGGATCCCACATGGTGTTTTGTAGGCTTATTTGTCCCCACCCATGTCGGGATTATGATAATCACACCATGTGTCCCACATGGTTCTTCTATCCTCCCACGTCTTCCCCACATGACATTAAACTGCATGGACCTTTTAGAAATACATATGGCGTGATTCCCATTCTCATGGGATACATAGGAATTCCTTTCCATTTCATCCGTCAGCCCATCCCCAACTTCGAGATCTCATCTTGGGTTGAAAAACATGGTGTGTTGCATGATTTTTCCCTCATTCGTGTCCAGTTCATCCTGACTACACCATGTTTCCCTCTCCCCGAAGATCTCCAACTATTTTCTCATCCTGCATGGCGTTAAACTTGAAATACACATTTATTCTTCACACAATCTCATTATTTCTTGTCTTCATCATTTTCAAATCCAAAAGGACTCTCAAATGGAACAGATGTTTGGCCTAAAGTATCTCCTACAATTTCGGTCCAACATCCCCGCGGATCTCGAATGACAAATTGATATCATTCCCGCACTGCATATATGTTCAATGGTCAACACTCATTTCTTTCTCACATTACAAGTCACATGATGTGGATGTTGTGTTTTGAACGCAGTCAACAATCATCCTTCATCGTTGCCACCATCCCCATATGTCCCAAGTATTGGGTGCAGTGATTCATTTTCTCCTAATACCCCTTTAAACATCAATCTACCTCAAGCAAGAGTGTTAGTCTGGTTGTTGTACATTTATATGATGGGGAGAACCTAGTCATATTCCTTGTTTCCCACACAGAGCATTACTCACATGGGATTAGGATCTGTGGTATTGCAATACCTATGTAAAGGGTCACATATCTACCGTCCGAGCTCTATGAACTGAAACTAATATCACTATCATCTTACTTACAAGATGTTAAACTGTAAACTGGCTGGGACTTACTATCTCATGTCCCTCGACCTTCCAAGGAACCTGGCCCTGTTTCCCACCTATGATTTTGTAGTGTGGTATGGGATTATGTCCTCGTTCACATCAGGATTTTTTTCCCACGCCGCATACATCCCCTTGAGAAACCCCTCAATCTTTTTCTCACCACAAGACATTAAACTGCACAGGTCCCACCATTCTTCATGTGTCCCGTAATTTGGGTTTCCTCCATAATTCACATCCAAAGGTTCCCCCAAATGGCACAGATGTTTGTTCGAATGGATCTCCTACCATTTCGGGCCAACTTCTTCAAGGATATCAAGAGAAAACTTGATACAAGTCCCGGGTTTCTATTGTGGTCAACAGTCGATGCTCAAATTTTCCCCCATTCCGTGTCACTCAATACATATACTGTGTTATAAATGTGGTCAGTAGTTAACCTTGATAATTGTTTTCATCATGTGGTCTCCCACATAATAGGCATGATGATTCAGCCCTTTTACCCATCTATCCCATTCACATGACATTAAACTGGGTGTCTACAATCTGATCTCTATGACCATGAACTAAGTTCACTAGAGTCTCCACAACAAGAAGTTACAATACAATCTGGCTATGGGTTTCTATCCATGGTCTAGCCCCAGGCCCTGGGCCAAAGATCTCACATAGGATTGTACGATGTGGTATGGGCTTATGTTCTCATTCACATTGGGTTACCCACCATGCCACACATATCCCTTGTAGAGATACCTTTCCTATATCAGCGTCTGTTCTTCATGACATAAATCTATGAAACATCCTCCAATATTACGTTGGGATTGATTCTCATCCTCATGGGATACGTAGAACCACCAGGACATTTAGTCTTTGGGTTTAGCCATATTCGTTAGAAAACTACTCATCTTTATTCCCCCAAGACTATGTTCATTGGGAGGAGGTATCTGGTGCGTTATGGGCTTAAATCCTTATTCACAATGGGTTTTTAATAGCCACACCACATAGCTCTCCCCCCTAAGAGCTCTTCCTTCCCCAATTTTACACCCATCTTTTCAAACCAGCTGCTTTTGAATTGGGCCCCTTGGCCCACTTTTGTAGTTCACCAATGTTCCAGGAGCACTCTGATTCAATTCCTATAATGTTGGATTCTACATAGACATGTTATCACCAATTTTTAGGATTCATGTCTCCCTTCATTTGGGCATTCGTCATCATTCCAACCAAAAGGGCCCCATATCGGTACAGATGATCGGCCAAAGGACTCTCCTATTATTTCGGGCCAACATCCTCATGGATAATGAATGATGAATTGATACTTGTCCCACATTGTGAATATGGTCAGCGGTCAACAACCATTTGTTGTTCCCATTTTAGGTCACACAATATTGATGCTGTATTTTGAATGTGGTCAATAGTTATCCACTATCTTCACACCAACCCCATCAAGACCTAAATGTTGATTGTATGATTCACATTTTTTTCCACTCCATCATGTCCAAGTGAAATTTGGACACTATTGGTTCTATCCCTTGATGAGTATTTTTCCATTAGGGGAACCAATCCACGGTGAGGTGTCATTCGAGGTTCCACCCCAATTTCCCATTTTCATGTATTCCATTTATTGAAAAGGCCATCTCCACCGTTGTTTCCCACACTGAGTGTAGTTTATGCGGGTTTATGGATTTGATCGAGTTTTGTGACATTTTAGTAGAATGTATCTTCAATATGGTATTACTGATAAGCCCTTAAAACTAATCTCTCTTCATGTACTTACTATAAGATATAAAACTTCAAAAAATACATAGAACTATGATGGATTGACTCCCATATTCATGGGATATGTAGGAATTCCCAGACATTCTGTCTGTGGGTCCAGTTCCAGGAATCGCAATTCTTGTCCCCCTTTTTAGGCCCTTGGCTAGAACACTTTTGGGAATATATTGTGTGGAGAGTACCTAATGGGTTCTCATTCACGTTGGGGTTTTCAATAGTCTCACCATGTGCCACTCTTGTCTTTTCCCAACCTCATCCATGTTCATATGACCATAATCTATGATCTCCCTATTTCATATATTTGTTGGGTTTGGCTTATTCTCTGCCATGTGCATAGTCTATCAATCTAGGTCCAACTTAATAGTCCACTCTACGACCTTACTCAAGGAGTGTGCGACCCCATGAAGCTTGTCATCTGAAAGGGATCCAACTTTCTCTATCTGGACTATCTCTATGGCATACTAAAATGGAGTATGGAAAAGAGCCTAAGGTGTGGAATTTTCACATAAAGATTCCCTTGTTTTAGGCCCACAATTCATGTGCCCTTTATTTGGATCCCAATCCTCTTCCAAGTCTAAAAGGGACCACATTTACAGGCTGGTCACATGCCACATTTTCTTACCTACTGTCTTGGGCCAATGCCACTAAATACCTCAGATGACATTGGTGATAGGTCTCATGTTTTAAACATGGTCAATGGTCCACCCTCATTTGTCTTTCCCCATTCTAAGCTAATGAGAAAAAGATACTATTTTATGAAAATGGTCAGCAGTTATCCTCTATCATCACACTGCTATCATTGTGGTCCAGATCTCAAACATCATAATTCTTATCATTACACTCCCTTATGTTCAAGTGGAATTCCAACATACTCAGCTTTACCAATTCATGCATCTAGGTGCGTTAATTAAGAATGTAGGTATTATTGGGACTTCATTCACCTAGCATCCCAATTCCCCTAATGCGTTCCTCCCAGTACTAGGAAAGTCCCATTACTACTCCTTGTTTCCCACTCCAAGCATGACTCTCTTGGGATTGGTGGTATTGGTAGGATGTGTACTGGTATAGCCAAACTACACATTCCCTTCATCCTGTATTCCATTAAACTGAACTCTCAGAACAACATGTGGCTTGATTCCCATACTCAAGGGATATGTTGGAACGACTAGAAAACCCGTCTTGGTCCTATCCCAGTTTTCACCTTCAGTCCATCGAAATAAGGATTCTCTAAGAGCTTGTAGTGTGGCATGGACACTTATAGACCTTAATCATGTCAGGGTATGTACCAAACCATACATTTCCTTTATGGGTATCCATGTACTATATGCATTCCATTAAACTACAGCAACTACCCTAAAAAAATTCAAGATTCCCCCTGATTATTATGGGATGCACTCGCTTCTTTGCTAGAAAGGATTCCCCCTACAAGCATTGGTCGCTGACCATGAGATTCCTTGAACTACGTGCAGTTTGATTCACATCATAATGTGATACAAAATAATGTTTGAAAACTTTTCTTCGAGCCTAACTTATGTCTCACTTCTAGTCCCTTAACCTAAAAACATCCTCCAGGGATATGTTATGTGGTGTAGACTCCTAATGTCTTCATTTAAATCGTGTTTATAGCTACCGCGTCACATACTCCCTTATTGTGATCTATCCTTTCACTCCCTTTCCTTCCAAATGTTGTTAAAATATTGAGTCGACATGTCCTCAACGCGGGACATTAAACTACAGATCTACCTTGAACAAGTTTAGGATGACCCATAATAACTATGGGATGCATCAGATCCCTCACCAGAGAGGATTTCCCCAATCTTTATTGGTATATTTCCACGTTGTTCTCAATAAATATGTTTTTATTGATTCCCATATTCATGGGATACGTAGAGACACCCAGGAAATTCTCCTTGGGCCTAGCCCCAGGGTTATTACACCTTTTGGCCCCCGGCCCTGAACTTGGTCCATGCTATAGACCTTTAAACTATGGGAACCATCCTCACCGTACAATGTTTAAAATATTTGTCTATCGTCTCTATTGGTGTGATTTAAAACTACAGGGAATTCTGTGTTCTTACTAGAGAGGTCATGTTTACAAGTATGTTTGATCCATGATCAGACTGATGTTCCCACCTAACATGTTTCCACCACGGTGGCATAATTTCAGGTGTGTTAGATTTCATTAGAAAAACCCATCACTCCACCATCCATGCTTTGTGTGCCCTTTATTTGGACCCTCATCCTCTTTCACCTCTAAAATAACCCCCTAACAGTATGGATACTTGGCCTATGGCTCACCTAATATCCTAAGACAATGTTACAGAAGACTAATGGGGGAATTTCAGGTCAGGCTCCATGTTTCGAAACATGGTCAGTGGTCCACCCTCATTTGTAATCACTATTTTATGCTAACGTAAAAAATGATACTTTTTTATGAACTTGTTTCATATTTATCCTTCATTTTCATGTCATTTATATTGTGTTCCGAATTCTGGGTATTGTGATTCACACTATCCACTCCCCTCAGTTTGGATTGATTCTAATTCCCCTGGCATTACCCAGCTCGTGCACTAAAGAACATTGTGATATGCAAGTGGGCTGTTCTGAGAGCCCCATTCTCCAGCTTCGATCCCTCTATTAGGATCCTCCCAATGGTGAATGATTCCACATTATGACCCCCTCAAACCTTCCGTTGTTTAGAACTATCATACATGTGAATGCCCTCTTATTATCTCCTATTTCCCACACCAATCATGACTCATGGGGGATAACAGATTTACTTAGATATTTACTCAATGTGATTGAGATACAATGAACCCAAATGCAGGAATTTTATTGATATGTTTCCAAAGAAATAAGTCTAACTTTCCCTCCTCATCCTTGTTAGACTCCATTATGAGAAGGGTATTTCTTGGCACTGGAAAACACATCAAAAGGATATTCCAGATGCTTACATACAAGATCCAAGATTGTAGCCCATTTCGCAAGCTTCGATATGACCAGGTGTAGAGACCAAATAGAGTTACAGATTAGGAGTTATGAAAATTTGAAGTTGGGATGGAAAATTGTTTTGTGGAGTCCATTCACAAAGCTCCCTCCATGATCTCAGAGTATGGAAAACTTGACCGGAGCCTCCACAAGAGTTGTGATGGTCGATGACGGGTGACTCCGAAATTATGATTAACATGAGGGAACTTGGCCAGAGATTCAGTGAGCACCACGAAGGTCGATGATGGTCGACTGCACGGTTATGATAAATTTGAAGGAACTCTGGTTACGAAGCATGATTTCCTTCACGGTGCACATTTTTTCTTTGCGGTTTGCTCTTCTGACCTCCATCACCTATAAATAGCCATCTCACACCCCTTCATAAGAATGGTTATACTACCCTTTGGGAGGCCAATCTCCTATTTCATGGAGATCTTGATCTCTGCAAAGTGATTCCCTTCGCAAAGGGATCCACCCTCTGCGAAGGAGGGAGCTCCTTTGGGTTTCCCAAGGCTCAGCAAGCTGCTTTGCTTCACGAGCCTCATTACTTCACAAGCCCCTTTTCATCAAGTTCCCCTTTGATCTGTGGTCCACATTGCTTTATGAAGACCTTTTCCCCTTGAGAGACCATGCTACATGAGTACATTTCCTCCATGAAGCTTCTTCATGACACCCCATGCTCTACGATCACCTTTCCTCTGTGAAGCTACTTCGCGAAGCATTTTCATTTGAGAAGCTCCTACATTCACACCCACCAGTCCATACTCCCAAGGATACATCCACAAACCCCTGTTTGGGTAAGTGTAGGGATACTGTCCTGACCCCCATCACTAACCCACATGAAAAATGGAGAGTCGCACAGTGAACTTTTCAGACATGGAAGTAGGAATTTTCCATTGTTCCCTAGTGCGCACCCACCTTCCACCTATGGAATACCTTGATTTGAGATACTCCTACATAGACCATAAAACAACTTGAGTCGACATATTCTTCTTGGTTCATTTCTTATGTTCCAAGCTGACATTCTCATCATCAATTCGCAAAGTGACATGAGTCAATCCATTCTTCAAACTACTCATCCAAACCCCATCACCCGAATCCTATTCCTGGCTGAGCCAGAAAGGGCCGCCCAGAGCATAATCCCCAACAACAACAATTTCTAGGATCCTTATGCCTTATAGTCTAATCTATATGACTATAAACTAAAGTATGTACTATATAGAAAATGTAGGATGCCTCTGGCCCCATATAAGTGATGCCTTATTCCCCAAGTGTAAGATGCCAATATTCCGATCTATGTGACTATAAATAGTAGTACTCCCGATGTGTCTAACATAGGATGCATCTTGCTCTAATCAAGTTATGGCTTCTGCAACATGCATAAGATGACAAAAACCCTCTCTACATGACTATAAACTATAGTATGACCATTCATTCAATAATTGTATTCCTCTTGCTCCAAACAAGAGATTCTTTATGCACCAAGCATAGGATGGAAACAATCTTATCTATATGACTTTAAACTATAGTACACCCTATTTGTTAAAAATAGGATTCCACTTTCTCTAAACAAGAGATGCCTTTTTTCCCAAGAATAAGATTCCAATATTCCTTACGACCTGGTAATAAACTATAACATTCCCAATCATTCAATAATATGATGCCCCTTCTTCTAAATAAGAAATATCTTATGTGACAATAATAAGATACCTCATTCCATGATTACAATGGAATAATTTCAAGTGCATTCGAATCCATTCAAACATTCCATCACTCCCCCTCATGACCCGTGTGTCCTTTATTTGGATTTTCATATTCATTCCTGTCTGAAGGGACCCATAATAGCCTGGTCCCATGCCTCATCGGCTCACCTATCGTTCTATACCAATGATCCGGAAGACATTGAAAGACACTTCGAGTTAGGTCTTGTGTTTTGAACATGGTCAACAATCATCCCTCATTTCGTTGTCCCCATTTTAAGCTAATATGATATGGATTCTATGTTTTGAAAATGGCCAAAATCTATCCTCCATCTCTATGCCACCCTCACTGTGTTCCGAATGTCAGGTACATGGTTCACACATTAAATGTCCCTTTGTTCGGACTGATTCCAACACCCTTGGTGTTATCCTGCTTGTGAACAAGCGCTTAAGTGTAGTACTCAATTATAGTCCTCAAACCACCTGTGAGTTTGGATTCCCTCATGTCGAAACATGGGGGAGACATTACAAGAATCTTCCATGCGTAATCCCCATTCATCTTGGCTTCTCTTTAGCTACACCTGGGAAACATCACTGTGTAAGAACCATCCAACTATTCCACTACATAGAATGACCTATTCACCTTCCATGCATAAGCCCCATCCATTATTTCTGCTCCTTAGTGGCACCTAGGCATCTTCCATGCGTAATCCCCATTCAAAAACCTTTATGGCTACACCTATGCACCACGGCTGTCAGGTCCTTTATACCCCTTGTTTCTCACATCAAGCACGACTCATGTGGGATTAGAGTAAGCACTGACCATGACATCCTCTCTAGACATCCCTAATGCATTATCCCCAATCCACCATTCCAAACTACATGGAAATTGATCCTTTCCAAGGAAAGGTACGTAGGAAGCCTCCCTGAGGCTCATTCCCAACACCTACTGGTCCTGACCCCATCACGTCGGTTCACCCAACCATCTCGAACTATGTAGACTATGATCCTTGCAAAGGCATGGTATGCAGGAAGTCTCCCTAAGGTTCAATCCCAACACCTGATGTTCCCAACCCATTCACATCAGTTCAGAAAACACTTCCGAACTACGTGGTCTTTGATCCTTTTTAAGGAAAGGTATGTAGGAAGCCTCCATGAGGTTCAATACCAACACCTACTTGACCCGACCCCTTCTCATCAGTTCACCCTCGTCCCTCATGACGTTAAACTATATCTTACCATCTGAACTACGTGGAATTTGATCCTTTCCAGGGACTGGTATGTATGAATCCTCTGTGAAGTTCATTCCCAACACCTACTAGTGTAACACCCCAGGTAAATAAAGAATATGAAATTTCACATTTATCCATATTTGTGAATAAAATATTAATAAAACTTTAAAGGGATGCTATACTTGATGGCATACCCAATACGCAACAACGAGTTTCTTGGGAATCTTATGTTGCACTCTAATAATAAAATTATATTATTTTAAGTTGTATTTAACGCCTAGCCATTGTAATGGAGGGAATGAACAGAACTAACTACAAAATGATTATATATGTTTGTCAAATATTTTTACTTTTTACAATAAATGTTAGGGGATTAAAAATTCGAATGAATCCAATTTTAAGCGTAAACATTCTAATATTCTTTAAAAGATCGATTAACCGCCTTTTGATGACGAACCTCTTTTAAATCCACTTTTTGACAATTTTATGTATTATATTTGAAAAAATTAAATTTTCTTTAGAATCAGGACATCAAAATTTACTTTGTGTAAATTTTTGGTATTTTTCCGATAAAGTTCATTTTTTAATGAATAGTGAAAAATGTTTTAATTTAATTCAAAACATATTTTTAATATAATTTATTTATGTGATTATATTATCTTTTGAATTGGTTTTAAAGTTAAATTAGAATATATTTTTACCATTTAATCCAATAGTGGTCATTGGAATTAATTTCATCTTGAAATTGGATTTAAACTAGTGTCAATATTTTGATACTTATTGTTTCAAAAAAACACGCTATTTGCTCTGACAGCGGGAATTAATTATTAAATTAATTAATTTAAGTTATATGTTTTGAATTTAAATAGACATCATTTTTGAATTCGTAATATCAAATATATCTTAGGGTGAATTTTTGGTATTTTTATGGAAAACTTCAATTTTTGATGAATAGTGAAACCACTAAGTGAAACTTAAAAAACTGATTTTTCATTTAAATTGAAATTTACCACCTCTGTGTTTTGAATTTAAAAACTCCTACATAAATGGTTGTCATTAATAAGTAAAATTTGGTTCAATGGGATTAAAATAATTTTTTTGGTGAATAGTAACTTTTAAGTTTTAATCGCGATTAGAGGTAATTAGTGTAGTTTAAGGTAAAAATAATGTTTTAATAATATGAAATGACCTAGACACATGTACTACCATCATTTTATGAGTCATGTCCGACCAAGACAATCCATGAGTTAACTTGGGGACCCCATGGAGCCACTTTGGTTGGAAAATGACATTAATGCCTTTTTATTTAAAGTTAAAATTAAAATGTCAGAAACATGTGTTGTTTTACTAAAACAATTTTTAGATGGGGTTATACAAGTCATAATTTTGACTATAAATATTCATTATAAATATATAAATATTTCCTACATCATGATATTTGTTTTATAATTTTTAGATTTTAAATAAATTAATTTATTTATGACACTGTGATGATGCAGTGATTACCTCAGAAATGAAGGATTTAAATAAAATGAGAAGATAGGGTGAAATATAAGTCTTAAACTTGTCACAAACCACTTTCATGGGTGGATTTAGAAACCTTATCACCTTATCCTCGAAATATATCCTTTTGGGACCTTTTAAATCCGAAAATAATTTTATAATAAAGCAATATTTTATAACTTTCCAAGAGTGCCCCTCCTCTCCTCTTATAAAAGTCCCCCACCTCTACCACCTTACACACACCTCTAAAGACTTTGTTTCAGACAAAACCTGACCATTTCATCTCTACACATCCATATCTTCATCATTGATTCCTCAATTTGGGAAGAATCTTTTCCAAGGAAGCATTTGGTCTCAAATCAAAGAGAGTTACCAGATTTAATGTTAGTGTTTTCTCTTGTGTTCTTATGTTTTATTTTGCTTCTCCAACCCTCTAAAATATTTTTATTCCTTTAATTTGTAACAAAAACAGTATAATAAATACACTAGGATTTTTTTATAAGAATTATTATAGCTACACTTACACACACCTACATATAATGGTTAAATAACATACTGTTTCTGTGGATGGTGAATTTCTGCCTCATGAAACGATGATTGTTCAACCCTCATATAACACCTTCAAAGGTGGCCATTAAGATGTAACTATATTTATATATGATATATAATATGTTTATGTTTTACTTATTCTTCTGTATTTTTCATTTATGGCATACCTTTATGGTTTCCATTATGGGTAAACGCGATATCTTCTTTTTAGGAAGTGCGGACTGCCACCCCCTCAAAGTGATTTGATTCGTTAATGCCATATGTGGGACGTATAAAGGATGGAATTAATGGTATTACATATGATATCATACTATAATTATAATATAACTTTATATAATTATTATTTAATTCCATTGAATACAAAAAAAAAGAAATGAATGTAGCATTCATGCATACGTACGGCTTACCGTCTCCATGAACTGTACATTTCATTTCTTATCTCCAAATGTTATGTACTATTGTAAGTACATATATATAAGGGATATATATGTAATATATTACATATAAATTATGGATATAATTCTGTAATTATAATATATATATATCTCTCATTTTGTTTTAATTCCATTAATATGACAAAAAAATGAAGGTAGCGTTCATGCGTACGTACGGCCTACCGTCTCCATGAACAGTGATTTTAATTTTTTTATCTCCAAATGCTATGGAATAGTATAAAATGAATATATAATGTATATATATGATATTTAAAACTTCAATACTATTCTGGATATGATGTAACTATAACTACATGGAAAATTATTTTCCAACAAGTTTGATTTTTACTCATGTACCGAACATCAACAACAATGTCTGAAATAAACTCACTTTATTAACCAATTATTATAACATTATAATATGTGATATTAACTGAATAATAATTTTTAAAGTAGGTCCTTAAGATATTATAAATTGACCAAATTTTATTATTCATGAGATTAAAGAACGATCGAGTCATGTCAGACACAAGGTAAGGGATTCTACCCCTCTCTTTTTAAGTACACTCTTATGTCATTCCTTTTAAGATCATCTTTCTTATGATTGGGATGTTATTTTATATTACTCCTACTGTACTTTTTAAGTTCATATTATGAGATACCCTATTTTCTCTCATCAATCCATTTTGGATGTTTTGAGTGGCGCCGTTAGGTAGCCGAATTTTCGTAAGAGATCTAACCTCTCTCTTTCTTTTTATGTACTCTCCTTTATGTCACTTCTTTTAAGCTCCTCTTTGTTATGATGAGGGGTGTTCTTTTATATTCCTCTTGCTTTAAATTTTATTTTAATATGATAAGAGACCCTATTTGATCTCATCAACCCATTTTTGGATGTTTTAAGTGGCGCCGTTAGGCTGCCGAGTTTTCGTAAGGGAATTTTCATCTCAATTTTAGTCCCGTGAGATTTATGCTACATTTGCCACCATTTACGTTGAGTGGTGTATGTACTTCCCATTATTACACTCTTTGTGTAATATAATTCCATTTATGGGCATTTAAATATTCATTGTATGACCCTTCTTCAATGGGGTGTACGTTTTGAAAGTTACCCAAGTCGGTAAGGGATCTTTTCACCCTCCTCTTTTTAAAAGACTTATTTTGTTATGTATTTTAATTCACATACAATTATGTTGGGATATGTTCTTATATATCCTTATTGTGTAAATTTTATGTCCAAGTGATGAGATACCCTTTTTATCTCTCATCAACTCTTTTTTCTGAATTTTGAAGTGACGTCGTTAGGCTGTCGAATTTTTGCAAGGGAACATCTTAACCCAATTTTGATTCTTTGGGATAAACTTGTACTCCTTGAATTTTTCGTTCTATGAATATATGTGAATTTCCTCTGATTTTCTTACACTTAATATACACTTATACTTGGTGTATTCATTTGTCACACATAATTATGTAATTGATTTATCCTTAATCCAAGGATATCGTCTTTCTAAGGGACATCGTCTCAATCTCCTTTCATTGAGGCATATTTTGTTTTATACACAAATTTCTTTTATACGGTGTATAAACCCCTTCGATTTTTTTTTCAAAAGAAATCTTTTTTATACGAAGCATTTTACTAAAATACAAAAAGGAATGTTTTTCTTGTCGTACGTATGCGGAGAAAACAACTTCTCCACCACCGTGACCATTATTTGAGTTTCGGCTTCCTCTACAAGCCATAACTTTTTTTTTGAATGAAAAATAAATACCATGTTTTACTCTTCTTTTATTTTGGTATTGAAAATGGTTTTCATAATGTTTTTGTATCAGTGTGTTTTATTGATATCTTGTTATTGAAAAGTGGAAATGTTATGTTTTCTTTTATACATGTTTTATGTGATACAATTATGTTATGGTTCTTGGGAATTATTATGAAGGAGGGTGGTTATGTGATAAACTAAGGGTGGCTGAGCCCGATATAGCTCTCCAATGCATTGGGTAATGTGAAGGAGTTAAACGTTAATGTTTCTCCGAAGAGAGTTAGGTAATATACTGTGATGGGTATTCCAAACGTAACCAAGAGGGTTACTCCCTACGTAAGAATGTTATGAATGCCTCAAGTTACCTTTATGAATTATGATTTCTATAATTTATTCATGATTTGATGAGGTATGTTAAAATGCATATGTTTTATGAGTAAATTATGATTTCATACATGGACTAATGTTTTCTTTTCATACTTTTATATCCCTTACTGAGCTTTATATGCTCATCCCATGTTTTTGAAATGTTTTTCACAGGTCATGGGAAAGGTGCATGATATGATGATATTGTAAAGGAAGTGTCAAGAAAGAATCAATGTTTTATTTTAAATATGTTTTTGTTGATGGAAAAAAAATGAATACTATCTTTTATGTAACCACTTTGTTTAAATGTGGAATGTAATTCATGATTTATGATCAAATTCTCTAAAACTCTAAACCTGAAAAGATCCTCAATGTGAATTATTCATTTAATTCAATATTAAGTAATGTTTAAGACTGGGGCCTTATAGTTGGTATCAGAGGTCGGTTTAGAGAACTATAGAGGTTAGGGTATTCTCTAGGCATAAGTGACATTACCATAATGGTTAGGATTTCAGAAAGAGTCATAGTTTTTGATAAAGTGAATGAGTAAGTATATATTAGTGTTTATCTTTTTCATTAGTACATGATGGTTTTGTTGATATACTCACACTGAAATTTGTGTTTTTAGTGAATGGATAGATCTAGTAGGCACTAAAGTGACAATAGGTTTGATGGAAACTCTGGTGGTTCTCTGATTAAGAGACTGGATGAAATGGGGGATTCAATGAGGAAACTCATGGTTGTTCTAAACCAACTATCAATGAGTCATGATCAACCAATTTTACCTTGGTATGTTCAGTAATGCATCATGTACGAGATGACCAAACGATGTAGAAGTTCAGGTAATAATTATAAATGTAATCATTAGGGTTTATATGATCCTTACTTTTGAGGTAATTATGGGTTATTATATATTATGATGGAAAATGAAAGGCATGAGATAAACTTGATGTTAAAATATGTTATGATTATTTTTGAAGATTTTATCTCTTTTTGGGGAATGTTTTAAGAATTATATAGTTTTGGAAAAGGAAAACAAGTAGACCGTGTGACAATCCGTCGCGTCGAACAATGCTGCGGGAATCGAACCCACAACCAAAGTGCGACTGGTATTTATCGCCTACCACTGGACTACGTGAAGTCCCTGGTTAGTATGACTAATTATTTTTTAGTTATATGATTTGAGGAATCAATAGTATGTTTATTTTGGGTTATCTATGGAAATGATTAACCTATCATTGAGGATATGTGATTACGTTAATTACTTTTCAATATGAGAATTTAAGAGCAACTGATGTTATTTGGAGATAAAAGTTAATTTGTACCTTGGAAGACTATGTGATTAAATCCTTCAAATATTTGGGTTTCAATATTAGTTTGGTTTACTTTGAGGAATTTTATGGAAAATTGTTTATCGAATGGTCTTCATTGAAATTTGGGTTTTTTTGGACATATTTTGGAGATTAAGAATAGATTTTATTTTTATAAAGGATTATACTTTTGTGGATTATCTGATCTCATACTAACAATTTTGGTTTTGGATTCTCTCTAAAGACATGGGGAGTATATAGTTCTATTTTTTTTTGGATTAGTTGATTCTCTAGAAGTTGATTATATCTCTCTTAATGTAAACAAGTCTTCCTAAATACTCATCATTTTGGGAAAGTATGACTTTGTGTAAGAAATCTAGTAAAAGTTGAAAGTCAACATGACAAGTAAGTATGTTTCCTTAAGATCAAAAAAAAATTCCTCAATGAAAAGTAACTTAAAACAACAATGTTGTCTATTAACTTTTCCTACTGGATAATCTAATACCGTTTAACCCACCACATGTTTGTGATCTTCTTATGGTTAATTTTCTCTTAGACATGTTTACTATCACACTCCCTCAGAACACGACCCTTTGTTTTTTCCTCCATATCCATGTTTTCATACATGTAATCCTAGTATGGGTTAACTTGGGTGACCTTTGTACTACTATTTCTTTATTTTAAAGTGATTGTTTTACTGACTCTTATTCCGATGTGGTATTTTCAATGAAGTTTCCAAGCCCAATTTTAAAATTGCCAGGACGCAATTCCCAAAACGGGGGGTGGATGTAACACCCTAGGTAAATAAAGAATATGACATTTCACATTTATCAATATTTGTGAATAAAATATTATTAAAACTTTAAAGGGGACGCTATGCTCGATGGTGTACCCAATACGCAGCAACGAGTTTCTTGGGAATCTTACGTTGCACTCTAATAATAAAATAATATTATTTTAAATTGTAGTTAACGCCTAGCCGTTGTAATGGCGGGAATGAACAGAACTAACTAAAAAATGATTATATATGTTTTTCAAATATTTTTACTTTTTACAATAAATGTAAGAGGATTAAAAATGCGAATTAATCCAATTTTAAGCGTAAACATTCTAATTTTCCTTAAAAGGTCGATTAACCGCCTTTTGATGATGAACCTCTTTTAAATCCACTTTTTGACAATTTTATGTGTTATATTTGACCAAATAAAATTCTTCTTTAGAATCGGGACATCAAAATTTACTTTGTGTAATTTTTTGGTATTTTTCCGATAAAGTTCATTTTTTAATGAATAGTAAAAAATGTTGTATTTTAATTCAAAACCTCATTTTAATCTAATTTATTTATATTATTAGATTATAATTTGAATTGGGTTTAAAGTGAAATTAGAATATATTTTTACCATTTAATCCAATAGTGGTCATTGGAATTAATTTCATCTTGAAATTGGACTTAAACTAGTGTCAATCTTTTGATACTTATTGTTTCATAAAAATATGCTATTTGCTTTGACAGCGGGAATTAATTATTAAATTAATTAATGTAACTTATATGTTTTGAATTTTGTAAAATAGGAAACATTTTTGAATTCGGAATATCAAATATATCTTAGGGTGAATTTTTGGTATTTTTCTGGAAAACTTCAATTTTTGATGAATAGTGAAACCACTAAGTGGTATTTAAAAAACTGATTTTTCGTTTAAATGAAAATTTAACACCTCTATGTTTTGAATTTAAGAAATATTACATACATGGTTGTCATTAAGAAGTAAAATGTTGTTCAATGGGATTAAAATAATTTTTTTTGGTGAATAGTATCTTTTAAGTTTTAATCGTGATTATAGGTAATTAGTGTAGTTTAATGTAAAAATAATGTTTTAATAATATGAAATGACCTAGAAACATGTCCTAACCTCATTGGATGAGTCATGGCCGACCAATAAAATCCATGGGTCAACTTTGGGACCCCATGTAGCCACTTTGGTGTGAAAATGACATTAATACCTTTTTATTTAAAGTTAAAATTAAAATGTCACAAACATGTGTTGTTTTACTAAAACAATTTTTTTATGGGGTTATTGAAGTCATATGTTTGACTATAAATATTCATTATAAAGATAAAAATATTTCCTATATCATGATATTTTTTATAATTTTTAGATATTAAATAAATTAATTTATTTATGACACCGTGATGATGCAGTGATTACCTCAAAAATGAACGATTTAAATAAAATGAGAAGATAGGGTGAAATATAAGTCTTAAACATGTCCCAAACCATTTGTATGAGTGGATTTAGAAACCTTATCACCCTATCCTCTAAATATATCCTTTTGGGACCTTTTAAATCCGAAAATCATTTTATAATAAAGTAATATTTTATAACTTTCCAAGAGTGCCCCTCCTCTCCTTTTATAAAAGGCCCCCACCTCTACCACATTACACACACCTCTCAAGCCTTTGGCTCGGCCAACCCCTGCCCATTTCATCTCTCCACATCCCTCTATTCATCATTTAAGCCTCACTTTGGACAGAAGCCTTTCCAAGGAAGTCTTTGAGCTCAAATCAAAGAGGGTTACCCGATTTAAAGGTAGTCTTTTCTCTTGTGTTCTTATGTTTTATTTTGCTTCTCCAAAACTCTAAACTCTTTTTATTCTTTTATTTTTTAACAAAACCAGTATCATAAATATACTAGGATGTAGTTATAATAGGTATTCGAGCTACACTTACACACACCTACATCTAATGGTTAAAGAACATACTGTTTCTGTGGATGGCGAATTTCTGCCTCACGAAATGATGATTGTTCAACACTCATATAACACCTCAAAAGGTGGCCATTAATATGTCACTATATTTATATATGATATATAATATGTATATGTTTTACTTAAGCTTCTGTATTTTTCATTTATGGCATACCTTTATGGTTTCCATTATTGGTAAACACGATATCTTCATTTTAGGAAGTGCGAACTACCACCCCCTCAAAGTGATTTGATTCGTTAATGCCATATGTGGGATGTATAAATGATGGAAATAATGGTATTAAATATGATATCCTACTGTAATTATAATATACCTTTATATAATTTTTATTTAATTCCATTTAATACAAAAAAAAAAGAAATGAAAGTAGTGTTCATGCGTACGTACGACTTACCGTCTCCATGAACGGTACATTTCATTTCTTATCTCCAAATGTTATGTACTATTATAAGTACATATATATAATGAATATATATGTAATATATTAAATCTAAATTATGGATAAAATTCTGGAATTATAATATATATGTCTCTCATTTTGTTTTAATTCCATTAATATGACAAAAAAATGAAAATAGCATTCATGCGTACGTACGGCATACCGTCTCCATGAACGGTGCTTTTAATTTTTTTTCTCCAAATGATATGGAATAGTATAAAATGAACATATACTGGATATATATTATATTCAACACATCAAAAATATTCTGGATATGATCTACCTATAACTACATGGAAAATTCTTTTCCAACAAGTTCGATTTTTACTCATGTACCGAACATCGACAAAAACGTCTGATATGAACTCACTTTATTAACCAATTATTATAAAATTATAATATGTGATATTAACTGAATAATAATCTTTAAATTAGGTCCTTATGAAATTATAAATTTACCAAATTTTATTATTCAGTATATTAAAGAACGATCGTGTCATGTCAGACACGAGGTAAGGGATTCTACCCCTCTCTTTCTTTTTAAGTACACTCTTTTATGTCATTATTTTTAAGCTCATCTGTCTTATGATTGGGATGTTCTTTTATATTACTCCTACTGTAATTTTTATGTTAATATGATGAGATACACTATTTGCTCTCATCAATCCATTTTGGATGTTTTGAGTGGCGCCGTTAGGCTACCGAATTTTCGTAAGAGATCTAACCTCTCCCTTTCTTTTTAAGTACTCTCCTTTATGTCACTTATTTTAATCTCCTCTTTGTTATGATGGGGGATGTTATTTTAAATTCCAGTTGCTGTAAATTTTATTGTAATATGATAAGAGACACTATTTGATCTATTCAACCCATTTTTGGATGTTTTAAGTGGTGCCATTAGGCTGCCGAGTTTTCGTAAGGGATTTTTCATCTCACATTTAGCCCCGTTAGATTTATGCAACATTTTCCACCATTTCCTTTGAGTGGTGTATGTACTTACCATTATTATACTCTTTTTTTAATATAATTTTATTTATGGGTAATTACATATTCATTGTATGACCCTTCTTCAATGCGGTGTACGTTTTGAAAGTTACCCAAGTCGGTAAGGGAACCTTTAACCCTCCTCTTATTAAAAGACTTATTTTTCTATGTATTTTAATTCACATACTATTATGTTGGGATATGTTCTTCTATATCCTAATTGATGTAAATTTTATGTCCAAGTGATGAGATACCCTTTTTATCTCTCATCAACTCTTTTTCTGAATTTTGAAGTGACGCCGTTAGGCTGTCGAATTTTTGCAAGGGAACTTCTTAACCCAATTTTGATTCTTTGGGATAAAAATGTACTCCTTGAATATGTCATTCTATGAATATGTGTGAATGTCATATGATTGTTTTACACTTAATATCTACTTATACATGGTGTATTCATTTGTCACACATAATTATGTAATTGATTTATCCTTAATCCAAGGATACCGTCTTTGTAAGGGACATCGTCTCAATCTCCTTTCATTGAGGCATATTTTATTTTATACACAAATTTCTTTTATACAGTGTATAAACCCCTTTGACTTCTCCACCGCCATGACTATTATTTGAGTTTCGGCTTCCTCTACAAGCCATAACTTTTTTTGAATGAAAAATAAATACCATGTTTTACTCTTCTTTTATTTGGTATTGAAAATGGTTTTCATAATGTTTTTATATCAATGTGTTTTATTGATATCTTGTGATTGAAATGTGGAAATGTTATGTTTTCTTTATACATGTTTTATGTGATACGATTATGTTATGGTTCTTGGGAATTATTTTGAAGACGGGTGGTTCCGTGATAAACTTAGGGCGGGTGAGCCCGATATAGCTCTCCAATGCATTGGGTAACGTGAAGGAGTTAAACGTTAAGGTTTCTCTGAAGAGATTTAGGGAATATACTATGATGGGTATTCCAAACGTAACCAAGAGGGTTACTCCCTACGTAAGAATGTTATGAATGCCTCAAGTTACCTTTATGCATTATGATTTCTATGATTTATTCATGATTTGATGAGGTATGTTAAAATGCTTCTGTTTTATTAGTAATGTATGATTTCATACATGGACTAATGTTTTCTTTTCATACTTTTATATCCCTTACTGAGCTTTTTATGCTCATCCCAAGTTTTTGAAATGTTTTTCACAGGTCAAGGGAAAGGTGCATGGTATGATGATAGTGTCAAGGAAGTTTCAAGAAATAATCCATGTTTTATTTTAAATATGTTTCCGTTGATGGAAAAAAACGAATACTATCTTTTATGTAACCACTTTGTTTAAATGTGGAATGTAATTCATGATTTATGATCTACTTCTCTAAAACTCTAAACTTGAAAAGATCCTCAATGTGAATTATTCATTTAATTTAATATTAAGTAATGTTTAAGGCTGGGGCCTTATAACTAGCCCTGACCCATTCACGTCAGTTAAACAAACACTTCCGAACTACGTATAATTTGATCTTTGCAAAATCTATGTATGTTGGAATCCTTTATGAGGTTGAATCCCAACACCTACTTGACCAGACCCCTTCATGCCAGTTCACTAATATCCTACATGACATTAAACTATATCCTCCTATATCAACTATTTGGACTTTGATCTTTTCCAAGACAAGGTATATAGAATGCCTCCATGAAGTTGAAGCCCAACACCTCCTGGTCCAAACCCATTTATGTCAATTCACAAAACACTTTCAAAGTACATGGAATTTGATCCTTGCATTGAAAAGGTAAATTTGAAGCCTCCTTATTGTTCATGACCAATAAAAACATTACCCAGCCACTTCATGTTGGTCTATCCTCATCCCATGTGATGTAAAATTGTACGCCCCCTTTTTGTCCCGCAACACTTTAAACTGTACACATTCAAAAATATGTGGGCTTTCATCCTTGTCCCCTGAACATGGTACGTACGATGTCTCCCTAAGTTTCAACCTAAACTAGTGGTAAGCCATTGGAACCATAGTCAGTGGTATGTGGTTGTCAACAACACTCGACAGTAAGCTTTTGTGTTACCTAACGGACGGTAATCCATTGTTTTCCATAACCAACGGTAAGCCGTTATGTTCCCCAAATGATAATAAGCTATTCTGTTCCACAATAGATGGTAATCCATTGTCAGCCCCATCTAGTATTATGTCATTGTAGACCATAATCGACGGTAAGCTGTTATAGTCCTCTTCGTTGGGACCCACATCTCTGGTCTTCCCCCATGGCGTCAGACCAACTCTTTTGCTGCTATGTATGCGTAAGCCCCAACATGTCTCCAGGTCACTGTCCTTTTTGTACACCCCAATTTCAAGCCTCAACCATTCAAACTACATGGGTTTTTATCCCTATCTCCATGATAGGGTATGTTGGAAGCCTCCTCAAGGTTCAATACTAGCCAAATGAAAACCATGGTGTTCTCCGTTATAGGGCGAACTCTCCCTGATTTTCCCTAGGCGGTGTCCAGATTAGCCTTTATGGTGTGATGTATTCCCTTTATGGGACACACCCCCCTTGGACTGATCTCATTGTCCATTCAGACCTTTCCATCCAGTTGTTTTCATTTTGGGGTTGACTATATCATATTTTCACTCAGAGGTGTCTAGATGATTATTCATGCTGTGATATCATCCCTTTTTGGGACACACCACCTTAGATCTATCCTTATTGGGGGTTCTGATCCATCCATCTGGTAAACCGTATAGGTGTTACCTTCTTGGGATGTACCAATCTGATTTGTCTCTCTGGGATGTTTTGATCTCCCTCATTCCATCTCTATAAGGCGTTAAACACATGTCCCATCTCATGTTAAACATGAGATTCCTAAAGAAAACCTCAGAAGACACACATTTGGTGTAACCGTCTTCGAATGTTGTTAAACTCATGACATACCCCGTGTTAAACATGGGAATCTGAGGAAAACCTTAGAGACATGCCTCCATCATAAGATACCATGCGACCGACGTGGGATGCCTCGGGTTCTACACCCTTAAGATTCCCTCTTAGGAGGAAGAATATAGGTTCCTCAATGTCATCACTTCTAAGGATTCCCCAACATGCCTGATTTTTTCATCTACTCCAACCGAAGGTTGATACCATGTCAAGACCCCATGGAATTTCCTGATGGAAGTAACATAATTAACAGTCATTTACAATGATATGGAATCAAGAAAGAGATTCAAGAACAATGTCTAAATCATTAAGGGAGACCCAGACTAGGTAATGTGTTCCAAAGAGGAATCTATGGAAGGAGAAATTGACATCACATTATACCCTTTCGATCAAGGAGAAAACATCATAGAATAAGAGACATATTTCACCGACTTTGGAAATCAGGAATGTGGGGTAACAATCAGTGCCTCATCCATAGTTGGATGCACCCCCTGAAGAAAGGGTTGGAAATAATTCTATATCATTTTTCATCCATTGTTAAATATTATGATATATCCTTTCCATTTAATGGTGGAAACTCATCCAATATTTTAATAGTTTCTATAGAAAATTTCCATCATCATAAGTACTAAAACTCTCTAATATATTATCAAAGGTAATCTCAAGACATCTCCAAATTTCTTGACTAGGGTAAAGTGAAAATATCGTTCCATATAACAGTACATATGTTGTATATCATCATATTTTACATAGAAATATTTAAATAATATTTTTGGATTTCCTTATAATTAAAATAATTTATCTTCTTAATAATAATATATTTACTCATAATAATGATACTATAATTAATTAGGAATATAAATATAATAGTATATTTCATATCGTAGTTTTGGTAAAAAAAAAATTAATTCCATAATAAAGGATGAATGAAATGAAATGAAATTTGAAAAAGATATTGAAAAAAAGTTAAAAACAAACTAGAGATTCATATCAATCCTTTTATTTCAACTAGTTAGAGTTATAATTTTCTCAAATAATTGATTCAGATATCAAGTGTTACAAACTTATGATAATGAAAAAATAGATATATCCCTTGATACCATGTGTTATCCTATAAATTCATTAGATATAAATCAGTATGAAATATTAAGAGAGGATGAATTGAAATATAATGGCCTCGATTCTTGAGGTATATATTTTGTTTGGTTATTATGGAATTGAAATGGATTTGGGTTCATATTGGAGTTTTTTAATGATCTAGGATCAAGGGGAAGAGATGGGAAATAGGAAATTAGGTGGAAAAATATTTAATTACACCCAAGGGTACCATATTTTATCCAATGTTAGATGTCAGATACTTACTAAGGGAGGGAGAGGCCTAGAGACCCCGACTACCACCATGTGCTATGGGATTGGTGAAATGGTACCCAATATCCTACTAGTGGTTTTTTTAAAATGAACACCTCTCAATAATTTTTTTGTCTTAGATTTTTCATGTTTGGGGTTTCTCCATTTTATGGATCAATTTTTTTATACCTAATCATCCTCAATATTTCTCTTTCCATAAAAATCTTCATAAATAAATTTCTTCATCATTTGAGATTGGTTTTAAAATCCCCAGTATATGTTTTTCCTATATTATTAAGAGATTTGGTGTCCCAAAAATTTTATGAGAAAATGAAAAGGACTAGTCATTGGAAGTGCTTGGGAATTAGTGGGTCCATGACAATTCTCAACCATCAGTCTAATATAGAAGGCTATAGGTTCTCTAGTGAAAACAATTGAAATGGGTGGCATTGATAATGATGGGATTTAACTGGGGGAGATTTTTGTGATAGTGATTCTTTCAGTAATTTATGGAATAAGTGGTGGACTTGTGGATGGTGTCTAACCGGTGGTAGTGCCATAATAATGAAATATTGGTCCTCAATGAAAAGCTCATCACTTCGATGGAAAATTTTACCAAATAAATATCCTCCACTACAGATCTTGATGTGGAATTCATAGAATCATCACCTAAATTTCAAGGGATACAGTATAAAGAAGAATGTGGGTATGACAACTTCCATCAATATGAGGAATTATACATTTTACAGGGCAAAACTAGTTTTACCCCGTTGTAAGGTTGTATGCTAGGTCTAATATTAAATACTCTATGCAAGGTCTATCTCTATAGTTTCAGTACTCAGGGCCATAAATATTCATGAAAGTTTGTAACTCATCCCAATTAAAAAGAGGATTACCCAAAAATTAATAAAAATTTAGCTCATTCAAGCAGTTATGTTTTTATTGTAACATTCCAGTCAATTTAATTTTCATATAGTTTGGTTATTTTTTCATGTCATTAAAAAGGAATTGAGGATAATATTGTTATAATTATTTCACATTTTATTTGAGGCGGACAACCTCAATAATTATATAGATGTTTAAATTATGATTGTATATGATTTTTGTGTTGGTTTTTTATTCAATGAATTCATTTTATTTATTCACATAAAATAAGTTTTCTATTTGAATAATAATTTTTGATAGTTTGTTTAGTTATGTTTGAGCTTTAAAATTTTTCTGGCGTGCTAGAAATAAGTGAAAACATAATTGAAGCGGAAAATTAGTGATGATAATTGATAAATAAAATGTGAAATTAAGGTAATCATTAATATTGGAATTAATGATGCTGTATTATGGGTTGAAAATGTTGGTTAATTAATGTTTTTGGTGTGATATGTGTGATTCGATTATATAATAACTAATATTGAGCTTATATAAATTCAATAATAATTTTGGTAATGTTCTTTTCTGATGATGGGTTTTTTGACATATAATAGATATGTAAAAAACATTTTTGGTGGATGAAAGTTTTGTGTAACATTGTATAAAAACACCAAATTAAATAGAATAATTTGTTTATGTGTTTTGGGGTAAATTTATATTAAAAACTTATGTAATGATGATATTTTCCGAAATGAATTATATTTAACATTATGAAATATTTCATTGAAATGAAAAAATTATTACAAATTGTTTTTATTATTTTTAAATTGTTCAATGTTACACAATCCACAATTTTTATTTTGTAATTATATTACTAAAATTACTGTGCTTGAGCATCAATTTGGGTTTTTTATTATTTATGTTTCTGTGTGAAATTGAAAATTGTTTCGATTATTTGGGTGGATTAAATTATAGTCATTGTACATGACTGTTCTAAAAATAAATTGTTAATTAAAATTATTTTCTCCAACTCTTTTGTTTTCTTGTTAGTGTCATGAATCTGAGAATTTGTATGGAGCTAATCATTAGTCTGGGACTTTTGATAATGACATGGGATCTATTTGTTTATCCTGACCATTAGTTAGTCCTGGGGATTACATGAGGTCATATGATTGGAATGTATGACACCGTGATTCTATGAGATTTTCACATGAGACGATGATGATCCATATATTTGGCCACCATGTTCCATGGTTACTAGTATTTAGCTAATTTTTTTTTGAGTTTATTCGATATTTTGGGTTCTACCAAATACATTTTTTCATATATAAAATAATATTGATAAATCATTTAATCCATTATAGTATTTATATATCATTAATGTTAACTCCTTTGGATGCCTAAGGTTATAGGTTTTTTTATTGACAAAAATATTCTGACTCCACAAGTAGAAAAAAAACATAAAAGTTGATTTGTATCCATTAAAATTCGATTATAACAATATGTTAAAAAATCGGATGAATAATGTTTGACTTTCAGTGTTCATTTATAAAAAACTACATTGATCAAACTTCAATATTAAAATATAGAAGTATTTCATTGTTGTTTTTAAAAAGAACATATTTTTAAATCCTTCTAAAATATGAAATATTGAAGAATTTGAATGTAAGTATTAATGAAAACCAGTGTGGAATTCTTTCATGGTCCACTTTTCAAAGTAATTTTACAAAAAACCAATAAAGAATTTCCTACTAGTTGCTTATTCAATATTTTTTTAGTAAAAGTGAAATTGAAATTAGTAAAAAATATTGAAATTTTCAAAAATTTTGAACACTAAAAAAAGAAAAACAACAAATAGTTGAAATAAATATCATAATCAAAATAAGGTGTTGAAAAACTCATTTAGATATTTAAAAATTTCTTTTTAAAAAATAAATCCATAAAAAATAAATCACTATATTAGTCAAACATAGAAAAAAAATTTCATTATTAATTATTAATTTTATTCATTTAATTTTATATAGACGGTGAAACATCATCAAAAACCAACAACATAAAAATTTATTACATTAAAAAAATATATTTCTTTAAATTATAGATATTTTAAGAAAAATGACCATTTCAAAATCTATCTTCAATTTGGTCTTTACTGTCTCATAAATAAATCATAAAACATTATATATGATTCAAAATTCTATTTATGACATTAACACTACATTATTTAAATGATATTTTGAAAATAGAAAGACATTACATGTATGAAACAAATTATTCACAAATATAAAAGTAGTCTATATGAATGTTCACATATTCATTTTTTGGTTCCACTATTGAATAATGATCCATGTTTTACTCAATTCATAACAAATTTTTATTTTTAATATAAAAAATATAAATAATCTTCAAACACCAACCAAATTGTATCATAACAAATCTTCTTTTAATTATTTCAGGGAATATATGAATAACATCACACGTCAACTTGACTATTAAAAAAGACAGAAATAATATTACTACAATGAATAGTTTTTTAAAATTATATACTTTACATTACTATTTATGTAATGAAAAAAACAAAATGTGATTTATGTTCTTTTAATCTTTCATATATATATGTATATAAATATATTCAATTTCGGTAAGTGGGTTAAAGTGTTGCACAATTATTGAAATATATTTTGGATCCATACAAAAATAAATAGAAGTGAAGTCATATTGGATGAGAAGAATATAGTGATACCTAATTATAAAATTTATTTATTAATTAAATATAATATATATATTCTTAATGAAATTAAATTTATAATAAAAATTTACTTACATGGAAATCAATATTGACATGAATATACTGTACTGATCTCCCTTTACAACATCCATATTGTCCAATTTATAAATATTTTATGAATAATATTTTCAAAATATATCAACACTTATTTAGAAAGTATAATAATGATCTAATATAGAAAAATTATCATTATCATTGTTACCCCATTAATTTTTTATGATGATTATAATGATTTTTCAACCTAATTTTTTTTCTTTATTTTATAGTGATTCCTTGGATTTCAAAAATGTTAATATAAGGTATGTGAAAGAAATAATTATATATAAATTATTAATTTAATGGTAAATTAATATTAAAAATAAAACATTAACCTCATATGATATCAGAAATGAATTATCAGATGGACAAAGTATAAAAATAACTAATGTTCTATCCAACAATGGACACCTCCATAGTCGGAAGTCATGCTAGAGTAGTTGGTTTAATAATATCATTTACCAATAGTCTTATCCAACACAACTACAAAAGATTACGATATATATAATCTCCCATATGATATAAAATTATATATTATATATACATAGGGATCACAAATATAAAACTCAATTTATATCGTCAGTTCTGAATGAGAAGGTGGGAGATCTGAGTAGGAAATTTTTTCATGACCTGTGTGTCTCAATAACTCTACAAGAATATTTAATAGATACAATTTAATTATATAATCTGTATACTCTATCATGTTTCATATATCTTTATTCAAAAAATTTAGTTCTCCATAATATTCTCCCCCCATCGACATCACACTAGGTGAGCACCCATTTTTTCTATAAACTGATACCCTCTTCATAGCCTTAGATGCATCCTAGGTGTTTTAAATTTCCTAAAATATGTATAATAATATTTATAAAACCCACAAGAATAAAGGTAACCTAAGTCACATTCTCATTAAAGTAATTCTAAAATAATATTTTCATTTCTTTTATTATTGAGATAAATTTAATAAATTTGTAATATTAATGAATATTAAAAACTAATCACTTAGAATCTTATCATCTACTTACTTTTTTTGATTGGTAATATACTTCCCATTTTTTCATTCTCACCTTTTTAAAATTTTTTCAACATAAGGGGGGGGCGATGGAGAGGCTTCTAGAACCTCTTCTGAGCCACTACATTACGCCGATCTCAATTCACAAAATTTTCATCAATTGTTTTGTCTTCTAAAAAAGGATACCCTCTGTGTGCCATAGTGTTATAGTACGAATTGTGAGACTATATCACATATTATGTTTTCTTAGAGGTCTATTATAAGAAAAAAATGTTTTAATGTAATTAAAATTAATTAAAAAAATAACATTTACAAATAAAATACCATAAAGTACTTCTCACACCGATTGGAGAAAAAATTCGGTCATGTTCTTGCATCAATAAAATCATACTTAAGGCATGGATCTTGATCTTCATTGATCCCAAAATTATAAAATATTGTTTACTACTACTTAAAATATATCCGTATAGTTTCAATAAAGGATAAACTTTTTTCTTAATCCCTTTAAGATCTTAAATGTAAAATGTAATATTTATTTGAATAGATAAAATATTAAGAAACGAATAATATTTCACCAATAAAAAAATAAATAAGTTTATAAATTATACCATTATGCAATCTAATGATTTAAATTTTACTAACATCTATATAGTACTCCAATCTAGGAATATAACACTTCCATTCAATGACTATGTATATCATGAAATGTTCTAAACTACATGGCTTATGGGCTAGTTGGGTTTTTGATCTCATCAAAGTCAATTATCATCCCCATATCTCTATGTATGAGTGATAGTTTTAATAAATCTATAATAAGTCAACTACTATCTTTAGGTATTTTCCACATTAGATAAGATGTATTTGTACACATAATTTGAAGAATTTTATATTTAATTTCATTAAACAATATATTTACTATAGATATATATTAATGTGAAAAAATACATACCCTGGTTCTTCAACCACCTTAGATATAATTTATAATGATTTATAATACTTAAAAAATTATATATACATATTTTTGAATAAAATAAAATAATATTAATAAAAAATCATTATTCATTATATAAAAAATACATTTATTGTTAAATTTTTCATCCAAAAGACCTGTAACTAAAAATAGTGAATATAAAAATTAACAAAAAAGGATGAAATTATTATAATGCATAAATGTGTAATTTTTTCCAGTGTTTGTATTGAATTAAATAAATTTTATAAGAAAAAAATTTAATTTTTTATAATTAGAATAAAATGATATACATTTTATTTATTTATTGATTATAGCTAAAAATGAGCATTACAAAAAATATAATCAAAAGAAAATAATGTAGGAAACTTTTTCAACCATAAAATTGATACATGAATCTAATGAATGATATTTATTTTATGGAAAATGTTAGGAATTTTGAACAAAAATATATTTAAATATCAAACATAAAAAATAATCTTTTATCTTGTTTAGTTTTAAAAAAGAGCCTGAATTTTTAAGAGAGTTTACCATATCCCATTTACCTGATTATTTCACATTTCATAAACATTTTACACATTACATTCATTGTTATAAATGGGTAATTGAGTAATAGAAAATTAAAATATATTTTTTACATGTTTCCCTGTTAAATGATTCTTCCTTGCAACATAATCACTTCAAATAAACATGTGTAAATATATAATCACCATGTTTCACACAATTTTTTCTTTCATCCAAATTTCACATACACACTGATACCCAACATTAAATTAAATCAATCTCCCATATATCTTTAATAACTCCAAAATATGATATTGATATCAAAATTGGTTTTTTTCTCTTTCACATAATAAATGTTGTTCTTCTTCAAATAACTTGAATAAACTATTTGGAAATATTCTTTGGTCATCCAATTTTTTTAGTGTAAAATTATGAACTATTAATGTCCAAATAAAAACATAATACCTCATTAACACTTCTTCCCTATGATAATCATTTCAAATTTTTTGATATAGATAAAACATTATTGATTTTCATCTCATACCATAAAAATAATTAGTTTTTATGGTTATTCATAAACCACTACTCATTTCATCTTGGATATCACACCTTCAATATAGTAATATGCAATGACATATATGGTTAATACTTACCTATATTTTTCAATATTTATAAATGAGAATGGATCACTTCATCATCTAGAATTATGTTTACCATTAAGCCATAAATACCATTACCTTCACTAAAAACTATCAAATTTTGAGACATTTGAGACCAATTTTCACTATTTTAAGAAAATAATCACTAAAAAACTAAGTTACCTGTCATGATATATGTTTTTGATCAATAGTAACCTCTTATTAAGGTATATTCCTAATATATCCCATCAAAAGTTTCTTATAACATTCATAAGTATACCTCCAATATATATAAATAAACCAATATATTCTCATCTCTCACACCAAATGAATCAATATATGAACCATTATATCAAAATATGTGGTTTTATAAAACATTACTAGTTTGAAAATTAAAATAAAAACATCATTCAACAAAAAAATATAACGAATCTAAATATATGAAGCTACCCAAAATTGAATTGAATGCATAATAACAACTGAAGATGGAATTTTTGATTAGTATAAGAAATATGACATGAAATTAAACTAATATAAACTATTTAATCAATACATGTCATTCATGATAATTCATACCAATTAACATTAAATACCTCAATGGCATCAGTTTCTTCACATCATAATAAAATTACCTATGTTCATTTTTATAGTATAGACAACAAAAAAATATCTTCTAATTATTTATTCATACATATGAAATATGAATATTAGTTCTATTTCTTAAAGTTGTCGATTTATCTCTTAATGTGTTTAAATATTAATTATTTCTAATATATCTTGCAATCCATATTTTTTTTATTTCCTTATAGGTTTAAATTATTTTATTTATACTTTTAGAAAACTCTATCTTGATATACATAACATTATGAGTACAGTTTTTGTCTATATATATATATTAAGGTATCTTGAAATAAGTTTTTTTTTTATTTTTATGTTTTTTTGATGACCATAACATATTTTCTTTTCAAAAGTGACATTGATATTCTCCATATTTTCATAATTCGTCAGGTGACAATGAATGCAGGAAAAAATCATACTCTTCTAAAATGTTAATCTCATTTTAGTCATCAATAAGGATTATCAATTCAAAAAATACTTGATGTCCCATAAAATCTATCTTGATTACATTCTACAATTGATGATATAATATCTAATCTTTACAAATTGGAAAAAATTTATATCCTTTAAAATGATATAATAATAAGTTTTCGTATATAAAAAAATGGTTTATTGTGAACATTATCATTGTATTCAAAAGAAATTACTATTTCATATATGTATGAAATATTGTAACACTTTCCTGCCATATAAAATTTTAATGATCAGACAATGGTGATAGATAAACATAAATATTATTTATAGAAAATTTTGGGGTAGAAATTAATTAGTGGATCGAACAATATTTCATCTTCTTATATATTTATAGGGAAATTTTATAGACATTTAGAATAATAGGTTATAAAATATATTGTATTTTTAGAAACTGATATTGATTCATTCCATATACTTAGAGATGCATTATAATATTTAATCATTTATTTCTAAATTTTTAAAGTAGTGATCAAATCTGCTCTATTGTGATTAATCAGTAGGGTGATATATGTTTCCATCAGATTTGTGATCATATGTGTGTCATCATATCCAAATTGAATCATTTTAATTCGGAAATAGAAAATACAAATAAGGAATCATTATAAGATAATATATTTTTCTGTAGGGATATTTTGTGCTCGTTCTTGATAATTAATCATTGTTGTATTGGTCAACCATTCCATGTCACGACTTAACACATTTAGGACATTATTATAAACATTTATATTCCATAATATTTATAACACATTCATTAGAGAAAAAATATATATTTTTGTACCATAATCCCATTTTACATATTAGTTTCCCCTCATAATTAGAATTTGGAAACATGTTTCCTTATTTGAGTTTACCTTTTAATATTTCATGAAATTCAGTGAAGCTTTCATCAATCCAATCTGGAATTTATTTTAATTTTTTAAATAACTACAATGATGTTAAAATTTTAAATTTAGTAAAACCTGAGAATAATGGTTTCCTGAAATCTCTATATAGTTTTCCAAAAATTATTTTTAATGGCTTTGTCATATATGTAATTAAAAAACCTTTAAACTATTCTTCACATCATCATCATTATTATATCTTGAATTAGTTTTTATTTAAAAATACCAGATAAAAAATTTATAATTATGAGTGAAACAATATAAACTCATATGTTCCTTTATCTATCTATACCTAGATTACCTTATATTCAAACACATCAGTAATAGAAAAAAGCACATCATTGTTTTAATGACTTTGTTTGTAAAATCATGTGAACTTGTTGACTACTTTATCATATTCATAACTATTTCGTAATCTATTTATCAAATTATAATGCATTAATGACCTAAAAATCCACAACATAATACATGAATATAAATATAAAAATTTCAATATATATCTATAAACAATGAAAATCATATCATATAAGAACATAAATATACAAAAATGCGTAAAATTTTTATTCAAATAAATTTTATCATAAAGAGAACTTAGAAAATAAAATAAACAATATAGAACTATCTCATTTAAATAAACATTATTTATAAGAAAAAATAAAGTATAAATGGAATTAATGTATAGAAAATGATATTTTGACCAAAAGAAGTATAATTATTCAAATTTTATTAAAAAGATATAAATACAAATGGTTACACCCAAAAAAATAAATTTATAAAAGAATTATAATCATTAATAATTTATGACAGTAAAAACAATCAAAAAAATTACAATTGATAATAACTCACATAAAAAATGATTTGATGATTTCAATTTAAAAATAAAAAATAATTAATTTATCTACCAGAAAATAAAAACCATATAATATATTGTGTTTAATAATGGAAAATATTAACTAAATTCTAAAGAATCTACTCAAGGGTGGTGGAAATATAGAGATCACTATTTGATTGAAGTTAAATTTCTCCAAAAATGTATAAAAATAAACCAACTAAAACCAATGTGTGAAATCATTAGTCGATTGAATTAGTTTTATATGGACTGAATAATATCTAATGATGGAGAAGAAGGACTAAGAATAAGAAATTAAGGATAGACAGTGCCAAAAGAAGTTGAAAATACAAAATAATGTTGAAGATAAAGTGAGGTACGTAGTTTGTTTTCATGGTTCAAGAGGATAAACATTTCAAAATTATCACATAAAAAATTGACGATATTTATCTGGATATTAGTATTTTAAAAGTCTTTAAGGTCAATAATATAAAACATGATGTTAATAGTTATAATGAAAAACATTCAATATTAGTTTTTTATAAAAGTGTTGATAACAGATTCTCACATCACTATAATCCTTAGTTAAAAACCAATGTTAAAAATAAAACCCTAAATCATATTTTTACTATTTATCCTTATTAATACTCAAATATTATTAGTATATATCAAAATAATGATGTTTTATGTATATTAAATAGTCCTATAAGAATGTTAGATGATGTTAAGAGACATCTAAGAGTAGTGTTTGTGTAAATTCAGAGTCGTGCGGAATTGATTTTATATTTTTTCTTACTTTTTATTTTAGTTGTATTGTTTATAATATGGGTTCTTGGATTTTTATATTCAGTCAATTTTGGATTTTAAATGTTTATGAGAACTTTTTTTTTATTATAATGATATGTTGAGTTGATTAAAATTATTATTACTAATTATTAGTTATATGTTTATTATGATATTATTTAGGTGATAGAATATTTGAGGATAAATCACTCCCCAATCAATTTTCCTAGACCCCTAGTTCTAGTTGGATGCCTATAGTGACTGAGGAGAGAACTTAAGTCCATGTGACATTTCACCTTAGTAGAAATGTCATGCTACGATAGGATGATATTGAATGATATAAATGTATTTTTTCCCAGTTATTTATATTTAGGAGTTGGTATATTAGTGACTAGAAGAAGGTACATTGTATAAATATTATATATATATATATATTCATTGATACAAAATGTATAGTTATTGTAAATTTTTCTAGGGATTATTATATTGTATTTAAGTAGATTATATGTCAAATAGGTTGTAATGATTCCTACTCAGTTAGGAGTGGGTAGTGGTGAATTAATACATTATCTTAGAAGATAGTTCCATAACATGTAGGACTGTGCTTATGACTGTTCTTAATGATGTTTTGTAATTTTTTTATCGTTAGTAGTGTTGTGATTGTGTGATATCTTGTGTTAATTTAATGGGGTATATTATTGAATTGCGATAGTTAATAGTAGGAATATGTAATGATTGGGTGAATTAAATCAAGATGAGATTTTAAATTTCCTATTTCTATATTTGTTTTATACTAATATATTGGAATTATTAATTATGTTTATAATTAATTTTCTATCTTACATTCAGATGATTTATTTTCAATGTTTGTGAAATGTTAATTTTTTTGAAAAATATACATTATTGTATAATTATGAAAGAGTCATTTATATGGGATTTATTTGATTGTTTTGTGTTATGTCATAAATTGAGTGGTAAATGAGTTGCTTAAATGTTTATATTAATAATAAATATTGCGGCATTCCTAAATTGGAGATATTGAGTAAATACAAATTAAATTTTATTAGGAAAAGTTTTATTATGATTGGTTTGGGATTTTGATAAATTAATTATTCCTGATTATGTATGTTCTATATTCTAGTTTCCTTATGTTTTTAAGGTACAAAATGTTTAAATAATGTGTATAAATCTTAAAATGTGTATAAATTTAATTCTAATGGGTTTAATTATAACATGAAAAGTTCTATTTCTCTTCATAATAGAGAAGAGGAAAAATGGAACAATGTGGATTGTGATAAAATTTTAATTTTAAATATAAACTGTTTAATATATATTTATAGAATTATGATAAAAAGGGGGTTCTTGGTATTCTTAAAACAAAAATAAATTGAACCTAATGTTTAATTATATAAATCAAATTTGTTTTTAGATAGAGTGAGAGCATTTTCAATTTAATTTGGGGCTTCTAGAATCTATTATTCTTGAATTAAATTTGCAAGTAAAAGGTTTGTTACCATGGTATGGTTTACTTGTAAATGATCATTCTAAACTAAAGTGATTGATTGGTATATCTATCAAATTTTATGGAGATTGTTTGACACTATGAAAAAACATGCTATTATGAAAAGATAGATTTTGAATTTAATAAGGTATTAATTTTTATCTTATGATGGTAATGTTGGAGTAAATGATATATTTTGTGGATAATAAAATTTAGTGTTTATGTTATAGTTTAAAAGGGTGATTTCTGTAAACAATAATTCATAATATGTTTCTAATTGATGAAGTTGTTATAAATGTTAATGGTATCAACTATTATTGAGTTAATATTATAGAATCAAATATATAATTATTGAATTATTGTTATAATATTTTTTATGTGTGTAATTTTTTTCAATTCATTTAAAATGATTTATTTAAATTATTATTGGACTTATTGACAAGTAAAAGATAATTTACATAATGAATGAATTGTTGGGGGGGACCTCATGTGAGATATTGGAATTTTTATAGTTCGTGTTTATATAATGTTGGTTAAGAGTCTAAATATTAGAGAGATAAAAAACATAAAGTGGATTATTAATGGGGATTAAAGGAATTTTTTTGTAACAACCAATTATTTTTTAATTTATATTTTCACTTAATTAAGTTTTAAGTGTTCAATATATTTCATTGAAAACAACAAAAACCCTTGAAAGAAAATTATATTATTGAAATATATGTTGAATGTTTTCCCACAATAACATGAATAATAAATTATACATTATTTACCAGTAGGTTAGAATGAATATACAAAATTATGAATATAAAAGAGCTATTTTTTCATAATGCAATTTTTGAAAATGTGATTTATTATTTAAATCATGTTTAAAATTAATAAATATAAATAAATTCTTATAAAAAAATTATAATAACATATAAAAAAATTAATTAGTATTATCTTAATTTGGGTTGTTAGTCATGGAAGTAGAATAAGGTTATTTTACGATTCAAAAATTTATTTTTTCAAAATTTGTTTTTAATTAATTGTGTGTGTGGATATTTTAATTAATTTAGAAAAAATTAATAATATTTATTTTAAAAAATGTTCATAAATTTGGACGAAATGCTTTAAAACTTATCTTAGTGTGATGTTTTTGAATTTTTCTAAAAATAATGATTTTAGTGTGAACAATGAAAAATGATTTTTAAAAATAAAATTCATTTCATTTATTTGTTTTAAAAAATAGAAAAGATAAATTATTCATTCATTTTTTGTTTTAAATTTACATAATATCCTATTTATGAAAAAAAATATAAATAATTACACTAGATTTTGTATTATATAATATTTTTTTATAAGTTCATTTTTATACTAAAAATATATTTATCAAAAAATTGTCTTTCGTTGTGTTATTAAAATTTATAGAAAAATTATCTTCAACCACTTATGAAAATAGAATTTAAAAAACTGATTGCAAATTATTAATCAGGAAGATAATATTTTTTAATGTGGTCAATTTCATTTTTTGTAATATTCATTTTCATTGTTAAAAATGTTTTCACTATAGTAAAATTATGAAAATGGTTAATGAATGTAAAAAAATTGAAATAAGGTAAAAAAAATTCATTAAATTCTTATTGGGTGAGGTTAATTTGACCCTTAGGACATTATATTTGATAATTTCTAATATTGGTTCTACTTTACCATTCATAAGACACTTATAGTATTTAATTGTTCAGAATAATTACAAGTTTGTCACTCCCTATTTATAAAAGTGATCCTCAATTTCTAAATTCTCCCCACCACATGAGAAATACAGATCCGCCATTAACTATTAAAATACATTACTAAAATTTCTCCCCACATCCAATTGGTTTTTTCTAACCAAAATACTATGATATAATGTGTATGGGGTTCTCTAATGGAGGTTTAAAAAAGAAGATATATTACTCTTAACATATATCTATCTTATTTATTTCTTATTACACCTCCTTCAAACCTATCATAACCATGATGGTATAAAAATAGAATCATATTAAATATAATTAAATTATTTTATAGTTATGTAATATCCCATATCCGTATTTGTTTCCATCTTATGGAAAATGAAATCATCCCTCATGCATACGTGTGTACACCACCTCCACAAAAATATTTGCTTCATTTTTTATCATTGTCTCTCATAGATGGATATATATATTAATTTAAATTTTATATATAGGATTTAAAATTTATTTATATTTCTAAAATGATAAAATATTATCTACTTTATTCCCTTAAAGTATTTTGGAAAATGGTAATGTCGCTCACGTATACATATGGACTACTAACTACAAGAAGCTATGCAATTAATTTTTCATTTAAATTTAACATGGATAATCATAAGGATAAAATTAATATATATATATATATATATTGAATTAATATGTTTTTTAAAGAAATATTATTATTTACATATCATTTTTTCAATTGTTCTTTAAAATTAAAACATCACCCGTGCGTATGTACAGACTACAGTCTCTATGAAGTGATGTAAATCAATTATCATCACTACTTTATATCAATTGAATAAAATTTTATATAATTAGTAAATAAAATTATTATAAAATTATTATTATTTTTTTATATTATGAATCTGTGTCCCTGTAGAAACAATGGGAATATTTGAACTAAAACATTCATGGAAAATAGAACACACAACACCCACATGTTGATTTCAACAAAGAATTATTAATAAATATTTAATTTGAAACTATAAGTAAATGATTTATTTGATGATAAGTATGATATGATTCTATTATATATTTATAATAATAAATATTTATTATACATGAGGTTAGAATCATTCATTGAGAATATATATACATGAGGTATGGTTTTATGTTATAATCTAATTTCAGTTTATGATTATCCATGTTAAATTTATAATGAGGAAATTATATGATATTTATATTTTAAATCTCTGATGTTTTCATCACATGTGTTTATTTTTTGATTTTCATTTATTATAACAATTTACCTCCCTTTGGTACAAAAAAATGACAAGAAAATGATTTTATGAAAATTCAACCTTTTCCCCCTCCATTGGTCATGAAGATTTCTATTCCATATCTATATTCTTGATATTATTTGGTGGAATCTCTATACTATGCATAAGTTTTTTGAAATTAATTTTCACTACCATTGAATTTATCTACAAATTATTAAAATGAACCAATTTAAATATATTTTTTATGAATCACATTAGTGTTTTTCAGAAATTGTCAATAGAAATTTCCATTTTAACATATATGGATTGAGAAGATTTTCCCACCATTATGTAATTCCTTATTTTTTGAGGATTTCATTACAAGATACAAATTTTTTATAATAAAAATAAAAATCCCAATTTTCAAGGAATTTTTTAAAACATTACCAATATAAAAGGTATGGTCTATCATAATTTTCAATTAATATTTTATACACTTCAATAAAATACATTTTTCAACTATGTAAACTTATTTATGTATTGTTACAATTCACATGGGATATTCTCTTATAAAATAATCATTTTTTTTGTTTATCTTTAGATGATTTTGTTTTGTGGATGATTTCATGAAACTCAACTCTTACCCACAACTTAATTTCACTTTTTCGTAATGGCAAATGTATATATAATCTTATGTAATAGATATATATAATTTTAATTATGATATGAGTGGGACCAAAATTATATATCATTAAATTTTAAAGGATAATTATTGATATATCATGAGGTAATATAAAAGTGAAATCGATGTGAACCCATTCAAATATTAAAAATTGGATGTGATGTGAACCCATTCCAATAATATTAAGAGGATCAAGAGTAAACACAATCCGTTATAGAAAATTTTTCATAATGTGACGATGGGGTAGGTTGTCAACCTTGAATAATGAAATGTGTTTATATGATTTCTTTTGTGATATAAACTCCTATGAAATTTTCTTAATCCGATGGTATTCTATCCTAGAACACGATTGACTATTGATGATTCTACACTCTTATCATTCATATTTGATTATGAAAACACCATAATTCATGATTCATGATATATGGGATGTGAAATGTTGGATATGATTTTTTGTAAATTAATTTCATTTTTGAATATAGTTCTGTTTAGTATATACTCACATATTATTTTCAATTTATTTCTATCCAGTTTAACTTTTTTGAATAATTTTAGAACAACCATTCTTATGTTTCGTTTTCCCTATGTTTTCATTCTTTAGTGATAACAGAATAGAATTTTTTTTCTTTAATATTTATCACTTTAATGTTGATGGTGATCAAATGTGGACTCATATTATGATAATAAGTCAAGAGGTATATATTGGAACCCTGAAAAGGGAATATTTTAATAGATTAATTTTTAATAAGTACATTTCATGAATTTTCACCCTAGAATAAAATGGGAATTACTTGATCTTAAGTAGAAGCATAATGAATCTATCAGTTCTTATGTGGAAAATTTAACAAGTTATACTAGGTATGTATTTGGTATTATCTCAGATCCCAAAGGGAAATATGTTCAATTCTTTAATGTTTTAAATTAGAGTATGTGAAATAATTAGGCAGATGGGGTGTTAATGGAAATGCAGAAATTGTTCGATGTTTTATTTATATAGAAAATGATATTGGATACACTCTATATTCTCATGGATTTGGGTAAAGAATATAATGTTGGGTCTTTGAGAAGATTCAAATAATAAAAACCGTGGAGGATAAAAAATTAATTATTCATTATTTTTGAAATATTTAATTAATCTTATGATAAATTACCTTAATGGTACTTGTAATTTTTTTAAGAGTATAATTGAAATCCATTGAGAAATTTAATTTTTATGTGATATAAAGAGTTCTATCAATCGAATGAATGGATATAAAGCTAAACTAAACTCACCACTCACAATTTAATTATATAATTTCATATATTATAGAATTTATTTAGAAATATTAATTAACTAAATTAATAATGATGGAAATTTATGTTAGAAAACACTTATGACGTTCAGAAAAGTGAAATATCATGTGATCATTGCCATTGAAGTGGGTCATGAGAAAGGATTATTGATATGTAATCTTATCATCTAATCTATAACTGAGAATGTCTTATATGATTCCAATTAATCCTATTGTTTTATATATTATAAATTTTCTAAGGGTTTCAAATAATTTTTTAATGATTATATATATAATTATCATTGGAAAATCCTAATGATATGATGATAAAATAAAATTTTTATATCTCATGTTCGATAGAATTATTTAGGAATATGATTCATCTAAATATTTTTATTCTTTCTCTTATTGAATTTGATATGAGTTTGGGAATATGATGGATCTATCTATAGAGATTTCTATATTTTTTTAGGAATAGAAGTGAAATTTTATATTTTGAATAAACCTATGATCATCTAAAGGTGTGAAGATTAACATGTTCTGATAATATAAATTAAATATATTATATGGATGTTACTAAATATTTCATAGGGTTTTTATCTAAAATGGTTAGGGAGAAAATATACAGTAATGATGTTGAGAGAAACTTCTATGAGTTGTATTTTTTCAAGGAATAATTTCCAATGAATGATAATATATTGATAAAGATGAAATTTATTGGATGTTACATGAATGATGATAAATACATAATTGAATTAAAATAAGATCAATATATTTTTTTTACACTCATAGTAGGAGAAATAAAATTTAAAAATACATCATGGAATAAGTGGTTAAAAGAAGGGAGGTGTGACTGTGAAAAGAAAATAGTTTGGTATGAATAAGAACAAGATACCATGATTTGCGACCAATCATATTAATAAAAGTAATTCTTAATGGAACATATTGTATTAAGTGGAGGTAATATTTTAGGTGTGACTATAATAATTAAAATTAAAACATTAATTTGGTGAATCATTGGGATGATGGAAAGTGTCTACAAAAAGGAAGGAGTGACATTTGATTGAATAGTTTTCCTAATAAAGTGTTGAGAAACCACATCAATGGTTGAGAATTTTTTTTAAAATCTCTAAAAATTCACATGGAGGAATTATTGGTCACATAAAGGTTCAAACGACCACATAAAATGGAGAAGTGAATACATGGAGGAATGAGATCCCACATGTAGTGTTAAAAAACCACATGAAGGGTCCTAGTGAAAAAATGTTTTATTAGTGTTGCCATACATTATATAGTTACATATTGTATTGTTTTAAATTAATTGTATTACATTTCAAGAGACCTCATATTTTAATCCGACAGAAACACAATGATTTGTATGACTGTATATTTGAACTTTTGACTGTATGAAGTGTCATATAACTACATTTTAGAATTATGCAACTCTATGAAGGGTCATTTAATTTAATTGGTGAATAATGTCACCCACCAGTGGGGTATATTTATTTTATATCATATCATGATTCCACATGATGAAAATAGAGTGATAGTGAGTTACACAATACATAATACTTCTATTAATTGAAATTTGATAATACAAAGTGTGGTTATCATATAATGTTTAAATATCCTGATAATGACTATCATGATTCATGAAAATTAGAGTTTAGAAAAACTACATATGTGTAATAAAAATTATGTGTAAATTTGGTGAATAAATTTATTAATAGGAGCTATTGATGTTAGGCTCAATTGGTTGATAACAGGTGATTTGTTTCTTTTTGGTGAATGGATATCTTGATAATTAATTTCTTATCTAGGTGGTTGTTTTAAAGAGAGATCTAACAGAATCTTCTATATTTCAAATGATAAATCCATGATGAACAGGGTTTCATTGTTATATGAAACTATAAATTCATGGTATTTTCATGGAGGAATGATTCATAAGATTCTTTATATGATTTCATTTATTGAAATTAAAGTGTTCTATTTCAAGATGGAATTCAGGAAAACGTGAAGACTAATGGAATATGTGAGTTGTTTCGCATGCATAAATCATGATAATTGTCATATTTCTTTTATTGTGATGGAGGTTCTTTGAATTCCACATAGTCACAAATTTTTTCCTACAAACCAATAAATATTAATATGGTTTCACTGAGTGTTTAATTATGGTTTTAATGAATTATTTTAGGTGAAAAATTGAAAAATGATCCATGATTTAATTTACATGAAAATTATACATTCTCTTATGGACATTAAATGAATAAAAATTATCATTTATTAAAGGTGAATTTATTTAGGAATAATAATTGTGACAATCATTACATGTACTAATAAATATATATAATTGAAATTTATATAACTTTTATAGAGGAAGACGAGGCTCAAAATTGTGGATATAGTTAATGGAAGATATTGATGATTCTGGAGGATATTATTTACCATAAAATAAGTAATTAAAATGATATATTTACATGGTTTCATTAATAAAAAAATTAATAAGAGAGAGAGAAATAATGCAACTAATTTTTTAGTTATTATTATTATTTCATATATATATATGTTATCTTTCCAAATAAAATTGGCGAGGGAGTGGTTGAAGATCTTATATATGTAAATGAATAGAATGTTTTCTACTATCGGAGAAGTGAATTATGAGACCACAATATTATTATTAATATACTTCATGAGGATTTTATTAATTGATAAGATATCCATTAAAGAAATTTTTTCACTAAATAAGATAGAAAGAAGAAAAGTTGAATAATATCTAGTGTAATTCAAGTGAACAAACGAAATAATAAGGGAGAATAAAATTTACTGTGACAATAATATTAACAAAAAAAAGTAAATAGGAAGAACAATACAGATAATAATAATAATAATAATAACAATAAAAATAATAAAGTGTGTCATGTATATCTATTTGCAAAAGATGAAGAAAATTAAGGATTTTCAATCAATTATTCTACTATTATTAGTGTTTGAAAGATTATGTATACAATAGAAGAATAGAATGAGTTTATTTAATGTTTTTATGAATTTTATATGATATAATAAAAGATAATAACAACTAAGTACTCTGATAATCAATATAAGTTTCATTTAGAGGTGGACTCTATTTATATGATAATAAACTTTAATGAGTTGAATACTATCTATGTATAGTATATAATGATCTAGGAAAGTGCTGTAGTTGAACTATGTTATCACATTTTTAGGGTGTCGTGTTTATTTTTAGTACACCGACATGATTATATCATTCCAAACATCATGTTCAAGAGTTTGTTCAAGATAATTCACCATAATTGGTATCTCATCACACTGGCCTGTGTGATCGAGGATTTTGTCCAATATACATGGAAGAATTGATTTTATTTTTAAAATTTGAACATTGTGAATCTGTTTAAAATTTTTTGTGTGTGGTAATGAATGAATTAAAGGTATGAGAACAAGAGAATCGTGATCATAATGGGTCTATGAGATAAAGGTACATACATTGAAAAATGGAATAAAAAATTTCCAACACTGATTCACACCATAGTGAATAGCATATACTAATATGGTCATATTAATTGGTAATAAAAAATGATTCACATCTATTAGATTCTCAAGTTTTCAATTTTAATCTTTGAATTATTTTTTCTTCAATCGTACATTTTCAATGATTTTTTGTGATGATTATATTATTTATTAGATGAAAAATATTTCTAACATTGCCTTGAGGATCAAGAAAAACAAAGTGTAAATAAATTTGAAATTGATATGCCTCTTAATCAAATAAAATGAATTATCATTATCTACATTCATTTTAAACAAGTTTTACATATATTTCTTAGAAAGAATAAAACTAGAGGTTAAAAATTCAACTATAGTAGTGCATAACCCTTTAATCTAAAGGGCTTAGTAATTACGCGGTTTTTAAAAATTCCAAATCTAAAACTCCACAAGAATGTGAAATAATAACAAATAGTAATAATGATTTAAACATTATTTATCAAATAATATATGTAATTACATTAAAATAAAATTTTCATTCCATTACAAATGAAATTCCCTCTTTTAGGTGTAGTGTTTTTGAAAGAATGGAGAAAAAACACATGTATTGATGATGATATAGTGAAAGTTAAGTATTATTTATAAGAAAATCTTCTAAATTGTTTAATGATCTCTAAAAATGTAAGATCAATTAGAACAAGGGAATCATATCTTGGGATAAGTTCCTTAAAAGTTGAAAAATAAATAGATCAAATATGTTAACTAGAATGAATTAATAAAGAATACTCATAAAGAAAGGATCCATACACTTGATGAAAAAAATAAGAAAATAGAATTGATTAAAATAATTCTCTGTAGGAGGTAAAATCATGGAGGTTCAAATAAGTTAATATCATTCATCATAAAATGAATAAAATTATTGAAGAAAATATTGAAAATATAAGAAAATATTGTGAAGAGAATGTGTTATTAATTGAAAACAAAAAGAACACTCTTAGTATAAAATGTGTTATATATAAAATTAAACTGAAAAAACAAATGAATACATATATTTTTTCCCCATAGTCTAAGAGAGATGAATCTATATCTACCAGAGGATTTTTTTTATAATATATTATAATAATTAAAGACTTAAAATCATGTCAATGAGATCATTCCTCCATCTCATGATCTTGTAGAAGAAGGTGTATTAGAGAAGGTACCATCCATAGCCAATTATAATGATTTCTATAAATTAGTTTTTAGGATCAGTGTATAATAAAAAAAGATCATCCCAAGTACGGATGGAGAAAATATAAGAGAATACTACCACCATCTCAATAGTGGATAAAAGAATAACTATAAAAGTTAGTTCACCAAGTTCATCCCAACTGTTGATGAAATAATTTCAAAACTAATCTGATACAAAATATGGGATGTTTCCAATTAATGTGTAAAGATCAATATATATAGGTTATTTTTGGTTTTGAAACATATTCAGCTATTATACATTGGATTGCTTGTATAATCTATTGAATGATAAAGGGAAAATAAGGATTATTTCAATGGGAAATAAACTAATTATGAAACATTCAAAAAAATGGAATAATCTATCTCAATTAATATTTTTTGATATTCATGTTAATATTTATGATTAATTAATAACTGTTAGTTACTAAAGTAATTCATGTGAATGTGGACATTTATCAAAATAAAATGTGAATAAAATGCTATAAAATTTGGAAATAGTGTGAGTGATAACTATGAAGTATCTTGAAGAAAAAGTGTTAAATCCCAATTCTATATTTAATTATTAGAATACGATTCATTATAACATAGAAAATAAGAAGAATACAAGAAATTTTCATCTAAGGGCCAAGATTATTTGAAAATATGTAAATTTCAGAAGAGACTCTGTGAATAAAAGCTGCCAAAAAGTTCCATGTGAAAAATAATTCCAAATGAAATAAACCCAAATACTTTATAGTAAAATGGATGAATGTTATTGAAAAAGTATATTGAATAGAATAAGGGTAACCTATGTTGATTGAGAAAGTTAAATTGATGATTATACATGAATATTCTAATATTTATATGAGTTTTTCAATAAAAGGAATCCATTTTTCTGAAATTTAAGTAGTGGGGAGATTCATGATTCTATGTACATGATCAAATTTAAATAATATATGTAAATGCATATAGATTAGAGGAAATATAGAAACCTGGTTGAGAGGTTTATATTAAGGAAAACTAAGTGACACCTTGTTACCTTTACATTATGATATTGTGGTTGTAATGAAATTTTTCGGAATTAAAGGTAAAAAATTATCTCAGGGGGAGAACTTGGGTAAGAGTGTGGACTGTCAACTATGTATAGTCTAGAGGAGGATGTCAACATTGAAGATTGATCTGTAATGTCATATTTTGAAACATATTATTTTCATATTATCATTGATTAAATTTAAGGATATGGTTTTTTAAAAAAACATGATATCATACAGAAGTATATTCAATCTTTATTTAATATTAAAATAGGTATTGTAAAAAATATAAAATTAAGAAGATCATCCTTGGTGTACCTGTTGAAGTTATGAAATCATGGAATACATAATTTAAAGATATTTTTGGGTGAATTATTATCATTTACGTCCCAATTTATTTCAATTAAATATTTTCATAATAATAAATAACATAAGGAGATTATCTTTTAAGGAAATACAAGTGGAAAATATTTAAGACAGTTCAAAAATACTTATAAAAAACTGAAATTTTTTATTTTGGGATGTGCTTCAGGATCATGTCATTGAAGACAAAAGATTTCTATATCTCTCATAGGTGAATATTAGAATAATAAAATCATAATGAAAATGGATTTAAATAAATCAATCAATAACATAAAGAAAGTGAAATGATGATTAAGTACCACAGACGCTTAATCCTTCTATTTTCACATTAAGGATTTAATTTTTTTATTGTAGTGAGTCCATAATTTTGAGGTTTATATTTATGGGAAAATCATATATCAATTTGTTTACATAATTTTTATCAGTGTAATATAGTTTAATCAACCATTTAAGACATGTTTTTGAATTCTTATATCAATTGATCTCATGTTCAATTGGAAATTGACAACTTTTTATCTAAATAGAACCCTTCTTTTTTACACTAGGAATTTGTCAAGTAGATTTACATTTATATAGTTTATGGATCTTTTCTAATTATTAATTTATAACAATTTTTCAATTAAATTATTTAACATAATATTTTGAATTGAATGTTGAATGTATTTTTGATAGTAAAGGAATAGAATTTGAATAATTACAAAACATATTGACACATCATTTAGAATGTATTACCAACAAATTAAATGGGCAAAATTTTGTTGTACACATTGTGTGATTTGTATTTTTTTTCAAGGAATTATTTCCAAGGATTTTTAGTAATTTGATGATGATGAAGTATATTTGATGTTACATGAAGGATAATGAATCTATTCTGGAAGAATAAATTTCTATCAAGAGTTGTGTCAAGACATATTAAGAGAATTAAGAATGTAAAACAATTGTTGGAAGTAGTTGTTTGATAATTTGGGGTTCTTATTGATGGAGTGAACTATAATAAATGTAAAATAATAAGATTCCATGAGTTATATACAATACTATTTAGATAATTAATTTTTAACAATACATATTAGAAGGTGTTGTCTTTAGATTTTAGGTTTGGCCCTGAGAATTGAATTTGGTCCATTAGTTGTGTTATTCCTTGCATTGATGGAGTGTGGCCACATAAACGAATGAGTGACAAAAAATTGAAAAAGAGTCCATATAAAGGGTAGATAAACCACATGATGGGTCAAGATACAACATAAAGGGGTGAAGTGATTAAATAAAATAATTAGAGATCACATGTAGGTATGAGTGTTTGAATGAATAGGCTATGAAACTGCATGATAGTACGAGTGATTGAACATTGAAATAAATATCAAATGAAGGGCCCAGAAACCACATGAAAGGGCCAAGAAACTATATTTAAGAATGTGAAAAATCATGATCAAATCAGAAATCCACATGAATAGGATGAGGTACTACATTTTAGAGTAGTGTGACTATTAGTTATGTGGTGTGGTAATTCTATGGAGTAGCGTGACCATATTAAGGTTTGTGGGACTACATAATAGAATTGTGATACAACATAAAGGTTCCTGAACATTATAATGAAATGATATGTTCGTATCAGGGGTTGGGTGACCTCATGATGGAATAATATGATTTTACAAAGGGTTATACAATTGTTTATCTTAAAATTTCAACAACATGATGGTACCCACATTATAATGAGATGGTGTAAGAATAAAATATAGAGACTGTGATTCTCAAAGTTGAAGGTGTTAACATGAAGTGAAATTTATTGGTGAAAAGTAATGTTATATTAAAATGTATAAATATCATGACCATGTTTTTCATGATTATAGAATAGAAGATTTTAGAATAACTATGTAAGGGTAATATATGTTCCTGTAAGGTTGAAGAAGGATTATATTTAGAAGTGGTCTTGATGTTAGGATGAATCAACTAATTCCATGCATTGAGTTCTTTATTTAAATACTGATATCATAATAATTAAATATTTATCCATGGAATTTTCTTAAAGAAAGACATTGAGGATTATTCCATGATGAAAATGAATTATTCACAATAAGAATTCATGCATATTTATATACAATAGTAACTCCTTCGGATTATCATGGAAATAAGTTTCATTGAATTTTAATTATGATTTCATATAATGGAATCACAGGGCTTTCATTTAGGTTTTGATTCTAGTATACATGGATGTATATGGAAGGAATACATTTTTTAATGAAGAATTAATAAAAGATAAGTATCCTGAGATTTGTCCCGTGGTGGAATATTCGTGACTAAATCATTTTCATGTATTCACTTATGAAAACAGAAAAAAATTAAGTTGATTTAATTTAGTAATTATTGAAGGCTTTGATGGATTATCATAACCAACCAATGAATAAAGAATAGTGAATTCATTTATTGGAGAATAATTCAAAATTATATATGTTTTAAATTCATACTAATTATCAAATATTGGAGTAGATGTTAAAAATTATTAATAATAATTACAGTTACTTTATGTTCTTAATGTTATAGATAATCGAAACTTATGTATATTTTATGAGAAAATAGGGGGATGGGAAATATAGATATAGTATATGAAATAAGATAATGGAGGATTTGAATTACTATTATTCTTATAAATTCAAATAATTTATTTTGATAGATTTATAAATATTGAAATAAATAATAAAGATAATATAAGAAACTGACTCTGAAAATATTATTATTATTAAATACATATAAATAAATTTGTCAAGGGGAAGTTGTGAAAGAGTGGTAGATGATTAGAAAAAATAAACTAAATATAATACTTACTTTCTCTAAAGAATAAAAGTGAGAGACCGAACTCTGATCCTCCATATACATCCTGAAGAGTCAAATAATTTAAAATTGATCTACTATAGTCAATTTTTCACTGAGGGAGAATGAATAAATATGAATAGAATATGATCTACTAATATTCAATTTCATTAATTAAATATAGGGGAAGAAGAAAAGGTATTTTGAAAATATATTTAATATTAAGAAGAAGTTGAATAATAATAATAATAACAATAATAAGGAGAAGAAGAATATAATGTCTTATGCATATCTGTTTTCATATAAAGAAGAAACGAAGTGGGGAAATAGTTTTAATTACTTCTAATAACTGTGTGTGAACTATATTAAATTAAAGTGAATATGAGGAGGATTAAATTTCAAACTACTATTAATGTAATAGATGAATAATAAATCGAATTACAAAGATGCAATATGATAATCAACAGAATTTAAATTTATTAGAGAAAAAACTTAATATGGAAAGGAACATAAAAGAGTTGACATCTTATTACATAGACATATTAAATATCTAGTAATCTATTTTAGTTGGAAAATGTTTTCACTAATATTGGGAATCAATATTATTTCCACCCCCTGAGTGTAGGGAACCACACATTGATTTAATAAATTTTGTCCAATACACTTTAATAGTTATCTCATTATAATATCTTATGTTATAAATGATTATTTCCCAATAACACAAATTAATGTCTCTTCTTATAGAACATAGATTAATGAAAATATAATTTCCATGTTTTGTGTGAATTCAAACAGGATTTAATGGTTAGAGTGTAAATTAATAAAGATCCTAATAAGTCTAAAATGTTATGGGATAATTAATACTCCTTTTAGAATATTAATGAATGAGTTAGAGGAATTAAAGAGGAATGTTTAGGCTAACCATGAAAATGGATTCATATGGCAAAGTGAATCACCAAAGGGTGAACCAATTATTTTCTTATAAGAATAATTTTTCAATGAATCTTTTCACTGATCTTCAGGTATATTTCATGATTACTATTTATAACAATTATTTTCGAACCTAAATTGATGACTGTCTCAATCAACTATGACTATCTCAATACTCATCAATTATTGAACATTATTTTGGATATTATTAATTGAGGGTCAAGAGGGATGACATATTAAATATATCTATTTTTATATGGTATGGTCATGATGAATATATAGTTATTCCATTTAGATATACCAATTCCCCTTCTATCTTTATGAATCTATTCAATAGTGTCTTTAGAGACTACCATGATCATATTTTGTAATGACTTTCAGATTCTATTATTATATTAAGTGAAAAAATGATATTGAGAACTATTTTCGACCCTTTTGATTAGTAAAATGAAGGATAAAAAATATTCCAAATTTGGAAACTGTGAAACATCTATTTAGAAAGTAAGATATCTGCGTCACAGGATCTTGAGGTATGGTATAACTGGGGATCAATATAAGACAAAAGATATTGAGCCATGATGTAGATCAACCATAGTTCCCAGAATACCTATTATTTCTTAATTTAGTGGATACTATCAAAACATTATATTAAATTTGTAATTACTATCAAATCAAATATAAATTTTTAAATAGAAGGTATCCAAGTTACATAAGGCGAAATAATATGAAGAAAATTTGAAGGAAGTGAAAATAAGGTTTGTCACTTCATCTATGATAATAGTACCCTATGATGGTGAATAGTTTGTGAATTATACTGATGAAAAATGAAGGGAATGAGATTTCATATCATGTTTATAAAAATGGGGATGGAATACACTTTATAATAATTAATTATTCAAGAATTGTTTTCCCAGTTCATTATTTAAAGATGTAAATAGAAATTATTTCATTTAAAATAAGGATTAATTGTCTATATAATTAATTGTTTGATATATAGACTAAATATAGAATCCTAAAATAAATATTCACCTAGATATAGTTCAATATGTAGAAATGGATATTTTCATAGTTGATTTTATATTATAATATCACAATACATTTCATTTCTCTATGAAGGAAAATAAACTGGATGATGCCATATGTTAGAAGGATGATGCTAAATTATCCATTATGATGATTGAAACATATCAAAAACTTATTTATTTTAAAACGTTGTAATTTGAAATCATAATAAAGGGGTAATGATCTAATATTTTTAATATAAATTTTTTACCATCCATTTATTTGATGATAATTGAAACATATAAGGAGGATGTGGAGGTATAAATAATGGTAACAAATGTTTTTGAATACTTAGGAAGTTAGAGTTAAATTTCATAACTTTGTGGGTGTGTTATTAACTTCAATAATACCAGAATGGAAATTGGAAAACAAAACCATGAATTTAATCATAGGACTCCCAAATATATGTAATGTTAATAATTATTTTTGGGTTATAGTGGCTCACCATAAAACGTCCAATCATTTTATTATTATCTATGAAACTTTTTATATTGATAACACAACTAGGATTTATATTTTGAGATTGTCAGGATTTCCTTGATAGCACATAATCCAGTTTTTTTGGGATCCGCAATTTTCCACAATCTATTAGAGATTTATTAAGTATGATTTAATGATGTGATGATAATTTAGCACTTAATAACATCCTTATTTGGATTGGATTTTGGATATGACCCTTAAAATCCTAGATGAAATGTTGAGTTCCTCCTAAATAAATTTAAAATGTGGATGGGATCAAAAGATTCCTATGGTCAGATTTTCATACAACAACATATTTCCCATGAGTATTTAGATTGATTCTTATGAATTTCTATATGGAAAAAAGTTAAATGCTCTAAAATATTGGGAAAATTTTGGGAAAGGAATGCTATTAACACCTGATTAATTATGTAAAATTGACGATAAGGTTAGATTTATTAAGTTGTACATTACTGATACATAGATTCAATATAAATGTTTTTCATAGAAGAATAAAAGATATAAAGAGTTTTTAGTGGGTTATAATTAATTAATTTTAATAACTTAATGGATACCGATAATGAGATTTGGAAAGTAGTTAATGGTATTCATTAAATATATCATCTGATTTGAAATCCATGATCATACTATAGTAGTATATTATTACATGGTGCTTCTACCAAGATAATCCCAAGTTTAGTTTGAGCTTTATATATCTCTTTAGAGAAAATTAATATCTAATAATTAATATTTACATATGTCTTGGGTTTTAATATTAGAGCATGATCATTATTATAATGGTAAACCTGTGGATATTCTTGATCAAATAGAAAAGGAGTATTAGAATAAGACCACATATTTGGTTATAATTATATGTAGAAATAATATTCTTGAAAAAGATATGTTAGAACCTAATGAAGTGATGAGGAAGAAGTATCGGCATTTTATTATTATTATAGTGAATTAATTTATATGCGGAAATTACTATATGGGGTGTAAAATGTATCAACCATTGGTTTTAGCATTTATATTTTCTCCTTTTTAAATAGGATTTGTTTGGTACCTTTATTTAAATACAAAACCATGCTTAAATAAACCACATTATATTATATAAATATATATTAGAAATTTTTCCTTAATAAAATGAAGATTAATTGATACATTATTTTTCAACAAGTTAGAAAAGAATAAAAACTATTTTGATGGTGAAATATATATTTTCTAAAAAAAGATATTATGTGACAATTTTATTATCATATTAATATAATATATTAATAACTATTGAAAAATTATTATTATTTTATTGTAATATTATATTCCTAATCAAATTAATTAAAATTCAATTAACTATGGTTATTATTCAAGCAATTAGAATAATTTTATTTTACGAATCAAATATATATTTTCTTCCAAAAAAATTTTATTGGGTTATTACGATTAATTTATATCAATTTTTGAATATGAATTTGATAAAATAGAAATAATTTTTGATATAATTATGTTAAAATAATGTTATATTGTTTTGTTTATATTTTTTTAAAATCAATTTATTTTTAAGTGAATAGTGAAAATAACAATATTAGAAAACCAGTAATTTATTTTCATTAAATCATGTAAATTCAATGTCCCATTCAGTTTCATAATATTTTAAGATAAAATAAGATATAATTTATTATAAATATATCATTATTTACATATTAATTTTAATTTTTTTGATTTTGGTATAAGTTCATTTGTTTCATAAAAACTAATTTGTTCCTAAAACCTATTTTCTATTGCATCTTACACTCATATATTAAAATAAATTTCAAAAAAACATTAAATTAAGTATTTAAAAAATAATTTGATATTTTTAATCATGAGGATAAAATTTAGTAATTAGGTGAATATCATTTTTTTCATTGTAAATAGTTACATTGGTTAAAATGTGGGTACCATAGTAAAATTAGTAAAATGGAATGATTAATGATTAAACATAATGAAAAGATCAAAAAATATCATATTAATTCTTGTTGGAAGAGTTTATGTTATCTCTTACCAACATATATTTTAAATATATATATTTGAGTTCCACTTTTCCATGAGTAAGATACATAAAATATTTCACGATATAAATAATTACATGTGTGACAATCCCTACACTTATAAAAGGGAACATCAAATTTTCACTTATCCACACTAATAAAGAAATATTTTTTTGAAAATACCTAACCAAATCACCGTTAAAATTTCCACCACATTTTATAGTGTTTTTTTCACACTAACATAAAAACCTAGAATGATTAACGTGTAATAAAAATGAGATTTACCAAATAATTGGCATATCTCAAAACCATGTTCAATCATTTTAATTTTTTTCTTCTACATACATTGAAACTACCATAAACATGATTTTATAATTATAGTAGTATATCAATAAAAAATTTTATTAGGTTTATCAAATAACCTTATTCATATCCTTTTCCATCATATGGGAAATTTAAACATCACTTGTTTAAACTAGTGAACTACCACCTCCAAAAAGTGATCTGTATTGTTTTTGAACATTGAATATCATCAATGGTAATATAGATGTCTATAATGGGTACTTATTATTTTTATAAAATAATAATTATTTTTATAGCTAAATAAATATCAAACTTTTTAACTTCCCATTTGATGGAAAACTATAATGTCTTTTATTTGTATGTGTAGAGTAATACCAGTCCAAAGTAATGTGATTTGTTTTGAAATTATGCTTAAATATGACGGTCATAAGTATAAGGTCAATGAGTATATATACTAATTTTGAATTTTTTATTATTATTTAATTTATGATTATTTTTTACCATTATTTGTTTCTATTCATTTGAAAATTGAATCATCACTCATGTTTATGTATAGATGATTGTATACAAAAGCTGATATAATTCATTTTTCATCATTTCATTATATGAATGTTTATAAATTTGAATATAATGAATAGATATGAAATTTTTTATATTATTCATATTATATATATTATTAAACCATGACTAAGGTATATGAAAACGAACCACTGACCATATCAAAGCATGGGAACCAGAACAATTAACAAAAATTTGATGATTTTAATAAAGATTTGTAACTAAATACGACATTATAAATTATAAGGGAATTATAAACTGTAATAGATGTATAATATAATTATATTATACATGTATAATGATTATATATTTATTATATAGGTGGTTTGGAAAACATATGAATAATTTCAGGACATGATGTACAACATTATGATTCAATCTCATTTCATCCTAGGATTTCGTAAACTAAATTTAAAATAAGAGAAATTATATGATTCTTAACCTTTTAACCTCATATTGATTGCTCTACTCTTGTAATTGTTTTTTGTTTTTTATGATTTATAACTATTTTACTCTCTTTTGTACTAAAAAAGATAGAATTATTAGGTTTAAGAAAACTATATATTATTTCTCTTCTTTTGGGTTAGAATAATTATCTTGCATATTAGTACTCTTAAATTTCCTAACGGAAGTTTTCACATATTCATAAATGTTTTAAAAGTATATTTTTTCTTAATGTTGACATTATTTAAACTTGATTGAAAGGATACTTTTAAAATGTATTTTATATGTCTAATTTTCACTTTTTACATATTTGGGAAAAGGATGTTATATTTTAACATATATGAAAAGGATGAATTTTCCAACAATAATGTTTTTCCTTCTCCATTATTAATCCTTTTAATGCTATAAATTTTTTAGAATGTAAATCATATTCCCATCGTTCATATAATTCTACTTTTTAAATTACCTTAATAGAATATAGATGTGATATCTTGATTTTAAAACTGTATTTTAAATTATTTTATAAAATAAAATTGTCTTCTATGTCAACATACCTTATGTATTTTTTTCATCAATGGTGATATACTCTTATGATACCATCCAATTTCATTATTTGGAAGGCATATGGTGATGACGTTTTAAGGAAAAATTCATAAAACTAATTTCATTCCAATGGGTTGATTAGACTATGATGAAATGATTGATGTTTATATGATATTTTAGAACACATATATATGCGTTTTATCATATGAATTTTTGGATAAAAATATATATCTTATAATTTATTTATTAAATATTTATATCTCATTTGATATATTGAAATATTAATGGGAAAATTCCAATTCCATGAATCAAATAATGATTGAGAATGAACCCATTCTAAGAATGAAAAGAGACTAGGGAGTGAAGGAAATATATTACAAAACTAACTCTACTATATGATAAAGGTCTTGGAAGTTATCCTTGACTAATGAACCAATTTTTATGGTTATGATTGTTCCATACACTACATTTACATGTCATTATTCTTAAGATATATTCTCCTTAATAATGATTTATTATTCAGGATTCTACACTCTTATAACTCACACAGTTTCATATAAAAATCCTTTACCCATGAATAATGATTATTGTTCTAGGAAATGTTGGGAGTGTTTTCATATATTGTGATCATGTTCTCATAAACTTATGATTATCTAATCCACATACACTATCATAAATTAATATCTCATATGTTTATTCCTTATATGAAACTATGCTCACCCATTCTAATGTTTGTTTCCAAACGTTATGAAATATGGTATTAAATATGATGTGTCAAATAAGGGAAGTTTGTGAGAGAATATTTCTGGATGATTTTGAAGATCATTCATGAAATAATATGATTATGTATGTGGTACTTAGTGACACCAAGCCTTTAAATTTATGGTCATGTATTATTATAATTCCTATTCAATATTCATCTAATATTATGTAATATTTTTTTGTTTATATCTCAGGTGACCTCAATTGGTATTAGCTTTGGGAATAGTTATTTTTTAGAATATTTTATGATGAAAATGAGAAAATAGACTAATAAAATTTATGATGATCTGGAATCATGAAAAGAGGACTTAAAGTTTGATGGTTTTAAAAGGTATCATAATTTATGACATCTTTGGAATCATTTTCATGATTATATGATTTATCACTCTGATTAACGATTCATTATTGTCACATGTCTTAAACGAGTAATAGACTCACACCATGATATTAGAAAATTTATAGAGAGTATTTTTCTATATGTAAATTCCTCAAACTCTTCACATGTGAGAGGGAAGGTAACTACATGAGATTAAATGGAGGGATTTTGAATCCATCAGTTATTATAAGGAACAGTTCACTAGTCGTGCTAGGTACAGTTTTGGTTATATCATAAAACTTGAATGAAAATGTAATCAATTCAACATTGGATTGAAATTGTGTTTCCCAATAGAATAATTAATAAGGGACATTAGTATCTATAATGAAACGTTTTGGTATTCTAATGATATATAAATATATAGTGAAGACTCTCATTATTCTTCTGGTTCGAGGGTAAGAAGAGAAATAAGGATCTTTTAGAAAATTCAAAAAAATAAAACCATCTTAATATGAAAAATTAATTCCTGTTTATATAGGAAGCGTATAATGAATCATGAGTGAAATTAACTTGTTGGGATTTGTAAATATTTCATGACTATAAAATATGAAAATTGAGTGACTGAATGATTAATTTACATGAAGAGGTCATTAAATTAAAATAATGGAGGGAATTCCCAACTGAATGAACCACTCCTAAACAAATGAAATAATTATAAAGAGTTTGGAAATTATGGAATTTGATTCTTGATTATATGGGTTAATAATTAATGTAAATTTCTGTATCCCCATTATACTCTAGGTAAAGAAAAATATTATACAATCAGAATTACCTAAGATGTAAGGACTCATGTATCTTTATAATGGAAATTTAGAAGAAATATGATTTTTTAATTTTAGTAAAGTTTACGATGAAAATGATAATTTTTCAAGAGATGAATATATCGAATGTTTTTTCTTCCTACTAAATTACTCATAGAATGGGGTTTTTACCCTAATATATGAGTTTGGTAAAAATTTGACGCATTAAAATCATCATTTAATAACTATTATTGAGTATTGAATTAACTAAATATTAAATTATTCAAACATATTCATTTGGATATATATTTTGAATAGAGAATTGGACTGATTAGTTTCTCCATTTTTGGCTATATAGTGGTGGGTTTTTCATTGGAAAGGCATTAAATCATGGTAGGCATCATGCCCGGGCCCATCTCCCCTTTTCCATTATGTTTTTTTTCATCATTTTTCTTCTTCTTTTTTCTTTTCCCCATTTCTCAAATAAATTATCAAGAATTCCCCATGTGTGATTCCATCCCCATGACGAATATATTAGATATATATGGAGAGAAGTAATGAGTGCAAGATGATTAGAGGTCTCTCTATGGAACTCAGGAGGAGCAGAATAATCTTGCGATAGTTATTGATAGTGGAAATAGGCAATGCTTCAGTGGGTTTCACAAAAAGGTAGGCCATTATTATTTTTATGCCATAGATCCCCATATATTTACCTCAAGCTCGTTTTAGAGACATTTTATTTTAATATGTATCCCATGAAAAAATATCTATAGCCTTTGTAGAGTAAAACATGGATTTTAGATGATTTGAGGGGTTTTCATTTCGAAATCCCAATCACATAGCATGTATTTCATGAACAAAGACTATGTGTCCATCGTATTAAGAGAAGATGATATTTTGTTTTGAAGTATATGCCATGTATATGGTTAGTACGAGAAAAGGCCTCCCGTATAGGGGTTCAAGGTTGTGTAAGGTACCTAGATAGATCATGGGTGTAATTTATATCATGTATGAGTACACGACCCAAAAGACTACCTGGATAGTCTATGTGAGGAATATATGAAGGTACCCAATGTAAAATTACACTCCATGTAAATCGTATACATAATATTTTTAGGATTTTTAAATGTTATGTCATGCTGTATTATGACCTCATGTGGGGCATCGTGGGAATATGCCTTGTACCGGGGTATATAAGTCATGTACATCTCCTTTATTATCCTTTAAGGAGGATTCTTTTTTATTCCACAAAAATTGAATTGGATACATTGGCAGTCAATTTTGAGTATCATTAAAAAAAAGATCATGAAGTTGAAACCCTTAAATTTATTTGAGGACTCGTAATTTCATAATGATATTTACTAAAGGGATATGTTCTTCCTTTAGTAATTGATTTCATTTATCATTTAAGAGTGTAACTACAACACCCTCAGATTTGGTGAAATATATTTTTTCAAATTATGTTAATATTATGAATATTTATCATTACACCCAACACATATTTTATAATGTTTTACATGTAATACTATATATATAATGTGTCATGTAAAACATTGATTTTATCTTGCAATATATGAATTAATGATATAATTCATGACACATGACACCAAGATTCAGTGAACCATGGAGTAGTATTATTACAAATATGACCATTATAGCCAATAAATTAAATTAGAAAGTATGAATTTTATAAACTAAATTATGAAATATATATATAAATTTTCTAAAAAATATATTTTTATCTCTAAATTCTTAGTAAATAATCAAATAAAATTTTAGCAAAGTAATTACATTCATAAAAAATATGTTTTCAAAGAAAATCATTTCAATTTATTTTCAAGTGAAAATATTATAATTAATTTATAGAGATTTGATAAAATTAATTTGATTAAATTAAATTATTTTTTGAAATAATGACATATATATTAACTCATTGATTGTTTTTTGGATTTTTTTTAAAAATTATTGTTCATTGAATGGATAAATATAATAATTTTTCTAAAAAATATAATTAATTTTCAATAAAATTTCCAATTTAAATTACCATTTTTCTTATGTTAAAAAATTATTATATATCCAAATTTAATCCAATTATGTACATTTGAATCAACATTACAATGGATTTTAGTATAAGTTTATTTTATAGTTCAAAAGATGTTTTCTTGGTAATAACTAATTTAAGGAAAATATTGTTTCAACATTTCAATTAATTAAAATTCCCCCAAACGTGGAATGTATTAAAAGCTTTTTATGTATTATTTATCAATAAATTCTAATTTATATTTACACATTGAATATTATTTAAAAAATATTTACTATAAAATCATATTGCTTATGGAAAGTAGACTTTATAAAAACCATATATTTCATCGAGCCTATGGGTTTTCTTTTAAATTTAACTTCCAAATTTTATTAGAATATAATTTAAAAAAAATCATTTTTTAATCACCATTTAAATATTATATTAGGGTAAGTATTTGCGAATTTTCAAAAAAATATAATTTTTTTGATTAATAGTTAAAAAATAAAATCTTAATTTAGATCTATAATTTTGTTGAAATTAATTATAAAGATAAATTTTATTATAAAATAGTTAAATAGTATAATTTTTTTAATTATACATAAATTAATCCAATTTATATCTTTGGGATCAATTTTATATTGAATTTAGTTATAAAAAATAATAAATATTTTGGACATTTCCATTTAAAAAAATGTTTTACCATAGTGTATGTGGAATTATTTTGAAATAAATTCATTTAATTATGAAAATGGAGTTTGGTAAAATTGATTCCAAATTTGGAATTAGAATAAATTATATTATCTAATATTTTCAACACAATGTCTCATCGAAATGAGTAGTAAAAACATTAAATATTATTTACCATGGTTAAGGTAAAAATGAATTTACCGAAGGTTAAATGAAAACGAAAACGGTAAAAATTACCAAAAACCTGTCCATATCATATTTTATGGACATATTTATACATTATAACTTATATTCATTAAAATTTTCTGTTATTGGTACCTTGTAATGTGAATCAAATATGGGTGTAATTCATTCTTTTAAAACATTATAGGTTTCCCACTCACCTCACTTTTAAAAGGCCACCCCTCTCCTCTATTATTTAGAATGTAAAACAAATTTCTTAGACCAATACCTACCCCAAATAACTTCCAAACATAACTTATCTCACCATATGATCATTTTTGTATAGAAATCAAAACACATATATAATTTAATGAAAACCTAAGGAGGATACCTCAAGAAGAGGTCACATTCACCAATAATTATTTTAGTTTTATTTATTCCTCCACATACTATAATTATTAATATTCTATGAAGATATAAATTTTTTTTATCTTAAATATAATTATATGTCTATATTTTATGTAATAACCTACACTATATCTACTCAAATAAAAATGTTTGTGGAATCACCATTCATTTGTACGGCAGACTACTGCCTTGCAAACCAATGTCATTCATTTTTCCATTACCATCTCTCCTTATTTTAAATAATGAATTATTTATTATTTATATATGACATATATGATAATATTAATCATATATAACTTTTATATGACACATAACATAATTCTTTCCATTTTACGACAATATGATAACATCCCTCATGTTTACGATTGACTATTGCCTCACAAAGTGACATGATTCATTCATGATATACACAGATGGTAATAAGTATAATTTTAATCTAAATAAGTGATAAATATGAAAATAAAATATTTTTAATGATAATATAGCATTTAAATCTCTTTTATTCTATTCAATAAAAAAATGGAAATATCAGTTATGTGTACAAACGACCTACCGTCTCCATGAATAGTGCATTTTATTTTTTATAACTAAAAATTATAGACTACATTAAATACATATATAATTAATATATATGATATTTATATAATGGTGAAAATTCTATATATTATAAACAATGATTTACGTATAAAGGAAAAAATGGAAATTCATAACATATAAGAAAAAAACTCTTATTACCAGAAACAGAACATTAACATGGAATTATTAATAAACATATAATGAATGTTCCTAAGGAAATAATATATGGTATTATATATATAATTATTATTATATAATTGGTTTATAATAAATTTTAAACTATTGTCTCTATTTTTCAATTTGTACTATTGAATTCAATAGTAATAGTATGAGATTTCCAGTCTCTCTTTTATTTCTAGGAGATATATGAAAATTTAACAATCATTTGATATATGTGGTTTATATTATACCATTTGTAAGTGGAATATCATAATTATAATTATTTTTATTATTTTTAATGTATCATTTTACGTTAATATTTATGGGGTATTTATGATTCAAAATATTATTGAAGTGGTAAGGTAGTTTTGTTTCAATTTTTCTTCTTTGAGACATACGTTACGTCATGGACTTATATTCTTTCACGAGGTGTATATATAGACCCTTTGACATGTAATATCATGAATTTATTTATCCTAATGACATTTTATGGTACATTTTATGTTATAACTTCATTTGGATTATGATTCAATTTTACCAACATGGTATTTATTTCTTATTATAATCTCATTGTTTATCTGGATTACTTATGATGATGTTTAAATTAATAAAATATATTGATACATCTCTCAAAAATAAAATTAATTTTATTAATCTATTTTCATTAATTATATTTTAATATAATATTATCATCCCCCCCCATTTGAAAGTAAAATAATTTATAAAATATTTTTAATAAAATACGACAATATTTCTCTCTTCGGTTAAAAAGGTATTTCAATCCAAATCCTTGTTTTCTAAATATATTTTTAAAAATATATTATTATTACAATATTATTTTTTAAAATCATATTTACCCATGTTTGAATTTATATAAAAATATTTTTTATAGAAAATTTATGTCCTTTCTTAAAAAGTTCCACTTTTTATTTTAGAGAAAATATGAAAGGAAATTTTGTTAAAATGTATAGCATGAATGAAACATCTTGTCATCATGAAAATTATTTTATTTTAATATTAAATTGTAATTTTAGAATTTTTATTCAATGAACCTTAATTTCTAAAAAATTATGTTTTAAATTTTTTTTTCAAAGTTGAAAGGATATTTTCCTTAAGGAACATTTAAAATTGTTTTTAAAATCATCCCTTATAATATTTCAATGTATATGAAATGAAAAGGATTCAAAAAATGTTTTATTTTTTAATAAGTGATTTTATATGAAAGGTTATTTCCCATAATAATTGTTCAAAATGATCATTGAAAACACTTCTAAATGTAAGATTCCATGTTTTGAAGTCACTTGTGCATTAATGGGGATATGATCTAATGATACCATTCATATTCATTCTCTAAATCGATTGTTTTTATGATTTCATGATGTTTGTGAAACCTATTTCTATTATATGGGGTATACTACGATAAAATTCTTGTGAAACCAAATTATTTTTCCTTTGGTTATTTTATGAGGAAATGACGAAATGAATATGAAACATGTCTCTGTTTTATAAGTTATGATAAAATAATTTTTATAGGTCATTTTTTAAATTCATTGGTAATAATATGATGAATTTTTAGGACCTTTTTTAAACATGTGTTTGATTATAATTATGAGAATAGTGGGATCAATATCCCCCTCCAATGCATTGGGTAATGAAAAATAATCAACGGGAATATAGTTTACACAAGTGGTAGCCCATTCCCCGAATTGAGGGTACATGGGTGTTTAGACCAAGCAAAAAAAGTAGGGTATACAGGTGGTAAGAACAATCCGAAAATAGAGTTTACAATATTTCATCCTAATACCAAATGAAGAACACATGTGGTAATACCAATCCTGAAATGTTATGAATGTGTTGGTGGGAATCAGTCATAAATATTTTTTATTCTTACATGTATGCCACAATTCGATGTATTATTCAAATGTTATTCTCTGAAAGATTATGTTAATTGGTTTTATTATGTTTCATGTCTTTTGAACTATCAATCTTTATTCCATGGATAAATATTATGATCTTTGATATAAAGTGTTTATTTTTCATATGTTATTCTCACTTTATCAAAACCTTGTGTTCATGTTAGTATAATGTATCTCCCTTTTTACTATTATTAAGCATCTATACTAACCATTTACGAGGATTCCTTTCCCCTGGTTAAAAATAAAGGTTTATGTATTGCTTCTTTGAAAAGTTCTAAAGAATTAGATATTTGTGCGAGTAATTTAATATATTTCTCCATATTAGGAATATTGTGTTCCAAGATTCCAATGGCACAAAACTATGATAGTCCTCAAGAATTTTTATATATAATGTAGTGAATAATAAAAAAATTATGCAATATTTATTTATGGGAACCATAGGTATCAATAGTTTCTATTTGTGGATAGGATTAGTTATCATTTAGAAACTAATATGAGAAACATTAGTGAAATCCAAAGGAAATTTTTTTGGGATATTTCTAGGGAGTCCCTAAGGATACATATATGGATGAGTCACAGTTTAGGAAAGTGTCCTGGAATTTGGTAAAGTATAGAGTAATTGGTTTCCATGAAATTACAACTATATGGGGAAATTACAATTGGATGTGTCTCTGGTAATTATTCCAATTGGGGTAATACCTCTAAAAGGGTTTATTTATTTATACTCAATCACTACATGGTTAATGTTGAAAGACCTTGTTTTAAAACTAGTTTTAATCTCATGAGAGATAAGTTTTGAAAATTTAAAAAAGATTTAACCCTCAAGAAGGATTTAAATAGATGATGTCTATGAATGAATTAGGTGAAACGAAAAGTTTTCTCGATTGGAAAGAGTGAATCTTGATGAGATATGTGATTTCAGGATTATTTGGTATTCCTATTTGATTGGTGTTTTTCACACTATGGTTTTTAGCTTTTTTCAATGGAGGGAACCAGAAAAAATTGGGTTTAAATTTAATATGATGAAATGTTTTCAAATTTGTTACCAAATGTGATGATAACTAGAGTAAATTATGTAGTTATTATAACTAACTAGTTATCATTGAACATGATTAACAATATGAACCATAGAAAACTCTTAAACTCACCCATGAAGAGAAGGATATAGTTTGATAAGTGATTGTGTTGTGGATACCATAGAGGAAAGAAAATGTAATTTTATATATCTCAAGAATACGGGAAGAAGAACTCAAAATAATTTCTCAAAGGTATGGGGGTACATATTTTTTGTTGAAAATGAATATTTAGAGAAAGTAACAATAAAGGAATAATGATAATTTCTGTTAATTCAATGGATAATAATAATGGTCTCTCTGAGGTGTCATTGATTGTTGAATATTTAAATCGTGGAAAGGGTTGGAATTCTGTAAATCCATATCTAGAAGGGAATTCCCATGAAGAAAATTGCAAAATGTTTTATGGGTAATGGATATACTTCTGACGATGAAAAGTATATAAATGACATTTTATAGGGATCCAAGTTATTGAATAAGGATAATAAGCATGGTTAATGGTGTATGAGGAATGTGGAATGATTCATATATTTATGTGTTTTGATTCAGTGAATTATAATTTTTTATCCATGGTATTATAGTTATTAGAATCAGAAAATATCAACGGATTTTTTCACATTAGTTTTTCATGACAATGTTTCCATAATATGCTAAATAGTATTGATTGACTAGAAATGTGTTTTAATGGAATATTAATATTTTTATTAAGGTATGATAATTGATAATTTGTTTCCATGGTTAATATTGTTCAGTTTTGTTTGGGAGAAGATATGATTTATAGAGATAAAGTAAACATGATAGTATGGATGACCTTAGAACTGATAAATCTATTATTAAAAAGTGTTTTATATTATGATTTATTGAGTTCAAAACATTATTGGATATATGGAATATGTTTAATAATTTATTCTTTCATTTAATGAATTTGAAAAAATATGTTTTTTCATTGAGGTTTTATGTTAAATCCAGTTGTTACTAAGTTTCAAGAGAATATATGATAAAGGTATTCACATATTTTTCATATGACCAATAATAGATTCTTAATGATGTTTTTATTATAAATTTATTATTTATCATGAGAAATTTTATGACCTTATTTATAAATTTTTAATTTTGGAGGGGTTATAAGGTTAAATATTTATAGAGTGGTTTATTTTGAGCATTGGATGATGATTTATATATTAACACATTACTACACAATATGAATATTTATCTATATAGGATATCCTATGTTAAATTTTCTATCAAAAGATAGATAGAATGAATTATCATTCAATTTATAAATCATCTGATTTGTTAGAGCATCAGGAACAACATATTCAACTATATTTCATGGAGTAAGATATGATGTGGAAATTGATCATGGAACAAACAATGGATGTTATTTTTCTTATTTCATTGAACAAAATAATGTATGTATATCTTATCATTAAAATTATTCATCATTATTAATGTATTATGAAATAAAATGTTATACTATTATCATAATTTTGATAATATAAATAAATCATATCACACCTATTTTTTATATCTTTTTTGGTCATAAATATTCCCCGTACCATGTTCTCTATCACTCTTAAGTAGTATTTGGGTTTTATTTTCTATTATATGTCCAAGTATCTACTTGAAAACAATATTTCCCTATTATAAATCTTATTACGTGTTATTTCAAATGACCTTCACAAATAATTTTCTCTTTTTCAAAAGGATATATTATTAACCATTTTTACAATGTATGATTATGTGAAATAATTTTCAAATGTTAAACCATTGAAGATTGAGATTATTTTCAAGGGTGAAATTCATTTTAAGGGGGTAGAATGTAACACCCTGAGATTTTAGGAAATATTTTTTTAAATTAAATATAATCTTTTAAATATATTTCATTACACAAAACACTAAATTTATCTTGATTTATAGTCAATAATTAATATATATTTTGTTATATGAATCACTAAGTTTATCTTGTGTTATACACAATAAATATATCATGCATGACACGCGACACCAATCTTTAGCGAACTATGATACAATTTATTTTAAATATGACAATTATAACCTATCGGTTATGAACATGGTTATGAATAGTATAAAATAATTAAGTAAATATACAAAAATGTTTCTTACTCATAATAGGATTATTTATAAATTCTCAGTAAATAATCCATCAAATTTTATAAAAGTATTTAAATCCATCAAAAATATGTTTCTTTAAAAAAAATATCCAAAATTATTATAATTATTTTACAGATATTTTATAAGATCTATTTGATAAAGTTATCCATAATTTGGAAATCATTTTATCAGTATTAATTTCTGGTGATATTTTGGTATTTTTGAATTAGAATGGTTTTTTCCAGTAAATAGTGAAAAATATAGATTTTTGTAAAAATAACCTTTATTTTCAAGAATTTAAGTAATTAAAATTACCAATAAATTTTTAACGTAAAATAAGTATTATTTATTTATATTTAATATAATTAACTAGTTTTTAGTTAGTATTATTTTGTAATTTAGTAAAATTTTATTTTATGGTTTAAAAAGGAATTTTTTCACATAAAATGTTTTGAAGTGAATAATGTTTTCCAATAATAATTAATTAAAATGATACCTATATAGGAATGTTTAAAATGAAATTTAGTAGATTATATATCAATATACTTTAATTTGGATTCATACAATGATTATTATTAGAAAAAGAATTAATATTAAATCATCTTGTGCTTGCAAAATAAACTTCTTGAAAATGAATTTTTTCCTTGCACCTAAATGTTTTGATTTGAATTTAATTTTCATCACATTAATTAATTTTTTTTTTGAAAAATGTGAGACTTATATTACTGTTAATTTTTGATAATTTTATGCAAGGATCAATTTTTTGATTTGTTTTAAAAAATACTAAATTTTAATAGAACATAACATTTTCTTTATAATTATTTATAATGTAAAATTATATTTTAAATTTGTTTTAATCTTTAATTAGTTCAATTATAAACCCATTAATCTAATATAGTTATTGTGATCTATTTTATATTGAATTACATATCTAGAAACATAATAAACTTTTAAGCTTTTTCTCTAAAAAAACAGACATTCTCATTGCATCTACGAGATTATTATTAAATTAATATTTTCCACTTCTATGACGGGAATTTTAAAAAATGTATTAAAAATTTAAAATCAATGTATTTTAAATTATATAATAAGTTCAACTTATTATTGGAAAGTAACTAATAGTAAAAAAGAAAAACAATATTTATTTTGGTAAAGGTAAAATGGGTTTTCTAGGGGGTTTAAACTAAATAGATAGGGGTAAAAATGAACCAAAATGTGTCCAAAAAACATTGGATCACCTTATATCAACCTTATAGATTATTTATAGATAATGTTCTATTTTTTAGTCTTGTTACTTGAAATAATGTTTTTGAAATTGTGTCTCTCAAAAATATTCAAGTGTTCCACTCAACTCACTTATAAAATGAGTGCCCCTATACCCTTCATTAAACCATAATACTTATTTGGTTAGGAAATTACCCATAGAAATAAATTTTAAAATTCCCTAATATCTCTAAAAAAGTATTAGTTTATACATAATGTAATGGAATGAATTCTTTTAGTCTAAATCTAAGGAGGATACCCAAAAAAGAGGTAACATTCACCAACTATATTTTTTCATTTTATTTCTTCCTCCACCTCTTTAATTATTATTATAAAAATATGATATAATTAAATCAGTATCTTATGTATATTTATATGTTTCAATTTTATGTTCATGACTTAAAACCAACTCCACATCCATCAAATGGGATACCAAACCGTCACATGTGTGTACGAAAGTCTTCATCCTCGTTAACTGATGTCATTCATTTTTCCATTACCACATCTCATGGTTAGAAATAATGATAGATTTATTGTTTATATATGATATTTAGGATATTATTATTCTATTATAGTTATTATTTCACACATAACATCACTATTAACTTTTTTTGGGAATACGGTAGCATCACTCATGTGTACAAATAAATACATCCATGTAGAGTGATGTTATTTGTTAATGCATTACATGGAAGGTAAAAAGGATTTTTTAAACAAAAATATGTGATATATATAAAATAAAAATTATTATATAATTATAATATATCATTTTATTTTCCTTTCAATTAAACAAGAAAATGAAAACATTGTCCATTCGTACGTGGGACCTACCATCAACAGGAATGGTGTTTTCCACCTTCGATCGCTAAATATTATGGATTACTCTAAATAAATATATACAGAATATATATGATATTTATTACATGTTTGAACATATATAGATGGTAAAACCATGATTGATGAAAGTGGAATATAAATATGAAGTCAAACAAAACATGACAAATAAAACAGTTGTTACCATAAATGTAACTTTAACATTGTTAGGACCAAAAGGGGTCCAAAAACCCGGAGGGGGGGGGGGGGGGTGAATCATGAAATGGATATTATATCATCTTCTTCCACTTCATTTTCTCACAAATCTTGAAAGGATGCACTCAAAAATTATGTTCTTGTAGGTACCTTTATTATCTCTAAAGATTTCATCATTTACAATAGGTAGATGATATGTTGAAGTCCAGATTTTATCCACTGAGGAATACCCCTTTGCCACTAATTATTGGGCAACAACATTTGGAAATACCATCGCTAAGAACCTACTTTGTGAAGCTCCCAATTTCCCTAAGATCAAACAAGCGTTCATGAAGTCCCTTCCTCTATGAAAAGCACACACCTTTGAAGATATTTCTGCTTCATAGAGCACACTACTTTACAGAGCACGAGCCATCTCAAATATTACAACATCATAGAGCTCAACCCATCGCAAAGTGACTTCCATCACAAAGCTCAGTGAGCCAATGCGAAAACCCCAATTTCATGGTGCTAGATTAGCCGTCCATGAAGCTATTATCTTTTGTGAAGCACACTGCCTCCACAAACCTCCTTTTTGATTTGAGATCTTTAAATATTTTTATGGAAAACTCTCCAATTCTCTCGAGGAGGTCAAAGTTTATTTATAGGTGATTCCACCGACCCTTGAACATTCCATGCATAGTTAGCTCCACATCAGGTCAAATCTTGATGCTTAGAAATTTCTTATAAAATTCTCTCTATATCATGAAGCACCATAGAAAATTTTTGGATCACAGAGCATGTCGTAATCGAGGAGCATTCTGTTAATTCCTTATTGCCTTTTCTGAAAATCTCTACTCGCAATTCTCTTCACCACCACAATACTCTCTTGTAATGCTCTTCTTTTCTGCCATTTACGAAGCTCTTCTTCCTTTTTCCTGGTTCATTTTCAACATGGATTTTTAAAAACATCTATAGACCTTGGTAATTCACCATGGAAACCATCATTATCAACAATCCCAAATAACCCGAAATTGATTCAATGTTACCTTGAAGATTTTTTTTCCAAAAAACATGGAATTTATAAAAAACTGGTAATATAAGGTCATAAAAAATAATTTGTTATATGATATATATAAATATTTTACTGTAATGTATTTATATTTAATTAATATTAACTATAATTATTTTTTGAACTTTTATGATGATATTCAAGATGCAAAGCATGAGATTTATAATCTCTCATTTGTTTTTGAGAGACATGATATTTTCCCACATGATTCTGTTGTGTGGTGTATATACTAACACTTTGATATGATATATCATGACTATTTTTCATTTAATTATTTTAAATTTTTTAATTTGATTTAATTTATTATATGAGATTATGATTCAAAATATTACTAATGTAGTAAGGGATATTAAGGCATCGTTTTCCATCTTTTCAATATGAATTATGTTATGCACCCATATTCTTTAACAAGATGTATATAGACCGCAATTCACGTTTGATATCATGAATTTATTATCCTCATGATATTTTTGGATCCACAATATTTTATTCTTCTATGGAAATTATGATTAATATTTATAAAAGTGGTAATTAATTTATGTTGTGATGTAATCATTTATTGGGAATATTTGTGATTATATTTATGATGATAAAATATTATTATATATATCTCAATAAACTCATTAATTTTATAATCTTCTGGTTATTCATAATATTTCAAATTATTATTACCATTTTTTCACACTTTTTTACATAAAATTGTGGGGAATTTGTTTACTGACAATTTGAAATTATTTATCTATTTGGTCAGAAATATATTTCATTCCAAAATCATGATTTATAAAATTGTTTTAAAAACATTTATACTATTATTTTATTATTTTTGAAATAAGTATTTTACCATGTTTTCATTTATAATTTTTTTGAATGGATTCTTCATGTTGTTTTCCTAACAATTCATGTTTCTTTATTACCAAAAATATGAATTGAATATTTGGTTTGAAATGTACAACAATAAAACAATTCCTATCACCATGACCACAATTTTATATAAATAATTATTTATCAGTGTTTATTGTTTTTATCAAAATAAAATGATTTTCAATGTTTACGTAATTTTTATAATTTTTTTTAAAAATTAGAAATGATATTTCATCTAAAAAAACATAAATTTATTTTTAGAATATTCCATTATATGATTTAAATGCATTTTCCTTGGTAATTATTTGGATTTTTATTTTTATTTTCAATGGAAGGAAATTTTCCTTAATAATTATTATAAGGGATCCTTATAAATCCTTCTCAATCATAGGTGATTTATTTTGAGGTAACTTATGTTTTAGTGGTGATATGATCCAAATATAACATTCTTATTATTTATGTGAATGATTTATGTTTATTATAGAATTAGTTTTATGAATCTTATTTCACTTTCATGGGTTATACCATGATAAAATTATTATTGAATAATTTTATTTTTCCATGTGTTATTATATGGTGAAATGATGAAATTATTATGACACATATATCTTTTATATAGGTAGTGATATGAATAAATGTTTTTGAAACCAATAAAATTTATAAAATATCATTTGGTGAATTTTTGAAAATCATATATAACACATGTTCATGATATTAATTATATTATGGGTTGGATCTATATCTCCATGAAATATACCAAGTAATGATATAAGTTCTATGAGCTCAGAGGGATGATTAGTGGTTATCCCATACCTAAAAAGGAGGTAACATTTGATAATCTTATGATTCATATCTTATAAACTACCAATATTAATTCCATGAATCAAGATTGTAATATTTGTTATACAAGTTATAGTTTTTATATATTATGCTCATGTTATCGGACCATTTTGTTAATGTAATTCTTACATATCTCCCTTGTAAACCCTTATTGAGGATCCAAGATAACCCTTTCCTATGTTTCATTTTCCAATGTTATAAAAAAATATTTAGGTCATGTATGATTGTGAAGAGTAGTAAAGGGGAAATTTTTTTGGGATACATTGAAGTTATTACAACAAATTATGAAGATTTTGTTCCATGTATCCAAAGGCACTAAACTATTTGAGTCTTCATGATTTTGTTTGTGTAATGTAATTAATGTTAAAAAATATATTTACAATCTATTTATATGATTCATGGATTTCATATATACCCTTGATCTATTATGGGATATGATCCATCACACTTGTATGATATTTAAATGATTTTACATTTATGTAAAGAGGATTTCCGATCAGTAGACCTAAAGGATTACATATAGGATTCCCCAATCATGATAATAATTTTTAGGGTCCTATATAGGATGAATTACCTTACATCATGACCTAGGAAATGACATGGAGGATTATTATACCTTTTAACAATTTCAATATACCATGTGTCAAATCCCTCTGACTACATATACCATTATGAGTATCCCATGTAAGATTCCCCAACATTTGTTTAGTCTTGGAGGATCCCATATAGGAGGCCCTTAATTACATACTAATTTTATGGATCAAATGTAGGTGGATTCCAATAGCTTTCTATTTGCAAGGTTCCTAAGAGGTATGCCCTTTCTTGTGTATTTACTTTGAGGGTCCCTATTAGGATTCATGTAAAGTGGTTTTAATAAAGGGTCCTAGTGGGTACCCTGGTGGTTGAATGACCATGAGCTAATACAATGGGGGTTTGGGATGAGATGGAATCAGGTGTCCCCATAGAACCAATACCAAACTTTTAAAAATTAGATATTGCGGAATTAGTGGTAGGTATAAGCATTGTCTCAATTTCCCATTTATACTTTTGAATTCAGAATTTAATTATTTATTAAAAAGTTATTTCTATAGGTGTTTCATGTATCTAAAATGATTATTCTGATGTGATGAAAAGTTTTTTTTGGGGAAAACCAATCATTCATCCTTGGATCTATCTTATTTACTTTTTTTATTTCTTTGGATGCTAAAATGTACTTATGAGAGTTTGAAATGTTATCATTTTTAGGACTATTTATATTATTTGTATTCCCATATGTACTTCCTAATATCATTCATTTTAATCCTACATGGGAAACTTCAATTTTATTGGGATACATGGATGTACTTACTAGGATCGGGTTTTCATCATTACATGATCAATTGTAGGTCATGGAGTTCTTAATTGTTTTCTAGGATGGTTGGACATGACAATCTAATCCATTTTTTAGATATAATCCATTGAAGATTCTTCTCTCTTCAAATGACACCTATGATGCTGCCTAGGGTTGGGTGGACACACAACTAGTGAACTATTGAAAATTTAATAGCAGTGAGATATTATGATGTTTATTTTTATAGATGATGATCATGTATCTAGATATGGAGAGAATTCCTTTTATATATCGACTATTATTCATCCACTTCGAAATTATTTAAGTCACAATTTCCTGACGTCATACTGACCGGGACATAGGATACATAAATAAAACATTATTCACATATATTTAGTGGTATGGAATCCATATCAAATATCATTTACATGATGTCTAGTTATTACATGGAAATATTCATTACGTTGATCGTTGGTGAGTATAGGGGATCTCGAGGCTCGAGAATGTGTCCCTGTATGCTGATGTAACTTGCTTAGAGACATTTTCGTCACTGAATGAGTTATCAATTATTGATCACTATTAGGGACCCAAGGATCAAATAATTATACAAGGCTTGAATCTTATTAAATACATATCAATTCCATATTCACTAGATTACCAAATGATCAGGATCATTAAACAATGGATCAAATAAAAATTATTTATGTTATTTTTGAAATTACTCATAAATAAATATATATATATATATTGTAATACACACACACATTTAAATATAAATACATATACATGATAGAACATTTTCATATTGATTGGGTTCATTGACCCATGGATAGATTGTGGTTTCAGTATTTTATTATATTTATTTTATTTAGTTATATATTGTCTAGGCTGAGAATAATACATGAGAATGCACATATGGCAATAGATTTATAGGATTAATGTTGGGGATGGTATTTTGATATTATCTTTCACCCGTTGTACAAGAACCATAATGTGCATGAAGACCTTATGTATTATTATTTTTGGTTTAGAATAGATTGTATAATGGATAGGGTTGTGGCATATCATTTCATGATTGAATAAGGTTACTCATTATTATTTTAATGATCTGGCTTGAGAAGCTCGATAGTGTCATAGGGACTAGTCATGTAGGATGTATTGGAGGCAATAATAGATCCTTATATATTTATATAAATTCATATTATGATGTCTGGTATTTGGGGTGAGCCCAACCGGTGGCCAATTTTGTATGTATGACATGACTATTCGAGAATTTTTTGAATTTAATTTCTCATTACGACATGCTTCTATTTTAGTATATTTATTTCTTCTACACTCTTAATATTTAATTCCATGGATGATTCTTAGTTAATTTCAGAGCTTTTTAATCTAATGTGAGGGATTTCCCTCTCCTTTATCATAACCTAGGCCCTTGCTATTAGTCATTAGCCTCTATAATAGGGAGAGGTTTTCTTAATCCTTTATAGCGAACCAACTCAGAGAACAGATTTGGTGGAATCTGGGTAGGGAAGTTACAAATTGGAATAAATGGTTTTTTATCCTTTCTTCATTAAAATTTGGTATATCGTAGTCATTATTATTAATAATTCAAAAGAATCGGTGATTGATATCAGATGGGTGACTCAATAACACTTGTTCTAGTTGGAATTATAGGTTACAATAGATATTGGATTATTGTTCTTGATATGAGAAAATGAAAAAATGTAAAGATGATTTACCATATTGTTTAAATTTAAATTATACTAATTTGGGATGAAATATATATTTCCTTATGATGTAAAGCTATGTGGATCTATGGTCAGATGTCTGATGGTGATATTGATGACTCAATCCTCATGCACAAGAGGTGTTGTTATCCTATTAGGTTTATAGGGTATATAATGCCAATGTGTTGAACATTTTTATGGTCTTTTTTCTTGGGATCAATTATCTAAATTTTTAGTATAAACATATATTTTTCCCTTCATATAATTTCTTTATATTCAACATAACTGAACTACGTACTTATGATATGAAAAAAATCATTGAGATGATGTTGTGCACAGACAGTTGACCCTCATAGGTCAAAATTAGTGGATAATACATTCATTTTATGTAATATAGTACGATAACATTGTAAAATAATAGTTAAACCATAAGGAATATATAGAAATAGAAATTTATGGGGTATTAATATATATATTCATAATGAGTGTCAATTCATCATTATTTCTACATTCTTATCATAATATTCTACGATAAAGTATGTTTTAAGGATTCATAGAGAGGATCATATCCCATGTAGGTAACTTCTTAATTTGTTAATTCCTATACGTAGATGTTTTCTTTACCCATTTTAGATGGAGAGTAGATTATTGTATTACTTTTCTTATGTTCAGATAGGTAAAAATATGATGCCCTGTGATATACGACATTTTTGAGAGGTTTGACATTTAGTTAGGTGGTTAGACCTAGTAACCCTTAAATGAGAAATTATCTATAAGAATAAACTCTTAACATACATTTAAATTAAATCATTTAGGTAGAATACATAACATATTACCTAAATAGATTCTTAAAGACAATATTACACTAGTACAAAATCCTTTTTTTACGTCGGTTTTTAGGCGACGTTATTGCGAGCGACGTTAAAAATATGATTTTTTACGTCGGTTATTTAATAACCGACATAATAAATGGGGTAATATAGTTTTTAACTTCGGTTTTTAAAAAACCAACGTGAAATACATTCTGGAAATGGTGATAAGAAGCCATTTTTTACGTCGGTTTTTGAAAAAACCGATGTTATAAGTCATTTTTTACGTCGTTTATTTAATAACCGACGTTAAAAGTTATTTTTAAAGTCGGTTATTAAATAAACAACGTAAAAATTTTTACTATCTTGTAGAAAATTTTCTAAGAATTCATTTGACAGGTCATAGAGCTCAAACGGATTTACGGATCAAAAGGTATGACCATCAAAAGTTTGATATTTTTTTCGAGGAAAGATTGAATGAGCCAACCGTAGCTTCATATTAGAAAGAATTTTTGAATCCGTAGGAGGATTTTTATTTTTATCATGATATAAAGAATAATAAATCATTATAATAAATTAATAATCATTAAATGGTATATCAATTAAGAAAACTACTCATAGAAAATATAAATCATGGGAAAATAATTACAAATACCATGATCAGGTCGCAGAAATAAGAAATTGTTGATTCACATTGAAGATAAAACAAGTTGATTCAGTGAAACGATGATGGTTGAATGATATGATTGTAAAATGGTATGAAAATTAATAAAACAAATCATAAAAACCATAAACCATGAATGTATGATTAAATATACCTTGACGAGATCGCAGAAAGAAGAAATAATTGATTCACGTTTGAGAGAAAAAGAGTCGATTTGGGGGAACGATAATGGTTGAAATAAATGATCGTAAAATTAAGATGGGTGTATAATGGATACATATAATTGAGATTCTATTAGAAAACACGGTATTAAAAATTTTAGGAGGCAATTCAAAATTTCGATGTCGCGATGTAAAAAAGTTGAAATTTCGCGTTCGCGGGATATTAAAATTTTCATTCACGTCGGTTTTATGATAACCGACGTGAAAAGATATTAAAATTTTCACTTATTTTTCACGTTGGTTATAATAAAACCGACGTGAAAAATTAATCTTCGTCACTTTTTCACATCGGTTATTAAATAACCGATGTGAAAAATCGATTTTAATGACATTTTCACGTCGGTTATTTAATAACCGACGTTAAAAGGTATTTTTCACATCGGTTATTTAATAACCAGTGTAAAAACAGTTTACAAAAATTTAGTTCATAATCCAATATTTAATTTGACAGGTCACAGAGCTCAAACGGAGTTACGGATTAAAAGTTATGGCCTTCAGAAGTTGGACATCCTTAAGACATCGTTTAGAGATGATCAACTTCGAAAGGCCATAACATTTAATCCGTAACTCCGTTTGAGCTCCGTGACCTGTAAAATTAAAGCTTGATAAATAAACTACATTTTTTTAAACATTTTCACGTTGATTAATAAATAAAAGACGGTAAAAATACCTTTTAACGTCGGTTACTAAATAACCGACGTGAAAAAGTCACGAAAATTGATTTTTCACGTCGGTTATTTAATAACCGACGTGAAAAATAAGTGAAAATTTTAATATATTTTCATGGAAAAGGATTTTTCACAACGGTTATATAATAACCGACGTGAAAAATCAAATAAAATGAATTTTTAACTTCGGTTCTTATATAACCGGCGTGAAAAATCAGAGAAAATGTATTTTTTCGTCCATTATATAATAACCGACATGAAAAATCAATTTTTAGATATTTTCACATCGGTTCTAACAATCCGACGTGAAAAATGGTGATGTAAAAAACTGTTTTTGTACTAGTGTTAGTTTATTGCTTTTGAAATCAAAGAAATGTAAACACATGTACATGAGTGAGCTATAGTATCTCCCACTACTTCACCAAGTTGAGAAACCCTCTTAGACATACCATACAAAAAATATAACTTCATAACTAGAAGAATTGAACATAAAAATGGGTGATCTAAATGGCTCAATAAGGGTAAAAAAGTGATATTTAAGAATAAACATGAGCATAATGGAACGAGAAAATGTTCATAATATTAAAAAATCTGACCCTACAATCAAAAATAAAAAATATTACTCATGTTATACTGATTAACAATCCATAAAGCATTAATGATAAGGTGATTAATAGAAAAAGCCATGAAATCACACATAGGAGTATGACATGGATTTGATTCATACACATAATCACGTAATATCAGTCACTATATGTTATGACACATTTATCAGACTTATGAGGGGACATTACGGGGAATACACCTACTAGGAGGGACAAAGCACCATCCCTAGCCACTATCCATTCCTTATAAGGGATTGGGTTTCCCCATCATCCCTTAGTGGTTCGGGTTTCCCTATCATCCCATAGTGGATCAGGTGTCCCCATTATCCAATAGTGAATCAGGTCTCCCCATCTTCCCATAGTGGATTGGGTTTCCCCATCTTTTAAAAATTTCTCGAGTTTCCCTATATTCCCATTGTGTATTGAGTTCCCCATCTTCCCATAGTGGATTGGGATTCCATAACATCCTATATTGGATCTAGTTTCCCCTCATTCTAGTAGTGGATTGTGTTTCCCCATATTCTTATAGTAGATTGGGTTTCCCCATCATCTAATAGTGGATTGGGATTCTCCAACTTCCAATAGTGAATTAATCATGTTTTCTGGAATCCCATCATTATTTCATGACATATAAATCATTACCCAATTTATTGAAGTGATTTATAGGTGTCACCCATCTCATAACGAAAGCATACATATGTGTTCCATAAGATCACACACATTCATATCATAAAAAATGAAATAAAATGGGTAGAATAAATTTAATCATATCATAACCAATGAAAAAATAGAGAGGATTCATAATAACATAACAAAATCATAACCTGAAAAAAATGGGTTTCATAAATACATAAACTTTGAAAGAGAAACATCTTTCATTAATATATAACCTTTGAAAGAGAAACGTGTTCCACAAAAATCATGCCATCAAAACATTAACCATTTAGAGGAAGAAAATGAATGAAAACTTTAGATCCTTTTCCTAGAATGGTATAAGTAATACTAATATATTTCATCTAATATGGATATTAATTTCCAAGTATCCATTAAAAAAACTTCTTGAGAAAAATTTGATTTCATCTTTAAAAATTATTTTTAAAATATTAAACCATTTGAAATACATTTTTCTTAAAAAATGTACCTGAAAATTTACAAATGATTCTCTAAAACATTTTGAAACCATATTTCCTTTGAAATCATATATTATAATCTTGATTACATTTAAAAAAATTTACTTCTAAACTTATAAATCAATTTTGAAGTCATTTGGAAAAACAAATTCCATGAAAAATAATAAAAGAATCTTGAAAAAAATAAAAAACATTTTTATATAAAAATTTATAAAATAATACATGAATAATTTTTGAAAACCATTTTCTTGGAAAACTTATAAATTAATCTTGAAAATTACTTAAAAACCATTTTGTTGAAAATACATAGAAAAACTAGAAAGAATGTTTTTTTAAAACATTAAATTAAACATACATTAAAAACATAAAAATAATCATTGAAAACATTCTAAAAACTATTTCATTGAATATTCAGTTAAAACATATAAATAAATCATGAAAATGTTTGAAAACCATTTCTTTGAAAATAATTTTCTATCTTATAATGAATGGTTGAAAACATTTTTAAAACTATTTCTTTAAAAATAATTTTGAAACATATATAGATATCATGAAAACAATTAATAAATTTTTTTAAAAAAATTCCATTATAATGATATTTAAATATCATTTAAAAATACAATTTATGAAAAATGGGTTTTGAAATAAATAGATTTCCCACAAATAAGTTAAATGAGATCATATTTCTTGAAAAACAATTATATAATCATATTTGGTACCAAAGAGTGGTAAATGGTACTAAACATGAAGAAATCAATGAATAACCATAGTATAAAAAATTCATTGTTTTTCTTGGCATATGGATTAAATATTTCATTATTGGAAGCATAATCATAAAAAATTGCAATTGAGGATGAGATTATTTCAATGAACTCTTACCACTTGGTAACATTGAATTATAATCTAAATGTAAGATAATGAAATTAATTTATTCTTAATGTATATTTAAAATAAAGAGTTACATGGTATAAAATTTAAAATGGAAGTAAATACACATTTCAAAATAATATAGGTGAATAATGTGGCTTGTATCTCAAAGATGGAAAATTGATACAAAATTATTCTATAGATTTGGTATATTTTGAAGCATAAAACCCATGAAATAAATATCATCATAAGGAAATTTGTATACCCATAAATTTAATTATATGATACATAGAATACATATATTTAAAGTAAACACACGACAATTAAGAAATAGGTTGTGAGCATGGCTTATGTATAACAAAAAATAAAAACTAGGATGAAATCCCATTATAATAATTATTGAATTTATTTTTAAGCATTATAATAAATATAATATTATTATACAGATAACATATTAACATATTATTATATATAATACCATATATAATGTTTTATGATTTTATATTACCCATTTATTAACAACTCTATGGTAATGTTACATTTTGGGTAATATCGGCTTTATTTTTCATATATGTTTTGAAATGTTATTGTTGAGACAATGATTTACATATTTGAATTATTTATAAAATGGTGTAAATATAATATATATTCACTATACATGTATTTAGATATATATATATATATATATATATATATAAGATAGATATATGAAAAGGAAGACACCATTCATGGAGACGGAAGTTCGTATGTACGCATAAATATTGTTTCTGTTTTATTGTTGTATTTAATGAAAAATAGTAAATGATATATATATATATATATAAAGATTGAATTATAATTATTATTTAATATATATCATATAATTTTACTAAATACATCCTCAATACATTTCATGCAATGTTTGACTGAATCACATTGCTTTCAAGAGGTTGTACTCCACACATCCCCAATTGAAATTAGCATACTTTGTCTAAATGGGATGCATGAAGATATGTTTAATATAATAAATCAAGAAGAATAAATACATCATAACTATAATATATATCATATAAAAATGTAGTGTCTATCATAATTCAAATCCCTCAGCGGTGGTAATGAAAAAATGACCAATATTATTTCGTGAGGTGTTAGTTCGTCCTACCGAATAATGGTAAGTTCGTTATCAATTATATGGAAGTGTGTGTGAGTTTAAAAATAAACCATATAATAAAAATAGATAAGAATATTTAGGATTGTTGGACTCATCATGTATTAATCATGTTTTAATGATCACAAATCCTATTACTGTTAATTACATCCAATAATAACTACACATCACATTTTAAAGATAACAAATCTTATGATGTTAATTACCCTATTTATTATTTACAAGTCTTATGCATGATCACAAATCTCACATATAATATCAAGCCTTTATGTTTATGATTCATGTTCTCTTACTCTATAATGATTAAACTTAATCCATATTCTGCATATTACGGTCTAAGTCCAAATACAGATATTTTTCTATGTATGGACTCACCGTGAAAGACTCACCGTGACCCAGACACCGTGAGGGACCCACCATGACTCACACACTGTGAAGGAATCACCGTGAAGGACTCACCGTGACCCAGACACCGTGAAGGACTCATCGTGACCCAGACACTGTGAAGGACTCACCGTGACCCAGACACCGTGAAGGACTCACCGTGACCCAGACACCGTGAAGGACTCACCGTGACCCAGACACCGTGAGCTACACACCGTGACATGGACATACCGTGAAGCTCATACCGTGAAGCTCATACCGTGAAGCTCTTACCGTGAACCAGATACCATGAAGAAGACACCATTTACAAAATCACTGTGATACCGTTTTTTAACTTTTTGTCAATATTATTTAAATAATTATAACGGTCATATTTGATGTTTTTAATGAAATTAATGTTATTTAATGATAGTTGTTGGCATTTCAGGAAACTGTATCTCGTACCTATGAAAAGTGAATCATTCTTACTGCCAGAATTTGTGGAATATAAGGAAGATTGAGATGCATTATAAGAAAAAAAAGCAAAACAAGAGGAGAAGCAAGAAAAGTGTGACGATACAACAAAAAGAACATACATACACCCGAGAGAACTGTGCTGAACAAGAACAAAAATCCCAAGCAAGAAAGAGATTGCAAGACTTTCAACGAACTCTCATGAATACAATCCAATACTACTAAAGAACACATGATGAATCAAGAGATCTTTCTCACTCTTGTAGAAGACAAGATGAACTTCGACACTCTGTTTTTCAATAGAAAAACCAGAGAAGGACTCAAAAGCATTCCTGCTAAATCCAACTAGTCCAGAGCTGCATTGATAATCACTAGAGCTTTCTAAACACTTATCTGTTCTCACTAAGTGATTTATTTATTAACTTTCGAGCAGTGTAGTGTACTCTGAATATCTTATACACACTGTCTCCTGTACTGAACTGGAGGATATCAAATCCTCACTCCAAAACTATGAACTCTTTTTTACCCACGTCAACTGTGGAAAAGGTCCTTGTGTGGCCTGGTCTATGTTTTGTTTCCCATGAAGAATAGTTGTATAGGTCCCTGCGTGGCTTGGACAGTTTTGTAAACTGTTGTTAACCCCAATCCAGGGTGTGGATCAAATTTATATAAATTTGAGAGGACTAAGTCTTAGCTTGAGACTGAACCTCTTATTATATCTGTTGTGCATCTTTAGTTAAGTTCAAAGTATACTACATATATCTTATTTATTCCACTGCTGTTACTTTGAAATAAAAAACTATTTTAATGATACTTTGATAGTTAAATTAGTAAGTGTTTACACGTATTGTAAATCAGTAGGTTAGTTTAAAAAGTTAGTTTGATCTTATGGTTAAATTAACTGAGACCTAATCAATCTTTGAGAACCTAAGTGAACATTTAAAATCTGTATAAATTCACTACAGTTTAACTTGTTTTGTAAATTGGGGGATTTTAAATAGAGACTATTTTAACAGAAATTTTAATTGGAACTCAATTCATCCCCCCTCTTGAGTATCCATTCCGACCAACATTTGGTATCAAAGGTTTTGTTTTTGTTTAAGGATTTTTGAAATACTCTGTTTTTCAACTGTGATTTAAGTTGCATGGGTTTTGATATCTGGACTACTATATAATCTCAATATAAAATTCTAGAAACTGAAATAACAACATGGGATGAACCTACAAAGACTGTATACAAGAATAATTGTAAATATATGAATGCCCTATACTATGATCTAGGAGATGAGGAGTTTAACATAATTTCTTCTTGCAAAACTGCTTTTGAAATTTGGGATACTTTGGGTGTTTATCATGAGGGACAACCAATGTTAATGAAATGAGATTAAATACTTATACTATTAAATATGATAATTTTAAAAAGAAGATTGATGAACCTATTTATGATATTTATCTTAGGTTTAATGAGATATTCAATACAATTAATTCACTTGGTAAAGCTGTTCCAGCAAAGGAACAAATTATGAGAATCTTGAGATGTTTACCAGACCGATGGAGAGGCACATCTGTTTCAATCAGAGATTCATGTGACATTGCTGATCTACCTATCAAAGAACTCATTGGTATGCTTATGATGTATGAGGAAGAACTCAAGGTGAATAAAGAGGAAGATGATGAACCTAAGAGAAAATATGTGGCTTTCAAGACTACTGCTTCAAAGAGTAAGGTCAAAGAAAAAGCTCAAACACAAACTCATAGTTAAACCAGTGAAAATTCAGACTCTGATAGTGATGCTAAAATGGCTCAGATAGCCATAAGGTTTAAGAAAATTTATAGGAAGAAGAAATTTTTCATAAAATCAAATTACAAATGAAAGTATGACAACAAGGGACATTGGAAGAAGGATTGGAAAAATCCAGATAAAAGTGATGAAGTTGTTTTCTATGAGTGAAAAAGGAGAGGACACATTAAAGCAGACAGGCCAAAGTTAAAATTCAAGATGAAATATGATTACGAGGACAATATGTACAAGAAAGCAATGAAAGCAATGTGGAGTGCCTCTGATGATAGCACAAGTGAATCTGAAATGTCTGATTCTGAATGAAATCATGCGAACATGTGTTTCATGAAAAACACATCTGAGGTAACCTTAGATACTCCTGTTTTAAATTATTATTATTCTGGAGATGATTCAGAATCTGATTCTGATTCTGAAAACATGACTAGAGAGGAATTATTTGAATATTGTAATATGCTGGAAGAGACATGCAATGAAATTAAGGGTAAATACAAATCATTAATGAAACAACATGCTCTCACTACTACTGTTTAAACCAAACTTATTATTTAAAAAGAGATAATTTCTCAACTGTTAAAGGAGATCACTGAACTGAAAATGTCTAATGAGAAACTTAGGAAGGACTTAGAAAAGTTCACAAATGGAAAAGATACCCTAACCCAAATGATAGGAAAGCAAGCGGCACCAAAGTACACTACTAGAATAGGCTACAAACCTAGACAGAGACAACTTACTAAGAATAGATTTATTCCTAAATCTGTACAGAATACTGCTAGTTCTAGTTCTGGACATTTATATGTTTCAACTAGTTATTAACATAGTTATAAATCATATATAGTTTATCTTTCAAAATCTTTTGATTCTGTAAATTATATGAGACCCATAAGACAAATTTGGGTACCAAAAGATTTGATTGCAAACTGTTCTGGACCCAAGAAGATCTGGGTACCAAAATCATTTCTTATCTAAATCTGTTTTGTAGGAAACCTGCTTGAAGAGTTCCCACAAGAAGAAATGGTATTTGGATAGTGGATGTTCAAGACATATGTCTAGGTATTACTCATGCTTCAAGAGTTTAGTAAAGTTTTATGGAGGTCATGTCACCTTTGGTGATAATTCAAAAGGGATGATCATCAGCCTAGGCCAAATTGGTAACACTAATTCAGTTTTAATTTCTAAAGTTTTATTTGTTGATGGACATTAATATAATCTGTTATGTATTCCTAAATTATGTGATGATGGGTTTAATGTCAAATTTGAAAATTATTCTTGTAATGTTTTTAATTCTAATTTTTTTTAGTCTTTTCTGCTCTAAGAAATGAAAATGTTTATGTTGTTGATTTAAATTCATTAGCTAAGCAAAATGTTACCTATTTAAATTCATTTCATAAAGAGTCCTAGTTATGGCATAGAAGATTAGGACACTACAACATAAATTCACATAGAAAACTAAATAGGAAGAACTTAGTTAGAGACCTACCTAAACTTGAGATTCCAAATGACAAAGTTTGTAATCCCTGTCAAAAGGGAAAGAAACATAAAGTTTCTTTTAAATCAAAGAAAGAAATTTCAACTTGTCAACCTATCAAATTGGTTTACATAGATTTTTTTGGACCATCTAGAGTTTCTAGTTTAAATGGTAAGCATTATTTCTATGTCCTATTAGATGAATTTTCTATATATACTTGGGTATACTTCTTAGCTCACAAAAGTGAAGCTTGTTCTTACTTTGTTAAATACTCCAAATCTATAGAAAACATAGTGGACATTAGATTAAAACTCTAAGAATTGATCATGGACGTGAGTTTGGAAATCCTGAATTTGAATCCTATTGCTCACACAATGGATATAGTCATAAATTTTCTGCTCCTAGGACACCTCTGTAGAATGGTGTAGTAGAAAGAATAAATAGAACCGTGCAATAAATTTCTAGGACTATGCTTAATGAATATGACCTGCCTATTTACTTTTGGGCTGAAGCTGTGAATTCAACTTGTTATATTATTAATAGAGTCTTAGTTAGACCTATTCTTAAGAAGACCCCATATGAGTTGTGGAAAAATAAAAACCCTAAAGTTAGTTACTTTAGAGTCTTTGGCTGCAATGTTTTTATTCTCAATAAAAAAGATAATCTTGATAAGTTTGTTACTAAGAGTGATGAATGAATCTTTTTAGGAAATTCCTTAACCAGAAAATCTTATAGAGTTTTCAACAAAAGAACCAAGTGTGTGGAAGAATCGGTTCACATCAAATTTGATGAAACTGATCCACATGAGCCAAAAACCTCTCTTGAAAATCATGAAGAAGATTTATCTGTTTTGGATCTTAGTGACAAATCTAAAGAACCTGCTATAAAGACAACCAGTTCTGGACTTATTCCATAATCTGCTACTAATGAACCCGAAACTAGAGAAGAACCTGACTTTTATAGCCCTACCTTTACTAGATAAACTATAATTCTAAATAATCATCCTTTATATTCTATTGTAGGGAATCATGATAGAGGGACATAGACTAGAGCTTCTCTTAGAAATCAGGTTGGACATCAAGCCTTCTTGTCACAGATTGTACCTAAAAACGTTGATGATGCTATTAATGATGAATTTTGGGTAATTTCAATGCAAAATGAACTCAATCAATTTGAATGAAATAAATTTTGGAATCTTGTTGAAAGACCTAAGGACACTTTCTCAATAGACACTAAATGGGTGTTTAGAAATAATGTAGATGAATCTGGAAACATAGTTAGAAATAAAGCTAGGCTAGTTGCACAAGGCTATAGTCAAGAAGAATGTATTGACTATGGGGAGACATTTGCTCCAGTATCCAGATTAGAAGCTATTAGGATTTTACTTGCTTATGCTGCACATCTAAATTTCAAACTATATCAAATGGATGTCAAGAGTACATTCTTGAATGGATATATTGCTGCGGATGTCTTTGTTAAAAAACCACCTGGATTTTCAAACCCTCATTTTCCAAATCATATTTTCAAATTATCAAAATATTTATATGGTTTAATGAAAGCTCCAAGAGCATGGTATGATAGATTAAGTACTTTTCTAATTTCTAATGGTTTTAAAAAAGGAATAGCTGATCGTACTCTGTTTATAAAATGAATTTCTAAAGATTTTTTAGGTGTACAAATTTAGGTCGATGATATTATTTTTGGATCTTCAAAAACTACATTATGTACTGACTTTTCAAAAATGATGCAAAATGAATTTGAAATGAGTTTAATGGGTGAACATAAATTCTTTCATGGATTTCAAATCTTTCAAAATGATGATGGAATTATTTTAACTCAAAGAAAATATACTAGAGATCTTTTAAATTTTTTTGGATTGGATAGTACAAAAATTAGTGACACTCCCATGAGTACCACCTGTAATATGGATCTTGATGAAAATGGTAAATCTTTTGATCAAACCACTTATAGAGGAATGATTGGAAGTCTACTCTACCTGACTGCTAGTCATCCGGATATTATGTTTAGTGTGTGTATGTGTGCTCATTTTCAAGAAAACCCTAAAGAGTCACATTTAAATGCTGTAAAAAGAATTTTCAAATACCTCAAGCATACTCCCGATTTAGGACCGTTCTATCCCAAAGGACAATCATTTGAATTAGTTAGTCATTCTGATGCTGATTTTCCTGGATATAAGTTAGATATAAAAAGTACCTCTAGAACATGTCACCTATTAGACTAGTCACTAGTATCATGGTGTAGTAATAAACAAAATTCTGTTGCATTATCTACTGCAAAAGGTGAATACATAGCTGCTGGAAATTGTTGTGCACAAATTTTGTGGATGAAACACACATTACTAGACAATGCATATCAATTCATACATGTCCCAATAAATTTTGACAACACAAGTGCTATTAACATTTCTAAGAATCCTATTTCTCATTCTAGGAAAAAACATATTGATGTAAGAAATCAATTTTTGAGGGATAAGTATCAAAAAGGTGATATCACTTTGGAATTCATTGGTACTGAATATCAACATGCTGATATATTCACTAAACCATTAAATTATGAAATATTAGACTACATCATACATGATCTTGGAATGATTAATCAGAAGTAAATATCATACTGATCTTAATGTTTAATACTTTATTGTATTTTACCTTATGGTTTCATACTCACTGTGTTACAGTTATTGTTTCATGCTCACGGTCTGTCTACTCATAGTCTCACCATGACTACATAAAATGATCACTGTCTCACCATGACGACTCTCAACTGTCTCATCATGATGACTAGTTTTCATCACACCGTAATGCCTACTCACGGTCTCACCGTGAAGGTTTTTTTTCTTATTTTAACCTGTATCGCGATAATATTTATTTCACCGCTATTTGATTTCCCGCGTTTTTGTTTTTATGACGTTTGACATTCCCAAATGATAAAACTTAAGGGTTTAATTAGATTCTTTACCCGAACTCTCTCCTGAACCTTCTCTTCCCTCTCGCCCAAATCTTCAGTGAATGCTAAGGATGAACCATCCATCTTCTCCTTCGTCTGAGAAGCACCGCTCTAAGAAACAGAAGAGGATACCGAGGATAGCTCCCGAAGGACCTCTAAACCCAAACCTGGTAAGCCGTATAGTTGTACCTGAAAATGAAGTTTGCCCTAAATGGTTTCTTTCTAGCAAGTCTTTAGTTTTGAAAGATTTAAGAGAACAAGGATGGCTTGAATGGTTCTCTGGATAGAATAGATCGATTTACCCAAGGCTGGAATCTCAATTCTACCAATATGTGAAGTTTTCCTTTGAGTTTGGAGAATGATTTATGGTGAAAATTTGGATAAATGGTCAGAAGATATCTTTCTCTTTGAGGATGTGGGCTGCATGCCTAAGGATTCCACATGAAGGAGTTTGTGAAGATCAATAGAGAGCGCCTCCTCGAACAATCGACATCTTTGACCTGGAGAATGATTTGGAAATCCTGACTGGAAATGGCACTAAGAGAAGGGCCATAACTGCTGAATTATATGGGGAGACTAGACTTCTTTTCAAATTTGTTTAGAATTTGATTAGCCCGAGAAAAGGAGATTTTGCTGTGATGAAGTATCAGGATGTGTTCCTGATTCACCTGTTGAAGAATGGCCATAAGATCAATCTTTGTAAATATGTTGTTAACCATATCTATGAGCTGATCAAAGTCACTTCCAAATCCACCTCCTTGTTTTACTCAAGAATGATTTCAGCTATATTATTTTCCAATGGGATGGTTGGACCAAATGAAGAAAAGTTAGAGGACTATGATTTCTGCCTATCCATTCCTATCATCAGTAGGATGGATATTAGCTGGAATCCCTGGAAGAAGCAGTGGGTTGAGGATAATGATCAAATCTATTAATTGTTTAATCCTGCTGACTATCCAAGAAGTCCTAAGAGTCTATCTGATCCTGGTTTGAAACCAGATGAAGTGGCTGAGTTTTCAGAAGAAGGAAAATAGGAAGTAACATCTGAAGTATCTCCTAGAGAAGAGGTTGAAATACCACAAATGGAAACAGCTTCTGTTGAAAAGGAAAGGACTGTTGTCCCTACTGTTATCCCTACAGAAATACCTCAAGGAGAGGAATTTGCTGTTAGTTTGAGAGAAGAGGAAGCTCCTGCTTCTAGTGAAGATGTCAATCCAGAAGCTCATACTAATGCTGCAAGAAAATTGGTTTTTCCTGATTCAGAACAGCAAGAAACCTTAGAGGAAGATCCTGTTGAAGAGGATCTTCCTGTTGAGAAAGAAGCAAGTCTGGAAGCTCAACCAGTGGAACAATCGGTTCCTGAGATAATTCCCTCTACTGAAGAGAGGAGGAAATTGCCTTTCAGCTGGCAAGGCAAGAGTTTGCTGAAGAGATTAGTGATGATCCTGTAGATCATGAACATGTTCCTGAGCCTCATGAATTTGAAAGGGAAGCACCATTTTAGGGGGAGGAACCTCAAAACCTTGAGATTATAGAAGCTGGACCTGCTGAAGCTTGTCATCCTTCTGTCTCATACTCTGTGCACACCCGATATGTTTTCCCAAGATTTTATGATGTGAATGAGTCAGAGAAAGTGTCTACAACTGGAATGGATCTTTTTTTCTCTATTTCAACTGAAGTCTATAGATCATCCAGAACCAGAACCATAGCCCCATCCTCAATCTGAATCAGAATCTGAGTCTGAATATGACTCTGAACCTCATCCAGAATCTGAACCACTACCTTTACCTGCACCCTTTCCCGAGCATCACTCATATGTTACTAAAGATGATCTGAAAGTTTTTGGAGAAACTTTGGTAGATGGAGTTGATAAAATTGTCTCCACTCATCCTCGTCTAGTGACTCAGTTATGTCCAGAAGATGAATAAATTCTCTTTGAAAATATTATATTTCATATTCAACCAAGGATGATCCGAGAAATTCAAGAAGGTAGAGTTGAGAATAATCTACTAAGTGTTGATGTTGAAAATATGAAAAATATGATAGCCAACTTTCAGAATGAGTTATCTTTGAGATGAGAGACTGCTTCTTTTTCTGCCCCTGCACCTGTTGCTGCTTCTCCTGATCCATCTGATTCCCTCCTTTCTAGGGAAATTGTGTCTCAAGTTCATCCATATCTACTTTATTTTGATGAAAAGATTGAAAAAATACACACCAAGATGCTGGAACGCATGAGGGAGCTTGTAGAAAATCTGAATAAGCTTACAGATGAATACAATGGAGGCCTGCAAAAAGTTTTGAAATAGCTCAAAGTTCTAATAGAAGCAGTCAAGGCTTCACCTGCTTTTGGTCAGACCTCCACATCTTCTTTGGATGATTCTCTGCTGACATCCATAATCAAGGAAGAACTTCAGAGTTCCTTTAGTGGCTTGGATCTATCTTATTTGATAGAAGTCATTAAGAACAATGATAGAGCATTGGACTTGGTTAGGATTCATTCAAAGATAGCCAATGATGCTCAACAAGAGATCACCTAGAAAATATATTTTTATCTCTCTTGAGTTTTCTTTAAAAGTGATATGACATATCACATTGGATATCTTGTGGAATATTTGAGAATCCCTCCTATGACTCAAGCTTTTAAAACACAAGTTTAGAAACATACAGAGTTCACCAGATTTATTGGATAAATTTATAGATAATAAGGATGATTTTTAAAAGGCTATGCAATATGGTGGTGAAATCATTAATGATTTCATAAATCTTTTGAAGCCGTATCTTCATGTGTAGAGTATTGCTATAGTTTCTCCAGTAATTGAACCTGTTAGACCTAGTCTACCTACCATAGCCTAAACTTCCATGACAGTTAGCCAAGATCTTTCTCAGATCTGGCCAGTCATTCTTGACCAACCACTGCCTAGATCTTCTACTGCTCCCACTTTGAATTCATCTGTTTTTGAAGGTCTACCCTTACCCTTTTTGTCTACCACATCTATGAATTCTTCTACTTTTGCACCAGCTCCTGCTGCTGATAAAGGAAAGGAAAAGATGGATCCCTGAAGAGTCAAGGGACTGTTTTTTTTTGATGGGATGTCATTTCTTTTTTACTATTTGTACTTCTCCTGTATGTTCTATTCTGAACCCTTTTTTAATACAAAATGCAGTGTTTCATTTCATTTTCTCTACTTTTTGATAATCACAAAAGGGGGAGAAAACTACAAGTATAAAAGGGGGAGGCAAACTACATGTGTTAGTACTATAATGCATTTTTCTATTCCAATATGCTAGTTTATTTAATATTATAACCATAAATGATTTGTGATCATCAAAAAGGGGGAGATTGTTTTCCTCCTCATGTATTAATCATGTTTTAATGATCACAAATCCTATTACTATTAATTACTTCCAATAATAACTACACATCACGTTTTAATGATAACAAATCTTATGATGTTAATTACTTTTTATATTATTTACAAGTCTTATGGATGATCACATATCTTACATATACTATCAAGCCTTTATGTTTATGATTCAAGTTATCTTAATCTCTAATGAATAAACTTAATCCATATTCTGTATATTACTGTCTAAGTCCAAATATAGATATTTTTCTAAGTATGGACTCACCGTGAAGGACTAACCGTGAAGGACTCCCCGTGACCCAGACACCGTGAAGGAGTAACCGTGACACAGACACCGTGAATGAATCACTGTGAACTAGACACCGTGAAGGACTCACCATGACCTAGACATCGTGAAGGACTCACTGTGACCCAGACACCATGAAGGAATCACTGTGTCCCAGACACCGTGAGCTACACACCGTGACATGGACATACCATGAAGCTCATACCGTGAAGCTCATACCGTGAAGCTCTTACCGTGAACTAGATACCGTGAAGAAGACACCACTTACATAATCACTGTGACACTGTTTGTTAACATTTTTTCAATATTATTTAAATAATGCTAACATCCATATTTTATGTTTTTAATGCAATTAATGTTATTTAGTGATAGTTGTTGGCATGTCAGGAAACCATATCTCATACCTATGAAAAGGGAATCATTCCCACTGCCAGAATTTGTGGAATATAAGGAATATTGAGATACAGTACACGAAAAAAAAGCAAAAGAAGAGGAGAAGCGAGAAAAGTGTGACGATACAACAAGAACTTACATACACCCGAGAGCACTGTGCTGAACCAGAACAACAATCCTGAGTAAGAAAGAGATTGTAAGACTTTCAAAGAACTCTCATGAATGCAATCCAATACTACTGAAGAACACACGAAGAATCAAGAGATATTTCTTACTACTGTAGAAGACAAGCTGAACTACAACACTCTTTTTTTCAACAGAAAAACCAGAGAAGGACTCAGAAGAATTCCTGCTGAATCCAACGAGTCCAGAGGTGCATTGATAATCACTAGAGCTTTCTAAACTTTTATCTGTTCTCTCTAAGTGATTTATTTATTAACTTTAGAGCAGTGTAGTGTACTCTGTATATCTTATACACACACTGTCTCCTGTAATGAACTAGATGATATAAAATCCTCACTCAAAAACTCTTAACTCTTGTTTACCCAAGTCAATTGTGGAAGAGGTCCTTGTGTGGCATGGTCTTTGTTTTGTTTCCCACGAAGAATAATGGTAGAGGTCCCTACATGGCCTGGACAGTTTTGTAAACTGTTGTTAACCCCGATCAATGGTGTAGATCAAATTTATATCAATTTGAGAGGACTAAGTCTCGGCTTGAGACTGAACCTCTTGTTATATCTACTATTAATATTTAGTTAAGTTCAACATATACTACATATATCTTATTTATTCATCTGCTGTTACTTTGAAATACAAAACTATTTTAACACTACTTTGATAGTTAAATTAGCAAGTGTTTACACTTATTGTAAATTAGTAGGTTAGTTTCAAAAGTTAGTTTGATCTTGTGGTTATATTATCTGAGACCTAATCAATATTTGAGAATCTAAGTGAAAATTTACTATCTGTATAAATTCACTACAGTTTAACTTGTTTTATAAATTGGGTGATTTTAAATAGACATTATTTTAACAGAAATTTTAATTGGAACTCAATTAACCCCCTCTTGAGTATCCACTCCGACCAACAAGGATTTTGTTGTTTTCATATAATCATGGAATAATAAAAACTGTGTTGGTAGAGAATGAAAATAAATGAAATGAGTTTGATGAAGGATGTTACCTCTTGATTGGGTAACTCTATTTGGCTTGCACCAAAGGTCCTACATGGAAATATTTCAACCCAATAGTAGGATTTAAAGATAACAATAGGTATGTTGGTAATATAAATGGGTAGATATTTTCCAAACCTATGTGGTTTAACAGGTGTGAATAATGGGGATGGGTGTGGGCCTTTCATAACGGAGGGAGGGGACACACTTGTATTTATGAATACAAGTTAGGCTTAACTGTGTTTTTACCCAAATAAAGTCACAAAAACCAACACAACATAGTACTGGAAGGTTTATGGCCTACATATGGCCTTTATTTGCATTCTGGATAAGGGGATATGTCATTATGGACCTTAGGATTATGGTTTAGTCCCTTGTAAAGATTAATTTTTTGTTAATTTTTGTGATTAATTTAATAACATTCACTAATATTAATGGTAAAAAATTAATTTAATTATTAGAATATAAATATTATACTAATTAAAACTATGTATTTATGTTTTTATGTTCAATTCACAGAAGTGGAAAATTTATGTTTAATGTTAATCCCACAGATGTAGCGAGAAAGATTGTTTGTTAAGTGAAACTGTTCAAATGTTTATTTAGATTTTTTATCTAAATGAATCATAAAAATGATTAAAATGAAAAAAATTGGATAACTAGATGTATAATTTATCAGTTGTGACATTAAAACAATATAAAAATATAATTTATCTATATTAATAAATTAGAAGAAAAAGAAGTTTTGAATTAAAATTCCATATTTTTCAACATTCATACAAAAATAATGTTTCTCAAAAAAATAGAAAAAATACAACATAAGATAAATTAATAATCATGAATTACAAATTAGTTTTTAATATTTCAAACTAAATTTCTTAAAATTTTATATAACTACATTTATTTTTGTTCACAGAAGGATATAAAAAGTAGTTCTTTTAAGAAAATTGTATTTTCAATCATATAAATACTTTACTAAAAATTTAATGTCCAATTATCAATATTATTAATCTATATAAAACTAGTATAATTTATATTTAAAAACTACTTATAACTATTCATATTATTATGTTTAGTGGATATGTTATAGCTATCATGTTTAAATAAATTATGATAATAAAATGTTATTATGTAGAAATTCAATGATGCGTGTAAAAAATATCACCTTTGAAATTCCTATTGGTTATTAAAGGTTTTATACATGAAATATTCATTCATATAACCCACAATGTAAAAATTCTTACTAAACCATCCTTTAAAAAATATTGTTTGAAACATAGTGGTTATCCAAAGTAACACGTAACAAGCTTTCCACAAAGGATAACAAAGGTTGGATGTGAAAACAAAGACATGGATTAAAATAATGAATATTTTAAGGGATTGATTAATATAATAAATCAGAAAAAGGGAATGATTAATAAAAATTTGAGGGCATTAGATTTATGAATATTTTATCATTTAAAAGATGATGAGTTCAATAAAAATTAATTTATTAGGAAAATCGTTTTTATATCTTTTTCCAAATGTTGATTAAATCATTTATTAACCAAGAAAATAATGAATCATACATACTTTATATATTTCTATAAACACATTTTCATCCTTTGGGTTTTCTTGGTCAATTTAAAATTCATCCATTACCTCATGAAATGGATATCCAAAAATAACTTTGATACTTGAAGCATTAATATACACTTTTATTGGATCTTCAAGCCCATAAAAGAGTGAGAAGTAATACTATTTTTCTCATACTATTATATAAAGTCAATATGGTTAATACATTAATCTCTAAACAAAAAATGTAACAATATTGGTTCATCATTAGTATTTCAACATCAAACTGTTTTACTAAAAACAGATTAACCTGGACATCGTGTAGGCCAGTGGTAGGCATGAACCCTTCATCATTCTTTATTTACGGGTTCACGAACCACAAACATCCCAAACTTTATGGGTTTTCACCCAAAATATAGGTTTTCAATTTTCTAGAACCAAATTGATATAATTTCCAAAATAAATGTGGGGAAAATATTTTAAATAAGGTTGATAAATAAATATCATTTTAAATATGGTTTTAAATAAATCCGTAATACAAAAATACTTGATCTGAAGTTTCACTTAAACATTCCATAAATGGTAAACCATATAACCCTTTCGAAATATGATATTCAAAATATTTAGGATGAAATTATTGAAATCAGATTATCATTGATCCCCCATATATCACAATGTATCTATAATTTATCATATTCCAATCATGTGAATTCACTAATCATATATTCTCATGAAGCATGGAAATATATTTAATTACAATAAATAATTTTTGAAAACATGCATGCTTCCTTATTCGAAATATTATTGGATATATTCCATAATTAAATAAGTTGTAAACTTCATTCATTATATCATAGTCTAATTTTTCAAAAAATTCATTATCAGTTTCTAGGTAATCAGTACCATCTAATTTACTAATTGATATCCAATATATCATTGTCCAAACATTACTATTTAAACCTCTAGAATAAATTAAGGGTTACCTTCCCTTAATAAAAATACCACCTTTCCAGGAAATCATATATCTACCTTACTATCACCAATCAATATATCATTTAAAATACAAAATGAAAAAATTATACTGAATTTACTTATATATTCCAAGGTCCATATAACAAAATATTTTAATTCCAAAACATAAACCCATTTGTTATCCAACTTTATTCATAAACCATTACTCATGCTTCATCATCTTTCCAGTTAATACCAATTTCCAATAATGTTAAATATAAATTATGTCTTAAGGATCCTAATGATCAATCCAATCATTATTTTTATATTTAATGTAAATAATAATGGAAGAGTATACCAAACCATTAACATTATGCTAGTAGTCTCATTATCTTTAACATTATAACCAATACTCTTGGATCTTTATAATTATCTTCATAAGTTTTCCGCTTGTAAAATCATTTATCATAATGCCTATAAATTCAAAGTCCGAAATATTCAATGTGGACATAGTTTCTTCTAGTTTATGTTATTGATTAAACCCAACAAACATAGGGTGGGGAATACTTATCATTGTCAAAAACCACACAATCATGAAAAACATCGTATATGATATATAAATAATAACCCATACATCATAAATCTATCGAAACATAGGTTTAACCATGGTTATTTGTAGCCATACACTATTTAAATCATTTGTAAACGTCAATAAATAATTTGTGAGTTCTTTAAGCATATTACATGGGAGTGTAAAAAAGGGTATGCAATATGGAATTTTTTCAGGTACCAAGTTATGATCAATTTGGGCCTGATATACCTTTTTATTATTGTTACTCCTAGGTACATATGTGTCAAAACCACTTTCACTTATAGTATCTAGAGAAGGATGCATTTCTTGGAAACAACTCAATCATTACATTACCAAAATTTTCTGATATTTTTGGAATCAATAACTGATTGTTATACTTATCCTTAGACACATCCCTAGAAATATATTTAAGAAAATAAATAGAGAACTAAATAATGTTTTCTTATCCTTTTTTCAATAGTTTTACCAAACATTCCATTTGATATGAACTATACACACCCAATATTAATGTACATTAATATTAAATCATTTTTTTGAAATAAATAAAACATTACAAAAAATAGATTCCCAAATACAGTATTAGTTTAATGCTTTTGGAAAAATAGAAATGTAAATAATGGTACACAAGTCAGGAAAATTATCTCCCACTGTTTATCCAAGTCTTGTGAACCTGTAAGACATACCATGCATAAAATATATCTTCTTGAACTAAGTAAGTATACATAAAAATGAGTGGCCTTAGATTCTCAGTAAGGGTAAACAAAGGAGTTCTGTAAGCTTTACATGATCATAAGGGAATGAGAACATGATCATAACAGTATAAGATCATTACCTGCATATCAGAGATCATAATCATGAATCATGGTATAATTTTTATCATTTTATAAGTCATTAATCTTAAGGGGATCAATAATATAAGCCATGAATGAATAACATTGGAGTTATACTTGGAATTTTGGAATACACATAAGAAGGTAAGATCATTCCCTTTAAGTCAAAAATAACTACTATTTAAACATAAAAAGTAAGTAAATAATAATATATTTTCATATCTATGTCTATTTGTGAATTTTATAGTGTTTTAGAGGCTTAAAATGAGAATAAATCCAATCTTAAGCATATAATACTCTAATATTTTTAAAAGATTGTTTTACCACCTTTAGATGGGAAACCATTTTTTAATCTATATTTTGATAATATTATATGCTATATTTTTCAAAATAAACTTATTATTTAGAATAGGTAAATCAAAATTTAATCAGGATAATGTTTTGGTATTTTTCTGACAATGTTCATTTTTTAATGAATAGTGAAAAATGCTGCATTTTACTTCTAAACTGCTTTTTCATCTAATTTAATTATATTGTTATATTACCTTTTTAATTGGTTTTAAAGTGTAATTAGAATATATTTTTACCATTTAATCCATTTTAATTAATTATAATTAATTTCACTTTGAAATTGAACATAAAAAAATATCAATCTTGTGATAGATATTGTTTCTTAAAAACACGCTATTTATTTTGACAACGGGAATTATTTTTAAATTAATTACTGCAATTTCTGTATTTTGAATTTAGTAAAATGGACTCCATATTTAGAATTACAAGGTCCAAAATATGTAATTAAGACCTTTTTTTGGACATTATGAATAGTAAATATGGTAATTAGCTTTAATTATCGTGATTAATTAGTAACCGGGTAGGTAAGGGTAAAAAAATAATATCATAATAATATAAAATGACCCCAACATCTGTCGAAATCTTATTTTTTGAGTCATGGACTACCATGGAAATATTTTTACCGATCTTGATGGCCCATGAAGTCACATGGATGTACTAGTAACATTTATGACATTATTTTTTTAAAAATAAGAGAAATATAAGAAAGGTTTGTGTATCTTAAGTAAAAAAATTTGATTTTGTTTACATAAATTATCTCTTATACTATAAATAGTAATTGTAAAGCTAAAAATATTTCCTACATCATGGTATTTTGTTTATAATTTCTAGACATTAGATAAATAATTGTATTTATGACACCAAGATAATGTAGTGATTACCTCATTAATGAATGATTTAAATAAAATGAAAAATATGTTAATATATAAGACATAAACATGTCAAAACCATATTTTATGGGTGTATTTCTAACCCTTATCACTTTATCTTATAAATATATCATTTTGGAACCTTTAAAATCGTAAAACCTTTTTATAATAAAGTAACATTTCAAGACTTTCCAAAAGTGACCCTCCTCCCTCTTATAAAAGGCCCCAACCTCTACCCCCCTTCCCACACCTCTCAATCCATTGGATTATCCAAAATCTACTCATATTATCTCTCCACATCCCTCTCTTACTCTTAGAAGAATCACTTTGGGCATAAGTCTTCCTAAGGAAGCCTTTGTCTCAAATCAAAAAGAGTTACCCGATTTAGAGGTAATGTCTTCTCTCGAGTTTCTTCCTTTTATTTTCCTTCATCACTCAACACTATCTTCTTCTTATTTGATCTCATAGTAAAACCAGTATCCTCAATAAACTAGGGTGTTTTATGATAAGTATTCTACCTACACTAACACAAACCCCCGTCAAATGGTTAAAGAACATACTGTTTTTGTGGATGGCGAATTACTAACTCAAGAAACGATGATTATTCAATCTTCTTTAAAAACTTATCATGGTGACCAGTAGGATATCACTGTATTTTTATATGATATATATTATGTTTATGTTTTCTTTATTCTTCTCTATTTTTATATATATAGAAAACCTTTATGGTTTCCATTATGTTTAAACACGATAATTTCATTTGAGGAAGTGCGGACTACCGCCCTCTCAAAGTGATATGACTCATTCATACCATATGTTTTATGTATAAAGGATTGGTTTAATGATTTTATATATGATACAATACTAGAATTATAATACTACTACGTATCATTATGTTTTAATTCCATTAAATATGAAATAGAAAAAGAAGTAGCGTTTATGCGTATGTACGGCTTACCGTCTCCATGAACGGTGCATTTCATTTCTTACCTCTAAATGTTATGTAATATTATAAATACATGTATATGCTGGATATATATGATATATATGATATATATGATATCCAAATCATGAATATCATTCTGGATATAATTATCCTTTGACCAAATGAACAATATATAATTATAAGAAGTCCATTTTTTACTTAAGTACCAAATATCGACAAAATGCACATTATTAACTTAAATGATTATATAATGTTTATAACATGGAAATAAGTGATATAAAAGGGACAATAAACTTGGTAAATGTTCTTAAGAAAATAGAAATTAACTTCAGTTTATTATTCAGGAGATTAAAGAATGATCGAGTCAAGTCGGGCACGAGGTAAGGGACTTCGTCTCAATCTCCTTTCATTGAGGCATATTTTGTATTAATACAAGACTTTCTTTTATATTCTGTATAAACACCTTTGAATTTTCATTTCATTCAAAGGGAATATTTTTCTACAAAGTATTTTACTAAACGAAAAAAAGGAATGTTTCTTTTAATGTATACGGTGACAACGATTTCTCTGTCACCGTGAGTATTATTTGATATTTGGCTTCCTCAACAACCCGTAATGTTTTTAAAATAAAATAAATACCATATACTCTATTATGTATTTTCATATTGAAAATTGTTTTGATAATGGATTTTATATGTCAATATATTTATGTGATATAATGTGATTGAAATGTGGAAATTTTTTATTTTCTTTATATTTGTTTTTTTATGTTTTTTTAGTTGTACTTGGATATTTAACGAATGGTTACATGATAAACCAAATGACAGGTGGTTCCATGAATACCAGGATGTGTGGTTACGTTATAACTTCCAATTCATTGGGTATGGAAGTTGACCATATGGATATTCCATTTAATGACTTGTGTGGAAGTAGACCATATGGTTATTCCATTTAAGTATGTTTATGTTCCAAGTTACGTTTATATGTTATATGTTCCTTATATGGGTAATCGTTTGGTTACAAATAGGTAAGTAGTGATATTTTATTCAGTGAAGAGTATTTACTACTTCATAATGGTGAAAAGTATTACTTATGTTAAAATAATCATGGTTTACTTGTTGTTTTGAAAAACTAATAGTTTTCTTCTTGGTGTATTCTTTATTGAGGTTTTTATTCTTATACCAACTTTTTGAATTGTTTTTCATAGGGCATAAAGTGGAATATGGTCAATGATGGGATCAAGGAAAGTCATTCTATCTAAAACATGGAACTAGAGATGAATTTTTCTATCAAGAGTATTTATTTTATGAAAAAAATGGAATCTGATTAGAAGTGTATACATTGTAAATTTTTAGATGTAATAATTATGGCCTAATTATCTAAAACTCCAAACCTGAAAACATCCTCAATGTGAATTATTCATTTCATTCAAGATTAAGTAATGTTTTAAGGCTGGGTCCTTATAGTTGGTATCAAAGGTAGGTTTAGATAACTTTAAGGGTTATAATTATATTAAATGATTATCCAAAAATGTTTTTTTACACATTATGGTAAAATTGAATTGATATAGCATTTGAAGATTACTATGTTTCTTCATCTAATACATGTTAGTTCAAAATGGTTTTCCATAGACTAAATAGAGAAGACGTGCTACGTATCCATACAGAAGGAAATGACCTTCGAAATCAGCATCCTGAGATGGTCGGAATTGGAACTGAATAGTTTTTAGTAGTAATGGCGTAGTTTACTCAACCAATAAACGGTGGTGGTATCCACTCACGAGATCAGCCAGATCAACTACAGAGGAAGATGTCAGTGGTGGAACATTTCATGAGGAAACATCCCCCATCATTTCGAGGATCATCTGACCCTATGCTAGATGAAGGATGGATTAAATCACTGGAGAATATTTTTGACGTCATGGGGTGTTCAAAAAATCAAAAGGATAGTCTTTCTGTTTACCATTTAGAGGGTGAAGCAGATCAGTGGTGGTCGATGGTTAAAAATAGTAGGTACGCTGATGAGATTGATGCTCTTGACTGGGATTAATTCAAAGGTATGTTCCCTGAAAATATTTTCCTATGGCTGTTTGAATTAGGATGGAAAACAATTATTGCTATTGATGTAAGAGGATGACTCAGTGGCTGCTTATGAAGATACGTTCACTCGATTGGGAAGGTATGCTCCAAATTTTATCCGAGAGCTTGACAGTAAAATAAATCGTTTTTATTCAAAATTATTTCCAAAATATTGAAGGGAATTAGCTTCTCGTGAGGTTAAATGTTATGAAAATCTTGTTCAATGTGCTGAGAAGGTCTAAATGATGTTTTCCAATGATCAGGTGTTCTTTGACAAACAACAAAATAAGAGGACCAGTTGGCAGGCAAAGGGAAAGAATTCATAAAAGAATCTTGGAGGAAAGAAAACCAAATATCCATCATGTGAGAAGTGTGGTAAAATGAATCCATGAGAATGTTTATCCAAGCCTGTAAAGTGATTTAAGTGTGGTAAGTCTGGTCATATTGCTTGTAACTACAAGGAAGATAGCCAAGAAGGCAATGAAAAGCCAGTGGTAAGATGTTCTCAGTGTAATTAAATGGATAATTATGGAAATGAGTGCGTAATGAAGAACTAAACTAAGGGAAAGCATCCAGACTACAAGAAGAAAGGGGTGGTGAAATCCTTTTCAACTACTTAAGTAGATGTTGGGCCATCGAATGAAGTAGTATCAGGTATACTGTTTGTTTGTTAATATTCTGACAATGTGTTGTTTGACTTAGGTTCTACACATTATTTCATTTCTGAGAAGTTTTCTAGCAAATTGGGAATTCCATCTCAAGATATAAATCCTGAACTTATGGTAAAAACCCCAGGGGGAAACATTGAGATAAATAGAAATTATAGGAAGCTTCCTATCATTGTGTTTTGAAAGAATCTACTAGAAAACATTATTGTTTTTCCTCTAGTAGAGTTTGATGTTATTTTGGGCATGGATTGTCTTTCTATTTATCATACTAAGATTGACTACAAATCTAATGAGGTTTTATTTCATAAATATTTTCAGTTTTTTTACAAGAATGAATACTTATTTTGATAACATATCAGAAATCTAAGAGACTACTAAAAAATGGAAATGAATGTTACCTTGAAAATATTGATAAAAACAAAGTAACTTTTCATATTAATGATGTTCCAGGGGTAAATATGTATCTTTATGTTATTCCTGATGATTTATCTGATATTATATATGATCATGAAGTTGAATTTATTGTTGAATTAGTTCATGATTCTAAGCCAATTTCAAAACTCCCTTATCGAATGGCTCAAGTTGAACATTTAGAGTTAATGAAAAAATTTCAGGAGTTATTAGATAAAGGTTTCATTATACATATCACATAACCATGGGGTGCTACTGTATTGTTTGTTAAAAAGAAAGATGGTTCAATGAGACTTTGAATTGATTTTAGAGCATTGAATAACATCACTGTTAAGAACAAGTATCCTTTTCCTCATATCGATGATTGGTTTGATCAGCACTAGGGAGATCAGTATTTTTTGAAGATTGACATTAGGTTAGGGAACCATCAGTTTAATGTAAATGAAGCAGATGTTCTTAATACCGCGTTTAATAATAGATATGTCCATTATGAATTTTTAGTTATGACTTTTGTGTTAACCAATGAACCTTCCATATTCGCGGATCCAATGAAAATAATTTTCCATGAATTCTTGGATAAGTTTTTTGTTTAATTCATTGATGTTATTTTGGTTTATTCCAATAGTGAAGAAAAAAATGAAAGTCATTTAAGGGTTGTCTTGAAAACATTAAAAGAAAATAAACTGTATGGAAAATTCATCAATTGTCGGTTTTGGTTAAAACAAATTTCTTTCCTTGGTCACATTGTTTCAAAAAATTGCATAACTATTGATCCTGGTAAAAAAAGTTGTTTATGAAGGGACAAGACCCAAAAATATAACCTAGATCCGTAGTTTTCTTGCTCTGGAAGGTTATTACCATAAGTTTGTTAAAACAATTCTCAGTTATCTTGTACAATGACTAAGTTAACTCGAAAAGGTGTTAGGTTCATTTTGACAAAATAATGTGATTAATGTTTTCTGGAATTGAAACGAAGATTGGTGAATGCTCCAGTTTTCACAGTGCCTTCCAGAAATGCTGAGTTTGTTATCTAAAATGATTCTTTATTGAAAGGACTTGGTTTTTTTCTTATGCAGAATGATCAGGTAATTGATTATGCTTCACATCAGTTGAAATATCAGGAGTTAAGTTACCCTACACATGATTTGGAATTAGCACCTGTTGTTTTGGCTTTAAAAATTTAGAGGCATCATTTATATGGTGTAAAGTGTGAATTATATACTGATCACAAAAGTATAAAGTATATATTCACTCAGAAAGAATTGAACATGAGATAGAGGAGATGGCTGGAATTAATCAAGGATTTCAATTGTACATTTCATTACCATCCTGAAAAAGAAAATAAATTGGTTGATTCTTTGAGTCGAAAAAGTAATTCTTCATTATCCATGATATATTGGGAATGAGATCCTTTGGTTTTTTGAACTTTTGAATAGATGGTTTTGGTGCAGGATGTTCTTCTATTTTGTTTCAGGTGTCAGTGATATCATCTCAATCAAACAAAATTATGAAAGATCAGAAGAAAGACAGAAAGTTGCAGAAAAAGGTAGAGTTGGTTCAGAAGCGTAAGTTCCATGAATTCAACATTGATAATGATTGTGTTTTGAGATTTGGGAAGAGATTTTTTGTGCCTTTTGTTTCAGATTTGAATAATGATTTGTTATGTGAGGATCATAGTTCCCCATTTTCAGTTAATCTGGGCAGTACTAAGTTTTACAGAGATCTGCGGGAGTATTAATGGTGGGATGGAATAAAAAGTGATATTGCTGAGTTTACAGTGAAGTGTTTGAGTTGTCATCAAGATAAAGTAGAGCAGAAGTTATCGATAGCTATTCTTCAGTATTTACTGGTTCCAAAGTGGAAATGGGTAAATATATCCATGGACTTCGTAGTGCGATTACCAAAGACATCTTGAGGTAATAATTCAATCTGGGTTATTGTTGATTGATTGACTAAATCTACTCATTTCCTTCCTATTCCAGATACATTATCTCTAGATAAACTTTATCAGTTTTATGTTAAATAGGTAGTCAAGTTATATGGAGTTCCCCTCTCCATTGTATCTGATCGTCATCCCAGGTTTACATCTAACTTGTGGAAAGGCCTTCAGAAGTATATGGGTACTGAATTAAATTTTAGTACAGCTTTTCATCCTCAATCAGATGGGATGTCAGGAGGAACAATTCAGAACCTGGAGGATATGTTACTTGCTTTCACGATGGATTTCCATTGATTTTGGAAACCAACGTCTTTTTTTTGGTTGAATTTTCTTATAATAACAATTGTCATTCCAGTATACAGATGGATCCATTTGAGGCATTATATGGTAAACGGTGTCTAACTCCAACTTTTTGGGATGAAGTAGGGGAAAGGAAGCGGATGGGACTAGAATTGGTAGAAGAGATGGTATAAAAAGTTCAATTGATTTAGATACACATGAGAACAGCTCAGAGTCGGCAGAAATGTTATGCGGATAACCGGACGAAGGATCTTTCTTTTGAGGTAAGTGATCATGTTTTTCTCAAAGTTTTTCCATGGAAAAGTGTGATGCATTTTGCAAGAAAGGAAAGATGAGTCCAGGGTTCATTGGATCTTATGAAATCATGGAGATGGTTGGATCAATATCATATATATTGGCATTACCTCCAAGTTTATCCCAGGTACACAATGTTTTTCATGTTTCAATGTTGAGAATGTATATGTCAGATCCATCTCATGTTTTGAGTCCCGAGGTAGTTTAGCTGGAAGAGAATCTATCTAATGAGGAACAACCGGCCTAGATTTTTTACCACAAGGAGAAAGTGTTGCGGAATATGATGATTCATCATGTAATGGTTTTATAGAAAAACCATATAGTTGAAGAGGCAACATGGGAATCTAAAAATTCAATGCGGGATAAATACCCCAATTTATTCGATAAGTAAATATATTACAGGGACACAATTTCTTAAATGGGGGAAGGATGTAATATCTCAAGTAAGTAAAGAATAATATATTTTCATATCTATGACTATTCGTGAATTAGATAGTTTTTTAGAGGCTTAAAATAAGAAAAAATCCAATCTTAAGCATAGAATACTCTAATATTTTTAAAAGATTATTTTATGGCCTTCTGATGGAATTTTTTTGAAATCTATATTTTGACAATATTATAAGCTCTATTTTTAAAAATAAACTTATTATTTAGAATTGGGACATTGAAATTTACTCTGTATATATTTTTTCTATTTTTCTGACAATGTTCATTTTTTTAATGAATAGTGAAAAATACTACATTTTACTTCCAAACATATTTTTCATCTAATTTAATTATATGGTTATATTATCTTTTTAATTTGGTTTAAAGAGTAATTAGAATATATTTTCACCATTTAATCTAATGGAATTCATTATAATTAATTTCTCTTTGAAATTGGACATAAACAGTTATCAATCTTTTGATAGATATTGTTTTTTAAAAACACGATATTTGTTTTCACAATGATAATTATTTTTAAATTAATTACTAAAATATCTATATTTGGAATTTGGTAAAATGGATTCCATATTTGGAATCATAAGGTCCAAATTATGTAATTAAGACCTTTTTGTTTTTGGACATTATGAATAATAATGATGGTAATTATCTTTAATTATCGTGAATAATTAGTAACCAGGTAGTTAAGGGTAATAAAATAATATCATAATAATATAAAATAACCCCAAATTTTTTCCAAATCTTCTTTTTTGAGTCATGGAAGAACATGAGAAGCTTTTTACCATACTTGAGGGCCCATGGAGTCACATGGATGTAATTGTGACATTTATGACATTATTTTTTAAAAAGAAGTGAAATATAACAAAGGTTTGTATATCCTAAGTAAAAAAAATTTAATTTTGTTTTGCTTAAATTATCTCTTAGATTATAAATATCCATTGGAAATATAAAAATATTTCCTACATCATGGTATTTTTTTTATAATTTTTAGACATTAAATAAATAAATGTATTTATGACACCATGATGATTCAGTGATCACCTCATTAATGAATGATTTAAATAAAATGAAAAGATAAAGTAAAATAAAAGAATAAAAATTTTAAAAAACCTATTTTATGGTTTTATTTCGAACCCTTATCACCTTATCCTCAAAATATATCATTTTTTTCCTTAAAATCTGAGAACCAAATTATAATAAAGTAACATTTCTTGACATTCCAAAAGAGACCCTCCTCCCTCTTATAAAAGGCCCCATCCTCTACACCCTTACCCACACCTCTCATGCCCTTGGCTTGTCCAACCTCTGCTCATATTATCTCTCCAGATCCCTCTATTACTCCTAGAAGCCTTACTTTGGGCAGAATTCTTACCAAGGAATCCTTTGACTCAAATCAAAAAGAGTTACCCTATATAGAGGTAATGTCTTCTCTCGAGTTTCTTCCTTATATTTTCCTTCTTCACTCACCACTATCTTTTTTATTATTTGATCCCATAATAACACCATTATTATAAATATACTAGGATGTTTTTATGACAATGATTGTACCTACACTCACACACACCCTCTTCTAATGGTTAAAGAACATATTGTTTTTGTGAATGGCGAATTACTGTCTCACGAAATGATGATTGTTCAATATTCTTTTAAAACCTATCATGGTGGCATTAATATGTCACTATATTTATATATGATATATATTATATTTATGTTTTCTTTATTCTTCTGTATTTTTTTATATATATAAACCTTTATGGTTTCTATTATGTGTAAACACGATAATTTCATTTGAGGAAGTACGGACTACCGCCCCCTCAAAGTGATATGACTCGTTCATACCATATGTGGTACATATATAGGATAGATATAATGATATTATATATGATATAATACTGGAATTATAATACTACAATGTATCATTATTTTTTAATTCTATTAAATATGAAATAGAAATTGAGGTAGCGTTCATGCGTACGTACGACTTACCGTCTCCATAAACGGTGTATTTCATTTATTACATCTAAATTTTATATACTATTATAAATAAATGTATATGCTGGATATATATGATATATCAGATATCCAAATCATGAATATCATTTTGGATATAATGAACCTTTGACCACACGAACAACATGTAATTATAAGAAGTCCATTTTTGACTTAAGTACCAAATATCGACAAAATGAACTTTATTAACTTAAATGATTACATAATGTTTATAACATGGAAATAAGTGATATAAAAGGAATTATAAACTTTAAAATGATTATTAAGAAAGTATAAATTGACTTTAGTTTATTATTAAGGATATTAAAGAACGATCGGGTCATGTCGGACACGAGGTAAGGGACTTTGTCTCAATCGCTTTTCATTGAGGCATATTTGGTTTTAATAAAAGACTTTATTTTATACGCTATATAAAAACCATTTACTTTTCATTTCATTCAAAGGGAATATTTTTCTACAAAGCATTAGAGTAAGCAAAAAAAGGAATGTTAATTTTAATGTACGGGGTGACAATGGCCTTTCCGCCGCCGTGAGTATTATTTGATCTTTGGCTTCCTCAAAAAGTCATAATGTTTATAAAAGAAAATAAATACCATATACTCTATTTTTAATTTTTTATTTAAAATGGTTTTGATATTGGATATTTTATGTCAATATATTTAGGTGATATATTGGGATTGAAATGTGGAAATTTTTTCATTCCTTTATTTTTGTTTTATGTATTATGATTTTATAATTGTACTTGGACATTTGATGGATGGTTACGTGATAAACAAAATGACAGGTGGTGACATGAATTCTAGGACGGGTGGTTACGTTTTAACCTCCAACGCATTGGGTATGGAAGTCGGCCATATGGCTATTCCATTTAGTGACATGTGTGGAAGTCGACCATATGGTTATTCCATTTAATTATGTTTATGTTTTAAGTTACCTTTATATGTTATGTGTTCTTTATATGGGTAACCGTTTCATTACAAATAGGTAAGTAGTGTTCTTTTATTCAGTTAATAGTATTTACTACTTCATAAAGATGAAATGTATTACTTATGTTAAAGTATTCATGGTTTACTTATTGTTTTGAAAACTAATATTTTATTTCTTTGTGTATTCCTTACTGAGCTTTTTATGCTCATCCCAAGTTTTTGAAATTTATTTCACAGTACATAAAGTGGAATAGGGTCAAGGATGGGATCAAGGAAAGTCATGCTGTCTAAAACATGAAACTGGACATGACTTTTTTTATCAATAGATTTTATTTTATGAAAAAAATTGAATCTAAGTAGAAGTGTCTACTTTGTAACTTTTGAGATGTAATAGTTACAGCCTAATTCTCTAAAACTCTAAACCTGAAAAGATCCTCAATGTGAATTATTCATTTGATTCATTATTAAGTAATGTTTTAAGGATGGGTCCTTATAACTATGACTTATTTGGGAACTTCATGGGGACATTAAATACCGAGTGTGACCAACAACCACCCCTGGTCCTTTCCATTTAAGGGTTCAGGTATCCCCATTTTCCCACAATGGATCATGATTCCCCATCTTCTCATAGTGGATTGGGTTTCCCCATATTCTAATAGTGAATCAAGTTTCCCTAACATCTCATAGTGGATTTTGTTTCCCCATCTTCCAATAGTGGATCATGTTCCTCTATCTTCCTATAGTGGATGGGGTTTCAGCATCTCCTTATTGTGTGTTAAGGACATCGACTTGAATCTCATAATTTTCTCATGAGATATAAATCTATACCCAATTCATTGAATAGAGGTATATATCTCACCAATATTATAATGAAATCATACATATATATTCCACAAGATCATGAACATTTATATTATAACCCATTATATTAAATGGGTATCATAAAAAAAAATCATATCATACCCTGTGTAAAAATATATAGGTTTCATAATCATTTCATAAAATGATAATCCATTAAATAAAATGGGTTAAGTAAACATATAACCCATGAAAGAGAAACATGTTTCATAAACGTAAAACTGGTGAAAGAGAAAGTGGTTTTATAATCATCATGTCATAGATTCATACACCGTCCATAAAAATAATTTGAATTGAACCTTTAGATCATTTTCAAAGAAATATAGGAGTAACACCAATGATTTTTCATCTAATATGTAGAATAATTTGGAATGATCTGTTAAAAATACTTCTTGAGGGAAATATCTTTATTATTTTAAATATTATTTGTAAAACATAAAACAATTCAAAACTAATGTTCTTTTAAAATAAACTGGAAAAAATATTATGGTGTCTAAAATAATTTGAAAATATTATTCCCTGAAAACATATAATGGAATGTCAAAAAAATATTATAACCATTTTTCCTTGAATGATTAATAAAATAAGATAGAAAACAATTTTGAAAATAGTTTTCCTTGAAAAATTATAAATTTACTACTGAAAACTTTTTAAAAATAATTTTCTTTGCATACTTATATGTTAAGATTTAAAAAATTTTGAAATCCATTTCTTTAAATATATGTTGAGAACTTATAAAGAAATATTGAAAACATTTTTAAATTCATTTCTTTGAAAAATAAATTGAAAATATATAAATAAATCTATAAAACATTTTGAAAACCATATCTTGGAAAATTATTTCAAAACATATAAATAAAGTGTGAATATTTTTTGAATATTACTTCTTTGAAAGTACTTTCAAAACATATAATGAAATCTTGATAATATTATGAAAAAAATTTATTTTAAAATAATTTCAAAACATTTAAAGAAATAATTAAAATCATAAAATAGATTTAAAATAATTTCCCCCAAAAATGAACATTAAATATTTATTAAATCACAATTTTTTAAGGCTTGGTTTTTTAAATAAAATGATTTCTGACAAAAAAAGTGCAATAAGATCATATTTTTTTAAAAACATTTTCATAAAACATTTATGTATGAAATAGTGTAATATGTAACTAATTAATCAATAAAACATGAATAATAAATGGAGAAGAAAATTCATGAGTTTTATTGAGATATGTAATATAAGAATTCATCAATGTAAGCATTATCATAAACAATCTCGATATATGATGAGATTTTTTCAATAAACATTTACCTCATTGTAACATTTAATTATACTCCCCATGAAAGAAAATAAAATTAAATGAATTAGAAAATATCAGTATTTTTTATATAACTTTTCAAATGGTAGTATTTACAATATGTAATATAATGTAGTTGCATAACATGAGATGTGTCTCAAAAAATGGCATATTGAGACAAAATTAAATTAATGATTTGGTAAATTTTAAACATAGACCACATGAAACAAATATCATAAAAAATATATTTAAATACCGATAAATTTATTTTTATTTATCATTGAATACTTCCATGGGTATTAAAGACACCACATATAAGGAATAGGTGGTGAACATGGCATGTGTCTCATAAAAAATAAAAAGTGAGATATAGTTCCCTTATATTAAGTCTTTAATTTGTTAAAACACATTGAAAACTCATATATAATAAATATATGATTATCATAAATTTACTAAATAACCTTATTATTATATCTAATACCATATATTATTTTTTGTGACTTTATATTACCTGTTTATTAACAACATTATGTTAATGTTCTATTTCAGGTAATATGCTCATTATTTTTTGAATATGTTCTGACTTGTTATTCTGGATCCTATTAATTATATCATGATTTACATATTTAAACAATCTAAAACATTTTATAAAAATCTAATATATTCATTTTAAATGTATTTATAAAAATATGAATGATATTGATGTATGAAATGAGATACATCATTCATAGAGATTATGGGCCGTATATACTTTTATAAATTATTTTTGTTTCATAATCATATTAAAAGAAAGATAGAAAATGAAATATATGAATATATATATATATATTATAATTCATGTAAAATCTCTATTTCATACATATCATATAATTTCATTAAGTTCATCCCCAATACCTTTTATATAAGGTGTGAACGATTACATCGTTTTGAGGAGGCAGTATTCCACACTTCCCTAGAAAAAATTGTTGTAGTAACACAAGACGAAATGAATGATTTTATGTGTTATATAACAATTCTAAAATAATAAAAATAATAATAAATATCATATAAAACATATAAAAATATAGTTTCTATCATAATTCCTAACCATGATAGGTGGTAATGCAAAAAAGAGAACAACATCATTTCGGGAGGCTATAGTTTTCCATCCACAAGAATGGTATGTTTATTACCCATTAGAAGGATGTGTGTCTGAGTGATGGTCAAAAACATAGAATAAAAAAATATTAGTATATTTTAGATAATTTTGTACTATATAAGCTTGGAATAAGAATAATTTTATAGGTGGAATAAGAAAATAAAAGAAAGGTACTTGAGGGAGGTTGTTACCTCTTATTTGGATAACAATTTTTGGTTTACAAAAAATGGATTCGATGGGTTGATTTATGAACAATGGGATAATTCCAAGTGGAATTTAAGAATTTTTTAAAACTAGTTTGGAAGATCATTTCTTAACTTAAATGTTTTGAGAGGTCTGAATGGATGGAGGTGGTGTCCCTCTATAAGGGAGTAAGGGGACACAGTTGGTATTTTTAATTTCAGGTTTTTTGTAACCAAGTTATAAATAAAAAAGTAATAAAAAATAGAAAACTTAAATAATGGTAGATTTAATGCTGAAATATGGCGTGAAAAAGGTTTTTGTACAAGTGTATTGGCCATTTTTTCCTTTAGATTGTGGTTTAGTCCCTTGTTAAGCTCAATTTTTTCTTTAATCACAATAATGAATTTTAATCACTTTAACTATTATTTTTATGAAAATTTATATTAAACATATTAGAATTTAAGTATAATACAATTTAAAAACTTTAATGTCCATTTTTTTATAATTAAATTCACAAAAGTGAAAAAATTGTGTTTAATTTCAATCTCTCAAACGTAGTGGGAATGGAGGGTTTTGAAGTTAGAATGTCCAAGATTTGAATAACATTTCACATAAAAATTCAACATCAAAATTCATCCAATGATCTAAATTATATTAATAGATTTATTATTTATCTATTATGACATTAAAACCAAATTGAAATATAATTTAACTATATAATTTAATTAAATGAGAAAATAGTTTTGAATTAAAATTCCATATTTTTTACTACTCATCAAAAAATGATATTTTTCAGTAAAACAACATAAATTCACCTTATGATAAATTATAAATTATGAATTAAAAATTGAATTTTATTTTATAAAACTCAATTTATCACAATTTATAAAATTAATTTTATTATTTTTTTGAAGAATTTTATTTAAGAAAATATTATTTTCAAACATATAATGACATTACTAAAAAATGTATGTCATATTATCAATATGATTTTTCTACACATAACAAATAAAAATTATATTTAAAAATTAGTCATTTATATTCATATTCTTTTGTTTAATGGATATGTTATAACCATCATGTTTAAATAATTATAATAATAATATATCGTTTCATAGAAATTCTGTGTTGTGTGTAATGAAAGCCATGAAATTTTTATATGTATGGAAAGATTAAATAGGTGTTGAATATAATGAAATCCTAAAATAGTTTTTCTATATTGAAAAATCTATAAATTGTTTCTCATGGAGTTAAAAATATTAAATTAATTTGAAAAAATAAATTAAAAAAATATTGGGGTGTTACATGATCAGTAGGTATAGTTGGGATATCTAGACGCCCTTAATTTTGACTCAAACCATTGGAATTCGTTGTTTATTTTGAATTAGGAAAGCCTATGACATAGGTTTTTCTAGTTTTATGGATTAAATGTTAGGTAATGATCTTAGTTGTACACTTGAATTGAGACCAATTTTTGGTAGGTGTACAAAATTTTTGATATGGGCATGTTTATTCCCATAGTTTCTCAAAAATCACCCAAGGTTATTGTGTTTTGCGACTGGTTTTAATAGAAATGACCATTTGGGTGTATGAACTAGTTGTTCAATAGATCCCGGATTAGAAATTATGTTTTCGAAAGAAACACTGTGTTATGTGATATTGTAAAAATAATTGTGGCAGCAGCTTGGTGCATGATTTTGAAGAGGGGTTTTAAGGGATCTTCTGGTATAATGATTTTGATGTGTGGATTAGTAGAATCAAATTTTTCTTCTAATGGATGAATCATGGGATAATGATTTTATTGTTAATTTTATTCAATGGTTGAGTGTGGTACCATCTATATTGTTAAATCAGTGAGTAGCCTTGTGGGATCTGAAGTCCATTGAATTCAAAGACACATTGCAGGAATTATTATCATAATTTCTGATAAAATGAGGTTTTTTACTCTATAGTAGTGGTGACATAGAGAATAAATGACGTGTTCTGAGAGAATATACCAAATTTCCTACATAGAAATTTTTTTTAAAATATTTGGTCATGGGAGTTTGGTAATGGAATGTGGATAGTGTGTGATGGTTGTGTGGCTCAGTGATATCTATACACACCTATCGATGGAATATTAGAATAATCATAGTTTAGAGGTAATAATTCTTTCAATTAGGACATCATACAGAGTATGATGATACAATGTGAATTATATTTTGAGATTCATTTAATACATATACTTCATGTATTGATGATTTAACCTATTGAGGTTATTGTCAAGGAGGATTACAAGGTAAACTATATGATGGGGAGTGCACATTTGGAACTTTTTATGGTGGTGATAAGATTTTTTAGTTTAAATTGAGTATTTTTCAGGGAATATATTTTTAGAAATTTGGAATGGTCGATGATATGATGCTTCTATACTTTCAATATTTAATCAATAGTTTTTTCCACATTAATAGTTGCACCAGGGAGAGGATAGATATGATTCTTTGAGATTGAGATCAGTTGTGAGGTGATGATAAGGGAACACCCAAGATGGGGAGTACCTGATCATTAATGTTTAAATGAATTCCTTGTTTAAGAGTTTTTAAGGTTTTGGTACTTATCATTGGATGTTTATGATTACATAGTTGTGTAGATTATTTAGATATAAGCATGGATTTTCATGAACAATAAGGCATCATACAGATTAAAGGTTTATAATTGAGTAATTATAAGGACCTTTGTTTTTTTCAGACTAGAAATTTGACTAGAAATTTTATTTTTTCATTCGGATGATTATAAGGGTTGAAATGATCATTTTACCCTAAGATAAGTTCAATTTTTTTTATAACCACTATATTTGTACCATGAAACGGTGTTTACCCAAGGATAGAAGTTTTGTATAATTTTTTTCTATTTAAATTTTCCTAGAATAATGATTATTTAATATTTAATTAAATAACATTCAAATTATTCCCACACATTTAGTCAGGTATATATTACGAATGGAGCATCATATTTATAATAAGTCTACCCTATTGAGTCTAAAATGAATGGTTTTCCCTAATTGAGTCATAAACACTTTTTGTACATTGGGGACGGGCTCATGCCTTTTATTATTTTTCCCTTCTTTTTTCTTTCTGTTTCTTCTTTTCTTTTTATTCTTTAATTTTCTCACATAGAATCTAACATATGCCTCCTATGGGATTACTTATCTATGATTCAGATAGGATATGGAGATGAATATATTGATAGAGAGTGATTAATTGTTAGAGAAGAAGAGCTATTCTTCCATAGAGCTTGGGAGGAGATGGATCATTATGTGATAACAATGCTCTATGCATAAGTGAATTCCACCCAAAGGAAGGTAATTTTTATGTTTATGTCATAGATTCACTTAGATTTATCCATTTCAAGTTGTAGATCCATTTTATGACTATTATGAACTATCTGATGGTTGACCTATACCCTTTTGGAAGGAAAATTACGTTTCAGACCGATTTAATGGGTTTCCTATGGAACATCTAGACCCAAGGGCCACAAATTGGTTCCCTGATCCGGTTGGACTCATGACCACAGATACACCACCCCATATACCAGAGGCCATCTACTACCAGTGAGGGACTAATACTAATCACGGGGAGACAATACAATCTTTATCAAATCATCAAAATATCTTAAATAAATAATAATAACCAAATTATATTACTAATGACCAAACCAAAACAGTATCACAAGATTACCAAAATTTAAAAGACAATACACATAACTAAACCATAGATATTTCATGAAAAATATGTGTCATGTGTTAGTATGAAAAATCAATAAATAAATAAATAAATACATTGATAACTACCAAATGGGTCACAAATCATGTCATGTTCCCTCATCCATCCTCAATCCCAACTCATACATATATCATAATAATATTTCCATTATTCTATCCTACAAGCATGAAGCATAGTTGGGTACTAATAAACCATCTCGAGTTGGGTTTGAGTAAAACATAGTAGGACACCACCATTGGTGTGTAAAAAAATATCAATTCAATAACAGTGTATCTAATTCTATAATGAATAAAATAAAATCCATAATGTAAAAACTTCACAAATATTAAATTTTTTTTTATTTAACCGCCTAAACTACAAGGTTTCCAAGGAAAATGAAACTCTCAATACCTACTTCGTCCTATTATGGAGTCTGAATCATAACAAATATAGAATCCAAAATTCATTACTACAAATATGGATTCATTATCCATTTTATTTAAATAACATTTATATGACAACCAATAGGATATTTCATCTAATCACAACATTTGGGTCCTATAAACCATGTATAGGACCTTGTGGGATTTTAAAGGAAAAATCTATGCCCCCCACAAATATATAAATCAATCACACAAGTGGGATTTTGTAGTACTAGTATGTGTACCACCCTCATATATCAATCAATCACAAATGTGGTCTGTTAATGCACCATCTCGTGTCCCACACTCATATATCAAACAATTAAACAAGTTGTATTTTGATGTATATGTCTATGTCATACAAACATTATCACTATATGATTTTGAAGAAACAATCCATGTCTGACAAACATTTGTCTATTTAACACTATGGACCATTGAAGTAGCATTCCTTATCACTCATATACTTATCAATCAATAACACAATACATATATATCATAATCAGAAGTGATAATCAAAATTAACCTTAATATCATATTTCATATCAATGATACCATTTCAAATAATCCTTAAAAAATCAGGATTCTATACCTAAATAACATGAAATAATATTAGCAATTCAACATCAACCTATTTTGTAATATTAATTTCATATATCCCATTAAACCATTAAGGATAACTCAACAATCTCAGAATCGTTTTCATCAATTAATTCATAATCACGTTAATTTACCAATTATACAATACCAACATTCCATCAATTTTACAATAGCAATATGACCTTAATTTCACAAACATAATATTTCCTTACTTAATTAACAAATGAATTAATCTAATTCACCAATTTCAATGGCCCCAATTTATTAGAAATCATTCTCACATGGAAATTAAATTAAATCATCATTTAATTTTCCTAATCATAGAAAATTAAATTTTAAAATTACAGAGACATAATTAAATAAAGAATATGGGATTTTAAATTCAGAAAACCTACCTTAAAATTGATGATGAATGTTATCCAGTGGAAATTTTCAATTGACGGGAAACAACCAAGATCATGAAGAAGAATTTTACTTAATCTAAAAATAAAATCCAAAATCAAAAGGATTAGATATATTAAATCCTTGATCGAGATATATTTCTTGATGGAGGAGAACATTCCATTAAAGGATGAGAGAAAGATGGGAGAGATGAAGAATTCCACACAAGATGTAAATCTCATATCGAAAGAGGTGAAGATCTTTAATATACTTATTGATTCATCAATAAAGGTGGATATAAGGCATTTAAATCCATTACGGAACAACCAAAATGATAGAAATCATTTTAAGGCAAAGATCGGATGTCTAAGGATGTAATATTTGGGTTTATGAATATTTAATCTAATTTTTTGGGATTAAATTTTAGTGCATATGGTTTCATGTTCGGGGAACACAATTTATCCTAACCACGAACCTCAAATTGGGGTGTCTCATGGTTACTACTTAGTGTGTGCGTAGTTTGATAATCCATGTGCCAGATGTGTGAATCCCCTCTTTTGGGTTCTTTTAGTTTGCTGGGATGGGAGAACAGTTTGGGAAAATGGCTCACCAACTATTCACTGCCACTCTTCTATTAAAAAACATCCAAAATTCACCCAAACTCGCCCAATATAGAACCCAAACAAGCTGCAATGAAAACAAGAAAAAATAGTAACTAGAAATAAACTTCAGACATCTCAAAACAAAAGTTCAGGATCATACAATCTACCTATCATATGATTTATCTTCTTCAAGCCATAATATTATGAATATATAAGATTTTGAGGTAAAATTCTTGGGAAACTGAGCCTGCATATCCACTTCTCTCTCCCATGCTTTATCTGGAACAACCATATGTTTCCACAATACATGACCTAATGGAATGGTCATTCCCCACAATACTTTCTCCCAGTGATCCAACACACAAATCAGATCCTCTTAAAAGGAAACTTCACTTTCAATATCAATGTAATCCAAATGAAATACATGATAATTGTCTAGGTGATACTGATAATGTTGTGAAACTTGATAGACATCATGAAAAAAACTATAGCTCTGTGGAAGATCAAATCGTTATGCCACCAGCCTGATTCTCTGCAACAATTCAAAGAATAAAACTAACATGATCATAAATATTCCACATATCTGTATCATATGGTGACCTAATATAGAGACACATAGAAGAATAAATGATAACCTTATCCAATCTCTATGGTTCTTCGATGTATATCAAGATAAAACTTCTCTCTACTCTAATTTGTAGCCATTTTCATTCAAATTAGCTAAACATGCTCGAACATCTACAACACAAGGCTGTGTACTAGTAACTCTAACTCACTAGTCTCCATCTATAATAGAGGTGATTAGAATTACCTTACATAAAAATTCTCATATGGTCCCAAATGTATAGTTTATTTATAACTATTGTTATAAGAAAACTCCCCCAAATATATGTACTTTTCTATGGACCCATCAATGTATTGGACACAAAATTGAAGAAAATCTTCAAGAACATGTATATTATGTTTTTAATGTAATTCTATATATGGGAGGAAAGTAATACTCTATAAAACATGAGTTCAATGTGCCTTATGAAATAATTTCTAGAAAAGTGAGGTTAAACAACTCACTATATGAAACAATACATTGTGGAACCCCATACAGATGAACTATCATCTGAACGTACATGTCTCCGAAGTGAACTACAAAGAAAGTCTCTCGTATAGGATAACTATTCACTATATTTCTAAAATGGTACACAAACACCCAAATATCATCGTAATTATGAGGTATCCTTGGTAGACCCACCATAATGTCCATAGTAATATTGTCCCACTTTCATTCTATAATTAGGAACAACTATAGTAAACCAATAGGTTGTTGATGCTTAGGTTTCACCTGTTGACAGGTGTATTATCGTTTCACAAAACATAATATATCTTATTTCATGCATGAAAAAAAAATCTACCATTGTATTTAGTGGTACATTTTTTGCACCCCTAGATGCACCACCAACATTGAATCATGAAACTCTCACATTTTCTCCACCTGCATGCTCATAGAAACAACATCATGATTCCAAACATAGATGACCTCATCCTTATCTATGCTCCAATCTGAAGGTGTATTATATCATTCATGGATTTCCTTGAAATCCCAACATTTCGGATCCTAATAATATCAATATCTAATCCAGATCAAATGAATAGACTCTACTGAAACTGATTTGAGATTAATATACTTCTAACCATTCTCTACCACAACATGCATCTCAGCCAGCACATTCATCATTTTCCCTTCAGCTCTATACTCTTGAACTACCTTAATTAGACTATTCTTATTTAGTTCATCAATAACATTTTTCCCTTATTGAGCATATATGCAAGATCAAAGTCAAATGAATGTGTATAATCAAACCATCTCCAGATCCCAAGATTAGAATATCATTAGGAAATGATATACTTTAATATCTTATAATTAGTATACACCATATATTTTTCACCCATCAGACATTACTCCAACAATTCATCTAATAAACCACTACTGCCAACTCAAGGTTATGTGTAGAGTAGTTTTAGTCTTACTTCCTATACTACTAATACCCATACACCATAACTCTATATCAATGTATCAACAATTCTCCAAGTCCAATCCTAGAAGAATAAAAAACTCCAAGTACTCATCACCCAGATCGGGTAGAATCAATATTGGTGTCATATTAAAGCACTTATTCAACTTCTATAAATAATTTAAAAATGCTAAAGGCCATTAAAACATACCCCCTTTTGTTCAAGCACAAAAATGGTTCTTCCAAATGGTAAAATTACTGAATGAACCTCCAATAGCATCCAAACAACCCCAGAAATCAACAAATATCAAATACCTTATTAGGCTTCTCCCAGAACACAATTTCCAACACCATTATTGGGTCCACTAACACACATTCCTCCATGTTTATGTGACCAATAAGTGTACATGATCAATCCAAAACATACATAGATAACTTGACATGTAGATAATTCTCTACCAATGTACTCATGTCAAATTCAAGATTATTGTCATGATTATCATGATTCTTGTAGTGCACTAGAATGTGATCCATGTAAACCACCACAAACTGAACCTCTTATGGGTGGAAGATCTTGCTCATAATGTCCATCAACACTATAGTGGTGTTCGTTATCCCAAAAAGGAATAAAGATGTACTGATAAATGGCATACATAATTTTGAAAGATGTCCAAGTTATATTAGAATTTTTAAATATCAACTGATGATTCATTTATGTCATGACAATATTGGAGAAAACACAATCTTTCCCCAACTATTCAAATAGATTTTCAATAAACATATGATTTTATTGATTCTTCAATATCATCTGGTTCAACTTCCCATAATCAACACATATACAAAAAGTTCAATAATCCTTATTAATGAAAAATACTAGAGAACCACAAGTCAACATACTTGTATGGATGAACCACTTATCAATCAACCACTCAAATTGAGTATTTAACTGTTGAATAACTATGGGTTCTATTTTGTACAAAGGAATAGAAATTGGCTCCTCTCCAAACATGAGTTCAATTTTAAATTCCACTTCTATCTTAGGTGTAATCCCTAAGAAGTACATAGAAGACAAGTCTTGGAAATTTTCCATCATGGGTGGAACTATATAATGATTTATTCATCCATTATTCAAAATAAAACTAGAAATTTTGGCTTTGAGATTCCCCAGTGCTGAGGAATTTTCCCTACCCATGTTACCTAGATATTCCACTCTCCTCAGTGAATATATTTTACAACCTCAAGAGAAATAAATGTCACTCTCTTATGGTAAAAATACATGGTGCATCAATATTCTACTAACTAGTCCCTACCCAAAATTTTGGTCAAATCCTGAAATGTAAAGGATGTAAATATACCAACAGAAATGACACTACTCATCATTGAGAGAACACCCTTTTAGCAAGTAGATGTCTCTGAACCATACTCCCAAAAGTGTATCTATCCTTAAAATTCCACTCATGAACTCCACCTCCACGATTAATCCAATAAAAAATTATGTAGAAATAATAGAATGAGAGGAACCAATATCAAATTAGAAACTAGCTAGAGAAGAATCCATAAGAATAATAACTATAACTATCAATGTTCTAGCCTCAAAATCAACATGTATAGGTTGTGCAAAATTAAACGATCATACCCCTACTCCCTATGATTTAGTCCGAGTTACCTAAGTTGTACAACAATGTTGATATGGGTTCTCCATTCAATATTAACCGTTTCCACTTACTCTACTACCATATCCCTTAGAACTCTAACTGCCAGACTAGAACGATGAAAAATAACCACTTCCCACACTCTGATTATTCTTAGATGCTACATCAATACCCATTTTTCTTGGGTTACTGATAAACCCATATATATGTCCCATCCTTTCATAGGCTTAGTACTCTAACGGTGTTTTGGGGAACTATCTAAAAAATTGACTCAACCAACCACACATGTTACAGATTACTCAAGTAAGATCTTGTGTCACTGATACTTCCTCCAGGCCTCTCTACATTCCATTACTCTAGTCAACATTATTGTAATGAAACATCATGATATTGGAAGTCATACCTCCTAAACATTCAAAAAAAATATATTTCATCTACTCTATTCCCTCTTTAGGTTCGACTCATAAATAAGATATTGATATACCACTTTTAAAAATATATTCTACGTGAATATATTTTACCTAGGACATAATTTCACATTTAATACCATCATGAAATTATTTTTCCGCATCATCATCATCCCCCACAGACACTAGAACAAAGTTCATTAAATCTATGATGTGTCCATAAAATTCCCTAGCAAACATATTCCCCTAAGTTTACCTCATAATCTTCTCTTCTCTCTCCTGTCTGAGAGTCTTTGGTAAAAAATCCTTCATGAAATTCTCTTCAATTTACTTCCAATCCATGTTCTACAATTTTTTATAATAAGATTTGATATCCCACAAATTTTGTTCTTGAATACATAACATTTAAAGTACCAATTTTAATAACATATCAAATAGTGTCTCTATGTTGTCAAGTATCGCCTAGATAGACTCAATCTAGAAATCGGTTTACTTAGGTCTAACGTATCCGGTTAAAGTTGGAGAGTTCAATAGCTGAAATTCCATATTAGATTGGAAATTATTTTAAAAAAATTCCTAGGGTCTCTTTACATAAACTACATGAATAATGTTAATTTCAATTTAAATTGATATCCACCTTCCACAGCCTCCACTATCAGAGTGTTAGGTTCAACTGTTGGTGGATCATCTCTAGCCAAAACATATCGTCTTCCTCTCAAAAACCATCATCATGGAGGAATGTATCTATAATTAGGAAAACATGTATTATGACACATAAAAAACATTAAAAAATGTATCAAGAGGGTTGCAAAAAAAATCATTTTCCCCATACCCTTCTAGATGGTCAAAACCAAGGCACTGACTATACCCCTTAACCAGCATAAATCTGGGTCATTGTTAATAACGATGAACTTACTCTCATTTTCTAGTTTCTAATTAGATACCAATTTTTCAAAATATTTATCAACTTAAGATTCTCAATTCATATTATTCACCTTTTCATTTAAATTTCACATTAAATGGAATGAATTTAAATTTTAAGAACTTTAAATTGTTTTCCCATGCGTGATTATAAATGATGCATGTCATAATAATTCACGAGTTACTATAATGATTCATTCAAACTCAACCATCATTCCATACCAATCCAAGAGTAAAATCTCATAAAATATCACATATAATAATCAGATCATCGGAGAAGTGCATCAATTATGGTGAAATAGAATCAAACATTAACAACATACATCAACACCAAAAATCCCACCCTGGGTATATGGATTTTCACCTTATATATGGGTTAGATACTATCATGAAAAATCTCTCAACCAAGGGAAAATCATCCTATTATTCTATATACATTTATTTAATATTAATATAAAAATTAAATAAAAGAAAACACCTTTGATACCACATTGTAATGTATCGACATGACTGCCACACACTATTTCCCCATGTCGGTCAGTCACATGGCCTCAGGTGTGCGTCCCCAAACACCAGAGGCTAACAACTTGCATCGTGGGTCTAATATAGATCATGGGTTGACTATTCCCTCCTTTTAAAAGAATAAAAAAACAAAAAATAATAATAATAAATTTTTATAACTAATAAAAAAACAAACTAGTATCACTTGATGAAAAAAAGGTAAAAAAATATCCAAAACTAAATAGTAGATATGTCATGCCAAATATGTTTCAAGTGTCAATATGAAAAATACCAAAACAAAAAAATACATAGAAAACTCCCAAATGTATCTGGAATCATGTTTGGTTCCCTTATCCATCCTCCAACCGAACTCATCCATCTAACATAGGACCTTTTCTCATATCATATCCTACAAACATGTAGTCTCTCCGGGTAATGATCAAGAAACTAGAGTAGGGAGTGATTAAAACTAAGTAGGGCACCACCAATGGCATCTAAAACAATATCCATTAAATATAAAAGTATTTATTTGTATCAAGAATAAAATAAATCCCATAAAGTAAATAGTTTTCATATAATTAATAGTTATTTATTTAGCCACACAAACCCATGGGTTCCCAAGGACACCCAAACTATGAAAAACGTCTTCATCCCATGACATATACAAAACCATAATACATATAGAATTCACAAATCATAATTACAGATGGTATTTTATAATTCATGTAATTTTAATTTAATTCACCTTATAACAAATTGGAACCATGGCGAAATACCAACATTTGGGGCCTAAAAACAATGGCTTGGACACCGTGGGAATTTGAAGGAGATTTACGTATCCCACACTCATTTATAAATGAATCACACAAGTGGGAATCTAAAGAAAAAAATATATGTCTCTCACTCTTATATAAACAAATAACACAAATGGGATTCTCAGTTTTTAATCTGTATCCCCCACTCATATGTTCATTAATAACACACCAGGGATTTTTAAGTAGAAGTTAGTGTCCAAAACTCCTTATCACTATGAGATTTTTATGTATTAGACTATGTCATACACACATTTATAAATTTATCACTTTGTTCTTGTGAATTATTAGTCCATTCCCCACAAAAATTTATAAATCTATTACACATTTTACATTTATCTCCATAAGCATAGATAATCAACATTAACTTTATTATCATATTTCATATAATGGATACCATTTCAATTAGTCACAAAAAAATTAGATTCAATACATTAATCACATGGAATATTATTATCAATTCACAATCAAAAAAAAATTCAATATTAATTTCATGTAATCAATTAACCCATTAAGGTCAATTCAACCATATCATAAACATCTTTTTTAATTAATTGATAACAACATTAATTTTCTAATTACACAATTCAAATTTTCAATCAATTTCACAATCACATTATTACATTAATTAAAAATTCATAATATTCCATTAATTAATTTACCCATTAATTAATCCAATTCACAAATTTCAATTACCCAAATGAAACAAAAATTATAATCACATGGAAATTAATTTAAATCAATTAAATCATCAATGAAATTTGAAAATCATGGAAATTTATATTTCATAATTAAAAAATAATAATTTAATTAAGACTCGGATTTTAAATTTCTACCATTAACCACTCAATTGATGATGAATAGACACCAGTAAAAATATCTAATTTATGCGAATCAACCAAGATCACCCTGAAGAACATGAACTGGATATGAAACCTAAATCCAAAATCAATTTTATTCGATCTATCTAAATGTAGATAAAGATACAGTACCAATTGAGGAAAATTTCCCTTCAAATTATGAGAGAAAGACATGATAGAGAAGGCAAACCTAACTTGATGAGAATATTTTAATAGGAGAGGTTTATATCTCCAATCCAGGATTCCATTCATTATGACATGAGGTTGTAAAGACCATGAATCAATATAGGAACCTCAAAAAGTGATAGAAATTTATTTTATTGTTGATTTAGTGTGTTTAGGGATATCATCTGGCGGTTCAAGAATTTTTAAAGTAATTTTATGGGGACTAAATTTATGCACGCACAACTCAATACTCAAGGTGCATGCTTTGTCCAAACCATATTTCTAACCATGAGATTAACCTTTTGGCGTCACATGGTTACTAATAAGAGGGCTCAAAATATGATAAACCATGCGCCAGCCATGTGAATCCCCCCAGTTTGGGTTTACATAATTATTTAGTATGGGAGCACGGTTTGGGAAAATTGTGCGCCAACCATGAATTGCCTATCTTCTTTAAAAAACATACAAATTTCACCCAAATACATCCAAGGCAATATAGATACATGATTTACTCAAAAGAAAAAAAAATTACCCCAAAAAGGCTCAATACGTCTCTAAAAAAGATCATGATCATAAATCCAATCAAGAAATCCCAATCAGATGGTTTGTATTTAGTGAAATCATGTAGTGTGTTCTTCCTATTAAGGTAAGATATGATTTTTTTGAAGTACATGTAGTGTATAGGGTATAAAATCTATATACTAGTACTTGTCCATGTAGTTGATTTCCTATATTGACAACATGTGTAGGGGTAAAAATCCATGTTATGTGTATAGAAATACCCAAAGTTTTAAGCAAACCATCTAAAAGTACATTGCTTGACAGAATATATGTCTAGTCCATGTGAGGTACATGTGAAGCTACCCCATGTAGGTTATATTCTCTATACATGCTATATACATCATGTGAATGATATTTAAATTCCATGTTTAGATAGTGTACATGCCCATGTGGGGATTTGAGGGTGCACATTGAGTACCAGAGTAAACATATTGTATAGTCCTCCTTTGAAACCCTTTTGATAGTTTATCCTTGTTTACCTATTAGAGTCATAATAAAAAACCTAATTAGTCCATTTTTTGTATCTTTAATCACAGATCACAGTGGTGAAACCATTTATTTATTTCAAGAATCATAGGACGATTTTTGGGCTTTTTAATATATAGAGTTTTTCTTCATCTGCTGATAGAATCTTGATATTTTATGAGAGTTTGAAACTTGATATGATATGTGATATTATCCATAAATCTAGTATGATTGTACCAACCCAAGTAAATATTAAATATGAAAATTTTATATTTATTAATATTTGTAAATTAAATGTTAATTTTTCATTAAATGGTATTCTATGTTTGATGGTGTATCATACACACAACAATGTGATTCTTTGAAATATTATGTTTCACACAGGGCTGAGTCATACTGAAAATAATAATAATATAATATTTTTATTTTAAATGGTTGTTAACACATAGCCATTGTATTCGAAGGAATGAGAAGAACTAACCATAGTATGATTAAACAAGTTTGTTAAATGGTTTTAAATATATCCAATAAAATTTAGAGGCCTAAATTTAAAATGAATCTATTTTTATGCATAAATACTCAAATATTTTTAAAAGGTAGTTTTACCGCCATTTGAGGGAGAACCCCTTTTAAGTATAGTTTTTTAATCTTTTATATTTTCCAATTGAATAAAAAACATATTATTTATAACAGAGACATCAAAATTTAATTTGGGTAATTTGTTTTTATTTTTCTAATAATGTTCATTTTTAATGAATAGTGAAAAATATTGCATTTTAAGTCATAACTGTCTTTTCATATCATTTATTTATATTGTTAGATCATATTTTTAATTGATTTTAAAGTATAAATAGATTTATTTTTTATCATTTAATCCATCTTTGGTCATTTTATGTAATTTCATTTTTTAATTAGACGTAAACACATGTCAATATTTTGATATTTATTACTTCCAAAAAACCCACTTTTTTGTTTTGACAACGACAATTAAAATTAAATATATTTATGCCACTTATGTGTTTTGAATTTTTAAAAATGGATTCCATATTAGGAATCATGAGGTCCAAATTGTGTATATAGGCACCTTTTATTTTTAGACATTATGAATAGTAAATTTAGTAAATTTATTATTTACCTTGGTTAAATGGTAAATTTGGTAAATAAGTGTAATAATAATAATATAATAATAATAATAAATTACTTTAACATGATTATAATACTATTTTATGAAATATTTCATACCATGGGAATCCATGAGTCAATTTTTGGATCCACGGATCCACTTGTATGTGAAAATGACATTTAATTACTTTTACTTTAAAGTTATGGAAAATATTACTAAATCCTGAATCTGTTGGTGAAAACAATTTATACGGTGTTATATAAGTGATCTTTTAGACTGTAAATATTCATTAGAAATATAAAAATATTTCCAATATCATGTTATTTTATTTATAATTTTTAGAGATTAATTAATAAATATATTTTGGTTATAATGGTGATTTAGTGACTGCCTTATTAATGAATGATTTAAATAAATGGGATTATAAATATTAAAATAAATTTATTTTCAAAATTTTTATGTCATACCAAAATTTTATGGATTATTATTATCTTATATCTTTGAATTAATGATGTTTTTTCAAAATAATATTGTTATTAATTTTTAAAAATTCATGATATGATGAATAGTATAAAAATTGACATAAATGAGTTTTTAAAACAAATACTATTTTATTAAATGGTATAATACTCATAAAAATATAAGAACCATCCTAATGAAATAGATAAAATTGGAATTTTTTTTAATGAACCACTTGAGGATCAATTGTCATTTTATGTTAACTATATTAACCATATAATATGAATACCCAAGAATACACTGTAAGAGTTAAATTAGTTAGCTACAAGATAAAGCTAAATGATAAGGATACATTTGAAAAAAAATCTTGTTTAAAACCTATTGGATAAGATGATTTATAACAATAGTCATCTTTTATTTTAATTAAATGTGTTTTCAACCATTTGAAAATTGAAATTCTATTTATAATAAAATAATATTTCTAGACATTTCTAAAGTACCCATCCCCCCTCTTATAAAATAACACCACCTATAACATACTAATCACAGCATTCAAGCCCTTTTTCTTGTAAACAATATACTCTAGTAGGATCCCAACATTCCTCCCTTCGTCCTATAATCCTTCCCCTAGGAATAAGTCAATTCAAGAATCCCCTTTTGCTTAAACCAAAAGAAGTTGCCCGATTTGAGGTAACGTCTCCTCTCGAGTTTATTTCTATTATTTTTCCTTCAAAACTCCCTATGCACTTATTATTATTATTTTGAATATCAACAAAAATATTATATATATACTATGTTTTTTATGAGAATTATGCAAACTAAACTTACACAAACCTCCGTCTAATGGGTGTTGAACATACTGTTTCTATGGATGGAAAGCTACCACCTAACGAAATGTGTATTGTCCAATATTATCCTAACACCAATAATAGTGGATATTATGATGGAATTATAATTATATATGATATATATGATATTTTTTATATCCTTGTTTCATTAATTCTCATTTATAACATACCTTTATTCTTTTCATATAGTATAAATACGATAATTTAATCTGAGGAAGTGTAGACTACCGCCCCCTGAAAGTGATGTGATTCATTCATGCCACACATGGTACATATAAAGGATGGAATTAATGAACTTATGTAACATATATAACAAATATATTTTACTAGAATTATAATATACCTATGTATCATTTTGTTTTCATTCCATTAAATATGAAAAATAAATGAAAGTAGCGTTCATGCGTACGTAATACATACCATCTCCATGAATGGTGCATTTCATTTCATATATCCAAATGCTATGGACTATTATAATTAAATATATACTAGATATATATGGTATATATGATATATAAATCATGAATATATTTATGAAGATAAGGGAATTTTTACCATAAGGACAATTTATAATTATAAGAAGTTAATTTTTTACTGACGTTCCAAACATATAAAAATTTTTGATATGAACTAAAATATTTAACTAATTTTTATAGATAGTTAATATGTGATAAAAAAGGAAAATAATATTGAAAAATGTTTTGAAACATGTATAAATTGACTTATTTTTATTATTCAAGAAATTAAATAATGAATGAGTCATGTCAGACACGGGGTAAGGGAATTTATCTCAATTTACTTTCATTGAAGAATATTTTTATTTATACTTGAATTTATTTAATATGGTGTATAAAACCCTTTGACATTTAATTTCATTCAAATGTAATTTTTTTCCATGTAGCGTTTTACTAAATGAAAAAGAGAATGTTTCGTTTTAACATGTAAAGTGACAATGACCTTATTTCCACCACAAGAATTATTTGATATTTGGCTTCCCAAACAAGTGGTGATGTTTTTAAATAGAAAATAAATACCATTTACTGATTTTAAATTTTTTTGTATCGATTTTTTTGGTAGTGGATTTACAATTTCAAAATAATATTATTATATCTTGTGAATTAAAATGAAGTTTTTATGATTGAAATTTTGATATTTTCAGTCTTTTATGTGTGATTATTATATATTGGTACTTGGAAATTTGACAGGTGGTTACCTGACAAAACATATGATGTGTGTTTCTTGGATAAACCCTGTTCATGTTGTTATGTTATAACTGCCAATGCATTTGGTATAGAAGTTGGTCGTATGGAAATTCCATTTTTAATAATTATTTATGTAAGTCGACCATATGGTTATACCATTTATGTATGATTATGTACCAAGTTACCTTCATATGATATACATGGTTTTCTATGGGATTTATGGTAATCCTATGTTTAGAAAAAGGTCAAGTAATGAGGTTATATTCAGTAAAGTGTTTTTGCTACATCTTTTAGGTTAAAAGTGTTAATTTATGATTATGTATTTATGGTTTACTTATTATTTTTAAAACTAAAAGATTTCTTTTGTGTAACCCTTACTGAGATTTTTATGCTCATCCCATGTTTTTGAAAGGTTTTACACAATAATTAAGGTGAAATACGGTCAAGGATGTGATCAAGGATAAGTCATGCTATTAAAAACCTGGAACTAAACATGATTCTTTTCGATTAAATGTTTTTATTTTATGAAAAAATGGATACTGAGTTGAAGTGTCTATTTGTAATATTCATGATGTTTTGTATAAGTTATGACCTAATTATCTGAAGATCTAAACTTTAATTGATACTCAATTTTAATTATTAACATAATTCAGGATTATGTAATGTTTAAGGGTGGGGCCTTATAGTTGGTATCAAAGGGTGGTTTAGATTACTTAAAGAGTTTGAATTTTGATAATATAACACACATAAATTATTTTTACTTTATGGTAAGATTGAAATGATATTTAATTTGGAGGATTCCATGTTTCTCCTCTTAAGTTATTTATGTGTTCATAATGGTTTTCCATATAGGAAACATGGATGCTATTATGGAACAACATCAAGTGGAAAACAACCTTCCAAATCAAAAACCTAAGGTGGTTGGAATCAGAAAGGAACAATTTTATGAGGTGATGGAACAATTGAATCAGGCTATATATGGTGGTGGTATCCATGCTCGAGATCATCCAGATCAACCCAAGAGGAACATGTCTATAGTGGAGCATTTCATGAGTCAATATCCCCCTTCATTCAGAGGATCATATGAATCTGTTCAAGATGAAGCGTGGATCAATGAACTGGAAATGATTTTCAATGTCATGGGTTGTACATAAGATCAAATGGTTAGTCTTGATGTTTATTGTTTTGAAGGAGAATCATATCAATTGTGGTCTATGGTTAAAAATATCAAGGATAGTGAGGAGATTGATTCAATTTGTTGGGAAGAATTAAAAGGTATGTTTCTTTAGAAATATATTCCTACGGCGGTTGACTTTGGTTGATAAAACAATTCTAGGAATTGAGGTAGGAGGATTACTCGGTGGCTACTTATGAATCAATGTTCACTCTACTAGTAATGTATGATCCGAATTTTATCTGAGATCATGATAAAAATATAAATCGTTTTTAATCAGGATTGAATCCATGATATCAAAAGGAATTAGCCTCTCCTGAATTAAAAATCTATGAGAAACCTGTCAAATGTGCTGATAAAGAAGAAATGTAGTTTTTTGATGATCAGGTGTTTCATAGGAGCTAGTAAAAGAAGGGTTCCATTTGGTAGGAGAAAGTAAATTATTATTCAAAGAAATATAGAAGAAATAAAATAAAATTTCCCTCTTGTGAGAAGTGTCATAAATAGTATAAATGATAATATCTCTCAAAATATCTAAATTTATTACAATGTGGTGATACTAGTCATTTTTTTCATAATTGTAAGGAATATGATCATACAAGCAACGAAAATCCTGCGATACGATGTTTTAGTAGCAATGAGTTTTGGAATTATGACATTGTGTGTCCAAATTTGATTAACCAGGGATGAAACCAGAGAGATAAAAAGTATAAGGGTGGAAAAAATATTTTTCTACTACAGTGGTTGATGTGGGACCATCAAATAAAGTGGTATTAGGGACTTTTTTAGATTATACCAATGTGTTGTTTGATTCATGATCTACACATTCATTCATTTATGAGAAATTTTCTTGTAAATTGAGAATTTTGTATGAATATATAAATCCTGAACATGTGGTAAAAACACCTAGGGGAAATTTTAAGGCAAAAATATGTTGTTAAAATCATATTATCCTTATTTTTGGAATTAATATACCTACAAACCTTGTTGATTCTCTTATATTGGTGTTTGATTTTATTTTCGGAATGAATTGACATTATGTTTACCTTGCTAAGATTTAATGTAGAGATAAAGAGGATTCTTATTAGAATGGAATTCAGTTTGTGTAAAATAATGAACCCCAATCTCAGATAAAATATCAGGAAGCTGAGAAACTAGTGAAAGATGTAAATGAATGTTACCAAGAATATATTACTGAAATAAGTAACTATTTAGATTAATGATGTTCCTATAGTAAATGAGTATCTTGATGTTTTTTCTGATAAGTTTCTATTTATTATAACTGGTTGAAAAGTTGAATTTACTAATTAATTATATATTGATGATAAACCAATTTCAAATCCCCATTATCGAATTGCTCAAATTGGTCATTTATTGTTAAATAAACAATTGTAGGATTTGTTAGAAAAAGGTTTCATTTGACCTGGCACATCACTGGTAGTTTCTCCAATATTCTCTGTAAAAAAGAAAGATGGTTTAATGGGACTTTTCATTGAATATAGAGAATTAAATAATATCACTATTAAGAACAAGTATCATTTGCCTCATATTAATGATTTGATTGATCAACTCCAGGGAGCATAGTATTCTTCAATGATTTACTTCTGGTCGAGGTACCATTAGTTTAAATTAATGGAATCAAACATTATGGAGACTACATTTCATACTAGATATGACCATTATGAATTTGTAGTTATGCCTTTGGGGTTAACCATTTTTTATTATGTATACATGTATCTTATGAATAGAAATTTTTTTAGGTTTTGGATAAGTTTATGGTTGTGTTTCTTGATGATATTTTGGTATATCAGAAAAGTAAAGTGGAACATGAAAGTCATTTAAGGGTTTTCCTCAAAACCTTAATAGAAAAGAAATTGTATGGGAAATTCTGAAAGTCTGGGTTTTGGTTACAAATAATTTCATTCCTCAGCCACATTGTTTAAAAAAATTGCTTAAATGTTGATCCTCATAAAGAAAAATTTGTTGATGAATGGCCATGACCTACAAATATAACTGAGATTCATATTTTCCATGGTTTAGAATGATGTTGTAGGTGGTTTTTTGTAAATTTTTCATAGTTATCTGTCCCACTTACTAAGTTAACTCGAAAGGGTGTCAAGTTTATCTGGACAAAATAATGTGATTTTTTTTTTTGGAACTGAAAAGAAACTTAGTGAATGCTCTTGTATTGGAATTAAATTTCCAGAAATGCTGAGATTTTTATCTATAATGATGCTTTTTTGATCGGACGTAGTTGTTTCCTAATGAATAATGATCATTTAATTGTTTATGATTCATGCCATTTGAAATCTCATGAGTTTAATTACCCTATAATTGATTTTGAATAACTGTTTTTGTTTTTGGAAAAAAACTTGGAGGCATCATTTGTATGGTGTAAAGTGTGAAATATAAACAGATCACAAAAATTTGAAGCATATATTCACTCAAAATAAATTAAACATGAGACATAGTGTATGGTTAATATTAATCAAGGATTATTATTTCACAATCCATTACCATCTAGGAAAATTAAATAATGTGGTTGTTTATTTGAGTCAAAAATGTAATGCTACCATAACCATGTTACGTTTGGAAGAAGATATGATGATTAATGATTTGATGATCTTTGACATAGAAGTTGTTGGTTCAGGAAATTCTAACATTGGGTTTTAGGTGTCACTGAAAAAACCTCTCGTAGAACGAATTAAGCAAGCACAAAAGGAAGATAGTGAGTTGCATAAAAAGGTAGAGTTGGTTCAGAAGGGTAAGTTTAAATAATTTAACATTGATAGTGATTGTATTTTAATATTTGGTAAGAGAGTATGCGTGCCTTGTGATTCACAGTTTAAGAAAGAGTTATTATGGGAAGCTCATAGTTCTCCATTTTCAGTTCATTGTAGTAGTACTAAGATGTACTGAGATATTCAAGAGTATTACTGGTGGGATGGAATAAAAAGTGATGTTGCTGACTTTACTATGAAGTGTTTGACATGTGATCATGTTAGATTAGAGAAATAATTACCGAATGGGATGCTTCATCCATTATCGGTGATGAAGTGGAAATGGGAAAATATATGGATGGACTTCATTTTGAGATTTTAGAAGACATCTTGAGGAAATAATGCATTCTTTATTATTGTTGATCGATTCACTAAATCTATCCATTTTTTTACTATTTGAGATACACTATCTCTAGATAAACTTTCTAAGATGTATGTTAATGAGATATTCATGTTACATGAATTTCCCATATCCATTTTATTTGATTGTGAACCAAGGTTCACTTATATCTTTTGGAAAGGCTATCTGAAGACTTCTGGTACTGAATTAAATTTTAGTACATCTTTTCATCCTCAATCTGATAGGTAGTCAGAACTAACAATTCAGACATTGGAAGATATGCTATGTGATTCTTGAATGGATTACTATGGATGTTGGGACCAACATCTATCTTTGGTTTAGTTTTATTATGATAAATTTTTTCATTTTTTTATAAATATGGATCCATTTGAGGCATTATATTGAAAGAGGTGGAGAACTCTAGCTTTTAGGTTGATGTTGGTGAAAGAACATTGACGTGACCATAATTGGTAAAAGAGATGACAGAAACATTTCAGTTAATATAGAAGCACATGAGGATAACATAGAGCAGAAAAAAAAGTTATGAAGATAACTGGATGAAGGATATTTCTTTCAATGTAAGTGATCATGTATTTCTCAATGTTTCTCCACGAAAAAGTGTGATGCGTTTTGGTAAGAAGGAAAAGATGAGTCTACGGTTCATTGGACAGTATGAAATCCTTGAGAAAGATAGATTAGTTGACTACAAAGTGGATTTACTTCCATGTTTATGCCATTTATGCAATTTTTTCTTGTTTCAATATTGAGATTGTATATACTGGATCCAAATCATGTTTTGAGTTTAGAGGTATTTCAGTTGGAAGAGAATCTTTCCTATTAGGAACAACCAGTCCAGATTCTTGACAGAAGAGAGAATATGTTGCAGAATAAGGCAATTAATCAGGTAAAGGGTTTAAAAAACACATGGTTGAAGAGGAAACAAGACAATCTGGAAATTCTTTAAGGGATAAATACCCCCACTTATTTGACAAGTGAATAAAATTTCATAGACGTAATTTCCAAAAGGGGGGAAGGATGTAATGTCCCTGGTAAATAAAGAATATGACATTCTCATATATATATATATATATTAATATTTGTTAATTATATATAAATTTTACATTAAATGGGATTCTATATTCGATGGCATACTCAAAATGAGACAATGTGTTTCTCCTAAATCTTATGTTTCACACAAGGCTAAGTTATACTGATAAAAATAAAAATAATATAATACTATTATTTTAAATGGTAGTTAACTCTTAGCCGTTCTATTGAGATATGAAAATAACTAACCATATTATGATTAAACATGTTTCTTAAATGTTTTTACATTTATCTAATAAAATTTAGATGCTCTAAATATGAATGAATCTAATTTTAAACATAAATACTCTAATATTTTTAAAAGGTAGTTTTACTGCCTTTTGAGGGAGAACCCCTTTTAAAACTATTTTTTTTTTCAAATTTATATTTTAAATTTGACAAAATAAATTCTTCTTTATAATGAGGACATAATTATTTACATCGCATAAATTTTTGGTATTTTTCTAAAAAAGATCATTTTTTTAATGAATAGTGATAAATACTGCATTATAAGTCAAAAACTGTCTTTTCATCTAGTTTATTTATAGCGATAGATTATATATTTAATTGGTTTTAAAGATTAATTAGATTATTTTCTTATCATTTAATTCCATTTTGGTCAGTGGATGTAATTTAAAATTTTAATTTGACATAAACACATGTTAATCTTTTGATAGTTATTACTTCTTAAAACCTCACTTTTTTATTTTGACAACGAGAATTAATTCTAAATTAATTTTTTCCACTTCTGTGTTTTGAATTTGAAAAAATGGGTTCCATATTTTTAATCATGAGGTCCAAATTGTGTAAATAGGTACCTTTTTTAGACATAATGAATAGTACTTCAGTATATATATTTTTTACCATGGTTAAATGGTATATCTGGTGAAAAAGGGTAAACAATACTATTATATTACTTATAATTAATTACAATAAAATGTGTTTTAATCCTATTAGATGATATATTTCTTACTATAGGCATCCTTGGGTCTATTTTGGGACCCATGGAGCCACTTGGATGTGAAAATCACATTTAATTACTTTTAATTTAATGTTAAGGAAAATATAACCAAAACAAGTATCTTTTAGTAAAAACATTTTAATATGGTGTTATATAATTGTTCCTTTCAACTATAAATATTCATTATAAATATAAAGAAAATTCTTACGTCATGGTATTTTATTTATAATTTTTTGATGTTAGATAAATAAATTTATCTATGACATAATGTTGGTGTAGTGATTACATTGTTAATGAATGATTTAAATAAATGAGATAATAAATATTAAAATAAATTTATTTTGGAAATTTTTATGCCTTCCACAAATTTTATGGATGATTATTACTTATTATATTTGAATTAATGATTTTTTTTTCAAATCAATAAAGTCATTATGAATTATTAAGATGTCACGATATGAATAGTATAAAAATTAACATAAATGAGTTTTTAAAAGAAATATTATTTTATTAAATGATAAAATACTCCTAAAAATATAAGATTCATCCAAATGAATTATATAACGTTTTAAATGTCATTACTGAACCACTTGAGGTTCTATTTTTATTTTATGGAAAATATATTAACTATATTGTATGAATACACAAGAAGACATGGTAATAGTTAAATTAGTTAACTAAGGGTTAAAGCTAAATGACAAGGCTAAATTTGAAACCAATACTTTTTTTAAAAACTATTGATTCAAAGGATTTAGATAAATACTTATCTTATATTTGAATTAAATGATTTTTGGACCATATGAAAATCAAAATTCATTTTATAATAAAATAAACTTTCAATACATTCTTAAAGTACCCCTCCTCCCTCTAATAAAAGGACCCCACCTCTAACCCATTACTTACACCTCTCATGCCCCTTTTCTCATCAAAACTATGCTTCAAAAAGATCCAAATATTCCTCCCTTCATCCTATAATCCTTCCCCTAAGAATACAACAATTCATGAAATACCTTTGCTTCAAATCAAAAGAAGTTACTCAATTTTAGATAACATCCTATCTCTAGATTAATTCAATTAATTTTCCTTATCAACTCCATATGATGTTCTTATTCTTTGATTATATATCAAAAATATTATCCTCAATTTACAAGGTTAATTTTATTAGAAGTATTAGAACTAAACATACACAAAAATCCATCTAATGGGTACAAAAATTACAATTTATGTGGATGGAGAACTACTGCCTCATGAGACGATAATTGCTCAATATTCTCCTACCACCACTTATGGTGGCCATTATGATGGAAAAAATTATCTATTATTTTTAAGTTCTCTATATTCTTCTATAATTATCATTTTTTACATAACTTTATTCTTTTCATTTTGTATAAATATGATAATTTGATTTGATGATGTGTGGACAACCGCCCCCTCAAAGTGATATGGCTCATTCATGCTACACATGGAATGTACAATGGAAGGAATTAATGAATTTATGTAACATATATAAAATATATATTATACAGGAATTATAATATTCCTTTGTATATTTATCTTTTCATTCTTTTAAAAATGTAAAATAAATGAATGTAGAATTTATGTGTACATATGAAAAACCATTTCCATAAACCGTGCATTTCATTTCTTATACACAAATGCAATACTCTATTCTAAAAACATATACACTGGATATATATGATGTATATGATATATATTATATCTATATCGTGAATATAATTCTTTAGATAATGGAATTTTGACCAAAAGGACAATTTATAATTACAATAAGTTGTTTTTTAACACAAGTTCCGAACATTGACAAAATGAGCGATATAAACTCAATTAATTAACTAATTGTTATAGAAAGGTAAAAAGTGATGAAAAATGAATAATAAAATTAAAAAGTTTATTAACCAAGTATAAATTAACATAATTGTATTATTCATGAAATTAAATAATGAACGAGTTAAGTCGGACACGAGGTATGGGACTTTCTGTCAATCTCCTTTCATTGAGGCATATTATGATTTATACACGACATGATTTAATATAGTGTATAAACCCCTTTAAATTTTAATTTCATTCAAAGTTAATATTTTTATAAGGAATGTTTAACTAAATTAAAAAGGGATTTTTTATTTTAACATATGCGGGGACACTGAACTTTCCATCACCGTGAGCATTATTTGATATTTGGTTTCCTTAACAATCTGTGATGTTTTTAAATGGAAAATAAATACCACATACCCTTTTTACATATTTGGGTATTGAAAATAGTTTTGAGAGTGGATTGAATATTTCACTATCATGATATTATATCTTTTTTTTTCAAATGAAAATTTTATGATTGGAATGTTGATATATGAAATCTTTTATATGTGATGATAATATAATGGTACATGGTTATTTTACAAGTGGTTACATGATAAAAAATGACTGGTGGTTCTGTGATAAACCATGCATGAGTGGTAACATTATAAACTCTCATGGTTCTGGGTATGTAATTCGGTCGTTTGGATATACCATTTATAAGAATTATTTGTGGAATTCGACTAGATGGTTATTCCATTTATGTATGATTATGTCCCAAGTAAATTTTATATGAAATTTGTAGTTTTCTGGGGGATAATAGGTTATATTTTGGTTAAAAAATTTGTAAACATTAACCTTATATTCATTGAAGTGTTTCAACTACTTATTTAAGGAAAAACAATTACTTTATGAATAAGTATTCAGGGTTTACAAGTTGTTTTGAAAACTAATAGCTTTCCTGCTTTGTGTATCATTTATTGAGATTTTTATTCCCATTCCATGTTTTTTAAATGTTTTCCAAAAGACGTATGGAAGAATAGCTTCATGGATGTTATCATGGAAAATTAATTCTATTTAATATTTGGAAATAAAAATTTTGCATTTCCTTTTTGAGTTTTTATTTTATGAAAAAAGGGACACTGAGTAGAAGGGTCTACATGTAATATTCAAGATGTTTGGTATATGATATGACATAATTATATATATCTCTAAACCTAAAAAGGTTCCAAATGTAAATTTATTAAAATAATTCAAGATTATGTAACATTTAAGGCCGGGTCCTTATTAGTATGATCCAATTTTTTTCTTTTAAAATACAAGATTCCATCCTGTCATTTGACAAAGAGGTTCTCGTTTAGGATGAGTCCATCTTACAACTATTTCTAAGGGTCCCCTGTAGGATGCCTTTGAATATAGTCTAACCTAGGAAATCTAGTGTAAGATACCTATACATGTTTACTCTTTATGAGGACCCTATGTTGGATGAATCTACATAGATACACCACTATGAGGATTCTTTGTCGAATTTAGTTTTTTTATCTTATGACACCGAGGAGGTCGTATTTGATGCCTCTTTTTTTACATTCTATTTCTGAGGATCTCTTGTAGGAATCCGCTGGTAGAATACTATTTTCTTGGATACTCATATCTATTCCCCTGATCATGTATATACTTTTAGGATCCCTATTTTTATGCATCAATTATGTTTTAGCTTATGGGACCCAATGGGATCCTTAGTGGATTACTGAACCAAAGATATTTTTTTGGGGGTTTTATTAGAGATGGTAGAAGTTGTCACCATAGAACCCATACCAAAAATTTAATCACATCATTATATGGTTGGAGTGGTGGGTCTAATAATTTGTCCACCTACACTACTATATTTACACATTCACAATATTATTATTAATTCAATAGTGAATTTTATAGGTTCTTCCCAGTTCTTTATTAAAGAGAATGATGTGAAGTTATATTTTATTTGGGATTCCCATATATTGTTCCTTGGATATATCATATGTTAATATTCATTTATTAGGATTACAAAACGTACTCCATGAGGTTTGTATTATGATAATTTTTATTTTATAGCTATTATATTATTTTTATTCCCTAATGAACATACCGAGATCTCAATTTTGAGCATACTTATGTGATTTTTGTTTTATCAGGATTCTCATATTTACTTCCTAGTATTGATATATTAAGAGAAACATGATTTTATGTTGTTCATGGAACTCCTAATCATTCATTGGAATGGTAGGGCATTAATCTCTACACAATTTTTCACATATAAATTATAGATGATTTCAATCTCATCAAAAAACACCAATGATGCTCCCTAGGTTATTATGGATTCCCCATTATTAAACCCTCTATAATTTTTAATGGAATGGTATTTTGATCAATTAATTTCAATGGATTTAAATCCTATTATGGTATCCATATATTATTACTTTTATAAAATTTCTTCGGGTCACTCCCTTAGGGATTATCTCAAATTCGTGACTTCCAAAGAACCACGACCTAGGATTTATACATAGACAAATATTTATATGTATTGAGTGGTATTACATATAGCTTAGAGACAAATTATAGTATGTATAGTTATTACATGTAATGCTACATTATAGTGATTTGAGGTGAGTATGAGTGATATGAGGGTATGTATATAAATCCCCCTATGGTGATGTAGCCTCTATAAATACATTTACAGCACTGGAAGAAGAATATATTGTCAATCGAGATTATGGAACCAAGGATCGAATAATTATACACGAATTGATTGGTATGACATCCTACTAAACACCTTTTTCACATGATGTATAGATGATCAATATTAGAGACCTAATGATCGACTTCTATTGGTTTTTTTACTTTTAATGTTACCCCCCACATATATATATCATAATATATTTATATAAACAAATATACACATATATATATAACTTTGAGAGAAAATTTTCCATTTCATCAGGGTCACAAAACCATAGATTTATTTTGGTATCAATTTATTTATTTTATTCATTATGTTTAGTTTTTTATCAGCTAGGTTGAGTATATTTCATGAGAATGTACTAATAAAAGAATATTTAATGGTTCTCCATTGGGGGTGGCCTACTGAGATTATTTGTCACCCCATGCATGTGAACCTCAATATTCTTATAGACCATATGTCTATTTTTCATGATGACTACACATTTTTGGATGGATATGCTCAAGGTCCAAAGTTTCATGATTGAGTGATTTCACTCATGTTGATTCTTATACATTGGATAGAGCAGCTCGACATTGTCATGGAAATTAGGTATGTGGTGTGTCTTGTTGTTAGTAGTAGAGCATTTTCCCTATATTTAATTGTTTTATGTACTCCAGTATGTATTGTAATCCTAGTGGGTGACTTGTTTTGTATGTATGACTGAGATTTTATGGTTTTTATATAATTTCATTTATTATTAGATCATTTTTCTAATTTAGTTTATTTACACATTCCCACATTGATTATTTTCTACATTGAAAAATGCTTAGTTATTTTTTTTGGTAGTTTACTCTGATATAATGGGAATAGCCTCTATTATATCACAACATTGGAACTCACTAATAGTAACCAGCCTATGGCATATTGGGAGACCTGATTGAGGCCTTATGGTAAACTATATTTGACCTCTAGTTTAGTGTCATCAGGATAACGATGTTAGAGAAATGGTTCATGATAATTAAATGTAAAATGTACACTTATCTTCTACTTAATAACAGTAAATGTTTTCATTGATTATTGTTATACCCACTATTTTACATGTAATAATTCCTGAGGGCATCATGTTACCAAAAAAATTATTTATTGATTATTTATTGATTAAAAATTATAATGATATAAAGATTAAATATCACATTTATATATCAACAATAATTTTGGTTTTTGGGAATTTGGTTCATTAAAACTTGTTATTATCTATATTATTAATTTTTTTATGATCTTGGATTGTCTCTCACAATATACAACCTGTATGTTTTTTTTAGGAATTGAATTCACATTTTATCTTCAAAATCAACATATGTACATTTATAATTACTTGGATGAGCCATAATTTCCATTGAAATTGACATAAATTATACGTGGCTTACTACCTTTTCATGCTGGGTACTTACCTCAAAATGTTGGCAAGAAAATCATAATTGAAGATATACCTATTGTTCAAGAATAAATTGACATATTTACAAAAGATTTTTCTAGTATTACCTTGTATCATGAAGTTGAATTTTCAATTGAACTTATAACTACTATTATACATATTTCAAAGACTCATTATTGGATATAACCAATTGAGTTATATCATTTAAATTAGTAAATCCATGGGAGGCATGCAAATTGTTATATATGCGTGGGTGTTTTACTATAGGGTTCACAAAATATTTTTACTATGAAGAGTTATGGGAAAATGTCTTCGATTTTCATATTCCCCAACAAAAATTTAGGAAGATGGTGAAAAAATTGGTGAATTAGTAATGAAAATTTGGCATCAACCCAGAGAATGTTTTTGTAGATAGAATATATGATATAATTATTTTTTGAGAATGTGGATGAATTAGAAATAATTAATATAAATAATTATATATTAATAATATATGGGATTATTTATAATAAAATTATCATGATTAATTAGATGTAATCAAATAAATATATTATTATAATGGTTGAAAATATTGAATGTCCAAAAAAATTAATTGGAGAAAATATTCATGTAAATGGCTGAAAGATTGATTTAGTGTTGTTAGAGGAAGGTGTTATACCTATCAGTATATAAATTTATAAGAGGAAGAAAACTAGAAAATGATCATGTGTGGGCAAGAGTTAGATAGTATTATAGTTATATAATATTTTTGAGAATATAAATATCCTTATAGAGAGGATAACAACCAGTAAAAAAAGAATAATATTCCTTATTTGGTTGAATATACAAATAGACTCTCTAAGCATCATAATATAAAATTATTTACATGATTGATTTTTTATGCTATATCAGAATGTGAATTACCTTAAAATGAATTTATAAATAATGTGATACTTATATTTAAACATGTTTGACACCATGGATGTGTGTTTAGAACTCTAAGGGGACAATGATGATGTATCATTTTTTTTTACAAAATATCATCTCATGAATGACTGCATGAGGAATTTTTTCCATGTGACACGATACATATTAAATAATCATATACATATGAAATGAAATTTGAAATATATAGGATCTAAAGTTTTCATACATAAAAACTCAACTCATATTATAAATGAATGGATGGTTTTCAATGATGGAAAATTTGTTATACGGAAAAATAAATTTATCTTATAGGGGAAAGTACTAATATAACACCAATAAGGTTCCACTAAATTCAAAATTTTGATAACTTATTGCATCCCTCAAATATATGATGAATGAAAAAATGGGGAAAAGAATGAATCTACTCTAGTAATGAGAATAGAGATTAATATCAAAAAGAAAGTCTCACCAAGGGAAATCAAGTCGTAGGTGACTCTAGAAGAAATTTATTAGTAATTAAATAAATAATCCATAAGTGGTATCACTATTTATAACACAAGGAAATAAGTTATGATTGGTTGTTTCACCCTCTTATAGCTGTCGAATTTGGATAGAAGATGTATAAATATTACATCATTAGATGAGGCTTGTACTAGTACAATTAGTTACCCAATGAAGTTGGATTGTAAATTAATGAAGATAAAGAACTCCAATACGAGAAATTTAAATGTTTTTTAGTAAGTGGTCTTATAAAATGGAGAAATGATAGTAAGTCTTCAATATGTAATTTATGTAAAGGGTTGGTCAGACAAGACCAACTACATTTCATTACATTAGAATAAATATAAACTACCCCTCTTCCCTTGAACATTATTTTTTCCCTAATTTTTTAATGTGATGTGGAATTAATGGGGATATAAAATCTATTATATAATTATCTGGAAAAGTGATAGATGAAAAATTTTGCATTGGAAGAAAATGATTTTGTTACAAAAAATGAACTGAAACAAAAGGCATTTTTTTAACGAATAAGGATTACCATTCTAAATCATGAATTGAATGATATGATGATGGAGAACAAGTTTTATGGATTCTTATATAAATATAATGTGGTATTAAATTCTAATTTTGGGTTTAGAGTGGTAAAAATATTGTTTTCAGTCCAATGAGTGATATCATGTAGTATTTTAAGTACAATGAATCCATTAAAATGGAGAACACAATACAAGGTTGAATTAATAATTCCAATGGATGTAATTCTTTAATTATCTACAAAATACCAACATGGAATCAAATAATTTTATTTTATGATACTATCATCTGTTGAATTACAAATCCCATGAAATACATCAAAAAGTGGTTCCAATTATTATAATTAATATCAAGATCTATGAGATTTAAAGGAGAATAATTATTAATGTTTTTTAATTAAGATTTAATCACATAGAAAAAATGGTGAACCCTATACTAAATATAGATACTAGATAACATTTTTTATCATTGGTTTATAACAAAGAGTGGTATCAATTTATTCAACATGTGGTATGACTCACACATAGAACATTATTGATTATTTTTTAATAACATCTATGTATGAAAGAGATCATAGGGATAATTTAAAAATAAATAAATTTTTATGTTTAATGTAATTTAGTGATGTAAGTGTGTGACATTGAAAAAAATTTATTTAATTTATTTTTCTGTTTTTTAAATCATGTTCGGACTCATTAGGTAAGAATTATTTTTAATGATAATTTAATAAGTGGTATATTGGTAATCTAAAATATATGTGTGAATTTAGTTGTATGTCAATTAATGTGAATCATACATTAAGATTTCTTTGTAATTTCCCACAACTGGTATAAAAAATATATAGAAATAGTGTTTAATAAGGGGATTAAAACATCATGTTCATGGAATATATTTAATGAAGTAAACCTATTGGTATAAAGATTTAATGGTATTTCAAAAATGTGTTATTTTATAAGAAATATGTTTCCGAGAATTATATCATCAAATATTTCATTATTGAGGTTAATGATTTTGATGATAACCTTAAAATGTCCTATATACACAAGAGTTGTGTATGTTAACAGGAGGTTTGAAATGTGCTATAATGAATTTTATATTCAAAGGGGGAGGTTAGTCTCTTAAAATATAAATTATGTATACCAAATCAATGCGGGAGTTCATTTAACAAAAATATATATTTTAAAATTTCCACTCATCAAATAATTTAAACACTAGAGAGCCAAAATTATTAAAGCTGGGGTTTTACATTTAATGGGAGAGTATAGTAAAGAAGAGATCAATATTGATTGCCTTATAGAATAATGAAAGAAATGGAAAAAAACTGAAAAGTAAAATCTAAAAATGAAAAAAATTTGGGTTTAACTATTGGTTTGTTGGATGAAAATGCACCATTAATAAATCCATGTCATTAAAATAATTGGAATTACCTAATGGAGTTGTGTTTATGGTATAATTGAAAAGATAATCAAAAGGGGAGAATATTTAAACAAATTGTGAGGATATTTTTTCTCAATTACCATTGAATATGTTTTCTACTGTTAAAGGTACTGAATTGATTTAATAGAATTAGATATTATCAATCAGAGTCAATGTAATGGTAATAATATGACACACACCGTTGGTTATCGTAAATGGAATCTACATTTGTTGAAGGTTGCCTAAAAATGATACGCATATAATTGAATATTTTAGATGATCATGATATATTGGGTAAGGAATTATTGTGACTTTATAATGTTTATGTGAGGGATATTTAGAATAAGTGATAAACCATGGAGGATGTTTTGATGAAAGGAAGAACTACACTGATATCTCTATATATCAATTACATGGAATATGTTGGATGTATAAGGGTTGATGTAGATTTTTATAGTTACGAATATTTTCATTATATTTTACTAAGGTACTCTATGTTTCATGATAATGTTGGTAATTATTTTATATTGGATATTAGTTTTGGTTAATAAATAACATACCACTATACAACATTGTTCAAAACACAAGAATATATCACACATAAGAATAGCCTAACAAGTCTGACAATTGCAGAAGACTAAAATATTTTATGCATAAGAGAAACCTAATGTTTTGGAAGAGTGTTTCACTATAAAAAAAGGGACCATGCCTCAATTGGTATTATTTAAAAGTAAACAAAGGCTATGCATAAATTAATATTATCACAGAAAATGAGATACCGAGAGTAAATTCTTAACTTGGTTGATTATAGATACACAACATTTTATATAGGGGAATTTATGAACATTCAATAATATATGATAGGTAAGAGTAAATATATTTTTAAATGAAGAATTAGTAATAAATTAATTTTATTTTAAGAGACTTGAAAAAGTTAGTGCATCTTTAGAATATGATAGAGTGATAAATCACATCCTAATGTATGAACCGTGTCACAACAATCCATGATATGTGGAAGACCACATCAAATAATATTATATAAACCATATATAAATAATTCTTAAGAATTGTAAAAAAACATATAGGATCCCAAAATATAATTTCATAATATAATATTAGGACCACACCATGGTGAAGTCTATTGTTTTGAATAATTTTAGACGATCATTTCATGATCCCACAAGAAGTTAAAATGATATATTAGGTCATTTTTTGATCTTGATTTTGATTAAGGATCATGCCATTGAGGATGATATCACACTTTAATCCAGATATATTAAATAAGATATTTTATTAGTTTAGAGTAAAATGATTTTGTCAATCATATTCAATATCATCTTGAGGATCTATATTTATTTCTATTGAAGAATTATTGTCATGTGATACAGTGTATTGAATAGAAATACTTGGAAACTTTTTACTAAATTTTTGAATGTTGTAAACTTATCTTATTATTTGTGAATTATAGATAAGGAATGAATCTAAACAATTAATGTAAGGGTTTTATGTACCAATAATAAATAAAATATTATTATAGTGTTTTTGGAAATGATATAGATTCAAAATATTGATATATATCGTTAATAATGAATGAAAACAAGAGATATATATAGGCATTACATTTATAGATATATTTAAATATTATAAAATGAAAAAGATAAAAAATTTGGGATGATATTAGTATATTCAATACTCGAACAAGAAGACATATTGGAAAAAGTTTATTCATGTGGAGAATAATCTTAACCAGAAAAGTTTTATTTTTGTTTTTATATTTGATTGAATGATAAAGAGTTAACCCTCTTATTAAATGGTTTTGTATATATGGTTTTTTAGACAATGGATTGACACATATATTGATTATACATTCTCATTAGACAATAAATAATTTGAATAGTGGAGAATGTCGACCTTAAAATAGAATAAAATATAGACATAATTATACAGTGAGTTTTATTCTCTTACACTGAATTTTTAGAGTCAATAATGTCTATACAAAATAATATATAACCTATCATCTATGAACTATCATTACATTTCTAGATTTATTTTATAGAGAATAAGAATTGGGAGTGTCCATTGGATAGAAAGTGAATCTTTCCTAATTTGTTTAAAGGAACCTTCCTTAGTAATATGTGTCCACAACCAAAAACATTTATGCACCAAACTAGTGTAGTGGTAAAATTTGGTACATATATATATTATTAGTTTGTGTAACTTTGTTGTATCATTTTGAGTTTAACCAACTTAAATTTCTATTTCATTTACATTATTTATTTATTTTACATGTATAATGATTATGTGGAAACATAATCAGGTGGTAGACATATAGAATGATGATCTATATTTTGAGGGAACATGATTCATAAAATGAATAAACACAGTTATAGTGAAAAATTTTATTGTAGAGACACTTTGATTTACCCTCATTCTAAGGGTTAACATATTCAGTCTCCTCTAGGAAAATTCGCCCAGAACATTACTATTAATTAACCTTAGGATGTATATTTTTAGCATATAAGAAATTTTCTAATTTGATTAATTTTTATATAAAGACTTTATATAGGAATTGAAACTAATTGGTATAATTATGGGTTTGTGAAAAGAAAGAAATTGAATTAGAAATGGGGTGAATATTTAAAATAGAACAACATAGCTGAATGTATAAAAAACCACATCATTATGATTTCTATAAACCTTCTGATACAATGGGATTTCTTATAGACTCCAAAATAATTGTATTTTATCATCTTAATATGTTTATATTTATTGTCCTTGTTGTATATATATATATATATATCATTTTACCTACCCATATGTTATTATAGTATGTAGTGTTTTGGATTTCAAGGACAATCATCACCCTAATAAAAATTTATGTTGTGATGATTGACCCCACTCAAAGTTCGGTTGTGAGTGTCTATTTTGTTATGGATACCATGAATACTCACCCTCATATGATTTGGATTTTTAATGGAAATATGGTATTATTAATGAATTTTTTCATTGAAAATATATGTGGTTTGTTTCAAAAATGTAATTGTATTAGGAAATCTAATAGATCATGTTCTTTATCCAAATCAATCAAGATATGTATTCTGAAAAAAATCACATTTCTTATTTTTTTAGGAGGAAATTAATTTTCACCCCAAAAATTGATCCAAAATCCCAATTATATAGAGTCAGAACCAATGAATTAACCTGTCAATTGACATAAGAGTATGTGTTTGGTATTTAAGGAGAATCTATATATCATACTATTCACATCCCAAATGAATGTGTCAATGTTTTTTTTCAGATAGATTTTTCAATGACATAAATTGTAAATCGGGTTTTTCGCATTTTGGTTTGAAAGGGGTTATGGAGGCATCCTTAGACCAGTATATTATACCTCCATTTTCAATAACTCCCTCCAAATCCCCCATCCCCACGATGATGTTTCCACATTGGATGTCTCAATGATTCATTATTTGGTTTAGCATGACATTCAAAATTCTAATGATTCACTTGCATCATGTGAGGGGATAACTATAATTAATGTACAAGGAATAGTGATTTATTCGTACCACATACATCCATTAGATCAATTGAATATTATAGATATATAGGTATGTCTCCAATTATCCCTTAATCAGATCCTTGTTGATAATTTATATTAGTCAATAGTCTAAATAGGGAAAACATGACGGCTATTTTGAGGGATTTACAATACATCATCATAAAAAATAACCACCTTAATAAATTTATTCGGCAATGAATCACTCAATTTTAGTTCGTCCCATCAATAATGATTAGGACATGAATGATTCAGAAAATAGAGATCTATAAAACCTCATGAGAAGGGACAATCAAATCATTTTTTTCTATGTAGATTGATCAAGAGTGAGGAAAATGTCTTGATATATTTTAAGAACCTTGAATTAAAATTAAATAAGGGAAAAAACTAACAATGTTTCAATTAAGCATAATAACCATTATTTTTCTCAGATTTACGAGGGAAAAAATCCATTAAAAAGGGGTAGTTGTTAAATGTTATAAAACTATTTTGATAGTTCCAATTATACTAACCAAGAAAAGATCTTTGATGTGTTTTATTTTGAATTACATTTGTATTCTAAAACCAAATAGGGTTTTAGGGGAAAATATGTGGTTCATGATATATCGGTTTACAAATTTTATTTCCTCTTTCATCATCCTGAACTATTTTAAAAATGTGTTTCCATCTCCATAAGTGAGGGTCCAATTATATTTTATTTAAAAAATATATAAATATTTATATATCTGTTTATAATAAATATTATTTTTGGAATTGTTTTTACTCTCATAAATCACTCTTCGAGGATGTGCTTATATAGATTACGTATTACATATCCAAAAAAATTTAAATTTAATAACCATAATCATAACTATTAATATGTTTTGGACATAAAAAATCATTAATATATAGATGAAATTTTATTTGATATATATTTTAATAATTGACTATTATTATATATACCTTATTTCATTTTTAGTCATAGAAAAACATAGCTCTACTAGGTGCACCTGGTATTATCATACAACACATCCATTGATAAATAAACATCAAACTGTTACAAAAAAACATGTTAAAACATATAGTAAAAAATAATATGATGAGTTATTATAAAATATTGAAGATAATTTGTTACCAATTCACAAGTCACATCACCTGTGTTCATGATTTTGGATATCCTGACATGGGTCCATAAAATTCATCATCATACTATTTGATTTTATTAGAGATATTATTTAATGATCATTATAGAATTTAAAATTAATAATTAAAAAATGTTAGTAAACTAAATTTTATTAAATAAAATTAGATTATATAGTTAAACTCTTTTATAGTAGGTATTAGTACGGGTTTATCATTTATTACTTTCTTTTTATAAAAATTATTTATGATTTGTGCTCTTGATTTAATTTCATCTCAATAAATTTAATTTTATTATGTTAATGTGTCATGAATATTAAAAAATTTAAATTATTATCATAGGGTTTACCCATTCTGTATTCCTCAAATAAATTTATATAAAAACTATGAATAATATTCTATTTTAGTAAAAATTGATCATCATTTTTTAGATAAATGAATGATGAATATATACCATGAATACACCTTTACAATTGAGGCACCTAACCATTCATGATTCAAATTATAATTTATAAAATCAATGCCCAAAATTTCACTAGGGAATGTGCCACATATTTTGTCTTCACATTCAATTAAAAATAGATCTTTACTTTATGCTATAATATGTTCACAAATATGAAATATAAATAAATATGGATTTTCTATTTCATGTGAAATAGAATATATAGAATGATTTTTTGATCTATTTGTTGATCTCCTTGGTTATTTGGATTAAATTTTTTCCCCTTCTATTATAATATAAAACAGTTTAGAACTTCATCATTAAATTTAAATAATTCTGAATATTACATAAGTTGAAAATGGAGTACAACATTTTCATCATAATTATTATTATTTTAAATATACATGATATGAATGTTCTAATATTATGATGAAACATTTAAATAAAGATATCATAATGGGGAATAGGTAGGTTTACCATCATCTTAGGACCAATCCAAATCCGTAATATCACATGATATTTTGGAAGGTAGTTATTTTTTTGTGTATTTCATTAGATATTTTAAATTATAAATTTTTTTTTGTGTTTTTGACTTGGTGTTAATGGATATGAGTCACAATAAATTTCAACCTATAATAATTTAAAACAAGAAATGTATTAGCAATTTTTCATTCACAATTAATATAAATTATTAAGAAAAACAACCATACATCCTCCAAGGAAAACCATTATGGTGAATTAATATTCTTGAAACAATATATGTGTGGATCCATGTTGATTTTGTGTTGTTTTGTTTATTTTTAATTTCATTTTGATAAAAAGGGATATTTTAATACATCATTTTTATTATTTACTATTTCCGTAAGTTATTAAATATTGTCTTTAATTTTATACATTTTCATATCAGATTACACTTATTTTTGTGCATCATTAAAGGATTCTCAGGAAGAGAATCCAAACCCTACATATATAACATAACAATACTTTTTACAGTATTTTGGAAAACTAAATTTAGTTGTAAATTTTCAATGGAAGATGACTCTTATTATGTCTAAAATACATAAAAATAATGGAAACTAACTAGTTAATGTAATATTATAATATATTAAACCAATATTGATTTCATTTATTTAATAAAAACACATGTTTCAAATAAACTCTTTTTGGTTTCATATAATCTTTTTAACATTTTATTTATATGTTCTCCCTTCCATATAACATAGGGTAGGTATGAGGATCATGTATACTCCAACTATTATACCTATATATGACAACATAAATTTAAATCCATTAATGTTTTATATCACATCAATGTTTTGTTATATATTTAAAATAAAATTAATTATTTATGAAGTAAATTATACACCATCATTTCTTATATTTGGGGTGTGATTTCCTTTCATCTCATTTTTTATTTTAGGCAATCCTTTCAATTTTTCATGAATTAATTTTATTTAGGAAAACGTAAATTATTTATTTAAAATTAAGTAAAATTTACTCAATTAAGTTTTTCTATAAATTACTCCCAAAAATGACTTCACATAAAATAAAACAAAGTATCTTTCTTTGTGATGATCGCATATAATGTTGGTTAGTTCAATTCTACATTCCTCTTAACATCAATATGGTTTATTCTAGGAAAATAAAACTATTAATGCATTATAAATCATTCCAAAGACCCATAATAAAAATTACATCTAAATACATTCAAAATATATTTAATTTAAAAGTTAAAATAAATATCATATTATTATTTCATTATTTAATTTTTTAACATGATATAAAATTATATAAAATATTTACCTTAATGACTTCTCATATTGTATCATTTGATACAAGAAAAAAATTCTCTCATGTATCCACAACACTTGAAATATTTATTCGAGTAAACCCCAAATATAACTATAAATAGACTTGTTTCTGACAATAAAAACTAAAATATGAAGTCTGCCGATCATTTAATTTATGTCTTCTACTTTTATCCTTGATAAAATTTCTATATATGGTCATGCGATGTCACTCAAGAATTTGTTTAATCAAAGTCAGTTTTCCCCTATATCTCACAAGTTACTTGTTTCTCTCATTCATATTCGTATAACATTCATCCTATTACTCACCTATATCATGTTTTTTGTAATTTGGATAATAATCATTTTCTATATCATTATTATACAATTCCTCAATATGGGTTTTAGGTATGGAATCCAATGTTAATTTGCCTAGATCAAAAATTAATTTAAGACATGTGTTAATCGATTTAAACATATAAATAATAGAAAACACTTATATATGGAAAACTAAATAGAGATATCAAAAAAATTTATTATACATTCATTTTTTAAATGTTGATGTTATTTCCAGCTTTTTAAATAATCCAAAAACCCTCCACTTGTTTCGTTTTATATACAATAATCCATTTTCATTCGGGTCACTAAAAATGACTATGATTTAATAATGAAACAATTATCATCCATGGAATTATCATTTGATTATATAGTTTTTTAGTGGATAATAAAAAATGGATTTTCCCCAAACCTCTCTCTTTTAGACTGCACTAGATTAATAATTTAGATTTATCCCAGAACTCAATGACTATATTAAATTATTCAGGGGTGGAAAACTAGAACCAAGCAATTGTAATCACATATTTATTGAATGTATTTCCATTTATAAAAAAGATAAATCCATATTACCATGAATTAAAAATTACATTCCCATTAAAAATACATGAATAATGTAATTAAATTCATGTCATGTAATAAAAATCCATAATACAATAAAAAATCCAATCATTTTCAAATTATCTATACCATATAAGACTTATAATATTACCACTTCATTAAAAAAACATATAGTTATAGAAGTATGTTCACTCAACACCACAAATAAATCTTACTACATAATCAAAAAATCAATACATACACATAGAGAAATAGATAAAATAAAGTTAATAGGGGTGGGAATATAAATACATTCCAAATTATTCACCTCAAAACTCACACATGACCATTTGAATAATGAATAATAATTAATCTCAATATAGAAATAACAAAGAAAATAATTAATCAACATGAACCTCCATAAATATAAAAAAAATTGGAATTTCATTGTATGTTATCACACATTCAAAACCATATCTCATCCACTTCAGATTTCATCACATGAACCCTCTATAACATTAACCACCACAAATCCATATCCAAGATGTTACCTTCCCACGAGGATCCCACTGTATGATCACTAAAACCCTATAAATATCTAATAATAAATAATATTCTATGTATCTAAATACATATATTTAAATTTTTTCTAACCAATTAGATTATTGATATATTTTTGGTGTGCTCCCTTAGTGTATCTCCACACTTAACCATATTTCATCATCATAGTTTCACCACAACCTCACTATATGTCAATAGTTGGGAGGTTATCAATCTATTAAAACTATCAATGTATAAAAATTTCAATAAATAGTAACTGCACAAATAATAACATGTATTATTTGGATATTTATACACCCTTGTGTATGCACATTATTATACCAATCGTCCACTTTCATGACCCACCCCCACATGGAACCCCTCATAGGATGATTGTGAGGATAATAGTGAACCCTGAGGCCCACCTCTAATTACCATTGGGGTAGCGACTTAAAAAGGGTATAAAACCAAAATATGGGAGGTAATACCCTAAAAAACCAAAGGATATTATGATGTGACCCCCTAATCAGACCAAAAACATTATAAAAAAATAAAACAAAAAATATATATCAAAATTCAATTAATTTCATAAGAATACAATTCCAAAATAATTGTACCCAATTAATACTAAGGTAGAATATCAAAACCACTATAGTGAAAGATATAAATATCCATCATAGTCTCAAAATACCTCCTAATTACCAAATATATTTCTTATATATAATTATATATCAGGGTGGTAATAGAATTTACAATTAGAAGTATTGTACCTAATGAATTTCATGAAAATGGTTGAATATCTTACTACATGCCTAATGAAGAAATAGTAGAATGAGAAAGAAACTTTTTGGTCAATAAGATCTCAACCTAACTAGTGATCACTTTCTAAATAAATCATACATGTATAATTATATTAGAATAAAAATATCAAACAAGGATGTTACAATCTGGATCCCCAATAGTTTTCCTCTTTCACACTCTAATATTGGACATCCTAGAGCCCACATCCCATCCATATGAATTATCATCATAACATCACTAGCCTCATTATAATGATCAAGACCCATCTCTCATCCTATGCTAATTACCACATCACAATCTCAGGATAATTATACCACATGACACAATCATCACATTCTAATCATCCCAAAACCACTTCCATATATCTATATTTGCAGGATATAGTTACCATTAATGACATAAACATAATTCCCTCCACCAAACAAGCATAAATATGATTTTAAAACCCCCTTATACTATTTTTTATAATATATCATTCAATTTAAGAACACACCATCAAAAAAAATCCATAACAACTTCTCCTAAAAGTGAGATTGAAGAAACTGGCATAGAAATTGTATTACCATTACATAGCTGAATGTTTGGGGGAGTGACCATAAACTCTAGACCATTAGGAAATTGAGAAAAAACAAGAATTAGGTGGTTTGGGTATAATAATCACATTTATGTTAAAATATATTGTTTTTACACACAAGAACAATCTAGGGATTCATACAACTAAAACCACTCTACTACAAGAGCCATTAGATTACCACCATCACATTTCAACAATGATACCATAACACTAAACAATCATCAATTCCCATATTCCAAGGAAAAAATCACACATCAGTTTCATAGATCATATTTAACCCCATCAATTACAGTCCACTAACATATTCATTTATAGTATTTCCAAACATAATGGATAACCATTATGTAGTAAAATACTATGTTTATTACCATGAATTATTTTTAAATTTAAGTATCATTATCACTATTTCTATCCATTATTCATTTTGTTTGATCCCCTAACCCATTAATCAAACCTATGATCATTTACCAAATTTATATTTTCAATATTTCTAAAACTATTCAAAACATTCCAAGAAAATCACAACACCTTCAACAACCAATGAATCGATTATACAATTTATGAATCGTTAGATATCACAATATCCCCACATGTAAATCATAGAAATAAACCACGACCATAATTATAGCCACCACAGAATCCATCATATAAGATAGACATCATAAGAAAATGGGAATTAAAAAAAATTTTATTTACACATAGTGAGGTTAATTAGAACCATTATGGAATATACCATTTTAAAGTGAGACAATTTTTACATATATATTTAAAAAAACATGAACATATTAAAAACAACATTCACATTTATTCAAAAACAACATCATCCACACAATAATAGAGAAACAATATCTGTAAATGAAGTAAATATTGGTCTTATCTCTAACATAAAACATTACTTTTAAAATGTTTAATTAGTTATCGTCATTATTTTATCTATGATCATCAATCTAGCAGGTTTTAGAAGAATGAAAATAACACATATAAAACAATAATAAAAAAGTGAACATGAATAACATTCCTATAGTGCTACTTCCCAATTCATTGTACTAGGAAATAATGAATTAGTGACTTAAAAAAGTATAACCACCCCAAGGAAATTTAAATAACCTTTAACAAATTATCTCAAATATTAATCCAAATAAAAAATATATATATAAAGTAACTTTTTTATAAATAGACCTCTTTTTGTAAAGAACATTAAGAAAATTGAGGAGATTAGAAATGGGAACTCACATAGAATATCCAATGAAATATCTATGTTTTCTGGGATAGAAGGTATATGAAAGGATCATTGTAATTCCATATACAGATTCAGTTGATTCACCCAATAAATGAGAGAAAATTTGTAAAAATTAATAAGATTATTGGGTCTTGTGAATTTAAAGGTGTGAATGAAATTAATATTCCATAAAGAAATACACTGTACTACAATAGAATAGAGATATCATTGGACATATACATGATGTAAAATAAGTAACCATTCCATAATGTGTCTAATCAAAACTGTGGTTGAGAAACATAACATGGTCCACATTTTTTATCCAAAAAACTATGATAAGTTATACAAAGAAAATTATGGTCCATTCTACATGATTTTCCATCCCAGTAAAGGGACCATCGTTCATTTAAGATCCGTAGATCATTATCCCTAAAATAGATATAACCAATTAAATTCATCACCCATTATACCACACTATAACCAAGAACCCACTACCTATAGATGAAAATGTTTTAGAACCATTACATATCTACACCCTATGATTTCAAATCAAATCCAACAACACTGAACTACAATAAAAACCTCCAAAAAACCATTACAGAACAATTCTATTTTCTACTCAAAAAATAACCCCTCAATAACACAATATAATCCTCCACATTGTGAAATTATTTTGACTAAGTAATTTCAACAAAATTCACCTCTTTCTCCCTTCGAGCCTTCTCTCAGCACCTATAACACCTAAAATAGTGAACATAATGGTTATTGAAATCCCGAATCATTAAATTATATAAATTTAAAACTATTATATTCCATGATAATCAATATTAAATTATATCATGAAAGAAACCACCAAGACATCAAAAAATCCAAAGAATATACCGTGCAAAAAGAAAAACACCATTTCCAAAAACACCAGATGAAAAACATGTTCATGGAAAACTCAATAAAAACATTATTTTAGAAAAATAATACAAATTATAATTTTAAACATAGTCAAATAATAATTTTTCATATATTTCGCACATTCCCACATACTTTTTTCTAGGCATCTTTTCCGTAGAAAAACCAGATTTAAGGGGATGATGTTCCGACACACCACATTCTACTTTCAGTCCCAAGCTATGACTTTCCACTCCAAAAATGTCATATAATACTCCTTATACACAATACCATATTAAATTATGTGTTTTTAATAATGTATATAATGATGAATCTAGGACACATGAAATACATCATGGATGTTTTCCTTTCTCACAGGAATTCCCAAAAAATAATCTATTTCACTAATGAAATCCAATTACACTAATGGATCCACAAACTAGAGTGAAAACATTCATCACCAAAAACTATAATAGTTATAATGAGAGGAAAAAATTACGAATATATTTTCTAAGGCCTCAATCACCTGGGAATCCTCTTCCAATTAGCATAAAATATTTATCCATCTTACACGGCCTACATCCTTTAATAATCCATATATACCTTTTATGTTGTAACCTACAACTCACCTAGAACATGCAAAGAAGAATCCCTATAGTTGTTCCTATATAGTTGGTATTGGAATGAACTATTTTATAACTCATAAAAATGAGACATTGATATCTTTTAATAGTTAAATTAAACCAAATACAAGTACTATATCCAAGATCCATCAAAATATAAGTCAAAACCCCAAAATATATCCTCCATAATCTAGATGGTATGATCCATCTATATTTCCGTTTGAGGGTGGAAAGTATTTAAATGTAATAAATATGTTTCAAAATAATTCAAAAATTCTCTCTATTGTCCTAAGGTAAACATGCTTCCTAATACAACATGATTGATCTCAGAAGCCAATGTACCTATATAACCTCATCCCCATACCTCTGTTCCAATGCATCAGTGGTTCTAAAATCCCATATTACTATAATATATGATGTAATTATCATAAAATATAATTATATATATATATATATTGTAATACCCTTCATGAAATTGGGGTATTTATATTTCTGAAACATTTCATTTTTCAAAGAATAGTTAAAAATACTGAATTTTTGTTCGAAACATTCCTTTCTTATAATTTATGTATAAGGATAAATTATACATTTAATTTGTTTTAAAGATTAATTAAATAATATATTTATTAATTAATAAATTTTATTATTTTTTTTAAATTTCACTTTAAAATTTAATATAGAAATTTATCAATCGTTTCATCATTTTTACTTAAAAAACCTGCATTGTTGTCCCCCCTAAAGGATGAATTTTAATGTATTTTCATCTAATTATGTGATTATAATTTGTAAAATTATATTTAATATTTGGATCATCATGATTTATAATTTCGAATGAGACTAACTTTGTTTTTTCCAAAACATAAGTGAAATTGGTTAAAAGTAGTTAAAACAATTATGGTAAAATTATACTTAACTGTGGATTAACCTTTAAATTAAGGGCCCAAATGACCAATTAACTTGTAAAAAACACATTTGAATTCAAAAAATTTTATATGACCTTCCATTATTGATTTTGGTTTGTTTTTATTACTTTTTTAGGTAAATATGTGGTTACAGATATCTTCTTTGAAAAAATACCAAGTGATACCTTTTCCTCACTTGTAAAATGCCACCACATCTCCCCCCTAATCGCACATCAAAAATGACATTTTTTTGGAAAAGATCATCCAAAATTGTTTACCAAAATCAATCCTCTTGGCCATTAATAATCCCTTTAGGATAAAATAAATCATAAGAAGAATTTTGGTACAAACCAAATGATGTTACTCGATTAAGAGGTGACAACTTTCCATTAGCTGTCTTGTTTTATTTCCATCCTCCAACCCCTAAACTCTTCTTATACTGCGATGGTATAAAAATGGATTCATAAAAATACTAGTATGTTTTTAGGAAAATATTTCCACATACAATTTCATACATTTCCATTTAATTGGTAATACATATATTGTTCCTATGTATGGCGATACATTGCCTCACAAAACGATAATTCTTCATTTTTCTAGTCCACCTATCATGGGGGCCATTATTATGAAAAATATCTTTATATATGATATATATGATATTTAAAAATTATTTATAATTATTTAATAATTTTATTAAACATACCCTTAATAATTTCCATTTCATGTTAATACGATAACATTGTTTGATGAAGTGTGGACTACCACCCCCTCGAAGCGATTAAATTCGTTAACACTATACAAGGAACATATAAATAATAGAAAAAATTAAAAATATATGACATATAAAACATATATATGATATTAATGACATAATTTAATTCCTAGAAATATAGTGTATATATATATATATATATAATTTTCATTATTACCCTTTCACACACATAAACAATGATTATGTGGTTTGTGGACGTGCGGACAACCGCCTCTGCGACAAGATGTGATTCCTATAAAATCACAATAATTATATATATAAGTACATATTATTAAATAAAATTGTATTTAATATATAATGATCATTCTATAAATATATTTTGTTATTTACCTTTATTCCAAAACTGTCATTGAAAAATGAGAACATTACTCTTGTGTATGTACGACCTATCATCTTCATTATTGTAACGTTGATTAATTTTTCATAAAAATATTTAATGATTGATTTAAAAAATAATTATTTACATAAAAATATAATAATTATACCATTATTATTATTCTATTTTTTTATATAATTATCTATTTGACCATATATGACCTACAAATGTGTTTTTTGAATCATAAACCGAATTTGGTCATAATACCCGATGTAAATTGAATTGATTATGTAGTTATATAAAACATAGTTAACATTGAAATAAAAGTAACTATATACATGAAAAAACTTGTAAATAATGTATGAAATTAACATAAGTATTTTATATTGGATGTTAAACAAATTTCACTTGAAAGGAAATGCAAGGTAATGGATTTCATCTCAATTTACATTCTATTCTGATATATTTGTTGTTATGCACCTAGTTTCTTTTATAAGGTGTATATACTTCCCCATTATATAATATATCATGAATCCAATTACTCTAATGATATTATAACATTCATTTTATTTTATTCCTTAACAAGGTTTGTGATTTAATATGTTTCATAGAGGTATGGTACTCTTTGTGAGGTTTAAAGATTATATCATCATGAATAATTTCAACTATCATTCAATTGTACATATATTTGAGTAAATTATATAACCATTATTCAATAAACCCTTCCATTTTCTACCACTCTAGTAATTTATGACATTTTTAAGTATCATTACCATTTTCTAACTCTTTGGTACGAAATTTTTTTTAAAAAATGTTTATAAGAAAACCCAACTTCATTTATCTTTTTACTCAAAGAAAATATTTTATTATAAAAACCATTTTTTATTAAATTTTTTCAAATTTTTTTAATATTATTTGGATGTGAAATGTTTACCCTTTTTTATTTTATTAATGTGTTCAATGTAATATTCTTATCCATATAAAAACAAGGCATTTTTTTAAAATTTTACCATGTAAAAGGAATTTTCTCTTACTGCATGTATGGATTTACCCACCGTCATTACTACAATTCTTACCCTCCATGTTTTAGAGGTTAATTATTAATGAAACTGTTTTTATGGTAATTTTAAAATAATTTTTTTTTCAATAATTATTTCAAAAAAAGAAGATTTTCCTGAAGAATTTTTTTTAAAAGATATTTTTATAATATTTACATGTATTAGTGAAAACCCTTTATTTTAATCCACTTGGGATCAGTTTTTTTGATACCATCCTTAATATTCTTCATGATATTTTATGGTAGATTTTTACAATGATTGTATTCATATTCACTTCCTTAATTAATTTTTTCCCTTGAAATATTAAATTCCATATGATCCATGAACATTGAATTTATCATAATTTAAAATATCCATTATCATGGATATTTTCATTTTCTAAACAATATATCATATTTATATAGTGTATACTTTGATTTTGTTAGAATGTTTTTATTAGTATTGATAAATCAGAATATCTTACTTCATAAAGATATTTGATAAGGCACATTATTAAATTTATTATTTGATATACGAGGAGTGTTTTGGATTAGTATGACATGGGTGGGGCCTGATTATGTGCAATGGTTTTATTTTTCTTCTCATATGATAGACTTAAAATTTTCATATGAAACATGTCTCATCTATAATGGTAGTTATGGGTAAGGTCACCAGAACACTCTATTCCATTTAAAAAACCATATATATTTTTTCATAGAAATATCATCGGTTGATATATATCTTTTCAGATATTAGGACTAGGGCTATATGCCGTCCGATTTCTCCTAGGATATGAATTGAAAATGATTTATTGATATCCCCAGTAGATTTCATGGAGTTTTTGGTAGGGGAATAGTTCCATTATAAGAATTGTAACTACCCGAGATTTTATGAGAATTATTCTTATTAATTTCTTTGATGTATTTTTTTTGTAAGCTACACCATGCTTATCTTGTGCTATACGCAACACCGTATTAGCTTGTAGTAAACACAACACTATTATTGGATTGTGTTACACACAATTTTATGTTCGTTTGATAGTAGTTATTCTACGCAACATTGAGTGTATATATATATATTCAATGTATAAATGAAATATGGTTGGCTTCTGTTATACGCAACAACAAAGGAGTCTTCCACTACAATCAACCTTGACTTGACTTAAATTACACTCAATCACTACCTTCTGTGATAGCGTGTGTTGTACGCAGTACCGAGTTTCACTAAACAAAGATATGCTATTAAAATATTATATAAAATAGCTATTATGAATAGTAATACCCACTTTTTGGAATTTTATAAATTTTATCATTCAAAATGGACTTCATTTTTGGATTAGGAATATCAAAATTAGCCTAGGGTGAATTTTTGGTATTTTTCTGAAAACTTTCAATTTTTGATGAATAGTGAAAACACTAGGTTACTATTTAAAAACCGACTTTTTATTTAAATAATTATTTATTTTATTTAAATTTATTTTAGGTCAAAATTGATATATAATACCTATATAAGTTCAATGTAATTCACTGGAGTCATTTTATAATAATATAAGATATATAAAAAATTTATTGAACTTTTCACCGTCTTTTACCCACCTCCTAGCAGAATTTGGAAATTCACATAAAACATAATTTTACCACTTCTGTGAGTGAAATTTCAAAAATCCGAGAGACACGGTTAATATCAAGGACTAATATTTGGTTCAATGAGATGAAAATAATTTTTTTTGTGAATAGTATCTGTTTATTTTTATTTACCACGGTTAAAAGTAAATATGGTAATTATGGGTAAAAATGATATTATAATTACCCTAACACATGTCCTAATTATATTGGATAAGTGTAATTAGACCAAAAACAACTTTAGGAATAAAATATGACCATTTAGGTCCACTTGTATTAGATTTGGACATTTTTTATTAATTTATTTAAAGAAGGGTTAAAATAGTTAAAATCAATGTTTAATAACTAATTCATTTTTAACATAGGGTTATAAATAAGATAAATTAGACTATAAATATTAATTATAAAGATAAAAATATTTCCTACCTAATGGTATTTTATTTATAATTTTTTGACATTAAATAATTTAATTTATTTATGACACAATGGCGATGCTGTAATTACCTAAATAATGAAATATTAAAATAATCGATATACCCAAATAAATGTAATATGAGACTTTTTATGAATTAAACTAAATTTTTAGGTTGATAGGACGTGTTATTATTTATTTAATTAACTTTTTTCGAATTAAACAAGCTTTTATTATTTTCACAAAAATCAAATACCAAATAGTGTCAAAATTGACATAAAATAGTTTTTAAAACAAATATTATATTATTAATTGGTATTTTAATCATAAAAATCCAAGGTTCGGCCAAATGTCTTATATAAGGTTATATATATTAATAATGAACCACTTGGTGTTCTTTTTTGCTTGTTATAGTAAGTTTATTAACTATATAGTGTAAGAAAACAAGAAGACACAGTAAAAGTTAAATTATTTAACTTAGAGTTAAATCTAAATGATAAGGTTAAAATAGTAACCTAAACCTGTATAAAAGCTATTAGATGAAAGTATATAGACTCATCCCCACTTTTTCTTCGAAATAAATAATTCTGGAGCTATTAAAAACCGAATATGATTTTATAATAAAATAATGTTATAAGTTTTTCCAAAGGTGCCCCTCTCCTCCCTTATAAAAAGGGCACCCCTTCCCTCTTCTCTTCACACCCATTTGAGCCTTGAATCTAGTCCAACCCCTTCCCATTTCTCTTCTCCAATTCCATAGAAACATTCTGGAGGTTCTTGTCTTCTCAAAACATCAGCTCTAGTTCCCTAAGAAGAAGCATAAAGGAGGTGCGTCGAAGAAGAAGTAATCTCTTCTTCCGATTCACTCAAGTTTCTTTCTTCTTCTACTTCTTATTTTTTAGTTGACTCATTATAAAGTAATAACATCAGTATTACTTACATACTAATATGTTATTATAAATATGAAACAACCCTATTTCATCTTCTATCCATCCTACAGAAAATGAAATCACCGCGCGTGCATACGTACGGAATAACGTCTCCACGCCATGGTGTAATCTGTTTTCGAACACCACCTTACTTGGATGGGTATAATTTGTAAATACATAACTATATATGAGTATTTTAAAGTGATATTGATTCTGAAATATTATACATACACTTCAATACAATTCCACGATCATGAGAATGATATCATCGCTTGTGCGTACGTACGGACTACCGTCTCCACGAACGCGATGAGATTCATTTTCCATGATCAAACATTCAAGAATGATTATAAAGTATATATAATGAATAATAATAAAATATATGACATAATTAAGCTACTGGATTTATGTATACATATATATATATATATGTCATTTACTTACTTCTATTCAAGTCAATAAGGAAAAGAAAATAGCGTTCATGCGTACGTTCGACCTACTATCTCCATGAACAATGTATTTCATTTCATTTATCTATATATTATATGTATATATATATATACTAAATATATATTCTATATAAACCATGATTTACATTCTCTATGTAATTAAACCATTATATAATTAATAATAATATCAAGAACAACAATTCCAAACACGTACGATAAATAAAACGTTTTACCCAAAACACTGCTTTAACAAGGAATTTACAAATGAAGGGGTAATATAAAGTGATAAATAAACCATATATGATATAATAACAATGAATATGATTCTGTAATAAGTTAATGAAATTATTTAAATCGTTATACAGTAGATTCGGATAAATATGAAGAATATCAGACATATGGTAAGAGATAACTATTCCAATCTTGCTCTTATCCGAGATTGTTTATTCGTATGTATTTACTGGGGTTTTTGTTATCATCCAAGTACATGTTTTGTAAAAATGGTTTCATGTATGTTTGAAGTCCTTTTTACCCATTTTTTAATTTTACTACATGGTTTGTAAGAAATCTTTCTTTTGTTTACCATACGAGGTACGTTTTGACTTTTCCAACAAAAGTATGAGGAGAATGTTATTTTTAACTTATACGGCGTGAACTGATTTTTACGGTTTCATAACGCCTCATTTTCATGAAGCTTACTCTAAAAGATTGAAAGATTATTTTGAAAAAATCCATTTTCTTTTAAAATTGTATTGAATTTTTTGAAAGGAAAATGATTTTGAAGAAGAAAGGATATTTTCCTCAAGAATTCATTTCAAGTGTTTTATCAAAACCATTTTCTATATATGATGAAATTATTTAATATGTGTATGTTTTAAGTATAATGTAATTCTTATTTACATGGTTTTAATTCTCTTATGATGAAATTATATCCATTTTTTTATATGCATTATGTTATGATGGGATGATGTTTATGAAACCCATTTTATTCGTTGGGTTATGATGAACGTTTTAGGTTTATTTTGTGGCACAAGTAAGAATGATTTCATTATGAGATGGGTGGGACCTATATATCCCTCCAATTAATTGGGTAAAGATTTATATCTCATGAGATAGACATGGATGGAATGGTATGTTAATACGGTTCAGTAATACAGGACTGGAACGAGGAGTGAACTCGATTCAGAAAGGGACTTTGTCCACTAAGATGGTCTTGGCAGCAATGCCTTGGCTACTATGGAAATCATATCATGTGCTTAATGGTTGCCACAATCACATGTTTTATTCCCATGATATTTTATCCTGATTGATGTTCCTTTATGATATATTCCTTACGTACTTCCAAAATTTATGTCTTTGCTCAAGATTTTGATGTTTAGATTTTATGTTCAAGCTTTTGCATTCAAATTTTTATGGATTGTTTTATGTTCTATATTTTTACCCTTAATGAGAATTTGATCTCACTATTTTTATGTTTTCTTTTCCCCAGGATATAAAGAATGGTTTTAGGTAAGAAAACCAAAAGGGGAAGATCTATATGGGAGATGTTGCAGATCTTTCACCATGATTAAAAGATTACGTTCTGAGTTTCCAAATACACTAAACTAATATGGTCTTTGGGCATCTGTTTTTGTCATGTATTATGTATTCCTAAAAAGTAATGTAATGTCCATGTACGTCAAGCTTTAGGTCCCTACAAGAATCAAGTTATTTTTGAAACATGGTGTTGTTTCTACACCCTATTCAAGAAATTGGGACATTGTATGGATGTTTTCTCAAATCGGTTGCAGTTCTCAAAGGAGTCAGTCTTGAGTGCTTAGTAGATGAGCTTGTTTCCAATAGATATTTCAGTTGATGGTTGTAGTCCGTTGTTGGTTGAATATAGTGAAAAAATTGAAGGTTCTGAGTTGGCTGACTCTTATCATCCTGACAACAAAGATGCTGAGATGATGGACTTGGAGGAGGAGATTAAGGGTTGATCAATAATTCCAAGGACATTCCTAAGGATTCAAATTCTTCTGACATATTCAATAGGTTGAAACATGGTCTAAGGGTGGAATGTTCAACATGTGCTGCGGTGAATCAGGGTGATGTAGCGGCTTCAGGTGAAGACACTACAGGAGAGCCCTTAGGTGAAGGAATTTCTAGTGCTTCTTCATCAAATGACATAGAATATGTTCATTTTGGTGTCTAAGGGAGTTAACTGGACTCTTGATTATGGTACCCATATGTATGTAGTTTGGTCTGGGGAAGGTCCCACTATTTGAGGATAGATTGAGGCCTCTAAGGATACAATCAGATCATTTTGTAGAAAGGAAGTGTCTAATATGGAGCTCAACAACCATTTTGCTAGATTTTAATAATGAGGATCCAGTCCATAAGGTTGAAACTGATCAGAACAGACATCATATAGATGAGAAGAAAAAATTGGGGAACATGAACAATGATGGGAATATAAGGGACATCTGAAAAGAGTACAAAGATTACTCATATTTTCCACCTCCCATGGAGAGACGTTCACTAAAGAAATTAAACTCCAAGAAGAATTACAATGATGTTATTGATCATTCCTTATAATTACTTATGAGTTCAAATGAAGAATCAGTTGAACTAGTTTTTCTTCTTATTTCTAATTAATAAGAAGATACTAGAGCAATGTGGAGACCATTAAGCTTGTATCTCAATGAAGAGCAGTATAACTGGATCAATAGGAAATACATTAGTTTAGTAGGGGGATTCCACAAAGGAATGGTCAGTATTGAAGAGTATATTTAGACATGGGACACAGTGACGTAAAGACTTAAGTATCTTTTAACGGATAAACCAAACACTCAGGTGCACAATAAATCCTGAAAATTATTTAGGGATATAAAATATGGTTCTCATAAATTTTCTTTCAATGGTTCAGTTATTTACTTTTTTTTCTAATATCATGGTTTCTCACTTTTTCCTATAAAGTGTTTTCATAATAAAAAATTTTATTTTCAGGTATGCTAGCAACATTATATGGGTTTTAGGTGATATCTTGTAAACTAAAATTTGAAAAGTCTTGATGGTAAGGGTTCAATGTACTTAAGAAATAGGGTATCCAATACTCAAGAATTTTGTTTATTTAGTTTCAATTATTATTCATCCAAGAGATTTTGTGTCAACATATATAATGATACATTTCATTTTATGTTATTTAGATGGAATGTCTTTTAGTTTCTTAAATTTACATATTTATTTTACCTTACTTATATATTTATATGGAATTTGTTTTATGTTATTACCTTTCAATATCTTTTTGCCCTTGCATTCTTTTAATTGATTACATGGATCATGTTTTAAGTTATTTAAATTTCCTTATTGTCTATTCTCAGTCATATTTATTTTTTCCACTATATATTTCCTTATTGAGGATTTAAGCTCACTATTGTTAGGATTCTTTTTCCCTAGAATCAATTATGTGTACTATGAAATATTTGTAGGGATTTACAAGAAGAATTAGATTTATCCACTAAGTTATTTATTGCCAAATAAGAAAAAAAATTATTTTGTAATTAGTTTATTTATTTATAAAATAGGACTCAAGTTTGTATCTGGTTTACCAATACTACTAATCACTTGTTCCTATGGCATTTGATTCCTTTTAATAATACTAATGAAATTGATAGAAGGCACCAACTCCAGGCCTTCTAGTGTAAGATCTCTACATTTGGTATCAAAGTACATTTATTATAATCCATGGGAACACGATTTAGAAAAATATTGGTTATATAAAATATTCCAAACTTATAATTTGTCAATAATTATAGAATAACATCCTATAATTTTGGTATTTTAGAAATTTTGTGGGTATTCCTTATAATACATCCATGTCTAGATAATAAAAGTGGTCATGGTTATAGCATTAATTCCATTAGGAGAAACAAATCAGACAAGGTGTTTCAACCCTGACCTGAGGTAACCTTGTTCATGAAAACTGACCTTACTACAAACATTGTTTTATTTTCTCATGGGATATTCATAGGACAATTCACAATTTCATTTCAAAAAAATATGATTAATTTTTACAATTAATAACCGAGGTTAAACCAAAGGTGATTTAGATTTAAAATAAGTTTTCAATGTTTAGACATCCTAGAAATTGTATTATAGATAATGTTTAAATCAAGGAAGGAAAATTATTAGAATAAAATGGAAGAAGTATATATGAATTGAGGCTGTATTGAAAACCATAGTTACAAATATATTTAGTGATTATCTTAATTTCAATTATGTCTATTATATTTGTTTTTAAAATTTTATTAATATAGTTTTAAGAGAGGTAAGCCTATATGTCGGCTCATAACCAATATAGTGTAGAAAGGACATGGGAGATAAACATGTGACCAAAGGATGTAAATGCCTTAATTCCAATCACTGAATAATGAAATTTCTTAAGTAATTATTCAATTTTAGTTAAATAATTTTATGAATAAGCTGTATGGGCACATTGAAGATCTACTCCAAGGGAACCCGAACATTAAGGTGCATTCTTTTTTTTTGATGATCTACAAGGTAAGTGACTATAGAAATTTTAGTACTGTTTTTAATGATTTTTTAATTTCTTATATCATTTATCTTACTTGTTAGATCTGTTTTGGTTTCTCACCTTTCCACAAAAGTATTTTTTGGATAAAAATTTAAACATAGTAGTAAAAAACCAATAGTATAACATTTTAGGATTAGATATTGATATATAAACCATATTGGGTTGAGAAGATATTTAAATAAAAATAGTTATAATTTTCTCTCTTCTATAGGCTTTATGATACATTAAATGTTTCTTTCAGTGTTTTAAGCATCAAAATATCCATTATTGGTAATTAATTTATATAATTAAAGGAATGGACTAAAATTATATCGAAGAACCACCAAAATATAGGATTTTTCATTTGAAATATAACACTATCAACTAAGAGTATTTCATTATATTCATATGTAGTAAAATAATTCATCAATGCTTGGAAAAGTATCTTTAAGAAAAATATTATCCTAATTCCTTTTTTTGAACTGATGGCCTTATAAATAATCAATGATTTATGGATATTGTCCCTGATGATTATGTTGATCATTAACTTGCTTACAATTGATGACATCATTCAATCCCTATAAATATTTAATATTTTTTTATAAGAAATTATTTAACATTGCCACTAATATTATCATACATAGATACCTATAAATAGGGTAGTCTATGTTACCTTTTTTACATCCCAAAATCTCTTTTATAGATGATGTATTACGAAACCTGCTAAAGATGTGGGATTTCAATATAGGAGATATCAAAAAATCAATTACCATGATCATGACTAAATTGTGGGGATACAATTTGATTTAGGTCGGGATAATGTGACACCCTGAAATTCAACAGAATAACATTGTATTCAAAAGTGTTTATCACATGCAACCCCAAGTGTAAAAAGGGAATATATTAACCTATTATGTTATAATATAAAATAAATATAATATATTATATAGATTATAATTTACATAAAACCTAGTTATCTCATGTTACACAAAATAGATAACTTCCTTGATAGCATGATTTACTTTCAATAGTGACATTCCTTGATAGCTTGTGTTAAACACAATATCGTGTTTTAGAAAAAAAATGTTGTACTATTAAATTTTTATTATTTAAGGTAATTTCAAATAAGGAATATGTTATTTTAGCGTTTATTAATAGTTTTAACTAAATTATGAAAATAATGAGAAATAAGAACCAATTAATGAGAAATATATCTAATAAATTCATCGATTAGAAATTAATGATAAAGGAAAAGAAAAAAAATTAGATATAAAATGAAATATATTTATTCTTTATGCTACTGAAAGAGTTTTATCTTAATAAACATATTTAATTACAAACACTGTGTGATATTAATGTAAGATATATATTATATATTCAATCAAATAGTTTCTATATTAATCTATAAGGTTAGATATTCAAAAGATTCAAATAAACCCTATTTTACCAATAAACCCTTATATTTTTATAAAGAAAATTTTATTGATTTTTAATGGAGATAAAATTTTAAATATTAATTGATTTAATATTTCAAAATAAAAAAAATCTTTGAATTAAAAATAGAGTAATTTGTATAGGGTGAATATTTTATATTTTTCTAAATCATTTAAATTTTAAAGGAATGATTAAAAATACTGAATTTTATTTCAAAATGGATTTTTCATCTTATTTATTTACAAGGATAAATTATATAGTTATTTGGATAAAAATTTTAATTAGATAATATTTTTATAAACCAATACAATTTATTTCATTAGAATAAATTTCACTTTGAAATTTAATTTAAAAACCGATAAATTTTTTCACTATTTTAACACTAAATCCCCAAATTGTGGTCCTGTGTTTTTTAAGGGTTTTTGGGTGTGGGTTTTTTGACCCTGCCCCTCCATTGTCGGTAGTGTCTTCATGTATTTTTATAGTAAATTTTGGAGGAGGTCTGGAATAGCCTGGCCCCAAACCTTCCTTGCCCAAATTGTTGTCCTACCTATTGGATAGATTTAAAATTAATTTTTTGCAATTATGTTATTATAATTTGGAAAAATGGAATGAATATTTAGAATCAGATAAATATATAATTTCTAATAAGCTAAAAAAATTGACCAAAATTATTAGTGAATGTGATTAAAATAAATTTTAGCGAATAAAGTTATATTAATCTTAATAAAGGACTGAATCATTAATTTAAAGGCCTAAATGACCTTGAAACTAATCAAAAAACCATTGGTTGTACATTATCTGGCCATTCAGCTTCAATTCATGTGTTTTTTTGTTTTATGTGACCTTTTAGATGTAATAACGTGGGTAAACCTAACTTATTTTAAAAAATACCAAGTGAGTCTTTTAACTCCCTTATAAAAGGCAAGCACCTCAACCCCTTAATCACACCTATCAAACCACTATTGATCTTCCAAAATCCTCCCAAAATATATTCCAAAAATCCCTAATATCTATCTTGATGCCTCAATATGGGATGAAACCTTCCAAAGGATGAATTTGTGTATAATCCAAAAAGATGTTACCGATTAAGAGGTAATATATTTCCTTAAGCATTCTAGTTTTATTCCAATTCTCCCACCCCATTATTTATACTATACATGAATAATCAAACCAGTATTAAAACTATACTAGGTTGTTTCAATGCTATTTTTTCAACCTAATAATTCACAGACATCCATCTATTGGATAAAAAACATTCTTTTTCTATGTACAGAAAACTACTATATCACGAAACAACGATTTTTTATTGTTCCAACACCACCACTCATGGTGGACATTATGATAAAAAATCTATATATTTATGATACATATTATATTTATAATGTATCTATACTTATGTAATCATTTTATTAAACATACTATTAATACATTCCATTTTATATTAATAAGATAACATCATTTGAATAAGTGTATACTACTGACCCCTAAAGGAGATGCGATTCGTTCACACTATACATGGAATGTATAAAGGATGGTGTCAATTAATTTTTCTTTGAAAAAATAAAATCTATATGATATTAATGAAATAATTACCTTTCTAGAAATATTATATATATATATATCTATTTATTATTACCATTTCACACACTTAAACAGTGATAACATCATCCATGGACGTGTGGACGGTTGCCTCATAGACACGATGTGATTCCTTTTACATAACAGTAATGTTATAAAAAAGTATATATTTTTAAATAAAATGTTATTTATGATAAAATTATAATTATGGAATGTTATGGTGTTACATACCCTCTTTCAATAAATATCATTGAGAAATTGGAACATTACTTCCGTGTATGTACAACCTACGGTCTCCATGACTGTAACGTTAATTCATTTATCATAATCATAATTAATAATTTATTTTAAAAGTATAATTTATATATAAATATCATAATTATTTCCTGATTATTATTAGATATATGTTATATAATGACCCCTCTGGCCATTGTTGACCTACCAATGTTATTTATAACACATAAACGAAATTTGGTAAAAACAACCAATGCAAACTTAATATTTTAAGTGTTTGAATAAAACATTGTTAAAATTGAAATAAAATTTATGAAAAACATGAAAAAGGTTCTCAAGAAATTATAAAACAGACATGAGTTTATTATAGAGATAGTTAAAGTATATTTACCTAAAATTAAATACAAGGTAATCGATTTCATCTCATTTAATTTCAATTGAGACTTATTTTTCGTTATCCTCCCAGTTTATTTTATATGGTGTTGATTCTATCCATTTAAAATATATATCATGAATATTCTTACTCTCAGGATATTATAACATTGATTTATTTTTATTCCATTATAAGGATTGTGATTGAATACATTTCAAGGTGGTATGAGACACTTTGGAATGTATAAAGATTATATTCCTCAAAAATAAGTTTCACGAGTTTTAAATTTTATTTCCATTCAAGGAAATAATATAACCATTGTTCAACAAAAAAATTAATATTAAACCCCTTCGGTAACTCATGAACCTTTTCATGTTTTAGTACCAGTTTTACACAATTTGGTAATGAAGGAGTTTAATTTTTTTTAAGAAAACCTGACTTCTTTTCTCTCTTTAGTCAATGAAAAAATTTTCTTTAAATTTTTTTTTTACAAAAATGTTTATAAAATTTATTTTATAATGATTAGTTAACGAAAATTGTGCACTTTTTTTCTTCTACCAATGTGTTCAATGAAATATTATTATCGGTTTTGGAACAAATCATTTTTCTATACATTTATAGTTAAAAAAGGAATGTTAATTTATTTCATGTATAGATTTTTCCTCCTTAATTCCTATGAATATTTCATTTCATGTTTAAATTGTAAATTTTGAAAGAAATTATTTTCTAAAGTTATTTTCAATGAAATCGGGTTTCAAATGGTTTTTTGAAATAAGAGGATATTTTCTTTCAGAATGTATTTAATGTATCTTTTTATAATATTTCAATTCATTGATGACAATATCCCATTATTTTTCTCTACATGGGGTATACTGTATTGATTCCATCCTTAATCTTCCTTTATATTTTTTATGATTTATATGGAAAAGGATTGTATTCACAATCGCTTCCTCGATTTTTATTGTTCCTTTGAAATATTTAATTTCTAATTATAACTGAATATAGAACTTCCCATAATTTACCATATCCTTTATCATGTATATTTTCATTTTCTACACCATATATCATTTCGATTTTGTGTTTAATTTGAATGGTATTTAAATATTTAGGAAAATATTAACAAATTTATATATCATACTCCATATTGATATTTTATAAGGCACTTGTTAAATTGATTATTTGTTATATGAGAAATGTTTTAGATTGGTATGACATAAGATGGGACTGGTTATAGATATCTTATTGATGAATCAGTAGTTTCATGGGATTTTTCATTTTAAATCCTCCTTATATGGGCCTTTACCCAATATGCTTTAAACACTCTGGTGAAAGCTTCTGATTATAATGGTACTATGTTCCTAGAGAGCATCATGTCTAATAATCAAGAATATACCTAATTTATTTTTAGTTATTATTTATACATTATATTTTTTGCCGATATATTTATGGATGAATTTCATTTTTTATTATTTATATAGCATGTGTTTCTGTTTTTTACCCTTCCATATTTATTTTAATATATCTTTTTATTATAACAGAATTTATTTTTAGTTATTAACTTCACATTCATTTAATGTATTTCTGTTCAATTTATTGATTACCTGGAATGTGTGTTTAATTTTTTACAATTTTATATGGACTATTCTCATTGATTATTTACCGACTTTATTATATTTTTTCCTTACAAATCATTTGATCTTACCCTTATTATGTTTCTTTCCTCATGAATCCAAGAATCATAATATGAATGATAATCATGGATTTAGAATATGGATTAGAGTTATCCTTTTAGTTATTTCGTTATAATGAAAGAAATTATATTTTAGTTTGTGTTTTTATTTTTAATACAAGACACCTATAATTATATAGTAAAAAGGTCTTCTAATATCTAGTTCATTCTAGATTTGATTCCTTGTAATCATGGAAATTAAAATTAATGTAGACACTAGCTCCGAGCCTTCTGGGTATGAGTCACTACAACACTCTATAGACAGTGGGACATTGTATCATAAATAACATGACCACATATTTCTATTTATTAGTAGAATGAGGGTGTTACCCATGATTGATGTTATTATTCTAAATATGACCCAATTGATCCATAATTGTCATGATGTTCTTGGATCCAGTTCAAACCAGGTTTGTCATCTCATTGGGGAAATCATCACATTACCTATCACAATTATTATTTAAACAGTTATCCTATTTTATAGGATTATCTAATAAAAATAAATAAAAAACATTTCAGGGGCTTAAATACATTTCTATTGGGAATATAAATATGAAACTATGAACATATTAGAAATAAATTATAATTGAAAAGTATATATTCACTTATTATTCTATGTGTTTTAATATATGTAATATGTGGTGATAGAATTATCTGTAGGGTTGTTACTAAAGATAACTCTTTATATTCAATAAAAAATAACTAAATATTAATTTAATACTAACTATATAGTTCCTTTATTTTTATATAAAATATTACATGTTTTTAATCCTAATAGAAACTGAGGATAAAAAGGTGTCGTGGTATTGAATGACTAGTTACATAGATAGGATTCATGAAACTAAAATAAAACATCATTTTATTTATATCCATAATGAGAAAATGACTCCCTCTGAGCACATTAAACTATATATGATGGACTAGGGATTAAATAGATAAATGGTACGAGATAAAAATACAATCAACAGAATAAACAATGGTATAAAACATAGAACGTGAGTTATAATGGAATAACATGATAAAATAAAATTATTGGATCATGAATAAACATATTGAAGTTATTATATGGAACATGGAATCTTATGATCACAGAAATATTGTAATGTGTAAGAAAAATATAACATGAAATAAACCTAAGACAAAGCTAACTTCCAAGAGTATATCACATTGTGGAAATCGTCCTATAATTGATTGGGTTTAATCCATAATCCCATACATGATGTATCATTAGAAAAAAAATTATCCTATACATTAGAGAACTATATGGGGTCTCCAATCGGAATATGTTCATGAATGTGTGTGTGAAAATAAGAAATCAAAGATAAGCAATAAACATAAGAGTTACCCATGGAATGAAATTTGTATCAATATCATGTCATAAGTCAAATCCAAATGGCATATCATAATGGTCTCCATAAATGAAAGGAGTCAAATCATACCAATAGATTCATTAATTAAAATTAACCATAAAACCTAAAAAATGATGTCTAACAAATGTGATCTCAATAAAAAATATTGGTCTATTAAATTGGAAATTATGCCTCATAAGTGTCACTTCAAGAAAATAGGTTAGGATAATTTAAAATGGGTAAGAGAATAATAATTTACATAAAACCAAATTTAAATAAAAATATTTTCCAAATAAGAAGGACTTTTTAATAAGTCATATATTTTTCAAAGGCATTTCATTGAGTAGTGCATTAAAAGAGACAAAGAAAACAGGGATTTTTCATTTGATTTAATTTTTGAAAAGAATTATGATTGAAACCTTTAATACTTGTTTATCACCATAATTTAAAGATTAAATAAATACGATATATATTATTGATACATATATATGGAATAAAAACGAATTATATAAGAATAATTAAGTGATATATTGATGATTATAATGATATAATTCACCTTAAGGAAAATATGGGGGTTCGGAAAGATCACATACCTTATGCCAGAATGCATTCTGTACTATCACTAAATATCCAATATAATCAAATTAGATTAATTAATTACATAAGCTAGAAAATTTTATACAATTAATTTATTTATTGTAATTTTAATAAATTAAATAATGGCTATTTTGATTAATTATTATGTTCAACGTCGTTGTTTGAGGAACGTTCATTTTATTAGATTCTTGGTTGGTTTATTTGTAAATAATTATGGTAGTTATTTTCAAATGTCAATAATGATTCATTTGTGAGATTATATGGTATTAACTCAATTATATATGATTAAATGATAAAAAATACAATTTTATTTTCTAGTATTAGGATGACATAATTTGTAACACATTAATGATAATTGTTTTTATTTATTTTAGTGGTTTTTAAATCATTACAAACTAGTTTTTCTTTATTAAATATTATGAATTTATATTAGATCCATGAAGTTAAAAAAGTTATAATATACATATTAAAATCATTTTAAGAAAAAAAATAATTTTATGACCATATTAGGAGTCTTTAATGGAAAACAAACAATCATTAACCACAAAAGGCAATGAAGCACCCAAATTTAGTCAAAATTTTAGTTTCTTTGAATAACTGGAGTTGACAATAAAGATGTACTTTAGAAATTCCAATAAAAATATAACTATCTAGTATATAAATGATACTATAGATATTATTATTTAATGGTTTATAGAGGTGAGAAGAATGTAGAAAAAAGAAATTCGATTAAATGATATGGTTTTAGAAAGTTACATCTTCAATATCACCTTCTTTAAGGACCTCTTAATGAACATGGAGTTGCTCTATTGTTGAGACCATAAGATTTTGGATGTGGTGAAATATATTGGGAAGAAAATTTTGTGAAATATTGATAATCATGAAGTGTTATATTGTGTGAGGATAAGGGGTGGTGAGGTGTTGTATTTATAGGTGTAGGAGAGGGGTGTTTTTTGTTTTATTAATTAGTTTATTATTTTGGTGTAAGACTATCAGTAGTGTTGATTCCTATAACTACATAAAATATACAGTTATGTTAGTTTGAGATAATTTGTTCTTATATTATCTATTACCCAAAAAATCATATATTCTAATTATAAAGTCAAATATTATAAATTATTGTATTCCACAATTTACAAAAAAATAGACTATTTTAGAAAAAATAAAAAAAATCACCATAAACCTTTTATGTGTAGATTTAAAAAATGGAATCCACTTTATTAAAATAATTTTCCATATATTTTAAATTTAATTTTTCAATAAAATTACAATTTATTCATAAAAATACCAATTTAAATATTTTAATAAATATCTGACACTTCTAAAATTTAATTAAGGCCATGAAAAATTAATTAATTATTATCAAAGAATTAAGTATTAATATATGAATTTATTTTATGAATATTGTTTTATTTAAATCATTATATTAATTAAAAAATTTCAAAATAACATTTATATTTTTAAAAATATATACATACAATTCAACATTTTTAAAATAATTATTTACATATACTATGATATAAATATATAATTTTTTATTTACTAGATTCTCAAATTTTATTTTATTATTTCATAGGTGAGGATTCTATTCTAATGGGATGATTACTATTCTTAACAGTTATTTTTGAAATGATCATATAGGTTCCATAATTCTAATAAATACCTCTTATTTTGTTCACTTTTATTTTATCTTATGGTTATATATATTCATTCATCTTTAAAATAAATAATTTATTATAAACATTATTTATTATTTCTATGTATTTGTTTGTATGTGTGGTTAATCTAGGTGATCGATCATATCAAAATTTTTCAATTTTGTTTATCATATTTTATATTTATTATCACATAGTAATATCTAGAATTCCATTTTGTTTTTTTCGTAAATAGTGTATCATTGTTCATTTATGAGAATAATGTTTTTATTAGGATCTCTATGTCATTTATGTGTCTTATGACATAATTATAATATGGAAATTCAACTTATAAAAATCCTTCTCATTGTAATAAATTCATTAATTTTCATATCTTATGGATATTGAAGATCTTTTCAACGTAATATTTCTATTTGTAAACTCTTTAGTAATTTAAATGGTTTAGAAAATGTTTTTTTAAAAATCAAACCCCATTTTACTCTTTGATTGGAATCATTTTTCTTCCAAAAATAGGTTTTCTAATTATATGTTTAGAAATATTCATTCATCCAAATAATTTGAAGACATTTTTACACATGTTTTAATTTTTTAAAAATATTTTTAAGGAAAAAATTTATTTTATTTTTTAAACAATTACTATTTGTCTTTTACTAAAAAGTGAGAGTAATATTTTTTAACACCTACGACATGTATATAATCTCTTTCCATCAAGAACACTTAATGTTTTAAAGAATAATTTAAATGACTGAAATGTAATTTTCAAATAAAATTAATTTCTTAATTTTTTTGTGAACTATTAGTTTTAAAAGTATATCTTCAAAATGAAAATGAATTTTTTTTCAAGGAGGTATTAAAAATTATTATTGTGGTTTTTAAATTAATAAATGAAAAAAAAATCCATTCATACCATAATGGGTATATTATAGATTTATACTATCATTATTCTTTCTATGGATGGGTTATGATCATTTTGACCATTGATTATATTACCAATCACCTTATTGGTTCATTTCTATAGTCATCATCTTAACTAATAAATATTCATTTACCCATGATTATTGGAAAATAAGTTTCCATTAAATTTCCATATTAATTATGATCGATGTATTTATTTATTATACATTAAATCACTTCTACATATGGTGTCATAAAATGAATAATATAATTTTTTATTTTGATAAATTTTGATAAATATGTATTATTTAATCAAAACATATATTTAATTAACTGGAGCATTATTTGTGAATTAAATCAATTATATGATATATGTGGAATTATTTGGATATGCATATATGGGTTAGGCTTATTTATAGATAACACCTCGATTAATCTATATTATCATGAGATAAATATGTTGGATAGCCAACATTAAATGGTTTTCTAGTGTATTTATATCCCTCTTTATTAAATAATATTGATGAAACAACATGATGGTGGAGGTATAGTGATTCATAGGATCATGATTTCCAATTATTAATCATTTCCTTCAGTAAATATCCATTATTTTTATCCATGAGATTTTGATAATGTCATTCTCACTAGATTCATTTAATTATTAGTTTATTGAATAAATAGAATGTTTTTTAGATATCTAGAAGTCAATAATGATTATTCAGTATTTAGTCAATATAGACATGTTATTTATAAAATGGAATTTTGTTTTACTTATTTACCATTCAATATTTATTGTGTATTATATAAACATTTTAGTCAAATTATTTAACTGACATGTGTGTTCAGTTATTTACCTATCCATGTCATTTATTAATTTTTATTCCTGATGGATTCTATTGTAATTTACCCTAAATGGTCATTTGAGCTTAGCCTTGTTCTTATTTCCATTACTCAAAATTTATTAAGTGTATTATGATTGATATTAAATGATATTCTAGAATCAATAATGATATTTTTGAAATTAAATTTATATTTAAAAATACTACTAAAGAAACATGTATGTATTTATTTTACTAAGACAACTAAATTATACGGTCCTTTATGATTTTAGTCCTTGTATATTATAACAATGAAATAAAATGTACACTGACTACCAACTACATGGGACATGATCACTATTATAAAAAAAATAGAATATTGGGGTTGAAAAACATATTAATCTATGATTAATATAATATACATAGATGAAATAGGAGAACAATCAAATGTAATATCTTTATCCAAGACAATTACATATTCCTTTATAGGCTTCATTTAGATCCCTTCATATGAGCCCTTATAATGGCCCTTCATGAATAGTGAAACCACTAATACATGTATAGAGAAGTTGAGAATACACATTTTCAGATTTTTTAATGGTATAAGTTTCAATATGGTTTATATGATATAAAATGTTGGTTCCCTTTTACAAGTTAGGGGTGGGTCATTATTGGGATTTCATAAAATAATAAACATTAGAAAAATAAGTATACAAAATATTTTATTTAAAATGGATATAAATTCTATTATTTTGTCATATGTGGTTGGAATACCATATACCAATTTATTTATATTATTATTTTGTGTTTTAAACCTTATCTATTAGTTAAACCAATTAGTTATCCTATTTTGACCATAATAATGGTGGTGTTTTTTGAAATTTCAAAGGATATAAATAACTTATAAGTTATCACTTTTTGAAAAAATTTATAGGGGATTTCATTTTATACTATTTCTTATATTATGTGTTCCATCACAATATTTTTTATGAAATTTAAATAATTTAATAAGATATTATTGAACATAAAATATCAATAATGTAATTTTGAAACTATTCATTTATCTTTCCATTATAGACACAATGAAAAATATAGAATTTGAAAATATTCCTTTAAAAAAAGTCCTAATATGTAATATTTATTTATAAAATTAATAGAACACAATATTTCACCCAAATTGTATTTGTTATAATATTTTTTAAAACAATTTATTTCATTTTTTATTAAATGGAAAATCACTATGTCAACATTTCATGAACATTACTGTTACAATTAGATCACTAAAAATTATAAATAAATTACAAGGATAATGAAAATTAATTTATCATTAAACAATACATTTACAAATGAACGTAACTTTTTCTTAACTATATGATAAATTTTTAAAGATATTATAGTCAATAGTGTTACATATTAATTCGTAACTAATATTAATATAATGGTAATAATAAAATAAATATGGAATGAAGTCACAATATTATAGAAAAAAGAAAGGAAATGGATTAACATCACCAATATAAAAGGAAATAAGAATATCTGATAAAAATTTACCACTAAATGTTACAGTTTTAACATTATATATCATTTTTACCCAAGTCAAGGTGACATCAATTTTCTTTTCTTACTACTAATTTTGAAAAAATAAATGGATTATATTTACCAAATTTTATTCACTTGATAGTAAATATGGATTAAATTATTTGGGATTCAATTGATATACTTTGTAGATATTATTCTAAGATAAAACTTAAAGTGTAATGAAAAAAAAAACAATTTTTCAAGAAAATGTTTTTTACATGTTTATGTGTTTTTATACCAAATTAAATCATATAAATCATTCCAATGAGGTTAATTAAATTATTAGTAACATAATATAACTAATTTTAGTTTGAAAAAAAAATGAATCGTCATAACTGATAGATTCAAAAATACCATTTTTAATATTAATTAGTATTTTTTATTATTCATTGAAAAATCCCCAAATTCCGAAAATTCAAAAAAAATAGACTAAACTAATTTTTATCTGTTTTTAATGAATTTAATTTTATTAAATATAATTTCTATGATTTTCTAATAATTAATATAATACATTCTCACAAAAATCAAAAAATATCATGTTTTATGTAAATGTTTTTTTGAAGTATAATATGTCATTTAAATAATTAAATGACTATTTATTAAGTATTATTGATGAAATTTTTATCAAGTAATACTGATATATTTATCATAATATTATAATTCCTTTCCATATCATCAAATTAAATGGATATTATATAAAGGAAATAGGTAAGAAACAAAATCTTCATTTTTCATTTTAGATTAATGTTGTTTGTTGTATAAGTTATCAAACATCAAGTTTTTATTTTATAATCTAAAGGTGTTACAAACTACCCCAAAATATGGATTCATGGATACCAAATACACTATCACAATCCAGGAATCCAATGTCGCTTGAAAAATGTCCTTTCATGACTTTCTACAAAGTGTATCTAGCTATGAATTCCTATTCATTTTGAAATAAGAGATATCAACATGTTGGTCCCATGGAAACTCTATTAACATATATTGTAACAGATCAATGTCATGTTAAGTGAATATATACCTCAAAATCATATTATTGGTAAATAGAATAATGTTTTATCTGATAAGGAAATTCCACCACAACATTAGAGAAAACACTACTTCCACTAATTCCATATCATAGGTTGTGTAATTATGATCATTAGGTTGTAACTGTTTAGGCATATGGGACACCCCCAGTCAATAATTTATCAAGATACATCCCATCCCAAAGTGGTATATATCATAGATCACATTAAATATCATTATCTACTCATGAAATATTAGAACATTCGTAGTTAATGACTACCCTTTTAGGTATTCTATGGCTACCTAACACCGATGAGTTCAAATGAAATCTGGGTCTCTACTTGAAATAATGATCAATGGGGTCAAAATTCACGAAAATTTGGATACAATCATCTAATAATATCCCACAGTGAAATGAAATATGTTATCCTAAACTACACTACCTGGTGCCTACCACAAAACTAATGCTAAATCCATTATGGGATTCATTTGTAATCTTTATTGAGAAACCATATGTATAAGTAAATGAACATATTATATCCAAAATTATCACCAAGACATCTTCTTACAGATTTTGTGGTGTCATAGAGTCTGTAAAATGATATATAGATGCCTGACCTTCACCTCCTAAGACCCCTGGTATATAATAATTCCTTCAACCACAAAATTACAAACTGGTCAGGGATCTTAGGAAATACAAGTTTCATGATTTCTATGAACACAATCATTTCATTCATGACACCATGTGGATTAAATATAAAATATATGTGTCCATATCTACACCAGTGGACAGTATTTTGGATTTCATAAAATATTAACATCAACATATGACATCCATACCAAAATTAAATCATTAAGACAAGATATCTCATACAGACTAGTCAAAAATATCGTCAATCCTTAAAAGAGTAATGAAATTATTCATCATTGTAAGATTTAGATTTTTTTAGGATATATATAGCCACATACTCTCATCATACTCCTTGGAAAATAAATCTAGAGCAAACTGCATGAATATTTGGAGTTAAAAGAAACCCATTTTTATTAGATCATTTACTTTAATACCAAAATACCCCCACTAAGATAGTTTCTTTGTCTATAGAGACATCAGAATCAACGATACACACATATATAATTCTATCCCAAACTAGGTATCATGTTAAGGGGGTTATGTTAAATCCACCTCAGGAAAAAACTTCTAGAAGTTACATGATAACTCAAGGAGCATGCACTGTCTCGCCACCGAATCACTTCACGTATAATTAATTCATAAATGAAATAAGGGTCTCCCTATACCTACTACACACATGGTTATCCAATTTATTTATAATATCTACACCATGACCACCCACATTAGATAAGATGGTTCAATATTGAAATTAATCATTGGAAAAAATAAATAACTTAAGAAATATATGAAGGGTATAAAATTTTATGGCTCTATCTGTAGTAGTAAAGGAAATATAAAAATGATTTAGTTTATCTTATGATAATTCGAAACCTCTGGTACACATCAAACCACCATGTATGGAATACTACTTGTGTAGTCAACAAAAGGATAGGATAATCCTCTCTACATATAGTCTCATTGAATGGGATAAGTTACCTGAAATAAAAGTGTTATAGGATATCTAATATATCTTATAAAATTAAGGGTGGTCATTATGTTAATAATTCATATGATGATCTTAATCCCATATCCTTTTAGTATATCTATAGTATGAAATTTACTATTCATATTTCATATTTTCTACTATTTTCATCAACCTATACATACAAAACTTGTGTTGAGGCCTTTGAAGATGGGAAACATCTATATTCTGACCCCTGAAAACCCATATCCTCTTGATAATGAATATATCAACATTACTAGTAACAAATACAACATCATTTAAAACTTCCATTGAAGAAAATATTGATCTTAATAATCGCCACCACATCATGCTCCACAGAATATAATAAACTCATAATGGGGAGGAAAACATCCCTTATAGACATAACACACTAGTTCGTTACCCCTAGAATTAATTTGAGGCCTAAGAATAAAAAAACTAGTGAGAATGACTCCCAATGGTCAAAACATAAATAGATATATCACTTAAGATCTACTTATAACCACTCTTGTCCTAAAGGAACCCTATGGGACCCCCTCTCATCATATCCTTCAACATGAGTGAATCGCTATGCGAACCTATAATTCTTTCTATACCTTAATATAAATCAATGACATAAGTTGAGAAACTACATAATAGATAGATAGTTTTTGAACATACTCACGATTTCTCATATGTGGCTTCTCTTTGTGAAAATTATTGGTAGTGAAACCTAAATACAACATTAAAACAGATTACCATTTATCCCACAGTCACACAACATTTCTAAAGAGAACATAGAATCTTACTCTTTTCTCCTATTATCATAGATAACAGGAATTAAAATGGAACTTCATCCAGAAACATTCCCATGAAATCACTTCCTCCTCCCTCCCCCTAAGAAATAACATCTACCACAAACTGGTTATGCCTATTATCTAAGAAACCACTTGTGGTACCCCATACACTTCCAAAGATTGAATCAAATAAAAAAATATCTCTAGATCATGTAAATAGTTTTTTATGTCAATATCAAATATATATATAAATATCATATTTTTCTAATTATCTACACAAAATAGAATACAAAATCATTTTCCACATCTAATTTTCATTTTCCGAGTTGACCGCTTAACATTATTCTAGGTCACCTAATTGAAACATACATTACCTAACCACATCAAGATGAAATCCAAGAGAAAAAAATTATATGAAAAAAATGGACTTCTTTATCTGAGTAGTATAGAATATTATATTAATTAATTTAAATTGATTTCAATTTAAAAGTTCACCACATTCAATTAGAAGAGATAATGATCTAATGCATGTACCATTACATGGTCTCTATGCAAGAAGAATTATCACATACAATTGAATATTTTGATTGCTCAATATCATTGTATTGGATAATAGGTGGTAGAACAATCATGTCTCCATGCACATCTCTATTTCTTATGACACATTCTATATCATCTGACATTCTATCCATATTAAACCAATGTAATCCACAAAAGATCCTAAATCAAGAATCCATCCTTGCACTCATCTTTCCCATGATACCACTCTATCATATCCTAACCTAGAGGGAATCCATCATGGTCTATAAGTGAATATGATAATGACCCTTGAGGGTCACCGTGAATAGGCCCCAGTTTGGTTAGTGGAACTAAAGGAAAAATAGAAATATAAGAGGAATAACCCTAAATAATAAAAGTACCGTATAAAGTTACCACTAAACCAACTCTCTATTATTAAAAACCACGAAAATATCCCAATAATGCATGTAATTTCATATTAATAAAATAATAAAATTACCATACATATTAAACCCTTTGGAAAACAATCTCAAGCTAAATTATTTCGGATAGAAATGTCCAGCTCAGTCACCCACTACATTCTGATAACCTCAAAAAATAGGTCAAAAAATTATACTTAAAAGGATCATACTTTATGAATATCATGAAAATTTTAGAATAGTATACTAAATATCTAGTTAATTATGTAATGAACCAACCCTTCGTCGCTTATCCTGTCACCCGAGTCGTTCGGTCACAAGACCAAATGCATGTTCCCGATCACTATATGATGTTGACAAACACCATGAAAAAAACAACATATTAGTAATGAATTCTCCAGAGGTCGAAATTAATGATCCATCCAGTAAATATTTTTAGAAAAATTAATAAATTTAAATTCAACAAAATAAGAAAGGCATATTTCGTAAACAATTGCATACATCTAGTAAAAAATTTCCACAACCCAATATATATATGGAATATTAAAGTAATCAAAACAACATCAAATTAAATTCAAAAATTCTAAAAAAGAACCAAATATAACCAAACATCTAAAAAATAGACAAAAACCCACCATGATTGTATTCCTAGAAGACCTTTTTTCCTCCATAAAACCTTGGTCGATAATAATTAAAAAGTGACACCTAGGTATATGGTGTCCCCTCATATACATGTGTCCTAAAAAATGGAATAATAAAATCAAGAAAAAGGGGCCATGAAGTGTGTGAGGAATTAAAACTAATTGGATACCATAATAAATAAATATTTTGTTTTTTCCCATGAATCCAATAACATGTTTGAAAACATATGCAGAACCCAAAGCCATTTTCAAAATACAATGTTATCATTTATCATTCAAAACACCTTTTGTTTCTCTTTTCAAGCCAATTAATTATTTTAGTAAAAATTTTCCAAACATGGATCCAATAAATAAACAAGCCACATGGGTTAACATACTCATACAAAAAACAAAATTTCATAATCATGTGAGAACATCATCAACATCAAGTAACCATATAATTGGTTAATGAATAAATTTTAATTAAACTTCATGTCACATGGAATTAAATAATGAATAAATAATAATAACCCAATTTGAATGAGTTATGTGCACCTTGGGGATCTAACCATAAGGTCTAACTTAAGTTAGTAAACAGGTTTTGAAGATAGTTAAGAAATGGACTCTCACTTGGTCTTCCCCAATCGAATATCCAAGATCCCACATGTTGTCTAACCAACAAACATGAATGGTCAGCTGGCCTTCTTACCCAAACCCCCACACAAACCCTTGGAGAAAAAAAGTGATTCTCAGAGAGTAACATAGAAAAACACCTTTCGCATACCCCGATCAACCCTTGTGTCATTTGAATGCAAATACATCAATAAACATGTTCTCATATTGATAAATTAATAATAGATGCTATTTCATTAATATATTATGCCCATTTAAAAAATCCCTTTCCAACATAAATCTGTTTCTACAACCGTTTTAGATATCTATTTAATACCATAAAACCCTTTGGATCCATTTTATCAAACACTTAGGGGGAATACAAGACACACCCATTTAATAAAACCATCTTTAATACCAATTTCCAAACCAAACCATGGAATACAAAAAACATGGAAGAAACACAAAAAATTAATACTTTTAATGGAAACTTAAACAAAAAACAATTCCAATTAAAATTAATGTGTATTCCATGTAAAACACCCTTAAATTGAATCACCTACATTGAAATATATCCAATGCTCATCACACAATATGAAGACCAATAAAAAATGGGAGGAACCAAACCTCACACACCTAATACACATGAATGAAAACTAAATGCACCATAAAAACTCATAAATTTCAACAACATAACCCATAACCCTCTACAACCCCATGAAGAAAAATGAAAAATAGATCTATGAAGGAAATAAAGGGATAAAACATAACAAAATCCACTTATATCAACACAAAACACTTTGATCTCTAAGGGAAATCATAAAGGAAGAAGGGATAGAGATCCATCACCAAAGGAGAGGTGTTGTGCATGCCAGAAGGGGAAAAATGACCCCCAAAACTAAAATGACCTAGGTAATTATATAATATTTTATCATTTTAGAGTTAAATAGTTAAATTCAATATAATTATAAAATGAAATAAGTGTAATTTATAGAAATTATGGAATTTTAATTGACAGAAGAGTAACATGAACTTCGAAATAGTAAGATGTTCTTTCAGAAGAGTAAATTTTCAAATAGAATATCAAGCTCACATAATAATTTATAAATAAAATTGAGATATATTATATGTGAAAATATGATATGTTTATATAATTATTATGTAAATATATTTTTTGAAAATTATAAATTAATTTTTGGTATTTTGTGAGATATAAATATTAAAAAAATTATAACTAATATAATGATATAAAAATAATATATTTTTATAACATGCATTAATAAATTATTATTTGATTTTCTTATGATTATAATATATTTTTATGAGGATTTAATAAAATTTTCAATTTTTTTTAACATCATTTATTTTTTTTAAACTGGTATTTTTTGAATAAAGTATTATATTAATTAAAAATTCAATTTCTCATATATAGAAAATCATTTTCATAAAATGGAGTAAATTTTTTGAGTTCCACATTTCAAAAAATTGTAGGGGTTAATTTTTCAGATTTTTCAAAAATACATAAATCTTTTATTAATAATGAAATACAGTAATTTATGGTAAATATTCATTATATGATAAATACGCTATTCTTAGAGACATTAATAATGAAATATCATTAATCTCAAATATAAATTAATTATTTAAATATACATTTTTTTGATTATTATCCTATTATTCATAGTCTCGAGTCAAAATGATAAACTAGTGAATAAAATAATGAGAGAACACCCCTCTCCTCCACTATAAATTCTACCAATCACCACCTCATCTCCTCACAACTCAAAACATTGAGTCTTGTTCAATTTCTTCCCAAATAAATTCTGAAACATCTTCTCAACTACCAATTCTCTATGGTATCTCTAAGAGGACAAAAACATAGGCCATAAGGAAATTCTAAAGGAGGATACTTCAAGAGGTAAAATTCTCTTTCCTTTTATTTTATTTTATTTTAAATTAAATTTATTTTCATATACTCTATTCACATACCCTTGTAAAATTTTAATGAAAATTAAATTATTATTAATAATATATATGATAATTTTATAATTTTGGTGGAATGGTTCGTCATAAAAATTCTTCTCCACTCCCTTTTATTCTAAATATGACAACATAATTTGTGATATTAAAATTTTCTTATTATGAAAAATCTTAGGGAAAATGAAATTTTCCTTAAGATAGGGTGTTTGTGATTTTCAAAACATGAAGGAATGAAAAATTCATAAAGAAACCTTATTGACTCAGCATATATGATGTTTGTAAGGGAAATTTATTCCCCCTAATTCATTGGGTATGTATATGTTAGAGGTTGTCCAGGATGATTTCTCCAAGTGTAATTGTGATGGTTACACAATAAGGTAGGAGTGAGAGTTACATAATTATGTGGCTATTAGGGATATATTTTAATGTAATAGCGAGGGATACAAATTATATGATATTCATATAGGTTAAAATGTTATATAAGTAATTATCCATGTCACCTTTATAGTTTTAAATATGTTTTATATATTTTATGGAAATATATTGTTTTCACAAAGTATTTGACAATTTATGGCTGAGAAGTATGTCTTCGTGAATTTTTTTCACATGATTATATGTATTCATAGACTAATAATTTAGTTCCTTAATTTAATATTCCTTATTGAGATTTTTTTTATCATCTAATGCTATAAATAAACCACATGTTTTAAGGAAGTGTAAGAGAAAAGAATAAGCCAAGCAGAACATTGTGGATATTTTAATGAAAATATACAATGTTTTGTTAAAAAATATAATAATATAGAATAAATGGATTCAATTTTAGTAACAGAGACTTTTTTATAGTGGTTCATGTGTATAAATTATGTTACAATTCTCTAAAACTCTAAATTTAAAAGATCATTTGTAATGTAAGTATTTGAATTCTAAACAAATTTATTATATTAAGAAATATTTAAGGTCGGGTCATTATAATAACATAAAACCCATTCATGAAAAAATGGAATTTTTTTATTTTTAATGAGACGTATAGGGTCCCATGGTTTGTTCATGAGGTTAGGAACACTATGTGGCATCATGCAGGATCCACTATCAAACCAATGTAGGTAGCTTATTTTTCACTAGGGCATCACACAGTTAATTTTTTTTTAAACCATGTTAAACCTCACTATCCAAATAATAGAACCCCCCACATTAGTTCTTCATGTTTTTGATAATCTATGCACTATCCATGCACCTTATTCTCCCACCCCAAAACTCATAATTTTGACCCCAACCTCATAGGAACCCCAAAAAAAAAACACACTCGAGGATAAATATACTTAATAGAACATAAGAAAATGACCCAAAAGGTGTTAAAAATATAAAACACCATCAACAAGAACCTACCTAGTCAATTATATCTCTACAAAAACATGGAATAACCACCAGATAACACATTTGAGTACAATATTATAATAAGAATCACATAAAAAAAGGGTACCATGCACCACATACCAACAAGTTTTCCACTCTCACTCCACCAAAATATTTGGTCTTACCACTCGAATCCCTTTCAAATCTATCCACCTCATTACATCACAAGAAACATCATAAGGGGAGATACATATGTTTCATCTTGGGAAAAGAACCACATTTCAAACTCGTTACAATCATACATTTTTCCATTACCATCACATTTTAATCATAAAAAAACCAATTACATATAACAAGAGTAATAGTCTATCTAGAATATTAAGAATTTAAACCTCAAGAAAACTGCTTACAATACAAAACCCCAAATACGGACAACCACATCCAATCATCAATTATCAAATCTAGTGCACAATAACTTAAAGCCATGACAAACCAAGTATAAAAACCTAACCTTGAATGGAGAGTGGGGAAGACGAGGTAGCCATCCATATTGCCTCTCTAACATATATTTTTAGGGAATCAACCAGAGAATTGGGTTTCTATTTAATCAAATGAATCTAGAGGGATGCCTAATGTAATCACAATGAAAATACAATGTATAATAGTTTCTCACAAGACCAAAAATGTCTTAATGTGACCAAAATCACCCAACTAACGTAACACAAAAATTAATATTATCACACATCAACCTTGCTACCATAATAATATGAACCCATACAGTCCACCATATAATGACCATGATCACAACTCAACGTCATTGTTCCCATTTGAAAGAATAAATTATTGACCACTTAAAAATTAATTTATGTTCATTCCATAATTTAAAAAATAAAATGTATTTAAGAGTGCACTATTTATCACCATATATTCTCACTACATTAATGTATCATTATCCATGTAACCAATTTTCATTCATTTATTTATAAATCCAAAAAAAATTATTCCAACCATTTTTAATTTTAAAAAACTTATCATTTCTACCAATCCATGACAAATAACCATATAAAAATCCAAATAAAGAGATCTTAAATGACTTATGCATCAACCCCAAAGTTTCTACATGGTCTATCACCACTAAAGCCCAAAAATTAAAAAATTTCAACCTACCACACTCATAATATTACCCATCTTGAAAACCATAACATTAAATAAACATCAAAAGAAAATTAGAAACCAAAAAAATATCGTTTAGACACAGCTAGTCTAATTACCATATCTAAGGGATTTCATATTTTCCTATGAGGTTATTTATAAAAATAAATTTAAGTAAACAACACCATATTCACAATTTCCAAAACACTTCTCAACCAATAATATCATACATTCAATCCCGGAATAGAACAACATTAAATCCTGAAAAGCACGTGTGATATTTATCCTTTCCCCTTAAATTTCATTATGTTTGATTAATTATATTTAATAGGGAAACTATTTACCCCTTACCAAAAAGAAATAATATAATACTAATTTCCTATATGAATAAATAAACAATGAGTGAACTCTTATTACCTTCCATGATTATGTGTTGTAAACCTATTGGGAAATACCAAAGAAAAGAATAGACCCATATGAACATGAAATATAACAAGAAAATATCCAAAACCTAGAGAACACCACATATAATTATTCTATACAGAATGAACCACTAAAATAATTTATCCATTTATATAATATATTTCCAAGAGAATAATGGGTTGAAAATAGGATATAAACATGACGTGAACACCCCTAGATTCACAAAGGGTTGATATCCCAAATCCATGGTAAAAAGATGATGAATGCATCATAAAAGACATTTTATGGATACACCGAGATAACCCATGAACCAGGAAAGAAAGGAATAGATATGACCATATTCTCCAGGGATTAAAAATTTATAGGTCAAATTAGAATTACAATTCTATATATCAACACCATATAATACAATGAAATGGTGGTGACAATGGAAATAACATCATAAAATAATGGACCATGCCGCAATTTGGATGGTCAAAATCACATCCATGAAATAAGGTTCAGCCAATTACATAGTTCTACTAAAATATGAGAGGATAGATGATTCCAGGGAGTCTGCATATAGTTATAAATCCATCTCTCTATAAGAGACTGTGCCATAATTCATCTACATAGTGCAGTGACCCTGAAATCGATATAACAAATGAAATTACTCACCTAATACTCTTTGTTACAAATGATAATCCATTCCATAACAATGATTAAAGTGGTCGAACCTATATAACTCTACCTCCATAGACAATACATTGAATCCAGCCTTTCAATTCCATCATAATGACTTCCATAATGGCTCCATGTTGAAACACTATTTCGGAGTCCACAAACACACCCTCTATAGTGTAGCAAAAACCTTCATCCTATTACTCTAAGTGGGAGTAGAAATTTCATCCTAACTCCATATTTCCCCCTTTAATTTTTTTCTATTAAACATATATCCCTAAAACATAGAATGTATCATGCCGTGAAGACCTAGACTATTACATCCACCATTTGCACTCTCCCCTAATCAACCTGCACTCTCACCACCATATATCACTTATCTATTTTTTATATTCATATTGTTGACAACATAACTATATCTTCCTCATAACCATCACCATGGTTTTCAAAACATAAAAAAATTAGTTCGATGTTAGAACCAATTAAACATAATAATTGGATTTCATCCACCATAATCCATTTATTCTAATTCATAGGCCCCCACATACAAAGTGTTTTCAGGTGATATTATCAAGATGTATATTTATAATACCACTTCACCATGGTATACAAAAAATTGACATTATTTGGATTATTTAATCAATATCATTATTCATATTATATGCATACAAAAGTACTATAGCCCCATCACATGACCAACACATTTCTTGGACCACTTATTAAATTACATAAACCTATAATTCTTTTTATATTAATACCTATATTTATTCATACTATATATGTTTTTTCCACTAATATTATCCACATATATGATAATATTAATATCACAAAATAATTGTTTTTAATAACCCCAACTGATCATTGAATGGTCTCATGTACCACTGGAATGACCCCTATGGAAGACACACAACCTCATCCAACATACTACCTGAATGGTGCAATCAATTTAGAATATATCCTAACCCCTTGAGTATTTTCTAATATATGAGCTTGTGTATACATTTGGATAAGGTTATGATATTTATAATATTTAATTTAATGAAATTTCATAGGTGGAATACTCATATTTTTTTTAAACAATAACATCTCTAATATGAATATTTTGATAATTAAAATTTGATTATGACTAGTATTTTAAAATATAACATAATTTTATTTATAATAGTAATTTATTTTAAATTTTAAATTTTTTAGTAAATTCTATAAATTCTTAAAGAATAATCATGTACATATTAATTATTAATGGAAATATCCAATAAATATTGCAGAACATATAATAATAAATATAATTTTAGATAACTAATGTCATCACAGAATTTTATTGTAATACATGACATATTAGGTGTATGATAATTTTTTTTTTCTAATTTATCAAATTGTAGAAATATTATTAATATCCAATGTTATGAATACACTAAAAATGTAAATTAATAATATTTTAAAATAAATTTTATTTTATTAAATTACATAAAAATCAAAAAATAATACATTCCCCAAAGTTATTTATATATGGTTTAAATTTCCATTAATGATACATTTGAGGTTCTTTTTTCCATTTATTATAACTATATTAACCCTCAATGTGTACAAAACAACCTTTTCATGGTAAGAGATAAATAGATTAAATAAGAGTAAAAATTAATAGATAAGGGTAGTATTGTGTTCTAATCATATCTAAAAGTAATTGTATGAGTTTATTGTGACCCATACCCATATTATATTATAAATAAATCATTTTTTGTCAATTTATAATTTAATGTTATTTCATATGAATTTAACATTTTGAGAGATTCTATAATTACCCCTAACCTCATTTATATAAATTAATACCTTCCTTCACATAATCACATCACATTGGACCATCTGGATCAACCAGAACCAAAAAATTTATCTTCTAAAAACACTTATTTATGTTATAAATGTTATGTTATTTCCAAAATTCATATACATAATCTTGTAATAAGAGATTTGGTGGAATTCCACTAAAGAAGAGGTATTCTTCTTTACCGAATCTTTCATGTTTATTTTTTTCTTCCAAATCCTTCTTAGGGGTTATTTCCTTTCTAATGGAATAAATATAGTATAATATATATATATAATGATAATGGGACAAATATATTAAATAATTTACATACCCTATGATAAACGAAAGCATCATATCTGTGTAATACAACATACCGTCTCAACGCCGTGGTATAATCTATTTTACATCACCAATTTAATTGGATGACAACAATAATGTTAAAAATTGATATATATGATAATTATGAAATGACATGGACGTTATAAAAAATAATATAACATAAATTTCCTTACAAATTCACCATTATGTGAATGATACCGTCGCTCGTGCGAACATATAACCTAGCATATCCATAACATGATGCGATAAGTTTTCAATGTTCTCTAATAAATAATAATAAAAAAAATTGTATATAATGAATATATATAATTTTAATGACTTTATGATAATTATTTAGATAATATAAATATATCATATTCAAAAGAACCGATAATTATATGATAAAAATGAATATGGAAAAAAAGTTATTAACACATGAAACCGGGGTAATAATAAAACAGTATTAACAAAAAGGTGATTATATGATATAAAAAATCATATATGATATCATAAATAATTAATATGGTTATAAAATATAATAATAACATGACTAAAAACATTATAAAGTTGTTTTATAAGCATTCAATTAAAGTAAAAAAATGTAAGGTATTTCTTAACTCAATTTTCATTAATTGAGTTAATCTAATTTTTCATTGATTTTGTCCATCCAAGGTTATGTTTGAAATTAATTTTCTATATATTATGATTTATTGCCAATTTTTTACTTGGATTTGCAAAATATACACATAATATATTCATTTAATAAATGATATGATCTTGGTAAGGGTTTTACATCCCTTTTTTATTTCTATGAGATATTCCTTATTCACCACTTATTTTTTTGTGGTGTACTACCTCTTTGATGTATAATAACCAGAAAATAATTATTTTCATGGTATTTAATGTTTCTTTAATTTCATTATTTTTTGTAACGTATGATTTGACTGGTTACGATGTGTTAATTTATTTCTTACTCAATTTCTATTCAATTCGATAAACTTATATGTCATTGATTTTTTCATGAAAAAATTATGTGTGAATTTAAATTTGATTTCATTATGCTGTATTAGGAATATTTTTATGTGGATTTAAAGGTGATAAAAATGGTCGAATAATTTTATATTTTCCAAACCCATATACAATTTTTATATATGATGTTTAGTTTTGAATTTATTTGATTGATTTTGGAATTTTTTGAAAAATTTTGTTTCTTTTATTATATAAACATATTTTATTATAAGGTACATTATTTATTAATTAAATCGATCATTAAATTTATGATTACTGATTTGGACTGGAAGAAATGGGTGGGTAAGAGTTATAGAAATCCTATTAATGCATCAATAGTCTCATGGGATGAATTAGTTATGCTATAATTAAACAAGGGTTTACTAGTAAAGTAAACCATCATGTGAAAGTTCTCGAAGGTAGAGGTTGATGTTCCAGATATATGAAATACAATAGTTTAGAATTTCCTATATTCATAATATATTTATTTATTATTGTTATCCTATGAATTATCACCATGTCTTATTCTATAGATGAATTTCATTCTCAGTTTATTGATTAAATGGAATGTGGTTTAACTTATTTAATTTACCATATTGATTATGCTCATTGATTCATCATTGATTCCACTATACCTAACCCTTAATAAGAATGGTATATCACCCTTATTTTGTTTCCTTTCCAAAATATTTGACAGAACATACTATGACTGAAATGAATGGATACACTAGATGGAATAACGTTATTATAAAAAAAACAATTTTGTTGTAATTTTATTCAAAATGTAATGTAAGACTCATGTATTTATCTAGTTTACCATGACTACTAAACTGATGGGTAAATTGGTATATGAGTCTTTGTATCTTATTAAAATGTATTAGTAGTAGTCACTATATCTTGGCTACCAAATTCATTTTCATTATTGATTGTATTATAGAAAGATTAATATAATCCTTGGAAAGTAGATTTAAGAAAAATAAAGGATAGGAAACAAAACCCTATGAATGAATTTGAGGATACATCTAATTATATGATAATATCATAATTTTTTTAGAACCCTTGATATATAGGGAAAAACTAAATATTCATATATTGAGAAGGTATCATGATTTAAAAATCCTATATATGATTATTTAGGACAATATAATTTTCCACTACGATTAATGTTTCTAACATGGGGATTTTTGGTTTTATCCATTGGATGGAACCATAATAAACTAGGTTGACATTGAATTTGATAAAAATGTATTGATATGAAACAAATTTGGATGATTACTAGAATAAATGGTATTGTGATTATTTCTAATCATTTATCAAAATATATAATTAACCACAAACACCTTAACCCACTCCCACATTGACCAAATAAGATAAGGAATGATATTTCTAAGAGATTAGGTGGTGAAGACCACAAATGAATTAATATTGAGTTTCCTATATATCAATAACATGAGAAGTAAAACCCAACTGAATTTCTTGTAAGAATGAGAAGAATTTTATGCTGTTGAAATTAATGATAAAAAGAAATCAATTTATGAGGAAAAATGAAATTCTTAGAATAATGGTCTCTCTAAGTTATTATCGGTTGTCAAATGTTTTTAATAAATAAGATATGTTATTTATGAAAACCTATGTCATTGGTTGAAAACTAAAGAAGATAATTGGAGAGGTTATAAAAGTAATGGTTATATTGATGTTGATTAAGTGACTACCAATGACCAATTAAAGGAATAAGGTAATATTGAATAAGATGATGAAATGTTGTGAATGGTTTATGGATAAATTATACTGATTATATATCATTTATATTTGGATTCATGAATTATGTTTTAATTTTTTATCTAGTTATAAGAATAATGTGATGTATAGGGATTGTACTAAAGTACTTATTCATTATGAATTTGGAAACATGTGATGACTATTACACGTAAACAAGATATCTCATTATTTTGTCAGAAAATATTTTAAAAAAACACAAGATTTTTGGAATTTAAAATTTATATGTTCTTCATTTTAAGATAATAAGAATAATGATATATTTATGTGATATTATTGGTGACCATGATAGTAGTATGTGATCTGACTCTTTAGGTTATATTTTTTGTCTTTACTATATTTTTGGATTTATGGAATATATTCTATAACCCCTGATTTTTTAGATGGATGATTTTTTTCATTAATATATTAATGTTATCAATGAATTCATATATTTTAATTGTGACACTAAGAGTTACATTTTGTTTTTTTGGAGGATTATAATTTAATGTTTATTTTTGAAAGTATGGACCTTTTTTATTGTGAATTTGGACATATATATTTTTCATTAGACTTAAGATTAAATACATAGGAAATAGATTAATTTTATGGTTGGATATTATTATATTCTGTTAATGTGTCACTTATTTTTTTGGATAACATGTTCAATAAATTTTTTTTTGATAAATATTTAATGGCAGGAGGAATGAAATATGGATCTTTTGACAACACTGACACTATCACAAACTTCAACATGAATATTCATCTCTTTGATAAAGATGTGAAATGGAGATAGATTTATGGAAACCAAAGGATGAAGGTATAATTATGTCATGTAATTAAAGTCAGTATGTTTAGTTCTTCAAGATTTGGTATAGATATTAAAATAATCCATCTACTCTAGGAAAAATATTTTAGAACAACAATGTCATATGTTTATATTTCATAATGATAAATAAATTGACATTTAAGACTTCATAAATATAATTTTTTTAGTGTCGAAATTATAATTACCATGTTCTCTATCATTTTACATCATTTCCTGATAGTTATTTTTCCCTTCCATGTCTATTTTTCCTACATTGAATCCCTTTATGTGTTATCTGAGGTGATATTTGTATTTTTGTTTCTCTCTTCTAAAATGGAATTTTTATGGACTCTTGTCTTGATGTGGGATTTCAATAAAGGTATTTAAAAAATTAAATACATGGTTACTGAGTCTATGTTCTAAAATATAAGGAATAAGTTTATTTATGGAGGGTATAATGTAAACCAATTTGATTTTATGATATGTCTCTTTTTTGAAAAAATTTAATCTCCTCGATAGTTAAGTTGTATGCAACTCCGAGCCAAAATGAATCCCAAAATATTATTATATGAACATTAAAAAATATAAATTATATTATTATTATATTATTATTATTAAATAACTTATATAAAATTATTTTTGAAATCATTGGGTGCTAATTAATTTAAATGAATATAAAACCTAATGGAATATAAATGAAATGATTTTAAAATTTTTCTTATTATGATCTAAAGGGATTATATTCTAATAAATTAAATTAATTACTATTAATGAATTATATTAATAATATATATATTTACTCAAATATACACACATTCCTACAATATATATTATGTGAGTGAGATAATAATAAATTCAATATTAAGCAAAAATATCTATATTTTTTAAAAAGGAATTTTTCCATCTATTAATGGAATAGTTATTTAAAACTAAATTTTTAAAAGTTTTTAAATTTTATTTGAAAAAATATATTCATTTTTGGCATTTCAATTTCCAAAATATATAAGGTGGAATTTTGGGTATTTTCTGAAAATAAAAAATTTTATGTGAATAGTAAAAATTTCCGATCATTATAAAACTATCAATTTATTTATATTAGAAGTACCTTTAAAATTTTAATTTGTTATAAATGATTAATATGTACCAATTAGTAATATATAATCTGATCAATTTCGTTTTAATCATTCTTATACCTTATTTTGGTATAAGTATGTTTTTGGGTTTGAAAATACATTTTTCAGGAAAAACGTTTTTCGTGGCATCACACAAGATTAATATTAAATCAATATCTATAATTTTTGTGTTTTGAAATATGAAAAATGGTTTCCATAATTTAATTCATACATTCATAATTTACTAAATTATTCCATTTTGTTTTTGATCAAGATGAATTGTAACCTTGGTAATTTGTTTTACCACAGTAAAGTGTAAACTAGGAAATTTAGGTAAAATATAAAATGATAAGGACAATAAAATGACTGTAAAAGATGTCCAAATTTTGTTGGATGATTCCAATTCGTACATAATAAATTATTTTTTAGTCACATGGAAATTTATAACAGTTTGGAAGTGGTTATGATATTTATAATATTTTATTTAATGAAAAGTTAAAGATGCCAAACAAATATTTTTAATAACAATAACATCCTTAATATCTTGTTTTATAGAAGATATATTAGTCTATTAGTAGTGTTGTTAAATATAATGGAATTTTTTTAATCATATTGATTTATATTTAGTTTTTAGTGAATAAATAATTACCCTTAATGCTTACATAATCATGATGTAATAAGTATTTTATTAATGGAGATATCAAATAATTTTCTTCAAAAATATACTAATAAGTATATTTTTAGAAAAATAATATAATAAAAAAAATTATAAATGAGAATGGTCTTATAGGGATATAATTAAATATTATTTTTTGACTTTATCAAGTTGTACTAATATTTTTAAAAATTAGTGCCATGAATAGTGTAAAAATAATCATTATTGATACAGTAAATAATATTTCATTAAATGATAATAAATTAAAAAACCTGAAATTTCAAAACAAATACTGGCATAAGGTGTGAAATATAATTATTGATCCATTTTGGGACCATTTTCCAATATTTTGTAACTATATTTATCTTAAAATATTAAAAATGCAAGTTGTCATGGTTAAAGGTAATGTGATCAAATAATTATTTGATCCAACAAATATGGGTAATAATGTGATGTAAACTTGTATAGAAATTAAAGGATTAGATTATTTAAAACCAAAAACATATAATTTTATAAATTATTTATTTTTGACCACTTTTTATTTGAAAATTAATTTATATTAATTTAATATTTTGAAAGTATTAAATAGTTCCATGCACCACAATTAAAAAAGGGAAACTCTCCTTTCAATTCTCCACACTATATTGTGCCTTTTATATCAACGAAATCCTCCCAATTTATCTTAAAAATATCAAAATTTTTGTTTTCTAGGTTATGGTCCTTCCCAAATACCTACCCTAGATCTCTTTTTAAGGGATCTAAAGGAAGTACCCAAAATAAGAGTTAATCATCATTACCAACTCTTTCTTGTTTATTTCTACATCCACATCCACTTCATGTGATGTTTCCACTATATAGTAATAAATCTATTATCAAATAAATTATGAGATTTTATTAGTATTTTGGGACAACCATATTTCATCATTTATTTATCCTATTAAAAATAAAAGCACCACACATGTGTATGTACGACTAACCATCCCTACATCATGGAGTACTTCTTCTTACCACCACATTACATGGATGTGTATAATGATAAAAATAATGGATATATATTTAAATTATTACATGATATTTTTTCATAAAAAATTAATATATCATCCGCTTCTTACACTTCCCCATAATGGGAATGTTATCATAGATCATTGCTAAATACGTCATATAGTCTATGTGATGCGATAAGATTAATTTTCCATGTACACCATTCAAGAATGATTATAAAATGTATATAGTGAATAAAAATATTATATTGGATTAATAAAATTATATATTTTTTGTATCAGTATCTTACACAAAATAATCGATCCGTATACGAAAAAACAATGTTAAGAAAATGAAAAAGTTAACACTGAAAACAAGGGTAATAATGAAATATTATTAACAAAAGGGAGATAAAATAATATAAGCATAAAATATATGATGTAAAAAATAAGATAAATTTAATTTTTATGAATTTATAACATGATTTAATGTTTTTTAAATTATACTTCTTTTATGGGTAATATAATTCAACTGATTGCAAGGTGGAAATGAATTTATTAACCCAATTTATATACATTGGATTTAACATATACTCTATTTTTTTTTCATGTTATGATTGTGTGTGGAATGAATTTTGATTTTATTATGTTCTATTTACAATATTTTATGTTGATTTAGTGTTGATACACTTAATTTAAATTTTTTTATTATTGACTAATCCATATAAAATTCTTAAATGCTATTTTTTCTTTAAATGTTATTTGACTAAATTTGGAAATTTTGATAAATTTGTATCTGTTATTCAGTATGGATAGTTGATCATTAAGAAAAATTTTTCTAAATGAAATTTAATTTTATATATATGAGGAATTATTTGTACTAGAAGACATGGATGAGCCCTAGTTGTAGATAGCACATTGATGCATCGATTGCCTAATTTGAGGAATCAGCTAAGATAACATTAAACTGGTTTTTACCTATAGAATAATCAATCTTGGGAAAAGTCATGATGGTTGTGGTTCATGTTATAGATATATGAGGTGATATAATTTTTCATTTCCCAAATTTATAATTTTATAATTATTATTATCCATAATATTTCCACTGTGAAAAAATCAATAAATTAATTTCTTTCATAGTGTATTGATTAAATGGAATGCGTTTTTAGTTTGTTACCAGACCATATATATTATGCTAAATGATCCATTATTTATTACATTATAATTAACCATGATTTAGAATTTTAGATAAACCATATTTTTATTCATTCCCTTGAATTTGAAGAATTTTATTGTGATAAACATGTAGTGATACACTCTTTGGAATACATTTTGTATTCAAATAAATTATGTTGTAATTTTTATTCCAAATGTAATGCATGAATAATTTAATTATATATTTCACCATGAAAAATAAAATAATAATTCATTTGGAATTAAATTATTTTAATATTATTCCAATGTAATGATATCATGCTCTGGTTTCATGCTACTGTAGTTTGTGTCATTATAAGTATTAATATATAAGCTTAATAACATATACATGAAATTCTATAGAATTATGGAACACTAATTGTGTGCATACTAGGGGTATGAATTCAAAACATTTTAATATAGAGTATAATTAAATTTCCATATTTATTTTGTAGCAATACCATGTTACTAAATGTCAATATAATAGAGGAATCTTTTATATGAATGATAAAATGAAGTTCTTCTCTTTAATAAGGAATAAACTTATTCAAAATATGAAACTCTTAAGAAAATATTGATAGTTGAAAATATAGGAAAATATTCTTAATGGTATATAGAGTGATTTAGAAGTGGAAAACACTAAAATGACGAAAAAAAATGCATAATGGGATTATAAAAAAGGAAACATCATCTTTGAAAAGTCCCATATTTTTTATGAGTACTGACTGATGTGATGAATAACGGGGAACACTTCATTGAAAATGAGTATAGGCTAGAGACTAAGGGATACTCTCTAATGTCTTTATTAGATAATTGAATACCTTAGTATTGTATATTTATAATACCTCTACGGACTATAAAATAGAAGTAGAAAAATATTAAAAATTAGAACGAAACAGTTCATACATTTAGGAACCAATGGTACATGGTTGTTTCTCACGGTGTGGTTTTTTTAAATCAAAATTAGTTACTACAATGAATATTTATTATGAAATGAATGTATAATAAGAAATTATTAGGGTTCTTTAAGAAGGATAACGTTTCTATCAATCCTAGAACACCCCTGGAGAATTTTTAATAATGATAATTATCAAAACACATTACCAAAATATGTCCCGGTGCCTTTTAGAGAACCAGAACTAAAATTATTAATCTAATCCCTATAAGGTGTGGAGTAAAAATGATAGTCTATCAATGATTTCTAAGGTAAATAAACAAGATCTTACAAACCACATGTAGGATCATAATGAGGAGAATAATCTAACACCAATAATAGTTCATGATACTTTCTTTATGGTTTATCAACAACAATATATTTGAAAAAGGAAATGGGGAATTTTTTTATATGTATTCCTATATCTAGAATAATTTTTTTAACCATTACTCAAACATAGACATCAAAATTATAAATTCAAAAAAAAAATATAAATGATGTCGGAAAAAAATGTTGTTTTTAGAATGATCAATGGAGTAAAGCAGCATCTTATTGATATTCAAAAGTAATTGAAGAATAATACTTATGAATAAGGGGGGGGGGGAAATGTAGTGAAGATACATAGGGGTAAAACCATAAATATAATAAATCCTTGATTGTTAAAATTGTGAAATCATCCACCATTTAAAAAATATGTCAATAGATGATGAAACATATTATTATTTATTGCATGAATTACTCAATGATGATTTTATAAAAAAGAAGGGAACTTCTTTTAGAATATCAAATAACCATACGAGCAGTCATTTAGAGAATAAACACAGACAATAAAAATGAAATATCCTCATTCAATTAAATTTTTTTTACTTTTTATGAAATGAAGATATATTATTATAAAAATTTAGTAGATAATCCAATCATCCAATCATTAATATTTTAATTTAATAAATATTTATATGATTTATCTTGATTAAATAATTGTCCTTACTACATAAAAATGTTGTGTTGAAATGTACGAAATAGTTTATCATTGTACCCATGGGGGACTACCCATGTTAGTATGTCTTGAGGGAATAATAGGAGTGTACACCTATTCCAATGTCTAATGATATTAGAGAAAGGCCGAGGAAGGATTACACATGCTAGAGATATTTTTTATTTATGATTTATTTCCAGGGTAATTTTTGTTTCCATTCGGATAGATTTTTAATTCCATTATATTATTATAACCTTATAGAAATTCATTTTTGATAAAAATATAGTGATTTGGTCATTGAAATTATAATTATTGACTAACCAAGGATAGAAATACTTAGTTAAAAGACATTTTGAATCTTATTTTCCCTTTTATCTAGTTTGTTTTTCCTCTCCAATATCATCTTTAATAAAAAAAAATGTATGGATTTTAATTTGTTCCATGAATAGACTAAAAATTTGGGATATAGTGTGGAGAGTAGGTAAAGTTGGAAATTTTCCAATTGCTATTCAAATATTGATCCACCCAGCTGCTAAATTGTTATGAAATTCCATCCTGAGCCTATTAATACTCATCAAGGATTATGAGGGGAAAGGGAACATGTTATGATATCTAACTCATAATAATCAGTTGTATTAAAATCATGATATGCATATAATAATGTTGGTAATTTATTATCCAGTACTTCGATATAAATAATATCATTAACATAACATTTTAGTGGAATATAAGGAATAAATAAATTATTAGAGAATAATAAATGATTCCACACTTATTATTCATACTATCAATTAATCAACTAACAAATCATACCTATGTTATCAAGTTATAATTATACTACGTCAAACATAATTGGGAAGTCAAAAAAAATACCAAAAAATATGTTTTCTCCTGATAAATTATAATTCATCGATGTTTTATAAAATTCCAAACTCCACTTATCACACAATAATTCTAATTCATCATTCATCTAAAATATTTTACCTAAATATCTATATCATAATGCCCCCAAATCATCCACTTACATACAAAATTCATTTAGCTCAATACATGTACATAAATATGTAATGGAAATATAGATTGTTTAAGATTACATAATCCTTTGAATTTTGTGGATATTTAGTTGTATTTACATAAAAAAATAAGAATTATTAGATCGTCATTATTCTATAGAATTTATCCTTGACAATTTAATAGTAGGATTGGATAAATACATCAATAATGTAAATTAATTTTAATCTATCAATGAATGTAATGGTTGGAGACTAAATAAATGATAAAAAATATGCTCTAAGAAATATAAATCCTTATGAATGAGGCATAATAAGAGGAAATTATAATTTCTTATTCATATTATATTGACATAATATTAATGATGAAACAAAATATAATTATATATAGAAATTATAATGTACATAAAAGAATTTAAAAAGATATATTATGATAAAGATTGGAAAACCCTTACATCGTTATATCTCTTCCCAAGTCTATATAATTAACTAATGAGATCTATATAACTCTAGACTAACAAATAGAAATATGGATAAGGATTTGGGAATCATAGATAATAAATTTATATCAAAAAAATTATGTCCATGATTCAATAATGATATTTTTATAGGTTTTTCATCCACTATATACACATTTGACATCAAAATGATTATTATGAATAAAATGTGTGAGAAGTTGTGCTCAATGTTTTCAGACTGGTGAAAAATGGGAGGATGGTTAGCTATTTATATAATACATGGGGTGAATTTTTAATAATTTCTTAACATTGACCATAGATATTAGGATGGGTGAAAGAGAGAAACACTTGACTTCATAGGGTTTTAAAACAATTATATTTTACATTTAAAAACTATTTTATTTTCTTTTACATGACTAATTAATCCAATGTCAATAAATTATATTATTTTAGGCATAAATAATTTTCAAATTCATTATCACATCCATAAATAACTATACAACCATTATAGAAAACTCACCATCCTGAATCCTACACAATGGTTAATTAAATTTTCAACCTTACAATGCCTTGTATAGTGCCATAGTAATTGAGTGCTAAAAACTATTATTATATAAAATTTTTAGAAATGTTAAATAATTATAAGATAAACTTATGAAATCCATGATAAATGATCTCAGTGAATCATAATATGTCTAGTTAATTTATTCATATTTCTCATGTAATGATCAATATCTTATATATGTGATTATGGCATCATATTTTATAAAAAGTAAAATATATTACAATTGTAAAAATAATAAGGTTTTTTTTCTACTAAAAATTATGTTTTTAAGAATTAGAAACATATAGAACAAAAAAAATATTTATATCCTTCATTAATGAACACATATAAAATTTAAAAATGTTTTTATTACTTTTAATTATCCCAGGATATAGAATAAATAATAAATGAGATGAAATCCCTATAAGGGGGATATAGAGAAACATGAGAAAAAAATTAACAAGAGTACATTGGTATGAATAATCATAATTAGTATATCATAATAATTGGATCATAAAAATTATAAACTAAGTTGGAAGTAATAAAATAACATATACATATAATAATTAAATGTAATAAACATAAGGGATTGATTACCAAATAAACATCAAAACATTATGCATAAAAAAAGCTCTATTATGACCACACAAAAGTCAAGGATTTTCCAATGAAATGTATGGATATATATATTTTAGACCACCCATCACATGATAATATTATGACAATTAATTATTCTACATTGAATTGAAATATATATGAAGTAAATTCTTGAAATATACCCATGTGAAATTATTTTTGTTCACTATAATTACATAAGAAATATTTCAATGAGAAATAATTCATTTTCAAAAATAAAAAATTAAAAACTTGGGTACTAAATGATGGCATAAAATATCATATAAAATTTTTATATGAAGAAACAACATTATAATAATCATTGATTTTTTTAAAAAACTAATGTATTTCCCAAAAAAACATTTGTGGTACTGAGAAATCCATACAAAAAATATAAATAATGCATATCCTAAGAAAAATGAAAAAGTAAATTAAATAAAATATATCTATAAATGATTTATTGAATATTTATAGGAATCATGTTAAAATGAGAGAAATATTGGGAGAGGTATAGGGTATAAAAAAAGAGTACAGTTGAGAGTACCCTTACCTTTGGTCCCAGTATGTTTCATCATGTTTAACCCTCTTATATAACCCACATATTATTACAAAATTATTAACACATAAGTATATTACATAAATTTAAGTTGTTATTTATCAATTTCAATTTTTTTAATTTAGAAATTTTACTTTGAGGATTAAATCATTTGATGATATGTTTGTTTGGATATCCTATTTAGATATGATTTTGTTATTATAAATGATTAATAATTATTAATTAGTAAAATTGCATCTAGAAGAATATAAATTCATTATGTTACTAATTTTAGTATCACACATATATTTTACTAAAATTGCATGAAATGGGTTATTCGTTATGAATTGAAAATTAAATAATAGATGGTAAACTAATCATTAATAAGAATTGTTTAGAGTTTGAATAGAGAAAATGCCTATAAATTATAATTGGAATATAATAACTACGTAGAATCATAAAAAAACAATATATTTAAAAATATAATTCAAAATAACCTCTCATACTATGGATGATAAATATATAATTTACAACATCCTCATATCCATGAAAATAGATGAATAATATAAATTTATCAGTAAAGGGGAAAATATATATGTGTCTAAGTGTATCTATTATAGTTTGTTATAATAAAAATTAATCATTTTATATAAATGATTACTAATTAAATAATGAATATTAGAAAACTAAAAGGAAATAGAATGGTATGAGATTAAATAGAAAATATAATTAAGAATATGATGTAGTTACCTCTTCTTTAATTATTAATCCATTAATAAAAGACTATGGTATTGAGGGATTGGAGTGAGATGACTTTATAGTGCATCTACCAATCCTTGGAGGATTAAGAGACATGAACTAGGTATACTTAGAAAAATTATAATGGGTAATAATATTATTATCCATAAAGTGATAAGTGGAGTTTATATTATAAGGGGATGGGTATTTTTGTTTCAAATAATTAATAAAATATTATTATATGGACTAGATTTATAATCACTGTGTTATTACAGGTGATAAAAATTATTTAATTAAAAATTAATTTTCTTTATAAAATTGAAATGGCATGATTACATTTTTATTCAAATGATATGAATAAAATTTGAAAAAAATGTTTTCAAAATGGAATAAATTATATTTTAAGAAATTTAAAGTTACATTTAATTTTAATAAATTAATTTTATTATTTAAGAAATCATTTTTTTAATAAATTATTTTATGTTTATATAAGAATATTAGAATTTATAATCTCATTATTACTCTTATTTTATTTCATAAATCGTGGGTTAATTAAGAATGTTATTATGAATGCTAACATGAATGTTAATATTTTTCAAAAAAAATACCAAAAATAAATCATAGATAAATTTAATTTAGAGATTCCAAAAATAAATATAATTTTACTAAAAATGTTAAACATATATAATTTAATTTTTAAAATATTAACATTAAGACTATTGTTTTGAAAAATTATTCTACAATGAATTTTAAAAAGTTATTTGAGTTTCAAAATTATATTATTTTTATACAATTATAATATTTATTTATACTATTATTTTTATATTGTTACATAAAATTAAATAATATGTTCAATAATACAATTAAAAATTCTAACGTACATGTTATAATTATAATGGTAATTTTACTTTTTAGAAATCGATGTCACTAACCTAATATTATGGCTAATATTCCAATGATTAGATTTCGTTTCTACTACAAATAGAACTCAATACATTATATATTTATTATTAAACTAGTTTTATCTCAAATATCACAACATATTTTGAAAAACTACTATCATATTTCTAATTTTTTTATTTATATTTAATGTTTTGTTCACGAGTGTGATACTTCTAGGTTACAACTACCTGATAGATTTTCAAAAACTACCCATGATGATTATTTTGTTAAACACAATATAATATTTTTAGTTTTTAGTCGATATTTATCCTTCATATATAATTTTATATAATGTTAACTTATTTATTTATTATTTAGTGCATGTGTTCTATACTATATCAAATAAAAAAATATAAAAACCACATATATAATAAGAAGAATGACTTTATATTGAATAAATTTATTCCTTACAATCTTCATCACTTTATGAAATTCTTCCTCAAAATTTCAACTTATATTCTCTTTTTATAATAAATGTAAGTTCATATGTTTCATTCCATCTTCTCATTCCCGTATTTCCTCATCTAACTTATGGTTCTGATAAATTATTTTTCATAGGGTGAGTTGTCTTGTTTCATTGAACTATGTCTTTTTAATATAACAACTTCAAAATTTTCTAATCATAAGAGAGGTTTTTCAATAACTATTAAAAATACCAATTCAATACAAATGAGGGATCTTATATGAATTTATTCATGGGAGATTAATGGAAAACATTATAGACTTAAATTAGGAATTGTTGATGTTCTAATCAAATAGATGTAGCTCTTATATGATCGAGGATCATGAAGGGGGGAATCTACCTATTAATGAGATTTTCATTCTTTATAAACCTCATGTATTTATTCCAATTTGAAATTAAAAGTAATACAATTTATTTAAAATAAAATTCAATGTATCTTTGATAATTTTCATCATAGGTCTTTTATAGACATTGTACAGATTTACTATGTTGCAGAATAATTAAAAATTATTTGCCATTTTTACACATGAACTGGTCCCATCAAACCAATATCAACAAATTAATATAAATATGTTTTAGTTATTAATATTTTTCATTATAATAAAATGAATCCGTCTTTCTAATTACTAAAGAAGAAAATTGTTTGGTATATGAACTCAAAAATAAAATTATATTTAACGCATCCACCTTGAACACCCATTTAAAAATTTATATCATCAAATATTTAAGTGTTTTATAATTCATTTAAAATTGACCACTAATATAGTGGTGGATAGAAATAATAAAGTTCAAAAAAGTATTTATGGTATGTCTAAGGCACCTCCTGGATATAAATATTAACCCTGGACCCTGATCAAGTTGTATCAAATATGGTTTCCCATGTATCCTCCTCGGCTCCTTAACCTATATCATGGAATTTTTATCGAGTGAAAAAAATTCATATATTATGTTTAAGTTAGAAGTTGTTGTTTTTAGATCCATCACAATCCATGTGGATTAATTTTAAATTTATTTATTTGAAAAACATTAACATTTTCTGTAATGACTTTCCATCATCTCTATGTTGGTATGATTAATAGTAATATTATCCCATAAGAATTATAATATTCTATGTTAACATTCTGATATACCCATAACATCATGGTGTAATTAAAAATAATCTTATTCATATTTTTCCATTATAATTTCCCTTTAAGATCTTGGAAAATCTAGGTACTTCCATGCTGTAAGTAGATATTTGGGATATATGAATCATCCAAACATTTCTTATTATCTCAAATAATGATGAGAGACTTTGAAAACTTTTTATGTGAATCAATAATTATAATTTAATTTCAACTCCAAATCAATTTATTTATAGTTTTATCTCATCTTATATGAATTCCCTAAAACATATTGTGGTGTCCCTTTAGTTTCATATGGGATATATGAAAAACAAAATCGTGGAAAGGTAATATGTCATCCATACATTTATTTTTTCATGATCCATAGTTTTTATATCCATAAAAATTGTGTTTATCTTAATCCTTTTAATAGATAGGGTATTACGTTCAATTCCATTAAGAGCATAAAATATATTACATTATATATGGGGATGGTAATGTATTGATGATTCATTGTGATTTTCTAACTCCAAAACTTCTTTTCAATGCATGTTCGAAAACTCTATGTGAATCAATAATTTTGAATCTTTGTTTTGTATATTGTAGGGTCATGAAAATTCCACTAGTGGAAGAAAATACCATGATAATCGCTTTGTTGAAGGTAGAATGTTCTTCTACAAATCTAGCAATGTAAATGGAATCAAATTGAGTGGAAATTTTCAGAAGAATCATGAATGAATTCAATTTATTGAGTAATTTTATGTTTCCCACGTACCATCACTAGAAATGGAACACAGAACAGCTCGATTGCGAACCACCAGGTACGCAAGACGATATTCGAACCACTTGCCAGATGGGAGATAGCCGGGGAAACAAGGCGGACTGTGAGCCGCATCGTTGAAGGAATTGTGAGCACAAAGTCAATTTGCATGCCAGACCACAAAATCATCTGTTTACGAATAAAGTGAACTAGTAGGGTTCTACTAACAATCATTGCAAACCAAAGTCAATGAAAACCCCATTTGACCGAGTCTTATGTGGGTCAGGATATTGCTTCAAGGGCCTTCTCAGATGGTGTCACATGACCAATAGATATAGTTTTCACGATGATCTATAAAAGTATCACATTATAAAGGACAAAATAATGCATATTAAAGCCTAAAGGGAACCCAAAGGTTGGAAGAAAGAGATTAGAGAAGACTTTGACTTCAGTCTCAATTCATCGACAGAGCCCAAATCATGACCCGGTCACTTTGCTGGTACAACTGCCCACATACCATAAAATGGGGTAATTTAATAATAAAATGAAAACCACGAACCTAATTTGTGAACTGAGAACCACAGACTTCTCATGGATGAACTCTCCACAAACGAAAATCACTCAAACCCTCCTTCAAAAGGGTGATCCATGTAGTGTACCACTAAGCAGACTGAACCCTGCCCCGCATACTGCATCAGTACATGGATGGAACCAAAAGTGGCATGGTGATCAATTTAACAATATGATGCACGAAGGTCTATACCCATGCTCATGTACGACATTAGTATGCAGATGGACTCTCTTTCCGCTTTCCACTACGGTATGTGGATCCTCCCCCATCCCAAAAAGAAACTAGTACGTGAAATAGGGTATTTTCGAGTATTATTTCCTCTGATCCTGACCTCACCCTTCCATTACCGTTCAGTCATCCATAATTCCTCTACTAACTTGTCCATCAGCATCAGACCAAACCCTCCTCTATAGCCACCAAACCTGTATAATCAGACCATCAGGTGCATCAACATTCCCCTTTGAGTCTGCATACTCATGGTAAGTGAATCCTTGAATTCCCTCCCCACAATGGTTTGGGCTTTGGGAATGTATGTGCATCTACATTCCCATGGAAACCCGGAGTCCATCCTTTGGATTCCAACATGAACCTCCATGCACCATTGATTAATGGAGATCACCCACTTTTCCATTAAATGGGGAATATTGATCAGATGTAGGGGTTATGTTTTCTCCCACCTTTGAGGAGGATGAAACTCCTCCTCTTACCAAAAAGTATTATGGTCCCCACCCACTGAGGTATGTCCCCAATATTTTGAGGTTGGGCCGCATGAATTTCAATTTCATTACACATTGAACGGTTCATCGCTTTTCACCCTCTCCCATGGTCACCCTGGCTTCTTTTGCCACAGGATCTCCCCCCCACCAACAGGGGAGAAAGCATGTTCCTTGATGATTATTTTAAATCCACTTATTTCACAAACAGAACATGAATCACATGGTATTATAGGTTTTTTATGATTACGATATCAACATGATTCTGAACTATGAAAACTCTGATTCCTGATCAAACCAGGATATATAGGATGCATGCCAGATGTCCAGAACCCAAAAGGGTGACTTCACATAAAGAGTACACTCAATCATGTCTCCTAAATAGAAATATTCCACATGTAAGACCCACATAATCTAAACTACAAGAACTGTGATTCATGGAAAATCATGATATGTAAGACACCTACCCAAAGGCCCGAGTTCAAAATTGTTCCCTCCCTTAAAGGGTCAACCCAACCATGCCCCCTTAAATGGGAATCACACACATGAAAACCCCACACAATAAAAACAATGTGTGTTCTAATTCATTTCCTAAGGATACATATGAATCCATTCTTATGAGCCTAATCCTAACATCAATTACTCTTATGTCCACTAAGATGACTATAAACTCTAGATCACCTTATAATATGGCTGGAGTCATATTTTCCTCCACAACATCAAATATATGCATGCTTTAGATGCTTCTATAAACCAACGGTAGCCCATGGATAGACTCGTCGAAAATGAACCAAGGATACATGAACATATGAAAATGAATTAAATCTATAATAAAGTCCCAAAATAGGCAACCATCCTCCCCTAGAAGGGTGCAGTCAGTCTGACCACCCATCCTCTCGACCAATAGTGTCCTTATGTATTGTTGGCTAGATCATTAATCAATGAGCGCCTTCCATTGGAAAGAAGGTCCATGAATCATGGATACCAGGGTCGTTGGGCATTCTTGGATCCATGAATAAACCTGATAGAGACCATCTGAGGAAGTTATATATGCGAAGGACCAATTTCAAAAGTACTTGACCCCAATACAATTGCCATATGGGACCAACCATTCCCATAGGGATAATCCAACCTTTATTAAAGAATAACAATATCGAATGGGTCGAAATTTAAGAAATGAAAAATCTGACGAGAAGTCGCCTCTATAGAAAAGGGACAACTATTGATCCTCATCGTATCATTTCAGCACCACCCCTAAACATGCCACCTCAGAGGAAGAACCAAAATAGTGAACCCAACGTGAATCCTTAACCAAGGTGGTGGTTCTACCCCAATGATAAAATGAAAAAATATAATGCATGTTAGTCCATTTTTTTGTCCCACTATACAGGATACGCGCCACCTCAATGTAGAAAAAATGGTGAACACGATGTGAATCCTTAACCATCATGGAAAACATACCCCACTGAAGCCCCTTCTCCCCATAACAAATGAAAAGGGGAAGAGGCTAAGTTGAGTCGTAATCTATGCACGTGTTTAATGGAATGCTATTTTGACGAGGTTTTGGGGTCTGTATGTCACACACCTATATATATATATATATATCTTAGGTTCACACAGAGCAACCTTTGATCGAAATGAAATTCCAATAATCGATGCAGACATGTGCGTCAGTGATCCCATAGGCAGCCAAGGCCCTAATGGAGAGGTTGACCCCCTCTCCAACCCAGCATCTTCAACTCTAGGTATCCAACATGCTGATCAGGGAGTACCACCAAAATGGTACTCTCCCAAAGCTGGAGGCTGCGAGACAAGACCTCCAATCTGTGAAGCTCCACAATCTTCCTCTTTAGTTTCTCTCAGTACCCCATCACAAGGAGGCATTTGTAGTCATCTGAAACCTTTTTGGCAGCATATCCCAAGAACATGACAACGAGTACCACAATTATAATAGTGAGGGAGATGAAGTCGATGTTTATAGCTTTAACTCAACTACAAAGGGTTCATACTCATGGTCTCCCACCAGAGAGAATCTTCGCTAATAATGGAAGACCTAACCACCTCCTTATGAAGATGACCTTATACTAAGGTCACGTCCTAATGTCCCAGAGACCCAGGCCCCTCGGGCTACTCACTAAGAGAGGAGAATATATAATTAGAAAGATGTTATCACCTAGGTTGCTGAGAAGCAACTTTTCCATACTAACATGGGTCCATTAAGTGGGAATACATATGATTCTTCCCCCTCCAATCAATCTCACCACAAAAATAGGGTGGTACAATACGAGCACATGCACATTTCTGCTAATGTTCTCCAGTCCCTCCCTACATACAGAGAAGAAAACTAAAAGAAGTTGAAGATATTTTTCGAGACACAACAAGCCTACCATCCAAATAAGGCGGAAAACAGCTATACACATGCAAAAATACCTACTGATGTATTTCAAGGCTGCAATATAAATATAGCGACAACCTAATATGAGAAGTTTCAAATTCCTATGGATTCATACAAAGGCCATGATATAAATACATCGGCAAGTGAGAAAATGTAAATCCATGCTCGTGAATGTGAAGAACGCCAGTGAAATACAGTGGCATATTGAGAATAAAACTAGTGGAATGCTCATTCATCTATCTTGGCATAGAATAACTGCCAGTATCTACTAGCAACCCATGGAGGATCGGAGCAGACACACACTCTTGATCCGAAATTAGAATGGGCCTTCATAACCATTCCAACCAATGATGCATTTCAACACATCCTGGAAATTATTGAAGATTAGACGTTAATTTTATACCATATCCTACAAAAATTCCGTGATATTATTGCATTAGTGGTAAAGGAAAGAAACTAGGCCCCCGGCCTGGTTTCCTCCAATAGAATTACTCACTTGTAAAATGAGTTAGTCACTCTAGAGTACATATGAATCCCTATTCCATTCCAGTAGGGTTGATGGAAATATCACACGATACATGGACTACCGGATCAGGAAAATATACATGTTCCAACTAGGGGATGCTTGTCAAACGAGGTGTTCGCACTATAGAAGGCATATATCCATGTAAAAACTCAAGATTCATGTTGTCATATGTCGAAGACATCACGATACCCAAAAAGATAGGGACCCATATATGAAGTCCATTACAAATAGAAAATGGCCCCAGTTAGCAAAAATAGAGCACCCTAAAATGAAAATAACTAAAGGAAACCAGAAAATAAAGAGCAGATACATGGTCCTGCTCTTCTATATGATAGGTTTCTTGAATCCCTCAAGCATATATCAACAATTTCTCAGGATCTTTTCATTCAATTACCATATTATGTAAGTGGAAGTAGCAGTTGTAAAGTCCCTCCACGTAATGTCGCTACCAGTAGCTCTAATGGTCCCCCATAAAGAATCCATGAGGGCTCACACTGTTGGCCAGGAATGATCGATCATGAGAGCCTATATACTGATTAACGTTAGGGGTAGCCCTCTTATAGAACTCATTATATGACAGTAAAAAGGTTCCCCTGGTAATCGTCTACCGTGATGGTCCTCCCTACTGTATATGTTGCATAAATACATATCCCTGTAGTCTCATTTTATGTCATGATGGTAGTCCTTTCCATGAGGATAGTTATTGTAAAGTTCCTCCCCAAAATGATAGTTGTAGTGAAGGTCCTCTTCATAGTAACGCCAAGCGACGAGAAGGTCCTCCCCTTATTGTAGTCCATCTTGATGGCCCTTCCCAGGTTGTACATTGTATATATTATACCTGCCGCCATGTATTGAGTCATAATGGTTGTCATATCCATGATGATAGCCATTGCGAAGGACCTCCCCACAATGGAAGTTTCTATAAAGGTATTCCACATAGTAACGTCAAGTAGCAAGAAGGTCCTCACTTTTCTATACCTCACACTAATGGTCCTCCCTAGGGTATATGATGTAAGGACATTTCTCATGGTCGGGCATCAAGTTTCAATAGTATCCTCACCATTGCTACTTCAACTCTGAAGGTCCTCCCCGCAATCAAGAATCATACTGGCAGGAAGGTCCTCCCCTTGCTGGAATTAATGTGAGAAAGCACTCCAATGCTGAGGCACTTAGAATAAAGTCAGACACATTCGTCCCTCCATCTATAATGAGCGTTATTCTTTCTCAACGATAGGATGGCCCTAGGCCACACTCATATTCTAAGGCACCCCGGCATCGTATTCTAATCAATAAGGCTCCCACCAACCTGATTACTTGGAACAAAATTATTATGAAGTAGTCGAGCTAGGCATATAAAGTAAAGGAGCATCCGGAAGAACAACAGTAGGATATGTTTCTTGCGAAAAGACAACTAGATAGGGATAATATAACAGTGTTGTATGGTCTAACGACCACTTGTCACATTAACATACCAGGATAGTAGTTTGGGGAATACACACCCAAAATTCGCCTCTATATAAGGATGAATCTTCATCATCTGAATGAAAAATTATTACTCTACGAAGGGTATGTCGACCATGTCTACATGATAGGGGATCTTTTATGTCTAATTGACATGGAATTCCTCCCATCTGAAAAACAACCAAAATTAGAATGGTGAAATAAAATCATTGAACCGGTTGGACTCCATACACTACATAATTTGTGTCACCTCACTAGAAACACCCTGGATGGAGTTCAAATTCATGGATAGGGAGACCATGGATCTCTAAAATTTACCCCACATCTCATCCAATATGGACTATTGGAAAATAAATCTTACAACTTCATCTCCCAAAGGCAGAAAGAAAGTAGAACTCCTACATAGGAATGATGGAAAACTAAAAAAACCAGACCAGAGTGAGTCTCGAAAGCTTCAGGCACGAAGTGATAAAGTAAAAAAATTATGATTCAAGAAACTAGGAACATATAGTAGGCTTCCCGCCTAAGAGAATCTAACCAGAAATCAGTTCTCATTTCTTAAAAAGACCATTAAATCCATGCAGGCCCTATAACATACTTGGATCTCACCATCACAGGAGTACATGAAATTTAAATGGTAGAAATAACAGAATCTACCACCACAATATGAGAACAATCCAAACCCATAGGGATGGGGGAATTTTTAAATCCAAATTCCCTTGTAATACAAACAAATAAATGTCATAGCTTATAAATGGAAGAATGGTAATTAACTTATCCCACTAGGCTGGGGGAATTTTTAACTTAAATCCCTACACAATGGATGTTCGTCTTCCACTGTTTATGAAGAATGATGAAAAGATGATTCACCAGTTCCACAAAATACCTTGGTTTGCACCCTCTGAGTCAAAGGTACATTACATGGTCAGACCAGGGCTCCATTCAGGTTAATATTCACCAAGAGGCTCAAAGAATACCACGGAATAGAAGGTGAAATTCCGATAATAGAGGCAGAAGGCCTTCTTATAATTCAACACTGGGTACGCCACTCCCAATGTCGTATGCCTCTGTGAACATGGTAAACATAAACCCCATGGATCTCATAGGAAATGGAATGGAGGGAGAGGATGTGAAGGAAGACGGTTCCCAACCAAAGGTATTCCAAACCAATTCTAATGGTGTGCACACCTAAAACCATAGAGCGATACTAAATCTAGGCTCTCCCTCCATTAATCATTCGCTACCTCCCCTACCAAATTACACCAAGGGAAAGAATAAATCCAAGGTCTTCTATGACCCACAACCTCCTCCCCTTGAGAATGTGACCCTCGCCCTTGAGGAAATGTTCTCTTAGTAGGAGGAATAAATAGAAGAGCTCATACAAATTAATGATGTGTTGCGTTGAGGGAGCCACCTTTCCAGATGTCCCCCCCCCCCCGTGGAATTTCATCATGATCTCCTTGAAGAGGCACCCATACCATAGGTACTTATCTTAGTGAATGAAGCCATTCATGGGGGAACTTTAAACGCATCCATATAAAGACATCAAGAGTTCTAACCACTGGGAAGGAAACTAGAATATATCCATGTAAACCCACAAATGATGCCCCTGGCTTGGAATACACACCAAATTCCATCATTACTGGCATGACCAGTCTTGGCTATTGCCACAGTATCCCAAGATCATTCCGGACATGATATGAAACAAGGGATCTTAAACACCATTGAGAAACTAACATCTTCACTAGAAGCCATATAGGGGAAACATGCTTTGATATAACCATAGTAGAAACCATACCCCGAGTGGGTGTGAAATGTTCTACCACCGCCAAATATTTGGGAACCTCGTATTGCTAGTATTCAATGGCTCAGGGGACCCTTAAAAACACTTATTTCCCCATGATTATTATTTTCATCCCATGATGGTCACTCTGGAGAACCAAGAAGTAGTAAATCTCAGGTTCTTCGTACGAACCCTACTGGGCTTGACTTTTGTATGGTATACTAGCCTGCCAGCCAATTCAATCATTGGTTAGGAAGATCTCCATCAATAGTTTCTCTTCAATTTCAGTTCAACACTACCTAAGACGATGGTCAGATACCTCATGAACATTAAATACTAATAGAACGAATGTGTCTTAGACTTCATTCCCATATGTAAAGGCCTGACATATTCCCTGAACTAACCACTCCCCTGAGATGATATGCTCTCCATGTGCAACGATAATCATCATGATGAATTGCGAACACCACTCATCATAGTGAAGTACATGAGAAGGTATAGATAGTTCCTAACCATTTCTCAATGGATAGAATACACCTTTAAACCAACCAATATTAAGTCCTGAGTGGCCCCATAAACCTGAGGGAAAGGAACGGGAATGGATGAAGTGACTTCTATCACTATTAAGCCACCCTCAGCTCTTGTTCCAGTTGTGATCCCCCCACTAAAATGAGCGGGACCCCCTGGATTCCAACAACCACCCCCATCTAAGTAGTATGAGCGATGAGGTGCTAAATGAAATCAGTTTGAAGAATGATTAAATAATGTTTAATCATTCCTAGATGACCATGCCCGTGGATATTTCATAGCGACCATGAATTGAAATTTTCTCCAGCTACTAGAGAAAAATCCATCCAATAAAGTGGGTCTTGATGAACATCCAAATTATTTTCCCCATCACTAGATACTAGGGCATATGATCCATTAATTCTTAACTTTCAAGGATCTCCTACAAAAATGGTGGATTCCCGACAAGTCAGGATGGGCCCACCACCAACACAAGTGGTATATGTTTCCACCACAGACTCAAGAGAGTAAAAGGAATGTAAATAGTATATAGCATGAAAGAGAAATTTTTTGACAATTGGATGACCTGGAAGTCAATCAATTGAGTACATGGAATCCTCCAGGTGCATTTGTAATAACCAATTGTGCTCCCAAAATATCCCAATGCTATGCAACCATTCTCCTCATCCATGTGGTCCTCTAAAGCCCAGAAAGGAATAATGAAAGAGAAAGGAGTTGCGTAGGCACCAAATTCAATGTCAGTGTTGAAACTTTTGGACATTATTCCAATAAACAATGTATAACGGGCACCGCCATGCAAAATGGTTCAACATGCACCATCCCTACAAATGGAACCATCCAAAGAAGATAGTTTGATAGAAACAGCGTGGGATCAATAATTGAATTCCAGTTCTATTAATGTCATTCACATGATTTACACATTCCCAAATGGAGACAATGGAAACAAAAATGAATTCTATGCACCACACTAGTTAACCAGAAGAAGAGGATGGAGAGGATGGAGGTTTCCTAGAAGGAATGATCAAGGAAGGAGTAAAATTCTCGTACAGGCTATAAATAAAAACATTAAAATCGTGAAAATTCATGGAAGGACCCTATGACAGACACATCAATAACAAGAATACTTCTTCTCCACCATCAGAAGAAATCCATTCCAAGTTATCTTAAAATATCCATTTGGGGAAGAACAAATACCATACCATCCAAGACATACAGGTGAATCAATTCGGTCCAACCTGTAAAGAACCACATCACCACTATCTCTGGTAAAAAATGTCGAACCACCTACATCAAAATGTTCAAACCCCTATAGTTTTTTGAATGAGCAACCCCATTTTGGGAAGCAGTGAACATTAGAGAAAAATAATGAAATTCTAAAATATCTAGATTCAGTACCAATAAAGCTATCAATCGTTGATGCATTATGCCTATTCCTGGATCTTTGGGAGGCACTAATTGAAGTGTTACTAAGTACCATGGATGTCGAGGATGATGTAGTCGTGGCCGAAGTCTATCAGACAAAGACCAGTACCCAATAATTCCATTTCGTCATCTCCTTTTAAGATAAGGATGGAGAATCCATCAAGAAAGGGAAGATCAAACTATTATATGTGTCCTACAATATAAATGGAATTAGTGTCAGGAGAATCTTAGTCGTAATGGCTATGGTGTTAATCTCTTCCCATAGTGATCACTTCATCGGTTGGGCTATGATGAAAATATCTTGACATCCTACACCACAACTCTGTTGGGATATGATAAAAGAGAGTAGAAACCTTTGGGGAAAATCAAGTATAAAATTTGTCCTGAAGATATCATGTCAAATTCATGAGTTACTGGTTGTATGGAAAATAATTTCATTCAATGCCCTGTTTCGGAGTCCTTGGCTACATTAGCAGGCTGCAATTCCGTCATCATACCATCAATGCATCAAATATTGGACTAATGGAAGAAAACTAGCATTGAATACCAATAAATCTTCATTTGATTCCTGTTATTGGGACTATATCGAGGTAGTTTTCTATGAATCAGAAGAAAAAAAACATTCAACTGACAACATTGATCGGAAAAATGACTCAAATGGATTGGAAATTGAACCCGCTGACCCCCTCCAGCAACCTGAGTAAGAGTATGTACAACTCATCTACCAAGTTGAACGAATCAGTGCAAGTCCAAATGAGACTCAATTGAATGTATGGTCTCCACTGTGGCCACCATGTACAAATACCTACAAGAGTAGGCTGACTCCCACAATGTCCAGAAATTCCATATCAAAGATGCTCATGGCCCGTCCTCAGTTGATAAAACTGGATTTACCTCACACAGTAAGGAAAAAATATTTCACTCCCCACATTAAAGTGTTTTCCTAAAAACCCCTCTATCCATAACAAGAAGTAGAAGTGGAAGAAAATAAAGATGAGGAAGAAGAATAATATATGGAATAATACCTCAATAATTTCCCTCCTGTGTTCGAAGAGGGTGTCTTCAACACAATCAATGAACATAAATAGACAAATCTGGCCACGAAAAACGACCCACAACCAACTCTATTTAGTGTGGATATGCCTGTTGAGGAACATGAGGAATAAAACTCCTTCATAAAGAATAATTGAGATTTGTTTTCCTAGGAATACATATAAATGGTAGTCCTAGATCTTGAGGTCTCTACTCATCATCTGGGCTTACCCGAAGATCACCGGGGATATAAGTTGGAGACTAGAAGAACCCACCCAATGCTTTCTGCCAAAATAGAGGCTGATGTTGAAAATATGATCAAATCCAACTTCATACTAGAGGTCTGGTATTTGATCTTTCTGGAAAAAATAGTCCCTATCAAAAATAATAATGGGTAGATTAGAATCTGCATTAAATTCAAGGACCTTAATAGGTATTTCCCAAAAGGCGATTTCCTAGCCCCAATAACATAATTGTTGATCTATGTAATTTTCAAATATGAGGGTCTCTATTTCATGGATGGATATGATTGATACAATCATATCTAGATGGGTAGAGGAGATTAAGAATCTAATATATTTAGGCCCCCTCAGGGAGTGTTCTATTAAAAAGTGATTCCCTATGGTCTAATGAATGCAGGAACAACATATCAGCACGCCATGCATCACATATTGAAGCCTTTCTTGGGAATGTTCATCGATTGTTATGTCGATGATTAGGTGGTTATATCACAATAGAACTTGAATTACCTATATGATCTTGAAACAATTTTCAACTTTTTCTGACAGTCTAGTTTAAAGAAGAATCCCCTAAAATTCTCATTTGGTGTTACCTCAGGAAAATTCATCGGCTTCGTCATATGCCATCACGACATAAAAGTCGACCCTAAGAAGACAAAATCAATACATGGAATGTCCCCACCTCACAAAAACAACAATTTGAGAGGTCTATAGGGGATCCTCGCCTACATTCGGGGCTTCATAGCCAACCAAGCAGGTAAATGATTACCATTCACCAAAATCATAATTAATGCAGTTATGTATGAATTGGATAATAATTTACAACAATCCTTCAAAATTTTCAAAATATATATCCTAATCCCACTAGTTCTAATGCCACTAGTTTAGGGGAGGCTAATCATTTTGTACGTAACATCCCTATAATGGTCATTAGGCCCCTTCCTCACGCAGAAGAATGATGAATGTAGTGAAAACATACTCTATTACCTCAGTCGAACAATGATTGATGTTGAAACTCGGTATTTAAAAATTGAAAAGAACTACCTAGCCCTAATATTCATGGTTCAAACACTCTGGAATTACTTGCAGCACCATGGGGTCAAACCAATCTCCCTCTACAACCAACTCAAATATATCCTCAACCATACGATGCTAAATGGGTGCCTATCACGATGGGCAGTCGTCCTTCAACAATTTTTCATTTAGTACATGACCCAGAAGTCCATCAAAGGTCATGAATTAGCAGACTTCTTGGCCAAGCACCCCTTAAAAGAGACAACTCCATTGGATGCCAAATTTATGGATGAAGAAGTGTTCTCAATCTAAGAGGACCCCCAAACATAGGAAATCTACATCGATGGTTCTTACCAAAGCCTGAAAGAGAAAATATGGGGGATCCTAAGATAAAAAAAAGTGTCATTGACAGTTATACCTGTATCCTTCCAAAAGGCCGTCTTTCCTTAAACTTTCATGCTTTTGTAAGGGTGTACAAATATGGAAGATTAATACCAGTCCCTAATTGTAGGCTCATAACTGACACTTCATGTACAAGAAAACACCTAAAAATAAAGGGTGATTGAAAGCTAGTCAGAAAGCATGTTAATGGTGACTACACCATGAAGAAAGAGGTATTTTTTCCCATAATCAACCATGTTTGAGGGTTGATGGAAGAATTCACATATGAATATTTTCTGAATTATGTCTCCCAATCAAAAAATTCCCAAGATGAATCTTTATCAAATGAAACCAAAACATTGGCCGATCTAGACCAGGAAGAAACATTTATTATCATTTCCCACCTTCATATGTTCTTTCCATTCATCCAGAAAAATACAGAGGAAATTGATGAAATTAACCCCATCTTTGAGCCTTATGGCCATACTACCATTTGAATGAAATCCATAATGAATTACCTTTGGAACGGGGAACTCCCACCATATAGGGATTGAAGGGAGTACATCTAAAGATGGAGAGTAAACAATATCATATACAATGGGTTAATCCAAGAAAAGGTTCTCTACAAATGAGGCCTTGAAGGAATCCTTCTCAGGTGTATTAATGGAGAAGAGACTTCTTCCATCATGGAAGAAGTGCACGTCAGAGCTTATAGAGAACATCGATTCGAAACCAATCTCTCCCACCAAATTTGATGGCTTGGGTATTAATGTCCCACAATGACGTAGGATTGTTCCATATTCACCGTGAACTGCCATTCCTTCCATGTTCATGCTAATTTCATACACTGAACCCCAGAGTTACTTTATGTGTCCATGTACTCCTGGACATTCTCCACCTGGGGGGTGGATGTTGTGGGACTATATCCTCCAACAAAGACTAGACAATTCATGATCATACTCAGAGCAACCAACTTATTTAAAAAATGGACCAAATCCATACACGTTAAATAATTTGTGCTGAAAAACACCATCATCATTGTGAAATATAACATCATTACCATATTTGGGTTCCCTCAAACGATATTGACAGACAATGACACCAACTTATGCTCTGTTGAGTTGGATAAGTTATACTGGGATAACATAATTAAATCCAACCATTCGTCCCTTTATAAAGAGGTAACCAATGGGAAGATATAAGATTTCAACAAGACTCGATCCAACATACTCAAAAAAAAGGTCAATATGGATAATTAATCATAGCCATACCTACCCTTTCATGCATTTTGGGAATATCATACCATGACCTACACTGCCACCCAGGAGAGCCTATACATAGTAGTATACAAGGCAGAAGAGGTGTTACCTATCGAAATCCATGTACCGTAACTTCATGTGGCCATTTGATATCAACTATCCATGGATGAGCAATTCAAGAGACAGTTTCTTGAGTTGGAGTTCCTAGATGAAAAAAGGATTCACACTATACAACATTTGGAAATCTATGAAAACCAGATCACACAATCCATCACCAAAAAGGTTCTCCTTCAATCATTCCTCAAAGGAGAAATGGTGTTAGTTCTAAGAACCCCAATGATACTCGGGATGAAGCCCCTAAAGCATGATCCAATTTGGTAAGGACCATATGTCATTCATATGGTCTATTCCAATGGATCGTATGCCTTGATATCAATGGAAGTCTAGCTCATCATGGATCCCACAAATGCAATGTTTTTTAAAAAGTATTTTTTATACTAATGCACAAGGCATGGTACATGATTTATGAACCCAAACTATGAGTAATAAAACCCCTTATATTTAGGTACAAACTCTATGATCTTAAACTATGAGTACCAATGATGTAAAGCCATGGTCCAAACTATAATACCTTAAACTATGAGTCATTTTATTTTCCAAATGACGTTAAACTATAAGGAACTCGTCCCAAAAACATGATATTAAACTCTGATTCATGTCCTCATCATAAAACATTAAACTAAATGACACAAAACATCCTAATAGAATGAAAATAAATTGCATGATGTCTCACAGGACTATGTAAAACTAGATTCCTGCCCTCATAGGATATGTAGCATTACCTCGATCCTTGATGTTGTCCCAACCCCTATACAAAATATTCCCCCTTTATATTCTCTACTTCCCCACACTTGCGATCGAGGCCCAATGTACACTCCTTATTTCTCACATATAATATAAATCACGTGATCTTAGGATTAGTGGTAAGGATTCTCTTACAGAAATAAATTATAGGAGAATATGGTTGTCTTGGCACCCATATATAATGTAACAAAAATTCCCTCACATGTTCTCATACATGGACCGAGAGAAATTGGTATAGGGAACTCTCAAGAACATTACGTGGCTTGATTCATTCCCTTGAAGGATAAGTAGTGATACATGAATTTGGCATCCCAGACTAGCCACCAACAAACAAATTCCCCTTTCTACCACATGTGGGTCAATATTCTACCTGGAGACCATGAATGGTCCTAATTTCATGACAATAAACTATGAAGTTCTTTAAGAGTTCTGTGTGGACTAGTCCTTGGTGTTACGAGATTCCTCACATGCCACTCCATCATGAAAAGTCATAAGATCATACTTCCCCTATAAATATGAGCCAAAAATATGTGGAAGCCCCATTATTTCATAGTTAATCATGGTATGGGAACTCCTTGCTTTCCCAGGAATATCTTTCCTTTTTGACAAACTTCATACTCTGGGAAAACATGGATCCCCATAATCATTCAAGGCCATCTGAGATGGAAGGCCAGTGTTATGTGGACGCCTTCTCTTAACAACTCACATCATCCCCGGGAGGATCTGCTTATTTTTTCCACAAAAATGACCATCAATGAATGAAAAAATTCGTCCCCCAGAGTGTCCTCTCCAATCATAGTAATCCCAATGGCTTCCAAGCCCCATCTCATCCATTTAGATTCAATTTTCCACTGGGATTATAGTTCAAACCATCTATCATCACTCACGTCTATGGAAATTCAGAACATACAGATTACGATAAACTAAAAATTATTAATGATATTTATGATATCATGATCATCCTTTAGCAATTTCCATCTCCCCTCCTCAATGGCAGATGTGGTCCGAGCCCGCTCCAGTTTGAGCCGCTCTAGTTTATGTATCTGTTTATCCACTTCCTGATCAATTTGTTCCATCAAATACTATTTCTTCATTATTTTTTTGTAGAATTTGCAACTTTTCCAGTATGAGTAGAATCTTTTTCAATGATATTTTGTCGTGTAGTATCTAGATAAGCCGTCGAATATGTCTTGGAGCATCGGTATTCAAGAAGTCATGTTTCTTCCTAAGAGGCAACCAAATGACTTACTATATTATAAACGTCATGATAGTAAAATTCAAAAAAACATTGGTTCACAAACTAGTGATGTAACTTTGGATACATAACTAGAAACTCGTCCAAAAGAGTTTGGGAGATTAATCTACAAATGGTCCTCCCTACCTTTTTCTGATTGGGAAAAATATTGACTAGGCATTCCCAATTGGAATTATTATCAATCTTTGACAATGAAATGTAGCATTGAATTAATGTACCTAGAGAGTGACATGATTCATTAGATACAACATGGATTGACCCTGCAACAACCTCATATTTGTTAATGGTAATAGATAATGAGGTAGGGGTGTTCGATACCATTCCCATGGCTTGTAGTTGTGATTTGGATGATGGAGGGGAGATAGTTTCCATACCTTAAACACTTTTCAGTGGTATAAATATCTAAAAAAAGAGGTGTTTCATCTTTGATCATTAGCGGTACTCTGTGGATAGGTTGGAATACTGAAGATCTTGGGACATGCTCAACCAAAACAGTAGCCTTCAAGGCATCCCTCCAAAGGTTTCAGATTAATATAATGATTGTGTTGATATTATTTCCATACAAGGGAAATAGTCTTGGAATAATAGGGGTAAAAATATAACCTCTATCATAACTGGAAAAAAGGGAACGATAGACCGCTCCAAAGGATCAGGGGATGAAGCATCAACCTCCCCAATTGTGAGTTCCCCAGAGCCACCATGTACAGACGAAACATCATCCTCTGATGTGAATCCCTCTAGAAGGGAAAAATATGATCAATCGAGATTGATTGGATCATCGATATTTAAAGCCCCTCCAAGATCCATCAAGGCTTGGGTCCTTCCATAAGAGTTAACCCTTACAACAAAATCCACCTTGTCTTTATCCATGAGAGTCGGCTCAGTATGGTCAAGTGAATGCTCAACTTCTGGATGTCCTTTTATTGTTGGGACAGGTATTGTTTGAGCGGGATCTGGCACACCTGAGGGGTCAGCAATACCCCAGGTCCCTTTAAATGGTCCGACATCCCTATTTTGATCAACCACAAAATATGGTGACCCTTCCTCTTCTATTAAATGGTCAATATTTTTAGATTCATGATTGGTTGTCATCTAGTCACTAATAGGCCCTATCTCAAAGTACATATATGTACCAGTGAGTTGACAAGATAAGGGCACTTGGTTCAATCACTAGATAAATATAAATTTACTTGTGATTCCCTGTCAAATATTATTAGACAAATGAGATTCCTGCTTATGATTCTTTGACTACAATGGGATGGAAATGGAATAAGATCACCAAGAGTAGGAGGAGTAAATTCCCTGTAAGGGTTTGCAATATCATCTCCCATACATTCTTGGGATCTGGGGGATCCTTCCCTGCAACCCCTACCAATGATGGGGTGATCTCCTTAGCCGTTGTGCCTCTGGGAGAATAAGTCGGTGGAAAATTACATTTCTCGAGACCCGGTAGGACCCTGAAAAATAAAAGAGGGAGACTTTTAGAATCATTAATATAAAATAATTTAAGGCCATAGGTTGCAACTAGAACAACCTCTCCTATCAACCATGGGAATAATTCCATTAACGCCACATGGTCTGACCAGTAACGCATGTCCGGAGAAGCATGAAGACACCAATCCATTTTAGTCTAGTAAGCATCCACCTCATCAGGCTCTTCATCAGCTGAAATAAAGGTAGGAAAAATGCCACCCCAAAACCTGGAAGATCGATGTGTAGCCTATGAACAAGACTCCATATATCTTCATCTAAAACTCTCACCCTCAATTGATTAGAGACTCTCTGATCCTCTAAAAATACAAATGTAATTGGGATGGATAGGGATGGAAGGACTTAATAGGGGAGCAGAGTAGGTTTCAACAACTAGAATCGTTTCCCATGTGACCCTACAAAATCAGGACCTCGAGAAGAGAAACAGTTATGAGACGATGTAAGAAAGTAGAAATATTTTTTACGGCAACTGCAATAGGTGAGAAAATTATGTCTTCATCCTCATCAATAGTTTCTAGCCGCATCATGAAGAGTTACCAATGTTAGTACTTAAGCTGACCACATTGAGAGTGGATAAGGGTCTCAAGGTCCTTATGATAGCAACTCACCCAATCTAGATCCTCATCAAAATAAATCCTCGGCGGTGCTGACACGTAGCCATTTCAAGTATGTGCCACTTCCCTAGTCGGGAGGAGCTACCATAAATCACAAGGGCACCGGTCATGGGTAGATGGATGACCATTCAACAGGTCCCATTGCCTCCAAGACACTGTTAAATCTACCTCGGAAGGAATGGATGATGAACCCCTCGAAACTGATCCAGTAGCTTATTAAGCCACCCATAAGGTCGTAACCCCATATTTTATAACATTCATGGGGGGGGGGAGGGAACAGAACTTTGGAGGACTTTTCCAAACCATGAGTGTTCATAAACTCCCTTTTTCATCCCTTTTCCCTTCTCCTTGGATTCCTTGGAAGTTGTCGCAATAGGCCCCAAGTTGGCTAATTGGCAATTGGGATATTATTTAACCAGGGCCTAAGCATAGTTCTTGGTATAGATGGGATCAAAATCTATAGAATCCAAAATTTTGGCCTAGCTCTGGGTTTCCTCCCGAGAAAACATTATCCATAATTGATGGATATCATTTGATGTGTCTCTTGACAAGCACTATTGAGAGCAGGGGCACCAATTATACACATATTTTAATTGTCAACTAAATATGTAGGGTGCATAGCATTGGAAAATACATTCCCCTCTGATACGAGCAACTGGGATTCCGTCTAGCTATGAAAAGAAGTAACCATAGTTAATTAAGTCTTCAAATTCACTATTTGTAATAGTACCAATAGGGGAATAATAAGGGTGGTAAGAGAAACTGTCACGACCCGTCCTCGGGGCCCGTGCCGTGACTACCCCAAGCCCACCTTCCATAGGCCAGGGGCTGGCGACTAGCACCAAGGCGTAAATCCCGATAACTGGGAAGGCATTGCCTTTATAAAAGTAACAAAACACCACAGAGTACAAGTGGAAGTAAACACTAAGTAAACTGAGTACAATGGAAGTGCTGAAAGTAAAAGGGACCGGAAATAGAAGCCCAACTGTAATGTACAAGAAAAAGAAAAAAGGTAAGGAAGGTGTCAAGCTGCTCCTGGATCATCCTCTGGAGTCCCTACCTGAAGGTTAGGTACAGATGGCCACCTCAGCTCCGGGTACCGTCTCGTCGTAACGTCCACCTCCGGGTACCGTCTCGTCATCACGTCCACCTCCGGGTATCATCTCTTCGTGAGGTCCACCTCCGGGTACCGTCTCGCTCAGCAAGCCTCAGCCTCGACCAACACTGTCCATCGTCTGCAACCAACACAACGAAGTGCGGGCATAACCCGTGAAGGGGTGAGTATAAGCTACTTAGTAGGGACCCCGAGACCCCCAAAGGTCTCCCTAAATCCACGAAGGATCAACCACAGATGAATGATGCAATCACGTAGTAACATATGACACAGCTTAGGTATATGCCCATACATATACCTAAGTCATCCATTCCCGTTCGGCTCCAATGTCCGAGCCCAAGCACAACCCAGTCCACACAGGAAAGCAAACGTATACCCACACAGGATAGCACAACACAATCCACAATGGAGAGTAAACAGAAAATCCACACAGGATAGTTCAACACAATCCACGAAGGAGAGTAAACAGTAAATCCACACAGGAAAACTCAACAGATAACTCTCATAGGTATATGCCCATACATATACCGAAATTATCAGGCAACCCATCTCAATCAAGAGGAAACACAAGGATCAATGGCTCAGCTCAAACCAGGATTTTCATTATCGAAACCGTAATTGCTGAAGAGCCCCGTCTCTGAAGTGTATAGTTGTCCTGTCACGACTCCGAGGTACTTCTCACTAACCTAAGACTGCTGAGGTACTCCTCCTATCGAGTACCGCGGGTCTGCTGCCAACTACCGGGCGCTCCGTCCACTGAGGTTCTGCTGCCAAATACGGGGCGCTCACCCAAATAGCCTACAGAGGTACTCCTCCAGTCGAGTACCGCGGGTCTGCTGCCAACTACCAGGCACTCCGTCCGCCGTGGGTCTGCCATCGAATACCGAGCGCTCCGTCCACTGGGCTAGTCGACTCACTCCAAGTCGAGTCGGTCGAGCAGTCTACAGGTCTCCGCCGGCTACACGGTCTCCGTACTCTGTACGCTCATCTCCAGTATCGCGGGTCTGCCGCTACAACCAAGCGCACCACCTCTATCGAGTGCCGCGGGTCTGCCGCTAAAACCGAGCGCTCCACCGCCAAGGATATGCTGCTACCACCAAGCGCTCCACCGCCAAGGGTATGCTGCTATAACCAAGCGCACCACCTCTATCGAGTTCCGTGGGTCTGCCGCTACAAACGAGCGCTCCACTGCCAAGGATATGCTGCTACAACCAAGCGCTCCACCGCCAAGGGTCTGCTGCTACTCTGCTAGCTCGTCACTGGGAGGGTCTGCTCCACGAGCTACGGGTTGATACTCCAAGTATCACGAAGTCCCACTAATAAGTATCTCAAAGGACCGCCTCGTCATAGGGGTCTCAACGCAACAGACGGCACGCCAATCGGAGGTCCTGACTGAAAGGTATCAGCTTTTCCGTTCCAGGGGCCCGGTAGGATTTTTGGCACGATCCAACCCGACCGAAATCCAACCCGGCCGAAATCCAACTGCGTCCAAAACTCGGGCAGAGTAAGCCAAAATATATGTATCGTCAAGAGGAACTCAACGCAACAGACGGCGCGTCAATCGGACGCCTGGTCTGGAAGTTATTGGCTTTTTCGTCCCAGGGGCCCGGTTGGTTTTTAAGGCAAAACCAACCCGACCGTACTCCAACTGCGTCCAAACCTCGGGAAGAGTATGCCAAAAGATCCGTCTCACGAAGAGAAATTCAACAAAGGTGACGGCACGTCAATCGGACATCCGTAGCTCAAGATATGAGCGTTTCCGCTCCGAGGGCCCGGTTGGTTTCGTGTACGAACCAACCTTGCCGAACTCAAAGTATCCTGAAACTTTGAGTACGATAAACCGAAACGACCGTCTCGATCAAGGGATCGTGTTGCCGCTGACGGAGGGTCGTTTGGAGCCCCGTAGCTCAAGATACGGCCATTTGAACGAAAACCGTCCGAAGATGGGGGTCCGGGCCCGGGCCGACCTGGTCCGACCCGGTCCGACCTGGTCGGACCGGTCTGGCCCGGCCAGGGCCGGTCCATCTCGGCTTGGCCGAGCGGCCGAGCGGCCCGACGCGGGGGGAGCCGCCGCCCCGCGTGACACCCCCGCGGCACCCGCGGGGCGTCGGCCAGAGAACCGGACGCGCCGCGTGACAACCCCGCGGCACCCGCTGGGTGCCGCCATGGACAACCGAGGGGCGCCACGTGACAACCCCGCGGCACCCGCGGGGTGCCACCCTGGACACCCGGGGGGCACCGCGTGACAACCCCGCCGCACCCGCGGGGTGCCGCCCTGGACACCCGGGGTTGTCATGTGACAACCCCGCGGCACCCGCGGTGTGCCGCCCTGGACACCCGGGGTTGTCGCGTGACAACCCCGCGGCACCCGCGGGGTGCCGCCCTGGACACCCGGGGGGGTGCCGCGTGACAACCCCGCGGCACCTGCGGGGTGCCGCCCTGGACACCCGGGGTTGTCGCGTGACAACCCCGCGCCACCCGCGGGGTGCCGCCCTGGACACCCGGGGTTGTCACGTGACAACCCCGCGGCACCCGCGGGGTGCCGCCCTGGACACCCGGGGGGCGCCGCCGGAGTCGCTCCGGTGGCCCGTTTTCCTTTCCGTCTGCGCCGTTGCTCCTCCCGGGACTCGTCCTTCACTGCGGAAACAACAAAGATCCGTTGCGGCACGTTCCGTCGTCGCCCGTCAAATCCGCACAAAACGAAGAACGACGGAGGGTCGTCGGGCCGTGTTCGTTTGGCCTGCACCCTCCACGTTATAGATAATCAACGGGAGAAAATAAAATGTTCAACACATGAACCAACAATTTTAATAAAATAAAATTGTTTCTTTGATTCTGATTCTTTAATTTTTAAAGAATGTTCATGGGAATATAAGGCGGGGTATTTCCAAAATATAAAATCCCTACCTCGCTGGACATCGCGCGTGAGCATTCTTCGCGGAATTTGCTCGTCGCGGAAGGTGGAGATCGTCGCGTTGTCGCGGAAGGGTGTCGCGTCTTCGCCGAACACGTCGTTGAGTCGGCGAACTCAACGCACCATGAAACAGCAGATTTAATTTAATTAATTAAATCCGGGTTTTGGTTAAGAACCACGAAAGAGATAAAAAGGAAGTTCCGAGACTCTTACCTCAATCATCCGATCGAAGATCCGTCGCGGAGGAAGAGACGTCGCAAAAGAACGTTTTCGGCGTCGCGGATCACGGCGTCGCGTCGTCGATTTCCGGGTTCGGCGTTCTTCGCATTCTTCGCGTTCTCCGCGTTCTTCGCGAAGGAGGCTGAAGGTTCAAGAATCCTCTCTCAATGAGTAATCCTCCAAAAGAAAATGGTTGGTCTTATTTTATTATTATGCCAACACACGAAAAGGGGTAAGTAACGACCCATCAATTCGTTGAATTAATTCAACGAAAGAAACAGCTCATTTAATTTACGAAATAAACCACCCAATTAAATGGTCTGTTATGAATTTAGAAAACGCGTCAGTTGACTTTCATAATGACGGGTTTTCGCGGATGCGTTACTTAGCGGAAAGAAACGGAAGGGCTCGTGCAGGCCCCACCTCACAAATATCCTACCGAGGGGGTAGGATATTTTCTGGATAGCATCCTATCCGGATCAACTCAGTTTAGGCCGCTTTTAAGTGGCTTCAAGTGGCTTCCAAGTGGCTTAAGTGAAATAAAATAAAGTTGTCAAAAAATTATTTTATTTCTTAACTTTAAGCCCGAAAATTAAAAAACACACCCGAGAAAACGCATCTCCGGAAGAGGAGTTTCTAAGTGAATACCGGCGCTGCGATTTCATCGGTGCCCTCAGAATTCGATTTCGGGCACCGGTTCAAAAGTTAGAAAAACTCGTTCATCCATTCATTGAACGTACCCGAGCCAAACTTCGGAAAATGATTCCGTGCACACCGGGCCTCGGAATCAGGCGCCCTTAGAAACTGCGTTCTTCTAAAATTCCAAAGAAAAATAAGAAAAAAAAAATTTCCTTGAAATTTACGGGTCTTTACATTACTCCCACCACAGGCCTTTATGTCCCCGTAAAGCTTCAACACAAACTAGGGATACAAAGGCAGTATTGAGCACGCATCTGAGCCTCCCACTCCCAAGTTCTCTCCTGGAGGTTCCCGTGCTGCCATCTGAAGCACACTAGAGGAATCGATCGTCCACGTAGGACTTGCTCCTGTCGAACCTCAATCTCCACTGGGACCTCCGAAAACGTCGCCCCATCATCCATGTCTAGCTCCCCATGGTCAAAGATGTGTGTTGGGTCGTGCACGTATCTTCTCAGCTGAGATACGTGGAAGACGTCATGCACCCAGTGCAACTGAGGTGGCAGAGCCAGGCGATAAGCCACCTCACCAATCCTACTGAGGACCTAGAAAGGCCCGATGAAGCGTGGAGACAAATTGCCGCCTCAGCCAAATCTCTGCAAACCCCGTCGAGGTGAGACCCGCAAGAAGACGTGGTCGTCATCCTCAAATTCTAGTGGTCTCCACCTCCTGTCAGCATAAGGATTCTACCGGCTCTGAGCTATACTCATCCACCCCTGGATGACCTGGACCATCTCAGGTCCCACAAGAGCTGCAAGATTTCTTCTTTGCCGATAAGAGAAATCTGGTCCCATCCCCTGGATGAACCATATTCTTTTTCCTAATACAGTCAATCCCGACATGGATGGTACTAATCCATACCAAGGATGACGTCGTAAGGCCTCGACGCTACTACCAAGCGATCCAACCGTTACTCTCGCCTCAAGGGTTGAGTCACACTGTCGGCATCAGTGTGTGGTAACTGGGTCTCCTCCGGTAGATGTCCCACAAGTGAGGGTCAAGTCAACAGTCTAAACCGGAACCTCATAGAAACAACGTAAAAGAGGACAAGAAGGAAAACATCACAAAGGTAAGCACCTTTTATTATTGCAACTCATATTACAAGGATGCTACAAAAAAAGAAACAAGGAACTAGAATTACAAAAGACGTATCCACTAGTTCCGCTCCTGTCCAACTGCTCCCAAAGCTCCACGATCGAAGGCCTCAGCTGCCTGAAGCTGAGCACTCCCATGTCCACCAACTCCCTGCGGTCGGGGTGGACCTCCTGGTGGTGGTGGTGGCAACACCTCAAAGTGTCTCCCACCATCGGCTGCTCGGCCAGCTCTACTGCCTCATCCGCCTGTACCCTGCAGACCACCGTGGCCGAATCTCTGTCTGGGAGGTCCCTCTACCGCCTGCTGCTCATCTGTAAAACGAGTCGGGCAGTCTCGAGCCATGTGACCAATCCCACCACAGGAGTAACACTTCCCACTCTCGGCACGCCTGACTCTGACTCCACCCCGGCTCCCCCGCACAACTGAGCCTGAGTTGTGCAGTCGGCCACCGGTAGGTCTAGCCCTCTTGGACCTCTGCGTCATCTGTCTACTGCCTGCTGCAGAAGACTCTGCCGCATGCTGGCTAGTAGTGGATCCTGCTGCTGGAGACTGCTCAGCAAGGAAACTTTCCAGTAAGAGGGCTCGCTCCAGCACCCCTGTTTGCATCGGAATGCTGAGTGGAACTACAGAAGCTCTAATCTCTCTCCTAAGTCCCTGCTCGAAGGTTCGGGCCCTGAAGAACGAGTCCCGTACCATATCTGTAGAGTAGTGCGAGAGGTCTGCAAATCTCGTCGAGTACTGGGCCACTATCCTGCTGCCCTACCGCAGCTGGAGTAGCTCCTGTATACGCACCGCTCGAAGGGTGGCTGGTACAAGCTCTGCCCAGAATAGGCTCTCGAAGTCTGCCCATAGAAGTGATGCCTCGTCGTGCACCTGGAGCATCAAGCTCCACCATCGGCCTGCTACTGCGTATAGTAGGCTCGCTGCGAGGATTACCATGAGGTCTGCTGGTATCCTCACTAGCCTGAAAACTCCCACCACAGCCTCCAGCCAATCCTCAGCCGCCTGCGGGTCCGTCTCTCCCCGGAACCTGGGTGGCCTCTGGCGCTGGAACTCGTGCAGTGCGCTCAAGCGACGTGCATCGTCAGTGGCTGGAAGCATCGGTGGCTCGGCGGGTAGAGGTACTACCAGTGCCTCCGCTGTCAAGGGGCCCTACATCGAGGCCTCGTCGCTGGGCGGGCTGTCGCCACGCTCAACCCTCAGAACCCCAGCTGGTCATCCACGGGGAGGCATCCTGAAAAAAACAACGTGATACGGTCAAACGATAAGAACTTGGTGAGCTGACCTGGTTTGAGCTGACTTTTAAAAACTGCTGGAAACACACACGCAATCAGTGTCTTCGTGAATTAAGTCGGAAATCGGAAGTCAGGGTCCTGGTGTACGGATACGTCGGCCGCCGCACCAACACTGGACTACCTGGACCGATAACCCCACTCAATATGCTAAACACTATTGCTTCACATAGAAGCAAGATCAGAGTTTGCGGTAGAACTGACCACCTCTGATGCCAATTTGTCACGACCCGTCCTCGGAGCCCGTGCCGTGACTACCCCAAGCCCGCCTTCCATAGGCCAGGGGCTGGCGACTAGCACCAAGGCGTAAATCCCGATAAATGGGAAGGCATTTCCTTTATAAAAGTAACAAAACACCACAGAGTACAAGCGGATGTAAACACTAAGTAAACTGAGTACAACGGAAGTGCTAAAGTAAAGGGGGCCGGAAATACAAGCCCAACTGTAAAGTACAAGAAAAAGACAAAACGACAGGAAGGTGTCAAGCTACTCCTGGATCGTCCTCTGGAGTCCCTACCTGAAGGGTAGGTACAGATGGCCACCTCAGCTCCGGGTACCGTCTCGTCGTAATGTCCACTTCCGGGTACCGTCTCGTCGTCACGTCCACCTCCGGGTATCATCTCGTCGTGAGTTCCACCTCCGGGTACCGTCTCACTCAGCAAGCCTCAGCCTCAACCAGCACTGTCTGTCGTCTGCAACCAACACAACGAAGTGCGGGCATAGCCCGTGAAGGGGTGAGTATAAGCTACTTAGTAGGGACCCCGAGACCCCCAAAGGTCTCCCTAAATCCACGAAGGATCAACCACAGATGAATGATGCAATCACGTAGTAACATACGACACAGCTTAGGTATATGCCCATACATATACCTAAGTCATCCATTCCCGTTCGGCTCCAATGTCCGAGCCCAAGCACAACCCAGTCCACACAGGAAAGCAAACGTATACCCACACAGGATAGCACAACACAATCCTCAATGGAGAATAAACAGAAAATCCACACAGGATAGTTCAACACAATCCACGAAGGAGAGTAAACAGTAAATCCACACAGGAAAACTCAACAGATAACTCTCATAGGTATATGCCCATACATATACCGAAATTATCAGGCAACCCATCTCAATCAAGAGGAAACACAAGGATCAATGGCTCAGCTCAAACCAGGATTTTCATTATCGAAACCGTAATTGCTGAAGAGCCCCGTCTCTGAAGTGTATAGTTGTCCTGTCACGACTCCGAGGTACTTCTCACTAACCTAAGACTGCTGAGGTACTCCTCCTATCGAGTACCGCGGGTCTGCTGCCAACTACCGGGCGCTCCGTCCACTGAGGTTTTGCTGCCAAATACGGGGCGCTCACCCAAATAGCCTACAGAGGTACTCCTCCAGTCGAGTACCGCGGGTCTGCTGCCAACTACCAGGCACTCCGTCCGCCGTGGGTCTGCCGGCCTGGACACCCGGGGCTCGTGCGGGCCCCACCTCACAAATATCCTACCGAGGGGGTAGGATATTTTCTGGATAGCATCCTATCCGGATCAACTCAGTTTAAGCCACTTTTAAGTGGCTTCAAGTGGCTTCCAAGTGGCTTAAGTGAAATAAAATAAAGTTGTCGAAAAATTATTTTATTTCTTAACTTTAAGCCCGAAAATTAAAAACCACACCCGAGCAAACGCAACTCCGGAAGAGGAGTTTCTAAGCGAATACCGGTGCTGCGATTTCATCGGTGCCCTCAGAATTCGATTCCGGGCAACAGTTCAAAAGTTAGAAAAACTCGCTCGTCCCTTCATTGAACGTACCCGAGCCAAACTTCGGAAAATGATTATGTGCACACCGGGCCTCGGAATCAGGCGCTGTCAGAAACTGCGTTCTTGTAAAATTCCAAAGAAAATTAAGAAAAAAAATTTCCTTGAAATTTACGGGTCTTTACAGAAACATTCGTAATCGTTGAGGCAGGCCATTATTACCTATTTTTTCTTTTCAATTTTCTCCTCTTTCATATCCTATGAAGCCTAGCCTCTATCATGACTATACTGGTGCTATAATGGTACGATCGATGGGTGGAATGTAAAATTGGTTGGGAATTGATGATATATTTACACCATATGTGGTCTCCCATCTAGCCCCAAATAATTTGGAAAGGACCGATCACACGGTAAGGTGACCCCCTTCACTAATTCGACCCAGTAGGAGGTATATCTTGCCCAACACCAGTATAGACAAATTGATTCATTTTTTGGTGGAAAACTAAGAGTCCATGATAACAGTTCATGCAATTACACCACCGGATTCCTACCCTAGTAGGATACACCCACTCAGAAACATGGACATGAAAGCTGGCAGTCGAAATAACTGATCGACATTAGGGATGATCCCACATCCCCATTTCTGAAAATTCACATCTTCCATGGTAGGCCAATAAGTACCTTCTTACCTCCATGTGGTTTTGGAGGGGCAAGTCCTGGGTCTCCGTGGATTGGTCGTGAGACCAGTATGCTTAGAAAAAGCACCAAACCCATCATAAAAATTAATATCCTTCTTTGTATAGGGATCACTTTCCTTCATATGTTCTTTTGCATAGATGATAAGTTTCCAAGCTAAAGTAGGGAGGTTCATTCCTCGTCGTCCCAAGGAGAAAAGGGAGAAATAAATCCATCATAAATATCCCTAAAAATAAGAATTCCAAAAATAAGATGGATGTACCAAATATTGATGGAGACCTCCCCATCGATGAAATGAAAAGTGTTTGTATCTTGACTCCGCCTACTTAAGAGATATTAAATAAGGGTTGTATAATGATGGGTAAATGTATGAGAAACCTTGGAAGCCACATATAGTCTGACGGTCTGTAGCTATGTTCATGATTCTTCACAAATCTAGATAACTCTAAAATTCCATACAAGTCCATACTGAATGAGCCTCTATGGTGAAGGTCTCACCGATATGACCAACTTTGCATCTCATTCATTGTACCCTTTATCGCGATGCCCTGATAACAACGGTCTGTCTAATCAGGCTTTTGCTACTCCCCTTGAAAGTATGAGTTTCATAGTTTCACAAGGACCTGGAGGTAGTATCCCTCTGATGGTACCTCTCCTTTGAAGAAATCTATACCTTTGGAATGGTGGTATTAATTATCCAGGTGGCAAGCTGATCAATCGGGTTTGGTGCTGAAATCGCTGTGTTTGACAATAGACCAAACCCATAAGAAGGATGTCTTTCTAAAGATGGGTAGACCTATTGGCCTGCTATGAGTAGATTCTCTAGAGATTGGTGAAATGGATGGAACAAAATGTTGTCATCAATGAAAAACCTTCATGCTCTTTGACATTTCAGCAGCTGAAAAAAAGGTGCAATAATAATATCTTCAGAGGAAGAAGTCACGTCAGCATAGTCTGTGAAGCAGCCTTTGTAAACATCACAGGAAGACCCAGAAGATGAAAAAATGTAAGTCCAATATAAAGTGTTGGATAAAGTCTATGGGAGGATGGCCAAATGACTCAAAATATTTCGTGAAAAGGCACAAAGTAATGATTCTAGAAACGATACATGGTAGACCCATCTCTCATAATGCTTTGTGTGTGGAAAGTACAATCTGAGAACTACATGATAAACATGACTAACCATGACTATGCCTATGGTATGTGGATGCATTTAACTGCGTACTTCCTTGGTATGTGAATAATCCATGAAGCATTACCCCGTGGATCATTAGACGGTGAATAAAAATTTTCATGGAAAATGGATACCGCGAACATGGGCCTTCATTATGGTCATGTTCTGAAGTTGCAGATTAAATATTAATTTTGGATTATCTGTCATCAAGGATCAGTTTTCCAGATCATGTTAGGTGTGTGGACACCCCAACTGTGCAGTGTACTCCTACGTAGAATCCATATATTTGTCCTAAAATTATTCAATACTAATCATGAAATCAAAAATATGGTATGTAGATAGAGAAATGAAGAGGAAATTAGTTTGTGGTATGTTGAAGTGGTTCACGAATGGGATTTTCACAAGAAGCATGGTACACAACAACAGTTAATGCTGAGAAAATCAAGATCACTATTCTCTACAAGAAACTGTAAAAGAAAAATGACATGGGACCCTATATATAGGTGTGTTCCACTCCTACTAAGTCCACCTATTCTACCGTGATCCATTTCTATTCAGTATGGATTCTACATCATAATAGTCCCATTTTAATTCCAAAAGGAAACCATTCTAATGGTTGGAATTTGAAATGTCCTGAAAATTCCACCAAGGGAAGAAACTATCCCCACAATCTCTTTCCAGAAGTAAGAACATACTTCTACATGTCTTGAAAGGTGAATGGACTCAAATTGAGTGAATATTATCCGATGAAACTTTAGTGAATTCATGTTTTCATGTCATTTCATGTCGCTAGCATACCATCACTAAGAATGGTACACATACCAGTTCGATCGCAAACCACCAGGTATGCGGGATGATATCCGATCTGCTGGCCCACATAGCAATGTCCATCAAAACAATGTAAACTATGAACAGATTCACCAAATGAATTGTGCTCATTAATTCAATTCACATACCAGACCACAAAATCATCATTTTGTAGACAAAGAAAATCAATAGGGTTTTATGAACCATCATCGTGATCCATCATCTTCACAAAACCCGGTTGACAGAGTCTTCTACAGGTCAAGATATTTCCTTAAGGACCTCCGCAGATGTTTTTATGTGCACAATAGATATAGTTGTCTTGATGTTCTCTAAAAGGAGCACAATAAAAAGGAAGAATGACAGACAAATAAAACCAGAAGAGAACCCATAGATTGGAATAAAGAGTTCAGAAAAGACTCCGGCTTAAGTCTCAATTCATCAATGAAGCCCGAATCACAAACCTCTTTCTCCACAGGTACAACTGGATGACAACCACAAAATGGGGGAATTTAATAATAAATAGATAAGTTCAAACCTAATTGGTGAACCTCCAACCACATACTTCTCGTGGATTAACTCATCGTGAATGAAAATCCCCCAGAATCTCTTTTTATATGGTGCTCCACGTAGTGTACCACTTTACATACTAAACTTGGCACTGTGTACTACATTCGTACGTCGATGGAACCCAAATCAGTGTGGGAATCCACAATCCACTATGGTATGCCGAGGTCTATACCCATTTCCACATACCACATTGGAATGCAGATAGACTCTCTACCCACATACCACTATGATATGCATATCCTCCCTTATCCCAAATAAGAAACTGCTATGGGGAATGGGGTATTTTTGGGTATTATGTCCTCTAGTCTCGAACTCACCCTTCCATTACTATATAGTCATCCATAATTCATCTTCTAATGAGTCCTTCATTATTAGTCTAAAGCCTTCTCCAAGTCCACTGAACCCATATGATTAGACCAGCGAGCGCATCAACATTCCCCTTTGAGTCTACAAACCCAATGTTAACAGAGTCACAAAGGCTCTCCCCACAACGGTTTGGTCTCCTGAAATGCCTGTGGGTCTACATTTCTATGGTAACCCAGAGTACAAAATTGGAAATATGACATGAACCCCATCATTCTAGGTATTATTGGATATCTATCTCTTTCTATTTAATGAGGAATAGTGATCAATCAAAGGGGTTATGTTCGCCCCCCCCCCCACATGATGAGGATAAAAGTCATCCCTTTCTTAGATCTTATTCTGAGGCCCTCCCACTGAGGTAAGTCCCTAATCATATGATTTTGGGATGCATGAACATCAATTTAATTTCACATTGATTGGTTCATCACCCCACACCCCCACCCATGGTCACCCTAGCCTCTTCCACCGCAGGCTCTCCCTCCCCCACCAATAGGGGAGGAAACATGAGCCTGGTTAAATCATTAAAATCCTCTTGTTTATCACAATGATCATGAATCATGTGGTATTAGAGGTTTGTGATGATTACGACATCCACATGAGTATGAATTTTGAGAAATCTGATTCTGGATCAAACCAGGATACGTAGGATGCCTGCCAGAAGGCCCAGGCTCAAAAGGGTTCCCACCTATAAAGGGTCCACCCAATAATGTATCTTCAATGTGAATCATCCACATGTAATCCCGAAAAATTCTAAACTATGATAACTATAATTCTTCACCAAATCAGGATACGTAGGACGCGTACCCAATGGAATGAGCTGAATAGGGTTCCCTCCCATAAAGGGTTCACCCAACCATGCCCCTCAAATGGAAAGCTTCCACGCGTAAGCCACACACAATACGTACTACGTTGGTTCTGGTTCATCTATAGAGGAAACGTCGGAATCCCTTCTTATGGCACCCATCCCAACATCATGTCATCTTAGGTCCCACCAGGTTGACGATAAACTCTAGAGCGCATTATAATATGGATGGATTCTGAATTGCCTTCACAACATCAAATATATGCATGGTTATGAAAACACTACAAACCAAGGGTATCTCATGGACACAGCCATTGGGAATTATCCAAGGATTCATGAACATATGAACATGAATTAAATCTATAATAGAGTCTTGAAGCATGCAACAATACTCCCCTGAAAGGGTTCGATGAGTCTGACCTCCAATACTCTCGACCAACGGAGTCCTTAACTGTTGTTGGATGGATCAGAAATCAATGAATTCTTGCATTTGGAAAGAAGGTCCATGAATCATGGATACCATGGCCGTTGGGAATTCAATGCTCCATGAATGAACCAGTTGGAGACCATCCTAGAAATTATATCTGAGAACGACCCATTTCAAAACTACATGACCCCCATGCAATAGCCCGTTGGGACCAACAGTTCTGACCTGATTAATCCAACCATTTTGAAAAGATCACAATATCGAATAGATAAAAAAAGAAGTGTAAATTTTGATGAGAACCAGTCTCTATAGAAAAGGGGAGGGAAATGACCCTCGTAAAACCATTTCCGCACCACCCCTATGTGTGCCACACCAGAGGCGGGACATATATATACCATAATACCCATTGAATAGATAATTCTCCCATATAATTATTGAAATAAACACAAATTTTACTCCATATCACACTATAAGTAGTTCGGTTCACGGATCCCTAATTATCGAAGGTAATATTCTATAGTAATATCATTTTTCATAAGTATGAAACCCACACCCTTCATTAATGAATCAATGTTAATTAAATATCATTTTTTAAAGTGGATAATGAGATTATAGGTTATATCAATAGCCAATTCTTGAAAACCATAAATCAATTTTAATTTTCTTCCATTGAGATATACATTACTCACTTATGTTTGGACATAGTAACATAGAGTGAAAAACCTGATAAATCCCTTATAAAATCTCAATATCAGTATGCTAATCAATGAAAATAAGGAAACTTAGTGAGATATATTGGTCTAAAATAGTCCTCAATTATATTTGTATTTGAATTATCTATATTAATTAATTTATGAATGATCAAAATATAAAATAATATGACTTATTTAATCAAATAGTAAAAAATTATAAACATTTCAAGTAACTTACCCATCATAAAATTTACTAGAATAATCCTTAGACTTTATTCAAGTTATTATTTTCTCTAATAGTTTATAATAACCTAATATGTAAAATTTCGCATATTTTTTTTCATGTAGATCATTTAAGATTATACTAATTAAATTTATAAAGAGTATTGAGACTATTCTTAGTGAAAAGGGAATCAATATGAACTCATAACATGCATATCATGTTTGTAATTTTTCCCTTGGAATATCAAATCAATATTTTAATATATTAGGAGAGAAGATGAGATTTTTTGAAGTATTGAGCTCCTTGATGTTTGTAAAACATATCCCCAATCCATGGTAGTTGATATTTTTTCTTCATTGTGATTGGTTTCACTTACTAGAAATGTATAAAAATCCAAATTGACCAATCCTTTATTAAAGAGAAAATAAGACAACACCAAGGTGATACACATGACCATATAGCACATTTTCTTAATTGATATTTTCATTTATTCTTGGATTTTATAGTTCAATTGTGTCTAATATATAGGTGATCATGGATATAGGTGTCACACTATATGTTTGATTTATCGATAAATCTAACTCATGATATAAGGGATTATAATAAACACTTTATGAAATATATATTCAAATTCTGAATGAATGGGATTATAGTGAAGGTTGGAGAATTCCTTTTAGTCAACAATTTGAATAAGAAAATATTATTTATTGGGCATAAATTCATATACGATTGAAAAGTTTTATGAATGATAATCATAATATTCCTCATATTTTTATAGGATCATGAGATGATTTTTTTTTATGAAAGTGGAATTCCTCTTTCTGACATAGGATATGTTCTTTATATAAAGAGTGTTAATACGTGGCTAGTATATCATCTATTTTATGCAATAGAATAATTTTTATAATAACAAAAGTACTCAACCGATGCACATTCTTGGGGCAGAGTCTAGTAATTTCAAAAAAATAAATTTACTAGTAGGTTTTCTATTAATATCTCAACATCATAATAATGGGTAGTTAATTTAATTAATTACCAAAAAATAGGATATTAATAAAATCATTGAACAAAAATATAATATATTTTTGGGAATCATTTAGTGAATAGTATGAGTACCTTTCATTACTGTTTTTATTACCCTTCCTCTATTATCGTGATAGTTTAAGATTTACCTTACTACCTTAGATATATTTTTTTGATATTTATTACACATAAAGTCCCCTTTTTAGTGAAAGGACTTACAAAGTTCTCATCTTCATAGTCAATGAATAATTAGTCCATAGGTGGTTCATTAAATGATGACATCATTTTCTAAATAATATTTATTGAATACTGCATGAACTTTTATTGTTTTTTATTGTAAATATTATATTTTACATACTAGAATTATATCACCATTCTATTGATCCAATTTACACCATTATTTTTGACACATCATTGACTTATTATAAGTTAGATTTAATTTCATTAATGGTCATTTTCATTTGATCTTCTCGTATAGAGATGAGTCTTAAATTTATTTTCAAAAAGTTCATGTGAACATTCTAAAAACATCCATCCCACTTTAAGTGCACAAAATATCAATTATTCATAACTAATAATGTCTTATATTTCAAATTATTATCATAAAATATTTCTTAATCAGGTAAAGAATCTATATACTTTGATATCATGATCGATTAACAAAAAATAATCATACCCTAAAATCCCTATTTTGTTTTTCTCAGATTTAATAGAATATTCATTCCCCATTTACATAATCTCCCATTAATTATCCATCTATTGTGTTAAAATTTTTATGAGAAAAATACTAAATTTTAACTTCTTTATAAAATTCTACCCACACTTTTGACACACATTCTTCATTTTCATCAAAATTATTGACCAATGTTATCCATTGACATAATTATACTTCCAAATGTTAAATTATTTTACTAACATTCTGTGTTTTATAACAACGAGGAACAAAATTTATATTTTCCATGTAGTTGATTCATTATTCCATAATAATTTCATCTAAAGATTCACCAAAAAATGATGGTTTCTATTTCATGTTGGATTCAATGGCTAATTTTACTCACATGTGGGAAGATGTACTATTTATGTTGAAAACTGGTCACCCAAAATTTTACTGTGTGGGTTTTGAATTTTTCACAATTATTCATGTTGGGGTCAACATTTTTGAATGAATTCCAAACTAGTTGATTTATGAAGCTGAAAAAACACAATAAATACTTTATTCTGCCTGACTTTCCAACAAAAAGAGATTTTTGGTAAATGGTCCAATAATTCTTGGGGACTCACATTGGTTGAGATATTGGGAGTTCAGGATCATCACTCACTTATAGGGGGAATTTTTACCATATATGAGATATTATTATAGATTTAATACATATATGAGAATACATTATTACATCCCTTCTATAACATAGGTCACCCTTTAATTATAAATCCATTATTAGTATGTGTGGATATTAGAATAATATTTATGTGTTTGAGGTTGTTCATCAATAGAGATATCTACATCTATCCATGTTCCTCCATCAACAGTACCATTTTATTAACTGATTATAGATTCTTTTGAAATTTATTTCCACTACATTAGTTTTAATCCATGTAGTAGGGAACTATTGATTTTTTCATCATCCAGGGAGAAAGGAGTTTTTTTGATGTCATGATCAAATCTATGATATGGTCTTCCTACATGTCCTCAAGAATGGAATCCAGACCAATGTAGTTTTCTTTTGACGAATCAAACCTATAGAGGGCCTCTAATGGTTTTTCTCTCAATTGAATGTGTCCCTTTGAGATACAATGAAGAATGGGGTATTCCCTATCCCTTGTGTCCAATACTGTAAATCCAGTGACATTTCCCCAAGTATTGGGGACCTTGTGATCAAAGGAATGCATATCCACGTGCATCTCGAGGACCTTACGCATTAGGTAGGACATGTTTGGGATACTTATTATTAAATGAATTCATATCTATGTAGGTGAGAGGTTGGTGTTCATCCTACCAAGGGCATGAATATTTAGGAGCTTTAGGTGAGGTTTCAATTCAGACTCCCTTAGAATAGTGATCCAATGGAATTCGAGCCATACCACTGGTGGATATGAAGAAGAGTAAAAATGAGGATCATGTGGGTTTTGGGATGGTGATCATAGATTGATTTCATTGGGAATGGGAGGATATGGATGTCATTCATACATAGGGGAAGGCAAGTGAGATATGGAGATGCCTTGGGAAACATACCACCTGGAAAAAAACATAGTGACACCTTATCCTAGGTACCACATGTCTCCTGTAGTGTACAATTAAGGTTAAGACATAGGTCCCGAATCAAGGAAGGGACATTCGTGATAGTGGTAGTTAACTTTGGGGAATATGTCCTCATGTGGATTTAAATATTTTTGATACCCTATATGAGATTTAATCTCCATATTCTCCCTAATCTTCACTTCTCTCTAGTTTTGAAGAGCTACTTGATGGGTTTTTGAGGACCTAGGTGATGTGTCATCCTGAGTAGAGCTTTGGGGACTCTTCTAATTTTCTTATTGTATAAACGAGGACCCATAGGGTCCTACATATAGAAAAATAGGGATCCCTGACCTATAAAGTATGTCCACACTAGTCCATGGAAAATTTACCTTACATAGACATTCCTCACAAGCATGTCCATGCATTTAGATCCACAAAGGGGGGATGGACATGTCGTCTGATGGACATGGGTGTTTTGAAGGATAGATTGGGTAGGTTCACATGATTTTTCATGGGGATATTCATATTCCTATCAAGCATGTGTAAATCTTCATAATCCTTTCATATCATATAGCAAACTATATGGCCAAAAATATCACTCTCAGGATTGGATTTGATTTAAGAAGATGTTATAGTACTGCAGTTGAAGAGGGAAAATATCATGGGGTGGCACAGTTTAGATATGTAGTGTAATTGTATAGGGTAGGGTCACAAGGTTTTTCCATAGGATTGGTGTGTAGGTATGATGTGGAGGTTAGTGGTGTGTATAAATACTACTGATCTTTAAGTGAAAATGACATTCCACGTCAGGGTCTCATTCTCTCATTACATAGGTATTCCACCCAACCATGTCGTTATTTCTACACTATTTTCCCAAAAGAATTTGAAGAACATGTACATAGTACAAAACCTCAAAGACCAAAAAAATGTAACAACCAAGCTAAGGAGCCTACAAGGTTTTACTTTATTATGGAACCATCACAGGTAAACTTTTCTAAGAGATTTTGTGTGAAGGCCCTTATTAAAGGACCAATGCAGAGGCAATTCCTTTTCAAAAAATTTGAACTTTTCTAATTAAATATTTGACCTTTTCTAACTCAAAATTGTATCATAATGAGAAAAATAATTCAATATTGAAACTTTTAAATGGTTGTACTGAAGACTTTTCTTGATAAATCCATCGTATGTAATTTAGATATAATCAGGGTTATTGGTATAGATTGTTAAGACACCATTGAATCCACTCTTCTAGATTAAAAAAATATTTTATCATCGTATTAGTGATAATATAAATGAATTGATTAATTTTAGTTGTATTGTTATATAAGTCTGATGGACTCTATCATTTAAAAGGATCTGAGTTATCTCTCGATATCATGGATAATAGAGGACACCAATTTCTCTTCCACTAAGGTATCCTCTAAGGGTGTAAACATAAAGGATTTAATTATTCCTATCGGTTTTTTTTACATTACAATCACTACACTATATATATATATACTCAAACCCAAGAGACAAGTCCACACAGTTATGACTCAACAATATGTGCTTTACATATAGACTAGTAGTATGGTTGTAAGGGAGAATGAGATTTACACTTTTTTGGGTGAGTCACTCTTGAATGGATGTGGGATTAATTGGTGCCACAGATTTGTGTTGAATACAAAAAGGAGTTGTAAGATGTCATAATTTACAAAGACATTTGGATAGGAAAAAAATATAATTATAAGAACCCAAAAACTATCCCTGAGCTGATGAGTCGGTGGATTCCTTAGACACATGCATCAATCTGACACCTGGTGAAGGTGGAATTAGTTGGGGGGATGTCTATAATTTTTTTGGATCCCCTATTCTTGGGGATACATATGATGTGTTTATCCCACTAAAAGTCTGGGGTTTTGTTGGGAGGTCACTATACACAACACAAATTATTCTTAAGGTGGATTAGAAAATGAAGAACAGAGATTCTCCCCCTAGGGGTTAAATCCATACTTGAATGTGGAAGAAGAAATTACAAAACCCAGATAAAGAAGGTACCACTATCCAACACCCAATAAAAATCCCCAATTTAGAGAATTGGGTTGATTCTAGAGCATTATATACTATACTGGGTAAGGGAATGTATACTCGTTGGGGTTACAAGGTCAATCATTAGGTCTTTTTGATGACTCATCATGTCGTCTTCCTCGGAATGTGCCTGAGTATCTACCAGATTTTGGTCTGTGAATCCAATGGTAGAATTAGTCCAAGGAATTTTTTATGCCTGGCCAATTGGAAGAAGGGATATGTATGGGGTTTGTGGCCACTATCCTAGTGAGAATTTACTGGTGTTTTCTACACATGTATAGTAGGAAGGGACTGTTTAGAATATTGTGGCCACTTCATGTACTTTTGATGTGTATTGTAGAACATTATAGTTCTTACGCTGTCTTGAGTTTAGTTAAGGTTCATTAGGTCCAATTTCTATCATTGTATCTAAGAGTCTTTTGATTATACACTCTATCCCCGATGTACAATGAAGTACTAAGGATTCCAAATGTATCAAGGGATTTATTCTTCTTCCCATATGGAGATCCAACAACCTAGATATTCACTTAAAATGGAATGTCAGATAGTGATATTAGATCATATATAATTAAATTCAAAGATAATTTTCTGGAATACTATTTTGATAATGAGAATATTTTTGAGTCCTATGAAACATATCTATTTTCCTTCCAATTCAAATATCTACATCAGTCAAGCATTATTCCTCTGATGAACATTTGTCTCATGTCACACCATATCATGTCATTCAATTTTTATATCATGAAAGATGTGGAGGTGTCTAAAATATTAATTAACGGCCTCTTTCGGTTTCAGATATTAGTATAGAGGATAGGTATATGAGTGAATGGATTTATTAAATCCCCCAAGGGTTATTAACAGATGACATTCACCAAGTTACATTCATGAAAACTATCACCCACAACCCATAATTTTTTAAAGTTTAAATCAAAGGTGATGATGTTAATGCTCTGAATAATCTATTGAAACCATAAGAAAAGTCCCCAAATTAAGCTACAGATGAGAAAACCATTTATTCTGAGCCAAGGTTGTCCTTTTTTCATCAGCCGGAGGAGACTAAGGTTCTATTCCCTTGGACTTTTATGAGTTAAATGATTCCTAAAAAGGATTCCATTTCAAATGATACCATACCTTCTTCACAACTAGATCCATTAAAGCCAAATTACATATATCACATAGTGATCAAAACTTGGAAAATCATATATCATTACATAAAAAATTCTTGTGTGGTTTTCAAGGGTAATGTATGAAACCCATACCTTTAGTTATTTCTGAGAACACACTAATTTTCACCTTGAATGTTTTCGGATTTAGTGGAAAATATGTTCAAGAAATAGATACAGTGATATTTTCCTCTGATGATAAGATCTTGTCTACAAAGAGAGTATAGGATTTATTGAACCGATGAATTATTGAGGGGGTTAGATAGTATCAATGAAGAGAAATGAGATGAATTTTTTTAAACCCTAATGATGTATCTATATATTTTTCCTTTACAATCACGTTATTTTTATCCCCCACAGTTAATTTCTAGTGGACCAATTTTTTCAATTTGAAGGAGTAGAATAATAAGAAAATTTAGAAGAAGAACTGGTAGTAGAGTCTCTTGGGTCACCATTTTGTGGGACCACAGGCACCCCATCAGGGTAGTGGATGAATCTCCATGGTCCATATAACAACCCCCATGCTAGAAGAAAATGATAGGGAATATTTAGGGGGTAACTCCACAAGATAAACCTGATTTGTTTATTTCCCAGAGGACCAATGAAGGCCCCTTCCTTTATGAGAGAGGAACAGAATGAGGGTGGTAATTTTGGCTTAGTGTATACCCCACAATAAGCCTTTTTTTTCATTCATTTAACATCATGAATTTCCTAATATAATCTTTTTATATTTATTTACACTTAAATAGTATTAATATATTTCCTCCCTAATGATATCTTCCAAAATCCCTTTGACTATCGAGAGGGATTAAACCGGAGGATACATATAAAGATGTTGATTAATCAAACTTACTAACAGAGGGTGTGTCAAGGGAAGTGGTTGCATCTACCACCATTCCTAATTTCCAAAATTATAGGAACTTGGGGTAAAAGGCCCATCATGTTTCCATTATGAAAGGGATTGACAGGTATCTTGGTTACTCTCGTGAAGGTGTTTGTGTTGAACATGACTCTAATGGGTTAGATAATATTGATCTTACTGTGGAGTTATCATATAGAATTGAAGGTGGAGCCAATTTGGGTCTTGAGCCTCACATCTATGATACCCCAAATGTTGATGATATTGTGATGTGTGATGGATATAAAATGAAATAACAACTAAATTAATAGACCTTGATGATAGGTTAAGAATAAATATTAACACTGTCTCTACAAAGGAATTTTAGGAAGTTAATTGGTTATTGGATGTACATGAGCTATCCATTTCTTCCTTTCATCTTAAATACAATAGTACTCTCTTTATTTGATGTGTCACATCAATGCTTGACCAGTACAACTTTTTCTGTAGAGAATTTCTCCTAAGAGATTCATGATCAAGGATTACATGTATATCATTCTCCCTTTACTAATGAAATGATTGATAATGATCCTAAAGAGGGAGATATTGAAGGGAAATCTATTCTGATCAATGAGAAAATATAGAAGGATAATCCTTGTTATGAGGTCCCCATTTTGATAACTACTACTTGGAGTACCAGGGGAGAATTAATAACAATAAATATTATAACAATGGCCGAGTGCGGTCAACTAGTTTTCCTCTATTACCCCCTTAATATTTTGTTAAATTAATGATGTTGATGAGGGGTGTCACTGGTTTATTCAACACTGCTGATATAAGTTTCAGTGCATGAAGTCTGGATTCAATTATAGTTCAGTAAAAAATAGATGGTGAATCCAATGTAGTATTTGGGGGAGAGGAGAAAGGTGAATTATTGAGTGAACTAATACCAGAATACATATCTTCCTCCAAAAGTAGATCTTATTTAGACATGGAGATACAATATTCTCTTTTCATTGTATGTGAAATTTTCTGGAGGGACCTTTGGGAGAATGTCTTTGGGATTCCTCTTGATGACATACCTTCATTATTTCACTAATTTCCACTCATGTCTTCCTTATTTTGATATAAAATATTTTATAACAAGATGATTCATCATGTGGTGAAGTTAACAATTTGACATTTTGAGGATGATAAAAAATCATAGAAATCTGAGACGTAGCTGGAAAGATAGTTTTTGGATATCAAATATTATGCATCCCAAGAAGAGATCAGCCATTCCATGTAATTGTATTGGTATTAAAATAATCATGAAGAGAAATTTCTTCGAATTGTCCACCTTCAAAAAGAGATCAATGTGTTGCAAGAAGAGATATACCATCTCCACCAATCCTTAATGGGGGCCTAAAAAGAAATATTCTATTCTGTTGCTACTGAGAAATAGATGATTCATAATACAGAGGGGGATACTACTACACAATTGGATGGCTTTTGGTAAAATCTAAAATGTACATGGGATGAATTCTAACACATAAAATAATATGTTGAAGATAAGTTGTAAAATTTGACAGAGGGACTCCGATATGTTGATGTTCCACTATATTTGAGAATATTAATGAAATTGAATTTTCCATTCAATTACATGATCTATTATATATTTCCTAATTTTAATCATTGAATAACATTTAAAACGACTCATTTGATTAATTGACATTACATTTAGTTATAAGGATAAGGGTGATGGAGCGTTATAATTTTTTCCTATGTCGTGGGGCCAAGAAAGCATAATTCCACTATTTCTAGGGACATAAAGACAACCACATAATCATTGTTCTTTTTTGCATCATCTCCATTATTTATTCCTATGTCCATTGAAGATTATGTTGTAGGTGAGACATATAGTTTTATTAGCCTCCATTTTTATATTTTCAACCTAACAACCTTTGTTCCTTTTATCTTTTAATTACATAGTTATATCTTGAACCATGTAGAGTATAGGTCTAGCAAACTAAGACTTGACTTTTACCCAGGGTTCACATTGAGGGTTTTCAAACTGATGATAAATATTTCTCTTTTATGGGAAGTTTAATTTAATGCATGTCAAACTAAAAATAATGGTGTTTTACATCAAATATTTCTAACAATAAATATTTAAAAAATGATCCAAATAAGGATTTTGGGAAAATAATTTTTTGAGACTATTTAGAAAGCCTATGAGGAATTTAGAGTCATGGTTTTGTGGTTCCTAATCATAAAACATGATATGAGTCATATATGAAAGGAATAGATTCAAAATGAGTTTGAAATGATTTTTTTAGGAAAATATTAATAGGTATTATGTGAATAGTTTAGGTATCTATAGAGGACGAATATGCTTCTTGATGAGAAACTCATTTTGTGGGTTACATTATATAAATCCAACTCGGGTGTGTTACAACATTGTCTTGTAGTAGAATATTCTTAATGATAGGACCTAAAATGTTTTGGGAGACATATAAAGAGTTTTTTGGGGTGTGTTATGTCATAGTTAGATAAAGGAGTCCTTAATAATTCTCACATTCTACTACCAATGGTTAGGATGATTGAGAGGATCTGGATCTCTCAAGACCATGAAGGGTTGTTTATTAAGGGGAGGTGTCTGACACTGAAGAGAATATTTGTGTTGGAATTGTACATGAATGGAAACAATATCCTCTAAATATTGTTATTGTGTGAAGGTGGGTGTATTTTTATAAATTACAGACCACATGGGGAAATGCATCTTTCTGAAAATTATTGTGTCATAGTGCAATTTAATGTCATGTGACAAGGACACAAAAAATACAGTTCAACATCTTATGATAAGTGCATTGTTCTACAGTTTAACATAATGTGACTAGGATGTTAGATGATGTAGTTTAAATGTGAACACCATGAAAATTTGTGGATAATATTTAATATAATTATATATTTAACCAGAAGATCATTTTTATCCATTCAAAAAATGATGGATTTGAGAATGTTTTCACCGTCTCTGGGTATAATGAACGTGGAAATGTACTCTGTTGTAATCTAGGCGATTGTGAATCCATGAAATGAGATATAAAATGTATGATAGATATTATAATGTAGTTAGGGATTACAAAGATATTAGAGTCTTCCCCTAAAGAAAAATATGCCACTAGTTGACATGCCCAATTTGGGCATGAATTTATAAAAACCCAATTGGGGAATATTAAAACATATTAAAAAAATTACAACCTATGGTTGATTGGATCTAAAATTTGGTAGGAAACTTATTAATATCCAACTAGGTTTTTTTTCAACATATTTAAATAAATGTGTCCTCGGGTATCATATATTCTAATGATGATGACCAATGAAATCTTATGGAGATTCTAAATTCCTCAGTATTCATAGTTTTGTTTATATAGAGGTAGTTACAAGTTATGTTAAGTTTATTTCATACCATAACCTCTTAGTAAAGTAGGTAGGTGTTTCCTTACATATTTCTAACATGTATTCAAGGAAGAGAAATTGTTTTTTCACTTACAGATGGACCCAACATGAAGGATTTTGGTATCACTATTTATCTCAATTAAATGTGAATCAAGGCTTGTATAGTTTGTGGGAGATCATCTCATTTAATGTAATGAAACAAGGATTAATATTTCATCTTAATTTCATTTAATACGGATGATGTGACCTCTTTTAGTTTAGGGTCCTAAAATAGGACCATAATATTATGGAAACTACAAGTAATATGAGGCCTAGCTGGAGAAGGATGTTCCAACACATTTTTTACGTGAGGGAGGAAAATGGTATACTAAGATCATGGGGTTTCTTGGGTTAGGATAGGGGATATGGGATGAAGATTCCATTTGGGCTAATGGAAATATAGGAGGCTTCCCATGTAGATGAATGTGTCACTGGTTGGAAGGCCTTTTTAGTGGGAAACATTATGAAAATCTATGTATGGAATTTTATTGAATAGTGAAAAAATTAAGTCCTTATGTTGATAAGTTCATTTTATGAGTGACTTTATACAAATCCAACTAGGACATGTTATATAATATTCAAGATAGATGGGTCCTCAAGTATCTGAAATTCTATTTCTTATGCATGGAAAATGAATATAGAGACACTAAATTCCTCCTAACTAGGAGTATGATGTTTGTGAGGAAAATGTATGATTATAAAAGATGTATTTTGACAAATGTTGGATAAAAATACTGAATTTCATCAAATAGATCTTTATCATTTATAAAATAGGACATTTTCATTTCCTTGATGGACTCTTGAATGAGGGATCCCAAACTAATTACAAATAAAAGGGGGAATTCCTCTTTAACCCATAAGTGTACCTAGGACATAAATCTAATTTGACACTATATATCCCATTTAATTGAGATTAAATCCACACATATTTCTAAAAAAAGTTTCATGGGAGGATACCACTAATCATAGATGTCCTCTTCGGTGAGTTCCATAGTTGTTTTGCATTTTTAGGTCATTCCATGGGTAAAAACCATATAGTTTAACATAATGTATCAAGGAACCGTGGTGTGCCTTTTATGGTCATGTATCGAAAACACTAATTACTCATTCATACATTGATAAGAATTTTTAATTTGGGATACCCCTTAAAAAATCTCATATGATAACATGATCTATGATCGGCGTGAGAAACAAGGAATTGAAAAGTTTCCCCTTACCATCTATAGAATATTATAATGATCACTGTAACGACCCAAAGTTTTTCAATAGAAAATTCCCTTCTTATATCTATGTCATAAAAACACAAAATAATGAAATACTATGTGATAAGTGACCTTTAAAGATAATTTTTTCACCCCAATGTTTGGAATTTTAAAAATCCAACATACACGGTTTTGTTCAATATAGTTTTTGGAGTCTAATGAAACAAAACTAATTTTTGGTGAATAGTAACCTACCCTTATGAATAGTAACCTGCCCTTATGAATAGTAACCTACCTTTATGAATAGTAAATAGGAGTAATATTAACTATGAATAATAAAATAAAATTTAGACATCATAGAAAGTGATAATTTGACCTTAGTAAACGTTTTTGGTATTTTATAAGTCATAAATAATTAATTATAAATAATTAATTAATTTAAAAGAATATTTATTTTCCTGAAATATATTCAGAAATTATTGAATCAATTTCTAGTAGTTTTTAGATAATTTTATAAGACCCTAATTAATTTTTGAAAGAATTGCAAAATCAGTTTTAACTTTAAAAACTGTTTTTTAAAGTAAATTATGATTTTAATTAAATATTAAATTAATAATATTTAGAAAATTATATTTGAATAATGGACATCATTTTCGGATTCTACACGTCGAAAAATGGTTGGGGTAAAATTTTGGGATTTTTCTGAGATACTTGAATTTTTGATGAATAGTGGAATTCGATAATTCACAATAAAAGCTAAATAATGTATTAATTGAGTCATTGCTGATGTTCTACTGATGTAAGCCCACTTGGTTCGGGATTACATTATAAAATTTCTATTATTGGTCATCCAAGACTCACTATTCCTTGTCTTTGGTGGAATTAATAAACTAATCAATTTAATATTAAGGAAACCCCTCTCCCCTCCAATATAAAAGCCACCCTTCACTCCCTCTTTTCCTCACACCTCTCAAGCTCCAAGCCTTCTCTAAATTCTGCCAAACACCTTCCCTAGCTCATCCCCCACGTCCAAAATCTGCTGGTCTCATCAAAATACCAAGCCTAGCTTCCTTAATGAGGATCTCAAGAGAAGGATTCTAAAGGTAATTTCTCTCTCTTTTCTCCTTTAATTTCCTTTCAAGTTCAAGTTTCTTTCTTGATCTCCCTCTATCTATCTTCATCCAATTTTTTCTGTAAATATAGTATTATATATATACTGTAATATTATGATTCTAATGTTATATTATATCACCCCTCACCCTTTCCCCCTTCCTTTTATTTTATTAAAGAGAACGTTGTTCATGTGGTGATAATTCATCACCTTCAAAAACAACATGCTCTCTTCTTCCATTTATACCTTCAATCTGGTCATGAAACCATTTTTATGGTTGAACCAGAATGTTTTTTATGTATTATGTTCTATTTTATGTTCTGGAAATAACCTATGGCCTTATTACTAAGATAAATTTTAAAACAAGATCGTTGTGATCCAAAAACCGCTCAAATTAACCCAAATAACCATCATTAAATTTTTATCTAATGATTCGTCCACATGGATCTAATATAACACGTTATAAAATCATTCAAGATTCTGTAATATCATTAATAACATGTAATATCAGTTCTGGATGTTTACCCATGTTCTACCCAAGCATCAATTTAAGAATACAAGTGGACCGCTCAAGAAAACCATAAAAACGAACATCACCGATCAATGTTTTTAAACTCTATAAGTCATCCAAAGGAACATAATATGAAATAATGAAACCAGAATGAAACTTATTAATGTATAAATTGTTCTGGGATTTCTAATTAATGAATATAATGTCATTATACAGGACATTAAAGAGAAGGAGGCATTCGAGTACAAGGTAAGGGGAAATCTCGAACCCAATTTTCTTCCTTCGGGTTCTCCCTCTTTCACTCCATTTTTGATATGGTTACTCCTCAAAGGTCTTTTTTTCATCATTTACTTTACTTTTCTGGGATATACATGTTTGTCACTGGTTTTTATGTCCATAAAAACTTTTTCCAAAAGAACCCTTCTTTCAAGATCTCACCTTTTACCTCTTATTCAAGGTTGATGGTTCTTATATCAAGTATGTTGTTCCCTCTTTCTTTTGGGAACCCAAAGCATATGAATGTGTTATTATGAGATGAAACCCATTACATTCCATGGGTTATTTATGTACATGTTTGATATGTGTTCTATGTGGCAAGCATGATAATGATAATAATATGATGTGACGGGTGCGCCCTGAATTATATATCGCAATATGAATGTTTAAATGTGACAGGTGCGCCCGGAATTATATAGCGCTCCAATGCATTGGGTAAAGTGATTAATCTCATGAGTAAATGTGAAATGATTCGTGAACATGATTCTATATTTGTTCACAAGTATGTGTGGTAGTTAACCACTAAGACATGATGTTTCATTTTTATGCTTTGCCACATTTCAAGTTTATTGTTTATGCTCCTCTCATGTTCAAGATCTTCTTCCTATGTCATGATTATGCTCACCCCATGCTATATTATTCTTATCTATCCTCTTACTGGGCTTTTAGCTCACCCCATTTGATGTATATCCTCAGGTGGCTACATGTACTAAGGAGAGGACAAGTGCTACTAAGAAGCTATACAAGAAGAGATTAAATGAATTTTTATGCTTGATGTTGTACTTGTTATGTGTAGTCCCAGTTTTCCCAAGACACTAAACCAATGTATCCTCCATGTGTAATAATATGATGTTGTTTATATCTGAAATGATGTAATAGTAATGTAAGAAAATGTCGGGTCTCTATAGTTGGTATCAAAGGAAAGGTTTAGTTAATTTGGGAATTAGGATTTGTGAACCCTAAAGAAAACCTCTAGCATGAGACTAAGTACAAATATGCACACAAGGATATTTATCTAGGGATCCCATATGTTATGTTTTTTGTATAATTGTTTAAAAGGATATGTTATTCATGACTTGTTTACTTATGTTTTGTTCTAACCTTTTTCTATTATAGAAAATGGTGGGAACCAGGAGAAATCAGGCCAACAAATCTTGCGAAGGCCAATGCAACGATTGCCCGAACGACATCCCCAATGATTTTGGAGGTGGAGTTCAAAACTTAATGATGATGCTTACCCAATTATCCCGTGTTATGAATAATAACTATAATAATGGGGAACGTCCTCCTTCACCAAAGAGGGAGAAACTAGCTATCGAATGTTTTATGCGGCAACGACCACCGACGTTTTGTGGATCTTCCGATCCACTAGTTGCGGAACAGTGGGTCAACTCCATGGAGAAGATCTTTTCTGTTCTTCACTGTTCCGAGACAGAGAAGGTGACTCTAGCCGTTTATCGTCTAGATGGAGAAGCTGATCAATGGTGGGCTTTGATTAAGAACACCAAGCCAAGGGATGAAATTGAAGAGATGGAATGGGAAGACTTTAAGATAATGTTTCTTAATAAGTACTTCCCACGAACTCTTCGCACGAAGATGGAGAGAGGATTCATAGAGCTCAAGAAAAAAGAAGGAGAATCTGTCACAACCTATGATGCAAATTTCACAAGGCTCGCAAGGTATGCTTCGGGTTTTGTTATCAACAATGATAGAAAAATTGATAGATTCTTTAGTGGATTAAAACCACATCTTCGAAAAGCTCTTACAATTCGAGAATTTGGGAGTTATGAAGAAGTTGTCTGGTGTGCTCTCAAAGTAGAGATGGAGTTTGGATAATGGTCCCATGGCTATGGTGATAGGAAAAGAAAGATGGAGTTTCAAGCTGGTGGATCTAGTGACAAAGATGGGAAGAAAACACAAAGACACACTTGCCAAAAATGTGGGAAGTTGCACAATGGGAACTGCCTCAACGGGACGGGGAAATGCTTCTAGCGTGGGAAAGAAGGACACCTAGCTCACGAGTGTCGAAGTGACATGAAAAGGAAGGATAATGTAGCTGATGAAAGAAGAGGACCACTTGTGGTTCAATGCTACAACTGTAAGGAGCTAGGGCACTATTCAAACCAGTGCACTAAACCTCGAGCTTTTGAGGGTAATCAGCGCCAACAACAACCAATGCCAAAGGAACAAGGGAAGGCTTATGCCATCACTACTGCGGAGGTGGAACAAGATAATGAAGTCGTACAAGGTACACTTCCTATTCACTCAAGAATGGCAAAAGCCTTATTTGATTCGGGTTCTACACATTCCTTTATATCTTGCAAGTTTGCTAGAACTATAGAATCGAAGCCCCGAAACCATGAAGTAGAGATATCTGTAAAAACACCAAGTGGTGCAATCATTGCAACCCAAGTGTTTGATTCTTCTCCTATTGACGTATGTGGGAAGATTCTTCCGGTAAATCTCGTAATACTTCCCTTGGTGGAATTCGACGCTATAATGGGAATGGATTGGCTCTCGTTATAAAGAGCACATATCAACTGTCGGGAAACGGAAATATATTTTCATATTCCAAACCATCCCATGCTCCTCTACAAATGCAAGGAAGATCATGAATCTCCTTTGAGAAATCCTTCAATGGTGTGGGTGATGATTCCCTATGAAGAAGCATACCTCTCCCAAATGATTGAGTCAAAGGAAAGTTCCAACCTTGAGGAAATGCCCATCGTAAGGGAATACGACGATGTATTTCCCAAAGAGTTACCCGGAATTCCCCCGGATCGTGTGGTAGAGTTCTCAATTGAACTCATACCCGGAGCTACTCCTATCTCGAAGTGCCCCTATAGGATGGCTCCTATCGAACTGGAGGAGTTAAAGAAGCAGCTGCAAGAGCATCTGGACAAAGGGTTCATACGCCCTAGTGCATCACCTTGGGGTGCGCCAGTGCTCTTTGTGAAGAAGAAGGATGGTACCATGCGGCTGTGTATCGATTATCGGGAACGCAACAAGATCACCATAAAGAACAAGTATCCTCTCCCAAGGATTGATGACTTGTTCGACCAGTTAAGAGGAGCTCAATACTTCTCAAAGGTGTATCTTCGTTCTGGATATCATCAAGTAAAGGTTAAGAAGGAATATATTCAGAAGACTGCCTTCCGTACAAGGTATGGGCACTATGAGTTTTTGGTGATGCCCTTCGGACTTACTAATGCCCCTGCAATCTTCATGGATTTGATGAATAGAGTCTTTAGACATTACCTCGACAAATTTGTGGTAGTGTTTATCGATGAAATTCTCATCTACTCTAAGAGCAAGGAGGAACATGAAGAACATCTAAGACTTGTGTTGGCAACATTGAGAAAGGATAAGTTGTACGCCAAGTTCAGCAAGTGTGATTTTGGATGAATCAAGTCACGTTCTTGGGACATGTGATCACAAGCGAGGGAATTTCTGTGGACCCTTCAAAGACAATGGCAATTGAAGAATGGTCCAGGCCCTCTAGTGTCACAGAAATCCATAGTGTTCTTGGATTAGCTGGGTACTACCGATGTTTTGTGAGAAACTTCTCACGATTGTCAAGCCCGCTAACTAAGTTAACAAGGAAAGGGGTAAAGTATGTATGGATGGAAGAATGTGAGGGAAGCTTCAAGGAACTAAAGAGAAGACTAATCAATGCACCTGTACTCACACTACCGAAAAGTGGAGAATTTTTTGTGATATAAAGTGATGCTTCAAAGAAAGGCTTGGGTTGTGTACTCATGAAAAATGATAATGTGATAGCCTATGCCTCACGACACTTGAAGATCCATGAGCAGAACTACCCGACACATGATCTAGAGCTGGCAGCCGTGATTTTTTGCCTTGAAAATCTGGCGGCACTACTTTTATGGTGAGAAGTGTGACATATACACCGACCACAAGAGCCTAAAGTATATACTCACACAAAAGGAGCTCAACATGCGTCAAAGGAGATGGTTAGAGCTAATCAAGGATTACGATTTCTCTATTCACTATCATCCTGGAAAGGGGAACAAGGTAGATGATGCTCTAAGCAGGAAATAACCTCCTACTCTATCCATGTTGAGGATTGAGAAAGACCCTATCTTCTTGGATATGCAAAGGATGGATTTGGGAATCGTAAGGGAAGGGGATACATCCTACCTTTCCCAAATGATTGCGCAACCATCCATCCAACATAAGATTAAGGAAGCACAAAGGGATGATGTAGAGATACAAAAGAGGGTGAATGTAGTAAAGGAAGGGAAGCTGCAATAGTTCCATATCGATAATGATGGTGTGATTCGATTTAGAATGCGGCTTTGTGTGCCTTCATCACCCGGAATAAAGAAGGATCTATTGGATAATGCACATAGCTCAACTTTCTCTATTCATCCTGGAAGTACCAAGATGTATCGTGATCTCCGAGAACACTTCTGGTGGGATAACATGAAGAAGGAGATTGCAGAATATATATCAAGGTGCTTGGTATGTTAGCAAGTTAATTCTGAGCGGCAAAAGTCCAAAGATATGATGCATCCATTGCCTATACCCATGTGGAAATGGGAAAATGTTACTATGGACTTTGTCATGGGTCTTCTGAAAACGTCAAGAGGAAATAATGCGATATGGGTTGTGGTTGACCGACTCACCAAGCCTGCCCATTTTATCGCTATTCGGGAAGACCTCTCACTTGAAAAACTTTCAAGGATATATGTGAAGGAAGTAGTGAGGTTGCATGGTGTTCCACTCTCGATTGTCTCTGACCGTGATCCAAGATTCACTTCTAAATTCTGGAGGAGCCTCAACATGCTTTGAGTACTGAATTAAATTTCAGCATGACCTATCACCCCCAAACTGATGGCCAGTCTGAAAGGACTATTAAGACACTTGAAGATATGCTAAGATCATGCTCTCTTGAATTCAAAGGTGGATGGGATCAGCACCTTCCATTGGTTGAGTTCTCATACAACAATAGCTTCCACTCGAGTATTCAGATTGCTCCGTATGAAGCTCTTTATGGGAAGCGATGTAGAACTCCAACCTATTGGGATGAAGTTGGAGAACAAAAACTACTTGGTCCCGATCTTGTTCAAGAGATGACAGAGAAGGTTCAAGTCATCCAAAAACATATCAAAGCTGCTCAAAGTCGGAAAAAGAGCTATGCTGACAATCGTCGAAGGGACTTGGAGTTCGACATTGGAGATAAAGTCTTCCTTCAAATATCTCCATGGAAGAGAGTCATTCGATTCGGGAAGAAAGGGAAGCTAAGCCCAAGGTAAATTGGACCCTTTGAGATCCTTGATCGTATAGGAGTCGTGGCCTATTTTCTGGCACTTCCACCGAATATGGCTCAAGTCCATGACGTGTTTCACGTATCACTACTGAGGAAGTATATTCCAGACCCCTCACATGTACTAAACTCAGAGGTGGTACAGTTGGAAGATGATCTCTAATATGAGGAGCAGCCAGTAAAAATTCTGGACCGAAGTGATAAGGTTCTACGCAACAAGACAACCCGCCTTGTCAAAGTGTTGTGGAGGAACCAAAAGTTTGAGGAAGCAAATTGGGAACCGGAAGAGGCAATGAAGGAGGAGTACCCTCACCTGTTTGTGTAAAGTGAAATTTCGGGGGCGAAATTTCTTAAGGGGGGAAGAATGTAATGACCCAAAGTTTTTCAATAGAAAATTCCCTTCTTATATCTATGTCATAAAAACACAAAATAATGAACTACTAAGTGATAAGTGACCTTTAAACATAATTTTGTCACCCCTATGTTTGGAATTTTAAAATTCCAACATACACGGTTTTGTTCAAGATAGTTTTTGGAGTCTAATGAAACAAAAATAATTTTTGGTGAATAGTAACCTACCCTTATGAATAGTAACCTACCCTTATGAATAGTAACCTACCCTTATGAATAGTAAATAAGAGTAACATTAACTATGAATAATAAAATAAAATTTAGACATCATAGAAAGTGATAATTTGACCTTAGTAAACGTTTTTGGTATTTTATAAGTCATAAATAATTAATTATAATTAATTAATTAATTTAAAAGAATATTTATTTTCCTGAAATATATTCATAAATTATTGAATCAATGTCTAGTAGTTTTTAGATAATTTTATAAGACCCTAAGTAATTTTTGAAAGAATTGCAAAATCAGTTTTAACTTTAAAAACTGTTTTTTTAGTAAATTATGATTTTAATTTAATATTAAGTTAATAATATTTAGAAAATTATTTTTGAAAAATGGACATCATTTTCGGATTCTACACGTCGAAAAATGGTTGGGGTAAAATTTTGGGATTTTTCTGAGATACTTGAATTTTTGATGAATAGTGGAATCCGATAATTCACAATAAAAGCTAAATAATGTATTAATTGAGTCATTGCTGATGTTCTACTGATGTAAGCCCACTTGGTTCGCGATTAAAATATAAAATTTCTATTATTGGTCATCCAAGACTCACTATTCCTTGTCTTTGGTGGAATTAATAAACTAATCAATTTAATATTAAGGAAACCCCTCTCCCCTCCACTATAAAAGCCACCCTTCACTCCCTCTTTTCCTCACACCTCTCAAGCTCCAAGACTTCACTAAATTCTCTCCAAACACCTTCCCTAGATCATCCCCCACGTCCAAAATCTGCTGGTCTCATCAAAAGACCAAGCCTAGCTTCCTTAAAGAGGATCTCAAGAGAAGGATTCTAAAGGTAATTTCTCTCTCTTTTCTCCTTTAATTTCCTTTCAAGTTCAAGTTCCTTTCTTGATCTCCCTCTATCTATCTTCATCCAAATTGTTCTGTAAATCCATTATTATATATATACTGTAATATTATGATTCTAATGTTTTATTATATCGCCCCTCACCCTTTCCCCCTTCCTTTTATTTTATTAAAGAGAACGTTGTTCATGTGGTGATAATTCATCACCTTCAAAAACAACATGCTCTCTTCTTCCATTTATACATTCAATCTGGTCATGAAACCATTTTTATGGTTGAACCAGAATGTTTTATCTGTATTATGTTCTATTTTAAGTTCTGGAAATAACCTATGGCCTTATTACTTAGATAAATGTTAAAACAAGATCGTTGTGATCCAAAAACCGCTCAAATTAACCCAAATAACCATCATTAAATTTTTATCTAATGATTCATCCACTTGGATCTAATATAACTCATTATAAAATCATTCAAGCTTCTTTAATATCATTAATTACATGTAATATCAGTTCTGGATGTTTACCCTTGTTCTACCCAAGCATCAATTTAAGAATACAAGTGGACCGCTCAAGAAAACCATAAAAACGAACATCACCGATCAATGTTTTTAAACTCTATAAGTCATACAAAGGAACATAATATGAAATAATGAAACCAGAATGAACCTTATTAATGTATAAAAGGTTCTGGGATTTCTAATTAATGAATATGATATCATTATACATGACATTAAAGAGAAGGAGGCATTCGAGTACAAGGTAAGGGGAAATCTCGAACCCAATTTTCTTCCTTCGGGTTCTCCCTCTTTCACTCCATTTTTGATATGGTTACTCCTCAAAGGTCTTTTGTTCATCATTTACATTACTTTTCTAGGATATACATGTTTTTCACTGGTTTTTATTTCCATAAAAATGTTTTCCAAAAGAACTCTTCTTCCAAGATCTCACCTTTTACCTCTCATTCAAGGTTGATGGTTCTTATATCAAGTATGTTGTTCCCTCTTTCTTTTGGGAACCCAAAGCTTATGAATGTGTTATTATGAGATGAAACCCATTCCTTTCCATGTTTTATTTATGTACATGTTTGATATGTGTTCTATGTGGCAAGCATGATAATGATAATATTATGATGTGACGGGTGCACCCTGAATTATATAGCGCAATATGAATGTTTAAATGTGACGGGTGCGCCCGGAATTATATAGCTCTCCAATGCATTGGGTAAAGTGATTAATATCATGAGTAAATGTGAAATGATGCGTGAACATGATGATAGCTTTGTTCACAAGTATGTGTGGTAGTTAACCACTAAGACATGATGTTTCATTTTTATGCTTTTCCACATTTCAAGTTTATTGTTTATGCTCCTCTCATGTTCAAGATCTTCTTCCTATGTCATCATTATGCTCACCACATGCTATATTGTTCTTATATATCCTCTTACTGGGCATTTAGCTCACCCCATTTTATGTATATCCTCAGGTGGCTACATGTACTAAGGAGAGGACAAGTGCTACTAAGAAGCTATAGAAGAAGAGATTAAATGAATTTTTATGCTTGATGTTGTACTTGTTATGTGTAGTCCTAGTTTGCCCAAGACAATAAACCTATGTATCCTCCATGTGTAATACTATTATGTTGTTTATCTATGAAATGATGTAATAGTAATGTAAGAAAATGCCGGGTCTCTATAATCACAGATGAACTTTCTATCATACAGTGGGTACACCCTGATACAGGATCAAAGCATCCCAACATAACCAATTTTATTAGAATCAATAAATTTTTAATTCTATTAACCCGTGTGGTTTACCATCATCTAGTTATGGGTGAAGGTTACTTGATGTGAATGATAGGTAATATTGAAGATGGGCCCAAGAATATGAATATTGTCTTCACTAAATATTATGTGATGGAAGGAATCAAGACACAAAAATTTCTTAATATATTCCCCCCCACATCAATCAGGTTTTGAAGTGGGAAAATGGGACATCTTATTTTATATAAAGATGGATGTATCCACAACATTAGATCTAGGAATCACTATGTATATCATTTTTTTTGATAATAAAGCCTCACATAGTTTTTAATGGTTCCATATTGAGGTATTACTCATAAATATGGATGAGGTATTTTGATTTGTTGTGGATAGACACAAGGATAGAGTTCTGGGTGTCTCTGCATATCTCATTGGAATGAAAATCACGACAAACATATTTATTGAATATAGGTATGGTGGGGATCAAACAGTGAAGGTTGTGATCCACTAAAACAAGTATCCAAATGTTATGCAGTTCTGTGACATACAAGAAGTACATGAACTGTGTAGTTTTTCATCATGCAACAACGAAATTTTTATAATGTTTAATGTATCAGGACTAGTACATTGGGTTATTTAGTTTAAATTCATATAGGTCATACTATGCCCCCTTGTAGTTTTCTTTCATATGACAAGGACCATATAATATTATTTTTATGGTAATTAATAAATGACCATTATGCTATGTAATTTAATGTCATATAGACATGACTATGGGTTCTTGTTATTTATCTTCCTGTGATATGGAAAATATTTCATGATTTCTTGGACATGCGACAAAGAACCACAATGCAATTTAACATCTTGTAGCTGATATGTGAACCTCCCTTTTGTCACAAAAAGTAATTCTTGATAAACCATGAATTAGTTGAGGCTATAATGAGATCTATATCGATTATGATCAAGGAATAATCTTCATAAGAGTGGATCTAAAGTGTGAAATAATGTATGTCTCACATTTTATAAATCATTTGAGGATTATTCCTTGGTATCAATAGAGTCCTAAAGTCCAGTACGAGTTCTATTTGGGGGAATCTGAAGAGGTGTAACTTTTTGATAAAAGATCATGCTATCTGATTTTGATGGATTTTAAAATTATCAAAGGTATAAAGTCTTACCTCATTGAGTTGATCCAGTACGTCAATCCATTTATTGGATTTCTCATCCTTGGATAGCCTACAATAAATGGTAACATGAAGAGATGACAATTAGACCACAATGGGAACACTACTTCTATCATGTACACAAGTAAATAAATGATTTCCTATGCTATGATAGGATTTGTGGTACGGTACACCCATGAGTCATGAAAGATATTATAAGGACAATACTTTTCATCTTTACCCACCACCATCTAGAGTATTTTCAATAGGGTTGTTTATAGCCTCTATTTATCCATTAGCTTATGCATAACAGTGGTACATGTGGTTAGATTTGATATTATACTCTTGGAACAACATCTCCATATCCAAATAATAGAAACTGATTTCTTTTTCTTACAATATTCAAATAGGGTCACAAAATATAGTAATGATGTTAGAATTTCATTTTTCTAAAATTTGGCCACTACTTATTTAAAGGGTACTTCCTTATCCTATTTGTAGAAGAAATTAGTTGCAGAAAAAATATACTTTTAATACTTGGATGTATCAGGAGGATATGGTCACCAGACAACCATTCCCCACAAGGGGAATGTACATGATTATTTTACATTATTTGGAAACTTCGGAGGATGATGGATGAAGTTATAATGTAACTATATGGAATGGCACTTTTGTTCAAATTTGTAAATCCTACATTATAGTGGGCCAATAGTACCCCAGTCTCTATTTTTGATTGGAAAGATGACACCTTGAATGGTGGGCTCTACAGACTCTCACTCATACTTCTTTCATGATAGAAGTTGTCTCTCCTCCATCAATACAACAGATAAGGATTACCACAAATCCTCATTTATAGAAAACTTTTTAGTGATTTGTGTGATCATAAAGAGTAATGTTGGTTTACCGGTATCATATTTTCCTTTTTCTAGCTCTATTCGATAAGAGTACGTAATTATAGAGGTAGTCTGTGGTGGGAATCACACATCCAGTGGTAGGATAATATTTCTAGTAAAATAACTAATTTCTTCAATCTCTTCTATTATCCCATGAAAAAAAGGCAATACCATTTGACGATGTGTGATGCAATTGACCATTTAATCCTAGTATGCATATTCCAAGTCCATAGATGCATTTTAGAATGAAAATACCTTATAATTATATGATTTAAAAAGTGGATAAATGTTGGTTCTAATGGAATCTATTCCCCTAAACCTTAGACATGGTGAATAAGTGGGGTTATCTCTTCATTTCTAATAGAATATTTCTCATTGATCTGTTGGATTACAAACTCTAAATTGTGTTTCACCTCTAATTTGTACACATGAATTTGTAGAGACCGTTCTAGGCATGCAATGGGGTCCTATTATTATACTTCATTGTTAGTAAAATAAATTGAAAACAGGGTGTAAGGAAAACATCATTTTTTGGATAGATGGGTACATCCATAAACCTGAATTTGTTAATTGTGGGGTATTCTATTCATTTCCCTATTGGGATCATGGATTCTCTATCAAAATACATTTCCCATATATGTGGACAATCAGGATATGAAAATATCAATTCATTGAGTGATTCAATATTTAACAACAATGTTTCTACAGACATTTGTTTCGTAAGAAACTTCTATAATCCCTTGAATTTTACCACTTTTTGTTGAACAAAATGTATATCAAACTGCTAGAAGATAACTACCCACCACACCAAACATCATGTCATCATACAAAAACAGAGGTTATTTTTCAATGAATTATTGTTTGAAACCAAATGGACATCGTCTGATGTTAGTGCCTCAACATAAAATCTATGAATATTTAAATTAGACAACTCTTCTCAAAATTCATGTAATGATTCCCAATATCTAGAAAAGTTCTACTGAGATAATAATGGTTATTTTCAATACTAATTTCATTTTGTGAAAATAATGCACATAGTGACCACTTTGGGCTATGACACTAATAATATTGAATTTGATAATCTTGTCCACTTTAACATAAATTTTTCAATAATTGGTCAACGCTGTCCTTATAGCTAATTGTTTTCATCCTTAGTGGTCATTCAAAAATACCATTTGATGTGTGGACACTGTAGGATCCAGGCTTCAAATTTATCTTTATTTCCAAGTCATCACATTGTGATGTTCCTTAATGAATGAGGTTTATGCATATTGTTCTTTTAATATCATGGATGAAGTGATCAAAGTGGGTCATGTATCCTCTAACATACCGTGATTATGGAATCCCAACTTTTTATAACATAACGTTTCATTACATTTTACAAAACCGAGGACATTTAAGGTTTAGTGTCTTGGAAACCAGGAACTTAAAACATGAAATCATAAAACATTCTTCTTAAACACTTGAAAGGCTTATCCTTATGTTCATACTATGTTCATTAATGCATCTCATATCCTGGTAAAATACATCAAAATAAAGTGTGAGGAGAATACTCAGTAAGGGAAACAAAGGGAAACATTTAACATGTGAACATGAGATACATCAACAATGTCATGAAAAAGAACATCAAGGCATGAGAAAGAAATCATGAGGAATATCATAATAAAAATAACATATTTCATACCTTGAAGAAGTGGATACAAAATTTAATATTGACAACAATTTCCGTTTCACCAAGGTCCATCCCCAAGGTTTCATTAACAATTACCAAGGTTATTCACCAAGGCGTCGTTAAAAATGGCCATCTCTAGAGATTAATCCAATACCCAATGCATTGGAGCGCTATCAGGGCGCAACCTTAATTTGTCTTTATTATCATGTGAGCCACATATATCATCATAAATAATTTAATAAACAATCCATATAGCATAAAGTAAATGGGTTTCATTTAATAATCATAACGTTTCAAAAACTGCTTTAAAGACGTGATCTTTATGTCACTTTAAACCCATAGAAAGGGAAAGCGGGTCTCATGTATGTAAATCCCAGAATTTAAAATAGAACATTTTGGTATATATGTGAATACCCATTTAGAATAAAGAGATTTGAGTATTAATTTAATAAAATAAATGAATTTGAGAATAAGAGAGAGACATTTTGAGACAGAAATTCCGCAGCATAACGACTATGTTATGACGTTTTAGAAAACAATGAAAAGAGAGGGGACATGGGTCACCCACTCATAAATGATCCATAAAAAAGTATGGGGAACTAATATAAAGGATTTAAGAACATGATAATGGAATTTTAATGATATACCATATGAAATGAAGAAAACAAAAGGAAGAAAAAAAATAAGATTTCTCTTATGAAAATTCGGAAGCCTAACGACGCCACTTAAACATCAAAAAAATGAATTGACAAGATCAAATAGGGTATATCATCATATGAACATAAAAGATAAGTATGATAGATATAGATATCATACACCAACATAATAAAAAGGAACTTGAAAGACTTTAAATGAAAGTAGAACTTTGAAAAATGAGAAAGGTAAACGAATCCCTTAAAAATTCGGTAGCCTAACGACGTCAACTAAACGTCGAAAAAAATGAATTGCCGAGAACAAATAGGGTCTCTAATAATATTAACATAAAATATCAGTATGATAGATATATATATAATACCCCAGCATAATAAAAAGTAACTTGAAAGACATGACATGAAAGTAGAACTTTGAAAATGAGAAAGGTGAACGAATCCCTTAAAAATTCAGCAGCCTAACGGCGTCACTTAAACATCAAAAAAATAAATTGAAGAGATCAAATAGGTTATCTCATCATATGAAAATAAAAGATCAGTATGATAGATATAGAGATCATACCCCAACATAAAATGGAACTTGAAAGACATGACAAGAAAATAGAACTTGGAAATGAGAAGGTTGAAAGAATCTGTTACAAAACTTTCGGCAGCCTAACGGCGCCACTTAAACATTCATAATACTAAATGATGAGAATAATATGGGATCTCTCATCATATGAACATTAAAAGGGATTTATGAGGAATATAAAACAACATCCTCCAGCATAATAACATGGAGAATAAAATAAATGACTTAAAAGAAAGTATTTGAAAAGAAAGAGAGAGTTTAGATCCCTTACCTTAAACGTAACTCTTAAATCTCAAAGGCTGGGACCTTGCGGACTTGGGGGCACCTTGGGAGGACTCCTTGGGAGGTAATGAGACTAGAGATGATATGGGGGAGAGTTGGTAGTGAAAACTAAATGAGGAAAGGTTGGGTATTTATAGGGAAAGTGAGGGGACAAGGCATAAATGGCCAAGGGACACCTCATTGGTGGTTTTGGAAAAACCATGGGCTTGCCCATGGTATTTTACCATGTTATTGGCCACATGGGACACCTCATACCTTATCTTACTATTCAGAAGTCGACTATATTGATTAAATACTTAATACATCATTTAATTATGTCATTAATCACCTGTAAATTAAAAACTGTATTTTCACTATTCATCGAAAATTCAACTTTCTCCGAAAAATCCCAAAATATCACCTTAACCAAATATAGATGCTCTAATTTCAAAAATAAACACCATTTTATAAAAAAATATAAATATTTTAAATATAATTTTTAAATAAATACACTATTCACCGAAAATTCATTTTTTTAGAAAAATCCCCAAAAAATACCTTAGCATAATATCAATGTTCTGAATTCTAAAATAAAGTCCATTTTATAAAAATAACTTTCTAAATATTATTAATTTAATTTTTAATTACATAACTCTATTCACCCGAAAAAACATATACTTGACTAATAATTTATGAAATCGTTATTTAACCATTTTACTGAATCACATTACTTAATCAAGGTGCCTAGATTATATTAATACTTTCTTTAAGTGATATTACTAATAAATTTGGTCACATTACTAATCCTAAGCATAAAATCACTATTCATAATTTACTCTTCATCAAAAATTAAGTTGATCTTATTAGACTATAAATTTCAAACTGAACATAATTGCAGAAGATAATTTTTTGAAAATCATTACACATTTTTATTTATTTAAGGTTTACATAATTTTTTTTAAAATATCCTTTCTCTAAAATTCATAAAAAAATATGCATACTATATTTATCTGGACATTTGAATATTCATAAACTTCATCATAAGAAGAAATCTAAATTTTTATTTATAACAAAGGATAATACAAGGCAGTTACGGTCTCCTTACATAGCCCCTTATAACCCCAGCATATGACCTAAGTGTAAGGTGTGCTAATGTGAGAGAATTTGAGGTCAGCTCAGCCACCATTGCACGAGTAGTAATTTCTATCAGTTTAAACTTCTTGTGAAGGCTATTCTATTCTAGCATCACACGATGAAGTTCAGCTTGGGTTTGGTCCAGAGAAAATCCCAGTGGTGCTACCTCCTTCCCATGTTCTGTTAGATGGGCTTCGATTGGCCCGAGACTACTGGATGAGGCCATCAAATCTTCTTTCTATATTAATTAACCAATATCACTTGTATTTAGAGACAATAATCAAAACGTTTAGTTTCCAGTGGTCATATTGACCAATAGTCATATAACAGTCAAAACCCAATGGTCTCATTTTAATTATACTCATAATATAAAATGAAACAGTTTTATTCAGTATAAAAAATAAAATAAAACACAAAATTACTAAGAAAGATTTATTCAAAATTTCGGGTCGTTACAATCTTCCCCCTTAAGAAATTGCATCCTCGTAATTTTTAAAATTGGGTTTTGAAATTTCATTGAATGTCCCACATCAGAAAAGGAGTCAGTAAAACTATTACTTTAAAAGAAAGAAAGGGAAGTACAAAGGTCACCCGAGTTAACCCCTACTAGTATTCCACATAAGAAAACATGGACTTGGAGGAGAAAATAAAGGGTCAAGTTCTGAGAGAGAGTGATAGAAAACATGATTAGGAGAAATTTAATCACAAGAATCTCACAAACCTATGATGTCTGTAAACGGTCTTTGATTACCTAGTAGGAAACGTAAATCAACACCGTTTTTTTACGTTCCTTTTCATAATTTTGAGGAATTCATTTACTGCATTGAACAAAAACATAAAGAAATATACCTACTTTCATGTAGAGTTTAATCCTTTTAATAAGTTTTTACCAAAACTAATCTTTTCTCCAAACGATGAGCATTCAAAAAAACTTGGTCTCATCAAAACACAAGAATCATTTTCTTTGAGAGTCACGTAATCCACAAAAGATTAACTATCAATTTATTCTATCTTTAAACATTATCCAAAAAAGAAAGAGTAAGATAAAACAACTATTAAAAAATAATCCCATAGGAAGAGAAACTACTTTTAAATCTTAAAAGTACCATGGTACTACCCAATGTTCATCACAGACCATTCCATTAATAACTGTCCTTAAAATTCCTCAAAATAAACCAAACTAAGATTGAATCAAAATTATAAGAACGATCTCATCACATAGTCTTCCGTGATACACTTTATCGTTCATTTCCAACAACATCAACCACTATTATCATCTTATAACAAAAGTAACTAACTTAATCACATTTTCCCCAAGATATGTTAATTATTTCCATATGTAACCTAAATTACTATAATTTCACCTTAAATTCATCGATTCTTCACAATATATTTCAACCTTTACTCCTCAAAGAAAATAAAGAAGTAATCTATTTACCTCAATCAAATATTGTTCTAAAAATAGTGAATATCTTCCAAAATAATAATAATCTTTTAATCCCCTAATCACCATTTTTTTAAGAAGAACATCTTCACTACATCAACATGTGGTACATAACAATAGATGTTTTCCTTAATGATATTAAAAAGTCTTAGGTAGTAACTCAATGATCATAGAAAACATAAAAGATATGCTTATAGAGAACGAACTAAAATACAACATGACATAGACAATTATTGTGAAGAAATTAATTGTACTTCAGTCGTCATGATCCATCTCAGCATAGGACTTTCATTGTTCCCTTGTCCTCGAAGATTGTTGATGATCATCATGCTTCTCACCCATTCCAAGAGAGAAATGACTTGGATAATGTCTAACTTCTCAACATTTAGGACATCGAAATGTATTAGATTGAACCTCATCTCCATTCATCACATTATCCATTTTTTTAAGGAAATTGGATACATTATGCCCTATCTTCCAACACTTAAAACATCTCCTGGTTTCTTTGCTACATTATCCTTGGTACCTCTTCCCACACTTTTTTCAAAAAAGAAATTGGGTCTTTTTTCCCTTATCAACTTTATCAGATGAACATCCTTGAGACATTGTCATCTTCTTCCTTGATGAATTTGGGCATTCAAATAGGTACCAATTATTAAATGTGATTTTTGATAACTGGTTTGGAATAATCACAATATGTTCAACTTCATCTTTTGTCATCTCTGTTACATTAATTGGGAAATCATCACATTTCCTATCACATTGGTTGTTGGGACATGCTCTTCCATTTCCCGCCATTAACTAAGAAAAGAACGTATAATTAGGGGGCTTAAATAAGTAGCCAATAATAATTAAAAGGAAACTTTAAGCATAGATGGATAAACTTTTAGAAGGAAAGTATACCCTAACTTGTGATCCACTAGGTTCCAATCTAGGTTATACATGATCATATATTCTTATGTGAATCTTTATTTTATTTTATCTTTGTTTCATTAATAATGGTTCATACTAAGCTTATGAATTTACCACAGCATATCCCTCGGGAGTGTTGTAATGAAAAGTGCAGCAAGGCCCATTATCATGTACCAGTTCCCATTCGAGTCTCGCTCAAACCGGTGTTTTCGGGTTTTAACCCTATGTACATCTGTGCCAGAGCCACCTCTACCTGCTCATATCCAGACAGGGATGCATTTTTTTGGAAATTCCTTACTGAATACTCACCAAAATACCAAGAAGATTTCCTATATTTAAAATTTTATACAGGGTTCTTCCAAGAGTTTTCATATACTAATTTCCACAAATCACTAAACCATCCTTTGATACCAACTATGGAATCCTGCCTTTTTATAACATTACTTTTCATTACATTTTACAAAACCGAGGATCCTTAAGGTTTAGTGTCTTGGAAACCAGGAACATAAAACATGAAAACATAAAACATTCTTCTTAAACACTTGAAAGGTTTCTCCTTATGTTCATCCTAGTTTCATTACTGCATCTCATAACCCGGGGACATACATCAAATGAAAGGGTGAGCAGAAGGCCCAGTAAGGGAAACAAGGGGAAACATTTAACATGTAAACTTGATATACATCAACAATGTCATGAAAAAAAACTTTAAGGCATGAGAAAGAAATAATGAGGCATATCATAATAAATATAATTTATTTCGTAACTTGAAGATGTGGCTACAACATTTAATATTGACAATCATTTCCGTTTCACCAAGGTCCATCCCCATGGTGTCATTAAAATTTTCCAAGGTTATTCACCAAGGCGTCGTTAAAAATGGTCATCTCTAGAGATTAAGCCTTTACCCAATGCATTGGAGATCAATCAGGGCACACCCTTAATTTGTCTTTATTATCATGTGAGCCACATATATCATCATAAATAATTTCATAAACAACCCATATAGCATAAAATAAATGGGTTTCATTTCATAATCATAACATTTTAAAAACTGCTTTAAAGACATGATCTTTATGTCACTTTAAACCCACGGAGAGTGAAATCGGGTCTCATGTATGTAACTCCCAGAATTTAAAATAGAACATTTTGGTATATATGCGAATACCCCTTTAGAATAATGATCTTTGAGTATTAATTTAATAAAATAAATGAATTTGAGAATAAGAGAGATAAATTTTGAGACAGAAATTCTGCAGCCTAATAGCTATGTTACGAGGTTTGAGAAAACATTGAAAAGAGAGGGGACATGGGTCACACACTCATAAATGATATATAAAATAGTAGGGGTACAGAATATAAAGGATCAATAACATGGTAATGAAATTTTAAAGATATACCATATTAAATGAAGAACATGAAAGGAAGACAAAAATAAGATTTCTCTTATGAAAATTTGGCAGCCTAACGGCGTCACTTAAACTTCAAAAAAATGAATTGAAGAGAAAAATAGGGTCTCTCATCATATGAAGATAAAATATCAGTATGATATATATATAGATCATACCCCAACATAATAAAAAGGAACTTTAAAGACTTGACATGAAATTAGATCTTTGAAAAATTAGAAAGGTGAACGAATCCCTTAAAAATTCGGCAGCCTAACGACGTCACCTAAACATCAACAAAAATGAATTGTCGAGATCAAATAGGGTATCTAATCATATGAACATAAAATATCAGTATGATATATATAGAGATCATACCCCATCATAATAAAATGGAACTTGAAATACTTGACATGAAAGTAGAACTTTGAAAAATGAGAAAGGTGAACGAATCCCTTAAAAAATCGGCAGCCTAACAGCGTCACTTAAACATCAAAAAAATCAATTGAAAAGAACAAATTGGGTATCTCATAATATGAACATAAAAGATAAGTATGATAGATATATAGATAATACCCCAACATAAAAAGGAACTTGAAAGACTTGACAAGAAAATAGAACTTGAAAATGAGAAGGGTGAAAGAATCCGTTACAAAAAATTCGGCAGCCTAACGACGCCACTTAAACATTCATAAATTGAAATGATGAGAGTAAGAGGGGATCTCTCATCATATGAAAATGAAAAGGGATGTAAGAGGAATATAAAATAATTTCATCCAACATAATAACATGGAGAATAAAAGAAATGACTTAAAAGAGGGTATTTGAAAAAAAAAGAGTTTGAATCCCTTACCTTAAACGTAACTCTTAAAACTAGAAGGTTCGGAACTTGAGGCTTTGGGGGAACCTTGGGAGGACTCCATGGGAGGTAATGAGACCAGAGCTTCGTTGGGGGAGAGTTGGGAGTGAAAACCAAAGGAGATAAGGGTGGGTATTTATAGGGAAAGTGAGGGGACAAGGCATTAATGGTCAAGGGACACCTCATTGGTGGTTTTGGAAAAACCATGGGATTGCCCATGGTATTTGCCCATGGTATTGGCCACTTGGGAAACCTCATACCTTATCTTACTATTCATAAGTCGACCATATTGATTACATACTTAATAAATCATTTAATGATGCCATTAATCACTCATAACATAAAAATTGTATTTTCACTATTCATCGAAAATTCAACTTTCTCAGAAAAATCCCAAAATTTCACCCTAACCAAATATCGATGCTTTGATTTCAAAAATGAACTCCATTTTATAAAAATAATTTTTTAAATAATTTTAATTTAATTTTTAAATAAATACTCTATTCACCGAAAATTCATTTTATTCAGAAAAATCCCCAAAAATTAACTTAGCATGATATTGATGTTCTGAATTCTAAAATAAAGTCCATTTTATAAAAATAATTTTCTAAATAATTTTAATTTAATTTTTAATTAAAAAACACTATTCACCCGAAAAAACATATACTTGAGTAATAATTTATCAAACCGTTATTTAACCAGTTTATTGAATCACATTACATAATCAAGGTGCCAAGATTATATTAATAATTTCTTTAAGTGAGATTAATAATCTATTTGGTCACATTAAAAATCCTAAGAATAAAATCACTATTCAAAATTTACTATTCATCAAAAATTATGTTGATCTTATTAGACTCTGTATTTCGTATTTAACATAATTGTAGAAGACCAATTTTTGAAAATCATAACACATTTTTATTTATTTAAGGCTTACATAAACATTTTTAAAATATCATTTCTCTAAAATTCATCAAAAATATTCATACTCTATTTATCCAGACATTTGAAAATTCATAAACATCATCATAAGAAGAAATCAAAAAATTTATTTAAATCAAAGGATTACATGAGGCAGTTACGGTCTCCTTACATAACCCCTTATGACCCCATCATAGGACCTAAGTGTAAGGTGTGCTAAGGTGAGAGAATTTGAGGGCAGCTCAGCCAACATTGCACGAGTAGGAATTTCTATCAGTTTGAACTTATCATGAAGGAGATTCTGTTCTAGCTTCGCACGATGAAGTTCGTCTTGAGTTTGGTCCACAGTGGAGGCCAGTTGTGCTACCTCCTTCCCAAGTTCCGTTAGATGGGCTTCGATTGGCCTGAGACTACTGGTTGAGACCATCAAATCTTCTTTCAATATTAATTAACCAAGATCACTTGTATTTAGAGACAATAATCTAAACGTTTAGTTTCGTGAGTCATATTAACCAATAGTTATATAACAGTCAAAATCCAATGGTCTCATTTTAATTATACTAAAGTTATCAAATGAAACAGTTTTGTTGAGTATAAAAAATAAAATAACACACAAAACTAGGAAGAAAGATTTATTCAAAATTTTGGGTCGTTAGAGTGATCTATTTCTATGAGGTCATAAATAGTGGTATAGATAGCTTCCTCAAATGTTACAGAGTCATCCATGAGGTCATTCTCCAATTCAACTTTAACTATAATTTTCCTTTCAACATCTTCCATTATCTTATGTAAGTAGACGATGAAGAAAATATCTATGAGCCTGAGGAGGATACAATATTTTGAAAATCGGAGGGAAAAAATACTTTTGACTCAGTTGATGGGAGAACAATTTTTTGGGGCTCATGAGGCATAGTAAGGGCATTATCCCTCATACTTTGGTCATTGATTGCAGTGTCGAAATCATATCTAGGACCATCAAGATTAGTTTCCATGAATGATATCATATATTTTTTTAACACGGGTCTGAAAATGGACTCATCCCTTCAATATGATTAATGTGAAGCACATACTCTATATTGAGATTCTTTGTGGGATTAGTCGGGGTCATTTCAAGATAGTTCAGGGCATTGATTCAAGAAGAATTGTTAATCATGGGGTTTCTATTCCTTTTAATATAAGTATATATACATTTATTGTGATTCACATGATTTCAATTAACTTTATCACCATAAAATGTTCCAATTTGACCATTAATTCAATATTTGAGGCTTTGGTGGAATGATGAGATAATAACTTCTTGCTGATCTAACCAATTCCTTCCCAGCAGAATGTGGAAGGTCAAGTCATTCCAAAAAACTATGAATCTTGTGCCCGATATGAGAACCCTAAACCAATTCCTGACCTTGATTTCATTGAGAGGTCTCCAATCATTCCTATCATAACCATATTACATTATATGGATGGGGGAAATTTAGAATCATTGTAACCAAGATAATAATTCCTTTATAATGGATTGAGGCTAACATAAGATCAATTTTCAATGAAGACTCATCAGTAATAATCATCGTTAATCTTTCAATATATGTACAAAGGTCTGATGTGTACATTTATAACAGTGCCTTTGTCATTTCGCATGAGAAAGACAATCATGTTGAATTATGAAGGGTCTGTCTCTTCATAGTATACTTTGACAATAGAAACTTCAGTTGGAAATTATTTAGGGCCTAATAATGTCTCAATTACTATTTCCCAATGGGTTTTTTATAGACTCAATAATTATACTATAGAAAACATGAAGGGAACTAGTGCTACAAACATTAAAATTTCATACTTCTAGCACAAATACAGGTGCATCCCAGTTTGAGGGAACTCTTTTCAAGGAATGTTGGGGACCGAGGAACAAGTTGTAGGTAGTTAATCCCTTGGAACTATATTTTAGGGTATTTTTGTCCATAGTGGATTAGATCGACTATTTCCACTAGGGCGCTAAGGTTGATTGGGAGACGGTGGCCATATAATTGATCTTTTAGAACGATGGAGTTAAAGGAAATATAGATTCTGTGGGGGACATTTTTAATTCTTTTGATCTTTTTTTAGGGATCCCCCATGATTTTTGTCTATATAAATAGGTTGAGTCGGGATATAATAAAAATATTGACTCTAAGCATGACTGCGTCTTCCCATGTATCCTTAGATATCACAACCACTTCAAGTAATTTGCCAATCAGTAGAATATAATTCGGTTCCTTTTCACACTCATCATCTGAAAATGGGATCTATAAAGTGGATTCCATTAATAGAATTGATGGTTAGACACTCTTATAATGTGGAAATAGATTGAAAGGTCAGTTATATAGATATCATTTGGTGGGGAGACATCGATGCCATTGAGACTAATGAAATGGTGTACGATGGAGTTCAATACAACTATGGACTTATAAAATCTTCATCATCTTGTTTTTTATTCCTTATATTTTAACCATGTCATTTATTGGAGCAATTAATATCTGAAGATTTTAGTGCCGTTGGAGTATTATGTTCTATAGAGGATGTAGTTGGGGGGAACAGTCAACATTTTTAACTATACTCAAAGGATATCCTAGTTATGTTTGATAATATTTATTATTATCCAGTCATTGAACATCTGATTACCCCAACTGTTTACATTATGACATTCAATCTCCACCTCCAAAACGATTACCGAAACACATGCTACCAGAGGGGTTGTCTTTACCACCTTCAATCTCTTAGAGCCCACAATTTTAATCATGATGTCTTTAAAAATTAAATATTCATATATGTTTCTCCCCAAGTCTCGATAGAAGGGGAAATAATTTAGTAGATAGTTATAAAAATACTAGTGGGGATTCTTGGGCTTTGTAATCTTCATGAAATTTTATTTCAATTCTGAGATGACGTAGCTAGAGACATGGTCATTTTAGAAAGAATATTCCTTTTTCTTTATCTCCTCAAAATGTTTCTTCCTTTACTCAATTTTTTCATCATGATGAGGTGGTCATTTTTACTAAAACTCAGGATGGGTAACTGAACAAATATGGTGTAGGGTTTGGAGTAGGAGTGGGTTTAGGGTAACTTTTATGCGTAATAGTAGAATCCTATACATCCCCAATCTTTTTTTGAGATGTAATAATTACAACGGACCCATAATTGGTATGTGAAATGGATTATTCCACTATTGTATTAAATATGAAAATGTCTTGAAACCATCCTATGTATTAAAAATGGTTTAGTGTAATGAAGAACTCATTGGGAAGATTTGTTATTCACATAGGAAACAAACCTTATCATGGAAGTTATAGGTTTAAGGATTATATCAACCCCTTCTAGAAAGGAAGGAAATATAAGATCCTATGATTCTCCCACTATTTGATGTTTGAGAGGTCTAGGAATATTTTCAAAAGTAATTTCAAAATGATATGGAAATTAAACATCTGAATTAAGTCATTCCACCATGTAATTGACTGAGCTAAGAAGCTATTGTACCATACAATGGATCGTACCTACATGGATTTCATGAAGCACCCGAGCTTCACTGCCTAATGTTTGTTATGGTGTCACCATCATGGGATCATAATGAGATATAAAATGTTCAAAATTCCTTTATGGGTTCCCGAGTTCATTATAAAATAGAAATATAGGGTACCCATATTTTTGTGGTGGAATATATGGATCTACCCATTCGGGGTAAGGATTATATTCTCTCTTTACCTGAGCACATCGTTCCTACATGGCTTCTAATCGGGATGTTAGTGACTCAATAATATTCAATATCACTTGAGGAATGTTTGGATGAGTAGGAGGTCGAAAAGGGGTATCACCACGTAGTGTTAATTGTGCTATCCCTTCATTTATCTGTCATGTGTAACCAATAGGGGAATGCCTATAATGAAGCACCTAGCCTTGTTTTTTTAGTGTACCCAACTATGTAAAATATCGATATTATATTGTGGAATCCATGTATATTGTTTTTTGATGCCCAATATTGATCATATGTTCTATCTCTAGTTATGTCTCTAAGGAAACTCTCTTTTTTAGGGTATTCCAATTGGGAGTTCGAGTTGACGATCTGCTTTGAGAATGTACAGAAGAAGAACATTTCATATGATTGCATCATCACTATGTCTTTTGAATTCCATCATGTCCTATTAATTTTATGAAATCCTTTACTCATGTGTGAGGGGTTTTAAATTTTCTAGTTGTTTTTAGGTGAAAACATACCTTATCCATTTTATTTATTGGGTGATCATTAAGGAGGTAATGGTGGAGTGACTGATGGAATTCCAAAATTCTAGAAAATATTCTATTTATGAGTATACACACCATTGTTAATTGTTTGAGTATATACTAAATTATAAGCCAAATTTTTCTCCTCCATCTTATATGTGATTTCCTCTTATTATATAGGATGTTTAGGGATGATTTTAATGAAATTCACTCATGAATTACATATTATAGGTAGTTCATCAGTCTTTCTTTATGACAAAATTTCTTTACTTACCATATGAAACCTTTTTTTTGCAATAATTATCTTGGTGATTTTTGACATACGGCGATCAGAATGGAATCTCTAGAAAATTTAGTCATACTTATTCCTAATGAGGACAACCAATCACAAAATGGTAAAAACTAGAATGATATATTATTTTGGGTTTCCCCATAATTAGAAAAATACTAATTTCTGACGAGGAGATGGTTATTGAGGTGATAGTCCCTCATCCATGTGGGATGAGTCTATTCTTGTTGAACATTCACAACCCTTCATGTCGGATTTGCTAACTTTGAGGGTTATATTAAAAAATACACATACCCTCTAGGATGGGGTTTATCCTCGAATTCTATTGGTACTATTTCCGAAAAATCCTTCCTGATTTTAAGGATTAATTTTTGGACATTAGATGAGTGAATCAATTGGTTGGGACCCATATCACCTTCTTTTGAATGCCTTTGTTCTATATCTATAATTTTTAATATCTGATTATTGACATCCCATAATCCAGTATCATTATTTATATTTGTGGGCACTTGATGAAAAATTCTTTCAATGGTTTTATCTCTTCTGTCCTGATGTCAGTGATAGTTGGTAGTGTCTTATTTAGATTAATTGAATCATCATCATTGAATAGAGTCTGTTTTTTGATGTTGTCTTGAAGCATTGACATTACATGATTTCATCTTTGAATAGATTTTTTGATTACAAAGTCTTGTGAAATTCATCACTCTATGTTCTTCCATTATCCTAATATAAAAACTAGAAGGAGTATCTACGATTAGCTAACACGATTCATTAATAGCATTGAGGCATTTTCCCTAAAGGGCACCTTGAGGTGTCCCCAATTTTGGATGTAATGAAGAATGGAGAGTTTCCAAGTAAATTTTGAATTTAGTACCTTATATTAAATTTTTGTGATTCAAATACTATTTAATGGATAATAATTCATGTTTTGTGTGATGAAGAGTGTTCTATATATTAAGTCAGATGTAAAGCACACAATCTTCTGACAATGCATCTTGAATGTTGAGCCGAGGAGTGGCTAATTACAATAACATGACTAGAAAATTGGGTTTGGATAATTATTTCCTCATGTTCAATGTGAATTCCACTTATTTATCTTGAGTATCCTTTACATTATTTGCAAAAAGTGGACATTTCTCCATGGACATGTGATAATTAGTGAGATTTGTGAGGCCTTACTCTATTATGACAGAAGGCCAGGGATCCAATGGTTGATCAGAAATATACTAATGTATGGGGATATATTCTAGGTAATAAAATATTTATTTTTTCAATGATAATGAATCAATCATTAATGCATGCATTTTCCAATGTTTCTCATTATAAGAGGGTTTTTCATCACTAAATCTCCAAGGCGAGGAAAATATTTTCGAAGTGAAACACTACTGCGAAAAGAAATTTCAAAGTAAATTCAATAATAGTAAGGAATACCATTTTATATCAATGTATAGATGCAAGAAGAATCCTGACTGTATTTATCATGGGGAGGAACGTTATGACGGAAGATAGTAAGGGGAAGACCCTATTACTTTTTGATCTTATGGACATGGAGAGGTTTGACATGAATCTTAGTAGGATATGGGCTCTCAAGATTCATCATATTATGAACAAGATGTAATATTTAATGTTGATGAATCTAGGGAGGAAATTCAGAATTTAATCTTCAATCCCCTTGATTTGGTAATGGTATAGTTGGATCATGAGCATTTATCGAAAAATATCTTAGGGACACAAAAAATCCAGCATCCAGAGAAGTGGGAACATAGATCAACTCATTATTTTCCTCCCATATTCGGTGATTCTACTTACTGGATGTCATCTCGCGAGATGTTTGGGGTACATTATATGGAAATTGGTTTTTAGGGCCAAAATATTTCCTTACTATCTCCTATAATAATGTTGGAATTTTATAGTAGGATTATTGAATTTTGGAAGGGGATTATGCCTACCTAGAAGTGGATATAAGAATAAGTTTATTAGATCCATTATGAAAGGTTCTATGGTCTAGATTGAGTTATATATATATCATGGGAATGTATTCCCCATGACCCTATTGGACTAGAGAATAATTCAGTGTTGGATCCAAAGGGTATTTTTTTGGGCCCACCCCATTTTTATTGAAAAAGTTGTTTACATGCTGCACTTCCACTATTACTTATATTATAATATCATATAATGTTTCTCAGATTTGGGATCATTTTTTTCCTAACATTTCACCATTTTCAAGATGTTCATGGTAACCTCAGTGGCTAGAAAAATGATATAGGTTAGCTCTGTAGTTGGAGTAGGGATGTGTTCCTGATATTGTCCTCCATTTTTATCTAGTGAATACTAGTAGTACTTATGTGTGATTGTATAGGTATTGGTATGCCCATTGATGATTTTTGGGGAATTCTTGCTTTTCTGTCTAGATTCTACTACAAGAAACTATTAGAAGTAAAAATTAATTCTCGCAGGTGTTGGCAAGTACATGTTGGTTTTCACAAAACTCTGATGGCGTGATTCTTTGAAAAAGTCTAGGGGGTTTCTTGTAAGATTTATTAATGTAGTAAGGTGTTTTATCCTTCTCATTGATGGCGACCAAATTCGACTGTTATGCATTTTGGGAGTTGGTAATTGTTTTTTCATGCACACTGTGTGCTAAAATAATTGTTGGAATTTCTTCACTAGATGATGCATGATGATTCTACTGGTAGGATTGATTTGTTTGGGAATATTTATGTTCCCGATTGTTTTTTTCATAAAATATTATTGGATCAATTCTTCGTATGGGTAGAAGGTGTGGACCTACTTCCAGTTGACTAGTTTCATCCACCGATGGGTTGTATTAATTTCCAAAGTCTAGATGACCTAGTCTAGACTATTGAGGGAAGCACCCTCAACATGATTAGGGATCACTTCTATGTTGTGTTGATGGCGGTTATGGCTAGAAGGATCCCTTTGGAAGGGCCCTTGTTTCTTCTGGGTGAGTTCTTTGGTGGCCTCTTGGTCTATATCCCTAAGATAAGGTAGAATTTGATTGTTGTGTTTACAGGATAAGCTCCTATAATGGTTGGAGATGGCGATCAATGATTTCTACCCATGGACAACCGATCATCGTTGAGTGGATGATTGATGGGGCATCAGAATTTGGAGGTTCTAGTGGGAAACCTCCAAGGAATAGATGTTACCGTTCTGGTGGTACTCACAGATCCATGTTTTTGAGACCCATAATTGAATACACAAGGTTGGTGACAATGTCCTCTGCTTGGATGGGGACCCAGCATGAACGATTGTCAGGGTATACATCTATGAGAGCTGGTATGATTCCATTTGGATATAAATGAGACATTTTTTTTGATGTTATTTAAATATGGGTGAAAAAATAAAAAAAACCTCTTAAAATTTACATCTCAATAAAATAACACATGCACACTTTATTGTATTATCTAGTCCTCCTCCATTTTGAGAGAGAAAGGGGGCTACCAGGTAGGTAACACCATTATGTTGGTTAAGTATTACCATCTTGTTCACATTTTTTTATGAAATTAGGTTTCCTAAAATTTGATTACGGTGGGATTCATTTTTTTACAATCATTCATGGTGGGTTAATAATTTTCAATATTCTTCTTACATGTTTCATTTTTGGAGCCATAAACACCCAATTGTTACCATATTCGGACCTACTTTCAAAGGATATGTGGTTATTGGAAAGTAGTCAAAAAATAATTGGGTACTCGCATTGGAAGATAAGATGATAGTTTAGGATCCTCACACCATTTTGGGGGAATTATTATAAGGCCTCGGCCTTAATGTTTACATAATAATGAATTAAATGAATAATTCACATAGAATACCTTTTCAGGATTAGAGTTTTAGAGAATTAGTTCATAACTATTACATCTCAAAATATTACATAGTAGACACTTCTACTAAGTTTCCATAAAAAACACTTAAAAAGAAACATGGCTAGATCCATGTTTTAGATAGAATGTCATTCCTTGATCCCATCCTTGACCCTATTCATCTTTAAGTCATGTGGAAAACATTTCAAAAACTTGGGATGAGCATAAAAATCCCAGTAAAGGATACACAAAGAAGGATAACTGTTAGTTTTTCAAAACAACATGTAAACCATGAGTTCTTTACCAAAGTAATACTTTTCACCTTTATGAATTAAAAAAAACTCTTCACGGAATAAAATAACATTACTTAACCTTTTGTAACTTAAATATTACCATAAAACCCATATAAATAACACATAACATATAATGGTAACTTGGGAAATAAACATACTTAAATGGAATAACCATACGGTCGACTTCCACACATACTTAATGGAATAGCCATACGACCGGCTTTCATACCCAATGCATTGGAGGTTATAACGTAACCACCCGTCCTAGTATTCACGGCACCACCCGTCATATGGTATATCACATAACCACTCGTAAAATGTCCAAGTACCATCATTACACATAAAATATTGAAAATATAAACATTTCAATAACAACATTTCATTAACAATCACAATAAGTAATTCGAAGATATTGAATTAATCAATCCATTTTCAAAAACCATTTAAAATAGATTTTTGAGTCAAAGTGTCCCATACCACTTTGATGTATTTAATGGAATTACAATTTTAAAACATTAATGTCCATATAAATAAATACTGAAAACCATTTTGAAAAAATGGACATTAAAGATGAAGATTTAGAATAATGAATCTTTTAACCATTTAAAATGATATTTTTTATAAAATGTTTTTAACAAAATGTGAGACTCTTGAATAAAAATAATTGCAGAATAACATTGAATCCGAGCATTATAATATCATGAGAATAAAGGGATTCATGATATAATTTGTCAAAGGACAGTATACACACCCTATAAGAGTGAATTGGTGCATAACAACAATGAAGTCTCAATGGAAATGTAAACTGAGATGAAATCCATTATTAAGATGGTATCCTTAAATTAAGGACAAATCTATCACATAATTATGTGTTAGAAATATCCATAAACCCAATATATGTTTATATTATGTGTGAAACAATCAGAGGTCATTCACACATAATCTTGGAAAAACAAAACCATTGACATAGATATTTAACTCATTGAAATGCGATTGAGTTATGATTTCCCATACAAGTTCATAAGAATTTATCAATGAGATGATTATGTGTAGAAATAGTATATCTACACAAAGGTTTGTGGAAATTACAAAATAGGTATTCCACACATAATCTTGGAATAATACAATCAATAATTAGAGGTTTATCCCAAAGAATTGAAAGTGGGTTAAGAAGTTCCCATACAGAAATCCGACAGCCTAACGACGTCACTTTAAAATTCAGAAAATGAGTTGATGAGAGAGAAAATGGTATCTCATCACTTGGACATAAAATTTACATAAGTAAGGATATAGAAGAAAATATCCCAAAATAATAGTATGTGAATTAAAAGACATAACAAAAGAAGTCTTTTAAAAAGAGGAGGGTGAAAGGTCCCCTTACCGAGTTGGGTAACTATCGAAACGTACACCCCAAGGAATAAGGGTAATACAATGAAGATGTAAATACCCAAAAATAAAATTATACTACACAAAGTGTATAATAATGGGAAGTACATACACCACTAAAAGGAAATAGTAGAAAATGTTGCATAAATGTCACAGGAATAAAAGTTAGATGAAAAATCCCTTACGAAAGCTCGGCAGCCTAACGACGCCACATAAAACTTCCAAAAAAGGTTTTTTGAGATCAAATAGGGTCTCTCATAATATTAAAATAAAAATTAAAGTATGAGGAATATAAAATAACATCCCCAAACATAATAAAGATGAGCTTAAAAGAAATGACATAAAAGAGAGTACTTAAAAAGAAAGAGAGAGGTTGGATCCCTTACCTCGTATCCGACTTGAGTCGATCGTTCTTTAATCTCCTGAATAAAAAACTAGAGTTAATTTATACTTTCTTAAGAACCTTTTTCATGTTCATTATCCTTTTATATCACTTATTACCATGTCATGAACACTATGTATTTATTTAAGTTAATAACGGTCATTTTAACGATCATTGCTACTTGAGTCAAAAATAAACTCTTTATAATTACATGTTTGTTCATGGGGTAAAATATCCATTATATACAGAATAATATTCATTATTTAGATATCATATATATAATATATATCCATTATATACATGAATTTATAATATTACATAACATTTAGAGGTAAGAAATGGAATGCAACGTTCATGGAGACGGTAAGCTGTACGTACGCATGAACACTACTTCCATTTCTATTTCATATTTAATGGAATTAAAACATAATGATACATAATAGTATTATAATTCCAGTATGTTATCATATATAATATCATTAAATATATCCTTTATACGTACCACATATGGTATTAACGAATCAAATCACTTTGAGGGGGCGGTAGTCCGCACTTCCTAAAATGAAGATATCATGTTTACCCATAATGGAAAGCATAAAGGTTTGCCATAAAAGAAAAATACACAAGCTTAAGGAAAACAAAAACATATTATATATCATATTTAAAAATAGTGACATATTAATGTCCACCTTGTAAGGTGTTAAAAGAATATTGAACAATCATCGTTTCGTGAGGCAGAAATTCACCATCCACAGAAACAGTATGTTCTTTAACCATTAGATGTAGGCGTGTGTAAGTGTAGCTAGAATAATTCTTATAAAAAAATCCTATTATATGTAAGATACAGGTGTTGTTACAAAATAAATTAATAAAAAGAGTTTAGGTGGTTGTAGAAGCAAAATAAAACAAAAGAGCACAAGTGAAGACGTTACCTTAAAATCGGGTAACTCCCTTTCGTTTGAACTATAAGGGTGTCTTGAAGAGCTTCCTACCTACGGTAAGGATTCAAGGATTAGTAGAGGGATATGGAGAGACAAAAGGATCAGAGCTTGGCTGAGAAAAAGGCTTGATAGGTGTGGGTAAGGTGGTAGAGGTGGGGGCCTTTTATAAGAGGGGAGGAGGGGCACTCTTGGAAATTCAAGAAAGGTTACATTATTTTCAACTGAGTTTAGGATTTTAAAGGTCCCACATTGATATATTTCGAGGATAAGGTGATAAAGGTTCTAAATCCACCCATACAATAAGTTTTTGACATGTGCAGGTTATATAGTTTACATTATCTTTTCATTTTATTTAAATCATTAAATAATGAGGTAATCGCTACATCATCATGATGTCATAAATAATTTAATTTATTTAATGACTAAAAATTATAAAATATAATATGATGTAGGAAATCGTATTATCTTTCCAATTAATATTTATAGTAAAAAATATGACTTGTATAACCCCATGTAAAATGTTTTTTAGTAAAACAATACATGTTTGTGTCATTTTTGCATTTAATTTAAATAAAAGGCATAAATGTCATTATCTTACCCAAGTGGCTCCATGGGGTCCCAAAAATCGACCCATGTGTTTTCTTGGTCGTCCATGACTCATACAATAGGGTTAGGACAAGTGTAATGATATTTTAATTTTATTATAATATCATTTTTACCTTAAATCATACTGATTACCTTTAATCGCGATAAATAAAAATTAAAACTTACTTTTCGACAAATATTATTTTCATCCCATTGAACCACATTTTACTTAATAATAAAAATAATTTAAATTTTATTTTTGAAATTAAAATCATATAAGTGGTAAAGTTCCATTTAAATGAAAATTTAGTTTTTGTAACTACCACTTTGTGGTTTCACTATTCATCAAAAATTAAGGTTTTTCAGAAAAATACCAAAAATTCACCCTAAGCTATATTTGATCTTCAGAATTAAAAAATGATGTCTATTTTACAAAATTCATAACATAAAAGTTGAATTAATTAATTTTATAATTAAATCCCACTTTCAAATCAAATAGCGTGTTTTTATGAAACAATATCTATCAAAAGATTGACACTTCTTTATGTCCAATCTCAAAGTGATATTAATTTCAATGAGCACCTTTGGATTAAATGGTAAAAATATATTCTAATTTCACTTTAAAACCAATTCAAAATATAATCTAATCATATAAATAAATTTGATTAAAAAGAGGTTTTGAATTAAAATACCACATTTTTCTCTATTCATTAAAAAATGAACTTTATCAGTCAAATACCAAAAATTTACACAAAGTAAATTTTGATGTCCCGATTCTAAATAATAAATTTATTTTGTCAAATATAACACAAAAAATTGTCAAAAAGTGGATTTAAAAGAGGTTCTACATCAAAAGTTAGTTAATCGACCTTTTAAAGAATATTATAATGTTTACGCTTAAAATTTGGATTCATCCTCATTTTTAATCCTCTAACATTTATTGTAAAAAGTAAAAATATTTGAAAAACATATATAATCATTTTTTAGTCAGTTCGGTTCATTCCCATCATTACAATGGCTAGGTGTTAACTACCATTTAAAATAAAATTATTTTATTATTAGAGTGCAACGTATGATTTCAAAGGAACTCGTTGTTGCGTATTGGGTAAGCCATCGAGCATAGCGTTCCCTTTAAATTAATATCAAAATTTTATTCACAAATAGGGATAAATATATAAATGTCATATTCTTTATTTACCTGGGGTGTTACATCCTTCCCCCCTTTTTGGAATTGTGTCCTCACAATTTTAAAATTGGGCTCGGAAACATCATTGAAAGCCCCACATCGGAAAAAGAGTAAATTAAAATATCACTTTAAAAGAAAGAAAGGGAAGTACAAAGGTCACCCAAGTTAACCCATACTAGGATTCCATGTATGAAAATATGGATATGGAAGAAAAAACAAAGGGTCATGTTCTGAGGGAGTGTGATAGAAAACATGTTTAGGAGAAAGTTAATCACCAGAAAATCACAAACTTGTGATGGGTTAAACGGTATTGGATTCCCCAGTAGGAAAATTTAACGGACAACATTTTTTAGATACTATTCATTGAGGAATTTATTTTTGAGCTTAACTAAAACATAAGGAATTATACTTACTTGTCATTTTGACTTTCATCTTTTACTAGATTTCTTACACGAACTCATATTTTCTTCAAAAGACTGGTATTTAGGATGACTTGTTTACATTAAGAGAGCTATAATCAACTTCTAGAGAATCAGATAATCCACAAAAGAGAACTGTATACTTTCCATTTCTTTAGACCTTAACCAAAATTAAAACCAAAAAGGTTAGTATAAGATCAGATAATACCCAAAAAGGATAATCCTTTATAAAAATGAAATCTATTCTTAATCTCCAAATTTTTTCCAACAAGACCCAAAGATCAACGAAGACCAAAAGTAAACCAAACTAAGATTGAAACCCAAATATTTTAAGGATTTAATCACATAGTCTTCCAAGTTAAATCGTAACATTTATCTCCAATCAACATGAGTTGCTCTTAATGTCTCGTATTGAAAAGTAATAAACTTAATCACATATCCTCCATGATAGGTTAATAATTTCCATATATAACCCCAAATCAACTTACTATTAATTCATAAAATCATATAACTAAAAAGAATTAGTCAAACTAACCAGGAACTTCATGTATTCCAGTGGTAGGTGATAAATACCATTCGCACTTTGGTTGTGTGTTCGATTCCTGTAGTTTTGTCCGACATGACGTGTTGTTACACGGTCTGCGTGTTGTTTTTTTCAAAACTATATAATTCTAAAATCATTCCCAAAAAGAGATAAATCATCAAAAATAACCATAACATAATTTAACCTCAATTTTATCTCATGCCTTTAACTTTCCATCATAACATATAGTAACCCATAATTTCCTCAAAATTAAGTATCATATAAACCCGAATGGTTCTTTATAACTATGTCCACAAAAGAACAGACAACTATTCCTTGAATAAAATTTTCATATATCAAACATCAGGGTTACACATACTATAAAAAAGTCTTCTAATGTAACCCCATAATCAAAAGAGACTTAATACTCTTAAGAATTTCACCATAACTCTTGAAGCCCTTATATGTTTACTTCTTACTCATTCAACATTCTTCATGATCCATTAACCATTCCTTTCCAACTTATTCTGAAATACATCTTTCCTAAAAACAAAATCATGAATCATATCCTAAGATTCCAAAATAGGAAAACAAGAGTTAAGAAATAATCCATACCTTTGATTGGTCATTGTCAGTTTCTTCATCCTCAATCGGAATGGAATTAGGTATTGGTAAACAAATATTTGTATGATCTTGGTGATCCCATTCCCGAAACATCTTCATAGGACATGTGTTTTCATAATGACCATGCACACCATATTTAAAACATTCAATTAATCCATCAGAAAGGACTTCTTTCCCTTTCCTCGAGTCAACTGGATGCTTCCATTTTCCATGGAAGTTTTTTGCTTTATGACTTTTATTTCCACATGTATAGCATATTTCTGTCCCTTTGAAACATTTTCCTAGGTGTTTCTTTCTACATCTTTGACACATAGGTTTTTGAACACACTTAACTTTATTATTATTACCTGTAGTTCCGTAGGGATTTTTTTCTCGCATATATGATGCCTTATAGAAATCACCAAGGTTTAGGTGGTCAATCATGACTCCCGATAGTTGGTTGAGGATAAACACAAGAGTTCTCATTGCGGCTCCCATATCATTCAGTTTCCCGCTCAGAAAACTGTCATAGTTTCCTTCACATCCACTATTACATTGGTGCCTGCTAGGTCCAGCCATTTACTAAAACCAAAAATTTCAGTGTGAGTATATCAAAAAAACCATCTTGTACTAATGAGGAAGATAAAAACTAAGATATACTTACTCATTCACCTTATTTAAAAATAGGACTCTTTTTGAAATCCTAACCATTATGGTAATGTCACTTATGCTTAGAGAATACCCTAATCTCTAAAGTTATCTAAACCGACCCCTGATACCAACTATAAGGCCCTGACATTAAAGTTTACATGATCATGAATTAAATGAATAATTCACATAGAGGATCTTTTCAGGTTTAGAGTTTTAGATAATTAGGTCATAACTATTACATCTCAAAATATTACATAGTAGACACTTATACTAAGTTTCAATAAAAAAACACTTAAAAAGAAACATGTCTAGTTCCATGTTTTAGATAGAATGTCTATCATTGATCCCATCCTTGACCCTATTCATCTTTAAGTCCTATGGAAAACATTTCAAAAACATGGGATGAGCATAAAAATCCTAGTAAATGATACACAATGAAGAAAAACTATTAGTTTTTCAAAACAACAAGTAAACCATGAGTTCTTTACCAAAGTAATAATTTTCACCTCTATGAAGTAGTAAAAACTCATCACTGAATAAAAGGCCATTACATACCCTTTTGTAACATAAAGATTACCATAAAACGCATATAAAGAACACATAACATATAAAGGTATCTTGGGACATAAAGATACTAAAATGGAATAACCATACGGTTGACTTCCACACATACTTAATGAAATAACCATACGGATGACTTCCATACCCAATGCATTGGAGGTTATAACGTAACCAGCCGTCTTGGTATTCACGGCACCACCCGTAAAATGTCCAAGTACCATCATTACATATAAAATATTTAAAATATAAACATTTCAATAAAAACATTTCATTTACAATCAGAATAAGTAATTCGATGATATTGAATTAATCAATCCATTTTCAAAAACCATTTAAAAGAGATTTTTGAGTCAAAGTGTCCCATACCACATTGAATCTTTTAATGGAATTATAATTTTATGACATTAATGTTCATATAAATAAATACTGAAAACCATTTTGAAAACAAGGACATTAAAGATAAATATTTACAATAATGAATCTTTAAAACATTTAAAATGATATTTTTGTTAAAGAGTTTTTAACAAAATGAGAGACTCTTGAACACAAATAATTGCAGAATAAAATTTAATATGAAATTTATAATATCATGAGAATAAAGTTATTCATGATATAATATGTAAAAGAACAGTATACACACTATATAAGAGTGAATTGGTGCATAACAACAATGAAGTCTCAATGTAAATGTAAATTGAGATGAAATACATTATAAAGATGGTATCCATAAATTTAGGACAAATCTATCACATAATTATGTGGGAAAAATATAAATATACCCAATATAAGTGGATATTAAGTGTGAAAAAATCAGAGGTCACTCACACATAATCTTGGAAAAACAAAACCAATGACATAGATATTTAACTCAATGAAATGAGATTGAGTTATGATTTCCCATACAAGTTCGTAAGAATTTATCAATGAGATGATTATGTGTAGAAATAGTATATCTACACAAAGGTTTGTGGAAATTACAACATAGAGATTACACACATAATCTTGGCATAAATCAATCAAGATGTAGAGGTTTAACCCAAAGAATTGAAAGTGGGTTTAGAAGTTCCCACACAGAAATCCGACAGCCTAACGACGTCACTTTAAAATTCATAAAATGAGTTGATGAGAGAGAAAATAGTATCTCATCACTTGGACATAAAATTTACATAAATAAGGATATAGAATAAAATATCCCAGCATAATATTATGTGAATTAAATTTCATAACAAAAGATGTATTTTAAAAAGAGGAGGGTGAAGGGTCCCCTTATCGAGTTGGGTAACATTCGAAACGTACACCCCATGGAAGAAGGGTCATAAAATTAATATTTAAATACCCATAAATGAAATTATACTACAAAAAGTGTATAATAATGGGAATTACATACACCACTCAAAGGAAATAGTGGAAAACGTAGCATAAATGTCACGGGAATAAAAGTGAGATGAAAAATCTCTTACGAAAACTCAGAAGCCTAATAGCGCCACTTAAAACATCCAAAAAATGAATTTTTTAGGTCAAATAGGGTCTATCATAATATGAACATAAAAATTAAAGTATTATGAATATAAAATAACATCCCCAAACATAATAAATATGAGCTTAAATGAAATGACATAAAAGAGAGTACTTAAAAAGAAAGAGAGAGGTTGGATCCCTTACCTCGTATCCGACTTGACTCGATCGTTCTTTAATCTCCTGAATAATAAACATGAGTTAATTTATACTTGCTTAAGAAAATTTTTCATGTTAATTATTCCTTTTATATCAATTTTTACCATGTCATTAACATAATTTATTTATTTAAGTTAATAACGGTCGTTTTAACGATCATTGCTACTTGAGTCAAAAATAAAAACTTTATAATTAAAAGTTTTTTCATGGGGTAAAATATCCATTATATCCAAAATTATATTCATTATGTAGATATAATATATATAATATATATACATTATATACATGCATCTATAATATGACATAACATTTAGAGGTAAGAAATGAAATGCACCGTTCATGGAAACGGTAAGACGTACGTACACATGAACGCTACTTCCATTTATATTTAATATTTAATGGAATTAAAACATAATGATAAATAATATTATTATAATTCCAGTATGGTATCATATATAATATCATTAAATATATCCTTTATACGTACCACATATGGTATTAACGAATCATATCTCTTTGTGGGGGTTGTAGTCCGCACTTCCTAAAATGAAGATATCGTGTTTACCCATAATGGAAACCATAAAGGTATGCCATAAATGAAAAATACATAAGATTAAGGAAACAATAAAAATATTATATATCATATATAAATATAGTTACATCTTAATGGACACCTTTAAATGTGTTAAAAGAATATTGAACAATCATCGTTTCGTGAGGCAGAAATTCACCATCCACAGAAACAGTATGTTCATTAACCATTAGATGTAGGTGTGTGTAATTGTAGCTCGAATAATTATTATAAAAACATCATAGTATATTGAATATACTGGTGTTCTTACAAAATAAATGAATAAAAATAGTTTAGGGGGCTGGAGAAGCAAAATAAAACAAAATAGAAAAAGTGAAGACGTTACCTTAAAATCGGGTAACTCCCTTTGGTTTGAACCAAAGGGGCTTCTTGAAGAGCTTCCTGACTAAGGTAAGGCTTCTCGGATGAGGAGAGGGATGTGGAGAGACAAAATTATCAGAGCTTGGCTGAGACAAAGGCTTGATAGGTGTGGGTATGGTGGTAGAGGTGGGGGCCTTTTATAGGAGGAGAGGAGGGGCACTCTTGGAATGTCAAGAAAGGTTACATTATTTTCAAATGAGTTTCAGATTTTAAAGGTCCCACGTTGATATATTTTAAGAAAAAGGTGATAAGTGTTTGAAATCCACCCATAAAATAGGCTTTTGAAATGTTTAGGTCTTAAATTTTACATTATGATTTAAATTTATTTAAATCTTTAGATAATGAGGTGATCGCTGCATCATCATGATGTCATAAATAATTTAATTTATTTAAAGACTAAAAATTATAAAAAAATACTACGATGTATGAAATATTTTTATATTTCTAATGAATATTTATAGTCAGAAATATTACTTGTATAACCCCATTGAAAAATTGTTTTAGTAAAACAATACGTGTTTGTGTCATTTTTACTTTTACTTTAAATAAAAGGCATAAATGTCATTATCATACCCAAGTGGCTCCATGGGGTCCCAAAAATAGACCCATGGGTTGTGTTGGTCGGCCATGACTCATACAATAGGATTAGGACAAGTTTCAAGATATTTTCATTTTATTATAATATCATTTTTACCTTAAATCACACTGATTAACGTTAATCACGATTAATAAATCATAAAAGTTACTATTCATCAAAAATTATTTTCATCCCATTGAACCAAATTTTACTTAAAAATAAAAATAATTTAATTTGGATTTTTGAAATTCAAATCACAGAAGTGGTAAAGTTCCATTTAAACGAAAAATTAGTTTTTGTGACTACCACTTTGTGGTTTCACTATTCATCAAAAATTAAGGGTTTTCAGAAAAATACCAAAAATTCACCCTAAACTATATTTGATATTATGAATTCAAAAATGATGTCTATTTTACCAAATTAATAACCTATAAGTTTCATTAATTAATTTTATAATTAAATCCCACTGTCAAATAAAATAGCATGTTTTTAAGAAACAATATCTATCAAAAGATTGACACATGTTTATGTCCAATCTCAAAGTGATATTAATTTCAAGGACAACCATTGGACTAAATGGTAAAAATATATTCTAATTTCACTTTAAAAACAATTAAAAAGATAATCTAATCATATAAATAAATTAGATTAAAAAGCGTATTTGAATTTAAATACAACATTTTTCACTATTCATTAAAAATTGATCTTTATCGGGCAAATACCAAAAATTTACACAATGTAAATTTTGATGTCCCGATTCTAAAGAAGAATTTTATTTTTTCAAATATGACACTTATAATTTTTAAAAATTGGATTTAAAAGAGGTTCACTATCAAAAGGCGGTTAATCGACCTTGTAAAGTATATTAGAATGTTTACGCTTAAAATTTGGATTCATTCGCATTTTTAATCCTCCAACATTTATTGTAAAAAGTAAAAAAATTTGACAAACATATATAATCATTTTGTAGTTAGTTCTGTTCATTCCCGTCATTACAACGGCTAGGTGTTAACTACAATTTAAAATAAAATTTTTTTATTATTAGAGTGCAACATAATATTTCAAAGGAACTCATTGTTGCGTATTGGGTAATCCATCGAGCATAGCATTCCCTTTAAATTAATATTATCATTTTATTCACAAATAGGGATAAATATAAAAATGTCATATTCTTTTTTTACCTGGGGTGTTACAATTATTTCCTACTACATGAATCTATTATATATTTAAGACATATTCAGAAATGATTTATTAAATCCCATGTGTGACATAGGCCATAGTTGAATTAATAATCAATTATTAGAATATGTGGAGATTAGAACCCTCCCTATTTGTTTTAGGATCATCATCAATGGAGATATATTTGTAAATATGTGATTCTCCATAAATATTTCCCTATTCTGAATGATTTAGAGATTATTTTTTCATTTATTTTCATGGCGTAGGTATTAATATGGGTGGTGGGGAGCTAAGGAGTTTATTATCATCCATAGAGTGAAATGTTTTTTAATTTAGGACCACACACATTAGATGGGTTTTCAATGTATCTTCATTAATGATATTATAACCTATATTGGTTGGTTTTGAGGACCCATGAATATGGAGTCCCTCTAATGGTTTTTCTTATAGGGGAAAATTGACCTTAGAGAGGATTCAGTTTTTTTCTTACACCATATGATATGATTTCGATCAGTTATGTTGTAACATGGTTGGGTCTTGTGCCGAGTTGGAGGACTATTGTTTAGTTGGAAATTACACTTGAAACAATTTCCAAGAGTTTGGATATTTTGGATTATACTATATAAGAGGATTACCTTTAGAGAAATGTTGGGATTTATACTGAGTATGAGGCCCATGAGGTTTGGGATCATGAAGATATCTTGATCACCACCAATCACTAATCCCACTTAAGTCGTGATTAGTGTGAGAAAAAAGAGGAAGGAGAAGATCTAAGAAACCATATAATCTTTTTTTTCTACTGGACAATGAGGAAATAATAAAAAAGGGATAGGGAAGGAGTGTAGGCTCTATCACATGTTCTATCTCATCATTATACCATAGATCTAGTGGGAGAGAGAATGGGATTTAATGGGCCTATCTCTTGTCTTATTTTTATATCTGGTATAGACATATTGGATGATCTATCCGGACATGGCCCATGAGTATAGATAAGGATGATGTGATGAAGTAGGAGTGGCCCAGTAAGAAAGTCTAGGGGATTATACAAAGAGGGATGAAACAAAATTGGTTCCTAAGAGGGGAATGAGTATAATACGCTACAAATAAAAGGTAAAGGATTGTGTGAACCTCTCCCTCCCTTATAGAACTGAAGGTCCTTGGTCATTGATATGTTGAGGGATGAGAAATGAAATAGCCCTCATGTACATGAATGTGAAACCCCTAACACATCCACTAGGGTAACGATCATTATGTTTGAAAGATTTTATATCGACATAATATCCAAGGACCCTACCTGATTGGTAGGATAGGTGTAGGACACATGTAATAGAAGAAATTTTATATCCAAGTTGGAGACATGATAGTGATACTCTTACAATGGTTTAAAATCATAGAGGATTTTTACTGGTTTAACTTTGGTTTCCATCATATGATGGATCCAATGGAATTAAATCCCTATCATTATTGTCTTAGAAGATGGCTTAATAGGAGGCTCACACAGATTATGGATTCACGAGAGAAGGTTCTTCACAAAGGGAATGGGAGGATCTAGATGTAATTTTGATATGGGGAAATCCTATGTGATGTGGATATTACTAGGGAAATGAACTACCCAGGAATAGCATTTGGAATAGTACTTATCATAGGCATCGTTGTTGTCCTCAGGTGTCCGGAGAAGGGTCTCGCATAGGCCCCTGATTATAGAATGGACCATCACTCTTGGGGTTTATAAATCATGTGGGGGGGGGGGATTTCTCATGTAAGTTTATTTTAGATTTAGACCATAGAGGTACCTTTATATATCTATTACAATTAATTCCATCTTCTCCTGGGTTTTAGAGAACTACCATAGGGATTTTTGAGGATGTAGGAAAGAGGGTTGAACAACCGAAACATTAGGGCTTCTTAGGGCATTTTAGTTTGGTAAATGAGGATCCATAAGGTCTTATTTGTAGTAAAAAAAGGAATAATTGTTGGATACATATTTCTATGTAGGTCCATGGAATAGGTTCCCAATGTATGTACCCATCATAGGGCTGTCCATTATTTCTATGATGTGCATTTGGGACTATAAGAGCCTTCTAATGTGAAGGGGTCTGCACACTGGCCATATTGGGAATGTTCTTTTGATTCTTATTGTCGGTCTTCATTGTTCTATCATAAATGAGGAACTTATCATAATCTTTTCATCCCATATGAAAAACATAGTGTCAACATGGACATTTCACATTGTTCATGTTTATGTTCATAATCTAGTACAAGTTGTTTAGTAACACCATGAGCTTTTTATCTCTTAGTCTGATTTATTTAAGAATGTTGTTTTTATAGTCATTATTATTTATCACATTGTTTTTTATTGGATCCTCTTGGTTCCCATAAAATAAATTGTGATAGAAAAATTTAATATTTCATGTATATACCAAAAATTTGTATAAGTAAATAATTCTTCATTTCTTAATTTATAAACACACTATGTTTCTTATTTGATATATTTTAACAAACTAATTCTGAAATTTTAAAAAACATTACATTGATAAAAACATTTGATTATCATATTAAACATTCATAATTAATACATGATTTTTGATATAGATATAATAAATATTACTACTCCACAATGTGATATTTTTTTTGTATAAGGGAAATTAAATTTATATAATATAATTGTATAAAAAAAAATTAAACAAAATTTAAATCTTTTTTCATAGTCCACTAGAGGATTTTATAACATCACTAAAATAGGTAATCACATGGTGGTATACACCAAATAATGGGTTACATAAAAACCTAGTAAGGGGATAAAGAATAAAGTGAAACATGAGACCTGAATCCCAAAAATTATATAGGATAACATTATTAATATTATAATATAATGATAATAGGAATAAATTTATAGGAATTAAAAGATAAAGACGATGAATTTTTCGTAAACATAAAAATGAATTGTCCTAAATAAAATTCATGGATCAAATCAAAGCCATCATAAAAATAAAAACAAATAAATTCGAATCGTCTCCAAATATAACATTATAGATAGTCATTACTACATAATATATGTTTAATTATTACAACAGATATAATTATTTATTAACTAATTTCGGGGATATATAATTATGATCCACCTTCCACATTATAATATTCTCAAAATAATGATCACCTCTTAACCTTATTACCTCTATTATTTAATTTATTTTAACTACTTTTTGAGTCTCCCATATTTCTATCCCTTGTTTGGTGATATTCTATAAAATTTTAGAGTTTTAGGAATGTATTTCATTTCACATGGTTTTCACATGATCTGTAGAAACCATTTTTAAAAAATGTGACATTCCTGTAATTTTAATCAGATCAAATCCAATATGTGAAAAATAGTTTTTATAAAAGTGAATCTGACCCATCTTTAGTGCTACATGAGCATAGTTGAGAGTGAATGGTCTAGGAAAATATGTTTCCAAACCATATGTATATCCAATGATCATTAAAAGTATAATTTTTTTAATTTACCCCTATCATTTTTATACGTAATCACCACTTCCCATAAATCCATTTAGTTCCCTTGACCTTGTAGGATCACCCCCATTATTTTTAAACCTCCCCTTGGTGGATCCTTTATTATTAATCATGTTGTGATTTGCTTATTGATGTCAAATCAATCCAACACTCTTCCTTCTTCACATTTATCTCTTTATTTTCTTATTCTCTAACTATAGCATGGTCATAATACCTTGGTATCTTTATCAATTAATTTTTGTAGGGGTTTTTAATATTTTTTAGTTCCCTTTAGTTCTATATTCTATCTTGGGTACCCTTTAAGATGATATTGACACTTTAATTTGTGAAATAAAAAATGTTAAATGTATGTGGACATATAGATGAAAAATTAAATTTAGAAAAATTATTTCTCGTTTATTTATTTTCAAGTATTTTATGTTTTTGAACATATATCATGTATATAAAGTAGTTAAAAAAGAATATAAATTGTTTCTTTTGGTTTTTTAATAAAACAAGATATTTTTTTTGTTTTCAAAGAATAAATACACTTTTTGAAAACAATGTTATCCTTAATATCCTAGGAATAACTAATTTGTACTTATAAAATGATGCTTTAATTTTAATAGATTTTTTATTCTTTTTTATTTAAAGGGATTATAAAGATTGAAATATGTTTTTGGTCTTTTTTCTACAAAAATGGGTTTTGTATACTATGTTAATATAAGGGAATTTTATGAAGTCCATTTTAAAAATTATAAACTATTTTTATTAATTTCAAAATCCACATTGAATAATAAAATAGTGTTTTTAAAATGAATATAGTTTATTCATTATAGAAAATGATTCCTAGGCAATGGAAATATGAATTTCATCTGCGTTCTTAATATAATTGATGCTTTTTCATGCGATGGAATCATAAGTGAGGTCATAACTAGTTTGTAAAATTTATTATATTTTATATATTATTATGTAATTTTATTAATAGACAAATGGTTTTGGATTCATAGGTAAACATGGGCGTCAATGTTGGATGTCCATGCATACATTTTATATTATTTTTAATCATAATATCACTTGTGTCCCTAAGATAGGTCATTGTATTTGTATAGGATATGACCCATATTTAGAAAAATGAGTGTAATTATTGGTGTGACCGAAGGATAATAGTATACCCTCATCAATCTTATTGCTATATTTTATAACTATGTACATGATTATTTCCACTCATGTCCCCTTGGTTCAAATTATGTGATGGTTAAAATTCATTTATGTTCAATGTTTTCCAATATAAAACTGGTAGGAAGAGTATAATTTTAAGTTTGGGGTTTCCCTTTTTTACATCAGAAAATGAAATTGAGTTACCTTTTTTACAACTATGGAATTCACAATAATGTTCAATATATACTTACATATGAATTTATACCTCTAGTAATTGATGTGTACAAATATGGATGAGCGCATACATATTAGTTATTCTGTATATATACATTTTTTTGGCAATTCATAGGATGCCTTCTTTGAAATCTAGGTTTTTGAAATGAATAATTTTTAAATTTATTCTCTTTAGAAAAGAGATGACCTTTTTTATTTATACATTTTATCACAATATCCTGACATATTTATTATTTTAATGTTTATGCCTAGACATGTCAATGGTTTCATAAATGGAAATTATTCTGATGCATACGATCATTATAGGTACATCACATTTAGTTGGATTAGTGTGGATGTTGTGGTTTAGCATCAAAATCTAAATTTGGATAAGGAAAATGGCTAGTAAAGGTGATTCAATTAACACATATATATTTTTAATTGGATATTTCAGTCTCATATTTCATATGTTGGGTTCACAATTTTATCAGCACTTTCCACTTTATGTTGTTATTTTATTTTATTTATATCATTTGGAAATTTCATTTTAAAACTTTGATTTATTTTCTTTGATTTTATTATGGTTTTTTCATTTAGTTATTTTATTATTAAGTTTTATTTTTTAAATTTTATCTTGTCATGTCAGGATATTGTCATAGAATGTATGGACTGACCATGATAGGTTTCTAAGTGGAATACACTTTTTAATTCATATTCATCATAATAAATCATTAATAATATTACTTTTTTTATTCCATTAGAGCATGTATCAAGAATGAGAGGATTTTGACTTACTCTTAAGTATGTCATAGGCCATCTTGGATGCCTGATCAAAGGATAATCCAAGGATAGTTAATGAAAAAATGTTAATTAATAATTGTTTACTATAATGAAATATGTTATTTTTACACCTTTAAAATCTAAGATATTCTATAGTATGGTGGTAGGATCATTATAATTCAAGTAGTCTATTATGGGTAGTTATTTTATATCCACAAATTTGTGAAAAAATGTTAATTTATTAGACTATTTAGGATGAGTATTTTTTGAATCCCATCTCTGCTCTCAAATATTTTTTGATACTTTTGGTATTTATTGGTCTTTTTGGATTATTTTGAATTTATAAATTAATTTTAGAATAACCGTGTACAATAGTGAATATATGATAAAATTTTGAGGTCACAAGATTATTTTCAATGATATAAAAAATTGTACACAGATCATGTAGACCACTCTAATTGGAATCATGTTATCTTCACAAGAATGTTTTCAAGGAGCACCAAATCTTACGTCCATATTGTTCACATATGTTACTTATTTTTCATTATTAATATTTTTATATTTTATAGGGTAGGTTTATTTTCTAATTCCTGTTATTTATTTAGTATGATTTTTATACTTTTTATATATGATAAATGATATATTGGTTTATTTAAATGTGATCTCATAAATTAAAAGACATGGTTTAATATTTAGAATGTTTGAAATTGTATAAACTTAATGTATTATGTTGAACATAAGTTAATTAAAATTAAACGATGGTCCATAATGAATATAATTCAATAATGAAATGTTTTTATAATTTTCTCACACAATATAAGATAATTTATAGATTTCTATAGGAAGGTTTCCCTATTTTAGAAGGATGATTTTCTTTGAAGTTATAATGAGTTTAAATCCTTTTTCATGATGAAATGTTTGAAATTGGTAATTTTTCGATGTGATTTTTTTCTATGAATATTTATAATTTTTTATGTATTAAAATTAACTAGTATGGGTGTTTATTTAGTGTTCCATACTAGGTATTAAAATTTTATATTTCTTATGTCTTTATTTTTGATGTATTATAGAATTTGACCTTTATTTTACTTTAAATTTTGAGATATATTTAATGATATATGTTCAGATATCTAGAATTTTATTTTTTTTGTCATTAGATCATTTTTTCATATATATTTTATAGTACACACCAAGCATGATTAGATGTACTCAAATGTTATATTTTTTGGTGCCTCGAAATAAAAAATCCCGTTAGTTGATAAAGTCCCATTAGGACTACTTATTCATCCTACTACAATCATTGAGTATGGTGTCCCCTACATTAAAATGTATATAGAGGATTTTGTCATAGAGTTCCAATTTTTAAATTTACCTCATTTACAAGAGATACCATATTATCAGAATGTGGTGGACCAGTATAATGGTTTTTGCAGAGACCTTCATCCATGCCAATATTCTTTGGACTATAATTCTCAAGTTCACAATCATTATACTATATAGCCCATGTTAGAAGTGGTGATAGTCTTCTATCTAGATAAACAAAATAATGGAACTTTATTGGGGATTCATCAACGAGTTTTCCATCTAAAACTTTTTTCATAGTGAGGTAAAATTACCCAAGGTGATGGATTTTAAAGGAATATATAAATATAATATAAAATTTTTAAACATATAAATTGATTCAATGATCCTGTTTCAAACCTTTATGCACAATCCAAGGATCAACCCATGATTTCCATATATTCTATAAGGGTTCTATAACTATATTTTGTTTTATCAATGTTCCCTCTAGGCCTCATCGCCTAAGGAATTATTGTAAGATATTATAATTGGATCAATGATAGTATGTATTAATTCTCAAAGTAAAAGTTCACCACTTGTCCTAGTGAGTACTGGGGGAATCTCTAATAACGGGAAGGTGAAGAAATCAATGTTTTTTATTTATATTGTGAAATCGATTGGTCAGTCTATATTTTCATAGTGGAATTTTTCATAATAATTTATAGGGTGGGTCATTTGTTCATGAAGACATGACATAAGTATCTTTTTTTCTCGAATGACTTTATTCCTATAGTATTTATAGTCATTTGGGTCACCTAAAAAGATTCTTTTCAGGTGTAGATCCTATGAAAGGTGGATCCTGATACAGTATTTTACAATATCTGCAAGATATATATGATGAACATTGGGTTTACATAAAATTTTATTATAGTTTTCCTAATATATTTTATCCCATCAAGTAAGATATTTATATTCATGCATTGTAGCTTTTTTTATTCTAGTGGTGTAATGTTAGGGGATGTTGATGTTGATAGAATTTTGATACTCACTTCTTAATTTAATTGTACTTTAGTAATTTATATTCTTTGTAAATATAATGTTTATTTATTTATGTTTCTAATTTTTTTACATCACATATCATGCCCCATATATTTTGTGTTTTGGGGTATCCTAGTGAATCATTTACTTATTCAAATTATAATGGTAATAGGGTAAGTAGTGTTTTTAATATGGTAGGAAGCATACCATAAATAAATTTATAGTCAAACCTGGTGAGTGTTTCTACTTTTTTTCTCTTTTAGCCATTCTTTTAATTCATCAGGTAGAATATTTGAACAGTTTTTTTACCAAACCAATCATTTATAAGTTTTTATAGTTTTGGATAATGAAATATTTTATTAAATATTGTGGAGAGGGATGAATTCCATAAGGGGTTTCCAGGGATTTCGTTTTCTTATTTCTGGTTTCTCTTAGTTTTTAAAATATTTTGAGAGGGGTCATTGATATCATTTTTGAATATATATGATACATTAATAATTATCATTAAAGATGATAGTCACTAGCCTTTTTGGATCAACAATCATTTTCAATGTAAGAATATATAGTGTACTCAATCTGTTTTATTGTTTTTTAAGAAATTTTTTTATGGTTATTAAAATTTCATCATCCATTATTCCTCAGTTTTTCCATTATTAAGAAGATCAACCTTAAGATCTTATCTTGATCAACCAGCACTTAGAGAACTCTCTATGGGATGAAAGGGTAATAGTGGGTATATTTTTACCCCCATGACCTATTAATATATACAATATTTAAATTATATTATATTATTTAATTGTATCACCTTTTTTTATCTTACTAAATCACTTTTCTTCAAATTTTATTGTTTGTGGGTGTACAGTGCATCTCACACATTTTCTATATGGTTAATAGAAACTGTGTACAAACTATATAAATGTACTATTTTTTAATAGACTCTATCATATAATTGGTTGATGGATTATATAATGTTTTTTCCCAAAACATTGTCGGGATCTAGGGCCCTATTTTTGTGCGAATTATTTGGAAAACTTTCGGGCTAAACCTTTTGTAATGCATGTGTTTAAGAAAAAATTGATTTTTTTTCACATCACATAGACCCTTTTTTAAATAAAATTTTACATCCACTCCTTTTATTCTTTAGGTGTGACCACTTGTGATCCTCCACATGATTTTCCTTTATATACTTAATATATTTTTTATCCTTTTTAATTTTTAGATGCATTTCTTCAAGGTAAATCATCTACATAATCTTCCTTCCCGGTTTATCCCATTTTATTTATTCTTCTCTAACCCAAAAATGGTTTCGTGACATAGGGATTATTTTGGATCTATTTTAATATATGTACATATATTATTAGTGATTTCCTTGGACCATTATGACTATCTGAAACCCGTTAAATTTATTTATCAACTCTACTTTAATAAGTTAAAGGATTAATGGTCAGTCATCGTATGAATGGGAAAATAAATTTAGAATTATTATTTTACATTTATTTTATTTCTTACATTTGGTTTTTAGAAATAAATATCATATAGATTAAATATTTATTAGGGAAATTAATATTACCCTTTTAGTTGTATTCCTTCATTCTGGATATTTTTATAATGTTTTCCATATTTAATAAGTCTTTTTGAATTCCTCAAAAACCTTGTATTTATAGATATTCCATATAAGATTTTTAAATTGATGGTTGGATTTTGAATAATTATTTATCCATGTTTTTATTTAAAATGATTATTCGAATTGAAATTGGAGTGTTTAGTATTTTATTATGTATTTAGAAGTTATTTTTTTCCTAAGTAAATGTTTTAAGGGCCTTTTGGGAATATATAAATGATTTTTCTTAAAGAAGTACCCCACTTGAAGCATGCCCCTTTTATTTTAAAAATGGTTCAAATTGAAACATTGTAAAGGATTATCCCAATGAAAGAGAATATTTATTTCATCCATGTTATTTTTATAATTTGTGTTGTATCATACGAGGGAATCATCGATGAGTTAGTTTCATATTTGTGATGTTTATTGTATTATATATATTTATGAAAATTTTAGTGACCCATATCCACCTTTGGATTCATAGATAACCTCGGGCAGCTAGGTGGTTTTCCATGGTTCACATCTATCACTATTTCATTTTTAAATGCCAACTAGTTTTACTATGATATATCATAGTCTACATTGGGGATATGACCCTCAATTAGGACCATGAGGGTAATAATGAGTGTGATGAATTGTTTGTTCATATATAGCATCTAACATATTTATTTATTTTCATGGCCTTGTAATAAAATAATTACCTTATATCCCTTAGGTTCTAATGGTGTGTTTTTTTAGATTATAAATATTCATAGGTTTACAATAATAAAATTTTTTCTAGTTTGAAATTGAAAAGGGCCACTCTCCATGTTAAGAAGATGAATGTGAAATGAATTACTTTGGTTATTTTTAGACAATTATATCTAAATTTATACATCACATTTAGATAAATTTAGATTCCTAGAATATTATGAATATACATTTTCAGAAGATAATAAATATGTGTCTATCTAGTTGACAATTTTTGGAGACAATTTATAGGGTTCCTTTATTAGAATCATATATATTAAAAATTAAATATTATTATTATATTTAATATTAAATTTGGGAATCATATTTTTATTCATATATAAATTACATATAATTTCAAATAGTTCTAATTTTTATGTGTATGCAAGGAATAATGAGTGGTTTCCTAAATTGAAATTATGTTCATGTAAATAATTAATTCATGTTTCACTTGTTTTCTTCATTCCATATGGATTTTTTTATTTGATATCTGATTCTTGGTTTGGATATGGATGTAGTATGTTTACTATGATTCATTTAAGGCATCAATATTTTTTAATGGGGATTTTCCATTTTTCTTTTTAGAATCACTATTACATAAACCCCTTCATCTTCATGAATCTACAATATGTACCTTATATCATTTATAATTTCGAGTTCTATCCTTTTTTCATATCTATGAGTTTTTTAATTCTGTTATTGAATTTTTTTCTCTTTTTCTTCATTAAATTTTTTTTATATTTTTTTTATATTCATATCTAATTATGTGTTCACCCTTTGTATGGATATGTTATGCTCTGTTTTTGGGTGGAATCCCCATGTTTAATTCTTGTTCCTCGATTAATAGCATTCATTATATTTAAACCAAGACCCCAGCTTAATAGAGCTAGTTCCCACAACCATTATATTTTCAAAAGATATAAGAAAATTACATTCCAAGGGACCAAATAATTTAGTATTATTGGAAAACTAGATATATACATGATTCTTGTAATAAAATTTATTAAAAAATTACAACATATTTTTTTTCTTTTCTATTAATTTATTCCATCTAGTATATCCTTTTATATAATTCTATGTACACATCATGGAATCCTAGGGACATGAATAAAATAATGGTGAGTTCAAATACTTAGTAAGGGTTATCTATGGTGAATATAATAATAAATCAATAAGTATAATCAATTTGTAAAGAAAAATAACTAGAACACATGCCATTTAAATAAATTGATAAGACATCGACAATTTGGAAAGGTAAATAAGAGAGAAATTAAAAACATTAATAATTGGATAAGGAATAATTATTATTAATAGGTAAATTAATGAAATCAAATACATTTAAAAAATAAACTTAGAGTGAATTTCATCAAATATTTTTTTCATAGTAAAAATATCATGGATAAAGATAATTAAATCTAAATGATGGATTTTCTTAATTATTAGACACCATGTTTCTTAGGCACACAAATATTTTACTATTTTGATAATTCATAAGATGTGTTAAAACTAATTGGTACAAACCCATTTACCTAAGGCAATCCAACTATTGTGTCTCATAGTACAACCAATGAATCGATGTGCTTACTTTAAATATTCCCCAAACTATGTCATATCAATGTTAAGGATTCCTAAAATATAAAATAATCAATTTAATTCATAAAAAAATTCCTTATGAAATTTTTTATTGAGTAAAGAATAGGGAATTGTCCGTATTTCACATAATGATCAAATAAATATCTATGTAATCTCTGTATGTAAAAATTGTATACAATTTATGGAATAATAATATCAATTATATAAAATGTTGATTTTTTTAGTTAATTTAATGTTCAATGATCACTGTAATGTAAATAATATTTTGGGAAGTTTATTACAATGAAAATGATTCAAAGAAGAGAATTTCAACATTATCCATGAATAAAAAATACCAATTCATTCTTGGGTGGAAAAAATATTGTACCAATACAACTTATAAAAATTAGAATAAAATTATTGTTTATTATGTCAATGAAATAAAAAAATATCTTTAAAAATAATGAATAAAATATCCTTTTCAATTTTACAAACATTTTAAAAATACATATACTTTAAATTCAACTTGAAAAATTTTTATTTAAAAATACATTCTTATGTTTGAAAATTATTTTTTCATGAAATGATGGAAGTTAATTCTATACTTTCTATATATGGTAAAAAGAACAATCATTTTTCATTGTTAAAAGTTAAGATGTGTTCCTTGTTCAGAATGCGATAAGAATAATACTGTGAAAATATTTGGTAAAAAGAAAAATGTGTAATAATTCATTTTAATAAATCCTTTTTAAAATGATAAATAATATAATTTTTTATTTTATAAAAACATTTTATTTTAAAAAAACAAATTTCTCACCAAAGAGAGAAGTTATATAAGATTTTACTAAAATATTTTCCAATAACATTAATTACCAAATAGAATAAAAATAGTACTATCACTTCAAAAATATAAAGAATAACTATAGGATCTGAAAGAAAATTTTTTGTATTCAATGATTATATAATTTCCATTTAATTTAAATTCATTAATAAACAATCTATATTAGAATGAGATTGTGAAATAGTCCATTAAAATGATCACAATGTTGATGTGAGAAATAATAAACGAATTAATTATGAATATGAGATGTAAATACACATAAAACTTGAGAAAATACAATAATATTTATTCAAAAGTCATTATACACACAATCATAGATTATTAATGACAATGAGGAAGTAATACAACCCAATGAAATGGATTTGAGTTACGAAATTCTTTTCCACATGGTAACTCATAATTCAAAACCCTTAGATGAAATTATTCAAATTGAAACCTAATTTACCATAAATAATTAATAATTCACGATATTATGTTTCATGGGGCAGTATATATAGCATAAAAATTTAATTAGTTTCATAATATTAGAATATGTGTTAATGAAATGTAATTGAGATGAAATCCCTTATCTTAAAGTTCCTTTTTGTTAAACACTATTAAACATAATGTATAATGGATTTAAAAAAGTATAAAATTATTTAAAAACTTTAATAATATTTATTATATCATATATTAGCCTTTTATAATATATTATTTCATATTCGTTAATAATATTTCATTATATTCATCATTTCAGTTAATAACTAGTTTTTTATAATGTTTTGAATTGCAATTTTTTGTTCCTCTAACATAGATCTGGTTCCCATCATCCATAGAATTAAAATGATGGTTTAAATATAATATATATCCCTTATATACTTATTTATATAAATCTATAAAATTTATTGATAGGAAATGAAATCTATGTTTCATAGAGACAAATGTCTGTACACGAGCATTAATGTTGCTTCTATTTTATTATCGTATTAAATAAATAAATGTAAATGAAAAAAAATTATATTATACATATAGTTTTTTTATTTCATATATATCAAAAAAAATTATATTAATCATCATTAATACATACCATGTAATGTCTGAATGAATCATATAGCTTCGTGAGGCGGTAGTTCTCCATACACATGAACGGCGTTATTGTATTCCCACAAAATGGAATGCACTATAGTATGTGTTATATAATAACTAGATAAGTGTAAATAAATAATAAATGTAATTAATATCATATATAAAGAGTATTTCTATCATTATGCAAAACCATCATTGGAGGTAATTGAAAAGATGACATCAATTCACAATGAGGTAGTCTACTGTACACATGAATGATGATTTTCAATCCCATTTGATGGAAGTGTGTGATGTTGTGGGTCATAAAATTAAAATAAAAACATATTAGTATATTTCATAAAATAAAGTTATTATATAAGCATGTTATTAAAATAAAATAATGGGGTTTAGGAAGAAATAAAAAAATCGTAGTGGAACATTACCTCTTCTTAGAGCATCTCCGTTTGGTTTACACGAAAGGCCATCCTTAGTTGGATTTAAACCCAATATAGGGAATCAAGGATGATGATATGGATTTATTTTAGTGAATTTGTAATTAATTTTATGACAAACATGTCTTGTGAGGATTTAATATGTGAGTCGAGTTATTTACCTTTTATATTGTATGAGGATGGACATTCTTGAATATAATAAAAAGTAAATACTATTGGAAATTCACCCTTACATCATGTTAATACAATAATGAAATGTTTTTCATACAAGATGTAAAATGGTCTAAATATATCTATAAAATTGGTTTTCAACATGTTTTTTGTCATTTCCAAACCTTATCATTTAAGATTAACCACTATGTAAACTCATTTTTAACTTAATCAATGTGATTAAAATTAGCATTTTTTCACAAATCACTTTGGTAAAAAAATTAATTTTTCAGTTTTATAAATTATAAAGTATTATTATGCCAAATATTTAATCCATTTACATAAATTCCACTATAAAAAATAGATGAATTAAATTTAAAATTTATCTCCAATATGTGACAATAAATTGGGTTTTTAAGTGAAAATTTTCAAATGATTGAACGTTTTAATATCAAAATTAATTTTGAAATTGATTCCAATACTCAAAAAACGGGATAAATAAATAATTATTAATATAATTTAACAATATAAAACTTCTAAACTATAATTTATAATTATATTTTATTTATATGAAAAGTCAATTTTTATTTAAATTCAATATTTTTTACTATTCATAAATAAACATCTCACAATATACACCCTTAAGATAATTTTTTAATTATTCGTTAAAAAACTGAATTTAATTTGATCAAATAAAGTTTATAAAAGTTTAAAAAAATTTAAATTTTAGATAAATATTCCATTAAATAATCCCAAAATTGACTTTATAAAAACACATTTTTATGCATAAAAATATATTTTTTCTCATATTATTCCTATAAAATATATTGGAAAAATGTCAAAAAAATATTGAATATATATAAATTTTATTATGACCATCTAATAATAATAAATAAATAAATATAAAACAAATTTTGTGAAAAATTGTATTTTTTTATAAACTAAAGTTTCTATATATTTAATTTTTCATTATATTCATTTCTAATTAATTAATAACCACGAACACAACCATATATTGTAATAAGTTCATTAAAACTGTTAGTAACATATAATTTAAATTCTTTGAGATAATTTTCAATATAAATAATTTTATCCACAGTACATATTTTTTTGTGATACCATGTCTTCTATGTAACATAAGCTTTCGAAGTAACTCATTATTGCATGTAAAAAAAGATAAACTCAATGTTGTGTTCATTGAAATATATAGTTTTTCTATATAAAATATAAAATATATTATAGGGTTCCATGATGTTATATTCTATTTTACTCTTAGTGTTGTGTGAAAAATATTATATATAATAAAATTTTATTCATGGAGAATTTTGATGTGTTACATTATCCCCAGGTTAAATAAATAATGTCCTCGCAATTTAATCCTGGTCTCAGAAATATAGGTTTTGATATTTGGAAATTCCATTGTAAAAAACATATCACCAAAGAGTAAAAAAAATATATCCTTAATAAGTGAGAATGATAAATATAAATGATACATGGAATCACAATTTACTATGATTCTATTTAGGAAAATGTTAGTGGACTGTGGAGATATGTGCATGGAGGAAATGATTAAAAAATTGTAAAGATGGATTTTGGTCACAGATCAATAAGAAATGATTAATCAATTTAAATATGAGAGACTCAATTATATTAATATAATATGTGTGAAAAGGTCATTGATATCAGGAGAAACCTTGGTAATTCGAAAACATTTTATTTATACGACATTTTTCGGTTTTTGAAGAATATTTTTATCTTAGAATATATGGATATACAATCACATGATAACATTATATTTTAGAAGAATAATTTCTTAATTTTTTTTGTTCTTCTATCAAATTCTTAACCTATTCTAATATATTTAAATCCAAAAACTATTTTTTTTCCCTAAGGAAATAAAATTTAATTTCAACAGATCGTAATATCTATAAAAGTGTGAAAAGTCATTATGTTTGTTCCAAAATATTTTCCCAAACCAATGAGTTTAAGAAATTAATCTCTAAATCTAAAAATTAATAATAGTAGTTCATATTTAATATGAATCAGTTAAATTTTTTAAATTAAAAATAATAGCATGCTAACCAAATCATTTTGTAGGCCAATGGTAGGTGAAAACCCATTATCGTCTTTCAATCATGGGTTTAAGCCCCACCACATTTGTAGATGTGACAAGTTTCCAACCTACATGTGGGTTTTCCATTATCTAATCTATATTAATATAATTCCTATAATTTGCCCCAATGTATTATAGAAATAATTAAAATTAAATTAATAATTAAATATCAAATTTATTAAGTTTTCAAAGGAATTTTTTATAATTTATAATAAACGCATATCAATATTATTACGGTGTCATTAATTATCATTTTAAATCAAATGGTTATCAATAAAATTAAAATTATATCCAATAAATTTAAATGAGTCATTCCCCAAATATATTTTCCAATAAACATGTACTAAAATAATTTGTTATATTACCATAAATTTCTCCCAAAATACCCTTAATCGTTGTGGGGTCACATCACATAAAACCTAAACAGTTTTATTTAATACATTGAACTTATGATCAAAATTAATCCCATTAACCCAATATGGTATCTATAAATCAAATTTAAATGAATATATATATTAATCAAAAAATTTAACAAAATAATCAGATATATCATGATTCTTGTTACCAAAATAACCATGGTAAAAAATATTCATAATTTATTTTTTGAAACCCAATACATTAATACTTTCTCTTTTTTATTAACACAATGTTCCTTCCTTGGTATATTATTTAACATAACTCATTAATTGTCATCATATATTGAAATCCTTGATAATATTTGTTAAAGAAAATGTGAATCTAATTAAAAATATACCTTGGGTGTGTCAAACCAGGTGCGTAGAAAGGCCCAATATTGTGTATCTGGTTACACTAAAGTAAAATCTTTTATTCAATTTTCAGAATTATTTCCTCAAGGGAAATATGTTCCTAAAAAACAACCAGTTGTATTTTCTTGACATGTATGTATTATAATGAAAATCCACATAATCTCTGCCTTTAAAAAATGCTAGGATGTTCTACTACACATATCCTTAAATTATATCAATCGATTATGTTCCCTAATATATGTTTTCATAAATATATTTCTTATGGTTCTTACTGACATTATCTCATTCAAACATTATAATCTTCGACCTCAATAGCTCGAAGTTGATTACTGTTATTATTACACAGGAAAAAGATAAAAGGAAATGACATCCCAAAAGAGTGAACAATTTAGTAGTCTTGGTAAACCCGAAACACATATAAGTATTTTCTAAAAAATAAATACAAAAATTAATTTTTTTTCTTTTCTATAGTATTTTTGTTCAATCTATCATATCCTTTCATATATTTCTTACTAAATTCCATAGAATTCTGAAAAATGAATAGAAAATAAGGGCGTGATCAAATTGCCTAGATGAGTTCTATACAATAGAAGAAATAGTGAATCAATAAGAATAATCAATATTTAATGGTCACTAATTGAGAACACAATCCCTATAAATAACTGGGAAAGGAATAATCAATATGTTAAGGTAACTAACTGATCAAACATTCCAATCGAATATCAAAATAATGAATAATTAATATAGAGAGGTATATTAATTAAAAATGTTATAATTAATCAATAAACTAAGAATGAAATTCATCAATTGGTTTGTTAATAGTGAAAATTAAATAGATAATAATAGGAATATGAATGAAGGTAATGATTACTTATTTGATTCCATGTATCCCTGGTACATCGAACCTTTACCGTCATGACCTTTAACCAGATGGTTTAAAACTGATGGGTAGAAACCCATTTATCAAAGGACAACCAAATGATAAGTCCCATGAGGATAATGGTGCATTGAGTTGATTCCTTTAGATGGTCTCCAACACATGTCATAATATTCCAATTAATTCATCATATATTGAATAATTCATTTTATTTAAAGAAATGTTCTTATCAAATTTCATTATTGAGTAAAGAATACATATTTTTCAATATTTTCACATATAATCAAATAACTATCAATGTAAACAACGATTGTAAATAATATTGACACTTAAATGAAATTTAATGCTCAAAAATCAATTGAAAGTGAATAATTAGAGGATAAGTTAATTAATAAAAAATTGATTCAAGTTAGTGTTTCCCAATACTATCCTTCTTCGAAATAATAATAATTCTTCTAGAAGAGTAATAAGTATGCTCTCTATGAAAATTTAAATAAATCAATGGTTTTAAAACATTTTTGAAATAATTTTCAATAAAAATCACATTCAATGACATGTTATTTTAAAATAACGTTGTAAACATTAGATGGATGTTTAAAAAATGACATTGGGTAATTCAATACAAAGTAAAATAACATTTATTTTTCATTAAAAATATATCAGAAGTTCATTTTTCAGAAATTGATAAAAATATTCCATTGAAATATTTTTTGTAAAAAGAAAAAAATGTGAAAATATCTTTTAATAAATTATTTTTTATAAGTTTCAAAAAATTTAAAACATTTTAAATAACAATATTTTGTAAGAAAATATATTTCTGACCGAAGAGATCAATAATGTCTAATTTTATTAGATCATTTTCAAAATAACATTATGTTCAAAAAAGAATGAAAATTTTAATACCACATAAAAATAATAATAAATTACTATATGACAATAAAATTAGTGGGATTATTAATCAATGATCAGGTAATTTCTTAAAATGTTATTTCAATAGTAAACATTTTTTATTATAATGTGATTTTAAAATAATCCCTTAAAATTATAATAATGATGAAATGATAATTAATACAATAATTAATTATATGTATCAACTATAATTTCAAAATAAACATTATTAAATAAAAAAATATATATTAAAAAATCATTATTCACAAAATCATATAATATTAATGACAATGATGAAGTAATACAACACAATGAAAAGAAATTATTGTATGAAATAATTTTCTACATAGTAACACTAAATTCAAACCCACATAGATGAAATAATTAAAATTGACACTTAAAGTACACTAAATAATGAAATATTTAAAATACTATATGTCATTGGGAATTATATGCACAATATAAAAGCAATTAGTTTCATAATAGTTCAATATGTCCCAATAAAGAGGAATTGAGATGAAATCCCTTACCTTATCCTTCCTTCTGGTAGAACTCTATTTTATATAATTGATAATGAAATTAAAAACGTAATACTTATTCCAGAAGAAATAAATATTTAGTATATAATTTATAGTCATTTTATGACATATTATTACTTATTTATTAATTGTAATTCATTAATTTCATCATTTATGGTAATAACCACTTGGTTTTCAAGTATGTTTTGACTTGTTATATTTATGTTCATTTTACCAAGATCACAATTTAATATTCTTGAGAAGGTATACCATGATTTAAATATAATATATATTTCATATATATTTATTTAGATTTATCTATTAAATTTAGGGACATGAAATGAAATTCACCATTCATGAAGACGGTAGGTAGTACATATGTAACAACGATGCTTCCATTTTCTTGTAATTTTAATGAAAGAAATGTAAATGAAATATACATACACAAATATATATATTTATAATAATTATTGTTTCATTTTTTTCATATATTTCACAAATTCTCATTAAAACCATCCTTAACAAATTCCATTTAATGTTTGAACGAATAACATCACCTAGAGATCGCTAGTACGTCGAACATGGAAATGACATTTTCGTATTCCCAAAAGAAGAAATGCATAATGTTATGTGATATATAATAATTATATAAGTATAAATACATAATAAATATCATAAATAATATATATAAACATTATTTTCAACCTTCTTCCAAACCTAGATAAGTGGTAATGGAAAAACTAACGGATATGTTTGTGAGGTGATACTCCTTCGTACACACGAACATTGATTTTGTATCCCATTTTATGTAAGTGTGTGAATATAAAGATATTACACATAAAATAACAAAATATAAATATATTAATGATAAATAGGTAATTATATAATAATGATATTAATATAATTGAAATAATTTGAGGAGTAATTAAAACAAGAAAAAATTATTTTTGAAAGTTAACACTTCGTCAGGTATCTCCATGTGGTATTCACAAAAATCCATCCTTAGATTTATTTATACACAAAACCATTCTTCTAGGATGGTGGGAGGGATGTTTGGAAGTTATTTGGGCTGGGTTTGTATGATAAAAATGGATAACAATGTGTTAATTAGTGAAAGGAGTGAGTTCTCTTTTATAGTATAGGAGGATTGACATTATTGTAAATACCAAAACATAAACAATATTGGAAAAAATCACTAATAAAATGGTACTCCAATAATGATCCATTTTAGATAAAATCAGGTATATGGTTTAAATTTTTCCATAAAATGGGTTTTGGACATGTTTTGGTTCATTTTCAGAACTTTCCGTTTAAGACTAAAAACTATGTGAACTCATTTTTACTATAATCGTTGTGATTAACATTAATTATTTTTTCTAATTAATTTTCTCAAAAATTAAATTTACTTTTATAGAAATTACAATTTTTTTATTCCATAGATTGAATGAATTTTTCCAAATTCAATGCATATAAGGTGGATAATTGAATTTAAAATTTATCCCATAGGCTTTATGACAAAGTTGGTTTTAATGTGATACTGTTCAAAAGATTGAATGCTTTTTTTATGAAAATTCACTAGGAAATTGATTCCAATGAACAAGATTATCTTAAAATATTTATCGTTGATATAATTAAACATTAAAAAAAATTAAATATAATTTATTAAAAAATATTATTTAGATGAAATATCATTTTTTAATTAATAAAAGTATTATAACTATTCCAAAAGAAATAAAAATTATTGGAAAAATAGAAAAAAAAATTCCATAAGAGAATTACACATTAAAAAAGTGATTTTTTTTTTATGAAATAAAATTTAAAAACCCATCTATATTAAATTTTGAAACAAGTGTTCCAATAAAAGAAGAAAATATCTTTATAAAGATATAGATTTTTATTCAAATAATATGATTTGTTATTATATTTTTCCCATAAAATATAAATGTTCAATGTGAAAATTTTTTACCAAATATGTATAAAGTTAATTATGATCATCTATTAATATTAATTAAATTAATATTAAATTCATTTTGCATATATAATCTACTTTTTATACAAAACATTTATTTTATATTTAATTAGTTTTATATTAATTTATAATTAATTGGTAACCAAAAAATTCAAACAAATATATATTTATATAAGATAAAATTTATTATAAAATCAAATTTAATTTAAAAGGGAGAAATTTAATTTTAATGTATAATGTTAAAAGTATATATTTGTTTTTTAAAACCTAATCATCCATGCAACAAAATATTTTGAAGTAATGCATTTTTTCATGTAACATATGATAATCTTGGGTTTTCATGCATTTAGAGCTATATAATGTTTTTATTTAAAATATAAAATATATTATAGGGATTTTGGAGGTTATATTCCCTTTTAGAATTGCTTTTTTATGTCATATACACTATTAATGAAAGAGTTATTCATTTAGAATTTCAAAGTGTTACCCCTATTGTTACTCGTTTGATTCCCTTAGTTTTTATCACCATCTTAGGAGGATCAATAATTTCACCTTTTTATATCATATGGTGGATGTTGTTCCTTCTCTACGTGGTTTTTGGGTATGGTTTGAAACAATTCTTCATCCAATATAAATTGAAATTGTATATGAATTATAATCATGATGTGAAACCAAGAAAAAATAATGGGTTTTATAATAATGTCAATGGGTATATATCAATTAATAGTATTTCAGGATCCAAAAATCAGAAGGTTAAATAAAATAATAAAATAAATTTGTTCAAAAAAGATAATTGGGAATTAATTGAAGTGTTCAAAAAACAAGTATAATCAAAGTGATATCTAAGAATAAAAGCGTTTATCAACAATAATTGAATTAATTTAAGAATACATATATATGATGAAATATATGTATATCTATAAAATATACAGTAATAAAGTAATATATATATATATATATACCTTTCAAATTGTCTAGTGAAATGTATTATTATATACCGTTCAATTTCATTTTCTAGTTTGGATTCATTATTATTTAACAATTTGATAATTTTACTCCAAATAAATGAAAATAAATAAAAAAAATATTACAAATACATCCTGATAACCATCATTGAAGATAATAATGCTTAATTAACTGAAAATACATTATTTGTAGTAAACTGAACATTAACATGATTTCTTAAAAGTTGGAGAGAGAGATAAAACATATTCATTACAAATTACATACAATAACTATACAGTAATAAAGTAATATATATATATATATATATATATATATATATTTAACATTTACAATCTATAATGGTCATGATAAATAAACAATTGAAAATTTCCTCATATATGGGTAAATCGACCATTAATTATTCTTTCTTGAGAATTTGTGAGAAGATATATATACATGAGTGTATGTATTCTTAATATTTTATGCTAAAAAAATTTCTTCTAATATTAATGTTTATTAATTTTTATTAAATATTGAAACATTAAAATATAATATTAGAAGAGGATAAAAGGCTTCAGGAAGTGAAATTAAGAGGATGGTCATGTTACATTTTATTTAACACTTACAAATTCTCTCTAAGACTAATGTTTGGGGGGCTTATAGTTGGATGAAACTAGAATGCATCTCATGACACTAGGAGGATTATAAGAAGATAATTTTCATAAAATAGGGAAATGATAAGTGTTTTTATGTGATTTCCATGGGGTGAGAGGGGGTATATAAAAATCAATGTGATGGGTATTACATGAAGAAATATTGTATAAAATATTATTACATGACCAAGAAAAGAAATAATTTTATTATTTGTGACTATGAATAATATTAAATTAAATATACATTTTTTTATTATGTTTAATTCCAACCATCTCTAAATTTAAAAATTATTATAGAATATATTTAGAGAAAATAGAATCCAATTTTTTAATACAATACATTATCTATTTAGACATTAGAAATGTTTTTTTATATATTGAAAATTCATTTTTTTATTAATAAATATATTTTTTATATTATTCAAATAATTTTAGTTGTTGATAAAATTTTTAAAATAAATTAAGTCATTATTATATCAATTTTATATAAGAAAATATATGGTATTTTAATAGGTTTGTTTCTTTATTCTAAAAAAATCATGTTTTTAGAAAAATCAAAAAAAAATCTATTCTTTTTTCATATGATGATTCCTTATATAAAATTAATTTTTTTAAAATTAATGTCAAACTAATTTATTTTTAATATTTATTAATTAAAATTAAAATTCATTTTTTCATAAAAAATTATAATAATCATTATTTAAAATATAAACATATTCATTCATTATGATTTATAATTTGAATATTTATTTTATGGAAGAATGATATTGGTGCTTATTTATTTTATTCTTGATAAATATTATTTGAAATTTATTTTACAAATCCATTGGTCTTGTCTTAATTATATGTCTTTGGTTACTATTGTAATAGTTAGATGAATATTTCAATTCTCAAAATATTATTCCAGTTGTAAGGTTACTGTTCTGATATTAACACTAAAATTACACTCCCTATAAATAAAATTATTAAAATTATCTAATATTCACATTGTTTTCTCTAAAAAATTTAGATAAAAATTGAAAAATTAAAACCATATTATAATGTTTTTTACTACATATTGTGATTTTCTTAGGTATGATATTTTATTGTGACTATAGTTAAATGGATTTTCACATACTACATATATTGTTTCTTTGTTTTTATTTTCATATTATACTTTTTTTGATTTCATGGGTTGCAATACTAAATCATATGTAATTATTCTCTATTAATGTAATGATGTTCTGTTTATTATTTGGGGCATATGATTTATACCATACATAATACTAAAATATTACACAAACAATTATATTATACCGATAGATTTTATATAAAAAATTTTGGGTCCCGATATATTTATAGACATTTGTTGTAATATGCTACTAATGAATAATTGGTTATTGAAGTAATGCTTAAATCCACTCCATATTCATGATGTTAAGAAATTATAATGACCAGATATCATCATCCTTTAAAATCAATGAATATTTTTTCCTCCAACAAATATGGAATTTATAAACCATTCACTAATCTTGATTACTTAATATTTATTAAATGAGATGAATTTATAATTAAATCAATAAAAACCGAAAATAATTAATGCATATCATAGTATGAGAGAAAACAATACATTGTATATATGATTTTCCTCCAATTTATGAAAAGTAATTTCTTTAGATGCAATAATCCCCTGGAAACTATATGCTTGAATTTTCAATATTTCCACACCAGACATTGAGAAACTAAATAAGCTACCACATTATTCTTTCCAGAAAACAAAATTTAATTCATCAAATCATGATAAATCTTTATTACAATGAGATACATGTTGAAGATGAATTATAGAACTCATAAATAAGAAATTAATATAATCTATGGTGAAAGAATAACTATCCATGAATCCACAAAAGATAATCCTCATCCCTAGGAAAAATAACAAATGAAACACTATTGATGAACTGATATCTCTACACATGCACCTTGAAATCTCCAAAGGGAGTCTTCCTTAAATGTCCCATTAATTAATATTCAACATTCATCTGAAAAAGAAAAAACCTCCCATAAATGTTCTTGGAAAAAATGTGAATATATTTCAATTAATTTACTTCTTTGCAAATATTAACCATCCATATAGATGAATAAAATAACTCCCTTTAATGATAAAGGGTTAAAATGACTAAATGATATAACTCCTATCAACAAGGTACACCTTAAATTTCAGGATCCAACCTCATTAGAACTCCACAGTTAAGCAAGGATGGCCTAGAGTAGTGATCAGTATGGGTGACATTCTGGGATATTTCCCAAGGTGTATGTGATTGAGGAAAAGACACACTATAAAGGACATGTGTTGTCTTTTGGGGACTTTAATGGGTGCTGTCGTGGGCGCCCTCAAATTATTAGTGTGATTTTTGGGTACTTAGGTGCTGTAGAGTGGCTGACCAAGGTCGTCTCTCAAAGGATGAAGTGAATATAACAAATTATTAAAGGTATTTTAAAAAACTAAAATAAAAAATAATAATTTAAAGAATTGGGGTTTGTTATAGTTTATGAATCTAGAAGAATTTTTCTGGAAGAAGATTTTATATATTTTTTTTTGTTTTTAGAATTGAATTGAATTTCGATTAAAATGACACAACAAGAAGTTGTTTTTTAGAAATCCATATTAAAATGTGTAATCGATCTAACTCTACCTCTTCATTCACTTATTAATCATCGTCATTTAAATAAATATCCACTTAATTATGATCCTCTAATTTTTTATCCCTCGAACCCTACGAGAGTTAACTTAACCAGAAAGATGAAATTACTTAAACCCTATGCTAGCTTCGGAACACGCAATCGCAACACCCAGCTTTGATTGTTGTTCTAAGGATAGCTTATGGTCAGTGGTTAATTAGAGCACATATCCGTTATGTAAATGAGGATGAATTGTTTTTAGGGATTATATTTTTAACTCTACAAATTTATCCCGCGTGGTCTTGTATTACCGATTATGATCGCGCTCTCACAATTTACGCAAAATCTCAACCTCGCATGTTTTGTATTAATTGTTCAATTGCTTGCTTAGTTTCTTGTAATTAAAAAAAATCATGGATCATATTATGTAAATTACAGTAGCTCATTGATTCAAAATAAATTAATGAATAAGGATGGAGGTCGATCAATTACTAAAAAGAATTACTCTTCCATGGGTGGCGTAATCATCGTAGAAGCGTTTTCCATGTGCAAAGGTTTATAATGGGTATAACCCATTAACGCTTCTAATTAAGAATTACATACCAAATAGGAATATTAATAGTAGAAGAAATTTAAAAAAAAACATAAGAAAAGGTAATAAATAAAATAATAAAAAAGAAGTTTATTGCACAAACAAAATCATTACAACATGAAGGAGAAGAAGAAGGCTTCGTCGAAGGATCTTTGCTTCAAGAGCTACCCTTATTGAAATGGTTGGAGAATTGGAGTGTATCCACTTTTTATCTTTCATAAACTTCCCAATGCACGTCCCAACCCCAAAAAATGAAAAAAACACCAATTTATAGAGTGTTGGGGATGCTAGGTTCAAAGTGGTTTCCAATGTGAATGGGAAATCTCGGCCAAATATTTTATGCCAACTTCCACCGCCCATTTGACCACCAAAACCCTTGAATTGTCCATCCTTCCAGAAGGATCATATGTTCGGATATGGGTCCCCTGTCTCCTCTCAGAATGTGGGCTCAATTAAATCCCAAAAGAAGGCGTTATGTCCGAAATACAGAAGCTTCTCTATTCTGACGTGTCTAGCCCACCTTTGACTTTATGGCCCAATTACTCCATCCAAACACATTATTTTTATCTATTACCCTGAATAAAAGTTGTAGCCCATGAAGTAAGGAACGTAGTTACAAAATATTAAGTTCAAATAATTCAAATAAAAATATTTATGATTTTAATACTACAGTGATTTTAAAAGTGTAAAACTAGAATTTTCATCAAATAATCAAATGAATGATCTAATCCCAAATACATTCCAATTAAACATATTTAACTCAATGTGAGGAAATTATATAATTTATTATCAATAAAATATTAAACAAAATAATGTTTTATCAGGACTATAATTAGTCATATCACATGTTCGGAAACATGGGTGGGCATTAAGGTGAGGACAACATGCCTGCAGGGAAATCAGTGGTACCTAGCAGGACAAGACCCAATGATTATGTTAAGGTAGGGTATCTGTGCTGTCTGTGGGGCCCAATTGTTACATTGGTATCAAAGAAAGAACCAAACCTTAAGAGTGGTCAAATTATTGGTTTGAGATGTTGGACACACAACATGTACGTTGCGCTCTATGGGGGGGGGGGTGAATGTAACACATCATAATGATAAAGGGTAAAAATGAAAATTTTATATTACTCATGTTTATATCGTGGACCTCATTTTTTGGAATCCTACCTAAATAGAACTAAAAAATTATACATGATTTTCATAAAGTACTGATCACGATGGGTTTCCCGCTAGGATTTTTCCCACGGTATGTGTGTGTGTGAGGAGAAAGCAAACTATAAGAGACATGTGTTGGCTTGTGGTGACTATCATTAGTCAGATGAACAGTTCAAGAACGTGGGAGGTCTCCAGGGTGGGGAACATGGGTCTGATGGAAAACTTGTGGTACCTGGAAGGCCAAGACTCGATGAACATGTTAGAGTGGGGTGTATGTGCTGCTAGCAGGGCCCAGTTGTTGCACCTACCTGTAAAACAAACTATTCAAAGAATCATCCAATATATTAACATTTCTAGAAATATTTGTTATATCAAAAATTTAATTCTAGGATAAATTCAACCATATTTTACTTACAAAAATATTCATATTTTAGGAGAAAATTATATCTCATGATATAAGGGTTGGTAAAAACCATTTTACATTATATAACATAAAAATCCCCTATAAATAAGTAAAAACACAACCACTAAAAAAATCTAGATCATAGGTAGACTATTTACATTCATAGGGACATAAATTATATGACCCATAAGCAACTACTATTCTATATTGTATCATAATAAATCCATAAAACTAATGGGGGTAAATTAAAATATGTATTATAATGAACACACTCTTTATGAAATCTAAATTTTAAGGTAGCCATCAAATTCTTCTTCAATCATACAAAAACACCATGATCATCCACAAAATGAATTTCTTTTTGTATTAAAACATGATAATGGATCCATAACTTGAGAAACTTCAGATATATCCACCAAATATAACATGTTAATCCTTTGCAACATCTTACACAAGATACATTATTTTTAAGATTACATTAAATAAAAACCTATATCATCATTGAGTCCACTGATACAACATGTGTTGAATTAAAAATAACCCCAAAACACCCCTAACATGTAATGAAATAAATTTTATATATATTCCCATGCAATATTCAACTCTATAAAAACTTCCACACCTTTTAAAGATGAATTACATAATCTTCCTCAGATTTTGAATACCTAAAAACATCATCAATGATGAAAACAAAAAAAATCATACAGATATAGTTAAAGAACCATCATTATCAACACATAAAACATGAATACATCATTAAAAATTCTAAATGAAATCACATAAAACTCCAAATTAATATATTGGAATTGGAAATTCATCTTAGGGATAAATTATCCTCTACCATTATGTGGTGATATATAAATGATAAAATGGTCTTATAAAACCATATACTCTATATCAAGTTTTCAAATACAACATTTATCAAAGGAATATGATAAATATTATCCAATAATACTTGAATTGGCCTCGAATAAAAAATTCAAAACATTAAACTACTATATGTTTTTTCGTAGATATTTGAATAATGACTATACCGAATAAATCCTCTTATAATAGCTCATAAATATGGATTTTTCCATAAAAAAAACTAAATTTTTTTAATGATAAATATAAATAAAAATAGAACTAAAACCTTTATAAAGATCTTTCCAAACTTGATTTACTTACTTTCAGGAATCCTTGTTAGAAAATATAAATACAAATCATCATATTGCATCACAAAAAAAGAAAATGACAACAAAATTTAAACGAATTTTATTATGAATCAAGATTCTCTATTGAGATATAAAGACAAGATTCTCAATCCACTATTTCCCCAAATAAGGTTCTCATTCTCCAGTGAATAATTCACAGTTACTATATGAGATATAAAAAATTACCTTATTTCTATAACTACTAAAAATAATTTTTATTAAATACATGAAATCCATTTCAAGAATAGCATCATAAGATTGTATATGTAATTAAAATACATTACATGAGAATTTTGATATCTCAATAAGAATCTCTTGAAAACAAACATAAACCGAAGTGACTTATAACAAAAAAATACTTCAATATCTAATATTTTTTTGAATAACTATGAAATTACAATTGATATTATGTTTTACTTTTATTAGATTTATTTTCCAATATTTTATTAGGAATAAATATATCCCATGATACTAATTTATTAATACCAATAATGTTTATATGAATAATTAAATAAATTACATTGACATATTAATACAATGTATTTTCTATTAATGAATGAATATATTATAATTTATAATAATTTTTTCCACCTTATGAATCATTTACTCTAATTTTATTAAAATAAAAAAAATAAATTATAAATACGTTTTTACTACTATTTTTTTCATTAAACCAAGTTTTAATTATAAAAACTCATATTTTTTGAAGAATATTATTTTTTTTATAACAAATTTGTCGATATTAACACCAAATGATTTGTAAATATTTTGAATATATTAAAATCTTTATCATTGATATATTCTATTTGAAACAATATTTAATTTCTATTTTAGATATATTTTATTTGACTTGAAATAGTAGAAAGATTTTAGACACCATTCATAAGAATATAATGAAAAACAAATTGAAAAAAATAATATTTAACTTTATTGTAGGATTTAATTTAAACTAATATATAAAATAAATAAAATATATTCATTCTATGATACATCCAATTCGTTTTCTACTTAACCACTATTTCAAAAAATATATTGCATATTTTCCCCACATTAGTTATATCATCCTAAACACAAATGAATGGTTCATTACCAACATACACAATAACCCACACACTATATATTTTCCACCATTGACTATATCACACCATTAATTGATGCTTGACTATTTATTTTATCTATTGACTTAATTGATGAAGTGTTTAGATGAAAATAGATATAAAAAAATTTCTCACTAAATCAATCATCGTTTGAGCCTCTAATCAGGTATGTAATTATTTACATCAATTTTTATCTCATTCAATTTATGTGTATTAGTGTTTGAAATGAATTATATTTAATGTTTCAATTTTGTTTCAATGAAATTAGTTTTATTGTTATTATTATTATTATTTTGGTGATTTTGGGATTCTTATTTTATACTTATCTACATCCACTCCATTTATATTAACAATAACTTCATGATTGATCATCTAATTTTTTAATTATAATCCAGAATATAGTATTTAATAGCACAAAACAAAATTTATAAAGAATAAAGATATATTTTTTAAGTAGGGTTTTAATTTTTATAAACTATCATATTTTAATAAACTAAAGTACATGTACAAAGATAAAAATTATTTTTTAATATTATCAACTGATAAGTCCATATAAATATTAAGAACAATTATAAAACTTGTTAATAAAATAAATTACTAATGGGGAAAGGTATTGTGGTTATTCCTATGATGTAAAAATTTGTGTGGGGGAGCACATGGGGTTGAGTATTCTCTATTATATTGGTGTATGTATTTTTAATTATATTCCCAATCACATACCAGTTATAATAATAATAATAATTATTATTAATATTTATATTATTATATAATTAATTAAATTAAACACATTCACATTTCTTATCTGATTCAAATTTGAAAATGAATCTTTCCCCATATAAACATGTACAAGTATACATGTATATCTGAGATAATATCCACCTATACACAGATTAAAATCTAGATAAACCACACAAAATGGAATGAATTGTGTAATTTATCATATTTTACTCTATAAAAAGTACAATGGGGATATTTTCATTAATAGATGTTACTTATATTTCATGACAAAAATTGGTTTAGAGAAAATGTTTTTATAGATATACAACCTCAACCACTGAATAAATAATATCTATCTTTTCCAGGATCCTAATGTGGTGTCCATATAAAAATATCACCCAAAAGAAATATCTTATAATACTACATGAGGTATGATATGGGTTAATAAATGCAGAAAATATTGGCCATTTTTTTCTTTTTTTCTTCAAATATTAATTGTATAATAATAAATGGGAATCACATTCGAGGACCTAAGTATCTACCTAAAATTTTCAAAACAGTTTTTCTATCATATCTAGAAAGAGAAACCAAATTTTTCAAAACCACCATTAATAATGTTTTTAGTGGGGAACATATTTACTTATATGTCTCTCCACTAATCAACAAGGAATAGTCTTTAATAATGTTAGGGTTCATGCTACTCAAAAAACCATTCAATGAGATCCTTACCTATATAGTGATGAATGGTGATGATGTCGTGTTGATTTTATAGCATGTTTAATATTTACATAGTTTTATAAATAGCAGATTATTATTCCCTAGACCCAATTTAATCCATAAAGTATTTGATAAAATCATGAATTTTACCATAATTCATATGGTCATAGAAAGCTACACAATAATAAAAAATATGGTTCATTCTTCGATAATTTAAATGGAATAGTTTTTCTATTAATATTATTCTTTTGAAACCACTCATATGGTTCGAAATCCAATAATATTACTATATCAAAGAAATTAAATTTATTTATTTTTTCATTTTTTCATCAAGAAATAGTGTGGCAGATTCAAATTCCACGAAATGACCAACAAATGACCTATTTTTTCAATTTATATAAAAACATCCTCATTCACTTTAGGGAATTCTTTCTGAAGGGGGGGAAATCATTTTTCCTTGTATAATTTTCCATTTTTTCACTTCTCATACATATAAAATGATAAAACCAAGTATGTATGTTGCAATATCACCATATTCATACCATATTCTAATTTATTTGGTTCTTTATGTACCCTGAAATTCAAATACAAGGATCTTATATTCGATAACATGAATGACACACGGAACCAAGAGTATTAGGGGATATAATACACTAATAAATTAATATATTTTTAATATATTTTTTATTTTTTATGCATAAAACACTTAGTGAGCTTGCATGACATGCAAGAGAGACTTTGATGAAAATATTACATTACAAGAAAGACCAAGTTCTAACCAAAATGTATTATACTATAAAAATATAATTATTTAATATAATTATTTAAAATGAATATAATTAAAAATATTTTGAATATATATGTATAAAAAATATAAAATGATTTCATAGGTTAAAAAATTAATTATAAATGAATATTAAATGAGATTGAATAAAAAACAAAATATTATTATTTTCATAATGATATTTTACCATATTTTATTTATTTCACTGAAATTTTTTGGTGATATTAATGTTATATATATATATATATCATATATTATATTTAATATTTATTATGTAAAACAATATATTTGATAATCACAATATAACAACAAACCTAATATTATACATAAAAACTAGTATTTTTATAAAGACCATTTTACGATCTTTTAATGGATAATAATTTTTAAATATGAATTTTGAAAATTTAATAGATCTAATATTTCAAAAAAAAATCATATTTTAATGTGAACCATATAAATTATTTTATGTTAAATGATTTAAATTTTTCAAAAATATATCATTTTCTAATGAATTTTTAAACGTTCTGAATTTTAGTTCAAAACTGCCTTTTCATCAAATTTATGTACAAGAATAAATTATAATTTTATATATTTTGATGTTTTAGTAGATAATATTTTTATTAATTAATCAATTTTAGGTCATTGTAATCAATATCACATTAATTGAGAATAAAAACATAGCAATCTTTTGGACATTTTTACTTTAAAACCCCGCATTGTCGTCCCGCCTATAGGATGAATTTTAAATTAAAATTTTCTTCTTCTTTGATTTGAAATTGAAAATCTGTATTCCATATTTGGAAAAATAATAATTTATATTTTATAATAATTTAAAATTATATTTTTACCAAAAATATTTTTGAAAATAATTAAAATTAATTACAATTGTTAAAGAAATATTTAGATTATTAAAAATATTAAACATTTAACTTAAGGGCCCCAATGACTTATACACTTGTGAAAACCCATTTTATGGCCTTAAATAATCTTTTATACTTCCATTATTTAGTATTATTGGTTATTTAAAAATTAGTTTTTTGTAAAAACGTTCATGCACCGAAATTATTCCCAAAAAAACAAATTGAGTATTTTTTCTCCCTTATAAATGGCCACCACACCTCCCCATTCTTCGTAACAATAAAACATATTAGGTAACACCAATTTCATCCCAAATATATTTAAAACATCCCTCCCCTAGTCCTTGAAGTCCCCCTTTGCATAATTTTTTATTCTAGGAATCATTTTTTTATAAACTAAAAGATGTTAACTGATTAACTGGTAACAACTTCTCTAATGATTTTCAATTTAATTTACATTTAACACTTCCTATACTATTATAATTTTATTAATATATTTAAGATAATAATTATAAATATTATAGTATTTTTTTATGTTAATAATTATACCTACAATTATACACACCTCCATCTACTAGGTAACAAACATACTATTTCTGTGTACTATTAACTACTGACTCATGAAATGATGATTATTCTTTTTTTCCTTTACCACATATCATGGTAGAATATATGATTTAAACTATGTTTATAAATCATATATATGATATTTATTATGCCATTATAGTTCTTTAATCCTTTTATCACACATACCCTTAATATTTCCCATTTTGGGTTGATACGATAAAATCGTTTCAGGGGGCGTGGACTACTACCACATCAAAGAGATCTCATTCATTCATGATATACATGTAACATAATAAGGATTATTTTAACAGACCTATGTAACATATATATAATATTTTTTTTAATGATTTTTCTATACATATGTATCATTTAATTTCCATTCCTTTAATATAGAAAAGAAAGAAAATAACATTCATGTGTATGTACGACCGACTATCTCCATGAACGGTGCACTTCATTTATTATATAAAAATGTTATATAATATTCTAAATAAATATGTTATTTATATATAAGAAAATGTAGTCATGTAATAAATTTTAGATACTATGAAATCATCTTTTATGAAATAGGAACAACTCAAAACATACTTGATAAAACATGGAAATTAACACATGAAGTTGTTAAAATAATGAAAGAGTGTTATAAAATTTGTAATAACTTGTTATAAGAAATTAATATATTTAATTATTAATATGATTTTAGTCCTTTTATAAATTACTAACTTATTTTAAATCAATATACAGAATGGAAAATACCACACAATAAAAGAAGGATAATGTATGGGATTCTTGTCTTACATTTCATTCTATAACACATCCACCATATATACCATTTACTTATTTTTTGATGTGTAACTACAAAACCTTTTGATAGATTATATATTGAATCCCTTTTATTCAAGTAATGAAAAAAATTACTAAATGTGTATTATGATTTAAATGTTTCATGCTTTATGGGTCACTGTGGGATGTTGAATGATTATTTTTGTAAATTTTTTTTCTTAATTATAATATTTGAACTATAAATTCATTTTGTGATTACTAAAGTTCTATTAAAAACAATGAAATTATTGTAATCAATGTTTATTGGAAATTACCTTGAATATCAATATTATCAAAAAAATTGATATTATTATTGCCTAAATCGTTGATAATTTTATATACAGTGATCACTTTGATAGTTATTTAATTGAATGTGTATTTAATGATAAATTTGTATCCTTTATTCAATATACATACACATGTGGTTCCTGGTTATATATATTCCATTGATGCATCAGTATTCTGATGTTATGGATCATTTGGCCAAATAAGGTGGGTTTTTAATCTACGTGTTGTAAAAATACTTCTAAAAGGTCATGAAAGTAAATGTACCATGTACCTAAGGAAAATGGTGTTGAATAATTAATAATTTCCATCATTTATATTTAGATATTATTCATCCATGAGATTTGGCGTTGATATATCTATGGATACATTTCATTTTCATTCACTTATTATTTATTCATGAGATTTTGTGTCAACATATTTATGGATACATTTCCGTTAGTGTTTTATGATTTAGTTGGAAATAGTTTCAGTTTCTCACATTTTCTTATTGATATTTTATTGTCCGGTTTTTTGAATGGCATATTTTATCAGATATTTACCTTCATATATTAATTTATTCCTATTGATTCATTGTTGGTTCTTCTTTTCATACCATTGCTGATCAGTTTATCTGACCATTATTATGTTTCCATTACCTATGTTATAAAGAATAAGTGTTTGAACAATTTTACAAGATTGAAATTTATTTTCTTCTTCTATATCATGTTAGTAATTAATATTTCCCAATGTATTATGGGTATCATGTATGTAATCAGGCATTCCAATATTACAAAACTAAATTTTCCTTCATAATTTTATTCTTATAATCATAACAATTTAATAAATTAATTCACCGGCTCTGAGAATCTAGGGTCGGGGATCTAAAAATGGTATTAAAGGAAATTGAGGGAAAAACATGGAAAATAGTTTTAGAAATCAAATATAAGAGAGAAAAAACTATGATAGAAATTAATGATAATTATAAAAAACATCCTAGAATTTTGGTAAGGTTGTGATTATATGGGTATTCATAGCAATACATCCCTATCTGGATTCTATAAGTTGAAATGGTTTGGGAATATATATACCTAGGAGTAATTACACTAACTAGGGGTTCTGGGATAGGCTCTAGATAATATAAAACTTGAAAACATGACTTACTTCATACATAGTTCTATAATCTCAGGGTATACGATTAGGGTAGTTTAAATTTGTTTTACCTACCATTATGATGGATTTGAATATAATTATTTCCCCAAATGTAACCAAAGTATATTACTCCAGAATTAATGATGCATAAACTTATGTTATGTGTTATACCATTTTTAAATTTATAAAATATTCATAACTTTATGATATAATAAAATGTATTCCATTGTTTAGATTTGTAAAATGTAAGGAAGAATGATATAATTACCCATGGAAATGTAGATATTTTCCTATTGAGGGAACAAATACATCTATTATTGGAACTAAGAATGTTATGGCTATACTAGGGTAACTTATTCAAGTTATGAAAGCTAACCATGAATGAATGGGGAAACCTACTCCATGGGGGAGAATATCATATGCCAGATCCTTTATGAAATAGAAGACCACATTGTTTAGTTGGACTCCTAATCCAAATGTTGATTAGAAATTGGTTAATTATCTAGACAAGATATTTACAATATTAAAATGTAGAAAAAAGGAAAATATTTCACTTGTAGTCTATTGTATCCATTTTTATGCTGACCAGTGGTGGTCTCTCATCCAGAATACAAGGGAAGAAGAAGCAATTGTACTCATGAGATGTATAAAATTTAAAGAACCAATCAGTGATAAATAAATTCCTTGTGATCAACAAATTTAAATGATGAGGAAGTTCCTTAGATTATTGAAAATTGGAAAAAGGGAGTGTGGATGATTATGAATCAACATTTTCATGCATATCCAAGTATGCTATAGATTATATATACAACACAGAGTGAAAGACCAGACACTTCTTTAAAGTACTTAAGACAAGTCTCTGAAGGGCACTAATATCATAAATATTTTCATCATAAATTGATATAGTTTTATTTTCTATAAAGAAAAAGAAATAATTCCCTATGTCCTATAGCATTAATAGAAACAAATATAATAATTTTTCTTTTGAATACCATGAAAAGGGGAATGATTCAATGAAGTTAATAGTAATGATTTAATTTCCAACATGTGATAACTATGGATGGAATCACCCTGGTAAATGCTTGAATGAATTGGGGTTCTTTATATGTATGTATAAAATTTTTTAAAGAAAAATAATTATGAAAAAAGTAGGTAAATAATTTGATTCAATGATACAACTACAAGGATATGGGGAACTATACAAAAAAATTCCACAAGTGTTAGGAGAATATACATCAAAAGAAGATAAGCAATCAATTCCAATTATATGTTATTTTAATTGAAAATGATTAATGATTAATGTACTTATGCATTTTGATCTATTATATATGTGTTAAAAGTATTTTGTTTATGACGTTCTCATCTTTTGATTTTTAAAATATGTAAGGCTTGTGTTGCAGAAATTTTTCATTAAATATTTGAGATCATATGTACAATGGAACCAAGAAATTTTTTTTAGTTGAAAGTAAACCTTTTCAAGGGACATAAAACCATTAATATGATCTTGATGTATAGATAATGATGAATAAATTAGTGATTTGGACAAGTGGTGACAACATTGGATCGGAATAATGACTTGTCGATAAGTGGTGATTGTTATCATTGATGGAATTTACAACACTTTGGAATTATTGAATATATCCAATAATATGTGTCTTACATTAAGAATAATAAAAAATGAATGTTTCCAATTAGGTTTTATTGGAAATAAATTCATTACTATATTTATAGAGGATGCGTGATGATGTTACTCACTTATTTGGAATGTGAAAATTTAAATCCTCATTATGTGGACTAATGGGTAATGAGAAGTTCATTTTTTAAATTCACTGAAATTATTTATAAATTATTGTATTATGATATTTTGGAAAAGTTAAACACTTATGAAATATTTTATGTAGATATATCAAAAAGGTTTTATGTATTATATTATTACATTTCCATATTAGAAGATAAGTAGAAGTAGTTCAAGGCAATGTCAAGGGAAAATAATATTTTTATAGTAGCATATATTTACATATATTCATAAAGAGTATATGAATTTCTCAAGTCCAAGAAAAATAATAATGAATCCAAAAAATGACGTCGTAGTACCTTCATTTATAACGTATTAAATGGTCCTTATATCTACATATATTTAGGGATTTATCATTGTTATCTTTCTCTTATCCATGTTCCATACCACCCTCCATCATTACATAATTCTTATAATTTTATTCCATGCCCATATTTTAATTTCCCACCTATGTTATCCTAAAAGGTAACCCAGGATACGTGATCATTGTTATATACTTTCTATTTTATTAAGAATATGTGATATTAACCCATTTTATGATGTGGTTCTTTTAACAATAGTTTAGTTTCAATCTATATATTTCCAAGATCATTTATTAATTATATACACAAAATTTATTTAAGGTGGGGAGAATGTAACACTCTCAAAATACTAATGTAAGTACCTTATATTCGATATCATGCATGACATGTGAAATTAAAATCATAAAGGGAAATAATACCCTTACTGTTTAAAATATATTTAAAATTTTAAACATATTCAACATATTATATATTTTTCCATGCATAACGAACTGATTTAGCTTTCATTAAACACAAGAGAGACTTTCTTCAAAATCATACATTACACGCAAGACCATGTTTTAACTATGTAATAATTTGATATTAAAATAGAATAATTTAATTTAATTAGTGGATACAAATAAAATTAACTATTATATAAAAATATATGGTTTACACAAATATATAATGAATTCATATGCTACAAATCAAATATAAATGAATATAAAAACCATGTGAATATAAAAAATATTATTATTTTCAAAAAGTTATTTTACCCTAATAGAATTAATTAATATAAATTAGTGGGTGATATTGTTTAAAAATATATATGATATATTAAATATAATATATTTTAATTTCATCCAACATATTTGACAATCCCATGATAAGAATAAACTAAGTATTTCTCTTAAGATCCTATATTTTATTAAATTAAATGTTACCACATCTTAATGGAGAGCCCATTTAAAATCTAAATTTCTACAATTTAATTAATTTATTATGTAAATGTAAACTTTAAATTTTAAATCTAAACATTAAAATTAGGTTAGGTTGATTCTAGTATATTTTTTGGAAACATGTCATTTATTAATGAATAGTAAAAATACTCAATTTTAGATCAATACTACATTTTCATATAATTTATTTATATAGTTTCATTAAATTTTTAATTGGTTTTAATATTTAATTAGATAATATTTTTATAAACTAATCCAATTTCTTTCATAATAATCAATTTAACTTTCAAATTGAGAATAAAAACATAGTAATATATTGGATGTTTTTACTTCAAAATCATGCATTGTCACCCGCTTGTGAGATTAATTTTAAATTAATTGTTTATAATTTTTGTATTTGAATTTGGAGAAATTAATTCCATATTTGTAAAAATATAAATTAAAATTTCTAAAATAGTCATCCTTATTTTTGAATAAAATTATTAATTAAATTAATTAAAATTAATTAAAATTATTAAAGATTAATGATTTTTTAAACCATTAACATAGGGGACCAAATTAACTATAGAATTTTACAAAATCTATTTTATGGCCATAATAAGTCCATGAAACCTCAATTATTTATTTGGGTTATTTTTTCATACTTTTCTCAGTTAATAACATGGATACACCCTAGTTAATTTAAAAGATACAATGTGAGTCCATTTCCATTATAAAAGGCCACCAACTCTCCACGTTCTTCATGCCTCTAAAACATGTTATGATTGATGACTCCTTACCTAAATAGTTTCCCAATATCCTTAATATCTACCTTAAATAGTCACTTTTGTAACAAAAAAACTATGTAAGCCTTTCTGTATAATTCAAAAGAAGTTACTTGATTAAGGGGTAACGTCTTCTCTTAAGATATTCAATTTCATTTCCATTATCAACTATCGATACTATTATTATTCTATGATTAAATAAAAAAACAATAACCTAAATTTAATAATTTTTTTTTTATGTTATAATTTATACCTAAAAATATACACACCTCCATTTAATTGGCAATAAACAGACATTTTATGCGTACGACGAACAACTGCCTCATGAAACGATGACTGTTCATTTTTCATTTACCACCTATAATAGTGTATATTATGTTGGTAAATATGTTTATATATGATATATATGATATATAAAATTTATTTATACTTTCTTAATACTTAAATAATACATATTTTTATTACTTCCCATTTTGTGTTAATATGATAACCCTGTTTGAAGAAGTGTGGACTGCCGTCCCCTCGAAGTGATGTGATTCATTCACACTATACATGTAACATATTAAGGATTATTTTAATAAACATATGAAACATAAATAAACTATATATGATACTGTAATTACAATATACATATATATCACTTCTTTTTCATTCTGTTAATTAGATAATGAAATGAATGTTGCTTTCATGCTTACGTAGGGCCCACATCTCCATAAAAAGTGCACTTCATTTCTAATCACAAAAAATTATAGTCTATTGTAAATAAATATCTAATTAATATATAATTAAATTTATTAATTTTTTAACAATTTTATATGATGAAATAACATGCTATGAAATATTATCTTGGCAATATGGACTTGTGAAAAATAGGCAATTAACACCCAAAATTGATAAAATAATGAAAGAGAGTTAACAAATGGGTTATAAAATATTATAATAAATTAATATATGATATTCTGAATATGTGTATGGTCCTGATATAATTTAGTAATATATTGTCAATCACTATAATTGAGGGTAAATACCACACACCAAAAAGTAAGGATAAGTTTAAGGGATTCTTGGATTGATTTTCTTTCTGTAAGGCTTATTCCATATACACCACATACATATTTTTTGTAGTGTATCCATAAACCATTTTGAAAAATTATATAATGAATCATTTTTATTGATGGTTTGGAAAAATTAATTAATTTTTATTTTGACTTAAATGATTCATGTGGTATAGGACACCTTGGGTTGGAGTGGGTTGGGAAGGTATATTTCCAGAATTCTTACTCACAATTTCATGGAGTGCAGTGGCAATCTGGCTCATTTGAGTCTTTAACTCCCTCAACTCCGAACCTTGACTCTTCCGCTCATTCTAATGTTTAAGAATAATTTTCTTCAAAAGATCATTAGTGTTATAATCTACCTTATGTAGGGGATTCCCTTGTTGTTGGCTTGTTGATGTTTGAGCTTTAAATCTCCTTTGGGGTTGTTGGAAACCCTGCTGGTAAGGTGGAGGTTGGTGGATGTTTGGTTGAAAAGGGGGCCTTTGTTGTTGTCCAGATCCATACCTCATGTCTGATTATCCTTCCACCCTTGGTTGTATGTTGGAGCAAATTAATCAAGCTTCTTTTGGGGATATGGTTGTTGTTGCTGCTGAAATGGTCACCCAGGGAATACTACTTCACAATCCTCTGTCTCTTGTAGTTGTGGGAAACAGTCAGTTGGACGGCTTGTCTCAGTGAAAAAGCCACAAGGCCTTGACGGAGTGGGTTGGGATGTCTTTTGAGCCAAAGCAATCTGCCTCACCATAGTGGTCAATTATTCCAACTTGGTATCAATAAAATGACTTTCAAGAGAATAAGGACTTACCTGATGTACTCCCCTGACATATGCTGTAACTCTATCGCAAAATTGTTGGGAGTTTTGGGATATCCTGTAGATAAATTCACAAGCGGCTGCTAGTGTCTTGCCCACCAATGCTCCTCCAGCTGCAGTATCAACCATGCTCCTCTCCATGGGTGTGAGTCCTTCGTAGAAGTATTGGATGAGGAGTTTCTCACTAATTTGGTGATGCGGACAGCTTGCGCACAACTTCTTGAATCGCTTCCAGTACTCATACATAAACTCTCCTTGGGATTTCTTGATCCCCGATATCTCTTTTGGAATGGATGTGGTCCTTGATTCTAGAAAACCCCTTTTCAAGAAAAGACGTTCAAATCATTCCAACATGTTACATCTTCAGGTTTCAAATAATAGATCCAATATTTTGCAGCTCCATCAAGTGAGAACGGGAATGCTCTAAATTTGATTTGACCTTTAGAAACATTTCTTGGTTTTAAAGTTGAGAAAACCACATTAAATTCCTTAAGGTGTTTGTTGGGATCCTCACTAAATAAGCCATGAAACTTTGGAATAAGGTGAATTAATCCAGATTTCAATTCAAAGTCCAATTCGAGGTTTGGGTATGCAATACAATTTGGTTGATAGTTAATATCTGGTGCAGCCAATTCTCGAATGGTTCTATTATGTTCATTTCCATCATTTCTAACCATTGTTTCCTCTTTTATGTTTGAATTTTAATAGCTTCCAATTTCAATGATTCCAGAAGAGAGGAATTCACCAAATTGTTCTATATTGAAACTTCCTGTAGACTGACAATGTCTGATTCGAGCCCTAAGTCTACTTTCAATCTCAGGGTCAAGATATAAGAGATCTTCAGGATTAGTTCTTGTCATAAATCAAATAAAAATGAAAATAAAGAAAGTGGACCATAGTAAAATAAAATGATAAGTTTGAGTTGATGGACCAAAAAGAAAATAAGAGGATGAAAAAAAGGAAAATGTGAGAAGGGGGAAAGATGAAAGAGAGAGGTGAAGAAAATAATAAAATTAAAAATAAAAGAAAAACCTCTAAATCGTTGAATAATGTACTTGCCTCCCTGAAAAAAATGCAAATTTCAAAGAGCACTGTCGTGGGTGCCCTCAAATGATTAGTGTGATTTTGGGGTACTTAGGTGCAGTAGAGTGGCTGACCAAGGTCGTCTCTCAAAGGAGGAAGTGAATTTATCAACTTATTAAAGGTATTATAATAAAACTAATTTAAAGGATTGGGGGTTTTTTATAGTTTATGAATCTAGAAGATGTTTTCTGGAAGAAGATTTTATATTTTTTTGTTTTTAGTTTTGAAATGATTTTCGATTAAAATGACACAACAATAATATGTTTTTTAGAAATCTATTTTAAAAGGCGTAATCGATCTAACTCTACCTCTTCATTCACTTATTAATCATTATTATTTAAATAAATATCCACTTAATTTTGATCCTCTAATTTTTTATCCCTCGAACCCTACGAGAGTTAACTTAACCACAAAGATGAAATTACTTAAACCCTAGGCTAGCTTCGGAACACGCAATCGCAGCACCCTGCTTTGATTGTTGTTCTAATGATAGCTTATGATCAGTGGTTAATTAGAGAACATATCCATTCTGGAAATGAGGATTAATTGTGTTTAGGGATTATATGTTAACTCTACAAATTTATCCCGTGTGGTCTTGTATTACGGATTAAGATCACGATCTCACAATTTTTGCAAAATATCGACCTCACGTGTTTTGTATTAATTGTTCAATTTCTTGCTTAGTTTCATGTAATAAAAAAAAATTCATGGATCATATTATGTGATTTAAATTACCTCATTGATTCAATAAAAATTAATGAAGAAGGATAGAGGTCGATCGATTACTAAAAAGAACTACTCTTCCATGGGTGGCGTAATCATCGTAGAAGCATTTTGCATGTGCAAAGGTTTACAATGGGTATAACCCAATAACGCTTCTACTCAATAAATCCAGCCCAAATAGGAAAATTAAGAGAAGAAGAAATTTAAACAAAACAGAAGAAAAGAGAAGAAATAAAAGAAGAAAAAATATGTTTATTACCCAAACAAAATCATTAAGACATGAAGGAGAAGAAGAAGGCTTCGTCGAAGGGATCCTTGCTTCAAGAGCTACCTTTATTGAATTGTTTGGATAATTGGAGTGGATCCACTTATCCTCTACCCTAGACTTCATAATTAATGTCCCAACCCCACCAATTGATAAAAACACCAATTTATAGAGTGGTGGGGAGGCTAGGTTCAAAGTGGTTTCAAGTGTGAATGGGGAATCTCGGCCAAAACTTTTATGCCAACTTCCACCACCCATTTGACCACCAAAACGCGTGAATTGGCCAGCCTTCTAGAATGATCATATGTGCGGATATGGGACCCCTATCTCCTATAAAAATATGGGCTTAATAAAATCCTAAAAGAAAGAGTTATAACCTAAATACATAAGCTTTTCTATTATGATGTGTCCATCCAACCTTTGACTTTATGTCCCAATTACTCCATCAAAATTCATTCTTTTTATCTAGATCCCTAAATAAAAGTTGTATCCCATGAATTAAGGAACATAGTAAAAAAATATTAAGTTCAAATAATTCAAATAAAAATATTTATCATTGAAATACTATAGTAATTTTAAAAGGGTAAAACAAGAATTTTCATCAATTATTCAAATGAATGATGTAATCCCAAATACTTTCCAATTAAACATATTTAACACAATGTGAGGAAATTATATCATTTATTATCAATAATATATATTCAACAATGTAATGTTTTATCAACTCCACCACACTAACCCTTTTTCACTACTGAGCAAAATCTCATATCAAGTAAATATCAATAGCAAATCAAATCCAATTTTAAATCACATATCATTGAGATCATACAATTACACACCATGAAATAAAAGATATCATGCCTCATAAAAAACCATTATTTCAAGTTCTCAATTTATATCATTCAATATATTTCCACTTTATTTATCCTTCCATGCACAAAACACTTACCTCACTTGAATTTTCTCTTATCACACAAATGTCATTTTTTTGCAATGTATTTCTCATCCAAACTCATACAAGGGTCACCAAAGGCTTGATAAATTTCTATATCGCTACTCGATTAGAGTCAAGGACATATTTTTATAATGAGGACTTTTCAGGACTGCTCTATGGCTTTCGGTTGGTAGGATTATGATGTGATAAACTCTGAGGCTGAATGAGAAGGGTTTGACTCTTTTTGAAACAAAATTGCATTAATCCAATTTTCACTTAAATTTGGTCTTCTCCTGAATCCCCATAGTATCAGTTCAACTCCATCATCATGAATAGTAAGGGAAATTTTACACCATTCATCATTTCAGCATCAAAAATGGCAATTTTTTCAAACAAGATTTTCTTGAAAGCTCCAGATAGGCACAAATTTCCACCTCAATTAGAAGCTCCAGAAAAGGCACAACATTAGTTGTCATGAAAGCTCCAGAAAAAGAACAACTTTCAATATAATTATTTTCATCAGCCGCAAACACATCTCTTAAAAATTTAATTTTCCACCCAAAGTATCACAGAATGTGGTAGCACAACACAAGATAGATTCCCCCACACTTAATCTAAACTAGATCATGCAATTTCACTCCAAGAGTTGGTTGGATAGGGAAAATTGTCTTGTAATGTGGCTAACCTAAGAGGCTGTGCATGGATTATAAGGGCTACAAGGATTAAATTTTCATGGTATGCCATTATAAAAAATGAGTCTTTGAAAAAGGGGCTTTAATACTAAACAAATGCCTCAATCATTTAAACATAAGTTCCTCAAACCCTCAAGTTTTGATAGAAATAAATCAAATTCTAGTTAAATCAAGCATGGTTTGGTTCTCTCAAGAAGTGAGGTGAATGTAAAGAATATGAGAATAATGGTTCCGAAGCCTCACAGGAAAGTGATTTCAAATATAAAGACAGTGAGATGTGGCACGAGATTCAAAATTTAGTGTACTTTTCATGAATTTACTAAATATTTAAACTTGAAACAAAGTCATTTCAGCATTCATTTAAGCTCAGTTTATTGGGATAAATTGTTTCACTCATTGATATGCATTTCAAAATTGTTATGAGAATCATTTCAGCTCAAAAATTTCAAAAAGTGAAAGAAAATTTAAAAATAAACACACAAAATTTTGAAAACACACAATTTGTTTGGATTTTTTTTAAACAGGATAACAATTGAAATTACTAAACTAAATGGGTCCCTCCCTCACACTTAAAATATTGCATTGTCCTTAATGTGAACCCATGAGATGATATATGCACTTGAAATGCAGAATTTTTGAATAGGACAATTAATAAAAAAGTGAAAGGGTTAGGAATGGGCTAATGTGCTCAAGTGATGATGGGGTCATGCAGTGTGATAAAATCCACTACATCAGTAAGAAGCCCCTCAATGTATCTCTTCAAACGTTTCCCATTGACTGTAAAGCTCCTTCTAGTGTCCTCTTGTGTGATCTCCACTGCACCATAAGGAAAAACATTAGATACAATATAAGGACCTAACCATCTGAAACACAACTTACCAGGCATCAGTGTAACACCCCAGTTAAATAAAGAATATGACATTTCACATTTATCCATATTTGTGAATAAAATATTAATAAAACTTTAAAGGGGACGCTATTCTTGATGGCGTACCCAATACGCAACAATGAGTTTCTTGGGAATCTTACGTTGCACTCTAATAATAAAATAATATTATTTTAAATTGTAGTAAATGCCTAGCCATTGTAATGGCGGGAATGAACAGAACTAACTACAAAATTATTCTATATTATGGTCAAATTTTTTTTACTTTTTACAATAAATGTTAGAGGATTAAAAATGCGAATGAATCCAATTTTAAGCTTAAACATTTTAATATTCTTTAAAAGGTCTATTAACCGCCTTTTGATGACGAACCTCTTTCAAATACACTTTTAGGAAATTTTATGTGTTATATTTGACAAAATAAAATTCTTATTTAGAATCGGGACATAAAAATTTAATTTGTGTAAATTTTTGGTATTTTCCTGATAAAGTTCATTTTTTTAATGAATAGTGAAAAAGTTGTATTTTAATTCAAATACTATTTTTAATCTAACTTATTTATATGATTAGATTATCTTTTTAATTGGTTTTAAAGTGAAATTAGAATATATTTTTACCATTTAATTCAATAGTGGTCTTTGTAATTAATTTCATCTTGAAATTGGACTTAAACTAGTGTCAAATTTTTGATACTTATTGTTTCATAAAAACACACTATTTGCACTGACAGCGGGAATTAATTATTAAATTAATCAATGTAACTTATATGTTTTTAATTTTTTAAAATAGACCTCATTTTTGAATTCGGAATATCAAATATATCTTAGGATGAATTTTTTGTATTTTTCTAGAAAACTTCAATTTTTGATGAATAGTGAAACCACTAAGTGGTACTTAAAAAACTGATTTTTCATTTAAATGAAAATTTACCACCTCTGTGTTTTGAATTTAAAAAATCCGACATGAATGGTTGTCATTAAAAAGGAAAATGTTGTTCAATGGGATTAAAATAATTTTTTTGTTGAATAGTAACTTTTAAGTTTTAATCGCGATTAGAGGTAATTAGTGTAGTTTAAGGTAAAAATAATATTTTAATAATATCAAATGACCATGAAACATGTCATACCCTCATTGGATGTGTCATGGCAGACCCAGACAATCCACGGGTCAAGTTGGGGACCCCATGGAGCCACTGTGGTTGGAAAATGACATTAATACCTTTTTATTTAAAGTTAAAATTAAAATGTCACAAACATGTGTTGTTTTACAAAAAAAATTTTTATATGGGGTTATACAAGTCATATTTTTGAATATAAATATTAATTAGAAATATAAAAAGATTTCATACATCATTATGGGTTTTTTTATAATTTTTAGATATTAAATAAATTAACTTATTTATGACACCGTGATGATGCAGTGATTACCTCATAAATGAACGATTTAAATAAAATGAGATGATATGGTGAAATCTAAGTCTTACACTTGTTACAAACCTATTGTATGGGTGTATTTCGAAACCTTGTCACCTTACCCTTGAAATATAACCTTTTGGGACGTTTTAAATCCGAAAATCATTTTATAATAAATTAATATTTTATTACTTTCCAAGAGTGCCCCTCCTCTCCCCTTATAAAAGGCCCCCACCTCTACCACCTTACACACACCTCTCAAGCCTTTGGCTCAGCCAACCCCTACCCATTTCATCTATCCACATCCCTCTCTTCATCATTGAAGCCTCACTTTGGGAAGAATCCTTTCCAGGTAATCCTTTGAGCTCAAATCAAAGAGAGTTACCTGATTTAAAGGTACTGTTTTCTCTTGTGTTCTTATGTTTTATTTTACTTCTCCAACCCTCTAAACTCTTTTTATTCCTTTCTTTTGTAAAAAAAACCAGTATCGTCAATATACTATTATGTTTTTATAATAATTATTAGAGCTACACTTACACACACCTACATCTAATGGTTAAAGAACATACTATTTTTGTGGATGGCGAATTTCTGCCTCACGAAACGATGATTGTTGAACACTCATATAACACATTAAAAGGTGGACATTAAGATGTCACTATATTCATATATGATATATAATATTTTTATGTTTTACTTAATATTATGTATTTTTCATTTATGGCATACCTTTATGGTTTCCATTATGGGTAAACACGACATCTTCATTTTAGGAAGTGCGGACTACCGCCCCCTCAAAGTGATTTGATTCGTTAATGCCATATGTGGGACATATAAAAGATGGAATTAATGGTATTACATATGATATACTACAGGAATTATAATATACCTTTATATAATTATTATTTAATTCCATTGAATACAGAAAAAAAAGAAATGAAAGTAGCGTTCATGCGTACGTACGGCTTACTATCTCCATGACCAGTACATTTCATTTCTTTTCTCCAAATGTTATGTAATATTATAAGTACATATATATAATGGATATATATGTAATATATTACATCTAAATGATGGATCTCATTATGGAATTATAATATATATATCTCTCATTTTGTTTTAATTCCATTAATATGACAAAAAAATGAAAGTATCGTTCATGCGTACGTATGACCTATTATCTCCATGAATGGTGCTTTTAATTTTTTATCTCCAAATGCTATGTAATAGTATAAAATGAATATATACTGGATATATATGATATTTAAAACATCAATACTATTTTGGATATGATTTACGTATAAATACATGGAAAATTATTTTCCAACAAGTTTGATTTTTACTCACGTACCGAACATCGAAAAAAACGACTAATATGAACTCACTTTATTAACCAATTATTATAACATTATAATATGTGATATTAACTGAATAATAATATTTAAATTAGGTCCTTATGAAATTATAAACTGGCCAATTTTTATTATTCAGGAGATTAAAGAACGATCGAGTCATGTCAGACACGAGGTAAGGGATCCTACCCCTCTCCTTCTTTTTAAGTACACTCTTTTATGTCATTCCTTTTACGCTCATCTTTCTTATGATTGGGATTTTCTTTTATATTAATATTACTGTACATTTTATTTTCATATGATGAGAGACCCTATTTTCTCTCATCATTCCATTTTGGAAGTTTTCATTTGCGCTGTTAGGCTGTCAAATCTTTGTAAGAGATCCAACCTCTCTATTTTTTTATGTACTCTCCTTTATGTCACTTATTTTAAGATTCTCATTGTTATGATGGGGGATGTTATTTTATATTAATATTTCTGTAAATATTATGTTAATATGATGAGAGACCCTATTTGATCTCATCAATCCATTTTTGGATGTTTTAAGTGGCGCTGTTAGACTGCCAAGTTTTCGTAAGGGATTTTTCATCTCACTTTTATTCCCGTGAGATTTATGTTACATTTGCCACCATTTCCTTTGAGTGGTATATGTACTTCCCATTATTCTACTCTTTGTGTAATATAATTTCGTTTATGAGTATTTACATCAATTTTGTATTGTCCTTCTTTCATGGGGTGTATGTTTTGAAAGATACCCATGTCGGTAAGGGAACCTTTCACCCTCCTCTTTTTAAAAGACATCTTTTGTTGGGTCTTTTAATTTACATATTATAATGTTGGGATAGGTTTTTATATATCCTTATTGATGAAAATTTTATGTCCAAGTGATGAGAAACCCTTTTTATCTCTCATCAACTCTTTTTTATGAATTTTGAAGTGACGCTGTTAGGCTGCCGAATTTTGGCAAGGGAACTTCTTAACCCAATTTTGATTCTTAGGGATAAACTTGTACTCCTTGAATATGTAGTTCTATGAATATGTGTGAATGTACTCTGATTGTTTTACACTTAATATCCACTTATATTTGGTGTATTCATTTGTCATACATAATTATTTAATTGATTTATCCTTAATCCAAGGACATTGTCTTTGTAAAGGACATCGTCTCAATCTCCTTTCATTGAGGCATATTTTGTTTTATACAAAATTTTTATACGGTGTATAAACCCCATTGACTTTTAATTTATTCAAAAGGAATTTTTTTTATACGAATCGTTTTACTAAACTACAAAAAGTAATTTTTTTCTTGTCGTACGTATGCGGCGACAACCACTTCTCAGCCGCTGTGACCATTATTTGAGTTTCGGCTTCCTCTACAAGCCATAACTTTTTTTGAATGACAAAAATACCATGTTTTACACTTCTTTAATTTTGGTATTTAAAATGTTTTTCATAATCGTTTTATATCAATGTGTTTTATTGATATCTTGTTATTGAAAAGTGGAAATGTTTTGTTTCCTTTATTCATGTTTTATGTGATACGATTATGTTATGGTTCTTGGTAATTATTATGAAGACTGGTGGTTCCGTGATAAACTAAGGGCGTGTGAGCCTGATATAGCTCTTCAATTCATTGGGAAACGCAAAGGAGTTAAACGTTAAGGTTTCTCCGAAGAGATTTAGGGAATATACTATGATGGGTAATCCAAAGGTAACCAAGAGGGTTACTCCCTACATAAGAATGTTATGAATGACTCAAGTTACCTTTATGCATTATGATTTCTATGATTTATTCATGATTTGATGATGTATGTTAAAATTCTTATGTTTTATGAATAAAGTATGATTTCATACATGGACTATTGTTTTCTGTTCATACTTTTATATCCCTTACAGAGCTTTTTATGCTCATCCCATGTTTTTGAAATGCTTTTCACAGGTCAAGGGAAAGGTGCATGATATGATGATAGGGTAAAGTAAGTGTCAAGAAATAATCCATGTTTTATTTTAAATTTGTTTCTGGTGATGGAAAAAAAATGAATACTATCTTTTATGTAACCACTTTGTATAAATGAGGAATATAATTCATGATTTATGATATAATTCTCTAAAACTCTAAACCTGAAAATATCCTCAATATGAATTATTCATTTAATTCAATATTAAGTAAGGATTAAGGCTGGGGCCATATAGTTGGTATCAGAGGTCGGTTTAGATAACTTTATAGGTTAGGGTATTCTCTAGGCATAAGTGAAATTACCATAATGGTTAGGATTTCAGAAAGAGTCCTAGATTTAGATAAAGTGAATGAGTAAGTATATCTTAGTGTTTATCTTCCTCATTATTACATGATGGTTTTGTTGATATAATCACACTGACATTTGTGTTTTTAGTGAATGGATGGATCTAGCAGGCACCAAAGTTACAATAGGTTTGAAGGAAACTGTGGTGGTTCTCTGATTAAGAGACTGGATGAAGTGGGGGATTCAATGAGGAAACTCATGGTTGTTCTAAACCAACTATCAAAGAGTCATGATCAACCACTTGTACCTTGGTATGTTCTGTAATTCATCATGTACGATATGACCAATCGATGTGGAATTTCAGTTAATAAATATAAAGGAAACCATTAGGTTTTATATGATCCTTACTTTTGAGGTAATTATGGGTTATTATATATTATGATGGAAAATTAAAGGCATGAGATAAACTTGATGTTAAAATATGTTATGATTATTTTTGAAGATTTTACCTCGTTTTGGGGAATGTTTTATGAATTATGTAGTTTTCGAAAAAGGACAACACGCAGACCGTGTTAAAACCCGTTGCGTCGGACAAAGCTGCGGGAATCGAACCCACAACCAAAGTGCGACTGGTATTTATAGCCTACCACTGGACTACGTGAAGTCCCTAGTTAGTATGACTAATTCTTTTTTAGTTAGATGATTTTAGGAATCAAGAGTAAGTTTATTCTTGGTTATCAATGGAACTGATTAACCTATCATCGAGGATATGTGATTAGGTTAATTACTTTTCAATATGAGAATTTAAGAGCAACTGATGTTATTTGGAGATAAAAGTTTATTTGTACCTTGGAAGAGTATGTGATTAAATCCTTAAAATATTTGGGTTTCAATCATAGTTTGGTTTATATTGATGAATTTTATGGACAATTGTTTATCAAATGGTCTTCGTTGAACTTTGGGTTTTTTTTTGGAAAATTTTGGAGATTAAGAATAGATTTTCTTTTTATAAAGGATTATACTTTTTTGGATTATCTGATATCATACTATCAATTTTGGTTTTGTGTTTTTTCTAAAGACATGGGCAGTATATAGCTCTTTTTTTTGGATTAGGTGATTCTCTAGAAGTTGATTATAGCTCTCTTAATATAAACAAGTCTTCCTAAATATTCATCATTTGGGGAAAGTACGAGTTTGTTTAAGAAATCTAGTAAAAGATGAAAGTCAACATGAAAAGTAAGTATGTTTCCTTAAGATCAAAAATAAATTCCTCAATGAAAGGTAACTTAAAACAAAAATTTTGTCTATTATCTTTTCCTACTGGGGAATCGAATACCATTTAACCCACCACATGTTTGTGATCTTCTTATGGTTAACTTTATCCTAGACATGTTTACTATCACTCTCCCTCAGAACATGACCCTTCGTTTTTTCCTCCATATCCATGTTTTCCTACATGGAATCATAGTATGGGTTAACTTGGGTGACCTTTGTACTTCTCTTTCATTATATTAAAGTGATTTTTTTACTGACTCTTGTTCCGATGTGGTATTTTCAATGAAGTTTCCAAGACCAATTTTAAAATTGCGAGGACGCAATTCTCAAAATGGGGGAAGGATGTAACACCCCAGGTAAATAAATAATATGACATTTCACATTTATCCATATTTGTGAATAAAATATTAATAAAACTTTAAAGGGGACGCTATGCTCGATGGCGTACCCAATACGCAACAACGATTTTCTTAGGAATCTTACGTTGCACTCTAATAATAAAATAATATTATTTAAAATTGTAGTTAACGCCTAGCCGTTATAATGGCGGGAATGAACAGAACTAACTAAAAAATTATGATATATTTTCTTCAAATATTTTTACTTTTTACAATAAATGTTAGAGGATTAAAAATGTGAATGAATCCAATTTTAAGCGTAAACATTCTAATATTCTTTAAAAGGACGATTAACCACCTTTTGATGAAGAACCTCTTTTAAATCCACTTTTTGAAAATTTTATGTGTTATATTATACTAAATTTAATTCTTCTTTATAATCGGGATATAAAAATTTACTTTGTGTAAATTTTTGGTATTTTTCCGATAAAGTTCATTTTTTAATGAATAGTGAAAAATGTTGTCTTTTAATTCAAAACCCCTTTTTAATCTAATTTATTTATATTATTATATTATCTTTTGAATTGTTTTAAATTGAAATTAGAATATATTTTTACCATTAAATCCAATAGTGGTCGTTAGAATTAATTTTATCGTGAAATTGGACTTAAACTAGTGTCAATCTTTTGATACTTATTGTTTCATAAAAACACGCTATTTGCTCTCACAGCGGGAATTAATTATTAAATTAATTAATGTAAATTATATGTTTTGAATTTGGTAAAATAGATATCATTTTTGAATTCGGAATATCAAATATATCTTTGGGTGATGTTTTGGAATTTTTATGCAAAACTTCAATTTTTGATGAATAGTGAAACCACTAAGTGATACTTAAAATACTGATTTTTCATTTAAATGAAAATTTACCACCTCTGTGTTTTGAATTTCAAAAATCAGACATACATGGTTGTCATTAAGAAGTAAAATGTGGTTTAATGGGATTAAAATACTTTTTTTGGTGAATAGTAACTTTTATGTTTTAATCGTGATTAGAGGTAACACTACAAAAAAACATGGTTTAGCGGTGGTTTTGTGGCGGCGGTTCACAAAACCGCCGCTAAACCTTTTTCGGTGAAGGTTTCGCGGCGGTTTTTAATAAACCGCCGCGAAACCCTATTTATTTTACACAGTCGCAGACCCTTTCCCCCTTCCCTTCGCGAACCCTAACCCTCGCGCTGCCGGCGACTCCCCAACCCCCGCGCTGCCCGCAACCAGTGACTCCCCACGCCCCCCGCGCCCTCGCGCTGCCGGCGACTCCCCACGCCCTCGCGCTCCTGGCGACTCCCCACGCCCCCCACGACCGGCGACTCCCCACTCCCCCCGCGCCCTCGCGGCCGGCGACTCCCCACCCCCTCGCGCTGCCGGCGACTCCCCACGCCCCCCGCGGCCTTCGGCAACCCCCCGCACCTGATTTGTGAGGTAAATAACCATTGGATTTGTTGATTATGTTGTCCTTAATTTCAACTAACTGTTTAAATTTTTTTAATTACATTGAATTTCTGACATGTATTATGATGCCTTTTGAACTGATCTTAAGGATCATTTCACGAGCTTTATTAAGAGCACATTGTCAATAGAAAAGTGTTGAATATAAATGTGGGTAATGTTTTGATTAATAATTATTTTGATAATTGAAGAAGGATTATTTTGAGATTATTTTAATTGACTTATTTGAGGGTTTAGAATAATATAATAATGATGTTTTACTATGTTTTTATAGAGTTTTTCTAAAACATTTTTTCCAATGCAATGCCAACAGCCCAAGATAGCCTAATATATCATAAAGTTAGCATGCCAACTCAATGGAAATTTCATGGATAATTTCAAAATTTAGAGAAACATAACTAGTATATGGTGCACCCATGTGGCGTGTAAGGATTAGAATATATGCAGGGTTGAACAAATAGGTGATAGAGTTTGTAACTGTGTTTAGGAGCCAACCACAGTGTTATGGTTGGAGGGTATAAGGAACGAACATTCTTATTATAAAAAAACCTCCAATGATAAAAAATGATTTGGGTCAAATTTTATGTGGGGAATTGTTCCTCCACTTAAAATTTTATGAAAATAGAATACTCTATATGATTTATCTAATGAACAACACTGAATATAAATTCCTGTTATCCTCAACCTTCAACATAGGGTTTTCATTTTGTAGACTGTATTTAAATTCAAACCCCATGAAATATCATTAGAATAAAATTGAAGCCTTTAAAATCTGGTATGTATATAATTTCAAATACAATGGATAGGATTTTGTTAAGATACAAAGTTGGTATGTGGGGAAGATTTGGGAATGGATTTTATTAATAGAACATGAACATACTTCACATCATTTGAAGGAAAGTGACATCATTTCTACACAGACATAATATTTTAATGTAAAAAACCTATGTGAGGTAATGATGAGGTCCCCCAATGAAGAAATGGTTTAGTAAAGAGGAACACATACCATTAATTATAGTTTAACATTAATCTTTGTCAAGATTCAATGAGAAGTTATTATGAGAATGAGGTTACATTTTCTGAATGAAAATTCCATGTTAGTATTGGTTTCCATAATTTTATTTAAAGGTATCATATTAAAAATCCATTTCAATTAATATTTTGTATAATGTTGTTTCCAAGAAAATATTTTTATACAGTTAGATTTTTCCATCATATAGTACATGAATCAATGGAAAGATATTTTTTAGTGATGCCTTATATTATTGGTTAAACCAAATTTTTTGGACTAACATGTGTTAATAACAAGTAATATAGCCTATAAATACACTATGATTCATCTGTTAAGCATTATTACGAATTATCGATAAGATATTGTTGATATCATTAAAAGAAAACCCCATCATTTCACTCATTGAGTCTAAATATATATGTTAAATACTATGAAAAGCATCATGATTGAGAAACTCGATTACTCCATAAAGCATTGTTCCTATCAAAATTAATTTAAATATGTTTTTATATGAAAAGTGTATACTACATGTAAGGGTTATGTGAATTAATTTCTATGAAAAGTACATGTACGAAAGATTGTAATATGTGATTGAGGTGTTTAGAAAAGTGTAGTATATTATAATAGCATGAATTTTATAGATCAATAAATAAAATTTAATATATTATTTTTGTTGTAGTACCATGAATCAAATTTGAGAAGATAAGGTAATAATTTTCATAATGAATAATATTTAGAAGATTAAAAGTGAGAAATATTAGTAGTTTTGATTGTGATTATCAATGTTAATGTTTTCTAAGAAGATAACTTATAATATTTATCTTATCATTAAGGCTCAAGGAGAAATATATTTATCAAAATTTGAAAGGGAACCCAATATTGAAGTGTTATCATTATTATTTTATTTTAATCCATTTTGTATCGTGAATTTTTAAGTCATTGTTCCAGTGTAACTTTGGAAAGAATAGTGTGAATTTATTTTATTAATGATTATTTGGTGGGATCACCTCTAATGATAGTGTATAATATATGTTTCGAGAATCAAAACAATAAAAACAAGTATTAGGATGACATTAGTATTAAACATAGTAAATATATTTTGTCCATGTGCTATTCATTTTTACTATATTTGGGTAAGGAAAAGTAGTTATAATAGTTGATTAGATTATAATTGGTCAACAGTGGTTATTTTTAAAAGAAATATAAGATATAAAAAGTTACTAGTGAATAAACTCCCTTCTCTATGGTGAAACATCTCCTCAGGCTCTTCAATTGGAATCAAAGTGTTTGATCCCTCAGTTAAGCACCAAGAAGTACTGAATAAGGATATAGGAATTTATTAAATACTATTGGTGTTATTATGTCTAATGAATAGAACTATCAAATTTTTAAGAATAGGATATCCATGTCTCTAATAACTTATCCATGAAGTTAATGATTTATAAATAGTAGGATCCCCACCTATTGTTGAAGCTAATATGATGACATTTGTTAAAAAATGTAATATGGGATTTGACGACAAAGCTCAGAATTTAAGTTTGATGTCTCTTTTAGAAAAAGTTTTCACAAAAGGATATAGGGTACTATAATGACTTTCAAATTGGGGAATATTGGAATATAGTTATGAAGATAATGTGAAATTCAACGGTGTTGAATTGAAAATTTATTGAATAAAATTTAAGGAAATAAATATGGACGGAGAAGAAAACATAGATGACTACTTTTCAAGAGTCAATGAAATTTCCACTGATATTGTAGAATGTTTAGACAATTTCAGTGATTCAATTATTGTAAAAAGGATGACATGAAACATTCCTAGAAGGTTTAATCTACTGGAATGAGAGTTCTTATTTGTTTTTGAGGAATGAATGTCAAGCTTCAGACTGGTTGCAGGTTCCACGTTATTGGTTTTAATAATGTTTCAATGTCTAAGACAACCCTTGAATAAAAAACCGGTTCTTTATATGTCGATGGTTGAATACATGATTATAAATGTCTGACATGTAATACTCAAACCTAGATAGGTGAAACTTCGATGAATAAAGTGAACATAGTGGCCCTCTTTATAGTTGGTTGTGTATGAAACCATTGCGAAACATCATTCCTCTTGGAGGACATCTAAGGTCAATCCTAAACAATCACATAATGTCTCAGGTTTAAAATGCATTATGATCAGTTTTGATCACACATCAATGGGGTGTTATTTGAGGCAACATAAATGTGTGATCGATAGTGTTATGATAAGTGTGTAGCCCAATATTCTTATTTCTCCTCAATGAGGTGTTGACGCTATCTCATATGGACCAGACTTGTTCTGTTGGTCAGAAGTGGTAAATGTGATCAATGAATCATCTTTATTATATTATGCATACTTTATGATCAATGGTTCATCTTTATTATATTATGTTTCTGTAATATTACACTATCGTATATTTTTGTGTAGGCACATTGTGATATACATAGATAAAAGCTGGATCACATTACCGAGGAACACACCTCAATATGTTAAGGGTTTGAATGAGTTTTTAGATTTTGCAATTTCTAATCGATCCGTTGAAGGGAGAATAAGATTTCCATGTCCTAAATGTAAATTTAGAACATAGTTAAAGAGGGATGAAGTTTATGAACATTTAATACTGAAGCAATTCGCTGATCAATATTTGGGTTGGATTTGAAATGGAGAATCAAACAATACAGAAAGATTGAGGACTGATGTTAATCCACATAATGAGGTCCAAAGTTTGTCGCCAATGGAAAATGAAATGCAAAACCTCATAAATGATGCATTCGGCACTGCAAGACACCACTATGAGCATAAAAACATATCAGAACAACCAGAAGATGATGCTACAAATTGCAACATGACAAGTGATGTTTTTGAGACTGTAACACATGCAGATCAATATTGTAACATATCATTGGATCCTCCTCTTGATTCTATGGAGCCAAATGTAAGGAAAAACTTCAGTGAGGAAAATGTGTTTCATGATTTAGTTGACGATGGAAATCAAGAGTTGTATAGTGGGTGTTTGAAATATTCAATGCATTCATTTCTGCTAAAGTTGTACCATATCAAATGTCTTTGTGGAATTATAAATAAGGAAATGTCTATGTTATTGGAATTGATTCGTGATGCATTTCCTGAAGCAAGAATCCCAGTATCGTTTTATGAGATGAAAAAAGTTGTAAACAAGCTTGGTCTGAATTATACAAAAATACATGCGTGTCCTAATGATTGTATGCTTTACTGGGGAGAGGATTCACGTAGACAGAATTTTAAGAAATGTTCTTCTTCTAGATGGAAGTCAAAGGGTAATGTTGGAAGTATGACTGAACATAATTTCATGGAGAAGAAGAAAAGGAACACACCTGCAAAAGTTTTGCGTTACTTTCCTTTGAAGCCTCGATTGCAAAGATTATTCATGTCATCAAAAACCGCCGAACACATGAAGTGGCATGCTGTAGATTATAAAAATGATGGGTTAATGAGACATCCACGAGATTCCCAATCGTGGAATACATTTGATTCATTACATCCAGATTTCTCAGCTGATTCTAGGAATGTTCGATTGGGATTGGCTGTCGATGGATTCAACCCATTTGGGACTTTGAGTACGAGTTATAGCATTTGGACAGTTGTTTTGATCCCTTATAATCTGCCTCCATGGATGTGTATGAAACAAACATCTTTTATCATTTCGATGATTATTCCCGGAAAACAAATTCCTTGAAATGATATTGATGTATACCTGCATCCTTTGAAGAATTGCAGGAGTTATGGAGCAACGGTGTTGAGACATTTGATGTTTCTTCTAAAAAATGTTCAAAATGCATTCTTATTTAATGTGGACCATTAGTGACTTCCCTTGGCTTGGGAATTTATCTGGTTGGAACACTTATATGGGTTTGGCTTGTCCCGTTTGTAACTTTGATTTCGAGCCCAAATAGCTACCTCACAGTAGAAAATGGTGCTTCTTGTGCCATCGAAGATTTCTTGATGCATCTCATAGATTTCAGCAGAAAAAATCAAAATTTAATGGTTCCATTGATCGTAGACCACATCCAAAGCTGTTAACCGGTTCTGAAATATTGACAAAGCTTGAAAATGTTAAAACAGAATTTGGGAAGGTTCATCATTTGAATGATAGCAGAAAACGAGTGCGAAGTGCATCGTCAAGTGAAATCAGAACGCAACAATGGAAGAAAAAAAGTATATTCTTCAAACTTCTGTATTGGGAATTTAATTCTTTGCGCCATAATCTTGATGTGATGCATATTGAGAAGAATGTATGTGATAATTTGATTTTTACATTACTTAATGAGCATAGAAAGTCGAAGGATCATCTCAATGCTCGCAAACACTTACAAGTAATGAACATAAAACGTGATCTCTGGCCAGATGAGAATGAAAAGTATGCTCCGGCCATTTTTTCAATGAAAAATAGGGATAAAGATACGTTCCTTCAAATTTTAAAGAATGTGAAGGTATCTGATGGGTATTCGAGTAACATCTCAAGGTGTGTTGACTTGAATAATCGTAAGTTATATGGATTGAAAAGTCACGATTCACATATTTTGTTAAAACAGTTACTACCATTGGCATTGCATACATTATTACCTGAAAACGTTACTGCTGTTGTACTCCAATTCTGCACATTTTTCAGGAAATTATGGGAGAAAGCTCTACATCCATTTTAGCTTGACAACCTACAGGAGAGGTTTGTATTGACCCTTTGTGCAATGTAGATGATCTTGCCTCCATCGTTTTTTACTGTCATGATGCATTTAACTGTGCATTTGGTTGACAAAGCTAAATTAGGAGGCCCCGTTCATTATCGATGGATGTATCCAATTGAGAGGTATTTTATTTATATGTTTCCAGTTAAGTAAACAATTTTTGGCATTTAAATAAATGCATAATATTATTATTTTTTTTCATAGATATCTTGGGCATTTGAAAGCATACGTGAGAAATAATGCTCAACCAGAAGGCTCTATTTCTGAAGGCTATTTGGCCGAGGAGTGTCTCAACTTTTGTTCTAGATATTTGGATGATATTGATACAAGATTTAATCGAGTTGGACGTGTTGAAGACACATCAAATCATTCTCAAATGCATCAGAAATCAAAAATATTTCCTGCTATTGGCCGATCAGTTGGGAGGACCTCATACACGACACTAACATAATTGGAATTATTACAGGCACATAGATATGTGATGCTGAATAGTGAAATTGCAGATCCATTTATTGAAGAGTTGAGGATACAAACAAAGAGACGAATGAGAGGCCGAACATGAAATGAAAAAGATATAACGAATGCTGTGAATAAAGAGCTGGTAGAATGGTTTGCACGACATGTAAGTTTATAAATATTGCAATAAATACGAATATTAGTTTGACACATACAATTTGAAAATCTATTAATTTTTTTTCAGATCATGAATACTGATACTCGAGCAGACTTGTCAGAAGATTTGAAGTTTCTTTCTAGAGGTCCTATAAAACAAGTTAGAAAGTTCGGCGCATATAATGTGAATGGTTTTAGATTTCGTACAGTCGATCGAGAAGTGGGTTTGAAAACACAGAATAGTGGTATATTTACATTTGCTGAAGTGGAATATTATGGAAAGCTGCATGATATTATTGAATTAAACAACCACAGGCATTTTTCTGTTGTTTTATTCAAATGCAAATGGGTCGATATTATCAGAGGTGTTAAAATAGATTCCTTGCAATTTACTTCTGTAAACTTCTCTCGCTTGATGGATGTTGGTGATCGTGAACTGCATGATCCATATATCTTAGCATCATAGGAAAAAATGGTATATTATGTGAATGATGTTGTGGATGAAGGGTGGAGGGTAGTTAATCACGTAATACAAAGAGATTTGTATGATATGGGTGATGAAGTGGAAGATTTGACCTCTGCAATTGAATTTCATCAACACCAGGAAGCAGAATTTTTTGTCCATCATGATATTGAAAATATTAGTCTAGCATGGATGAATGAAGTGGATGAAGCAATGGAGCAGGAAACCGACATGATTGAAGGGGAAAATGATTGTATGTACAATTATTTATTCATTCAGCAACCACTTTATTCATTTCTATAGTCATTCATTATCATTGTTATATATATTTTGATTGTTAGTACTGAGCATCTATTATCATTTTTAATTTTTTTTTCTGCATATATTTTTTGAAATATATATTCTGAACTTAATTTTATTTGATTAAATGACAGGAATGCAAAGGAAGAAGCGGTACACCATTCCTTCTACTTCTGCGACAGATGACGATCCGTCTATCCCCACGACATCTGAGCCAGCAGCTGCCTACATCCCTACATCATCTCTCCCTGCACCATCTCTGACACCATCAGTGGATGCCTCATTAGAGGATGAGTCATCGCCTCCCCCTACAGGAGCCTCAGCAGTGGGGCAGCGACACGCCCCTTCCAGTTCATCACGGACATTCTGGAGGGTCAGAGTCATAGGTACAAATTTTAATTAAATAAATTTATTGCATTTTGTTTATAGTAATTGTTTTCTCATTTCAGATGAAAACAACGCAACCGTGAAAAAACACATAAAAAGTTATGATGTTTGGAACATTCATGGCGAGAAGATATTGGTTCTATTTGATTCTTATGGGGTCCTGACGGATGACGCCGCATGTTTACTTGGTCAGATTATAGGTCAGCTGCCAGCGGAGCCCATTTCCCTGCCTATTTCATATGATGATTGGAGGCATATGCCTCCAAACTGGAAAAATGAAGTTTATGATTCTCAGATAAAGGTAATTTTATTACTTTATGGTTTAATTGAATGTGATGTTACTAATATATTCAAAATGAATTTCTGTATACAGATGTTCTTCCACTTTACCGTTGCTGATGTTATAGCACGGAAGTGGACATTGAAAAATCTTGGGAAAAATGGAAAGATTTCAAATGGAGGTTGTGGTGTGATGTCAACGATACTTCGTTGACCTTGCAGCAGATGTAGGAGAAGCTACCCAGTGGGGTACCGAAAGAACAGTGGAAGGTTTTTGTCGATAGACATCGTGATGAGAAGCGGATGGTATTGAAATATATATTATTATATTATCCTCATTTTACATTTATACATGTACATGAAGAGGAGATAGACATTGAATACAATACCGTTAAATTGAATTTTATTTATTTCAGGATCTCTCAAGACAAAATGCTTCAAACCGGGCAAAGCAGGTCATCCCGCACACTGCGGGTTCAAAAATCTTTTCAAGAAGCCGAATATCATTGGTAATCTTTTAATTAGTTTAAATATTTATAAGATAATATTATATATTTAACATATTTAATTGTTGATTTATCTTTTTTTAATGCAGTCCCATAGTTTAGGGCATGACGCATCCCGAACAGAACTATGGCTGGATGTTCATAAAAAAACAGATGGAAGTTTTGTTAATGAACCTGCCAGAGAAGATGGGGTATGAAGTCAATTATTTATTATAATAAATTATTATCAGTTTTTACTGTGTTAATATATATTGATATTTGATTTATAGGTAAAAATTAAAGAAATATGGGTTGCCAATCCTGGGCAATCCTACTCAGTCTCCCAAGATGACCCGGTTGGTAAAGTCCTTGGGAAGGAGCATTCTGGTAGAGTGCGTGGGATGGGTTTGGGACCTGTACCATCTGAGGTATTTCGCATTCCATCAGGGATTTCGGCTACATCTACTCCTGCTTATAGTCATTCATACCTGAAAATGCTCAGAGGGAGATGTCTTCTATACGAAACAGAGTTCACCAGCAGGGGGATCAGATATCTGGTTTGCAGAAAGAGTTGCTTGAAATATGTCAGTATATGAGCAGATTTGCCCCCGGTGGTAGTGCATCGGGTAGTGGTGAGCAGGTAAATCACAAGAAAATAAAAATCATTTAGTTTGAAAACTTTTATTGGTTTTAAGATTTAGTATAAATATGAAACAATATTTAATTTTCAATATAATGTTCTTACAGGTGGAAACAGGTGGTGGAGATGAAGGTGGAGAGGGTGACGATGCAGCATCAGATGATGAGTAGTAGTATTGTTGATGTGTTGAAAAAGTATGATAACAGTTGGTTTTTATATGTAACATTTATGGAACATAGTTGCCACCAAACATTTCCATATATGTAACCTATATTAATACCATTTCTACTATATAGCAGCATTCATGTAGCCCGATTGTGTAAGCTCAATTCATAAATGTATTGGGTGTTCTGACACGCTGGTTGGGTTGGTTTCATCTTTTATGACAAATGTTATGGAGTTTTTGAGTGTGAATGAGATAAGTGTCACATGTGAGATTAAGGTGAATCTACCCTAGTTCTCTTATGAGCAGTTGGTATATCTCTTCTTTTCATGACTTGGACACTCCTAATTTGGGGTACATCGTGTCAGATATAGTAAAAATGTCCTTCTAGGTAGTAGAAGTGATGGCAGTGTCTTAGAGGTGATAAATAGGTTTTATCAATGTTTCATGCGGGATGCATGGTTTTTATTGAGGCATGGTTAGTTCTTGTGTGATACCTGAGTTCCTGTGTAGGAATGCCTTGGACATACTTTTGGACACCAACCGTTTCCTTTGACTTGATCACTAGATGAATTTCATTCTAGGCTCAGTCAATGATCTTATGTGGATGTTTTGGTCTTTTACCAATATCTCACTTGTAAACTTGGAGTATGGACTACCTAGGGATAGTTACTTGGACTCTAACTTGATGATCTTATTTTATCCCAAACTTATCCTCGGACTCAAAGGTGATGTTTAAAGGGTAGTGATTATAGTGGGATGGATCTAGGTTCCACCCTTGTTCATGCTGGGGAACAATGTATTAAATGGTTAGGTGATGGAATGACTAAGAAATTTCATTGAATGTCAGGTATGGGCTTATGTGAATGTGCTTGTGGTAAACACGAGATTTCATAGAGGAAGGAATTGAGGATCAGGTTGTGATATGTGTATCATGATACCTTCTATATGTATACTATTTTTTAGTTTTTTATCTTCATCTGGACATGAATTCATGGTTGTAAATTGTCATTGGCCTTTTTTATTTAGTTTATATTATTCATCCAATGCTTTGTCTTTCATTTATTGTTGATTTAATTATTGTATGTTGTTTCTATATTTATTATACCGCTATCCTACACTACCAAGAAGGGGTCGAGATCCCCATGAAACCTAGGTGATCTCTATATTCTGGTTTGATTTATTTTTCAGGGCAGTGGTGCAGTAGAACCAATTTTTTTTTCCAGTTCAGCATTTAGCGGTGGTTAAAACCGCCGCTAAATGCCTTGCAGGGCAGCATTTAGTGGCGGGTAAAACCGCCGCTAAATATATTACGTTTATATTTTGCGGCTGTTTTTACCACCGTAAAATAGGCGCATCAAACGGAATAATTTTTCCGCGGTTAAAACCGCCGCGAATAAAAAAATGTGGAAGACCCATAAAACCGCCGATAAATGGAGAGAAACCGCTTGGAAATGAGGCATCTATGACACATTTTTTAAACCGCCGCGAAATAGAAAAAACCACTGCTAATAGATTGCCGACGCCAAGTTTAGCGGCGGTTTAAACTGCCGCTAAATGGGAAAAAAACCGCCGCTATGGGCTGCGGTTGTTGTAGTGTAATTAGTGTAGTTTAAGGTAAAAATAATGTTTTAATAATATGAAATGGCCTAGACACATGTCCTACCCTCATTGGATCAGTCATGGCCGACCAAGACAATCCATGGGTCAACTTGGGGACCCCATGGATCCTCATTGGTTGGAAAATGACATTAATACCTTTTTATTTAAAGTTAAAATTAAAATGTCACAAACATGTGTTGTTTTACTAAAACAATTTTTAGATGGGGTTATAGAAGTCATATTTTTGTCTATAAATATTCATTAGAAATATAAAACGATATCCTACATCATGATAGTTTTTTTATAATTTTTAGATTTGAAATAAATTAATTTATTTATGACACCGTGATGATGCAGTGATTACCTAATAAATGAACGATTTAAATAAAATGAGAAGATAGGTTGAAATTTAAGTCTTAAACTTGTCACAAACCTATTTTATGGGTGGATTTTGAAACCTTATCACCTTACCCTCTAAATATATCATTTTGGGACCTTTTAAATCCGAAAATCATTTTATAATGATGTAATATTTTATAACTTTCCAAGAGTGCCCCTCCTCTCCTCTTATAAAAGGACCCCACCTCTACCACATTACACAGACCTCTCAAGCCATTAGCTCAGCCAAACCCTAAATATTTTATCTCTCCACATCCCTCTCGTCATCATTGAAGTCTCAACATGGTCAGAATCATTTCCAAGGAAGCATTTGACCTCAAATCAAAGAGAGTTACCCGATTTAAAGGTAGTGTTTTCTCTTGTGTTCTTATGTTTTATTTTGTTTCTCCAACCCTCTAAACTATTTTTATTCCATTTTTTTGTAACAACACCAGTATCATAAATATACTAGGATGTTTTTATAAGAATTATTCGAGCTACACTTACACACACCTACATATAATGGTTAAAGAACATACTGTTTCTGTTGATGGCGAATTTCTGCCTCACGAAACGATGATTGTTAAACACTCATATAACACCTTCAAAGGTGGCCATTAAGATATAAATATATTTATATATGATATATAATATGTTTATGTTTTACTTAAGCTTCTTTATTTTTCATTTATGGAATACCTTTATGGTTTCCATTACGGTTAACGCGATATCTTCATTTTAGGAAGTGCGGACTACCTCCCCCTCAAAGTGATTTGATTCCTTAATGCCATATTTGGGACTTATAAAGGATGGAATTAATGGTATTAAATATTATATCCTATTGGAATTATAATATACCTTTATATAATTATTATTTAATTCCATTGAATAAGAAAATAAATGAAAGTAGCGTTCATGCGTATGTACGGCTTACCGTCTCCATGAACGGTACATTTCATTTCTAATCTCCAAATGTTATGTTCTATTATAAGTACATATATATAATGGATATATATGTAATATATTAAATCTAAATGATGGATATCATTCTGTAATTATAATATTTATATCTCTCATTTTTTTAATTCCATTAATATGACAAAAAAATGAAAGTAGCGATCATGCGTACGTACGTCCTACCATCTCAATGAACGGTGCTTTTAATTTTTTATCTACAAATGCTATGGAATATTATAAAATTAATATATACTGTATATATATGATATTTAAAAAATCAATACTATTCTGGATATGATGTACCTATAACTACATGGAAAATTCTTTTCCAACAAGTTCATTTTGTACTCATGTACCGAACATCGACAAAAACGTCTGATATGAACTCACTTTATTAACCAATTATTATAACATTATAATATGTGATATTAAATGACTAATAATCTTAAAATTAGGTCCTTAAGAAATTATAAATTGACCAAATTTTATTATTTAGGAGATTAAAGAAAGATCGAGTCATGTCAGACACGAGGTAAGGGATCCTACCCCTCTCTTTTTAGGTACACTCTTTTATGTCATTACTTTTATGCTCATATTTATTATGATTGGGATGTTATTTTATAATAATATTACTTTATGTTTTATGTTCATTTGATGAGAGACCCTATATTCTCTCATCAACCCATTTTGGATGTTTTGATTGGCACCATTTGGCTGCCGAATCTTCGTAAGAGATCCAACCTCTCTCTTTTTTTAAGTACTCTCCTTTATGTCACTTCTTTTAAGCTTCTATTTGTTATGATGGGGGATGATATTTTATATTAATATTTCTTAAAATTTTATGTTAATATGATGATATACTCTATTTGATCTCATCAATCCATTTTTGGGTGTTTTATGTGGCGCTGTTAGGCTATCGAGTTTTCGTAAGGGATTTTTCATCTCACTTTTATTCCTGTGAGATTTATGCTATAATTGCCACCATTTCCTTTGAGTGGTATATGTACTTCCCATTATTATAGTATTTTTTTAATATACTTTCATTTATGAGTATTTACATCAATTTTTTATTGTCCTTCTTTCATGGGGTGTATGTTTCGAAAGATACCCATGTAGGTAAGGGAACCTTTAACCCTCCTCTTTTTAAAAGACATCATTTGTTGGGTATTTTAATTTACATATTATAATGTTGGGATATGTTTTTATATATCCTTATTGATGTAAATTTTATGTCCATGTAATTAGATACCCTTTTTATCTCTCATCAACTCTTTTTCTGAATTTGGAAGTTACGTCGTTAGGCTGTCGAATTGTTGCAAGGAAACTTCTTAACCCAATTTTGATTCTTCTGGATAAAATTTTACTCCTTGAATATGAAATTCTATGAATATTTGTGAATGTCCTCTGATTGTTTTACACTTAATATCCACTTATATTTTGTGTACTCATTTTTCACACATAATTATGTAATTGATTTATCCTTAATCCAAGGATACCGTCTTTGTAAGGGACATCGTCTCAATCTCCTTTCATTGAGGCATATTTTGTTTTATACACAAATTTCTTTTATACGGTGTATAAACCCCTTTGAATTTTCATTTATTCAAAAGGAATATTTTTTATACGAATCATTTTACTAAACTACAAAAAGGAATTTTTTTTCTTGTCGTACGTATGCGTCGACAACGACTTCTCCGCCGCCGTGACCATTATTTGAGTTTCTGCTTCCTCTACAAGCCATAACTTTTTTTGAATGAAAAATAAATACCATGGTTTACTCTTCTTTTATTTTGGTATTAAAAATGGTTTTCATAATGTTTTTATATCAATGTGTTTTATTGATATCTTGTGATTGAAAAGAGGAAATGTTATGTTTCCTTTATACATGTTTTATGTGATACGATTATTTTATGGTTATTGGGAATTATTATTAAGACGGGTGGTTTCGTGATAAACTAAGGGTGGGTGACCCCGATATAGCTCTCCAATGCATTAGGTAACGCGAAGGAGTTAAACGTTAAGGTTTCTCCGATGAGATTTAGGGAATATAATGTGATGGGTATTCCAAAAGTAACCAAGAGGGTTACTCCTTACGTAAGAATGTTATGAATGCCTCAAGTTACCTTTATGAATTATGGTTTCTATGATTTATTTATGATTTATTGAGGTATGTTAAAATGCATATGTTTTATGATTAAAGTATGATTTCATACATGGACTAATGTTTTCTGTTCATAATTTTATATCCCTTACTGAGCTTTTTATGCTCATCCCAAGTTTTTGAAATGTTTTTCACAGGTCAAGGGAAAGGTTCATGATATGATGATAGTGTCAAGGAAGTGTCAAGAAAGAATCCATGTTTTATTTTAAATATGTTTCCATTGATGGAGAAAAACTAATACTATCTTTTATGTAACCACTTTGTTTAAATGTGGAATGTAATTCATGATTTATGATCTAATTCTCTAAATCTCTAAACATGAAAAGATCCTCAATGAGAATTATTCATTTAATTCAATATTAAGTATGGTTTAAGGCTAGGGCCTTATAATCAGCTTCCGTCATGAACTGTAGAGAAGGACTTTCTCTCCAACATGAAACTCCCTTTGTTGGATTATTCTATCATGAGCTGCTTTTGATATTTCCTTGTAGAGCCTTGAGTTCTCATTTGAAGACAATCTAATCTCCTCAAGGTCTTGAATTTACAGCTTTCTTTGGACTCCAGGTTGGGCCAAATCCATGTTGCATTTCATTATAGCCCAATAATCCTGATGCTCAACTTCCACGAGGAGATGTCACGCTTTTCCAAAAACAATCCGAATTGCAGACATACCAATGGGTGTCTTATATACTGTCCTATAAGCCCACAATGCATCATCCGAGTGCTTTCTCCAATCCTTCCTATTTGGCTGCATAGTTTTCTCCAAAATTTGTTTCAACTCACGATTTGAAACCTCTTCTTGGCCATTTGTTTGGGGGTGGTATGGTGTTGATGTTTTTTGTTTTAACCCTTACTTCCGAAGAATGTAAGCAAGATTCTGATTGCATAAATGTGTCCCTTGGTCACTGATGATATCCTTTGGTACTCCAAACCTGCAAAAAAAATTATGCCTTCAGAAAATCCACAACAACATGAGAATCATTAGTCCTCGTGGCCTTGGCCTCCACCCATTTTCTCACATAATCAACAGCAACCAAAACATACAGGAAACCATATGAACTTGGAAAATGACCCATAAAATCAATGCCCCACACATAAAAATCTCAAAGAATAGTATGGGTTGTTGGGGCATCTCATGTCTCCTAGAAATATTCCCAGTGTGTTAGCAACTAGAGCATGACTTACAAAACACATGGGCATCATGGAATAAACTAGGCCAATATAATCCAGAGTCCAAAACATTCCTAGCTGTCTGTTGGGGTCCAATGTGTCCACCACATGCAAGTGTATGACAGAATTGCAAAAGAGATTGAAACTCATGATCAAGAACACACCTCCTAATAACATGGTCACTACACATGCTCCAGAGGTAAAGATCATCCCGCACCGAAAACCTAGACTCACTTTTTAATTTTTTGACTTGATGATTCTTCAAATTCACTGGGATTTCAGAGGAAACAATGTAATTAACTAAATCATCAAACCAAGGATGCGTACCAGAGATGGTATAGAGATGCTCATCGGGGAAAGCGTCTCGAAGTGGTACCTGGTCTAAGGTGTCACCCTCTAGTGTGCGAGTAAGCCTACTCATGTGGTCCGCCACCATGTTTTCTGACCCCTTTTTGTCATTTATCTCAATATAAAATTCTTGAAGAAGGAGCATCCATCGAATCAGCCTGGGCTTTGCATCTGGCTTCTTTAGGAGGTACCTCAAAGCTGCATGGTTAGAAAAAACAACTACTCTAGAGCCCAATAAATATGAACAGAATTTATCTAAAGAAAATATAATAGCAAGAAACACATTTTCTGTGGTTGTGTAGTTTGATTGGGCTGAATCCAATGTCCATGATGCATAGGAAATCACATGTGAACGTCCTTCCACACTCTGAGATAAGACAGCTCCAACCGCGAAGTTGGAGGCGTCACACATAAGCTCAAAAGGAATCTTCCATCGTGGGGGCTGTATGATAGGTGGAGTGGTCAGATGTTGTTTTAGCACATCAAATGAATTCCTAAAAGAAACATCAAACACAAAATCAGAATCCTTTTGAAGTAATCTTGACATATGAAGAGAAATCTTACTAAAATCATTGATGAAACGATGATAAAATCATGCATGCCCAAGCAATGATCTAACATCACGCACACATGAAGGATATGGTAAGGATTAAATAATGTCTATCTTAGATCTATCAACCTCTATCTCATTTTTTGACACTACATTCCCTAAGACAATGCCATGCTCTACCATGAAATGACACTTATCAATGTTCAGGACCAGATTCTTCTCAATACAAGGATTAAATATCTCTACTAAACTATTTATATATTCATCAAATGAAGACCCATACACTCTAAAATCATCCATAAATACCTCCATGCTGGTCTCAATAAAATCAGAAAAAAATACTCACCATGCATCAGTGGAAGGTACCTGGGGCGTTGCAAAGTCCAAATGGCATCCTCCAGTAGGAAAATGTGCAAAAGGGACGGGTGAATGTAGTCTTTTCCTGATCCTCTAGAGCTATAGGAACTTGAAAATATCCAGAAAATTCATCCAAGAAACAATAGTGTGTTTACCCAGCTAGTCTCTCAAGCATTTGATCAATAAATGGGAGGGGGAAATGGTCCTTGTGAGTGGAATGATTTAGTTTCCTATAATCAATACACACACACCAACTATTTTGCACCCTCATTGGAACTAACTCATCTTTCTCATTTTTAACAACAGTAACACCACTCTTCTTAGGCAGAACCTGAATTGAACTTACCCACTGATAATCTGAAATGGGAAAGATTATACATACCTCGAGCAATTTCTCAACTTATTTTTTAACAACTTTCAGGAGGGTGGGATTGAGACTCCTTTGTGGCTGTCTCACCGGTTTATCCCCATCCTCCAAGAGAATCCTATGCATGAAAATGGAGGGGCTAATACCTGATATGTCTGATAATGTCCAACAAATTTCCCAAATGTTATCTCTGAATATATTCAAAAGTTTTTCTTCATGTTCAAAAGAGAGATTGTTAGCAATGATAACAGGTAATCTATCACCACTCATCAAGTATGCATATTTATGATTTGGGGGCAATGGCTTGAGTTCCAATGTAGGGGGTGATGTATGGATAGAGAAATTGATGCAATAGACATATCTGCACAATGAACATCAGTATCAAAACAGAAATCATCATAATTAGAGAATAAAGCACCAAATCTATCAGCATACTCAATAGCCATGTCATAATCATAGTTCACATGATCAATATCAGAATATGAATCCACTTCAAAATCAAATCATAGAGATTCTTGTTCATTATAAACAGGTGTGGAAGTTCTCTTAGACATTAAACTAGAACCAATACTCATAATCTCACTAAGCATAGGAAAATCAAAATCCATGGAGTTTTTACTTGGTGGTTCAAAATGGGAGATAACAAGAGCAGAATGGTCCTCATAGGGGTACATCATGGAGTCCATAACATTAAATATCACAACTCCATCCCCAAATTCCATGTAAAGTGTACCCTCATTGCCATTTATGATAGTTTTTGCAGTTTTGAGGAAGGGTCTACCTAAGATAATGAGGGAATGAGAACTTACCTAGCCGTCCTCCATGTTAAGCATGTAGAAATATACTGGGAAGATCATGTCTCTTACCCGGACAAGTACATCCTGAAGGACTCCCGCTGGATATAATGTAGCTCTATTTTCCAACTACACCACTACTCTTGTTGGCTTCAACTCACCAACCTGCAAGGAAGAGAATACAGAGTGAGGAATCACATTTATGGAAGCACCTAAATCACAAAGTGCATTAGCGAATTGCAACTCCCCAATGGTACATGGGATGGTGAATGTCCCTGGATCCTTGCACTTTGTCGGCATTACTAGCGTTGGTGTAATGAGTGCTGACACATTCCTTCCAAGATTGATCCTCTGATTTCACTTCAGCCCTCTTCGATTGGTGCAGAGTTATTTTAAGAATTTGGTATACCTTGGGATTAGTTTAATGGCTTAAAGTAGTGGAATGTTGTTCTCCACATGCTTAAATGTGTCCAAAACCTCCTTTTTCATTGCTTCATCAGCCATCTTCTTGGTTTGAACAACCCTGTTTGGAAAAGGAAGGGGTTTAGGAGGAACATCATCAATATTTTTCTTACCTTTATCTTTCTCCTTGGATTGCTCATCAGTTTGTATGGAATGCGCCTTCTCTGGAGTTGAGGTGAATCCTGGTGGAATGGTAGGTACAGATGTATCATTCATTTGCTTCCCACTTCTCAATGTGATGGCACTGACATTCCCCTTTGGATTTGGAGTGGGTTGGGAAGGTAGATTTCCAGAATTCTTACACAAAAGTTCATGGAGTGCAGTGGCAATCTGGCTGATTTGAGTCTTCAACTCCCTCAACTCCAAACCTTGACTATTCAGATCATTCTATTGATTAAGAACAATTTTCTTCAAAAGATCATCAGTGTTATAATCTTCCTTGAGTGGGGGATTCCCTTGTTGTTGTATTGTTGATGTTTGAGCTTTAAATCTCCTTTGGGGTTTTTGGAAACCCTGCTGGTAATGTGGAGGCTGCTAGAAGTTTGGTTGAAAAGGGGGCCTTTGTTGTTGTCCAGATCCATACCTCATGTCCGATTGATCCTTACACCCTTGGTTGTATGTTAGTGAAAATGAATCAAACTTCTCTTGAGGATATGGTTGTTGTTGGTGCTGAAATGGTGTCCCAGGAAATACTGCTGCACAATCCTCTGTCTCTTGTAGTTGTGGGAAACAGTCAGTTGGATGGCTTGTATCAGTGAAAATGCCACAAGGCCTTGAAGGAGTGGGTTGGGATGTCTTTTGAGCCAAATCCATCTACCTCACCATAGTGGTCAATTCTTCCAATTTGGTATCAATCAAACGACTTTCAAGAGAATAAGGACTTACATGATGTACTCCCCTGACATATGGTGTACCTCTATCGCCAAATTGTTGGGAGTTTTGGGCTATCTTGTCGATAAATGCACAAGCGGCTGCTGGTGTCTTGCCCACCAATTCTCATCCAGCTGCAGCATCAACCATGCTCCTCTCCATGGGTGTGAGTCCGTCATAGAAGTATTGGATGAGGAGTTGCTCACTGATTTTGTGATGCAAACAGCTTGCGCACAACTTCTTGAATCGCTTCTTGTACTCATACATTGACTCCCCTTGGGCTTCCTTGATCTCCGATATCTCCTTTCGAATGGATGTGGTCCTTGATGCTGGAAAAAATCATTGCAAGAAAAGACGTTTTAAATCATTCCAACATGTTACATCTTCAGGTTGCAAGTAATACATCCAATATTTTGCAGCTCCATCAAGTGAGAATGGGAATGCTGTTAATTTGATTTTACCTTTAGAAACATTTCCTGGTTTTAAAGTTGAGAAAACCACATTAAATTCCTTAAGGTGTTTTTTGGGATCCTCACCAGATAATCCATGAAACTTTGGAATAAGGTGAGTTAATCCATATTTCAATTCAAATTCCAATTCGAGGTTTGGGTATGCAATACAATTTGGTTGATAGTTAAAATATGGTGCATCCAATTCTCGAATGGTTCTATTATGTTCATTTCCATTTTTTCGAGCCATTTTTCCTCTTTTATGTTTGAATTTGAATAACTTCCAATTTCAATGATTCCAGAAGGGAGGAATTCACCAAATTGTTCTATATTGAAACTTCCTGTAGACTGAGAACGTCTAATTCGAGCCCTATGGCTACGTTCTATCTCAGGGTCAAGATCTAAGAGATCTTCAGGATTGGTTCATGTCATAAATCAAGTAAAAATGTAAATAAAGAAATTGGACCATAGTAAAATAAAATGATAAGTTTGAGTTGATGGTCGAAAAAGAAAAGAAGAGGATAAAAAAAGGGAAAACTTGAGAAAGGGGAAATATGAAAGAGAGAGGTGAAGAAAATAATAAAAATAAAAAAAAATACCTTTAAATGGTTAAATAAAATACTTTCCTCCCCGGAACCAATTCCAATTTGAAAGAGCACTATCTTGGGCGCCCTCAAATGATTAGTGTGATTTTGGGGTACTTAGGTGCAGCAGAGTGGATGACCAAGGTCGTCTCTCAAAGGAGGAAGTGAATTTATCAACTTATTAAAGGCATTTTAAAAAAACTACTTTAAAGGATTGGGGTTTGTTATAGTTTATGAATCTAGAAGAAGTTTTCTGGAAGAAGATTGTATATTTTTTTGTTTTTAGTTTTGAAATGAATTTCGATTAAAATGACACAACAAGAAGATGTTTTTTTAGAAATCTATTTTAAAAGGAGTAATCGATCTAACTCTACCTATTCATTCACTTATTAATCATTATCATTTAAATAAATATCCACTTAATTATGATCCTCTAATTTTTTATCCCTCGAACCCTATGAGAGTTAACTTAACCACAAAGATGAAATTACTTAAACCCTAGGCTAGCTTCGGAACACGCAATCGCAGAACCCTGCTTTGATTGTTGTTCTAAGGATAGATTATGGTCAGTGGTTAATCAGAAAACCGATCCATTCTGGAAATGAGGATTAATTGTGTTTAGTGATTATATTTTAACTCTAAAAATTTATCCTGTGTGGTCATGTATTATCGATTAAGATCACGCTCTCACAATTTACGCAAAATATCGACCTCGCGTGTTTTGTATTAATTGTTCAATTGCTTGATTAGTTTCTTGTAATTTAAAAAAAAATCATGGATAATATTATGTAAATTACATTATCTCATTTATTCAAAATAAATGAATGAATAAGGATAGAGATCGATCAATTACTAGAAAGAACTACTCTTCCATGGGTGGCGTAATCATCGTAGAAGCGTTTTGCATGTGCAAAGGTTTATAATCGATATAACACAATAACTCTTCTACTCAAGAATTCCAGCCCAAATAGGAAGATTACGAGTAGAATAAATTTAAAAAAACAGAAGAAAAGATAATAAATAAAAGAATAACAAAGGAATTTATTGCACAAACAAAATCATTACAACATGAAGGAGAAGAAGAAGGCTCCGTCGAAGGATCCTTGATTCAAGAGCTATCCTTAATGAAATGGTTGGATAATTGGAGTGGATCCACTTATCATCATTCATAAACATCCCAATTCATGTCCCAACCCCAACAAAAGAAAAAAACACCAATTTATAGAGTGGTGGGAAGGCTAGGTTCAATGTGGTTTCTAGTGTGAATGGGAAATCTCGGCCAAATATTTCATGCCAACTTGAACCACCCATTTGACCACCAAAACGCTTGAATTGGACGGCCTTCCAGAAGGCTCATATGTGCGGATATAGGTCCCCTATCTCCTCTAAAACTTTGGGCTCAATAAAATCCCCAACGAAGGTGTTATGTCCGAAATACATAAGCTTTTCTATTCTGACGTGTCCAGCCCACCTTTGACTATGGCCCAATTACTCAATCCAAATACATTCTTTTTATCTATTAGCATGAATACAAGTTGTATCCCATGATGTGAGGAACGTAGTTACAAAATTGTATGTTCAAATAATTCAAATAAAAATATTTATGATTGAAATACTACAGTGATTTTAAAAGGGTAAAACTGGAATTTTCATCAAATATTCAAATGAATGATCTAATCCCAAATACATTCCAATTAAACATATTTAACACAATTTGAGGAAATTATATCATTTATTATCAATAAAATATTCAAAAAAATAATGTTTTATTAGGATTATCATTAGTCATATCACATGTTCGAAAACATGGGTGGGCATTAGGGTGAGGACAACATATCTGTAGGGAAATCGGTGGTACCTAGCAGGACAAGACCCAATGATTATGTTAAAGTAGGGTATCTGTGCTGTCTGTGGGGCCCAATTGTTACATTGGTATCAAAGAAAGAACCCATCCTTAAGAGTGGTCAAATTATTGGTTTGAGATGTTGGACACACAACATGTACGTTGCGATCTGTGTGGGTGGGGGGGGGGGGTGAATGTAACACATCATAATGATAAAGGGTAAAAATGAAAAATTGATATTACTCATGTTTATATGGTGAACATTATTTTTTGGAAGCCTAACTAAATAGAACTAAAAAATTATACATGCTTTTCCTAAAGTACTGATCACGATGGGTTTCCCATTAGGATATTTCCCACGGTATGTGTGTGTGTGAGTAGAAAGCACACTATAAGAGACATGTGTTGGCCTGTGGTGACTATCATTAGTCAGATGACCACTTCAAGAATGTGGGTGGGCTCTAGGGTAGGGAACATGGGTCTGATGGAAAACTAATGGTAGCTGGAAGGCCAAGACTCGATGAACATGTTAGAGAGGGGTGTATGTGCTGCTAGCAGGGCCCAGTTGTTACACCTACATGTAAAAGAAACTATTCAAAGAATCATCCAATATATTAACATTTCTAGAAATATTTTATATATCAAAAATCTAATTCTAGGATAAATTAAACCATATTTTACTTACAAAAATATTCATATTTTAGGAGAAAATTATATCTCATGATATAAGGGTTGGTAAAAACCATTTTACATTATATAACATCACAATCACTAATAAATAAGTAAAAACACAACCACTAAAAAAATATAGATCATAGGTAGACTATTTAAATTCATAGGGACATAAATTCTATGACCCATAAGCAACTAATGTTCTATATTTTATCATAATCTATCCATAAAACTAATGGGGGTAAATTATAATATTCATTATAATGAACACACTCTTTGTGAAATCTAAATTTTAAGGTAGCCATCAAATTCTTCTTCAATCATACAAAAACACCATGATCATCCACGAAATGAATTTCTTTTTGTATTGAAACAATATAATGGATCCATAACATGAGAAACATCGGATATATCCACCAAATATAACATGTTAATCCTTCGCAGCATCATACACAAGGTACATTATTTTTAAGATTACATTAAATAAAACCCTATATCATCCTTGAGTCCACTGATACAACATGTGTTGAATTAAAAATAACCCCAAAACACCCCTGAAATTTAATGAAATAAATTTTACATATATCCCATACAATATTCTACTCTAGAAAAACTTCAACACCTTCTAAAGATGAATTACATAATCTTCCTCAGATTTTGAATACCTAAAAACATCATCAATGATGAAAACAAAAAAAATCATATAGATATGGTTAAAGAACCATCATTATCAACCCATAAAACATGAATACATCATTAAAAATTCTAAATGAAATCACATAAAACTCTAAATTTATATATTGGAATTGGAAATTCATCTTAGGGATAAATTATCCTCTACCATTATCTGGTGATATATAAATGATAAAATGATCTTATAAAACCATATAATCTATATAACGTTTTCAAATAGAACATTTATCAAAGGAATATTATAAATATTCTCCAATAATACATGAATTAGCCTCGAATAAAAAATGCATAATATTAAACTACTATATGTTTTTTTCGTAAATATTTGAATAATGACTATACCGAATAAATCCTCTTATAATAGCTCATAAATATGTATTTTTCAATAAAAAATATCTAAATTTTTCTAATGATAAATATAAATAAAAATATAACTAAAACCTTTATAAAGATCTTACCAAACTTCATTTACTTCCTTGCAGGTATCCTTGTTAGAAAATATAAATACAAATCATCATATTACATAACAAAAATAGGAAATGAAAACAAAATTTAATCTAATTTTAATATTAATCAATCGTCTCTATTGAGATATAAAGACAAGATTCTCAATCCCCTATTTCCCCAAATAAGGTTCTCATTCTCTAGTGAATAATTCACAGTTACTATATGAGATATAACAAATTACCTTTTTTCTATAACAACTAACAATAATTTTTATTAAATACATGAAATCCATTTCAAGAATAGCATAATAAGATTTTATATGTAATTAAACTACATTACATGAGAATTTTGATATCTCAATAAGAATATCCTGACAACAAACATAAACCGATGTGACTTATAACAAAAAAAAACTTCAATATCTAATATTTTTTTGAATAACTATGAAATTACAATTTATATTATGTTTTAATTTTATTACATTTATTTTCCAATATTTTTTAGGAATAAATATATCCCAAGATACAAATTTATTAATACCAATAATGTCTATATGAATAATAAAATAAATTACATTGGCATATTAATACAAAATATTTTATATTAATGAATGAATATATTATAATTCATAATAATTTTTTCTACCTTATGAATTATTTACTCTAAATTTATTAAAATAACAAAATAAATTATAAATACGTTTTTACTACTATTTTTTTCATTAAACCAAGTTTTAATTATAAAATCTAATGTTTTTTGAAGAATATAATTTTTGTTATAACAAATTTTTTGATATTAACACCAAATTATTTGTAAATATTTTGAATATATTAAAATCTTTATCATTGATATATTCTATTTGAAACAATATTTAATTTCTATTTTAGATATATTTTATTTGACTTGAAATAGTAGAATGATTTTAGACACCATTCAAAAGAATATAATGAAAAACAAATTGAGAAAAAATAATATTTAACTTTATTGTAGGATTTTATTGAAAATAATATATAAAATAAATAAAATATATTCATTCTATGATACATCCAATTCATTTTCTTTTTAACCACTATTTCAAAAAATATATTCCATATTTTCCCCACATCAGTTATATCTTCCTAAACACAAATTAATGGTTCATTACCATTATACACAATAACCCACACACTATATATTTTCCACCATTGACTATATCACACCATTAATTGATGATTGACTCTTTATTTTATCTATTGACTTAATTGATGAAGTGTTTAGATGAAAATAGATATAAAAAAATTTCCCGCTAAATAAATCATCGTTTGAGCCTCTAATCATGTATGTAATTATTTACATAAATTTTTATCTCATTCAATTTAGATGTATTAGTGTTTGAAATGAATTATATTTAATGCTTCAATTATGTTTCAATGAAATTAGTTTTATTATTATTATTATTATTATTTTGGTGATTTTGGGATTCCTATTTTATTCTTATCTACATCTACCCCATTTATATTAACAATAACTTCATGATTGAGCATCTAATTTTTTAATTATAATCCAGAATATAGTATTTAATTGAAAAAAACACAATTTATAAACAATAATGATCTATTTTTTAAGTAGGGTTTTAATTATTATAAACTATCATGTTTTAAAAAACTAAAGTACATGTACAAAGATACAAATTATTTTTGTAATATTATCAATTGATAAGTCCATATAAATATTAAAAACAATTATAAAACATGTTAATAAAATAAATTATTAATGGGGAAAGGTATAATGGTTATTCCTATGATGTAAAAATTTGTGTGGGGGAGCACATGGGGTCGAGTCTTCTATGTTATATTGGTGTATGTATTTTTTATTATATTCCCAATCCCTTACGAGTTATAATAATAATAATTATAATTATTATTATTAATATTATTATATAATTAATTAAATTAAACATGTTCAAATTTCTTATCTTATTAAAATTTGAAAATGAATCTTTCCCCATATAAACATGTTCATGTATACATGTATATCTGAGATAATATCCACCTATACACAAATTAAAATCTAGATAAACCACACAAAAGGGAATAAATTGTGTAATTTATCATATTTTACACTATAAAAAGTACAATGGGGATATTTTCATTAATAGATGTAACTTCTATTTCATGACTAAAATTAGTTTAGGGAAAATGTTTTTATAGATATATAACCTCAACCACTGAATAAATAATATCTATCTTTACCAGGATCCTAATGTGGTGTCCATATAAAAATATCCCCCAAAAGAAATATATTATAATACTACTTGAGGTATGATGTGGGTTAATAAATGCAGAAAATATTGGCCAGTTGTTTCTTTTTTTCTTCAAATATTAATTGTATAATAATAAATGGGAATCACATTCGAGGACCAAAGTATCTACCTAAAATTTGAAAAATAGTTTTTCTATCATATCTAGAAAGAGAAACAAAATGTTTCAAAACCACCATTAATAATGTTTTTCATGGGGAACATATTTACTTATATGTCTCTCCACTAATCAACAAGGCATAGTCTTTAATAATGGTAGGGTTCATGCTACTCAAAAACCCTTCAATGATATCCTTCCCTATATAGTGATGAATGGTGATAATGTCGCGTTGATTTTATATCATGTTTAATATTTACATAGTTTTATACATACCAGAATATTATTCCCTAGACCCAATTTAATCCATATAGTATTTGATAAAATCATGAATTTTACCATAATTTATATGGTCATAGAAAGCTACACAATAATAAAAAATAGGGTGCATTCTTCGATAATTTAAATGGAATAGTTTTTCTATTAATATTATTCAATTGAAACCACTCATATGGGTCGAAATCCTATAATATTACTATATCAAAGAAATTAAATTTATTTATTTTTTCATTTTTGCAACAAGAAATAGTGTGGCAGATTCAAATTCCACGAAATGACCAACGAATGACCTATTTTTTCAATTTATATAAAAACATACCCATACACTTTAGGGAAATTTTTTTGAACGGGGGACATCATTTTTCCTTGTACAATTTTCCATTTTTTCACTTCTCATAGATATACAATGATAAACAATGTATTAATGTTACTATATCAAAATATTCATACCATGTTCTAATTTCATTGGTTCTTTATGTACCCTGAAATTCAAATACAAGGATCATATATTCGATAACATGAATGACACGCGGAACCAAGAGTATTAGAGGATATAATACACTAATAAATTAAAATATATTTAATATATTATATATATTTTATGCATAAGACACTTAGTGAGCTTGCATGACATGCAAGAGAGACTTTGATGAAAAGTTTACATTACAAGGAAGACCAAGTCCAAAACAAAATGTATTATACTATAAAAATATAATTATTTAATATAATTATTTTATATGAATATAATTAACAATATTGTGAATATATATGTATAAAAAATATAAAATTATTTCATAGGTTAAAAAATTAATTCTAAATGAATATTAAAATAGATTGAATAAAAAATAAAATATTATTATTTTCATAATGATATTTTACCATATTTTATTTATTTCACTGAACTTTTTTGTTGATATTAATGTTATATATATATATATCATATATTATAATTAATATTTTTTATGTAATCCAATAGATTTGATAATCATAATATAACAACAAACATAATATTATACATAAAAACTAGTATTTTTATAAAGACAATTTTACGATCTTTTAATGGATAATAATTTTTAAATATGAATTTTGACAATTTAATAGATCTAATATGTCAAAAAAACATCATATTTTAATGTGAAACATATAAATTAGTTTATGTTAAATGATTTATATTTTTCGAAAATATATCATTTTCTAATGAATTGTTAAATGTTCTGAATTTTAGTTCAAAACTGCATTTTCATCAAATTTATGTGAAATAATAAATTATAATTTTAAATATTTTGATGTTTTAGTAGATAATATTTTTATTAATTAATAAATTTTATGTCATTGTAATATATATCATGTTAATTGAGAATAAAAACATATAAATCTTTTAGACATATTTACATTAAAACCCCGCATTGTCGTCCCGTATATGGGATGAATTTTAAATTAATTTTTTCTTCTTCTGTGATTTGAAATTGAAAATATGGATTCCATATTTGGAATAATAATAACTTATATTTTATAATAATTTAAAATTATATTTTACCAAAAATAATTTTGAAAATAATTAAAATTAATTACAATTGTTAAAGAAATATTTAGATTATTAAAATATTAAACATTTAACTTAAGGGCCCCAATGACTTTTAAACTTGTGAAAACCCATTTTATGGCCTTAAATAATCTTTTATACTTCCATTATTTAGTATTATTGGTTATTTAAAAATTAGTTTTTGTAAAAAACCTGCATGCACCGAAATTCTTCCCAAAAATACAAATTGAGTATTTTTCCTCCCTTACAAATGGCCACAACACCTCCCCATTCTTCATAACAATGCATCCTATTAGGTAATACCAATATCATCCCAAATATATTCAAAATATCTCTCCCCTAGTCCTTGAAGTCACCCTTTGCATAAAATTGTTTTCTAGGAATCATTTTGTTATAAACTGAAAGATGTTAACCGATTAACTGGTAACAACTTCTCTAAAGATTTTCAATTTAATTTACATTTTACACTTCCTATACTATTATAATTTTATTAATATATATAAAATAATAATCATAAATATTATAGTAAGTTTTTATGTTAATAATGATACCTACAATTATACACACCTCCTTCTAATGGGTAACAAACATACTATTTCTGTGTACTATTAACTACTGACTCATAAAATGATGATTATTAATTTTTTTCCTTTACCACATATCATGGTAGAAAATATGATTTAAACTATGTTTATAAATCATATATATGATATTTATTATTCCATTATACATATTTAATCCTTTTACCACACATACCCTTAATACTTTCCATTTTGGGTTGATACGATAAAATCGTTTCAGGGTGTGTGGACTACTACCACATCAAAGCAATCTCATTCACTCATGATATACATAGAACATAATGAGGATTATTTTAATAAACCTATGTAACATATATATAATATTTTATTCAATGATTTTATTTTATACATATGTATCATTTAATTTCCATTCCTTTAATATTGAAAAGAAAGAAAATAACATTCATGTGTATGTACGACCGACCATCTCCATGAACGACGCACTTCATTTATTATATAAAAATGTTATAGAAAATTATAAATAAATATTTTCTTAATATATACGAAAACATAGTCATGTAATAAATTTTAGATACTATGAAATCAACTTTTATGAAATAGGAACAACTCAAAACATACTTGATAAAACATGGAAATTAACACATGAAGTTGTTAAAATAATGAAAGAGTGTTATAAAATTAGTAATAACTTATTATAAGAAATTAATATATTTAATTATTAATATGATTTTAGTCCTTGTAGAAATTAGTAACTTATTTTAAATCAATAGACAGAATGGAAAATACCACACAAAAAAAGAAGGATAATGTATGGGATTCTTGTCTTACATTTAATTCTATAACACATCCACTATATATACCATTTACTTATTTTTAGATGTGTAACTAAAAAACATTTTGATAGATTATATATTGAATCCCTTTTGTATTATGATTTAATTGTTTCATGTTTTATGGGTCACTGTGGGATGTTGAATGATTATTTTTCAAAAAAAATTTCTTAATTATTATATTTGAAGTATAACTTAATTTTGTGATTACTAAAATTCTATTAAAAACAATGAAATTATTGTAATCAATTTTTATTATAAATTACCTTGAATATCAATATTATCACAAAATTGATATTATTATTGCCTAAATCGTTGATAATTTTATATACAGTGATCACTTTGATAGTTATTTAATTAAATGTGTATTTAATGATAAATTTGTATCATTTATTCAATATACATACACATGTGGTCCCTGGTTATATATATTCCATTGATGCATCTGTATTCTGATGTGATGGATCATTTGGCCAAATAAGGTGGGTTTTTAATTTACATGTTGTAAAAATACTTCTAAAAGGTCATGAAAGTAAATGTACCATGTACCTAAGAAAAATGGTGTTGAATAATTAATAATTTCCATCATTTATATTTAGATATTATTCATCCATGATATTTGGCGTTGATATATCTATGGAGACATTTCATTTTCATTAACTTATTATTTATTCATGAGATTTTGTGTCAACATATCTATGGATACATTTCCTTCAATGTTTTATGATTTAGTTGGAAATAGTTTTAGTTTCTCACATTTTCTTATTGATATTTTATTGTCCAGTTTTTTTAATGGCGTATTTTATCTGTTATTTACATTTATATATTAATTTATTCCTATTGATTAATTATTGGTTCTTCTTTTCATACCATTTCTGATCAGTTTATCTGACCATTATTATGTTTCCTTTACCTATGTTATGAAGAATAAGTGTTTGAACAATTTTACAAGGTTGAAATTTATTTTCTTCTTCTATATCGTGTTAGTAATTAATATTTCCCAATGTATTATGGGTATCATGTATGTAATCAGGCATCCCAATATTACAAAACTAAATTTTCCTTCAGAATTTTATTCTTGTAATCATAACAATTTAATAAATTAATTCACCAGCTCTGAGCATATGGGGTTGGGGATCTACAGATGGTATTAAATGAAATTTAGAGAAAAACATGGAGACTAGTTTTAGAAATAAAATATAAGAGAGAAAAAAACTATGATAGACACTGATGATAATTATAAAAAAACATCCTAGAATTTTGGTAAGGTTTTGATTGTATGGGTATTCATTGAAATACATCCCTATCTGGATTCTATAAGTGGAAATGGTTCGGGCATAGATATACCTAGGAGTAATTACACTAACATGGGGTTCTGGGATAGACTCTGGATAATATAAAACATGAAAACATGACTTACTTCATACAAAGTTCTATAATCTCAGGGTATACGATTAGGGTAGTTTAAAATTTCTTTACCTACTATTATGATGGATTTGAATGTAATTATTTCCCCAATGTATCCAAAGTATATTAATCCAGAATTAATGATGCATAAATTTATGTTATGTTCTATACCATATTTAAATTTATAAAATGTTCATAACTTTATGATATAATAAAATGTATTCGATTGTTTAGATATGTAAAATGTAAGGAAGAATGATATAATTACCCATGGAAATGTAGAAATTTTCCTACTGGGGGAACAAATACATCTATTATTGGAACTGAGAAAGTTATGGATATACTAGGGTAAGTTATTCAAGTTAAGAAAGATAACCATGAATGAATGGGGAAACCTACTCCATGGGGGAGAATATCATATTCCAGATCCTTTATAAAATAAAAGACCACATTGTTTAGTTTGACTCCTAATACAAATGTTGATTAGCAATTTATTAAGTATCTAGATAAGATAATTACAATATTAAAATGTAGAAAAAAGGAAAATATTACACTTGTGGTATATCGTATCCATTGTTATGATGACCAGTGGTGGTCTCTCATCCAGAATAGAGGGGAAGAAGAAGCTATTGTACTCATGAAATGTATAAAATTTACAGACACAATCAGTGATAAATAAATTCCTTGTGATCAACAAATTTAAATGACGAGTAAGTTCCTTAGATTATTTAAAAATGAAAAAAGGGAGTGTGGAAGATTATGAATCAACATTTTCATTATTATCCATGTATGCTACAGATTATATATACAACACAGAGTGAAAGACCAGACACTTCTTTAAAGCACTTATGATAAGTCTCTAAAGGGCACTAATATCCTAAAAAATTTCATCATAAATTGATATAGTTTTATTTGCCATCAAGAAAAAGAAATAATTCTCTAAGTCCTATAGCTTTAATAGAAACCAATATAATAATATTTATTTTGAATACCATGAAAAGGGGAATGATTCAATGAAGTTAAAGGTAATGATTTATTTTCCAACATGTGATAACTATGGAACGAATCACCCTGGTAAATGCTTGAATGAATTTGTATTTTTTATATGTATGTATAAAATGTTCTTAAAGAAAAATAATTATAAAAAAAGTAGGTAAAAAATTTGATTCAATGATACAACTACATGGATATAGGGAACTATGCAAAAAAATTCCACAAGTGTTTAGAGAATATACATAAAAAGAAGCTAAGGGATCAATTCCAATCATGTGTTATTTTCATGAAAAATGATGAATGATTAATGTACTTATGTATTTTGATCTATAATATATGTGTTAAAATTATTTTGTTTATGACGTTCTCATCGTTTGATTTTTGAAATATGTAAGGATTGTATTGCAGAAATTTTTTATTAAATATTTTAGATCATATGTACAACAGAACCAAGAAGATTTGTTTAGTTGAAAGTAAACCTTGTCAAGGGATATAAAACCATTAATATGATCTTTATGTAGGGATAATGATTAATAAATTAGTTATTTGGACAAGTGATGACAACATTGGAACTGATTAATGACTTTTCAATAAGTGGTGATTGTTATCATTGATGGAGTTTACAACACTTTGGAATTATTGAATATATCCAATAATATGTGTCTTACATTAAGAATAATAATAAATGAATGTTTCCAATAAGATTTTATTGGAAATAAATTCATTAATATATTTAAAGAGGATGCGTGATGATGTTACTCACTTATTTGGAATGTGAAAATTTAAATCCTCATTATGTGGACTAATGGGTAATGAGAAGTTCATTTTGGAAATTCACTGAAATTATTTATAAATTATTGTATTATGATATTTTGGAAAAGTTAAACACTTATGAAATATTTTATGTAGATATATCAAAAGGGTTTTATATATTATTTTATTAAATTTCCATATTAGAAGATAAGTAGAAGTAGTTCAACGCAATGTCAAGGGAAAATATTATTTTTATAGTAACATATTTTTACATATATTCATAAAGAGTAAATGAATTTCTCAAGTCCAAGAAAAATTATCATGAATCCATAAAATGATGTCGTAGAACCTTAATTTATAATTAATTAAATGGTCCTTATATCTACATATATTTAGGGATTTATAATTGTTATCTTTCTCTTATCCATGTTCCATACCACCCTCCATCATTACATAATTTTTATAATTTTCTTCCAGGCCCATATTTTCATTTCACACCTATGTTATCCTAAAACGTAACCCAGGAAACGTGATCATTGTAATTTACTTTCTATTTTATTAAGAATATGTGATATTAACCAATTTTATGATGTGGTTATTTTAACAATAGTTTAGTTTCAATCCATATATTTCCAAGATCATGTATTAATTATGTAGACAAAATTTAATTAAGGTGGGGAGAATGTAACACTCACAAAATACTAATGTAAGTACCTTATATTCGATATCATGCATGACATGTGACATTAAAATCATAAAGGGAAATAATACCCTTACTGTTTAATATATATTTAAAATTTTAATCATATTCAACATATTATATATTTTTCCATGCATAACGAACTGATTTATCTTTCATTACACACTAGAGAGACTTTCTTCAAAATCATACATTACACACAAGACCAAGATTTAACTATGTAATAATTTTATATAAAAATAGTATAATTTAATTTAATTAGTGGATACAAATAACATTAACTATTATATGAAAATATATGGTTTACACAAAAATAAAATGAATTCATATGTTACAGATCAAATATAAATGAATATAAAAACCATCTGAATATAAAAAATCTTATGATTTTCAAAAAGAAATTTTACACTAATAGAATTAATTAATATAAATTAGTGGGTGATATTGTTTAAAAATATATATCATATATTAAATATAATATTTTTGAATTTCATCCAACATATTTGATAATCATATGACAAGAACAAACCAAGTATTTCTCTTAAGATCCTATATTTTGTTAAATTTAATGTTACCACATCTTAGTGGATAACCCATTTAAAATATAAATTTCTACACTTTAATTAATTTATTATGTAAATGTAAACTTCAAATTTTAAATCTAAACATAAAAATTAGGTTAGGGTGATTTTAGTATATTTTTTGGAAACATGTCATTTATTAATGAATAGTAAAAATACTGAATTTTAGATCAATACTACATTTTCATATAATTTATTTATATAGTTACATTAAATTTTTAATTGGTTTCAATTTTTAATTAGATAATTATTTCATAAACTAATCTAATTTCTTTCATAATAATCAATTTAACTTTCAAATTGAGAATAAAAACATAGTAATATATTGGATGTTTTTACTTCAAAATCATGCATTGTCGCCCGCTTGTGAGATAAATTTTAAATTAATTATTTACAATTTTTTGATTTGAATTTGGAGAAATTAATTCCATATTTTTAATAATATAAATTTAAAATTTCTAAAATAGTCATCTTTTTTTCGACTAAAATTATTAATGAAATTAATTAAAATTAATTAAAATTATCAAAGATTAATAATGTTTTAAACCTTTAACTTAAGGGACCAAATTAACTATAGAATTTTCTAAAATCTATTTTAAGGCCATAATAAGTCTATGAACCATTAATTATTTATTTGGGTTATTTTTTCATAATTTTCTCAGCTAATAACATGGATACACCCAAGTTAATTTAAAAGATACAATGTGAGTCCTTTTCCATTATAAAAGGCCACCAACTCTCCACATTCTTGATACCTCTAAAACATATTAGGATTGATGACTCCTTACCTAAATAGTTTCTCAATATACTTAATCTCTACCTTAAATAGTCACTTTTGTAACAAAAAAACTATTTAAGCCTTTGGGTATAATTCAAAAGATGTTACCCGATTAAGGGGTAACGTCTTCTCTTAAGATATTCAAATTCATTTCCGTTATCATATACCGATAATATTATTATTCTATGCTTAAATAATAAAAACAATAACCTAAATTTAATATTATTTTTTTTATGTTATAATTTATACCTAAAAATACACACACCTCCATCTAATTGGCAACGAACAAACATTTTCTGCGTACGACGATCAACTGCCTCACGAAACGATGACTGTTCATTTTTCATTTACCACCTATAATAGTGTATATTATGATGGTAGATAAGTGTATATATGATATATATGATATATAAAATTTAGTTATACTTTCTTAATACTTAAATAACACATAATTTTAGTACTTCCGATTTTGTGTTAATATGATAACCCTGTTTGAGGAAGTGTGGACTACCGTCCCCTCGAAGTGATGTGATTCATTCACGATATGCATGTAACCTATTAAGGATTATTTTAATAATAATATGAAACATAAATAAACTATATACGATACTGTAATTACAATATACATATATATCACTTTTTTTTCATTCTGTTAATTAGATAATGAAATGAATGTTGCATTCATGCTTACGTAGGGCCCACATCTACATAAACGGTGCACTTCATTTCTTATCACCAAAAATTATAGACTATTGTAAAAAAATATCTAATTAATATATAATTAAATTTATTAATTATTTAACAAATTTATATGATGATATAACATTCTATGAAATATTATCTTGGCAATACATACTTGTGAAAAATAGGCAATTAACACCCAAAATTGATAAAATAATGAAAGAGTGTTAACAAATGGGTTATAAAATATTATAATAAATTAATATATGACATTATAAATATGTGTATGGTACTGATATAATTTAGTAATATATTTTCAATTACTACAATTGAGGGTAAAGACCACACACCAAAGAGTGAGGATAATGTTAAGGGATTCTTGGATTGATTTTCTTTCTGTAAGGATTATGCCACATACACCACTTACTTATTTTTTGTAGTGTATCCATAACCCATTTTGAAAAATTATATAATGAATAATTTTTATTAGTGGTTTGGAAAAATTAATTAATTTTTATTTTGACTTAAATGATTCCTGTGGTATGGGACACCTTGGGTTGTTTAAAGATTATTTTTTTAAAATGTACTTAATAATTTTATTTGAAATTTTACTTCTTTTTGTAACTAATTAATTTATCTGGGAGAAAATCATGTTAATATAATAATTTTTCATTAAAAATTACCTGGAAATTATATATTCTAACATAATGAATATTATTATTTCCTAAATCAGATGTCATTTTACATATAATGATCCCTTTGACAATTATTTAATTAAATGGGGAATTTTTTAAAAATCTGTATCTTAAATCCCAACAAAATACATTTTGATAAGAAGTAATGTTTTTTCGATATATTATAAATGTAAGGGGCTAGTATGACATGGGTGGGGCCCAGTTATAGATATCCCCTCAAAGCATCAATAGTCTCATGAGATGAATCATTCAGCCCAATCATATGGGGTTTTCCCTACATGTTTTAAAAAATCTTGTGAAATGTCTTGACAGTAATGGTACCATGTATCTATGATATATGGAATCCAATAATTAAAAATTTCCCAAATTTAGATTCATTTATTATTCATCCATGAGATTCTTCATCGACATATATATGGACACAGTTCATTTCCATTCAGTTATTATTTATCCATGAGATTTTGTGTCGACATATCTGTACATACATTTCATTATAAGTTTATTTATTTAGATGGAATGGGTTTTATTTTCTTACCTTATAAATTTATATTCCCTTATATAGTTATTTGAATGGAATGTTTTATCAGGTATTTTCCTCTCCATGTTAATTTATTCATATTTATTCATTATTACTTACACTTTATTTATACTTACTCACACATTGAGCTCATTGTAATTATGGTTCATTTCCCCAAGTTATGAAGAATATATATTTGAATAAGATTATAAGGAAGAAGTGTATATTATTTTTATGTATCATGTTTGTAATTTATTTTTTCCAGTGTATTATGTGTATCATATATATAATATGGCTTTCCAAGAATACTAAATTGAATGGTCCATTAGGATTTTCTTCTTTATACTCATGAAAATGTAATAAATTAATGACCTGAATACAGATTAGGGGGTCGAGGTTTTATACATGGATTACATAGAAACTTTTTTCTTCCCAATGATGAATCATATTTTTATATAGAATATTTCAGGACTAAATAAAGTTTTTTTTTGTGATTTTAACAATCTAATAAGATGTATGTCAAGAGAAAAAGTAATTTTTTTAACTTAGGTCATGATAATTTTTTGTATATTTCAAAAACTATAATTATTATATTGTGTGTTACCACACATTAATTATAGATAACTCAGTTTACCTATAGTAAATTCCTTTTCATTGTTAGTATGGACCCCTATGATAAATATCCACTTTATGGTGCTCATAGATTATTAATTATTATGTGAATATAATATTATATAAAACACATTTTACATTACATTAGTCATAAAACTAGAGGCTCAAAGAAATTATATTTTAGTACAATTATAATTTAATATATTTTAATGATGCTTCTTTAACTATTTAAATGTATCTCATGAATTTTTACTCTAATAGAATATTTATATATAATATGAGACGTGTGATATATAAGAGAATGGTTTCTTTTAAATCATTTTGGTATTCTAGCATTTTTTTCATGTAAAATGGACACTTCACCCTTATTTCCACATTATTTTCATATTTATCATATCTATCATGTCTATTCCCAAAATGAGTGGTTATTTGGATTTTAATCCATTAGTAGGAATCATTTTAAATATATATATTTTGGGATAATATATAACTGTAACAACATAACATTATACAAGGTCGTTTTTAGAGTTTTTGTAAACAATTTCCATGACTATGATGGAAAATGGAATATAAATTTGTTATAAAATTTCTACAACTTTCATTATGATAATAATTTTCATTCTTTCATCATATGAACACATGTTAATTATTGAAAACGTTTTTTTAATGTGGAGATGATATGTTTTGGAGATAAATATGTTTTATTCAAAATACAAACATTCTATTTTATGATTTCACAATGATGAATAAATTTTTAGTTTTGGGTATACGTTGGGATATATAGTAAAATATAGATCAAATTTATACCATAATCCCATGATTTATCTTAAATATTTTTGTATTTCCCGTATTTTTACCATGATATAATTGCTAATAATCAAGTTTATTTTTATCAGTATATAATTGTATAATATTTTAATTAATTATAAGATCTTGTTAAATGTCTAATTATATATTGACATTGTAGATATCATTGTTTATTTATGAGAATCTTTGATGATTTAATTAATGTTTCTATCTAATATTTTTCCACTGTTCTATTATATTTATGTTTGTAAAATTTTCCAAAATCAAAATATCTATACTAATTCTTGTATATATCATTAAAATATTCTATTGATAGAATATTTGACATTATATTTTAACATAATTTAATAATGGAATAGATATACACCAATCCAAATTCATTACATTTATGGTCATATTCATGGAATTGGTTAGATCATAGTTTCTATTGATGAATACAAATTATTGTTTCTTTTTTTCTTCATCAATTCATGTTAATCAAGGAAAATATAAATCTATTTTAGGGAACCTAAAATAAAATAAATGTATGAAATAGGATTTTCTGATTTGCTAAAGATCTTATAAATTCCATATATTGAATACATGATGTTTTTTCCACAATATTCTTCTTCAGAATATTAGAATTTTTAATAAATTTGGACATATTTTTTATCATATGTATTATTATGTTCTTAGAATAAGATATGTTATAAATTTTGTCAAGGGTAATGAAAATTAATTAAGATTACCCTACTCATTTCTTCCACTTTTTTTATTCAAACTTTTATGTTTAAATAGTGTATCTCATGACCCCAATAGTCTTTTGGATCTGATTTTTGATTTCGTTCCCTAATTGTTGGAACCAATTTTTTCAAACTCTTAATAACATCATATATTTTAATTTTTATATCATCAATGATCATGTTCTAAAAGGAAAAAAATTAGTAAACCATTGACATAATTAGAAATTTCCTAGGTGTGTATTTGGTTAGAAGGATAGGTCTCCGATTCGATTAAAGACTATTATAAAAAATTTATATTGATCCCCATTTTTATGAACATCACTTGTTCACAATTTATATTCTTAAAAATTATCTACACATTAGTCTAATGAATTTCCCTTAGTGACCTAATGAATTTTGTTTTTATCTAAAAGTGAGCCTTCTGTTGATCAATTTTATGGTTCCATTATGCATATACAAAACTCAACATTCACTATGTATGTGTTTTAAAATAATATACATCCAACTGTGTTATCATCTTTCAATTTTATATGGACTATTTAATTTTATGTATTGGAGAGCATTAAACCTATTCTTTTCTCAAGCAAATATATTTTATTTCTGTTCTATAAATTATTTCTATAAAATGATATGTATTATTGAGTTTATATATCCACACAAACTACAAGTATACTCAAATAATTAATATTTCGATAATTGTATACAACTACACCACAACACTCTTATATATATATATATATATATATGTTTTTATATATTTATTTTTTTTATTTATTCTAGGAATTCATATATTATTTGATTATATTTTGTAAAATAATAATAATATATTTAAGTATATATAAATTTATTTATTAATTATTTATTAAAAAAAAATAGTTTTTGATGTCTTATTTGCAATAAAAATAAATTTTATATCCTTATGAAAACATTTTTCAAAATGTAGAGTTTTATTATTATAACATCATCTCAATTAAATACCTAACCCAAAACATTGGATTGGGTACTTTATTTTGTATTCATTTTTATATTCATAATAGATTAAAATTTATTTTATAATGATTATATTTTTTTATGTAAATACATAATCAAAATTAGGAATCATTTTTTTTGGTTTTACAAATCAAATAAATATTTAATAAATGTTTTTGATATGTTAAACGAGATGTTCCATGGAATTCAGTTTTATATTTTTCTTAAAACATTACTAGACACTATGAGTTACATGATGTTAAATAGGAATTAAAGTTATTTTCTATATATTATGATAATTCAAGGCATTAAATATAATAATATTTTATTAGATGGACCATTATATATATTTTATTGAATATTTATCATTTAAATGATTTCAATTTAGGATTTAATATAATTATATTGTCCTCAAGTTGTGTTATATTTATTCAATTTTTTGAATAGAACCTCTAATATTCATTAAAATTTAAACATTCCAAAAAATAATGAATTAAAATGATAACTAATTTATTTTAAATTTATAACAAAATAATGATAAAATTTGAGTCCTTGATATTTTTAAAAAATATTTATGTGGATCTATAATATAATATTTTTTCAACGAAAATAAATTGTGATGTATTGTAATTAATATCAATGAAACTATATTGAAGAATATGTGTACTTATTTTATATCATAATTAGAATGATTTATTTCATTTTAATCGACCTTTACCATAATACATAAAAAGAAATGAAAAACTATGTTTTTGGGATTTTAATTCCACAATAGTTCCAATAGTATTATATCATTATATTCATGGTATGTTTCATACTCAAAAAAATAAAATCAATATGTTTTATAAAATTTTCTAACGCCTCATCTATTTTAAAATATTGAATTTTTTCATGTAGTTTTAACAAGAAAAATATAGATCATTTGGTTGCTAACATTCTGTGTGAACTATGGCAGTGAAAATGGATGTGTTAAAGAAAAAATATGGGAATGAAGATTAATGGAGTTTCATGTAATATATCATAGAGTTTTAGTAAGTTTAATTAATTTTATAACATGTTTATTAGAGATTTATTCATTTTCAAGGAGGTGTTTTTTCAAATTATGTTTGAACATGTGTCTTTAAATAAATATTTTATCTATAATATTTTTATATAATATAATTTTAAAAAACAAATATTATATATAATATATAAGTATAATAATAAATATTATATTATTTTTTATAAATAAATTTTAGGAAACCCAAAAATATTATTTTATTTAAGATATAATTTAAAAAGGATTAATTTTTTTTATTTCTTTTAAAAAGTAATTATATTACTATAAATATATTATTTTTTGCATGAATCACATGATAATACTTTATTCATACAAATATTTTATTTTACAATATTATTATAATTGGAGTTGAACATTTTTTGCTTCAAAAATAAGATTTACTGATAGTCTTAACACAAATTGGTTTTTGATCGGGATTTTTTTATTGGTAAAACACATTATAAATAGAAAATTCACAATTACAAGTATATATTTCAATTTTGGAAATTGATAATTATTTCATATTAAATTTTTTTCTTATTTAATGTCTCAATATAAATGTTGTCAAAAAATAAATACTATATTCTCTTACTCCTGGACTTGGGAATGGGTGAGAAAAGAATTTGAGCTACTAAAATAAATCTTGACAAACAAAATATTGGAATAAAGGAATACATTACCAAAAAAATCCTTGATTCCCTCCACTTTATGAACATAAAAATCCGAAAGTTTCCATCCAGTAACTCAAACACCTAATCATTTATATGTAATACCAATATCCCTGAGTGGTTATCTAACCACTAATATCATTTTTTTTACTCTTCTAGTACCAATTTTTTTTCATAGTCTCAACTGTTTCCTATATTTTTCTACCATTAAAACATATAGTAAGAGACTTTTTGAATAATGTATAAATCAATTTACAATATAACTTAATCTTATATAACTCAATAAAAGATGGTATTGTGGGAAAGATATAGCCTATTACACAATGTGATTAATTTCAAAAGTACAAGGCCTCACCTAATGGCTTCATATTATCCAAAATTGTTAAATGAGATCATTCATGATGCTAACATCTATGGCCTATTTTTAACCTATATTTCATTAAAAATCAATAGCATCATTCTCATGATCCACCATAAGTAAGACATTTCTAATTAATCCTTAGAAAACAACTAAATATTATCAAAAAATTCAGAACTAACTCAAATTTCGGTTATATAAATATATAAAAACTAGGATAAATGACTCCAATAGAAATTTACATCTATGGAATTTTAACCCACTAAAAATAATTATATATCAACTTATCATTATTCATAAAATAATAATTATACTAGTTTAGATCATAAACCATAAACCAAACTCCCATACTGAATACGACCCTTATAACATCACTAATAACTCATACTTATTCTTGAGGCTATGAGTCTCTAAAAGTAAATCATTTTCATGCATCCTAAAAAATGAATTCCTCTTAATTTTGGCTAAATCATGATGTTCGTAGAATTTCATCCACCACTTCAAAGTGGAAGAAACCCGCTTCAGTTGGAACATAATGCTCAACTCACATCTTGGTTAACTTAAACGAAATTCGAATCTATTTAAACAAATCATATATAACATTACTATAAATAAAATCATTATACGTTGGTTATTGGATATTTTTTAACTCAATAAAGGGAATCTTTTGTTCCCTCCATACATATGGTTCAAACACTAATACATAGCTTCTGGTTCTTAATACACCTTTTTAGAACAATTCTCAAATTTCAGCCACACATGTATATAATCTAAAAACATAGTAACTATCCTCCACCCATATATATATATATATATATAATAAATTATATCTAAAAAAAGTATCTTCCTTTTCCCTCACTACATATCCAAATCATTCACTGCTGCATAGAAAATTTCCTTGGAAATAAAAAAAATCAAAACCAATACCTATATGATACATTACTATCTACTCTCTATGTAATCATCTAGATATAAAAAATTCCCTATATAGATCATTGGTTACCTATTGGGTCATGCTATTTTACCTAACATTAACTATGTCTATGTTATATTGTTGTCCAATAGTCTATTAAACCCTCACAAATTCATTCTCTAAATTCCATCATAAAAAAATATTTCTGAACCCAAAAAATGATGACCCGACACTATGTTTTCTTCACGAAATATAGTAATGAGTTTGAATAAGAACCTCAATGTCTTCCTCAAATAAGAAACAGGTTGGTGACTACCACCTAGTGTATATCATCAAACATATATCGATGAAATTAAACAATATTAAAAAATTTAACATTAGCATGATTTCCTTACTATATTTCATATCCATACTACATAAATAATGTATTTAAAAAAATTCCCTGGCATATAACGCAATTTCATAATTGAAAACAACAAAAATTTCATAGTATTCTTAGTAAGGCCAGAATAGTATACATCTATTACCACCTATTTAAAATCAATAATTTTTTATGATAAGGTTTCCTGATACCATTACCCTATATATATATATAATATGATAGGAAATAATTATAATTCAAGGGTAAAAATATAATTTTAATCAATAGGTCCCATAAAAAAAATGTCACGTGTCCAAGAGAATAAGAATACAAATTAAACTATGTATAGAACAAATTAATAAAGTCTGAAATATGGCATCTTGTATGGTATACCATGAAATTAGATCAATTATATACCACATATTCACAATTTCTAAATCATATCACACCCTATACAAAAATAATTACAAAACCACCTATATAACCAGAACCACCACTAATCTACATCCACGTTGTTTTCAACACACACACACACATCATTTTATTATGTATCTCATTATGTAGTAATCCATTCATAGGTAATACATAATGAATCAAAATCCATTACTTTTTTTTGTTTTCTAGCCATATGGACACTCACTGGTTTTATAGGTTTACATACATAATGAATACCCTAACTATAAATTGAATAATCATCACTACGTCACTACAAACCCTCTCCAACTCAATGGTTTTGAAGAATTCCACTAATAGACACATTAGTTGTATTACCATTTATCAACACTCAGGGGAAATCCCCTCATCATTTTTCATCCTCACAGCTACATATCAACTATCAATTTCGATATCTATATTATTTATATCATTATTAATTCATCACTATCATCATCATTGAATATGAAAACCCAATTAAAAAACTAGTCAAAATTTACCAATTATAAAAAAATTCATATGGTTTAATTCGCAAACTCTAAATTTATTTTCATAGTTAGGCCTCCACTAGCACAATTACCCTATTGTATATGATGAAACAAAGTATATATTCAAGTTCCCTCTCACAAATAGCAAAAATTATTTTATAACATACTGATAATATATCATTAACATACAATATATATTGAGAATATATAATCCTAAGAACCTCATTATAAAAAACTCATATAAAGGACATCTTTTTATGAAGCAAAATCAAACACCACATCCTTTAACAAACACATTCCCATCTATTGAAATTTGTGTGGTTATGTAGATAATACTACTATGTTCATGTTGTGCAAATATTATCATACCATCTCAGAATCATTATACCTCAAAAGGATTCCCATATATGACCCTAACATAACATGTCACATACTAGAGGCAAACAGTCATGGTCCCCATCAATGACACACTTACCTATATAATTTACCCCAATAATGCTCCACCAACACCAGAATATTGTATTCCCCCTTTAAAAATTCCAAAACACAAAGTAACTCACAACCACTTCATCTCCCAACCTTTACCATTATGTTTGAAAAATTTCATTATAGGTGGAATAAACCACATTCCGTATTATCTTGTCCCAATAAAATGTTATTAAATTTCACCCCTATTATCTCTAATTTAATTGATATTCTTTTCCAAAATTCAAGGATCTATATTTAAAAAAGGTACATAACAAATATTATATAAATATTCCTATTTTTTAATATTAATATACTTCCATTTATATGTTATCAGTAATTCACATGTGAATCACCAAACACAATATAATGTAAACAATTCATCATTTCACAATCATATAAATCATTAAACATGTTACATATCTATTAATTTGAACATTGTATTCAAATAATTATATTTACAATGGTTTCCACATATCATTTACTCATATTATTGACTCCATAAAAAAATCCAGTTAACACTTCAGTGAAATTAAAATATACAATTATAATGATTATTCTAATAATTTTATACTCATCAGTAATCACCAATTTAAATTAACCACTTATGAATTTTTTTTATTATGATTAATCTTCTATCAACTACCAATTAACCTCATAATTAAGAGTTTATAAATATCCTAAAAGAGATTTTAATTTTTAGTACTCACCATGATTCCATGATGAATTTTATCCGTCAATCTTTTAATGATCACCATTAACACGCATCTAATTTCATTATTCATTCATTTACGCATTCACTCTAATATACCACACACAAAAAATATCTTTTAAATTTACCCATCATTATAGAATTTGATATGTAAAATGTTTATCTCAAAGACAATGACAAAATATAAATTTTATTTATTCATTTATATTCAATTTTCCTCTGAATATAATCATCAATTATATGTGTAACCAACCATTAGTCCTTTTGTTACCTTCTATTTAATTTTCCCCAATTTAATTCACTTTTATAAATAATCTTTCATGGATCACATGGACTCAAATAACCATACACACAATATTTATCACCATTCCATAAGCTTAACATGAAATACAATATATTCATTAAGAATCATTCATTGAAGAATTAACTACATGATTAAATAAATAAAAAATCTCTTCATACTTAACATTCATTGGAAAATGTAAAATGATAAAATATTAACAAATTACCAATGAAGGGTAAATAATGCATACCAAATCATCAGATGTGGTTCCAATTTAAATATTAAATTAAAAAATAATAATTTTTTACACTTCTTAAAATGAAATTCGTAAAAATTTAATGTCTCCTGAAAATATAAAATATAATTCATTAAAATAAATTTTATTTTTTGGTAGGATCTTGTTCATAAATTATGTACACCAGTTGTTATTATATAATGAAGGGTTACAAATTTTATCCTTCAAAACCAAAATCTACTTTTATAAATCCATAATTATTTATTTTAACTATAAAGCTATTATCAATTTCTTTTACCCAAAATTACAACATAGGTAATATCATATAATTAAGATACAATGTTTTTATATAGTAAAAATGAAGTAAATATTCATATAAATTGGATTTTTACCCCTTATATAGGATAAATTCATTTTGTCTTCCAAAATATGAACACCATTATATTAAATCAATCTACAATTATCTTATTCCATTATATGGAATGTATACTTGTCAATTTAATAGCCATTTAAAGATAATTATATAAAAAGTTTCATTTATTAATCCATTACAGTATTCTAAAAATTGATGTAATTTTTATAGATATTTCCTAGGAAACATGGAATCCAAACCACCATGTAAACTATTGACTAAGTGTCTTTTATATTCATCATTAAAAGTATTATGAATTAAAATTCATAATAATTTTATAGTGTTTTTAAATATAAAGTACACCATCTATGTTTTTTTATAATTCATCAAATTGAACTTTCTCCAAAAATATTATGGTAAATATGAAAATATCCATTTCTAAAATTCATTCACCCTTCGGTCACCTGATGTTATAGCAGTTTAGTATTTCAATTTAATCCAAATGAAAAAGCTTTTTTTAATTAAATATTTTTTTAATTATATAGCTCATCTTAATATAAATTTTTCATACACATCATTTTTTTAATATAGTATTTGGTCTTACCACATCCATTGGTGGAATCATCACAAAGACTATAACTTATATAGAAATATCATTGAATAAGAATTACAATTTGTCTTCTTTGTGTATCTTATATTTATAAGTTAAATGAAACATGTACCTATAGGAATTTAATGTCTCACATTGAAATGAAAAACAAGATATTTTCTGTTTTTAAAATGTTGTTTGTTCATCGAAATAATATTATTGATTTTTTTAAATACCACCATTAACAATTAATAAATTTATAATAAAAAACAATATAATTTTTGAAAAGGGAGAGGGCCACTAGAGGAAGAACATTGGGTCTTACCACATCTATTGGAACTATTACTTACCATATCCATATTTTTTTCCTCTAACGCCCCAATTACATTTTCAGACCAACGATCAATTAAAAATAAATATCATTAATCATCCTTTAACCCAACAACTTCCATTAGTGGAAAAATGAAGAGCCCATTGGGGAGAAGAAGGGGAGGCATGTGAGACTTACTCCCAAAAAAATCATGAGAGTTTTATTAAATGGATAGAGCTACAAAATGATCTATTTTATTAGAAATAATGGAAACCAATACTCTCTTCCCTAATTAGATAAACATAACAAGGTTGAAAGATATTTGTTATATTAAAAGAGAAAAATTGTGTATACAATCATAAAAAGTAATGGATTAAATACAATACAAATATGGCAATTAATTGAAACCAAATTACATTTTCAACATGTCTCCTAAAGTATTAAATGAATTATTTACCAAAAATAGACCAAATATACATTACATTAATAATTATTCATCATCTATTAATGAAGAAGTTTTTATTCCAAAATTTTAATATTAAATGAATATCATTTTTTCTGATCAATATTATATGATCGGGGTAATTTTTTTTGATTCATAAGGAATACATACATCAATGAATTTTCCAGAAAAACTAAATGTGTATCATATTCATTAAGGGGAAAAACAATATTCCATTAATGTATTGTCCTGAAATTTTTTCATAAACATGAAAATAAATTTTCACCTTTAATACCCATGATCTCATTATAAACTCATCATATTTTTTGAATAATAAATTGAAAAACTCATTATCATCTAATAATATATTCTTTAGGATATAAAGATGTTCAATATATATGGTTTCAAACCACCTCTTCACAATATTAAAATTATATATTTTTTGTATATATAATAATGTAATATTTTTAATATGAAACTTATATAATGGCATCTTTACATAGTTCATTAACTTCTAAAAAATTTATAGAAAATATTGAATTTCATATTCATTAGTTTTGATAGATTCATCAATAAACTCTTGGACATTACATATAGTTAGAAAGATACCATACACTATATACACTACACTATTATTCATTTAATTCGATACATTATATAATACCCCATGTTTAGTTAATTATTTATATCATTGATATATTTTATATTTCTTATCATTTCATCTAACATGTCACGACCCGTCCTCGGGGCCCGTGCCGTGACTACCCCAAGCCTGCCTTCCATAGGTCGGGGCTGGCGACTAGCACCAAAGGCGTAAAATCCCGATAACTAGGAAGGCATTGCCTTTATAAAAGAAAACAAGCACCACAGAGTACAAGCAGAAACGAAACACTAAGTACAAAAAAATTTTGAAAGGTAAATGGGCCAGAATACAAACCCAAAAGAAAGTACAACTACAACTGAACAAGATACAATAGAAAAAAGACAAATAGTTGGAAGAGGGAAGCAGCTCCTGGGTCATCCTCCTCGGGTCCTACCTGAAGGGTAGGTAAAGATAGCGCAGCTCCTGGTCGTCCACCACGGATCCTACCTGAAGGGTAGGTATAGATAGCCTCCTCCACGCTCTCATCCGTCAACCTCCTCTATGAGTCGTCTCATCGCGTAGTCCACCTCCGGGTACTGACTCGTCGTGTAGTCCACCTCTGGGTACCGAATCGTCGTGTGGTCCACCTCTGGGTACCGACTTGTCGTGTAGTCCACCTCCGGGTACCGTCCAGTCCTCAAACACTCAGCCTCCATCGGCACTGCCTGTCGTCTACAACCAACACAACGAGGTGCGGGCATAGCCCGTGCAGGGGTGAGTATAACGATACTCAGTAGGGACCCCGAGACCCTCAAGGTCTCACTAAACCAACAAGGATAACCACAAGAAGATCTCAATAGATAACCTCTACATAGATATATGCCCATACATATACCTAAGTTATCAAGTAACCCATCTCAATCATGAGGAAACACAAGGATTGTGAAATCAACGGATAACCACTACCCAGGTATATGCCCATACATATACCTAAGTTATCAAGTGACCCATCTCAATCATGAGGTAAACACAAAGGTCAAAAGTCTCAGCTCAAACCCGGATTTTCATTTATCGAAACCGTAACTGCTGAAGAGCTCCGTCTCTTGAGTGTACAGTGGTCCTGTCACGACTCCGAGGTACTGCTCACTAACCTAAGATTGCTGAGGTACTCCTCCTGTCGAGTACCGTGGGCCTGCCACCTCACACAATAGTGCTTCCCGCCAGGGTTTGCCACTCAAACACAGTAGTGCTCCCCCCTCATAGCCTATAGAGGTACTCCTCCTGTCAAATACCACGGGTCTTCCAGCTCACATAGTAGTGCTCCTCCGCTATGGGTCTGTCACCTCACAAAGTAGTGCTCCCCACTGGGCTACGTAAGTCACTCCGAATCGAATCGGACAAGCAGTTTTCAGGTCTCTGCCGGCTACATGGTCTCCGTACTCCGTACGCTCGTCTCCGGGAGGGTCCTCTCCACGAGCTACAAGTCGATACTACAAGTATCTCAATGTCCCACGAAGAAGTATCTCAAAGGACCGCCTCGTCATAGGGGTCTCAACGCAACAGACGACGCGTCAATCGGATGCCCGGTCTGTGAGTTATTAGCCTTTTCGTCCCAGGGGCCCGGTTGGTTTCGTGTGCGAACCAATCCGGTCGTAACTCAACTATACCCCGAACAATCATAGGGTATAATCAAAGGGACCGTTTCTCAACGTGATCACCAATGCCGTTGACGGTTCGTCAAACAGACATCTGGTTTGAAAGATATCTATTTTCTCGTCCTAGGTGCCCGGTTGGATTTCGGGTACAATCCAACCCGGCCACTATCCAACTACACCCAAAACTTGGGCGAAGTACGCCAAAAGTTCCGTCTCATGAAGAGGAAAACAACGAGACAGACGGCGCGTCAATCGGACGCCCGGTCTGTGAGTTATTGGCTTTTTCGTTCCAGGGGCCCGGTTGGTTTCGTAAGCGAACCAACCCGACTGCACTCTGACGGCATACAAACCTCGAGCGGAATAAGCCAAAAGATCCATCTCACTTAGAGGAATTCAACGAAACAGACGGCGCGTCAATCGGACGCCCGGTCTGTTAGTTATTGGCCTTTCCGTCTCACACCCACCCTGGGAAACTTTCCAGGAGGTCACCCATCCTGATCACTACTCTAGGCCAAGCACGCTTAACTATGGAGTTTTAACCACGCAGGCTCCCGAAAAGGAAGGTGCACCTTGAGTATAGTATCCTGAAACGACCGTCTCGATCCAAGGATCGCGTTGCCGCGGACGACGAGTCGTTTCGAGGCCCGTAGCCCAAGATACGGGCATTTGACCGAAAGTGGTCCGAAACTGGGGGGTCTGGGCCCGGGCCGACCCGGCCCGACCCCACCTGGGTCGGCCGAACCGGGTCGACCAGCCGCGGGCGGCGACCCGGCCCGACGACCCAGCCTGGCTCGGAAAACCAGGCCCGGCCGGCGGCGCGGCGGCGCGGCCTGGGCGTCGTTCGGGTGCCGCGTGCGGGGGGCAAAGCCCCACTTTGAGAACCGCGACCCCTTAATTGGGGCCGCTTTTGAGACCCGGCCGGGGGAAATTAATTCCCCCGGTCTCGACTGTTCGGCCGGCCCGCACTGGCCGGCCGGTTTCCCCAGCAAGGACTGGCGACGGCCGGTCCTTCCTTCGCCGACACCGGCGGCCCGATGCCGGCCGCCGGTCATCTTGCTCCGCCGCGGCCCGGAACCGGCCGCGGCCTATGCCGTCCGGCGCAATGCGACGACATCACTTCCCTCCGCCGCAGCCCCGCTCCGGCCGCAGCGCCTTTGACTTTCTTTGACGCGACGCGACGACATCGCGTTCTTGAATTTCTTTCCACGGCGCGGAGTGACGGCGCCGCACAATAATTGTCGTGCGATTCCCGCGTGGTGTGACGGCACCACGCCATCCCGTTCCATCCGCAAGGAAACAATCATGAACATAGGAGGGGGGTTCGGCCGTGTTGGTGCGGTCCGGGCCCCCCTCTCGTTAGACAATAACATTTAATCTTTTATCCTCAAAGTTTGACATTCTAGAATCAAGAATGGAAAATAAATAAATAAAATATCAACAATCCCCTACCTCGGTTTCAAGTGCGGAGCACACCAATCATGCCGCGGAAGACTAGCGTCGCAGAGGTCAGGCGTCGCGGAAATCGAACGTCGTTTCCGTTGACGTCGAGGTGCGTCCAAAGAGGTACGTTACTGGAGAAGCTTCGTAATCTGACGAAGATAGTTCGAGGAGGAAACGGTGTCTCCTTTCGTTGACACGAGAGGAAGATCGATGAAGCGGCGTCGTCGATCTTCGGAAACACACCGGCTATGAAGAAGAGAAGCGGCGTTCTTCGTCGGAGCTTAAGTGTTCTTCGTGTTCTTCGTCAAGGTTGAAGAAGATGGAGATAGCTTTTCAAAATCTCTCAAGGTGGCAAAGGAGACCAACCCAAAATAAAATAAGCTTAAGCCTTATTTTATTTACACAACTAAACATTTGAATTTCAAAAGATAAGAAACGAACCATTAATTCGTAGAATTAATTTAAGGAAAGAAACAACTCATTTAATTTACGAAATAAACCGCCCAATTAAATGGTCTGATAAGAATTTAAGAAAATGCGTCAGTTGACTTTCATAATGATGGTTTTCCGCGGGTGTGTTACATAGCGGAAAGAAACGGCGGGGCTCGTGCGGGCCCCACCTCACAAATATCCTACCAAGAGGGTAGGATATTTCTGGATGGTACCCTATCCGGTTCAACTTAGTTTAAGCCGCTTTTAAGTGGCTTCAAGTGGCCTCCAAGTGGCTTAAGTGAAATAAAATAAAGTTGTTGAAAAAATTATTTTATTTCTTAACCTTAAGCCCGAAAATTTAAAAACCACACCCGAGAAAACGCAACTCCGGAAGAGGCATTTCTAAGCGAATACCAGCACTGCGATTTCATCGGTGCCCTCAGAGTTCGATTCCGGGAACCCGTTCAAAAGGTAGATAAACCCGCTCGTCCGTTCACTGAACGTACCCGAGCCAAACTTCGGAAATTGATTCCGGGCACACCGGGTCTCGGAATCAGGCGCCGTCAGAAACTGCATTCTTGTAAAATTACAAAGCAAATTAAGAAAAAAATTTCCTTGGAATTTACAGGTCTTTACAAAACACATCCAGAAAAAATCTATATGAATTGAAACAATATAATACAAATAAAATAATTTTAAATATGTTAATTGAATGCTATAATATTAGATTGATGAAATTTTTACCAATGTACTAATATTATGTTTTCATATAACTAGAACACATCCATTTTTTAATTTTATTTGTCCTATTTGGTCTCACATTATTCATATTTAACTAAATATTATATTACTATAATTTTTGTTATACACAATCATTTTTAAAAATATTAATTATAAAAACTATAAATTTGTAAAATAATCTTGTAAAATATAATATATATTTAAAGATACATTTTGAATGAATTCAAATAAAATCTATATTTTATACACATATATTTTATATAAAAATTTAAAATATTTATTAAAAAATATATATAAAAAATTCTTTATGACATAACATAAATATTGTGTAAACTGTATATATAATTTATAATTAAACAATTTTTTAATTTTTTAAATAAATATCTCTATTTCAATTTCATAACATATTTTATTTATTTATTTGTATAATTTCCTCAAGTGAAATAAAAATTAGGATATCATACATACAACTGTATATTTATGTATATATGTCTCTACACACACAAATTAATTAATAGGTATAAGTATATATTTATATGTTTTCATTTATATAAATTATACATTAAACACACACATATATTTATATATGTGTGAGTGTCAACTTTCTGAGTATTTCAGTGTAGATGTGTCTTTTCTTATCTATAACTATCCATAAAAATATATATTGAATATATATATATATATATATATATATTTCTTAGTGTGTGTAAAAAATCACACCCACAAATAAATTTATTACAAAAATATAAAAAACATACATACACACATAAATATAGTAATATATAAGAAAATATTTATACAGACACTTAAAAAAAATTATATATATATACATATCAATGACTATGTTTTCTAATTGTACACACACACATATATTTATACCTTCATGGAGTGGTTAAAATAAAACTGAATTGAATATATTCGTATTGTGTTGCACCTCTAAATCAAATCATGAGGTTGACGTTCACCATCTAAAAATACAAGAACGTTTCAGTAATAGCATATGCACCTTCATCAAAATAATGGGATATCTATTCATAAAATATAATTAAGATACAAATTTTTTTTATAAAACAAATAAAATAATGTAACAAAAATGACAAAACTTTTTAAAATTTCATTGGTTTTTACAAAAATAAATGGTGAATTTATCATATTTTAGTAATTATTTCATGAAACTAGATTCATAGTTTATTATTTATTATGAATTATAGGTCTGAAAAAAATATATGAGTTTCTCTAGTGCATCATGAGAAAAATACATTCTCATATTCTCAAGATACACTCTCAAAAGAATCACTACTCATAGTGACTAAATTTCTTATATCAAAGTCAATATTTTAAATTAGGATAAAAAATCACCCACTTTTTTGTTTTTGTAATATATTATCTGCTTCAACCACCTATTTATTTCTAAGTGTATATAAATTTCATTATTTGGGTTGAAAATATTTTCGTATTAGTCCCATTATATTTTTTAATCTTAATCATCAAGATAAGGGAAATATTATTATTTTTCTTTAATGGAAAATAATACAACCCTTACCTCTATCTTAACAGTTTTTTGGGGAACAAAAACTTACACATTCTAAGAAAAATTAATCCAATATACACTATCAAAAACTCTATATCAATTAGTAAATTATCATTATTTTCCTATATGCAATTTATTGGAATGAAAATATTTTACTTTGGAGTTTACATTATCCACTAAGTCTACACTTCTTCATTGACATAACCAATTTTCACATTCATATATTAATTTTTTTTCATGAGTTTTTTAAGAGATATTGTAAATTAATTACATATATATATAAGATAGTTGATCACTATATTAATTTTCTAATTCGAATGTAGTGTCCCTATCCTAGAATCAAAACATAATATCCTATATAAATGGGGCATGATTATCCTTTTTATTTACACCCTCTCTAAAATATTTTTATTCCATATACCCAGTTTGAAAATATTATTAAAAATGATTAGAAAATTGTTTTTATTTCAATTTCAGTCACTTAAAAATGTTATTGAATAAGCATATTTCTTTCCATTAAATAATCCAGATTCTACATTCTAATATTTTATTATTGAGGTTTAAAAATCAGTTTAATAAACAAAAAATTCACTTTTAGACTATTTATATTAAAAATATCTATTTATATTAAAAATATCTATTTATATTAAAAATATTCAATAACTAATTTTAAAATAATGTGTAGTAAAATTGGGTTACAAGTCAATATAAAAATAAATTAAATAACAATAGCAATAATTTCCTATGGATATTTTTAAATTTCATTCAATTTAATATTTTTTTGGTATTTTTTATGTTTTATTTATTGAAATATAATACTAGATACTTAATAAAAATGAAAAAAACATTATGAATTATATATATTTATATATAATAGAGGGTTTTTATTCTTAATTATTTTTATTGTGTACCAAAAATATTATAAGTATAATATTTCATCCTGAGAAATGTAAAAACATAGTGGTAAAATATTTCCTAAATGTCTGAATGATCATATTTTTCACAAATAAAAGCATTATGATATCACTATAATTATTTGGATTTGTATTAATAATTTTTTTAGCTGATTTAATTAGTAATAAAGGAAAATAGGTATCATTTCAAATGTTAACTCATCTAGGATAAGTTGATAAATAGTAAAGGACACATCTAATGTTTGAGGATCATTAACCAAGGATTAAACTATAATTTTTTTTGATTCCTATAACTAAAAAAATAAAATGTGAATCCCCATTTTTTAATAACAAATTTATTTTATATATAATTAAATAATATGTTTGGTTTTCTATATTCAACAAAAAATATCAACTATTAGAATTTTTTATGTAATTAAGTTATATATAACATGTTTATAGTTTCGATTTATACTATTTAAACTTCACTCATACCTTAATATTGTTAATAAATCTACTATAAGTGACCTTTTGATAACATATATAAGAGATATTGAAGATCCCTCAGGGAGTAAATTGATAAATGTGAAGATACGTGTCGTACTAAATTGTGACACTCAGAATGTATCATTGATCTTATACAGAGAATTGGCATATTCTAACGAACACAATATTATAATATGGTGTGGATCTTAGTTGAAATACATATTGGGAGTATGTTACCACTTATTTCATTAGACAATTCATTTATAATTTTTGATGGTGTTTTCACGATTTTTCTATGGATGGATTTCTCTATGTTGAGTTAGAGGATTAATATAATTGAGTGAATAGATAAAGGAATGACTATTTTTTTATAAGAAGATACGTCCACCTCATTAATGGAATTAGTTATTCTAGAAGATATGAGTGGATAAAGAAAAGTAAATATTATATAATAACATCGTACTGTAGTGTAACGAGGTTGCGTGATGATTGAGATTCTAACTACTTGTTGGATGAATTTGTTTCGACGATGATAGACCATATAAAATTTCTATTGAAATTTCAATGGTATTGAATGATGTTTCACCATAAATTATATAATGATTTCAAAAATAAGATTGTTTTCCTTAATGATCATTTACAAAACAATATAATAGTTAAGTGTATGTGATAATATGAATTTTTTATTCAACAATTGGTCTGGCCATACATCAATGATAATTATATTTTATATAAGAACTAAATACCTAAATTTATATATATTTTGGATAGGGAAAATGATCATTAATGAAGGGTGTTCCAAAATGTTTCTAGAGATGTAATTAAATATAATTTCATCTCTCTGGTGTAGTTATGTGAAAAAATAAAGAAGAATATATGATGTAAACATGCACAAATTCAGGAAATTTTTTCTTAGCATTTTATACTTTCATTTTAGAATATGAGATATTATATGAATTCTCAATTTCAGAGGAAAAAATAGTACATTCAATTAAATGTTAAGTATAATTTCTAAATAAATCATTAGTGATGATGTTATTAAATAGGTTTCTTTGAGATACATTCAATTCCATGATTTTGACACTATAAAATAAAGAATTAGATAATTATACAATCAATATATCCAATATTCTATTTATATCCAACATTATGATAATAGGGATATCCATATGGATAAAAGCTAAAGATGTGTGAGAGAAGCAATTAATTATTTAAAATTTCAAAAACATGATGAAAAAAATCACTTCTCTATAATACCAATTTTGACGATGATGTAATATATTTTAGTGCCTTCATGTCATTATTAACCAATTTTATGTAGTGAAAAAATGTTAATTTTAACATCACTCAATCTATTACACCCTCATATGGATGAATGGAATTGGTTAAGAGACCTCAAGCATTCCTCCCCATATGTCAGAGGATACTAACTAGTAGTGGGGGTCTTATATGTATAATGGGGATAATATACCCCCAAGTATGAGGTATCAAAACAGTAGAAAAAATCATAATAAAATGGAAATAATAGTCAATCCCAAGAATTAGAATATTGAAACAATATAAACCAACAAAATAATCCAATTAATATAAAAGAAAAATGTAATAATGTGAGATAATGTAACTAAATGTCACTAAAGAACAACAAAAGAAAAATAATAATATACTAAAATAAAAGACTCAAATTACTAGGTCCCAAATCCCTAATCATGCCCAAATCCAAACTACAACACAACATAAAACAAGATATCAACTATATAGCCCCTTTCAATTTTTCAAACCTGCATCCTCCTAATCTTTTCATTACCAAAAACATCCTGAATAATGTATGAGTATAACATAGTAGGTCAACAACAATGTGTATAAATAAAACCAATATGATAAGAATTGTTTGCAATAAAGAAATAAATACATGTTTTAATTAATTTAAAAACTAATAAAATTGAACCACAACTAGCTTCAGCTCCTTTCAAGAGTATCTCTAAACATGTCTTATGACTATACTAACCACAATCATAGAAACAATGTAAAAAAATACTTTTATTCTATATCATAATGTATCAGAACATGTCTTACAACCATTCCAAACACAATCATATATCCTTGGTATAGTCATAATAATCGATCTAGGTTAATGTACTATAATAATTACTACATTTCTGGGCCAAAGCACTATAAGTTGTACAACATTTCTGTGTCAAAGTACAATAATAATTACACTATGGGATTTAATGTGACCTTATCTATATAATCATTAAAGCATGATATTGTGATGATCCCACTCACAATCAACTTTATTGCATATACGTGGGAATGTTCCTTGCCCTTTTCTATTATATAAGCATCCCTTCTCGGAACCCCATTATTTTTATGTAGCCTGGATATCACAATATCACATCATATATCTCAGTGTTTAATAATTTGAATTACTATTATTCATTCATATGACACACTGAAATTAAATTCACAACTGATTAAAAAATATATCAACAAGGAATAATCCACAATTTGGGGATTCTACACCAAGAAATCACCCTAGGTCAAATTTCATTATAAATATACTAGAAAACATTATCCAATTTAAAATAAATTTTGAAGCAATGGTAATCAATGAATTAAATCATTCAATTATTTAATTAATTAGGGTACACATAATAATGGGAAAATCATGATATTTTATAAACATTACAATTATCAAACAATAGGGATAAAATTTAGACACCTACCATTAACTGATGATCAAAAAATTCTTCAAATAGACAACTCCATGAGTATGAAGTTGTGGTCGATTAAAAATAGGAACCTAGATCAAATCAAAACAAGATAGAGACCAATAATGAAATTGGTCAATGTATTTCCCCACAATGTTTGGATAAAATGGAAGAGAAGGAAGAAACATATCCAAGAATATTTACCAGAGATATCTCACTTAAATTGGATGTAATGAAAGGAATTTGGAACACCAAAATCACTTGGAGAGTGAACTGGGTTGGATTGGATAGTAGTTGTGTTGTATAATCGAGAAAATTAGTCATATAGAATTTTGAAACTATTGGTATGGAATTTAAATGCTGCGTAATATAGTTACACATAGTGAAAATTTTATTAATGGTATTCTATAAAAAACTTATCGAATTGGATTAAATTATTTAATCCTAATTATAGATACATAATGTATAATCCCATTACATGATGTGTAACTTTTCTACAGGTGAAATTTTCTTCCTATTTTGACATTAACTCTCTATACCTCCTTTAATGTTTCTCAACTCACCAACAACCCATGGAAAACATTACTATATGTAATTGGACACTATTAACTCATAAAGGATACATCTATGAACATTAGGTCATTTTCTCCAATGAAGGACCTCCATCGGCAAACTAGAGTCACCACCACGGATCAAATGAAAAACTCAGAGAGAGATATACCTGGAATAAGATGGGATCTTACAAACCTCCCCACCTTATAAAATACCAACCTTGAGATGCTCCAAGCATAACTATGAGGTCTCAAGAAACATTTTCAAAAAATAGGTTTTCATATTTGTATCCCTATTCTTGGTATCCTCTTTAACTCTCTAATCCTACCTCTATACCCGAACCAACAATATAGTTATACACCGAAGATATTTCTTACAAAAATCCACAACCTATATTATATTCTCCTAAAAGTATGCATCATCACGAAGCTCAATATATTCTATGTCAATCAAATGGGAAGGTTCTCGATGATATATTCACAGCTAAGGAATGTGGAACACGTCATTCCTGGAAATGTAGTAGTATGGAAGGGAAAAATGGTATTTCACTTGACCAAACCTTGAAACTATTTATAATGACAAAAAACACTAGGATCTATCTTTCCCTATTTCATGTTATGGTGCATCCCAAAACATGGGTACACTCGAAGAAAAATGTGATGACCAACCTCAATTTCCAGAGGCCATCTCTGATAGCCAGCAAATGATCTCTACCTATTCTACAAGGTCACAAACAGATGTCGAATAAGAAAAAACCGATCTTGACATCTCTTACATAATACTAGACCCAACAAGTGTTCAATCACCAAACTCTATCCAATAATTAGTCAAAAATAAGAGCCTTGCATGTAGAGACTTAAAATGTTCCATTTCGATCGATTACTGGATGATATTATCTATGAACATTCCATGAGTTCCTTATATATCTCCCATGAATGACCAAAATAAAAAACACATGCTTGTAACAAATCCTCCAAAATATGAACAGTCCACTCATAATTGTTGTCATTCAGTGGTTGATGGATTGTTCTTAAGAGGACTAATTATCATAGTGACATCTGATCACCCTTAAACAAACATGATTTCAAATGAGGATATCATTATGAAATGATACTCACTAGAACATCATTCAACCGACAACCTCACACATGTAAAGATTGTATAGATCCAAAATTGGAAAGGATTCACTAATGGATATAAGGAAGACTACATTAGTTATTCAATCCACTAAAAACCATAAAACATCATTACTTTGAGTATTCATAGTTAGTACTCTCCGAAAGTACATTATAAAGTCATCCCTAATCCACTCTAAAATGGTTAAGGATTGAAAAATCTCATGTAGCCTCTGATGATCATATCTCTCAAGCTAATAAGTGAAAAATTTGTCCATAAACATTCCACGCCTTATTCATTCCTAAGAACCAACAAATTCAACAAATATCATGTGACACATTTGTTTACATAGGATACACCACCCATTTAGAAGAAATAAAATCTCTCATAATCTCCTCATGTTAGGTTATGGGAACCCATACATACCCATAGAAATGAATATAATTTAGAATATTAAGAGACCATCCTATTGGTGTCTCCCCACCAAATAATTTATCTATCAGAACTAAGACCTCCAAAGAAGAATACTACTCAGACTAATTCATGTCCAAAAGAAACAGTAAAAAATATTTCAGTTCCCGAGATACTCTCCCCTAAGAATCCTATACATCCAGATTCATATCTGTAAAATCATAAATTATCCCCCACTCATCACAAGATTCACATACTGAATCTATATGTCACTTTCACCTCAAAGAATTATCTAAAACATTTCCCTTGGCCGGTGTATATGAGAATTCAAATTTGGAATAATGTAGATTCATGACCCTCCTCTTCTATTTGAGAATAATGTCTCACTAAGAAAATAAGTATTTGATGATCTTATGATCTATGTATACCAAAAACCTCTCACCCATGAGTATTGTCACAAACATCATAGGAAATGTACCACTGCTGCTATATCTAGATACTGAATATGGAAATTTATATTTTGTGGTCTCAACTACCTGGATCCATAAGTAACCACATTATCCACCTATATTAGAACACCTCCAAGTACAACCCTAGATGTTTCATAGTAGAAAATATTTTCTTCAATATAAATTGATAAACTCATGAGAGGTGCTAACATCATCCTTCTAAACAATAATAGAAAATACATTTTGAAGAATCTAAACAAACAAACTTCACCCATTTCTTTCTCATCACTGATATTGCAGCATCCAGACAAGAGAAATCTTGTATGAAACTCTAGTAATAATACGCTAAACCTAGAAAGCATCAAATTATAAAGATGTTCTTGTGTTGTTCCTAGGATATCACAGGTAAAAATTTCATTGATTCCTCTAACACTCCCGACTAAGAGATGACATGGCCTAAAAATTGCACTATTTTTATCTAGAAACTGCATTCATTTATATTGGAGTAATGTCATTTCTCCATCAATGTACTCAGGAAAATGTTATGATTTCTAGAATGATCATATATTTTCGGGGAGTGTACAATGATTTTCTCGACAAAAATCAACAAAATGGTCCAAAAATGATAAAATATATTATTTATTAAATCTAGGAATACCAAAGGTGCATTAGTCAGTAGAAAAAAAATTAAAAATAATTCATACAATCCATATCAGCTCCTAAAAGTTGTCTGAGGTATTTTCAAAAGTCTCAGCCACACCTGATGATATCCAGATCTTATGTCAATATTGGATAGGTTTTTAGTTCATCTCAACTAATCATAAAGATCATCAATTCATGGAAGATGATATTAGTTCATAATCATCATTTGATTCATCCTCTGATATTCCACACATAAGTAGAACAATCCATTTACCATTTTTTTAGAAGAGAAAAAGAGAACACACAATGAGATGTAATCAGTCATATGAATCCTTTATATTCTAGATATTCAAATAGCACCTTAAAATCCCAAAGATCTTCTAATTCCATTTAGTAAGAAGAGACTTAAACTTGATATGATCCCCACACCAACTTTTTCATGAACATGATCTCTTAAAAATGTGGTAATACATATATTTTTTTAGAAAAAAAATCATGAAAATGGTCAGCCATTGTTGGAAAATAATCCTACAACATTCCACCATTATCTAGGGCTAGGTTGGTGATCTAAACTATGATATAATCCAATATTTTTTGAATTGGTCCCACACAACCAACTTAAATATCTAACTCACCCTAGTGAGAATTACTACATCCTTATAGAGAGAAAAGGTAACTATACTCCTATAATAATTGATATGGTAATTTTATAGGAAAAACCAATCCATACTAAGAATCACATTGAAACCTATCATTTCATGAATTAATAGTTCACAAAAGAAGTTTTAACCACTATTATATAGAGAACACACCATGAACTATTTGATTTTTTTGAATTAACTATCAATGGTGTATCAATTGTTTAAACACCACATAATATCTCCACATCCTAGAAAAAACCTTTTCCAAAAATAGAAGATAGAAAATAATGTGATACATTTACATAAAACAAAACATGAGCTATTGTAGAAGATAAAATAATCATACTAGTGACGGTAGATGGTCCTACATCCATGTTAGCTAGAGTATTCTTCATAAAATTAAACTATATTTTCCCACTACCCTATTCTATAGTATGAATTACATAATATATTCCCCTTGTTTGGTACTTATGCTCATATAATTGGCTACCACATCCCCTTCCATAGCCTGAATGACCTATAGAACACTAGAAACCATCCTATTGAGGGTTTTTTGAGACCCGTCATGACTCTGGAGCATATATAGATCCTCTTAAATTGGTATTTTATTGTATTTTCACACAAAACCTCTAAAGGTAACCCATTTTGCAACAGAAGCGACACTCGACTCCGGTGTAAGGACACTGTGGGCTCTTGTGGACCAAAATTCCACAGTAATAACTCTACTACCGAACACAGATTTGAAATTAATTTCCAATGCCTTGTCTAATATTCACACTAATGATTTGGTAAAACTATCAAAGTGGTGACTTTTACCACTTGAAGAATAACTCTCTGATTGGCCTAATGAAATTGATAGACCACTTCTCCGATCTTTTCTAAGATTCCCTTCCATGATGCGTGGCTAATTCATCACATCTTTAAAAATGATTAAATAGAAATCATTTACCTGTGACCTTTTAGAATAATTGAGATAATATTTGAATCAACATTCCCTAGAGATCTCATCAGCTGACAATGATGTCACATAACAATGTAGGTTGCTAAAACATACAGCATAGTCCGACACATGAAAACCATCCTATATCAGATGTATGAATCCATGAGATTTTTCATCCCTCATGATATGTAGAGAGAAATGTATCTGGATCCCCATCTCAAAGTCCTTACAATATAACTCATCCTTCTACCTATCTTACACCAGAATATCCCACAAGTTCTTGGTTGTTCTATGAAGAATATATGAAACATGATTTACCCTCCTATATATCGGTGCCTCATAAAGCATAATGATCATATGAGCTGAATCAATCAATAACTCAGCTTCCTAGGGCCCCCATCCCCAGTAAACAAAGGAGGATACTGAAGCTGAAACATTATTGTAATCATAGACAATAAAGGAATTGTACGAATTGTCCCCTTTCCATGGATCACATAACCCTTAGAAATATATATGTAAGATGAAAATCCATATCCTCTTCAGAAATAGTAGGAATCTTAGGTAAAACTACATAAAGATCACGGTGATTTCCAATCTCCTAATACTCATGTTGAAGATGATTATGTGGTGTTTTCTCTATAATAAAAACACACACCATAAATAACTTTACAACGTCAAGGTCAACCCAATTGGAGACTACAATAGATAACCTCTAACTCATGGCCTCCCTTGAATTTTATTACAAGTACATTATCTTGAAATGTCAACTCATTTCGATAATCTAGTGAAATAGATATATCATATTATAGTTTCAACAAAAATATATATTAGATGAAAAATAGATATGTTCATATCATGAATAATGCATGTAAATATATCCATATGTTCCAATTATGATGCATGCATTCTCATCTCATGCCATATTGGGACTTGGAACCAAAACTCATGGAAAATTGATATCATATGACAATAACCTCAGAAAATATGTGAATAACCCAAGTTATAATAATTCCAATTGTAAGAATAACAGAACAAAAATAAGAATCCATTCATTGGGTACTCATATTTTCCCTCATACATGTGTTAGGTACTCCCATGAAAAAACTCATTACCATGTCCCAACACATCCTGGTCTCCTTTCAACCTTTACCAAAATATAAGGAAAAATGAAAAGAAAATATTATCCTTTGATACAATATAGTAATATCCCCCAATATAGAACCCCATCACATAGTTGGAAAGGGATGATAATGAGACCTAAAGTTCACCTCCTTCTACACCATATGATTCCTACTAGAAGGGGGGGGGGGGTTAAATGTCTAGCTGGGATACTATACCCCTAGTAATAAAGTGTCATAGTATCTGAAAAATCATAATAAAATGGAATTAATAAAATAAGTAAAGGCATAGAGAAATAAATCAATGAAATCGAACTAAATTATCCTATAATAATAAATGAATATTGTAATTACATTTGGGACTGAAACTAAATTTCATGCTAGAATAATCCATGAAAACCACTAGAACAATCAAATTAAAGACTCAATGTCTCGGGTCCAAAATCCACACATCGGTCCTATCTCCAAACTCCAACCGAATAGAAAATAGGAAATCAACTGTAAGTTCACCTACCCTTATCCAGATATGAATCCCCATAATCTTCTCATGTACCAAATAGTGGGTTGAATAGGGTATCAGTATGACTAAGTATGTCGAAGCCATCATTTCTAAGAAAAAAATGTCTAATAAAAATTTTATGCAATAAACAGATAAAAATTGTATTAATTAATTCCAAAAATAATAAAATACACTAAAAACTAGCTTCATCTACATGATAGAATATCACTGAGCATGTTTTATGACCATGCCAGCCACAACCACATAACCATGGTAAACAACCCTATTCAGTGCCCTACTGTAATATCTCTGATCATGTATAAAAAACATTCTATGAACAAACATATCACCATGGTATAGTCATAGAAAAAATTATTGGTCCAAGCCCTATAATCATTACAACATTTCCAGGTGAAATCCATCTAATCATTACAACATTTTCAAGTCAAATACCTATAATAACTATATCCTATGGTTGGTTTATCCCTCTTTTTATAATCATTACAGCATGGTACTCTCCCTAGATCACTCACTATGAACATTAATACATATATTTGTGTAAGTACCTTGGCCTAGCTTGTTATATAAGCATCTCAACATGGAACATGATTAATATAATAACATATGGATATCACCATATCACATTACATATCCCAATGGATGACTATGAGAATTACCATTATTCATTCATAAGACACTTTTAAATTCAATTAACAATTGTTTAAAAATTATATCAAAATGCATGAAGACATAATTTAGGGATTCAATAACAATAAATCACACTAGATCACATGGAATAGTAAAAATACTATAATATATTATGTCACGACCCATCCTTGGGACCCTTGCCGTGACTACCCCAAGCCCGCCTCCCATAGGCCAGGGGCTGGAGACTAGCACCATGGCGTAAATTCCGACAAAGGGGAAGGCATTTCCATTATAAAGTAAACAAACACCATGGTGTAAGAAAGCAGAAGTAAACACTAAGTAATGATGGGTACAAAAGTAGTGCAGAAAAGTAAGTGGGAAAGAATACAAACCCAAACTGAATGTAAAGTACAACTGGAAAGAAATTACAGCAGTTGAAAGTAAAGCAGCAAAGTCGATCCTTCCACTGGAAGTCCCACCTGAAGGGTGAGTACAGATAGCCTCCTTAGCTCCTCAGGTCCAGCCGTCCGCTCCGTGTACGTCCCGCCCAATGGTACACATCTAGGTTCCAACGTGCTCCACAAGCCTCAACCACGATCAGCGATGTCCGTCGTCTGCATCCAACACAACGTAGTGCGGGCATAGCCCGTGCAGGGGTGAGTATACACTACACATTAGGGAACCTGAGACCCCCGAAGGTCTCCTAGAATCCACAAAGGGTAATCCACAAAAGAAAGATACAATCAAGAAGTAACAACCAACACTACATAGGTATATGCCCATACATATACGTAAGTCATCAATTCCAGTTCGGCTCCAACATCCGAGCCCATGTTCGATCACATCCACATAGGAGTGCAACCTAATCCACACAGGATAACACAACCCAATCCACATAGGAAAGCAAGTCAATCATATCGAAAATATTGATTGAAGTCAAGACATAGATCACACAGGTATACTTGTTCAGTAATAGAGATGATCAGATATAGCCACAGATTCATCTAAGCGGGGACCCACATAGGAAACTAAACCAGCTAAGCTGTTGGACCCACATAGGATACATACCAGCTACTCTTCCAGACCCATGTAGGATAGCAAGAACAGAGTCTGACACTGCAAGACCCACGTAGGATACAAGAACAGTAGTCATTGTCGTCGAACCCACGAAGGATTTCAGTATGGTCTTCATCACTGCCGATCCCACATAGGATTTCAGTGTAGTCTGTATCGCCGTCAAACCCACCAAGGATTTCGGTACGGTCTTCATCGCTACCGAACCCACATAATATTTCTGTGCAGTCTTCATCGCCGTCAAACCCACAGAGGATTTCAGTATGGTCTTCATCGCTGCCGAGCCCACATAGGATTTCAGTGTAGTCAGCATCGCCGTTGAACCCACAGAGGATTTCAGTATGGTCTTCATCACTGTCGAAGCCACATAGGATTTCAGTTCTATCTTCATCACCATCGAACCCACATAGGATTTCAGTACGGTCGTCACAGTCGCAGTCGCAACCAGCTCTAGGGTTCCCGCACACAGTATGATCGTTTCCAAGAGGGTCCGCTCCATGAGCCAAGGGGTCGATACATCATCTGAAACATATTCCGGAGATGATGTATCTAAAATTTCCTTCTCGACAAGAGGAACTCAACGTGATAGACGACGCGTCAATCGGACGCCCGGTCTGAGAGTTATTGGCTTTTTCGTTCCAGGGGCCCGGTTGGTCTTTAAGTCAAAACCTACCTGACTGCACTCCAACTGCGTCCAAAACTCGAGCGGAGTAAAAGAAAATGTCGGTCTCACTATGAGGAATCCAACAAAGTCAATGGCACGTCAATCGGATGTCCGGAGCTCAAGCAATAAGCGTTTCCAATCTGAGGGCCCGGTTGGTTTCATGTTCGAACCAACCCCGATGTACACAAAGTTTTCCGAATCCTTGAGTGTAATATTTCGAAAAGACATTCTTGATCCAAGGATCCCAACACAACTGACAGTGTGTCGTTCGGAGGCTCGTAGCCTATGATATGGGCAAAAGAATGAACCTGTCCGGTTTTAGGGGGTTTTGGGCCCGGACTGACCTGACCCAAGACCCCCTGGGTTGCCCCGAACCGGGTCCGGGTCCGGCCCAATAGGGCACAGCCCAGCCTGGCATGCTCGTGTGGCCCGCGTGGCTAGTTCGGCCAACGCCGATCTGAGCGGACATGGGGGGGGGTGCTGCCCCCCTGTTTGAGTAACCGAGGCCCAACGTGGGGGGCCACTCCCTTGCCAGCGGAAGTAAACACTAAGTAATGATGGGTACAAAAGTAGATATATCATATTATAGTTTCAACAAAAATATATATTAGATGAAAAATAGATATGTTCATATCATGAATAATGCATGTAAATATATCCATATGTTCCAATTATGATGCATGCATTCTCATCTCATGCCATATTGGGACTTGGAACCAAAACTCATGGAAAATTGATATCATATGACAATAACCTCAGAAAATATGTGAATAACCCAAGTTATAATAATTCCAATTGTAATAATAACATAACAAAAATAAGAATCCATTCATTGGGTACTCATATTTTACCTCATACATGTGTTAGATACTCCCATGAAAAAACTCATTACCATGTCCCAACACATCCTGGTCTCCTTTCAATCTTTACCAAAATATAAGGAAAAATGAAAAGAAAAGATTATCCTTAGATACAATATAGTAACATCCCCCAATATAGAACCCTATCACATAGCTGGAAAGGGATGATAATGAGACCTAAAGTTCACCTCCTTCACACCATATGATTCCTACTAGAAGGGGGGGGGGGTTAAATGTCTAGCTGGGATACTATACCCCTAGTAATAAAGTGTCATAGTATCTGAAAAATCATAATAAAATGGAATTAATAATATAAGTAAAGGCATAGAGCAAAAAATCAATGAAATCGAACTAAATTATCCTATAATAATAAATGAATATTGTAATTACATTTGGGACTGAAACTAAATTTCATGCTAGAATAATCCATGAAAACCACTAGAACAATCAAATTAAAGACTCAATGTCTCGGGTCCAAAATCCACACATCGGTCCTATCTCCAAACTCCAACCGAATAGAAAATAGGAAATCAACTGTAAGTTCACCTACCCTTATCCAGACATGAATCCCCATAATCTTCTCATGTACCAAATAGTGGGTTTAATAGGGTATGAGTATGACTAAGTATGTCGAAGCCATCATTTCTAAGAAAAAAAATGTCTAATAAAAATTTTATGCAATAAACAGATAAAAATTGTATTAATTAATTCAAAAAATAATAAAATACACTAAAAACTAGCTTCATCTACATGATAGAATATCACTGAGCATGTTTAATGACCATGCCAGCCACAACCACATAACCATGGTAAACAACCCTATTCAGTGCCCTACTGTAATTTCTCTGATCATGTCTAACAAACATTCTATGAACAAACATATCACCACGGTATAGTCATAGAAAAAATTATTGGTCTAAGCCCTATAATCATTACAACATTTCCAGGTAAAATCCATATAATCATTACAACATTTTCAAGTCAAATACCTATAATAACTATATCCTATGGTTGGTTTATCCCTCTTTTTATAATCATTACAGCATGGTACTCGCCCGAGATCACTCACTATGAACATTAATACATATATTTGTGTAAGTACCTTGGCCTAGCTTGTTATATAAGCATCTCAACATGGAACATGATTAATATAATAACATATGGATATCACCATATCAAATTACATATCCCAATGGATAACTATGAGAATTACCATTATTCATTCATAAGACACTTTTAAATTCAATTAACAATTGTTTAAAAATTATATCAAAATGCAAGAAGACATAATTTAGGGATTCAATAACAATAAATCACCCTAGATCACATGGAATAGTAAATATAATATAATATATTTTGTCACGACCCATCCTTGGGACCCTTGCCGTGACTACCCCAAGCCCGCCTCCCATATGCCAGGGGCTGGAGACTAGCACCATGGCATAAATTCCGACAAAGGGGAAGGCATTGCCATTATAAAGTAAACAAACACCATGGTGTAAGCAAGAAGAAGTAAACACTAAGTAATGATGGGTACAAAAGTAGTGCAGAAAAGTAAGTGGGCAAGAATACAAACCCAAACTGAATGTAAAGTACAACTGGAAAGAAATTACAGCAGTTGAAAGTAAAGCAGCAAAGTCGATCCATCCACTGGAAGTCCCACCTAAAGGGTGAGTACAGATAGCCTCCTTAGCTCCTCGGGTCCAGCCGTCCGCTCCGTGTACGTCCCTCCCAATGGTACACATCTAGGTGCCAACGTGCTCCACAAGCCTCAACCACGATCAGCGATGTCCGTCGTCTGCATCCAACACAACGTAGTGCGGGCATAGCCCGTGCAGGGGTGAGTATACCCTACACATTACGGACCTTGAGACCCCCGAAGGTGTCCTAGAATCCACAAAGGGTAATCCACAAAAGAAAGTTACAATCAAGAAGTAACAACCAACACTACATGGGTATATGCCCATACATATACGTAAGTCATCAATTCCAGTTCGGCTCCAACATCCGAGCCCATGTTTGATCACATCCACATAGGAGTGAAACCTAATCCACACAGGATAACACAACCCAATCCACATAGGAATGCAAGTCAATCATATCGAAAATATTGATTGAAGTCAAGACATAGCTCACACAGGTATACTTGTTCAGTAATAGAGATGATCCGATATAGCCACAGATTCATCTAAGCGGGGGCCCACATAGGATACTAAACCAGATAAGTTGTCGGACCCACAAAGGATACATACCAGCTACTCTTCCAGACCCATGTAGGATAGTAAGAACAGAGTCTGACACTGCAAGACCCACATAGGATACAAGAACAGTAGTCATTGTCGTCGAACCCATGAAGGATTTCAGTATGGTCTTCATGACTGCCGAACCCACATAGGATTTCAGTGTAGTCTGTATCACCCTCAAACCCACCGAGGATTTCGGTACGGTCTTCATCGCTACCGAACCCACATAAGATTTTTGAGCAGTCTTCATCGCCGTCAAACCCACAGAGGATTTCACTATGGTCTTCATCGCTGCCGACCCCACATAGGATTTCAGTGTAGTCAGCATCGCCGTCGAACCCACGTAGGATTTCAGTATGGTCTTCATCACTGTCGAAGCCACATAGGATTTCAGTTCTATCTTCATCACCATCGAACCCACATAAGAGTTCAGTACGGTTGTCACAGTCGCAGTCGCAGCCAGCTCTAGGGTTCCCGCACACTGCATGATCGTTTCCAAGAGGGTCCGCTCCACGAGCCAAGGGGTCGATACATCAACTGACACATAGTCCGGAGATGATGTATCAAAAATTTCTTTCTCAACAAGAGGAACTCAACGTGATAGACGACAAGTCAATAGGACGCCCGGTCTGAGAGTTATTGGCTTTTTCGTTCCAGGGGCCCGGTTGGTCTTTAAGTCAAAACCTACCTGACTGCACTCCACCTGCGTCCAAAACTCGAGCGGAGTAAAAGAAAATGTCTTTCTCACTAAGAGGAATCCATCAAAGTCGATGGCACGTCAATCGGATGTCCGGAGCTCAAGCAATAAGCGTTTACAATCTGAGGGCCCGGTAGGTTTCATGTTCGAACCAACCCCGATGTACCCAAAGCTTTCCGAATCCTTGAGTGTAATATTTCGAAACGACATTATTGATCCAAGGATCCCAACACAACTGACGGTGTGTCGTTCGGAGGCTCGTAGCCTAAGATATGGGCAAAAGAACGAACCTGTCCGGTTTTAGGGGGTCTTGGGCCCGGACTGACCCGACCCAAGACCCCCTGGGTCGCCCCGAACCGGGTCCGGGTCCGGCCCATTAGGGCACAGCCCAGCCTGGCATGCTCGTGTGGCCCATGTGGCTAGTTCGGCCAGCGCCGATGTGTTTCCTTATATATTAAGATAATGTAACAAAGTCGACACCAAATCCACGCTACTGGGGTTAGGGATTTTATGGTTGATATCACATGAATTTTAGAAGAAACCAACATAACAAGATTTAGGAAAACATGGATTATTGGTCATAAACCTATGATATACATTAAGGATAAGTATATATAATCAAAAAAATTTAACATAGATATTATGTGGGATTCCTTACAATGAATCCATGTCTAGATACTAAAAGAGGACATGATTCAGGAATAAGGGTACCTTGGAGACATAAATCCTAATATGGCTCATTGGGCATGAACTAATTATTACCTCATATAAAATAACCTACCTAACTATTCACCCGGTTGGACATTCTTGGGTTATATAACAAGGATAAATCATATTTTCTTTAAAAAACATTATAAAAAATTTTAAAATAAATATATCTTCAAAATAACAAGACCATATTTTTCTAATTTGAAAAATTAAAAAAATTAATTTATGTTATGTGTTACATCATATTTAGAATTATAAATTATGTTTTAAAATTTTTAATCTAATGAGATAATTATGTATATGACATTGTATAGGAATATCACCTTGAAATATAAATGGTACCAATAGATCATGCCAATGTAAATATCTATATTTTGAGAAAACTAATACCACTGTTATTTGAATTGAGAAAATTAAGTCTATATTAGTGAATATTAATTGGGTTATGAAAAACATCCTTTCTCAGGTGGAGAAACATTTTCCATAGTGACATTCTCCGATTATGGATCACTTGATGTTCTAAAATCCCCTAAAATTCGTTTAGATTACTAATACAATAATAAACAAGAAATTGTTTAAGTCTATAGAGAAGCTATTTATATATTTAGAATATAGAGAAAAGGAAAAGGTTACACTCGCATTGTATTATATCAAATGTGATGATGAGAGATGGTGGCAATTGATATAGAAAATGAGAGATAAATTGGAAATATAACATAGGGAATGTATTTATTTTTAGGTGATATCATACAAGAAATTATTTCCATCTGGGACAATAATCATAGATGAATAGTAACTTTCCAAGATTAATGTATAGGGATGATTAAAGTTTCTGTGGGTATGAGGCTACATATACAAGGTTATATATGTATTATATGAATTTCAATACTAATTGGAGTGTTTTATTGACCATTTCATTGATGGATTATGAAAAGTCTCTGAAGGGTGATGGTTTCTTAATGTTTTTCTTCATACGATGAAATAGACATATGCCATATAACGATATATAACAAATTCAAGAAATCTAATTTGTTCATAATGACTAACTATAAGAAGATGATTAAATAGATAAATTGATATGTGAAAGAAGAGAAAGAATGATTTTCTCATATGTGATAATTATTGATATAATAACCTTAGTATATGCACATAGTAAATTCGAGTTTTCAATTTTGGTGGAGAGAAAGGAAACCATGATCATGATTACTAGGGAAAGAAATAATTTTTCGAAATTTAGTATATTAATTATATGGATATGAGGAATTAAAAATATGAATATCCCATGTGTTAAGGGAATACACCTTAGTAAAATCCAAGGGATTTGTGTTAGGATTACTCTATTACCGAAGCTGATGTTGAATGACATTGGTTCTCTTTTGGATTCAAGAATTATTTCATCTGAGTATTTTATCAATGCTGATATATTTATAAGAATTATTAAGTGTATTATTATAAAACTATAGTAATTTTTCCTTAGGTATTTCAAATCGTTGTGGAATCAATCCCATTACAATGAAAAGTTATTTATTGGCATGATATACTTATTATAAAAAAACCATAAAAAGAATGAAAACTATTAATATGTTCCTATTATTGAGATAATGATATTGGGGTAATGAGATGATTTTTTTGGATAATGCAAAAAAGAAAATACTGTCTACCATGGAACTGATTACTAATTTATTGAAAAAAAAATTTATATTTGAGGGAGTTTACAATATTGTTGGATTTAATGAATATATACTATAATATGTGTTTTAGGAATAATTAAGAATTCATGTTTTCAATAATTTTTTATGTTAATGAAATTTATTACTCTGTTTCATGAGAATGTATGATAAAGGTATTCATATGATTGGTCTGTGAATATTAAGAGAAACTTCATGGTGTTTGTATTAATGGTAAGTTTATTTTGGATATTTCGTGGCCATCATTCTCATGTTTTGGATTTTAATATTTTTTAAGGTGCAAGAGAATAACCATTTATGAAATTATGTAATTTTAACATTGGAAAAGGTTTTAGAGAGTAATGTATTACATCACCATATAAATATTTATGCATATTAGATAACCGTTGCTAAAGTTTTTTTCCATATTGATATCTAGAGATTAAAGTAATGACGTGTCATTTTATAATGGATATTATGATCCATTAAAAGTTAATTTATGTTCATCATTTACAAAAAAAAACATTTCTGTATATTCATTTCATCAAGTCAATGTTGATTTGAAAATTGATCAAAGAACAACCAATGGATAAATTTGTGCTTATGAAATGGTAATGTTTCAAGTAATTATATTTCCTCATATAATTAGATACTAAAATATTCCCTCAACTTTATGTAATGGTTTTTGGAAAAAATACTACCTTATTACCTTTATATGATTAATTTTATATTCTTTTAAATCATTAATATTTTATATTTTTATGTTCATCATATTTTCATTGATCAGTCACTTTATTATGATAAATTACCTCAATAATTATTAATTACTATTACAAAATATATGTTATTCAAACATGATCACATTAAACCAAAGTTATAATATTTATATACCTAATAATATGTTATCCCATATAAGTTTCATACATTAATTTCTCAATTATTAAGGGGATATTTTATTCACCATTTCTATGATGTGGGGTTTTCAATATGATAATTTTCAAATATGAAATCATCGATTTCCAACATCATGATTCAATTTTAAGGGATCAATTTAATTAAGGTTGGTAAATGTAACACTATAATAGTTTTCAATCAATTTCTTTTAGTATAAATTTATTTTCATTCAATAACTAGCGATGCAACAACAACATGTACAAAAAAATGATTAGTTTGACATTGAAAACGTAATTTAAAATTAATTTTTATCCATTTTATAAAATTCATTTCACAAAATGAACTTTATTTTTGCAATTGGACTACCAAAATTTTATTTTTGTATATTTTATGGATATTTATGAGAATCATCATTTTTTTATGAATAATGAAAATAAAGAATTATAATTTAATACATCCTTTTAGTTTAAATTATTTATAATGTAAAATTATAATTTTAATTTTTTTTAAAGCTTAAATATTTTCAATTATATATCAAATAAAACAATTTTGGTCTTTTCAATAATTTTAATTATGTTTTTTATGTAAAAACATTGTAAATTTTTTATTATTTTCTTATTAAAAACATGTTTTCTTATCACGTCAATGAGAATAATTTTAAATTAAAATTTTGAAATTCTATAAATTAAATTAGGAAAATTGATTCCATAATTTAAATTAAAATAATTTATAATTTTCATTACTGTACACTTTACTGTTCAATGTAGGAAAGTCAAGAGGGGGTTAATTAGGTTCACATAGAAATTTATGTTCAAATTTTTAGATAATAAACTGAAATTGTTACGAACCAAAGATTTTCAATGAAAAATACCTTTTTAAACTTATGTCATAAATCTCATGAAAACACAACATAATGAATTAATAAGTGTTAAGTGACCTCTAAATATAAGTTTGTCACTTCTGTATTGGGAATTTTTAGAATATGACATACACGGTTCTGTTTAAGATGATTTGTTGAGTCTAATAAAATAAAAAAAATTTTGTTGAATATTAACCTACCATTATGAGTAGTAGCATACCCTTACGTATAGTAATATGATACTTATGAATAGTAAATCATCCAACATAAGAGTAACCTTACCCAAGAATAATTAATTAAAATTTAGACATCTTAAAACGTGACAATTAGACCTTAGTAAAAGTCTTGGTATTTTGTAAATAATTAATTATAAATAATTAATTAACCTAAAAGAAAAAGTATTTTCATAAAATGTGTTCATTAATTATCAAATAAATTTCTTATAATTTTTATATAATTTTATAAGACGCTACGTAATTTTTGAAATCACTATAAAATCAGTTTTAATTTTAAAAACTGCTTTTTATGTAAATTCTGATTTTAATTAAATATTTAATTAAAAATATTTAAAAATTTATTTCTGAAAAATATAAATTATTTTTTGATTATAATCATTAATAAATTTTAGGGGTAATGTATTGGGACTTTTTTGAGATACATGGATTTTTTATGAATAGTGAAATATCATACTTTACAAAATAAGCAAAATAAGCAAAATAAGCTAATTATAGAGTCATGTGTGATGTTCTACTGATGTAAGACCACTTGGATTGGGATCACATGATAAAATTAATATTATTGGTCATTGAAGACTTACTATTCTTTGTCTTAGGATAGATTAATAAGCTAATGAATTTTATATTAAGGAAACCCCTCTACCCTCCACTATAAAAACCACCCTTCACACCTTCATTTCATCACACCTCTCATGATCCAAGACTCCTCTAAAATCTGGAAAAATATCCTCCCTATTCCCTCTCCCACGTTCAAGATCTGCTGGTCTCATCAAAAGACCAAGCCTATCTTTCTTAAGGCGGATCTCAAGAGGAAGATTTAAGAGGTAATTTCCCTCCCTCTTCTCCTTTAATTTCCTTAAATGTTCAATTTCATTTCTTGATATCTACCCATATATCTTCATCCATATGGTATTTTAACTCCAGTATTATATATTTACTTTAATTTTATGATGAAAATGGGATATTATATCATCCATACCCCTTTCCCTCTTCGTTTTATTTTATTAAGTAGAACGTTGTTCGTGAGGTGTTAATTTATCACCTTCAAGAATGACAAGTTTTATTCTTCCACTTCTACCTTCAGATCCTATAATGAAACCATTTTTATGGTTGAAACAGAATATGTTATATGTATTATCTCGTATTTAAGGTTCTTAATGTAACTTAGGACCATTTTTCTTGTGATAAAATAAAACAAATTCATTATGATAGAATAATCGCTCAAATTAAAACAAACAGTCATCTTTTAATTATTATATAATGATTCATCCACATGGATCTAATATAATTTCTTATAAGATCATTCAAACACTTATAGTATCATTAATAACATGTAATATTAGTTCTTTATGTTTACCCATGTTCTACCTGAACATCAATTTAAGAATACAAGTGAACCACTCAAGAAAACCATAAAAACAAACATTCCCGAACAATGTTTTTAAACTCTATAACTCATCCAAAGGAAAATAAAATCACTTAATAAAACCATAATGAACCAAATTATTGTAAAAAATTATATTTATTTCTAATTAATGAATATAATTTCATTATACATGACATTAAATAGAAGGAATCATTCAGATACAAGGTACGAGGAAATTTTCGAACCCAACTTTCATCATTCGGGTTCTCCCTCTTTCACTCCATTTTTGATATGGTTACTCCTTAAAGGTCATTTATTCATCATTTTCATTCCCTTTCAGGGATATATATGTTTGTTCCTGGTTTTTATGTCAAACAAAATATTTTCCAAAAGAGCTCTTCTTTTAATAAGCCACCTTTTACTTCTCACTCAAAGTGGATGGTTCTTGTAACATGTATGTTATTCTATCTTTATTTTGGGAACCCAAAGTTTATGAATGTGTTCTAATGAAATGTAACACATTCCTTTATATGGGTTAGTTATGTTCACTTTTTATATATGTTCAATTTGGCAAGCATGATAATGATAATTTTATGATGTGACTGGTGCGCCCGGAATTATATAGTGCAATATGAATGTTTCAAAGTGACGTGTGTGCCCAGAATTATACATTGCTCCAATGAATTGGGTAAAGTGATGAATCTAATGATTAAATGTGAAATGATTTGTGAACAAGATGATATCTTGGTACACATGTATGTTTGGTAGTTATCCACTAATATATGATGATTCATTTTATATGCATTGCCACATTTCATGTATTTTATTTATGGTCCTCTCATGTTCATGATCTTTTTCCTATGACATGATTATGCTCACCCCATGATATATTCTTCTTATCCATCCTCTTACTGGTCTTTTAGCTCACCCATTTTATGTATATCCTCAGGTGGATACATGTACTAAGGAGAGGAAAAGTTCCAATAAGAAGCTAGAGAAGAAGAAATTAAATAAATGTTTATGTTTGTTGATGTAATTTTTATGTTTTTTCCTTTTTTCCCAAGACACTAAACCATTGGATCCCTTATGTTCAATACTATTACGTTGTTTATCATTAAAATGATGTAATAGTTTTGTAAGAAAAGGAAGGGTCTCTATATCTATGTTAACCAAGGTAGTTAATTTATAATAGTTTAAAAAATAAAATTGTTTATCAGAATATTGATTAATTATCAATTATAATTATATTAGCTATTGATATAACTCTTTAAAATACTCAAATAACGAAAATAGTTATTAATACTATTTAATAATAAATATAAAAGTAAAAATTAGTTTTTCAATAAATTAATTACAATAGAGAATTACTAAATTGGAAAAAAATGGATATAAAACATGACATTAAGTCTAATAGAGAGACATAGTCCTATCCACTTGGTGATCGCCTACCACCAAGAAATATAAATAAATAAAGATTTTGATAAACACCCTAGATCAGGGTTTGCGTAACAGTATACAGACTGTCTAGATCACAATTCATCTTCCAGTATTATATGTGGGATCACTAGTAGCATGGTCAGACATCACCTCTTCCAAATTTATTTTTGGTACAAACATGTTTAAGAAGATATTTGAATTATGGTTTCCTGTATCCACCCATTTAGTGAAGGATACAGTGTGTATTTTTAGTACAGATACACGCATAGCTCAAACGTTTAGTTAACTTGTACAAAATTGAGAAAAATACATTAATATGGGATTAGAGCTACTCTGAGTGTATTTAAATTCAGGTTTGGCTCTATAATATATCAGAGTTGAATCTCAAGTCCTCTTCTAAAAACCGACACTAAAAACAGAGTGTCGTGGAACCCTATGTTCTATCTTCCAGGAGGTTGTGAGGTTATTCTCCTTTGGTTTAGTTGGGTACTGCTAAGATGATGGGTCTTTGATGATCATCAGTTCCCTGGCTCACATCAACTAAGAATTAATAATTCCTCGTGCTTTTTTATTTATATATGGTTCTTGTATCTTCTTGTGTTTGTGTGTCTGCGCGAGTCTGTCGTGTGTTTGTTCTTTCATGCACTCTCATTTGTAGATGAATTATTTCATCCTGAAAATATGAATATATGATAAGGAAATAGTACCTCGTATTTCTAACATCCTCATTCAAATTTTTTTAAAAAAGGTATTAAATTAATTAGTCATATTAAAAAACTCGAAATATTACTCTTAAAAATGAATTTAAATAGACTAAATTTTAAACAGTCTATCAGTGAGCCCTCGGTTGGAATCTACTTCTGTTGGTGTCTCATTCCAACAAGGTGTCATTTTTTCGGCCATTCCATGAATTAGTGAGTCATTTAATTAGTTAATCATTTTAACTACTGGTGTGTCCTTATGTCAGTAGCACCATGCATCGGTATGTCTTTTAAACTAACTATGGGTCATTTGGATAAGCAGGTCATCTATGTCAGTAAGTTATTTGCATCAGCATGTCATCTCTCAGTATGTCATTTGAATCTATAGATCTTTTTTCAGTAGCTCATCTGCATCAGTTTTTCATCTTTTGGTAGATCATTTTCATCATTTGGTCGTATGTTAGTAACTCATTTCTTCTATTAGTGTTAGTATTTTTCACTTATATATATTTTTTTGGACTATTTTACAATATAAATATTAACAAAATGTACCAAATTTATGTGAGATCTTATATTAACATAATATTAAATATTTTAAAATTAAATATTTATGATAGAATTGTTTTGAAATGAATAATAGTAGTTGACATGATTTTTTATTATTAAAATATTAATACTAGAGAGGGTGGGAAACAATCTCTTATAGTCCCACAATCTCCTACTTTTGGATGATCACAAATCATGGAATTATACATTACAATAATTTTTTGTGGAATGAAATATTTCTATTTATCATTTCACATAATGTATAACTGTTTATAATATAGTGAATATTCAGAGTTAAAATAAAGGGTAATGGTATCAATCGTGAAAAAACATATATAAGAGTGATATCAAAGGTAAAGTAAATTATGATAACCCCAAACTCTTTCTCCCCCTATTGAGATTATCAAAAAGTAAATAAGTAGCATAAAAAAGTATCATAATGTTATAGATAAAAGGGAAATAGAGGAAATACACGAACCCAGAATTCCATTAATCAATAATGTACAATTTTTTAGAACTCTTCAAATTAAAAAAAATCAAGCAAATATCCCTATTAGAGAATGATCCACAGTACGACTAAAAATTAAAAGGATACATCCCTTTCTCAATGTGATTAATAGAGGATTAAGTAGGTGGTGGTTAAGAAGTTGGAGTACCAAAAGAATATTTTAGAGGAAGAAGGATGGCTCCTTCTGAAACATTTCGTATAGGGTTGGGTTTGTGTTGTCACAACAAAGGAGATTGAATCTGTTTTTGGATCACTAGGAGGATATGATTCAAAGCATGAGAAAATTACAATCAATGTGGAAGAACTAATCCAAGAGATCCAAGATGTGAAGCAACGTGCAATATAATTACATCACTTTGAATATTAAGGCATGGATTATATATAATGATGAAGTACTTAATAATCTCACCACCATATTTCCTTGATTTCTCAAATTTATCCTTCTTCTACATTTATTTTTTCAAAAGAGGAGTGAAGTCAGTAAAAGTAATGACTTTTTCTTTGAATGATTTTGTAACTGGGGGTAATGTCAAATTATTTACGAAATACATAAAGTGAATTGTCAACAAGTGCTTGGTGTAAATATTCAATAAATGTGAATAAATTATATTTGTGGGATATTCTTGAGTAGAAGATATTTCCTTGGTATAAAATATGACCATATCAGGAACACTATCTTTGTTCTTATCAATATTTTAAAGGCTTCCCAGACCCTACATGTGAAATAGTTCTTGAATCTGCTCTTTTACAATAGTTTTTATAGTCTCAATTTAAAGAGTCTAGAATTTTTGAGTATATGTATAAGGAATATCAATAGTAACTGCGGTATGAGTCTCCAATATTTCAAGAATTCTGTCATTATAACAATTTTACTATGAGGTTAAGTTATTTATTGCAGAATCAAGCCCTTTCAGTTCTTTTCTCAACCTGGCAGAACATGCAAAAATTGTCTCAATATTTTTAATTAGGTTGGGTTGTGCCTCCTCTATCACTTTCTTTTCAACATTAGATACCTCAACCGCACTTATACCCACTGTATGTGTTGGACCAGAAACCACTTGTCCAGACTGCCTCTTTTCTGCTATTGAATATCTGAGAGTGTATAATTCATCAATCAGCTCACTGTTTTCTCTTATAATTGTTTGATAATCTTTCACTATTTAATATTGACCAGATATACTTACAACTGAACATAATTCTTTTTAATCCTTTTCAAAATCAGCTTTACTGACTTGGTCACTGAGAAAGGTCTCAGCCACTGAGTCCTATATAACAGGTACAAAAAATTCATCATCTGAATATTCATAATCTTATACCAGTGCTACATACCTAGGATTCCTTGCACATTCAACCATTGTATCATCATCCAGAGGAGTGAGTGTATCGAGTCTTACAGTTCTATATTGATTCCTTTCAGCAGAATGATTTTCTTTTCTTGAGGCTCCCCATCAGTCTGTACACTCCTCACTAGTTTCTCATTATCAGTATGAGGCCTTATTCTTTCATAAACTAAATGAGTTACATGAATTTCTTGAGACTCTACTTCTACAACAAAATTATAATTTTCTCTTACTTGAAAAACATCAATAGGTTTATCTATCTAAGCTAAATCCACAACTTCAACCATTTCTTCATCATTACCATGATCATCCCTATGATGGTAATCATCACTTTCACTACATTCATCTTCATTATGTACAAAGACGTGTTCATTACTTCCATTTTATAATTATATTCTTCAACTTTTTCCTCTTCACTACCACTTTAACTTCAATCATCTTCACTTTGATCTTCTTTTTGTTCAGAGCCACTAGATTTACATACATATTCCACACTTCCTAAGACTTTTGTCTCCTCATATCTATAGACATGTTGTTTAGAATGACATATCACCGGTGTCAGCATGATAATACACCGGTGTAAGCAAGATGAAAATTGTGTCAGGATGACATGGCGCTGGTGTAAACATGACAATTGTGTAGGTATGACATAGTTATCAGTGTTACGGTGTCAGCATGACATTGTAATCTTGATACTATCAGTGTAATTATGACAAATTAACTTAAAATTTCCAAAGGAATAACAACAAAAGTTCCTATATATTGATCATTCTTTTCTCTTTTTTTTATGTAGTTCATTCTGTTTTTGTTCAATAGATTAGTAAAAATGTCAGCAAGGTTATGTTAAATTCTAATGGACTCTAAAGTTATATCACCTTTTTTATAATGGTCTCTCAAAAAGTGATGCCTTACATCCACTTTTTTTGTCATCCAACATGAAAAATCATTCTTAGAAATATAAATAGTACTTGTTTTATCCCAATTTATAGGTACATGTCTAAATTGACATACATAATATAGTTATGCATCTTTAATCTTAGAAATCTGTTGACAGAAACTACCAATAGATATGTATTCAACTTCAGTAGTATATAATGCATCCGGATTTTGTTTCATACTATACCCTAAAAATAGAGACTTTCCCAAAAGGTGACATGTGTTGGAGGTTATTTTTCTATCTAACTTATATCCACCAAAACCATCATATAAATAACTCACTAAATCAAATGTTTGTCCTCTAGGATAGAATAATCCTAGGTTTGGAGTATGTTTTATGTATTTTTTAATCCTTTTAGAAACAAGATGATGTGACTATTTTGGGTTTTCTCGAAAATGTGCACACATGCATACACTAAACAAAATATCAAACCTACTGGTAGTTAATTAGATTAAACATCCAATATTTCTTCTATAAGTGGAATGATCCACATATTTACCATCTTCATCAAGGTTTAACTTATATGTGGTACTCATTGCAGTGTCACTACACTTATTTATTTCAATGAAATATCTAATAAAATGATCCTTATAATATTTACTCTAGTTTAGAACATTAACTTCTTTATTTTGAAATATTGGATATAGATGAATGAATTTGAGTTCACCCATTAAACTCATTTTAAATTCACATTGCATCATCTTTTAAAAAACAACACATAAAGAATTTTTAGAAGATCCAAAAATAATATCATCTATATAAATTTGTACTATTGAAATATAATTTGAAATTCTTATTGTAAAGAGAGTTGGTTTAGATATACCTTTTGTAAAACCATTGGAAAAAAAGAAAGTGTTGAGCTTATCATACCAAGTTCTTGGAGAATGATTTATACCATATAAAGCCTTTTTAAATTGAAAAACATTATTTGGAAAATGGGGGATAGTAAAACATGGGGGTTTTTCGACCAAAACATCCTAAACTATATTGACATTTAGGAATGCACTCATGACATCCATTTCAAGAATCATGATATATATATATGTTCGGTATGAACAAACATGATTATAATGGCATCACAGATAGCTACTGGTGACATTGTTTCCTCATAGTCAATATCTTCTTATTAACTATAACCTTGTGCAACCAGTCTATAAATGTTTATAACAATGTTACAATATCCATATACATAATTTTTAAACACCCATTGGTTCATATATTCATGGTGTTTTTCAGTCTATCAAAACGTATCTAAACATTGTTTCTTTCAAATTGATTTAACAATTTTTGCATAACCATCACCCAAAATTAATCATTGATAGCATCATTGATGTTCATAGGTTCAAGCTATCATAGAAAATCTTGACGTTCAACCTGATTTCATGGGGAAGCTCTATTCTATGTTCTTTTTTCTATGTCTCCAACAATAGCATCTAAAAGATGGATCTTGAGAGTTTTGATACGTCTGGAAAATGAAGGGATAATCACTTAAGATTCGTCAACAGGTTCGGGTTCGTTATGACTATAATATTGAGAATTTCTAAAACTAGAAATTTTAACATTTTTTATCACATGACGGTCAGAAGCTTTATTATTGAGGTCCTGGTTGGACATATCATCATCAATATTCTCTAGAGCTGTCTTTGGCTCATGTGGACATATATCATCAAACATGACATGTATATATTTTTCCACACATTTTATTCACAAATTGAAGACTCTATATACTCCACTAGAAATTTAATAACCTTGTAAAAATCATTCATCACTCTTGGAGGAAATTTTTTCCATATTGTCCTTAGTGTGAATAATATAGACTTTGTAACCAAACATTTGGATATAGTTAACCATGGGTTTTCTATTTTTCCAAATCCGATAGGGAGTTGTTTTAATGATAGGTCTAAACAAGACATTATTGATTAAATATCATGGTGTATTGATAGATTTTACCCAAAAGTATATAGCTAGGTTATAATCACTAACCATTGTTATAAAATTTCCTATCATGGTTCTATTTCAACATTCTACAACACCATTTTTCTGAGGTGTCCTATGGGAAACGAAGTTATGAAAATAGAAATTTTCAGATAAAAAGGATTCAAATTCATGGTTATCAAACTCATGGCCATGTTCACTTCTTAGGGTTTTAATTTTATGTCCACTAAGAGATTTTATAGTTAAAGCATACATGGTAAAATGAGAGAATTCTTCACTTTTGCGAGATAAGAAAAATATCCATGTATACATAGTGTAGTCAACTATAAGAACATATACATTTTGATTCCCATAAAGACATGATTCTCTAGATGGTCCAATCAAATCCATAATCCAAAGATTGTACTCTTTATGAAAATGACTCATGAATTAACTATATTGAGAAATTAAAGAATCTAAGTTAACAACATATAAATTTTCATTTATAGGAGAAGAAAATGCAAATTTGTTTTGACAGTAAAAAAAAATTCACGCAACATTATAAAATTCAAAATAAAAACCATCATCATGTAACTGAGATATACTATATAGATTATATTTCAATCCATCAACACAAAGTACTTTAGAAATTAAAAATAATTTAGAGTTACCAATCTGGATGAGGCTAATTAATTTTTATTTTGTATTTTTACCAAAAGTGGAATTTCCCACCATCAATCTTTATCATGTTGTGGAAGTTTTAGTACTCTCATATATTGTATCATGAAAATCCACTTTCCATGTACCATAATATTTTATAGGATCACTTCAAACAGTTTTCCTACAAAACAGATTAAAAAAGAAAATATTTTCGTACCGCGATTTGTTTGGGTCTCGTTACATTAATAATAAGATCTTTGGGAACACAAATTTTCATCATGGGATTCTTATAGAAAATATGTAAACTATTTTAAAAATAATATTTATTTGGTCCAGAATAATATGAATCAGTATAATATGTTCCTTTGTTAAAACTTGCAGTAAATTTTTCAGTACTAGGCATAAAACTGGGCTTTCAATATTTTGATACAAAATGAGTTTTTCCATATTTATCTTTCCAATTTAGTATATTATTCCATTTGTATACTTAGGAGATATTTATTTACCAATAATTTGAACTAATATTTCATTACCATTGGTAAATATCTCTAGAACTCTTTTCAATTTCTCATTTGAAAATTTATTTTCATTGTTTTCCTTAACTAGTTGAGAATTTTTCTCTTTTTCCACATCATGGTCAGATTTAGCTCTTGTGGTCAAAGAATAATGTTTCTTTAATGATTTTTATTTATCATTTAATTCATTACAATCATCTTAAAACATTTTTAAATACCAAAAAAATTCTTCATTTTTTGTATTTTTTGTAATCACTTTCATCCCTTGAATAGTTAGAATTATATTAATGAAAATATGGTATTACCTCAAATATGTTTTCCATAAAACACATATTTACATTATCAGACATTTCATGAGAGGACTCCGAGTTACTTGAGTTATCCTTAGAATCACTCCAAATTTCCTTCCATGACTTCTTATACTTTATATACTTATTACCATAATCCTTGTACTTTAGCTTGGGACACTCATCCTTTATATGCCCATTCCTCTTATATTCATAATTTATTATTTCAATGAAAGTATCTCCTTCATTCTAATACTTTTTCCAAGGGCCCTTATGATCACAATAACCTTTGTATTTGATAATTATAATGAATTTTCTATTTGTATATATTGATTTTAAACATTATGGATTTTGAGACATCTCTTTATCACTATTTTCTAATGATTTTTCATCACATGGAATTTTAGTTTCATCTTGAATGTTTTCCTTCTACATTGAGGTACTATATTTAAAATTAACAAATTTTCTTTTGGGTTCATTATACTCTTATATCTTGACTTTTAGATCATCCTCATATGACATCAACATGCTTATTATATACATTACTAGTAAGTTGCTGATGTCACAATTTGTTTCTGATTCATAATGATGTTCTTCTCCATCTATCTAGTAAGCATCTGAGTATTTTAAATATTTTCTTCTGAGTTTTTACGTCTGTTCCCCTAAAGATTATAGTATTCACAATTTCATTAAACATGATATACATGTCTGAAATAGGCTTATCAGGGATTAATTTCATGTTATCATATTCAAATGTATATGTGTTTAGTATAATTTCATCAACACCAGAGGTTCCTTCATGTGAAATAGATAAGGTGTTACAAATTTCATGGGCTATTTTATAAGAAGAAATTCAATTAAACTCTTAATAACCTAAAGAATAGTATAAATCATTCATATCATTTTAATTATTGTTATAGGATGTAATAGTTGGGTAACCCCATGTATTTCTATCAGTAGAAGAAATCTTATATTCATTTATAAGAGAAGGAAAAATCTCAAAAACCATACATAATAAGTGTATTTTCATTTTAATTTTAGATTTTGCATAATTTGTTCCATTAAGTTAGGGAGGTATGTTGGTAATAACTCCTTCCAATATATTATCCATGATAAATAACATGATTTTACAGAACACAAAATTTAGAACTAAAATATATTTATAGATATTTCAAACCAAATTAAAACCCCAGATCTGTTTTTTAAAAACATCAAAACCACAACTGTAAAACATCATATGATACCAAAGGTTGGTCAGAGTAGTACACTCAAGTGGGAGAGTGAATTTAGTTCCCATAAAAATTTCTATTAAGAATTATAGTTAGCAGTTTCCACGATTTAAAATAAAACTAGAAAGTTAATCAATGTTGTCAAATTATAACAGTTTGAATATTCATATGTATTATAAAAAGATTGATTAATTATCAGTTATTACAATAGTAGATATTGATAATAAATTTGAAAAAAATCTAATGAGAAAAAATAGTTATAACAACTATCCAAAACTAAATATCAAAGTAAAATTTAGTTTTCGAAAAAATTAATTAAAATAGAGAAATACAAAATTGAAAACACAGTGGACAAAAAAAAGATGTTTAGCCTCAAGAAGAGTCTTAGTAACATCCTCCTGGTGAAAACCTGACACCAAAAAATATAAATAAAAAAGATTTTGATCCACAACATGTATTGGGTTTAATACAATAGTACATAGACTTTCCAGGTCACATGACCCATTCCACTATTATACGTGGAAAAAATAACAGTTAGGTCACCCATGACCTCTTACATAGTTCTTCAAGGGACAAAAAGTGTAATAAATAAGTTTTTTTGGGATATCTATTATCCCCTAGTTTAGTACAAAAGATAGTGTGTAGTTATATTACACATACACACATAGCTCAATTTTTTTGATAAATACTACAGAATAAATAAGAATATATTAAAAGGGGATCATAGATTCTTTGGGTTTTATTCAATCTAAATCTGGACAAACTAATATATCAGAGTTAAAGCTCAACTTTTCTTCTAAAAATAGGCACTAAAAATATAGTATTGTGGAGAACTGTGTCCGGTATTCCAGAAGGTTGTGAGGTATACTCTTTCAGATTTGTTGGATACTACTAGGATGATGGAAATTTTATGATAAGAAGTTCTCTGGTGCACAATAATAAGGAATGAATAATTCCTCGTGTGTTCTTCTTTCTATATGGTGGTCATATCATCTTGTGTATGTGTGTTTGTGTGATTATTCTGTGTTTTTGTTCTTTCATGCGGTCTCCTTTGTATATGAATTATTACATCCCAACAATGTGCATATGTGAGGTAGACACAATACCTCATATTTATAACATCCTCATTTAAGAATTCCACAAAATGAAATTAAATCAATCTGTCACATTAAAACACTCAAAATACAACCATTAGAAATGGTTTTAAATATAATAAATATTAAATAGTATATTAGTGAGTCCTCAATCGGTATATCCTTCTATTGGTGACTCATTCCCTTGGTATGTAATGTTGTCAGTCATTCCATGCATCAGTGACTCAATACATCAGTGATGCATTTTAACTGTCGTTCTGTTTTTGTGTTGGTAGAAAAATGCATCAGTAGGACATTTGAACTAAAGATAGGTCATTTTCATCGGTATTTCATCTAAGTCAGTAGATTATTTGCATCGGTGGGTCATCTATCTTTAGACCATTTGAATCAGTAGGTCATATTTTCGTATATCATTTTCATCGGTATTTCATCTTTTAGTTGGTCATTAGAGTCGGTAGGTCATCTTTCGATAGCTCATTTCTTCAATCAGTGTTAGTCAGTTACACCTAGAAATTTTTTTTATTTGGAAAATATTTCAATATAAATATTAACATAATGAACCATATTTATGTGAGATCAAATATAAACATAATTTCACATATTTAAAACATAAATTATTATGATAGAAATGATTAGACAAGAATTATTAGAGTTGACATTATCTATTATTATTAAAACTATTAATACTAGAGAGTGTGAACAATAGTATTATATGGGCTAACACGCTTAATTTCTGAACAAAATCAATAGTAAAAATAGTAAAAATTATTTACTATGATTGTGGTAAGACAATAATTACCTATGGGATAAAATAAAAATATAAAAGTGAAAATAATTAAAAACTACTATATTAATTTAGTTTTATATGTATTTTCTATATTTTTACATTAATATATCTAATATATGGAAATTTATTATATCTTTTCTTTTAATATGACCCATTAAATAAGTGAATTAATTAAAAAGACTAGAAATGAACCTTCCTTTCTTTTAATATATATAATGGTTTTGTATGGGGAAAACAAAATAGTTCTTGATATTTATATTATATTGAAATTTTACACAGTAATTTTATCATAATAATTTATATTTATCATTTATATATAAAATAATTAAATATAATTTTTCAAAAATTCCAACTCAATAAATATTTATTTCGTAATAAAATAAAATAAATGAAGCTAAAAATATAAAATTTGAAGTTAATTAAGTGAATTAATATTTATTTTTTATTTTTTAAATTATAATATAATAATACATTTTTTAAAATATAATTGGTTAAAATTAAATCATTGTCTTGATATTTTTTAAATTCAAATTAAATGAATAATGTGAAAATTAAAATCAATTTTATTTTATAATAAATTATTTTTAATTAAATGATTTTGAATTACAAAAAAATAGTATATTCATCCAAGTTATTTTTAAATTATAATAAATATCAACTATGTTTCATTAATATAATATTTTTTCATTTATAATTACTATATTTTCATCTAAATAGTAAAATATCTATTTGTGTTAATAAGGTTAAAACATTGTTTTCCCCGTATTTAGCACTTGTGTTAAAATTAAATGTCAACACATATAGGATTTTTATTTCATAAATTTAATTTCATATTTATAATAATTTGATCTAAATTATCTAATATGTATCATTTTACATTATTCCTTAAGGATAAATTTACTATTATAGAAAACAAGTTGTCATAGTGGAAACCCAATATGGTAAATATATAAAGACATAGATGTCGAGGAATAAATTGTTTATAAAATGTGTTTCATTATATTTATGAGGTTTGGAAAAACCATATCATCCATAAAAATTTCATTATCAATTTTCTTCAACTTTTTTTTATGAGAGTCCTCCCAATATAAAAAACATTTGGATGTTAACAGAAATGCCACCCATCCTCAACTAGAAAAGGGAACTCAATACCCTAACTAATTGACACTTATCATTCCATTTGGATCAACCAAAACTAACCAAAATCACATAATAAAATTTTTAATATGTTTATAAATGTCTTATTTTGTGTGGAAATCCAACCAAGGAGAGATTTGGTGCTTATATAAGGAGGATAGCCATATAATAGGTAATGATATTCAACATGTAGTTTTATTTTATTTCTTACTACATTCCCATTAATTGTTATAAAACCATATTTATTTAATAAAATTAATATTATCAATATAATTATATGTTGTTTAGGGAATTAACTACAACTCTTCTACAATTAAACGTGTTACGAATCCACCATTCGTTTGTACAGTGGACTACCACCTCACAAACTAATGTTATTCATTGTTACACAACCACCATTTATTGTTATGTATGATGATGTATATAAAGTATATTGTTGGTCGGAGTAGATTACTTAAGAGGAGGGTAAATTGAGTATCTAAAAAAATTTCCATTAAAAATTGGTTCATTGAATATTCCCACCAATTAAAATAAAACCAACGTCTGTTTGTAGTGAATATATAAACTTCCTATAAGTTCTGTTAATTTCATATAATATTTATTATTTCTCATCTATATGGTAATAGAGATTTATATACCTTTTGAAACTAACCTATAACTTCAATGTAGTTATAAACACATGCTTAACTAACTATCAAATTTATGTCTAGTTTTCTAAAATAGAATGTAAAATAAAGAAACACTAAATAAAAATATGTAATGGATAAAATAATTGGTTTAGTCTCTAGACAAGACATAACCCACTCTACATGGTGATCACCTACCACAAAGCGGTGTATATAAATAAACATGATCCACACCATATATCTGGTGAAACAATAATACACAAGGTTTTCCAGGTCACACGACCTCTTCCACTATTTTTTCTAGGATAATCTACCATGTAACAGATGGAAAACTTCCACAATTATCTATGGGAGTAATAAAGTGTAATAACATTTGAGCGGATGAATATTTTGTATCATTTAGTTTATTAAAGGAGACAATTTGTGTTTTAATAAAAACACACACACATTGATCTAAATGTAAAATTAGTACACAACAGATCAAAGATGATGATAATGGGATAGATGTGATCTGAGTGTTATTCTATGAAATCTCAGGTATTGTAGGATGAAGCAGATTCCAGTATCATGTCCTCTTGTAGAAAATAGTGTATCATAATTGTGGTCATATGTTTTCTATTTCAAAGATCAAGCTCATGTTCTTCTTTGAGTTTCTACTATGAAGATGTTCTTGGCTCTGATCAATGGTACTCCAACCTTATGGAATCGATATTGCTTGGTGTGTTCTTTAGTTGTTTATTTTTGCATGTATCAGTTCTCTTTTCAAATGCTCACTCCTCTAATATTTGTTCCAATTCCAAACTTTTCTTTTAGTTAAATAGTGCATGTGTTATAGATGACATGATACATCTATTAGGAACCTCTTACCTCGTACTGTCAGGTGTCATATCTATAATGATACATTAAGTATGTCAGTTCCATAAAATGACTCAAATATGACCATTTAAAATTAAATTGAAAATGAAAAAAATATATTTAAAAAAGTGATGTATATGATTGTCTAGAAACTGTATCACTTAGAAACTATATCACCAAATAAAAGTGTCTTCTTCTTTTCCTTTGAGTGGTGAGATAGTTATGATGCAATAATTTCATTGTGATTTGGAACCATTAGCACATATGCGGTGTTAGGATCATGGTTTCTGGTCCTTTTCCAAACATTGAATGGTGTATTGGTGATGGTAAGAAGGAACTGGTGTCTGCATCACGATGTATGGGTCACGGTGTCTGGGCTTTTTCCAAAAACAAGAACCAATGGAAGACCTATGGTTTCTCAGAGATATCCATATTTCTATAAATAGTCTTAAGAAGTAATATTCACATAATGAATTAGACTTAATAATTAATATATGAAAAAATTTAAGAACAAAATTAAATATAGTTTACAATAGTCACACCTGATTTATATGAATCTGGATCTTTTGAAGGATTATTTAAAGAATAGTGAAATATTCCATCTCTACATAGGATTTGAGATAGAGTAATAGGGATAATAAGATTTGTGATCATTACAACAAGATTAAAACCTAAAGAGTCCAACAATCTCCCCCTTTTGATGATCATAAATCATAAGAGTTAGATTTTTCTTTATAGTGTTCTTTCTCACCATTTTGGGATTATCAGAAAGATTAGGGGAAAAAAGAAAAAAATTAATATAAATAAGAGAATAGACAACAATAGTGTATATTTAATTAGATGAAAATACAGTTTTTGGACAAAGTTGTAAGAAAAAATTCAGAACATCCCTATAAAAATATAGTTTTCACTTTTCTTCATCACTAACTGTATTTTATTTTCCCATGGAGGAAACATAAAAAGGATCTATTGGAGACGAAGTAGAGGTGGAAGAGGGGACTGAGGAAACTAACAGAGAAAGACGATGTAGCCCTTCCAAAATAAGAGATGCCAGAGTGGGTTTGATTGATGACCGAGGAAAGTTTTTGTTTAGGATACCATGTCTGATCTGGCTCAGAGCCTAAGATATAGACTTCGAGGTAGAAGAAAAACCATTAGATTATAAAGGAGTCAAACCCAATCACAACGGTGCAGCTGCCGGAGTAACAATCGCATTGCTTTGCAGATGAATATAGGTATTCAACAATTGAACTAAATAAGTAAAGATATCACCACCATACTGCATTGCCTTCTTGAAATCATCTTCATTCTTCATGAATTTTTACAGTATAGGAGTTAAATATTTCATCTTTTGTACTCTAGTCTTGAAGACATGATTGACATGAGGAATTTTCAAATTCTAGACACGATATTTGTAATAATTGGTCATATCATGCTTAGAGAAAATCCTATTAAAGTTGAAATCCACTTTCTTAGTAACTTCTTCCTCATCATCATTTGGAATATTTGAATGAACCCTCACTTATTCATTAACTCATCACTATTATTTACAACCATTGATAAACTTTTCTTATCAAAACCACTTAACTCTGACTGATGTTCCTCCTTAACAAAAGTTATGAGTGGATCACTGTCAATGGGATGAGATGACTATCCAAATCCATTAGAAGATATAATAAATGAAGTGAAATAATTGCGCTGATTTATACCTTTTTGTAGACATCCCTTGTACACATCAGTCATTTGGTTAAGACAAACAACAATATCACACATCTCGTTGACTATTAGGATGTACCTCTCAACCACTTTTTCATATATTGAAGTCATGTTCAGTAGAATCAGAGATGAACCTTATTGTTGAAGCAGACAACTACAATCCTCAATAGGATAAGCATTAGGATATTTTCATGGTTGAATAAATTTTTTCATTTCTTCAACAAAAGCCCTGAGAGACATCACCTCACCAGTCGACTACTTTTTCTCAATTATAATATCATGCATTTTATGATGCTTTTTTGGTTAAATCATCCATATGATTATCTCTAATAGCAAGGAATCATCTCTCTCAATATGATTTGACATAGGAGGAGGCTGTGTGTTCATGATATTTTTCATTCTAGTAAATAAAGTAACTCCAAAATCATTCAAACCACATTGATTCATGGGAGGAGAAGGTTCTTTTGACAGTTTTGGAATAAGAACTGAGAGTGGTTTAGGATTCTTAGTTGAGATACCTCTAGAGAAGAAATAGGTTACAATTGAAACCCAGTGGAATGAATTATTCCTTCAACTGAGGCCTATTGGGCATTATACACTTCAATGTATCTAGGAAACTCAAAACAAGTATCAAATGTGCTTTGATCAACATGATTTTTATCTTTGACACTTTTTTTACTGGGGTGTTGCTGCCCCTCAATAGGTGAATATCTTATAGGATTAAGAGATTCAGTCCCTTTATCTGATTCTAAATTTTAATCTCTAATAGTCTCACCCATTTATTTTCTATCTAGAATATCATAACCATAAATTAGTTCCATAGTAAATAGAATAATTTGAGGATCATCTTATTCCTATAAATGTTCATCAATAGTAGCCTCTTCCTCATTTGTATGTTCTTATTCTAGATTCTCATCGGGAACAATTTTTTTATTCTAACAGTAGATTCATTTTCAAAAGAACATTATTCATATAAATCTAAACATCTCTTAGTAAATGGTCCTTCCTTACCAGCTAGATTTTTTTGAATAGGTAGACCATTGTCTTCTTTATCTAAGACAGCTCCTTCAATATCTGAAACAGATGCCTCTTCTTCTTCTTCATTAGGATAATAAATAACTTCAACTATTTCCAAACCAAGATCAGATATTTTATTAGGTAATTTAGGAATCTTATCCAGATTAAACTTTTTCAAAAACCATTCATTGTCTTCTACACAAGACATTTTCGAACGATTCCAACTTATTTTCATAATTTTTACTATAACTATTGAAATACAGAACTCATATTCATTGATGAATTCTTCCTTCAGTCCAAACACTCCTTTAGCATATTGAATTACAAATATAAATTTTTAATAAACCAAATAGGTAGACATTGATGTTGTCTTAATCAATTCACACATGTGAAGTATAACGTAATTACATGGGTTAATCTTGTGCACATTTTTTATATGTTAGGTCAAGAATACATAGTTATTCTTAAAGGTGGAAAAAACACATCTTATTTGGACTAATCAGATTCTGGATAAACATAAAAAGAAATATCATTTCCCTATCCAACTCACTAGAAATTGTTCTTTATTTCTTCTTATTGATAGTTAAATTTCTTAGGGCCGCTTCTAAGACAAAAACATTAGTTGGAGGAGGAGGACCACTCTAGTAGTCCTAAAAAATTCTTTTATCAGGCATCCCTAGGAAGCCATCCCATATCAACATGTAAAAATTATATCTTTGAAAATTAATCTATCTTCTTACACAAAAACCATCTTCAGTATTGAATGAAAACAGGATAAAATGATAAAAATTAGAATCATGTTTTGGATAAACTAGCCTTTTCTCTTTTGTGAACGAGTTCATCCTTCCCCGCTCCTTCGATATTCTCAAAACAAAATACCTACAGGAAAAGACCTATTAGGGAGGATTTCTTGTTTTGGTACTATTATTCTATTAACAAGATTTTAGTTCAAAGGTCTTTCAAACATTACATTCGGTGCCATTTTCAATTTCTTCTGAAATATGTGCTTCCCAAGAGTTGATGGTGATGGGTTCCTCCTTCATGGAATTCAATAATGGTTCGAGAGAGAAAGATGAAGGGATGAAAGAGAAAGTATAGTTTTAAAGAGAGGGGTTTTGGTTTCGAGAGAAGGGATCTTAAGTTAAGAATAGAGTTAAAGGTATTTGGTTTTTATCATTTAGGGGTTTCAAGAGTCACAAAATAAAAATCACAGGAAAAAATAAATTAATCAACACAATGATACGGGTAATAAAATACAAATAAAATGAAAAAGATTCCCTACAGTGAGACCGGGACAGATTTTCACAGTGTCGTCTTTATAGTGTGAATCCAAATAGTGAGACCATATCCTTTGAGATAGTATGTTAAAGACATTAACTCATATATAGTTACTATGAGACCATAAACATGAAATAATAACTTCAAGACAGTAACTTGTAAAATTGGGAGAGTGATATATTAAGTCAAACACAGTGACTAACGAAACTATAAATCATAAAACTGTAAACTATAAAATAACAAACTATGAGACAGTATGTTCTGAAATAGTATACATTCTACATGATATTTGTCATTCCCAATTCATGTATAATATAATCTATCCTGTCCGAATTTAATGGTTTTATTCAAATTATTCATATAGAAAATAATTAAAAAACCTTTTGTGAAATATATTGAGTATTTGATCTATATGAAAAAAATGAAAAAACAATACTTGAAAAAAAATTAAACTCCTTTATAATATAACAATACAATCACAATAAAATTAAATATTTTATAATATAAAAATAAATTATTTTGTGTTCCCTTACACGTTTTATTTGTAGAGACTTATCATTCTTCTTAGCAAAACATATTTCTTGTGAAGTCTCCCATTCATCCCTAAATAGAAAAAACACGATGCTTTAGAAGGTATGGATTTCCACATAACCTCATCACACACTCTCATATATACACTAAGAATGATAGAAAATATATGTATATAATATTTTAATTTACAAATGAGATTTTAGTGTTTGGAATTTCCTTGTATGTTGGTGTACAAATATATATGAATATATGTATATATGTATATATGTATATATGTATATATAAGTGATTGATGCAATAGATAATTAGACACAAAAAATGATCATAATAGATCCAGAATCTAATTGAATGAATGAAATAGAGGAAGAAACATTTAACATCTGTAATGAATCACAAAAATGTAAAACTTAATTCGTCAAAAATGGTATCCAAATGTTATGATAGAGGATAACATGTTCTTTATTCTCCATTTTAGAAGAAATTTTTTAAAATTCAAATATGTGTTTTAAAATAAACACTATCGGGGTGTAGAGAATTCCATGCATCGATCAAAAAGTGATATCAGATGGAAAAATCAATGATGAAATATAAGTATGATAATAGGAAAAGGAGAGTGTTAGATTCAGACAGATAAATAAATTAAAAAACACCTAATATCATATTTGATGAATATACACTAGTGCAGAAAATGTTTTTAATGTCACCATTTTTTACGTCGGTTATATATAACCAATGTGAAAATCTGTGATACATGGTTTTTTACGTCGGTTATAAAATAACCGACCTCAAAAACCAAAGCGCAGAATTTTTTGTATCGATTATTTGATAACCGACGTAAAAAACGACGTATCAATGAATTTTTTACATCAGTTATAAAATAACTGACCTAAAAAAGGAGGAATATAAGGCCTTTGTGACGTCCGTTATCAAATAACCGACCTAAAAACCCAAACTGCTGAATTTTACACGTCAGTTATATTATAACTGATGTAAAAACCCAACACCCAGTAGTTTTTATGCCAGTTATAAAATAACATATGTAAAAACTGTGGTTTCTGATTTGTTTTTTACGTCGGTTATTATATTACCGACGTAAAAAGTAACACACTACTTTTTTACGTCAGTTATAAAATAACTGACGTAAAAAATATGTTATCTGATACATTTATAACTTTAGTTATTATAAAAACCGAAGTTATATATATAATAAAAATAGTTTATAATGTCGGTTATTAAATAATTGACATTATAAAACATTTAAAAAATTAACACGCCCTGTGGATTGTCATTGCTGATTTTTCGATCGACAGACCAGCGACTCGTCCCTCTCGCACGGAAAACCCTAATCGACTCTTCATTCTGGTTTCATTAAACTCATTTTTCCATCATTGTTTATCATCTTTACTCTCCTCGGATCTATTATCTCCACTCAAAACACTCAGTTAATCCTCCCACGATTTTATTTCCTTCGTTTTTTCCTAGATAGTCTATATTTAGGTTTTGTGATTTTTTTGTTTAAACTAGGTAATATTCTTCAATTTCGAACCCTATTACCTTGTTTTTCCATCAAAATTTTATTTATTATAACCAGATCTATTAGATCGACTCACAATATTCACGTAATCCTCAACTACTTTTATTTCATTTGTTTTTGTTTCGCAGATGACCGACATTGATGGCAATTTTTGTTGTCATTGAAAACTAATGATATCATTCACCTATATTATTGAAATTTATAGGTAAATCATTATGATACACCCATTATATGTACCCGTGTGATTTATTTTATAAGTATATATAGTTTTTCATGGTGGAATGTTTGTTTGGGATTCTTGGTTGTTTCTGTTTTGGGTATCACTATTTGTAGTTCCATAATCTATTAATGTCACTTATTTTTGTGGAATATTATATGTCTTCATATGCTATTAAAACCTGATTCATTTCATAATAGAGAATTTTAGACTAGTAGGAGATACAGTTCATGGTTCTCATTTTTAATAATGGCATGATACCAAAACTATTATCTTGAGGTTAAAATCCCTAGATATGACAAAACGTGTAGCATGAGGTTAAAGTCACATGGTTCTGGGGGGATGTCAAAAGGGTTGGTGGTTGTCCAAGGGGTTGGGGGATGTCCAGAGGGTTGGGGGCTGTCCAGGGTGTCCATGCACGTAGGGGGGGGGGGTTCATTCAGGGGTTTGTGTGTGGGGGGGGGGGTCCAAGGGGGTGGGGGTGTTGAAGGGGGTGGGGGATTTCCATGGGGCTGGGTGGGTAGGTGGGGGGGCTGTCCATGGGGTGGGGGCCTATCCAGAGGGTTTGGGTTGTTTTCCAGGGGGGTGGGGGTTGTCTAGAAGGTTGGGGTGTCCATGGGTGTAGGGGGTGGGGGGTTGTGTCCAGGAGAGGTGGGGGTGCTGTCTAGTGGGGTGGGGGCTGTCCAGAGGGTTGGGGGGCTGTCCAAGGGGGTGTTGGTGTCCAGGGGTAGTCCAAGGGGGTGGGGGTGGTGTTCAGAGGGTTCGTGGGGCTGTCCAGAGGGTGGGGGTGTCCAAGGGTGTCCATGGAGGTGGGGGGGGGGGGGCAGTCCAGTGGTGCGAGGGGGGGGGGGGGTCCAAGGTGGTGGGGGTGTCGAAGGGGATGGGGGGGGGGGGCTGTCCAAGGGGGTGGAGGCCTATTCAGAGTGTTTGGGAGGTTGGTCGGGGGTGGGGGCTATCTAGACGGTTGGGGGTACATGGGGGTGTCCAAGGGGGTAGGGTGTGGGGGTGGTGTCCAGGAGGGGTGGGGGAGCTGTCTAAAAAGGCGGGGGGGGGGGGGGCTTTCCAGGGTGTTGGTGATATCTAGAGGGTTGGGGGGATTTCTAGAGGGTTGGGGGTTGTCCAGGGAGGTGTCCAAGGGGGTGGGGGTGGTGTCCAGGAGGGGTTGGGGGTGCTATATAGAGGGTTGGGGGGGCTTTCCAGAGGGTTGGGGGTTTTCTAGGGGGGTGTCCAAGGGGGTAGGCGTGGGGGGTGTCCAAGAGGGGTTGGGGGTGAGGTCGAGAGGGGTGGGGGGATGTCCAGGGGTGGGGGATGTCTAGAGGGGTGGGGGCTGTCCTAGGGGGTGGTGGTGTCCAGGGGGTGTCCAAGGGTGTGGGGGTGGTGTTCACAGGGTTTGGCGGGCTGTCGAGAGGGTGGGCGGTGTCCATAGAGGTGGGGGGGGGGGGGGTCCAAGGGGGTGGGGGTGTCGAAGGGGGTGGTGGTTTGTCCACGGGGGTGGGTGAGTGGGTGGGGTGGGGGGGGTGTCCAAGGTGGTGGGGGCCTGTCCAGAGGGTTTGGGGGGTTGTCCAGGGGGTGTGGGGCTATCTAGAGGGTTGGGGGTGTTCTGGGTGGTGTCCATGAGGGTAGGGGGTTGGGGTTGGTGTCGAAGAGGGGTGGGGGTGCTGTCTAGAGGGGTGGGGGGCTATCTAGGGGGTGGGGGATGTTTAGAGGGTTGGGGGGATGTCCAGAGGGTTGAGGGTTGTCCAGGGGGTTTCCAAGGGGTTGGGGGTGGGGGTGGTGTCCAGGAGGGGTGGGGGTGCTGTCTAGAGGGGTGGGGGCTATCCAGGGGGTTGGGGCTGTCCAGAGGGTTGGGGGGGGGGGGTTTCAGAGGGTTGGGGTTGTCCAGGGGGGTGTACAAGGGGGTAGGGGGTGGGGTGGTGTCCATGATTGGTGGGGGTGCGGTCTAGAGGAGTGGGGGTGCTGTCTAGGGGGTGGGAGGGGGGTTGTCCAGGGGGTGTGGGCTGTCCAGAGGGTTGGGGGCTGTCCAAGGGGGTGGTGGTGTCCATGGGGTGTCCAATGGGGTAGGGGTGGTGTTCCGAGGGTTCGGGGGGCTGTCCAGAGGTTTTGGGGGTGTCCATGGTGTCTATTGGAGGCCCCATGGGTTTTTTTTGATTTAATTGAATTTAAAACTGTTGAATCTAACTATATTTTCTTTTTAAAAACATATTCAATCATATTTTTTTAAATACGCATAGATTTGTTTTATATTTCGAAATTGTTTTACATTCAAATTATTATTTTTTCATATAAACATATATTTTTCTTATCTTAAAAAGATGTATAATTTTGATATTTGTTATAGATAATAATGAGTCAAAATTAAATTACGGCACATCGAATGATCAATGAATATGAGGAAGGTGTTGATTCCTTTTTGGAATTTTCTAAAAGAAATATTCCAAGTAGTGACATTTTTTTCTGTCCACGCCTGAAATGTTTGAATATGAAGAAGTTGAAATGTAGAGAGATAAAAGATCATCTGATTTGTCATGGTTTTAATATGAGTTACAGACCTTGGATTTGGAATGGTGAAACTAGACGGAATGTCACTGATGATGATGACTCATAAGATGGTAACTCCGATGGAATTGGAGAAATGATTCGCGATATTGCAGCAGAACAAATTGATATATAACCGATAGTTTCACATCTATATGGTGATGCTGAATAACAATTATCTTCTAGTTGTACAGATTTCACAATTTTGTCAGTGGTGTTAAGATTGATTAACCTGAAGGTGAAATATGGATGGAGTGACAGAAGTTTTACAGAGCTACTAGAATTGATGAATGAAATTCTTTACAAATATAATGATCTTCTAGATTCACATTATAAGGCCAAGAAAATAGTATGCCCGATGGGATTGGGATACAAGAAAATACATTCTTGTCTAAATGACTGTATTATATATAGCAAGGAATATGAATTTCTATCAGAGTTTCCTAAATGAGGGACATCACTGTATAAGGTAAAAAAATCATAGGTTGATTTAGAGATTACAAAGATCCCTTCAAAGGTATTTTTCTATCTTCCTATAATTCATCATTTGAAACATTTATTTGCTAATTAACATGATTCAAAAATGTTAAGATGACATGTAGATGAGCGGTTATATGATGGAAAAATACATCATCCATCTTATTGTCGACAATGGAAGAAAATTGATGAGCAGTATTCTACATTTGAAAATGAAAATAGAAATCTCGGACTAGGGTTGTGCATAGTTGGAATGAATCTATACCGAACCCTCAATAGCACACATAGTTCATGTCTTGTTTTATTAGTAATTTAAAACCTCTATCCAAAAGTTTTTATGAAGTACCAATATGTCATGTTGAGTATAATGATCTCTGGTCTGAAGCAACCCGTCAATGATATTTATGTTTACTTGTCACCATTGATTGATGATTTGAAAATATTATGGGCTGATGGTTTTAGTGTGTATGATTCTTATAAAACAGAATATTTTAAACTTCATGCAGTGATTTTCATCAATATAATGACTTCTAAACATATGGAAATTTGACTGGATACAGTGTTAATGGGCATAAAGCATGTGCAACTTGCGAACAATAGACATTATATTGTCAATTGCATCATGGGAGGAAAATAGTGTACATGGGTCATCGAAACTTTTTTCCTACGGATCACCCTAATAGAAGTCTAAAAAAGGCAATCAATGGCTCACAAGAGTTTGATATTTCTCCAAAACCTTTATCCCCTAATATGTACTTTGAGAGGGTGAAAACCCATGATGTGACATTGGGAAAGACGCAGAATTATGGTAATGATAGACATATTTGGAATAAAAGCTCAATATGTTTTGAGCTACCATATTGGAGATATCATGAAGTTAAACATAATATTGATGTCATACATGTGGAAAGAATATCTAGGATTGTTTGATTGGGATATTTTTAGATACTCTAGGAAAGACAAAATATGGGTTGAATGTAATATTAGACATAATATCAATAGGAATAAGTTTGGAGATAGCTCCCACTCCTAAAGGAAGATGAAAATTTCTTCCACCGGCTTGTCATACATTATCAAAGAGGAAGAAAATTAGCTTTTTTCACTGTCTTCATGATATCAAAGTGCCTCAAGGTTATTCTTTAAATGTAAAAGTTTTTGTCTAATTGAAGGACTTGTTGTTCATAGGTATGAAATCACATGATTGTCACGTCATGATGCAAAAAATTATACCTTTTTCATTGCATGGAATATTACCCATCTGTGTCAGAAAGACTATAATGAAGTTGTGTTATTTTTTCAATTCAATTTGTAATAAGGCGATTGATGTGATTGATTTGAACATTTTGGAAAAGGATGAAATTTTTATACTTTGTCAATTGGAAATGTATTTTCCACCATCATTTTTTGATATAGTAGTGCATTTTATGATTCAAATGGTTTGAGAAATAAAGCTTTTTGGACATATATATCTTCGTTGGATGCATCCTTTTGAAAGGTATATGAAAATATTGAAGGGGTATATTATGAATCCATTTCGACCTGAATCCACCATTATTGAAAAGTATATTTTTGAGGAGGTTGCAGAATTTTGTACGAGCTACATGGCTGCGGCGCAGCACATAGGCTAGCCTCCATCTCGCCATGAACGAGTTAATAATGAGGGAAAAGGGATTTGTGGCTTGAAATTAAAATCATTGTTAGGTAAACAGATGATGAAGTTAGAATTATACATCTTGAATAACATAGCTGATGCTCAACCGCATATCACATTGAATATTAATTTGTTGAGACAATGTCATCCAAAGAAAAAAGAAATGTTGATTTTGAATGAGCACAACAAAACATTTTTTTCATGGTTTAAAAAGACCTTACTTGTTATATTAGATGTATCATTGAAATTAAAATAGATAGTGGGTGGTCCATGTTTAAATTTGATAACATGGTCCGGTTTTGAAATTAATGGATATACATTTCATACGAAAGCTCGGGAAAACAGAAGTGCAGTTCAGAATAGTGGTGTATTGGTGTTTGCAGAAGTAATGCATTTTTCGAGTGCTAAGGACAAAAAACCAATTTCTGCATCAAGTGCATATTATGGAGTGATTGAAGACATATGAGCCGTTGATTACTTTAAAATTAATGTTCTTGTTTTTAACAGTAAATAGTTTATCAGTAACACCAGTATCGGACATGAAAAATTTGGAATGAAACTTGTTAATATGAATAGATTGGAGTTGATTAATTTATAATGGAAACCCATGAAAAACAAATTTTTTATGTATTAGATAAATCAGATATGCAGTGGGGTGTTGTTTTACAAGGGAAAAAACTATATGTTGGTGAGGATAAACTTGATGAAGATGCTGATTTATGTGATATCCCTACTTCCACGGAAAGATTAACAGAACATAATGATGAGGATGTTGAAGACATGGTTTGTGCCATAAGGAATGATCACGATGAAGTAATCTGAGAAAACAATCCATTTGTACATTCCTAAAATTACAGGTAACATATGTTTATTTCTTGTTTATATTTATTTTTTTCATAAAATGATAGATATTGTAAGTATTTTATTTTTTAAAACATGTATTAAAGCAAAATAAGTATATTTTTTTTTGTTTGTTTTAAGTTTGTTTAGTTTACTTTATCATGTTTACCATTATATGAATTATATAGCTATTATTGTTTTTTCATTTACAGTCACTTTACCATGTCTACCAGGTTTACCAGGTTTACCAGGTTTACCATGTTTAGCATCTTGACCATATTGACCATCATGACAATTGTTTAACATGCTTACCATATTAACATTGTTTACTGTTATGTAACTTAGTACAATTTCCTATTTTCTGATTACTATAGTATTATAATATTTGAATTTGTATATTTGTGAACTAATGTTTGTTTTTTTGATTTTAAGGATAATGAAAGATAATTCAGTTGATCAACCACATGATTTTGGAGATGAGCATATTGGTCATACCTCTGTAGAGGAACATTCACATGCTCATCTTGATGTTCCCCAAACATTCTCCGGTGATCCTATTATGAAAAACAGTTCAAGAGTTGGTAAATGTTGGTGCATACGTTTACCAAAATTAGCACTTTCTCGTACGCAGGATCAGAGGATACTGTTTTAGTTTGATGATGATTATATTCCTAGAGTTCCAAATTCAAAATATTTAAAGAGTTTTGTATCAACTCAGGCTAAGAGCAAAATAAGAATTTTGTATGATGACTGGATAAGTGTGGATAAAGCGATAATCTCTCAGTTTTGGGAGATGATTTTGGTAAGATCTTTTGCTATTGTTTGACTATTCTTTAAATGTTTCTAGTATGTATAATATGTTTAACCTCTTCTTCATCAAACAAAATTTGATATTCATTACACTGGAGGAGTCAAGAAGAAATGTCTATCGATGGATGCTATGAGATGGAGGGATTTCAAATAAACCCCCTCATCTGATTTCATTTTTGGTCATAGGAGTCATGACAATCCATGTCATACATATCCTTTTATAGATGAAGACACGTGGAGATAGTTTGTTAAAAGTAGAAGAAAATAGTCATTTATAATAAGGGAAATGTAAACTTATATAAGAATTCTTATATAAATGATATTATTGATGTTTTGTTAATTATTTATTATTCATTATTTATAGCAAACAAGGAATGATCATTAGGATATCTAATATAAAAACGTATACCCACATAGTTCATCTCGAGGAGGGTATAAATTTTTTGATGAACATATTATGGTGGAAAAATTTCAAAAACTATGAGCTGAGGATTCAAGAACTGGAGAGGTGGCCCCTCCATCCCCTCCATATTGACATGAAAAAAGGAAGAGAGATCGGAAGGGCAAAAAGGGCAATATATTTCAGATGAATCGAGAATCATATCTGAGAGGATTGTAAGATATCTATTTTATTTATTTAAGTTAACTATTTTCTTCATATAATTTCAATCATTACAGAAATGTTCAATTAATTAATACAGGACTCTATTGAGGAGAAGAGCTCACTGGGAGCATTTACATCTACTGGGAGGCAAGATATTTTATCTATATCATTAGGAAAGCCCGAACATCCAAGTCGTGTAAGAGGATATCCGGTGGGTGTATCAGAAAGAAAAGTGTTTCCATGTTCTTCAACTTATAACATTGAGGGTGTTTAAAAAAATATAATTCTTGGAGGCTGAATTTCATAATATTGATGCGACGATGGAGGAAAATATTAGAGCGTCGGTAAAATCTATGTATGCAGACATGGAAAGGCAATTTCAGACTGCAGCTCCCACTCCTCCACCTCCCCTTGCAGACCCCATTATTTATCCTCCACCACCTCTAGTAGCTCCCACTCCCCCACCTCAGCCTGCAGACCCCATTTTTCATCCTACTCTTCCGCCCCAGCTTCCTACTTATTGCGAGTTGTATGTTGATGATACTCAACATCATATAGTTTCATATGTGTTGGTATATTTTTTAGGATATACAGTTCATCATCAATAATTAGAGGTAGAAAATAAGAGGGTCACTGTATAAGATATTATAGATAGATCATCTCAAGTACCATTACCTACAGATGAGGTGACGACAATTGGACATAATATCAACCATTTTTTAATTTGTCCATCCAAACTTATTCAACTCATTACCATAGAGGTATGATATATATATATATATATATTATTAAAGTTGTTTTATCATTTGAAAAAAATATATTTTTCTATTTATTTTTATAGGAATACTTCAAAGGTAAAGAAATATTTTATAGATAACAACAAAGACAAATGGCTATGACATCAGATACAGATTCTAGTAGACTTGAAAGATTGTCAAGATATTCAAATTTGTTGGTAGGTCATTATGAGTTTCCAATGGAAGCTCATGTTCGTGGACATGTAATAACTGTGGGGATTATGAAAACTGAAACCATGGAGCTTGTTACTAGAGATAAGTTGGGCATCAATGTGGAGAATGTTTTTTCCATGTAAGTCATAACACCTTTTCCCTACGTTATATTTGTTAAAAATGTATACTTATGTATGTTTTCTATTAGGTATCTCTGTGACATTTGTGAGAGGAATGAGCTGATAGATGTATATGGATTCATGGACCCACAACTAATTTCCCCTAAAGCATTTGCATTAGATGAGGAACAAAGAATGCTTTATATTACTGAAATATTTGTACAGAATATAGTCACACAATGTTGGATGATGCCTTTTATCAATAGGTATGAAACACATCTCTCTCAAAGAGTTCATTATCTTTTAACATTAAAAAACCACTAACCTTAAATTTTCTTTTATCAGTGATCATTGGATGTTAGGGGTTTTTTGCCCAAGGGAGAGAACACTTTAATGAATATGATCTATCTATGATGATGTGCAGGAATGTTTTATGAATATATTGGAAAATTTAGTTTCAGTTTCTAAGTAGTTGTATATATTATAATGAATTTTAAATTTATTTCATTCGTATTATTTTCTTTCAGGGCATGGGTCTACTTTTGAAAAAACACAAAGAAAAGGTGTGAAAAGATCAAATATATAAATGAGAAGGAAAACATCCATTTATAATTTGTACTTTTTGATTTATTAAATAAACACAATATATTGATTTTACACTCATTCAAATAGAATTGTCATGATCATAAAGGCATCATTGAATGCATATATTATATGTTATGATTTATGTATGAAATAATAACGACTGGGACAGTTGTGAACTTTGACCTGGTAAGATTTTATTTTAAACATTTCCATAATATTTCAATTTGATTTATTCATTATACATGTTAACTACTATCCTTTTCATTTGTAGATATTTGATGACCCTCAACCCTATACTGCTCAAGACATCAAACATTTACAAGTGGAGTGGTCAAATTATTTTACAGGTTTGATTGAATTTTAGTTGTTGGTAGTGTAAAATGAAATTTTTAATATTTTCATTGTAATTTTTTATTTGGTAGTAATTTTAGTTGGATGTAGTTTTTTTATGTTGAAAGTGTATGTTTTGAATGTTATATATGTGAATGTTTAATTTTGTTCTACTGCTTGTTTTTGGTCTACTACTGATTGTTTTTCTGGTATGAATTCTAGTCTTGGGGGGTGGGGTTCCAAGGGTGTGTGTGGGGGGGAGGGGGGTGTTTAGTGGGTTGGGGGTGTCCAGGGGTATGGGAGGGCTGTCTGGTGGGGTGGGGGTGTCTAGGAGGGTGGGGGGGTCCAGGGGTGTGGAGGGGTGTCCAGGGCTTTGGGGACTGTACAGGAGGGTGGGGGTCATCGAGGGGTGTGGGGGGTGGGGGGATGTCCAGGGGTGTGGGGGCTCTCTAGGGGGGTGTGTCAAGTGGTGTGGGAGGGATGTCCGGTGGGGTGGGGGTGTTCAAGAGGGAGGGGGTGACCAGTGGTGTAGATGTGTCCAGGAGGGTGTGGGGGCAGTCTAGGGGTGTAGGGGTTGTCCAGGGGTGTGGGGGTTTCCAGGAGGGGGGGGTCGTCCAGGGTGTGGGCGGATATCCAAGGGGTGGGGGCTGTCTAGGGGAGGGGGGGCTATCTAGGGGGTGGTCGGTGTCCAGGGGTGTGGGGGTCTATCCTGTGGTGTGGGGGGTGTCTAGGAGGGTGGGGGTGTCCAGGGGTGTGGGGGTGTCCAGGAGGGTGTGGGGGGCTGTCCAGGGGTGTGGGGGGTATATATGTGGGTGGGGGTTGTCCTGGGGTGTTTGGGGCGGTCCAGGGGGTCGAGGGGCAGTCCATGGGTGTGGTGGGGGCTGTCCAAGGGGTCGAGGAGCAGTCTAGGGGTGTGGTGGGGGCTGTCCAGTGGGGTAAATGCTTAATTTTTCTTTGGTTAATGTTTTGGTCGACTCATTTTTTGTGGTACAAATTAATGATTTGGTTTCTAGTTGTTTCTAGGGAGACCAGAGGACTGCATTGCATTTAAGAGAAATTGGTCTTTCTCATCGGTTATTTTATAACCGATGTGAAAAAATGGGGAAGGGTTTATCAGGTTGGTTATTTGAATAACTGACGTGATAAAAGGCCCCTGGACTAGTTTATCACGTCGGTTATATAATAACTGACGTGATAACCCCCACCCCCACCCCCCGCCCGCCCGTTTATCACTTCGGTTATGTAATAACTGGCGTGATAAAGGCCGGGGAAATGGTTTATCACATCAGTTATAATATAACTGACCTGATAAACACCCCCAAACTGTTTTATCATGTCAGTTATATAATAACCGATGTAATAATCCTTCCCCCTGATTTTTTCACGTCGGTTAATTAATAAACAATGTTATAAACACCACGATGTTATGTTTTTTATGTCGGTTTGTAAATTACCAGTGTAAAAAAACAATATTTATAACATCGTCCTTATTAACTGCGGCTAAAAACTGACGTAAAAAATGAAAAATAACCAACATTAAAAACATTTTCTGCACTAGTGATACGTCAAGATCTCCATGACTGAATCCCACATTGATCGAAAAAGACATCCTTAAGAAGTTGAAGAAGATCAGCCGAACTCAATCTCTCGATTCCTCCATCTGTGTGCTCAAACATATCGAGACCTCGCATCCAATATTTCGATAGAATCCCAAAGTTGAACCCCTTTTCCACTGGTCTCTCGAATTCTTACTAAACAGAAAGTCTGAATCGATTTCCCAATATCAATTTTATTATTTTTTCTTTCTAATTATATTATATTATATTTTTTTTCTTTTTATTTTGTTTGATAATTCAAATCAATTTTTACGTATATAATTTCCATTAATATGAGTAAAATTAATAAATTATCAACGAATACCCAATTTTTATTTAATAGGTCAAAACATATTTCAACTATTTTAATTTAGAAAAAGAAAATTTTATTATATTTTATTATAAGTTATTTATTTATATAATGAATTAACATTCATTTGTAATTTGTTTTTTTATTGAATAATTGTTTATTTTAAATGATAATAACTAAAAAATATTAATTTTTTATAAAAACAGAGGATTTTATAGTCATCCCCATAAAATAAATTTTTCCCTCACAATTAATTCTTTAAAGTTTGAAGTTTTCGAATTTTCATCTTTAGAATATATAAAAAATGAAACTTCTATGGAAAATTAATTATCTAAAGAAAATTATCTCTCATAAATTGTTTCCCTAAAAAGACAAGAAATAATATACCATTTTTTCTATACCATTTCAGGAACACAAATTTTCAGTCCCCAAACCCATGTTTCTAGGTTCAATGCTTAAATAATATGATGAGTATTTTTTTGAAAAGAAACTCTATAAATACAAAATAATTGTAATAATCCAAGATTTTTTCCCGTCTAGGTTATTGAGAATTAGAGAAGAATATACAGTTTTTTAGAGTTGTAATAAAAAAATATCTTTGTTTTACATGTTCTAACTCAAAAATTAAATACTTCCAATATATAACTTATGAGATACCGATGAAACAATTTAAAACAGTAATGAGAATTCAATTACCTAACAAGGGGTTTTGTAATCAGTGAAATACATTTTATGAAATCATTTTTGAAAATAACTATGAAAATTTTATTTGAAACATTATTTGGAAAATTTTGTTGGAAATAAATTTAAATCTACCATTTGAAAATTGTATTGAAATTAGGTATGCCATAAAAATATTATAATACTATTAAAATTTTTATGTTCGGAATTTTGTTTTAAAAAATAATACAGTTCTTTTTCTAAAAATAACATGAAATATTCTAAAAACCAAACAGTGAGGCCACTTGAAATATTGAAGGCTTTTTTGGAAATACCCCCTTAAGGGATGGGTTCACTCCTCACTTCCCTATAATGTTTATAATGTTCACATGCCAGATTTTAAGAAAACGTTTAATGATTTCTATATTGATATGTAATTTCACATGAGTTTTTACATTATAAACATAATAACATATTTACCTTCATTTAAAATAAAATATAAATTTTTTACTTTCATAACAATTCTTGAAGAAACTAAACATCATCTCCACGAGATATTGATTAAATAAATGAAATTTAAAAATAATTAACATTATTGAACTCTTTAAACTCCAAAATATACATTCAAAAATAATATTCTATAAAATAATAAATTTTCCACTACATCTACACATAAATTAAACACTTATTGAAAAATTTATTGATTAATTTGTACAAGAATAAAATATCAAAAATTTATAGATATTGAGAATATCATAAATTTTAAATGACATTCATGTGTTCATAAATTATTTTTACACATAAAATGATAGATCTTATTATTTAAAACTATAATAGACATAAATGATATCAAAAATTAATAAAATTTGTTTTTAGATAAACATTATGTGTATATTTGATTATATAAGATTATTTTTTTCAGTCAAAAATATTAATCTCGTAAATTTAAAAATAATAATATCATCAGTATTTCAAAATCAAAATTAAATTTCATTGAAATTTAATATATAAAAATAATTATAAAATCCATCTTGAAATATATATAACAGATTATTTTTTTGAAAAAATTTGAGAAATTAAAATTTGTAAAAAATACAAATATGATTTAATGTATCTTACAATAGAACCATATAATCAAAATAAAATTAAATATATTAATATATAAAAATACTTATTTTGAGTGTTCCCATAAAAATTTTATTTTCATTAGTTTGTTAATATTATCTTTAGAACTTATTTATCATTGTGTCTCTCATTCTTCTGTGGATAGAAATAAAATTAATCTTATATAGCTATGGATTTCCAAAGAACCTCTCTACACACTTTAGTTTATACACTTACCAAGACATAAAGTATATGTATATTATATTTCAACATGATAATGAGATTTTAATGATTGGATATTCCATGTAAGTTTGGATAATTATATATAAATATATAAGTGAACACCGCAATAGAGAATAAGAAACAAAATATGATCTCCATTAATCCAAAATCAAATTGAATGCAAGTAATAGAAGAAGAAACATTCAATGTATGTGATGAATCGTAAAATATTAAATTCATCTTTAGATTTTTGAAAAACAATATCCAGATGTGAAGACAATGGATAATAGTTTTCTTATCCTTGAAGGTTGAGGAAATTGTTGATAATTGATATATGAGAATAAAATCAATACTACTGGGGTGCGGCAAGTTCAATGTATCGATCAAGAAGGGATAATAGATGACAAAATTGAAGAATAAAAATCATAAAATATGACAACATAAATTCAAATAGATATATTCAGACATATAAATATTTATAAAACACACATTCATATAGATATGAGGATAATATGACGTCATCTATACACCTGAATCGCCCTTTCAGTGAATAATAATTCGATTAAAAGATGAATAAGCTCAATCTAACCTTATATCTCATTCTATGACTCCTTGTTCTGACTCAACCTTGGCATGTTATTTGATCTCCTTCGTCAAACCCTCCTACACATCAATGAGACATTGTCTCGTCCCACTACATGCTTGAACTTCCTAAGACCTCAACTCTCATCTCCTCGTAGACTCCCAAAGATGAAAGCCTATCCCACTGCTCACTCGACCACGCATAGAACACAAATCCTGGATTTATTTTCCAAAATTGATGTTCAAATTTCAACTTTTTTTTTATTCTATTTTTTTTATTTTTTTATCATTTCAATTATTTGATATTTTAAATCGGCTATTATGTATTAAATTTTATTTAATATTAAAAAATTATAAAAATCTTAAATAAATACCCAAATTTTATTTATTATATAACAAAATTATTTAACCCTTTTACGTTTTTAAAAATACTTTTTAATATGTTTTTTTATAATTTATTCATTTATTTAATAAATTAGTATTAATTTATATTTTTGAATTATTATTTTTGATTTATTGATTTTTAAAATTGATAATAATATAATAGATGATTATTTTTATTAAAACTAGGGATGTTACAACAATATTGAGGAGTCATGTTACATCTCAATATTCCAACATGAAAATAGGATGAAATTACTGCGGATTTTTTTTGTATTACCAATGAATCTAAGAATGAATTATATAATATGGGTAATTATTGGTCGACTTACCAAACCTTCATGTTTCCTCACTATAAGGGTGGGTTTTATAGTATATTTCCTTGCACGAATCTATATTAATGATTTTCTAAGACATCATGGTGAACCTCTATCTATCATAACTGATTGAGATCCACATTTTAAATCAAAATTATGCAGTTTTAATAATATTACCTTGGATACTAAGATTCATTTTAGTATATATTATCACCCTAAAACTAATATAAAGTCTTAAAGGACTATTCAAATAGAATTGGTCATGTTGACATCATTCTCACATTAATTTCATTGCATTTGGGATCAATATTTACATTTTTAATAGTTTCTATATAATAATAGTTTCCATTATTATACTCAAATGGTTCCATATTCACCATTATATAGAATGGGATGTTATACTTCAACATGATAGGATGATGTTGGTGAGATAAAATGTATTGTCCTAGAACATATTTAAGAGTCATTGATAAAGGTAAATACTTTTAGGGCTCACATTAATGTATCCCAATGCAAGTAAAAGTGTTTTTCTAACAACCAGAGAACATATTTGGATTTTCATGTTGGAGATCATGTCTTCATGAGATTATCTCCATAGATTGGATTCATAAGCTTCCGTAAGAAAGGGAAATGATCCCTAGGCACATCGGACCATTTGAAATTTTAAAAATAATTAGAGCTGTGGTTTATCTTTAGCGATGCCCAAAAACCATTTCATAGTACACGATGTCTTCCACATATTTTGTAATGTCATAAATTCTAGAACTACTGAATCTAATCACCTATGACAAAATAGAACTAGGACTAGATTATTCATACTTTTAAGAGCCTATTCAGATTCTTCACACTAGAGATAATTTATTAATAAATTAAATGGTTCAATTGGAAAATGTTCTGAGGAAAACCAAAAAATGGAAGAAGACACTCAGGAACATGAAGACACAATAAAGGAGAACCATCATCATCTATTTAGAATGTAATACTTCTGAATTTGTAGATGTTGAAAATTTTCAATGGTAGGATGAATATAAAACTCAAATTATTTACATTATGTATTTTATTATAGAAATTATATTTATTTAATATCATAAGTTCCACATAACATCAATCATAAACATACTGTGATATACATTTATATATTAACAAGATAATTGGAAAATTAATTTGAATGTTATGATTATTAATCTGACCATTAAAATAATAACCCCACCTATGAAATTATAAATAATAATTATCTATCACAGAAATGAAAATTTGATATATTTATAAATTGAAATAAGTAAATAATTGATTCAAAAATTACAAAATAAGTGTGGTTATTTTGATGAAAAATAAATATTTATCTATAGTTTTATAATTAATAAAATGTTTTAAATGAAAACTAATTTCATGAAATAGACTTAGAAATTTACATTTTGTTTCATTATAATTATAATATAATATTTTTAGACCATAAAGGATCTTTGAAAGTGTCATAAAATTGATTATAATATTAAAATCATTATTTTTTGAAAAAATGTTGATTTTATTTCAATATTGAGGTTCTAATATTCATAAAATTATTTTAATAAAATCGATATAATTTTTTAAATCTAGACTTTATAAATTGTTATGGTGAATTTTTTGGATTTTTATAATAAAGTGTAATTTTTTATGAATAGTGAAATACTCTAATTTGTGATACATAACATTAAAATTTATATACAATAATTTTTGAATAATTTATGATATAAGAAAGTATTATTTAGAACTAAAATTCACTAGTTAAAATAATTATTCACCATAAAAAAATTATAGTCTTGAGATAAAATAATAAATAATTAAATGAAATAATAAAAAACACAAATCTACTCCCCTATAAATACCACCCTCACAACCCCTTATCCTCCCACATTATAAGTCATTAATTTTAGTTAAAATAATCGTCATTCCCTCCCCACGACTCTTCCCCATGACCATGACTTAAGTTTCTTACCAAAAGACCAAATACAAGTGTCTTAAGGCGGTTCCTTATGAGATGATATTCACAAGGTCAAAATCCTATGTCATTATATTTTAATTTATTTTCATTACTTATCCCAAACCCATCTCATCTATTATAAGTTTCATGGAAACTCTTATATCAATATATACATGAATTTCATTGTTTTTTGGATTATCCATATTCAAATCCCTTCTCCAATACTTTTATTTTATAAATGAAAACATCTTCTCTGATGTGTTGATTAAATGCTTTCTTGAATGAAGAAATTTCATTTTCCATTAATTCCTTCAATAATTTTCATAAAAAAATTATTATTGTTTAAAATGATTTTTATAAATATAATATAATTTATATCATGTTCCAGAAGCAATATATAAGAACAAAATATTAAAATAAATAGAACATGTTTATGATTGTCATAAAAACATCGAGTAGAATATTTGGCATTCTCATAAATATTTTTTCAAATAGATTTCAGTTATATTATTGAAATAATGATACATGAGATAGTATATATGTTTTATTGTTCATTAATACTAAATAATTTACCTTATAGTGAATTTATTCCCATTTGAAATGAACTCCATTATTTATACTCAAGGGAATAGACTATAAATCTATGTAACAAACACTTCGAGAACAACAAAATGAAAAATTATTACTTTTAAAAATGGCCATAAATGACCATCATAAAATATTAATAAGTATAATAAAATATTAATATGTTTTTAATTATTTAATTTATGAATTTAATTTTATTATCCATGAAATTAAGTAAAAGCGAAGAATTATTTAAGAATTATGTAAAGGGTTTATGATCTATGTTTTACTTATGTGAGATATATTCCTTATAAAAAATGTATTTATTATGTGTTGTTTGCATACTACCATTTAATGTACCATTTCATGAATCTATTTATCTTCATGTCATTCAATGTTTCTCTTGGTGATAAATAATATTATGGGGCATACAGTTTGAACATTTACAAAGTGGTAACAGAATTCTAAACCCAATTTTGATTCATTTGGTTTAACTTATAATCAATTGATTATGTCAATATATGATTATGTTTGAGAACAATTATGACTATATTATGTTATATTTCCAATTTTTTAATTTGGATTTATATTTGACACAAATTATCTATTCATTTTCATAAGGATCACACATTCATATAAAAATAAATTTTTAAATGTTACTTTTTCAAAATTTAATATGACTGTTATTTAAAAAATACGTTATAAGAGAATTTTCCTTTTTTCATGATTAATTAATGTATATAGAAGTCGTTTACTTGTTAACAAGGTTATTATTAATGAAATTTTTTTCTTCTATAATTTGGACTCTTTTTAAATAAATGGTTTCAATATAATTTGATATTTCTCTCAAGAACATCTCAATGATTTTATTTATGTATTATCATCTATGTCGACCAGTTTTGTTCGATATTATGCCTAATTTTGGTAGATCTATTATGCCACATCTTCCATATTTTATTGAATTTTGAATTTTTAGTTTGACTTTGGATGTGTTATTTTGATACCATTAATCCTATATCACTATATGGTTATTGATTATGTTTATTATTTGGAAAAATTTATTTAATATGATTTTTTAATATGATTTTTTATGATTCACTATTTTTATATTAGGGATAAATTTGGATTAGTTATTTAAGGGTAAGGATATCTATATCCCCTCGATTCATGAGTAAGTATCATGAGTAAAACTAGATATCATATTGGATGATGTCATAGAAGATTATGTAATCGGTCTTGGTTGATGCCTTGATAGTATGTATATAATTTCCCACATTATGAATTCCCACATTATGATATTAGTTATTGATAAACCATGTTATTATTTGAGGAGTAATATTTCCATGGTTATGTTTCTTTTTCCTGTGATTATTTACATGTTATTATTTTATTTTCTTTTATTCATTCAATATTATTCTAATGATTATATTTTAGTGGAACGTGTTTTTAGTTTTTCACCTTAACATTTGTTTTTGTTTATTCATGAAATCTTCCACTATTTGATTACCCTTAAGGGGAATCTAAGATCACCCCTTTCTTATGTTTTACATTTCCCTATATTGCCAAAATGTACATTAGGATTGACAATACTGCGTAATCTAGGAGAAAATGGGGGTTTCTAGTAGATTTAATATGTTTTATTCCATTTAATGTTGTAATAAAATGGTTATTATTGTATAATGTTTTGCAAATAAAAAAAATATTTGGTCCCTTTGGGTTAGATCTCTTATAATTATTATGAGGGAAATAATGTGACCACCAACTATGGGACACTGTGCATTGGGTTTTTATATTTATAAATTTAATCAATTATTCAATTTATGATGAATTATTTATACATGAAATACATGGGCAAAGACCATTTACAGAAAACCATTGATGCATCAGTCATCCTAATATGAAAAAACCATCTGACCAAACCATATGAGTTTTTTAATAGTAGTTAAACCATGTATTGTGATTGGTCTTGACAAAAAAGATATAGTGGGCTAAAACAAACTAGATTTTAGAGCATAGTATTAAACATTATTAAAAATGGAATTCATGACAGAGGTATCATGTTTTTGGGGTATGATGTATAATAATTAAAATTTCCTTCATTTAGAATTCAGTCATTATTATCTATGACATTTTTAAAATGATATTATCTATGGAATCATTTCATTAAAGGTTTATTTGTTATATGGTAAGTGTTTTAGTTATTTACCTTTCCATTTTGATTACCCCTTATCAATTCATACAACCAATTTATTTAAATTTATCTTTTGATGTTATTTACCATTATATAATGATTATTCTCTATTAATTAATGATAAGTTTCACTGTAATAAATCTGTTATAAGACTTTGATATTGACCTTGTTTTTTTCCTTTCATAAGAATCCAAGAAGTGTACAATAAATGATATAAATTAATATGATAGAGGGAATACATATATTTGTAAAGGGAGAAAATTAATTTTTTTTTGTGTATTCATTTGTAATATGATAATTGTGCATGGATCTTGTTTACTGGGTCTACAAATGTACTAAATCTATTAGGATGTGTTTCCTTGTATCATATTCCAATATAATAAATAATAAACCATCTACAGACTATTGTGGTCAAGGTTGTTACAAATATAGATGAGGTTGTATCTATATCAACACCTATTCTATTTCCCTTGTTTCCTTCTATATCATGTTATTTTACCTCAATTCTTAGTCCAATAGTGTTGTCTTCTCTCATAGAACATTGTATCCCTAATATATGGTCATTATTGGTAACTCCTCATATGAAACATTATTATACAAAGGTACTACCCCATGATTTATTACTAGTGAGGGGTCTAGTATATACTAAGTTGAGATACCTGGATGAAATTATCTATTTGAGATATTATTGGAGGGAGTAACTATCGTTAGGTGAAAACAATGTTGTTATTAAAGATCTAAATGGGGATGATGTATTGGGGACTATTCCTTCCCTTCATCCCAAATATCATGAATTTTTTATGGTGAAATAAAAAGGAACATGGTATATTCGGACATAAACTCTAGGTCTAATTAATGATTGTCAATTTTACTTTTCTATCAAATTCTTTGGATTTCTTAAATGATAAATGGTTTAAACATTAAATATTAACACTTGAATAATATAAAGTTCCATAAATATACTCTCTATGAAAATATTCCAACATTTTGGATTCTTACACCAATTCCCATATAGATACACAAAATTTTCCATTTGAAGAAATGATTAAAAATTAAATTTATATGGGAAATCCGTTTGGGAATATCATTTTTCCCTACATTTTTTGAAACCTATAGAACATAATATCAATATATAATAGGGAGTTTAAATGGTTTTTTAGATAGACCATCTATTTAATGGTGATAATAAGTATTAAAAAAATTCTAAATCTAAATCATGTTGAATGGATCTCCAAAACATCTCGGTAAGATCATATATTGATCAAATATAATTAATACGGGTACGTCATATTTTCTTAAAACATCTCATATTTATATCATAGAATGTTGGTAAAAATTGAAATAGATCTTGAGAGAAATTAAATATGTTTACTTTTCTTGGTGATCAATTACCAACAAAATAGCATTATTACCTTTAGATTCCAAAGAGAGACTAAGGATGAAATATATAGTAGTGTATTCCAATTTCCATACTATTATGGGAAATGGATTCATCTTACCGATAAACATAAGTCTTTTATACTTCACATTTTTCCATACTAAGCATCAATATATAAATATTTCAGTCTTCCTCTTCATGTTATCCCACCAGTTGTATTTTATTTGAAATCAATAAATCATATTTATTTCTAATGACTAGAGAACGATGATTTGTGAAAATCATATAGAATTTATCTAATTTTTCCTGTAGGAAAAAAACATGGTTTCTAACTCTTATAACTCCATATTTTTTCAAATTTTAACTATGTAATAGTCAAAAAAATTTACAACTCATTGTAATATTTTTTGGGAATCCTTGAATCAATCATGAATACAAGGTTTCATAGTTATAAAATCATGGTGAGATGTCATTCATTTTATGATTTCTATATCCATCCATTACATGTCTAATAAGACTAATCCCAATTCAGCACTAATTGTGGATAGAGTTATAGGATTCATTCTATTAAAGGATTCTGCAACATCATTCCAAGGATGATAATTTTTTAAATAGTAATTATCCTTGATCAAATATAACCACCTTCATTGGTTCAGATTAAGCTTCTTTTTTTGAATATATAATTTATTCCTTTATGATCCTTATATATGTCACCCACCACCCCATAGAGATAATGTCACCAAATCAATTATGTGAATACCACTAAATCCAATTCTAGATCTTGCATAGGTTCGTACCAAAATTGATCATTTTTGAGTAGAATATGATATCACACTATCATATTACATTAAAACAGTTCCCAATAACTTTTGGGATTCAATATTATTGACAAGAAATCCTTCCCGAATATTGGTTAATGTGAGTAATGGTTCTCTGATTATCCAATTCATTAATTTATTAATTGCCTCCTCACATGGCTCAGTCCATAAAAACATCACTCTATTTTATAATTCCTTAGTCAGTTTGATTGATAATATTTATATTTCTCAAAAAACCTACAACAGTTTCTAGATTTTGTATGTAAATATTATATATCTATAATATATTTGGGTTTAGGGAATCCATCAATTTTCTCTATCATCAAAGGATCAACATAATTCCATTATCAAGATATAACATCCTATAGGAATGTTTCATTATCCATCCAAAACTCACATTTTCTTTGCATTTCATTCAAACTTTCCTTTCCCAAGAACTTAATTATAGAATTGAAATTCCATTTCATTTTTTGACTTGATTTTGCAGTATAATAGAGCATCATCTGTATAGACTAAATTTTTTTTATTGACATAATATCGAAATGACTCAATTTAGTAATCCATTGAAGATAGATGGGGGATTAATGATTCCATGTTGAATATAAATAATCTCATAGTCCTCTTGACCTATTTGATGGGATGTCTAAGGAATATGCTCCTAATATATTATTTATTCATAATATCTTCATTGAATATTGAACTTAGATATATATTGGGTTCCACATAGATGAAAAAAAAATTCATCAATCATGGGAAATTGTTACTTTTTCGTTAAATTTATTTGAATTAGATCAATTTTATCATTGTAGATGAGTGTCGAATGATCCTTCTTCATATAAAAAGGAAAAAATGCACCGCATAATGATTCACTTATTCATAGAAAACCTATATCCAAATTATATTATAGTTTCTACTTTATATCTTCAAGTTAAATTGTGGATATTTTTTATGTAGTATTTTATATTAGTAAATATATAGGTATAAGTTTGACAATAAAATCATCCTCATTGTTATGAGAAATACTAGACAATTCAACATAAAACAGGTCAACATATTCTACTATAATGGATATGTCATCAAGGATAATATTTCACTTATCTCCATCATTGAATAAATATATGTGTGCTGATTAGGTAATAATATTAATTCTTGGGATAATTATTAAAAAGTATAACTTTTCCTCTCCTTACACATGTATAAAACCAGAGGGTGATTTTTAATATGGGGGTGATTTCTTTCTCTCGTAAATTTATTTATAATCTATACATCAAAATAAAAAACTATATAAATAATAACATAAAATAATGATAAATTGATTATCCCAATGATTTCTGGGAAAAAATACAAAAAATATTGATAAAGGATAAGTTATATACTTTGGATTTAATACTTTCCCCATTTCAAATTTTCAGTGATAACTACACATTGATTTTTTGGTGGGGTTTGAATAGTTATACTAATCATCTATTTTATCAAAGAATGTGTAATATCTTATTGCATTCGGATTTCATGAATGAATGATTAGCTGACCGTTAAAAAAATTTATTCTAATTATATTAATTTACATAATCCAAAATAGACTTAGGGGTGTGATTTATAGATGTATTAACCATTTAAAAGGGACACTATTAGAATTTAAGGGATAAAACTAAAATGGAATGTATCCCAAAACCTATGAATTTATTGGTTTCAGTCTATGTTATCCATCGAAAAATTCCTCACAATACTTTCGAAATGATTTTTTCCCTTAATAATGATGTATAATGAGAATTCAAATTTACAGAATTATTTCTAAAGGAACCTTAAAATTAAACGTTCACCAATTCAAAATTATGGTGCACTAGGTGACACTCATTTTAATACCCAATATTCCCTTTTTTGGTTATTATCGTAGGTATAACTCTTCTAGAGACACATCCACCAATATTACATAGATAAATATTTTGTTTCTTGAAACCCAATTTCCCTATACTTCACCAATATTTTGGGTTGTTATCTTACATTAAGTATTATGTCTACGAATATCACAATGGTTTTCTAATTAAAATTATCAATCATAACTAAAAATTATTATAGTACATAGTATAGAAAGTAATATCTATACAAAAATATAATTGATTAACTATTAAAGAAATGTACACATATTACAATCCCAAAATAATGACAGGCCTAGTGTATTTTAGTAATTAGATACACATCACCATAAATTGAAATAAGTATCGAACCACATTATTTAAAAACCCTAAAACGTTTCCTTAAATATCAATTTTTCTTTTAAAACTACTTTGAGTAACCGAGGGAAGAATATAATAAAAGGGGTGAACTATAAATCCCATTAAGGGACCAATTAACCAAAAAATATGATTATAATACATGTGATTCAAGACGCGTTTCATGGTGAATAAAATGAAAAATGTCACACACATGAAGATCAATGAACAAAATACAATAATAACATCAATACATCATAAGAATGTTCTTGTTGAGTCAATAAGGTTGACTTATGAATTTTCCATTCCTTTTTGTTTTGAAAATCACAAACACTCAATCTTAAGGAAAATTTCATTTCCCCAATTTTTTTATTCATAAGGAAACTTTTTCTTCCCCAAGGAAATTTATCCTTACCATGTTTTAATTTTTCATATTATAATCTACCTCAATTTGTTTCTAAGTAGAATTTTTTTGTATAAAAAATCTCAGAATCTTATAAATACTTAGATATAGAGCATTCTGTTTTTAGAATCTGAATTCAGGTTCTGAATTCTTTGAATTCAAACTCCAAAATTTCTGATTTCAGTTTTCGAATTCTTTGAATTCAGACCCCGATGTTTTTGAGACCAGACTCAGAATTCTATTAATTTAGACCCCTAACATTCTATGTTCTAGCTAACAATTCTCAGAATTCAATCTCCAAAATTTTTGAGTTTAGAAAATGAATTCCTAGAATTCAGACTCTGTGTTTCTAATTTCAGACTCCAAAGTCTATGTATTCAGTCTCTAATCTTTCTAAATTCATACTCTGAATTCTCTGAATTCAGACTTTGAAATTTATGAATTTAGACTCATAATTCATATTAATTCAGACTCCAAATTTCCATGAAATTCATACTCCATAATTCTATAAAATTCATGTTCCAAATTCTTCTGAAGAAAAAATATGATTATTCAAGTAATATAGACACCGAATGGTTTTTTAGTTAGACTCTGAACTTTTATTTTTCCTTACACTATGAAAAATAATTTTTTTTAAGAAACCATATTTTTGATAACTATTGTTATAGTTATAAAATAATGTTGTGTTTTCTGTTTGTAACTAAACGTTGTTTGTGTGACACATGTACAGATCCCTCTGAAATTAAAGGAAAAATACAATGGTTGGAGGAGGGAGTGCACCATTGATTATGTGACTATAAATAAGTGCTCATTTGAACGAGCTCAATAACACTATTGATCGATCTAGAGATTACATGCTGCTGAATTGATTACTATAGAGAGAGCCTTTTTTGATTTGTGCTTGCTGAACATATTTTTTTAAATTGCTTCATGCAACTTTGAATACTGTTGAGTAAATTCAAGGGATTCCGGGGATAGGAAGATAGAGGTTCCGACTACCTTGAAGTTGAGGTCTTGTGGGGATAGCAAGAAAGACTCTGATATTCATATAGAGGGATTAACCTAGTGTGTTTAAGACAAAATTTCTTGAAAGTATAAATCAAGGGACTTTTATCCAATGTTTTTGGATACCCTGGTCTTTGGGTTAAATGATTTACTACTTGTTACATGTATTATATCATGTTTTCCACTGTATTTTTATTGTTAAAGAAAGTATAACTATCTTATACTTTCTTATACTTGTACTCTGATGAGAAATATCCTATATGCTATATTGTATAATATTATCTTTTTAAACATTTCTTAAGTTTCATTTCTTGAACCACATTTCGAGAATCACGAAATTTGTAGAAATAAGTGGTTTTTTCAATTTACCTTGTTTAAATATGTTAAAAATTATGATCTATAAATGTTCCTAACGATTTTTTAATGTATACGATATACCCCCCCCCCTTGGATTTTGAGCATCTACATGATCATCTCAATCCTACAATTGGTATCAAAGGATATCTCTAAAATACTTATATTCATATATAATCTTTCTTGATCATGTTTTTCATTGTTCAATATTTTCCTTGCATGGGATATTTTTACCCTTGTTAACAAACATTTATTACTAACAAGTTTTTTTGGAAATACATTTTCATTAAGATGGAATGAATGAATGTTAGTTCAATTGAAAATATTATTCCTTCTAGACCACCTATTTTTTATGGGAATGATTATGAATATTAGAGATATCGTAGAATGACTTTTGGTATTAAAACTGGAGTGGACAACATTGATATGCTTACTAGAGATTAAAATATTCATGATAAGGAATTCATAACTTTTACTAATAAAGAGAAATCAGAATATCAACTAAACTAAAAGGTATGCAATACTTTGTTGTATTCCATGAAAAGGAATATATATATCCATATTTCTTCTTTTGAAGCTTCAAATTTTATTTGGAAGAAGCTTGAAGTAACTCATTTTGTATCTTCCAAAGTTATAGAAACTAGAAGAACTATTCATAGAGCTAAGTAATATGGTTTTTTATTTTCTTATGGAGAGCCTATTTGTTAGTTACAACATGTTTTTATGGATATTGTCAATATCTTACAATCCATGGGTGAAAAAGATTTATATGATGAGGCACTTGTAGAAAATATTATATACAGCATGCCAAATGAGTGGGAATCAAAGAGTAAAACTATAGATGAGAATAAGAAATTCCCACAGATTACTCATGGGGAGCTTTCTGGAACGCTTATTCAACATGAGACTAGAATTAAAAGAGATAATGATAATATAAGGAAAAATAATGTAAATGGAAGTACTACTTTTACAACCACCCTTAATCATATGAAATTAATCACTCCTGAGAGAGTTACAAGATCTAAGTCTAAAAGTGTCACTATTTTAACTGAATTAAGTGAAAGTGAACATTCTGGGAATGAACTAGAGAATCTTGCTCAAATAATGGACAAGATATTTGGGATGAAAGACTTTCAGTTTAGTTAAAAGAAGAAAGAAAGAATGGATAAGAAGGACTCTGAAGTCAATTATTATGAATGAAAAAGAGGTGTACATAGAAGGCCATATTGTCCTATGTTTAAGAGAAAGGATATAAAGGAAAAGAATTATAAGAGGAATATAAAGAAGTACTATAAAGATAAATCTATAAATTTTTTGAAAGCTAATGACACCTAGAGTGCCAGTGGTGGAGACTCTTTTGTAGAATCCTCAGATTATGAATCTTTTGTAGAGAAGAATCTTTTTCTAATAGCCAGATTAACTATTGAAAATAATTGTTTAACGGCTAAGTTATACAATTCTGAATCCATAACTAATTTATCCTTGAATGATAATTATAGTGATAATAAATACTATGAATCATTGGATGAAGAATCTTATTCTGATAAAAATAATACTCTACCTACCTATTAAATAGTTTCTAGGTTTGCTAAAATCCTTGAGAATGAAAATTCTAATTTTATGAAAAATCTTGGAAATTTTTTTCTAGATTTTCTATTCGTACTAAGGAAATGTTAGATTTTTCCAAAGATCTTGATATAAAAACCCATGATTTTGAAAGAATGTCAAAAAACCTTATGAAAGCTAATTCTAAGATCGATAAATTTTCTAAGGATCTATGAAAAACTAATTTCTATGAAAAATGTTTTCAAGCCTAACTCTAGTACTAAAACTGATGTTTTGAAGGATAAGAACATAGTTATTAGACTAAAGTCAGAAATATTTTCATTGAGAAAGTGTTTTTAAAATTTTACCATAGGTACTAAAAACATTGATAATATGTATTCCCAAATTCAAACTCTAAGGAATAATTCTTGTTTTGGTCATACATGCTCAAAACTGAATTTTAGTAATAATTATTTTGTTTCACGAAGTGGTCCATTCTATACTAAGTGTCAGTGTGGTTGGAGTTGGGCAAAAAATTGCTCCTTAAACAAAAATCAGTCTTGAGGTTTTCATAAACCTCATTTTCAATGAAAATGTGGATCCCTAAAATTTTTCATTCTAAATTTTCTGGATCCAAGAAATTTTAGGTTCTGAAAGTCTAACTCTATTATTTTTAGGAAAATAAAAAAAGTACCAACAAAAATAATTTGTACATAGATAGTTGATGTTCCTAGCATATGACTGGTTAAAAAAATGAAAATATTATCAAGACAAAAGGAGGAAAAGTAACTTCCAAAGATAATGCTAATGGAAGAATTATTGATATAGGTGACATTGTTCTTCTTGGAAAAACATTTATTTCAAATGTTTTATTTATTAAGGGTCTTAATAACAACCTCATTATCATAATTAAATAATATGATAAGGTTACCTTGTGATTTTTAGGAATGAAAAGTGTTTAGTACACAATTCCAAGAAAGACTTTACTATTTGTTCCAATAGGCAAGAGAATGTATACACACTAAACTTATAAGTCCTTAGTAACCAAGATCTACCTTTCCATAGTGTAATGTAAGATCCTTCTGGGTTGGGGAATAGAATATTAGGACACTGTAAACATTGAAAGATATGAAATCTCTCTATGAAAATACTAGTTAAGGATCTACCAGAGAATAGATTTGATTCTTCAAACATTTGTGATCCTTTCTAATATGGAAAGAAACATAAGTAAGGTTTTATATCAGTCAGTGAAGTATTAACTACTGATGCATTATAGTTAGTTCATATAGATCTTTTTGGTCCAATATAAACTGGAAGTATTAGAGGTAAATATTATGTATTTTTATTAGTTAATGATTACACTAGATTTACATGGGTCTATTTTCTAGCAATGAAATTAGATGATTTTTCTTATTTCTAATGTTTTAGACCCCAATTTAATAATGAAAAAAAACATTCCTTTGATAACTATTTATAGTGATCATGGAGGAGAAAAGGCATTACTCGTAACTTCTCGGCACCAAGAACACTCCAATAAAATGGTGTTGTTGAAGGAAGAAATATATTTCGTTAAGAGATAACAAGAACCATGTTGAGTGAATATTCGGTAGCCAATCATTTTGGGCTAAAGCTGTAAGTACTCTTTGCTATAATATAAATCGCATATTGATTATAACTTTTCTTAATAAAACTCTTTATGAGTTATGGAATGTCAGAAAACCTAGAATTTCCTACTTAATTTTTTTTGGTTGCATGGTATTCATTCTGAATAATAAAGATAATTTACACAAATTTTAACCAAAATCTAATGAATAAATGTTCATAGGCTACTCCACAACTTCTAAGGACTATAGAGTTTTCAATAAAAAATCACGTACTGTTGATGAAACAATACATTTTAAATTTGATATAATTGATCATTTTGTATTTAAACAACCTTGACCTACATCTTCAGATTTGTTTTCAAAAACTGATTATCAACCTTTGTTAGAAGATCCTTCTGATAAGGAAAATGTTCCAGAAGGTATTTCTGAAACATTTACACAAAAAGATTTCCTACCCTATGTTTATAAACAGTTTTTAAAAAACCCAAATCAGTTGTTTCTAAAGAATCATCCTAGTGATAGTATCATTGGTGTTGTAAATCAATCTGTAAGGACTAGAAGTTCCTTAATAAATGATGTTGAACATCTAGAATTCCATTCCCAATTAGAACAAAAAATCATTGATAAATCTTTTGGTGATGATGATTGAATAAAAGCTATGCAAGATGAGCTAAATGAATTAAAAAAGAATAAAGTATAGACCTTGGTTAAAATATCTAAAGTAACTTCAATTATTGGAGTAAAATGGTTCTTCAGAAATAAATGTGATGAAAATGGAATCATAGTAATAAATACAGCTAGATTGGTTTCTAAAGGTTATAATCAACAAGAATGAATAGACTATGAAAAAACATATTCTCTAGTATCTAGACTTGAATCTATTTGTATTCTACTTGCCTTTGTAGCAATATAAAATTTCAAACATTTTAAAGTTGTTGTTAAATGTGCTTTCCTTAATTATTTTGAACAAGAGTATGTTTTTGTTGAAAAACCTCTTGGTTATGAAGATTCAAAATATCCTGAACATGTTTAAAAACTTTTCAAAGATTGGTATGGACAAAAGCTATCCCCATGAGCTTTGTATGATTGAAATACATGATTTTTTATTCAAAATAATCACATTAATATAAATTATGACACAACCCTTTTTATAATTAATGATAAGAAAAATGTTTTGATTGTTCAAATTTATGTTTATGACATTATATTTGGTTCACCTCAGCAATATTTAATTGGTTTCATTGCAGATCTAATGAAATATGAGTTTGAAATGAGTATGATGGGTAAGTTAACATTTTTCCTTGGTTTTCAAATTTCTCCAAAACTAGAAAGAATCTATATATCCCAACATAAGTATAAAAAATATCTACTTAAAAATCATGGATTTTACAACACTAAGAGTATAAGTACTCCCATTGGTACCTCAAATTCCCTTGATCTTGATTAATATGGGAAACCAATAGATCAAAAAACATTTAGAGGTATGATAGGAAGTCTACTTTACTTGACAACCATTCATCTAGATTTAATGTTTTCAGTATGTTTATGTGCATGATATCAATCCAATTCTATGGAATCTAATTTAAAGGTAGTGAATTTTTTTTTGCTACATAAACAAAACCATGGATTTGGACTCTATTACACTTCTAGAAATGATTTTGTATAAAAAAAATTCGGATGCTTAACTTGGTGGATGTAGAATAGATAGCAAATGTACATTCATAACATTTAATTTGTTAAGAGATTAATTCGTTTCTTGGTCATGCAAAAAGAAACACTCAGTAACACTTTCCACTACTGAATCTGAATATGTAGTAGCTGGAAGTTGTTGTGCTCTAGTGTTGTGGATGCAACACATACTCATTGATTATGGCATGATTTTTACCAAAACACAAATATTGTGTGATAATACCAGTTCCACTACCCTAATTAAAAAACCATTCACATCACTCTTTTAAAAAACACATAGATATTAGAAATCACTTTCTTTGGGGTCACAAAAAAAGGAGATATAATTCTTCAATTTATCGTCACACAAGATCAATTTCTTGATATTTTCAAAAAATCCTTACCCTCTAATAGATTTCAATACATTAAACAGATATTAGGAATGATAATAGTAAGGTAATATTCCTTTTTAACTTCATATTTAAACCAACCTCATTACAATAAGAAACTCCTTCCCATAGGGGGAGTACATTTGTTTGGTATATTTCTAAAAAAATTGTGCAGTCTAAAAATTTGTTTTAGTCTAAAATTTTTCGTAGCCTAGAAATTTATTCATAGTAAATTTCTTTTCCTTATTCAAAATTTTCATAATGAATATTTTCATACTTAAAATTTTAGTAATGAAGATTTTCTTAGTTAAATATTTCCTAATAAAATTTTTTGTACTTAAAATTTTCATAATGGAGATTTTCATATATTGAAAATTTTCATAATCACAATTTTTGGAGCCTAAAGGTCTTCAAGAAGAATTTTCCTCATTACGAATAATATTCCTAGAATTCCAAAAGGTATGTTTCCTTTCTTAAATTTTTGTAATAATATTTTACTTGTTAGTTTTCTCATCTGTTTTTTAAATTTTCATATTATCTTTTCCTTGAATCCGAATGTATTTATAAAAAACCTCAAAAGATCAAAATCTGTCAAAATTCTTCTTCGGTCAGTTTTTAAGCCTTCAGATCTGATCAGAATGTTTTTCAACCATTGGATTGAGTATAGAAGTGGAACTGTTGCCTCAAACGGCCATATAATGGAACCCTGATAGTTGTACCACATAAAAAATCATCCCTTTATGTGTTGAATCTATAACCCTCCAACATAATCCCATTCTGAATCATCAAGGATTCCTCATTCCGAATGTCTGTTGAAGCTTTTTCTCATAAGGAAATGTCATCAATAAATGAAATATCTAAATAGTAGGTTTACAAGGAACATTTGGTTCATCCGAATATCTTCTCTAACTATGATTCCATTATCTCTAATAATATAAAGCTGAATGGGTGCGAGAGTGTTTTCATTTCGAAATAGAAAGAACTGGATCTAGTGTATCCAGAGTTGCTCATTGAAACATTCAAGACAGTAACATTCTTCAAGGAAGAAGGAAAGAGAATGTTTTCTTTTAAGTGTTACGGGAAGACATATTCTCTTTCCTACACAAAGGATGAAATCTTGGATGGAATTACATATGAAGGAGAAGTAGAGTTCTGCTCACATAAGCTTCCTGATGTTCAAGGAAGTTTTATTAAATAAAAATCAAGGGCTTGTATTGGTATTTTAGAGGTAATGACTCTGATTAATCTTCACCTGACTACAAATTTTCAGATTTGGGAATTATGGGTTCAAGGATTCATCATTCTGGGAAAAGGTTATACAGATACATTAATGAAGGGTGACATCTGCATTTTGGATTTCATGGTAAACTTAAGAAAGAATAACTTGGTTAAGAATATATTGGTTACGATTGAGAACATAAAGAATGAAAATCTGAAGGCTCAGATTATTATGTATCCAACTATTCTATCAAAGATGATTGTTTGGTGTATTTAATGCTTCAAAATTACCTGCAAATCTAAGTCATGAAATTGGAATGTTATATTGCTGAGTTATGAAACCTTGATAAGAATGAAAGATGGGTTTTCCAAAGAATCTGAGGAATTCTATGATTTTCCAGAAGAGGAAGTCGAATATCACTCAATGAAACAGAACGTGGAGAAAACCTCTAAAAATGGTGGAAGGAAGAGGATGGTAGAGGAAGTAGAAGAGAAGGAAAGAACCCCAATAGCATAGGAAACTCAATCTACACCACCAATTCCAAAGAAATAAAAAGTCTATCCTGATGAGGTTGTGGCTAAGTAGAGGGAAGATAAGAAAAATCAGAAATAAGGGGAGCCTATTTTTTCCTTGGACCCTACTGAGGAAAAACATTGAATCAAATGGAACCTGATGAGATTGAGAAGAAAGAGAAATAGAAGAAGCAGAAGAAAATTTTTTCTAAGGAACAGATAGTCCAATCACTTTTGAAGGCTGTGTAGAAAGAATCTGAGAGTATTATGGTACCATAATCCTTCCATATAGGACCATTACCAGATACTCTGGGAATGTTTTGTGTGACTCTAGTAAAATTCCAAGAAAAAGAAGTAGAAGAAAATGAAGTAGTAGAAGAAGAAAAAGAAGGTAATCGTGATACCGAAGACATGATAAAGCAGGTAGAGGATTTTCAAGAGAAGGAAAGGCCTTCTAAAAAATTATCATTCTGAACCTCTGAAGCTGAATCTTCAAAAAATGTTACACTATGAATAGATGAGAAAGGTGATGAAGAAGTAATCATGTTTTCTAACGAGAATAATAGTAACCATGATTTTATTCATCTAGGTGATACTGAAGCAGGAGCTCAGATGGAAGAGGTAGATGAAGATAAAATTGTACAGTTATATGATAGTGAACACAAATCACCCAATCAAGAAGAAGTAGTTCTGAAAGATGATAAGAGAAAACTGGTGGTTGTTGATACAGCTACCAGAGTAGTGGTGAAGAAGAAATAATATGGTGCTTTATAAAAGAGGAAAGTTGCTGATATTGAAAAAGAATCCTCACAAAGAAAAATATCTGATTTGTAATCATCCTCTCTTAGACATGATTTTGTATTCTAGTCATTGAAAATCCTTTTGGGACAATTCCATCATTTCCCAGTATAGACACGAGATGCTAGATGCTTCAGCACACCTTAAATAAAAAATCATATTCAGTGTCCATGGTGATGGATAAGTGCCTCAAACATGAGTCCAATTTCAAAATATTTTTCATAAACTATGAATCCCAAAAAAGATCTTGCAATAAAATGACTATTTGGTCAAAGAAAACAATATAAGACTTGATAAATCTTGATGAATTCCAAGAAATAATCAATGATTCATTTGACACCAAAGATGTGAAGATCAAGGATCTCACAATTATTTTTGATGAAAAGCTATCTCTTTAAGAAAATACTCAGAAGAAAGATGTGAATGATCTGAATGGTAAATTATATTCAGTTTCTCATAGTTGGAAGGTTGAATGATATCTTAGAATAGAAGTGGAGGATAATTTTTCTACGAAATAAGAATTTCTCAAGGGTTAGGAATAATCTGTTATGGACCACGAAGAAAAAATCAAAGCCTTAGAGAAGAAAACATGAAGACCAGGATCATCTTCTTAAATGTGCATAGTAATATTACAAGGAGATCAAGAAACTAAAACCCATAGTAAAGAAGTTGATGCTGAAGGAGAAATAAGGATAATATTTTTCAATTCCAATATTTTTTTTGTATTTCTTCCTTGTATAAATTTTTCTAATTTTAATGAAATTTTTGGTTTCTCATCTTTTGGTTGTTTAGTACTGATATTTCAGGTACCATATTTTCTTTTCGATTCCCTTTAATCCTTTTTGAAAATTGAAATGGGGGAGAAAGGAATGTTAAAAAAGAATACAAATTTAAAGAATAACTTTCCCTATGTATGGGGGAGTTCATCTAAGGGGGAGTTCTTATCCAAGAAGATTTTCATATGCCATAAAATGCTAGGTCTCAATCCAGGAGTCAAGAATATGATCCTTAGTGTTTCCAAAGCCTAAGGGGGGAGTTAGTCATATTCCTCTTTTCCAATGTGTTGAAAGAGATATGTTTTATTTTCCAAGTCCAAAAAAATATTTTATAAGTCCTTATATTTTTTTCGTAAGGATGATTGTGCTTTCCAGAAAGGGGGAGATTATTTAGTTAATAAGGTTTACTTATGAATTTTCCATTGCTTCTTGTTTTCAAAATCATAAACACTCTATCTTAATGAAAATTTATTTTCCCCTATTTCTTTTTCTTCATAAGGAAAATTTTCCTTCCCCAAGGAAATTTACCCTTACCATGTTTTCATTTTTAATATTATCATATATCTCTTTTTTTAAGTAGAAAATTTGGTTTCATATCTGAAACCATGTAATCATATAAATACTTAGATATAAAGATTTTTTTTTCGAATCTGAATTCAGACTCTGAACATTCTGAGTTCAGACTCTGAATTCTCTGAATTTAGACCCCAAAATTTCTATGGTCTGACTCAAAATTCTCTGAATTTAGACCCCGAACATTCTGAGTTTATACACCAAATTCATTGAATTCAGATTCCGATATTTCTGAGTTTAGACTCCAAATTTGTTGAATTCAGACTCCAAACATTCTGAATTCAGACTCCAAAATTTCAGATTTCGGACTCTGAATTCTTCTGAATTCAGACTCCAAATTTCTTTGTAATTCGTACTCTAGAATTCTATAGAATTCTGATTCAAAATTCTTTTGAACACAGAATCTTATTATCCATGTATTATAGACACTGAAAGGTTTTTTTTGGTTAGAAACTGAACATTTATTTTTCCTTACACAATGAAAAATGGATTTCGTTAAGAAAATATATTTTTTCTTACACTTTTTAAAGTTATAAAATGATGTCATGCTTTAAATTTTTAACCATCAATTGTATGAGTGACATGTATACAGGTCCCTCATAAATCAAAGAAAAATATAACCGTTGGAGGGGGGAGTCGACTGTTGAAGATGTTCCTATAAGTAAGATCTAATTTGAACGAGATCAATACCACTGTTGATTGACTGAGAGATTACACATTGTTGATGTTTTTTCTAGAGAGAGATACTTTATTTCTTTGTGAATACTAAACATCTTTTTCATAATTCCTTTATGAGACTCTGAATGTTACTGAGCACATTAGAGGGCTTGTGGGGATAGGAAGACAGAGGTACTGACTACCATGAATGTGAGGTCTTTCGGGGATAACAAGATAGACTTTGATATTCGTATTGAGGTCCTACCTTGGTGTGGGTATGAAAGATATTCTTGAATATAAGGCCCCAGCCTTAAACCTTACTTAATCTTGAGTTATTACAAGATTACACATTGAGGATCTTTTCAGGTTTAGAGTTTTAGAGAATTAGATCATGAAACTTGCATTACATTCCACATTTAAACAAAGTGGTTACATAAAAGACAGTATTCATTCTTCCCATCAACGGAAACATATTTAAAATGAAACATGGATTCTTTCTTGACACATCCTTGACACTATCATCACATCATGTACCTTTCCCTTGACCTGTGAAAAACATTTCAAAAACATGGGATGAGCATAAAAAGCTCAGTAAGGGTTACAAAAAATATGGAAAGTAAACATGAGTTCATATATACATGATAATGAAATCATACTTTACCCATAAAACATAGGCACTTTAACATACCTCATCAAACCATGAATAAATCATAGAAAAGATAAGACATAAAGGTAACATGAGGCATTCATAACATTCTTACGCAGGGAGTAACCCTCTTGGTTACGTTTGGAATACCCATCACAGTATATTTCCTAAATCTCTTCGGATAAACCTTAACGTTTCACTCCTTCGCGTTACCCAATGCATTGGAGAGCTATATCGGGCTCACCCGCCCTTAGTTTATCACGGAACCACCCGTTCTTCATAACAATGCCCAAGAACCATAACATAATCGTATCACATAAACATGAATAAAGGAAACATAACATTTCCACATTTCAATCACAATATAACATTTTAGGATATTGAAATAATGAATCCATTCAAAAAGAAACCATTTCCAAAACCATTTAAAACATTTAATAAAGAGATTTTTGAATCAAAGTGTCCCATACCACCTTGAAGCTTTTAACATTTTAAACCATTAATATCCATATAAATAAATCCTTAAAACCATTTTGAAAACATGGATATTAATAAGAACAAATAATTAAAACATTTAAAACGATATTTTGGTTAAAGGGGTTTTACCAAAATTAGAGACACTTGAATACAATAATCGAGGAATAACATTTATTCAGAACATTATAATATCATGAGAATAAAAGGATTCATGATATAATACTCCAAAGGACAGTATATACACCATATAAGAGTGAATTGGTGCATAACAACAATGAACCCTCAATAGAAATGTCAAATGTGATGAAATCCCTTATAAAGAAGGTATCCTTAAATTAAGGACAAATAAATCTGAAAACTATGTGTGACAAATATATATACACCCAATATAAGTGGATATTAAGTGTAAAACAATAAAAGTTCATTCACACATATTCAATGGATGACATATTCAATGACTACAAGTTGAAACCAAAGAAATCGAAATTGGGTTAAAAAGTTCCCTTGACAGCCTAACGGCATCACATCAAAATGAGTTGATGAGAGATAAAAAGTGTATCTCATCACCTGGACATAAAATTTACATCAATAAGGATGTATGAGTACATATCCTAACATAAAAATATGTAAATTAAAAGACCCAATAAAACAATTATTTTAAAAAAGAGGAGGGTGAAAGGTTCCCTTACCGACTTGGGTATCTTTCAAAACATACACCCCGTGAAAGAAAGACAATAGGTAATTGATGTAAATACTCATAAACGAAAGTATATTACACAAAGAGTAGAATAATGGGCAGTACATACACCACTCAATGGAATTTGTGGAAAATGTAGCATAAATCTCACGGGAATAAAAGTGAGATGAAAAATCCCATACGAAAACTCGGCAGCCTAACGGCGCCACATAAAACTTTCGAATATGGATTGATGAGATCAAATAGAGTATCCCATCATATTACAATAGAATTTACAGAAAGTGGAATATAAAATAAAATCTCCCAACATTGCAAGGAGGAGTTTAAAAGAAGTGACATAAAGGAGAGTACTTAAAAAGAAAGAGAGAGGTTAGATCTCTTTATGAAAGTTCGGCAGCCTAACGGCGCCACTAAAAACTTCCAAAATGGATTAATGAGAGAGAATAGGGTCTCTCATCACATGAACATAAAAATTACAGTAAATTTAATATAAAACAACATCCCAATCATAAGAAAGATGAGCGTAAAATAAATGACATAAAAGAGTGTACTTAAAAAGAAAGAGAGTTGTAGGATCCCTTACCTCGGGTCTGACTTGACTCGATCGTTCTTTAATCTCCTTTAAAAGTGTAACTCCTTTTGATTTGAGCCTAAAGTCTTCCTTTGAAAGGATTCTGCCCAAAGGGAATCCTCTAGGTTGAGGAGAGGGATGTGGAGAGAGTAAATGGGCAGGGGTTGGCCGAGCCAAAGGCTTGAGGAGTGTGTGAAAAAAGGTAGAGGTGGGGGCCTTTTATAAGAGGAGAGGAGGGGTACTTTTGGAAAGTAAAGAAATATTACTTTATTTGAAAATGTCTTTTCGTTTAAAAGGTCCCACATTGATATAATTCGTGGATAAGGTAATAAGGCTTCGAAATCCACTCATCCAATAAGTTTTGTACATGTGTAGTTCATAGATTTTACATTATCTTTCCATTTTATTTAAATCGTCAAATAATGATATCATCGCTGCATCATTATTATGTCATAAATAATTTAATTTATTTAATGTTTAAAAATTATAAAAAAATACTATTATGTAGGAAATATTTTTATCTTTCCAATGAATATTTATAATCAAAAAGATGACTTGTATAACCCCACTTAAAAATTGTTTTAGTAAAACATATCATGTTTGTGTCAATTTTACTTTTACATTAAATAAAATGTTATTTATGTCATTTCCCAACCAAAGTGGATCCATGGGGTCCTGAAGTTGACCCATGGCTTTTCTTAGTCGGCCATGACACAACCAATAATGGTGGGACATGTTTCTAGGACATTTCATATCATTAAAGCATTATTTATACCTTAAACTACCCTAATTACCACTAATCGCGATTAAAAACTTAATAAGTTACTATTCACCGAAAAATTATTTTAATCTCATTGAACCACATTTTACTTCTTAATGACAACCATGTATGTCGGATTTTTGAAAATCAAAACACAATGATGGAAAAATTCCATTTAAACGGAAAATCAGTTTTATAACTACCACTTAGTGGTTTCACTATTCATCAAAAATTGAAGTTTTTCAGAAAAATCCCAAAAATTCACCCTAAGCTATATTTGATATTCTGAATTCAAAAATGAAGTCCGTTTTACAAAATTCAAAACATATAAGTCACATTAATTAATTTAATAATTAATTCCCGCTGTCATGACAAATAGCGTGTTTTATGAAACAATAAGTATCAAAAGATTGACACTAGTTTAAGTGTGATTTCAAAGTGAAATTAATTCCAATGACCACTATTGGATTTAATGGTAAAAATATATTCTAATTTAACTTTAAAACCAATTCAAAAGATAATCTAATCATATAAATAAATTAGATTAAAAAGAGGTTATGAATTAAAATATAACATTTTACACTATTCATTAAAAAAATGAACTTTATCGGAAAGATACCAAAAATTTACACAAAGTAAATTTTGATGTCCTGATTCTTAATAAGAGTTTTATTTGGTCCAAAAGAATGTTTAAGAGTGAACAGAACTATATTTAATGATAGTTCTCCATCAAAAGGTTATAAGTGAACCTTTAGTGAAAACTAGGGCATATACTCCTAAAATTGAATTATTTCTGTATTTTAAGCCTTTATCTTTTATTATATAAATGTAAAAATATTTAAGAACATATATAATCATATTTTAGTTATTTCTATCCATTCCCACCATTACAACGGCTACATGTTAACTACCATTTAAAATAATATTATTTTATTATTAGAGTGCAACGTAAGATTTCCAAGAAACTCGTTGTTGCGTGTTGGGTACTCCATCGATCATAGCGTCCCCTTTAAAGTCATATTAATATTTTATTCACAAATATGGATAAATATGAAAATTTCATATTCATTATTTACCTGGGGTGTTACATCCTTCCCCCCTTTTGGGAATTGCGTCCTCGCAATTTTAAAATTGCGCTTGGAAACATCCTTGAATGTCCCACATCGGAACAAAAGTCGGTAAAACAAACACTTTAAAATAAAGAAAGATAAGTACAAAGGTCACTCGAGTTAACCCATACTAGGATTCCAAGTATGAAAATATGGACATGGAGGAGAAAACATAGGTTCATGTTCTCATGGAGAGTGATAGAAAACATGTTTAGGAGAAAGTTAACCATGAGAAAATCACAAACTTGTGATGGGTTAAACGGTATTCGATTCCCCAGTAGGAAAAGTTAATAGACAAGATTTTTGTTTTAAGTTAATTTTTATTGAGGAATTTATTCATAAGGAAGCATAATCACTTATCATGTTGACTTTCAACTTTTACTAGATTCCTTAGTCAAACTCATATTTTTTCCAAAAGACGAGTATTTAGGGAGACTTGTTCGCATTAAGAGTACTATAATCAACTTCTAGAGAATCACCTAATCCCCAAAAGAGAACTATATACATCCCATGTATTTAGGCTTTAACCAAAACCAAAACCAAAAATGTTAGTACAAGATCAGATAATCCAGAAAAGGATAACCCCTTATAAAAAGAAAATCTATTCTTAATCTCCAAAATTTGTCCCACAAAACCCAAATTTCAACGAGGACCATCCGATAAACAATTTGTCCATAAAATTCTTCAAAGTAAACCAATATAAGATTGAAACCCAAATATTTTAAGGATTTAGTCGCATAGTCTTCCAAGATAAATCGTAACATTTATCTCCAAACAATATCAGTTGCTCCTAAAGTCTCGTTTTGAAAAGTAATTAACCTAATCGCATATCCTCCATGATAGGTTAATCATTTTCATAAATAACCCAAAATCAACTTACTCTTAATTCATAAAATCATATAACTAGAATTAATCATCCAAAATAACCAGGGACTTCACGTAGTCCAGTGGTAGGCGATAAATACCAGTCGCACATTGGTTGTGGGTTCGATTCCCGCAGCTTTGTCCGACGCGACGGGATGTCACACGGTCTACGTGTTGTCCTTTTTCCAAAACTATATAATTCTTAAAACATTCCCCAAAATGAGATAAAATCTTCAAGAATAATCATAACATATTTTAACCTCAAGTTTATCTCATTCCTTCATTTTCCATCATATCATAGAGTAACCCATAATTACCTAAAAATTAAGTATCATATAAACCCTAATGGTTACCTTAATAATTATTACCTGAATTTCCACATCGAATTGGCCATCTCGTACCTGATGCATTAGAGAACTCACTAAGGTTGAAGTGGTTGATCATGACTCATTGATATTTTGTTGAGGATAATCAAAAGAGTTCTCATTGCAGCTCCCATATCATTTAGTTGCTTGCTCAAAAAACTGTCACAGTTTCCTTCACATCCACTGTTACTTTGGTGCCTGCTAGATCCATCCATTTACTAAAACCAAAAAGGTCAGTGTGAGTATATCAACAAAACCATCATGTACTAATGAGTAAGATAGACAATAAGATATACTTACTCATTCACTTTATCTAAAACTAAGACTCTTTCTGAAATCCTAACCATTATGGTAATTTTCAATTATGCTTAAAGAATACCCTAACCTCTAAAGTTATCTAAACCGACCTTTGATACCAACTATAAGGCCCCAGCCTTAAACCTTACTTAATCTTGAGTTATTACAAGATTACACATTGAGGATCTTTTCAGGTTTAGAGTTTTAGAGAATTAGATCATGAAACTTTCATTACAATTCCACATTTAAACAAAGTGGTTACATAAAAGACAGTATTCATTCTTCCCATCAACAGAAACATATTTAAAATGAAACATGGATTCTTTCTTGACATATCCTTGACACTATCATCACATCAGGTACCTTTCCCTTGACCTGTGAAAAACATTTTAAAAACTTGGGATGAGCATAAAAATCTCAGTAAGGGTTACAAAAAATATGGAAAGGAAACATGATTTCATATATACATGAGAATGAAATCATACTTTACCCATAAAACATAGGCACTTAAACATACCTCATCAAACCATGAATAAATCATAGAAAACATAAGACATAAAGGTAACATGAGGCATTCATAACATTCTTACGCAGGGAGTAACCCTCTTGGTTACGTTTGAAATACCCATCACAGTATATTCCCTAAATCTCTTCGGAGAAACCTTAACGTTTCACTCCTTCGCGTTACCCAATGCATTGGAGAGCTATATCGGGCTCACCCACCCTTAGTTTATCACGGAACCACCCGTTCTTCATAACAATGCCCAAGAACCATAACATAATCGTATCACATAAACATGAATAAAGGAAACATAACATTTCCACATTTCAATCACAATATAACATTTTAGGATATTGAAATAATGAATCCATTCAAAAAGAAACCATTTCCAAAACCATTTAAAACATTTAATAAAGAGATTTTTTAATCAAAGTGTCCCATACCACCTTGAAGCTTTTAACATTTTAAACCATTAATATCCATATAAATAAATCCTTAAAACCATTTTGAAAACATGGATATTAATAAGAACAAATAATTAAAACATTTAAAACGATATTTTGGTTAAAGGGGTTTTACCAAAATTAGAGACACTTGAATACAATAATCGAGGAATAACATTTAGTCAGAAATTTATAATATCATGAGAATAAAAGGATTCATGATATAATACTCCAAAGGACAGTATATACACCATATAAGAGTGAATTGGTGCATAACAACAATGAACCCTCAATAGAAATGTCAAATGTGATGAAATCCCTTATAAAGAAGGTATCCTTAAATTAAGGACAAATAAATCTCAAAACTATGTGTGACAAATATATATACACCAAATATAAGTGGATATTAAGTGTAAAACAATAAATGGTCATTCACACATATTCAATGGATGACATATTCAATGACTACAAGTTGAACCCAAAGAAATCGAAATTGGGTTAAAAAGTTCCCTTGACAGCCTAACGACATCACATCAAAATGAGTTGATGAGAGATAAAAAGTGTATCTCATCACATGGACATAAAATTTACATCAATAAGGATGTATGAGAACATATCCCAACATAAAAATATGTAAATTAGAAAACCCAATAAAAGAAGTCTTTTAAAAAAGAGGAGGGTGAAAGGTTCCCTTACCGACTTGGGTATCTTTCAAAACATACACCCCGTGAAAGAAAGACAATAGGTAATTGATGTAAATACTCATAAACGAAAGTATATTACACAAAGAGTAGAATAATGGGCAGTACAAACATTACTCAATGGAATTTGAGGAAAATGTAGCATAAATCTCACGGGAATAAAAGTGAGATGAAAAATCCCTTACGAAAACTCGGCAGCCTAACGGCGCCACATAAAACTTCTGAATATGGATTGATGAGATCAAATAGAGTATCCCATAATATTAAAATAGAATTTACAGCAAGTGGAATATAAAATAAAATCCCCCAACATTGCAAGGAGGAGTTTAAAAGAAGTGGCATAAAGGATAGTACTTAAAAAGAAATAGAGAGGTTAGATCTCTTTACGAAAGTTCGGCAGCCTAACGGCACCACTCAAAACTTCCAAAATGGATTGATGAGAGAGAATAGGGTCTCTCATCCCATGAACATAAAAATTACAGTAAATTTAATATAAAAGAACATCCCAATCATAAGAAAGATGAGCTTAAAATAAATGACATAAAAGAGTGTACTTAAAAAGAAAGAGAGTTGTAGGATCCCTTACCTCGGGTCCGACTTGACTCGATCGTTCTTTAATCTCCTTTAAAAGTGTAACTCCTTTTGATTTGAGCCTAAAGGATTCATTTGAAAGGATTCTGCCCAAAGGGAATCCTCTAGGATGAGGAGAGGGATGTGGAGAGAGTAAATGGGCAGGGGTTGGCCGAGCCAAAGGCTTGAGGAGTGTGTGAAAAGAGGTAGAGGTGGGGGCCTTTTATAAGAGGAGAGGAGGGGTACTTTTGGAAAGTAAAGAAATATTACTTTATTTGAAAATTTGTTTTGGTTTAAAAGGTCCCACATTGATATAATTCGTGGATAAGGTGATAAGGCTTCGAAATCCACTCATCCAATAAGTTTTTTACATGTGTAGTTCATAGATTTTACATTATCTTTCCATTTTATTTAAATCGTCAAATAATGATATCATCACGGCATCATTATTATGTCATAAATAATTTAATTTATTTAATGTCTAAAAATTATAAAAAAATACTATTATGTAGGAAATATTTTTATCTTTCCAATGAATATTTATAATAAAAAAGATTACTTGTATAACCCCACTTAAAAATTGTTTTAGTAAAACATATCATGTTTGTGTCAATTTTACTTTTACATTAAATAAAATGTTATTTATGTCATTTCCCAACCAAAGTGGATCCATGGGGTCCCCAAGTTGACCCATGGTTTGTCTTGGTCGGCCATGACACAACCAATAAGGTTGGGACATGTGTCTAGGTCATTTCATATCATTAAAGCATTATTTATACCTTAAACTACCCTAATTACCACTAATCGCGATTAAAAACTTAATAAGTTACTATTCACCAAAAAATTATTTTAATCTCATTGAACCAAATTTCACTTCTTAATGACAACCATGTATGTCGGATTTTTGAAAATCAAAACACAATGATGGAAAAATTTCATTTAAACGGAAAATCAGTTTTATAAGTACCACTTAGTGGTTTCACTATTCATCAAAAATTGATGTTTTTCAGACAAATCCCAAAAATTCACCCTAATCTATATTTGATATTCTGAATTCAAAAATGAAGTCCGTTTTAGAAAATTCATAACATATAAGTCATATTAATTAATTTAATAATTAATTCCCGCTGTCATGACAAATAGCGTGTTTTATGAAACAATAAGTATCAAAAGATTGACACTAGTTTAAGTCTGATTTCAAAGTGAAATTAATTCCAATGACCAATATTGGATTTAATGGTAAAAATATATTCTAATTTCACTTTAAAACCAATTCAAAAGATAATATAATCATATAAATAAATTAGATTAAAAATAGGTTTTGAATTAAAATACAACATTTTACACTATTCATTAAAAAAATGAACTTTATCGGAAAGATACCAAAAATTTACACAAAGTAAATTTTGATGTCCCGATTCTTAATAAGAGTTTTATTTGGTCCAAAAGAATTTTTAAGAGTGAACAAAACTATATTTAATGATGGTTCTCCATCAAAAGGTTATAAGTGAACCTTTAGTGAAAACTAGGGCATATACGCCTAAAATTGAATTCTTTCCGTATTTTAAGCCTTTATCTTTTATTGTATAAATGTAAAAATATTTAAGAACATATATAATCATATTTTAGTTATTTCTATCCATTCCCGCCATTACAATAGCTACATGTTAACTACCATTTAAAATAATTTTATTTTATTATGAGTGCAACGTAAGATTCCCAAGAAACTCGTTGTTGCGTGTTGGGTACGCCATCGAGCATAGCGTCCCCTTTAAAGTCATATTAATATTTTATTCACAAATATGGATAAATATGAAAATTTCATATTCATTATTTACCTGGGGTGTTACATTGAAAGTAAAAAATCTAGGTACATTTATCCAAGGTTTTTGGATACCCTTCTCTTTGTGTTAAAAGATTTACTACTTGTTTCTTTTATTGTATAATGTTTTACACTTCATTTTGATTTTTTAAGAAAGTATAACTATATTATAATTTCTTATATTTGTACTATGATTAGTAAGATTCTATACGCTATAAGGTATAATCTTATTTCTTAATCTTTTCTTTAGCCTCATTTCCAGAACCTCATTTCCAGAATCAAGCATGTTTTTAGAACTAAGAGGTTTTGTGAATTTACCTTGTTTAACGTTGTTAAACATTACCATCTTTAAAAGTTCCTAAATATTTTTTTAAAGGATACAATTCACCCCTCTTGTATTTTGAGCATCTACATCTTCATTTTGATCCTAAAGTGACAACAATCTAAAACATGAATCATATTCATAATTAGAGTCTATCATAAAAAAAACATAACATAGTTTTCTTTAGATTACCAACATTAACAATGCATGATTTTACATGAGATAAAAACATTACAGAAATCATTATAAGCTTCAACAATTTAGGAACAACTAGTCACATTCATATTATGTACTTGAGTTAGTGTCTCACATATATCATAAAATATAAGAAAATATTTAATAACCATTAATCACTTGATTAGTGTGTTTGTTTTAAATTCATGGATTTCCATAATAAATTATTTATAGGAACATCTAGGTGTACAACCTTAAGAGAAAATGGATATGGGAATTGAAAATGCAAATATATGGCATTGGAATTCATTTTATAAAATTAGTTACAAAATTTGTGTATATAAAGAATCCTGGAAGCATTTAATTTAACCCCTAAGTACTTTTTCATCAAAATTGATATAAATGGGTGAGTAAAAAATTAAAACAAGGAAAATGGGTAATCCAATTATATAATAAAAATAACATATTTGAATGAAAAAGAAGTGGAAGAAAATCTATTACATTGAGATGGTTCCTTAATATGCATTGTAAGAGAAACATAAGAGAGTATGAACACCTTGGGAAGTCAATAAGGGGATATTGTGTGAGGTGATTGATTATTAATGGGTTTTTAGTGAAGATGATTGGGAGGATGGGAGGTTATTTATATCATAATATAGGGAAATTTTTTATTAATTTTAAAACATATGTTTTATACTCCAAGAGATAGAATAATGAACACCACTACACATCATATCAAGTTTACATTGTTTCTTAAAAGGAATATATATGTTTTCAATATTTTATTTTTATTTCAATTTAATACATTAAAATAATATCATTTATTTTTTGGAAGTGAGACATTCTCAGAAATAGTTTTTTTAAATTGTATATTATAGTATTGGTTTTGCATGAATCGCTAATAATTGGTAAAAAATCAAATAAAGTCATAATTAAATTATTTTAATGTATTTTGATTATCATGAATGAATTTTATAGTGTTTAGTATAAAACCATTAGGGTATTATGACTCCATAATACATACTGTATATTATCAAATTATATAATATTTAATTAAGAATTCTGTTACCTCATTATTTAATGAAAAATTCACCAATTTTTATTTTCAAAAATATAATTAAAAAAATGAAATATATTATTAAATATAATACCCATTTTTTGAAAAAAATAAATTTTCATGGATAATGACCACAACTAAAGCTTCCCCTTGTTTCTTTTTCTATATGAAATTCATATTCCAATGGCCCTTATTTCTTGATAAAAAGGATAAAACATCATTTTCCTCTACATTCCCATGATATTTCAATTATTGGAATTTTGTTTTAATGAATACATGAAAATATAATACATAGACACTCAATGTATCTAATCATCATGACTATTTGAGGTCTAGCTAGTACACCTTCTATATGATTTCATGTGAAGACATGATTGTATATCTAAAACAATTCCTATTCATTTTTCCCATAATAAAAGTCATGGATATGATTGATAATTCTAAAATAGTTAATCATCATAATTGTTTCAATTATTTTTAAGTTGTGGACAAAATCATAAAACAATACACACCTACTACATCATTAAATTGTTTCTCATAGATGGTGTGATCCTCATCAATCACCTCTATATCTGGAGGATAGATCCTTGAGTTTCTAACATACAATAGTATTATTCATGGCCAAATAAACATGCATGTTCCAATAACATGCATAGAAGTTACATCAGTAAAGGATATAACATTCCACTAAAATTGAGTATAATTATTATATATTCAATGAACATTCCATTTGTCTATGATAAAATAATATAATAAATAAGTACATTATATGAATATAAAAGTTAAATATTCTTCAAATATGAAATTATTATTCTTGCATTTTTTTTGTCAAAAACAATTTCCATCATAATTTTATATGAAACTAATATCACATAGATATTCTAGTGGAATATATCCATATATTATTTTATATAAAATAGAATAATAATATGAATTTTATAAAAAATTATTTTCACTAGTGGTATTTCCAACTGAAAAATGCTATCTCATAATCCATTGAGTATAATACCAAATCTACAAATATTAACTAACATGACTCGAAATTTATGAATGTTTTTCTACTTCCATTAAACCTAATAAAAATTAATATATGTCAACTAACTGTCCTTGTTAAGACATCCTTATTATTTAATGTCCCATATATGGGGTTAGATATGTTACACTAACTATTGGGGAATCATAAATCATTAGTTAGAAGTATTTTATAATTTTATAATTCATTTAGGGATTTATATTTGCATAAAATAATGTAACTATTTTATGGATTTTATATAATTAGTTAACCTGATTTTATTATAAAATCATTTTTTTAAATAATGAAATAATATTTTCTTATCAGAGTATGTTTTTTATTTTTAATTTTTTCATTGTGTAATGGAAACATAAAATCTATAAATTAATATAAATAACCACACATAAAAAAATACAATTTTTTATTGATCATGAGATTTTATCAAACATTTTTTTGGTTGTGTTGAAAAAAATAACAATTGAAAATATTGGAAAACTCATTGGGCCAATCATATATTTAGTGGAAGTGTTCCTTCTTTGTCCTGTGTATCACATGGGCGGGTTTCACCATGAAACCATACTATAGAGACTCTATGGACCTGTGATATCCAAATTTAAAATATCTTTAATTTACATGTGGGAGAAGCTAATTATGAATAATGAATTTATATAAATTAAATATTGTGAACATAGGAGCTTACATAATATAGAGGGAGGGATGGCATTCAAGACGTCATTTAATTTAATAATTAAAATTTTAAAAAAATCATGATTAATTAAAATAAAATACACCACAACCAGAAACATGTCATTTTAACATCATGATCATCCACACATACAATGAATACCCAATTAGTAAACAACTTTTCATTTATATTACTGTTAATACAAATAAAATACACTAAAATAATTTAATAATATTAACTAATTAATATATACATATATCATAATCATTCACCAATTTAATCCTAGATTTTCCCATAAAATATGATTTTTAAATATTTATTTATTTATTTATTAAAAATTTATTTAGTACAAAACACATACTTTGGAGGACATGTAATGTCTACCTATTTGAACAACTCGACATGGTCCTTTCATTGTACAAGAACTGACAAAACATTTATCATTATAATTATGTCAGATAATTACACGGTTTGTACAATTAATAAATGACACATAGACACTTGTAAATTAGTTGGAATGTAATTATTTTAAATCATGTGTATTTTATGGTGTGTGATGACCACACCATATATATAGTTCTGAAAATTATATGAAAATTAATTAAAAATTTTATTTAACAGCACAAAATCATGTAAACTTGATTTACTGTATAAATATGACATCAACATTGTCACATGGAATCTAATTATGATGAACTGATCAGTGTAGTTGTCTAGTAAAACTAGAATTATAGAAGTTACCCACTTTACATTAGGAATAAAATATAAAAAATAATTAATGTAAATTCATGGAATCCTTGGAATTCATTCAATGATTTCACAATCAATACCATTGAAAAATAAAAAAAAATGTTGATATCAAATTATTTTTATGGGTTATGTACAATGAAATCTATATTTATTAAATAATGAATAATCAATATGGAAAGTTAAATGGATGAAAACAATTGAAATTTAATTAATAACAATAAAAAAATATTGAAATAATAATTTATGAAAAAACAGTTCAATATAAATACTCACAAAACCTTAAATATAATCAATTTATAATATTAGTACTTAATTATCAAGGATTATAATAACCAAATTCTAAATGAATGAAATGATAATTTTTTTGATGTCATGATTATAGGAATCATAATACCTATACAGTGAATACCATATAAAAATAGTGTTTTATACTATAAGAAAATAACCATTTAACTTAGACAAATGATTTGTATTATGAGGTCCTTCAATGCATCGAGGGGATATAAAATTTTGAACTCCACCTATCACTACATGTTTGAATCATTATTCATATTTTGAATGAACAATTCAATTTATAAACAATACCCCTTATAAAAATAAAAAACCATATTCAGTAATGAATATGGATTTATATATCATTCCTTAATCAATCAGATACTTTTAATGTGTGAAACTATATGAATATATGGTATATGGTTAGGGAAATTATCAATTCCATATTACGAATAATGTGGATACTTAAGATAAATTTAATATCCAATGATCCCCAAAAAGTGAATGTTTCATAAGATGGTGACATTACAAAATCTAACCTATGTTTAATATGTTAAATAGTGATTTTTATTAATCTATAATAATAATATAAAAATATCATTACAAATATTTTTTGGGAGAATATCATTATCACACTGAAAAATCTCTTTTATGAAATAAAAGTTTAATAAATTTTTTAGAAATTTTTTTTAATGAAAATATTCCTTCCAACAAGAATATGAATCATAGAAACATTGAGTAGTCATGATGAAATGCAATTATTTTCATTTCCAATTATTTTAAAATATATTCCATTAAAAAAATTAAGATAATTATATCATTTAGAAAACAACAAGAAGATTCCTTTTTAGCTATTATGTTATAAAATTCAATCATGTGTATTGATTTATTTTGAAAAATAATTATAGAATAGTAAACAAAAAGTAAATATTTTTATGAATATATAGATATTAAATAAAAATTATATTATCAAAAGAGAAATAAGGTTGGTTTTTCTTTTAAACATTTTTTTGCATGATTCATGATCCATAGAGTAGAAAAGTTAGTCCAAAATATGGAACATGTTTAAAAGAGTAAAATTCAGTTAAACTTTTTCATCTTCAATAAAAAAAATTTCATTTAAGATATTAATAATAGGAAACATATTAAGAACATAATATAAAAAGGTTCATAAACCAAATATGCCTCAATGAAGTGGAAATTGATATGAAATCCAATACATCACACATCCTCTATGTTTAATGTGAATTAAACTACAATATAATGTTTCTAAACATGTTGTTAATTTTTTAAAAATCCATATTCATACATATAATGTCGTATATGATAATTTTATAAAATATTATCGCACATTTGTTAGTAATATTTCATGATTAACATTGTTTTAGGTATTGAATGCTTCATTTTCTCATACATTCTTTATAATGGTAGTGTTAATTGTTTTGAATAGGATATTATTTAATTATATAAATAATTATTTATATATTTATATATCATTTTTAATTATTAGTTATATTTTTTTATTTATTTCATACTTTTGGAAATTGAATATGAAGCACAAAACTCTGTGGAGATAGTAGTGAATAAATACGAACAAGTGATGTTATAATTTCTATAATGATTAATTGGTAATGAATAAGATGATATAATAATTTTAAAAAATGAAAATCATATTTTAACTATTATATGTATTCATTGAATCAATCATTATAACGATTCATGTGATTTAATGAGGGAAAATAAATGTCATCAATTGACAAAGCAGCAGACCTCTATACATAATAATGATGGTTTTGTGTCAATTTTCAAGGAAAATAAGATGGATTTATATTATTTAAAAATATTAAAACAAATCAATATATTGTTTTATAATTTTGTAATTATAGTCGATATTTTAAGACATAATTTATTGTGTTAAATGAATATATATAATGAAAATGATTTATTAAGATATTTACATACCCTTAAATATACCTCCTTTATATAAAATCCATTGTTATTAAAGGATGAACTATTAGGATGAAGAAAAATTATAGACCCTAAATAATAATAGTTGGTATAGATGTTGGAAGGGGTTGGATGATCTACATGGATTAATTTGGGGAACCAAATAGAGTATATTGGTATCATTTTACAAGTGGGGAGATGACACCCATTTAATTATTAAACAAAATAAAATATACAAATGTCTCACTTATTCCTAATAGTTTCAGAATAGATCAATTTAAAATAACAGATGATATTTTGTTGATATATTTCCAAAAAATTATAAATTTGAAATGTTTATCTATAATATTTCCCTTATCTACTCAGATTAAACCTTATAAAAAACATATTTACCTTAACCATGGTGGCAAATTTGAAAAGTTAGTACTATTCATTGTGAAAAAAATGAAAATGGACTTGTTACCAATTGGGTAAATTCTAATTCCAAATATAGAATCCATTTTTAAATTAAAAAATATTATTTAAAGTATTTAATTTTATTTTAAACGTAATAAATTTGAAGATAACTAATTTTCATAACATAGATTTTTTATGTATAAATATGATTTTACACCAAATTCACTTATAAAATTTATTATTAAGAAAATGATAGGATTATTAATAAAATAATTGAAATAAATTTTCTTTAAACCATATTTAAAAATGGAGTTCTTGTAATTTTATTTAAAAAAATTAATAATATTATATATTTTTCTCTACTAATTGCAAAATATTACTTTTTAGAAAAATTCAAAAAAATCACTGTAACACCACAAGATTTCATAGCACGTTATCTCATTAAAGTAATTCAACAGCCTGCACTACACACAACACTGAGTTCGAGCACACCACGACTTATTAAACTAAATGTTCACAAACTAGTTATAAATAGTATTAACTACATTTTGAATCTTATATACTCATTATAATTTTAGCATCAATATTATGTGTTTCAAAGAACAAATTAATTTTTTCTGATAAAATAAATATTTTTTATAAAATGCAATATTGCCACCTTTTAATATGGAACCATTTTTTAAAACAGTATTTAACAATTTTATATATTTACTTTAATGAGATTAAATTATTAATTATAATCGGGACATAAAAATTTAGATTGGATAATTTTTTGGTAGTTTTCTGATAACTTTCATACTTTGATAAATAGTAAAAATTAGTAAATTTTAATAAAAAACAACATTTTTAATTTAACTAACTAATAATGATAAATTATGCATTCGAATGGTTTGGAAGAATAATTAGATTATATTTTTATAATTTAATACAATGTTGGTTATTGTAAGTAATTTCACTTTGAAATTTCCTATAAACAATTGTCTATCTTTTGATAGTTATTATTTCTTAAAAATACGCATTTTGGTTTTAACACCAAGAACTAATTTTATATAAATTAGATAAACTTATAGGTTTTTAATTTTTTTAAAATATACAACATTTTTGGATTCAGAATATCAAAATTATCTTATAGTTAATTTTTGTATTTTTCTGAACACATTCAAATTTTTGATGAATAGTGAAAAGCACTGAGTTATTGTTTAATACCGAATTTTAATTTAAATATTTATATATTTTATTTAATTTTATTTTCATTCAAAATAGATACATAATACCAATATATGTTCAATGTAATATATTGGAGTCATTATATAATGATTTTAGATATATATCATTTTATCGAACTTTTTACTCTCTTTTACCCACCTCATAGAAGTATTTCCAAATATGTATATAACATAATTTTACCACTTCTGTGAGTTGAATATTAAAAATTTTAGAGACACCGTTGATATCAATATGTAAAATGTGGTTCAATAACATGAAAATAATTTTTGGTGAATAGTAACTTTTTACTTTTATTTACCACATTTAAAAGTAAATTGAGTAATTATGGGTAAAAATGATATTATTATTACCCAAAAACATGTCCTAATTATATTGGATAAGAATATTTTGACCAAAAACAACCTGATTAATAATATAAAAACCTATTTGGTCAACTTTTATTTGATTAGGGCATTTATTTTTATTTTATTTAAAGAAGAGTAAAAAGAGTTAAATTCAATGTCTAGTAAATAAACAATTTTTTATATAGATTTAAACATAATATAAATTCAAATATAAATATTAATTATATATAAAAAATGATTTCCTATATAATGGTATTTTATTTATAAATTTTAGACATTAAATAATTAAATTTATTTATGACACATTAATGGTACAGTAATTACCATATTAATAAAACATTAAAATATTTATTATTATAAATATCCAAATAAATCTAATTTGAATCATTTAAGGAATTATAATAATTTTATATGTTAATATTACATGTTATGGTTCATTAAATTATTTAATTCGACGTAATAAATTTGTTAGGAATTTAACAAATATCAATTATTAAATAATGTCAAAATTAGCATAAATGAGTTTTTAAAACCAATAAATTATTATTGATTGATATAATAATACTAAAAATATAAAGTTCAGAAAAAAGTCATATATAATGATAGTTTTATCATTAATTAACAACTTGAGGTTCTCTTAGAAGTTTATAGTATGTTTATTAACCATATAATAAAAAAAAGAGACATGGTAAATGTCAAACTATTTAACTATGAGTTAAATCTAATAGATAAGGTTAATAGAGTGACTCAAAGCTGTCTAAAAACTATTGGGTGAGAGGATTTCGACACCTCCTCACCTTATACTTTAAATAATTCATTTTGGAACATTTAGAAACCAAAAATTATTTTATTATAAATTAATATTTCAATCATTTCCTAAGCGCCCCTCACCCCTATTATAAAATGGCACTTCTCCTTATCTCAAATTCACACCTTCAAATCCATTTGGATCTAAAAACCCCAGCCAAAATATCCTCAAAACTTTCATACCTTCATTTTAGAGGCCTTATTTTAGTCATAAATCTATCCTATGGAGCCCTTTTGATCAAATAAAAACGAAGAACCTGAAGAAGAGGTTAATATTTCATCACCTCTTTCAAGTTATATTCTTCTTCCACTTCCACATTCTTGGTTGTTTCCATTACAAATAACAAATCCAATATATTCTATATAATGTTATGTTATTTTGAATAATTTACAACCATTTTTTTATTCAATCCATAATATGAATGAAAAAGTCACCATACGTGCGTCCGTACGACTTACCGTTTCCACGTCGTGGGGTAGTTGTTATTCAATACATTATTTTTAGATGGGTATAATAATGATTTATAATTGATGTAAATAGTAAATATAACATGTTTATGATTATGTATATATGATATAATATAATTTTACAAACTAATTTAGTATCAAAATAATGATATTATCTCTCTTGCATACGTACGGATTGCCATCTCCACGAACACGATGAGATTTATTCCCCATCGTAACCATTCAAGAGTAATTTTCATTTTATGATTTAAAATAATGTTTAAAGACTTGATATAATTCTACAAATGAATATGATACATCACATCCATGACAAACATGACTCACATAACAAATAATATAATGGAAAACGAATCAGTTAACTCTTGAAATGATGATAATACTAAAATATTATTAATAATGCATTATTTGAAGATCATATATTATATCATAATTATGTATATGGTTCATTTGTAATTAAATAACAGTTATTTTAGTATTATATAAGAGTTTAACATACCCTTGACCAAGTAAAATAGAAAGGTAAGGTTAATTTCACAATCTCTTTATTATCCGAGTTTGTTTTTACGTAAGTATCTACTGGGACCTCTTTATCATCCAAATCAATGATTATTAAAAATGTATTCAAAAACATTCTTACTATTTACTAGACTAGGGGTTAAAGTCATTTATACCATGGTTTTCTTTTTATAAAATGATTTTAAAGGAATCGTTCATTCGTTTTCCAAACAAGGTACCTTATGACCTTTTTGACAAAATTATGGTAAGAATGTTTTTTTAACTTATACGGCTTGTGAATCTATTTTCTACCGTTATAACATTGTTAAATCATCCCTTATAATCCTATAAGAATAATTTTAAAATAATGGTTTTATTTTATAATTATTTAACTTCAAATTATTTCATAAAAACAAAAAGAGATATTTCTCTCAAATAGTTTTGATGTCATCTATGTCAACATCCTTGGGGGATATTATACATGTTTGAAGTCAATTCATTGTGATACAAATCATCCATATTGTATTGATCGTTTTATGATATATTTGACTGTGGATGTATTGTTTTTATAACATTCATGGTTTATGGTTAAAGTATTGACATTTTTTATGCTATTTTTAATAGGAATGTTTATGTTATATTTCAACCTTTTCATGTGAGAAATGTATTGGACATAGTAAGTGACGGGTGGAGCCCGCTATAGCTTCTTGATGCATCGGTAGGTCTCATCAGACTACTATATGTGGAATTGGATGAGGCCTTTTCCAATTTGATATATGGTTTTGGAAGAGGCCTTAATCATTTTTAGACGTCTTCTATGAGGCCTTGACAAAATGTTTCAGAATTTACAGCATTATACATTACTTCATAATGAAAATAATATTGATGGTTCATATGGTTCTTAGGCTAGTAGAATACCCATGATTATGTTTTATTGTGGAATTATTTATTCATCTCATATTACTACCATAAAAATGTTCATGTTTATTATTTTTAAATGCACGTGTTTTCAATTATTCACCCTGATTAATATTTATGTTATCATCTGTTGTATTGATTGCCCTTACTGAACGTTTGAGAAGACCCCTTTCTTATGTTTTATTTTCCCAGGATCCAAAGAATTTTTTTTTCTTGAGATTCAAGGTTAATCTAAGGGAACAATGGCACTCTCAAATGATTATTTTTTTGTGATGTATGTTAGAAAGTGTAATGCACCGTTCATGTATGTATTATATTTTCCAAGGCTGCCAAACCGATTAGTCTTTTGAGACTTGATTCATTATAATCCTACCAATGCTATGTAATAATGCACCGACTCTGGATAAATGGGGTCAGGGATTTACAGTTGGTATTAGAGGAAGTTTATAAATAACATTGGAAGCTATATTTAGAAAAAACTATGATTAGAGAACACTACCCTAAGATAGACATTGAGAATTAGTATAGAAAACTTTCTTGAATCTTAGTACTGTAGAAATTTTGTCAGTTTTCCAAGCAATACATCCATGTCTGGATACGAGCAGGAAGATGTGGCTCTGGCACCAATGTACCTAGGGGTAAAACCTGAAAACACCACTTTGACCTACACTTGAATGAGAACTGGTGCACGACAATGGGCCTTGATGCACTATTGGTTATGACACTCCCGGGGGATATTCGTAGGATAATTTTCATTTTATTTACAAACCGCAATGAAGGGTTTATGAGTATATACATCCTCAAAGAAAATATTTTTATGATTATGGATTATATCCATGAACTGGTCAGTTTATGTTAACTATTTTACAATTTCAGAATTATGCATTTCAATTCATAAACTAACCTAGTGTATGCAATTATTTAGAAATGGAGCCCATTGGATGGAATTAGTCCTCCATCAAAACACACGATCCAAAGAGTAAGAAGGATCATATCATTCATGGTGTTAAGGAAAAATTAAAAAATGAAATAGTCTCCCACATATTATCATCATAGGAAGAAATGGTATCATGTGTTAATAAGATAAGTTGAGAATTTTTTGAGTCTTATGGATTTCAAGGGAAGCCCATGAAAAAAAGGATTGAAGAGGGAAAGATAGATAATGGGAATAAGGGAAAGAAGGATTTTCCTGTATTTGATAACTCTAAAAAGAATCACCTTGGTAAATTCTTGAAGGGAATACGAGTTTGTTATTAGTGTGGAGATAAAGGACATCAAGTACGTGATTGCAAGGGAGAGAAAATGGTTTCAAATTGTACAAATCTTCATCAGCAAGGAGTTCAGACACTACACAAATCAATGTCCAAATCTTTATAGTATACCCCAAATGTTGCTAAGAATAATAATCTTGCCATGATACTACCGAATATGAAGAGGAATGAATATGAGTTCTTATATTGTTATTAAATTATTGTATTAATGAAGTACATGTTATAAGAATTATAGAGTGTATAAGGATTGTACTGCAGTACTATTTCATTAAAGACATGAGATTGTGTGGAACCAATAAAAGTGACTCAATGGCAAGTTAAACTATTTGGAAAATACATGGTTTAAGTAAAGACAATACTATAATATGGTCCTTATATAGGGGTATTGATTTTGGAATAAGAGATGAATGATTTAGATAAATTATATAGGATATTATTTACATCCTTTAAAGTGGTTAATGGTTTTTGTATTCTATCATTGTTGGAGTTTACAACATTTTTAAATATAAGGAGTATATCTAGTATTTTATAAAGAACAAGGGAACATGAAATGGAACAACATGGTTATATGATAATTTAGGGTGTTACCATGTTTTAAAAGAATACATGATGAAGTTATTCACATGTTATTACGTGGAAAAAAAGATATTCATTGTGTTTACCTTATAAATTTTGGACTGTGAGTTTGGATAGAAGTATTTTAGATTAGTCTAAAAGTTGGAATTGATTATGTTTGACATTGGATAATATTGTTAAGGATAAATCATTTCATGAGAATATTTTACGATTGTCATAAAAAGGACAACCCGGAGGTCGGGTGAAAACCCATCACATCCGGTAAGGCCGAGAGACTTAAACCCAAAACTGAAGTGCGACAAGGGTGGATCACCTACCACTGGAATACGTGATTTCCTGGTTTGTATAATGTAGTTTTTTTAAATAGTCTGAAAAATGATTTATATATTAATTATTTTTGGAACCCAATTCTATTAGGAAAAATATAATACTTTTGAATTCTATAATTTATGAGTGAAAGATGAGTTTGTGGTAGGAATTAGTTGAAAGATGAAACTCTACTCGTTAAATATATTTTTCCCTCTTATTCTAGGAATAAATTAATTCTTAAAATTTAGGGAAGGGATATTAAAACTAAAAATGTGTTATCCTAATACCATATGTTTTGTAGAACTAATAATATTTTAAATTGTCATAGATTGATGGATTTAAGGCCCCCAATTTTACACATGTTTTTGATTGATGACCTCAATCAGTCCCTATAAATATTTATGTTTTTTCTCCAATTATGTGTCTCTAAATGCCACCAATGTTCTCCTAATAGAGATCATAATTTTGTGGGTAATTTTTCATTACTCATTTCCTCTTATTAAGAGTAAATTTTATTAAACCAATTTCAGATTTGGGTTTTCCACAAATTTAAGAACCCAGTTCTTATTCTTGAGGTATTGGTTTGTTCTTCTCGTTTTTTCATAAGTGTTTTTTAGATAATAGAGAAAAATGGGGGGAAATCCCAAAAATATTTGTATACATGCCATGTACTTTTCCACATGTTATGTACATTGGCCATGTGAAATGAGTACACAGGGCGTGTAGGCCTATAAACCATGAAAAGTGTAAAAACTGACTACACACCATGTACTTAGTATATACACCCTGTGTAATCAGTCAGAAGGTGAATAGTAAGGCTATGGGAGTAGCTGCTAGTGGAGAGATAGTACACGATGTGTACTCATAAATACATGTTGTGTAATCATTTTGACAGATGAACAGTGGGTCGGTAGAAAGTGGCCGCCAAAGGAACATTTAAAAAAATGGAATGTACACCCTGTGTACTTGAGTGTACACACTGTGTAGTTGTGCTTTTTTTTATATAAACTGGTAGTAGACTCCTCTTTCTGCATAGGATTCTTAAAGAGCCGGGAAGCTGTGGGAGAGACGACCAAACCTTGGAAGAGTTCCCGACCGTACACCGAGACTCTGATTCCTTCGTCGATGATCACGTTTAGACCGCGTGGGTAATCCCTTCCCTCCCCTTGTCTGTTTCCTTCCAATTATTTCCCAAGGGAAAGTTATTTGGGTTTTAATGGGTGAACGTTTTTCCAAGATCTATGTCATTCACAGATGATTCAGGAGCCGTCATTCACACATATTAATCTGTGGAGATCAAGGAAGTTGGTCTGGTGTTTAATTCCAACTGTTGAGTGTTTTTGTGTATTGTTGTGCTACGCACCCATGATTTGGGTGTTTTATAGATGAGGCCTTGAATAATTAAATATCTAGAGTTTCATTAATTATCTAATGATAAATATAAACTATTGTTTTGGATAGATTCCTTGATCTTGGGCCACCCCTTGGGTGTATTTCCCTTGTTTATCCATTTGGCCAGGATACCTGTGAGTATGCCGTGATTTTTAGCAGGCTCTGAGTTTTCTTGAGAGAAAATGTATATAAATTTCATGCTTATTTTTTTTGGCTTGGACTGGTTACTTATTAGCCTGAGGGTAGTGTTTTTCTTAGCCAGAGGGCAGTGTTTCATTTAGCTTGAGGGAAACTTTTGGTATGCCTGTGGGCAGTAGCTTCCGTGCCTATGGGAAATGCCTCATATGCCTAAGGGCAATATTCGCCATGCCAGAGGGAAATCAACTGAGGTTTTTGATTCTGATTACTTAGTGGTAAGGTTTTTCATGTCTAAGGAATCTGTTTACATTTCATATTCATAGTGGTGATTTTTTATGTTGTACCTGCCAGGATAAAGCAGATGCTTGGTATTGATTTTCCTTATACTTGTTAGATATCCTCTTGTGGTTTCAACTGCAGCATTGTATATGAGATTTTCGGCTGAAAATGAGCCTAGGAAACGTATAATATAATATATTTAATTGTTAAATAATAATTAAATGGAAATGGAACTCGTAGGATTCTCTGCTTTTGAGTACTTCCTAGTTTTTTGAATTTCATTATTAGACTCTGTTGTTGCACATTTTCACTGACAGTTTGGCATTGGCCATTGGTGGTTGCCTACTGGGATTTCTTTCTCACAACTTGTTTGGGTCTTTTATTATGCCCAAATATATTATATTGTTGTGGGTGTTGACAAGGGAAAGATTATGTATACATGTACTTGATTGTTGCAGAGGAGTAATAGAGCATGGGACCAAGCTTAGGCTTGCGATGCTGTAGAGTTCCTGATGCACTGTTTTAGTTTTCTTTATTGTACATAGTACTTTGTACTGTATTGTATTTGATTACAGTGTATCCTGTTTCGACTGCATTCTTATACATAGGGTCATATTTCATCATCATGTATATATTTAAATGTTGTCATCTTTTACCTCTGCATTGTTGTCCATTTCATCTTGACATTTTTTACTGCTTCTTCTTTTGGTATGTTTATAATTTTTCTATGGTGAAACACTTTGAAAAAGAAGGCATAGTTTTACCACTCTCATTCCTAGTCCATCGTTGCTAGTCGGTATCCCTTGGAGTTTAAGGAAATGAACTTGAGGTCTTGTCACCAACCAGTTTTGGGGCACCTATTGAGTGGCACCCGGATCTGGGATGTTACAACAAAGATTTTTTTTTCTATTTTTAACAATTTATTTTCGAATAATAATTTCAAATTCCAAAGGACTCAATTTATTTAAATAGTGGAGAATGTAACACTCTAAGATTTTATAGTATGTTGTCTCATTAAAGTTATTCAATAACTTGTGCAACATGAAACATTAAGTTCGAGTGCATCATAACTTATTGAACTAACCATTCAAAAAGTGGTTATGAATAGTAGTAACTGCATTTTGAATATTATATACTCTATATAATTTTAATATTCATATTATGTGTTTCAAAGAACAAATTCGGTTTTTTGGATAAAATATGTATTTTTCAAGAAATACAAATTTACATCCTTTTAATGGCGAACCCTTCTTAAAACTAATATTTGACAATTTTATATATTCAATTTAATAAAAATAAATTATTATTTCGAATCATGTCATAAAAATTTAGTTTGGATTAATTTTTTATACTTTTTTGATAACTTTCATATTTTGATGAATATTGAAAATTACTAAATTTTAATTAAAAACAACTTTTTTAATAAAAATAATTAATAATAATAAATTATGAATTTTAATGGTTTGGAAGTATAATTTGATTATATTTTTATCATTTAATACAATTTAATTCAGTATAAGTAATTTCACTTTGAAATTGGACTTAAACTAGTGTCAATCTTGTGATAGTTATTATTTCATAAAAATACGCCTTTTGGTTTTGACAATGGGAATTAATTGTAAACTAATTAATGAATCTTATAGGTTTTTTTAATTTGGTAAAATAAACATCATTTTTGTATTCGTAATATAAATTTTTTTGTATAATTACTTTTTTTCATTTTTCTGAAAACTTTCAATTTTTGATTAATAGTGAAAAACACTATGTTATTATTTAACACAAACTTTTTATTTAAATAATTTTTTATTTTATTTAAATTTATTTTAGTAAAAATAGACACATAATAACTATATATGTTCAATGTAATTCATTGGAGTAATTTTAAAATGAGTTTAGAAATATAAAATTTTATCGAACTCTTTATCGTGTTTTACCCGCCTCTTAGGAGTATTTCCAAATTTGTATAAAATATAATTTTACCACTTATGTGAGTTTAATTTTAAAAACATGAGAGACACAGTTGGTATCAGTAATAAAAATGAGGTTCAAAAAGATGAAAATAATTTTTTTTGAATTGTAACTTTTTACTTTTATTTACCATGGTTAAAAGTAAATAGTGTAATTAAGGGTAAAAATGATATTATTATTACCCTAACACATGTCCTAATTCTATTTTATAAGTATAATTAGACCAAAAACAACCTTAGGAATAATATATTAACCTCTTTGGTTCTCATGAATTATATTAGGTCATTTTGTATTATTTTATTTAAAAAAGAGTTAAAAGAATAAAATTCAAAGATTAATAAAAAACCATTTTAATATAGGGTTACATAGAATATAAATTCAAATATAAATATTTATTAGAAATATAAAAATATTTTATAAATAATGGTATTTTAATTTAAATTTTTAGTGTTTAAATAATTAAATTTATTTATGTCACAATTTTGATGCAGTAATTATTATATTAATGAAGGATTAAAATAATTGATATTATAAATATCAAAATAAATCTAATTTGAATCATTTAATGAATTACTCTAATTTTATAGGTTAATATTAAATTTTAGGGTTTATTTAGTTTATTTATTAATAAGTAATAATGTTTTAAGGACTTTAAAAAATCTATTATTAAATAATTTCAACATTGACATAAATGAGTTTTTAAAACAAATACAATATTATTGGTTGATATAAAAATCCTAAAAATATACGGTTTGAAAAAAAGACTTATATAATGATATTTTTATCATCAATGAACCACGTGGGGTTACCTCTGATGTTTATCGTATGTTTATTAAACATATAATATAAAAATACAATGAGACATGATAAATGTCCAACTATTTAACTAATAGTTAAATCTAAAATATATGGTTAATATAGTGACCCAAACCTATCTAAAACAAATTGGTTGAGAGGTTTTAGACCCAAACCCACCTTATTATTTAAATAATTTATTTTTGAGAAATTAGAAACTGAATATTATTTTATTATAATATAATATTTCAATCTTTTCTTAAGGTGCCCTTCACCCCTCTTATAAAAGGTCACTTCCCCTTCTCTCAAAATCACACCTTAAAAGCAATTTGGCTCCAACAAACCTTACCCAAATATCCTCCCAACTGTCCTCTCTTCATCTTAGAGGCATTACATTAGTCAGAAATCCAACATATGGAGCTCTTTTGATCAAATCAAAAGGAAGAACCCGAAGAAGAGGTAAATATTTCTTCACCTCTTTCATGTTCTTTTGTTCTTCCACTTCTTCCTTCAATGTTGTTTCCATTATAAAATAATAACTCTATAATATTATATATATATATATATATATATAGTGATGTTACTATTCAAATGGTATAACCATATTCATTATTCAATCCATCATATCAATGAAAAAGTCACCATACGTGAGTACATACGGCTTACCGTCTTTACGTCTTGGAGTAGTTGTTATTCAATACATTATTTTTGGATTGGAATAATAATGATGTATAATTGATGTAAATAATAAATGTGACATGTTAATTATTATTTATATATGATATACCATCTATTTGGATATTATTTTAATATCAAATTAATGATATTGTCACTCGTACGTACATACGGATTATTGTCTCCTCGAACGTGATAAGATTCATTCCTCATCGTAACCATTCAAGGCTACTTTTCATTTGATTATTAAAAAAATGTTTAAATACATGATTTTCTTTTGGATAAGAATAAGATATATCCCATAAATAACATACAAGACTCATGTAACAAATAATATAATGGAAAACGAACCAGTTAACACCCGAAATAATGATAATACTAAAATATTATTAACAAAGCATTACTAGAAGATCATATATGATATCAAAATTATGAATATGGTTCTAGTATAATTTAATAAAAACTATTTATATATTATAAAAGTGGTTAACATACCCTTGACCAAAGAAATGTACAAGGTAATGGTTAATTTCACAATCTCTATATTATCTGAGGTTGTTTTTACATAAGTATCTACTGGGACCTCTTTATCATACACATCCATGTTTCTTTAAAATGTATTCCAAAACATTTTTAATATTTAATAGAATATGGGTTAAACTCATTTATACCATTTTATGAATTTTATAAAATGGTTTGAATGGAATCATTTAGTCTTTTTCAAAACATGGTACCTTATGACCTATTCGACCAAACTAAGGTAAGAATGTTTTATTAACTTACACGGCGGGTGCAGATATTTACTGCCGTTATAATATCATCAAGGCTTATCTAACAAGCTTATAATAATACTTTCCAAATAAATTTTTTATTTTATAATTATGTGACTTTAAATTATTTCCAAAAAATAATGATATATTTCTCTAAAATATTTTTGATTTCATCTATGTCAACATCCATTGAAAGATTTTATAATTGTTTGAAGTTGATTCATTATAATACAAATATTCCATATTTTATTTAAGGTTCTGTGATTTTTTTGACTGTGTATGTGTTATTTTTATAACATTCATAGTTTATGGTCAAATTATTAAAATTTCGTATGCTAGTTTTAATAAAAATGTTTATATTATATTTCATCCTTTTTTATATGAGGAATGTATTAGATATAGTAAGTGACGGGCAGAGCCCTCTATATCTCCTCGATGTATCAGTAGGTCTCATGAGACAACTAGACATGGAATTGGTTAAGGCCTTTCACAATTTGATATATGGTTTTAGAAGATTCCTTGAAAAAATGTTTCAGAATGTCTGGCATTATACATTCTCTCATTATGAAAATAATAATTATGGTTCATATCATCATTATACTTGTTGAATAATCAAGATTATGTTTTATTAGGTCATTATTTACTCAGCTCATATTCCTTCCATAAAAGTGTTCAGGTTTATTATTTATAAATGCATGTTTCTTCGATTATTTCCCATGCTTAATATTTATGTTAACATCCATTGTATTTCCTACCCTTACTGAAAGTTTGAGCTAACCCCTTTCTTATGTTTTATTTTCCCAGGATCCCAAGAAGTGTTTTATGTTTTAGATATAGGGTTTAGCTATGGGAACAATGGAATTCTAAATGTATTATTTTTTTGTGGTGTATGTTAGAAAATGAAATGTAATATTCATGTTTGTAATATATTTTCCAAGACTTATAAACCAATCAGTCTTTTAGGACATGATTCCTTGTAACCATGAAAACACTATGTAATTATTTACTGACTCTGGGTAATTGGGGTCGGGGTGTTTCAATCACCCTATCATAGTTTTGATATGGTGATTTCAAAAATTAATTTCTTTTCATGTAAAAATATTTCTAATAGTAGAAAAATGAATTATATTATTTTCTCATAAATATAAATTACATTTTTCTAAAAATGGACTTCATAATTAATTGGTTTTTATCTCTTAAGAATTAATCAAAAAATTAGTTTTGAATACAAACATTATATGTAGTTAATTAGGTTTTTATTTCATACTGAGTACCTCTATTTCATTGTAATGGATATAATTACCATATTAATTTAATTATATTTTATGGTTTTTTAAAACTCTATGTAGCTAGTTTTATACTCTGTTGAACATAGTTTTCTTGAAAATTTCATTATATTAAATTATATCCACCTAAAAAATCAACCATGAACTTTTAATTAAAAATTCATTATAAACATATCATGTGGTTCTTATTCATGATATTATCATGTTTATATGTTTCATTATCTATTTTAGGATTTCTCCAAATTACCATTACATGTTGATTCTTCCAATTCCTCAATATTTTCTCTATAGTGTCATTAGTGTTGATAGTCTCATCACAATAATATATATTATATTCAATTATATTTTATGTTAGTTGAGAACATGTATTGGTTTGAAATGTGTTGACCTAGGTTCTACATGAGGGTTCCTTGATTTGGTTGGTTCCATGACAACAGACACGCCTCCTCGTATGATAGAGGCTACCAAGAAGTACTGGGGGTCTAATATATTATGTAGGGAGAGTGTACCATATTTATCCAAGAATAAAAATAAAATAACTAAATTAAGAATATAAAAATTATAATAATCAGTAACCGAGATAATACCATAATCAATAATGACCAACATCACATGATTATCCCAAAACATGGATAATTGACTATAAGCCCAAATATTATATGTGTTATGCTATAATAAGTTCCATGTTTCAAATGAAAACCCCAAATAAAGACAGAATGGAAACTCTACAAGTGGTTCCCAACATTATTTTTGGTTCCCTCATCCATGCTCTATCGCAAATCAGTCACCTAACCTAGGGATCTTGGAATTGTCTAGTCTTACAAACATAATTCCTTTTCATGAACCGATCAGGAATCTTATGTATGGTGTGAATAAAAAGTAGTATTACACCACCAATGTAGTATGAAAAAATATCTATTCTATAACAGTCTATGCAGTTGTTTAAAGAAAAAATAAAATATTTAAATTATACAGTATTAATATTAAACTATTCATTAATAACCACATAAAACATTTGGTTAATGATGATATCCAAACCAAAAATACCATCTTTTGTTTGTTCTAGAGTCTAAACATTACACAAGGTATTAATCATTTAATTTCATCATGGTATTTTATTATTGAATTAATCTCATTTTCACATTCAATCAACAGGGTAATAAATCATTTGTGTAGAACCCTGTGTGTAATTATACCTGTAGTACCTTTCCCAAAATTAGTGATCACATGAAATACATATATGTAGTCATATCCAAGATCTATATTCGATCTCCACGTGGGCATTTTTTGATGTTGTATCAATCCAAAAACTCAGTGAAAATTATCACATAACATGGTTCTATATTTCCAACAATTACATCAACCATTTCCACAATTATTTTCTCAACCCATTTCATAAATTCATTTCAATCATAATATACAAACTCATGGGTTTATATTTATTTCATAAACCATTAACCAATGAATTTCATATTACCATTATCCACTAATTTCACAATCACATTTTCCACAAATTTCATAATCATAATATTTACCAATAACATCATTACATTGAAAAATAAATTACTGAATCCAATATAAAATTAAATTTAACAATAAAGAAATCACATTGTTTTCAATTAATTAAATAAATATATAGGTAAGACTCAAGGATTTTAAAATTAGACCACCTACGACATGATCATTTATGGAAATTCTCCGAACCAAAATCCACAAATTTGATGTGGAAGACTTGAAATCAAAATATTTGAAGGGATCTAGGATAAATAACTATCACTAATATCCAAATGATTAAAATACATGATAATATATATATATATATATATAAAATAATCATATGAGGAAAAATCACCCCACGTAATTAGTAAAGAGAGGTTGAAGATTGGGAGAGAACCAATAGGAGTAGAAAAATCATACTATATAAAAGACTTTTGTTCAACTAGATCATCAATTCATAAATAAATTAGTTCCAGAAGCATCTAAACTCTCTCACGATATTCCAAAAATTAAGGAAAGTGTATAGGGCCTATATGGGGTGATTTAGGGCCTGAGATGGAGGGTTTATGAATTTTGTAAAAAATGAAAATGAATTAATTATTTCATTCACAATTTCATAGGAAGGTTCACATAGTTTTCCAAATTGTATACCTTAGTCTTGCTCCTCTACATAGGGGGTGCATAGATTACCCTATGTTCCAAAAAATTTGAAAAATATTGAACCAACTATACATATCCTCTCTTTTTGACAAATCAAATTTTGAGAGGGAGACCGTACAGTCTGGCCAAAACTATGCACCAACCATGCACCACCTCCTATCTCTCCAAAATAGGTCACATATTTTCCTGGGGAAAGACACACTGATTTCACAAACCATGCATAAATCATTAATTCCCATGAGACTAAAATGTTCTACAATTTCACATGAAATAACCCCAATGTAATAACCTAACCATGTTATAACCAAACAATTGGAAAAAGAGTACTTGAAAATGATCGGAATACATCTTTAGAAAGGTAGGGATCTGTTATGTGTATGTCATTTATATCCTTATAAAATAGATATGTAACATGTCTTTTAATTTATATAGTCTTGAAGGCATTTCCAAATGATATTCTAGAGTTTCAATTATTTCTGAAGTCATGAACGACCCAATATATCTGGGGCTTATTTTCACTTCCCCGCACATCCTTCGAACCCCATTTTATTTGGATACATTTTTGAAAACATGGTAACCCACTTGAAATTCCAAATCATTCATCTAGTTATCAGTATAACACATAATCATGGTTTTAATAGCTTTAATTTGAGGTTGAATAGTCTTTAGATTTATGGTTGTCTCCCAAACAATCACTCATAATACAAAATTCTTTTTACCAACTTCATCCCATCAAGTTGAAGTATGAAATTTCTTTCCATAAAATTCTTTAAATGGAACCATTTTAATACATTAACGGAATATATTTTTCTATTTAAATTATACCAAAGTTATGTAATTATCACACATACCATGAAAATAATGAGACTATAACCTCAACATGTCTTATAGGATTTGAATAATCCTTTTACACTATCTATCAGTTTGCTTATACAAATTGGTGCTCAAATAATGTTTAGAATTAAGAACCTTCTAAATAATTTTAAATAAATTTGATGTAAAATATGGATCATGATAAAGTAAAATTGGAAGAGGATAATAATGATTTATTTCAAATTTATTAATAAATATATGTTCAAGGGGATCCCGTGGTAAATATTATCTTATTGAAAAGAAATTTACTTTTTTTTATTAATAGATAAAAAATAATACATATTAAATAATTATTTCTTGGGAATTTATTGTATTCGAGTGATAATGTTCAATGTAATTTATTCTATTTTCTCATTGGAAAAGCATTGAGTCTCATTTCTCCTATAGGATTTTTTCACTGATCCTTAACAAAAAAAATGCATCTTGATACCGATTAAATGATTTCTTGCATCACATTATCCCACAAAAAAACGATCCTAAAAATAAAAAAATTCAATGTGCTACCTGGTTCAATAGATAAATTTGAAATTTTATCATGATCTAATACTTCCCATTTTTTCTCAGATATAGAAAGAACACATACCCTCTTTCAAAATTTCAGAACACAATCTTCATATATGATGTCTTCCCATTTCACATAATTCACTACTTTAATTTTTTTAAAAATTATCTTCCTCAGAATAATAAATTTTTATCATTTATAGAAAATATTTTTTTGTAGTAATTTAAAAATAGAGATATGTTTTTTCATATTTAATAATACCCATATCCATATTTACTTGATACATGAACATAGGATCGATATCATTCCAAATTACTTCCAGGACATCGAGTTCATTCCTACTGAAGGCATTTGAGATTATATTTTCCTTCCCTGGATGATATTGTGTTGGGAAATCAAAATACATTAGTCACTTCAGCCATAATGTTTTCCTCCTATTTGATATTTTTGTTAAAATTTGTATTTTATACTCTTTTGGTCTATCAAAATAACATATCATTCACCATAGAGATATTGTTTCCATATCATGAATGTAATTATTATGGATTCTAAATAATTATCATAAGTTAGATAATTGATTTCATGAGTATTTAACTATCTAGAAAAAAATTAATTACTTAATCATTCTACAAAAGGCTGAAACCTTGTATCTTTTACTATGAATCACTATATATCAAAAAATCATTGTTTCCAAATGGAGGAGTTAAAATCAAAACAGTCACTAATAAGATATTTAGTTGGTCAAAACAATCCCTATATTAATTTTTCATTATGACATAGTCCCTCTATGTGTATGATTGGTAAATAGGTTAGCCAACAGGGAAATTTTCTAAACAAATCAGCGATAGTTACATTAAAAAATGAAACTATTTTCCTCATTTTTTCCCATTATTGTAGGTTACTCATTCAATTCCCTTGACATCTCTATTTAAAACAATATCCCAATAAATGTAGAAAATTGGACACGAATAGAAACATTCTGAATCTACACATCACACATTATAAATTAAACATTTATCTCTTTCCACATATGATTCGGAAGAATGATCCTCTTGATATTTTCATTATCCTTATAGATCTAAGAGTAAAATAATATATCATTAATAAATAGAACTATAAAGGAATCAATATACACCATGAATAATTTTTTCCATAGAACCATAATAACAGATGGAGTTTTAGTCAAACTAGCTGGCATTACTGCAAATTCACAATGTCCAAACCACATTCGAAATGATATATTGGGAATATCATACATCATTATAGGAAATTAAGGATAACCATAATGATGGTCAATATTTTATGATTATTGAGATCCATGAGGTTGATTGAATTAGTTATTAATATGAAGACTCGGACACATGTTATCTAAATCTATTGATTGAATTTCCTTATAATCAGTGAACAAACTCATGTATCCATCAGTATTCTTAAAAAAAGTATTGGGCTCCAAATGGTGAAACACTAAGGTGTATGAATCCATTTTAAATGACTTCTATAATTCTTTCTTTAACTCCATTTATTCCATATTTTCAATTTTATAGCGAGTCTTTAAAATTAGTCTTGCATCAGGGATTAAATCAATGAAAATTGCTATTGTATCTTCTATTGGATGACCTATAAATTCCTCAGAATAAACATCAATGTTTTCATGTACAATAGGTACGTCTTAAATTTTAATAATAACCTTTACAGATATAGATTTTTTTCATATTCTATAATAATCTCAATTTAAAGAGGTACAGGAGGTGGATCTTAACATGACATAGATGGTGAATTCTCCACAGATAAGGAATCCTATCTCTTCATCATGAATTATAACTTTCTTCTCCTTCAATAAATTATTAAATCGTATTTTTAATTTCAGTGAATAAAATGTATTAAATCATTGAAAATAAAATTTATGAGAATAAATAATGAAAATAGAGTATAATTAGGTGACATAATAGGAACTATCTGACACATCATTATTGTAGTGAGTTTTCCACAATAATTTTTGAATGAGAACACCCTTTTAATGTAAAAGTGAAATATCTAATATTGATGGAAAATAAAGTAGATATAAAATATTAAAAGGATACATAATGAAATAAATAATTAAATTTTTAATATATGATTAATGTACCTAAAACCAGATTTATAGTTATATCCCCATCAGTTTTAGTGATCACATAATCTTAGACTACACCACTAGGCCACAGTTGAGGTATGTTTTCTTGATTTTAGTGAAATTTGACTCAATAATTACCCATCATTACTATAAATAAACAAAATAGTATAATTCTCTTTCTTTATCTTACATTTATGATACATGTGTGTTTTTCTGTAACACTTTTAACACACTCCCATTTCCATTATTCAATTTCTAATATGATTCATTCCACAATCTTTACATGATGTATGTTAATTAATTTTCTTCTTCTCCTTTCATGCATTTATATTTTCATAGTGTTTATATGACCATATATTTTGTTGATTAGACCTAAAAATATTTAATATAAAATGTTACTTCTCTATTTTCGATAGAGAATAAAACTATTTCCTTTTATGATGAAAAATATTAAGAAACCATTACCCTTTAGAGACATATATTAATCCCTTAAATGAAATGATCAATATTGAATTCTATATTACGTATGTAATCCATATCATACTTGGATAGTCAAATGAAGATATATTCACTTTACAAAACAAATTAATATTCATTTTTACATATGTATCATAATTTTCTATTCATTATAATTCATTTCTCATTAGGGATGTATTTATGAAAGAATATTACATTAAAATCTATCCTTTCAATATGTTAAATTTTCACTTCCTCCATAGTATTATGGATCAATGACCACCATTGACCAGCATCACCTTTAAGGAAATACATCACCAAAATAACTTTTCAATTTTCATCTCATCATAATAATATAAATATATTCTCAGTAAACTTTATATATTTCTTTGATAATATAGGATTGGAAATTCCACAGAAAGATATGGGATTTATCACCTGAAACGTTCTAATGATTGTGTTTCAATCCATGTAACATCATTTTCTCCATTTTTATGCTAATTAGGCATAATCAGAGATATTTACCTTGGTAGTTATATGATCTACTTAGTTTCATTACCGGTTGTATTATCTTTTTTAAATGCAGATTACAACCCGGGACACTAGTTTGGATATAATTATTTCTTCTAAGTGACATTTATAAATAATGGAATATACTAGATTATCCCATAACATTAGGAATTAGAAAATATAATTTTAAATCTAATGCAACACTTTAAATTAAATGAATATTTATGCAATAGTAATATCATAATTATAATATAAATTCCATTGGAATTATATTTTAAAAATATTTTCTAATTCATTCAAATGATTTTTAAAGGAAATATGAATTATTTATATCATATACCCATAGACAGTCAAACTAGGTTTGTAGAAAGGTGTATTGTTCTGCATTTGGTGGGGATCACCTCAATCCCAATACATGTTTTTCCTAGTTATTAGTCCAAAGTGTTGTTGTATCAATTCCACATATACTTTTATTATCCAGAAAATGGTGTGATTACTTTGAAAATCCGCATATTCTCTATCTTAACCAAATTTAGGGTTTTCTTACCAGTTTTAAATATCCTAAGTATCTATCATAAAGTCAGTCTACCTATAAATTGTGTTCCTAAATCAATTTCCCAATGTTTCTAATAAACTACTGAAATACCAACAGTGAGATCCCAAACTCTTATATCCTCGAACTGATTCTTACTTTTTTTTACATTGGCATAGAGATAAGAAATATAATCCCAAATTAATTATCATCATTTTATTCTTGTATTCCTATATACATACATGTTATCAATTTTATAATGGTAATTAAATATAAAACGTTTTAAAAGTAAATACTGATAAAACATGAAACAAATTTAATGATTTCATCTTCATAGAAAGTGGAAAAGAAATAAAATATGGTTGAGACCAAATTCTTAGTAAGGGATATGTATTAGTGTAGATATCATGAGTAAATAAATAATAATTAATATAGAAAGGTAAATGACTGAAAATGAATCATATTTAATGAATAACATTAACATGGAGAATAATATGGTAGGAATAAATAGTAATCAACTAATTTGATATAAATAATCACTTGATATTGAGTTTAATGATACTATAGTATGAATTAATTATTATCATGAATAATAATAACTAAATTTTCAATGAATATAATTCTTACTTTTTAGACTCCATGATCTGAGGCATCACGATACCATTAACATTGAAACTGTACACTAAGACTGTATAAAACAATGTGTATACACCTATTGAATTGGGATAAATTATTTGCCACATGGGAATTATTTTTTCCTCAATATTTTATATAAATGATTACCCTACCCATAACTAAATTTCTAGTGATTTCATCATATATTGAATGATCAATATAATTTATAAACAATATGACTTGTCAAAAAATGATTGTATATGGTAAAGAACAAAACTTTATATTTACTTTCCCATATAATAAAATAAATTCAATGTATAACAATGTATTATAAATGGTATACGGGTTTTTAATGAATCATATTAATGATAAAATAATTTGAATACTTACAAGAAATACAACATTATATAATCATAAGAAAGTGATAGTTTATTAGGACAATATCAATACAGAATATCCATAGTGGTGAATAATTAAAATAAATTTTTATATCATTTATGAATATAAATACCATAAAATGATTATTAAAAACATTTTTAAATAAATTGTCCTTTTCCAATTTAAAATAATCATTTAAATTATATAAAATTCACACATATATTATGAAAAATAATTTATTTGAAAATAACCTTTTAAAAAATAAATTGAATACTGAAAAATTTAATTTTAATGATGTTGGTAAATACATTTCATACATTATATGTTAAAAAACATTATTTCAAACCCTTGTAATAAAATTACCTCATTTGGAAAATGAAAGGAATAAATATTTTTAGCCATCTTGTTGAAAAAGGAAAACATTGGAAAATATGAATTTAGGTAAATCATTGTAGAAGGGTAAAAAAATTTGAAAAATATTTAAATATTATATTGACATATATGTAATATATATGCTCACTAAAGAGAAATGAGATATAATTTTGTTTAAATCATTTTTTCCTCAGTTCCAGTTACATATATATGACATGTTGAAAAAAATATGTAAATTATTTAAAAGAGTAAACATGAATTGAAATTAAATAATTATTTATAAATGGATATTAAATTTAAAGGCAGTTCATTGTAAATATACACAGTATATAATGTAAACATCTTCCTATTTCCAAATATGCCTCAATGAACTGTGAATTGATATAAAATCCATAACCTCGCACATCCTTTTAGTTGAAAGTGAATTAAAATAATATAGCATTTTTTTTACAAATAAATTATTTTTTAGTACTATATTCATATTTATAATATCATATATGGCTCTTTTATATTATCTTATCACCTATTCTTTGATAATACTTCTAGTTTCAACTGTTTTTTGTGCTAATTACTTTTTTATTCCCATTTTGTCGCGGATGTCTCTGTTCTTGTGAATATGATATTTTTAAATCAAATAAATAAATAAATAAATATAATATAATATTTATTCATTTAAAACACTTTTATAATCATTTTTAATTTTTTTTCATTTAAAATAAATCACATCGTTTCGTGTAGATGACAAGAAATACAGATGCATGAGCGACGTTATCATATCCATAGTCATGAATGGGAAATGAATTAAATGATATTATAATTTTAAAAAATAAAAAACATGTCATAAGTGTCATATATATTAATTTATACATGTTATCTACAATTTTGACTATATATATATTTTATTGATAGAAAACTAAATACACCTGTTCGTGTGGTGGTAGTCCAATGTACACATGAGTGGTTGCATTCATTCAAATTCCATAGAAAATAGTATGGATATATATTAGCATAGAATCCTAATAAAATTTTATTAAATAGGAAATATATATTTTATTTTAGTTTATTTTTAGTAATGAATTTATGGTGGTGAAAAAAGAAATGAAAATATAATTTTTAAAACAGTTACCATCCATTTGAGATACCACCTTTGTACCTCATATTAAGGTCTTAAATGTTGTAATTTTGTGATATCCAAATCCTCTTAACATGGATATTTGTCTTGATGATGTATTTTTATGGGGTTTTTTAACATAAATTTCTCAATGGGGTGTAAATTGAAATAGTGTGAGGTGTCTTTTCATACATCAAGAAGAAGATTCTATGTTTTTAAAAATAATAAAATATATTAATGTCTTAATCATGATTAATGGAAAAAAATTGTTTATTTTTAAATCATAGATGATTTAGGGTCAAAATATGGAAAATAAATTTATTTTAGGAAATTTTATCAAATTTTTCAACCCATATATTATTAATTTAACCCATTGTAAACATGTTTTAACCTTTAATGAATTAGAATAATTTTAATATTTGTAATATTAATTAATACTATAAATGAATATCTTCCCATTTACTAATTTTTACCAAAAGAATTCAAATATTTAACCCATTTTAACAAATTAAAACCACATTATTGGAAGAAATTAATTTCATGTTAAACACATTGAATGTGACAAAAAACTCTATATGAGAAAATTAGATTTTAGGTTTTGAAATGTCTTTATACATGATTGGAGTATGAAATTGATTCCAAATAATATTATTGGATTGTCAATAACATAATAGGGTTTTTTATTTGATTTATTTTTAAAAAAATATAACACTGTAAATTATTGACATGAAAAGGCAAATTTCAATAAAAGTTTGTATTTTGTAATATTTATTTAAAATTATAAAATTTCATAAAAGTACAAAAAATTATCCTTATTTTATTTTTGATATTATTATTTCAAAATTTAATTTAATTTTATCACATATATTTTCTAAAATTTGAAAAAATAGACATATTATTTTCCTATAAAAATCGATAAAAACATTTTGGAAAAAAAATTACTCCATAATTAATTGAGTGTTTATTAATTATGAATTAATCACTATATTATTATTGAATGTATTCCCGATGAATATTAAATAAATTGAAAATTTATTATCTATTCCCAAAAACTCAACAGAATGGTCGATGAAATCATATTTAAATATAAACATTGAGTTTTTTATTTATGTTCAGTGTTGTGTGTTGTGTACATGATCAAATACAAGGTTCTTTTAAAATTAATCTATATTTTATTTGCTAAAAATATATAACATGTAAACCTATATGTACTATCAATAAATAACACATGGAAATGTGTTGATGATATTTAAAGTAATAATTAATTAATTTTACCTTCTTATAATAAGGTAAGATACACATCATTTGTAAGACGAGTACACATTCAGTATGAATCTTCATAATCTATCAACAACAAAAATGTTGGTATTATGTGTATTCATTGATCAGGGAAATTAATGTTATATAGTGATACAGAGCATATAACCAATGTCAACATAGAGTTTAATCATTTTTATCCATCCTACATTTTTGGAACCTCTGTATGTGTTCTTTGAATGTTAGTTGTATGATATTAACCAATTTTTTCTACATGAGTGGGAATAAAGAAGAAGAGAAAGAAATTATCTTTTTATTTTCATTAATAAATTAAAAATAAATAAAATAGTAAATGCAAAAATTGAATGAAATATAAAAAATAATTAGTAAATATAATGTTATTTATCTACTACAACTTATAGGCCTCCCAAATAGAAAAAATCATAGTTGGGAGTTCTAATGTAGACAAGCATCAGATTGAATTGATTTTTTGACATGAAAAAAATTAATTACTAGTAATAACTAATCATACTAATTAAACTCTTGAAAAAAATTTCTAAAAAAAGTGGGGATCCTTTCATGTTTAAATTATAATTTATTTTAAAAAATATAATAACCGCGGTCTTAAAATTCACAATTTGAATTAGTGTTTGATTATTTGAATTTTATTCATTTTCATTTTGGTTAAAAGTTGAGTACTAATAGAGGATGGTAATAATCAAATCATAAAAATGAAACATCTATACCAAAACTTCCATCGTACTGAAGGGTTGAACCTATGGGAAGGTGGGTTAGATTTTGAAAATATATGTAAAGGATTTTAGGTACTTAGTTTTAAAACTAACTACATTACATAGGAATGAAATGAAATAAATACCATCAAGGGGAACATACATATTTAGTTAAGGTAATATGATGATCAAAAAATAGATTACTGTCAACATTTAATTGTTTAGTTAAAATCTTCATATTCTTCCTCAATAATTATAAATTATCCCATGTTAAATTTCAACCCAAAATTAATAGAAAAATTAATTTGAATAAATTATAGATAATAACATATAAAATATAATAATAGTGACTGTAAATTCTCCATTAATTGAATTATGTACAATTATATTCAATGATATATAAATAAATGAATAATACATAAATTTGAAACAAAAAATGAATCTAAAGGTGAAACATAGTATCTTCACTCTCATTAATGTTTATATCATATCCCTATCATACTCAGCCTTCATCCCAGTTAATGCTCTTTCCCTTGAACACTATGAAATTCCATTAATCCCCTTAACTATAGAGCTCTAGAATACTATTAGTTTATTGATTATTTATGAATTATGTATGAAGACTCCCCCATTAGATAAATCAAGAATCCACCATTTCCTGTTTCTGAATTAATCATTAAATGAGATGATTCCACCAACATAATTCTTGGATTTCACCTATCACTGGCCAAATGTCTTCAGTTTCAGTCCACTATCACCTACACATGTCATAATAAATACTATATAACATAACTCAAAACAAACTATGAGTCTAAATTTCATAGAAATATTATCATTTTAGAATTTATATCTATCTAAATAAAATATCCACATCTCATTTGATGTTAATGAAAATCTTCAATGGTTCATGAAAACATGTATATTTTGACTATAAAATATATAGATAAAAAATTTGCAAATGAAATTCTACATATCATTAATATGTCATTCCAAAATTCTTCAAATTTTATTCAATGAATATTTTTCTTTTTCATATGTACATATATATAATCAAGCTCCCTTAATAGTAATTATATCAGAAAAAACAATCTTCATCAATCTCAATTGTGATTGTTGACTACTTTAGGATTGAATCAACCATTAAATTATTCTAAAATGAATATATTTGGGTAATTAACATATTGTTAAATTTATTTTTTCATAAAATATTAGCCAATAATAAGACATTCACTTCTCTACAAACACAAAACATAGTAATATGTCCTCCGCAATCTCTCAAAACAGTCGATTTGAAAAGTTTAATTCCTTTCGACCACAAACATGGATCAGTTTTCTATAAAATCATAATTTAACAAAATACATGATATTGGTATGTCACCCTCATTAACTGATTTTCATATATAATTGAAATTATTGAGATTGAAAAGTTATATAAAAATCCCCATCACAAATAAAATTTGGGATATAATTTTCAAAACTAGTTTTTGGGAAGATTTTTAATCATTGAACCCATCATTTACATAAAACTAATGATCGGTCTATTTAATAATTAACTGAGACTATATAAGTTGGTTTAAATTTATTGAGTCATTTTAGGAATCAACTTATGTTTACACACATCTATTTGAGTAAATTAAAAAGCATGAAACATGATATATCTACAATAGTACTCATACCCTATAATGACGTCCCAACAAAAAATCTTATAAAAATATTTATTCAGTGGTGAAAAAATACCCAAAAGGAAAAATAGATATCATTGCATCTTTCCCCAGTTTTTAGATTTATAATCCAAAAAAATTCATTGAAAGAGATAAAAATAGAAGGCATTATCCTCATCATTGAACTCATTTAATTCTATGATCATCATAATTTCCACATCCCAACAACTTCATGATGCTACCAAAAACATCACTACTCTTCATTATCTATATACCCCTATATTTGTTCACATTACTATTTCAATATTGATATTTTCATCATCAATTCTTATAGGTATGGATTTAATATGATTGATACCATCTGAATTGGTCAATAGTTCATCCAAATCAAGCTTGGATCAAATAACATCACCCCAATTAAAAAATACACCTAACTAATCAATAGTAGTGGGCCACAACACGGGTTATTCTACCAATAATTCAGATCATAAATTTAAAACATTACCACCAAATCAATCAATTTTCAATTTTATAAATTGTCATTTTTGGGAGAGCATGACTGCATAGAATGTTGATGCTTGTGAAATCATGGTCTATTTTCTTTATCCATGAATTATTGACGGTGTTATGTGCTAGTAGGTAATAATAGCATACCTTCTTTATCATTTGGAATATATGTCTTGGGTTAATCGTTGATGAAAAATATGGAGCACAATAAATGGATATGACTCTCATATAATCATGTCCCCACATCATTATATTTTAATTGTACTATAGAGTTTACTTATATTTAAGAATTTTAGAAAAATAATACACACATTCACTTCAAAACAACATAAAAATGTTTCTGAATAAAAATAAATCAATTAAAAAAAATTGAATTTTCCAAACATGATTTCATAAAATATGTGAAAATTTGAAATTTTAAAAAAAAAATTTGATAATTTTTTTTTTTATTAGAAACAAATTAATAAATATTTAATTTCATAATTTAAAAAATTGAATATAATGAGGAAATTGAAAATTAAACAAATGAAATTAATTCCAATACAAATACATCAAATTCCATAATTAAAATTTCAAAACTAATTAAATAATAAAATGTATTAACCGAAATTATTAGCTATATTAAAATATAAAAAATTATTATTTTAAATTAAATTAATGTTCCATTGTGTAAAAAATTATAAAAATAAATTATTTAATTATTAAATATCCTAATTAAAATAGAAACACTAAATATTAAATTAAAAAATAGAAAATAGAAAATTAAATAAAATTAAATTAAAACAAAACACAATTAATAATTTATATTGAAAAACATAACGTTTTAACATAAAATTGTAAAATATATAATTTCAATAAACAAATTAACATTGATTAAATAATTATAATTTTTAAAGAGTAATTTAAAAATGATAAATCAATTTTACACTAAAATTGATTTTTTTCAAAATAAATTGAATACAATTTACATCAATATTCCAACTGTAGAATCCCTCTACCATGGATCCACATATGATTCCTTGATCTCGAAGTACCACTGATGATACTAGTAATTCTAACATTTTGGTATCAATCATCTTGTGTTTCTCCCTTGATCACTAATATTTTATATTATCTTAGAAGAATTTGTTTTTTATATATAGAAATAGATGGGATAGTGTAGATGCATCATTTCACTCATTTTTTAGAGAACATATAGATTAAATATATTTTAAAAAAATTAGATAATTATCTAGGGTTTTGATTGTTGGGAATAATATATTGTATCTATAATGGAATTTATCTACAATGGTTTGTATCTACTATGGTTAGTTTCTAAAATTTTTTGTAACATCAAAAGGTTATATCTATAATGGTTTATATATAAACTGGTTTAAATATAAAAAAAATTTAATCAAAAACTATTTTCATCTATAATAATTTCTATCTAAAATGGTTCCATAAATATCTATTTTTATCTACAATAGTTTATTTATATAATGGATATAATTTTCTATTTATAAGCCAATTAAAATGGTTAAAATTTTCTTAATTTCACATATGACCATATTAAAATATTAATCCACTAATGTTCCCCAGATAATGTAAATTTTAATAGTATTATGTTTCTTCATGGTGTGTTCAAAACCATTTAATGAAAATTATTATATAAGGATTTAAAATTAATATTTACTATGTGTATAAATACTTGATCCCCACACTGTTCTACATATTTATTCAACCTATAATAAATATTTCAATAAATATTATTCACTCAATTAATGATTAAATAAAAAAACTCATTGTCTCCTACAAATATAATTGTATAATATTTGTGATTAATAAATACTAAATTAATAGTATATATCAGTTTTGAAAGAAATATTAATTTTGACTCATAAATATAAATTATACTTAATTGAAATAAACAGAAACTCATTACATGTGATGCACTCAGTGGGACACCTGAATATTTTATGACACATTTCTCTTTAAATTTTTTTATGTATTTATACACTTCATTAAAAATAACATTTGTTTTAACAAATTGAGACATTATTTTGAAATATTATTATTGAATGTGATGGTTTTTTACAAGTTAATTGATTTTCTGTTATGAATAATACTGAATAAATTATAAAAATATAGAATCCTATTTATCTCTTTCACATATATTCTTTATATTTTCTTGTTTTCATATTCAATTGGGTGCATCTTAGGAATCTCACTAATGGATAAATTTTTTTTTATAAATATGACCTAATGATCAGGAATGGTAGATAGATTGAATTAATAGAGTATGAGGTAAATTGTGTTAATTGATTTTTGGAGCTCTCCTCGAGTTCAAAGAAAGACCAAGATGTTTACGGTATTAGGTTATTAATCTACAGTTTTGTAGTCTTTAGTAGAGATACATGTCGTGTAATGGGAGTATATGATGTGTAGTCCTTGCAGGGCATATCCCAGGAACCTATTACTCAATTTTATGGGAACACTAGCCATATATGATTTACATGATGTGAAATATTAGAATAATAGTTTTTAATAAAGAGTAGATGAGTTTTTTGTGTATCTAAATAACAGATATTAAAATACATATAAAGGGATTATATGCAGTGAAAATGCCAAGTAAAAGGATTCTAGTGCTCCGTATCAGTGATTTGTTATATAATTCATCCATAGCTTAAGTTTATCTTGACTGAGAAGAGTTCATTGATGATTTTGGGATCCTCCATTAAATCCAAATTGATTCATTTGGAATTAAGTCATAGTTGTAGTTGGATTGTGTCTCTATATGTGGGTAATCCTTTCTACTTATTTTTTCTTTGAACATTGCGGTAGTGTCAAGGAATTGATGTATTAGATTCATTGACCATTGATGATCTTTCTTCTTGTTTATCTCTTAATCTGTTGTCAAATCATATTATGGGGTTGTTTTTTTGTTGGTTGTGGTGCGACGATTGTGCATTCGTGAGGTATATAATGAATCAAAACGATGTTGCATCCAACATGACACCCATCCCAATCTGTGGGGCAGACTATGGTCATTCACAATCCCCATGAGCTGGCAGCTACTTCCAAGGTATCAACAATTCACTTGGGAAATGATTTAAATCATTTGTGAAGCAATCACATCAATCAAGAGAAAACATCACATAAATAATAATCATAACCAAATGAGGTAAAAAAGGTTCATATGAAATGTTTTACAACATTATCCAAAACAAATTACAATGATAATCTTACCATTACATAGTTTATATATAACAATGTACAAATAAACCAAAAGTTGTATGTATGGCGAGATCCAAAGACTTGTTGGATGCCACTAAAACGAAATATTCCATATTAAAAAATTAGAAGAAAATTCCACATTCACATTTTCTTAACAATATTTGAAACATTTCAAATAAATTTTTTAATAAAATGTTTCCCAAGAAACACTATTTAATGAAAATGACTTTGATAAATAATCATTCTTGAAATAAAAAAGTACCCAAGGTCTACTATATACTGACAACCAGAACCACATCACATAATATCATTTAAAAAAAGGGAACCATGGGAAATAATAATATGAAACTATCACTAGGGGTTCAAATGAACCTTGTACCTCAGTAATCAAAATCCACTAACTAAACATTCAATAGTGTTCCCATGCACAAGCCATTAGAATGGATCACTACCAAAAGTCTAATGGTTTCTATACCGTAATCTAAAACCAATAGAGTTCCCATGTATGAGCCGCTATAGAGGATTCAATTCCAACGTCTAGTTGTCTAAAATCATATCACTTTTTTTAGTGTTCTATCGTCAATCCTACAAGAAAAATTTTGGTGTCTTCCTCTTCTGAATGAAATAATGTAAAATTTATTATTCTCCCACCCAGAAACCCAGGATTTACTTTGAACTGAAATTCCATTTCACATGTCACACATATCATTAAATTCACATAAAAATTCTTTGAATAATAATCAAAAAAGTTAATCACCGCATTCACAATTCACATTGATCCAACAACCATGCACAAATGGAATCTACCATTTCCAGAAACAGAACCATTTTCTATTTCACATGCAGACTAAAAACATTTGGAAATAAATTTCACATGACATGAACAAGTTATGAAAACTATTCTTGGATATATTACTTTAATAGAACATATTTAATCTATCACACTCCATGGGAAAATCCTTTTTCAAATTCATACTTACACCATGTATATTTTATAATATGCTTCACTTAACATTCACAGTTCAAAGAAATACTTATGGGGAACAACAAAGAATCTAAAATTCAAAAAAGTATCATTTCTCTTGGAAAATACACTTTCAAAACATTCTCACCTATAATTCCATTTGAAAACATAATTTGTGCCTTTCACACATGGCATAAATATTTTTTAGAAACACCACAATGAAGTACACATGAAACAAAACCACTTTCCTTCAGAGAACTCATTTTTATCACATGTTCATATCAAAACAATTCAAAACATATTCTTGATGAAACAAAAAATCCATAAAACTCATATATATAATCATACCGGTGATCCAAACACATCTAATAATGTAAAAGAATCAACCACCTACCTCACACTTGGAATCATCCTGAAATTGGTGTAAAACCACAACCGCGCCACCAAAAAATCCTATAAAGTCAAGACAGAACAATAAACATCACTATATCAATAAAAATATTAATATCAGACCCTAATTAGGCCAAATAACACATTAGAAAAGACGAACCCAAAATTTAGGGAAGTGTAACCCTATAATAAGGGATAAATATTGTGAAAAGATATTACATTATGAATCCAAGAAGAACAAGGGATAAAACCACCAATAGATTTATACTAAACAGGTATAATAAGGATTAAAGGATGATTATATGGCTAAAATCATTTATGGGGTTTATTGGAGGTGATTTAGAATTATACTCGAAGAGGACATGAGAGTAAATTTCCACTTTTTAATGACATGGGTAGGTCGCATGGTTAGCCTGCACGGTTATCCAAATTACACAAAAACCATGAATTTTTCACTATCTTAGAGGAATAAACTACCTAGTTAGTCCATCATGTTTGACAAATCAGGTGACAACCATGTGGTGTCCACTATCCAAACTGAAAATTGTTTCCAAGACTTCTGGGTAGAGGAAACATGGTTTCCCCTAACAATTCACAAACCATTCACCACCTTCTTCCAAGACCAAAATCCCCATTTTCACCCAAAATCTAAGGGAAACCCAATGTTAAATAAAAGACCATAAATTAAAAATAAATTAAAACCTCAAAAAAATCAACGATGTTAAAATTATTATCACCATGAAAACATTCATTCCCCCAAATGACAAATCGAATAACGATCTGAGAACAAAAATGGATACTCCAATTCAACACAAAGCAACTACTCTCATATATCATGCTCATCACTTCCAAGAATACATAGAACATATACCAATATAATATACTTCCCATGAAACACATTCTACATGAATTCTACAATCTTCACCAGCCCCTCAAACACATACAAATCAAGTTCCTATTTCAACTCTTCCCATTTCATGACATGAGATAGAACTAGGTTATAATTTTTCAACTAGGAGACATGGAAAACATCTAGAATTGATTAAAATTAATAGGGAATGTATACCATATATTCCACCTTTCCAGTCATCTGGGTATTCTAAAATGGGCTCACATACCTCATTGTCATGTCTCCCTTCATACACGCATGAATATGTGACATCAACAGATGATTCATGAATAACATAAAATTATCATAATATGAATGAAAAATGCTTGTTCCCAATAATGTTGTCTCACCCACTACATACCAACACAATGGTGACTAACATAGTTGACTATACATCACCTCAAAAGGAGTCATTCCAATCGATGATTTGGAAATATTGTTATATAAAAACTGAACAATCCCAAATGGCTATCCCACAGACCTCTGAAATCCAACACACATTCCTAAAGTATGTCATCCAATATATAATTAAACCACTCTTTATGACCATATGTTTAAGGGTGGTATGTTTTACACAACTTGATGTATGTCCCAATAACCTTTTGAAGTCATTCATACAGATGTGAGAGAAAATGGGGGACGCTCTTTGAATCGATTATTGATGGCACACCATAAAGCCTCACAACTTCCTGAACATACAGCTGACCCAACTCATCCAATTTGGATGAATTCTTGAATGTAATGAAATTGGTTGATTTGGTCAGACATTCAATCAATACCCAAATGGAATTCCACCCCTGGGGTGTATGAGGTAAAAAACAATAATATCTATGGATATATCATCCTACATTCACGAATGAATATGTAGAAGCCAATGAAATATATAGAGCCTATAGTTTCCTACTTTAACCTAATGACATGTATAACATCATGATACAAATTCAGTTATGTATCACCTCCCACCTGGCCACCAGAACTGCTGAAGAACATCATAAAACATCTTGGTCAGTCTATGATGAATGGCCAACTAAGACTAGTGGAAATTCTATATAACTACATTTCATCATGATAATGGAACCACATATATCCCTTTATGCACAAAGCATCTTCATAAGACAATGACCATTAAAAAATGCACCACCCCCACATTTATAAACTATATGAAATTATAGAACAACTAATCAACTTTGTTGTCTTGCAAAATTAACCAATGAAGGGAAGGTTTCAGCTTAACAGTGGACAAGGGTACACCTCCAGATTATTCCATGGTCTATAAGTGCATCTGAGAAAAAATTCCCATAAATTTTCACTCATCACTAGAATCTTTCAATTCATGTACTGGGACAATCCTACTTAATGAATTTTCAAAATCATTTCTCTATCTTGGGGTTTAGTCTATATTAATGTCAAACCCATGATGGTACTCAACCAAAATAGTCTCCCTTAAATTTTGACCCTCTAGAGAGAAAATTTAGCCTAAACTTTTATGATCTGAATAAATAACAAACTTATCCCAATAAATATAGTGGTACCATGACTTTAGGGAATGAAACCCCACCCCTAACTCCATGTCATTGGTTGGGTAATTCCTTTCATGTAGTCGATGTTGGCACAAACAAGACTCTATCACATGATCATCATGTATCCACACACACCCAAGACTCATACGTGAGTTATTAAAATAGACTACATATCCCTTTCCTAATTATTAAAAGATCAAAATAGTGATTGTGGTTTACCATCACCTAAGCTCCTAAAAGGATGCATGAAACTCTAGGATGCATTAAAGAAATACCTATTTCAAAGTAAGTTCTACTAGAGAAGAATCATGCCAATATAAATCTCAAAAGAACTTCTTGTAATACCCTATCAGGCCCAAAAGGTCCTTATTTCAAAAAGATTTTTTTGCTATTCCCATGAAATCACAGTTCTTTTCTTTTGATGGTCCACTAGAACTCCTCATTCTAAGGTCGCATTCCCTAAAAACATAACATCTACAACCAAGAAGGCCGACATAGAATAAATTTAATATATATTGTGATCTTGAAGGATTCCTAGAATAATCCAAAAATATAGTTCATGATTCTCCTTAATCCCATAATATATGAGGATTTCATCCACAGATACCGTGAAAAATGAGTAATGATACAAAGGGAAAATCCTATTTATAAGTTCAGTAATTTCATCTGAAGCGATCGTCAACCCGAATGGAATGACTAAATACTCAAAATGTCCATTCATGCATTGGACGAAAGTTTTCAAAACATCCATCTCTCTAACAATGACATTGTTTCCCTCAGAATTCGGGGATGACATCCTTGATGGGAGGTTCAAATGTTCCGATTGGTTTCTAACGGGATTGTTCGTAGAACCGGAAGCATCCAATGATTCCACATCCATTTGGACCTACTTTCCAAAGGTAGGCGCTGATTAGTTTGTGGACTGATGAGGCTTAGGAATTTTCCTTGGTCGAGAGGATGGGAGGTCGGACTCATCACACCTTTTTTAGGGGAATTATTGTCTATTCTGGGACTCTCTTTATAGATTTATGTTATGTTTTTGAATCCTTATTACATTACCATGTAAAAAATAAGATTTCCATTAGATCTGACAATCAATGATAAAATATGTATGAAATTTAGAGAATATTTTATATGTATTCGAGGTTCTTCATCGATAGAGAATCATCTATATTTATTAAAGATTCGTGTCTAATGGTATCCTTCGACATATTTATATAAAAATCTCTTAGTCATTATAATGACCATGCTAGTATCAAAGCCACTCAGTGGGGCACTTGAAGATTATTGTCATTCAGAAAGACATGGATTATATTAGAGTTGGGATCGAACCTCTAGATAGGCTACCTACGTATCCTTTTTTTTTGGAAAAGGAATCAGAACCCACACAGTTCGAGTAAGGGAGTATGATGTTTATGATTGATAGCTCAAAAAAGGATGTCATAATTACTTTTACCCTCTAAGCTCACGTGAGTCATTCTCGGTGTGAGAAACAAGAGGTATTGGTAAAAATTAGACAATTGGGCCATGAAAGATGCAATTATAAGAAATGATGTGGGACTTATGTATGTATGACTGCCCAAGATAGATGAAGATTAGGATTAACTTCAGAGAAGAAATCTAGGAATAGGGTCCATAAAGGTATATGTGCTTCATGGATATTTGAATAATCTAACTTGGGACTTACTCCTGGAAAGGATTCCAAAAATTAGGAGAGGATTGATGATTAGGTTTTACTCTTGAGAAGGAATCCCAAATCAAGGGTAAATTAGGATTGATTAAGAGAAATTAAGACTGGGGCTTACTCCTGAGAAGGAGGCCCAGGTTTAGGGGACTTATAGCTGGGGCTTACTCCTGAAAAGGAGGCCCAGGTTAAAGAAATTATGATTGGGACATACTCTTGAAAAGGAGGCCCAGTTTAAAGGAATTATTATTGGGCCTTACTCCTAAAAAGGACGCCCAGGATTGGATTCTCTCATCTTAAAAGATGAGGTTGAATGAATGAAATCTAAATCTTTAGTGACATAAAGATGTGTAAATCACTATGTTTTGAGGGATATTCAAAATAATTCCTTTCAGATAAAGAATTCAAATTAAGAAATCATGCCATAAATGGCTTTGAAGAGTGTCTTGAAGACTAAATATTGAATAGGAGAGGTGTAATGGCTTAAGAGGGGTAAAATGGGAAAGAAGGGCACCCAAAAAGGCAGGGGCGTGCAAGCCATGGCAGGCGCGCAGGTACTGCATGGGTGCACAAGTCTTGGTCGTGCAGGTATACCTGCACGACACGTGGGGTACTTGCGCGGTGTTCAACCGGAAGGGTAATACTTGAGCGACTTTTGGTTAAGGCCTTTAGAGTCTTCTTAAGGTTCTTTTAGGAGAGGGGCGCGCAGGTTCTATTGAAGGAGTAAGGCGGCATGCAAGTGTGGCCATTTCCCTTAAGGGTTGGCCACCTAGGCGCACAAGTGTTGATGAGTTTCAACACTTAGGCCTTCCTCCCCCTCTTTAAATCTTCTGTTCTATGCAAGAAATTACCTTAGAATTGTTGTGGAATCTTTGAGAAGAGGCTAGGGCACCGGGAGATCAAATATGAGTTTCTGGAAAAAATTCCTCCCGAAATGGGGGGCCCACATGGTCTATTTATAGGCAGGATAAGACCCCGGGCGGTTATCACTTAGGTCGCACAATTCACTTGCACGACCATCATGTGTCGCGCAAGTATACTTGGGCGACAATGATGGAACTTGCGCGGCACATGTGCTTTTGATCCCTTGTTCATGCCTTTGTCGATTTTTGATGTTTTCTTTAAAGGATGAATAAATTTGTGCCAATTCATTTCCCTTTACATTCCTTTGGACTCTGTGACGAAAAAAGAGTGTCAACAAAAGTCCCCCCTCAAAGTTGGATCCGAAAGAAAATGAGGATGTGACTCTGAGGAAAAAGGTGACATCCAAAGGAATGGTGGCGCGCAAGTGTTCAGTGCGCAACACTTGGTGCGCAGGCTTGAGTCACATAAGGCATGAGCGCACTAGGTGTAGGCACGCAGATAGGCCTCCTAGCCTATAAATATAGGATCCTTGGCCGCGCATAGCATCTACCTCTGAATTCTCAATCTCTTGCCGCGCAAGTTATCTTCGTTGCGCAAGTCTCTTCATTCCGCTGTTTCCTTGCTGTCACGCTGTTGTATAGGTATTTGTACTTGCTCGGTTTAGACTTCCATGGTAAAAATAAGCGCGGCACAAGATCACTTGCGCGCCATGTTTAGACTTGCGCGCCTTAGTGCCTTTTCCATTTTTTTGGATTTCTTCACAAAGTTTATGAAAAATCAATCCATTTAAGAATTTAATTTAATCAAATTTTGTGCAGAATCAATGGCTCTTAGACACGGAATAGTTGATGAATTGGCTAGCAAGCGGATAGATGATATGATGAACATCATTGGCCATAATTATTATACTGTCAAAGATATAACACTTCCGAATTTGGATAAGTATCTAAAGAAATATCATTGTGACTTCCCACAGAGCACTTATCTACCTTTGTATGGCTATGGTCATTTGCAAGAAGTCATCATTCCAGAAGAAAATAACTTTATTCCATTTTCATGGTTTCAGAATAACACCAACTTTACTTCAGAAAATATCTCAGGTGGAGGAGTATTTCTAATTGTTGTAATAGTGGAGAAGGCTTACATGATGCATCATAGCCCTTGCACACCAGATCTGAAAAATCATACTCTTGAGCTGCAACCACATTTTCATCCTTCAATATTTTGAAATGCTCAGATGGATCAATCCAAAGGCTTGAAGAAAAGTTGGGACTTCCATTCTGGGGGAGGCGTGAAGCCAACTTGGATGTGGGCATACTGGGTGCGACAAACCTATACTGATTTTGTCGTGGATTTGAAGAGAGCTGCAATATACGAAGCTGTCTGGGTTGGGAAAACATATGTTTACAGACATGATAACTTCGTGCTGGAGATACTCAGCCACTGGATCCCAGCAACTAATTCATTCCACTTGACTCATGGAGAAGTAGGTATCAGTTTGTTGGATGTCTACAAGATTTCATGGGCTCCAATTTTGGGTGATATGTATGATTAATTCATTCCTCCCAAGGTGACTTGGAATGATTCTGGGAAGACTCCTGCTTTAGCTAAGGAATTATTTAAGATCTTCCACTGGCTCAAGAGTTTAGAGACCTCATTAACTCATTCTAGAATGTATATTCATCCGGAGGAATGGATGAATGTATTTATTTTTGAGAAGAATGAGAGGGAGCCAAAGGAGAAGGAGCCGAAAGAAAAAACATCCAAGATAAAGAAATTCAAGGATAAGAGGCCCAAAAGTCCTACCACCTGCCCAAAACCTGAGAAGAAGGGTGCTCCTGGCACATTCTGGACAACTCTAGAAGCAGGAGAGTTCAAGAAGTGGGGATAAGAAGTGAATCAATGAATCCCAAAGAAGACTCGTCTGGTGGGCTTCTTGTCAATGTGGCTCAGTGTTTATCTCTTGCCGGTCGGGGATTCAAAGGGAGGCGTTAGGCCAGGGACCTTCATCATTGCAGAAAAGTTGGATGAGGGAAAAATGGTTGGGTTGGATACCCCCATTTTAGAAAAGATTCACAAGAGTTTACTTCATATCTTCATGGGTAAATCTCCTTTAAGAATAGTGGGACAATTCCATGTTTTGTGGGGATGGATCGCTACTCACTTCAGAACTTACAGTGTATAGAATGGATTACAAATTCCTGGAAGTTCTTTCAGGCCATTAGTGGAAGCATTCACTAGAGTTTCTCCATTAGATGTTAATGCTTATGACATGAAAGTTAGGCTGAGCATGTTTAAGGAATTTAACTTCTTTCCCTATGGAAGTCCGCCAACTGGGCGGTTTGGTGATGATGGGACAGCCCATTTGGATTTGTGGGAATACATGATATCTTGCCGGGATGGTGTGCTAGTTGCTAGGATTGACGGAGAAATCATATGCGAGGCCTATGATCCATATAGATTTGAACGTCAATTCAAATGTCTGTAATAGATTGCTGTATCTCCTTCGGTACATGTCTGGTTAGAGCAACATCCGACGGTTGCTCGGCAACTATGGTTGCTGACGTCATGGGAGAAAACTGGGGCAGTATTTGATCTACCAGTTGAAAAAGAAGCACATAATTTGACTACATATTATGCCGAACACTGGATAGCATCATACCCCAAAGGGGTATTGAATCACCTTGTTTATCAGGTGGGGAAAAGGAATAGGACTGTAGAGAAAGAAACCCTTCCTCCTTAAGGTGATGCTTCCCCACCTGAAGTTGATTCGACAGACTCCTCTTCTAGAACTGATTCACCGGATTACCATGATGGGGATGATGAGGCACAACCAGCGGCAAAGCAGTTTTGTGCCCGATATAATCCTCCGGCCAGAATTAAAAGAACCACTTCATCAACTCCTAGTGAGTTACTTCATTGTAGTAATTTAATCACTGCTACTTTATAAAGCAATAAGTCTTAATTTCTTAGTATCTATATGTAGTTGCAGGATCTGGGAAGAAATTGAAGTCAAAAATTGTAGGACCTTCCTCACAGCCTTCATATCTAAGACCAGAGGTTGTCCAGCTATGGCAGTGTTTATATTGTGGTACTGAGACCACCTGGCAGGATTTCTGTGAGGGCATACAACTCCCTGGAATAGGGTATCTTATGGATTCTACAAATATTCAATACGAGGACAACCCCAGTGAATTGCGGGCTTACATCAGAGAGTTGGAAATGCTCTTATATGCCACTGATGAGTCTGTTCCTGTCACCAGGCGGGTGAAGGAAATGATTGATCGTGCTGCCACTGAGGGGGCTGGTGGTTCTGGAGATGAGGAGTGGCATGAGTATGTGGTTTCTGAAGATGTATGTTTTCTTTCATTATTTTCTTTGCAACATGATTTCAGTCTTAGATTTATTACTTAAAGAAGTTATTTTCTTCATCTTCCAGCTTGCAAAGAAATGAACTAGGGTTCCTTCACCAGAGTATAGCCATGGTGGTACTGCCATAGGGGTTGCTGCTGATTCTCCTCGTGAGCCAGGTGGGATATCTCCAGTCCAGCATGCCATGAATGAAGTGCTGGACATAGCCTTCCATTCTCCAATCCATGTGCCAATAAGGGAGACTACCGATACTCCCAAAAAACCAAATAAGCAAAGGAAACAAAGGGGGAAGTCCACAGCTAAATGTTTCATTAGCAGCGGTATGTCCTTTAAGTAATCATGAGTTTATACTCATGACCACATGGTTACTCATATTTCTGGGGATTGCAGGGGCTTCTTTAATTTCCCCCCTGAGGTAAAGGACTGATCCTCCTTCAAAGACCACAGAGGGTGCTGTGGAACAATCACATATACAAGCTAACTTGGATGCTCCTGGAGAAGAGCTAGCATTTATTCCCAGTATCCCTCCTGCTGTTGTTACAAGAAGAGAATAACCTATTTCTGGTAAGTCAACAATGCTTCATAAAAATGTTGAACGAAACAATGACTGACTATAATTCTGTGATACTTCAGGTTCAACTCTTGCATTAGAGCTTCTGGCGACTGTTGCAACTAATGCTGTGATTATATCTGAAGATGTTGTCCAGGGTCAGGGGTTGCAGTACATAAGTCATCAAGAAGATGCAACAAACGCTCCCACTGGTGAGACTAACCAGGATTCTGAAATATCATTAGATGAAATGATGAATCATGGCATGACTTTCGAAGAATTTTATGATCATGCTAAGTTGTCATGTGATTTAGAAGACCATGGGCGGGAGTGTTATCCTTCGCCCAGTAATTTTTTTATTTACACTTCTAATCATGACTGAAAATAATATGCAGTTTCATCCGTAGAAGTTGCTGAACTGCCAATGCCTGAAGAGGGTGTGGACATTGACTTCAACCTTACCATTGCAGAAACATTAGCTCAAGTAGAGATAAACCCAGTAAACCCTCCTGAGACCCATCTTGAATATCCTGTTGAGACTGGGAAAGATAGGGAGGAGTCTTCTCAGGTTGCTGACCCACCATCGGGTAAGGGATAACAATATTTGTGATTGTACTTAATTTTCAAGACAATCGATTCTTTGGTTATCCTTTTAAGCTAACCAAATCATTCAATTAATCATTTAGGGCCATCAACTACAGTTTCTAGATCTGGAGGTGAGGCCTTGCCCTCTATCCCAATGGGAATTGAAAGCGAAGAAGCACAAATCAGGGGGGAAAGAGCAGAACAGGGCACTTCCTTAAGTGCATTAATCCCAGATTACATACCCCCTGTGATGATGATGTTGAATCAGACCCAGATATGCTTAAAGCGTTCATCTTTTCATGATCCAAGGCATGGAACAACATATAGAAAATCATATCTGAGGTGCCTTTAGAAGAGATATCATCGAAAATCCCTCGATTGTCATCCCAGTTTCTCATACTAGGACTTGGCGGTTTTGGATATGAAAAGATCCATGCCGCTGTGAAATAGATCATTTTCAGGAGGGAGCAGGAGCAAAAGTGTCGCAAAGATTTGATCAGAGTGAAACTTTCAATTAACATCAGTGAATTTGAGGCTATGGTATCCCAAGCTAAAGCTGATTATGCTGCCAAGATGACAGAGCTGAAGCATAAAATCAAAGAAAAAGTTGTCCAGCAGGTGGAGCACCAGCAACAGTAATATGTTGTTACTGGGGAACCTGATCAACATAATATTTCATTGGAGGGAGCTCATATGAATTGTATGAAAGCCATTGCAGATGCCAATAAGGCACTCCATCAAGCCGAGATGAATGAAGTTGATCGAGTGCACGAGCTTCAAGTAGTTGCTGATGAAGCTCGGGATGTTGTACATCAAATGAAGACTTATGTTGACAGCATTTTGTAAACTCCTGAAAAAAAAGAGAAGAGGCTCCAATTTGTGAATCTCCCTCTAATTCTTGTACATCGATGAAGAGTTATTTTATCTTCAATCTTTTGTACTTGCAGTCTTTTGCTACCTGCTTTAAATTTACTTAAGATAATGGGCCTAGTAAGCATAGTTTGATTTTTACTAGGATTAATATAAATAACCCTACAATCTTTGAATCTTTTAATTGCTCAATATTACCTAAATCATACAATATGTATGTTTAGTGGTATGGAACTTGACTTTTATTCAGATTTCCTTTGTCTTTTGTGACAAGTTTAAAGTCATGCATGTCGGACATAAAAAGGCTAATGTTTAAGGTCGAAATAGCTTTGACCGAAATGGATTAGAATTGACTCAATTCCTTGAAAATTAATCTGAAAACATATTACCATACTCATGTATGAGGGAAAATATGTAAGATATGACTTAAGAATATTTGAATCTGAGGAATGACATGAAAAAGAGCTAAAAGTCATTAGAAGATGTATTTTTCAAGAATGAAGTTACCATTATTTAACAATCCCGTGAGGGGGTTGAATTATGCAAGGACACATAAGGGCATTGGCTGAATAGTTAAATAAAATAGTACCTTTTGGATAACAAGTATATTATGTAGACTGTTTATGCAAGGCCTCTTATGGGCACGTGCTGCATAGTTAGGCAAAAGAACTCTCAGAAATTAAATTTCGTAGTGCTAAAATCCTGTGAAAGTTTATGGATATTCAAATCATTCAAAGTATAGTGTTTGCTGTTTGGAAAGATGTACTTGAATATGGAGAAGATATTTCCAAACAAGATTATCGAAGAACTGAATAGAAATCACTCCTTCAAAGGTCTGACCTAAACGTAGGGAAGGAGAATATAAACCATAGACTTGAATACTTTCAGATCATGAAAAATGATATGGGGCAAATATGTTAAGGATGGCTATTTTTGCGGATTCTTGCATACTGTCATTTAAGACAAATAAGCTCAAAAGAGGCATTCTTCCCAAGAATGAAGTTACCACTATCCAAAAAACCCGTTAGGGGGTTGAATTATGCAGGGCCACCTAAGGGCATTGGCTGCATAGTTAAATAATAGTATCTTTTGTCTAACAAGTCTATTATGTAGACTGTTTATGCAAGGCCACCTATGGGCACGTGCTGCATACTCAGGAAAAATAACTCTAAAAAGTTTGACATTTTTGGGACTAGAAGTAATGAAAAGGGTTATAAGGATCTGAAAATATTTAAGGTTAGGATTATGACACATAAAGATCGGTATTGTTCAATGTATACAGAGACACACAGATCAATGCTAACCAAAATCATGTTGTGGCTGGGTCCTGAATTGAAATGTTGGACTTCACTACGTATCCTCTAAGGATGAGAATCAAGCCATACGTAGTTCTTAAACAACAGTTTAACGTCATGTGGGAAAAAGGATTAGAGATCTTAGTTTAGGGTCATAGATCTTGGACCATTATAAGAAATACATAGTGTGTGTTTTCATGGGGACTTTTCATCCAAGGGACTGAAAATGGAATTTGGGGTTAGGCCCAATGACTTGGGGCTGGATTTGAGGGACACTCGAACGTTCCTACGTATCCCATAAGAATGGGAATCAAGCCCACATAGTTCTAGAATTACCCTTTGTACAAATTTGGTTCGTACATGTGATGGTTGAAAGGGGACTTTAGTACAATGATGGTTTAATCCAAGATAAAATGTTTGGGCGTTTCCATGTATGCACGTAGTCTTTGATATGAAAGATGACTGAAAAATCAATGTAAATAATGATTCCTTCTCATGTGAGGGTATCAAAGAATATTTTAGTTTATTGTCATATTGGACAAAAGTGTTGTATAGTTTAACGTCGTATAACAAGAAAGAAAGTGAACCAATGTAAAGATGTTGATTCTAGGGGTGGTTCCATGAATCAACATCATATGAGATTTAGGTGAACCGATGTGAAGAGATTGGTATTGAGCTTGAACCTTGGGAGGTTGCCTATATACCCAGCCTAGAAGGCAAGGATCAAAGTCCGTGTAGTTCAATTAAAAAATGAATTAATGATCATGTTGTTCTTGGGGACAACGACCTAAAAATTGATATTGGGACTTACACATGGTTAGTAGCCTAGAGAGATTGTTATGGTTGAGGTTTTCTCTAATCTCATGTCAGTCATACTCGGTGTGGGAAACAACAGGTAGCAACAACCTTAACAATACATAGTTTAACGTCATGTAGGATGTATGAAGGGACTATGCAGTTTAAAGTCTTGCAGTTAGGAATATTGGTGCTGCACAGTTTAATGTCATGTAGTAGGGAAAAAGTACATTTTAATGTCATGTAATACATATCAAGGACTTTCTGTACAGTTTAGCGTCATGTAGTTAGGATGATGGGGACAATATAGTTTAATGTCATGTGAGACGGAAGGGGGACTGTGCATTTTAATGTCATGCAGTGAGGACAAAAGAGTACACCATTTAACATCATGTTGGATGCATTGGGGATTGTTTTCACAGTTTAGCGTCATGTTGGACGAATGTGCGAATAGTTTAAGGTCATATGCATGGAACGTGGATGGTACAGTTTAATGTCATGCGAGACAAAAGTGTAGTTTAAGGTCATACAGGACCTTTGATGCTTATGTAGATTAACATCTTTCCGAACGTAAGGGACATCTATACATATTAGTGTCATGCAGTTAGGAAATCATAGTTTAAGGTCATACAGGACCTATTTGCAGTTTAAGGTCATACTGGACCATTTAGGGAACTTTTTCATAGTTTAACGTCGTGTGGGACGAAGTTGCAGTTTAAGGTCATAATGGACCATTGCTGTAATGTTTAACATCATATACTAAGGACGAACAGGTGCTGCACAGATTAGTGTCATTTTGCAGGGACATGAAAGGTACTTTACATTTTATACAAAATACTTCTTCAAAAATCTGGCATTGGTTAGAGTAGTGATGAGTTCTCCATCCATCGAGATTAATGAATAATCTTTATTGGAGTAGAACCTATGTATTGAATAAGGTCCTTAGCATTTTGTCTCAAGCTTGGGAGTTTTATTTCCTAGTATCATTGGAATTATGAGATCTAATACCAATTCTCCCTGAGTGAATGAACGAAGATGAACTTTTTTGTTAAAAGCTCGTGCTATTCGATTCTGATAGATTTCCAAGTGGTGAAAAGTGCACAATATTTTCTCATCCAACCATTCTAATTCATTCAATATATTTTGAGATTGCTCGTCTGTAGATGACTGATCGCAAATGGATACTCTATGCGAGGGTAATTGAACTTCAATGGGAAAGACTACTTTCGTTCCATATACTAATGAATATGGAGTTGACCGAGTTGTAGTGCGGTTGGTAGTCCAATATGCCCATAAAGAATGACAGAGTTTATCATGCCATGTCCTCTTATCTTTATCCACCATATTTTGTAGTATATTTGGAAGAGTCTTGTTAAAGGCTTCTATCTGGCCGTTGGCCGCTGCATGATACGGAGATGAACTGTTGGATTTGATGTTGTATTCTTGATACAACTTCTTCACCTCGGATGAACAGAAGTTGGTGACATTGTCCATTAATATGGTATGAGGGACACCAAATCTGGTAATGATGTTAGATTTTATGAAGCTAACAACACATTTAGAACTGACTACATTGAGAGGTATTACCTATGCCCATTTGGTAAAGAAGTCAGTAGCAGTAAGAAGGTACATAAACTGCTTGGCCGTAGCCGAAGGGTATGGTCCCACCACATCCATCCCCCATGTGGAAAATGGCAACGAGTATTTAGTTGTATGAAGAAACTCTGGAGGTTGATGAATAAAGTTGGCATGTACTTGGCATGAATGACACTTCTTTGTGAAATCAACACAATCTTGTATCATTGAAGGCCAAAAGTATCCAAGCCTTCAAATTTGATCAGAAAATCTATGTCCATACTGGTGGGCACCACAAACTCTTACATGCACTTCGTTAATGACAGCCATTGTCTCTTCACCATCAATGCATCTGAAGAGAACTCCATCAAAACCACATTTTTAGAGAATTTTCTCTAGGTTATCTAGGTTATCATAAAGAGTAAAATTAACCACACGTCATCAGATTTGTTCTTTCTCAGCTCTATCAGGTGGAAGTGTTCCATTTTGAAGGTATTCCCTGATAGGTGACATCCATCCTATAGTATGACCATACAGTTCAGGAATGGGACTAATTTCATTAATTTCCTCTGTTCTGATTCGAACATAAGGTGAAATTGCATGACGGTGGGCAATACTGATTGTTGTCTCATCCCGATTTGGATCTGCCGGAGCTGTGGCTATATTAGCCAGCGCATCATGTTGAGCATTTTGTGATCTTGGGACATAAGAAACTGTCAGTTCTGAAGGGAATTCCGCCATTAAATCTCTGAAATAATCATACAAAGGGATTAGTTATTCTTTTCTGATCGCATAATCCCAATTGACTTGTTTGATTACCATATCTGAATCACCCTTCACCTTTAAGTGATTCACTTGTGCAAGAAGCGCTTATTCCAAGCCTGTGATAAGAGCTTAGTATTTGGCTTCATTATTGGTACCACCTTCCCACAATAAGAAGGAATAAGGTAACACTGCCTTTTCTGGAGAAATGGCCACAATTCTTAAGCCCACTTTGTTGAATTTAGGATTTCCCATTTTCTTCCCTATTGGACTTCTAGAAGAACCATCAAAATACATTTCCCATTCTTGAGGACTTTATTGAATGGATAAGACTTCCTCATCAAGGAGTTCAATATTTGAAGATGTGCCTTCCACTGAACGGTGTTCATCCAGAAAATCAACCAGAGCTTGGCCCTTTATTGCCTTTTGAGACACATACTGAATGTTGAATTGCTGCAAAATAAATTCCCACCTTGCTATACGTGTTGTAAGCATTGGACAAATAAGGATGAATTTGAGCGGGTTATTACGAGATACCAATTGGACCGCGTGATGTTGCAGGTAGTGTCTCAACTTCTGAACTGCAAAGATTAATGCCAGGTAGCACTTCTCAATACCTGAATACCGTGTTTCTGCATCAAGCATAGTTCGATTGAGATAATAGAGGCTGTTTCATTCCCATCATCATTCTTTTGAGCAAAAAAAGCACCCAATGATCACTCTAGAGCTTTCACGTATAGTATATGTTATCTTCCTTCAACAGGTGGCATGAGTATCGGTAGATTCTAGAGGTATTTCTTGATAATATCGAATGCTTCTTGACATTCTTCAGTCCACTGGTAAGTGACTCCCTTCTTCATCAATTTGGTAAAGGATAAACTTTTTCCTGCGAAATTGGCGATAAAACGACGAATATAGGCTAAGTGTCCTTGAAGTCCTCTTAATTCATTCAAATTTTGAGAAGGTGACATACCAAGGATTTACTTGGTCTTCTCATGATCGACTTAAATACCACGATGGCGTATAAAAAATCCGAGAAATTTTCCTGGGGTTACCCCAAAAGTACATTTTAAGGGGTTCATCATCAAATTATGTTGTCGGAGCTTGCAGAATATGATTTCCAAATCATCCAAGTGATTATAATGTTGATTATATTTAACCACCAAATCGTCTACATAGCATTCAACAAATTCTCTAAGAAGGGTTTGATGATACAATGCATGGCGCGCTGATATGTTGCACTTGCATTCTTTAAGCCAAAGGGCATTACCCGGTAACAAAAAACACCCTGAGGGGATCTGAAGGCTGTGGATTCCTCATCTTTTGGGGCCATTCGGATCTGATTATATCTATAATATCCATCAATGAAGGAAAGTGCTTCTTATCCATCTGTTGCATCAATTAAATGTTCTGTAATCGGAACTGGGAAATCATCTTTAGGACAATGCCGATTAAGATCTCTGAAATCGATGAAAACTCTAATTTGTCCGTTATTCGTAGTTACAGGGACAATATTACCCAACCACTTGGGATATTGAACTTCTCTGAAGAAGTTATATTTGATAAACTTATCCACTTTAACTTCAATTTAGAAGCATAAGTTGGGTGTGTTATTCTCACGGCTTGTTTAAATCTTCGATGTAATTATGGTAAACCCAAATGATGAGTAGCAACATCAGGATCATGCCCGCGAATTTATGTATAGTTCCAAGTAAAAATATCTCTATTCCAATTTATAAAATAAATATACATCTCTTTCTCTTCAAGGATCATGGCACACTGACTAAAGTGGGGCATGGATCTTCCTTTGTACCCAGATTTATTTCTCTGAGTTCATCCATAGTGGTAGAGATACCCTCTTCAAATGCTAGAGGAGCATCTCTGAGATCTTCCTCTTCTTCTTCATGATGTGTTATTTCTTCCATTTCTACTTGAATAGTAGATGACAAAGTAGAATTTTCATGATCAGAAGATATTTCAAAATTTGCACATTTTGAAGAGAAAGCTTCCATTTTCGACCCTATTGATGATGAAGAGTTTTCATTGGGCAATAAAGAGGAAATGATGGATTGAGAATCGACATCATTGTTCACCTACGATGTTGCTATAACTTATTCTGGCCTAATTGGATAAGCATAGAAATGTTGGATTTCAGTAGATGAAATGAAGACTTCACCATTTGTGCTTTCATTACTGCTTGGTGGGTTACCAATTTCTCCCATGTTGTCTGGCTCAATTTCCGTAATTGACATTACGGATCTTTCCATAAGAGTATCTTGATTTGATTATACCTTGTCAATTTTACTGATAGGAAAAACATAATTTGTACTCACATGTGTAAATGGATTTACTGGAATCTTCTCCAAACCATATGGAGCATTAACTTTTGTAATTTCCTTGGTTTTGGATTTCTCCTTTCCCATCAGGTGATAGAATTCCACCTCAATGTATTGAGACTCACATATCTTGAATGGGGCCTTATCACCATATAGTGTTCCAACTTGACCATCAAAATAGTATTTCAGACATTGATGGTATGATAAAAGGATAACCGCATGCTGATGTAGCCAGGGTCTTCCAAGCAAGATGTTGAATGCTGAGTCTTGATCAACAATCATTAAATCCGAATTGGACACAAGATCTCCAAACTGAGTTCTGAGTGTAACATCGCCCAGTGGTTCTTGTTCATTTTTATCATATCCTTGTAACATCATGGTAGAAGGAGATAAATAAGTTTCTGTGAGGCCCAATCGACGAAGTGTATGAATGGGAAAGAGGTTGACTCATGAACCATTGTCAATGAAAGCTCTTTGAATGTCTACACCATTGACCTTTCCAGATAAATGAAAAGGTCTGATATGCCCATGAAAAACATCATCTTCATCTTTATCAGTAAAAGATATTATTTCATGGCATTCTGCAGGATTATTCTCTATGTGATAGACTTCATCTACAAAAATTTCAGTTTCAAACTTATAAGGACTTGACAAAGCCTCGATGAGTGCTTCCCGAAGATCTTTTTATAGATTCAAAGCATCCAAAATTGATAACATGGATGGTACTTGGGCCAAGTATTTAAATATATCATACTATTGATCCAGAGGTCTGCATTTCCCAATATGAATATATAGTTTAGCAGGTACCTTGGTAGCAGATGCTTTGGAAGTTGATGCATCTTATATTGGGATAGGAGTTGTCATCATCATTGGTTTTGGAAGATTAGACCGATTAGATCCATTTTCTTGCTGAGAGGAAGAAGATGGAACCTTCAACCAGTCTTCCAAAATAACTGTACTAGGACTGAATTTTCTATTGGTAGAAGAACTTGCTTGTTCTTGCTGAGCTCATTGAAGGGATCTACGATGAGTTTCCGCTGCATTCACAGTTCTAGAAGGGGTAGAATTGGGGTAGTGGCTTCTAAAAGATCCACGTATTCCCCTGTATCCTGAACCTCTGGAAAATCATCTGATTCCCTTGTTTGATACAAGGAATTCAGGCTCATCAAAATTGAAACTACGACTGGAATATGGATCTGTTAATTGAATCATATTAACAGAATTGAAGATTAACTCTTCGTCTGATGATGACTCTGCCTAATTATCCTGTTTAGGATGTGCTGTTTGGTGGGGCGGTGACCGTGGCTTTGAAGTAGATGTCATGAAGTCCGCCAAAATCAAAGACAACGTAGGCTTTGACACATACTCATCCTCTTCTGATTCTTTTTCTTTATTTGAATCATGCCGTTTCTTTGAGTACTTTCCCTCTGATGAAGAGGGTTTTGCCGCAACATTCATGACAGAAGACACAATTGTTTTATTTAATTGTGATCGCAAAATAGCATGAGTTCGATTGATTGTCTTTCTGACCATACAATCATCACACTTCTGTGAAATTGTGCTTTTGACTTTTTTCCATTCACCTTCCTCCTCTGGAACTATAGCAGTAACACATGCTACCTAAGCTGAAGAACCTTTCAATTTTTCTTGTCCCGAGTCGACCATATTTTACAGGAGGTCTTTGAAGGCAAAACACTCCTGGATGGGATTCCCCAACATTTGATGAAAGGGGAAATAATTGGGACGGTCTTCATCTCCTTCCTTGTTTGGCCTTTTGGGCCTTGGCAATTGAACCAGATTATTTTCTAGAGCCGAAATGAAGTAACCAGGAACTTGTTCATTTTGGAAAGAGTGTGTTTTTCTCTTAAAATCCTCAAATTGTTTTCGTATTTGATATCTTTGATCATCTGGATGAAACGGCATTTGTTGTTGGTGCTCAGGAGGTGGAGCCCTTTGAGAAGATGAAGATTTTGAAGTAGAAACATTTGCATGCGCTTGTTTAAGTATAACTGTAGCAGTTTCTGCTTTACCCATTCTCCTTCCAGGATCTGATGGAATTACACGAGATTTAGCTTTATCCTGTATAAGGGAATCTTCAATCTGCTGAGCGATTGAAGTAAGGTCTCAAAACCCTCCTGTGTATTTCATATGAATCAATAGCGTGTGTAATTAATCAGGAAGATTTGCCACATAGATTGGCAACAGTTCCTCTTAAGGGAGTGCTAAGCTTAGGGAATATGTTAACCCCTTCCAGTGAGAAACGAAATCAGAGACTCTTTCATTCTCCTGATGCTTACAGTTTGTAAGATCGAAAACTTTCGTCTTTGGCAAGATGATCTGAACTGAAGAAGGAAGTTTTTTCGAAGATCCTCCCATCCAGTAATTGACCAGGATTGCAAGCTTGTATACCAGACAACGGCTGGTCCTTGCAAGGTCCATACAAAGCATCTGAGTTTTACTACTTCTTGCTGCTCCGGAGTTCCTATCATAGGATCACAACAAGACACGTAATGTGTTAAATGTTGTTCAACGTTGCCTGATCCATTGAAATTAGGGAATAAAGGGTTTCCAAAACTGGATGGAGAGATTGAATCTACCCATTCAAGGTAAACTTTCTTTTCTGGTTGAATCTGTATACGTTTCCCTTCCATAGTTTCTAACCGATCTGTTAATGACTCAATGGTAGTTATTAACTTTTGAGAAACATCTGGTTGAACTTGGACTTGGGTAGGTGCAATGACTGGAGCTTGGAAAGATGTAGTGGTTGGTGCTACAACTGATGGTATCACTTTCAACTGTTGAGGTTGTACTGAAAAAGGAGGACATTCTTGATCCTTCTCAGCAGCTACAACAAATTCCTTTGGCTGACTGACTCCAGCACGCTTAAGAAGAAGACTAATATGAAGTTGTTCTGTATTCAACCTCCTTAATTCCTTCATTTCTTCCTCCTGTTGTGCAATCCTTTTCTCTAGTGACATCGATTGGTCCTCTCCAGAGGAAGGATATGTAACCTGATTCTTTCCCCTCCCGTTGTTGGACGATTTTCAGAGAGAGGGAAGTGGGTTACTCGAATGATTACCTAGGTTTTGAGTAATCCTTTGATTTCATGTACGCACACCTTCTTCATTTGTATCGGTGTGTAAATCTTCTTGAGCAGGAACCCCTTCATCTAAAACCCTTGAGTGAGCCTAATCTGGTGTATCAGTAACAACAGAATTGATGAAGTTGATTGATGCATAACGCATCACATCTCTTCTATCATCATTTCAGTGATATAGTCTTTTTTCCATGTCTTTGATGAGACATTTCCTTTTGTTGATTCAATCCCTCAGGAATTTCTTGATGAACCATAATTTGGAGGGAATCTCCTGATAACTTGGATATTCGTTCCTCTTAAGGATTCTTCCCAAATCGAGAAAAGAACGACATTCTCTGAGGAGGGGATTGATGATTTGAAAAAGTCCCCAGTCCGGTGGACTGGGGATGTTCCTGTTGTTCCCGCTCAACTCCTCGGAAACTATTTGTTGATTCTGAGGGTTGGTTTAAAAGAGTCCACAGTCTGGAAAGCTGGGGTGGCTCATGACATGCTATGTCTGAGACTTTATTAAAATATCTCTTGATCTGGAAAACCTTAGTCCGGAAATTAGTTGGATGCATTAACCTATATCCACCTTTATCACCTGGTTCAAAAGAACGTTGAATGATTTCTATCACTTCTTTCTCTAAATGATGTTCTTTCTCCATACGAGAGGCATTTTCAATATTCTCGTTTGCTTGATGTAGCAGTAATTCAACAACTTGTTCTCTGTATGCTTGGTTTTGAGAGGAACTAGTTGAAACCTGTTCTTGAGCAAGCTTTTGATTACAAATAAAGCCCATTGACTATGGACGACCATGGGAAATAACATTGCATGAGACCATTTTCGGTGGGCTTTGCTGACTAGAGAGCATTGTGAAATGTAGTGCTCCAGGAACACCCCACCCTCTGATATGAATACCAGATGAGTCATTGGAAATTAACTGATGCAATCTTCTTAGTGCGCCAAGGTATGAACGTTGAAGGGCTCTCTGCTGCTTTTCAGCCTTCGGATATCGAGAGACTGATAGAGATGCCAAATCAATCTGATGTTGTAACCCTTCTATTATCTTAAGATGATTTTCATATTCACCATAAGATAATACCTTCTTCTTAAATTGACAAAGAGTTTTCCATATGTTGAGACGAATATCATGGATTCCATCTTCCGTCATCATTTTTGGAATGTCATTTTGAGAGTCAGCCAGAGGCCAAAACATGACTGGTACTTCACCTTTTGATAGTAGTTTTCTCATGTTTAGCATATCCTCTTTATCATTAAATGAATATTCTTCTACCTGTTTTGACCAGAGTTGGTGTTTCCTTGTTTCTTCATTGGATTCAACAAGAATGGTAGAGAAATCATTGATCCAACTAGAAGATTCATGACTTAGGGGTGGTTCGGAGAGTTACCTACACCCTGGGCTATCTTCTAATTGAGAAATTATTTCACCTGCTAGCGATGAAGAATCAGACATGACTGGTTTCTCATTTGCAAGTGCCTCAAGATAAGAGGGCTTTCTCGGAACTACACTGTCCAATAGATCATTTTCCGGGAAATGTGCATCACTATTGCGGAGAGGACTTTTGTAGTGAAATTCATCATCAGGGGGAGGACCACCATAATGGGTCATAGCAAAAGATGAGATATCTTTCTCCTTGGTCTTCTGACCACACAAAGGGTTACTGTGGCTTTCATCTGAAGATGAAACTTCAAGATTGACCGAATTGTCATGAAGAACTCCTTCATGAGGAAGTGTCTGTTGAAGACCTTCAGAATTAATGTTTCCATTATTGGGAAATGAGTGAGTAGAATCTTGAATTCCAACAGATAACTGTCTGAGGGCTTCAAGAACTCCAGCATCGATCAAGGCCTTGTTGCAAATTGTCCCTTGATCTCCTGACTTTGCTAGGTGGGTCTTTTTCTTAGACACCTTCTTACTCGCTTTGGAAACCACTTGTTGACAAAAGTGGCTGCTCTGAGAAGGTGTATGTGCCTGATCAGGAAATATGGCCATGTTAGACTGACGATCTCCACTGAAATCAGGTGTATGTGCCTGACTTGGTTGTCCGTATGATATGGGGGGGGGGTATGCCCCACAACCCTCTTGGACTGGAGCAGATGTGTGTGTCTGTTCTGGAGTGAATTATTGACGTGTCACTCCAATTGAAGGGATAGATTTATGTGTCTTTCCTTGAGATGCTGCTGAAGCTGTTATAATATTATGGAAAGCATCCAGAATATGAGCAGGAATTTTCTTCTTCTCTTTCAACATTGATAAAATATTCTTGGTGACTTCAGCTGCCGGAATGAGGATATATGTCCATTCCGTGCTTGGAGTAGGTGTATGTTCCTGCTCCTGTTCTCCTTTTCCTATCAGTGAATCCTGACAGTACTCAAGTGTGGGGGCATAGAGTTGAGTCTGCCTCCTGTTTGTCGCCGGAGATTTCCGACTGACTTATCCATGTGCTACCAAGAGAGACTGTTGGTAGGCTTGATTAATACTAGCTGGTGTATGTGACTGCTGATAGAACTTTACCAAACGTGGTTGATGAGCTCCATCATATGTAGTTAGACGAGCCTTCTGATTAACTGATGATGTATATACAGGTGTATGTTCCTTCCTATAGTACTCCGCCGGATATGCCTGGCGGGATTGGTGTGATGCTGCCAGACGAGTCTGCTGGACAGCGGAATTAAAACGGGATGGTGTGTGTGCCTGCTCATTGCTTGCCACCATGTTAGGTTGGTGGGATTCTTCAGAAATGGCAGAGATGAGAACCTGCTCACTGTTGACCGGATTCCGCCTCTGGTGGTTCGTCTTTCCTGCTCGGGTTCGAGGAACCAGAGCCGAACGCCTGGAGTCGATACTATCATCATGTTGAGGGTGCACTGTCGCATGAGTTTGGCTGTGATTGTTGGTGGGAGCCTTCAGGAAGGACTCCTGTCTTCTTGAATTTAGGCCCTGAGGGACCTGCTCATTCACTTCCTTAGAATAAGGGAGTGAATGGTAGTTGCGTTCCGGGGATAATGACCCGAAACGGTTGGAGACGGTAGTCAGCACCGCCTGTTTCTTGATCACTGGTCGTCGTTGTCCGGATGACTGGTGTGAGTTTTTCTCTTGGAGGGCTTGTCAGGCAGCCTCCAGAGTTGGGATGGTACCGTGTTTACGGTACTCCTTAACCAGCGCGTTTGATACCCAGCGTTGAAGACGCTGAGTAGGTGATATCTTCCTTAGAGCGGATGATGATACAGCAAGAGTAGCAGTAGTTGCATTTGCGGTAGTAGTATTCACAGGTGTGAACTTAAGAGCAACTATTCTAGAAATGCAGAAGATCTTGGAAAAGAGTGCCTGTTTGATATAACAGACGTAATCAAGATAAATTCAGCTACTACATCTTTTTGATGAGAAAAAATGTCAATGATTGTTTTTGTTGGCCCTCTCATTGAGTTTTAAATAGGGGCCTAACAAATAGGTAAAACATCATTTTATCTTGGTTAAGGATTCACATCGGGTTCACCATTTTTTGTTTCCCTCGGAATTCGGGGATGTCCTCCTTGATGGGAGGAGCAAACGTTCTGATTGGTTTCTAACGGGGTTGTTCGTATAATCGGAAACATCCAATGATTCCACATCCATTTGGACATACTTTCCAAAGGTAGGCGCTCATTATTTTGTGGACTGATGAGGCTTAGAAATTTTCATTGGTCGAGAGGATGGGAGGTCAGATTCATCACAACTTTTTTAGGGGAATTATTGTCTATTCCTGGACTCTCTCTATATATTTATGTTATGTTTGTGAATCCTTATTACATTTCCAAGTATAAAATGAGATTTCCTTTAGATCTAACAATCAATGATAAAATATGTACGAAATTTAGAGAATCTTTTATATGTATTCGAGGTTCTTCATCTATAGACAATCATCTGTATTTATTAAAGATTCTTGGTCAATGGTATCCTTCGGCATATTTATATAAAAGTCTCTTGGTCATTATGATGACCATACTGGTTTCAATTCCACTCAGTGGGGCACTTGAAGTTTATTTTCATTCAGAAGGACATGGATTATTTCAGAGTTGGTATTCAACCTGCAGATGGGCTACCAATGTATCCTTTGTTTTGGAAAAGGAATCAGAACCCACCTAGTTCGAGTAAGGGAGTATGTTGTTTATGGTTGATATCTCAAAGAAGGATGTCCTAATTACTTTTACCCTCTAAGCTCACGTGAGTCATGCTCGGTGTGAGAAACAAGAGGTATTGGAAATAATTAGACAATTGGGCCATGAAAGATGCAATCATAATAAATGATGTGGGACTTATTTATGTATGACTGCACAAAATAGATGAAGATTAGGATTAAATTCAGAGAAGAAATCCAGGAACAAGGTCCATAAAGATATATGTGCTTCATGGAGATTTGAATACTCTAACTTGGGACTTACCCCTGGAAAGGAGGCCCAAAATTAGGAGAGGATTGATGATTAGGTTTTACTCTTGAGAAGGAATCCCAAATCAACGGTAAATTGGGATTGATTGAGAGAAATTAAGACTGGGGCTTACTCCTGAGAAGGAGGCCCAGGTTTTGGGGACATATAGCTGGGGTTACTCCTGAAAAGGAGGCCCATGTTAAAGGAATTATGACTGTGACTTACTCTTGAAAAGGAGTCCCAATTTAAAGGAATTATGACTGGGACTTACTCATGAAAAGGAGGCCCAGGTTTGGATTATCTCATTTTAAAGTATGAGGTTGAATGAATGAAGTCTCAATCTTCAGTGACATAAAGATGTGTAAATCACTATGTTTTGAGGGATATTCCACAGAAATCCTTTCAGATAAAGAAGTAAAATCAAGAAATCACGCCATGAATGGATTTGAAGAGTGTCTTGAAGACTAAATCTTGAATAGGAGAGGTGGAATGGCTTAAGAGGGGTAAAATGGGAAAGAAGGGAACCCAAAAAGGCAGGGGCGCGCATGTCCTAGCAGGCGCACAGGTACTGCGTGGGCACGCAAGTCTTGGTCGCGCATGTATACCTGCGCAACACTTGGGGTACTTGCGCGGTGATCAACCAGCAGGGTAATACATGAGAGAATTTTGGTTAAGGCCTTTAGAATCCTATTAAGGTCCTTTCAGGAGAGGGCGTGCATGTTCTATTGAAGGAGTAAGGCGGCGTGCAAGTGTGGCCATTTCCCTTAAGGGCTGGCCACCTAGGTGCACAAGTGTTGATGAGTTTCAACACTTAGGCATTCTTCCACATCTTTAGATCTTCCGTTATAAGTAATAAATTACATTAGATGTGTTCCAGAAGCATTGAGAAGAGACTAGGGCACTGGGAGCTCAAATCTGAGTTTCTGGAAAAAATTCCTCCCGAAATAGGGGGCCCACCGGGTCTATTTATAGGTAGGAGAAGACCCCGTGCGGTTATCACTTAGGTCGCGTAAGTCACTTGCACGACCATCATGCGTCGCGCAAGTCACTTGCGCGACCATCATGCGTCGCGCATGTAGACTTGTGTGACAGTGATGTAACTTGCACGACACATGTTCTTTGGATCCCTTGTTCATTCCTTTGTCGATTTTTGATGTTTTCATTAAAGGATGAATCAGTTTTTTCTAAGTCATTTCCCTTTACATTCCTTTGGACTCTGTGACGAAAAAAGAGCATCAATAGACATAAAGATACACAAACAGTCTTGTAGAACCCCATTTCCCCCTTAAGTTGATTTAAATGTTCATAAATATGTGGAGAAGGTTACATTTTCAGGAGTGTTACCTTATTCAGATTTTGGATATCAATACAGAACATGAGATATCAAATAGTTTTTTTTTGAAAATAGAACTGAAGATGCCCATGACAAGACACTTGATCAAATTAATCATTTGGATTCCAAATCATCCAATGGATCCTTTAATTACCTACTCTTAGGGGCCATATTGTATAAGAGAATAGATATTTTTTACATTCCCATTTCCAAATCATTGATGGAAAACATGAACCTCTCTGGAGGAAAACATGATAAATACTCTGGAAGTCCCAAGGGAACTCATCCACCATAGAACATAATCCATCGTTAGGATGATCATCATCGATCCCTAATGGTAATTCCAATTCATATTAAAAAATATAGCCCTATTATAGAGGCGTAGGTCTTTCACATCTTAACCGAGGATCCCATTCAGAATGAAAAACATGGGTACTTCAATTTGGTACCAAAAAAACTCACTTAACGCCTATAAAAATAGATTTGTGCCTAGAAACACACTATCAAATCCATACTGTGGATCACATCAAAGTGTTATATATCTAGAACTAGAAAATATTATTCCATCTCGACCCGTAAAGAGGGGAGTGCACAAGACGGACACCTAAAACCGTGATCTCGATTTACAAAAAGTGGCATTTCCAACTCCATCACATATGACATATGATTAGATGGGAAATTTACAAATCCAAAATGAGGGAAGAAATAAAAGAAACAGAGGCAGCAGTATCAAAAAGAACACTAATAATGTTGATGTAGTATTAAAATTATCACAAAATCTTACAAGACCTACATCTGATTCTACTGGTGCTTGATCCACTACATGAAGTTGAGTCATCTCTTCCTGATCCTAAGACCAAATCATTAACTCATGGCTCTACTTGAAACTAACACTTCCCAAAACATAATACACCTTTTCCTCAATGACCTGAAAACTAATATTGTAACACCCCAAGATTTCATAGTGTGTTATTTCTTCAAAATAATTCAATAAATTGCACTACACGCAACATCGAGCTCAATCACACCATGACTTACCAAAAAATCCATTAAAAAGAGGTTATGAATAGTATTAACTAAATTTTAAACTTTATATAATCCTTATAATTTTATAATCCATATTATGAGTTTCTTAGACATAATGCAAGAACACATTCATTTTCAGTATTGCACTTTTATCAACTTTTAATAGTGAAACCTTTTTAAACACAATATTTTAAACTTTTTGACTAAATTGGGACATCAAAAAAATTTAAAATGAAACATCCCAAGCTTCCACGGTACGCTTTACTTTGAATAATACAGTAGTGTGTGTTGTACGCAACTTCGAATTTTAATACACACCACAACCGATCAAACTAGCCGTTATGAATAGTAATACCTACTTTTTGAAAATATATATATATATTTTTTTTAAATGGACTTCATTTTTGGATTCGTAATATCGAATTTAGCCTAAGGTGAAATTTTGGTACTTTTCGGATAACTTTAATATTTTGATGAATAGTGAAAATTACTAAATTTTAATTAAAAACATCTTTTTTGATCAAAATAGTTAATAGTGATAAATTAAAAATTTCAGTGGTTTTAAAGTATATTTAGAATATATTTTTACCATTTAATATAATGTTGGTCATTGGACATAATTTTACAATTAAACCGGACAAAAACAAGTGTCAATCTTTTGATAGTTATTATCTCTTAAAAACACGCTTTTTGTTTTAACAGCGGGAATTAATTTTAAATTAATTTCTGCCACTTCTGTGTTTTGAATTTCAAAAAATGGATTGCATATTTGGAATCATGATGTTAAAATTGTGTAAATAGTTAACTTTTATTTTTAGACATTTTGAATAATTACTGCGGTAAATATTTTATTTACCATGGTTATGGGTAAATCCGGTAAATAAGGGTTAAAAGAATAATATTATAATAATACTAAATTACCCTAAAACGTGTCCTAGACTTATTGGTTGATACATTTTCGACCATAGGCATATTTGGGTCGATTTGGGGACCCCATGGTGCCACTTGTAGGTGATAGGGACACTTTATTTTAATTAAGTTAAAATGAATACAAAAATGACACAAGCATATATCTTTTAGAAAAACAATTTTTACATAGGGTTATATATGTTGGATTTTAGATTATAAATATTCATTAGAAATATAAAACTATTTTCTACATAATGATATTTTATTTATAATTTTTATACATTAAATAATTTAATTTATTTATGACACAATGATGGTGCAGTAATTACTATAATAGTGAAAATTTAAAATAATTGATATTATAAATAACCAAATAAATATAATATGAAACTTTCAATGAATTAAACTAATTTTCTAGGATAATATGATATATTAGTATTGATTAAATTTACTTTTTTCCAAGTATTCAATCTTTTATGAGTTTCACAAAAATCAACTATTGAATAGTGTCAAAATTGATATAAAAGGGTTTTTAAAACAAATATTATATTATTAATTGGTATTAAATTCCTAAAAATCTAAGGTTCGGACAAGAGACTTATATCATGATATTCTCATCATTAATGGACCACTTGGGGGTCTCATGGATGTATATAGTATGTTTATTAACTATATATTATAAAAATACAAAGTGACATGGTAAATGTAAAACTAATTAACTAAGAGTTAAAACTAAAAGATAAGGTTAATATAAGTACCCAAACCTGTCTAAATTCTATTGGTTGAATTTTATTAGACCTATACCCACCTTAACCTTTGAATAATCAACTTTGGAGCCATTATAAACCGAATATGAATTTATTATAAACTAATATTTCTAGCTTTTCCAATGGTACCCTTCACCCCTCTTATAAAAGGGCACTCCTCCTTCTCTTTTCTTCACACCTTAAAAGCCTTTTTGTTCGGCCAAACTCTGCCCAAATACTCTCCCAACATCCCTCAATACAACCTAGAGTCCATATTTTTATCAGAAAGCCATCCTAAGGAGCCCTTTTGATCAAATCAAAAGGAAGAACCCGAAGAAGAGGTAATGATTTCACCACCCTTTTCCAAGTTCCTTTCTTCTTCCACTTCTTCTTCCTTTGTTGTTAGAATTCTAAAATAATAAATCCAGTATCATATATATACTGTGATGTTATTATAAATATGGTACAACCATATTCAGTATTCTATCCACCCTTTGAATAATATGTCACCATACGTGCGTACGTACGGCTTACCGTCTCCACGTCGTGGTGTAATTGTTATTCAATATATTATTATTTGGATGGTTATAATAATGAAATGTAACTCATGTAAATAATAAATATAACATGTTAATTATTCTGTATATATGATATAATAATAATTTATATATTATTTTAATATCAAAATAATGATATTGTCACTCGTGCGTACGTACGGACTACCGTCTCCACGAACACGATGAGATTCATTCTCCATCGTATCCATTCAAGTATAATTCTAATTTTATGATTAATAATAGTATCTAAGGACTTGATATCATTCTGGATATGAATAATATACAACCTATCCATTACAAACGTAGCTTACGTAACAAAACATATAAAAGAAAACGAGTAAGTTAACACCCGATACAATGATAATACTAAGATATTATTAACAAATCAATGTTAAAAGATCATATATGATATCATATTAATGTATATAATTCTTGAATAATTTAATAAAAATTATTTCACCATTATACAGGAGGTTAACCTACCCCAACCAATGAAAATTACACGGTATGTTTTATTTCACAATCTCTTCATTATTCGAGGTTGTTTATACGTAATAATCTACTGGGATCTCTTTATCATCCACATCCATGTTTCTTAATAATGTATTTCAAAAAATTTTTACTATTTAAAAGAATATGGGTTAATGTAATTTATACCCTTATGTGTTTCAAAAGGAATATTTCCTTCATTTTCCAAACAAGGCACTTTTAACCTTTTCGACAAATTTAAAGTAAGAATGTTTTTTTAACTTATACGGCGGGTGCAGCTATTTACCGCCGTTATAAAATTGTCAAAGCTTTCCTTACAAGCTTATAATAATATTTTCAAATTGAATGTATTATTTTATATTTATGTTACTTTTAAAATGATTTAAAAAAAGATATATTTCTCTAAAATAGTTTTGATTTCATCTATGTCAACATCCTTTGATGGATTTGAAGCTTATTTGAAGTTGATTTATTATGATACAAAACATCCATATTTTATTGAAGGTTTTGTGATATTTTTGACTGTGGATAATCTATTCTTATGTAACTCATGGTTTTTTTTAAAGTATTGAAATTTGATAAGTTATTTTTAATCCGAATGTGTATGTTATATTTCAACCTTTTATTCAGATTAATGTGTTAGACAAGTATGTTCCGGGTTGGGGACCGGTAAAAGTAAGCCCTTCGGTTTGGTCTCCGGTTATTAGAGGAACTCTGGTTTGGTCTCCGGTTATTAGAGGAACTCCGGTTCGGTCTCTGGTTAGTAGAGGAACTCCAGGTTGGTGTCCGGTTATTAGAGGCTCTCTGGGTTGGGTTCCGGTTACAGTTATCCCCTAGGTCTTGGGGCGAGGCCTTGACAAAGAAATTAAAGTTCAGCATTATTAATTCCATCATTATGAAAGTGGTTACTGATATTACATGTGATTATTATATTAGTAGAATATCCATGTGAATAAGTAAATGACATTATTTCATTTTACTTTTGCCATACTATGTTGAAGTTTAAGTTTAAAAAGATTTTGTTTTAGTTATACATTGCCTTAAATGTTTATTCTTATTTATGAAAGTTTCCGCTATATTGTTATCCTTACTCGGCATTTGAGCTCACCCCTTTTCTATTTTTTATTTTTCCCAGGAAGTGAAGAAGTAAATTATGAATGACCTGTAGGGATATTATGTGGGGATATGAGTGTGGAATATGGAGACAATATGTTGTTATAGTAGTTTTTAACTTTATGATGTAATGTAAGACTTATGAATATATCTAGTGTTTCCAAGGCTACTAAACCAATCAGTCTTTCGAGATTTGATCTTTCTTGTGATCAAGCCAATGTTATGTAATAATGCACCGACTCTGGGTAACTGGGGTCGGGGTGTTACAGTTGGTATCGGAGGAAGTTTAGTACATACCTTGGAAGCTAGATTTAGATAAACTCTGATTAGATCACGTAGACCTAAGATGATCTTTGAGGATTAGTATAGAAGAACATCCTAGAATTTTGGTATTGTAGAGATTTTGTGAGTTTTCCGAGCAATACATCCCTGTATGGATACGAGCAGGTAGGGGCGACTCTGGCACAGATGTACCTAGGGGTAAAACCCGAAAACACCGCTTTGAGCTAGACTCGAATGGGAACTAGTGCACGAAAATGGGCCTTGCTGCACTCTTGGTTACGACACTCCCATGGGATATGCTTAGGATAATTCTCATTTTCTTTACAAACCATTATTAAGGGTTTATGAGTATATACATTCTCAAAGGAGACATTTTTATGATTATGGATTATATCCATAAACTATTTAATTTATGTTATGTGTTTTACAAGTTTGGGATTAGGTATTGTTATTCATAATCTAATATAGTGTATGCCATTGTTTAGAAATGGTGCCCAGTAGAAGGAATGATAACTCTAGCAATGCACATAATCCAAAGAGAAAGAAGGATCATATCTTTCATGGTCTTAATCTAGAATTTATAAGAGAAATAGTATCCCATGTATTATAATCATATGAAGAAATAATATCATGTGTTGATAAGATAAGTAAAGATTTTACTGAGTCCTATGGCTTTGAATGGAAGCAAGAGAAGAAAATGATGGAAGAGAAAAAGTTGGATAAAGGGAAGAGGGAAAAGAAGAATTTTCCCATATGTGATAACTGTGGGAAGAAACACCCTGGAACTTGTCTGAAAGGAATGGGAGTTTGTTATACGTGTGGAGGAAATGGGCACAAAGTACGTGACTGCAAGGGTAAGAAAATGGTTTCAAATGTACAATGATTCATTTGCAAGGATTTTGGACACTACGCGAACCTATGTCCCAATCATCAGACTATGCCACAAATGATGCTATTGGATAATAATCAAGTTATGATACTACCACAGATAAAGAGGAATGATTAGAGTGCTTGTGTTGATTATGTCATTTGAGTGTTGTATCAACAATGTACATGTTATAATAATTATGGAGTATATAAGGATTGTACTGCAGTACTATTTCATTAAGGACGTGAGATTGTGTGGAACAAAGAAAAGTGACTCAATAGCAGGTTAAATTTTTGGAAAATATATGGTTGAGAGAAAGATAAACCATAATATGGTTCTGATACCGAGGTAGTGATTTTAGAATAATACATGATTGATTTGGAAAAATTATATGGGATATTCATGACTACCTTGATGCTAATTAATGATTTTTATATCCCATCATTGTTGGGGTTTAAAACATTTTTGGATTGATGAATTATATCCAACATTCTATATGGAATAAGGGAGCATGAATGTAATCAATAAGGATTATGGTAATTCAGGATGTTTCAGTGTTTTAAAAGAATACATGATGAAGGTATTCATTTGCTATTACGGGGTAAAAATGATCTACATTAAGTTTACCTTCCTTATAAATATTGGACTGTGAGTTTGGACAGAAGTATTTTGGATAAATTCTAGTTGAGATTAATTTTTGATTTCCATAAAAAGACAACCTAGAGGTCTGGCGGTAACCCGTCGTGACCGGAAAGGCCGCAAGACTTGAACCCACAACCGAAGGGTGACAAGGGTGTATCACCTACCACTGGCCCACGAGATGTCCTGGATTAAATAATGTAGTTTTTTAAAAAAAATATCTGGTAGATGAATTATAAATTTGTTTTTTTAACCCTATACGAATAGGATAAATAGAATATTTTTCTACGTTCTATTATCTTTAAGAGTGAAAGATAAGTTTGTGGTAGAAATTTATTAATGGATAAAACTCTAATTATAAAGTAAGTATATCTTCTTATGATCTTATCCAATCTCATAAAAAAATTCCTCAACATTAAGAAAAGGAACTTAGAACAAATTTTTTTTCATAGATGGTACCTTAAATCATCACTAATTTATGGATTTGGGATTGTTGGCATTTTTATAGCAATGTTCTCTACCACTCTCCATCAGATAATTGATGGTTATATTTCTCTTCCATATCCATATTTTCCAATATGAAAACCTAGTATGTGTTATTTTCGGTAATCTTCATACTTTCCACTCTTTATTTTAAATAGAGGCCTCATGAATTCATTTTTCGATGTGGGATTTCAAATAAGATATTTTGAAACGCCAAAAATAGGTTATCGCAATACCCTATGTTTTGTTGAACCGATGGTATTTCAAATCATCATAGATTGTTGAATTTAAGGACCTAAATTTTATACTTGTTAGTGATTGATGACCTCAATCACTACCTATAAATATTTACGTTTTTCCTCCAATTATATGTCTCTAATTGCCACCAATGTTCTCCTAACCGAGATCAGAATTTGGTGGTGATCCTTTCATTTATCTTTTCCTCATATTAAGACTAGATTTTAGTAACCTAATTTCCGATTTGGGTTTTCCCACAAAGATATTTTCTATTTTAAACCTTTTATTTTTGAAAAACAATTTCAAATTGCGAGGACACAATTTATTGAAGGAGGGGAGAATGTAACACCCCAAGATTTCATAGTGTGTTATTTCTTCAAAATAATTCAATAACTTGCACTACACGCAACATCAAGTTCAATCACACCATGACTTACCAAAAAATCCATTCAAAAGAGGTTATGAATAGTATTAACTAAATTTTAAACATTATATAATCCTTATAATTTTAGAATCCATATTATGAGTTTCTTAGACATAATGCAAGAACACATTCATTTTCAGTATTGCACTTTTATCAACTTTTAATAGTGAAACCTTTTTAAATACAATATTTTAAACTTTTTGAATAAATGGTGACATAAAAAAAATTAAAATGAAACATCCCAAGCTTCCATTTTACGCTTTCCTTTGAATAATACAGTAGCGTGTGTTGTACGCAACTTCGAGTTTTAACACACACCACAACTGATCAAACTAGCCGTTATGAATAGTAATACCTCTTTTTTGAAACTATATATATTTTATTTTTTTAAATTGTACTTCATTTTTGGATTCGTAATATCGAATTTAGCCTAAGGTGAAATTTTGGTACTTTTCGGATAAATTTAATATTTTGATGAATATTGAAAATTACTAAATTTTAATTAAAAACAACTTTTTTAATCAAAATAATTAATAGTGATAAATTATGGATTTGAGTGGTTTTAAAGTATATTTAGAATATATTTTTACCATTTAATATAATGTTGGTCATTGGACATAATTTTACAATTAAACCGGACATAAACAAGGGTCAATCTTTTGATAGTTATTATCTCTTAAAAACACGTTTTTGGTTTTAACAGCGGGAATTAATTTTAAATTACTTTCTGCCACTTCTGTGTTTTGAATTTAGAAAAATGGATTCCATATTTGGAATCAGGATGTTCAAGTTGTTTAAATAGGTAACTTTTATTTTTAGACATTTTGAATAATTACTGCGGTAAATATTTTATTTACCATGGTTAAAGGTAAATCCAGTAAATAAGGGTTAAAAGAATAATATTATAATAATACTAAATTACCCTAAAACATGTCCTAGACTTATTGGTTGATACATGTTCGACCATAGGAATATTTGGGTCGATTTGGGGACCCCATGGTGCCACTTGTAGGTGATAGGGACACTTTATTTTAAATATGTTAAAATGAATACAAAAATGACTCAAGCATATATCTTTTAGAAAAACAATTTTTACATAGGGTTATATATGATGGATTTTAGATTATAAATATTAATTAGAAATATAAAAATATTTCCTACATAATTATATTTTATTTATAATTTTTAGACTTTAAATAATTTAATTTATTTATGACACAATGATGATGCAATAATTACTATAATAGTAAAACATTAAAATAATTGATATTATAAATACCCAAATAAATATAATATGAAACTTTTAATGAATTAAACTAATTTTCTAGGATAATATGATATATTAGGATTGATTCAATTGACTTTTTTCTAAGTAATCAATCTTTTATTAGTTTCACAAAAATCAACTATTGAATAGTGTCAAAATTGACATAAAAGAGTTTTTAAAACAAATATTATATTATTAATTGGTATTAAATTCCTAAAAATCTAAGGTTCGGCCAAGAGACTTATATCAGGATATTATCATCATTAATGGACCACTTGGGGGTCTCTTGGATGTATATAGTAAGTTTATTAACTATATATTATAAAAATACAAAGTGACATGGTAAATGTCAAACTAATTAACTAAGAGTTAAAACTAAAAGATAAGGTTAATATAAGTACCCAAACCTGTCTAAATTCTATTGGTTGAATTTTCATAGACCTATCTCCACCTTAAACTTTTAATAATAAACTTTTGATCCATTATAAACCGAATATGAATTTATTATAAACTAATATTTCTAGATTTTCCAATGGTACCCCTCACCCCTCTTATAAAAGGGCAGTCCTCCTTCTCATTTCTTCACACCTTCAAAGACTTTTGGTTTGACCAAACTCTTCCCAAATACTCTGCCAACATCCCTAAATACAACCTAGAGGCCATAGTTTGATCATAAAGCCAACCTAAGGAGCCCTTTTGATCAAATCAAAAGGAAGAACCCGAAGAAGAGGTAATGATTTCACCACCCTTTTCCAAGTTCCTTTCTTTTTCCACTGCTTCGTCCATTGTTGTTACCATTCTAAAATAATAACTCCAGTATCATATATATACTGTGACGTTATTATAAATATTTTACAACCATATTCAGTATTCTATCCACCCTTTGAATAACATGTCACCATACGTGCGTACGTACAGCTTACCGTCTCCACGTCGTGGTGTAATTGTTATTCAATATATTATTATTTGGATGTGTATAATAATGAAATGTAACTCATGTAAATATTAAATATAACATGTTAATGATTCTGTATATATGATATAACAACCATTTATATATTATTTTAATATCAAAAGAATGATATTGTCGCGCGTGCGTACGTACGGACTACCGTCTCCACGAACGCAATTAGATTCATTCTCCATCGTATCCATTCAAGTATAATTCTCATTTTATGATTAATAATAGTATCTAAGGACATGATATCATTATGTATATGAATAATATAAAACCTATCCATTACAAACGTGGCTTACGTATCAAAACATATAAAAGAAAACGAGTAAGTTAACACCCGAAACAACGATAATACTAAGATATTATTAACAAATCAATGCTAAAAGATCATATATGATATCATATTAATGTATATGATTCTTGTATAATTTAATAACAATTATTTCACCATTATACAAGAGGTTAACCTACCCCAACCAAGGAAAAGTACAAGGTAAGGGTTATTTCACAATCTCTTCATTATCCGAGGTTGTTTATACGTAATAATCTACTGGGATCTCTTTATCATCCACATCCATGTTTCTTAATAATGTATTTCAAAACATTTTCACTATTTACAAGAATATGGGTTATAGTCATTTATACCCTTATGTGTTTCAAAAATAATCTTTCCGTCGTTTTCCAAACAAGGCACTTTTAACATTTTCGACAAATTTAAGGTAAGAATGTTTTTTTTAACTTATACGGCGGGTGCGGCTATTTACCGCTGTTATAAAATCGTCAAAGCTTACCTTACAAGCTTATAAGAATATTTTAAAATTGAATGTATTATTTTATAATTATGTTACTTTTAAAATGATTAAAAAAAAGGGATATTTCTCCAAAATAGTTTTGATTTCATCTACGTCAACATCCTTTGATGGCTTTGAAGGTTATTTGAAGTTTATTTATTATGATACAAAACATCCATATTTTATTGAAGGTTTTGTGATATTTTTGACTGTGGATAAGCTATTCTTATGTCACTCATGGTTTTTTTGAAGTATTGACATTTCATAAGTTATTTTTTAATCCGAATGTGTATGTTATATTTCAACCTTTCATTCAGATGAATGTGTTAGAGAAGTATGTTTCGGGTTGGGGACCGGTAAAAGTAAGCACTCCGGTTTGGTCTCCGGTTATTAGAGGAACTCCAGTTTGGTCTCCGGTTTTTAGAGGAACTCCGGTTTGGTCTTCGGTTATTAGAGGAACTCCGAGTTGGTGTCCGGTTATTAGAGGCACTCCGGGTTGGGTTCCGGTTACAGTTATCCCCTAGGTCTTGGGACAAGGCCTTGACAAAGAAATTAAAGTTCAGCATTATGCATTCCGTCATTATGAAAGTGGTTACTGATATTACATGTGATTATTCGATTAGTAGAATATCCATTTAAATAAGTAAATGGAATTATTTCATTTTACTTTTTCCATACTATGTTGAAGTTCATGTTTAAAAAGCTTTTGTTTTAGTTATACATTGCCTTAAATGTTTATTCTTATTTATGAAAGTTTCCGCTATATTGTTATCCTTACTGGGCATTTGAGCTCACCCCTTTTCTATGTTTTATTTTTCCCAGGAAGTGAAGAAGTAAATTATGAATGACCTATAAGGATATTATGTGGGGATACGAGTGTGGAATATGGAGAAAATATGTTGTTGTAGTAGTTTTCACTTTATGATGTAATGTAAGACTTATGAATATATCTAGTGTTTCCAAGGCTACTAAACCAATCGGTCTTTCGAGATTTGATCTTTCTTATGATCATGCCAATGTTATGTAATAATTCACCGACTCTGGGTAACTGGGGTCGGGGCGTTACAAATATCCCTCTATCCTGTATGGTTTTGACTGATCTAACATCCCTCTAAAATCCAGATATCATGTACAACTCTGATATGGGTTTGACACCTTATAAAATCACTACAAGTGTCACATTTTTCCATAATGATGACAACATCTGGGTGGATATGAACCTGAATATTGCATGTCCCTGACGTACGATAGGGATAGAAAATGACAATCTCAACATCATAAGCGACATACAAAGACAACTGATAAGAATGGACTAAACTACCACCTCCCATCAACCCCTTCTTGTCATGGATCCACTTCTTCCAAGATGAACTGTAACTAACCACTATTAACACTACTTTAGGGAAACTAGGCCATCCCTTATGATCAATTTCTACCATCATGTCATGATACCCAACCTCAGAATACATCTTTAGCTTGAAAATATTGACTGAGATCCTGCTTATATTCACATACCCATATTGAACATCAGAACCTTCAACTTCTCATTGGAAAAGATCTCAGATGTGTGCCAAACTAACTTTTCATGTTGTTTTAGACAGTCAATAATGGTCTGTTCTCTATTTCTATGATCCAAAAACAATTGGGAAATTGAGAAATCCAATATAACAGTACAATACACCCCATTGAATATGACCATAACATCTTTACAACCCATCTCCCTATTCTTACCATCTTGCAGCATTGATCCCTACCACATCCAATAGGGACCTTCCAACATGAACGACGATCATTTCACATTAACATCTGTAAGTGTATAATGAATCTAAAAAATCCTATAAATTTTATCAAGACTCTCATATACCTCATGGTGTTCTACCCTACCATAAAAATAATGAGGATTCCTCAAGAGGAACATATAATATTTATCCTTTATAGAAATGGTTTTAGCTTATCTGACATGACTAGAACAAAATATCGGTCATTTACAGAATCCTTGGACATCCCAAACCACTAAGTACACTGAAATATTATTGATTAGTGAGGGTGAACTCTCTATAGCCTCTTCTAGTGGTTTCACAAAATATCTCAGGGGAGACATCCTTCTAAACAAGAAATATACACCATGAAAACATTTAATACGATCATAAACAAAAATTCTAGAATTTTTTAGCAGAAACAACATATCTCATCCACTTATATAAATAAAAATCATATCCAACACAATAACAATCCAAAATAAACCACTCCACCTCCACCATGTGTTCATATATTGTCTATAGCTTGTATATGTCACCTTAAATAGAAGTAAATCAAAATTCTCAAAAATCTCATGGTAATCTGAGTCCTTTAAAGATGTTTTATTTCTGGGTACCCCATAAAAAACTATAACCTCAAACAATGACAATCTTAAGGCCAATATATCTTTCGTATTCCACAAATATCATGAACCAGTGTGCATTTCGTTATCTAATACAATTTTTTCATGAACAAAACCAACATTCCATCAAACTCGACATCCAACCTAATATTTTGTGTTCCCTAATGGGCGTCACCAATCTCCACAAGATGAAAAATAGTTTGTGGATAGAAAAAGTATGATTTGGGACTGTTTTAGACCATTTATGTTACCATTAAAACTCAAAATATTATACATCACATAACTAATATTCTTAATCAAATGAGGTACACCAATTTTTCATATTCAATTTATTATAACATTAACAAAACCCAAAGTACAATAATAGAATTATAACAATAAAACAATATTAAAAATATCTAAGAGAAAATTGAGTCATCACCCTCATACCTACCCCACCAAAAGATTCAATAATTGGAACACTAGAATCCAAATCCACCATCACCAACATTGTAGAGACCCAAATCTTGACGTACATGGAAATTGTATTACTTTTTCGGAATACATAATACATAACAAACATAGACACCCAAAGACCGTAATAGTTTAGTGTCTTGGGAAACTCAGAATTTAATCTTCTAATCGTGGTGAAAGATCTTCAACTTCTCCCCTAATGATCTTCCCATTTTATTTTCTTACATAAAACCTTTCTTTATATCCAGTGGAAAAGAAAGCATAAAAATGGTGTGCTGAAATTCTCAGTAAGGGTAAGCATAGAGAACATAACACAATCCATAAACATTTGAATGCAAAAACATGAACATGAAATTTAAACATCAAAATCTTGAGCGAAGACATAAATCGTGGAAGTATGTAAGGAATATATCATAATGGAACATAAACCATGATAAAATATAATGGGAATAAAACATGTAATTGTGGAAACCATTCAGCACATGTTCTGATTTCTATAGTATCCAAGGCATTGCTGCCAAGACCATCTTGGTGGAAAAAGTCCCTTTCTGAATCGAGTCCACTCCTCGTTTTAGTCCTGTAACACTGAACCGAATTAACTTACTGTTCCATCCATGTATATCTCATGATATATAAATCTTTACCCAATGTCTTTTAGGGAGATATAGGTCCCACCCATCTCATATTGAAATAATTCTTTCATCTTCCACAATATAAACCTAAATCATTCATCATAACCCAAGAATAAAATGGGTTTTATAAACATCATTCCATCATAACATAATCCATAAAAAAAATTTGGATATAATTTCATCATTAGAAAAGTGAAACCATTTAAATCCTAGAGACATGATACTTGAAACATACACATGTGAAATAATGTCATCTTAGATGAAAATGGTTTTGATAAAACACTTTAAATGAATTCTTGAGGAAAATATCCTTTTTTCTTCAAAATCATTTTCTTTTCACAAAATGTCATACAATTTTAAAAGAAAAGTATTTTGTTGAAAATAGTTATGAAATCTTTTAAAGAAAGATTCATGAAAATAAGGCTTTATAAAACCGTAAAAATCCTTTCATTCCGTATACGTTAAAAAAACATTTTTCTCGTACTTTTGTCGGAAAAGTCAAAAAGTACTTTGTAGGGTTAATAAAAGAAATATTACTTCCATACCATGGGTTAAAAGTAAAAGTTGGTAAAAAGGACGTTAAAAATATATGAATACTCTTTTATAAAACATGGACATGTATGATAACAATAACCTCAGTAAATACTTATGAATAAGCAATCTCGGATAAAAATGAGATTTGGAAAATTATCCCTTACCTTAGGTCCGATATTCTTCGTACGTTTCCGAACCTCCTTTATAATGAATTAAATAATTTCATTGACTTATTACAGAATCATATTCATTGTTATGATATCATATATGGTTCAATTAGACTTTATATTACTAGTTCTTTTGTAAGTTCCATGTTAAAGCAGCGTTTTGGGTCAAATCGTTTTATTTATAATACGTGTTTGGACTTGTTGTTCTTGATATTATTAACTATATCCTGATATAATTAATTACAGAATGTAAAACATGATTTATATATAATATATATTAAGTATATACATATATATATGATAGATCGATTAAATGGAATGAAATACTCCATTAATGGAGACGGTAGGTCGTACGTACGCATGAACGCTGTTTTTGTATCCTTATTGAATTCAATGAAATTAAGTAGATTACATACATATATACAAACATAAATCCAGTATCATTATTATTTCATATATTTAATTATTACTTATTATATAAACTTTATAATCATTCATGAATGGTTAACATGGAGAATGAATCTCATCGCGTCGTGGAGACGGTAGTCCGTACGTTCGCACGAGCGATGATATCATTCCCATGAACATGGAATTGCATTGAAGTGTATGTATAATATTTCAGAATCAGTATAAATTTAAAATAATCATATATAGATATTATTTATACCATTAAACCCATCCGAGTAAGGTGGTGGTGGAAAATAGTTTAAACCACGGCGTGGAGACGATATTCCGTACGTAAGCATGCACGGTGATTTCATTTTCCGCAGGATGGATAGATGGTGAAATAGGGTTGTTTAATACTTATAATAACATATAATTATATGAGTGATATTGATGTTATTACTTCATAATAAAACAACTAACGGAGAATATGTAGAATAAGAAATAAAGTTGAAATAATCGGTAACGGACATTACCTCTTCTTTGAAGCGCCTCTTTGAGACCTCCTCTTAGGGCACTAAAATTGGTCTTTGAAGAAGACCAGGACCTCTAGGATGTTTCTAGGGAAGTGTAAAAGCTAATTTTTCAGGTTTTGTCAGAGCATGAAGGCTCAAAGAGATGTGAGGAAGTGAGGGAGGAGGTTCCCTTTTATAAGGGAGGAGAGGGGCACCTTTGGAAAAACAAAAAATATTATTTTATTATAAAGTCATATTCGGTTTTTAATAGCTCCAAATTGATTTATTTATAAGCTAAGGTGGGGTTGGGTAGAAATACTCTCATCCAATTAAATTTAGTCAAGTTTAGGTTTCTATTTTAACTTTATCTTTTAGATTTAACTTTAAGTTAAATAATTTTACTTTTACCGTGTCTTCTTGTTTTCTTACACTATAAGGTTAGTAAACTTACTATAACAAGCCAAAAGAACCCCAAGTTGTATATGATTAATATATAGAACCTTATCTATGTCCTCTGGCCGAACAGTAAATTTTTAGGAATACAATAACAATTAATAATATAATATTTGTTTTAAAAACTATTTTATGTCAAATTTGACACTATTTGGTAAATGATTTTTGTGAAAATAATAACAGCGAGATTTGTTCAAAAAAGATAATTTAATCAATAATAACATGTAATATTAACCTAGATAATTATTGTAATTCATAAAAAGTCTCAAATTACATTTATTTGGGTATTTATAACATCAATTATGTCAGTATTTCACTAATAATATAATTAATGCATCATCATTGTGTCATAAATAAATAAACTTATTAAAAGTCTAAAAATTAAAAATAAAATTCCGTTATTTAAGAAATCGTTTTATATTTCTAATGAATATTTATAGTAGAATTTATCTTCTGTAGAACCCTATATTAAAAATGATTTATTTATTAAACATTGATTTTAACTATTTTAACCCTTCTTTAAATAAATTAATATTAAATGTCATAATCTAATCCATGTGGGCCTAAATGGTCTTATTTTATTCCTAAGGTTGTTTTTGGTCTAATTACACATATCAAATAGAATTAGGACATGTGTTAGGGTAATAATAATAACATTTTTACCCTTAATTACACTGTTTTCTTTTAACCATAGTAAAAAAAGTAAAACATTACTATTCACAAAAAATTATTTTCATCACATTGAACCACATTTTAGTCCTTGATATTAACCGTGTCTCTTGGATTTTCAAAATTCCACTCGCAGAAGTGATAAAATTATGTTTTATGTAAATTTTCAAATTCTCCTAGGAGGTGGGTAAAATACGGTGAAAAGTTCAATAAAATTTTTATATATCTAAAATTATTATAAAATGACTCTAATGAATTACATTGACCATATATAGGTATTATGTATCAATTTTTACCTCAAATAAATTTAAATAAAATAAATAATTATTTAAATAAAAAGTCGATTTTTGAATAGTAACCCAGTGTTTTCACTATTCATCAAAAATTGAATGTTTTCAGAAAAATACCAAAAATTCACCCTAGGCTAATTTTGATATTCTGAATCCAAAAATGAAGTCTATTTCAAAGGATTAAATTTATAAAATTTTTCAAAAAATTGGTATTACTATTCCTAACGGCTAGTTTATATAACTTATCGTTGTTTAGTGAAACTCGGTATTGCGTACAACACACGCTATCATGGAAGGTCGTGATTGCGTGTAATGAAAGCCAAGTCAGGGATACGTGTAGTGAAAGCTCCTTGGGGTGTAGCGTACAACACAAGACATCAATAAAATTAAAAATGAATACTTTTCATAAAATCTCGGGGTGTTACATTCTACCCCCCTTAAAATGAATTTCACCCTCGAAATTTGTCGGGGTTGTAAATGTTTTACTACTCAAAAGTTACTTTAATAGAATCCCACATCATAAAAAGGAATACCAAAACCAATATTTAAAAACTAATGTATGAAAAGTAACGGTTACCCAAATTAACTAATCAATGGGTTTCCACATAGGTGAAAATATGGATATGGAAGAGAAATCTAACCGTCATGTTTTGAGGGAGAGTGGTAGAGAACATGGCGATGAAAAATCCAACAATCACAAATCCATATATTTTTGATGATCTAAGGTACCATCTGATTAATCGGATATAAGAGCACTAGGACAACATTTTTGGTTTTCAAGATCATTTCCCTAAAGTTGAAGAAATTGGAATTAGAAGTAATACTTTCTTGATTTTGTTAAAGTCTCACTGTTGGTCGTTCCTTGGACAATTTACACTTCATCTATTAATGAAATGAAGTTGAATTTGTCATTCGTGAAGTGTTAGAAGATCATGTGATAGAATGATGAGTCATTCGATCTGTCTCAAACAAAAGGTTAAAAAAATTATCAAAAATACATAAGTCCATATATACTGAGATTAATCATATATGGTTCCTAAAATGGACTTATACTTCTTATATAATACTGCTTAATATAATAAAACTGGTTATAAATAAACAGGTATTTCATGTAGGCCAGTGGTAGGTGATAAAGGCCTGTCACACTTCAGTTGTGGGTTTGATTCCCAGAGCCTTATCTGACGCGATGGGCTGTCGCACTTCCTATAGGTTGTCCTTTTTATAAAAATACATTATTATAAATTTCCATCAATAATATTGAAAAAGTTATAGCCTTAAACAATACTAACTTCTGTCCAACATAATCCATTCCAATCTTTAGGCTTATCAAAAATACTGATGTCCATTCTCATATTATAGTGAAAACGATTACCAGAGAGTTTATATAAAAAGCATGTTAATACCATCGTTTATCCCCATATATCATTAAATATGTCTTTTTGGTCACATTCCAAACATTCGAAGCCCTTAATCATGTATTCCCTTAAAAAAAGAATACCCATTGAACCTTAGTTAAAACGTGAGTGCTATCAAAAGTTAACTCATTCCACATTCCAAAATCCCAAAATTCTGTATACTCAAACCATGATATCACTTAGTCCTTATAACAATCATGAGCTCATGAATACTATAAAACAATATATTTTCTACTTATCCCTTCATTATTCACATATCATCTTCTTTTCAAAAATATCTCAATCACTTCCATGGTTACCCGTACCATAAAATTATTAAAAACCACAACAGACCAATACATAAATATTCCAATATTCCACGATACTATATACAACATTATTTTGGAATTCCATTACATAAACACTTAATAATTCCTTCACATCATTGTCATATTCAACATCACCAATAGTGATCGCATGTGACTTCCCATTGTCCTTTGCCTTAAGTGGTTGCTCATGTCGATCATCATTAACCCATAGATTAGGGCATTGATTAGCATAATGCACCATTTCATTACACTTGAAGCATTGAAGTGTTGGTGGTGCGTTCTCTGTAGTCTTTTCATTATTCACATCATTAGAAAACCTTTTTTCATTAATTCGACACTCAGCTGCTCGATGACCTTATTTTCCACACTTAAAACATTTTCTAGTCCCTTTAAGACAATCTCCACCATGCTTCTTTCCACACATTGAGCATAAAGAAACATTCTTCTTCTTTTCACCATTATTCTGAGATTTCACCTTAAACTCCATCTTTCGTTTCTTGTCAAAACCATGAGATGGATATGTAACACCAACTTCCACAACGCACAATTTCTTCATAGCTACTGAAGTCTTTTATAGCTAATGCCCTTCGAAGATTTGGTCTTATGCCACTGAAGAATCGATCAACTTTACTTTCAGGTTGGATGATAAACCCAGAAGCATATGTTGAAAGCCTTGTAAAATTCTCTTCGTATATACCAATATATTCAACATCCTTTTGATTTAGTTCAAGAAACTCCTTCTACATCTTTGTTCGAAGAATACGAGGGATGTACTTATTGAAAAATAAGTTCTTAAACTCGTCTCATTCCATGGACTCAATTTCATCTCTTGGCCTCGTATTCTTCATAAGATTCCACCATTGATCAGCTTCACCTTCCAAACGATATACTGCTAAGATGAAATTATCATGTTCAGAACATTGAAGAACTAAAAATATCTTTTCAGTGGTATTGATCCATTGTTCAGCAGAAATTGGATCAGAAGACCCACTGAAATAAGGTGGATGTTGCCTCATGAAGGACTCAATAGAATATTGATCCCTTCTCTGTTCATTTGGAAGTCCAGAATGATTCATAGCTTGTGTAAGTATAGAAATAATATTTTTCACTCCATCTCTCATAACATTTGTTTGTTTAGGTGGACAATCATTGCATTTTCCATTACTTTGATCAACACAGTTCCTACGGGTTCCAGCCATCGTCTAAAACCCAAAAAGAATAGTGTGAGTGGAAAAAATCATGCTAGGAAAAATGACATAAAAAAGGGGGAGTACTGTTAATAACTAACATCATATGTTTAATTCTAAGATCGTTACCATAATTCTAGGACTATAACCTATACTTATACTTATCCTTAAGGACATCCCTAGACATACCTTAGAAATATCTCTAGGGATCTCACTAAAGTTCTCACATCCTAGTTTCCAAAGGTTGACTAAACCTTTCCTCTGATACCAACTGTAGAGACCCAAAGCTTGACGTACATGGACATTACATTACTTTTGCGGAACACTTAATACATAACAAACATAGACACACAAGGACCGTAATAGTTTAGTGTCTTTGGAAACTCAGAATTTAATCTTCTTTTCGTGGTGAAAGATCTTAAACTTCTCCCCTAAAGATCTTCCCCCATTGTTTTCTTACCTAAAACCATTCTTTATATCCTGGGGAAAAGAAAACATTAAAAGGGTGAGCTCAAATGCTCAGTAATAGTAAGCATCAAGAACATAACTCAATCCATAAACATTTGAATGCAAAAACATGAACATGAAATTTAAACCACAAAATCTTGAGAAAATACATAAATCGTGGAAGCATGTAAGGAATATATCATAATGGAATATCAACCATGATAAAATATAATGGGTAGAAAACATGTAATTGTGGCAAAAATTCAGCACATGTTATGATTTCCATAGTAGCCAAGGCATTGTTGCCAAGACCATCTTGGTGGACAAAGTCCCTTTCTGAATCGAGTTCACTCCTCGTTTCAGTCCAGTAACACTGAACCGGATTAACTTAACATTACACCCATGTCTATCTCATGATATATAATTCTTTACCCAATGCATTGGAGGGAGATATAGGTCCCACCCATCTCATATTGAAATCATTCTTTCGTGTGCCACAATATAAACATAAATCATTCATCATAACCCAAGAATAAAATGGGATTCATAAAAATCATCCATGATAACGTAATCCATACAAACAAATTGGATATCATTTCATCATTAGAAAAGTCAAACCATGTATATCATAGAGACATGATAATTGAAACACACACATGTGAAATAATGTCATCTTAGATGAAAATGGTTTTGATAAAACACTTGAAATGAATTCTTGAGGAAAATATCTTTTTTTCTTCAAAATCATTTTCTTTTCACAAAATGTCATTCAATTTTAAAAGAAAAATATTTTTTCGAAAATAGTGATGAAATATTTTGGAGTATTCTTCATGAAAATAAGGCTTTATAAAACCGTAAAAATCCTTTCATGCCGTATATGTTAAAAAAACATTTTTCTCGTACTTTTTTCGAAAAATTCAAAAAGTACCTTGAAGGGTAAATAAAATAAGGATTCCTTCCATACCCTAGGGTAAAAGTAAAATTGGGTAAAAACGACATTAAACATACATGAATACCCTTTTATAAAACATGGACATGGATGATAGAAATAACCCCAGTAAATACTTATGAATAAGAAATCTCAGATGAAAATGAGATTTGTAAAATTATCCCTTACCTTTGGTCTGATATGCTTCGTACATTTCCAAACCTCCTATATAATGATTTATGTAATTTCATTGACTTATTAAAGAATCATATTCATTGTTATGATATCATATATGGTTCATTTATTAATTTATATTACCCGTTCTTTTGTAAGTTCCATGTTAAAGCAGCGTTTTGGGTTAAATCGTTTTATTTATCATACGTGTTTGGACTTGTTGTTCTTGATGTTATTAATTATATCCTGATTTAATTAATTCCAAAATGTAAAACATGATTTATGAATAATATATATTCAGTATATATATATATATATGATAGATCGATTAAATGGAATGAAATACACCGTTCATGGAGACGGTAGGCCGTACGTACGCATGAACGTTGTTTTTGTTTCCTTATTGAATTGAATGAAATTAAGTAGATGAGAACATATATATACACATAAATCCAGTATCATTATTATGTCATATATTTCATGATTACTTATTATATATATTTTATAATCCTTCATGAATGGTTAACATGGAGAATGAATCTCATCGCATCGTGGAGACGATAGTCCGTTCGTACGCACGAACGATGATATCATTCCCATGATCGTGGAATAGAATTTAAGTGTATGTATAATATTTCAGAATCAAAATCACTTTATATTTATCATATATAGTTATTATTTACACCATAATACCCATCCAAGTAAGGTTGTGGAGGAAAATAGATTACACCATGGCATGGAGACGATATTCCGTACGTACGCACGCGTGATGATTTAGTTTTCCGTAGGATGGATAGATGGTGAAATAGGGTTTTTTCATACTTATAATAAAATATCCATATATGAGTGATACTTATGTTATTACATCATAATGAAACAACTAAATAAGAATATGTAGAAGAAGAAATAGATTTGAAAGAATCAGTAACGGACATTACCTCTTCTTTAAAGCGCCTCTTTGAGACCTCCTCTTAGGGTACTAAAATTGGTCTTTAAAGAAGTACAGGACCTCTAGTATGTTTCTAGGGAAGTAGAGAAGAGAATTTGGCAGGGGTTGTCCGAGCTTGAAGGCTCAAAGTGGTGTGAGGAAGTGAGGGAGGAGGTGCCCTTTTATAAGGGAGGAGAGGGGAACGTTTGGAAATAAAAAAAATATTATTTTATTATACTGTCATATTCGATGTTTAATAGATCCAAATTGATTTATTTAGAATCTAAGGTGGGGATGGGTCGAAATCCTCTCATCAAATAGAATTTAGACAAGTTTAGGTTTCTATTTTCACCTTATCATTTAGATTTAACTTTAAGTTAAATAACTATACTTTCACCATGTCTTCTTGTTTTCTTACACTCTAAGGTTAATAAACATACTATAACAAGACAAAAGAACCCCAAGTTGTTCATTATTTATTTAGAAAACCTTATCTAAGTCATTTGGATGAACCGTATATTTTTAGAAATAAAATAAAAATTAATAATATAATATTTGTTTTAAAAACGATTTTATGTCAATTTTGACACTATTTGGTAATTGATTTGTTTGAAAATCACAACAGAAATATTAGTTATAAAAATGTTAATTAAATCAATACTAACATGTCATATTAAATTATGAGATTATTGTAATTCATAAAAAGTCTCAAATTACATTTATTTGGGTATTTATAAAATCAATTATGTCAATATTTCATTAATAATATAATTACTGCATCATCATTGTGTAATATATAAATTAAATTAAATAATGTCTAAAAATTAAAAATAAAATACAATTATGTATGAAATAGTTTTATATTTCTAAGGAATATTTATAGTCGAATTTATGTTATGTATAACCCTATATTAAAAATGATTTACTTATTAAACTATGATTTTAACTATTTTAACCCTTCTTTAAATAAATTAATATTAAATGTCCTAATCTATTCCATGTGGGCCTAAATGGTCATATTTTATTCCTATGGTGGTTTTTGGTCGAATTACACTTATCCAATAGAATTAGGCATGTGTTAGGGTAATAATAATAACATTTCTACCCTTAATTGCCCTATTTACTTTTAATCGTGGTAAAAAAAGTAAAAAGTCACTATTCACCAAAAATTATTTTCATCTCATTGAACCAAAGTTTAGTCCTTGATATTAACCGTGTCTCTTGTATTTTTTAAATTCCACTCACAGAAGCGGTCAAATTATGTTTTATGAAATTTTTCAAATTCTCCTAGAAGGTGGGTAAAAGACCGTGAAAAGTTCAATAAAATTTTTATATGTCTAAAATTATTATAAAATGATTCTGATAAATTACATTGAACTTATATAGGTATTATGTATCAATTTTGACCTAAAATAAATTTAAATAAAATAAATAATTATTTAAACAAAAAGTCGGTTTTTGAATAGTAACCCAGTCTTTTCACTATTCATAAAAAATTGAATGTTTTCAGAAAAATACCAAAAATTCACCCTATGCTAATTTCAATATTCTAAATCCAAAAATTAAGTCTATTTAAAAATATAAAATTTATAAAATTTTTAAAAAAAATTGGTATTACTATTCATAACGGCTAGTTTATATAACATATATTTGTTTAGTGAAACTCGGTATTGCGTACAACACACGCTATCATGGAAGGTCGCGATTGCGTGTAATGCAAGCCAAGTCAGGGATGCATGTAGTGCAAGCTCCTTTTGGTGTAGCGTACAACACAAGACATAAATAAAATTAAAAGGAATACTTTTCATAAAATCTCGGGGTGTTACAACCATGATACATTGTTTTATTACATGGGTCATACATAACAATTTACACATAAGCCCAAATGTGCATATAAGGTGTTAGCCAAATACGGGTAGGATGAAACTAAAAAATGATTATATGATATAAATGTTGAAGAAAAATCAACATGAACATTCCATAAGAATATCAGAATCATTTTTAGGAAAATATTTTATAAAAATGTTTCTCGAGAAACACTTTTTAATGAAACCGTTATTCTAAATTAAGATAGAATGAAATAAAAATGAACACAAGGTTTATTTTATACTAAAGGATAGCACCACAGAACCTAAGAATCGTGTTATAAGAGAGAACAATGGTAAATCCCAAAATGTAACTTGGAAATGTGGGACCATGTGAACTTCGTACCTCGGTGATCAAAATACTCCAACCAAGCTAACATTACTATTTATGTGCATGATTCATTAGAGGGTATCCCAAATCATGAAATAACGGCCTATATATCATAATCCAAAACCAAGAGTGTTCCCATTCTTGATCCTTAACAGAGATCCCTTCCATAGTTGTAGTTTTATCCAATCATTTTCCATGTCTATTTATTGTTGTAACATCAATCCTTATAGAATAATCTCCGACTCACCCTCATCGGAATCAGTTACTATACTGGTTTTTGTTCTTCCACCTAGAATCCCAAGATTCACATTTTGTTAAAATTATATTTCACATGTCTCATATATCATAACATTCACAAACAAATTCCAAGCAGAATAACCACACACAAAAAACACCACTTTCACATTTCACAATGATCTAATGATCAGAATCACATGGAAACCACTATTTTCCATAAACAAAACCATTTTCCATTTCACTAGAACATTAAAACAATTTAGAAATACATTTTTCACCACATGAAAAAATTATGAAAACCCTCTTGGGAATATAAAAAGAAGAACACATATGGAATCCAAACATTTCCCTAGGAAAATCAACATTCAAATTCATACATACATCAAGTCCATTTTATAACTAGCTTTAAATCACGTTCATAATTCCATGAAACATTTAAGGTACAAAAAACAAAGAAGCCAACACAAAAAAATATCCATTTATCTTGGAAAATAAACATTTATAACACACTCACGCCTTTTAATATATTTAAATTCTCATTTCTTACCATTCAAAAGATTTATATTATATATTTAAGATACACCATAATACACCACACATGAAATATATCGAATTTCATATAAAAAACACCTTTTTATCAAATTTTCTTCTGAAGAACTTTCCGAAACTTATTTCACATGAAACAACAAATCAATTAGACAGATATAAATAATCAAGAATACAATAAAAACTCATATAATAATGTAAAAGCATAGAAACACCTATTTTACAAAGGAAAACATATGTAAACTTGTGGAAAACCTCAATCGCACAACCAAAATAATTTATAAAGGAAGGATCAACTAATAAAATATCATCATTTTAAACATATTCTCAATATAAGACCAAAAATAGGTTACATAAGACACATGAAATGACTAAATTAATGAAGAAGGAAAGGAACCATAGAATAAAGGAAAGTCATGAGAACAGAGAATTACTTGATGATTTTATGAAGAACCAGTTCTAAAACCACCCAAATATTGATTCCCAATATGTGAAAGAGGGATTGGAAGAAGATCACATGGATGAAAATCCCATATGGGGAGGATGATAGGTGATATAGTGTTAAAATCAATGTGGTAATAAAAGTAAGTTTCCACTTTTTAATTACATAGAAATTCTAGATGGTTAGTTCACACCATTTTCCAAATCGTGTGGAAACCATCCATGTCTTATTGTCAAATAATAAAAAGATGCATGGTTATCATACATAGTTTTCCTAACTATATGCCAACTTTGTGGTTGCCAATATCCAAAATGAAAATTAGTGTCATGGTTTTATGGGTGAGGGCTCAAAGTTTCCCATAATCGTGCACCAACAGGTTTCCAACAACATCCATGACCAAAATCTTCATTTTCAACCAAAACTCAAGTGGAAATATAGGGATAAATGCAAGACCAAAAATAAACAAACGAATACCTCAAATCCAAATCACGAATGTGACATGTAATCAATTGTTTCATATGATCCACTAAAAATTTTGTGTAAGAAGATCAATTATAATATGATTTGATTGATTCCAGGGCCTCCACTCTCATTGTTTCATTCTTTTTATTGGTTGATCTCTGTGTAGGGATCTGCAACCTCGAGTTTTGAGGTAGCTGTTCTCATCCCTATCATGATTTGTTTATCATCATTTCTCTTATTTTTATTGAAATTTATTAATGAAATATCATTTTATGGAAAATGTTTGGGTGTGTGTGGAACTAGGTTTTTATAAAATATGGTTTTCCCATGATTTTGTTAATGAAAATGGTTTTCCAAATCATTGTGAAATAGTTTTCAAATAATGGTATGATGAAAATTGTTTGATTAGTTTACATGGAAAAATATAACATGGGAAGCCTTAAGCATGTTGGGGGAAGTTATAATAAGAGGTCTCATCCTCTAGTTGTTTTTTCATAGAGATTTCCTCTACCCCCATGTCCCATTGTTCTAGGTACTTGTTTGAACTATTGAATATTAAATATATTGGGGTGTTCCACTACTCTTTATACTCTCTACATATATATAGTGTCTTGATGCTTAATGTAATTTTATGTTATGTTCGAGTGTCCAAGCTATCATAACCTAGTGTGATCCTAAGTGTGTTGTAATATGTTCTTCTGAATTTATCTTGTAATGTTTAGTTGTACTAACATTTATTTTAATAAGTTATGTGATTCATGGTTTGTTTTGAAATAAAATATCTATTTTGATACATGATTATAAATTTATTTGAAACTAACTTTTCTCTTTTATCGAGAAATGTGGGAAAAGTTAAAATTATTATTTTTCATGCTTTTGTTACAAAAATTGTTACACTTGTATCATGAACTAATTTCTATGAAATTGAGCATGATTTAATTTTTTTTCATAGAAATTATATAGAGAACCAATGTGGGACCCTACTGGGCCTATTATATCACAATATACCTACCCCTTTGGTGGTACGTAGAACAATTAATATAATTCGATATAGTGAAAGGAAGAGAAATGTAGTGAGGCATTGAGGATTTTTTTCAACTGAGTTAAGTAGTTGGTAGTGAGATAGTAGGAGTCTTCTTACACTATCACATGGATTAGATGGTTCTCCTATTTAGTAATCCCTTTTATTGTTTGACCTGTATGAGGAGATTTTTTTCTACAATTGGGTTTCTTTCATTCCACTATTTTTTTAGTATGGAAAAATATTAATCTCTTCCACAATTGTAAATAATTTATATGTGTTCCATGTTGTTAATATAGGTTGTGAAATATTATTCCCTCTGATTTTTTATACCTGAGTATTATTTCCTAGCCTGTGGGATTGGAAACTACCTTCTGGTGGGTTGATGATTAGGTTATGTACTTATTTGAGAGGGTATTGGGGCCAGTTCATTACTGTTTGGAATTTGGGGGAGGACTTTCCATAAAATTTAGTATCATAGATTGCTGGATAGACTGTTGATAGAATTTTTTGGACATAAGTGGTAGATTTTGGGCAGTGGATTTTCAACTCTTACTGTGATGAGACATATGTTACCCTGGGATGTTGAGATTTGTGTCTCTTGTTTTGAGTTTTTTATTTTAATCTCAGTTTTTCTACATATTGGGTTTTTCTCTTGAACAAAGATTATTGTATTTTCAGGACATTTCTTCTATTTCATTATTATGTTACATGCCACTGATATGAATTCTACGAGTTCCAAGGAAGGGTGAAACTGGTGTTCATCAATAGATTCAACCCATCGAACAGAATTTTATCAACTTAGTGTGATGGAAATTTATTTTTTTGACCAGAATTTACAATAATTTCATAACATAGTCATTGAGGTAAAACCAGGAGTTGTAGGAGAATGTGGTCAATCATAGTACTTTAGGCAAAAGAAGCCACCATCATTTCAAGGTATGAATAAACTTGAAGAGTCAGAGTACCAACTTGATAATATTGATCCAATCATTGAATTCCTAGTTACACCTGAGATTATAAAGAATTTTTTTTTGTGATTTGACTCATTAGGTCCTTTAAAATAGTTGTTGGATTCCATAGTAAATACTGATATTCATGTGAGAATTGAATATAATTGTTTCAAGTATTTATTCATCCTGTAGTCTTCTCTAGTGTCACAAATCAGGATAATGTATTTGGAGTTCCTCTATTTTATATAGGTTAATCATTTGTTTTTTATGTACATTGATAATTTTTCTAAGATGTTTCATTTTCCACTAGGTGTTGTAAAGAATGAGTAGTTAAAATCCTAGAAGTTCCATGAGGTTTTGTGATCAGATATTAGATCACATTAATTATTTTCAAAATAATTATACTCTTGAGGAGATAATGGATATGAGTTCAGTAAAAGAAATGAATATGGCATGAAATGTGGGATATTTTGTACCATCTATTCCTCCTAGAGGACATCAATGGGCTCTAGTGAAGAAGAGGATGTTTAAATATCCTCACATGGTTAGTAGAGATGTTTCTCATTAGAAGGACTCTTCCGTACCTCTACTTACAAGTAGTTGTGATCCCCTGACTTTTTGTTAGCATGTACAGTTCCGATACACACAAGATGTTCCTGTCCTTCAATAGAAATGATTTGTAATAGTTTTGGACATTATGGTAATCCACAACATATTGGTTAGGATATGTCTACACCCCTATTTGGTCAGGGATCGTAGGATCCAAATGGATAATGTGGTGCAGTCAGATGATTCAAATAATATAGGTATCTATTCATAAGTCTTAGAATTGTAGAAACCTTATGTAGTTTTTGAGTTCCTAGAGGAGGTTTGTTTAGATCTAGTGACAGTGATATGTACCATCATTATTGTATCCTCATTAGTGATTATTTAATTTTATATTTGTTCATCCCACTCATTTTTATCTATAAATTTATTGGATATGATTAACCATCCAATTAAACTCATTTCCCTTTTTATGGATTCAGATACACCTCTATGGAAGAAGAAATATTAGGGGATTCAGTGTCCATCATATATGCTATTGATAACATCTTTTGTGTTAGTTGGAATTTTCTTATTTTTAATCTAAATTATTTTTATGAAATAATTGGGTTGGATTGGCTTGTTTCTCATTAATTTGAGTATTAATATTATAAATGACTTGTTTCATTTCTTGTGGCTGAAGCGAGAATACATGTGTTTTTGGGAGAGTTTGATCTGAGGTCTTGTTGTGCAATACCTTACCACCTAGTTCTCAAGTGTTTTTTTCCAGCTGTGGAAGTTATTCCTGATGATTATTATTATATTTATGAACTTCCTATCATTGATATTGTTTCTTATAATATTTCTCTAGATTATTTCTTGTGGTTTCCTCCAAAGAGGGAGGAAAAGTTTAAAATTGACTTGGTTCTAGGGAAAAACTTATTTTGATAACTTCTTATCTTATGTCACTAGTAGGGCTGGATGAGCTCAAGATTCCGTTTGAAGTCTTGTGACAAAGGTTTTGGATCACCCAAGTGTTTCAACTTTGGCATCCATAATCCTATTTTTCAAGAATTAATAAGGCTCACTCTCATTATGCATGGACCATCATAATATAAATTCACTAACAGTTAAGAAAAAAGTATCCTTTTTTCATGAGGATTATTTTTTGATCATTTAAAGGGGTAAGAGTGGATTCAAAAGTTTTATCTTTAGTCATGTTGTCCTCAAATTAGTGTTTGGGAGTGTGATATAAAAAATATGGCCTTCCCAAGTAGTTTTTTCCATTATGAATATCATTTAATGTTTTTTTTCTTGAATAATTATCATTCATGTTTTATAAATTTGAGGAGTACGATATTCCATCAGTATCTAGAATGATTTTTTGTAGTGTTCTTAGATGGTATTTTTTTACTAGAGATTCTATTGTGAGAATGAGACCGATTTTATATTCAACTTGTAAATCCCATGGAGTCACAATTTTTTTGGGAATATTTATAGATAAAACTTCTATATGAAAAAGGAGAAATACTTTAGGAATATGATTTTTGAGCATGGATTTTCAAAAGGATCCAAAAAAGGTAATGTATTTTTTTCATTGGAAGGTCTATATAGTTTTTAAAAAAGTTGGATATCCCATTGTATTTCTAGAAACTATCAATGTATCTTCAAGTATTAACAGAACACGATGTCACATTTGACTTCTCTTACCATTAATGGGGGAAATTGACATGGTATTTTAAGTTCCATGATTCATTTTATGAGATGAAAAGACATACGAAATTAGTAAAAATACAGATCTTACCTATTCTCAGTTAAGGAAATGTGGCATCCAATGAAGCCTGTAGAAATCATTTTGGTTTTGTCCCTTACATGATTATCGTGTGGTGGATTATGTTTCTTATAATATTTGATCACATGAGTGGAATTAACCTACCCATGACATAGATAATTTTAAAATTATGCATGATTATAATTGTTAATGAAACTTTCTAATTAGTGAATGGTTCATAACATTTCTCACCATGAGTGTTTATGCAATTTATTTTCTCTTGGGTATTTTAATCTTAGGCCAAGGAATTTGGTGGAACAACATCAAATGATTGATTCTGATATCACCTATACCTCGATGAATGGATAATTTATTTACGATTATCTTAGAAGGAATGTTTCATCACAAGATATTTTAGATTTGAAGGAAGTGTGGATATTTATAGTTATTTTTTATCAGTTTCATCTAGAATCTCAAGATGATGTACCAGGTATGGTTCTTACTATTGATCATTCATCATCATCTCATGGTGAGTCTATTATGTAGATACATCACTAAGATTTCATGTTTATAAGAATTTGAGAACACTTCTATAATGGGGATACGACCTCATGTTTTTCAATCTCAATTATTATTCATTAATTTTTTGTGGACTCATTATTCATCACAACATCTATGAGTAGTTCAGTTTTATTTGATGGATATGGTTTTTTGGCCCATTCATCTGGGAAGAATAATAAGTATTCTGACATGAGACATCGAATATAGGGGTCGGGTATGAAGTGTGGCATTGATGATTATATGTCCCAAATTACACATTCCAATAGATTAAGCTAGAGAATCTGAATAATTATAATTTCCTCTAACCTCTTCAAGTTCCATTTTATAAGTTGGATGAGGTGTCCAAGGATTTTGTTGTTATATTACCATGAACTATCTGAATTGAGGAATTATATCTAGGTGACGATTGATCAGATAAAAATGTTTTATCATTTAATACAAATTAAATACATAGAAAAACTAAATACTTGAGTAAGAAAGATGTGCGGGAAATTATGTGGTTACATGGCGTTCATTCTTCTATTTTTGCAGATAGGGATAATTTGATTACATTGATGTTCTAGATATGTATCCAAGAGGGGATGGGTAATTCGGTTAGATATAGTACAAACTATCATCCTGGGATAGACGGTCAGATGGAGGATTCTATTCATATTTTGGATGATATGCTCTGTATATGTGTCATAGATTTTGGTGAATCTTGGGATAGCCATCTAGGGATGTTTGAGTTTTCATAAAATAAAATTTTTCATTTGACAATTATAATGGATTTTTTTGAATATTTTTATGGTCTCCCATTAAAATTAACTCATTGTTGGGTTGCTCGGGGTGAAGTATCTTTAGTGGTACTGAGTTTGGTTTAGTAGATGTCTATGATAATTCAGGATATACATTAACTTTTGGTTACAACATAGATACGATAGAAATATTAAGTGGATCAATGACATCATCCTTTGGAGTTTTCAATTAGTGAACGAGTTTTATTGAATGATTCTCCATGGAGGGGTACATCACCATCATCTTGAAAAATATGGGAAGTTATCCCTAGATATGTTGGACCATCTAAGTATTTTTCGTATCTTCAGATAGTGTCTTTTATATTTTCAATACCAACATAGTTTATAGGCATTCAATATGGATTCTATATATCTATTTATTTGAAATATCATCTCGAACCCTCTCATGTTATGATTTTGGAAGTGATTTAGTTAGAGCTTGATGTTTTTATTTTGAGCATCTAGTTGAGATATTTGACTCTCAAGTGAATGTCTTTTGGGGTAATTCTATTTCATTGGTCAGAGTATTATTGTAGCACATATCAAATTATCAAGACACATGGTAGAATTATTAATTTATGAAGGAGAAGTGGACTCAGATATTTACCATGAATTATTCGTTGAAATTACTTAAAGGGGATGAAAAGTCTTATGGTGGGTTGTTTGTAACATCTCATTAGCCGTTTTCAGGTATTTTCCATCTCTTTATTTGTTTTAATATTTAATTTGGTGCTTCAAGTGACTCCCAAGGGTAGAAAATGTTTGTTGTAAATAATGATATAATTTTTTAGGATGGATTTTTTTTATTAATCGCATTAGGGTATAATTGTGTTAATGGATTTGTAGGGTTCTACCCAACATGGTTCAATTACAAAGGTGCTTTGTGTTATTTTGTGTCAGAATATGATATTTTTGCAGTATGATGGAGAAATACATGTTGTGTAAAGGGAGTATAGGACATGTAATCACTAAGTGGATGGTTTTGTGAACCTAGTATACAACATGAAGGGAATAGAAATTATAAAGTAGTTACAGTTTGTATAGTTTCAAAAGAGTGTTTTAAATTAAAAATGCAATTACTTCTTATACTTTTATGAGTCCTGATGAGTAAAATATATGTAAATGGATTATAATCCATGAAAATGTCACTAATAGTTATTTTAGGGCACCATATGATTGGTAACTTATTTCACATCTCATTAAGTCTTGTTATTTTCAAACTATAAGGGTTCATCTACAATTTTGGGAGCCTTTTTTTGATTTAAATTGATAAATTTAGAGACCGGTCACTATTTTGGATGGATTTTTTATATTCAGTTGCATAATCCTTTTTTATTATTCTTTCTATTTATCACAGTAGCATTGTTTCATTTCACAATAATATTCTTTGACATCTGATGATGTTTCTTATTTTTCATCTCTCTCTGTATTGTGTGATCTTGTTCTGAGGGATATTTAATTGTTAGTTGTGGTGTGACACGTGTGCATTCATGAGGAATGTTTTATTTCCCCTTTTATACCAATCCTTTTGTTAAATTTAATCAATTATAATATTTTTAGATGGATTATATGGTCTCTTTTTTTTGTTTTCATCTTTGTCTTGTAATTAGACTTCTTTATGGGCATGTAAGACCTTGATATTTGAGGTAGGTGGTTTTCTCTCTATCATGTGTGGTTGAATTACATTTCTTCTATTTTTGATAATTTTTTTTCTTAAATAAATAAAATGACCTGAATGATTTTTATGTGTGTGGAACTGGGTTTTTATAAATATGGTTTTCCCATTATTTTGGTAAATGGAAAAAGGTTTTCAAAGCATTACAAAAATAATTTCCAAAGAATGGTTTGATGAAATTGGTTCAATGAATACCTTTGGAAAATATAGAACCTGGTAATTGTAGGCTACATATGTGGAGGTTGTTATAACATGCCTCATACACTATCAGGGGTTATCTTTGGGGGATTTACTATGCTCCCTAGTCTTGTTGTTCTAGGTAATTATTAAACCTCTTGGGGGATTCACTGGTTGGGTTGTTACTCTGCTCTCTTGAAATGATGAATATGTCTATTTTATTGATGAATAAACCATTTTTTATGTTTTATATGATTTTCATATCTATCTTGACCAAGAATGATCCCACACATGATGTTACATGTTCTTCAGCCTTTGGATTATACAATATTCTTGTACATCCTTGGACATTCTATGAGATATTATTCATGATTTGTTTCAACATAATATATCAATCGTGACAAATTTTTATAAAATGCATCGAAACAGATTTATGTGACTTATTTTGAAATGTTAAATAATTGGAAATTAATTTTTTTCATGATTTTGATAAAACATACTAAAATGTTATCATGACTTTTTTTCATTAAAATTGTGCATCGTTGGATTATTTTTTAGAGACTTGATATGAAACACCTAGGTGGGTCCCAATAGAGAATGTCAGATCACACTATGTGTAACTCTTCAATGGTGTATAGACATGGTTATATATTTTGATGTAGGGAATGGAAAGGGTCCACAATGAGGTAATGAGGTTTTATATCAGTTGTGTTGGGTAGCTCGTGGTGAGCTGTTTGGAGTATGAACATGATTTCATATGGATTATTTTTTTCCTATTTTTGCAGTCATTTGTGGTTGGACCAATGCAAGGAGAATATTTCTAAACCCGAGTTGTTTGGTTTCCATTATTTTTTTGTTATGGATTATATTTATCTATTCCACTATTTTACATATTTTATATATGTTCCATGTTGTTTCTTAAGTTTCAAAATAATCATCCCCTCTTATTTAAGTTTGATTCTTGGGTGCAGGTTTCCAGCCCATGGGTATCAAGAAAATCCTTCCGGTTGGTGGAAGATTGGGTTGTGTACCAGTTTTAGAGCATATCATAATTGGTTTGTCATAGAAACATTATTTTTACATATTTATAATATGACTTCAATGTTTTTTAATTGGATAGAAATGAAAATAAATTTAATTGATGGTAAAAAGTTATTTTTTCTAAAAAATATTTTTTATATAGTGAATTTTTTTATCCTAATAATTTAAATCCATCAAAATTTATAAATTATATTAATTAATAATAGATATAGTATATTAAATAAAATATTTGAACATTTATCAAATATTTCTTACCTGGATTATCTCAAATCAGGAATGTAGATGATCCATGCTTCTTACATTAATAGTTACAATTATGGATGCTGGAAATATCAAATGATTATTTACATGAATTTTTTTTTATTATATGTTTATTTTGAGGTCATAATGTTTTATGATATTCCAAAGGATGATTTGAAGAAATGGAATGATGACCTAGAAAATGAATATGATATTAATTAAAAAGAAGTGAATGAAAATTTCAATGGATTAGTGAGTCATGATTTTAATAGAGATTATAAATTATCTACTGCATATGATACATGGTATACTATTTTTGTTTCATATGAAGAAACTAAAAATATCAGATTACTGAGACACTAAACTAAAAAGATAATGTTTTTACCTTCACAATTAATGATGATGAAGCATCACTTTAATCTATGTGATATTGAAAAAAAATTCAATAATTTAGCAGATTTGGGATACCCATTTATGTAATAATATCAAGCGTTGAAATTATTAAGGTTTTTACCCTTTAAATGGAATTGAATATCTACTATTATCTATCAATTCACACCAGTTAATCAATTATCAATGAAATACTAAATTGGATCTTTGATGATGTATGAAGATGAGATGCAACCTGGAGATGAAAATAATAGAAAACATAATGAACCTACTATAACAATTACCTTTAATGAATTAGTTGATTCAAGTCATTTTGATTATGATAAATATTTGTTGAATCATGTCAAAGGGTTGGAAAAATTACAAAACTTATGGAGTAGAGTAACTAAAGAGAATAGATGTTGAGAATGAAAACATTGTGGTCACAAAAATGTTAAACTTCATTTACATAAATTTGAAAGAATATCGCGTTATAAATGAAAAGAAATGAATAATATAAATACTAACTAGATTTTTTCTTATAGTTCAAATGATGAATCACATTTAAGTTCTGAGTCTAATAAATTAATTGTAAAACTTATAGTTTATATTGATGAGGTATAATTTTACCACTCCCAAAACGTGATGTCGGATAAATATTACATTGGTATTTAAAATTTCAACTTATTTATGTTATAGTTAAATTTTTAGTCCTTAATGAAAAATCATATAATACTTATAAATTCCTATTGAAATTATTTTTTTACTTTATCAAATTGAAAAATCATTTAAAATACTAAACGTTTTTTATTAATGTAAATTATTGCAATAAATTTTTCATCAGAAAAAATCATTTTTTTAAGAATGTATAATTTTTAAAATATTATTTCAGTTGAATAAAAAATTATCATCCCAAAATAATCAATTTTGGTTACCCAAAACCATAGATGCTAACATTGTTAGGCATAATATTTTATATGTACCGAAAGGCACTTGTATTTTTTGTTTTTTGGAATACACTAATGAAGTAAATCATTAAATATTTATTATAATCACTAAGGAGTATGCAGAAATCTCTATACTCTGAAATGAATGATAAACTTTGAAGTAGTTCATTGTATTAGATAAATCCATAAAAAATAATCTCTAATCCTAAAAGTATTTCAATACTATTATCATATATATATATATATATATTTACTACATTTTTAATTTTATATAAATGGATATACATATTTTCTATTAAGAATGATAAATAATTACTCTTAAAATTAAATTGTTAAGTCCAAATATATATAAATATATTTCTTAAATAGGACATTGAAAAACTACATTTTTTGTTTAATTCATTTAAATTTTTTATTTTCATGAACATAATAAATATTATTATATATATCTATATATTATTATATAATTTATTTCATACATAAAATAATTTTTTAATGTTTAAAAGCTGAAATGAATATCTTTCTTTCTTTATGATAACGTGTTACTTCATTTATAATTTTTTAGAATGAATCATATAATATTACTCTTTTAAACCAAAAATATTCATCTCAAAACCTTTTAAATTATTTTTCTATCTTCATCTAAATATATTAATCAAATAATTCTATAATAATTCTATGAAAAATGACGTGATCAAGAACATATGGTTCAAAGAAATATATTTTCCAAAATAAAATGAAATATAACCCTTCTTTTGATCTGGTAAGAGAACTTTTAGGTTTTTACATTAAAAAATCATTTGAAAAATATTCAAAAAATAAGGAAGATTGTAGTCAAGATGATTTAGATGTTTTGTAGTCTTAATTGTCTAAAATAATATTATCTTATAAAGAGAATTGGTATATGATTCTTACCTTGAATGAATAAAATGTAATGTTTCCTGATGATATTAATGTTTCTAACAAGTTTTATCGAGAGATGAACAATGTTCCTATTTAAAAAAAAGTTTTTTACATTAAAAATGTATTATCAGAATAGTAAATAAATTTTATATTTAATGAATAATTTGAAAATTTTAACGTATAAATGTTATGTCTAATGGGGATACTCCAAAATGAATATGTTACTAAGCTGGAGCTTAATGATCGATTGATGTTTCTGGTTAAATTGTTTTTATACTCTTCATTGTATCAAAGATCTATAGATTTTTAAAATACAATAGAACATATTTCAAAAGTTTTAGGATATTTATGTGAAATGATAAATATTTGGAAAGATTAGATGATTTATATTATCCTTTCAAAACACCCTAAATTTTGTTTAAACCAATTTTTTATTTTAAAATATCTAATATGTTCAAAAATTGTGATTAGTAAAAATATGTGTTGTAAATTGTTTCATAATTTCCTTTGTAAATGTTATGAATATATTACTTATATATAGTTAATGTTTTACTAATTTAAATTTATCACACACATAAAGTTAATATATTACTGTATTTAATAAATAATTATATTAATTATATTAGATCGTTTTTCTATCATAGGAAATCTGAAAAATTGTTTTTCTTTGTTTAAAAATATTTAAATCCTTGAATATCCTATACAACCATTCTGTATCATAGGGGATATATTTTTTCAATATGTATTTAATTAAATGGTTTAATACATTTACTTAAAAAATTATCTATTAAATAATATCTGATATATTTTCATGCATACCTAAATATATTATTTTATCTAGTTAATGCAAAAATTATTTTAGGGGGATCCTTTATTTCTACTTGTATTCATGAAATTCTATTTCCAGAAACTCATCATTTTGATGTCATAGAAAGGGGGGAAAATTATTATATATGAGAAATTTAAATGGAAAAATTCATATATGAAAATTTTAAGTAGAACTATATATATATATGAGAATATTATATTCAAGGGTTGTGGGGGAGAAAAATACGAAGGGATGAAGTTTAAGAAATGTACATTGAAATTTTTTATTGATATTTATATATATTAATATAAAAAAATTTAATAATAATATTTATTTTACATGTTTTTTATTAGTATTGAGATTATAAAAAAGTGGAATATTGTTTAGAATTTTTTACTTTAAAAAATACGTCAATTAATTTTAGATTTTGATGCTCAAGACACTCATATATTGTGACAAATAATGTTTTTTAAATAAATTTATGGAAAATAATATTCATTATAAATTTATTCTAAAAGCAAGCATTAGTCACAAGTTCTTGGTAAAATAACCTGTTAAGTATTATTAACACATTTAAATGATTTTTGGAAACATTATATGTACTAAATTTTTTAAAATATAACATATTGTTTGGAAACCCTACAATTAGAAGAAAATATATAGATCATGTATCATAAACCTTGGTTAAAGTATGGATCGACAATGTAGCATTTCGAAAAAACCCTATTTTTGATGAATTGACATAATTTTTCATCAACCATAATTTTGTAAATAGCCATACATTTTCAACTGTACTTTTGGAGTTTCTCTCTAGGAAAAGGAACCATAAGTTTTATTATTTAATGAGGGAGTTTAAAAAAAATATTGTATCCATGAATTCATAAATGGTTTCTCCAAGAGTAAAATACTCTTTAAAGTTGTTTTATGATAGATTCAGGGGAAAAAATTCATTGGATTAGTTCATTCATATATATAAGGGATTTTATGACTATCTTGATTGATTTTGAATTCAAATATTAATAATTTTTATTTGGAATTTTAAATTTTTTTTTGAGATGGAGCTATTTAAACATCAATATAAATATTGATATGACCATATTATATATATATATATATATTATTTTCTGAGATATAATCATAGTTGTGTTCTTGTAAATAACATTTTATCATCACCGTAAGATATCTATTTTTGAGACAAACTTGTTTGGATATATTTGATCAACTCACTGTTATTGATGTCACTAATACTATATATTATTGTTATATATTCATATGCCTGTTCAACAATATAAAAACCCTACTTTTATTTCACTCCTAAACATGATTTATTACACAAAATATTCACTTGATAAAGCATACAAGATCCATAGGACTAGTGTCTTTGGGGATTAAGAACATTACATAACGACATAAAACATGAAACACAACAACTACATTTAAAACACACTTTACATGACTACTATATTCCCTCGTACTTTGAATTTCATGTTGTAACCTGAGGACATGCATAAGAGAAGGCTGAGCTACAAATCCCAGTAAGGGTGTAAACATGAAATAACATTAAGAATACAATAAATGTTAGGAAATTAAATTATCAATGAATTATAAAATAAACATGAACATTGAGTCACGATATAGCATGATTATCATTACCTATAAATATGACAACAACACTCGAATTAGCATGAGTATAAACTCAATACAAATGAATTAAAATGACTCAAATCTCATTTTACTTAACGTATCATGATACCAATCATTACCCAATGAATTGGAGAAATATCAGGGGACACCCATCATCAACATTTCATTTAATGAATATTTGTGCCACATGATCATAAAACATAGATTCATTAAACATCATAATTTATTCCATGGTAAAGGAATATTGAATTAATACATGAAACTCTACCATCAATAAGTACATGTGGATAAAGGTGAATACCCTTGATAGAGAAATTTCCATGGTAGTCACTATATAGTGATTTTATCCTGGAAAATGGCGAGGCAATTTTGGCTACACAACGGCACGACATAAGACATCATAAAAAGTTTGATGAGCGGGAAAAGTGTGTCTCATAATATGCACATGAAATATATAGTAATGGGGTCAAATAGATACATGTACCAACATTGGTAATGGAATTATGATTCATAATATAAATGAATTTATTGAATGTAAATGAGGATGTAGAAATTCCATACGGAATTCCAACATTGTAATAGGAGTTCATGGGAGGCATTAATGAGAGATAAATGGGGTCTCAAATCATTCAATCATAGAGATAGATGTATGGGGGTGGTGGGAAATCCTAACCAAACATTTATAATATAATATATAAGGGCATAAAAATATTATGTAATATAGAGAGAATGAGAATGAAAAGAATCCCTTACTGAATTCCGACATGGTAATAGGTATACATGGAAGGTATCAATGAGAGATAAAGGGGTATCTCATCATCAAAACATAAAAAGGACAGTATAGGGGAGGTTCAAAATTATTCCCCAACATTTATAGTTTAAAATAAAAGGGCAAAACAATATTAAGAAACATGGTTAAAATGAAAATGGAAGGAATCCCTTACTTGGATGTGTGATCCCAATGGCAATGGAAAGGATTGAGAGAGGATTATTGGGAGTTTGGGGCACCTTGGGATGATTCTAGAGAGAGGATGGAAGAGTTTTGATGAACTCCAAATTCTTTGAGTGAAGAGGAGGTGGGAGCTTGGGTGGGTTTATATAGGAAAGGATATGGAATTGTTTATTATTTAGGTTCGGGTCCCAACACATTAAACTAATCAAAACAAGAAACCAGACCATGATTTTTACCCATGTTTTTTCCAATGGGAGAGGAAGAAAATATTTTATAACGAAAATGACCGAAATTATTAAAATATTAGGCATTATTATGTTAAGGTGTAACGCCCCGACCTTAGTTACCCAGAGTCGATGAATTATTTTAATACATTGGAATGATTACAAGGAATCAAGTATCGAAGGACCGATCAATTTATCAGTCTTAGAAAAATAGATCACATACATGAATGTTACATTTGCACTTTCAGACGTACAAAACAACATAAATAATCTTTATGAATGCCATTATTCCCTTGGCTTAACCCTGTATATCAATCACATTACACTTCTTGGAATCCTGGGAAAAATAAAACATAGAAAGGGGTCAGCTCAAATGCTCAGTAAGGGTAAGCAATACAGCGAAAACTTTCAAAAATATGCATAAACATTTAAGGCAATGTATAAAACTAAAACAAAAGCCTTTTAAACTTGAACTTCAGCATAATATGGTAGAAATAAAATGATATAATGCCATTTACTTATTCACATAGATATTATACTAGTCGAATAATCACTTACAATGTCACTAACCACTTTCATAATGATGGAATTCATAATGACAGACTATCATAACCACATAGCCAAGGACTCGTGCCAAGACTGCAAATAATATTTTTTCAAGGCCTTGTGCCAAGACACTAGTTTGTCTCATGAGACCTACCGATGCATCGAGGAGCTATATCGGGCTCCACCCGTCACATACAAAGTCCAATGAATTCCCACATGAAAAGGTTTAAACATAACATAAACATTCATATTTAAAATGGCATACGAAATGTCAATAATTTCTCCATAATCCATGAATGGTATAAAAATAACACATCCACAGTGAAACATATCACAAAACCTTCAATACAATACAAAAGTTTTGTATCATAAAAAATCAACTTCAAATAAGATTAAAATCCATCAAAGGAAGTTGACATAGATGAAATAAAAAATATTTGAGAGAAATATCTCTTTTCTCGAAATCATTGAAAAGTCAAACATTTATAAAGGAAGTAATTTAAAAGAGATTTTTGAATGAAAGTGTCCCATAAAACTTTGAAATTTTTTAAAAGAAAAATCATTTCATAACATTCATGTCCATATAAATAAATCTTTAAAATCATTTTGAAAACATGGGCATTAATTAAAAAGATTTAGAAAGATAAATCTTTAAAACGTTTAAAATTATGATGTTGATAAATAGTTCGTTTCACAAATTCTTAAAATATTAATTTTGAAATCATTTAAAAGTCACATAATTATAGAATAAATCATTTACTTTGAAAATATTATTATTATCTTTTAAGGGAAGCTTCAGCCATTTTATAAAGGCAGAAAACAACCGCACCCGTCATATATGTTTAAAAAGACATTCATACCTTAAATTTGTCGAAAAGGTTAAAAAGTACCTTGTTTGGAAAATGATGGAAATATTACTTTCAAAACAAATAAGGTTATAAACGAATTTAACCCATTGTCTAGTAAATAGTAAAGAAAATTAAACACATTTTTAAGGAACATGGATGTGGATGATAAAGAGATCCCAGTAGATAATTACGTATAAACAACTTCAGATAAATGAAGAGATTGTGAAATAACCCTTACCAATTTGGTAACTTACGAAACATACAACCCATGAAAGAGGTATCATAAAATGAATATGTAAATACACATAAATTTAAAGAGTATTACACAAACAATAAAATTATGGGCAGTAAATACACCACACAAAAGGTAATAGTGGAAATATGGCATGAATCTCATGGGAATAAGGACTGAGATGAAAACACCTTACCTTGAATTTTCCTTTAGTCGAGGGTACATTTAACCTCCTGTACGAAGATCGTAGTATGTTATTAAATTATACCAGAACCATATTAATATTTATAATATCATACATGATTCATTTATGACTTTATATTACCCATTTAAAAATAATTTCCATGATAAGTTAACATTTCAGGTAATAATCACTTTCTTTATCGTACGTGTTTTAACTTGTTACTCTTGGTTGTATCACTTAGATCATGATTTAAATGGTTCTAGAATATAAAACAAGATAAATATATCATATATATTTAGAATATAAATATGTATAATAGACATATATATGAAATGGAAAACACCATTTATGGAGACGGTAGTCCGTACGTACGCATAAACGTTGTTTCTGTTTTCATATAGTATTGAACGGAAGTAAGTGAATAAGATATATGTAAGTACATAAATACTTATATATATAAATATATATTTATCCAGTATCATTATTATGTCATATATTACATACTTATTAGTAATATATATTTTTATAATCTTCGATGAATGGTGAACTTGGAAATGAATCTCATTGCGTCGTGGAGACGGTAATCCGTACGTACGCACGAGCGAAAATATCATTCTTTTGATATTAAAATAATATATAATTGGATGGTATATCATATATACAGAATAATTATCATGTTATATTTATTATTTATTTACATGAATTAAACATCATTATTATACCCATCCAAATAATAATTTATTGAATAACAATTACACCACGACGTGGAGACGGTAAGCCGTACGTACACACGTATGGGGACATGTTATTCAAAGGATGGATATAATACTGAAATATGGTTGTAAAATGTTTATAATAACATAAAATTATATGTAATATACTGGAGTTATTATTTTAAAATGGTAATAACAAAGAAAGAATAATTGGAAGAAGAAAGGAACTTGAAAAGGGGTGGTGAGATCATTACCTCTTCTTCAGGTTCTTCCTTTTGATTTGATCAAAAGGGCTCCTTAGGATGGATTTCTGACTAATGGAAGTCCTCTAGGATGAATTTAGGGATTTTGAGAGAGTATTTGGGCAGAGGTTGGCCAAAGCAAAAGGCTTTTAAGGTGTGAGTTAATGATAAGGGAGGTTCCCTTTTATAAGAGGGGTGATGGGCACCTTTGGAAAAGCTAGAATTATTATTTTATAATAAATTAATATTCGGTTTTTAATGGCTCCAAAGTGGATTATTTAAAGGTTAAGGTTTGGGATGGGTCTAAAAAAACTCAACTAATATAATTTAGACAGGTTTGGGTTACTATATTAACCTTATCTCTAAGTATTAACTCTTAGTTAATTAGTTTCACTTTTACAATGTCTATTTATATTTTTATATTATATGGTTAATAAACCTACTATATACATCCAGGAGACCTCCAAGTGGTCCATTAATGATACAAATATCATGATATAAGTCGTTTAGATGAACCTTATATTTTGAGGAATTTAATATCAATTAATAATATAATATTTCTTTTAAAAAATCTTTTATGTCAATATTGACACTATTCAATAATTGATTTTTTGTAAAAATTATAACAGAATTATTAATTCAAATTTTTTTTACTTAAATCAATCCTAACATGTCATAGTAACCCATAATGTTAGTGTAATTCATAAAAAGTTTCAAATTATATTTATTTGGGTATTTATAATATCATTTATTCTAATATTTCATTAATTAGATAATTAATACATCATCATTGTGTCATAAATAAATTAAATTATTTAAAGTTTAAAAATTATATCTAAAATATAATTATGTAAGAAATCGTTTTATCTTTGTAATTAATATTTACAATCGAATTTATCTTATGTATAACACTATATTTAAAATGTTTTAGTAAATAAACTTTGATTTTAACTCTTTTAACTCTTCTTTGAATTAAATAATAATAAATGTCCTAATCTAATCCAAGTGGACCTAAATGATAATATTTTATTAATAGGGTTGTTTTTGGTCTAGATACACTTTTACAATAGAATTAGGACATGTGTTAGGGTAATATTGATATCATTTTTACCCTTAATTACCCTGTTTACTTTTAACCGTGGTAAATAAAAGTAAAAAGTTTCTATTCACCAAAAATTATTTTAATCTCATTGAACCAAATTATACTACCTGATATTAACAATGTCTCTCAGATTTTCAAAATTCCATTCACATAAGAGGTAAAATTATGTTTTATGAAAAATTCATTTTTTTAACTACCACTTAGTGGTTTCACTATTCATCAAAAAATGAAGTTTTTCAGAACAATTCCAAAATTTCACCCTAAGATATAATTGATATTACGAATTAAAAAATGATGACTATTTTAAAAAATTCCAATCATATAAGTTGCATTAATTAATTTTATAATTAATTCATGTTGTTTGAACAAATAGCGTGTTTTTAGGAAACAATATATATCAAAAGATTGACAATTTTTTATGTCCAATTTCAAATTGAAATTAAATCTAATGAACACCATTGGATAAAATGGTAAAAATATATTCTAATTATACTTTAAAACCACAAAATAATATAATTTATCACTAAAATTATTTTTATTAAAAAATTTGTTTTTAAATATTTTTCACTATTCATAAAAATTCTATGTTCACAGAAAAATAACAAAAATTCAAATTATGATAATTTTGATATTCCAAATCCAAAAATGAAGTCCATTTTGAGAGATAAAATTTTTAAAATTTTAAAAAGTATGTATTACTATTTATAACTACAACTTTTATTGGTCATGGTGTGTGTTAGAAATCAAAGTTGCGTACAACACACGCTACTGTATTATTCAATGAGAAGCGTACCGTAGATGTTTGGGGTGTTACATTCTCCCCCCCTTCAATAAATTGCGTCCTCCCAATTTGATATTGTTCTTTGAAAATTAAAGTTGAAAATAGAAAATATCTTTGTGGAAAAACCCACATTGAAAATTTGGTTAATAAAATTTAGTCTTAACAAGATGAAAAGAGAAATGAAAGGGTCACCACAAAATTATGATCTCGATTAGGAGGAAATTGGTGGCAATTATAGACATATAATTGGAGGAAGAATGTAAATATTTATAGGTAGTGATTGAGGTAATCAATCACAAACAAGTTTAAAATTGAGGTACTTAAATTCATCAATCTATGATGATTTAAAATACCATCGGTTCAACAAAACATAAGGTATTAGGATAACACATTTTTGACGTTTCAAAATATCTTAGTTGAAATCACATATCAAAAAATGAATTAATGAAGCCTATATTTAAAATAAAGAGTGGAAAGTATGAAGATTATCAAAAATAACACATACTAGGGTTCCATGTAGGAAAATATGGATATAGAAGAAAAATCTACCCATCAATTATCTAATGGAGAGTGGTAGAGAACATGGTAATGAAAAGGCCATCATTCCCAAAGCCATAAATTAGTGATGATCTAAGGTACCATCTAGGACAACATTTTTGTGCTAAGTTCCTTTTCATAATGTTGAGGAATTTATTTATGCTATTGGTTAAGATCATAAGGAGATATAATTACTTTATAATTAGAGTTTTATCCATTTATAAATTTCTACCACAAACTCATCTTTCACCCCAAAACAAAATACAACTACAAAATACTCTATTTAACCTAATCATATATGGTTCCAAATATAATGAATTTATAATTCACATATCAGAACCTTCATGTAAAGAAACTACATTATACCATCCAGGAACATCATGTAGCACAATGGTAGGTTATAAATCCCAATTGCACTATGGTTGTGGGTTCGATTCCTGCAGCTTTGTCCGAAACAATGAGTCATCACACGGTCTGCGTGTTGTTCTTTTATAAAAATCGAAAAAAGATCCTTTCAAACATAATCCATTCCAACCATTAGACTTATCCAAAATACTATTATCCAAAATCACAGTCCAAAATTTACAAGGAAGTTAAACATAATGAGGGTCCTTTTTTCCAGGTAATAACATGTGAACGAATTCCTCATATGTTCTTTTACAACACCCCAACATCCTGAATTACCAAAATCAACCATCTCTTATTCCAAAATCACTACCACAATATTAGGACCATATTAAGGATTATCTTTCCTTCAACCATGTAATTTCAAAAAAAAACTCGTTGTAGAGTCACTTCTCTTAGTACCATAAAACCTCAAATCGTTAATTAAATAGTACTACAGTAAAATCCTTATTTATTTCCAGAATATCATTGATACAACACTTAAATGAAATAATTCTAAAATAAGAACAAAAGAAAACTAGTCATTCCTCTTCATCTGTGGTAGTATCATAACATGATTATTATCCAATATCATCATTTGTGGCATAGTTTGATGACTGGGACACTGGTTCGTGTAGTGTCCAAACTCCTTGAAAATGAAGCATTGTAAATTTGAAACCATTTTCTTACCCTTGCAGTCACGTACATTGTGGCCTTTTCTTCCACACTTATAACAAACTCCCATTCCTTTCAGGAAAGTTCCATGGTGTTTCTTCCCACAGTTATCACATATGGGAAAATTATTCTTTTCCCTCTTCCCATTATCCATATTTATCTCTTCCATCATTTTCTTCTCTTTCTTCCCCTCAAAGCCATAGGACTCCGAGAATTCATTACTCATCTTATCAACACATGATACTATTTTTTCATATGATAATACGTGGGAAACTATTTCCCTTCTAAATTACAGATTAGGACCATGAAAGATATGATCCTTCTTACTCTTTGGATCATACGTATTACGGGAGTTCACATTCCTTCTACTGGGCGCTATTTCTATACAATAGCATAAACTAGTTCAGTTTATGAATTGAAATGAATTATTACCAAACTTGTAAAATACCTAACACAAATTGAACAATTTATGGATATAATCCATAATCATAAAAATGTTTTCTCTGAGTAAGTATATACTCATAAGCCCTTCATAATGGTTTGTAAAGAAAATGAGAATTATCCTAAGCATATCCCCCGGGAGTGTTGTAACAAAGAGTGCATCAAGCCCGTTGTCGTGCACCAGTTCCCATTCGAGTCTAGCTCAAAGCGGTGTTTTCGGGTTTTACCCCAAGGTACATCTGTGCCCGAGCCACCTCAACCTGCTCGTATCCAGACAGGGATGTATTGCTCAGAAAACTCACAAAATCTCTACAATAGCAAAATTCTAGGAAGTTATTCTATACTAATCCTCAAAGTATATCTTAGGGATATGTGCTCTAATCAGAGTTTATCTAAATCTAATTTCAAGGTTATTGCTAAACTTTCTCTGATACCAACTGTAACACCCCGACCCCAGTTACCCAGAGACGGTGCATTATTTCAATACATTGGATTGATTACAAGGAATCAAGTCCTGAAGGACCGATTAGTTTAGCAGTCTTGGAAAAAATAGATCACATACATGAATATTACATTTTCACTTTAAGACGTACAAAACAACATAAATAATCATTATGAACGACATTATTCCCTTGTATTAACCCTGCATATCAATCACATTACACTTCTTGGAATCCTGGGTAAAATAAAGCATAGAACGGTGTGAGCTCAAATGCTCAGTAAGGGTAAGCAATACAGCGGAAACTTTCAAAAATAAGCATAAACATTTAAGGCAATGTATAAAACTAAAACAAAATCCTTTTAAACTTGAACATCAGCATAATATGGCAGAAATAAAATTAAATAATTCCATTTACTTATTCACATGGATATTCTAATACTAGAATAATCACATGCTATATCACTGACCACTTTCATAGTGATTGAATGCATAATGCCAGACTATCATAACCACATAGCCAAAGCCTTGTGCCAAGACTACAAATAAGATTTTGTCAAGGCCTTGTGCCCAGACACTAGTTTGTCTCATGATATCTACCGATGCATCGATGAGCTATAGTGGGCTCCAACTGTCACATACTAAGTCCAATGCATTCCCATATGAAAAGGTTTAAATATAACATAAACATTCGTATTAAAACTAGCATACGAATTGTCATTATTTTCTCCATAAACCATGAATGGTATAAAAATAACACATCCACAGTATAACATATCACAAAACCTTCAATACAATACAAAAGTTTTGTATCATAAAAAATCAACTTCAAATAAGATTAAAATCCATCAAGGGATATTGACATAGGTGAAATCAAAACTATTTGAGAGAAATGTCTCTTTTCTCAGAATCATTGAAAAGTCACACATTTATAAAGGAAGTAATTTAAAAGAGATTTTTGAATCAAAGTGTCCCATACCACTTTGAAACTTTTGAAAAGAAATATCATTTCAAAACATTCATGTACATATAAATAAATCGTTAAAATCATTTTGAAAAAACGGACATTAATTAAAAATATTTAGAAAGATAAATCTTTAAAACATTTAAAATTATTATCTTGATAAAGAGTACCTTTCAAAAATTCTTAAAATATTCATTTTGAAAATATTTAAAAGTCACATAATTATAAAATAAGAATTTTAATTTGAAAATATTCTTATAAGCTTGTAAGGGAAGCTTCAGTGATTTTCTAACAGCAGAAAATAACCGCACCCACCATATAAGTTTAAAGACATTCTTACATTAAATTTGTCGAAAAGGTTAAAAAGTACCTTGTTTGGAAAAAGACGGAATGATTCCATTCAAAACAAATAAGGGTATAAATAAATTTAACCCATTTTCTAGTAAATAGTAAAAAAATTAAATACATTTTTAAGGAACATGGATTTGAATGATAAAGAGATCCCAGTAGATAATTACGTATAAACAACCTCGGATAAATGAAGAGATTGTGAAATAACCCTTACCAATTTGGTAACTTACGAAAAATACAACCAATGAAAGAGGTATCATAAAATTAATATGTAAATACACAAAAATTTAAAGTGTATTACACAAAGAATACAATTATGGGCATTACATACACCACACAAAATGTAATAGTTGCAATATGGCATGAATCTCACGAGAATAAGGAGTGAGATGAAAACCCCTTACCATGAACTTTCCTTTAGTAGAGGGTATGTTTAACCACCTATACAAAGATCTTAGTATGTTATTAAATTATAACATAACAATATTAATATTTATGATATCAAACATATTTCATTTATGACTTTATATTACCCATTTAATAATAATTTCCATGTTAAGTTAACATTTCATGTAATAATCACTTTCTTTATCGTACGTGTTTTAACTTGTTACTCTTGGTTGTATCACATAGATCATGTTTTAAATGCTTCCAGAATATAAAACACAATAAATATATCATATATATTTAGAATATAAATATGTATAATAGACATATATATGAAATAGAAAACACCGTTTAGGGAGACGGTAGTCCGTACGTACGCATAAACGCTGTTTCTGTCTTCATATAGTATTGAACAGAAGTAAGTGAATAAGATATATGTAAGTACATAAATCCTTATATATATAAATATATATATTTCTTAAATAGTATTATTATGTCATATATTACATACTTATTAGTAATATATATTTTTATAATCGTCGATGAATGGTGAACTTGGAAATGAATCTCATCGCGTCGTGGAGACGGTAATCCATACGTACGCAGAGCGAAAATATCATTATTTTGAAATTAAAATAATATATAATTGGATGTTATATCATATATAAAGAATCATTATCATGTTATATTTATTATTTAAATGAATTACACATCATTATTATACCCATCCAAATAATAATTTATTGAATAACAATTACACCACGACGTGGAGACGGTAACCCGTACGTACGCACGTATGGTGACATGTTATTCAAAGGATGGATAGAATACTGAAATATGGTTGTAAAATGTTTATAATAACATCAATGTATGTATAATATACTAGAGTTATTATTTTATAATGGTAATAACAATGAAGGAAGAAGTGGAAGAAGAAAGGAACTTGAAAAGGGGTGGTGAAATCATTACCTCTTCTTCGGGTTCTTCCTTTTGATTTGATCAAAAGGGATCCTTAGGTTGGCTTTCTGACTAAAGGAAGGTCTCTAGAATGAAGTGAGAGAAGTTGAGAGAGTATTTCGGTAGAGTTTGTCCGAACCAAAAGTCTTTGAAGGTGTGAGTTAATGAGAAGGGAGAGTTCCCTTTTATAAGAGGGGTGAGGGGATCCTTTGGAAATGAAAGAAATATTATTTTATAATAAATTAATATTCGGTATGTAATGGCTCCAAAGTGGATTATTTAAAGTTTAAGGTTGGTATGGGTCTAAAACCACTCAACCTATAGAATTTAGACAGGTTTTGGTTACTATATTAACCTTATCTTTAAGTATTATAACTTAGTTAATTAGTTTCACTTTTACAATGTCTCTTTGTATTTTTATATTATATGGTTAATAAACTTACTATATACATCCAATATACCCACCAGTGGTCCAGTAATGATTCAAATATCATGATATAAGTCTCTTTGCTGAACCTTTGATTTTTAGGAATTTAATATCAATTAATAATATAATATTTGTTTTAAAAAAACTTTTATATCAATTTTGACACTATTGAATAATTGATTTTTGTAAAACTCATAACAGAATGATTACTTCGAAAAAAGATAATTAAATAAATCCTAACATGTCAGATTAACCCAGAAAATTAATGTAATTCATAAAAAGTCTCAAATTTGATTTATTTGGGTATTTATAATATCAATTATTCTAATTTTTCATTAATTAGGTAATTACTGCATCATCATTGTGTCATAAATAAATTAAATTATTTGAAGTTTAAAAATTATAAATAAAATATCATTATGTAAGAAATTGTGTTATATTTCTAATGAAAATTTACAATGGAATTTATCTTATGTATGACACTATATTAAAAATGTTTTAGTAAATAAACTTTGATTTTAACTCTTTTAACTCTTCTTTAAATTAAATAATAATAAATGTCCTAATCTAATCCAAGTGGACCTAAATGATAATATATTTTTACTAAGGTTGTTTTTGGTCGAGATACACTTGTCCAATAGAATTAGGACATGTGTTAGGATAATATTAATATCATTTTTACCCTTAATTACCGTATTTACTTTTAACCGTGGTAAATAAAAATAAAAAGTTACTATTCACCAAAAATTATTTTAATCTCATTGAACCAAATTTTACTACTTGATATTAACCATGTCTCTCGGATTTTAGAAATTTCATTCACAGAAGCGGTAAAATTATGTTTTATGAAAAATTCAGTTTTTTAACTACCACTTAGTGGTTTCACTATTAATCAAAAATTAATGTTTTTCAGAACAATGCCAAAATTTCACCCTAAGCTATAATTGTTATTCCGAATTCAAAAATGATTTCTATTTTAAAAAATTCCAAACATATAAGTTGCATTAATTATTTTTATAATTAATTCCTGCTGTTAGAACAAATAGCGTGTTTTTAAGAAACAGTATATATCAAAAGATTGACAATTGTTTATGTCCAATTTCAAAGTGAAATTAATTCTAATAAACAACATTGGATAAAATGGTAAAAATATATTGTAATTCTACTTTAAAACCACTAAATAATATAATTTATCACTATAAATTATTTTGATTAAATAAGTTGTTTTTAAGTATTATTCACTATTCATAAAAATTGGATGTTCTCAGAAAAATACCAAAAATTCAACTTAGGATAATTTAGATATTCCAAATCCAAAAATGAAGTCCATTTGGATACATAAAATATCTAAAATTTTAAAAAGTAGGTATTACTATTCATAACAGCTACTTTGATTGGTCGTGGTGTGTGTTAGAACTCGAAGTTGCGTACAACACACGCTACTGTATTATTCAATGAGAAGTGTATCATGGACGTTTGGGGGGTTACTTATGGTGTTTCATACTCTTTAGTAAATCATTTTAAATAGATAGAATGTTTTATAAGTCTTGGATTATCCATGGTGTCTTTGTAAAATAAATTGAATAAACCTAAAATCATAATATTTTAACGGTAAAACATATATTGGACAAACATAATGTTTATTATATTTTATTACATCACTATTGGGTCATTATGATGTCATAAACACATTAAATAATTAAACAATATTCAATTTTTACCAAAAAAATGTACTATCTCATAAAATTATGAAATATTCACCATTGGGTAATTTTGACATAAAAATTCCAAAAATAATATTCATTTTATCTAAATAATTTTCTAAATATGTGAATTTTTTCTTTTAAAATTAAAATTTAAATTTATTGAAAATTCCTGGGTTTTGACAAAAATATCTTTCAATCTTTAATCAAAATCAGAATTGTTTGCATAATAATCATATGTTCATTTATATTTAATAATAAGTAATTTTTTAATGATATTGTATTAAAAAATTATTTACTTCCAAATTCCCTTAATTCATAAAAATATATTTTATAATTGAATATTCACCTTAGAATACTTTCTATGCTTTAAAAACTACTTATAAAGTAACAATAATAAAATGAATGAATATTATTTATTATATACACAAAAATTCATATAATCATAGTGTTAAGGTCTTTTTAAATAACCTCTTTTTACAAACACATTAGTCTTAAGGGTATGGTCTGTGAAGTAGACCAACTCTTGGGGTGGCTCGGAAAACACTGCTCGGGTGGTAATCTCTATCAACTTCCACTTCTTCCGTAGGAGGTTCCATTCGAGCTTAACATGTTGAAGCTCTGCTTGGGCTTGGTCAAGAGCGAATCCCAATGACACCACTTCCATTCCAAGCTTTAAAAAATGGGATTCGTATGTGGAATGTCTAGTAGATGAGGTCATTTCTTCATTTTTCTATGTAAATTGGATTTCTTAAAAGACTATATTTATACAATTCATGTGATCACTATTCAACGACTATATTATAAATGTTCAGAATTCTTAATGGTATTTTCAAAATAAAAAATTATAAAACCAAATAAATGCATTTGTTATATAACTATTTTACATAATAATACATTTAATTTTATCAATTGTAATTTCCATTAATAAGATATTGGGTCATTACAAACATATTTTTTTCTAAAATAAACATCTGAGACATACTTGTTTATTCATCTATTTGGTGATTTCATTATCATTTTTTGAAGAAATACTGGGAAATGTGGAAGATTATTTTTGTTCATGTAGTAAATTATTGAATATCAAATATGTCTATTAGTTTCAGGCTATAACAATGAATAAAATATGTTAAATAAATCAATACAATATCAATTGATGTATTATAGTATCGTTAAATCAGACTTATTCATGGTCGTGATGGGGTATCAGATTATCTGAAAACGTTGCGGATTTATTTTTCCATGTAAAATAAATTTAATGGTCTATATAAGCCTAATTATAAAGTTATAAACAACCTAAACTCATTTTTTCTCATCTTTGGTAAAAGTACATGCTAGTTAAAATCATAAATCTCACTGAACATTTGTGAATAGAGAAGACTAGGCGACCATTATTCCCCTAAGAACTGTAAATTTTCTTTTGTTCTTATCTTATTTTTGTCAACTACTTCACTTACCAGAAGAATATTCACCTCACAGGAAGTTGTTATTTTGAATTTTTTGATAGTTTTAATGAATCAAAATTTACCCCCTCTTATGTCTTCATCATAATCAAACTAGCCTTACAAGAATGAAATTAAATAAATCATTCTGAATTTAATAAATAATATTTTTAAACTCATGTAATAAAATTAAAGTAAATACTACAAAAAACATGCATACCTTAATTAAAAGATCATGGCCATTCATATAAAAGTAACGATGACACATTTTGAAGGTCAAGTTAGAATTAAATTCAATTTGTGCATTGATATAATAAAACATGTATTAATTAATCCAATCAACTATCTTATTGATTAATTAAATAATTTTATCTTATTCCATCCAAATGTCGTAAATATCCCCATTGAAACACTATCATATTTTGTGGAATATTTTCTATCAAATTAAATTAGTCTTTTGGATATTTTTCATTTTATTCAATACTAAATATAAATTTTGTTATTTGAATGAAGAATTTTTGGATTGTACTATACACCACACCAAGTTATTATTACACTACATTAAACACCTGTTTTAAATTAGGGTACATGTAACATTGTTTCTGGATTGTGTTATAAACATTTTCTAGATCCATTGATAATGTACGTAAAATTCAAGGATGAACTTTACCCATCCACAATATATAAATAATATTATTTTTAAAATATCATTATACCCACCACCTAGATGTTGGAATAGAAGTTATGAATTTGAGTTTCTAAATTATAAAACCACTATTTAAAAATTTATATTTAATTAATTTTTTTATCAATTAGTATAAGTTAATGCAAGAAAAATTTGAAAATAATGAAATTTCTTTTCTAAGAAATCTATTTTTTGTGTAAAACACAATTGTATCTCAATAATCTAAAAAAATTTGGTTAATTTTTTTATAGTAAATTTTACATATTTTATATTCAAAAAATATTTTTTACATCCATATAATATATTTTATGGGTATAATATTATAATAAATCCAATTTTATGAATACAGATTTGTATTTTTATAGAAGGTAATTTTACTTCTTTTTAATGTAGAACACATTTTAAATATGATATTTGACAATTTAAGTTTTTATTATAAACAATTTATTTCATTTTTTTGTATCATAATATTCATATTACTATGGGTGAATTATTGGTATTTTTCTTTGAAGTATCATTTTTTGATAAATAGAGTCGAACAATGAATTTTAATTCAAATATTCTTTTACATCTAATCTTTTGTATATTATAATTATATTTTTGTTTTTTTAATGATTAAATAGGTAAATTATATAATGTTAATTTAATTTAGGAAATTATCTTAAATTTTACATTAAAAGTGGATATTAAAACGATTTATACATTTAAAATTCTTCAATTAAACCCTCTACGTCATGACATGTTTGCCAGAATAGTTTTAAATTAATTTATGCCACTTCTATAATTTAAATTTGGATTAATGGTTTCCATTTTTTGAATTATTATAATTTTTTATATTATAAAATTTAACATTAGTTTTGAAGAAAAATATTAGTGGAAATGATTAAAATTAATTACTGTGATTAAGATAAATATTATGTTAACATTAGACTAAACCTAATATTTAGGGGCCAAAATGACCTAGACTCTTTTCCAAAATCCATTGGATATTAATATTTTCACCCTATACTCTATCAAATTATATTTTGAAAATTATTTTTTCCATATTAAATGTGAAAATCATGGGTGGATTTACCTTTTCAAAAATTAATACGAATTCCAATACTCATCAACTATAAAAATTCACCAACCCCTCTCACTTTTTCACACTTCTCCAGTCCTTTATATCTCAAAAATATACTTAAATAATATCAAAAAATATACCCGCATAATAAGATCCTCCATTTTTATATAAATAAAACCATGTATTCCCTCTTGTGCGAACTAAGAAGAGTTACCCAAATTAGAGGTGGTTTGAACATGTTAAAAGAAAATAAAGACTTAATGTAATGGTTTTCTCATCTCCCTTTTATTTCTTTGAAATTTTTTTATTTATTAACCACTTATTTTATTGTGTGTATTAACATCATATTAATGTATTCTATGATTATTATACATAGATTTATGGGTATTTACATATCATTTTGATGATATTTAGTTCATGTGGTTTATGGTTCAAAAGACACCAAATCTGAAAAGTAATTTTGTCTAAATGTTTATTTGAGATACATGCCATGTTATACACCTATATTTTTGTATTATGTTATATACTACCTTTAATATGTTATATCATGAATTTGATTATTTTTATGATATATAGGCTTTATGTAATGTTATTATTCTTATAGTATTATGATTCAAAATGAACATTATGTTAATGGTTTACTGCTATAACCTCTTCATTTATTGAGATTGTTTATGATTATGTATCCATTGATGAAAAATTATGATCCATATATATATATATGTAACTCTAAAAACATTTCATCTCCTCTACTTATCCATGACATCTTCATGTGTTTGTATCATTATTCCAAACACTGGTACCTATGATAATTACGAAATTATTTTTAATGAAATGTGACCTTATTTCTATCTTAGTATGAAAATTTATTTTATTCACAAAACCATTTTTTTAAAAAAAAGTTTAAAATTTTAGTAATATGATTTTAAAAAGAAATATTTCTCCATGTTTTAGCTTTTAGATAATAAATGGTTTTAAAAGGAATCTCCTTGTAATTTTTTGATTAAGATAATTTTCTAAACCTTTTTAATTTAAATAGGAATGTTAGACATGTACAAATTTACCCACAATCATGACCATAATTTCCTTGTAGATTCCTATGAATGATTACAAAGCAGTTTTTAAAGAAAATACTTTTCATAATATTAAGGGATTCGTTTTTTATGATTTTATTTCAAAGAAAACTATTTTGAAAGAATATTTGATTAAAAGGTGTTTTAAATGAATTTCAAACTATCCTTTATAAGATTTCAATGTTATTTTCATAAAATATGTTTTCAAAATGTTTTAGGATTTAAAATGTTTTTTATGTAGAAATGATATTGTTCATGAATTTTTTAAATGATTTTTTATGCTTAATAAATAATTATTCATGTTTTTTTTAAAGAAAATGATAATGAAAATGATTTATGTTATATAAAGTGATATTCAAGGAATGAATATTTTCCATTATAATCTCTTCATGTGATCTTTCAAAATACATCCCCATGTAATTTTACATGATTTTATAATGTTTAATATTTTATGGGGATATGATCCAAGGAAACCATACATATTTATTATTTAAATGATTCTTTTAAAGATGCCCTATTTTTTTATGAAACCCTAATCTATTCCACTGTTTATAACATGGTAAAATGAATTTTAAATCTATTTCTTTTCATGGGTGATGATTAGATGAAGTGATTATGATACAAATCTAATTTCCAAAAGTAATGATATGTCGAAATTATTATGATACCCATTCTATTTTTTGGGGTCTGATATGATGTTTATGAACCCTGTCTCTTTTATGGGTCATTATAAGAGGCAAGTATTATTACTTTTAGGAACATATATTTATGATTTTATTTTGAAAAATGTGGGACCCATATCTCCCTCCAATTCATTGGTTAATGATGTATGACTCATGAGTATATATGTTATGACTGAATCTGATTACATGTTCAAAACTTTATTCATAAACTTAATATCATGTTCTTAATGTAATGTGTAAACACTATTACTTGGTCATAATGTTATACATGGAAATGGATAAATATCTATAGGTTCATGTGTGAAACTGATTACAATGATTTTTATGAACCCAATTACACATTCTCAATGTTATGTGTGAACCTGGTTACTTGTTCACAATGTAATTCGTAGACCTGGTTTCATGTCAATAAGTTTATGTATGAACCTAATTATATATTCATAATGTTATGCACAGACCTAATTACATGTTCAGAACATTATATTGGAAACTTTTTTCATGTCCATAAGTTTATGTGAGGGTATAATTTCATGTCCTAAACATAATGAGTGATCATGTTTCAACTTATACACGTTCACAATGTTATAAGATGATGTGAATTTCAAAATTCTATGTCTTATTCCCATGTTATTCTTTCAAGGTTTATTAAATTGATTACATTATCATTCATATCTAATGAACTGCCAATCATTATACTATGACTCTTGATTATGATATTTTATTTGAAGGGTATGATCTTATGATGAAAAGATTATGGTTTCATACCCCAACACTAATGATTATTCTTTCATATCGCTCTGTTTACCCATACTGAGCATCTTATCTCATCCGTTTCTTATGTTTACATTCCCTTGGTCACGTAGAATGGTTTTTATGTAGGTGTGTTAAAGGGGAAGTTCTTTACAAATATGTTGAATATCTTTCACCAAATAAAAAGGATATGTTCAATGATTCCAAATACACTAAACTATTATAATCCTTATGCATGTTTTTAATAATATGTTTAATATTTTTCTAAAATGATATAATATCCATGTACGTTAATCTTGGGTCACTATATTTGTTATCAATAGAAATGTTTAGTCAACCATTGGAAACTAGGATTAGATAACTTTATTGAGATACCTATTTAAATTTCTATAGACACATCTAGGATTGTCTCAAAGGATAAGCCAAAGGATTCATAGATATAAATTTAGATTTCATGATTTAGGCATCCTATACGAAATTTTTTAATATTATGTTGTTTTATTCTATGATAAGTGTTTCTCACATTAAGATTTATGGTCATAGTCAAAAGTAGGTACTAGAAGGAATTTGGTTCAAACTGAATTTTTCATATGTAGAAGGAATTTGAATTATTCAAATCAATGTCATAAGTGGAAATATCATGATTAGAATTAAAAATCCAGTATGAGTATTGGAAATACTATTGAAGATATGGAGACTAAAAAATGACATGTAAAAAGTATTGTAGGTTCACCTAATATTGTTTACAATAAATTTATAATGCATTATTAGATTGAGGTTGAGGAACCTTACGACATGATTCATATTTCATATTCTAGGAAATAAGTATAAAGGAATTAGTTGATGATGAATGTGTAATGGTTTACGAATAACGTTGGAAGATTTATGTTTTTATGTTTGGGAATTCAATGATTTTGTTATTTTAATCACGAAGCATATAAGGATTTTTTTAGAAGTTATTGTTTAATTATTTTCAAGAATGTGTTATGTGATACAGATGAACTGTAAAATTTATTTTGTGGAAATGTTACATTTAGGGAAGATAATCCATAACATTTTCTTGAGGATGATAAAATAATACATATTATGGATAAAGAAAACATGATATAAAAAAGGTAACTTGGATAGTATTTATTGCATGAGAAATAAAAATGGATTTTTTAAAAAGTTCAATTTGTTATCACTGATAATGTTTACAAATTAAAGGTTTTACGGAATATATATAGTAATCTTTGGAACAAGGAATCATGATTTTTTTCTAAATGGATTTATAGTTTTTAGGTTGATACCATTATTCACAATAATAAATGATGATGTAATTCAAATGTTAGTAATGTATAATCCAAGAGATATTTTATGATATATAGGGGATCAATGGTAAGCAAACTTGGTTCCCATATTTCTAATGATTTTTATTAACACATATTTGACTGATTATAAGGTTATCTATTTATGGAATGGTTAAAGTTAAATTTTAGATGGTGTTTTTGATATTAATGTATTATCGAACTATATGAGGATTTTTGAATGTTGAATAACCCATTTTAACCATTGTGCTCTGATGATAACTAAATATAGATTGAATGAATTTTCATTTAAACTCGTTATTATTTTGTACTTCTAGAATGAAAAAATCACTTTCATTTAATAGTCTATTAAATGAGGTGGAAACAGAGAATGGTATGAAACAATGGTGAGGTTATTCATATGAAAGGTAAAAAATTCATATATGTATATGTCCTTATGTTCATTGATTATAAAAAAATTTCTATACACTAGAGAAATTAAATTTAAAAATATTTATCGTAATACGTTCATTGCTTTTGAACTAATTGTCTAATAAATCATTATAGATTTCTTGTTGTGATGACGATAAATTTTTATTGATCATTAAATTTATATTAATCTATTATATTTATCAATATCTATAGTTATTAACACATTTCACCTACGTATAATACTTCCTTCCCAATAATGATACCCTATATGGAAGTCTTTTAAATTATTACATTGGTTTACCATTATGGTTCTGATGTTCTTTTTTAAAGGAGGTTTTTGTGTTCATTATTATGATGTGGGTTTCCATGAATAGAACGTTAAAGTGTTAAACATTGAATAAACTAGAATAATTTAGATTGTGAAATAAATTTTAATTGGTGTATAATGGAACACCATTATATTTTGTAATTTTTTTTGAATTCATTTAATCTTGTTGATATTTTTCATTTCCTGAAACACAGAATAATATTTTTTTTATGAAATCAATATTTCTTGCTAGAATTATAATAAAAAAGTTTTTATTGTGCATCATGAAACACTTAGATTAACATTTGGGGAAAAACACTTTATTTATCTTCTGTTTCACATGATGTTGAGTTTATAGAATAGTTTTTGTAACATGCTAGGTTGAGTTTTACCAAACTGTAATATGTTATTAATATTTTTATTAAAATATAATTATTGATACCACATTTCAAATGGAATAGATGTTATGAATTAGGTTAATTAAATAATAAAAATACACTTTAATCATGTATATAAAATTAATCCATTATTTATCAATCGATATATGTGGATGTTTGAACAATTTCAATGTAATGTAATTACATTTCTATGAAAATTATTTTTTTCTATACAAACACAATTTTATCTCAATAAACTAAACAAACCACTATTGATTAATTCTATTAATAAATTTTATACTTAATTAATCAAATAAATATATTTATACTAATCCAATAGATTTTATAGGTGTATGATATGAATAAATAAAATTTTTGGATTAAAAAGTTTTATTTTTTATAAAAGGTGATTTTATCATTATTTAATGAAGAACAAATTATAAATGTTATTTTTGACACTATTGTATTTTTTAGTTGAAAAAATGTACATTATTTTTTTATTCATAATATCAAAATTTACTTAGTGCGAATTTTAGTTATTTTATAAAAAGTTTCATTTTGGATGAATAGTGAATTATAGAAAATTTTATTTGAAATCTTATTTTTTATCTCATTTATTTATGTAGATAGTATATATATTAGTTTGGTTTTAATAACTGATTAGTTAAATTTAACGTCAATTAATTCAATGTGGTTCATCGTAATCTATTTCACATTGAAATTCAATTTAATTTTTTGTAGCATGTAAACATTTTTGCTTATAAACCCACTATCGTGACACATCTATGGGATTACTTTTAAATTAAATTCTACAACATATGTGATTTGAATTTGGATAAATGGATTCCATATTTAGAATCATAATAAGTTATAATTTCTAATAATTTTACATTAATTTGATAAAAAAATATTTTTTAAAGTGATTAAAATTAATTACAACTATTAAGAAAAATATTAGCTTAATAAAGTACGAAAAATTATACTTAAGACCCAAAATGACATAGAAACTTGTCCAAAATACATTGTATGTTCATATTTTTACCCTATAAAACCTTTTATTGGATTTGGAAAAATATTTTAGACACTATAAATGGGTAAAACGTTTTTGGGAATCCCTTTTAAAAAATTAAAAGAATACCACACTTCATCCACTATAAAAATACACTCATCTAACCCACATATTCACAACTCTAAATCCCTTTGGATCAACCAAACACTGCTAAAAAATCTTCCATCATTCGTACCCTTATACTAGAATCATTCCTTTTGTAATAATGAAAATAAGGAATCCCTTTGTGAAATCCAAGAGAAGTTACCGAAATAAGTGAAGGATTGATCATGTGTGAAGTAAGTCAAGATATAAGGTAATGGTTTTCACATCCCACTTTTATTTTGTGAGACTTAGACATTATTCAAAACTTCTATTTTTGGTGTACACACGTCCCATTAATGTACATTATTACTCTGATACATAAATTAACACATATTTACATATCCCTTTGAATATATTTATTTCATGGGGATTATGGTAAAATAGTTACCAAATCAGTGAAGTAATTTGGTGTTGATTTTCCTTTTCTGAGACACATGTCATTAATGCACTTATATTTTTCTATGAGTTTTATCTACTACCTTTTGACATGTTATATCACTAATCTCCTTATTTTAATGACATTTATGCATCGTTTAATGTTATTCTTCCCATAGGATTATTATTCAAAGATAACCTAGTTGTAGGGGTTTATTAACAAAATCACTACATTTATTGATATTTTTTATGATTAAGCTTCCACTTATAAAATATCACGATCCATACTTGAAGAAATTTTTTGAATTTTCTTTTACTCTCTTTATCCCTTATATTCCCATATACTGGTATCATTCTACCACATATTAATACTTATTATTATCCGGAAAGTGTTACTAAGAAAATGCGATATTAATTTTCTCTATGGTTATGAATTGTTTTTATTCACAAAACCCTTTTTTTGGAAAATTATTTAATTTTTCATAATATGATGTGTAAATGTAATTTTAATCCATGTTTTACATTTTTAATAAAAAATAGTTCTAAAAATAATATAATTGATTGTTTCTTGTCAATGAACTTTTGTAATCATTTTTTGGTGCATAAGGAATGTTTTTCATGCACGAATTTACCTGTCTTCATGACTGTAATTTCTTTGAATCTTACTTATAAAGTTTATAAGGTTATTTTTAAAGAATTATTTTCATCTAATCTTTTAGAAATTTATTTGTTAATTTTTGTTACAAATAAAAATGTTTTAAATTTTTTTTGTTAAAAAAGTGTTTTAATACATTTTCAAAGCATCATTAAAATGTTTTTAGATTTATTTTAAAGGAGGATGGTTTTAAATTTTTTTATAATTTAATGAGTTTTTTTAGAAAAGATATAATGTTTTCTCATTAATGTTTTTAAATTATTCTTTAACATTTCTTTATAAAATTTTATGTGGGTTTGATAAAGAAAATCATGATGAAAATGACTTATGTTTTGAAAAGACATATTCAAAGAAAGGTTATTTTCCATATGAAATGATTCATTTTTTCATTCAAAATACTACCCCATATATGTTGACATCATTTGATATAGTTAAATATTTTCTAGAGATTAGAGCTAAGCTAACTATTCTTATTCATTCCTTGAACCATTTTTGTTTTGATAAAATGTTGTTTATGAAACTTGTATCTCATCCACACGTAATTCAAAGATAAAACGCTTTTGAAACCCACTTCTCTCCATAGGTTATGATCTGATGAAATTATTATGATAACTATCTCATTTACATAGGTAATGATATGCTGAAATTTTAATGATACTCATTAAATTTATTGGGATATGATATAATGTTTATAAAACCCATTTCTTTTTATAGGTCGTGATAAGATGCAATTAATATTAACTTGTGGAACATGTATGTGTTATTTTATTATGTGACATGTGGGACCAATATCTCCATCCCTTGAATTAAGAAAAAATGGGTGAATCATGAGTATATATGTAATGCATGAACAAGATTACATGTTCACAATGTTTTGTGTGAACCTAATTACATGTTCACAATGTTATGTGTGAACATGATTACATGTTCACAGCGTAATGAGTGAACATTATTACCTGTTTAATGTTTTTTTTGAACCTAATTATGTGTTCACAATGGTACTGGTAAACCTAATTACTCATTCACAATGTTCTTCATGGTCTTGGTAGCATGTCCATAATTATATGCATGAACCTGATTACATGTTCATAATGTTAGGTGTGAACATGATTTCTTGTTCTCAACATTATGCATATAACTAGTTTCATGTGTATAAGTTTATTTGAGGGCCTGATTTCATGTATTTAACTTAATGATTAAACCTATTTCTACTTATACATATCAATAATGTTATTAGTTGATGTGTGTGTGACATTTACATGTCTTATTATAAAATTATGATTTCAGGGATGATTTTATCGATTATGTTTTCATTCTATATTATGTACTACAAACCATTATACCATGACTCTGGATGATGATATTTGATATGCAGGATATGAGCTTATAACGATATAATCATGTTCACATACCATTATGTGATGACTATGCTTACATATTTATTTTTTTACCCTTCCTAGGAATCTGAGACAACATCTTTTTTATTTTTACATTATTCAGATAATGTAGAATGTTTTTATATTAGATTACTAAAGGGTTTGACCATTATGGTGTTGTTGAAGATCTTTTACCAAATTAGATAAATGTGTTCCACATTTCCATAGATGTTTAACCATTATTATCCCCAAACTTGTATTTTTTTTATGTAATGAGTATTCATCTGAAATGACGTAATATTCATGTATGCTAATCTTGGGTACCTATAACCATCCATAATGATTCTCAAATAATGTGCATAATATTATTTTATTTAAATTTTTGTAATACATTATTTGAAATTATACATATATTGAAACAAATATTGGAATTATGGTATTTATCTTATACAATACACTCCCAAAAAAGAATTCTTACCTTACAAGGTTTGTAATATCATGATGTGTACTATCAATGTAACTATAGAATAAACACAATAAAAGTATATTAAATTTATTATTAAATGTATACTGTTTTTTAGTATGTGATGACCATACTCTATTTGTTGTTACAAACATTTTGTAGAATTAACTTTGTATTTAATATAATATAAAATCTTATGATGGAATTGTTCTAATAAAACTAATGAATTATTGAACACATTTTTATTATGTTTGATGAAGTAATTAAAAAAATTTAATATTTTTTTGTAAAAAGGTACGGACCATGGAATGTTCATAATGGTCACATAGTGTGTATTTCGCTTTACTAGATATCTGCAACACCCATCAAGGGACTCAATTTATACTTATAATCGACATTATGAGGTAAATGGGGTGTTGGAAGGATATAGACCTGTAATTAATGTTTTAGGATTACCAACAAGGATGTGATATGTATTAAATAAATTTAGTGCTTTAATTAATTTCAAATCACGATCCCATGTTTTCCATCCTAAAAACTCATTGATGAAATAAAATTTTAGTTATCCACATGGCATGTACTAAAAAAATTCATGTTCCACCTTACACTATTAACATGTTTCTAATTTAATCCACGTGAAATCTATTTATTAAATGATGTCACAGATACCTATGAGGTTTCCCAGTATATTGAACAAAGATATATAACAAATGAAAATTTATTACACACCATAAAAAATTATCATATCAAGCCAATATTCTTTGTTGTACTTATGGGTTCGTTATATGTTATCTTTATTAATAATTATTGGATTTTAGATACGTATATAAGAAAATATAATGAGGTGGAATAGATATATATGATATGATAAATCAAAAATACAATATAGCATGAAATTTTAAATTAAATTTATTTATGAGGAACAATCATAAATATAATTTTAAATTTGAATGGGAAAGCTCTAATCCAAAATATTGGTTCCAAATTAAGTGGAACATCCAATTTAGAAAATGGAAAATTGAATTTTTACATATTCGATAAATAATATCGATTTTTTAATGTGTAATCATTAAGAAAAATGAAATATTGAAATAATATCATTTGAACAATTATAATATTTTTCATTTCAATTTTATAATTACATTATACTCATGAATAATGGTTACCATGATCTTGATATCATTCATCAATAAGGATGTTTATATTTCTCACTTGATTGGTATAGCACTAGTTCGTTGTGATGTCCCATAGAAGAGCCACTATAGCAGAGATCCACAAATTATCTTTATTTTATTGAACAACAATCTTTATTTGTTGGGAGCTAGCACGACTAATGGATCATCTTATGGTATTCACCACTAAAATCTTCAAATTCCATTATGAATGAATAAATATCTCTTATAATTATTATTCTTTATTGGATGAGAGGATGAGGTATATATTGAGACAAATTAATTTTCCATAATGATTAAATGACTATTGAATGTGATAATATACAATTTATATAACCTGGATTTTGATAGAGTATTTAATTAATTATACATGATCCCATTAATAAAATATTAATACATGATAAACCCTATCCCATATAATCAAATAATAGTAACTTTTATTTCATAGTGTGCACTAGTTGGATATATGATAAATATTATTTTATGATCACGAAAATTAATATTTATCATGAAATTCATTCTGAGATCACTCATCCTACTAAACATTTATTGATTAATAATTACTTTTTTATTATTCAAACACATTTTTTAGAAACAGTGAGAAACTGTACATGACTTCAAAGACAAAAAAATTCAAAGAACAATAGTAAAAACATTTATGAACAAACAACTTGTTTAAGACTACATTGATGATCTCCACTAAAAAATATACTTATTTAATATTTACGATCATTTAATAAATCGAGAATAAATATAAACTATTTTTTATTAGAGTAATATTTATTCCAATTTTTAAATATAATTAATCGTTAATTGATTTTAGTTGAAAAACATTGGATGTGACCCACTACGACTCACACTCTATGGTATTAGGAAGACTCAAATAATTTCTTAGATTAAAGAGTTGCAATGGGTCAAGAAAACCATGGAGGACAAAGATATCTTGAAATGGAAAAACCACATATGAATGATAATTGTGTTATTCCACCCCTTTGCATCAATATCTAATGAATCATTTTTTACACATGTGTAACTAAACATGATAAATGGTATATCATTATTTATTTAACATGAATGATCATATCTACAAAACCATTTCCATTGAATTTATTTTTATGTTTTCATTATATTCAAAGGGTTGAGATATCAACTCAAATAAATATGGTGTGGAAAAATAATCCTTAAAATATTCAACAAAAAAAAATTAGTTAAAATTCACCAAACATACCAAAGTTCATCCGGATAATATTTCATTTCTTTTTGGGAAATATTTCAAAATTCATGTGTCAAAACATTCATTACTAATAATCATAAAATTTAAGGATCACTGAATGCACTCGTATATTGGGATATCCAATTTCACACACACAATCAAACACACACACACATATATATATAAATCCGTTAGGAGGCTATTATATCATAATATCTCATATTAAATATTACAAAGTGAGAATATCAACAGATAAAATCATTACTATTTTGAAGTACATTCACCCCAAAATCAAAAAACTATATGGCCCATCATAGAATTTTATCTCACAACAGAACAATTTCTAAGAAAATATCCATATCATTTTGAGTTTTTTACTTTGTAGGAATCTTCTATGACCATTTCATTATCCTGTATTATTTAGAAAATTACTACACTAAACCCTTTAATATTTGTGGATTATATTTTGTAAAATATTTTAATTAATATTTAGTTATTTTAAAATATATGCAACATAAATTACAAACAAGGTTGTTCCTCTATAACTAAATCATTCTCTACTAAGAATATATATCTTCCCCTAGAATTTTAATTAAATATAACCAAATAAATTGGTTTCATGTGAAATGTTCTACATTTTTCATGAAAAGTTTGTTAAAAAAATTATATTAGAAATCAATAATTTTATATATAATGTTTTACATGAAGATTTAATTTTTAATCATTTACATATTTGTTTATTTTCCTCTATTAATAATGATCATTATATTTTAATTATTAAAATATTAAAATTATAGATATTTTCCGATTCATGAGTGTCATGTGCATTTGATTACCATATAATATCACATACTTGTTATAATTAATATAGAGGTTAATTATCATCACAATTAAACATGAATAATTATTTCAGTTTCTTCTATATCAATGAATTGGTAATGAATGGCCATCTATCTACAACATTACATATATGGTGTAACCATAACCATAAAAATAATTGTTGAATATGATAACAAGATATGTATTATAGTGTAAATAATCATGAAATTCCAGTGAATAAATTTCATGAGGTTCAAGTTTTCATTTATGAAAATAATAACAAGTCATAATTGAGACTAAGTTATTTATTATAATACATTATTTTATATATTCCATTATTAAATATTAGTACCTATAAATTTATAATTTATAAATTGTGTAATATAAAATATTTATTAATTAACAATATTATAAATATATTAAAGATGTAATTAATTATAATTGATAATAATATTGGAATTAATAATTATTTATTAAATATGAATAATAAGAAGTAGTAAATAGATATAATCAATATAAACATCAGTTTTTACATTAGATCAATATTTCAGGACGTGGGTGGGGGTACAGCTAAGTGTGTCTTCAGTAAATAAGATAATTAGTGTGGGTGTGGTGCACATGAGTGCCATATTACATTTCATGAAGTTCTTTGAGAAAAAAATTGATAACTATGGGCCAGTCATGGCCGTGGGACACTATGATATTAAGTCATATCTTCTAGGGTTTTTGGGCCACTATAAGGATGGTTATTTGATTTATAATTTATAATTTAAAAAAGTCTCGTGGGTGTTTTCAAATTATTGTTTGGGGTAATAAGGTTTTTTCCACTAGGGATCCTAGTTTCATGTGTATTTTTTTATTATAGTATGATCTAAATAATGTTGACAATTATACATGGTTATTTATAGATATGATTCCAATGAAATTAATAATAGTTAAAAAGTTATTCATTAAAATAATTATTACTATATTTTTGGTAGGAAAGATGAAAATTTGATAATAATTCACAAACCCAAGTCTCTTATGGATCCAGCCTCATCACTCCCTACAAGGGTTGAAAAAACCCACTAGAACCATTTTATTACATATGAATGACCCATGAATTTTGAGAAAGTTAAATACCTGATGTCCCTATGGTATGATGTGTTAAATTGCCCAACTATCTTTATTCCGTGTTTATTATATTCATCCTCAATATATCATGTACAACATAATTGTTCAATGGTCTTGATATTGGAAATGAAGATCCAGAAAATGGTTTTGCTCACTGAATCTCCTTGTATAGAACCATGCTAAAGAAATAATTGATAACATAATGAATCGAAATGAAATTAATAATAATTAAAAATTATAATTACTAAATAATAATAATAATTAATAATATATATATATATATATATTAGAGAGAATTGGAAATAAGAAGGAACTCAAACATCCAAGTATCTTGTATACCTTTCCTTATCCATTCCCATAAGGATTCGCTAGAACATAATGGATATATATTATTATAAATCAATGGACCTTTAATTCCCAACATGTGGAAGACTGAAAGGTTCTTTGGTGTTGTGTATCGAAGCACCATAATATTTTCATTCCAAATGTTCCATGAATAGATTGACTGCATCTTTCCATATTTTCATGAATTGATAAAACAAAACAGGGTTCCCCTCCCAGAATCAGCATGCACAACACCATGTCACAGGCAATTGAGAGTTCATGTGGCCTACCCAATGGAGATCTTCATGAAACTGTCCAAGTGGGAACATTATGCATATGTAATCATTGTGGAGAATCCTGTGATGACTTTTTTATGCTCATGGTGCTCTTTAATTGACACAATAGTGATAAAATAGTCCCCACACAAATAATACAGGCTCCTCAAATATCACCCAATGGTGAACTGTACAAGTTTCTAAAAGATCATCATGTACATCACCATAATTATTTGGACTTCAACTAAATGTTGTTTCCATTAATGACACTATCCATCCTATATATTGAATTCAGTTTGTGGGTAGGGTGGAATCCTTGATAAGCACCCCCAATTCCTGGTAAATTTTCCAGCAAATTCCTTACATCTCCAACTTCTCTTCATCAGGATATCACCCATCAATACATTTCCCTGCACTGTATCCTAACATACTTTTACATAATTCCCAACCTTAATTTTTAGGTGTAATGAACCAAAAACTATAAGTCTATAATGACCAATTACATGGTTGCAAGCCCACTTCTTTATGAATAATATCATTATTTCAATACTTCCAGAGTAATAGAAAAATTCCATCCTAACTGGATTTGAACCCAGGTCTCGTGTCTTTGAAAATCATATTAGGACTAATTATAATAAGTGATATTTCTTGTATAACAAAAAAATGTAATTGAATAAAATAATATTTGAAATTATTTAATTTTAATATATTATTAAATAATATAAAAATATATTTATTATTATTGTTATTATATGTTATATAACTTATTATTTCAATTAATTATTTTTATTATTCATATATTATTATTTTTAAATAATCATAATTATTCAAATAATTTTTATAATTAATAATTAATATAATAATTAATAATTAATAAAATATTAAATAATTAATAATTAATTTCTTAATTATTTAATGATAGCATACTTTTTTATTATTAATTAATAAGTAGTTTTGAATAATTAATAATATATATAATTTAGTAATATTAATTGGAATTATATTTTAATTATTTTGAAATAATATAAGACCATAGTCACTTTATTAATGAATTTAATGAATTTATAGTGGAAAATGTCATATGATAAGGTAATACGTCATGATCTCATTTTGAGTATGATGACTCATGCTGTGTGGATCCACCAATTAACATAACCATAGTGATAACATCCTCCTCTATATGTTTTATCCCTTTAAAAAGTGTTATAATCATCTGTAGATGATATATCATGATTATTAATGAAATTAAGTGATCATATTTAATCATAAATACATTAAATCCATAACATGAGTCTCATATAAAATAGTAGAATAACATGGCTGACTATATCATTTAAATTTGAAAAAACAATCACCATATCTGTGGTAGGATTACCAAACTATTTCACCAATTTATAATTCATTGATATGTTATGGTATTTTTTTCTGAAATGGAGGGAATATTCTAATAAAAAGAATATTCTACAACCTATATATTAATAGTACCTCCACCCAAGTATCTTCCCAAACATGTGTTTCATAGGAGAAACTATTTCATGTTTTTTCAGGACATTATAATTATTATATTCCAACAAATGTATCTCCTATATCATCTTATTATTAAATTCATTTTAAATATCCATCACAAATTCGTATTATTTATGGTATAAACCATCACAATTCATCAAAATTTTATTATCATGAGAGTAAATGAAGTATATTTCCAAATATTTAGTGACAATAAAAGTAAATAATGGTTGAACATCCATATTATCATAATCAACTACTAGGTTCAAAAATTCTTCTTATTGTAAATTATCGTGCCTACCCATATCATACATGGGATTGACATTACAATATGAATTTAAATATTCCTAATCATTATTATTATACATAGATATAATATTTCCATGAACCACTTGAGATCCTTGGATTTAATATTAATTTTAACACCCAAGATCAAATATACCTCATTGAGATTTTATAGAAAAACATTGAATAAATTTAATTTCTTTGACAGCATGCCTTAGATGGAAAAAAGATTTAAAATTAATCTTGAAATGTGTTACACCTCAACCCAGTTTTCCCCTCCACGATGCTCTAGTCATGTTGGCCACTAGGCCCAAGGCGCATCTACCCACATGCTAAAGGATGATGACAAGAAGTAAGGGTCTAATTAGGTAACAGTGGGGTGATTATACCATCTAGTGGTAATAATACGAATGGTCTATATGTATACAGTAAAAAACATGGAACATAACTTAGAAGAATAAAAAATACAACTAATGTATATAAAATAACATTCACAAGAGAAATATTTCATTTCATTATAATAATAAATACCACCGACAATGTACAAATCAGTAGAAAATGATGGTTGTTCCTGGATGACTAGATGAGTTCATATATATAAAATATCAACTGAAAGTGAAGAAAAATAAGAATTTCTAGCTTGTTGTAGAGGAACCACCAGGTCTAGTATCATCCATCCCATTAAAAAGGTACAAATCTGATAACTATGTTCTCCAACCTGAGAATGATACATGACATGATGTTATTTACATAATTTTTATATGTTTATTAAAGGCCTGAATAGACTATGAGTATGAAATTAGTATTCTAAAACCAATGTGTGTTTATATTGTTTATATAATTATGAAGGTGTATGAAAAAATATAATTAAAAGAAAACTCATTTAACTTTAATAATTTCACTACATCCCTTATGCTCTACCTCCATAAGGATGAATTTACCTACATTATCCAATTATGGTATCTCTTATAATACATTTTCCCAAATATATATTTGGAATACACTACAGGTCTACATATATATTTTTAGTGATGATGACTAATAGATTAATGCCATGTCATCCCTTAAATGGGATCATATTTGGGTACCCCTCATGAACATCCCAGAAAAATCACATCCAAGTCATAACATGTGACAAATCTCATTCCACCAATAATGCATCTATCATCCTAATGGCATTCCCTTCTTGTCCCTAGTTTCTTGTGCCTCCTCTTAGAACATCCTTGTTGGCTCAATATCCTAATCTCATTAGGCACTGTGAAACCCATCCTATAATAAATAATGACTTCCATCTCAACATATCGACATATCAATTCATGGGGAAATATATCTACTAGTAATTATAGACCGTTGGCCTCAACTGTAACAGTGTTCCTTATCCCCATTAGATGGTCTCAAAAACACCTCTCATTGGTCCATCACTACAAATGTTGTTTTCAATGGTGAAAACATCCAAAATAATAGATGGTTTACACCATTCCATAATATGGAGTATCTATGGAGGCCTCACATACAATGAGTGGTAAAGAACCCCAAATGAGTCTTATATGTGTGGGAAAGACTCCAAAAACAAATAAACCTACAACTGTGATTGGAAATCACAAAACAATATCTATACCACATCATCTGGAACCTTGTTCCACTATAACCATATCACTTAAATAATAATTTTCACCACAATAAAATGTCCAGAAATCCATTCTCTAATCTTAAGGACCTCATCTCCTCAATTAAACGACCATTTCACCTCAAACTGGGGATCATCATCAAACGCTGTATATTGGAAAATTCCCTTAGGTTTACGATCATGTCGCCTCAGTCCAGGTGATAAATATTGTCTCAATACTTGAGAAATACATTTCATGTTCCAATAGAACCAATCCAATCATAATATATTTAATTAATTTAAAAAAAATTAGAGGGCTTAACCTACCCAGTTACTCCAAATCCAATTACATAGCTTAGTGTGTATATATATATATAATCATACGCCAAGGCAGGCCTTTTGGCATCCAATAATATTATTTAAAAAGTTTAAATACAACAAATAATTAATTATGTGTCTATCATAGTAAAAAATGATCAAATATAGGTATCCATCCAAAACCACATAAATAATTTAAAATAAATCTTGTTCCCACCAACCTTATAATAATAGGTGATTGCTTGTCTATGATCAGACTCTAATAATTAATGAAATTAGTGAAATTAGTGTTTTAGAAAAATAGCAATAATATAGGAAAAAGAATAATGCATAGATTTATAATTAAATATGTCAATATGAAATATAAATATAATAAAAATTATTGAAGGCCTTATTGATATCATTCAAATTAGATAACCAATGTTAAATTCCGAGTCTGATCGAATGAATATGCTTAAATCCGAGGAGTGGGAAGAAATGGGAGACACCCCGATATGATAAAAGTTAATGGGTTCAGGAGGAAGAAAAAATATATAAAGAATTTGGGATATAAATTTAATATCACCCCAACAACTAACCCTTAGGGTTATCCTACATGGTTTGGCTAATTGTGAGCCAGCCGTTCCATATTCACTTTCCATGTACCACACCTTTCATTGATTACCATTTTATGTGATGATCATATGTATTTTTTTATGATAGAAACTATATAATTTATTCATTTATAAGAGACCCCACATTCGTGGTTTTCCAAATAGTTTCTAGTCTAAATTATAGTTTACCCAGTTACTCATAAAAGGCCACTTGGTTGGGTAAAAATGTGTGCCTCTGTCTTCATTTTTCTGAAACAAAGCCTTAGAGGCCTTACATGCACTAAAATCATTTGAAACACTGAGGAAAATTATTAGCATTATATACCTTCTAAAAAAGACAGTTGTACAACAAAATTCTCATAATTTGGTTCTGAGGATGAATAAAAGATCTGATCCAACCACTAAACTCATTGATATAAACATATGGGGGATTTTGAACCGCTCAAAAAATTTATGACCTTAGAACACGAAATTAATAATATTATTTAAAAATGTCTATTATTAGCTCAAAATTAAACATGTTAGAATTAATAAGACAAACCACTTTTTAAATATTAATTATAATGTTTTCATATAAATAAAATACAATTATTAAATGAATCATAACTTTATAAAATACTATTTCCTCAAAATAAAAATTTTATTTTCTTTTGGAAAAAATAAAATTATTTTATTATATATTTTTTTTTAAAATTCGATTGATTAATTGAAGATTATTTTTGAAATCATCATGTCAAAATTATCCCAGGGTGGATTTTGATGTTTTTTCCAAAAAGATTAATTTATATGAATATTGAAAAATAATAGTTTTTATTGAAAACTGACATTTATTTCATGAATTTATAGGGTTGCATTCCATTTAAAAATTAATATAAATGTAAAATTAGGTCAATTACTTTTCAATTAATCCAAATTTGGTAATTTTAATATTTATAATAAATAATTTTTAAATAATATTTTTTAATCATTGGATTTTATTTCTAATTAGAAGACCACATTCTCAATGCAACTGTGGGTTTAATTTAAAATTTTATATCCCCACTTCTGTTAAAATAATTTTGAAGTCTATATAAAAAAATTGGATTTATAATAATATATTTTCTCTAATTATGTCAAATTAATTATTTACCCTAATAAATAAATAAAATATTAAAATATTATTTTTTATTGTTTAGCCAAAAATTGGTTTATATGGGGGTTAAAATAAAATGATAAACATTATAAATGATACAAAACATTCCAAAAACCTTTCTTATTTCCATATTTATATATTATATCTTCTTTTATTTGAAATTGATTATTTTGGATCCATTTCTATTTCCATTAATATGGCTACACCTTTTTCATTTAAAAAATTAATAGTATGGAACTCAGCACCCACTTAAAAGGCCACCCCGATCCTCTAATATTCAAACATAAAAAATCATTTCTTCATCCAAAAACTACCCAAATAAATTCCTTACATCATTTATCTCATCATCAACACCTTATTTTGTTTTGAAATCTACCGTATAAATCCTTTTGGTGAAAATAAAATTATGTTTTCTAAAGAATATATAACTCTCATAACATATTATTTTATTTTATTTAATCATAAATCCCCTTAAATTACTATGAAACCATGATGATATATTTTCCTAATTATATAAAATATACTAAGAGGTAATTACATTAATTTAATAACCTGAATCCATCTCTCATTACATAAAATGTCTTATGAAATCCTCATTCCTGTCAACAATAGATGAATTCCTCAAGAATTGATGTTATTCATTTTCCATCACCAACTATCATTCATGTATAGTATAATGGATTTATTTCTATATATCTTATTTATGATGTTATTATGCTTCTATAATTTTATAATTCAGGTAACTTATTTCTATCCATTTATTGGGAAAACGATAACATTATACCTGTCTACAACATACTACCACCGCACGAAGCGATGTGTTTCATTCACACATTACATAGAAGGTAATAAGTATGCTTGTTATATAAAAATGTGATATATATGAAAATAAAATTATTTTTAAATGGTAATATATTATTTTCATCTATTTCCTTCAATCTATCTTGAAAATTGATACATCATTCATGCACACGTATGACAGACGATCTCCATCAATGATGTATTTTATTATTTATACAAAAAATTTGTAGACAAATATAAATACAAATATAAATTTTTTATGATAATTTTTTCAAAATTTACATTCTGTAGATGGAATAACCAAGATCAATGTGATAGTAAAAATCATCATAAATCAAAACATAAATGAGAAAAATAAAGATGATATTTCTTAGAACGTGATGTTATTGTGGAATTTTTTAAAAATAAAAAAAAGGTCATAAGTAAATAATCTGCGATCCTATATATATATATATGGTTCATTAATATATTAACTATTAATATATATTTATTATATATATGGTTTGAATGTGTTTGAATTAATTGAATACTTATAGTAAGAGATTTCAATTTCACTTTTATCTTTTGTGAGACCCATGACATATTCTCCATAGATTTATTTTATGTGGTCTATAGGGGTCCCATAAATGAATTCAATGATAATAAACATAATAATCAGTAGGATATGCACATCCAATTCATGACATCATTTTCATAGGGCTTAAGATTTAGTGTTACCAAGGTTGTAATGATTTTACGGTATAATCTCATCATTTTTTTACTTTCTTATGTTTATGGTTCTGATAATTATATATTGTGGATCATATCACAATAAACTATTTAATTAACTTATCTTATAGTTATGTCTTAATAATAAATGTTTTCCTTCTATTTTTATCAATTTATGTACCCAATGATTCACAATAATTTTGTTATGAAAATATTTTTTATTTATCTATTCTTTAGAAAGCCCCTTTTTCATCCAAAACCCAATTTTTTGATGCATTCAAAATTTTCTGTAAAAATAAATATATGATTTATTAAATAAATTCATACACATTATAATTGTTTTTAAAATAAATAATGGTACATTTATGTTTATCCTTTTAACAATACCCATTTAGTTTATACCAAAAATCTAGAGTGAATATTCATTTTAATGTGTATGACATGAAATTTATTTTAACCATTCCTAAACAAATAATAGTTTCTAAAGCCTATATTATAAGTTTCGTAGTTTATTTTCAAATAAAATTATTTCCAATTTTTTTTGAATTTTCCAATTTAAAAAAAGACATTCTTAAAGAAAGTTATTTTAATCAAGAAATGTTAAAAGGGACATGTCAAAATCATTTTCCATATAAAATGACTTCCTTTTAGTTTACTAACACTTAATTGGGTATATAATATAATATAACCATTCTATTTATTTTTCTGAATGTTTTATTTTATTGAATACAAGATATTTAAACAACCCATTTCTTTTTCTCAGGTTATACCATGATTTTATTCGTATGGAACCTGTTTTTTTTCACATGTTCTGATATGATAAAATGATGAAATCTATATGAACCACACATCATTTAATAGATTATTAAATAGTTTTGTTTATAGTATTTTGTGGAACAAAAAATTATGATTTTCATTTCTTGATGGTGGATACATTATAAACATGAAATGTAGTTATTTTATAATAAAGGATGATGGTTATGTTATAACTAATAATTTTATACCTATATCTCCCTAAAATTAATTGGGTAATGTTCAATGATATATGATTTTAAAAGTGGCATAATGGAAATTATTCTTATCCTGAATTGGGGTACACTAGTGATTTTGATATGGCCAGAAGAGGGTATAAAAAAGGTTGTCCCAATCCCAAAGTAGGTTCACAGACTATTAACCCTAGCCTAACATGTTAAGAATGTCATTATAAAAATCATTGACACAATATTTTATATTAATATGTATGGGAACAAAATATATGTCTTCATTCCAATATTATTCCATCATGTCTCACAATTATGATCTATGATTTGTATGGTATGATTTTGAAATGTTATTCCTTTGTTCGCATACCCATATGATAATGTTACATTTATATATCTGTTTCTTACCTTTACTGATCATCTGATCATAAAATATTATAATATTCCTTTTCTAAGACCAGAATAAATGTATTATGTTTGGCATGTCTAAGAAGAGTTATAGTTATGAATAACATATTTGGATACAACAAGACTCATTAATGGAACAATTTTTTTTATATCCATTTCCTAAAATGAATAACACCTAAATGAATATGGTATGTATAATTATGTTACATATTGAATACCTTTATATTAAAATTTAATATTTAAGAATAAGATGATTGGGTCTTTAAAATTGGTATCTATGAAATGTTTAAGATACCTTCAGAAATTAGGATGAAAAAACATTATTTATAATAACAAGGATATGTCTATGAGTAAGAAAATAAACTCATATTTTGGTGAATGATAGAGATAGTGGTTTCCATCTATCTAAATCCTTTTATGGATACTATATGAGTAAATATATCTTCATATGTGGTGTATAGGGGTAATAATTATAAATAATGTGTGTCTAGCTTGACATGAGAATTACATGGTATAAGACAATAGTCCTTGATGCACATGTGGTACGACACTCCTAGGTAATGGACAAATCATTAAAAAACATCCTGAAGTATTTAAAAAGATAATGACTATTAATGGCCTATTTTAAGCCTTATGTTTCACAGAATGAAAATATGGTGTCATGATTTTGACATCATAAAATTGATTTTTCATGATTATGTGGTTTCAATCGACGATTATTGTTACATACACTATGATGTATGGATTTAGTAAATGGATGCCACCCGAGGTAATTATCATAATATTTATTAAGATGTAAATGTGATGATTATCCTCTTGATAACATAAATATTATTAAATGAGGAATTAAAAATATCATATCTATATTCACACGATGTTCTCAAAATATGAATCATGCGGATCATCCAAATAGGTAGTGGAGGGAATATGGTTATGTTGAGTTCTTCATGAGTAAATTTCCACATTCCTTATGTGGTTTAATTGATCCACAATTTTATAATAAATGTTTCATTACTAGATAAATGATATTTTTTATTTTCCAATGTTGAGAACATGAGAAATACATTTTTATCAAATATTGTTTGGAAGGTGAATGATATCAATGTCTTACGATCATCATGAATATTAGGATATAATAAGAATTTGAAACCATAGAGTGCGATGTGTTTAAGAGTATATTTTTTTCAATAATAGAATCCCTAATTTTCTTCGTATGAAAATGTAAAGGTATTCCATGAACAAAATTACAATGATACTAAATACATTACAACAAATGGGAAAATTTTACAAGATGCGTGCGATACAGATATAGTATTATCATCAATACTAAATGTATGTTTGATTGATTCCTTAGTTGATTATAACCATTCCCCCAAAGGGATTTATACATAGGTGGTATTTTTAGCTATGGAAAATCATTCATATTTCAATAATTGTTGAAATTGAGGTTAATGTGACCAATCAATCACTAGATTTTGATAAGAGAAGAAATGTGTAATTTAAGGGAATATCTAATAACCATGGAGTGATGAATCTGATATTTCAATCATGCTCGATCTGTAGAAGGAAACATTGAATAATTTTTCATAAATGGACTAGTAAATATTTTAATATTGGAAAGTATAGTCATCTATAACATGAATGCGAATGTTATTAAAATAATTTAATTAATAATTTGAATATAGATAATGCTACATAAAATGTAGCACCCACACATTAGTGTTCTAGTTGAATAGATTTCTTTCATTAGGCTAACACATACCCCAATTTAATGGCTGATGATAATGATTGACATAAAAAACATTTTCAGTAATGGGAGAAAGGAAAATCTCATAAGATCACTATTTGATATAACATATATGATAACATTGTTGTGAATGGTATATCTACCATCCACTCTAGAAATGAAAATGTTATATATTGACTACGGATCTGCCCACTATTTTTTATATGTATAATTTTCTATGGGTATATAAATTGCACAATAATAGTTATATACTAGAATTTTACTAAAAATCCCCAATGTTATGATAAACACATCAATTGTATATGGTTTTTCATTATTTGAAGCCTCTTGGAATTTGATTCCTACAAATCTAATCATCCTCCATCTTTAAGAATTTGATGTTATCTTAATCATGGATTATCCTTATCTACATAAATCCCATATCAATTTCCAAAAAAGAAATGTCTCATTTGATATTGCAAACCATCCTGTGATTCTATATTATTGAGGTGATAAATGTGAACACTTGATGGAAATCAAATACATTGAATGGATATAGATCCATATTCAAAGGTGGAATTAATCTGAGATGGTTAAGGAGAAACTCAACATTGATTATATTCTTATTGTAAGTGAGCATGGTGATGTCTTTCTGGAAGAGTTTACAATTCCTTGAATAAATAATGTGTTTGATTTCTAAATTGAACTCATTCCTCATGAGACACCTATTTCCAATACTCTATATAGAATTGCCTTGATTTAGTTGTAGTAATTGAAAAATTCACACTAGTAGAACCCTGAGCTTGGACTCATTTACAAAAGTCTATTATAATGGAGGCCCCTAGTTGTTTTTTAAATTTGGATAAATGGGACTCATAATTGACTTATAGGGATAGGAACAAGATCATAGTCAAGAAGATGTATCCTATACCCCTATTTATTTCTTATTTGAACAGCAATATGGAGCAATATAAATTCTCCAAGATTGACCTCTAGTATTGATATTGTCAATTAAGGGTCATTAAAGGGTATATACCAAAGTTTATATTCTATATATTGTATGAATAATTAAGATATATCATGATTCCATTTGGTCTTAATACATTTGGCACAATGACGGATGAAAATATATATTGAAATTCCTCTATTGGATTTTGTATTTAAAGATGGGGATATCATGTTTTTAAGAACATATACATGTTTGTTGGTAATGATAATTTTAATAACCAAAATATAATTACTAGGTATATCATAACCTTTGAAATTCATGATATATCAAGATTGTATCCTATCGGTTGGATCCTCCTAAAAATATCTCTCAAGTTCACGATATGTTCCATGTATGTATTTTAAATAGGTACATTATTTCTCCCTCACTGTATTAAACTCCGATTTTGTACTGATGGAATAAAATATTTCAAATGAGAAAAACCAGTTGAGATTATGGATCACATAAATAATTTATCTATATAACAAGACCACTCACCTTACCAAAGTTAATTGGCAATAACACCAGTTTGAAAATGCTACATGAGACCATGATGAAATGTTGAGGTAAAAGAGACCTAATTTATTTTTATAATAGTAAATAATTTAGAGTTATAAGTTCATTTAAGGTGGGTCATAATGTAACACCCATAGATTTTATGAGTTTTTTCTAATAACTTTATTTTTTCGATATGTAATGTTACATGAAACACTAAGATATAAAAAATGTGAAAAAATTAAATTGTTATTTAAACACAATAGAAAGTACCAACCCATTAAACTTGGTTGAATAAATCCAAATAACAACATTTTATATATTATGTATAATTTATTAATATAAATAAAACATTATTTTTAAAATTTACTTAATTTATTTAAATACAATTTTCTAAAAAATCATTTATAATTTCCTTTTGATCAATAAAATAAAAAAAATTTAAAAAATAATGTTAATTTTTTAAATCATTATTATAATTTCATAGGGTGATCTTTAGGGACCTTTCTGAAAATCTTAATTTTTTTAACGAATCGTCAAAAATACTATTTTTTATTGTAAATTGTTTCTCTTTAAAGGGAAATTTAGGGTTAATGTTTTGTTTTAAAAGGGTTTAGAAGTAAACATAGTTCGTTTATATATATATTAATCCTATTTAGTACTTTTTATGATTTTTTGAATTGATTTTTCATATAGAAACATTTTAACTTTTTATAGATTTTATCCTTTGAAAATGGATTTCTCATCGCATATGTAGGTTCAATTTGAAATTAATTATTTTCATTGATGTAAATGAAATTTGTAAAATTGGATTCAAAATAATTGATAAAAATATTTTATATTAAATAATAAGCTATCATTTTTTTACCAGAATGAGTAGTTAAAAAAGAAAAACATTAATATCCAGGGTTAATGTAAAAATAGATTTATCAAGGGTCAAAAATAATAGATAAGTGTAAAAAATAACCACAACTATTCTAGTACCAATTTTATAGAAATATATCATATTTAAATCTTATTGTTTTAGTAATTTCCCATATTGGATCCCTGTGGAATGTGAAAAATGTGGGTTCCCCAATTTCATTTCAAAAAGTACAAGTGTTCCACAAACCTCACTTGAAAACGGCCACCCCTATGCTCTCTACTTCACACATACAAACCAATTTTTTTCATAACATACCTACCCAAATAACTTCCTTAGTTTTCTCATGTCATCCTATAATAATTTTTTTTGTCTTATATCCAACTTAAGAATTCTTGTGGTGAATTTCAAAATTTATTGTTTGAAAAGTGATAATGTCACTAATCGAGAAATTTATATTATTTCATCCTTAAACTAATTTAATTATTTTTAAAAACTAGTGTATATAATAACCTTTTTATATTACATATAATTATATTTTATTATTTTAATGTAATATTCTAAATAATTTTCATCTTCTATCAAATGGGTTGTGAAATTACCGTTCGTCTGTTAGTGGATTACCACCATACAAAGAGATGTTATACATTTCCCATAACTACCCCTCATCAATGGATAGAATAATATAATTATTATATATATATATATATATATGATATTTAAGAAATTAGTTTTATTTTTGAGTCACTAAATCCTACATTACTTGTTACTTTCCATTTTATGGGAATACAAAAACATCGGCTGTCTGCATAGTAGACTACCACCTTATAATGGGTTTAGATTCATTTTTGATTTACTTAAAAGGTAATATGGATGGTTTTAATGAACATATGTGATATATATGAAATAATAATTATTATGTAATATTAATATACTATTATCTTTATGTCTTTCAATCATTCATAAAAATTAAAACAACTCCCATGTGTACATTTGACATATTGTATCCTTGAACAGTTCATTTCTTTTTCTATATCTAACTTTTATATAATTTTATAAATAATATATATGAAATTTATATCATTTTTACATTGTAGATACTATGGAAATATGATCAATGTAAGATTATCAAATATAATAATTGAAAAAATACATGAAAAATCCAAGCAATTATTGCCCAAAACGTGAATTATAGAAGGAATTGTTTGAATATTGGTTGAATATAGTCATTAATAAATCATATACAATATGATATATATATTTATAGTTATCTAATATATATATATATAATAAACCTATATTTAATATACTTGAGTATTTAATTTTTATAATTGAAGTCGATACTTATTTTAATGGATTTCCATATTAGTTTTTACTTTTGTGAGACTCATTCTATATTCAACACCAATTTATATTGTATGATTTATATTATAACAGGGAATGTTTTTAATTATTTATCAACTAAATTTTATTGGAATTTTAATTTCTATTTTATTGTCTCTATTTCATGGGGAATTAAATTTAGTGTAACCATAGGGAAAAGGGTTTTATGGAACAATATCATAGTTTAATGAGATTTATTTTTTATACTTTCGATATTGAAATATTTCAACCTATATCTAATTAAACTAATGAATTTTTTTATCCAGAAATTTTTTTATTAGAATATATTTTTACACTTAATTTTCTTCTCTTTATGTTCTCAATTTTTTAAAATAAATTTTTAAGAAAAATCATCTTTGTTTCACTCTTTTGTCGAAAAAACATTTTTCATAGAAAACCATGTTTTACAAAAAAAACTCACAAATGTTTTTAAAATTAACTAAATAACTTCATAAATTTATTTTTACCCACATATTAATTTTTAATGGGTTTTTTAAAGGAATCATAATTTTTCTTTCCAAAAAATTATATTTGGTTTTTACCGAAAATGTGAACGAAATATTTGTTTTAACATTTATAACATGAAAGTGATTTTTAACCATAATGCAAAAAAAAATTAATATTAAAATATATTTTTCATTTTTTATTATTGAATAAAATTCATTCCAAACCCTATATGAATTGTTTATCCTTAAAAAAATAATTTTTTTGAAATAGTTATTTTCATCACGAAACGTTCTTTGTATAATTTTAAAATTATTTTATATCCATGATGATATATTTTGATGTTACAAATGATTTACTAGTGATATTATTTAAGTATCCCATTCTTAATCTATCACTAAATTTTTTATTTCTATGATAAAAAAGTTTATGAACCCTGTATCTTTTTCTATGGGAGATAAAATGATAAAATGTTTATGAATCCTACTTATTTTTTAATGATTTATGATAAGATGAGATAATGAAATGTAAATTAAACCAATATATATTCATGTATTCTAATATCGTGGATGATTTATCAACTTGTGGAATACACTTGTAAAATTTACATTGTGTGATAGTGGTTATGTTATAACTAAGGATGGTGGTAACATTATAACCAAGTATGGTGGTAACATTGTAACCAAGTTGGTTGGGACCTATATATCCCTCAAATTCATTAGGTTATGGTTAAATATAAATTATATAAAAGGGTTCAAAATATAGGTTATGCCATGTCCAAAAGGGTGAACAAGTGATTTTATCCCAACCCCTAAATGGAGTAATTGGGAGGTTATACCAAGCATGAAGTAGGTAAACAAATGGTAATCTGAAGACCAATAAGTTATGATTTTTATTCTGTGTAGAATTGAAATAACATTTAATAATATTATGTACATGCCAAAAATATATAAATTATTACAATATTATGTCCACATGGCTCATGTTCTACTATTGCTTTATAATTTTTGTTTTATGAACTAGTAAGACTTATGCAGTTACACCTGTTTTTTATCTATGATATGCATGGTATTGTTTTTATATTCTATTCTCATGTTCACATACAAAATGGATCATGTTTAATTGTCATATAACATTTTAACACTTACTATGTCTATTATATCATCCTTTCTTTTATTATTTCTGTAGTAAATGAAGAAAGGAATTATATATGGTATGTATAAGAAGGTTTCTAGTTATGATTAAAATAATTGGAGATAATATAGCTCACCTATAGATCAGTTGTTTATGTGTCCAAGATATCAAAGGAACTAGACCAAAAAATCACAAGGTTCATAAGGATATGAATTGAATATCCATTTATTAAAATGTAATATTTATATATGAGAAGATTTGGACTTTACATCAACCCATAATAAATTATTTCTATAAACCTTAAATTAACTACAAATTACATACATCCCAAAATTCTTGATCCTCATAACAAAAATACCACCATTTGTTTTTTGGATCTTATGAAATTAATTTTTTTTCCCATTTTTGGAACATAATGGATATATTATTTCCCTATATTAATGGTCTCCAGAGTTCGATGTCACTTGACAACGCTAAACAAATTTGTTTCTCATAAAAAATAGTTTGATGTCTATGTGACAATACATGAATGTTATTATCAATTATATTTTAGGTCTTACTAATTTTTTAATATAGTTAATTCAATAATATATTAAATTAAAAATTGTTATTTATTTTTAGTTGGAAATAAAATTGTTTTATTATAGCTAAACTTATTCCCATGAAATATATTATTTTACATAAAAATAAAACATATAAAATTTATAATTATAATTTTAAAAAAAATTAATTCATTTTTAGGTGCATCATATTAAAATTACCTTTAGGTTACATTTTTGTATTTTAATAAAAATTATTATTTCTATTGGAATGTTAAAAAACACCAATTTTTTATAAATCCTTTTCATTCATTTATAATAAATTATAGGAAACATTTGGTTTTATATTGGTGTAAAATTTAACTAATTCATTTTTAATTAACAAAAATAATAATTCAATATGAATTCAGAATATATTTTTCTTTTGAGTAAAATATTATTTATGCTCAAAAAAAGAAGAATTATTATTTTGTTCCTTCTGTATTTCAAAATATGTTGAAATCAATTTCATCTACGTGTCCTAATTTTAGAAAAAATAACCATATTTAATATAAGGTTTTCAGAATTTTGTATAGTTTTTTGTTTTAATTTTTTTATATTAAATAGTTACTGATGAAAAAAATTATTACCCTTCTAAATGTTAAACGAGTTAACATATGATTTAAAATAAGTGATAAGGAACCAAATATCAATAAAAATTGATAAATTTTATTGGTCGAGAAGAAATATATCTTAATGTATACATTATTTAAAAAAACATCACTTGGATTCACTTGTACATGGAAACTAAATTTACAATATTTAAATGTATAAAACATTTACAAGCATGCCATTCTGTTAACATATAAATGGAAACCTGCTATCCTCACTTATTTACTCTTTTTGAGCAAAATATCACATCCAATGTCTTAAAAAAATAATTCTTGACCAACATATCCATGTCTTGAAAGTCCCTTTCTTCTCAAATTATCTATCCAAAATGGATTACTATATAATACAAAGGTATATATCCTAGGTGTCTTTTATAGGTCCTATAATAACATAACCATGATTATTTATTTATTAACCTCCATAAAAACTAATTTATCCAAAATAAAATATTGAATTATGTATCATCAATATACATAAATGTGGTTATGATTAGGGATGAAATATTTTTATATCTATTCTACATCTTATGGGAAATGAAAAAATCCCTCGTGTGTACATCTACACTAACACCTCTGTGAAGAGAAGTGTTTCCTTTTCCATCGTTGACTCACAACGCTGATTATTAACATGGAATTAATAAATTAATATATCATTTATATAAAAATTATGACTCAGTAAAATGGGATCATTTCTCTTACATATGGGCATAATACCACCTCATTAATGTCATGTGATTTTTTTTCTTACCACATCACAAGTTATTCATAAGGATATAACTAATGAATAAATATGAAACATAAAAATAATATTGATTTTTAAAAATAATAATAATTATACATCTTATTTATTCTCCATTTAATGATCTTGAATATATAAACATATAAGTGGTGTGTTGCTTTATTCAATTTAAATAAGACACAATGAATCACATCATAAAGGACCCAATAGTTTACTTGACTTAGTAAACTACAAACATGCAAGATTCTTATATTACATATGAAAACAAATTAAAATTGTTTTTTCAAGAATATCATTATTCCATCTATAATATCATGTCATATCACTTTTAGTAATCATCTTGGATTATTAGGAAAGGATACAATATAAGGGTGATATGAAATGCTCGGTAAGGGTTTAGTACAATGAAATCAATCATGAATCAATAAGTATAATCATGAAAAGTTAAATTACTGAACACAAAATCCATTTAAATTATTTTACTAGAATAGTCATTATGGAAGTGTAAATAACTAAGAACATGTAACATCACACCCCTCATATATTGTTTTGGGAAAAGGATTGTTGTTGTTACTACCCTTAGGTCACATCCCCAAGAAACCAAGGTCTGACAATAAATCCCAATAGATTCATAAAAAATTGTCAGATGATTTTGACTTTGATAATTAAAAGAAAAATTACAATCAAAATACAATACAAAACAAACTCTATATGATGGATGAGTAAAAAAATTAAACTGATGGAAAATCAACCATATAAAACAATATGAGATATCTAAGAGGAAACCAAAACTCATCAAACTCAAAGACACCAAATACATCAACCTAATATCTCCCTACATGCTCTAAGATCCAACTTAATAATACATGCCAATAGCATCGCGATGAAGAACTATGGAACTATGAAAACTCTCCTTTACCTATGAATCAATATATTCCTTCAGTAATGCATAAAAGTTCCTAAGTAGTGGGTGAGTATAAAACTCAATAGGATTTCTCTAATGAAATCCCTATTAATGAAACTAGTATAAAAAATGTTTAAAAATTAATAAAAAAATTATAAAAATTTTAAATTAGATTCTAAAAAATAGTTTTGCACTGGAAAAAGTGCCCAAACCATACTATTTTCCAATGAAAGAAACCAAAATATAATTTTAAAAACCTCTAAAACTCCATTTGGGCACACCAATTCCCGGTTTCCACACACACCCACATAAAATGTTCCAGTGATGGTTCTATTATCATAAGCAGTCTCTCATGGATCTACCATGTCTTAAAATATAACTATTTCTCATGTTCCCCAATAATATACATACCTTATTTATGGTTTCATCATTGTACACTAAAGGTACACAACCCTTACACTCGGTAACATCAATGATGTAAAATAACACAAACAATATAATCAAAAACCAATTTTAAATCATTTTAATCGTTTTTAATAAAACAATTATTTTATTAAATACTATTCCAAAAGCATTTTCCATTAATTAAAACCAAACCTTAATTTTAAAATTATCAACTTAAAATCATTAATGAAATAATTTTTCCATAAAATCATACCAAGATCACAAATTTAATTTAAATCATCACTAAAGAGGTTTAACATTAAGAATTCTCCATCAATGTAACAATTTATTTCAAAAAGTTCTATATATTATAAATTAATACATAATTTTATAATAATAGTAGTTGATAGAGAATCCAATAAACTCTCAACTAAGGAAAAGAAGAAAAATAGTCCAAAAACTCAAAAAATCTACATTGATCTTAAATAATAAACAATATATCTTGTTCTCATTAAATAAAACATCAATATAACAACATTATTGGAATAAAATATCATGAATCCATCCAAAAATGATTATATCCTTGATTATAATAGGGGAAAGATGAATAAAACTAGCTAAAATGATGGGAAAACAACACTTACCAACAAATTCGACATCTAAAGAACCTAGATTCACCTGAACATCTCTCCCAAATCCGGAGGAAAAATTTCAATAGCCAAAGAAGGAAATGAATTATTTTTAAGGAAAAAATAGACGAATAATGAGGGATTAGTGAGGTAAACTAGGTGAGATACATAAAATCCATATCTAATTTTTGATAATGCAATGTTGTGAAACCTTTTCATGAGACCATGCCCTATGAAACCGCATGCATGATTATCTTTTACGGTTTTTCCAACAGTTTTCTAACTATGATAACCCATCTATCCATATTTTCATGATTTTGTTTAGGTGGATGCATTGTTTGGCCAAGAATACTCTTAATAGTGTATGAACCAAATTCCCACTTTTTTGTTTCACAGTTTCATAGAATGTGCTACACGGTTTCTACAAACACTGCTCAAATCATGCACCTCCCAAAAGACCAAAATATATTCTAAAACTCATCATAACCTCTGAAAACTCAACTAGATCATTATATAGACTTAATATACATTAATAAAGGTTTATGTACCTAAAATAATGGGTGTTAAATTCTCACCACCCTTAGCCTTTTTTTCTATGAAAATTTGAAAACCACCATTTTTCTAAATGAGTAAAAGACATTACTACACCATTTCATTCTCATATTCACATATTTCTTCTTGATTTTGACCATGATTTCAAATAATGAGAATTAATATTATTATTTTCCCATTCAAGACATTCTATGGACTATCAACAACTTGAGATGAAACATAAATAAATTTATCTCCTGTCTATAGGTCAACATGATCCCATCGTTCCTTTACAATTATCCACCTGTGATTTTAGATGACTCTGAGCCATATCCAATCTCTTCCTGATCAAATGAATCTTTTATGTTGTATATTACACAATTATTGGTCCAAATAGTTATGTATCACCTTTTACAACAAAAAAAGTGGAGAAAGACATGGATGACCATAAAATGATTCGAAATGAGTCATATATATCCATTCCTATTAATTGTTATTATAAGAGAACTATATAATGGTATTTGTTTTTTCAATGATCCAAAAAAATTATTATGCAATCCATAAGAATATCATTCAATGCATATATCATCCTCTCAAATTAAAAATCCATTTGAGGATGATACACCATTCTTATAGTCAACTGACTCCCAACATCTTTCTATAAGTATTTATATAAATAATATGAAAAACAATGATCATGATTGAATACTATCAAAACTGGTACACAATACCTCTTTAATACTTCATGGATATTTATTTTTGACCAATATTCCACCAATTAAGATTCATGAATTGGGATGAAATTGTCTTACTTTGTGAGCAAAACAACCATCACCCATATTGAATTCTATATCTGAAACATTATTGGTAAACCTACTAAATTATATATATCTACATACTCCTATTTCCAAATTTTAATTCATAAAGACATCATCATACCAACATTCCACCTATGCTCTTCTATAACCTATGGGTATATGAGGCATCTCATAATAAACTCATACACTTATATTTTCATCCTACCCCACCATAAATGTTGCATCAATTCCTTATATGTATTCTAAATTCTATGAAAAATCACTTCTTGGATGGTGTTAATATTGAAGTTGTTATCCCATAAAATCCATAGGTATGACCATCATATCCTAGTAATAAAACACATATAATTTATCAACATTATATCCCTTAAGAGTCTCTCAACCTTTGGGATTTCACCTTAACGAAAAACATTCAGAATCATATTGTAATTCACCATTAACATTGTCATCCTAATTAAATTTAAAAGAAACTAGAAATATAACAATAATAGTACCTCAGTCCTCACATTCCATGTCCATGATGTATCTTATCGATATGAACTATAGTTTATCTGAAGCATCTCTTTTCAACTGAGTACACGACATCCTTAATAATGTATCCTCAAATTAATTACATTTGACCTATTTTTATAGTATGTAAAATGAAAACATTTAGAGATTCTCCATCTATCTTACTTGTCTCAGATTCAAATATCATTGAGGAAAAATATGGTTCCATCTCTTATAATCTATAGACACTATAAATTTCTCAATAATGAGGTAATGATTCCATGTATTTAGATCATGGACTAAAATTGTTAATTCCAAATTGTTTGTTGTGTAGTTCATCTCATTAGACCAGGAAAACAATGAGCTATAAGAAACCACAAGACCTTAGTGTATGAGAATAAAACCTGACTAGATGTGTAATCATCATTACACGCCGCAACTCTTGGTCCTGATTATGGTAATATCATGATTGATGGTGATTTAAGTTTAATTTTGATCTCTTGAAAAGATGTGTGATATTTCTTATTCTATTTAATTAGAACATTTTTTTCAAGTAAAATCTATCATTGGTGGTGCTGGTTATGAAATATTATGAACAAAACACTGAAAATAACCTTCCAAGCCATGGATATTGTATATATAAAATATATTCTTTGTATTTTTCAATGATATTACAACCTATATATATTTTTATCTATAGAAACCCATTTTTAAGGATAATATAGTTAGGGAAATGTACCTATTCTTTCCAAAATCACACTTCTAATGTTTGGAATAAAATCAATATTCCCAAAAATTACCAAACAATATTGAAAAGTGTTTATCATGCTTAATCATTGTCCAATAATGCACTAGTCTGTCATCTAGAAACACCACAATAATGGAATCTAGATTTCAATGAAATATCCAATTCAAAAATTTCATAAAGGTGTCTCATTAATTTGTATGACTAAAATGGATAACCATATACTCATAATGGCCATATATAGTTTTAAAATATATCTTTTGAATGTACATAATAAGAACAAGAAGCTGGTGATATTGTGATCACAATTCAATCTTATAGAACAACTTGGATCCCCTTAACGTATCAAATATATCATCAATTCATGGCAGCGTAATCCTATTTTTTATCAAAAGCATGGATAATTTCTTAATAATCTACTCAAAACAGATGAGTTTGATCCTCCTTTTTCAAAGGGAAAGATGGTTCTCCCTACAGAGATGTACTAGGATGAATATACCCTTTTATTTAAAACTCTTCCTACTAGAAATTCAATTCCATTAATTCCGCTTGTACCATCTTATATGATGAAATCAAGAGAGAACATGTCCCTTTAATAAGATCAATGGTAAATCTTCTTTTCTTTCTATGGAAAAACATGGGTAATTATCCAGAAAAACATCATGAAACTAATTAACAATATGTGGGAAACTACTATTCTCAATATCATCCCTTAATTTAAGGGTCATGGCATTTAACTAGTCTGGTATTATTCAAACTATTGGTTACAACTACCCTTCTCCAGAGTCATTTACATTTTTATCTCTTCCAAATAGATGCTTGACACCATGATCTATTGTTAAAGTAACCCATCAGTTATAACATTCAATGTTAGATTTGTACATTATCAACGAATCCATTTCAAGGATTAATTCATAGTTCTATATACAACATAGGAAAATATAAAATCAATTCTACACCCATCGATAGTTATTGAACTTTTTTTTGAAAATAAAGGGTCAACATTATAATTATTCAAAATGAGTAAGAAGTTTCAAAATTGATGATATTATCCCAACATGAAAATAAAAAATATCTGCAGCATGAGATGAAATAAAATAATGAGATTCATTCATATCAAACAATGATTTCATATATGTGTAATTGTAAAGAAACATTCATCCCATCATTAAAGGCCCAGATTGATCATCCGTTATCTTTTTATCATATTCATATAAATTCTTAATTTCTACACTATTCTCTTTATTTACCTTTTGGGATTATAATGGTTAATGATTCATGGAATTCCAATAATAAACATGAATTTCTGGGTTTTTATTACATGAATTATTTTTTCTCACATATCCCACTAATTCATATGATGTCTAAAAAACATGAGATGGGTCCCCAGCACCAGATCATGGATCAGTTTCTATAATATCACTAAAGATGTAACATCTAATTTCAATTTTGACATAATCTAGGTGGTTCCATACAATATAACATCATGTGATCGAATGAACCACAATGAAAAAATATAGTCTTACTCTTTTATTTGGGAAGATGATTCAATAATCTATCTGTATGATTCTGAGTTATACTCCCACCATGGAAATTTGTGTCCCTCTTACTCTTATTCCCAACATTAGAGTTCCCACCATTTCTCATAGTTATCAACATGGTTCCTCCACCCATATTACCTGATATTTTCTTTTCTTCAAGATTTTCTCCATTGACCATCTCTATATAATTTGTTATAAAAATCACAATAATATTTGAGAGACTCTATGTGAAAAGACAAAATTCAAATATACATGACATCAAGAAATCAATAGAAACAAATTTAGGGGGAAATTAAACTAAATTAACAAATTTATCCACATACACTACCAATGTATGTTTCTCTTTCCTATAAAAGGATAAGTCCATTATTCAATCAATTAAGAACATACGATGATAGAATGGTTTGTTGATTACTACATTGGTAGCATCACTTATAATTCTTTGGGAAATTTTTTTCGAAACTGCTAAATTCTACAACTGGCATGCTAGATCCTCTAGCATATACATTGAGTAGTTCGCCAATTGCTTACCTGGTGTTCCTAGGAAATCTATGATAATATTCATCCTACTCGGCAATAATTCATCTCTTTCTTATTCTGAATCTCCCTGAATGAAGGGTGGATATTAATTTTAGAAATAATCCAAATGATCTATTTTCCATGGTTCATTATTTTTTCCCTCTATACACTACCTTAAAATTAAGGGAAATACTCTACACTAGCTTTAGGTTTACATGTGGCTCATGGGAATCCACAATCTCGTCATCTTCTTCCAACTATTTTCAATAGAACATAATGTGATCCATTTTCAATGACCAAAAGAAACCCTCATTCAGTCTCATTCCCTTGAAATTGAAGTCTTAGAAATGTCTAATTTACCATATCACACATATAACACTATGGGATTCCTAAATTGGAAAATTTACTCAATCAACCCATTTTTTGAAAATTCCTCTACTACTTTTCAAAATCAGACCATTTTCAAGTATTTTAAAAAATCAACACTTTTCCAGCATGTCATAAAACTTTACTCAAGATGGATTATGCAATCTTAGTGGGAATTTAAATCTATCAGTGCATTTCATCCTCTTCTCGTTAGCTAATCCAATGATGGTGAGAATACAACTCCACGAACTCTCTCAAAAACTCATGTACCCAAAACACCCTAATAACATTACCATCTACATAATTATGTTTTAAATGATTTTTTATACTATATATTTAATTTTTTGATGATCCTACTTCATACTACCCTTCCCAAATGACGTAATAAACACGAATGATTTTTCAACTCAATGACCTAACAAAATAATACAATTTAAAAAATCTCACCCATCACCCATCGTATTGGGAAGAGGTGAGTGGGTGTTGTTGGACATAAGATACATCTCTAAGACAACAAAGGAAATAAATAAATTCTATGAGATTCATAAAAAATGGGTGTAATACACCGACCATAGTTACCTAGAGTCGGTGCATTATTATATAATGTTGGCATGATCACAATGGATAATGTCTCGAAAGACCGATTAGTTTAGTAGTCATGGAAACACTAGATATATTCATATGTCATACATTACATAATAAGGTAAAAAAACAACAACAACAACATCTTGTCCTCATATCCCCTCATACTATCCATGTAGTTCAATAATAAATTACTTCTTCACAATCCTGGGAAAAATAATACATTGAAAGGGGTGAGCTCAGATGCTCAGTAAGGATAACAATATTGTCGAAACATTCATAAATAAACATAAACATTTAAGGCAATTTATAGCTAAAACAAAATCCATTAAAACGTGAACTTCAGAATAATATGGAAAAGATAAAATGAAATAATTCCATTTACATATTCACATGGATATTCTACTAGTCGAATAATCACATGAAATATCAATAACCACTTTCATAATAATGGAATGCATAATGTCACACTATCATAATCATGTATCCAAGGCCTCATGCTGAGACATCAAATGAGATTTTGTCAAGGCCTCGTGCCAAGACACTAGTTTGCCTCATGAGACCTACCGATGCATCGAGGAGCTATAGCGGGCTCCACCCATCACTTACTAAGTCCAATGCATTCCTCATATGAAATTTTTGAAATATAACAAAAACATTCGTATTAAAACTAGCATACAAAATGTCAATACTTGATCCATAAACCATGACTGGTAAAAAAAATATCACATCCACAGTCAAACATAACTCATCTGATACAATATGGAAGATTTTATTGTATCAGATTAACCTCAATAGAGAATAATGAAGGACATTGTCATAGATGAAAATAATCATTCAAACTATTGGGGAGAAATATCCCCCTTTTTCTTGAAATCATTTAAGAGTCACACTATTTGTCAAGAAGCCATTTGAAAATAGATTTTTGAATCAAAGTGTCCCATAACACCTTGAAACATTTAAAAGGAGTTTTAATTTTAAAACTTTAATTTCAATATAGATAAATCCTTAAAACCATTGTTATAACATGGACATTAATGAGAACGATTTAGATGAATAAGTCTTTAAAACATTTAAAAATGATATTTTAGTTAGAGTTTATATCCAAAAGAGAGACACTTGAATACAAATAGTTGAGGTACTCAAAACTTTGTAATAACATGAGAATAATGGGATTCATGATATACTATGTCAAAGTACATTATATACACCACATAAATGTGATTTGGTGTATAACAACAAAGAAGTCTCAATGGGATGTAAATTGAGATTAAGTCTCTTATAAAGAATGTATCCTTAGGTTAAGAATAAATCAATGACATAATTATCTGTGAAAAATATAAATACACTCAATATGATTGGATATTCAGTGTAAATCAATTAGAGGAAATTCACACATATTATTGTAAAAAACACCAATGAATTGGATGGTTAACTCAATAAATGGAGATTGAGTTAAAATTACTCTTATCAAGTTCATATCGACGACTTGAGAATTTAGAAATGGTGTGATTATGTGTATAAAAATTATATCCACAGAAATGTGAGTGGAAATTATGACATAAGCAAATGAATAGTGATTCCACACATAATCTTGGTGTAAAATAATCAATGAAGTATTGGTAAAGCCGAATGAGTGGAAATTGAAGTTTCAAATTCCCTTATCAATTTGGTAACTTACAAAACATACACCCATGAAATAAGTATCATACAATGATTATGTAAATATCGATAAATTAAATAATATTACACAATGAATACAATCATGGGTAGTACACACACCACATGCAATAAATAAGTGGTGAACAATGGAAATCTCACGGAATTAAAAGTGAGCAAAGAAACCCCTTACTTTGTACTTTTTCCTTGGCCGATGGTAGGTTAACCTCCTATATAATGGATAAATAATTGTTATTGAATTACACAAGAATAATTTACATTAATATGATATCATATATGATCTTTTAACATTGATTTGTTAATAATATCTTAGTATTATCGTCATTTCAGGTGTTAAGAGATTCATTTTCTATTATATTATTTGTTAGGAGAGCCATATTTGTTATGGATAGGATGTATCTTATTCATATCCAGAATGATATCAGGTCTTTAAAAATTATTTTTATTCATCAAATGAAATTTATTCTTGAATGGATATGATGGATAATGAATCCCATCGCGTTCGTGGAGACGGTAGTACGTACGTACGCACGAGCGACAATATCATTCTTTTAATATAAAAATAATATATAATTGGTTGTTATATCATATATACTGAATAATTATTATGTTATATTTATTATTTACATGAATTACACATCATTATTATACCCATCCAAATAATAATATATTAAATAACAATTACACCATGGTGTGGAGACGGTAAGCTATACGTACGCACGTATGGTGACATGTCATTAAAGGGATGGATAGAATACTGAATATGGTGGAACCATATTTATAAGAATATCAAAGTATATAGGAGATACTGGATTTATTATTTTATAATGTTAATAACAAAGAATGAATAAGTTGAAGAAGAAATGAACTCGAAAACGGGTGGTGAAAACATTACCTCTTCTTCGGGGTCTTCCTTTTGATTTGATCAAAAGGGCTCCATAGGTTAGATTTATGATCAAAATAAGGATTAAATGCTGAATTTAGGGAAGTTTATAGAGTATTTGGGTAGGGTTTGGCCGAACCAAAAGGCTTTGAATGTGTGAATTAGTGAGAAGGGGTAGTTCCCTTTTATAAGAGGGGTGAGGGGCACCGTAGGAAAAGCTAGAAATACTATTTTATAATAAATTTATATTCGGTTTATAATGGATAAAAAGTTGATTATTTAATGGTTAAGGTGGGGGAGGGTCAAAAACCACTCAACCAATAGAATTTAGACAAGTTTGGGTCATTATATAAACCTTATGTTTTTGATGTAACTCTTAGTTAATTAGTTTGACACTTACCATGTCACTTTGAATTTTTATATTATATAGTTAATAAACTTACTATACACCTCCAAGAGACCCCCATGTGGTCCATTAATGATACATATATCATGATATAAGTCTCTTGGCCGATCCATAGATTTTTAGGAATTTAATATCAATTAATAATATAATATTTGTTTTAAAAATACTTTTATGTGAATTTTGACACTATTCAATAATTGATTTTTGTTATAGTCTTAACAACATTATTAATTAGAACCCAATTAATTTAAGAAATCCTATATAGTAATATTAAGTAATATAATTATTGGATTTCATCAAAACATTCATATTATGTTAATTTTAACATTTATAATACCAATTATTTGATTCTTTCATTAATAAGGAAAATACTGCATCATTTTTGTGTCATAAATAATATTAATTATTAAATCTCTAAAAATTATAAATAAAATACCATTATGTAGGAAATATATTTATCTTTATAATTAATATTTATAGTCGAAAATACAACATAAATAACCCTATGTAAAAATTGATTTGCTAAAAGATATATGCTTATGTCATTTTTGTATTTATTTTAACTTAATTAATATAAAGTGTCATTATAATGTACAAGTGCCTCCATGGGGTCCCATAATCGACCCAAATATGCCCATGGTCTGAAATGTATCAACCAATAAGGTTAGGACACGTTTTAGGGTAAGTTATTATTATTATAATATTATTGTTTACTCTTATTTACCGGATTTACCCTTTAACCATGGTAAATAAAATATTTACCGAAAAATTATTCCAAATGTTTAAAAATAAAAGTTCACTATTTACACAATTTGGACATCCTGATTCCAAATATGGAATCCATTTTTCCAAATACAAAACACATAAGTGGAATAAATTAATTTAAAATTAATTCTTATTGTTAAAACAAAAAGTGTGTTATTAAGAGATAATAACTATCATAAGATTGACACTTATTAATGTCTGGTTTAATTGTGAAATTATGTCAAATGACCAAAATTGTATTAAATGGTAAAAATATATTCTAAATATACTTTAAAAATACTCAAAATCATAATTTATCACTATTGATTATTTCGGTTAAAAAAGTTGTTTTTAATTAAAATTTCGTAATTTTCACTATTCATCAAAATATGAAAGTTATCCGAAAAGTACCAAAATTTTACCCTAGGATAATTTTGTTATTCCGAATACAAAACTGAAGTCCATTTTGAATGATAAAATGTATAAAATTTAAAAAAGTAGGTATTACTATTCATAACGGCTAGTTTGATTGGTTGTGGTGTGTTAGAATCTCGATGTTACGTACAATGCAAGCCATTGCATTATTTAAAGAGAATCATACTATGAAATATTGAGGTGTTACATTATCCCCTCCTTCAATAAATTGCGTCCTCACAATTATTAAAATTGGGCATGATAATATAATGGAAAATCCCACATCAGAAAAAAGAGTCAATAAAACTATGACTTTAAAATAAAGAAAGAGAAGTATAAAGGTCACCCAAGATAACCCATACTAGGATTTCATATAGGAATACATGGATATGAATGATAAAATAAGTGTCATGTTCTGATGGGGAGAGATAGGAAACAAGATCAAGAGAAAGTTATAAATAAGAAAACCACAAACTTGTGTTGGGACAAACGGTCATTAGTCTCTCAGTGGGAAAAGTAAACAGACAACATTTTTTATTTTAAGTTACATTACATAAGGATGAGGAATTAATTTATGATATTGACTAAGAACATAAAGATATATACTTACTTGTTATGTAGAGTTTCATTCTTTAATAAATTTCTACCACTAATTCAATTTTTTTTAAACAATGAGTATTCAAGAAGACTTGGTCAAACTGGAAGAGCTTCTATAGAATAACACGATCCACGTAGGTTAAACTACATATTTACCTTGAATAGAGATTAATAAAAACTAAAATAGTTAGTATAAGATCTGATGATCCCCCAAATGGATATTCCATTAGTTAAAAAAACACTAATCTTAATTTCTAAAATTAAACCAACAATACCACGTAGTTAAATAAATACCATTCAATAATCAATTGTCCTTAAAATAATTCAATATATTACAAACTAATATTGAAACCCAAAACCTAGAAGAATTTGGTTATGTAGTCTTCCACATTAAATTGTATCTCCACATGACATCAACTAATCTTAAAGTCACATACATAAAAGTGATTAACCTAATCACATATTTCCTATTATAGGATGATCATTTCCATAAATAACCCAAATTACTAAAAATCCACAATAAAAACATATATAAAAATCCGCCATTACTCCTCAAATAAAATCCCATAGAATTCTATTTTCCTTGGACATATAGTGTTCCCAACAAAGCAAACATCTTCCAAAATAACATTCATCACTTAATCACAAAATCCTTTTCTTATACTAACGGTATTCATTTGATAATACATTAGATCCCAAATAAACTTATTATTGATCAATTAAATCATTAAAAAAAATAATTAGTCACACTAACTAGGGACATCACGTAGTCCAGTGGTAGGTAATAAATCCCAATCGCACATTAGTTGCGGGTTTGATTCCCGGAGCTTTGTCCGACGCGACGGGTTGTGACACGGTCTACGTGTTTTCCTTTTTCAAAAACTATATTTTATTATATTACCAAAATGAGATAAATTACTCAAAATAACCATAACATAATTTAACCACAAATGATATCTCATACCCGGAAATTTCATCCCAAAATATAATAACTTATAATTGCCTCAAACCCAACTATCATATAAGACGAGATGGTAATTTATAACTATATCCGTAAGAGAAAAGATAATTCTTCCTCAAATATCATTTTCAAATGATAAATTTCAGGGTTACACATACAAGAGAAAATTATTCCAAAGTAATCCCGTTAATAAAGAGCACTAACACTTTTAAATATTTCACCATCCATTTATTTCCACATAGGTTTTTCATCATATGTTCCTTGGGTTCCCACATTGCGTCTTCCATCTTATGATTTCTCAATTGAACTTTAACCAGACGAGTCATCCGGTTTCTCAACACTTGATCTTTGGTATAAATGATTCTTATAGGCTCTTCACAATAAGATAGATCGGGTTCCGGTTCTAATTCTTCATCGGTGAGTACATGCGTTGGGTCAGGCATTTATTTTGTCACTAGTGATATGTGGAACACGTGATGAACTCTGGAGAGACTTGGCGGAATATCCTTTTAGTAGAATGTGTTCATGTGTCAAAATGGTACCTTAGTAATTTTTCAAAATCATCTACTTCCTTTACCCAAAAACAACTTATCCATCTTGGATTATATCGATGGAATCATCGATGCATTATAAAAAATAGGTATTTATTATATATAATTTTGAGGCATCATCTTTAACATGTTTATTTAGAAATTTTTTTACTGATTCATCTTCAAATATTTCAAAATAAGGCTTTGGTAAATCCGTTTCCATATATCCCAAAAGACATAAATATTTAATTTGATACAAATAGGTTGTTCGAAGGTTTCCCTCTTCTGCAGCATTTATAAAATCATATAGTGCATCATAATTTTGAGATAGTGTGAAGAATTTGAAAAGTCCCTGATGGTACTTCCCACGCTTAGCGTGGTATGAAAGTTGAGAGCACAATATTATCCCATAGTCGGTACTTGATCCTTGAAATAATCGTACAATGCTAGAGGTATTGGATGTCTCATAAAGTTGTTTGCATGTAACTTGGACTGTTGAAAAAGTTTCGACATCATCTGGGCATGACTTCTGGATAATAATTGTAAGTAGTTATTCAGGAAGAGAGAGAAGAGTTTTTCGTGATCTTTCTCCCTCCATGTTTTAACTAACAAAAAGAAAATAAATTTATGGTTTTTGAATACTAATCTAATAATAATGTAAAAAAAGTTAGACATAATAGGATAATCTTGTAACTGAACAATATATCCTAACTTGGGGTACCCTATGTTAAAATCTTGGTTTTCCACTATCTATTTCCTGAAATATATTCTTAGGGGAATTTTTTTTATTTCCTTTATAATGTTTCATAATAATCTTGTGAATTTACGAAAGCATATCCCCCAAGAGTGTCGTAACCAAGAGTGCAGGAAGGCCCGTTGTCATGCACCAGTTCCCGTTTGAGTCTAGCTCAAATTGGTGTTTTCGGGTTTTACCCTCAGGTACATCTGTGACAGAGCCGCCACTACCTGATCGTATCCAGAAAGGGACGTATTTCTCGGAAAACTCACAAAATATCTATAATACCAAAATTCTAGTATGTTCTTATATACTAATCCTCAAATTCTATCATAGGGCTTTGTAATCTAATCAGATTTTATCTAAATCTAGATTCCAAGGTTTATACTAAACTTCCTCTGATACCATCTATAACGCCCTGACCCCAGTTACCCATAGTCGGTGCATTATTACATAACAGTGGCATGATCACAAAGGATCAAGTGTCGAAATACCTATTAGTTTAGTATTCTTGGAAACACTAGATATATTCATAAGTCTTACATTACATCATATGGTAAAAAAACTACAAGAACAACATCTTGTATTCATATCCCCTCATACTATCCCTGCAGGTCAATCATAAATTACTTCTTCACAATCCTGGGATAAATAAAACATTGAAAGGGGTGATCTCAGATGACCAGTAAGGATAACAATATAGTGAAAACATTCATAAATAAACTTAAACATTTAAAGCAATGTATAGCTAAATCAAAAGCCTTTTAAATGTGAACATCAGAACAATAAGGAAAAGATAAAATGAAATAATTCCATTTACTTATTCACATTGATATTCTACTAGTCGAATAATCACATGCAATATCAATAACCAATTTCATAATAATAGAATGCATAATTCCAGACTATCATAAACATGTATCCAAGGCCTTGTGCCGAGACCTCAAATAAGATTTTGTCAAGGCCTTGTTCCAAGACACTAGTTTGCCTCATGAGACCTACCGATGCATCGAGGAGCTATATCGGGCTCCACCCGTCACTTACTAACTCTAATGCATTCCTCATATGAAAAGTTTGAAATAAAACATAATCATTCATATTAAAACTATCATACGAAATGTCAATACTTGATCCACAAACCATGAATGATATAAAAATATCACATCCACAATCAAACATAACTCATTAGATACAATATGGAAGATTATATTGTATCAGATTAACCTCAATTGAGAATAATGAAGGATATTGTCATAGATAAAAATAATCATCAAAATTATTAGGGAGAAATATCCCCCTTTTTCTTGAAATCATTTAAAAGTCACACTATTTGTCAAGAAGCCATTTAAAATAGATTTTTGAATCAAAGTGTCCCATACCACTTTGAAACTTTTAAACGGAGTTTTAATTTTAAATATTTAAAGTCCATATAAATAAATCTTTAAAACCATTTTTAAATCATGGACATTAATGAGAAATATTTAGAAGAATAAGTCTTTAAAAAATTTAAAAATGATATTTTAGTTAGAGTTTCTAACCAAAAGAGAAAAACATGAATACAAATAATTAAGGTAATTAAAACTTTGTAATTTAATGAGAATAAATGGATTCATGATATAATATGTCAAATTACATTATATACACCACATAAATGTGATTTGGTGTATAACAACAAAGAATTATCAATGGGATGTAAATTGAGATTAAGTCTCTTACAAAGACCGTATCCTTAGGTTACGGATAAATTAACGACATAATTATGTGTGAAAAATATAAATACACTCAACATGATTGGATATTTAGTGTAAATAAATTAGTGGACATTCACACATATTCTTGTAAAAAAAACCAATGAACTGGATGTTTTACTCAATAAATGTATTTTGAGTTAAAATTACTCTTATCAAGTTCATATCGACGACATGAGAATTTATCAATGGTGTGATTATGTGTACCAAAATTATATCCACAGAAAGGGGAGTGGAAATTATGACATAAGCCAATGAATAGTGATTCCACACATAATCTTGGTGTAAAATAATCAATGAAGTATGCGTAAAGACGAATGAGTGGAAATTGAAATTTCAAATTCCCTTATCAATTTGGTTACTTACGAAACGTACAACCATGAAAAAAGTATCATACAATGATGATATAAATATCCATAAATTAAAGTATATTACACAGTGAATACAATCATGTGTAGTACACACACCACATGTAATAAATAAGTGGTGAACAATGGAAATCTCATAGAAGTAAAAGTGAGATAAGAAACCCCTTACTTTGTACATTTTCCTTGGTCGATGGTAGGTTAACCTCATGTATAATGGTGAAAAAATTGTTATTTAATTAAAAAAGAATCATTTACATTAATATGATATCATATATGATCTTTTAACATTGTTTTGTTAATAAAATCTTAGTATTATCGTCGTTCCGGGTGTTAACGGATTCGTTTTCCTTTATATTATTTGTTATTCGATACATATTTGTTATGGATGGGATGTGTCATATTCATATCAAGAATGATATCATGTCTCTGAAATTTATTTTTATTCATCAAATGAAATTTAGTCTTTAATGTATACGATGGGGAATGCATCTCATCGCGTTCGTGGAGACGGTAGTACGTACGTACGCACGATCTACAATATCATTCTTTTGATATTAAAATAATTAATAATTTGATGGTATATCATATATAAAGAATAATTATCATGTCATATTTATTATTTACATGATTTATGAATCATTATTATACTCATCCAAATAATAATATATTGAATAACAATTGCACCACGACGTGGAGACGGTAAGCCGTACGTACGCACGTATGGTGACATGTCATTCAAAGGATGGATAGAATACTGAATATGGTTGTAACATATTTATAATAATATCACAGAATATAGTAGATAATAGATTTATTATTTTATAATGGGAATAAAAAAGAAAGAATAAGTTGAAGAAGAAATGAACTTGAAAAAGGGTAGTGAAAACATTACATCATCTTTGGGGTCTTCCTTTTGATTTGATCAAAAGGGATCCATAGGTTGGATTTTTGATCAAACTAAGGCTTCTAGGTTGAATTTATGGAAGTTTAGAGAGTATTTGGGTAGGGGATGGATGAACCAAAAGGCTTTGAATGTGTGAATTAGTGAGAAGGGGAGTGCCCTTTTATAAGAGTGGTGAGGGGCACCTTAGGAAAAGCTAGAAATATTATTTTATAATAAACTGATATTCGGATTCTATTGGTTCCAAAGTGGATTATTTAATGGTTAAGGAGAGGATGGGTCAAAAACCACTCAACCAATAGAATTTAGACAGGTTTGGGTCATTATATTAACCTTATGTTTTAGTTTTAACACTTAGTTAATTAGTTTGACACTTACCATGTCACTTTGTATTTTTCTATTATATAGTTAATAAACATACTATAGACCCCCAAGAGACCCCCAAGTGTTCAATTAATGATAAATCTATCATGAAATAAGTCTCTTGGCCAAACCTTATATTTTTAGAAATTTAATATAAATTAATAATATAATATTTTTTTTAAAAACACTTTTATGAGAATTTTAACACTATTCAATAATAGATTTTTTTTAAAGTCTTAACAACATTAATAATTCAAACCCAACTAATTTAAGAAATCCTATAATGTCATGTTAAGAAATAAAATTCATTTATGTCATAAAAACTTTCAAATTATATTAATTTTACCATTTATAATACCAATTATTTGATTCCTTCATTAATAAGGAAATACTGTATCATTATTGTGTCATAAATAATATTAATTATTAAATGTATAAAAATTATAAATAAAATACCATTATGTTGGAAATATTTTTAGATTTATAATTAATATGTATAGTCAAAAATAAAACATATATAACCCTATGTAAAAATTGTTTTTCTAAATGATATATGCTTATGTCATTTTTGTATTTATTTTAACATAATTAATATAAAATGTCTTTACCACTTAAAAGTGGATCCATGGGGTCCCAAAATAGACCCAAAGATGCCCAAGGTCGGAAATGTATAATCCAATAAGGTTAAGACACGTTTTAGGGTAATTTAGTATTATTATATTATTATTATTTTACCCTTATTTATCGTGTTCACCCTTTAACCATGGTAAATAAAATATTTACCGAAGTAATTATTCAAAATGTCTAAAAATAAAAGTTATCTATTTACAAAATTTTTACATCCTGATTCCAAATATGGAATCCATTTTTCCAAATTCAAAACATAGAAGTGGCAGAAATTAATTTAAAATTAATTCACATTGTTAAAACAAAAAGCGTGTTTTTTAGAGATAATAACTATCAAAAGATTGACATTTGTTCATGTCTGGTTTAATTGTGAAATTATGTCAAATGACAAACATTGTATTAAATGGTAAAAATATATTCTAAATATACTTTACAACCACTCAATATCATAATTTATAACTACTGATTATTTCAATTAAAAAAGATGTTTTTAATTAAAATTTATTAATTTTCACTATTCATCAAAATATGAAAGTTATCCGAAAAGTGATAAATTTTTCCCTAGGATAATTTTGATATTCCAAATCCAATAATGAATTCCATTTTTAAAGTTAAAATGTATAAAATTTAAAAAAGTAGATATTACTATACATAACGACTTGTTTGATTGGTTATGGTGTGTTAGAATTTCGAAGTTGTGTACAATGCAAGCCATTGCATTATTCAAAAGAAAAAATACTGTGGAAGCTTGGGGTGTTACAATGAGGGGATGATTTTACAGTTGAATATAAAATAAAAATATATATACATAACAAAAAAAATACATATTTTATACATGAATATAAAAAATAAAACTAAATGTAAATCAAAATACACAAAACTATATCATAGTTACGAAGTAGAAAAAACCCATCAAAGATAAAATATAACTATGTAATGAACTAAATATATCCCATAATGATATATGATCTATCTCAATAAGTTATTCCCATGGTTTCAATATGAATAAATAAATATATGTGATACCTTGACTTTACTAATTTCACAATATACAATGTATGAAAATGTACCAAATATCCCATGAAGGGGGTGTTCATAAAAGTCAGTAATATTAACCTAATGACTTCCCTACTTCTGTCACTAATGTAGAACATGTTGTCACAATAATATATAGAGTTTTGAGATATAGTGAAGTATATTATGAAAAGAAAATACATTTTTTGAGTAAAAAAACCAAACATGTCATTGAAAGCATTTCTCAAACTCTATTTTGGTATACTAATTCCTTCTTTCCACACATACATGCACAATAATGTTTCGGTGAATGTTTTATGCTCATGGTTTTTCACTCATTGATTTACCAATTAATTAAAACCTAATCCTTTATCATGTTCCCAAATGGAACACACACCAACTATAGGGTCATGTCATTATACCCAAATGATACAAGCACTTTATTCAGGGCCATGTCAATGAAATGTACTCGCACATGCCATATATTCCAAAACCCATTCCAAATCATGTTAATCTATTTTAATAAAATAATAATTTTATTTAAAAAAAATTCAAAAAAATCCTTGAATAAAAACAAAATATTGGGTTTAAAATTATATTTTTAAAATCATTACCCAAATCTTTTTCCCTTCAAAATAACCAATATGACAAATTTCACCAAATCATTCACTAAAGAGGGTTTCCATTAATAATTCCAAATCAAACTAACAATTAATTTCAATAAATACATTCTATTTGAAATAAAGCATTCATGTTATAATAATTGGAGTTGAGTGTGATGCCATATATCTCTCAACTTAGGTAAAGATGTAGAAAGGTAAAAATCTACAAAACATAGCTTATATTTTCATGATTCAATATTATTCATATTTCCCTTAGAAAAACAATGATATATTATAATTGTTGGAATCAAACAACATGAATCTATTCCCAAATAATTATATCCTTAAATAAAAGATATTTAAGAAGGACTCTATAGAAATGGTGACGAAATATCACTTACCAAAAAATTCAGCCACCAAATCATCTCGGTTGACCTCCAAATCACTCATGAATCAAGAGGATTGATCTATTTATCCTAAGAAGGAATGAATTTTTTTTTGGATTAACTATGGGAAAAGTGATGGATAAATGAGGAAAAAATATTTAGATCCACAAAATCTATACATAATGGATAACATTTCATGGTTAGGGTGAACATTTCAGAAACATTTTCACTAACTATGCTATAGCCACTACCTATAAACATCCCCACATGGTTGGCCCACATAGTTATAAAAACCATGTGAAAGCCATGAAAAAATCCAATATAAAAATTTAGATGTTTTCTCTTGAGTGGTATCATAGTTTGGACAATCCATGTGCATATTCATGCACCTCCCATGTTCTTAATGGTTCAGTTTCATGGTTTATTGAAGGTTTTATGTGGTTATTACTAACGGTGATCAAAACATGCACCTCAAAAACCTAAAAAAAGATCAAACTCATTCGAAACTCCTGAAAATCCACCCAAATTTAATATTGTATTTATATAAATGAAAAACATGTCATGTAACTTACACAAAGGGTACTAAAACCCAATTCCATTTAATCAATAAAATGTCTATCAGTACTGGTTATGGAAAAATCAATTTATAAAGGAAAATAATTAAAAATATTCATTTGATCAATAGACTGAGAAAGAAATACATCAATAGAAAATATAATTTCAAAAATATCATGGATATTAATACATGGATTCTTAATGAAAGATTGGAATAATTATTTTATATCATGATCTCAGAAATTATTAAAAATATATGATCAATATATTTTATAAGAATGATTAATATTCATGGTAAGGTATACAATAGAATCCCATTTAAATATGTCAATAAAATTAATTCAACTCAAGATACTGTTGATGAATTGTGGGGATATATATAACCATTACCCACTAGTATCATGTTTTCCATTGAATTCGTTATATATTGAATAACTGGTTTAATTTACGAATAATGTGTCTTATCATAAAATATCTATATTTTGTAAATGATATAGATATATAATTTATCAATATTAACCATATCAATCCAATGGTAGTCAAATTAAAACACCATATGTAGAAATTATATTTTATTTATGAAATTGTGATATTATTGATAGGAAATATGAATATTAATGGGAAATGTGATGTCTAATGGTCATAGGAAAGTGAATATTTTAATGGAATTTCAATGACTACAAAAATGTTTCAATAATGTAAATATAAATAATTTCCATGGTCAAAATGTTCATAAATACTAATTATAAATAATAATTATGGCATATATATATCATATCCCTAGTGGAGAGTTAGTTATAATATTGGGTTTTTTTCATTATTGAATAGAAATACTAAAAAAATAACTTAAAAATCATTCACGATAAAAATAACCTTTTAATTTTTTAAATCACAATTTTCAATCTAATATTTTACAAAAACATTTTCAATATAAAATTCATTGAAAACAAAATCCAAAACATTTTAACTAATTTTAAAACATTGATTTATCATGATGGTATGAAATTTTATTCCATTAGTATAAAAAATGATTCCTTTCATATTTTTAGTAATAGCCAAATGGGACATGTTTGTAATACGACATTAAAATCACATTCAAAATAGAATCTTAAAATTTAAAACGTGTAAATATTTCTTAATTAATAATTGGGAGAATGTATAAAACATTTTTGGAAACATTTTTATAAAACATGTTATGGAATAAAATTGATTTTTGACGAAAGATTGAAATAAAGTTATATTTTATTAAAACCATTGTCTCAAACATTTTAAGTACCAGAGAGAGGGAAAATGGTACCATTACCGAAAAAAATCACTAAAAACCAATGTGGATGAAAATTAATGTGGTTTACTAAAAAATGATCATATAATTTCATTTAATTAAAATTCAAGTGTAAACAATCTCGAATAAAATGATAATATAAAATAAACACTTACAATGAAAAAAATGTTGAAGTGAGAACTAACCAATGAATAAATTATGGAAATCAAAAATAAATTAACATAAAGAAATTTAAATAAAAAATAATAAATTAAAAAAACATTACCAACATAATGTTATAATTTCAAAGACAATTATAATGTAATATAACCCAGTTAAAAGAAATTGAGTTATAAAATTAGTTTCCGATTAGTAATTTTTCATTAAAATCCCCTAGGATGAAATTATTTAAATTTAAACATTAATTACAATTAATTATTAATTAATCGATAAATTCCATATTATATTTGTAGTATATACACTATATAAATTAAATTATGTCAACAACATTAAAATATGCCCCAATAAAAAGAAATTGAGATGATATCACTCACACATTGCTTCATTTTGGTTAATTTTATTAACCTCATGAATAATGGAATTGAGAAAGTTATTAATTAATTACCAAACCAAAAAATTATTTATAATGTCATATATGATTATATTAAATTATTTTATCATCCATTTTATAATAATATATCATTATATTCATTGCTTTGTGTGTTAGTTGTCTTTTTTCTTCTCATTCATGATTTTTCGTGAATGTTTTTGTTCATGGGTGTAAAATATATATACAAAATATCCAGAATAATATTAATTACATTAATATAATATTTATTAAGTTTATACATTTTTTTAATCATTCTTGATTTTTGGACATGGAAAATGAAAGGCATCACTTCGTGGAGACGGGAGGTCTTACATTCACATACACAATGATATCATTCCATTAAATAGTAAAAAGATAAAAAATTGATTAATATATTAATCCTAAATAACCTATATCATGATTTATATAACTCATATATTCAATAATTTTCTTCTTACAACATTCCATGTATTATGTATGGGAAAAACGAACCACATCATTTCCCGAATGGGGTAGTCCGCCATCTTCCCTAGTGATGTTATCATAATTTAAACAACTGCCAATGTAAGAAGGTACATGTGATATTAAAAATTAAGAATATTAAAAATCTCATAAATATCATATAATAATTTTAAATTTGTCATTATATTCATCCTTAGAAGGTCTTTATGGGAAGTGATCTACGTTGGTTCATGGGGCGGTTGTCCACCGTACACACGATCAAAGGGATGGTTTTCCAATTTGATTTACGAGAAGATGGATATTGGTCATGAGCCAGACATAATGACATTTATGTATATTTAATATACTTATTATATCATATACACATTATTCAATTTGTTTATAATGGTTTTTTAAGAAGAAAAATAATAATAATAACACTATTTTAATAATGTTACATCTTATTCAGAGAACTTATATGAGATTACACCAAAATACTTCCAATGATGGATTTATGATCAATGAATTTTATCTAAGATGTTTTTTTGGGAGTAAGGAATTTATTTTTTTAGATAATGGATGATCCAAATTATTTTTTAGTGTTAATAGTGGAGGATAGTGGGTGGCATTCTATATGTGGGGGAGAAAACAAACATGTTATTTTTAAAATGAGTCAATTATACCGAGGTTTTTATTATGAAATAATCAAATATAATTGGTATTTGTTGAGCCTAATAGGTAATAAGAATTTAATATTCCTTGATAATTCTCTTGGAAGATTTTTTCGGGCTTCGAAACCCCGATATTTTTAATTTAACTACCCGATAAATAAGTTTTTATCATAACTGTAGTAATTAATTTTTACTATTTTTTACTATTAACTTTTGTTAAAATTTCAGGAAATTTTATCCAAAAATATAAATTATTCCCATTATCAATATTTAATCTATTTTTATTAATCCATTTAAAATAATTTTTATGAATCCAACATAAAATTATACATGCAAACGTGAAAAAAATTGGGGTTTCCAGAGGAAATTTTCAAAAGTAAATAAGGTTTCTCTATAAACATTAAATATTAAATTGATTTAAATTACCTAAACTAATGAAATTTAAATTTAGTTTTTCTAATTTTAATATAAAAAGAATTTTAAATATAAATGATCCTTTTGATTTATTTAAAATGTATGAATGTTTTCAATAAAAATATTATTTCAAACTATTCATCAAAAAGTGAAACAATTTAGAAAAATACAAACAATTCACCATATGATATTTTTTATAATAAGATTCAAAAAAAGAATTTAATTTCATGAAATAAATTTCCTAATATTTTAAAATTTTAAATTTAAATTATGTGTGAAGAATCGTTGATAACCCATGTTTTAGGAAAAAATATATTTTTCCCAAATACATTTCATTTTCAGGTACGTGATTAATATTTTTTTCTAATAAATATGTAACCGTAAAAATAATCTTTTGTTCATTAATATTAATACACAAAAATGTAATGGCTAGGTTTTAATGGTGTACTATAATACAGTTCCCTTAGAATCGGGGTTGTGTATTCCATATGATATTGAAGAGATGACATCCAAGGAAATAAATGTTATGTGTTCCTTAATCTCGATGATGCATGTCTCAGATGTTATTTTAGGAAATTTTCATAAATTAGAGTATTTTTTGTGATAAATTCACCCTAACATAAATAAAATTTTTACTTACAATTTGATCCTGTAATTAGAAATAAAGGGTCTGATATTTTAAAATTACCACACAAAATAGCAACATCGTAATACGGTTTAAGAAAATATCATCATAAAAAGAGATGAAGGGAAGTATATGATCATGTAGAATAACTCATAACTAGGAATATATGTATAAATATATTTATTTCATGTGATGACATAGATATGGAATAAAATTGTAAATACTTATAGAGTGTGGTAGAGGACATTGGTCATAATAAGGTAAATGATAAATTCAATGTTATGGACCTTGAAACCTTAACTATGTGAAAATTTAAAAGACAAATTGGTTCATCAGATGTGAACATAATATGATATATATATTTTTTCCAATATCATTTTACTATATGTGAAAATTTATTTTACACTCTATAAACATAATTAAATATAATTAATTTATAAATTTCTATTTCATATGAAGAGCTTCATTCCTAGTTTGTGCTTAAATAAATTTCAAATTAATCTCTATCATAGTGATATAAAAAAAAATTGAAACATTTATTCCAAATGAACAAAAATTCACTTTTGTAATATCATAATATCCATAAAATATTAACATGCTGCCCTTATATCTCTAGATATTTTCTAAAACCAATATCGTGTAAGAACCCAGATCTTCTTTTCAGGTTTGATTTTCCATTTTTGGTCTTTTTGGGAAAAGGAGTAAATTCTATAAATTTTCTAAGTACACGCCATGTACTTTATAATTTCACAACGTGTACTTCTTTTCCATAGTAGGTTGTGTGCAAGCAATGTGGTAGCCACACACACTGCCATGTGGGAGTGACATGGAAGCCTCCTAATACGGAGTACGGGAATAAAACGTGCCCATCATGTACTCCAAAAGTACATCTGTGTATTTTGTTTATTTCATTAAACACACCGAGGTCGCTTCTGATGGGCAGAACTCACTTCTTCTAGGTCCTCTTCGTCTGAGAGGACCCGTACGACAACATATCTTCAATGAGCCCCTGAGCTTCTGTTTGTCATCCGATTCGAACACCGTTGATTGTGTTGGAATTGCATCGGTGAGTTATCTATTCTCCTAGAGAATGATCTTTTGATTCCTATTCTTTTCCATGTTATCATGGGTGGATGTTTTTATACATTTTCTTATATCCACAAAGTTCCAAGGAGATTCACACTTTGAGGATCACGTATATTTATCTTCTAACCCTGAGGTAGTTGGTTTGTGCATTTCTGTTCGATGTCTTCGTGTATTATATTAAAATTCTACCAATAGCCTTGAATGAGGTATTGCGTGTATAGTGTTTTACCCTGGATGGTATCCTACCATGTTTTTATGCCTATTTAAAAGATATTTGGATATAAATAGGGTTGATTGATATTCTTTGGATATGTTTTGCCCATGCACTATTATTTTTTAGACCATTTGGTTCTGTTTAGCCTTTGGCGGCCTTGCCAGTTTTCCATACCTACTCCTGTAGGATGTAAAGTTTTCAATATGAAATGCTCATTATGCTGTAGACTTTTTATCCAAGTATTTATGTAGGTTTACCTTTGATTTTTTACACTACTATACACATTGACCTTCACAGGGCTGTGAGAACCGAGTGTAGTAGACTATAAGGGGAATTGACTAGGTGATCTTCCTCAGAGATTCTTCGATCACTTTAGGTTGTAAGGGGGGATTGACCGAGTGAGCATCCTCATAGAGCCATGAACCACTTGATAATATAAGGGGAATAAACCAAGTGTGCTTGCTTAGAGGGTCCTTGATTGCTTAAGACTATAAGGGGATTGACCATATGAGCTTCCTCAGAGAGTCTTTGTTTTAATTGAATGACCTAGGCTATAATGGGAATTGACCGATTGAGATTCCTCGGAGAGTCCTAGACCTTGGGTCTATAAGAGGAATTGACGTGTGAGCTTCCTTAGAGAGTCCTTGACTAACCTAGACTGTACAAGGAATACACTGTGTGAACTTCCTCAGAGAGTTTTTCCTTACCTTGAAATTAAGGGGATAGACTGTGAGCACTTCCTCAAAGAGTCCTATTATATTCATATGCAGAACCAGGGAGGTTAGACCGAGTTTGGTGCCCATAGGGTTTCTGATAATTTTTTGGTAGGACTAGAGGGGATGGTTGTGAGTACTTCCCAGAGGGTTACCTTCTTCAGGTTTAGTTGTTTGTTTCACTGTTTCCTGATTTGAAACTATGGATTGTTTACTTCTTAGTACATTCATGTTTACTACTTTTTATACTTCCACCGACCATATATTAATTGACTGTTAGGCACATATCTTTAGGTGGTTGCCTATAGGGATTAGTCTCACACCCTGTTTGGATCATGCATTTGGATGCAAACAGGTTATATTGTTGTAGGTATAGATAAGGGCAAGCACCCCTCTTCATAATGTACTTGAATTTCTATGGAGCTAGAGAGAATGGGGCCAAGCTATGGATTGTGATTTTGAGGAGTTTATCTGCTTTATTTTTGTACATCTGTTTTGCACTGGTTGTGTTTCTAGCATTGTGACTTGTTTGGATTATTTCCTAGATATATGTATCATTCATTATTTCATATATATATATATATGTGTGTGTGTGTGTGTGTGTGTGTGTGTGTGTGTACTCCTGTTGTTTAGTATTTCATTCTTATGTTTCTTACTATTGTTGGATATTTACTACTTTCGTTATTGTATGAGTTGTTTACTTCCGTTGTGTACTCCACCAATGAGGGGATAGTTTCCCCACTATCACACCAAAGGCCCTCGTAGCTAGTTGGCCTCCTCTGGCATTCGGGGAATTGTGCTTGAGGTGTAACGCCCCGACCCCAGCTACCCAGATTCGGTGCATTACTTCGTAACATTGGCATGATCACAAGAAAGATCAAATCTCGAAAGACCGATTGGTTTAGTAGCCTTGGAAACACTAGATATATTCATAAAGTTTTACATTACATTTCAAAGTGAAAAACTACTACAACAACAAAGTCTTCATATCCACACTATTAACCCCTCATAATATCCCTGCAAGTCAATCATAATTTACTTCTTCACTACCTGGGAAAAATAAAACATAGAAAAGGGGTGAGCTCAAATGCCTAGTAAGGATAACAATATAGCGGAACATTCAAAATAAGCATAAACATTTAAGGCAATGAATTACTAAAACAAAAGCCTTTTAAACATGAACTTCAACATAGTATGGCAAAAGTAAAATGAAATAATGCCATTTACTTATTCACATGGATATTCTACTAATCGAATAATCACATGCAAAATCAATAACCACTTTCATAATGTTGGAATGCATAATGCTAAACGTTAATTTCTTTGTCTAGGCCTCATCCCAAGACCTAGGGGTTACTTCTAACCGGAACCCAACCCGGAGTGCCTCTAATAACCGGACACCAACCCGGAGTGCCTCTAATAACCGGACACCAACCCGGAGGGCATACTTTTACCAGTCCCTAACCTGGAGGGCTTACTTTAACCAGTCCCCAACCTGGAGGGCTTACTTTAACCAGTCCCCAACCTGGAGGGCTTACTTTTACCGGTCCCCAACCCGGTACATACTTGTTTAGCGCATTCATCTGAAGAAAATTTTGAAATATAACATAAACATTCAGATTAAAACTAGCATACGAAATGTCAATAGTTTCACCATAAACTATGAATGGTATAAAATAGCACATCCACAGTCAAACATATCACAAAACCTTCAATACAATATAGAAGTTTTGTATTATAATAAATCAACTTCAAATAAGCGTAAAATCTATTAAAGGATGTTGACATAGATGAAATCAAAACACTTTTTAGAGAAATATCTCTTTCTATTTTTGAAATCATTTAAGAGCCATATAAAATAAAACATTTTCTTGAAAATATTCTTGTAAGCTTTTAAGGAAAGCTTTGAAGATTTTATAACGGCGGAAAATAACCGCACCCGCCGTATAAGTTAAAAAAAACATTCTTACCTCAATTCTGTCGAAAAGGTTAAAAAGGACCTTGTTTTGAAAATGACGGAAAGATTCCTTTATAAACCTCTTATAAAAAGTCAAACAAGGGTATAAATGACTTTAACCCATATTCTTGTAAATAGTAAAAACTGTTTTGAAATACATTTCGAAGAAACATGGATGTGGATGATAAAGAGATCCCAGTAGATTATTACGTATAATACAACCTCGGATAATGAAGAGATTGTGAAATAACCCTTACCTTGTACTTTTCCTTGGTTGGGGTAGGTTAACCTCCTGTATAATGGTGAAATAATTGTTATTAAATTATAAAAGAATCATATACATTAATATGATATCATATATGATCTTTTAATATTGATTTGATAATATCTTAGTATTATCGTCGTTTCGTGTGTTAACTTACTCATTTTCTTTTATATGTTTTGTTACATAAGTCATGTTTGTTGTATCTTATTCATATCCAGAATGATATCAAGTCTTTAAACATAATTTTTAAATCATTAAATGATAATTATACTTGAATGGATACGATGGAGAATGAATCTCATCGCGTTCGTGGAGACGGTAGTCCGTACGTACGCACGAACGCTACTTCCATTTAATTTTTATTTTAAAAGAATCGAATCCAAATGATACATAGGTATATTACTATTCCAGTATAATATAATATTTTATATATGTTACTTAAGTTCATTAACACCATCCTTTATACGTTCCATGTGTAGTATGAACAAGTCATATCATTTTAAAGGGGCGGTAGTCCGCACTTCCTCAAATGAAATTATCGCATGTATATACAACATGAAACGAATAATGGTATGAAATAAAATGGAATTACAGAAGATTATATATAAAATATATATCATTAATATCATATTTAATTACAGTTCCATCATAATGGCCACCATGAGAGGCGGTAAGATGTATTTGAACAATCATCGTTTCGTGAGGCGTTAGTTTGCCATCCACAGAAACATTATGTTCATCATCCATTAGATGGAGTTGTGTGTATGTGTAGTTTGAATCCTTCTTATAACAACATCCTAGTATATTGAGGATACTGGTGTTGTTACAAAAGAAAGTAAATAAAAAGAGTTTTGGGGTTGGAGAAGCAAAATAAATGAAACTATTTTAAGAGAAATCGTTACCTTTAATTTAGGTAACTCACTTTGGTTGGAACCAAAGGACTTCTTGAAATGCTTTCTGCCTAAGGGTAAGCTTCAAGGAGGAGGAGAGGGATGTGGGGAGATTATTTGGGAAGAGTTTGGACGAGCCAAGTGGCTTGAGAGGTGTGAGGAATGAGTAGAAGTGGTCTCCTTTTATAAGGGAGAGGAGGGGCTCTTTAGGAAAGTGTGAATGTATTACATTATAATATATTTTTATTCGGTTTATAATGGTCCAAAAATCATTGAGGTCGAAGATAAGATGACTCATATTCTAAATAACATCAACCAATAAGAATTGGACAGGTTTTAGATAATATTTTAATCATTATAATCTTATTTATTTAAATGATTTATTAATGAGGTAAACATTGCATCATTATTGTGTCATTAATAATTTAAATTATTTGATGTCTAAAAATTACAAATAAAATATCATTATGTAGGAAATATTTTTATCTTTCTAATGAATATTTATAATCGAAAATCCAACATGTATAACCCTATGTAAAAATTGTTCTTCTAAAAGATGTAAGCTTATGCCATTTTTATTTTTATTTTAACTTTATTAATATAATGTGTCATTATCACTTATAAGTGGATCCATGGGGTCCCAAAACAGACCCAAAGATGCCCATGGTCGACCATGTATCAAAAAATAGGGTTAAGACACGTTTTAGGGTAATTTAGTATTATTATAATATTATTTTTTAACCCTTATTTACCGGATTTACCCTTAACCATGGTAAATAAAATATTTACCGCAGTAATTATTCAAAATGTCTAAAAATAAAAGTTACCTATTTACACAATTTGAACATCCTGATTACAAATATGGAATCCATTTTTATAAATTCAAAACACAGAAGTGGCAGAAATTAATTTAAAATTAATTCCCGCTGTCAAAACAAAAAGCGTGTTTTTAAGAGATAATAACTATCAAAAGATTGACACTTGTTTATGTTCGGTTTAATTGTAAAATTATGTCCAATGACCAACATTATATTAAATAGTAAAAATATATTCTAAATATACTTTAAAACCACTCAAATTCATAATTTATTACTATTAATTATTTTGATTAAAAAAGTTGTTTTTAATTAAAATTTAGTAATTTTCACTATTCATCAAAATATGAAAGTTATCCGAAAAGTACCAAAATTTCACCATAGGCTAAATTTGATATTCCGAATCCAAAAATGAAGTCCATTTTAAAATATAAAATATATATAACTTCAAAAAGTAGGTATTACTATTCATAACAGCTAGTTTGATTGGTTACGGTGTGTTAGAACTCGAAGTTGCGTACAACACACGCTACTGTTTTATTCAAAGGAAAGCGTACCGTGGAAGCTTGGGATGTTTCATTTTAAATTTTTTTATGTCTCCATTTAGTCAAAAAGTTTAAAATATTGTATTTAAAAAGGTTTCACTATCAAAAGTTGATAAAAGTGAAATACTGAAAATGAATCTGTTCTTGCATTATGACTAAGAAACTCATAACATGGATTCTAAAATTATAAGGATTATATAAAGTTTAAAATTTAGTTAATACTATTCATGACCTCTTTTAATGGCTTTTTTTTTGGTATGTCATGGTGCAATTGAACTCAGTGTTGCGTGTAGTGCAAGTTATTGAATTATTTTGAAGAAATAACACACTATGAAATCTTGGGGTGTTACATTCTCCCCTCCTTCAATAAATTGCGTCCTCGCAATTTGAAATTGTTCTTCAAAAATAAAAGGTTGAAAGTAGAAAATATATTTGTGGGAAAACCCACATCGGAAATTGGGTTACTAAAATTTAGTCTTAATATTAGGAAAAGAGAAATCAAAGGGTCACCACCAAATTATGATCTCGATTAGGAGAACATTGGTGGAAATTAGAGACATATAATCGGAGGAAAAACGTAAATATTTATAGGTAGTGATTGAGGTCATCAATCACAAACAAGTGTATAATTGAGGTCCTTAAATTCATCAATCTATGATGATTTGAAATACCATCGGTTCAACAAAACATAGGGTATTAGGATAACACATTTTTGACGTTTCAAAATATCTTAGTTGAAATCCCACATCGAAAAATGAATTAATGAGGCCTCTATTTAAAATAAAGAGTGGAAAGTATGAAGATTACCGAAAATAACACATACTAGGGTTCCATGTAGGAAAATATGGATATGGAAGAGAAATCTAACCATCAATTATCTGATGGAGAGTGGTAGAGAACATGGCTATGAAAAGGCCAACAATACCAAAGCCATAAATTATTGATGATTTAAGGTACCATCTAGGACAACATTTTTGTTCTAAGTTGCTTTTCTTAATATTGAGGAATTTATTTATGAGATTGGCTAAGATCATAAGGAGATATACTTACTTTATAATTAGAGTTTTGTCCATTAATAAATTTCTACCATAAACTCATCTTTCACTCGTAAAAAAAATTATATTTATACTATTCGTACAGGGTTCCAAAATAAACGAATTTATAATTCATCTACCAGATCTTTTTAAAAAACTAAATTATTTAATCCAGGACATCTCTTGGGCCAATGGTAGGTGATACACCCTTGTCGCCCTTCGGTTGCGGGTTCAAGTCTCGCAGCCTTGCCGGACGCGACGGGTTGCCGCCCGACCTCCGGGTTGTCCTTTTATGGAAATCCAAAATAATCCAAACTAGAACTATCCAAAATACTTCTGTCCAAACTCATAGTCCAACATTTATAAGGAAGGTAAACATAATATAGATCCTTTTTACCCTGTAATAGCATATGAATACCTTCATCATGTACTACCATATTCTTTATTGATTACATTCATGTTCCCTTATTCTATATAGAATGCTGGATATACTTCATTAATCCAAAAATATTTTAAACCCCAACAATGACGGAATATACAAATCATTAATCAGCTTCAAGGTAGTCAATAATAATTTATCCAAAATAATCACATATTATTCCAAAATCACTACCTCAGTATCAGAACTATATTATGATTTATCATTCTCTCAACCATATATTTTCCAAAAATTTAACCTTTTATTGAGTCACTTTTCTTTGTTCCACACAATCTCAAGTCCTTAATGAAATAGTACTGCAGTACAATCCTTATATACTCCATAATTATTATAACAAGTACATTTTTGATACAACACTCAATTGACATAATCAACATAAGAACTCTAATCATCCCTCTTCATCTGTGGTAGTATCATAACATGATTATTATCCAATAACATCATTTGCGGAATAGTCTGATGACTTAGACATAGGTTCGCGTAGTGTCCAAACTCCTTGCAAATGAAGCATTGTACATTTGAAACCATTTTCTTACCCTTGCAGTCACGTACTTTGTGCCCTTTTCCTCCACACTTATAACAAACTCCCATTCCTTTCAGGCAAGTTCCAGGGTGTTTCTTTCCACAGTTACCACATATGGGAAAATTCTTCTTTTCCCTCTTCCCTTTATCCATCTTTCTCTCTTCCATCCTTTTCTTCTCTTGCTTCCCTTCAAAGCCATAGGACTCAGTAAACTCTTTACTTATCTTATCAACACATGATATTATTTCTTCATATGATGATAATACATGGGAGACTATTTCTCTTATAAATTCTAGCTTAAGACCATGAGAGATATGATCCTTCCTTTTCTTTGAATCATGTGCATTTCTGGAGTTATCATTCCTTCTACTGGGCGCCATTTCTAAACAATGGCATAAACTAGATTAGTTTATGAGTCAAAATACATAATCCCATACTTATAAAACACTTAACATAAATTGAACTATTTATGGATATAATCCATAATCCTAAAAAAAATTTCTTTGAGGAAGTATATACTCATAAACCCTTCATAATGGTTTGTAAAGAAAATGAGAATTATCCTAAACATATCCCCTGGGAGTGTCGTAACCAAGAGTGCAGCAAGGCCCGTTGTCGTGCACCAGTTCCCGTTCGAGTCTAGCTCAAAGCGGTGTTTTCGGGTTTTACCCCTAGGTACATCTGTGCCAGAGCCGCCTCTACCTGCTCGTATCCAGACAGGGATGTATTGCTCGAAAAACTCACAAAATCTCTACAATACCAAAATTCTAGGAAGTTCTTCTATACTAATCCTCAAAGTTCATCTTAGGTCTACGTGCTCTAATCAGAGTTTATCTAAATCTAGCTTCCAAGGTTTGTACTAAACTTCCTCTGATACCAACTGTAACGCCCCGACCCCAGCTACCCAGAGTCGGTGCATTACTTCGTAACATTGGCATGATCACAAGAAAGGTCAAATCTCGAAAGACCGATTGGTTTAGTAGCCTTGGAAACACTAGATATATTCATAAAGTTTTACATTACATTTCAAAGTGAAAAACTACTACAACAACAAAGTCTTCATATCCACACTATTAACCCCTAATAATATCCCTGCAAGTCAATCATAATTTACTTCTTCACTACCTGGGAAAAATAAAACATAGAAAAGGGGTGAGCTCAAATTCCCAGTAAGGATAAAAATATAGCGGAACATTCAAAATAAGCATAAACATTTAAGGCAATGAATTACTAAAACAAAAGCCTTTTAAACATGAACTTCAACATAGTATGGCAAAAGTAAAATGAAATAATGCCATTTACTTATTCACATGGATATTCTACTAATCGAATAATCACATGAAAAATCAATAACCACTTTCATAATGTTGGAATGCATAATGCTAAACGTTAATTTCTTTGTCTAGGCCTCATCCCAAGACCTAGGGGTTACTTCTAACCGGAACCCAACCCGGAGTGCCTCTAATAACCGGACACCAACCCGGAGTGCCTCTAATAACCGGGCACCAACCCGGAGTGCCTCTAATAACCGGACACCAACCCGGAGGGCATACTTTTACCAGTCCCTAACCTGGAGGGCTTACTTTAACCAGTCCCCAACCTGGAGGGCTTAATTTAACCAGTCCCCAACCTGGAGGGCTTACTTTTACCGGTCCCCAACCCGGTACATACTTGTTTAGCACATTCATCTGAAGAAAAGTTTGAAATATAACATAAACATTCAGATTAAAACTAGCATACGAAATGTCAATAGTTTCACCATAAACTATGAATGGTATAAAATAGCACATCCACAGTCAAACATATCACAAAACCTTCAATACAATATAGAAGTTTTGTATTATAATAAATCAACTTCAAATAAGCGTAAAATCTATTAAAGGATGTTGACATAGATGAAATCAAAACACTTTTTAGAGAAATATCTCTTTCTATTTTTGAAATCATTTAAGAGCCATATAAAATAAAACATTTTCTTGAAAATATTCTTGTAAGCTTGTAAGGAAAGCTTTGACGATTTTATAATGGCGGAAAATAACCGCACCCGCCGTATAAGTTAAAAAAAACATTCTTACCTCAATTCTGTCGAAAAGGTTAAAAAGGACCTTGTTTTGAAAATGACGGAAAGATTCCTTTATAAACCTCTTATAAAAAGTCAAACAAGGGTATAAATGACTTTAACCCATATTCTTGTAAATAGTAAAAAATGTTTTGAAATACATTTCGAAGAAACATGGATGTGGATGATAAAGAGATCCCAGTAGATTATTACGTATAATACAACCTCGGATAATGAAGAGATTGTGAAATAACCCTTACCTTGTACTTTTCCTTGGTTGGGGTAGGTTAACCTCCTGTATAATGGTGAAATAATTGTTATTAAATTATAAAAGAATCATATACATTAATATGATATCATATATGATCTTTTAATATTGATTTGATAATATCTTAGTATTATCGTCGTTTCGTGTGTTAACTTACTCATTTTCTTTTATATGTTTTGTTACATAAGTCATGTTTGTTGTAGCTTATTCATATCCAGAATGATATCAAGTCCTTAAACATCATTTTTAAATCATTAAATGATAATTATACTTGAATGGATACGATGGAGAATGAATCTCATCGCGTTCGTGGAGACGGTAGTCCGTACGTACGCACGAACGCTACTTCCATTTAATTTTTATTTTAAAAGAATCGAATCCAAATGATACATAGGTATATTACTATTCCAGTATAATATAATATTTTATATATGTTACTTATGTTCATTAACACCATCCTTTATACGTTCCATGTGTGGTATGAACGAGTCATATCATTTTAAAGGGGCGGTAGTCCGCACTTCCTCAAATGAAATTATCGCATGTATATACAACATGAAACGAATAATGGTATGAAATAAAATGGAATTACAGAAGCTTATATATAAAATATATATCATTAATATCATATTTAATTACAGTTCCATCATAATGGCCACCATGAGAGGCGGTAAGATGTATTTGAACAATCATCGTTTCGTGAGGCGTTAGTTTGCCATCCACAGAAACATTATGTTCATCATCCATTAGATGGAGTTGTGTGTATGTGTAGTTTGAATCCTTCTTATAACAACATCCTAGTATATTGAGGATACTGGTGTTGTTACAAAAGAAAGGAAATAAAAAGAGTTTGGGGGTTGGAGAAGCAAAATAAATGAAAATATTTTAAGAGAAATCGTTACCTTTAATTTAGGTAACTCACTTTGGTTGGAACCAAAGGACTTCTTGAAATGCTTTCTGCCTAAGGGTAAGCTTCAAGGAGGAGTAGAGGGATGTGGGGAGCTTATTTGGGCAGAGTTTGGACGAGCCAAGTGGCTTGAGAGGTGTGAGGAATGAGTAGAAGTGGTCTCCTTTTATAAGGGAGAGGAGGGTCTCTTTAGGAAAGTGTGAAAGTATTACTTTATAATATATTTTTATTCGGTTTATAATGGTCCAAATATCATTTAGGTCGAAGATAAGATTACTCATATTCTAAATAACATCAACCAATAAGAATTGGACAGGTTTTAGATAATATTTTAATCATTATAATCTTATTTATTTAAATGATTTATTAATGAGGTAAACATTGCATCATTATTGTGTCATTAATAATTTAAATTATTTGATGTCTAAAAATTATAAATAAAATATCCTTATGTAGGAAATCTTTTTATCTTTCTAATGAATATTTATAATCGAAAATCCAACATGTATAACCCTATGTAAAAATTTTTCTTCTAAAAGATGTAAGCTTATGCCATTTTTATTTTTATTTTAACTTTATTAATATAATGTGTCATTATAACTTACAAGTGGATCCATGGGGTCCCAAAACAGACCCAAAGATGCCCATGGTCGACCATGTATCAACCAATAGGGTTAATACACGTTTTAGGGTAATTTAGTATTATTATAATATTATTTTTTAACCCTTATTTACCGGATTTACCCTTAACCATGGTAAATAAAATATTTACCGCAGTAATTATTCAAAATGTCTAAAAATAAAAGTTACCTATTTACACAATTTGAACATCCTGATTACAAATATGGAATCCATTTTTTTAAATTCAAAACACAGAAGTGGCAGAAATTAATTTAAAATTAATTCCCGCTGTCAAAACAAAAAGCGTGTTTTTAAGAGATAATAACTATCAAAAGATTGACACTTGTTTATGTTCGGTTTAATTGTAAAATTATGTCCAATGACCAACATTATATTAAATAGTAAAAATATATTCTAAATATACTTTAAAACCACTCAAATTCATAATTTATTACTATTAATTATTTTGATTAAAAAAGTTGTTTTTAATTAAAATTTAGTAATTTTCACTATTCATCAAAATATGAAAGTTATCCGAAAAGTACCAAAATTTCACCTTAGGCTAAATTTGAAATTCCGAATCCAAAAATGAAGTCCATTTTAAAATATAAAATATATATAACTTCAAAAAGTAGGTATTACTATTCATAACAGCTAGTTTGATTGGTTACGGTGTGTTAGAACTCGAAGTTGCGTACAACACACGCTACTGTTTTATTCAAAGGAAAGCGTACCGTGGAAGCTTGGGGTGTTTCATTTTAAATTTTTTGATGTCTCCATTTAGTCAAAAAGTTTAAAATATTGTATTTAAAAAGGTTTCACTATCAAAAGTTGATAAAAGTGCAATACTGAAAATGAATCTGTTCTTGCATTATGACTAAGAAACTCATAATATGGATTCTAAAATTATAAGGATTATATAAAGTTTAAAATTTAGTTAATACTATTCATGACCTCTTTTAATGGCTTTTTTTTGGTAAGTCATGGTGCAATTGAACTCAGTGTTGCGTGTAGTGCAAGTTATTGAATTATTTTGAAGAAATAACACACTATGAAATCTTGGGGTGTTACATGAGGCCATGTGACCAACTGGGTACGGGGCCCATCTAGGTGGCTTCCAGAACCGGGATGTTAAGATGTGGTATCCATGGAAATTTTTTCTCTTGATTTTTTGTTTGGAGCTTTTAGCTAGGGATAGAAAATAAAAGGTACTTCATAATAACATGTGCCTAGAAGTAGGTAACTTCTGTACAAGGAAAATCCAATCATTCTTGTTAATTGCAATTTATCTAGTTGTGCAATTATTACAATTGATCTGATTTCACCTTGAGTGATTCCCATGATTTATGTTGTTGTCGTTGATATTGTTGAGGTTCTATTTTTGTTTCAAGTCGATGAGATGTGGGTATTCCATCTCACGCATCATATAGGCACTTGCTAGAAATCACATGCCATGCATTTTTTACGTGCCATCGAGGATGAATTAGTGATTGCATGATGTTGTGGTAGAATATGTGTAAAATATGCTTGTTGTTGTGATAGTTTCCTTAACAGAAATACCTCATGTATGATAGGGTATTTCCTGTGTAGATATTTTCTAGAATGAATGCCAAACTTGTGTTCTTGAGGTGTTATGGGCCCTCATGGATGGAAATTTGGTGGATCGTTGCCTTCTTTTCCATGTTATAATTTTTTATCAGGTACCTAAATTTGACTCACAAGGAGTACGAGCCCTCAATGATCGTAATTTGGCACTTTCAATGCTCATTTCAGTGTTTTATGGGTTCCAAATTAGTTTCTGAGGATTACTATCCGAAAAAACCTAGAATACACACCGTGTAAAGTTATGTACACGCCATGTGTTCTTCTGTCTTGGAAGAAATAGTTTTTCTTAAGTATGCCCCATGTACTTTATGTACATGTTGTGTAGTCTCTTACCGTGCCATAGACTGTGTGGGTAGAGATACAGGATATGTAAAACGTAGAGTGAACACGACGTGTATTTTCCATACACATTGTGTCATGTCGACCCTGTGCCCAACCGTTTCACTAAAAACACAGGATGGACAAGTCATGCCTAATACAATATGTGTGCCGTATAAACGCTTCGTGTAGTCTGACCTAGGTACCTGGCCATGTCATGAACAAGACAGATTTGTGTTACCCTTTCACGTACACGTCGTGTCCACTTTGAACATGTCGTGTAGTATGACCCAAGTACCCAGCGGTGTCACAAACAACAAAGGAGGGTGTTATCCTTTCTCATACAGTTCGTGTCCATCTGTAACATGCCGTGTAGTGTGAGCCGTGTGTCTGGCTGTGACACTAACAACCCGAGAAAGGTATAGATTTTCTAGTACACGCCATGTAGTAATTGTACACATCATCTAGTCTTGCATTAGTAGAGCTGTGTTTCATAACCATGTAGAAGGACTCGGCCAGGGAAAGAGTATTCAAATACATGTTATGTGTTATGACAACATGTCGTATGTTTGGGGTGTTACAATACCAATTAGGTCAGGATTGCATGCCCATGTAAATGACTTCTAGGAACATGCCATGTAGGAAATGTACACACCGTGTAGTCGTGTTTTTTAAAACATGAGTGATTTCTTTCTCCTATTACCTTATTAAACTCCTTGTTTTCAGTCCTTGATAATCTTGATCTATGGTGTGTGCTTGATCGTTCAAAGTCATGCCACTGAGACGTCCTCTAGTTGTGCGCCAGTTTCTGGACGGTGATTAGACACCAGACATACCTGATAAGGGACTACCTAAAGGTCGTATCATTATTCTAGCCTTGAAACCAGCCATTGTACCTAACATAGGTGATGATGCATAGTTCATAAAGGGTTATCTGAGGATGATGCAGAGTATTCAGGGAGCGCCACCTCCTACCCCGCCGATGGCTAATTTGATGTGGGACATCCTGCAGTAGCATCCTTACACATTCTCAAGGGATGGAGGACCCCAGGCTGTAAAGTCATAGCTAGAGGTCATGCTGACCATTTTCAAGCATCTCAAGATACCTCCAGATAAGTTGGTAAATCGTGCTACCTACATGCTCCTAGAATCCACCAAGAGGTGGTGGGAAGTGATCTCAAAGGTGGGTTGCTAGAAGAATATGTATTGGGATGAGTTTCGTCACATCTTCTACGATTAATTCTATCTGCAGACCTTGAGGGTCGATCGATCCCAAGATATTATGAGTCTGGAGTAGTGTACTCTTACTATTATGGTGTATTTCTCTCGCTTCACAGTGGTGAAACATTTCATCCCTATCCGAAGAGGTGATGAGTTTTTCCTTTTACGGAAGTTTGAGGATGGTATGAGGAACAAAATTTGGTCACAGGTGAAAATCTTTATGTTGACTTTCATATCTTCTATTGTCAACCAGGCACTAATCACAGAATACAATCAGAGCGATTCCGGAGATGTGAGCCATGGAGGTTTGGAATCCAGAGTTAGTGCTCTGCCAGCTAATAGAAGGAAGCACCATAGGGAGGCAGCACGAGGAGATAATTGCAGGTGGGATACATATTTTGGTAGCAGGGTGGTGTGCTACCAGTGTGGGAGATACATGAATTCGAGGCCATGTTTCCCGAGAGACCCATTGGGGTGCTGATCTTGCAGCAAGATGGGTCAAAATCATTGATTTTGTCAGTTTTTCTCACCAGAAGCTGGTGATAGGGGTTCTTCTATTACTCCTCATTCAGGAGAAACACCACCAGTTTCTCACCAGTCTAGGAACTGTAGTTCTTCCATCCGTTTGGGCTGATCAGGAATTCATGGTCGTGGTAGCCAGTCACCAGATTTTCAGTGACATTAGGGTGGATCAGTTCAGAGTTGTCAGGTAGGGTCACAGGGCCATGGTACAAGCCATACTTTTTCATTGGAGTAGACCCAGCTGGAGTAGGTTCTTGAACCGTCCACCAATCGAGGTATGATCTTAGTATCCTCAGTTTTAGATTCTTCTCTTTTCGATAAAGGGGATAACCATATCATTATCTCTATTTCTGTTGTGGAGAGCCTTGGCCTCTGTATCTTTTCTTCTAGTGATATCTTAATGCTAGACAATATGTTGGGGACAAAAACAGCTATTGTACCTCAGTGAATGGAGTTCCCACTAGAGGTTGGTGGATGTCAATTTTTTATGGGACCTCTATGTCCTAGATATTACATGCTATGATTTCATTCTCAGGATGGACTGGTTATTTACCTTCCAAATAGTCATCGATTTTTATCGCCGTAGGGTGAGTTTAATATCACTAGAGGGTGGATCTTTTCTTTATAGGGAAGAATGTGATGTCCATCTGAGCAGAGTGGGTCCTAAGAATCATGGTTTGGGAGGAGTTACAACACATATTTCTAGTAATTATCTGGATGACCATAAGACTTCACAATTAGACATTCCTTCAGTGGTGGATCGTTACAGAGATGTCTTTCCAGAGGACACTTTAGGTTTGACTCTAGAGCGTGAGTTAGACTTCTCTATTGAGTATGTGCCATGAGCGGCACCGGGGTACATTCCGCCTTATAGGATGGTAACACCTGAGTTGCAGGAGCTCAAGAAGCAGTTGGATGAGTTGCAGGAAAAGGGTTTCATCCGACCTAGTACTTCTTCTTGGGGTTCACCTATTCGGTTTGCGAAGAAGGCTGACTGAACCCTAAGGCTTTGTGTAGACTATCGGAAGTTGAACCAGTTGACAGTCAAGAACTGATATCCTTTGCTTAGGATCAATGATCTCTTTGATCATCTTTGAAGATACCGGTTGTAATCAAAGATTGAATTGAGGTCCAGTTATCATCAGTTGTGCATTTGACTATCATATATACATCTTTCATCTTTCAAGAGAAGGTATGTTCTATATAAGTATTTGGTTATGCCATTTGTTCTCACAAACACACTAAGAGTTTTCATGGCACTCAAAAACCGAGTGTTACATCCATACATGGATTCCTTAATGGTGGTCTTCATGGATGATATCTTGGTGTACTCTAACTCTCGACAAGTCCATGCTACCCATCTTCAGATCATTTTGAGTTCTCTGATGGAGCATCAATTATATGATAAGATTTCAAAGTGTCACTTTTGGATGGATCAGATTCACATCTTGGGTCATGTATCTCAGAGGCAGGAGTATCAGTACACCCAGAGAAAGTGAGATTAGTAGTTTATAGAGAGAAGCCTAAGAAGCTCTTTAAGGTGAATAGTTTTCTAGGACTAGATTGATACTACAGACGTTTCATACATGACTTTTCATACTTAGTCGCACCACTGACAGGTCTGACCCAGAAGGGTGCGAATTTCTTATGGTCAGATTCTTGTGAGTTAGCCTTTCAAGATCTGAAAGGGAGGTTGACATCAGCATCGATAATAGTCTTTCCATAGCCATGAAAGAGCTATGTTATTTACTCTGATGCATCAGGTATTGGGCTGGGATCTGTGCTTTTTGCAGGGTGATGTAGTCATTGCATACGGGTCTCGGCATTTGAGGCCACATGAGAGGAATTACACGACACATGATTTGAATTGAGCAGTAGTTATTCATTCCTTACGCAGTTGGAGACATTATATTCTTGGAGAGCACTTTTTGGTTGTCACTGAACACAAGAGTCTAAAGTACATCTTCACTCAGCATGATCTGAATTTGAGACAGAGCATGTGGGTTGAAGAGCTATAGTACATTGAGTTTGACCCTGCTTATATGCTTAGGAAAGGCAACATAGTAGCTAATGCGTTGAGCAGAAGGAATCAGATACAGGCAGTTCAGAAGGCCATTAGTGAGTGGCATATTATGACTCTATTCTCTGAGATGCATTTGGAGGTGCACGACAGTCAGGGGAAGATGTTTATTTCTTCTATAGTTGTTACCTATACTTTTCGGGGTCAATTTAGAATGAGGAAACTATCAGATTTTGAAGGCCCAGTCCTAAGGGAGAGTGCGTCAGGAGAGAAACCTATTCTTGGATGGACCATATGTGAGGATGAGATCTTGCATTTCTAGGGGTGTGTATGGGTGCCAGCAGAAATTCACAAGGAGCTGATACGGGATATTCATTCTTCAGTTTGGTCAGTTCATCTAGGCATCACCAAGCCTATGTGGTATGATCTTGTCCAAGCCTATGAGGTGTGAGGGTTGTGAGGATGTGGGATATTGGGTTTCTTTTTATAAGGGTGGAAAAGACTCACATGGAATTTTGAAAACAAGGTAAGTGTACCTATGTTTTTACCAAAAAATCATAAAAATAAACAAATAATAATAATTAATGTTATAGAATAATTATGGCTATAAAATGGTGTTGTATAAGTGGATAGTTCATTTGGTCTACTATGATAAAGGTTTAGTCCATTATTAAGATTTATTTTTCATTAATAATTGTAATTATGATTAATCACATTCCCTAATATTATTAGAAAAAACAAGTTTTTCATATATTAAAATTAAAAATATTTTGATTCTAGATATTGAATCATTTTTTCTAAATTCTAATCATAGAAGTGGCATAATTTATTTTAAATTTAATTACTCAGGAGAGACCAAAATATTTGTCTTTAATGTAAAAATGTCTCAAAGATTACTGTGTTTTTATAATAAAATTTTAATTGAAATTGATTAGAATTAAATAAGTTATATTAATTGATAAAAATATTACATAATAAAACATTAATACCAATTAATAATATAACTTATTCAAATTTTGAAAATAATTGAAAATGCGGTTTTGAACTAAATTTCAGTATATTTAACTATTCATTTAAAAAATAAAACCTCACAAAAAAATACCAAAACTCCATCCTAGTCCAATTTTGGGTCTTTTTTGAAATATAAATTTTATTTTTACCTATTATATTTATTAAAGTGGCAAAATTTGATTTAAAATGGGTTCTCCATTAACAGTTCATAACATTGTGTTTATAAAAAATGGGTTTTTATCCATAAAAGAGATTTTATTTATTATTATGCTTATTAAACATAATGAAAAAAATAAAAAAAACATTTATTGAATATATAAAATATATATTTAATTAAAACAATTATTAAATTTTAATTACTTATGTTTATTAAGAAAAAAACTATAGTGGAAGCATAAGAATAATATTATTTCTTTTTATTTCGAATTGGTTTTTATTTTATTTTCTGATAAATTGGAAACCAATGGATTCAATTAATATTTATATAAACCAAAAAGTTTGATAATTTAGTTAATAATATTCACAATCACTAATATAATAGCTTGTTTATATCATATTATATTAAATAATAATGTTTTACGAATACATTGTCATTTTGTAAAACTTAGTTTTTCATATAACACAAGCTAACGAGGAAGGTCATCCAGGCATGTAACACAAGCTAAAGAGGAAGGTCACTCTTGTGTGAAACAGAAGATAACTTACCATTTCATGCATTAAAATATACAAAATATATAATATTTATTTAATATATAAAATATATTGTAAATTATCGGGTTATTATATTCTCTTTTGATATTTTTTGTTGCGTGTCATAAACACTATTTAATAAAATGTTTTACTTTTGAATTTTAGTGTGATAATGAATTTTTTCCTATGAATTTGTTAATTAAATAAGGTTATGAGATTCTGGAATAAGTTCAAGCTAATACATAGGCATATTAGTCTATTTTAAATTATTTATCGTATTGTTATGGTGGCTTATTGATTGGAATTTCCATCGAATATCCCTCAAATATTGTATGTGTTCATTATATATCTCTTAATAACCTACATAACTAATCACTACATGTACTAAAATTAGAATTCATACCTTTGAAACAATATATTCCTTATGATGAATAAGTGAAATATTTATGAAACCCATTTATTTTATATTAGGTTTTCTATGATGAAATCATTATGAAACACATATGTTTTAATGGTTTCTCATAAAATTAAGTATTTATTATCTTGTGGTACACAAATGTATGGTTTTTATTTTGTGGTGAGTGTTACCTATATCTCCCCCATATTTATTGGGTAATGTATTATATATCAAGAGTTAATTATGGGTAATAATTCAATGTGAATGATCCATTATGAGAAATAATTTACAGAGCTTGGTCTATCAAGGTAAATAATTCAATGTTCTTTATCCACTATGGGTGACAGGTCTTGATGTCAAAACCACTTGCCTTGGTACTTAACCTTGAAAACATAATGAAATCAATACTTATAATGATTCAAAAAGAAATTATGACATAGATCCAAGGTTCATGACTGAGTTATAAAGAGTTACCATTATAGAGTTTTGTGTCTTTTGAAATGGTAATGTTTTTTATAATAATTCTTTTTTATGATATTCTCTAAATTTGGAATGAATATTTCAATTTATGGTCATGATATCATACCTTTATGTTTCTATTATTCTTTCACATGATCATCAAATGTTATCTCCCATGATTTACCTTATTGAGTGCCAGATCTCACCATTTTGTTATGTTTCATTTCCCTATGATAAGAAGAATGTTTTTCGATGGGAATACTTATGAAGAGTATTAAGAGGGATGATAATTATTGAATATTTTTATGATCATTCATAAAATATGAAGTTTTAATATCAAGTCTCTAATGAAACTTAACCTCTATTTTTATTTCATAGATTATTTATTTATGTGTTGAATATTCATCTAAATTGATATATGAAAACATTAGGAATCTCTATCCATGTTGAGTACTCTGGTGAGGACCTCTTGAATTTCTAGGAATTTTATTGTTTCAAGTACCTACACATAATTATCTATTCTCTTTTTTTAAAAATGATATAGATGATTCTTAGGCCACTATATAATGAGGTTGAAGATCCTTAAAATTATGTATTGACATAGGTAGTGATTTAATCCTACTCATGCACAGTATGTTATGCATAATGACACATTCTTCAGAATTTAATTCTTTGGTAAATTGGTTAGGAATCATTTATTAAAATTAGCATATAAAATTATAGTCCACAACCCTCATTAGTGGGATTGCTCTTATGTATCTAATCTATTGATGTAGAAATATACAAACTATTTTTATATAAGCGAGAAGTGATATGATGATGGTAATGGATTTCCCTAAATATATCCCAATGAGCAACTTATGAATGGATTAGAACATGGTATTTATTTTCAATTCGTATTACAATATGATTAAGGGATATATGAGAACATGTAAGAACTTATTCTTGATTGTAGGATTCCAGCAGAATTTGTTGGTGGGATTCATGAATGTGTGATGGAGTATAAGTCTTCTCATAGTTCACCTCCAAAATTTCAATGGTCATAGTGAATCAAGATGGTAATAGGCATGTAATCAATTCCCAAAGATACTACCACAATATTAATATATTAAACCTTAGAGTAAAAATATACAATAATATGACAATGAAACTAAAATTAAAATGTTATATTACCTTAACAGTTTGACATAATGGTTGTCCTAGTTTAGATTGACAAGAAAAAAATCTCTGAGATAACCTCCTAAAATTAATCTTGTTGTAATGGGGATGGATGACTCTGATGATGAAGACTGTAAGTTATAGATCTCATGGGAAGCTCTTGAACTATGGTGAATTACCTTTTGACCTCTTCTTCCACCTACATAGTATAAAGTATTAATATATTTTCATTCATCGATGAAATGATCTAGAAGTCGTTAGAATTGAATCATAGGTCACTCACACCACCATTATCATCTATTGATACAATGGTTTCTACTGTTTCATCACATGGATGATTTTATGAGTAACCTTTAGTGTACTAAAAGATACATTCAAATTGTACTCCCACATAAGAACATTCACCAACAAGAATATAAGTTGATATGTTGGAAAAATATTTCTCTTTAGTTATAGGTACATTATCTATTTTAAACCAATATTATACCCATTGTGTTGAATGGTTTCATATAGTGGTTAGAAGTTCCATTAATCTATACCATATTTTACTACATTTTTACAATTGGAAATTGTTCTTGATGTCGTAATATTGATTTATTGGAGTAATTAAATTATTTAGGAGAAATAAGTAATAATCAGTAAAGCCATTAATGGTGCATAAAATGTAAGATCATGTTTGACCTATATCTTTCTCAGGAAAAGGATTCAAATTGTGTTCATCATTTTTATTCCACATGATCTGCTAAAGGTTTTAAATCATAAGAACAATTGGTCAAAATATAACCCAAAAATATTTTTTCATCAATTGGATTTGAATAAATCCTCAATACAAGGAAAAATAAACCCTAGAAGATTATAAGGGAGGTTCATTTAACAATAAAATTTTAATTAATTTACATACATACAAGTTTGTTTACATCAAATTATGTCTTATTTTACCAATTTTTGACAAATCTTATCGTACCATCATTAGTTTAAATGATATAAGAGTAGAATCAATATAGTAGTGAACCATGAATGATTTATTAACAAAAAAATATTATCTTCAAGTTCTACTCAGGAAGATTCTCACCACATTTGAGATTATCTATTGATCAAAAAAATATTTTCCTTTAATCTTTAAGGATTTCTCATGTTCTCTCTCAGATTGAGGGGAAGATGAGAGTATTCATTATACCTTCGTGAGATAATTTTTGAGAAAATATACACTCTTTCTCTTGGGATAATTATCTATGAAGGATTCAGTATGGTCATCCATGTCACACATTATAAATAATATAATTGGTTTTTAATACACAGTTCTACATAATAGTTATTACATAAAGGGCCTTAACCAATTTGATAAATTTAATAGAACCCCTAATTGATTATTATTAGTATTATTAATATATACATTATTATTATTATTTACTTGATGCACACAAAACATGTTGATTAATTAATTATCATTTATTAATGAAATACAATAATATTTTTTAAATGATATTTTATATATCATCCCAATTATACCCATAACTGAGTCTGTTAATCCACTTAAGATTTATTGAATCAATAATACTGAATGTGACTGTAAATAAGTAAATACCACCATAATATTCATTCAATAAAGAAATATTCTATATACATATCAGTTATATGAATTATTCCTTATAAAATCATTAATATTTCATCTAATATGTAATTCAAATAGATTTTAACTGAGTTTTAGGATGCATTTAGTAAATGTATCACAAGGCCGCTTCCTCAGTTGAGTCGACACACCTAAAAACCAAATCTAGAGTCTCTCAATATGTAAAGGTACATATAGATAAATAATTTAATGATATAATATTTATAACCACCTATTAATTCTAGCAGTGAAATATAAACCCTTTTTCTCGATATCTCCTCAAGTGGGTTGGATTGCATATGTCATCAACCTATATCCATGATATATAATTCTCATAAATTTATAGAATAACCATATTTTTCAAATATAAATGTAATCATAACAACATTGACAGTTTTAATCCAATCAAATGACTGTGGATATCTTCCTCAATTAACTCATAAGGGAAAAAAAATTTCATTACATGTCCATTATTGACATATCACCAGTGATGCAATAAAAATATCCAACCACTGTAGGATAAAATTTCATTATTATTATCATAAATTTTTTTTACAAGATCCTTCATATACATATAGACTAATAATATGTCAATGAAAATATACACACATCCATAGATATAAATATTCAGTCACACATATAAGATGTTGAATTCCTTGGTCATGTTCATTCTCGTAATCTATTATATTAAATATTAATAATGAAAATACAATGAGAAGATAATTGAATGTCTTATAAACACCATTCTCTTTATATTGCGCATTATCAATTTCCCAATTGATAGATTCAATAAATAAATTGAACCAATATTATAGAATATCATCATAGGCATATCAAGGTTCTCATCACTATAGGGATGTATTATTACATTTCAATGTGGAAAATACTCATGGGGTATTATAACAAAAAATTTTACAAAGATGAAAAACTATCTTGTGATAATATATTAATATTCCTTCTAGAATCTAAATATATAGATAATTAAATTTATAATGTATTTTTTCCTATTCATACAGCTACAATATACTCACACTTGCACTAGAATAAACATATAATGACATTGACTCTCCCAGATCCTACATAATATCTATGAATCTATTGATATAAATATTATGTAAATGGTTCTTCGACATTATCTCCTTTAGAATCTCTATTTACTATGGCCTCACTATTTTTAGTAAAATCCCTCATGATTTGATATGTCTAACACATATGCATAATCCATGGATGTGTATTTGGATACATGGTGATGTATAACACTATAGTATTATAAAACTATAATGTTACAAAGTGTTTACTAAAAATAAACATGTAATTATTATAGGGGAATTTTAATATGTATAATTCTAATTTTATTTATAAAAAATTTAATATACTTGCATGCTTCTATAGAATTTAAATCCACTATCAATTTTGATCTCATATAACAAACAAAACTCCTATTTTGGTTGAATATATATTCTATATTTAATTGAAATTATTTTTATGTTACTATAAACTAGAATACGTATATCCAAATATGAATAGATCCTTTATAACTCCGTTATCAAGAAACATATATTTATTACACAATAAATACGACCATATGAAAATGGAACAAAAACAATTTGCATTACACAATAAATAATTTAATATAGTCTTGACATACATATAATTCTAATATCATAGTTCATATTGATAAATTTATAATATACTGATGGTGTAGGAAACATAAAACATGATATATACGTTGGAATATATGACTCATCCTACTGGTTATGTGAAAGGATTTTTGGAAAACATCTATATCTCCTTTTTTCAAGGGTAAAATTTATTCAAGTGATATATTCCACAAGACAAACATAATAATCTCGTAGTGGATTGTTTAATATTGGGACTCTTTAGTCTCATATAAATGTATTTCAACTGACATATTCTAAACAACCTCTTCTATTTATTATGAATGATCTTCAAACCATAAATATGAATTTTTTCTCCAAAGATGGTTATGAGGACGAATTGTTTCAATGACATCTTGAATGATTGTGAGACTCAAATCTTATTTCCAATAAGTAACATTAAATCAAAATATTATACTAATAAAATAGTATCACTCACAAAAAAACTCTTATAGACAAAAGGGATCCCATAGATTCTTGAGAAAGCCAAATTCTATTATGGTATCATCAATGTGAATGTTCCAATATCTGGATTCTTTCAATATCCCATTAAATGATATCTAAATCCTAAATTCCATATTTCCATATATTTGATTCATAAAACACTCTACTCGTGACATTTAAAAATCTTCTACAATGTTTATGTTAGGGAAATAATTTTCCAAGTCGATCTACATAATCACATAATCATGATAAGATGCAATAGAAATTAAAATTATAATGAATTTTATTATAAAATTTTTTGGAATGGTTTCATATGAGTTTATGACTTATCAATAGTGAAAAATGTTTTCCAATATTCTTTAATTAAAGATACTAACATTACCTTACATGAAAAGTTTCTTCTTGTATACCCATTTGCAATAGATATTGTTCTCACCACCTATAGGTTTGGCCAAAAAACTAACTTGGTTCTCTAAATATGAATATATCTCTGAATTCATCGTATTTCAATCGTAATACTTCTAATTTACATAAAATCTCCTTATATAGAAGAATTGGATTACATTGAACTAATAATGATCCTACACCCCAGATGATAAGAAACCAGTGTCTCTTAAGTTCTCTTACCCCTCTAGTGATTATATTCCATATTGAAGTCAATCGAAAAAACCTTCCATATGGACCTATAAAAAATTCATTTATGAAAACTATTGTATATGTTGATCATAATCTTCATCAAACTCTATAGTTCTCCCACCATCACTTTTTGAGTACGTCCTCCCTCTCATGTAACATGGCATGTCAGGCCAAAATTACCTTGTAATCATAATGGTTTTATAGGTAATATCATTTTTTTCAATGGATATATTATAAAGCAACATTTTATGATAAATGGTGTCAGTTTGTTCCAGGATGTATCCTTAACTGACACATGAAAACCAACAGTGGACACACCATCCCATCACATGGATGAAAAATTGACATTGGGAAATGCCTTAGAAAAAGGATGAGAAAATATATGGAGAATTTTAAGACTAGAAAAGGCTCAAATTTGAGTTTATCTAACAAATCCCAAATCATCGGTGGTGTGCAGGTACATGTGATCCCCTTAATATCACGCCACCTCAAACCTTAAACACCAAGTCATCATCACTCTTGGTACAATATTTTCTTATAAATAGACCCTTGGCCCCCACATTTGTTCGGAGGAATTTCTTTGAATCCTTATTGATTCTCTAGTATCCTTACTGATTCGCGAAGTCCTTCAATACCTTCATGTTAGTTCCTTGGGACCTATTGTGAGGTAATTAAAGGGGGACTATGAGAATTGGCTTATTCAAGAGTAAAAACTAGAATATATTGTGTGATTCAATTGCCCAACCCCTGACTTAATCTGACCAGATAGACTTATATTCCTTATACAGACACTTGCATAACTCACTTCTGGGAATACCTATAGAGACTCTTGAAGGCTTGAAACAAGCTTATTCTAGGTATAGTTATCATTTTTTCATCATTTAAGGTAAAATAAAGTAAACCATGCCTACTTGGGTGCCCCATACTTTTTCACCGCCCACTTGAGAACCCTACCTTGATGTTCACCCAGCATTATAGCCTGTATTTGAAATCCATTAGATCTCTCTCAAATTTATTCATGGAAAGGCCTTTTATTCACTGTATCTCTTGTTTTAAAGAGAGCATATTCAAACCTCCACTAAGAACTCTAGATTTACCAAATCATAGGGAAAGGCACCCCATTATGCATCCAATTTGGATTTCCATTTCTACGGTAAGAGGTTTCCCACACATGTTGTACCTAATGGTCATCATCCTTAGAATGTCTCTACATTTGTATATCTATGGTAATGGGGACCCTTAACATTGGGATAATGTTGAAGAGTTCCTGATCTCCCATTTTTGGGATAGGTATTCATCCTCCACTTCTCATAATTAATAATTTTATCCTTCAGTCTATGGTAGGGTGGGTAAGGATCACACTTCCTTTTTCATTTGGATAAATTAGAAGACCGCATCCCCACTATGGGACCCATTTTGGGGCAGCCATCCAAGTGTAAGACCCAATCCTTTCATGTTGGAGGTCATAGTATATTCCAACTAAACACCCTTCACATTCATCACGTAATTCTCATGGACCCCCATCCATTATAAAGAGGATAGGAAGAAGTTCCATAGACATGGCCTCTTCCAACATAAGAATGACCTCTTCTATCAACTGAGGGGGAAATGATGGGTTGGTTTGTTGAATCTTTCACACCCCCTTATTTCTCACATCGATCATGAATCATGTGGTAATATAGATTTTTAATGATTAAAACACATGCACAATCCTCCTGAATGTATGAACTACGATAACTCAGATTCCCACCATAACTGGGATACACAGGAAGCCTTCACCTAGGTCCCGAGATCATCGGACATCCCACTCAGGATTCCAACCACAGATTCCTTAATTTGGTAATCCTTCTTAAGAATAATCCTATAATTAAATCTCCCTAGTTATTTATGAGTAATTATATCTCTTGTGGACCCTAATACAAGATAATATTATTTAGTAATAAGTCCAAACCTATTTCTCTCAATGGTATATAATTCCATGTGAGACTTAAAAAACTGTGTGGGCTTTGATTCCCATCCAAAAGGGATATTTAGGAATCCTCATTGAGGTTCAAACCCAACATCCAAATAATCATTGTTCTTTCTAGGTGACATTCCAAATAGGGTCAAATACAACATGGAAACGCATATCCTTTCTTGGTTTGTTGGGATGATTTGGTATTATTTCCACACTAAACATCGACTAAGAACCTGCCCCTTAGATGTCCATTCCACATGACGTTAAGTGGTATATTTGGTTCCTTATTACATGACCTTAAAATGAAGGATGAGTCCCATTATGTGGCACTGAAATATGTGGGTTCTGATCCCATTCAATTTTTTTTTTATGAATCCCATTTATGGGTTTGATCCCAACATCAAAACAACTTTAGTCTCCCATTATGATGATAAATTTCAGACTAACCTTCAATATTTAATTTGATACATAACTATTGGGTGTTTCTGGTTCCACAATGAAATTCATTGGAAACCATTTAGAAAAATTGAATCAAAACTAGAACACAAATTCAGTGGGAGACATCGAATTAGGAACCTAATTTGAATCCTAATCTATGATGATTGTGTTACCCATCTATCATGCCCCTATCAATTGATAAAAGAGAACCAGACAGGGAAATAATTCAAGCATCTATTCATCCAAATATATTCTTATTCAACATGGGTTTCATATTTGTTTCTATCATATATACTAGAAATATTTCTTATAATAACTCTCTTAAATACTAATATCTTCCTTCAAGTTTACAAATATGAACTTTTTGGTTGTTGCACAGGTCGGATCATATTCTGATCAAAGGATGCCATCACTAACTATTTGTCTTCAACGTTGGGTCTCTAATGTACTGGTATAGGTTTACCATTAGCAAATTACCATTCCAACCTAGGAGGCTACCCAAAATTCCCTCCAGATTAACAATCACCCTCGCTCATCATGTTAGTGACGACCAGTTGTCCAGAAGTAGATGGTGCCAACAAATGTTTTCAAAAGTTTTTGCAGTTTATACTAGAATCAAAACCACTAATCCCTCCATTATTCAATGAAGTTAATCCAAGAGGCCACCTACAGACTCATCCCAATGACATAGGGGTCCTTTAGAAGGGATCATGCTAATAATCATGGTCCCGAATGTTGCAAGGTATTTAACCCTCAGCATCCTGACGGTTTCTCCATCGACCATCCATCCAAAGTACCTCAATCCCGAGAATTCAAGATGGAGCACCGTGGATGAAAAAAAGCTAATAAGGAGTAGGTTCATACCATTTTCCCCTTCAGAGAACCCCACCAGCCGAGTTTGGGGGACAACACCAACCAGACACATACATCCATCCATTTTAAATCCACCGGCCAACAGACTCATTGGCGGCACCCAACCAATCTGCCATCCAAATATGATGGACTACCCTGGGATGGAATGTACACCTATTTATAATCTTTCATAGAGTCATAAGTCTTATCTAGAATAATATATAGAATCCCACCAACCGAATATGGCAGCAATCTTCAAACATGAAGATACACCTGACTGCACTCACCAAGCCTACCAGTAGTCTCTTCTAGATGCTTTTAAAGAATTATGATGACCATTTCTGGTGAAAAAACATCTAGTATGCACATACACCTTCCATAATCAACTAATCCTTCCAGTATTCTCATTGTTATGAGCCATATAAATTTCTTTGAAATCGCCAACAACAAACCTAGGGAAGACTCAACTCTCATCTCAACACATTGCTACTATTAGTATCTAATGATAGGATTGGGACGACATGATCAGGTACATATACATAATATAGATTTGTAATAGACATATTTTCATGTCGTAACCACTGAAGTCACCAAACACATTTTGGAAATGCTGAAAGGGAATAACAAAATTTCTACCCATATCTTGGATGCTTTCTTAAATATTATAGTGGAAACATCAGTAGTTCTAGAGGGAAGGAAAAATAATTATGTCCCCATACCTGGGATGAATCATCATCATGACATCCCGAAGCATATACACAACTAAATTCTAGGCTAGCAGGGTTATGGGGCACACACCCTTAAATCATATGGAAAAATCAGATCGATACCAAACCCCATTTCCAATTAGAGATAAGAATCCTACTCTGACATCCAATCCAATGTAGTCATATACCCCTACCCATAATAAACACATTTCCTTGCAAGATTCCATTGATTCCAATAAGAAGGCATCACAAAAGGATTACTTTAAAAATAGTTGGAAAATAAAGAGCCAGTATGTGATTTGGCTCTACATAATGTTGGTGCTTTTAAAGCCCACAAACAATTATCTATTACAGCTCAAGTTCCAACCCTCTTATTAACAAAATATGAGAGTAGTATCAGTAATTTTGAAGTTCCTCACAAAAAACATCATCATAAAGGAATTCATCATGAATATTTGGTCAATATTGAGAACCAGTCTTTGGATGACATCTATAAAAAAACGTCTATGTGTACAGAAGACCAATGATCATGGGGATTTGTCCTTTTTCTATAATCCATTATGTTAGACCTCACTATGATGGAATTCCTTCTAAATGTTCTCTCAGTAGTAGTGTTTCTCATAACTAATACAATTACCAAGATTATAATGTAGTGATGAAGAATCCCCCTTATATTGTGGCACATAACAACATAAGCCCAATCATATCTGAAGCCTTGTAACTGGAAGGGGAAATTATTTCTCATCGAGAAGATAGCCCAAGGAGATGGTCATTATCTGAACCTCCCTTGGGTCATCTTCCTTCTAATATATTAGAGGAAAAACCAACTTATCCCATTTATTTTTGTAAAATAATTGGGATGAATCCACTCTAGTCAGACCAGGTTGAGAAACTATGGAAAAAGGAAAATGGGATATGTTGAACATGACAAAACAAATATCTAAGGGCGATAAACCAGTCATGTTCAGGACTTTAGAAACCACTCATTACAACATTCAGGAGACATTGGAAGAATATTGTATTCATGATATTCACATCAACATAGGGAAGAATCATCATCATATGAATACCATGTATTACCATACAATGAATATCAATGTCATGTCAAGGTAATAGGAGGGTTGTAGGACCAAATTGACTTGAAATTTATCTAGGTTTCCCGACATCCAATGATCAAGAGATAATAAGGATCCATTCAACATGCATGCCTTAATGCATTAATGCTATTGTGAAGACTCATTGTTGAAGCCCCATTTGGTTTTCATGTCAGTGGATGGGGTGCACATAGGGCACTGGATTTCATTACACTCTCCAGACATAAAATCCCGCTGAAAGTGGTCTCATGAAATGTTATTTCCCCATGCTGGCTACAAAAAATGGATTCTTTTTAGGAAAATTGACATTATCAACAAGAACAAGCCTCAAATTACTCTCATAAAAGTCATTCTTGATGGGAAAATTATGTTGAGACAAATTTTCAACAAGTGTGTGAGAATATAGATCAGGCCTCCCAATTAGAGGATGTTAATAATCAAATCATGAAGATTTCTGAAATATCACAACGTTTTTCCAAGATAGGTGATTTTTGTGGGTGATGAATAATGAACCAAGGCAATGTTCATACCATACTCTATAAAATTTGAATTGTATCTGCACTGATATCAGCCATAGAAGTTCATGAGTCACCCCAACCCACTAGGCTGGGGAATTTTTTAACCCAACCCTCTAAGTGAACAGATAGATCCCGAAGGGATGATAAGGGAAAACCATAATATCCCCATCCCACATGGCTAAGTAATGTTTCATATTCACTATATCCTCCTTAGTGGAAGTCATTTTTCTCCCGATTAAGGAAAAATAAAAAATATAATTGCACAACAGAACTATCTAAAGATTCAATTCAGGTTACTATCTTTCAAATATTTCTCAAGGAACAAACAAATATGACAAAAAAGTATCATAAAATATTAAAAATAATGAGATTTCACAAATATGTTTATAGAACACTAGAAATTCATTATTCATCGGTGAATTTCATCAATGAAATCATGGAAGATCCTCCAAAAAATGAGTCCATTTTAAGGGTGTAACAGGATAATGTTCTTGTTTATAATATGGTCTATACCAAATAAAATTACGATGGTGTCTATACTAGAAATTATAGGCTTACCCAAAATTAAGGTAATTCCTCAAATAATCAACATCAACATCTTTGAAAGGAACCTAATAAGGTAAAAGGTATTGGTAAAACCATGTATCACCTTTCCACTAGAGAAGTTCAATCCCATTAACTTGACAAAGGATTTTCTATACAAGATGGGGAGACGAAGGAATTAAGAAGACTTCATATAGAGTTACACTGAAGTATAATTCCTGCCACATATGATCTGTAAGAAGATCCTAATCGTTCACTTTTAGTAGTATAACCTCAACAAAGAGGTTTTGTTTCAAATATTGATGCAGATAAAGAACTCCCTAAATTGGGTACAAAGATAGATTAGTGTCAAGTACATACTTACATTCTTTCCCCTATTGGATTCCCACATTATATGTAAGTGTGGATTCCACCAAATGTATTTCATGTAATCACAATTGTTCAGGCTTCTATGGTTGCACCTACTCAGGTAATTTCTCATCCTTATGATTCCATAATTCTTATGAACACCATTGAGTCACTGAAACATGATTGGATGCTATGGTTTGATGGTGTGAAAAATATATCAAGGAAAAATGGTTTATCCAGAATGGGTGGATCTATCCCCTCCTATGCCAATATTTGGAAATACCACATTTTCAATATTTAATTGATCAGGAGATATAGAGTTTCATTTTATTCATTTCGTCTCTCCATGTGATCCTATGATGGGAACCCCCATGAAATAGAATGTAGTGAATATGGGTTCTTCTTATAATCAGTATAGGGACCAAACATTTTACGGTATATGAGTTTTCAGTCTCGATCGATCAATAGATGGGAAGATACCCAATAGAAGTTCTTTTCTAGTTTAGTTCATTATTCTATAATACATAGTTCACTAATCATATGAACTTCAATAAAAGGGAGATGAAAGAGTCTCAAATTTCATTTATCATTGTAACAGATTAATATACACCAGGAATATATCATGCCATCAAGAATGGTGGCTAGCCATTTCTGTCGCAAATATCTCTGATGATTTGAAAACACTATTAGTCACTGTGAAATACATTGGAGGTTTTAGGGATATGGCTTCGATTTCTCAAAATGTGGAAAACTCTATAATGGTGTCTATAGCCAAATCCTGAGTAATACTATTAGCTCCGGTAATAAGAGTAGGAAACGTAGTGAAACTATATTTACACATAATCTGGCCCATGTACTCTCTAATACATCAAATCCCTTAGAATAATATAGGTATTCACATACTGGGGGTCAAAAAAATGAATGCAGAGTTATGATGATCCAAGAGGCCATAGGTGGAATTAGTTTGACGAATTTAAAAACAATTTCTATTCTTTTCAAAATAACCATGTCATAAAATACTTCATCGTAGCTTTGGAAAAAAACCTAATTTAGTTTCCATGTCTAGTGAATTGTAATATAGAAGGATACAATGACCACCCAAACTATTTTTCCTTAAATAAAATGTTAGGTCACCCCATCCAAGAGGTTTTTGTTTTCAGGAACCTCCTACAAAAGATGCTTAAATCTTGGAATGAGAAGTAGAAAAATTCACCGGCCCTGGTAGCATGTGTTATTGTTAATGATCCAAATGAAGAAGGTGAATAAAAGGATTTAAAAAGTAATAATGACTAGAAATTTGATGATTGGATGGTCAGTAAAATAATCAAATGAGCTTATGTAATTCTACAAACACAATTGAAACAACCAACTATGTATCATACCACTTCTGTAATTGCAATGTTGTCTTCATCAAAAGCCTTGTATTTTGAATCCCAATAAACAAAGAAGTATAATGGAAAAATGAATAAGTAGGAGGTGTAAGAAGATTAGTTCATCTCAAGTAGAAGTGTTCCCTTAATGTTTTTGGATTTCATGCAACTGTCTCAAACAAATGGGCATCGCCTCACCAAACTCTACAACAATAGTCAACACGCCCAGAAGAATCATCATAAGAAAAGGAGTTGATCACTTTTTCTATTAATGTTATTCACATAACATATCCCTGTGAAAATTATTATTCTGATTATGATAATATTTTCCTCATGCATTGTTGGGGAACTAGGGAAGAGGTCATCAATGTCAAGTATATAGGAGAATATGGGGTATGATAGAATCCATTACTCCAATCACACACCTACCTGAACTGTTTATGCAGTAAAAACACATCGGAGAGTCCTACGTCAGGCTTAGTGGGAACAAGGTAATTCTCCAAAATATGAATGGGACTTCCCTGACATGATCATCTCGGATCATCGGTTAGAGGTTATTACGCCACCTCCTTGGCATGTGGGAAAACCAAGCCATCCTATTCCACCAAGAGTAGAAGTAATTCCACCTTCATTGAAAAAATATTGTCCATCCACATAGAGAAAATCAACTCTTAGAGGTCCTATAATAGCACATATCCATGATGGGAAACGTAGTCCTATAGACCAAAATTATGATTATTTCAATAAAGTAATACATCTACCATCCATGTTATCAATCCTGGATTCCCTGAAACTATAAAAATATCATTGGGATTCACTTATTAAAGATTTTTCAAGCCTAAAAGAGTCTGAAGTTGAGGTCACTACTGTAGATGTTTACCACATAGAGAATGATCGGGAAGAATTCCATGTGATCATATATTTCATAGACCAAGCTGATGATTTCATTATACAAGGACACATTAGGCCTCTATATATATCTGGTAGTATTAATGACACCAATTTCCGATGAGCCTTCCCTAAAACTGGCTCATGTGTCAACATAATTTCAGTCAGGACACTTTGCCAGCTGCGCCGCACTAAATCCCACTAATCTTTCTAAACTATTATGTTATAGGGTTATAACAGGAAATAGAAGGAACATTTAGGATATATTACACTCAAAACATAGTTTGGGGATATTGTGTCTGATTCAGAGTTCATGGTTGTCTGATAGGATACAAAATTCATGTTTTTCATAGAATATCATGGCTAGATCAGCATGTGGCCAATCATTCTCCATAGATCCAATGTATTAAATATTGAATCAATGGTAAAATTGGGACATTTTATGGGGACAAGGACCTATTAAAATCATGTGAATTAAAATACATTGATGTAGAGTTCTATCATCATAAGGGGGTAAACATTCCATTATTGATGATGTTACAAGAATAAATTCTCTTAAATTTATGGAGTATATCCCATATTACATATTCAAGAATTTTTGTGTAGATTAAATGCTTCCAACTAATCATATTGAAATGGTGAGACCAAATCCAAGCACTCATCATGTGTCTTCCATAATGATATTTGTGTAAATCAAACCTGATGACTTGGGAGAAGTCATTAATTCTTCAAGTGATGATGAATGCCCAAATGATGATGAATTAATTCCATATATTGTGCTTCATCATGTATATTCATAATCATCTAGGTTGGAAATTTTACCACACTAGTAGAAAAAGATATGTATTCTGATTCAAAGTCCTTTATCTTCCCTTCAGAGCTTCAAGAAGACCCTTCATCATCGGTTGTTCCTAAGACGGTTTCCTCCTCATTGGGATGCCCAAATACTGACTCCTCCCTTAACATAGAAATTCATGGATCATCAACTAACATCTAAGAATAGGAATAATAAGTAAAAAAATGAAGCACATGATGAAGAGGAATATCTCTAGAACAACCCTCATGCAATTGAGGAAGGCATCTCCTCTACATTGGATGAACTCATTGAAATAAATTTGGGCATTGAGGAATATCCATGGCCAACTCTAATTAGTGTGTCCAAGACATCAGAAGAGAAATATTTGAATATTTACATTCTGATAAACATCGTGACTTTTTTAAGGAATTATACATAAATTCTAGGCCTTCACCCACTGGTTTCCACCCATCATTTGGGTTTTCCAGGACAGTGTCTGGGATACAATCAAGTAGCAAGAAAAACATGCCAAACTGACACGTCCAAATTTGAGGATGTTATTGAAAATATTATCAAATATGACTTCATTCGAGATGTGAAGTTTCCAAAGTGGTTATCCAATATTATCCTAGTGAAAAATAAGAGCATGAAAATCATATTTTTCATCGATTTTAGATATTACAACTCGCATTGTCCCAACAATCATTTCTTGTTCCACATCAAAGAACACTTGATTGATGCAACAACTTGCTAAAAATATCTATCCTTCATGGATTTCTACTCTGGTTATAACTAAATTTAGATGGCCCATGTAGATGAAGAATATATTGCCTCCTGAATCCCCCATGGTTTATTTTTATATTACTTTATGTCCATTGTGTTGAAGAATACGAGTGTGATATATAATATTTTAAATCAACACATATTCAAAAACTTCTTGGAACAATATGTCAAATGATTTGTTGATGATCTAGTGGTCAAATCTATATAATGATATGATCACCTTTCTAAATTGGAATTCATTTTTAGTAAGCTTCAATAGCATTTTCTGAAGATGAACCCCGTGAAATGTGATTCTAGGGTAACCATTGGAAAATTTCATGGTTTGATTTTTTAATATCGCGACATCTATGTTTATACTAATATGACTAATTCAATCCATTGAATGTCACCTACTCAAAACTTGAAAGAGTTGAGAGGACCTCGAGGACACTTGGCCTATATCTGGCGCTTCATATCTTAGCTAGAAGGTATCATTTTTCCTTTACCAAATTTATGATGAATGATGTCACGTATAAATATAAAAATTATTGACAAGAGGCATTTTATACCCTAACGAAATACATATTTAATCCAATAGTATTGATAGAACCTATTTGAAGGAAAAATGATCATCCATTTTGTGCATTCCTTGGATCGATTACTGGGCACCTTCCTTGTGTTTAAGAATGAGGCTGGTAATGAAAACAACATTTACTATCTCAGTCAAACAATGATCTAGATAGTGACTCAATATTAAGATGTTGAGAAGATATGGCTAGAATTAGTCATTTTAGTTTTGAAGTTGAGACACTATCTACTGATTCATGAGGTCTTCTTGGTCTCTCTCAATAACCAAGTCATGTTTATCCCTGGTCTTCCTATGCTTATAGAATTTTTTCCACAGTGGGTAATTATTATACAACAATTTGATATACAGTTCATGCCACATAGAGTAGTGAATGGCCAAGCCTTAGAATACATCCTCTATATACACCCATCTATAGAAGAAATATCATTGAATACTGAACAACCTGATAAAGAAATATTCCCTATTAAAATCAACCCTTGAACATGGAAAAACTATTTTGATGGTGCTTCCCAGATTTTAATAAGAAAGAGAATGTTCGATCCTAAGCTAATTAAATATTGGTTAAGAATTGTATTTATATCCCCAAAAAAGAAAGTGTTACAATATTAATTATTGTTATCATAAGTTGTTACTAAAAATGAATCATAATATTAGGCCCTCATTGAAATACTATATTTGACACTCCAAATACCAATAAATCACTTAAAAGTGAATGGTGATTCAGATTTAGTAATCAAATAGATCAATTTGGATTACACCATTTGAAGGGAAGAACGCATACCCCTGTGGGATTATGTTTTAGGGTTAATGTCATAATTTCCCCCTAAGCCCCCATTATCTTATGTACCACGGTCATAAAATGCTCAATGTAATGAATTGAAAAATTTAGTTACAACCATAAGATATCGGAACATAGATGAAACAATCATCATCATTTCTCATTGTTATGTGGTTTAATCTTTTATTCAAATTAAGATATAGGAAATCAATGAAATCAGTCCCATTCCAAAACCATTTGGTTCTACCATAGGTTGGGTGCCACCCATCATGGAATATATCAAAACTGCATTACTTCCACTTGATAGAGCTAGAACATAGAATGTTTGGTGATGAGTAGTTAATTTCACTCTTTATTATGTCCCAAATCACTAGAAGATCCTTTATAGGTGAGGATTAGATGAAATTATCCCTAAATGCATCAATGAGGAAGTGACTCTGGCTATCATTAAATAAGTACATGTAGGGGCATGTGGTTCACACCAGTCTGGGTATAGAATTTCTGATCGAATATGAAGGACTGAATACATTTGGACTTCAATGAGGTATGATTGAAAATATTTCACTATGAAATGTCATACCTACCACGTTCATGCCAACACCATTCATCAACCCTAAGAGTTTCTATATAAAATTAAGTACTCATGACCATTTTCTATACGGGGAATGGATGTACTATGACCTTATCCTCTAGCTACAGCTACACAGTTCAAGTACAACCTTACTTATACCGATTTCATTCTCTAAATGGGATGAATATATACCTCTAAATGAAGCCTAGGCATAAAGCATTGTTATAATTTTAAAATCTAATATCATCATTAGATTTGGTATCCCTCATACCATATTTATGGACAAAAACACCTATTTGTATTTTACTAATGTATGGAAGTTATATTAGGAATACAATATCAAATACAACCAATCATACAGATATCATGCAGTGCAAAATGGATAGATATATGATTTCAAATAAGCCTTGTCCCACATACACCATAAAAGTGTGGATAATGATAATAAATCATATAAAAAACCCATGCATACTTTATGGTCTTACGAGAATACTAATTGTACCACCACATAGTCAACACTGTACTCATTCATATAAAAACAAAAGTAGTGTTTCCAATTTAATTTCAATTACCTTCCCTCTATGATTCATTTTTGTGATCAATTATCTACAAATGAGGAGTTTCAGAAGTGATTAAATGAGGAGTGATTGGATGAAAAAATATTTCATACCCTGCATCACTTGAAAGTCTATCAAAACAGAATAGCACGAGATTTCAATAATAAGGTTTTCCTCTGTTCATTCCTCCAAGGATAATTGGTATTGGTCCATAGGACTCCAACGATACCTAAAAAAATACCCCAATGATTGAGAAAATATGGGAAATAACTTATTCCATATATATATGTTCTACTCTAATAGGGCTTATTCCTTAATCTCAATGGATGTGAAACTAACAAAAACTTCATCCAATGAATGATTCCTGATGTAATTTGTTTAATTTTACAAGGTTTTTCCAAGATGTATGATGATAAACTACGTGAAAACCAATATCTTAGTTGCATTAAATTGAATTCCCTAGAACCCAATACTTTTTTTTTCATGACGTTAAACTATTTAACAACCAATTCCCTTGTTTATTGATGTTAAAATGAATACCACCATATACATCCTTGATGTATGATGCTAAATACCATTTCATATTCTTTCTTGTCACACAATGATAAATTTCACGGGCTATGGTCCAAGTTTCATAACCTAAAACTGCAAAACACCATTTTTCCTCACCACACAACATTACATTTTTTTGGATAACATCTCTTTAATTTGATATTTATAAATCTACAAAGATACAAAAAATTGAAATTTTTTCAAAACTAAAAATATGTGTATATTTCAAGTAAATATAATCACACGCAACATTTCTACTACATGGTGGCACATGAACCCAATTTCATCAAATGTTTGAATCAAATCTATATAGGTAGCACTTTTAAAGAACTTTGTGTGGATTGATCCTCATTTCAATAAGATATTTAGTGAAACCCAAATCATCAATCTCAGGGACAACCACAACCATAGAAGAAAATGTTTCCCCATTCATTTTATATGGGTTAATTCAATACAAGGATCCCTTCTAGAAAATATGACTTGATTATCATACCATCTTGAATTTTAGGCCCCACCATATTGTGGAATGTATTAAAGCCCCTATTTTCCACTTCAACACTCAATTGGTGTGAGGAACCATCTTATAGAACTATGTGTGGCTTTATTATTTCCCCATAAATATACATAGTGAGGCCCAGATCCCCAATCCTCAGTCTAGACACAATTTTGAAAAATCCCCTTCACCCATGTCTGTATAAATCAGATCTACATAGGTAACTTATCGTGAACTATGTGTGGCTTGATTATTTGCCCTAAAAATATATGTAGTGACTGTTGAGTCGTATCTCTTAGTCTATACACAATGTTTTTTTAACATCATGTCACCCATGTCCTTGCCGCAAGATAATAAACATCATGGAAAGAACTACATCTGGCTTGATTCTCATTCCTATGAGATAGGTAGAGACGTCCTGGGAAATAATCTCGGGCCCATCCTTAACTAAACCCATTTCATCACATCAAAATCTACTAGGTGTGGGGAATAATCATCAAGAACTATATATGACTTGATTATAATCATAATGATACACATAGAGAATCCTAAATAACTAATCTTGGGTCTATTCATGATTAAAAATGATCCCTTACTCACTATGTGCATGAGTCAAATATAGAAGGGGAATATGTCTCCATGAACAATGTATGGGTTAATTATCATCCCAATGAAATACATAGTGAAACCCAGATCTTATCTCTCTGATCCAACAATAAATTATATAAATTTCCCCTTACCCTATGTGTATGAATCAAACCTACATGGGAAAAATTTCATGAACTATATATTACTTGATTCTTTCTCCAACAAGATTCATTGTGCCACTTAGGTTTAGTCCCATGGTCCATCCATAATATTTCCATCATTCTACATCAGTTCATCTATGCCCTTATTTCATGATGTTATAACAGCATGGAATTTCATAAACTAAATATGGAATGATACTCATTCTACTGAGATATGTAGTGAATCCCTGATTCCTTTTCTAGGGTCTAGTCGTAACATAAAATCCCCCCCTCACTGTGTATGGACCAAGCCTATGGAGGGAGGATAATTATTAGATCTTTGTGTGGTTTTATTATAACCATATGATATACATAGTTAATCATAGGTTCAATCACCTCATCTATCCACAAAATTTCTTTTCACACTAGAATCACCAATGTTCTCATTGCATGACGATAAAATGAATGGTTCTTTACGTACTATGTGAGGCATGGCTCTTACCCATATGAGATTTGTTGTGATGCCCAAAATTTCATTCATGGGCCCAACTATAATATTCCCACCACATCACCTAATTTAATCTCATTCCTTACCACATAACATTAAATTGAATGGAAGTATAAGAACAATGTGTGGCTTGATTGTCATTCTATTGAGATAGGCAGTGAATCCTAAGTCATATCCCATGGTCCATCCATAATTTAAATGTCCTGAAGTCCTTGTCTATGGATCATTATTACATGGGAAACTTCATTATGAACTATGTGTGGCATTATTCTCACTCATATGAGACACACCGTGAAGCCTAGACTCTCAATCATGTGTCCAGTTTTCACATGATGCAAATAATGCATCTTTTCTCCCATGTATGTGTAAGATGTACGTGAGTAGATTAAATATAAGTTTCCATAATATGTATGATCCTGTAATCAAGAAAACCCCATTATCCTTCACTTTTGAATTCAATCAAAGTGGGATACCTTTATTTATGAACAATGTGTGGCATGATTCTCACCTCGATGAGATATGTAGTGACATAATGAATTTTAATCCCAGAACTAGCCACACCGCAACATCAAAAATCCTCTAATATTTTGTGTCTGAATCAAATCTTCATAAATAACTCATGTACAAGTTCTCATTTTATGAATGAAATTGTATCTGATAGAACTACATACAGCTTGATTCTTTCATTGACAAGATATATTGGGACACTTAGGCTGCATGACCCAGTTTCACCACAATGTATTATTTATATTCACATTGAGAAACCTAATTTCCTTGTTTCATGTCTTTAAACTACACAACATTGTGTCCTTGTTGAATGAAATTAAATTAAATGGTACCCAGAGAACTATGTGTGGATTTATTCTCATTCTATTGAGATACGTAGTGAATATTAAGGCTAAGATCCTAGTCCTTGCCACATGATGAAGAAAAACTTCCACTATCCCACAAACAATTAAAAATATATACAGTAGCGTTTATTTTGTGTCTTCTCCATAGAGGTCCCACTATTGAAATAATAAATGTCCCATTTATTTATATGATTCAAATCAATGTAAGGGACTCCAAGCTCAGGGCTGATATTGGTTCAAATAACTTCTATGTGCATTGGACATTACCCATTTCACATTTCATACACCTATACATGAATACATTCAGATATTTATAGTATTTCTACGGTTTAAGTTGGAAGATTGTTAGAAACCTAAAAGCTCCATTTCTTGACTATGCATAACATGCCCCTAATTGGCCTTGAATAAGATTCACATTCATAACAAGAATTTCAGCTTAAGGATAACACTATTTGTCTCTGGAGCACATTCCCTAGTTGGCCCTACATAATACAGACCCCATAACAGGTTATTCAAATAGTGGTAACTTTGTTCTTGGAAAAATAATTTTTCATCCTATTATGATTTAATGAAAGTATGAAAGAACCGTCAATTTAAAGTTGTTATATTTTTATATTTTCCTCATATACATTCTCCCAAACTGAAAGTCTCCAAGACAATGGTTTACATTTTCCCTCTCCATATGTTCAAATCAGATTGGAATGACCTTGGGAAATTTTACCACAAACACTGCATTGTTTCCATATTTTTATGGTCTTAGTCCGTTAAACTAAAAATATAGAAACGATTCTTCCTACATTTGGGTTAGAACTTCTAAGAGAATTTATTCCTCTAATTCTTTGAAATTAATGTCTGAATATAACTATTCTATATTAATGAAAATTTTCTAATATCACTAAACTTTGTTCATGGGAATAACCAAATTTCAAAAATGTATCACCGGCTTTTAGCAATAGAATTTCATAATTCTTTAGTGCTTATTTTCCGGACTATGTAGTATGTGCCACCAGTTGGCCTTGCATCAATCACCTACTTAACGGTCATGTCAGCGAAGGGATTTTGTTGATTGATATGAAATATATGCCCCAGTTGTCCATTGCTAATAAAACCTTCATAATGGGTTTTTTCAAATAGTGGTAACATAGTCCTTGTAAAATACCTCCTCTAATGTCTTTAGTCCTTTTTTCCATATAAATCTTCATATTAAAAAATACACAAATCATAGAAAACAATTATCCCTTTCCATACCTGAATATGGTGACACATTTCTATAAAAATTTCCATGAATTGTAAAATCATCTAATCCTTGGTCAAATCTAATGACTATAAATAAAATCCCCATAATTTCCTTGGTGCATGACTTTAAATCGCACATCCACCAAATTTACTTGATGCATGAAAATAATGTTAACATATTAAATTACTTGTTACATGAATTTAATATGAAAAACATAATGTATATGCTGCATTAATTGAAACATAATATCATATTATCAAACATACCTTAATGTATTTGCTACACAACTTGATACTACACAATATAATATTAGAAAAGCCCTTCTTAAAAATGGTACCTTAATTCACATATAAAATTCTAATAGGAGTGGCTTCACATTATTGGATAATGTTTTCATATATGGACTCTTTTATTCATAGGAATATTTACATGGTAGTGCCACCAACTGTGGTCTTGAGACATCAAAATCATAAACCTCTTTTTATAATAGTAATAGTATTTCAAAATTACTATGATTTCATTTACCTGAATAAGCAGTATGTTCCCCAGTTGGTTGTGCATATGTCTCCCAAATAATAGGATTTCCAGGCAAAGGATTCCAATATTGGGTTATGCACCATATTCTTTCTATGGCCCTATATAATAGAGCCCTCATAATGGGGTTGTCAAATTTCAGCAACATCATTCTTGTAAGAGACCTCATTAATTGTCATACCTCATTTTATAGATTTGGTGACAATAAGAATCATGACTCAAGATCCCCCTTGTAATTACATAAGGAAACATCAAGAAATTCCCATATATCAAAGCCTTATTTGGGTTATAAACTCAAAAAACACGGTCAAATCTATACATTATAAAATAATAGATTTATTAGTCCAAAATGCATGCCATTAAACTGCCCACAAAAAGTGACATATAACTCACTAGGCTGAAAACCTAAAATCGTATATTCGGATAGAAGTTGAGTCTCTACTCATTAGACCTACACTCTGTACATTTTAGGAAATATCAAGTGTTAAAATTTTAAACAGAAAAACATGTTTTTCTGAAAACCAAAAAAGGAATTCTAAGGAAAAGCCAAGTTATCTCCCACTATGTCTTCTCCATATCGGGCTTATGAAAAATTATAGTTATAACACAAAACACAAAATGTTTGTAGGGTTTTCCATATGACACTAGAAATAGTAAAACTATGGTCACAAGGACCATTGGATTATATATGAAATAGAGTGAATTCTATCATTTTCATTGTAACTATATTTATAATGTATAAAAAGGTCATGTTATGGAACAAAATTCCACCTTTAAAATATAAAAACAAAAATATGGATAAAGACATGGATGATCAGAAAAAAATTATTTTCATTTATGAGAAAACAAAAGTCCCTAGAAGAACATCATCAAATTGAAGTCTCTCTGTTATAAATCACAAGATATCATCAATATAGCTTTTCATTAGTTGAATGGATTCTTAAGCCCCATCAGTCTCATATTGAACTTCGATCAGCCGACCAGCCTCAGTCTCCTCATTTCAACAATGCAATTTCTTATCATCTATAATGGATTTCATTCCTTCATTTTAGGATTCTTTTTTCAAATAGTAATTTTGTTCATGTTCCTTTTTATTAGTGTCCAATTCTTACTGAAGACATGACTCATGAACAAAATTCTCTTTATATTTCTCCAGGAATGTTACCAACATTGAAAAATTAATGGACTCAGCATGAGATAATTCTTCTCTAAAATCATCTATATTAGCAAGAATCCTAGATTTTATTTGATCCTAATGATGTATATTCTCTTTCTCCCACCTCTAAATGGTCTCTTTCACTAGAGTATGGATTACACGATAATAAAAACCTTTGAATCCTAACATGTTGAATATCACTGAGAGCCATAGGATTTTAAAATGAAATTCCTCAAATAATTTTTTATATAAGATTAAATATATGTTTCAATGGTCTCTGATGTGAAAGAAGAATAGAATTATAAAAATATAGATCATCTTCGGAATCACTGTCATAATGGGGGATCTACTCTGTAAATAATTCACATAATGAAGTTCTATGTTCTTCACCCTCGTGTATATTGGCTTCCTACCCATATAATTCTTGTTAAGATGATGTATAAGATTTTCCTTCAGGACTAAACATAGAAGATGATAATATTACATGATAAATAATTTCATGGATAGATTCAATAGAATAGAAGGACTAAGAATAATCACAATGGTTTGGAAACCTTAATGAATAACACGTCGCAACCTAAGATGACTCCTCCCTAAAATTCTCAGCCTCAACAATTTTGGTGGGAACCTATTTGTGGGGGATACTTTCTTGTACCTTCTCAGGATTTTCAATTTGAACCTCACAATGATTTTATATCTCATGTTTCACCTGATCTTACTTCTCCTCAACCGCGGTATTGACAGTAATATCGACATCTATTCCAAGAACCATCACTGGAAAAACTTTTCTCGATAGAGCATCATGTTTCAAACAAAAATGGTTAAGAAATCAGGCAAAAAAGGATTGATTGGATGGACAATAAAAACTCATATCCATTTGGACATATATAAGAAAATTCAATTTATTATAGAGTTGTAGGCATATTACCCTGATCTAATACTTATTTGAAATAGATTCAATGATTCATCATATATTCCAAAGGAATCCCAATCGTTATGTTATTCTCACCCATGGGAGCCCATACAATAGTTGGTTCATGACCCTCCTTCAACGACATTATAACATGATCAACCTCTTCTGTGATTGCATTCGGTTCAACATTATTCAGCATAGATTATTCCAGTGCATGTTAATAGCATGAAATATTATAGGAATATAATTTAGTTGTGGTTATATAGATTCAAATGAAGATATAATGACATAACAGATTTCTCCACTCTACCAAAACCAAGGATTGGATAAGTGCCTTGAGCAGATGTCATTTCCTCTAGCCAAGATTCCTCTTCATTCTAGGAGATGCTTAATTTAGGGGGACCTACAGTTGATCTGAATCCCCCTCCATGGTTCTTAGTATCCCATTAATAATTTCCTTATGGGAAGAAAAGAAATAAGTTTCTAAAATTTCAAGAATATTAATCTCCTTACCTAAAAAAATATATGATTAATGATATCAAGAATAATCACTTCTATATAAAAAACATTTAGCAGCAACTTTCCTTCTTTGGAGTATTTTCTTCTTCATTTTCAAAAAAAGAGTACTTGAATCCTCATCTCTAAAAACAAGTATTGGAGACCTAAAAAATCATACCATCTCATTCTCCATGTACTATCAGACAAGATATATCTCTTCTAAGCCATTGGGTGACTCAGCAACCCCAATCACGGTACCACTAGGGATATACCATGGTGATGGAACTTCATTCAATTTTCCTTTATCCAGATTCTATTTATGATGGTATTTCCATGGAGTATTTTTTTTTGACTAAATGAAAATGGGAAACATTAAAAGAATATGATAATAATGAAAAATACAACGTTAGGATTTTCAAAATCATTCCATTCCTCAATAGATGAAGTGTCAATACCATAAGTGTCTCCATTATTAATCATTTTCATCACACAATTTCTGGTGGGGGTTGAATCTTTAGTTGCATATATAAGAGTTCTAGGTCCTAGATATGAGTTATTACTTCCTAAATTTTTTTCTAGAAGTGAATATCATATGAGTATCGATGGAATACTATTCTGGGAATATGAAACCACTCAAATAAATGCAACCATATAGTTTTGGCATCACCCAACATGTTCTATAATGCTTGAAACACCTATAGTAACAAATATTTATAATAAATTCTATATTTCTATGAAGATGATAATGCCAAATTAGACCTAATAATCTTCTAAAACCTTATAGTCATAGATGGTGGATGATAAAAAGGCACTTGACTCTTTTCTCCATGATGAAGGCTGGACCCCCTTGGTGAAACTTTAGTCAGTGTTTCTAGTGTAGATGGATTGATTTTTATTTGAATATTGAAAATTTAAAAGGTTTATATGGTGATCTAGGATCCTTATCATCCATTTCCTTTGAATTTGATGATTTATCCTCCAAATGTGGAGGTTAAACTTCAAAACAATAAGATTTATTCCTACTCCATCTCTTTACTCTGACTTGAGGGAAACAGCTATTTAATACCCCTTATGGTTATGATGTGATCCAAGCTTTAGTATACTAGATGTAAAATATTCATTCTTCATTAAATGATGGAAGATTAAACAATGACCATATCTTCTCCATGAATGATAGAAACCATAACTATAGAGCCTCGATCTGATGTTTTTCCAATCTAACATGCACTGTAAGAGATACCGCGGTTTTTTGTAGAAATTTGAATTGGTGTGAAAATATGTGTGTAGAATATGCTCACATAATATTTCACCATGAATCCTAGTTTCCAATACACCATACAAGAAAGCTATCAGGTACACCCTCAACTCTAAATCGGTTTTCCTATCATTAAAATATATTCTTGTAGGAATATTCCCATAATAAAAAAAGTATAATTCCATGAACATGCTCACCCTCATCATAACGTCAGGAGGTGTCAAGTGTAGGGGAAGAATACAAAATAAATCTTGAAAAAATGGTCAGAACCAACTCCCAAGGATCTGTATCCCACTCTTCATAGCATAGGTTCTGAAGTGAGTCATGATCTATCCCTATAAGAATATGAAATGTTCATATTATTCTAAAAAGAGACTTCCCTCCATTGATATGTACCAAGATCCTATAAATCTTCACCAAAATAGGGGTAGAAAACCCCACAATCATCCTCCCTGCTAGCGTGGCCATAAAAAATGTTATAGGCCTTACACCACCGTTGTAATTTAAAAAAGAAAATAGATATACATTGATCTGCATGGCTAGGGAACCTATAAGATTCATCATTGTAGGAATTTTGAAGTTGAATTCATCCCCCTATATTTCAAACACATGTTCTATAGTGTTGGATATATTTTTCTAGGTGCACCTCTCTTTTATACCATGGGACAACTTTTTGGTCATGTTCATGTGGGACGATTCTTCTTCTTCTTCATCAGGAATATTTCCATATATTCATTTGGATGAATAACCCCTCTTGCGCAGGGGTTTACATTCTTTATATTTTGAGATATCTTCAGTATCTCACATACCATGGATTATGACTCTTCTTCAACATTAATGGTTTCCTTTGGAGGAATTAATTAATTATATATATCTCCAAGGATTAGAGCTCTAGACATCTTATAAAAATCCTAGATGAACATTCCCACTAATCCTCGTTTCAGTAAAAATAAATCACTCTCTGGACTCTATCGACTCAAAAGCACTGGAAAAAAATAATCATTCCTATATATGTAGGTACAACATAAACACAGAGATTTATAAATTCTAGAACCATTAAAATAATCAATAAAACATTCAATTGTCTTGTGTACCCTGTATGCCAACATCCATGCGGGTTTTGCAACCCCTCCTAGGAGAAGTCTCGACTTTTCCTCCTTCCCTTCAACTAATCTATCTGGTAATATCAAAAGATTTATGAATAAATGTGTGGCATCAATTTAACTATGTGTGGTTTAAAATAGAGATAACATGGGTTGTGATGCATAATAATAGTTTTTCCTATCATTAAAGCATTGATATATGTGGCCATACATGAAATGTTGGCAGATGAAAAGTTATTGTAGTCTTGAAAATAATAGATTGGGAGATAGTTATTCGTATTAGGTATGTTGGCTTCATGTAGATGAATATAAACATAAAATGGTAGATAATTACTCTTCAGAAAGTCTAGATGATACCATTTCAAAGTGTTTTACAAATCATGAATGGTAGTTTCATAGAAATTATTATAATCTTTCCATATGATCTCCATCATGTCATAGGTCTTATTAACAGTAAATTCATATGTATTTGTGATTCTATTTGGATCCATTTTAACTTGAAATAAAATAATAAATTCAACATATGGTACATTAATTTTGAAGAAAATATGAAAATCAAGAAAATTTTACAAATTAATTAAGGTAAATATGTTAAAATACAACATTCATAAATTTTTCTCAAGGATGGATGTGCAGGTACAATACCTAATATATATTTGATGACAGTAAAATTTTCTTGTGAAAAAATATTTCGGTGTGTTAGACATGCACGTGGAGATCCACATTTTCCAAATACACTGTGATTTTTGCTAAATTGAAGACCCTATATATAGATGAGGAAGCATAATTTATTGCCAACATATTGTACAAAAACACAAAACGTTCCTAAAACATTAACATTTTCATCCCATATTACCTCTTCATTATTCACTCTTTTCATTCGGATCTAATCCGGAGGGTGGTGGAATTTTGTTAACACTATATTCCATCACATGGATGAAAATGTGACAAAGAGAGGTGCCTTAGAAATATGAGCAGAAAATATATATAGATTTTTAAGATTTTAAGAGGCTAAAATATGGGTTTGACTAAGGTGTCCCAAATCACAGACAATGCACAAGTACTTGTGTGCCACTCACTTTCACACCACCTCATCACTTCTCCGTTATGTCACTATCACATAGGGTACCACATTGTCCTATAAATAGACTCTTGGGACATTCAATTGTATGAAAGTTTTTTCTTAAAGCCCGTTTATTTTACTGGCCATCATAGTGCTTCACCTATGTCATCCAAAAATACCATGGTAATCCATTAAAACCTAAATTGAGGAAATTAAAGGGGTAGTGAGCCTTAGGTTCATAAATTGATAAAATTAACAAAACATGCACGATTCAATCACATATACCCTATTGCTGAATAAGACGAGTACGCCTTCAATTCCTAATATAGGAAATTTTGTATCTCACTTATGAGAATACCTGTATAGAGTCTTGAAGGATTGAACACAACTTCTTATAAGAATAATCATCCAGGTTTTTCATCCCCTAAGGGGGCATAAATTATCCCAATCCTACTTGGGAACCCCATACATGTCTGCCAAAAAATTGATCTATCTTCCTTGATGTTCACCCAAAACTTCTTCCTGCTTAGGCGATCCATTAGGACTCTTTCAAATACATTCATGGAAATCTCATTTCTAATATATCCCTCTTTTAAGACATATATCATATAGATTCCTCCACCAGTACATCCTTGTCTACAAAATCTCAGGGAAATGAACCCATCAGTGTCTCCCATTTAGATTTTTATTTATATGGTTATACATTTACTACACTTTTCCTGCCTAAGGGTCCATATATATAGGACGTCTATAGTTTTTTATATCTATGGTCATGTAGAATCTTACCCTTGGGACATTTTTGAGGAGATCGTGGTCCCAGATTCATGGGATAAGAATCCTTCACACCCTTCCCATATCTAAGACACAGAGCCTTTTGTCCCATGTATGGATGGTAAGGATCAAACCTTAGTTTCCTTTTGGAAAATGGGGAAGTATCCCTCCGAAATATGGTACCCATTTAGTATAGTAACTCTATTATAATCCCCTAATACTTTTAAAAAGGATGTTGTAGTCTCACTCCTCTCTGCACCCTTAACATTTATCTCTTCTTTACTTGGGACTCTCATCCATTGTATAGAGTAAAGGGGGGAGTGTCATAGCCATGACCTCTTCCACCACATGCTCGGCCTCTTCCATCAGTAGAGGAGGAAAATTATGTGTTTTTTGTTTAATAGTTCACATCCTATTGTTTCTCACACCAAGAATGACTCTCATGGGTTTAATGATTTTTAATGATTATAAAATTCACACAGTCCACCAAAAGGAATTTACCATGAGTACACTGATTCCACCAATAACTAGGATACATAAGAATCCTACCCTAGGAACTATGATCAAAGGATATTTACTTCAAGAGTATAACCCTAACCCCCTAATCCAGGCACCCCCTTATGAATATGGCCCAAATTAAATCCCCTTAAATCTCCATGAATTATTAAATATCTCAGGGACCCTGTTACAAGGGAATTATCATTATTAATAAGTCCCATCATATTTCTCCCAGAAGGAAATACATCCCTAAGAGACATAACAGAACATTGTGGTATTTTTTTACCATCCAAACATGATACATATTAATCCTCCCAAAGGTTGAAACCAAACATCCCAATCCACACAATTTTCACTGGGACACATTCCTAGTAGTGTCTAATCCAACATGAAAACTAATATCATTTCTAGGTTTCTCATGATACTTTAGTATAAGAACAATACTAAACATTGATTTTGAACCTTCCACCAAGAATTCACTGCCACATGACACTAAACTGTATAGTAGGTTCCTTATCACATGACCTATAAATGTATATTGTTTCCCATTATGTGGCACTGAACAACAAGTGTTATGATTCAATTAACAATGATATTTTGGAATCCCATTTATGGGTGCAATGCCAACATCAAAACAACTTTCATTTCCCATGATGAGGACCAATTCCATACTAACCTTTTATCTCCTAGGATGGTGATAAACTCTAGTGTGAATTAAATATATATGGATGATAAAAAATCCATAGTGCACCACTGAGTCTTTTAAAAACCATCATCATTTTAATAACGAATAAATAATATCTATGTAGTATATGAGTTTATACCACTGATGGATAACATTGAATACAAAATGATATCTCCATCAATGAAGAACATATAATATATATAGATTATTCTTATTTACATACATGGTGATAATTGATTTCATATTTTGTGATGACCTTACTCATACTTGGGAGTTAATGAAGTATTCATGAACATTTTTTAAATCTATAAGAGTGACCCATAGTAAGAAGTAATTCCCCCCAAAAATATGTGATGAGCCCAACCTCCCATCATCTGGACCGGTGTAATTTCTTAAGCATCGTAGGTTAACATACCTCGGGAACACCTGCCTTTGGAAAGATGGTCCCTTTGGATATAGAACTATTGGGTGTTTCTAGTTGCATAAAAACTCCCATGGAAACCATTCAGATATAGTGATTCCTAACCATGACATAAATTTTTATGGAAACACCTAAACATGTAAATTTGAAAAAATACTTCTTCACACACATTAACACATATGTAAATTCGATATCCACATTATCTAGTACTTCTTTTTAGCCTTAATATGTATAGAATATTCCGGTCCCTCTTTTCAGTAACACCATCCTACATTGGTGTAGGTATAGTAGTGGGTTAAGAAGACGTAAAAAAATCCTTTAGATAGTCGATGAAGTCTACGATAATTTTTCATCACCTCGATCTGATTAAAGATTATTTATCTTCTACCCAATAATATTATAAAACTCAATCCTGAACTCATTTAATTTATCAATGTTTTATTACATATATATCATTAATTAAAATATATATATTTACTCATGTCATCAGAAAAATATATGAAGTGATATTATACACATATTGATTCGATTGGATATGGTCAACAGAGATCTGTATGAACCATTTCAATAAACTTTTTGGATCATTTTCACTTTCCAAGAAATGTTGTCTGATTCATTTTTCCAAATAAATAATCACGAAAAATACAAATAAGTTTCAATTAAAAAGAATCTAAATTTTTATATTGATATATATTCATCAAGAAATTATTATCTAAATGAAAATTCCAATCACTCAACAACAATGCGTTAAATAATAAATGTGTACTTGATTGGTTGTAAATTACAGTAATATGGTTTTTTATTCCTGTATATAAAAATAATTATTAGGTTGTTTTATATCATAAATAATTTTATCATTATAAAACTAGAACCTTATGATTCGATATTTTTATACAATGAAGTCCTTGTCCAAACATGAAAAGTATATAATTTTTTTAATCATTATATAAGTAATAGTAGTTCATTGGAACTAAAATTAACCCCAATGGTAATGTATTGTGGAATATATGGCTTGTTAAACCAATATCACCTTCAAGGAGGCTCCAAAATACACATCATCTTTTGGAATGGTCTTATATATATATATATATATTTAAATTATTATAAAAATACCATCAAAACTAATATATATAATACCTAGTTTACGGAAAAGGATAAGTTTAATTGGAGGAAAACGAACTTGAATTCTCGCCTTTATTCTTCATTGTGGTGAATTTCTTCTTCATGTGGCCAACAATTCTATACAGAAATCATTCTTATTTATATTTACCCAATATATTATCAATAGAATACCACTTTTGAGAAACTAATTATGTCACATTTAGTAATATAATGCTATATATTTCATAGATACCACATGTTAAAACTAGAAACATAAAAATTAGAGAATTATTATGGCTATCAGAATTACATGTATAAAAATGGGACAATAGATAGAAAATATGTAAACAAGAATCGGATAATTAGGATAATCTTGATCCCCCAAAAAATTTCACTCAAACTATAAAAAATATTATAAATATTTGTAATGAAAGACCCATTTTTAAAATTTAAAAATTTTAAATAAATGAGAGAAAATTAATATTTAATGAAATGATGTATATTATTAGAATGTTGGGAACACATATAACCATTATTAATCTGGACTGTGGAATATTAATATGAATATTAAAAATAGTAACCTAACAATTATAATAGTATCCTCACACATTTATAATTAAAATAATATTTTGGAATCATATAAATGGAAAATATGACATATTTATATTATAATACAAGTAGATAATTGTTAAAAAAATTATAAGATATGAGTATGTGTTTTTATAAAACATGAATGTTTTATTTATATATTTAAAATAAATATAATGATTTAAATGAAATTTTATATTCATAAAATGTATTCATAAATTCAAATTATGTTGTATAATAATGATAATATTAATATTTAATACCATATTTAACTTTCAAAATGTTCATAAAATTGATCGTAATAATAAAATTGAAAATTTTCAAATAAATATGGATTTTATAAAAATTGAGTTTCATTTTATTAGAAAATTATTTTAATTTCATTTGTTGAATACATACAAAATTATGAAATATTTACTTTATAAATTTTATTTTTTAATATCAATCATAAGACGTATATGAAAAACATTCATTAATAAAGATATCCCAAGGGGTAAACCTTGATATAATAGAGGAAAATTAATGTTGAATATGGAAACAATTAGAAATTTCTTTAAAAATATTACTTTTGTGATTAATTTGATCCATCGTACACACCATTGATTAATTTCATCAGTTACTTACCTACTCCTAGTATCTATTAGGGCCATATATGCAGTATCTATTAATTGATGTTTGAGAGAATATTTCGTAAGGTAGTTATAGAATGATAAATCTTATAATCACATTGGTGGCTCAATAGGTGTTCAAAATTTTCAAAATATCATTGATATCATATTATCGTTAAATTTTGAAACTCATCCACATTTTATTATGGGAATAAAACATCATTATACAAAGAATTAATCTCATTTTATTGTTTCTTTCACACATTTGATATAAATTCCTTCATTTAACTTATAAATGGAAAGTTGACATATGTTATGGTATCTTCATATCATTTGTGAATCATAAAAAATGGTATATAAAATCAAACTTGGGGAATTCATTCAAAAAAAATTTAATGTAAATTTTTCTTACAACATCTAAATTATAGCATGGTCTAATAAAGTTTATAGTTGTTATACAATATTTTATAAACTGGCTCGCATTACTGTTTCTAAGGACAATTTATCTCAATTATCTATTTTAAGTATTATTATATGACATAGCTAGTGTTAGTTTTATCACATTTTAAAACAATATGTTACATTATAATAGGTAAAAATGGTAGATCTAAAAATAGAGTTTCAATTCATGTTTCTTCTTTTCTTGTGGAAACTAATAAAGCAATCATAGAAATCATTTTTTATTTTTTAAACAATTTTGTTTAATTGATCCCTAGTTAATCTATCCACCAATAATTTCAATAACCCTTAAACTCATAGAATACTAATAATCAAGTTATATAATATATACTTCAGTGTAAATTCTTCTAATAAACAAATATTTACAATGTAATATATAAAATAATACATAGAACCCTCTAGAGATTTTTGAACTCTTTAAACAACATCACATTTTACAAAATATAAATTATATGCATAACTAAAAAATTAACAATAAAATTATTAATACTGTGAATTTTCTGGCCATATGATACCTAAGAAATATAATAGAACATTCATATTTAAATTTATAAAATTATCTATCAATATTGGATAATATATTACTCCAATAAGCATGTTCAGTATAATATTATGGTCGATCAAACTATTCTTACACATTAGTACCTTTACATTTTAATTAGATTTATAAATTAAAATAAATCCTTTAATTTTAAAATTTTAATTCATCATATAGCATTTCATCTATCCATTTCATTTATATAAAAATTTATAAAAATACTGAATTGACCTCATTTACTCGATACACATCAGTTAAAAAAATAAATATTTCTTCAACATATAAAGAAGTAATAACACTATGATATTTTTTGAAACTAATATAAATATATTTATCATCCTATTTTACTAAAAACCCATAAGATATAATTTCGTAATTATACATCACATGAAATTATTTTAATGATGTTTTTAACTATATCGGGTTTGTTTAAATTTAAAATCATTCTAACATCTCTATGAATGAATCAACCCTCTAAGAAGAGGGAAATGATTTAGTATAGACCAGTTTTTAAAATTTATACTCAATATAATCAACCACTAAAACTTGTTAAGGTTTTATTTCATCAACTACCTAGTCTCAACCTCTCTCATATAAGCCTAAAATAAACAATCCATGACAAAAAAGTCCTTTGTCAAGATTCTACCACATATCGGGAAACCAACTCCATATCATAGTTTTATAGTCTCTCAAACCAATAATTATTCACTATAAGCGAAAAAATATCATGTTCATTGTGATGACCTATAATATTATTATATCTATTCAAATTCATAATGAACTGTATTGACCTGAACTTTTATAAATAAAATTCCCATTACGATTGAATTAAATTACCTATTATGAATTATGAATATAGAGAATTCATACAATAATTTCGTTTTATTATATACTATAATATTTTAAAGACCACTAAGAATCATAATTTTTGATAATATATCCATTTAATTGTGTTCAAATTATTATTAAATATTTATTTTTTTTAAAAATCTAATTGACACATATCAATGAAGTGATAGCCACAATAATATGATAATACCCTATGACGCCTGTTTAATGGTACACTAAAGGAAGTTATAATCATTGGTATTACCCCTTAATAATCCCAAGAAAACATCCAATATCTATAGCATGAGAGAATCTATTTATGGGAGATGTGTATTCTCATCAAGATCCCGACCCAAACCTTGTTTAATGAACAACCCCATTAAAATATCATTGTTTCACACCATACCGATATGACATTTTATTGTGTAATAAAGGGTTATGAATCAAGACCATAATAACATGATTATGAAAATTTTATAGAATAATGAATATATTTTCATCTTATTTTTGTAATATTATAAAGGATTCAGATTTTGATAGAATAACAAAACACACCCTATTTTTGAGTAATATACAATTCTATTTAAGACATTTATTTTGATGAATTATAGGATTTTTAAAATAAATAAAATTATAATAAATGATATTATTAAATTAATATTATTAAATATAAAATATGATATAATTATTATTATGTAAAATTATATTTTTATAATGAATTTTAAATTGTTATTGTCAAAGAATTAGCATTACTGACTAAATAAAGATAGTATTTCTAAATAGATTTTTTTTTATTTATAAAAATATTATTATGAAATAAATATTATTTTTTGAAATGTCTTGTATAAATTATCCTATAGTTATTTTTTCATAATTTAATTATATAGTCGAATTTATAGTTAAAATTAAACATAGTACAAATATACATTGAGTAATATTACATGTTAATGAACTAAAAGTAACATAACCAATGATATTAAATATATACACAATCAAATATATGTTTTCACATTAATTTAATGAGTTTATAAGGTTATTTGATTAATTTTATAAATCTTTTTTTAATCCTCCAAAACCAATAATATATTTTATGGTTTTAAAATTATTTATTTTATAATAAGACTCACTACCACATAGCCGAGTTTAATTACACAATAATTCCATCCGTTATACATATGAAATAATAAAAAAGAATATTCTTTGGATGAAAAATGGGAAAAACCATGAGGTAATTTTTATTATGATTAATTTATTATGAAGATTCCAATACTTAATTTGGGGAAATAATGAAGAACTCCCCACACTTTCCATCTATAAACCCACCCAAGCTCCCAATCATATTAACTCATAAGTTATTGATCACATAATTTAATTTCCCTCCCCTATCTATAAATATCTTATGGAGACCCTATTCTCTCAATAAACTCCTCCAAGGATTTTGGAATCACCTTCTCAAGGTAATATATCCTCTCTTTCACCTCATTATTCAAGTGTCTTCATTATCGTATAAATTTTGACTCCAATTAATAATATTGGTCTGTGTTCTTACATATCCACCTTATAACCCTTATGATTGATAAATGTTGAGAGACCCATTTAACTGTCATTATTCCCTCCCATGTACATTTATGTTACATGTTATACTGCATAAATTTTTCCATGATTTTCTATGCCAAACTATTATGCAGTGAATACCCACACAAATTCCATAGGGAGGGTGTCTATAATTATGAACATATAATTATTTGACTGGGGAAATAAATGTATCTAATAGAAACTCCATTATCATTAGATTGATTTTAATGAAATATGTTCTAATTTATATGATCTCTGTGGCCCACAAATGCATGTGCTTTCAATAATTATGATGTGTGCATCCAAATAGTGCTCCATTGAATTGGGAATTGTTTTAGTCTCGTGATATTCCAAGAAAAATTCCTGAGAAGTTATTTTAATCACATTATATTATGTTTTCATGGTCGTTAACCTTGACATATTATTATGATTTCATGTTTAAAGTTGTTTCCACATCCCTATGTTGTCATTATGTTATCATTCTTATCATGCCTTATTGTTCATGATAATGATTATCACCCCTTTTAGCACCCCATTAAATTATTATTGTTTAACATGGGATACCATCTTCATTTTACAATTCTTCTATTCATTTACTAGGATTTTTAGCTCACCCATTTCATATATATGTCCCATGGTTATCCCAAATAGTTTTTATACAATGGAATACTCCGAGCATGTTAAGGAAGTTTTAAATAATGCAAATGTTCCCCTTGTTTTCATATTATCATGGAATGTACATAATTACTCATTGAAACTAGACTTCATGTTCTTTTGGAATATATTATCAATATTATTATGAAATAAATCAAGAATTGATGTGTAATAAAGACAAGAGTTGTCATATTTTTTATCAATGGAATGTGTAGTTGTTTTTTGAATTAGGATTAAAAAGAATTTGAAAACAAAATTGCGATAAAACTAAGCATAACAAGACATCCATAAATTTTGGAAAAGTAAATTGTAAGTGGTTTCCTTGATAATACATCCCGATCAGGATTCTACAAGTGGATGTGGATCCAACAAAGATATTACTAGGGGTGAAACCCAAAAACACCACATTGTGCTAGACTCAGTCGAGAATTGATACATAACAGCAAGCCTTGCTACACACATATTTTGATACTACCTTGGTATATTATACGGTAAATTAAAAATCTTGGTATGAACCATTATTAAGAGGAAAAAATGCCCATAATTTTCAATGGAAGAAAATAGATGATGGATAACATATTTTTATTCCTATATATTCATTAGTTAAGGAAATACATTGGATTCATAATGTAAATCATTAATAGTATTCCCATATGTGTGTTTACTAGTCAGAATGTACTCATCCAGAAGTTTTTCTTTATTTTTACAAAATGTTATAAATAAGAGGAATTTATTAAACTACTAATATAATGTGTCATGAGATGACTATCCTAACGATCATCAAAACCCCATTAGAGTAGGATTAATGAACTTTGTGACAATACTCTCTCAGATTAATTAGGTTCAGAATAGATACATGAATCGTTAGGAATTAACAAATCCATCTATGAAAGTGAAATATTATATTATGACCATTATGTGATCAATGCCTCCTACATGCATTGGATCATCTGATCCCTTAATTGCGGAACAATGGATCAACACCTATGATTTGATCTTTTACATATCTAAATATTATATGATAGGGAATGTTATTCTTCATGTTTATAATATATAGGTAGAAGTGGATTAGTGGTGTACATTGACCATGAATATAATTCTTGAGGAAGATATCAATGCAATGGTGTAGAATGAACTCAAGAAAAAAACAGAAAACAATTTTCCTTTCACTCTATAACATAGAATGGAAAGGGATTTTTGTTCCCTCAAGAAAAAAGTTGATGAATCCATCATGGCGTGTGAGGTAAACATCACAAGACTTGAATGATATTCCTCTGATATTTTTTTACCCTAAAATTGTATGTTTAATTCTTACTTTGTGGGATAAAAATGAGTATATGAATGTCCATTTCGATTTGAGGATTTTATAGCTATAAGAAAATATTTCGGCTTTCCATCAATGTTGAAATATAGATCAGTGAATCCCAATATTCTCACGGGGATAATAAATTTAATGTGGAATTCAATTCTTGCAGTGAAATAGAGAAATATAATTATGGTATAAAAGTTTAACATCCCACTTGTAAAAATTGTAGAAATAAATACCTTAGAAATTTCATAATGGGTATGAGGAAATTAATTTGGTTTATTGAGGAAAGGAAAATAAAAAATGATTTTTGATGACAGAAACCCACAAATGTAGTGGAAGAAAGGAATGCTTCATCCTACCCATATCCTATTGTCCAATGTTTCCACTACATGTAACAATTACACTATGAGATCCACTACCCTAAGCCACAGTTTTTTGCAGACAAAAAATGCCAAAAACCGACAAATAATCAAGGGATATCATATTCCACCACAACCAATGAGGTGGATACCAAAAACGAAGACATGAAAGGTAAACTATTTATTAATTCATGAATAGAGAAATTACTTTTTGATTATGATTATATGCATTCATTTATATCATGAACGTTTATTAAGACAATTTAGACACCACTATAGAACAAGGATGTTGAGATGTCCATGAAGATGGAAAATAGTGAAATTATTCCTTCCCATGTATATAATTCATCCCTTGTCAAAATTTATTGTAAGGACTTCTTAGAAAACCATTTGACACTACCTTTAGTGTAATTTAATTAAATTTTAGGTATGGAAGATATTTCTTAATATAAAATAAATAAATATATACTTGAGAATGATATCACTCTACGTAATTTGTTACATACCCAATTCTATACAAGTTCACAGAGAAGGATGATTCTTTTTTCAAACTAAAATCTCATGCATGGATATTTTTTCCCAAAAATTCGTCATATCCAGCTTATATTATTGATTATATAGAAAATATAATCCATGAATACATAAATATTTTTCCGGAATACACTCATATGATTCCTGATGAATTATTATGTCTTCCTCTACGCTAATTGGTAAAATTTTCACTCTTTGTTATTTCTAGAAATTAAAAATATCAAAAAAATTTATAGAATTAATTTTTTAGAACTAGAGAAGATGGAGAAAAAACATTAGTATAATTTGGATAAAGGGTTCATAAACCTAAGGGAATCACCTCGGGGTGAACATGTCCACTTCAATGAGAATAAGGATGGATCAATACACCTTTTCATTAATTATCATGAGATAAAAAAATTCATGGTAATGAAAAAGTAACCTCAACCTCTGATTGATGACATTTTAAATCTCCTATATGGATCCCAATACTTCGCCAAGGTGGATCATCAGTACTGTTATTTTCATTTATGTTTTAAGAATGAGGATATCCCTAACACTGCTTTCTATACATGGTACAAGCACTATGAGCTTATAATTATTCCATTGGGACCGACTAATGCTCTGTCAATCATCATAGACATATTGAATAGACAATTTAGAGATTAACTTAACAAATGTATTGTAGTATTTATAGATTATATTCAAATATACTTCAAAAGAAAAGGAGGAGCATGAGGATCATTTCATAACTATGATAAAAACATTACGAATGGAAAAATATATTGAAGAGTATAGAAAATGTGGGTTCTTGTCAAAATAAGTATCCTTATTGAGGAATATTATATCAAAAAATGGGTTATATATGCAACCTTAAAAGATAAAACAATTAATGGATGGTCGATGCCAAAATCTATGATAAACATATGTAGTTTTTGAGGACTAGTTGGGTAGTCTAGTGGATTTGTTATAAATTTTTCATGATTTTCAAAGCCTCAAACCATAATCACTCTGAATGGATTCATAATTTTTTATAATAATAAATGTTCACAGAGCATCAAGGTGATGAAAAAGAGGATTATAAATGAACCTATACTTAGTCTACACACAAGTGGGGATATTTTGTTGGTATAAAACAATGATTTGAAGGTCTTGGGATTTTTTAAATACAAAATGATAAATTGATAGCATATAACTCTATGAAATTGAATGACCCTTGACATAACATTACTTTTGATGATCAACAGTAGGATACAATGATCTTCACATCGAAAATATGGTTCTATTATATATTTAGGGATAATTGTGAAATATAAATGGATTATACAAGCCCCAAAAATATATTCACAAGAAAGTGTTGAATATACACTAGTGAAGATTGTTAGAGCTAATTAATGAATATTAAATCACAATAAATTACCATATTGGGAACGAAAAAATGAGGAAAAACTCTACGTAGAAAAAAACTAACAGTTTTATAATATTTTAGAATTGATAAGGATATCATCGTTATAGACATGAAAATGATGGATGTGGGAATCATAAAGCATGGAAAATTATCAATCCTTTTATAAATGATTCTTCAAACAAACCTTCTGGTTAAGATAAAGTATTCACTAACATATGATGTGGGGATTTAAAATATGTTGGATGATGTAATAAAATTGAAACTCTTAGAGTTAAAAATTAATGATGAAGGTGTTGTAAGACAGGGTTCAAGAATATATGTACAATCCAATACTGAGTTAATAAACGAGATGTTGGATGATTCTTATACTTTTGGTTTTTATATTTTTCTAGGGAGTGAAAATATTTATCAATATCTCTGATAAGACTATTTGGTCAGATAATATGAAATATGAAATTGGAAAATATATATCATGGTCTCATGTATGATAGTATGTGAAGACTGAAAGGAAAAAAATCGCATGGTATGATTAAACCATTACCCATACATACATTGAAATTATAAAACATAACCCAGGGATGTTTCACTAGTATTATAAATATTTAAAAAAGAAATAATAATATATAGTATTTGGTGGTTCATTAAAAAAGGTCTTCTCACTTAATTTAATTATGAGTGGAGTTATCAATTGATCAACATGTAATGATATTAGTTAGATAAGTGGTGAGGATTCATGGAACACCACTATTTATTATATCTGAATAGAAACCCCGATTTACCTATATGTTCTTGAAGAGTGTCCAACATGCTCTAAATATTGAGTTAAATTTCATCACAAATTATGTCCCTCAAATTAATGACCAATATCAGTAGGCTATCTGGAAACATGATGAAATATTTAGAGAATACTCAATTGAGATAAAAATGTATAGGATTATTATTTTTCTTTGTTTGAGTTATCATATAATAATATTTTCCTCTAAGGCATCCAAATGGATCCTATTAATCCATTTATGGGATGTGGTGATGAAAAACTGAATAATGTGTCAATGTTGAGGAATAAAAACATCTTGGTCTAGAAATGGTTGAGGAAATGATGCAATATGTTAGAATATTATAGTACCACATTAAGGCTGTTCATAATTGAAATAATATATATTCTGACAATAATTAAATAGAACTGGAGTTTGTGGTGGAGATAAGGTATTCCACTATATATATCAATGGTTGAATGTCATGATATTTGGAAATGTAAATCTTTTTCCAAGATAAATTTGTCCCATTAGAATTTTTGACTACATCTGGTAGTGTTCTACACTCTAACAGTTCCATTTTACCTATCTAAAGTACATGAAGTGATCAATATATGCCTATTGTGGATGCAAAAACTATTTCCCACACATGTAATGAATCCAAAGCTATTACAATTTGAGAATGATCTATCCTATGAGGAGAATCCGATGATGATCAATTATCCTAGAGACAAATTTATGAAAAATATATAAATGAATATGGTCAATGTTTTATATAGAAGCAAAAATTTTAATGAAAAAATATGGGAACTAGAAGAGGCGATGGAAAATAATTACCCTCATCATTTCTAGAGTGTGAAATAAAAATTTTGAGGATGAAATTTCTAAAGGGTGGAATATTGTAACAAACCAAACTATATAAATAAAATCCCATTTGTGATTAAATTAGGTGTCTTTTTATGTGTTATTGTTATAGAAAATACAAGAATATATTTTTTTTAAATCATATCAAATTTGAGGACCCCTAAGAATGAAAACCATTGATAATATAGTCACTGAACAATGATATTTTGATTAGTATTAATATAGGGTTTAGACAAATCCAATTGACACAGACAAAGAAATTGATGGACTCAACAAGTTAGATCAAACCCTACGAAGCCCATTTATCAGAGCTTCTAAGATAGGTAGAATCACTGGGATTTTACCTTGAATAATCCTACATTAATATCCATGAACTAAAGGGTGAGAAAAACAATTTCTGTTAGAGTTTTAATCTTACTGAGATTAGGACCAAAACCCTGTGTGCCAAACCACCCCAAGAAAATTTCATCATCATGCACATAACCCTTACAGAATTTACTGGTAAAATAAATGGATATGTATCAAGATCCCACTAATATGGATATGTATATTATATTGAATAATGAATATATTTTTTTATATTTTTAGTACATTATAAATTATTTTTATTTTGATGAAATAAAACAGAAAATGATTTTTTGGGTTATGTGAAATTTAAAATAAAAATTACATTTTTTTGAATTAAAGGATTTTCTAAATTTAAATATTTTAAGAAAATATTTTCATTAAATTATTATTATTAAATATAAATAAAATATGATATTTATTATTCCAAATATAATTTTAGTAATGATTAAAAAAATTCCATTTTAAAAATCCTATAATTTCTCAATAAATTATTATAATATTTTATAAATGAAATACATATATTTAGATAACTATGTTTATAAAATAAATATTATTTTCATAATCATATCATATAATTAATCCAATGGTTCATATTTCATGATTTAATGACACAATCAAATTTTAGAGGAAAATATAAATACGTTATAAATATACAGTGTTTATTATCACATCGCAAATAACCTAAAGTGTTTTAATAAATGATATAAATGGTATCCATGACTAAATAACCTTTCCCTATAAAACTAATTTCATTATGTTCATTTATTAATTTTATAAATACTTTATGAATCATTCAATAATTATATTATATTTTTAGGTTTTCAAATAATTTCATTCAGTATGTGACCCAATTCCACATCTCCAAGTTTAATATCTTGATATAATCTCCACATAGACTTATAAAATAATAAAACCAATTATATTTGGACGAAACAATGTAGAAAACCATGGTTTTTCATTTGATTTTGGTTAAATTGTTATATAAATTCCAAATCCTATGTTTGGGAAATTATAAAAAAATCAAATCTATTTTCTAATATAAATCCACCCATGATCTCATTCCGCTTCTCCCAAAAGACATTGATACAATACATAATATTACATACCATATATAATGTTCTCTCAAATTTCTATCAAAATCTTAATAAGCTCCTCCAAATCTTATAGAGTCACCCTCTCATTGTATGGGATCCTCCAATTGTCCTCTTTATTCAAAAATTTTCATTATTATCTGCCTTTATATACAAATAATAATTTTAAGACATGTTATTAAATATCTAATGTAATTACCTTATGATTTATAAATGATGATATACCTATTTCTATCTCATTAATCCATCCCTTGAACATTTAGGTTCCTCTATTATACTTCTGAAATTTCACTGTGATTTTCTATAAAAAAATTGTGATGTGAATACCCATACACATTTCTTATAAAAGGGTATTCAACATTATAAACATATAATTATTTTATTTTGGATGTACATATATATAATTAACACTCCATTATCATGAGGTTAAATTTTATGAAATACATTCTTCTATATATGTTATATGTGGAACACATATGCATGTACCTAATATTATTATAATGGGTGTTCCCAAATAGTGCACCAATGCATCTGATAGTGTGTTAGTCTGATTAGATGTCATGTATAGTGCAAAAAATGTTATCTGAATCATATTATGTTATGTTGTATTGGTTTTTAACCATGAATTATTCTTATGATGTCCACATTAAAGATGTCACCACACCCCATATTGTATTTATGTTATCATAATATATCATGACTCGATGATCATGTTAATGATTCTCACCCATTTTATGTCCCATTGAAATGCCTGTTTTGTAACATGAAATATCATATTAAAGTTATTTATTGTTTATTATCTTACTGGTATTTACACCTCAACCCTATCTTTTGTGTATCCCCAGGTTAACCCATGTAGTTTTACGTAAGAGGGAATATTTTGAAAAATATAAGGATGTTTTCCACAAGGTCTATATACCCTCTATATTAATATTATTATGTATTTTTACCTGATTACACAAATACACTATACTTATCAATTTTATAGGTAGTATTATGTGTAATATTATGTAATAAATCACGAATTAATGTGTAATAATGTCATGGGTTGTTATATGAACATGGAATTTTCTCCATGTCTTTATACAGATTATGTAACCCTGATGATATTGATTATCTGGAATAAATTGTTACATCAACAAGTGAAGGGCATAGATCTACCACATTGAGACTTAATAAATATTCATGGTTTTATTCTTACTCCATACAGGTCCTATACGGAAATACCTCTAAAATATAGCTTCAAATTTCTCATTGAATATTCAATCTCAATATCTTTTGGAAAATATGAACGGATCATTGGGAATTTGACACTCTTCAATTTTAATGAACTCTCTTTGAATCCAAATCAGTTCCTTTTTTCAAACATCCAGTAATACTTTTGTTCAAATTGGAATCTATTTAAAAAAAATATCTCATATTGAACTCAATTTTCATAAAATGAAAAATATAAATTCATTAAGGATTCCCTAAACAAGAATAATTATATAATATCACATATTTCATTTTGCAAAACATTATTTTAACAAAAAAAGTAAATCATGAGATGTCTCAATTTAATTTGGCATAAATCAAATGAATAAAATTCCCTTTATTTTATATATTCAGTTAACTTTTATCTTTTTCTTTCTCACAATGCTACAACACTAGAGGAAAAAATCATCTTCTTAGGTTAAAACTTATTGAAAAGACTTGATCAGTCTGAAAATTATATTTTCTTAAACAAGTCTGGACAGAAATGGAATTTCACAATGTTTCTTTTAAAACATTATCCCAAAACCGATCTTGCATCACTTCTTGAACAATATTTGATTCATGATCTTGTCATCAGTGAAAAAATGTCACAAAAAGATACCATATATAGTATATAGATATCAATGTAAAATTATATCAATATATAGATATATAATAACTTTTATGATATTCTAAATTTTATTTTCTATTATATATCAACATTAATCTTCATTTTCAAAATATTATACTGTCAACAAGAATAAAATTTTAGATGTGTGTTTTTCATTAAATATAAATTCCTTTATCATTGTGCTTATTTTCATTACCATATTAAAATTTTAGACTCTTAGATTTTCTCTAATCAGAAACAGATAATTTCCATATGTACAGAAGTCTTATGTTTGTCTGATTGAATTCATACACTCATAAATGTTTTACATTTAATTATAGATGTATTTTTTCTCAAGGAAATTTATTTCTAACTCATATAAAATTTACCATGTCATATTATAAGTAAATGTTTTGTATAAAATAAATATGGTTGGGATAAATTACATACACTCAACATGAAGTCTTATGTACAAAGGAAAATTTCAACACTCATCCCATAAGGCCTTATTCTTTTCACCAAAACCATTACTCTTTGTAATAATTCGTTTGATTTGGATGTAAAGTGTATTTTAGTTTGTAAAAATGACTAAAAATATCTACAATCTCCCTCAAACATTTCCAAGGAAATACCAAACATCTCACCAAAATCAAAAACCATTTTTATGTACTTCAATAATGTTAGAAAAAAATGAAAACCATTAAAAAAAGAAAAGTTAATTTACATTATTCTCATTTATATATATTGTGAATAATTCTAGTTGTTCAATATATGCATATTTTATTAGATAATTATATATTAATTCTATTTTACAATCCAATTATCCAGTTTCCAAATTACATATGGAAGCTAAGAAATGAGGGTTTCTAATTGCAGTATTTCAAGATAAGAATGAATAAATATTTAATTAATTGATTTATTCAATATTAATAAACCCCTTGTCCAAAAAACAATCCTTTAATTCAAAACATATAAAATAAAATTATAATTTCTGTCTGAAATATCAATTGACACATATTGGTTGTGAAACATTTTGTAAAATAATTAAATGTCCAAGTTTTGTTTTTTAGAGTCCATATCATTATACACATCTTAATTTAATAGAGATATATTAAAAGATAACATAAATTATTTATAAATTTTAGGATCCATCTCTTTTATAAAACAACATTGATCTCTCTAAAAAATTGAATATTTATTTAAATCCAAAATGAACATAGTGAAATATGTTTTTTATGATTTCTATAATCATGGTCATTTATATATATAAAACCACATGGCCATATCCTGTTAGTCTACTATTTTATTTATTTTTTATTTATCAAATTTTTCTTAAATAGATAAATATGTAAATCATGATTTATCAAAGATGGTATCTCTTGATTTAATAGTTCTATTAACACCAAATATATCACTATATTCTAAAACCATGAACCTATCACCTTTTGAATAATATATATATCTAGGAAATTTGAACCACATTAATTTATTACTCAACATTATGCATTTTGGTTTGCGTGTTTCATAAATTTATGGATAAGCTGAAACCATTAAATAATTGACATATTGTTTATTATTCTTATATGATTAATATAGTAACATATTCTCAAACATTTTTGGGAACCATGGATAAAATGTGACACAAATTTAATAATTCCCCTCTCTAATATCCAAATTAAAAACCTATTATAAAATACATTGACTTATTAATAATATTTACTCTTAGATTCATTATTACATCTTAAAGATTTTGTTCAGGTTTATATAGATTTTTCAATTCATATATAACCCATTTTGATTCAAAAAACTAATGAAAATAATATTACCCTCCCTTGTAGTATTTGTGGCATAAATTTGAAATCCCCAATTTTGTTTCGAATTAATTTTTCTAAATAATGAATTTATATATTACTTCATACTTGGAATATACAACACATAAATGATTAAATATAATATAATCCTCAATAAAATTTACTATTTATTATTATGTACATGTATTACGTTTAAAATGAAAATCAAATCTTGAAGTATTTCTAATACAATATGATTCCTTTCTATTATAGAAAATGGGTGACCAAGAATTTCTAATTTAATGTGTTTCAGACATTTATACTCATTTTCATTCACAATAGGTAACAATTTTATTTTTTAGTTCATTAAATTTTCTATAATTTATCGTATGTAAATGATTTTTTAACAGATCAAATTTTTCCAACAGACAAATTAAAATAAACATTGAATTAGTTTTCAATAATTCATTATAAAAGTGACACTTTAAAAAATATCATAAACTTCAAAAAAATATAATTTTCATCAAAAAATATTTTCTTAACCCCTTCCACTCCAACAATCACTGCAAATCAATATTTTTATAAACCACAAGTGGGTAAATAATTTTTTTTATTAAGTATATTTATAATGGTAAACATGGGATTTGTTATTACCTAGAATGTTTATGTTATAGGAGATCCCCATGTATAGTTATTTCCCATGATCGATTGATTCCATTCACATAAAGAATGATTTTATTGAAGCACACATGTAATGCTGCATGAGAATGAGTCCTCCAAGATGTGTTATCACCACATACTTTATCTTAAAATATATAAGATAAAATTTTATACTTAAGATTATTGTTTCCAAATTTCTTCTTTGATAGATGAATATCCTTTTTAATGTTTCATGTGTTTTCATTGAAGTATTATACCCATTTATTTTCTCTAGTTGTATATAACTTTTTAATTAATTATTGGATATTTATGTCCTTCTAGACACATATATGGTAAAACTACTTCATTGAAATGGAACAAAAATTTATCATATATAGGTTAATTTGTTTATTTTATATTTTTTCTTTTCCACCACAATGATAGTTGAGTAACACATTAAGCATTACATATTTCTTATTATGTTTTTAATATTATAAATCATTATTTAAATAAGGTAAATATTTATCATTGATTTATTTTAAAATATTATAGTTAAACATAATTTTCAATGGAGAAACCCCTATAATATATGTTGAATTTAAATAAAATTATTAATGATTGATACTTTTTCTACAATATTATATAATATAAATTTATTACTTTGAAATTCCTTCATGTCCCAAATTTAGATATATAATTTCCCCTCTAATGATTCTTAAATCTCTATTATTATTGGATTCTATTGATATGTGCTGATGTGATAACAATTCAGCATGGTGAGTATAATTTTTTAACCCATAATATTATTATTCTGATAATATTGCGTCATTTTAGAATCATTAAGTGTATAATATTTATATGTGGAGTCCTTAAATATAATATAAAGTACACCACTAGGATTCTTGCAAGGAGATGATTCATTTTATTTTTCCACATTTTGATATTGTTATCATTTATTTTATCCACCATTAAAATGTTATCGAGTATCATTTTCATAATATAATTTTGATGATGATCTATATATTAGTGGAATATTATTCCATTTATGTAATGGATTATATTATATTGAGACTATCAAGGTATATTATGATGTCACTCTTGTTAATATAAAATTTTTACGAACCAAATTTTCCTGACCATGGGTTTCTTGATAATATCTTTAGTATAAAACATTGGTGTGTTACTTGAAACATGGAATTAGTGGACATTAACCATTAAAGATACATTTTAGGAAAAAGGATTATTTTTAGACCTTGTTTGTGTAATCCAGTAATGAATATTTGATTTATGTAAAAAAATAGAGTATTAATATTGGTGGATTTTTTGTGAAGATTTTAACATTACATAGATCCTTAATTTATAAGAATGAAAATATCATCATAGAATTATAATTCCTATCATTTCCATTTAAAAGGGTGCTTATTTTTTAATACAATTTCTCTTTTGATTTTAATAGTTTCTTCAGGAACACATGTATTGGTGGAGGTATGTGTTATTTCTGAGGAATAAATATGTACGAATGTCAGAATTGATAATTCATGCCTTAATATTTTCTTGATAATTGATGATATTATCCTCGCATAGACAACACATGTCCAGTTTGAATAGAATAATGTCTCCATGTTAGAAGAAGAACCAGTTGAGATTTCCATGTACCAACACATTTCTCACACACCAAAATAATTACATTACATTAAATAATTACATAACCCATAGATTTGGTGGTAAAAAAATGAAACCAAATTTTTTCCATTTATTTCAAAAATTACTCATAGAAAGGTTTCACCACCCTGAAAACCATTTTGACAAACATATTTCCACTTTTAGCATAATAAAACATCTTAATATTGTGTATGCACCTTTTTAAATGGTAATAGTTATCTTTTAAGGATTTAACATGACATCACTACTAGAAAATATAACTATATCGATGGCCCTAGAGCAATGGTTTTCCAAAACCATTGCTATAGATTTTTATTCCTAGTCCATATCCATGGTTTAGATAAAACAATCGGTATAGGTATAGTTTGTAGACAATTTTTTCATCAACTATGGTTATAGGTTTTTTATTCTGGGATATTGCCATATTTTTGGAAAACCATGGATATAGGTCCTAGGGTATAATAGAGGATTCCCTAAAAAAATGGAAATAGGTTTTTTGGTCTAGGTTACAACCAATGTTCTAGAAATACATTTCTATATAGCCCAAAAAATCTCCATGGTTTTCATTAACCATGGATATAGGTTTTTTAGTCTTAGATATACCCACAGTTTTGGAAAACCCTGGCTATATGCTCAGTTTTCATGAAAGCCATGGCTATATTCTCTGTTTTCATGAAAACCACTACTATAGATTTTTTTTGGTTCAGTATATAACCACGATTTTGGTAAACCATGACAATAATTCCTTTGAAATAGCTATAGTTCATGAAAATAGTGATATAGTCTTACCACACAATAGTGGGACTAATTTTTTCCTGCAATAAATTCAAGGGAATACCTAAAATATGGTTTTTATACATATTTCCATCGTTATGATATATATATATATATATATATATTAAAACTATAAACATCATTATTTAAAATTTCATGTAGTGAATTGGTTATATTCCTAGAGTCGAAAGAGAATTTATGAGGATCAAATATACCTGTTAACATTTTATTTGGAGACTATATCCTCTTTTTTGGCTTAAAACCATTACAATATGTCTATTTCAGTTGTTTAAAATTGTAGCTACATACTAACTTCTAAGGTTGAAAACCATGACAATATACCTATTACAATGTTTTCAAACCATGGTTATAGACATATTTATAGGGTTTGAAACCATAGATATATCCTCATTTCCTTGGTTTTAAGTCATGGGCATAGCCTTAATTCTATGATTTCAAACTGTGGCTCTTTGGATATAGAAAAAGTTTCAAATCGTTTAAATAGGTTTTATACTATAGACATGTCAATAGATTTCACAGTTGGCCAAATCATGGTTATATGTAGTATCCACCTTTTTACCTATATATGCTTTATTTCTAACCATGGACGTAGACTAATTTTCTAGTTATGCTACTCATGGAGGCCAAATAGACATATTGATAAAAAGTTATGAAAATTCAAATACATGTTTAAATATAAGCCAAATAAAAAATAGAAAAATCCTACATTCCAACATAGAATGCTCATTCAACCGCAAAACAATTAAGTAAATTCAGGTATCCAATATTTTTGGTGTCTTGGTGGTAGTGATTTGACTAGTTCATAACACATTCCTCCAAACCACATGGAATTTTTTTGATTCCTAAAACAGTTATACTACAGACTATTGATGTTTCCAATTTGAAGAGATACATTTCAATAGGCTTCCTAACAATGAAATCTGGGGTCAGAGGAATTATTTTATGTTCCATGTGTAGTGAATCAATTATTTTTTAAGATAATATGATAAAATCACATTCCATGAATACTATGTGATTATCTTATGTGACAACTATCCCTCGCTATGTGCAATATGAAATCCTATGAAAATATTATTCTCTAATTTATGAAAAAATATATTAAACACTACCTATATATTATGAATAGACATCATGAATAGAATGTAATGGATGAACATGAGAACCAATATGATTCTCATGCTCGACTCACCCTCTCAAAAACCGATAGATTTTATTTTTGAGTTTCAAACTGGTGAGGGAAATTATTATGCAATCCCATGATTCCCTTAAATAATTAAATACATCTATCAATAAATTTCATAAAATTCCATTGGGTTCGACTGCTATGAAATTATTTACGGATAGCTTTATTTAAAATTATATGCATCTATAACAATGTGAAATTTCATGTGGAAAACACAATATGGAATGATATATGGATAACCATTGTATAATTCCACGAATCCATACCTGTGTAGAATTATATATCTCCAAACCTATGTGGAAGTAATTTAGAAGGTACCTATATGGGTTTCATTATGTATACAATTCCATATAGGATAACCCTTTTTGGTTCTCCTAGGAGGAAACACTAATAGGAAAATGATGCCCCTTGTGAATTTCCATGGTTGGGACTCCTCAATAGATTTATGCCCCATCCCATCCATCATGGCTTCCTACCAAGTATAATCCATATCCTTTTCATTCTCTCTTCCACATCCAACGAAAAGTAGATTGGGTGGAGGATAAAATACATCAAAATTCTCTTAGTTTTATGACCCAACCAAATATTAAATTAAAATTTAGTTGAGAATCTCCTCATGATTACCATTACAGAACACAAGTTGAGATTCTCCTCTTGGTTTTAAAATCATGGGAGTACTCAGATGTGTAAGACCCATCCAAATAATCAATTTTCATTATATCGAGATCCCCCTCATCGCTTATCAAATCATCAACATACATGGACTCAAGATACTTCTTGTGGTTATCACTATTCACATCAAGTGGAGATACACCACTTGGTTTTGAATACATGGTTTTCCTCCAAGGTTCATGCCTCAAAAAGGACTTAATTTTCATGACTTATGATACATATCATTCCTTCTAAAAAAATCAATTACCATTAGATTGAGATACCCCTCAATGTTATCTCTATTTTCCAGGAATCAATATACTCTTCTTGGTTTCAATCAATTATGAATCCACTTAGGTAAAGGTATATATAAAATCATTAAAACATGATTGAGTCGAGATACTCCTTATGAATTTATAGTCTTCGATTAGAATTGTGTCAATATACTCCCTGTGGTTTTCACTTTAATACACAAAAGTAGACACTCTTATTGGTTTTAAATAACTGGGAATTATTCTAGGTGTGAGCCATAATACACTTTATCACCTAACCAAACTACTATGTTGGGTATTTAGGGGAAACACATGTTCATAATCAAAATTATTTCATAATGTATTCCAATTCGAAGAATAAGAATATTCTTAGGGTAGGATTCATACGTAAGACCTTATTCCAAATATAGTGGTCTTATATAACGATTTTTGAATGATCTATAGTTGTCATTGGTTTCTCACACTAAGAATTATTCATGTGGGATTTGGGATATCTGGTTATCCTCCCATCCAAATTATGAATGTTCCTCTATTATGGGAATCCTTTTGAAGTGTATTCCCTTACAATTCAACCAATATACATGGTAACTAATTTGTATTCATTGAAGGATATGTAGGAAGTCTCTAATATTCAAACCTAATTAAATTCATCCCTTTCCCTTTCCATATACCTATGTGGGTTTTGATTCATAAAATTATAAAAAAACACAGCACAACTCATTGGGGTTCAATACCAACTCCAAAACTCTAACGTCCTTCCTGGAAGAAAATAATCACTATAGATCCCAGCTAGTTCTCTTTAAACCTAATGATTAAAAATCTAGATGAGAATGATTGGTAAACTATAATATATATATATATATATATTGCAGTTTACATCAAACCCATGGTCTCAATAAAATCATTATAATTGGCTTAAAAATCCCACACATGTTCATGGGAATGAATCATGATTACTTCATAAAACAAAAAAATACAACATGATTAGGCATTAATATCCCCCAAAACGGTGTGATAATCCATACCACCCATCCTCTCTCTCAACAAAATTCCATAAGCATCATTGTAAAAGTTACCAGTGATCACAAACATTTTGAGTGTATTCCTATTTCTTGGATGCAAGAACTATTTTCAGATTTTGGTTCCATGAATAATTCTAATTGGACACTGAGCCCAAAAACAGGTTCCAAAATAAATAGTGAACCAAAAATGAATCATTAAACTATTCCATCCTTCCACAATTATATGTTCGAGCATTATCAAAGGAATCAAATTGTTCATATAATAACTATATAACTGTGGATGTTATCAATAGACCCTTAAATATTATTTGTGATAGAACACTAATAGGTTTCTTTTATTTGTTCCCATTACATGAAATCCATCACAACCTACACACCATATTCCATCTCATATACCTCTACCTAATACCAAGAACATCATAAAAGATTGTAAGAACTACATCACACATAAATCCACTACACACATCCATATTACATGCATAACATACTCCTTTACACCCATGATTACAATGGACATAGGCAATTGATTGAAATTATCATATAACCAGTAACTTCAACAAAATTTGGTTAATTCCTCATTGAAATAGTTTCATTGATGGGGATCCATTCCAATACTCTATGTAGAACATTAACGTCTCAATAGGATTAAACCTCATAGTTCCTCCTATTGATGATGGGTTCAGAGGAGTAAAGAGGTGGGAATAACCACATATAATGTTTTCAGGATAAAATACCCTCATCATATCAACCCATTACTTATCTATATTGGGGATGTGTAATACAGAATCTACCATGCCTACAAAACCAAAATATAACTTATAAGAAATGACTCTATCTGTAGTGGAAATTTTTTTAATGCATGACCATAATTCTATAAGAAACTATAGAGGAAAAATCTCTTATCCCAACAATCTATTTTAATTAATCTAAATGGAGTGATGATCATAGGCAGATATCTACTATATCTCCAAAGAATTTTTATGTCATTATAACTAAAAAAACTAGAATGCCCACAAATAAATACTTATGTAATCCCATTGCCAATCCCATATTACTAGTAGCCAGAATCTTCATACATCTTTCTTAAAAACCCCAATGATTGAAAAAGTGTTAGGAAACCCCCAACTCATAGGGCTTGGGTATTTCTTATCAATTTAAACCATGTAATGACTTATGGAATAATTAATTGAGTATTAATGTATTATGATACCATATTATCTTCCAAAATAATTTTTTCATCGTGTTATGTTTTTCAAATTTTCATATCCTAACCCAAAAGGCACCAAATGGTTCCATGAACTGGTTGGTTGCAAGGCCTCATGGGTGCCTCGTCGTAATCTAGAGTCTATCAACTTGTAGAGAGGGTCCATGATGGTCTAGTGTGGATGAATTACCATCATAATCAGACTAAAATAATGATAAAAAATTTAATAAATATTAGAAGTGTAATATCATCTGATTGAGGATGGTAAATCATCCAAATATACTTATCAATCATCACAAGAAATATCCAGTACCATATAAAAATGATATATTGTGATTTAATGAAACAAAAAGCTATAAAAAAGTGTGGAAGTAGAAACACATGAATACATGTATATCAAAATAACCAAAAATATATAAATACTATATTAATATCACATCACAATCTATAGAATGGTCTATTACTCCACCACTCCCATGCTAAAATAAATCTTTAATTGCCAACTAGGTTTTTACTTATTCCTACATGCATCCATGATGTCTGTCCGGGTAATAATAGTCAACCTAAATAGGGTGTATGATATATATATTTGGTCACCACCGATGGTGTGTATAAGTATTCAAAGATACCTAAAAAATTACTTGTAAGATGATATAATAATGGGAAATAAGTAATGAAAACAGTATATGGTGGGCCCTAGTTTCTGAAGGATGCTTGGCTTACAATACCTGATTTTTACCATTCCATAACAAACCTATGAACATATTTTATCATGATAATATACATATATGAGTATATTAATGTATATAGGTATATGATCTATATATGCAGTGATGTTTATATCCATATGTGTATATAATGGGTATTATCCTAGACTCAAGGCACAATTCGAGCATCAATATTTAGTAACTAGAGTCTCATAAGGTAGTAGGTGATGTCATTCTTGAGAATCAATATCTTAAAGGTCACCATGCCCGATTATCAAAATTGTATGGGATGTCATGACCATGCTTTATAGTTATAAGGGACTCCATTCCCGGTGTCATCGGTATAAGGGACTCCATGCCCATTATCACATGAATAAGGGATTCCATGACCATTTATAAAAAATATATGGGACTCCATTCCCAATTATCAAAATTTCAAGGGATGTTGCTCCAATATATCTCTAGTATAAGGTACGAAATGCATCCTATCATAAGTATATGGGACTCTATGCCCATGAATCTGATGTATAGGGGATTCCATGTCTATTATCACAAGTATAAGGGACACCATTCCCATATATAACTTGTATTAGGGAATCCATGCCTAGTATCAAAGGTAAAAGGGATTCCATACACATGTTTCACAAGCATATAGGAGACCTTTCCTGGAATCACATGTTTGAGGGTTTCCATTCCCATGAATTGTATGTTTAAGGGACTAAATAGGATTTAAAAACCGTTAAAATTTAACATTCACAAGGGTGTAACCATTGTTTACATTAAAAAACATGATATGATTGTACCAATCAATTCGTAGTAAATTCCTGATAGTCATTATATTTATGAGTCAATCCATCATCATATAAATGATTGTTTGGTCAGATAAGTATTTATGATATGAGTATAGATTTCATAAGTGCACTAAATGTGGTGGAAATATTAAACATGGTACTATACAATTTGTAATAAGATGACATAAGGTCATTTTTACAAATGGTAATAGATTAAACAAGTTTTTTGTGTATTTTCAATGCAATGACTAGAAAATATTACATGTAGCATCACAAAGAATAATTTAAAGTGATAATACTTGGGAGATAAATACTAGAGAAACTACCTTATGATTTTATAGGAAGACTCATCTAGTAATTTTCTTTGGTTTGGAACGTATTGGATGAAAATGAAATAAGAAAAAAATAATCATAAAATATTGAATATGATCTTACACCAAAATCAAATCATCAATATTAAGAATAAAGATAAATGTTTCATAAGGAGTTGATAGCTTACCTAAGGCTATCCAATGAAACATACAGATCTCAAATTAGACTCCACACAAAAGAACATGATCAAAACCATTATTTAAATTGAAGGAGGAGAATATACTTGAGGAGATCCTATGTGAGAGGGAAAATGAGAGGAGACTATGTCAAAATATTATACCATGTATCGATTTAAAAATCATCACAGGGTATTTAAAAGGTGTTTAAACATTACACCCCAAGAAAATATTTGTCGATTCCCCTCTTGGAAGAAAACAATGAATGTTGGGAAAAGGGTTTGGCTAGAACAATACATGTCATGTATTTGGCCAAAATACAGGCTCCTTCTCTATTTAACCATCATTCCAAAAAAAAAAGCAGTGCTCCATATAGTGCAGTTTTATAGGATTAATCCAAAATAAAATCTCAATATGAGTTTAACCAAAATCAAAATCCACCAAAGATCATATGAAACGTGGGAATGTTATAGTCTTACAACCAAGATAAAAACATTCCTAATTTTCCCGTACATGTGTATTAAAAGGGTCATATTAGAATAAATCTGGACACGACTAACAATTTTTAGCCTCCCACACCATGGTCTCGCCTTGAACTTTTCTAAGAGACTATAGCACCTATAGAATAGGGATATATTTCCTTCAATGAGACGTTGTGTTTTGGTCCAAAATACCAATATAATTCTCCTCAGTGGACACATATACCTATAACTTATCATCATAATGATGAAAGATATGATATAAAATTGACTATACCGGGGAATATGTGAATCACATAATATGTCATGGATTGCCTAATACATGTTTGGTACCTTCAAATAAAAGTCTACTAAATTGACTCTCTCCACAACAAAAAATCATCCAATGAATTGAGTTGAAAGCATCCATTTTCATCTATATTGTTGGTTCCCTAGTCTAGTAAAACCCCTTAATAATATCCAATCATATACCATGAACTCTAAAGGTCGATAGTGAAGATCTACATATGAATTCTCTCAAGACTGAGTTGTATCAATTATCTTCTTGATCAATATAACCAACTATGAAGTCTCATGAATGATACAACATCCATGTAATGTTTCCCCACCTACCTATATCATCAAAAAAATATGAACAACATGGAATACCATATAAATACCCATAGGGAACCATAAATATCATTAAATGGAAGATATTATAGTACTAGGAAATAGAATGATGTATATGAATCACCCAAGAATATAAAAAACAAGGACACATGATTGAATCATGTACTCTTTCACCATTATCTTACGTTCCGACTGAGCATGTGTCTAATGATGAAATGTTGTGCTCAAAATCACCTATATAAAAAAATACATTTTTAACCCCTTATAAAAGAAATACATGAAATAAGAATCTCTATTAAAAATGTTTTATAAGGGACCCCATATAAAAATATAAACTCATGGAAAAACAATCTCTCATCCCCATCTACTATCAAGGTCTCTTTGATAAGTAAAAAATGATAAATTTTTATGATCCTTTTAACAATCACTGATAATACATTAATTACAAGGGGGATCTTAATAAACCACTCACAATATTCATTATGATGTCATCCCATTTCAACCCAAGGATTAGAAAAAATCCAAGATGTTCATTGGTGTTCTAATTTCACCTTTAGATAAGTGGTACACCTTGTAAAAAACTAGCTAAATCCATTTTAATAGTTGTCCTCCATTATGGGATATTTGGAGCACAAAACATCATTGTAAAACTAGGATGTACTTCATAAGATATAGAATGTAAACTGTCAAATTAATTCCTCCATGATTTTTTATAACCTATAGGTATCCTTGGATACATAAAATTTCGTCTCCATCCATGAACCTCCATTAGGTAGATCATCAAATGAAACACTCTCCATTTGGACTTAGACCTTAATATATGATAGATACCTCATCTTTATACTCTTCAAAAGTGAATTGAACTATAATAAATATGAAAGTATAGAATTTCCATGACATATAATAACCTACATGTGGACCTCAACAAAATGGTCCCCCAAGCTACCACTCATCTTTGGCCTCTCAAACAACCTGTGTGTGAGTCCGCTAGCTCAGTGAATCTGATACTGAGTTTTCATTCCCATGTGTATGAGAAAGATGAAAATCAAAGGATTGAAGGTATTAAACCCACATTCTCATCCTAAGGTACAAGTCAATATTTTTGAAAATATACATGTGTCTTTTATCATCAATAAACACAAAAAACACTCTCCCTGTAGGGAACCCCTCCATCGATAAAAAAAGAAGCACAATTTCAACTTTTTATCATGTGTCTAGTAATAACTCTTACGTTGTCTCAAATAATGAGTCTTGTATTCCATGAATTGGTCATTATGCATTAGAACTAATCATATACAAATTTTAGATGCATAACAATATAATCTATAACATTTTCCTAACACTGGAAGAATCAGGATCAGTGTTAAATTTAATATCTATTTTAGCTCCTGAAATGTTTTCTCAAATGACTTTGGCCATAAAATCAGTACACCATTTTTTATTAAATACCATGATAGGTAATTATAGAAAAACACATTATAGTATAAAGAAGAAATTATAAAGTGTCCACTATTTGGTACCTGGTTAGAATTTATGGATGCAGGTAGTGACATGGTAAAGTACCCATTTGTGGATACTTGACTGAATTTAGCATGGTAGTAGGGAAGAATAGTACCATGATTTGGCTTATGATGCTATCTGGATATATTATTTTGGTATTTGTGGTTCTTTTTATATACCTCAAGGGGGTATTCCTTTCCTTGGAATATACTCTTCAATCGAATCCCTAATGTAATATCAAGTCTCATTATTCCATATGATTACTCATAATCCATCCCAAGGATTTCTACAATACCATTAAATATAAAATAATATGAAACTAACATATTGAATAAGGATGACACAATAATGGAGATTGTTGTAATAGTACCAGAAACTATACATGGTTTGGAACTCATATTTAATAGTATATAATGTATATATATTTATGGTCTGATCCAAAATCCTGCACTACAACCTAACTACCCAGAGTAGTTATGATCAACAGTCACTTTGTATCTAAATCCAGGCTACCTCAGCCACATCCATTTCCTTATCCTGTATGGAAGGAAGTAGACCATCCTAAGACATTGCGTGGAGCTATGAGTTCTGCTACCAAATAAATATCTGATATGGATCATTTCACATGAAAATATATGTGGAGGTCCTGAAAAATACACAAAATACCACAACCTTCAATAAAATAATCAATACATTGGATCTCAGGGACATTGGGGCCTCTTATTCCATGACATCCCATGCTGGTGACAAACCAACTAACTATTAATGGGTGACTCTTGATTATGCTACTCTTTCCTGAAGTCTCAAATCAACATTTATTTATACTAGTAAAACTACTTCACTATCTCAGTTCCAGACCCCATGGTCGTCACAATCAGTTTTCCCTAGCTTCTTCAGGATTATGAGATCATAGTTTACAATTTTAGAAAGGGATGCCAATTGATATACATTTACCTATGATCTAATGGTGTATTCAAAACCATCCTCCAAAAATATCATTGTTTTCAACTCTCCACAATATTGAGTTGGTTAAATACTCTAGAGCTCAATGAACTAGGAAGAATAGTCCATAATGAACCTAGTACTCTACTTTAGATGCATAAGCTCTCAAGCCCAATATTATCTCAAAATATTCAGAAATAAATTGGAATAAAATAGTTGTTAAAAACGATCTTAATATATACCCTTATTTGGATATTCTGGATTGATAAAATCCCACTATCGATTTATTGAATCTTATATCATATAATTAGCAAGAGTCACTCTATTCCCTGGAGGGGTCTCTAGGTTCTCTACGTTAATAGAATAGTTATATTCCATGACTCATTATCATGAGGATAACCATCCCTTGAAAATATGGTTGGATGCTTCTGGTAAAACTCTGATAGTATCTTGTCCATGGAAGTGGAAAACCATGGATCTCCCTAAATAGTGTTCATTTGTTAATGAATACCATCACAAAACATTGATTCTGAACACATGTATTGTATAATAAAATACTCCACATGATGAACTAATAGAGGTGATATTTGTTTCCCATTTTCCACAACCTCTAAAGTACAGTCATCACCACCCTCAGGGTGCACTACTCAAGGATATTATGTTGGAACATCTCTATAAATGAAAAGAGAATTTCTTAGTTAGGATTTGATAGTGGAATAATTCACATTTATAAAAATAGAACATGTACAATTGATTTCTATATAATGATAACACCCCTCCACCTAAACCTAAATCTAGGTCTAGGTGACATACATATCAAAAGATCATGATAGATACTGCCAACAACCCACTAATGAGGTTATTTCAGGTTCATGTTCTCTACTATAAGTTAGAAGTCCCAATACATAGACTGTTAATGGGTTGTGGTATAGGAAAAACCATTAAATTGTAATTGGAATATCCATTTTATGACCAATATTTGGTTTTAAAATTTATATTCTTTAATGTTTTTACTCTTATATATAGAAATACAACTAATTTTTATAACTATATAGAATACCAATTCCAATTTATAAAATCCACTTACAATTATAAATTGAACTTTAGAATCTATCTAATAATAACCATAAACACGTTCCAATCCATGAGACCAATTTTCTATGCCTTGTAGTGTCATAAATGACATATGAAGGTGTCAACATTAATTTCTCCATCAAAACGTTGTTGGTTTGATGAAGTAACATTATGTAACCAATTATGTTTATCATTACCCTACATGAATGTTAGAAAATATTTAATTCAATCAATAGAGAAAGTGATATCAATCATATTAAATAAAATAAATGAAGTGTACCTATATGGAATGTAATAATACATTCTAGGTGAATCACTACATGACTTTGAAAAATCATGATCCAAAAATTCCTTTCCATACTCTATAAATGGTAAAATTGAAGCCTCATTTATTGTAATGATAATAATAATTTCACATTATTTATTTGACAGAATAATTGATTCAAATCAACTATAACAAGTGGAATGAAAAAAAATCTCATTCCTGGCAATTTTCCATTTCTATGTACTAGATTTAGAAAATCCCCTAGATTATCTCATAACCAAACTCTAACATGTCCTAGTCTGCAATATACCATCCCAAAAATAAAAAGTTAAAGATAGAAGCCTTTGAAAAAAATTGGTGACATCTCTAATGAAAATTCAAAAAATCGTGCACTGTACTGGTTTGTCACAGAGCCTCAAGCGTGCTTACCCGTACACCAATGTTTACAGACTACTAGCGAGGGTCCATGGTGGTACTGTGGGAAGAATATAACCTAGTAATCATTGTATAATTGAAGTGTAATTTGGTGTAAATTTGGGGAGCATAATATCAACAATCATTCGAATTTAAATCATCCAGATAAACTAGTAAACAATCAGTATCAATATGAATTACAATATATATAATGTAGTAATTTCATGTCTTTGATAAAAAAGGTAAATAAATACAGGAAAATAGAAAGACATTAATAGATGTATATAAAAAGAACCATAAATACAAAAATAATAACTCCAGATAGAATCATGAGCCAAATCATGGTCCTATGCTTCCCTACTACCATGAAGAAGTTAGTCAAGTATCCACAAATGGGTAATTTTCAATGTCGCTGCCTGCATCCATGAATTCTAACTGGGTACCAAACGATGTCCAGATTTGGGTGTGATATATACTCAGTATTCCTCCACCTATTGTGTTAATCATTATCCTGAATTTTTATATAATATGTCCATTGATAAAATATTATAATTGCAATGTTGTAAAGTATATTGTAAATGGGTGGTTATTATTCTTAAAGGACTCCAGTCTGACACTAACTTCATATTCCCATGTCAGGAAAGACCTATAAACATCTATTATTATCATTATATATGCATATAATTATATATATATATATATATATTCTTTTATAATTAGTGAAATTAATATCCATATGTATAAATATGTAGTGAAATCTAGTATCATAGGCATAAATCAAGCATCCATTTTGTACCACTTGGGTATGACAAGGGAATAGGGTATACAATTCCCTAGTATCATATATCATAAAGGTCCCCATGCATGGGTATCCAAGGTACCTTGGACACTATGAATGAGTATCACAGTTATAAGAGACTCCTTGCTTGAAATCACAACTATATAGGATTCTATTCCCAGTATCACAAGTGTAAGGAATTTTATTCCCATGCATCACAAATATTAGTGATGTCATGCCTGGAATAACAAGTTTAAGTGATTTTCTGCCCATATATCAAAATTATAAAGTATTTCATGATTAGTGTCATATCTATAAGGGAATCCATTCACATATATAACTAGTATAAGGGAAATCATCCTTGGTATCACAAATATAGGGAATCCATGCACATGTATCATGAGTATTTTGGACCATATAGACTTTATAAAATAATAAAATTTCCCATAAAAATGAAATAATCATTTTATCCAAGTAACCATATGGTTTACTAATACCACTCCCATTTCAGTAAATTTTTTATAGTCATTACATTTATTGGTCATTCCATAACCATATAAAATATGGTTTGGTCACATATGTAGCTATGACACTAAGGGAAATTATATAGGCCCAAAATAATTGGTTTAAATAGTCAATGGAGAATAGTTCCAAAAGTAGTAACGATATACTAGATAATTTATACCAATTGTAAGAAAATAAAAAAATGGTTATGTTTAGTTTCTAGGTAGTAAATAAAAAATCTAGAATGCACAATCCAAATACATAATATAATATGACAATAATTGAGGGATAAATACTGGACCCCAAAATTTATGTATGTAAATGAACAAAAATATTTTATAAAACACTCATTTTACCGAAATTATATGAAAATGGAAAAATCCCAAAAAATAGGTCATATGAGAATGGAAAAAAATTTAATTCCCAATATCAAAAAAAGGATTTATTGTATTTGAGAGCTTAATGGTGTCTATTGAATGAGATTGATGGATATAGAATCGGAGTCCAAACATAAGAATGGGATCAAATCATAGACTATGGATAAAGGAGGAGATTTACCCAAAGGATATTCCATGTGAGTAAGAAATTTGTGGGAGCTTCTATCAAAATAATAGTATGCGATTCCTTTAAAAAAAACAATCCCAGGGAATTTAAACAGTGTGTAAACGTTTCCCACTATGTAATGATCGAGGATTTCCCCAATAGAGAAAACCCAATACACGTCATGAAAAGGGTATTTCTAGATGAATACACAACGTGAATTTCCAAAAAATAAAGTCTATATCCCCCGAAAAATATTCCTTAAAAACAATAATGGCACACCCAATGGTTTATTTCTCTCTATTTAAGGCCAATGATAATGTCAACAAGGGTTTAAAAAAAATAAAGGATATGTAACTCAGATGATAACTAGGTATATTACACACATTAGTAAATTTCATCAATGTAGAACCAAATCATGTTCAAAAACATGAAATTATTCCAAAGGATAATGGTTTTTCCACATTCCTGACCTACCCATCACATGTCTACTGGGAATCCATCTCAATAAGAGAGAGAATAGATCCTCAGAAAACCATAATAAAAGAGATTTATTTGATCAATGATTACTTTGTCAATGTAATTAAATCTTTTGGTTATGGTCATCATGTAGAAGATGATAGATAACCTTCAAAAAATATATTCAATTTTATATGTTTTCCCAATCCATAATTTCATAATCAGGTCAACCCGTTAATCTATTTATAAATTAATCCACCATTTCTTGTATAGAGTCAATTGATAAAAAAATGTACCAACAACATGGAAGACACAACCTACTAATTCATGATATCCATAATTTTTTTAGTAATATGATGATATAATATGAATTACTAAATACCCTTATTTCCCATTTAGCTTCTGTTATTGTTAATGATGCATTGATTAAACCATATAGTTAGAAGTATCCTAATATGGAGGATTTGACTATTCCATGTCCTGTAATTGGAAATGACCTTTATTTTCATTTAATGGAATAGGATATCATGAGTTGCACCTAATCCACTTTTATTTTCATTTTGGACCGATTTGGAAGCCATGAAAAAAAGAGTCTAGAAATATTACATATCTTATGTAGACAACAGAACGTCCCACCTTTTTTTGTAAAATTTCCCCACAGTTAGTTTTATCTAAAGTGGGAATGTTTACATAAGAATTTTTTCTTCCAGTTCACCACTACATGGCGGAAAAAAACTATCCTTGACATCTCTAATTTGATGATGCATGTAATCGAGAGAGCTGTGTATTTCATTTTTAGATAGATGGGTCTAAAATATTGTATAGAAAAAAAATTACCATGACTAATTACATTAAACATGGGTAGAAACTTGCATGATGGGTTTTCCAATATAATAATTCCCTCGAGTTACCCTTATGTGTTTTGAGTTCTTATGACTATAGCATAATGTATATAAGACACTATTCATAGAAATAAGGAATGGCCTTATCTAGGAACACAATCACATATATGGAATCCAAATAAGACTGATGTATATTTTATCACTCATATGCCAAAAATAGAATAGGTGATATGACCTTCAAAGCATGAAGAATTAAATTTATTCCTTCAATATTTATCATGTACATGGGTACTTTAACATTTCTATAGTAGAAAACGTCATCATTATTACAAAAATAATGTGAGATGATGTATGAAAAAATGAACATCCAAATTAATACACATACCATCTTATACTAGGTCACGTTATCCATAAATGTATTATCTTTAATGATCTAATACAAATATTTTCAATGTTTTTAATATTCTAGCAGAAAATTTCATTTAACATGTCATATATATTTCATCCACTCTCCACAATATTGATGAATAATGGTCAGGGGCATCATCCCACCAAATTGTACCCTATAAAATTACCCACCAAATAGCCAAACATGCTTTGACCATCCAACCAAGCCAATGGGTACCGACCCACTAACTCAACCAATGAGATCCATGTTAAAATATGAGTGAATGAGAACCATCCCCACATATATGAAATTTTACTAAACACATGAATTGGCATACCTCCATCTCTATGAACATGTTACCAACCAGTTCTGAATACCTTCTAATTTATTTTCTTTACCAAAAACTTGATGGGGATGATTGTATATTCCTAAAATACTCCTGGCCGAGAAGGTTATTGCATTATATACATTAGGAATTTTGGAGTGAGGTTTCATAAATAAACTACAAAACTCAAATAAATGCTTAATAGACATAATTTATGCTTTAGAGTTTATGTTTGTTGGAGCACATCCATAATATCGATAGATGATCCAATAGCATGTCCCCATTTTGAGAATACCAACATCCTCCACCCATCCTACCAATTAAAAATGAAAGGATATAATGTTTATTTCTAATATAATCCCCTTTAGTATGAAATTAATATCATTATTCAATAAAATATCACATTGTAGTAGTTAGAATAAGATAATCTCTAGGTAGTATTTATGAAGATTCTTCATGGATATTTTACCCATGATTTAAAGTCGATATCCTCTTATAATGAACCCCTTCCATTAATGTACCTCATTCCATATGGCTTGGAATATTTTCTAAATTTTAATCCACTCATTTGGTGTATTCCAAACATCAATCGACCTCACCCCATTCCACATTGATTGTGTAATTTTTATATTCTCAATATCACCACCAGGTTTATTCTAGATTTTATTTTAACTCCTTAAGGGACACATTGATTTCGATAGATTTATAGTTATATAGTATTGGGGGTATACCATCCTCAACAGCGGTCACCAATACATTATATTCCACCAATGAATTTATCATGATTATGGAACTACCTTCCAAATCCAGAATTCAACCACCTCCCACTACCAGTAATGACAATGGCCCCAAAATGTAGAACTAGTGTTATCATACATCATTTGATGATTGACCGAGGAAACATTATTCAATCCAACTATATAATTTCCCTTGGTTATTTCATATGTTATGGAAGTTTATTGGATAGATGTTTCGTGGATTAAGAAACATGAAGAGGTATATTTGATAGAAAATCCAAAATAAAACCTCTACAATAGATTATTATGAAATATACTATAGTGGTTTGTTTCATTTAAAGACTTTATATGTAATCATATAGGTGAGGGGATATTTGATCAAATAACACCCATGTTACTAATTTATCAACATTGACATCCTGAGTAGAACACCAAATGTGTATCAAATCATTTAAACCATCCATGTATCAGTGATACACCAAACAAGTTATATTCCTTTAAGAATTAGCGTGATTCCACATATTCCATGTACCCATTCTATCATGACACTCTTTAGCTCCAAATTTCAAGAAATATTAGGAGGCCTTACTGATGAATCATCCACACTATTGTTCATCCAATTTAATTTTTATACATATAATTGTTGAATGCTTTATCCTCATTGATTGTACCTAAACGTAAGTAAATGAATCCCAAATAGAGATAGAAACTCCCATGACTCTTGCTATATGAATGATAGTTGTCCTCACTCCACTTGAAGTACACTATTCCTAATAAGTTATTTTATCATGTTCATAGTCCAATGAACCTATACAACATGACACCATATTATGAGATCCATGAAATCATACTTCCTAGAACTCCTACTAGCTACATGACAAGAAACTATAAAGAAAACACATTGTAAAATGATTTTAAACTATAATATTCTTTATTCCCTTCATACAATATAAATATTTGTGTCCAATGAAAATTCTATAATACCTTAAATTTCATGGTTCACATTCCTTTCTTTTCAAATAAAACTACATGATGCTTTATCCATCACCTGAGAGGAACTCACAATGGTGAAATTTTCTAACAATGACTATTTCTAAAATAATTTATAGATTTATTAATAATATCTAGGGATACACAGTTACTTATTTACATGCAATCCCAAAAAATTAATGAAACGTTTTTTTTTCTGTAGGTGAGACCATCTTCACTGGATTTCGTCCTGAAAGGCCCTATTCACATTATGTTCCTTATTAATGGCTAAAATGGGTAGCTCACCCTCACCATTGGTATGGTCTATGATTCCCTAGACCATAGAAACCACCCACCATCACCATAAAACATTAAAATATGTGTCTAAAAGAAATAATTCAAGATGTTAAAATATATGGTAGACACCCTTACAATATGATGTAAAACCACATTGAACATTTTTCCTCACCTAAGAGAACATTCTCTATCAGTTTTAGTCATACCCAAAAATATTTTGTAGAACAACATTCTATTGGATTATCATTACCTGGGATACATATTGAAACATAATACCCTAATTTCATGGCCAACCACAAGTTCTACGCCATAGGTGAGACATTATTCACTAACTTTATACTCTTTTGGACATCATTTTCTTCAGGTTTATTGTCATTAGATGGAGAACCCATCTCAGCCTCAACAACGGTCCAAGTCATATGACCCTAAATAAGAGGACAACAATGTTTTAATTTTATGAATCTAAACCTCATAGACTAATGTCCTAGATTCATGAAATTAAACTATATATCCATCCAAAATGTCCTAGTCCTATGACGTTAAACCTTATGGTTTAGATCCAAGATTATGATCTCTTAAGATGACATTAAACATAAAAATATTTGTCTAAGCCAAATTTCCTTTAAAATATATTTCACATTGGTCATCATGCATGATAATAACCTACTTGAAGAGTCCACTAAAAAATTATCATTTTCAATAACCTTGATTCCTCGATCACATCTGGACTTCTAACTCCATTCATGTGTGAGTTTTTAATGAACATTATTTTTAGTCATGCTTCATTCCACTATCGAAATAGCGTGCTTAGATTGTTATGGAATATTCATAAAATTTTCTAGAACATTTTGAAAACCCATTAATCCACTCAAACTAAATCATAAAATTTTATGATTCAACAAAAAAAAAATTCTTGATTTTTTTAATCATCATAGTTAAATCATTCATTGTAAAATTAACGGCATTGGTTGATTGAGATGAAGGGATCCATTTAGGATTGTATTAAGAATAGAAATGTTTTCCATTGAGCTAGCGATGAAACCTCAATATGTAGTTTTGGTCCAAGTAGAATGGTCTACGTAATCCAAATGTGCTACACCCATATTGAGTGTGACAATGGCCAACGTAATCCAACCATTTTCCATGAACTAATCATGGAATTTTGTTTCCACCATTATTAGTGGTCATTTTTCCATTTTTATTACCTAGTATCTTATTTTAAAATTTGATGACATAATTTTCTTCATCCATTTTCTTAGGTTTCATGTGATCATTAACTTTTATTTGTTTTATATATTGATAATCTATATATACTATTATGTATCCTATAACTCAAGGGAGAAAAAATAGTGTAATTCTTCAATCCACCCTGTCTGACCAAAACTAAATGGAATGGTCTATTTCATGAGACCCAATTTCTTTATGTGTGAGAAAAATCTACATAAAATCCCCCAATATGTGGCCATATATCTATAAAATTTTGTCAGTAACTGCATTTACCTTATAAAACAATACCCAAAAAATGAAATATTTCTCTAAAGATGATTTTTAAAATATTCCCATATGTTATCTTATCCTGGTCATACAACATCAAACTATAGAACCCTTCATCATCACCATTTGATGATAAATTTCATGTCTGACATCCTTAACACAAGATACTAAATTGTGTGTTCAACCTCCTCAATGTATGATGTTATACTCTATGTCCAACATAATTAAAATAAGTAATTAAAATTAAATTTCAACATCCTTATCATATATTGTAAAATTTGTTATTGTTTTTTCCCAGACATGAGAGGAATCCAAACCATGGTGTTGGTTTCCAGTCACATATATTTTAAAAAATAATGGTTTTACATTTCTTTTTTCGGGATACGTAGTAATTCCTAGGACACCAATACTAAGCCCACTCATGAAGTTATACCTCAACAATGATATTTCTCAAGATGGTATTGGATCCACCAAAGTCCCTTTTTTCACATCATATTTTTCCCCTGGCCAACATTTTGATCTTCGCAAGGTCTAAGATGTATATAAAAAATATATTAGTACCCTATAGTTATGGCTGAACAAACCTAAATACTAACACCCCTAATAGTTCCATATATAATACATTAAAATTAATAAATGCAATGTGATCTTAAATGTTTATAATCAAATGTTCCCATAACATGAAAATATATTTTGTGGCCAATATCCTTGTAACCTAAAGTAAAAATATAAGACACATCAAAACTATAATAATTTAAATAATAGAGAATGACCCCTTTCACATGACAATATGGTTATTAAAATATTATTCCTTGTATCATGGTAATAAACTGCATGATACATAGTCCAAACTATTTAACCCATTACCAAAATGATAGTACAATCAAGGTAAAAGTCCCTGATATATGCTCCCTATATATAAAACAATTGACTGATTTAATAATCAATTCCAAGAGAACCCCAAGTCTTCATTCTCGAGTTGTAGATATGAAGATTCATGTTATTTCAATCTTATACTAGCGTGAAATATTAAAACCCCCCATATTTTTTGAGATAAAGATATAAATACAGGTCTCTTTTTTTCAGAGGTATTAAGAATTTATTGAAACAAAAAATGAACCTAATTTCATAGTGTACCTAAAATAATATGATAATTACACCATTTCCATGGATACAGGTTATAACATTATATATATGATTTTAATAAGAACTATGTACGGATTAATGCCATACCATGAGATATGTAGTGATTTATTGATCTTTAATTTAATGAACATCCACGAATTATTAATAGTTTTAACCATGTAACTTTATAAGATCCAAAACAATGTATTGATTATTTCTTATGTTGAAATGAAAATTCCCTCTCATGTTCCCCATCATGCACAATTATTATTTCTAAATTATTTCCAAAGTTGTATATTGTTTCTCATGGTGAGATGGACTCATGTTTTCTTCGATGAAAATGAGAGTCACTCCTAGTAGTGTGATTAAGGTGTATTTTATTCAAATATAGGGTAAAATGTCAATGTTTTATGAATTTAAAATACCTATAAAAAGTCATGTTGGTAAGACATAAAATTGCATATCTCCTAAATCCTAGTCACCTAATGTTAAACTGTAGGACAATGTAACCATGAAAAATAACAAACAACATGTTGTATATTAGGAAGAATCATAGCATATAATCTTAATATTATTTGGTTATTCTTATAATTCCATTATTGTATCATAATCACAATGAATCATTTTTTTAGTTGTTTGAGATGATTATTTCAATTTATGTATATATTTTACACAAACCAAATATAGGGAAATTTTCCCCAACATGAAAGATCCTAAACTGCTCATAGTTACCCATTTCATGATTCCTTTATCTTCCCTAAATGATATCCTGATCCTTATAGATGTCATTGTGGTGTAAACATTTTGTGCCTTGGTCTAATAATACCTCACATATTGTGTATAATCTAGATCTATAGAAATAATTTGGATGAAATTACTCATCTATGTATACCCATTATTGAAATAAAATTTCCCTTCCACTGTATATGAGTCATATATGTTGTAGTATTCTATTCATTTCGATGAAGTATGTTTTTGTGATTCTCATTCCAATGAGAAATATAGTGATATCAGTATTTCTTATCTTAGGACACTAATAAGAATTTGGTTTGAGTAGTGTGACCTTAATTATTATTACTGTTTGATCATAGGTGTGTGACCAAAAACCCCATTATCATTCGGTCAATTCTATACAACAATAATTTCTGTACATTTATAATCCTAACAGAATGCATTTAATGTAAAAAAATATAATGATTACGAAAGTATTATCGTCTTTAAAACCCAAAAAGTGAATCCTAAGAACAATATGAGACCATTATCACTAATCCACACCACATTTTGGTTTATTAAAGTTTAGATAATAAAAAATATAAGGAAAATATCTCATGGGGTAAACAATGTACCCCTATAAAAATAATACCCATACTCTCTTGACCCATAGTCTATGTAAAAATTATAGGTTGTTTTTTTCACGCCATAAGTGAACCTACTATGTTCCATATGTATAATTTCAATCTATAAAATATATTATAGTTATATTTATTATACTGATCATTTATATGATTATGAACTCATGAATATAAGGTGGTATCCTTTTTTCCTGATAATGTGTTCAATTCATGTGGGTATAACCTTTGGGGTGGTCGACCCCTACTTGAATATTCTTGTTCTCCAAAATCCAACATTATATCTCTGATGTCTGATTTAACTCCAACCAATTCACTGACTTGAGATACTACTTTTTTAATACCTCATAAACAAGTAAATCAATAATCTTAGTTCTCACTTTCATTGAAAAACTGTTAATTGGGATGAAATATGTGTCACAAAGACCATCATTCTTGTAACAAGTCGACCTATGTTACACTCAAAACCGACACCTGACCTGATCCGTCACATACCCAAAGGGAGATACAGATCCCAACAGGATGGAAACAAGAACCCGAGTATCGAACAAAAAACTCAAGGGAATATTTCACCCAACCTGAACAACAACATGGCATATATATTCAAGGAAATTGTAAACACTGAAAAATTATCACGGGATGAAGGTGGTTTTGGCGCGACAAAGAGAAGACATATTTTGACCCGTCAATGCATTATAGGGGGCCTAGAAAGGGCCGCGCAAAAAAATCTTTGCTGGGTGTGAAAAAAATATCTCCCATGCAGAAAACAGCGGGATACAAGGCTGTTTTCCATGCATGTGTGAAAACTCCCATGACCCATGGAAACCACCACCCCTAAGAGGAAAACTCCAGTGCCACACAAAAACTTCCTCCCCTACATGAAAACATCAATGCCACTGACTGGGGTGAATATTTTTTCACACAGCGCCCTAAGTGGAAGATATTTAATACTGCCGACACTGGAGCGCAAACATTCAAGCGGACCTGTTTCCCTGCGGATCAGGCGACCCAGAGCGCTTATAAATAGAAGGGCGCCCCTTCAACTTACAATGTCTAAATAATCTGAAATGTCTCCTCTGTTTGAATTAATCCTCTTCTATGCGCAAAATATGGCATTCATGTATGGGATTTTTTACAACAGGCCCCCAGGGGCCCACCTTCACGCAATACTACTCGATCTTGACCCTCATCTTAATCCCTTCGAGTCACGTCCCCTGTGCGCAATCCGTTTCTATTGCACGAAATCATTTCCCAATGCGCGCAATCCCATCCAACTGTGTGCAATCCATTTATATTACACAAAACCCATTCCAATTTCATCCAAAAACATATTTATTTCATGCAATCCCTTCCAGTTGCACACCGCATATATTCCTTGCACACAAAACCACTGCCCCCTTTTTTATGTTCAAGTTTTCCAATTGCATTCTGACTCATCCTTTTTCGTGCAAGGGTCCCAATTGCGCTCCAACCAGGGATTTTCTGCACAAATGTCCCTATTGTGTGCCGACCTCTCATTTTTTGAGCAAGCGTCCCAGATTCACACCAGCCCAATCTTTCTTCGAGAAAGTGCCTCAATTACGTGTTGACCCATCTTTTTCTAGGCAACTATTTATTTTGCATGAAAACCTCCCTCTTTGTGTGCATGTGTTCGATGTCTCTCTTCTATACATCATATTTCTGGCACCTCCCACACTAAAAACGTCTACAGAACACACCATTTTCTCGTACAACCCTCTAGGATAATATGAAGTAATTTCAAAGTCCATTGGGCTATGTTTCACATTGAGCCGCTTCTCCTCATGCATCTTCACATAGGCACGCTAACATCAATTTCTTCCACAAATATCCACGCTAACATGGACTCCCCAATGGTGGGCTCCAAAACACCGCTAACCATAGCATTTCCAGTCCATTTTCTCTACTAAGATGTAGATGGTGATGGTTATGTAAGTCCTTGGTGTATGGAGTAAACCCACCTCGTCCGAGATGTAGGACATTAAACAGCCAATCACCTTAATCCCCATCACATGATGTTAAACAGTGGCCTCACCCCGTGCATCATACATGGGGTAACCCACCTTGGAGATTTTGTATGCCCATTTCTCTCCGTGAGAGTGAGATCATTCCCCACATGGAATGAGATCCTCTTCATTGGAGTGGCATCTGTCCGCGGAGAAAGGGCAACCACTATAGTGTAAGCCCATATCTTTCCTTGTAGGAGGCAACACCTCTACTCCTCATATCTTCCGGGGTGCCAAATTCCTCTCCCGCTGGTCTTTGTCACCTCCTTGGTCTCCACCCTTGAGTAAGTCCCAAACTCCATCTCCCCCAGCGGTGAACCATGTGTAAGACCCTATTTCCTCATTGGGCCGCTAACCATGCAAGATCCCAAATTCACTTCTCATGTATGTACCTTTAAGGACATGATCATCAGGTCTTTGCTGTCTTTTGTTTCTCACACCGAGCATGACTCATGTGGGCTTAGATCAAGCATCAACCATGACTTCCTCTCTGGGAATCCTAGAGTGTGAGCCCCAAAAAATATCTTGAACTACGTGGTCTTTGATCCTAGCCAGGTCAAGGTACGTAGGAAGCCTCCAAGATGTCCAATCCCACCATTTATCTAGGCCCCAGGTCCTCCTTTACATCGGTTCACCCCCATCATATATGACGTTAAAATTTGATCCTCAATTAGCGGTAAGCCGTTATCTCCCCCAATTAGCAGTAAGTTGTTGTCCCCCCAGTCAGTGGTCAGACATTTCACCCACTTGAACTACACGGACTTTGATCCTTTCCAAGGCGAGGTAAGTAGAAGTATTCTTAAGGTTCAAGCCCATCACCTGGTCGCTCCAACCTCCTTCAGGTCTATCCACCAACTCCTCCTGAACTACAAGGGCTTTGATCCCTTCCATGGTGTGGTGTATAGGAAGCCTCCACGAGGTTCATTACCACCATCCATATAGACCCTAGGTCCTCATTCACGTCGGTCCACCAACCCCCATATAATATAAACTACATGGGTTCGATCTCTATCTCTAAGGCACGGTACATATGAATCTTCCATGAAAATCAACCCTATCCAGCGGTAAGCCATTGTGACCTAAATCAGTTGTAAGTCATTGTGTCCCCTTTTCAGCAGCAAGATGTTGTAATCCCCTTTCATGGGGCCCTCATCATTGGTACATCCTAGTGGTGTCAGACCAACTTGGGCTGTTAACCATGCGTGAGCCCCATAAAAATAATCGGGTTGTCGTCCTATATGTATGCCCCAATTCAAGTCCATTTTCAGGTCTTCCCTTCGATCCTCTGTGTTTTGTGAGGTCATGCCCAAACCCAGAGGTTGAACTTTCTCTAGGTCCAGTACCTAGAACCATTATCATGGCCCACCTCATTAGGCATCCCTTCACCCTACTGAACTACGCAGAGTTTGATTCCCTGTCATGGGGATATGTAGGAAGTCTCCTCCAGACACAAGCCCAAAATTACCGTCTTCCTCACAGCAGTTACATCCCATCCACCATACACTTCATTCAAGAACTCCACCATCCATCTTGATACGTACCCAGGCCACCACATCCCGGTGAAGTCATGAAAACTCACCCCCCAACATTAGTGTTCCCTCCAGAGGTTGCACCTATATGATCCACATTAATCAGTATTCTGATCAGTCTGATCCAACTTCGCTAAAATTTAAACCTTTTGATTACCCTGTGTTAAACATGGGAAGATAAGGAAAATCTCAGATACATGACTATGGCATATGATTCCCCACATTCACCATCGGTTTCCTCTGGCTTATGCACCCTCGAGAAGCCCTACAATAAGGGGAAGAAACCCAGACACGCGAGTGTTCTAGTGTCCAGACACACCAATGATGTCCAACGTGTCTACTCCCCTGAACAAAGGTTGCTACCCTGACCAAACCCTTTTTAATGTCTAGACAAAACAAGTTTAATTAACTGGTGTCCATGAAGATATGGCACTAGGAAGAGTTTCACGAACAATGTCTTAAATATATATGGGAGACTCGGACTAGGTGGTGAGTTCTAAGATAAAATCTAAGAAATCAAGAACCTACATCTCATCATCCTATTTCGATCAAGGAGAAAACGTCTGAAAACAAAGAATGGAGGCCACCCTACTTTAGAAAGAAAGAATATGGGGCAACGAAACCGCGCCTTTCGTACTGAAGCAGACATACACGTGCTTCCTAGTGAAAGCATCAGAAATAGATGTGGTGAACCTGACATTAATATACTCTACTCAATATGGATATTAGTAGCATTAAAGACATAAATGGATTTGCGAGTCACCAGATCCAGTTATCCGGCATTGAGTCCCGCCAACCAAATAGTGGTCCTAGCGTGAAACACACCTGACGTTGGCACAGTAGAATGTTGGATGTCCTGGTCTGCGATGATGTCATCGTGGATCCATCTTAGGAGCCATGGAAGACTGAATGGAATTGGGACAATGGTTATCTATTTCATTTTTCTTTCAGAACTGATGTGTTAATCTCCCTACTTTTAGAAACCAAGCTGCTGTATGCAAAACTCAGTCACAGCCTGTGCACTGATGCAGGGGAAGGGGCAGTGCCAACATGATATTCCTGTATGGCTCCACCTCTTATTCATTGGACACTACACCCACGAAAATGGGTCACCCACACCCAATATCCATGTATGATTTCATCAAACAATGGGTGATCAATGACCTCGTAATCCGGTATGAGGAGTAAGAAATTATCCCGACTCAGGATATGGCCCTCTAAGATTTATAGGCAACTTTTCCATGTCCCCAACACCACCCCCGAGGGCCGCAAAGGGAGCCACTACTCCCCACTCCAACATATAACTGTTTCTGGAGCCTCTCCCAGGAACGTTTTGTTTACTCCCTACCTTACACCGATGACCTATGGGATATCTAGGTCAGGGAAAACATGATCTTATTCCAGGGGATCCTAGAAAGGGCTCCCACCCAGCCATGTCAAGGCCGCCACCTGATATTAATGGATGAGGAGAAGGTATGATATGTTCCTGCACCACTGGCTCTGGTCCGTCTAACCCGATGCCAACATCAGGCCAAGACAAAGAGGACACCTACCAAGGGGCGTCAATTTCAGCAGCTACTGTGGCCCAAGACACCACTGACACCTACCACCAACTCCCTATGTGTGCTGAATAGGGACATTCATATTCCCGACCTGGATCGAGGCCCCAGCCACCATATGGGTAGGCTCAGTCGACTCTCTTAGTCACCGACACAGGTAATGGCCGTCACAGACTAACTTGTGGCAACGACCCCTAGTACGAAGGTCCTCCCCATACCACTACCATGGAGAACACGGATCTTCCCCGCTTTAATGCTCAGCATGGTTGTCCACCCTATGCCACCTTCAATCCAAATGAGGGTCCTCCCCACAGCGGTGGAGCTTAGTATAAGTGTTTGCCCCTTCCCAACTACACCATATATGGAGTCATTCCTCCTGCATAGACTATTTGTATGGGGACGTTGCACATCAGGTCACTCTTCAACATGGGGACCCTCCCCGTGTCATCATAGAAGTGGGTGAGGTCCCTCCTCTCCTCATAAATCCGAGGAGTGAGGGCTGGCTTCGCCTCACCAGCACCCAACACATAGGTCCTACCCATTTTCAGATAGACAAGTATGAGGCCCCTACTCATACTAATGTCATTAGAAGGACCAAGAATGGAGGTCTCACCCATGATTCTACGGGATCAAGCAGAGGTCCTACCCACTTTAGCACTTCCCAAAGAGGTCGTCCCTATATCCCTTTTGATATCTGTCCTGGTGCTCCTCACACCCCGACTTTCTCAGGTGGAAGTCCTCCCTGTCCCAGCACCAGTATGGCCGAAGGACCTCCTCATGTCAGAAATATTCCCTGTCCAGAAGATCCATCCATGGGAAGGAAGGCATGTCATCACCTCCATAAGAAGGATTCAGGGAAGTTCTAGATAGAGATCAAGCACGTCTGCTTCTCAGAGTCCGAAGGAGAGTATGACTCAGTGTAGGAACCCTCCCTTAGCTCCTCCAAGCCAAGTGCTAGGGCAGGAACAAGGCGAATCTACCTAGTACTCATGGAAAGTGAGGTCCATTAGATTACCACCTACCTCTGAACGTATATCCATGAATATGAAAATTTGTCTACCCCATGGGTTACAATCATGAAATCACCACCACCATCACCAGAAGCACTCTCTAACTCGACTAGAGATCACAAAGAGCTATTCTGGAGACCAATGGAGGGTGAGCAGCAGTGCGACCTATCGCTAGTAGCTCTAGACCCTGCACTAGGAACTACATCCGTCATACCATATTATCATGACATAGAGTCCATGTCACTACTATCTTCGGAGGATAGCCCACGATTCAGTGGGCAGTTAGACCATTTGTCGTATACCCCATTGGCCAGCCTATCATCCCAGCATTTTGTCTCTGTACCGCTTCCAGTTCCTCAGCCGCCATCATTTGATGAGTGGTGTAATGAATGGCCAAACCCTGAATCTGAGACAAGGATATTATGGAATATCCTCACAGTTGAAAACTTCCCTGAGATGTCCTTGCTGGTTGTAGTGTCAAAATTCAGTGTGCCGGAATCCCTCAGCCTAGAGAAAGTTGAGTGTTTCTGTCAAACCCTCTGGATGACGCACTTCTTCTTTAGTCATCGGTGATTGGTTTATCACAGGATCCATGTGCACTATGAAGACATTGGCGAGCAATTTTGTCTAGTTGATTTGGTCTCACTCTATGTGGCCCAGTGCCCCGAGTCACCATGTCGTTGTAAGGACCTCCAACAACAATGTGTCCAGAGTTTCAAGGTAGTCTAAAAGATTATCAAGGAGTCTTCCCCCCCATATAAAAATCTATGGTTGGGGGAATTATGATGCCCTCCTCTTCAGTCCTATCCGATAGTAGACCGAATCGCTAGGCAATATTGAGTACATGCCCCTAGGAAGGGTCATACTCAACATGGTCGACATATTGGACGAGGAGAACGAGCTAGAGCTTCATGATGGGGACTTACCCCCGAGGGAATCCTACCACTATTGGATCCATCTGGAAGTGTTACTCGCTAGTAGAAGAATATACTAGGTCTTCCTACACCCACTGAGAAATTTGACCTTATCCAAAATCACAGTAAGGGTAAAGAGAATCTAAGAGCTTCCAACCACTCTAACCCATCCACCTCAGTGTAGAAGATGGTGGAGGACCCTGAGAAGGTCGCGTTGCACCAAAAACATCACGAAATAGAAGAACTTCGTTGATTACGTCCTCGCTTAACGCGCTATAGAGAGACGACCAAACTATAGCAAACATAGGCCACAGTAGTAGGGGTAAGAACAACATCCCCATGGCGAGATGCCTCTAGGTAACCCTGACCATCCTGCCCCCATAGACAGTGTTGATTCCATAACTTACATCAAGAGGGCACAATATGTCTCGCCAAACCCTCCCGAACGGCGCAAAAATTCAAGGAACCCTGCTCGGGTTCCCCCAAATTCCCCGAAGGTTGCTCCACCAGGTGCCCCAAGAGCCGCTGAGCAACATTACCTTGTTTAAGAACCCGCCAACGCTCTTGTGTTTTGAGACCCCTATCATGATTGGGACCCTCGCCCATATAATTCAATGGTGGGACTCATTGCCCGCCTTAAGGAATTGGAAATGCTAAAGGTGGCACTCCCACTGAATGGAAAGACATATCCAGTATGGGTGGATGATATGTCGACACCTCCATGTTTTGGGAATCCCAACCTTTCCCCCTTCAATGGGACAGTGGTTGCACCACAGCATCTGGCCCACTTCACCTCATGGTGTGGGCCCATGTTAGGGACTCCAGCACAGGGGGAGGCCACCAAGCTCTGATGTTTTGTGTATACATTGGAGGGGTATATGTCTGTCTGGTACAACAAGATCCCCATCAAGTCAGTGGCTAGCTGAGAGGACCTCCGAAGGAAATTCCTCTACTAGTTCAGCTCCACCACATGGAAAAAGAGCATCAAAGACCTCTTCAAGTGAAAACAGAGGCCTGATGAGCATGTCACAGATATTATCACCCAGTGGAGAGAGATTACATACTTCCTTGACATGCCACTAATGTATGATAAATTACTGACGATGTGTGTAGGGAATGTTAAAACAGAACTAGTTCCTTCTCTGATCACCCAAAACTACCCTGGAGGATTATGAGACTTCTCAGATAAGGCCCAACACCCAGAAGAAGCCCTAAAATAGGCCATCGATGCATGTCTGTTGCCCCTGTAATTCATGCAAGGAAGCCTTCCAGAGCCGAGCTTGCGACAATGGACCAAATTGAGGCCCCCAGACAGTTGGACTTATTTCTAGTGGAGCTGCATCCACAACCTCGTAGTGGCCTGCCACCAGAGGCACATCCTCCAACCTATCAACATCTGCCTCAAAAGCAGTAGGTTCCCCCACACAACGTGCAACCACCACCCAAGCAGGATAACCAAGCTCCACCTCCTCGACATGCTCCTCCAGCTCCTCATTAGGTCCAAGCTCTAAGGCCCCTCATTCTAGATAGAAGAAACTGAACCTACTTGTTTAATGAGAATCAGGTCCCCTACTATATCAATGTTTTCTTGGAATATGGGATTGTGCGTTCTCCTGAGTGAAGAAGGTCATAAGAGGTGATCCTCACTGATCACCCTAACTACTGACTCTATTACCAGATCCTATCAAGTAGTTCTATGTGTTCAAAGGATGGCTTCAAGACAAGGTTAATAACAACGTAATCAGGTTGGGCCTGACCCCCGCACAAGTGGCCTGTGTCGTCGTAAGGCCAGACAGCAGCACTGACCGTGGGGGCGAGTGGCAGCTAGTTTCTAACTACGATTATTATTAGTATGAATACTAGATGGCTTGAAAATGGTCTTCCATTCCCATGGTTTCATCCGTGCATGGCTGAATCAGAAAGAGCCTTTAGAAGCTGCGACCACCAATTCTGCATCGTCATCTCTGTTGGCCTCTTCCAAGAAGAGCAAACACCGGTGGTGCAAGGGAAGGCAACGCACCCCGCCAATGCCATCGATATCCCGTACTCTAAATGAAATCATTCCCCCATAGATGGGGATTCCTCCTTGATTCCACCTAGTACTGGATAGATCTTCGATTGATAGTCAAGGGTATGCTTTGGTTAACACTGTAGATTTGGTAAACCCCTACATGACTACCGATGATGGGGAGCGCCTGGAGGATCTCCCCAATGTCCCCAGCCAACACCAATGTTGGCGGAGACGCGAACATAAGGTTCATCGAGGAACATCAGTTGGAACTTCTAGTTAGGCCTTGCACACCACTGATACCAGAAAACAGACTCAACATAGAGCTTAGAATGCACAGCCTCCTCATCCGGTGTCATCAGGACCGCCTTCACCACCGTTTGTGCTATTGGATCAGGAAGAGCCACCTTGACCATGACGCGACCAACCACGCCCTACTATAGGATTGTCTTAGTTGTTCAGTCCTCATCTATTATCTACTCTGCAAGCTCCGACTAGTGAGCAGTGGGATATGCCCAGCACTAGTCAGCCACTGGCCCAACCGGAAGGGGCCACGGTTCCGCCTGTCATAGAGCAACCTCATGGAAGCATAAGTTCACGCTTGGTGTGGAAGTATGATTTTTCAAGAAACTTTCCTGTATCCTAGTAAGGCTTCCTTCATCTAGGCCCTTTTCCAATCAGCAGATGAGCATAAGGCACTCGCTGAGGCTTTAAGAAGCACCCTTCAGTTTGAGACGAATGTAGCAAGTGTAGAGGCATTTCCTGTAGAAGTGATATAGAATGCTGAATACCAGTACATTATCTATTCATATAAAGAAGATGACGGTTCTCCCATATAGGGAGACATTCGCCCACAGTACATTACCGACCAATTCAATGGTGTAGAGGTTTACCGCTGTCTTGTTGACACTGACTCTGGGATTAACCTTATCCCGATACAGACACAGTAGAAGCTAGGGTTATCCAAAGATGACTTGACCCCCTCCGAACTGAAAATCCAGGGATACGATAGGATAGAGTAGACCCCGGTCGACAATATCCATTTGAAGACCCTATTTGGTGTCCTACTTTCCAGTACCTAGCTTATGGTTGTCTCCCAAGACACTGCATACAATGCATTGATGGGCAGACCATGAATCCACATGCACATGACTATTCCCTCATCGTATCACTAGTGCCTAAAGTACTCCCTCAATGGTTGAGTGGGAGTGCTCCAAGGTGACACGTCTCCTTTTGCCTCTTTTTAATCTCACTAACTGGATGCCGGTTATTACAAGAGCAAGGATAACCAGATTCATGCCAATGAGGTCGAGCATTCCGTGGTTGCAACTGACCTTTGGGTAGTTTTGGATGACTCTTACATCTTCCAAATCCATTGATTGGAAGCCACTACCCCTGATAAGGGGCAATGTTTTTTTGTCTCTGTCTTGATGGGGAAGCATATTCTTAAGTCGAAGAGACCCCAGGAGATCACCTCATATTCTTATATGAATCCAGTCTTAGTGATCCCTAAGACCCCTACTGACATAAGTTATCGAGATGTCCTCACCATGGCAATAGCGATACGTTATACTTGCATGTTTCACTGGGCTGGAATCAACCGGCTCAAGCCAACGCGCCATCATTGCTTTGATATCATCAAGCTTGGCCCCTTGGGGAAAGGACAAGATGAGATTGGGTTGATAGCCTTTATTGTAATAGTTTCAGCAGTAACATAATCTCTTGATATAGTGACCACTGCTGCCCAGGCTGGTACAAGCCTCCTATCGGAATCTACAGACCCAGATGAAGCTCCTCCTGCTATGGATCCCTCCTCTGCAAGTGAAGAAGATGATTTGGAGGATGCTCCCCCTGCCTTTGATGAGGGCGTTTCCACCACACTCAATGAGGTGGTATTAGTAAACCTCTATAGTGAGTCAGATCCAATACCTACATTAATCAGTACCGCCATGTCTCTCATGGAGAAGCAGTGGTATATAGACATCCTAAAACAACATCATGATGTATTCTCCTAGAACTATGATGAGATTCCAGGACAAGATCCCCGGGTAGCCTTCCACCTCCTCGGTCTCCCTTCAAATCATCACGGGTTCAAACAGCCTCCCAGGAAGATGTACCCTTCCCACGGTGATGTTGTGGAGGCAGAAGTTGGTAAGCTCATCAGAGAGAATTTCATTAAGGAGGTCCAGTACCCCAAATGTCTAGACAACATTGTTTCAGTCAGGATGAAGAATGGACATATCCGAGTCTAAATTGACTTCTCAGATCTCAATAGTCACTGTCCGAAGGATTATTTTCCCCTTCCTATGATGGAATTGTTGATTGATGCTACGAATGAGTTCCAAGCCCTCTCCTTCTTAGACAGGTAGACCGGGTACAACCAGATTCGAATGTCCCCCAAGGATGAGGAGTCCATATCCTTCATGGTCTCACAAGGTATGTTTTCTTACCAGGTCAAGACCTTCGACTTAAAGAATGTCGGTGCCACCTATCAGTGGGCTATGCATCACATATTCAAGCCAACCCTTAGGACATTAGGGGAATTCTATGATGACGATCTGGTGGTAAAATCTCTCCAGCGATAGGACCATATCAAGGACCTGAAAAAGTGTTCAGCTTCATCCTTTTCCACCACCTGAAGATGAACCCATTGAAATGTACCGTCAGGATCACCTCTAGGAAGTTCTTCTACTTTGTTGTTAGGTACCTGGGCATCAAGATCGACCAAGATAATATAAAGTCCATCAGCCAGATGCCTCCACTGATGAATATTCAGAGGATTAGAGGTTTTTAAGGCCACTTAGAATACATAGGCTGATTAATTGTGAATATGGACGACAAGTGTAATCCCTTTTCTCAACTCCTAAAGAAAGACACTACTTACGAATGGCATGAAGTGTGCCAGACTGCGTTATAGGAAATCAATCTGTATATGCTCTATCCTCCATTGATGATGCCACCCATCTCCAAAAAACCACTATTACTTTATGTGACATCCCTAGAATAATCTCTTGGAACACTTCATACCCCGATGAACAATGAGGGGACTGGGAAAACCCATTACTACCTCACATACATCCTCCTTGATATGGAGACAAGACACTCCCCCATCGGGAAGAGCTTCCTTGCACTGGGATTCACAGTACAGAAATTTCAACATTACTTGCAGAACCAAGAGGTAGAGCTGGTGTCTTTGGTAGACCCACTGCAATACATTTCGAACTGCTAGATGTTGAAAGGTAGTCTAGCTCGGTGAGAAGTGATTCTTTAGTAGTTTGATATCAGGTTTGTCCCTCCGAAAGATATTATGTTGAAAGCATTGGAAGACTTCCTTGATACCCATCTGGATCCTGATGAACAATCCTTGGATATCAATTTTTTGATGAGGAAATATCTCATTAGATCATGCCAAACCATGTTGGCTGATGCATTTTGATATTGCTTCCCGGAGTCCCACAAGTAGGAGGCCCAATGACCCCCAGATCAACTGGGTAGGCTTGGGTATCATCTTTATTACCCCGGCACAAGACATTCTATCATAATCATTCTGGTTGTCAAAAGGCTGCAAGAAAAATGAAGCAGAGTATCAGTCTCTTATCCATGGCCTCGAGCTGGCCCTAGAGATTGTTATTCCCCATATTCATGTGAAAGGGTAATCCGAAATAGTCATCATGCATATAAACGGTGGCTACTTCTTCAGAAATCCGGAGATCATACTATTGTTAGAGTGAACTCTCCCGCTAATGACCCAGTTCCCATCTCGACAAGAATTTAATCATGTACCTTGATCTCATAATGGTCAAGGTGACTCCCTGGTCGGCCTGGAAGCATCATTTGCAGAACCCGAGTAGGAAGATCTGATTATCCACGTGGCACATTAGAGTGTCAATGCTCCCATCACCCTAGGAGAGGAAGACGGACTACAAGTGAGACATCGTACCACTGAAGCCTCCATGTCAGGACCCCCAAGTACCTCAGATGCAGTGGCTGTTGTTACTAAAGATTGGAGAGCCCCCTTTTTCGAGTATCTCTAAAATGGTTACCTCCCGACTGATCGGGCCGAGCACGAGCAAATCTGACACCATGCGCTGTAGTTTACCCCACAGAGTGGTTCCAGTCTTGAGCAGATATTATACAAGCTCAGGATCAATGGTTTTATCCTCCGTTGCATCCAAGGAGTCGATATTCTCTTGTCATGTAGGAGGTTCATGTCAGTTCCTTTAGGGATCATTAGACTGAGCTGAAGCTATCTCACCAGATCTAGAAAATGGGGTAATTTTGGCCCTCCATGATCCATGATTGCTTCGAGTTTTCCAAGAGATGTAACACATGGAAAGTTCATTCCAAATTCGTGCATCGGTCTCTGAAGCCTCTCTATACTACCAAGTACTCTTGGCCCTTTTCAGTCTGCAGATTGGATGTCCTGGGACCATATTCACTGGTGACAGCTCGCCAGTGTAGGTTCATCATGACTGCTACAGATTTCTTCTCCATGTGGGCATAGGAAGTTCCACTCAAGGAGGTCAAGGCCTATTCCATCATTGATATCGTGATCTCCAATATCATCTATGGATTTGGAGTCCCCCATGTCATCATCACTGATAACAGCACCGACTGACCTGCAGTTGAGTTGAAGAAGTTGTATTCCAAGTACAACATCAGCTCTAACCATAACTCCTGCTATCATGTGCAAAAAAATGGAATGAATGAGGTGTTTAAGAAGACCCTCTCTAACATTTTGTAGAAAATGGTTGGTTTGAACAAGAAGAGTTGGCCAGACAAGCCCCCCATTTCCCTCTGGGATTATCGGACGATGACTCGTAATTACACACAGGTGACCCCACATTCCATGGTATATGGAACATAAGCCTTCCTACCTATTGAGATTCAGTTTCCTTCATTACGAAAAATGTTCTATGACCATCATTCCCTAGATAAGGTAGATGAAATTTTCCAAGCTGAATTGGAAGCACCTAATGAGAATAGGATTCGTGCCCTACACAACCTGGAAAGACACCATATCAAGATGGCCAGTGAATTCAACAAGAAGGTCTGGCTCTGCTCTTTCATACAAGGTGATCTGGTATTGGCCTTCCCGACACCAATGATACCAAGCAGGAAACCACCCAAGTTGGAGTCCAAATGGGAATAACCATTTTTTTGTTCACAATGTTTACACCAATGGTGCTTACTAAATGGTGACCATGTATGGTGAGTGTATAACTCATACCACAGATGTGAAATTCCTCAAGAAATACATTTCTTGAGCCAGTTGGTCTGGCATGAACCTAAACTATGTGGTCCAGAATGACCCTAAACCGTTTGGTCTGACAAGACCCTAAACTGTCTGGTCCGGCCTGACCCAAAACTGTTTGTTCCCACACAACCATAAACTGCCCGGTCCTACATGACTTTAAACTATTAGACATGTCGTGTGATGTTAAACTATATTTTTTCCTACAAGACATTAAACTGCACCCTTATAACTACATAAGTATTGATTCCAATCCTCATGGGATACATAGGAATGCTCATACGCTCGGTCCTAATTCCAACACCCAGACTCTTCTCTTTGACAATCCCCCCTGGGTATAGTTCTCTCAGGGGGTCCATGAATAGTATATTGTAGTCTTATTTAGCCCCACTCATGTTAGGATTACGACAGTCACACAAGATGCTCCATCTCCATTCATCTATCCTCCCATGTCCTCAACGCAGGACGTTAAACTGTATGGCCTTTAAGAACTACATACGACTTGATACCCATCCTCATGGGATATGTAGGAATGTTAGGAAATTTTGTTTTTTTGGCCCAACCTAAACTACATAATCTCCCCTCTAGTTAATAAATGTGGTATGGTATAGGATTTTTCCCCAATTCACGTCGATCTCATCTCGATCCCACCATACATCCCGCTCCCTAAAAATATTCGTCACTTTCACCGCCTTACTTGACGTTTAAATGTATGGGAACATCTATGCTTCAACAACTCATTTGATTATTACTCTATTATCCTTATCATCTAAAAGGACCCCCGAATGGCATTGGTTCTCAGCCTAAGGTCTCTCATAAAAATTTGTTCCAACATCCTCAAGGATGTTGAGCAACAAATTGATACAAGTCTCGCGTTGCGAATATGGTCAACGGTTGATGTTCATTTGTTTTCCTATTTCAGGTCACACTATAAGGAAGAATTGTTTCGAACATAGTTTGTGTCTATCCTTTATTGTTGTCACCACCCCTATAGATCCCAATCATTGAGTTTGGTGGTTCATCCTGCCCGCTGCATCTTCAAGTGGCGACTCCTTTTGAGCGATGCAAGATATCATACCCTTATATGATAGGGAAAGCTGAATCTGGATCCTTGTTTCCCACATGGAGCATTGATCAATTGGTCTTAGGAGATGTGATGAGGTAATAAATTCACAAGAGGTCATCTGGCTAATTTTGGAAGGGACTCCCAGCCTAAGGTCCTTCGACCCCTTCGGGCCCCTCGCCCAAGTTCTAATTTATGATTGTGTGGTGTTGTGTGGACTAATGTCCTCATTCACATTGGGATATTTCTACATTCCACACATATCCCCTTGAGATATCCCTTACTTCATTTATCACATGTTCCATGAGCACATGCCCTGCAATTCTCATCTTGACCCATCATTTGGGTTTCCTTCACCCTCTATATCTAATAGGGCCCCCGAATAGCATGGATGCTCCGCCTAAGTGCTCCCATAATATTAAGAGCTAAAACCCTTGAGGATTGCAAGAGAAAAATTGATACAGGTCCTGTGATGAGAATATGGTTAGAGGTAGATGATCAATTGTTTTCCCTGACCTTCGGTCAAACAAGGGTGGATACTGTGTTGCGAACCTGGTCAACAGTTTTCCACAATCATCATTTCCATTTTGTGGTCTTCCATACGTGCAATGATTTTCCCTATCTATCCCAGACATATGACATTAAATTAGGCATATAGGGTCAATGATATATGACCCTAAACTAAGATAAACATCATCCTCACTGCAAGACGTTAAACTGTATGCTGGCTGAGACTTTCCATCTGACACCTAGCCGCTGGCCCCTTGGCCTTTTCGGGCCCCTTTCCCTAGTTCTCACTTAGGGTTGTACAGTGTGGTGTGAGATTATCTCTGCATTCACGTCGGGTTACTCGCTGCATCATACACCTCATTTGTGTGGGGGTGTCTTACCCATTTGCATCCTTATTTCCTGAGGATAAACTCTACATTACCCTCTTTTAGAATTATGTGTGTCTTGATTCCCATCCTAATGGGATATGTAGGACCACCCGAATGTCTAGACTTTAGGTCCAGCCCCTTCTCTTAGAAATCCTCCCTTCACCTTAGCCCATTGGCCTACACTTTCTCTGGGAGAGGAGTATATGGTGTGGTATGGGATTATTCCCTCTATCGCATTGGGCTTGTAACAACCACGCTAGGTAACTCTTTATCCTGAGAGTTCTCTATCCTGTTATTCTATACTCATATTTTCAAATTGGCCACTCTCAACTTCAGACCCTCGACCCTCTTCAGTCATTCACCAATGTGACGAAGAGTACTCTGGTTTGGCGTCTACAGTATTGGATTTTATCTGGACATGTTCCCACCGACCTTCCATGATTTGTGTTCCACTTTATTAGGGCTTTCATCACCTTTCACATCGAAAGGGACCCCCAAATGGCATGGATTCTCGGACCAAGGGCCCTCCAACCATTACTGGACAATATTCTTGAGGGTTTTGTTCTGAAAATTGATACAGGTCCCGCATTGCGAATACGGCCAGTGGTTGATTCTCATTTTTAGTTCCCATTCCAGGTCCCAAGATATAGATAATATGTTTCGAACATTGTCAACAGTTATCCTCCATTGAAACACCAAACTTAATAAGCCCAAAATATTGGTTACATGGTTCACATTATTTTTCACCCTATCATGTCCAAATGGAATTTTGACACTCCTGGCACTATCCCACAGTGCACATTTTCACGTTAGGGGGAATAAAGTCGCAGTAAAGACGTCATTCATGACTCTTCAGTGACTTCTATTTGGTGTGCATTCCAGGTATTGAAAAAACCTCTTCCTCCTTTCTTTCCCAAACTGAGATTGACTCATGTGGGCTTAGGGATTGGGCAGATTTCATCACTTACTTGGAAAGATTTCTCTCTTATATTGTCCGAGATCTAAGACAATCACTAGTTGAAAAATACCCTATACCAACATTTTGGAGAACTGTGGACAATTAAGTCGTGGGGATAGGTCTATACCAACTGTTTTCCCAAAAACCGTTGGTATATGTATTTTAAAAAAAGAAGCATTCGGTTTGTTTTGATCCTAGTACCTCCAGTTTATGATTGAACGACCTAAAAACTAACCTAAATTGACTTTTGTGAACATAATTTCCTAAATATACATATGTAATATCATAAATATTATAAATTTTTTTATTTTATGTTCTCTGTAAGAATATTCCATAAAAATACATGTAACTATACCTACGGTTCTCAAAACTGTTGGTATAGACCTATACCAACGGTTTTGATAACCGTTGGTATAGATTCTTTTATTTTGGGCCCTATACCAACAGTTTTGTAAAACCAGTTGGTATATGTCCAAATTAGTGACCTATACCAACGGTTTTGTCCAAACCATTGGTATAGGCCCATATAAGTGAACTATACCAACGATTTCCCCAAAACCATTGGTATAGATCTTTTTTCCATTAGAGCATAAACTAATACCTCTTTTAGAACTATGTACAGCTTGATTCCCATTCCCATGGGATATGTAGGAACACCTTGACATCTTGTCATTGGATCCAGCTTGAGTTCCACTAATTTATCTATTTTATTCTGCCTTTGGGACTCTAACTCTTATTGGACTGCGTGGCATGGTGTGGGATTATGTCCTCATTCACATCGGGTTTTCATTAACCTTACCCCATATACCCCTTTCTAGGAGTTAGACACCCCTAATTCCTATCCCACGTGACATTAATCTATATTTTGTCCCACACGACGTTAAAAGGAACCATTAAGAACTATGTGTGGCTTGATTCCCATTCTCATGGGATACGTAGGAACACTCGGATATCTCATATTCGGGTCCAGCTCAATTGGGATCTAGTTTCTCATTACTTTTATCCTCTAATCATTCTTTTCCCATCATCCAAAGGTTTCCTCTATTGAATTGTGCACAGTATGGTGTGGACTTCATCCTTATTCACGACAGGTAGGCGTTATCATGCCATGTGCATCCCACCTGGAACCTCATCACTCCTATATACTTCTAAGCCATATAACTTTAAACAATGATTTGTAGTCCCACACGACTTTAAACAGTTGAGTCTATCACACATGATGATAATTATGCATGGTTGGTCCCATCCCATGATCCTAAACTAGGACATTATCGTCCTAGCCGCACGATGAAAAACGGCCATGCACCGTGATATCCTCACTCGAGGAGGCATCATGTTTTTTATAATTCATACACCATACCATTTGTCCACACCTGCACAGATCTTTATTTTTGGGGTGATTCCTGGACTTTCTATCCTAGTTCCATCGTTACACAAAAAAACCCTCATTAATCCTAAAGGTGAAATAAGATCTATCAAATACCGCTTCTTTCGGTGCAAGGGCCAGAACCACACTCCCTTTTAGAAATATGTGTGGATTTATTCCCACCCACATCGGATATGTATAAATTCCCGTGCACTTTTCCTCAGGCCCATCCTAACTTACATTTTTGGTCCCTCAACCGAAAACCTCCCCCAAGAAGCGCACGGTGATCCGGACCATGTCCTCATTCATGATGGGTCTTGTAATTACATCATCGGGTGTCTCTTACTTCCTACCATCCGCGGTCCAAGCTATTTGACCATAAAATAAGACCACTCCACATCCTTTCCTCAAGACGTTATACTACATGACATCTTCCATAACTATGTATGGCTTGATTCAATTCCCCATAGGATACGTAGGAATGTCAAGGAATTTTTGTCTCCGGGTCTAGCCCCATGAATCTACTTATCTAGTCCCTTCTTTTTCAGCCCCTTGGACCAAACTAATTTGGGAACATGTTGTGTGGTGAGTACCTCTTGGGTTCTCATTCACATCGAGTTTTTCAATAACAGCACCATGTGCTTCCCATGTCTTTTCCAAGCACAGTATGAGTTCTATGACCCAAAGCTAAGATCTCCCTAAGGGAACTGCACGTCACGTTTGGCTATTTCACCGCCCTGTGCCCAATCCGTTAAATCAAAATCCCTTAATGGTCCACCCGAGGAACTTATGTTGAAAGTGTGTGACCAAAGGTCCCTTTTAATTGGTAATAGACTCAACTCCCTCTATCTGATACGTCTTATAGTTGTATTCATATTCATTTTGACAAAGATCCCGAAGTATGTAATTTTAATGGGGTCATTATCCTGATTCCATGTCCATGCTTTGTGAGCCCGTTATTTAGATCCTTATCCTCTTCCACATATGAAGGGTCCCCATTCAAGGCCTCATCTCATGCTGCCTTGGCTCACCTACCATTTCTAGCCAACGTCCCTAAAGATCTCAGATGACATTTGTGACATGTCCTATGTTTGGAACATGGTCAGCGGTCGACCCTCATTTATATTTCCCAATTCCAGGCTAATGTGATATGGATACTGTGTTTCGAACATGGTCAATGGTTATCCCCTATCATCACAACACCATCATTGTGGTCCATATCTCGATCATCATTATTCACACCTTTCCACTTCCTTATGTTTAAGTGGTATTCCAACATACTTTGAATCACTCCTCCGTGCATCTAGGTGTGGTATAATGGCAGGTCAGCCTCAGTTGGATGTCATTCACATTGTGTCCCATTGTCCCTATCATGTGCCTCCATGTTCTTGGAAATTCCCATCACTACTGCTTGTTTCCCACATCGAGCATGACTCATGTGGGCCTAGTTGTTCTAGTAGGACATGTACTAGTGCAGCCATGCCACACGTACCATTCCTCATCCCACATGACATTAAACCGCGCTATCACAACTATGTATGGCTTGATTCCCATTCTCATGGGGTACATGAGAACACCTGACCAATTTTCTTCGGGACAAGCCTAATTTTCAATTTTGGTCCCTTGATTGAGGAGTTTCTTCCGAGGATATGTGGTGTGATCCGAACTCCAAGTCCACATTCATATTGGGTTTATGGCTACCACACCAAATACCCCCTTATAGGGATATTCCCCTTCAATCCACATCATATTGTATGATGTTAAACTATTGGAGTCCATATGACCTCAATGCCTGACACTAAACTAGGGTTCTACCCTGAACATGTTCAGGATGCCCTATGTTTATCATGGGATGCATCAGTTTCCTCTCCAGACGGGATTATCCCTACCAGTATTGGTCTCTGGCCACACCATGCCACATGAACTAGATTTTTTTTTGCTTCCCAATCTCATGGAAAACGTAGGAACACCCAGACATCCTATCTCTAGGTCCAGCCCCAGGAATCATAATTCTCGTACCCCTCCCCTTCTTTTTCTGGTCCCGTGACCTGAGCACTTTTTGGGAACCATGAAATTGCATATTTACCCTGAACAAGTCTGGGATTCCCCATGATAACATTGGGGAGACTGTTTCCCCATTAGAGAGGCCCTGTTTAGAAATATGTTTGATCCCTGATCAGACCGATGTACCCACTTAATGCATTTCCACCACGGTGGAGTACTTTCAAGAGTGTTGGAATCCAATCGAACAAACTTGTCAATCCACTCTCCAGGATTTTCATGCCCTTTAAATGGATCCTCACCCTCTTTCTCATCTAGGGGAACCCCCTAAAAGTATAGATGCATGACCTATGGCTCACCTACTATCCGAGGCTAAGGTTCCATAAGACTAATGGATGACATTTCATGTCAGGCCCCTTGTTTCAAACAGGGACAACGGTCGACCCTCATTTGTTATCCCCATTTATTGCTAACTCAATATGGGTACTGTGTTTCAAACATTTTCAACCATCATCCTTAATTTTTATTCCATCACCAGAATGTTCTAATTCCAGGGTATTGGGATTCATGCCTTCTATCCCCCCTGTTCGGATTTATTCGAGCACCCCTGGCGTAACCCTGTTCATGCCCAAGAGCACACTGGGAAACGGTAATTCGACTATATTGAGAATTTCATTATCTAGTCAGTTCTCTCCCTTCTCTTCCTAGGAATCATAATTTTTTGTTCGAACCTCAGGCACCCTAATCCGGGTTGGCTCTCTTACATTTAAATGAAGTAATAGTGTGAGCATCCATTGTTTCTCACACCAGGTGCGACCCATGTGAGCTTAGGAATGGAATGCACTTTATTTAAGGATTGTGGATGAATTAATTAAAACAATAGAACATGTAAATAAATAAATCCATACATCTATCCATACATGAAATTATGAAAAGGAGGTGGTAAGGAGAAATGTGTTTATGAGTTCGACCCAAACATGGCCCTTAAGGATCAACATCTTGGATAGATTATTCCAGTGCTGCTACCTTCTTCCTTATGGTCTCCATGATTTCTTCTCGTCCCTAAGAACCCTCTCTTCATCAGTGGCCATAAAGCCCAGTTCACATTCCACAACCTTTGCTTGAGCCTGTTCAGTTTTAAGTTCAGTCATTTGGTGACCCGCTTCCACTGGCTGCTCTGGGGCCCCCGCCTGCTAGGCCCTCAATTACTCCACAAGCTCATAACAGTTGGCGATAAATACCTCTTTTTCGTTAATATTTTATTCAAGGCATCAGACCTCTTGTTCCTTCTTCAATAATTATTGGGTACTCCCTGACTCTTTCTGATACAGGTAAATGGCAGGGCATCGGCAGATCTCGTGTAACTTCTCATCAATGTAGTTGCGGGAATTCAAATGAAGATGGTGAGCATCCACCCCTATAGCATTGAGAATGCATAGAAATGTGTGGAGTCCTCCCATCAATTTTATAATTCGGTATAAGGATGACCAAGAAATCTCTTGATACATCCCCCCTTGAGATGCATCATACGGATCTCATCGTCCGCCTCTGAATCAGAATAATCTATCTCCTCAGGACCTGTAGACCGATAGTTTGAGAAAGCAGCCAAGAGATTAGCGGTGGGCTATTTTTTAGGCACTCCTCCTGAGGGGTTGGTCTCTTCAACATATGGGTGACCATCCTCTGTCACCTTAGTCTCGGAATCTCCTTCTCCAACATCCGGCCCAGCCCCAGTGTCAATACCACTGATATTCATAGCTCTTTGTTCACCATGTTCCCGGGCCAGCTCGGTTTAGGAAATGTGCCCTGAATGGGCCAACACATTTTTCATAGAACAACTCATGGATGGTCTGGTTTTAGAAGCCTGTCGAGCCTTCAATTCCATGATTACAGCACAAAAAATGAGCACCCTAATCAGCTGAGTTCTCTAATAGCCCATATAAGTGGCTAAGTGGAAAAAAACAAACAAGAACTCAGTGCATCAGCCTCTAGAGTTCCCATCACCACATGAGCTGTCATGGTGGGGGATCCCTCAGCAATTGTTAGCTCAATAATGGGCTTCTTCTCCCAAATTTGTTCTATCGGTGCCTCCTCCCCTCATTTATATGGAGCCTCTTGGTCGGTGCCGATATGCACCTGAGCAGAATCAGGTGATCTGAATGAGGGTTACGAGAACAAAATATTGTGGTAAGGATAGGTAAGGGCTGAGACATACCATGATTAGCTCAGTTATGTCTACATCACAGCCAATGATCTCACCACTCTCCTGAAGGATCCCTTGGTGGACATCCATTGAGACCCTCTACCTTTGAGCTCATATTCTCCCTCACCACCTCCTTCCTCTTCTCCTTCACCTTCTCCTTACACCTCCTCCTCTTCTGTCCCACTACCCTCCAAGTCCTCGTCACTGTTGTCATCCTCAGGAGCCATCCTATCTTGATCTTTCTCCTGGTCAATCATTACCTTCACAAGGAGGGGTGGTTACTCACGCTAACCCCACCGGTGTGCATACGCATCCATGAACGTCAGTTACGCTTGCTGACAATGGATTTTTACCCTATCATCAACCCGGATGAGTATGACCTCTAGAAGTTGGATTCCATATCTTGTTTTCTTTTTCCAGAGGGCTTCAGTACCCATCTACTGTTGTAGGGTCAACCAGACTGAACACAGATCTAGGAAAATTGTATCATTAGAACGTTTAAGCAGATACTTTATCTTATTCCCTGGAAATTCTCTGACCACTCTCTGAGCCCCTCTCCCCCGGGGAGACGAAGGTGCAACCATGCCATGTGACGTTCCCGATACTGTATTCATAGTCTGTGTGGGTCCTGTTGCTCGACTTGCTTCTGACATTTCCTCCACATCAGCACCCTTTCTTCTCTCTCACCGCCCAGGTTGTACACTGTTTACCTTGAGCTGTCGAACTCTCTTATGCAAAAGTCCCTTAGGGTATGCTATTCCCTAATGTTCGGTGTATTCTGTCGAGAGGCCAACATCAACTCTGATGGAGAGAAAGGTAATGACGTTTCCAGAGCTATGGGTTGTGGACATCAGCCACATTTTGTGAAGAACACAGGGATTCCACTCCTCTTGGATATTTTTATACAACTTCTTCGGCATCCGCTAGAGGCATCCAAACTGCCTAGTTACTCTTGATGGAACATAGAGATCACAAAAAATCATCCCATCAACCCAGGAGACAAGCAAACCACCTATGATGCTCTGGATGTATTCTTTTTGCTCTAGTGAGCCTTTCCTGTTGTCTATATTTTTTCCAGTCATAGTGGGGAATGGGCTAAAAGTGATGTTAGTGTGATATCCAATTCTGATCCTTACCAACTCCTCACTGAGCATCAACGGCATGACCCCTACAATGATTAGTAAGGAAGGTCATGGGACATTATCCAGTGGACATATGGAATTTGGAAAGGTATATCTACCATAATGAGCTGCGATCTAGCCATGTAGGATCTAGAGGGGACCACAGATCCTCCTTGGTGAGCCCCCTCTAGAAATGTGCCCACGGATGGCGTAAAAATGGGCTAACATGGGGAATCCTAGATTTATCCTCTCATTTGCGTCGATGATGCCAGCCGTTAATAATTTTGCTAGACGAACTCCCATCCTTGCGTCCCTCACAGGTAAGAGCCCCCCACAAAAAGGATGCCAAAAATCTGGCGTACCGGACGTTCGTGACCCGAATTCCATTTACAGTGGGACCCCATGATTGATACTCCCATGCCTCCAGGATCCTCCAGTATGATTCGCTCTTTCTCCTCTGTGCCACAGTCAGACAACGCCTTCCTTGCCCCGACATCTTGACTTCTGGATCCTTTTGCAGGAACAAGCTAAAACATTTTTGGTAGGAAATTTCCTTAAAAAATTCCTTGACCCCCAACCTCTGCTTAGGAAGCTCCAACAGATTATAGATTAGGATAAGAGTTTGTGATCTGTCTTTATAGATGTTCTTCATCAGAAGGAATTCATCGTATTGGGGCTCGTCCAAAGGGATACCCCCGATGCAATAAATTTCCCAAAGGCTGATACCAACTTCCGAATGTTGATGATCGAAGGTATTGGTATTGGGGGACCATCGGTTAAACAGCTTAGGATCAAGTTCATGATGATGGTAGAAATGGAACTGCGACATCCACAACCCCTCTAACCACCTAATGTGCCATAGTTTGACCCCAAACTGGTCACATATCTGGCATACCAAATACACCCAGGCACATTCACTGGTGAAATTTACCCTAGACCGCAGATCCCAATCCTGCAGGTAGCCTTTATTTTCATCAATGACACTCTGTCGGGAAGTACTTACGTAATGGATTGAGGAGTCCTTTGGGACCAGGTCACTTCCCAAAATGGTTCTGGTCCTAGGATTCAGTATTTAAACATCTATATTCCTAGTTTCATGTGAATGATGGCCATTGTTGGTGATATTATATCATGGTAGGTCATCATTGTGTGTCACCCATGACCGAGGTGTGTCAACATCAAATTGGGGCATGGGTACCTCCTCCAAAATACTGAATCCCCATATCGTAAAATTGTCGAACAGTGCATACTCTTTCTGGGATGGGGACAACATGTTGAAGAGAGTATGGTTGCAGGATATGATCTTGCAGGCACCATAAACCGTTGGGTTGGAAACCATCAAAGCCCTTCGAGTAGCGAACATATCTTCTCTCTCAGTGACAGCCCGATTGGAATCCATCTTCTTCTGATGAGGTCTCAAGAATCCAGTGCAAAAAACGTGGAGTCTGTGCGAAAAATGTGGAGCAGGTGTGAAAAATCAGGAGTCTGCCTGAAGAATCAGGAGTATAAGAGAAAAAATAGAGGTCATGGTGTGAAAATCCCTAGGTCTGCACATAAAACAACATCCGAACATGAGAAATTACGTGCAACCGAAGCAGTTTTACATGCAAGACATGGATAGTTTTTCATGCATGAGATCTTAGGACTTATCGTGTGAGAAAAATATCCGTACAAACTGTGGGACCTGTGAGGGTTTTTATAGGCACGTAGTAGGAATTTCGCCCGCGTTAGGAATGTGATTTGTGCGTGACTTCTCGGTTTTTCTCACCCATATGGGTTTTTTTGTGCACATACTCCATGAAATTATGCATTTTAGAATTTCCCCCAAAACCCGACCTTTGCATCCCCCCATCGATCTGATTCTGAGGGGGCATTTGTAGACGCCAAAAAATGTTCAAGGGTGGAAAGAGGTTTTGGTGCAACAAAGGGAAGAAATATTTTGACCCGACGATGCATTCTAGGGGGCCCAGAAGGGCCACATGAAAAAATATCAGCTGGGCGTGTAAAAAATATCTTCAGTGTGGAAAACAGCGAGATCTGAGGCCATTTTTCATGCCTGTATGAAAACTCTCGCACCGTGCGGAACCCACCGCGCATGCGTGGAAAACTCCCAGCACCACCGACTGCGTGAAAGGAATTTTTCAGGAGGAACCCCACATGGAAGATCTTTTTCTCAGCAAACACCGACATGCAAACATTCATGCATACCGGTTTCTATGCTGATCGGTTGAACTCGAGTGCCTATAAACAGAAGGGCTCCCCTTCAACTTCTGATGACTAAAGAATCTGAATCGTCTCCTCTGCACAAAAACCACCTCTTCTGCATGTAATAGATGGAATTAAGTTAGGGTATTTTTGGCGATAGGCCGCCCATGGGTCCACCTTCACGTGAGACCACTCGAGCTTAACCCTCGTCTGAATCCCATTAAGTCCCATCCCCTGCGCGCAATATGTTTCGATTGCGCGAAATATTTTCTGATTGCATGAATCCCTTCCAATTGCATGCAACCCATTTCAATTGCATGAAATCCATTCCAATTGTGCACAAACACTTATTCCATGCGCTCAATCCATTCCAATTGCGCGCCACCTATATTCCTTGCATGTAACACCACAACCCCCCTTTTTCCGCGCAAGTGTCCCAATTGCACGCCGACCCAGCCTTTTCCACGCAAGGGTCCCAATTGCGCTCTGACCTAGTTTTTCCACGAAAATGTCCCAATTGCATGTCAACCCAACATTTTTTGCATAAGATGACAGTTATGCGATGACCTAGTATTTTTTTCTGCACAAGTTCCTCAAATGTGCACCGACACATGATTTTCTGCACAACTGTTCCTTTTGCACATAAACCTGCTTGCATGCACGTGTTTGATGTATATCTTCCCAATATCATTTTCGGGAACCTCCTATGACCAAAACATCTATGGAACACACCATTCTCTCGTACGAACCTCTAGGATCGTACGAAAGAATTTCAATGTCCCCTGGGTGGTGTTTCACATTGTGTTGCTTCACATCATACATATTCACATAGGCACGCTAACTGCTATTGGTTCTTCGCATTTCCATGCTAACGTGGACCCACCAATTGTATGCTCCACAACAGCCCCAACCACGGCGTTTCCGGTCCCTTCACTTCAATAAGATGTAGAGGGCTCCAGTTATGTAATTCCAAGGGCTGTGGACTAAACACACCTCATCCAAGTTGCAGGACATTAAACTTCTATGAACCTTCATCCTCAGCACATGACGTTAAACTGTGCCCTCTTTCCATGAATCATACGTGGGGTACCCCACCTTGGACATTCTTGTATGCCCACTGGTCTCCATGAGAGTGAGATCATTCCTCACATGGAATGAGATCCTCTTCATTGGAGCGGCGTCTGTCCACGGAGAAAGGAAAACCACCTAGGTGTATGTCCTTGGATTTCTGTGCAAGAGGTAGCTCCCCTAATCCTCCTCTCTTCCTAGTTGCCAAATCCCTCTCCTGCTGGGCATTGTCACCACCCAGGCCTCCACCATGGAGTAAGTCCCAATCTCCATCTCCATGGGCATTGAACCGTACATAAGCCGCTATTTCGTCTTTTGTCCGCTAATCACGCATGATCCCTACTTCACTTCTCACTGATGCAACATTCAAGACATGATCGGAAGGTCTTTTCTGTCTCTTGTTTCTCATAACGAGAATGACTCATGTGGTCTTAGACCAAGCATCATCCATGACATCCTCTCTGGGCAGACTAGAGTGTAATCCCCATACACCATCTTGAACTACATGGTTTTTGATCCTTGACAAGGCAAGGTACAAAATAAGCCTCCATGAGCTCCAAGCCCACCATCTATCTGGGCCCCAGTTCCTCCTTCACGACGGTTCACCCCCGTCTTGCAAGACATTATACTGTGAACCTCAATAAGTTATAAGCTGTTATCTCCCCCAATCAGCGGTAATTCGTTGTTCCCCCAGTCAGTGGCGAGCTGTTGCAGCCACCTCTACTACATGGACTTTTATCCTTGCCAAAGCGAGGTATGTAGGAAGCCTCTCTGAGGTTGAATCCCATCACCCGGTTGCTATGATCTACTTCAAATTGGTTCACCCACTCCACATAAACTATGAGGCCTTTGATCCCTTCTATGTTGTGGTAGGTAGGAATCCTCAACAAGGATCAATCCCACCATCCATCTGGACCCCAGGTCGTCATTCACCTCGGTACACTGACCCCCATCTTATATGAACTATGTGGGTTCAATCTCTATCTCCTAGGCAGGGTACGTAGGAATCTTACATGAAGGGAAAAGGGTCCGATCAGGGTAGTAATTATCATTCAGGGGAGTAGTTACGTTGGAAATAAGAATAACAAAATATATATTCCATAATTGAAATAAAACAACCAAAATAGAACAACAATAACTGTAACTAAAAACTCATAAAGACAAGTTTGACTGTAAGGGATTCATAACCAATTGATACTACAATGATGGCATGAAGAAACCCCCAACATATCACAATTATCTACCCATCTCAGTTAACATGAACCTCATCTCCACACTTTGGAGGCATTTCATTCTCTATACTAGAAAGAAAATAATGTTCTACGCACCACCAATGAAGTGCACAGGGTGAGAGCTAACATGATCCATAAGATCCCACCTAGGTGTTACCTAACATGTCTCAATATAAAAAAGCATATATTCTCATTTTTAAAGTAAAACATGGCATGATAACTTATAATAGGTTTTATAGATAATAATGTAAATACTTTCCTTTTCCTCAGTTCTAATTAAAAGTAGGTATATCTTTTTCCACAACATATTTCCATATCATTTTTTACAATCATCAACATGAATATCATGGTTATCTCAAGAAGAAAAGTAGTATAAAAAAGAATCATATATATCACAACACCAAGAACAATGACAGGTCTAGGAAGTAGACTACTCGTAACAAAATAATCAAGTGCACAAATCTTATCCTAGAACAATGGGCCTTGGAAGTTAAAGAATACCCCATGAGTAAACCCTGAAAATGTCAATATCATTCCCCTAGAAGAGTTGGCCTATGAAATAGAAGAATATCACTAGAAAAACCTCCTTGATAATTCCAAAGATATGGAATATATGCTGAATCTAAGCCTTCCTCCTATGTATCAAAGTTAACCCTTCTTCTTTTTTTCACAAACCCATTTCAATGTCTTGAAAACCATTAAAAACCATTTTTCAAAATCCCAAGAAATTTGTTTTCTCTCAAAACCCATATTTAACATAAAAAACAAACATTTTTATCTAATAAACCTATTTCTAAAGAAATATGAAAGAAACAAAAGTATATTAATTATCATATGATAGAGATGGAACCACCGACCTCAAATTTTTGGTCAGACACGCCCACAACAGAATCCAAAACTAAGAATGAAATACAACAGCACCGACAGATAAACTAGGATATAATCCAAAACAAGATTGATTCAAACATAAAAAAAAGTTGGAGGAAGAGAGTAAAACCACATACCTTGAAGAAGGACTCCAGCCGTACCAAAACCAGTGAAGGAAAAATTACTCCCGAATGAGATGCTATAACGATTCTAGAATCAGATGATAGGAAAAATCTTAATTGGATACATGGATTTGATAACGCAAGTCTAGAACGCTATCATGATAAATCACAAGGATGAATCGAATATAACACCTACCAATGTGATGAACTCTAGAAACAACGAGTAATCAGAGTATATTGGATCATTCTGTAAGTTGAGTCACCTAAAAAAATGCCTAGGGAGAGTCTATGGTTGAGAACCATGATGTTTGGAGAGAATCATACTGAAAAAAACTCATGAATGTGTGACATTAAAAATGGTGTGGGAGTGTCATGATGTATTCCCATGGTCACAATGTGAAGGGAATTATAGATAAGAAACACTAAAAAACCCGTCACCTCGGATTAAAAACCATCATTTTCATCCTACATGACATGTACTCATTATTCACGGTGTGTACAAGATAATAACCTGACCTCCATTTCATGACATGGTCTCCCATGACATGACATGAAACCAGCACTAAGTACATGAAGTGTACATTAGGTCCACAATGTGTTCTTATTCCGTAGTTTACAGTAAACATAGAAAAATCAGATAAAGGATTTTAAAACCAGAAGGGAACTTAAATGAGGGAAAACTTACCTGATCAAGGTAATGGCATGTTAAAAACTCACAACCATAAAGATATTACATCACCATGAAGTCATGTGTATGATATATACTCTAGAATGAGATTAGGACACAACTCCCTCATCATTGAATCACATTCTTAAGTCTCATGATAATCTGATTCTGGTTTCCATAGAACACTGACCAATGGGATTTAATTTTCAAGAAAGTCTTTTTCTGGGAGTTAACACTCTCAACTAGTTCTCCAAAATACTTTATGTGGCTCTAACTAAATTTCTTCCCTACATTGAACATGAATGGGGTTGGGGTAATAATTCTTGAGTTGAGATATCTGAAAAACATATTGAATGTTTGTCAATTGAACTAGAAGTGTTAACTGATAAGAAACTTTCCTAATCTGTTCGGTAATAAAAAAATGGCCCAATATATCTCGGATCCATATTTCCCTATTTTTTACACTGAAGGTGACCCAAATAAGGTGAAACATTCATGAAAACCCATTCACCAATGGAAAACTCTAAGGGATGATAATGTTGATCTGCATACGATTTATGTTGACCTTGGGATTTAAGAAGATGTCTCCACACCTCTTGAATCATTACAGGAATCTCTTGAACCAGATTTGGTCAAACTAAATCTACTTCTCCCACCTCATTCCCACAATGTAGTAATCTTCATGGGTTACCATTCAATACTTACTAAGGATCTGTTTTGATCGACGACTGGTAACTATTGTTATAAACAAACTGAACTATTCACAGATAGCTATCCCATGATCCAATGAAATCCAATACATATGCACGAAGCATATACTCTAAGATATTTATTACATTATTTATCATTCCATCTGTTTGTGGATGTTATTTTGTTATCAACTTCACATGATTCCCCATTTTTCCTTGAAGACTCCTCCCAAATCATGAGGTAATCCTAGTATCCCAATATGAAGAAACGATTGGACTCTCATGTTACCACATGATCTCCTACACATACATTATACTGAGTTCCTTAACATTAGTGGTACCTCTGATTTTAATGAAGTGAGATGACATCATAATCCAATCAACCACCGCAACGATAGCATTTTCCCTCGGGGTGTTTGTGGAAACTGAACAAAAAAAATCCATGGACACCTCATCCCACATTGAAACTGGCACAAGAAGTGGCTTAAGAAAACAAGAGAGATTTAATTACTCTAACTTTATCAATTTTTAGGCGTAACAGTTGGACACATAAACTAGGATGTCACGCTTCATACCTGACCACCAGAATTATCACCTTCGGTCATAATACATATTTTTATCACCGGGATAATGGGCCGTTGAAGAGGTATAACAGCCAAACAAGACTGATCTTCTCATAGATGCTGGGATGATAACTCACATTCAGAAGAGAAGTATTCCATCTGAACAGATTGAACAACCATGATCTATCTCCCCAACATAGATGTCTTCCCGAAACATCTAAATATAATCATCTTGTTTTAGAATTTTCATGATAGAATCTAGGATATATGATAAAAAATAAACATTGGTCTGAACCATAACTAAGACATCTTCTTGATCATCCAAGTGTGACTGAGTGAGAAGCCCTATAACATTTTACTCTTCATTTTATTCTAGAATAGACCGCAATGGTACTATCCTATATAAGGAATCTTTAACTACATTCCCCATCATCAGAATGTATGCGATGTCAAAGCCAAATGTATAATGGTATTCTACCCATCAACTCTTTCTAAGGCTCAAGTCCTCCTGGTAGAAGATATAGCTCAGACTATTATGATATGAGAAAATTGTGATTTTCTCACCAAAAAGATACTTCCGACAACACATAACTACATGCATCACATCAGCATGCTCCAAATCATGAGTGGCATAGTTTTTCTCATGCGTTCAGAGATAATAAGATACATAAGATGTTACATGATTATGATACATAAACATGCATCCCAAATCAGCACCTGATACATCACAAAATACCACATAACCCTTATTGGGCTCAGGTAAGATCAGAACAAGTGGCTATGTCTGAATTCATTTTAGTCAATTGAAAAAAGACAATGACATTGCGTACCATGATAATTTCACCACTTTCTTAGTAAGAGCAATCAAAGGTGATGCTAGCAACGATAAATCCTTAAAGAACCATCAATTCTATCCACCAATACCATAGAATCATCATATATCGAACACATTTCATTATTCCTTCTAGGACAAAATAGATTTCCCCTTCTCTACATCAACTTATATGCCCTACTCAGAATTTTTGTGCCCCATGAATGGAACTTCGTCAATCCAGAAACTACATTTTAAATAGTTTCAATACATACAGTTATTTCTATGAATCCCTAGAATCAAACTCGGATGGTGTTTATTCTCATTCTTGGACTTTGAATATACAATAATATCATCCACAAACCCTACCACAATAGATTAAATATATTGGTGGAATATCTGATTCAGCAAGGCCATAAAAACTGTAGGACAATTAGTCATACATAATGGTATCAGAATATATTCATAGTGGCCATAAAATCTCCCAAAGGCTGTATTTCTAATATTAGACTTCCAGACTCTAATATGAAAATAAACCAAAAAAATTGGATATTTGAATGAAATGTTTCTCCATTCAACTCATCTAACAAATAATCCACATGAGGAAAATGATATTTTTTCTTAACCACAACTGAGTTCATCTTTTGATAGTCTACATATAAAAAAAGAGATCCATCTGATTTCATGGCCTAGGGAATAAGGGGTTCCCATTTCAAAACACTATGTCCATCAAAAACCTTCTCTAAAAGTTTTCCCAACTAAATCTTGAGCAATTTAAACTCCTCTAGCTCCATACGATAAGAAATCACCAATATTAGATGTGTACATGTTACCAGGTCAAGTGTGAACTATACCTATCTTTATAGAGGAAGACCAGAGAATTCATCTTAAAAAACGTCATAAATTTCTTGAACAAAAACAGGAAGATCCTCAACTGATGAAATGTCATTGGGATCAAATGAAAAAACAACCAACAAACTCATAAACATTGGAAAAGACGGTCCTGCACGACCTTACATCGGGTCCCAATCTCCGTGAAACATGTGTGATACCCCCTCAGTAGTAAGAAATAAAACACGCTGATGATAAAAATCAACCTTTTCTCTATGAGTGATAAGAAAATATATAATGAGGATGACATCAGATAAATATAGATCAAAATCAATAAAATCCAAGAACAACTCAATGTCAGATATTGTGAATGAAGAAGTAGGAAACCTAAACCCCTGGTCTTTTCTCTTACCTAGAGGTGTTTCTAACTCAAATTTAAAGGGCATAAGTTTTGATGTAAGTTTAATAATATCATCAAAACATGTAGATATAAATTAGTGGGAGGCATCAGTATTAGAAAAAAGTATCTACCAAAGCTGTAATAATGTGAATACCTATCACCATTTCTATACCTGGATAAACTCATGTTGGACACTCATATACTGTGTGTAAATGATTCAATCATGGGGCATATGGATAGAGGCCTATGGTATTTGAAGCTTCTGACTACACACTATTAGCCTTTGGAGATAATGAGCCCTAACCATAAAAAGAAGTATTCATATCCTTTTAGAATCATTGTAGGTGAACTACATGTCCACAACTATTGAATATTTTCGATGGAATAATACAACAAGGTCTAGTGTGGCCCCATTTCCCCATTGGTAGCATGTCAGAGGCACACTATCAGATGCAATGGATGGTTTGGAGGAGGCTCATTGCTGAGACCCTCCTACACCACTTTGGCGATAGTCCAGCCACTTCCTCAACTTCCCATGCATGCCACTGAATCTATCATCTGTTGGAAGAGAAGAGACAGTAGCACCAAATTTTCATGTAATGTCTATGTCAAGAATCAATGCTTTTTACACTATTTCCGCATATGTTGAAAGCTTCAACATGAACACCTGCGACCTAATTTTCGATCACAAACCCTATAGGTACTTCTGCACCTTCAACTGGTCATTCCTTCTTTGTCTGAAAAAAATAGACAAGTTTAGCATACTAGTTGGTGTTGGATGACATTGAATGCTCTACCTAATGAAACAATAGGAACTCTATAAATCATTCAACATCAAATACATTGGATAAAACAAATGAAATAATAGGGTTTTCAAAACCTCTCAATCAAAGCCCACATGTATGTCTGCCTGAACCATAGAGTCCAACAAACACTTGCCGGAACCCTTGAGTCTGAAAGTTGCACATACCACCATGATATCATCAATTGTGTCAAAGAATTTGATGATTTGATATATCATGTCCATCCAATCTCCCACCTATTGAGGATCAATCGTCCCTTTAATGAAGGGTGAATTTTCACTCAAGAACTCCTATGATCGATCTATTTCTCTTCTAGCCCTCGGTTGTACTTCAACCACGATGTTGTGAAATTCTGGCACATCGTGATCGATATCACTAACTTCTCATATGATAGACTCTATGATATTCTGATCTATTGGTGTATTTCCTTGAGGAGCATCAGCTCCACCTTCTAGAGGAACCTGTGGAAGACATCTATGAGGCATACTGATGCACAAAAAAACATAAGAATGACCATACATAGAACAAATCCCCGTTCATACATGAAAACCCATAAGAATAAACTATGATTGAAAATGTAAAAACCAACACTAGAGACATATATCATGACATCCCATGGTTACTTGAGTTTTTTTACGACAAGAGTTGGCTATGCCCTCATCGCAACATACCTCTCAAGTAACAACAATCCTCTATCTAGTTTAATAGACATACCATGAGATGATTCGTAAGGACATGCATCCCTTGATACCAAAACATAATAAACTAACCCGAGTTACCCTCAAACTCGGCACTCTAACTGCTCTGTCACATACCCGAGTGGCATTCCTGATCTCAATGGGCTGGAGACAAGCACCTAGGACTTGATCGACAATACCGAGGGATATATTTCTACCAACCTGAACAACCACATGGAATTCATATACAAGGAATAAAAGGAATAGTGGAAGATTAAAAAAATTCCATAACTATAATAAAATAACAAAAACAAATGAACTATAATAGCTTCTTAATCATATAAAATACATTTCTGATTACAAGGGAATAAAAACCAATAGCTACTATAATGATGGAATGGATGAAAGCCAACCATATCACCATCAATTATCCTTTCCAACAGACATGAACCTCACTACCTCACTGCTGCTCCTTGCCTTTATCTACATTGGAAGGAAAATAAAGGTCTACATACAACTGAAGCAGTGCATAGGGTGTTAGATAACATGCTTAGTTGGATAACACCCATGTGTTCCATAACAAGTATCTGTATAAAAAAATCATGTATGCACATTTATTAAAGAAAACATGGCATGATTAGTAGGATTATGTTTTATAGAAAACATGAAATATAAATTCATTTTCCACAGTTCAAAAAAAATAAAGTTATATCATTTTTTAAATAATATTTCAGAATCATTTTTCCAATGCATCAACATACATATCCAGGATAACTCAAAAAGTCATTTAATATAAACCACAATCACAAGTATCACAACACCACAGAATAATTCAAGACTAGGTAGTAGAGGAATATGCCAAGGGTAAACCCCCAAAAATTGAAATATAAGTCCCATAGAACCATAAGACTATGAAATAAAAGAATGTCCCAAGAAAAACCTCCCTGATAATCACAAATTATTTGATGATGGACTCATTTTAGACCTTCCACCAAAGTACCCAACATAACAAAGGCGCTATTTTTCAAAAACCCATTTCAATGCCTAGAATACCATTCAAAACTATTTATAATCCATTTATAAAAATCCTAGGAAACTCATTTCTTGTTTAAAATATCTTTTCAACACACACAAAAATCATTCCATTTTGATAAATTAATTTGTAAATAAATTTTCAATGAAAAACAAGAAGGTTCATTATCATTATCAAGAGACAGAACCACCTAACTCATTGTTCAGGTCGTACACACCCACCATAGAATCCAAAACCAGGAAAGAATCCCAACAGTAACAATAGAGACCCTAGTATATAATACATGACATTATTTATTCAAACATAAACACAAAAGATCAAAGGAAGAGATGAAAACCACATACATTAAAGACGTATTCTACCCGCACCACAACCAATAATGAAAAAATTCCTCTAGAACAAGATCTCACTATGTAACTTGAATAATATGAAATGAAAAATCCAACATGGATCAATGGGTCCAATAATGCAAGGATAGGTTGTTATCATGATCAATCAAAATGGAGAACTAGAGAAAACACTATCCCGAAGAGATACATTGTAGAAACAATGATGAAATGGAGATGATCAGATCGATTCGGAAGGTGAGACACCTCTAAAAAATGCATATGGAGAGTCTAGGTTGAGATTCATGGTGTATGGTGAGAAATAAACCATACAAAACTCCAGAAAGAAAGAATTTAAACTAGGCATGGGCCGGATCATGATGTGAAGTTCATGCTGGATAAGTTACACTGAAAAACAAGTCACATCAGACTACAAACTAACATTTTCACCCTACATGATGTGTACCCAAAATTAATGACATGTACAAGATCACAACATGACCTACCCCTTCACGACATGGTCTCCCATGCCACTATATTCTACCAGCACCAAGTAAACGATGTGTTATGTAGTTACATGGCATGTACCTATTCTACAGTCTGCAGTATACCCAGAAAAATCACCTAAATGTATTCTTTAACTATAATGGAACATAAAACGAGGGAAAACTAAACTAATAAAGGTATCATGATGTTACACTACTCCCACTAGTTTTGATTGACTAGGTATGGAATTAGATTTCAATTAACTTTATGGGTCACTGTACTCTCTCTAATCTTCACATAAACCATATATTCTATCCCAATACGGAGTGTGGTAATGGTTAAACTATTCCCACTAGTATTCATCAATTTATCATGTCATAAGTTTTTAACTAATACTAATTGTTATTCTACTACCACTAGACTCCATTCCAAAATGATCCAGACATTTATATGCTATGATTTATAGACACCACAATCCAACTACTACGGAAGAGTTAGGTATGATCATTATAGTACATTGATTCATTGTTCCACTTTCAAGAAAACAATATTAAATTATATTATTATACCCTATCCTATTGAGGAATACCTAAACCATGGAGACCAAATCCTTCAATTTTGATTCTACTCTTTAAAAATTAAATCATATAATAGGGTCTATGATTCATGGTCATAAATATAATACCTCCTAAGTAAAATAACAATAACATTAAACTATAAGTACTTAGTCATGACATCATTTGCATTATCATGGTCCTCACCATTCACATAGGGATTCTATTAGCCTCTATAGTCTATATTTCATCACCATTACTTATCTAAGTTTTGTGACTTAATCCTCAACAATATTTTTTCAATGATACATGACCAACAATTCTAGAACTACATTGGTCCGTCCTACAAAGAAATAAAATTTCGATTGAAGGAGATTTTTTACTCTGAAGGATGAAAATATATAATGGTCACCTTGTTAGAAATTTGATTTTCTACTCTATATGCATGCACCCCACACATCCTAGAAAAACATCATAACCCAAATTAAAAAGAAAAGGAATAAATTTTATCATTTTGAAATCCTTTAAATAGTTGTTATAAAAAATACATGTTCCATCCCACTAGTTGTCACTATTAAGGTGTTAGAAAAAAAATAATGATGTAAATAAAATGATTACACCTTGTATCTTAATATAATTAAGATATCAATAAGATTATCATTTATCAATGGGATAATTGGTTATGAAAAAAATTAAGCACATTTCTATTCCTTATGTAGCATATTTGTGTACATATTTCATACACGAATTTAAAATATATGACACACAGTTTGGCCTTCATGAAATTAATCAACATTGACTAGTATAAGCTTTAAGGCATGAAAATTTATACTAGAGTAATATCAATGAAAAATACCCATGGAAACATGATCCATCATCCTTAAATCAGGGTAAAGTGATGATATCCCCTCACCTATTTATGATCTATATCTCCATAAGAGAACAGATAACAGTGTTCTTAATCAATTTCCAAATGAATAAAATTATATCCATTTACATATGATATTGATCTATATTGGAGACCCTTTAATGTGACTACATATTTCTACATCCTTTGTATTGTATAAAACATATAAACTACCCAATCTCATAACCTGGATCTAGTGGAAAATCCTCTATCATTAAACCTCCAAAATTCTAAACATTTATTGATTTTGGATATCTCTGACTCATATTGAGATTACTTCTCCCATTATCACATACGCCATGATTCAATGTTATCCTCTTGGTTATATTCAAAATTCTCATGTGGAGCTCATCCTTTGAAAAAAAAATACTCACAGTAGTGAGATAGATCCAAATAACACCATATTATTTTGTACTGAATAAATGTTTTAGATATTAACATTATAATTAGATTCCTTTTTAACACATTCAATTCAAAGGGGAGTGTATTCTTTTGTCTTCAAAAAATTGATTCCACACAATTTCCCACATGATTGAAGATAAAATACTCACATAGAAAATAAATATTGACATTGAATAGAATTGTGTACCCAAGAAGGGAAAAGAATCACGTTATATTCCAAATCACCACAATACATCTCCAACACTAAATGATGGAGATTTGATAGAAACATTTCATTACAAAGAAAAGAAGGTTGTGATAAATGGCCTTTATATGTAGGTCATGGATTATAAAAATTTCTGATAAAAAGGGTTCAGTACCATAAAACTCATTTTGAGGTTATTAGTGTACTTTTTTTATTAGAATAAACCTTTCTATGGTGTATACAAGACACCTCAGGGGAATAGTTTTCATAAAAGGATTTGATTTTACTACTTAGAAATCCAAAAATAATACTTATGAAAAAATATCAGCATTTTATATCGAGATTAATTTTATCCCAAATAAATAATTTATAAGTTATATAATCCCACATATCGATTTTATAACAGCACATACCACTTCAATCAGTTCATGGATCCGACATACTCTGTGACTTGGATGTAGTGTTTTTACCCACTTCATTTCACTTTTATTTAAATGCATAGAACATCACATGGTTCATGAAACACTCATCCCACAAACTGAAATCATGTGTGGTCGAAGGAAATACATTTAATCCTCCAAGATAATAGTCTTATTTAGAGTTCAGGGCATCATTTTATGATCCTCATATAAAAATAAACTACTTTTTAATAATCATTCATGGAAACCCATTTGATAAAAAAAATTCTTGCTATTACACAGCATCCATCTTTCTCTATATTCTATGTGGACACCTATTTATTTGTGGATTTTAATTTTGGTCTTATGGTTATTTTCAACTACATATTGATATTGAAGAAAAATACCAGAATCGGAAGTAGCATAATAATAGAGGACCACCTAAAATGCTCGGGCAAGACTCAAACTGTCAAAAATATTTTGTTAAAATTCATGAGTTTCAAACTTGGTAGGGATATTTTCATGCAATCCCATGAAGGGAATCTACAATGAAATCACATTGAATAGAAAATTCACAAAATTCTATGATCCAATGCTATGTGGATAGCCTTATGTGAAATTTTATATATCTATAATTAGGTGAAATCATATTTGGACATATGTATGTTAAATTTTATGTGGACCACAATAGGTGAAACACTACTCGGGATCCCTTGAATAATTCCATGCGGCGATCCCTATAATAAATATGACATAGTTAAGCCTATGCATAGTTACTTTTTAGGATCCTAAGATAGTTACACTATGTATCTAGTGTAATGTAGGCCATCCCTATATCAATATCTTATATAAAATTACTTTTGTGACCATATTTTCCTTCATGGAGTTCTTATGTTGGGTATTCTCCATGGATGAAATCCCCATTTATATCAACCATTGTCACCTTCTATGTGTATGGACCAACCTTGATAGTCTTCATTACTCATTTTATTATTGATATATGGGTGGGGAGGTCAAAATACAAATGTATTCTCATAGGTGAAGGCCTAAAAAAATATTCATTTTCCGTAGTGATGTTATTCTCTTATTGGTTAACATTATTAACAATATGTAGTGATAATCTTCTTGATTATAGAAAAATTGACATCCTCCTTGCTTTAAGCCCCATCCAAATGATAAATTTCAATTGATTTGAGATACATCACATTTATTGTTGAACCTTTATCTACCATTATGTCCAGAGACTCCTCATGGTTATCAATATACATATTTATTCAAAACACTTCTGTTGATTTTAAATATATAAGCATCCTTATTAGTTTAATCACGAAACAAATAATTAATTTCCCTCCACTGGGATACTCCTCAGGACTTCCTAATCATATATTTACTGGTGTCTAATGATACACATCATGATTATCAAAATTCCCCTAAATTCAGGATAGTCTTATTGGTTTTAAATACACCAGAATCCTCCAAGATGTAATCCCCAACCAAATCCTTCAATCACTATGAAGTTAAGAAACTCTTGATGGATTTGTAAACATGCAATTTCAATATATTTTAGATAATCCTCATATTTATCACTATTTTACTGAAGTATAGATAGCCCTCTTAGGTTTAAATTCAATTATTATTCCTTTTTATAATCTATAAAAAACAAATTCACTTAACACACCTACCTCGTCAGGAATCTCAGGGAAAATCATACATATTCTATAACATATTTCATATTTTCCCATTTTACAGAACATGAATCCTCTCAGTGTATCCTCATTTTGTTATTTGTATGTCCTAATATAATGGTACAGTCTCATGAAATGTTACATATATTCTATTTTCCATTGTTTCACTCACTGATAATTAATCATGTTAGATTTCAGATCTATTATGATTTTCCAATACACAAGATTATTGTTCATATATTGTGTGCCTCCTTTTAGAGTGGATGCCCTTACCATTAAATAAGACTATGTGGGGTCAAATTAATGTTATTATAAAGATATGTATGATTCCTTTTCAAGGATCAAAACCAATTTCAATTATCCTTTTCCAATTAGATTTATCTATGTGGGTTTTTATTCATGACTTCATAAGAAACACAGTATTTCTCTTCCTCATTCAATCCCAACTCTAAAACACCAAATTCCTCCCCTTGATAAAATAAATTAAAAATATCCGAGCAAGTTATATTTAAAATAAATCATCATAGATTAATAATACAATCGTTGGGAACCTCTATGATATATAGAGTTTTACATCAAAAATATGGTATCAATCAGATCATTGGAATTCATGTAACTGTTCCCACAATTGGATTTGGTAATAATTATGAAATAAAACATAAAAATATAATAGTTTCCTAGATTATGAAAAAATATTCCCCAAAGGGTGTGGTGAGCCCGACATCCCTCCCACTTGACCAACCTGATTCCCTAACCACCAAAGGAAATGTTACCATTTATCAACTACATTTGGAAAGAATGTCACGCAAAAATAATTAGGAGATTTTAGTTTGAAAAAAGTCCCAATTCATTACCCAATGCATTAGACCAATATCTGGGAACAACCATTTTTTAACCTATATTGATCTCACCTAGAACTATTTTGGTGTACCAATTGTATAATCTATATTGGGTTAACCAAACACTATTTAGGTTCACCCATCATACATAGTATATCGGGCACACCTTGCTCTATTTGGGTGATTGTATCATATAATCATTATCAGGAACACTTGATTATATATAGGTACACTGATTATATAGAAAACATCCATAAATAATAAAATGAATATAGTACCTATAACATGAATCTTATCAATAAACACATAAAATCAATCATTATTCACTTCATATCATTATTAATGATTGGAAATAAATTTTTTACATACCAATATATTTAAATCCTTATTAACCTATGAAAAAAATATTTTTTCAAAAAAAAATATCCTTGAAACATGATTAACCCATGGAAAATAAATTGGTTTCATAATAGTTTCAGTGAAAAAATCATAACCCATCAAGAGAAATAATGTGGGTGGTGTGACTAGAATATATCCATATTGGATCGTATATAATCAAAACTATTGTTGAAATTGATGAATAAAAATACCATTAATAGAACATTAAAAAAATTTTGTGGTCAAATAAACTTTTCATTTTGAAAATAACATTAAAAAACTAAAAATTTACATCATATTATGAAAAAATTAAAAATAACATTGGGGGACTTATTAAGGAATTTTCAAATAAAATATTGGTCAATGTGGTAGGAAAATCACTTCATGTTGAAAACATGAAAAATATTCATTTGTTTCAAAACATTTGGTAAAAGGGAATCAAAGCTGACATATTTTGAAAATGATAATAAATATCCTTTTAAAAAAAATTAAAATAAGATAAAATACCATGTAATGAAGATTTAGGAAATAATTTATGCATGTAAAGGAACATTTTCAATAATAAAATGATATATATATATATATGGAATAGAAAGATAGAAGATCTAAAAGAAAAATATAACATCTTTATCACTAACAAAAATAATTCTTGATGTTATTAAATCAATAAGGGAGGAAATTAAAATTAAACATGTGAATAACATTCATATCTAGATGAGAATAAAATATTTGTAGTCACAAAATTAATATCATATTATTTCCATAAAAAAGATAATAAATAGGATCAAAAGAAAATATGTTGTAGCATAAAACCATTCCCACTTTGGTATCTCTTCAATTTTATTCCCTAAGAAAGAATAACAATAAACTATACTTTAAATATCATTAACATAAGTTTTTTCACTATATAACATGTCAATGGGAATTATATACTCCTCTTAAATTTTTATTTGTGCATATTATAAACAAATGTCTCATTAGAAGAGAAAATGATATGAATAACCCCTGTAAAAATATTTCCATTGAATTAAAGAATTTATCGATGAACATATTATTTGTATCAAATTTAAATCCACATAATAAAAGTGGAAATAAAACATAAAAAATGATGACAATCAATATCATATAATATCATATATAATGAATTACAAATGTATACCAATGAAAATAAATTAGGAAATAAAATTCCTTAAAACATGGTCACATTCAATTAATATCCTTTTTGATAAAATATGTAATGGTAAAATCAAAAGGAATGAACAAAAAATTCCCTGAGCAACCGAATAAGTCAAGGAAAGTCAATTTTTTTAATAAAACCAAAAACACTCCTTTAAAACAAGTAAACCATTTAACACAAAATGGACCCCAATTTTAAATCTACATCTTGAATAAATACCAATGAATAAGTTGATTTCACAAGTAAAACCGTAATTTACATTTTATCAGACATTAATAATTCATAAAACCCTATTTCAAAACCATTTTCCATTGAAAAATCTAATCCACCCATTTTTTGCAAGGAAAACTCCACCCAATAATATAATATCATTAAGGAACCTAATATAGCTATCACGTATATTAATAAATTAAATTTACAGAACAATTAAATATATATGTAACTAAGTAACTCTTAAATAAAATTAAATTAACCAAAAACACCTAAAAAATGTGATGAATAATTCCACCTACAAGAAAATGCACCTGAAAGACAATCCTACTATGGCTCAGAACAATTAGAAAGACAAAACCCCCCATTTTTTCACCACCTTAGGCATGGAAATCACTACAACATAACCATTATGGTTAGAGGAAAATATGGTAATCGAAGAAAAAAAATGTGGAATGAGAATGAATACCTTATATATTGATCCAAGTGAAGAATCACAAAGAAAAAACCTTTAAATCCTCTTATAGGACCACTGGAGAATGAAAATCCACCATATAAGAGTTTAGGTTATGGGAAACTGATTGGGGTGTCTAAGGGAACAAATACAACTTGAATATAAGATGAATATGCTAAAATACGCCTGGGGGGGGGGGGGGTTGCATGGTTAAATCACATAATTAATCAACCTGTTCACAAACCATGAAAATCACCACTGTCAAGAGCTACATGAGCTACACACAGAGGATTTATAAATAGTTTTCCCATGTAAAACCCATGTACAATCAACATAAATAAGATCAATGGTTAGACTAACTGTGAACCTAAACCATGAAACTGGGAAAATGTAACCAAAGATTTATTTTATTTAGTAGATAAATCCTCACTCTCAAGGGGTTAAAATTCTTTAAAAATACTAACACATAAAATTGACAGTAGAGGTGTCACAATATCCCCACCATAACACCTTTTTACACTATAAAGACTAACATTAAGATGTAATTAATAGAACAAGATGAAATACTCCTTCTCTTAAGAGAGTTGAGTTAGATGATGAACCGGTAGTGAAGTCCTGAGGAAGAAACCCTAGAGATATAAAAATTCCCTCAAAGAAAAACTACCATGTCTACTATGATACCATGAGTATCTAAGTAAAATAGAACGATGCATACTATTTTAAGACCTGAATAAAAATAGAGATCAGGCGTGGGTCACCACAAAATGTATAAATCTCATAAATGGGTTTACAAAATAGAACACATTAAACAGAAACCTACACTATAGAAAAAATCTAAAAAATGTTCAATGAAACCCTTATAAAGAAGCCCTCGTTCCATCAAAGGATAATTAAACCAACCAACTTAACACATGAATTTTTGATACATAAATAGGTTTATCACACACCATATCAAGTGTTATCCATATGGAAGGCCACATCTATAGATTGTGTGGTTGCATAACCCAAGTCACAATACATAAGGGATAAACTAGGTACTAAAAACGGAATGTCATCCCATTGTGAACCCCACAAAACTAGCACCATCAAGTGATTATAAGGACAAAGGAAACATCCATCCTAATTACTCATGTACTAACCCCATGGTTACCTATTCCCACATCGACAAAAAAAATTACATAAAACTAGGTATGACATAAGAAAATAATAAATTATTCCAAACAAGTCAAAAAAATAAAAGGCATGAACCAAATATCAAAACCAAGGCATCACACTATCCACAAGGTAATCTCATAATCCCAAAAAACTAAAATACAAAACACAATAATGGGTTTCATAATATCCAATATACTAGCTTAATTTAATAATCTCTTAAAATTCACCATTCTTATACGTATATCCTTTTGAAATAACAACACAAAAAGAAGAAAATTTCCATGAAAATCATGTATAAAAAAACCCTATTTAGCCTCTTAAAATGGTTTTCTCCAAAAAAGTCATAGATTAATAAATTTCTTGTCCAAAACCACATTTTTAGTCATTTACACAACACAACCTTGTTGTTAATCAAAACACCACTTTACTATTCCAGTTTTTAAAACAGCAAAATATGTACATTTTAATGGTTGGATTCCCCCTTCATGACGTCCTTTAAAAAAATCTTAAAATCCATTTTTGGAAGTCATATTCCAAATTATTTTTCAACAACCCAAAGTTGAAAATTCACTCAACCCAAAAAAATTTCTTTAATCCCTACAATCAGTTTAAAACACCCCATTAAAATTTGACAACCTGACCTAATCAGTATCAATTTTTTTAAAAACATTTCATCCATTTAAAAAATAATTCAAATAAAATCAAGGAATTATAGACATTAAATCACCAAATAAAACCCTTAAATGTTTAAAATGACACATTCAATTTCATTTTTCTTCAAAAATTATGTTAAACTTCATTAAAAATTCCATTTCATGTTTTAAATCAACCATTAAAATTAATCATCATTATTCATTTCAACTCTCAATTAAATTTCATTGTGAAAATAATATTTCAATAAAAACAAATAAATTAACCATGAACACATTTTAAAATCCCAAACAATCTATCATTCATGATTTAACAATTAATAATAGGGTATTATAAAACTATTATTAACTCAAGGAATAACATCGAAAAAAGGGAGGTGAATTCCCAAGGACCAAAATAATCAACCCATAACCTATAGGAAAAACATTATTTATTTAGTCAATATAATTTTAGAAGTAACATATAATGAAACAGAAGACATGATCCCAACAACCATTATCTTAAAAAATAAAATAATCCTAATAACCAATGGAACCATTAAAAGAACCCTTTAAGAAAAAATTTAGTATGAATGTTTAAAAATAGTTTGAAAATATCATTTAAAAGACCAACTGTTTTCCACCACTCTTTCCTCAAAACATATACCCATCTCTGTGACCCCATGGTATCAAAATTAATTTAACTCAAAGTTTAACTTCCCTCATTTCCAAGATCATCAATTTAATTATCATAATATGTAATTATCCCAATTCATTAAAAAAAATGTAAAATCACCACTTGTAAAAACTTATAAAAAAACACTGTCTCAATCCAATTCTCAACACATATATTTTAAGAATTTAAGGGCTTCATAAAAATTCTACTTCATTAAACCAAAATGATTTTAAAATATTTTTTTCCGATAAATTATTTTAAAAAAATCACATGGTTTTCAATCATCTATAAAATGGGTATCAAAATCAAGAAACATTTTCTTTTCAATTGTTTTTATATATCAAAACAAAATCTCTCAACATAAAAAACCAAGCCCACAAGAAAACATATCAAACTAAACGAATTTCAAAAAACAACATTCCACAAAAATGAACATTAAAACTACCCTATAGTATTCAACAACGATGTAATACTCCATTTGAGTCAATCTAGGAAGAGAGGGAGGAAAACAACAATTTAATATTTGAAACTGCAATGTGAATGGTTTGGCTGCAAGATATGGTCAACAATGATTTAACCATGAATCAGGAACAATTATGATTTATAGAACAATGTATCATTGGAACTACTCCACTTACCAGACCATGCATAAAAATCTTGTAGCTCTAGTACATTAACCAATTTCCCCTGTGAAACTCTTATAGACGTCCAGAATCACTAATAAACAAAATAGGGATAAAAAAACATCTCAACATGCCAAAAAATCCATCAATACATCAAAATATTAAATAAATATCAAGATTCAATCAGGAAACACCCATTGAAAATTGAGATTTAGGGAAACAATGAGTTAGACATTCCCCTGCTCGTATACTCCACTTTAACCCTAATAATAATATTGGTCTTTAAATTACTTAGACTCACCCTAAATTAAAAATACGTTTTCTGAAGTACCTAGTACCCTATATAAAAAACCTTGGGCTCAGATAAAATTTTAAAATGAATCTACATGAGGCATCAATCCCTTGGATTCCTGATCCAGCCCACCAAGTACCATAGGAGCATCCTTGATCCCCCTATCCCCCGTTTTGATGAAAATAATCTAGTGTATCATATATAAAATTTAATGATACTTTTTCCATTAGAGAACCCAATAAAAACATCCAAATAACATATAATATAAAAAAGTAAATATAAACTCCAAAAAATCAGATATAGACAAGAATCCATTGAGATCTATAAAATAACAACTGAACCGAAAGCAAAATAAATACTAAAGGATCTTATATAATGCTTGAGACAACCAGTTCTGTTAAAATGAAAGTATGATCACCAAATCTATGTGAATATTTGGTCACCACTATCACCAGAACGACACCATTCTCCAATAAAAATTTAACCAAAACCAACATGATGATCGAGACCTAACATAAATTTCACATGAAATTAAGGCCACATACCCGAAAATGTGAGTATATAGGGTGTGGGAAGAATCCAGTATGATAACTCCAAGATTACAAGGATGACAATGATGAAACTCAATAATATAGGGTTATATGATAGTTCAATAAACTGATGGAATTAAACAAGTCAATAACATTAAGAAACCAAAATGTGATCAACACATCAAATAAGCCCATCCAATAAATATTCAATTCAATGAATTCCATTTATCCATTAATTTTATCCATTGTACCCTAGATCATCAGTCTGGGTATCCATACTATATATCACATGGGTCACAAGTCAGTAATCTAGGAGACATAACCTAAGAATCCAATTGGAATCTTTTATGACATGTCCGAACACCCTGACCAATATGTCCCATGTTTCCAAACACGAATCATTAGTTCATGAATTAAACAGAGACTCCGAATGACATGTCTAACCATGCTAACTCCTTGTTTGAATGTAGATAAACCATGAGCATCAGTCCATAAATTCAACTAGGGCTCAGAAAATCATGTCTAACTATCACATCCATGATATGGAATTCAATGTCCATACCCTTAGGTTCAGGACCGTCATTCCTTCCCCCAAATAATTATAGAGCTCTAGGGAATCTGAAACATCAATCTTGAAATCAGAAAATCAAGGAGTGAGGTATTAGTCTAAATTCCAAAAAACATTATTCATAGGTCATCAAACATAGAAAATTAATCTATTAATCCAATTGGGATTCCACATGTCTCGTCTAACCATCCCAAACCATTAGTCACATTATAAACCATTTTCCAAAACATCATTAACTTTTAAAAAAATATTCAAAAATTTAATACATATTTCTAAATTTATTTTAGAAAACCATTTTAAACCCTTAAATATCATTTGACCATTTTATCAAGCATATGGAGTGAAAAAAATACACAGCCTTTTTAGAAAACCAACTTTATGAAGATAGTTTTTCAATAAAATTGCATAGATCACATCCCCAATATGGACCACATGGATGATATATATACCATCTACAAGTAACAGGTGTATATAAGGAAAAAATCAATACCACATCACAAGATCCAACCATTCCATAACTTAAAAATATACATTTATAAATCTATTTCTGAAACAATCTAAGATTCCAAAAAAATACCAATAGAAATAATTAAAACATCCATGAACTACTGCATAAGTGAGGGAAACACCATTTTCCCTTTATGAACCCAAGAAACCACTTCAAGAAAAGGAAATCCTTTTTCACAAAAGAGATCCCGCTCTCAAAACCCCATTTATTTTAAATTCCATGGAATAAGTGGATTTCAGAAATAAAAACCTCAATGGAAGTTTGTCAAACATGATGAAACCCCATTTCCAAACCATGATCCATTAAATAATAAAATCCACTGATTTTTTCTGTAGGATAACCCAGCCAAGTATGGATAATATTAAACAAATCCAAACTATATTCCATACATATCTATAATTTAAATAAGAAACACACATATAACATCAATAAATCACAATACTCTTTAATAAATGAATATGAATTAGAAACACATACGTAAAGTGGATGAATCCTATTTCATTTAACTAAATTCATTGGAATGAATCTTCTAGTATGGTTCAAAACCCGTAAAAATGAAAAAATCATTATATCTTAGAACCCTTTGCATGAATACCATTCAAATATAGCCCCATGGGTTAGTGAAAAAGTGGAAAATGTATGAAATCCTAAAAGTAAGAAGAGTGAAGCTCTAACATCATGAACTGGGTGAATAAAAACCATGAAACAACCTTAAAATACACATAGATGAAATTTTTAGAAGGAAAACACTTCATAGAAGGTGTTTAGGTATTGGGAAATCGAGTGGGTGTACAAGGGAAGAAACCCCAGGTAAATATAATTTAAAGAGAAGAAAATTCTCCCTTTTTGGTGGGTTACACGGTTAACTCACATGATTAAACAAATTGTGTGAAAACCATGGAAATCCCTTCAATCAAGAGTTCCATGGGATGCACAAATAGGCTATATGGATAGTTTACCCATATAGAGACTATGAAAAATAGTACACATATGCTTCATGATTAGACTATTTATGTGTCTTAACCTTGAAACATGGAAAATAAATCCCCAAAAAAATCATCCATTGAGCCCAAAATGTGTCAAACTCAAGGGGTAAACCACCTTACAAACACCAAAAAATAAAAGTTGTACTAGGTTTTTCGCAGACCAAATGGACCATTATCATGTATTTAATATTATACAATATAAATATGGATAAAAATATATTTTATACAAGTTTATTTTTTTTCATTTTATGCATATATTTTTTAGTTCAACCCACCCCCACTAGTAAATCAATTTTCACAGTAATCATGATAACCAATTTAAATTATTTTATCTATTCATTATCATAAAAAAATTAAAATTAAATTTATAAATAATATAAATTTTAATGATTAAAAATATGGAATTTATTTTGAAAATTGAATTAATATAATTGGGGAAATTTTATATAATACTAAACCAATAATCATGACGAACAAATTGTTTTTAAGTTGTGTATATTAAAAGAAAAATATGAATTTATATGAACTTAATAACTAGTAGTAATCATTTTATGATTTAAAATTAGTATTTATTTTTGTATAATATATACATTCAATTTAAATAATTCCACGATTTGTGGTTGTTTTAATGAATATAAATGTTGATGCATTTTAGTCTTTAAAAAATATTTCAAGGAAATATTCCTTTTAGACCCAAATTAAAAAAACTTACAGAAATCCAATATAAATATGTTAAAATTATATTATGTGATGTAAATATAACTAAAAAATAGTTTTGATACATTAAATTATTTTTAAAACATAATTTTTCATTTAAATAACTTATTTAACTAAAATGAAATGATAGTTTTACAAAAATCTATATTTTAAATTGTTCACTGAATGAACAATATTTTACAAAAAAATCCACAAATATCAACCAAATTAAATTTTGAAATGATGATTTCATTAATAAAGTTCATTTTACTAAATGATTTTTTTTAAAAATAAATATTTTTTATGAATAAAATTACATTACTAAAAATTAATTTTTTATTTATGATGAATATATAAATACATATTATTTGTTAGTAAATTATTATATATATTTCATAATGTATATAATACTATTCATTGTGTCAAATTTGACATTTAGGTTAACATGTTTATATATTGCATTGGTCATTTAAGCACACTATTGGGTATTGAATATCTTTTCAAACATAGTCTTCTTTTTGAAAATATTATTATGTAACATCTTAACCATATTGAATAAATTTTTATCATATAATTAGAACATCATTATGGTAATGAAATTTCATGCTTTAGAAACTACCTTTTTTAGAAAACGACATCTTAAAAAGATTAAATAAAACATCTTATTTATAATAGTGATAATTAATTATGGTGATCATCATGAAAAATCAATACGTTCTATCCATGTAGGGGAACAAAGGTGGGAAGGAAAAATTTGGAAATTAGAGAAAATTACAATGCCAAAATTGCGATTAAAGTGAGAGTGTTAATTGTTTCACAATAATATTAACTATTAAGTTAATATTGACAACCTCAAAACCATAAACCAAGGAGGTGTGAAAAATATCATTGAATTAATCATAAATGAAGAAAATGGTATATAATATGGTATTATGATCCATTTTCTAGATTTGATGATTTTTTATCAAAAACACTGCTATAATAAGGATATATACTTTCTATTTGATTATTATTTCATCCTTTAATCAATTCCCACCATAGTCTAATATTTTACTATAAATGATGATAATTTATGTTTATTTTTTCATGCCGGAATAACTAAAACAAACTTCTTAAAGGATAACATAACCCCCAATATGATAACCAGATATTACTCATATATTTTCAAATTAACTAGAAAATAAATGTTTAGTATAAGTAAAAATGTTTTCCAATAAAATTAAATCTTTATGTTATAAAATAGTTCATTAATCCCCAAAGTTCAATAGAAATACCTAAATCTCTGGAAACATCCTTACACAATTAAATAACCCATTATCCCTAATAACCTCAATTTTATATGGTTATTTATCCTCAAAGATTATCTCATACCTTTTATCCTTTAATACCAACAATATGTTTATAATGTTAATCAATTGGTCAAAAATTCACTTTTCAATTCCATAATTATTCTTAGGAAAAAACATATGTTCCTAAAAACGATAGAATTATTAGATTTTATACTATTTACGACAAAAAAATGATTTTATACATATCAGGATATCACATAGGATTATGGTAGGCACTTCACCCATTTTTTCCGCCAATTGGGAGTTCAATCCTCACATCCTTATTTGATAGGATGAGTTGTTTCCTGGAATTCAAGATATATATTTTCCTAAAAATATATCTTATAATGTTTCAAGATATCTGATAAACATCATAAAAAAATCCATATTCATCAAGATATTAAAACACATAAATTTTTTCAAAAACATAAGACTATTTAAGAAATAGTGTCCCTACTCAAACTACACATCATATTTAACACAATGGATATATATACCCATACATAATAAAGCATATTTGAAAATTTTATTAAACATATCGACATTTTTTTAGTTAAGACATAAAATGGGATGTTTAGGAAATTATTCACTTGATTATGGATAAACTAGTAAATCCCTGACCAAATCCATAACTCTTAAAATAACCTCACAATAAACATCATAATATCCAAATTTATATAAACACTCCTATGATACCATCTATAACCACCTCAAACCTACAAAACTTGATATTTTCCTTAAATCATAATCATTACATATTTGGATTCGATAACTATGATGTTGGACTAGTTTTTTCAATCCATAAATTACATCATCAATAAGAAATATATTATATCACTAAAATACCCAAGGACCATTTAGGGTTATATTTTTTCGTAATCAAAAAAAATTATTACATAAAAAATATGACTAAAATTAATTTAGTGATTTTCATAGTATAACCAATGTTTTCAATTCTATATTTGGTCATCAACATGAATGATATTAAAACCTTTTAGACACAATTCATTTATTCTAGTAATTATTTACCTAGGTAAAAGGAAACACAATAAGGTTGACTAATAATCACCAGAAAGGTTAAACCTAAGAATTAATAAATTATTTTAATTATATAGAATAAGATGATCTTAAGTGTATGATTCAATAATAATATTGAATGAGAATTACATAAGAAAAATCATACACCTAGAAACTGGATCGAAAGGACAGTTGAATAGAATAAAAATTTAACAGCGGTGAGAGTCATCTAAATCGATATTCATGATCCAATATATGTTAACATTGATCAAAAAAAACATTTAAAACACACAAAATCATAATAAAAACATTTCATTATATTTGAACATCATCATCAAAAAACTATTACAATTGTAATATCCATATGGACAATTTATAATATAATTCTACAGGGATGATAATACTTACCCACATCATTAGACTGATAATTGGGTCCACCAAACGTATAAGCTATATCAGGGTCACCCAACACTATCTGGGTGCACCCATCATATATGTTATATCCGAATCACCTGAAAATATTTGGTCACAACAATAGAATAAGCTATATAGGGATAAATTTACACTATCTTGGAAAATATATCATATAAGCTATATTGGTCTCAATCAGTGATATCTAGGTGAACCGATCATATTGATAATGTTGAAGAACCTAAAATTAAAAAAGTACATAAAACATTCATCTTATAAAAAAAATAAAAAAACTCCATCATTATTCCATTCATAATGTCAATAAATCAATGAAATGTAATTGTTTACATGAAAATATTTTTTGAAACATTATAAACATGTTGAAAATAATTAGGTTCTATAACAATATTTTTGGACCATGATTAACTTGTGGAATTGAAACGCGTTTCATAACAATCCCTTCAATAAAATATTTATCCATCCAAAAAAATAATGAGGATGGTGGGATTACTCAATATCAATATTGGACCATAATTAACAACAAGGGTTGTCGGAATTTATTAACAGAAATTCCATTACATGATCATTATAATAATTTTTGAGGAAAATAATCATTTCATTTCAAAAATCACATTTAAAAATTAAAATACAAAACATATTTAGAAAATAATTATCCTTAAAAAACTACAAGAAACATATAAATGAAGCATCGTTGTGCATAATTTTAATGATGTTGGGAAAATATATTCATGTTGTAATGTTAAAAATAAACATTATTTTCAGAACATTTAGTAAAAGGGTGTAAAAAGTGAACTATTGAGAAAATATTATGATTTTTTCCTTTTAAAACCATTTTATATAATTTCATATTCCATGAAAAATATATTAACTAAATCATTTATTTATAAAAATTATCATTTCTGAAAATGTTCTATTAATGATGGATGTGGAATAAAGTTGTAAGATCTAAATGAAAAATACAATATCGGTATAACATAAAACTAAATTTTTTATGTTTCATTGTTCAATAACAGAGGAAATATAAATTAATAATGTGATACACATTAATTTATGAATTATAATAAAATAGATATAGTTCAAAAAAATAATATGTCATTATTTCATCAAAAAGAACCATAGGAATAAACAATCTTGTTTGGAAAGAGGTTTTAACATAAATCCTTTTTAACATTTGTATCTCTTCAATCATAATCCACATGAAATAATAATATAAATTAATACATTAAATATCTCTAACATAATGAGTTTCATTATAAAACATGTCAATGGGTAGTGTATGCATCTCACAAATTTATATTGGTGCGTATCAATAATGAATGTCTCAATAAAAGATAATTTCCTAAAAATAACCCATAAAAAATAAAACAATTAAATTCTAGAATTAATCAATGAAAAGATTTTGTTTATCAAATGTAAATCCACATAAAACAAGATTAAATAAAAAAAATTCATTACACACACAATCAAATAACATCTAATACATATAATATGTAATTAAACAAAATGAATAAAAATTGTGATTTTAAACTCTCTACAACCAAGTGACATTCAATTGAAATCCCCCTAGATGAAATAATTAAAATTAAAACATAAAATACAATTATTTTGGAATTATTCATAATAATATTTTTCAATTGATAATGGTTTTAATAATATATAATTAATTAGGTGAATAAAATTAAAAGTTGACTCGATAAATGAAAAATGAGACAACGTCTATTAGAGCTTTGGAAATCCCTGGACCAAATCCTCATGAAAGGGAGAAAATCATATGGTCTTATAAATAATGATAAATTTCTGCAAAATGAAAACAAAATTCATTAATTTTTATTATATACACCAAAAAATAAAATTAAGTGGTAACTAAGGAATATTTCTCACAATGGTAAAAGCGTTATGTGAAAATATTTACCTCGAGTCAATAATTTCCATGTTGGTCATTTTACTCGTGTATAGTAGAAATAAAAAAAATTATTTTATTTATTAATAAAATATTATAGTTTTAATTCCTTATACATGAAATTATTTATTTTATTTCATTAATTATTAAATATTTAAACACTAACTAGTTGTGTCTAGGTCATGTTTTTTTATGACGTTCGGTTCATTTGTTTATAAATGATTTGATGTGTTGATCTAGCGAAGGGAAGTGATTATTTAAAAACCTCTAGAATAAAAATCAGGAAATATTTATCATAATTGTAAATTAATTATTTTTAAAAACCAATCATGGAATATGTTTCTAAAAAATGAAATGCACCACAATCACAGAGGCAAAAGGTCGTACGTACATATTATTACCTTTTCCATTTTTCAATGATCGTTATAGAAAGATGGTATATGTAATTTTATATTCCTAAAATGTTGAAAATATCATTTTTATATATTATTTACCATTATATACATACATATATGTATGTATGTATATTATTCACGTGATTTAGAAATTCAATAAGAGTAAAATTCGTTCGTGGAAGAAATAGTTTACATGTATGCCCGAATAACATTACCATTATTTAGTGTAATAGAAAAAATGATATACTATCTTTTCAAGAATTTTTATTATGTTATTAATATTATAATTATTTTTTTATATCACATATATTCATTATATGTATCCTTATTATCTTTCATGTAATATTTTAGTGAAAGATGAATCACAACACATCTTGAGGCAGTTTTCCGTCATACACACGAATGATATTATCGTTCACCACTTGATATGTAATGTATTGATGTATATGTTATATAAATACAAATAAGTAAAATAAACTCATAAATATAATATATATATATATATTTAATTTAAATAAATCACTATATCAATCAGTGAGAGGAAATAATGGTAATAAAATGTCATGAGTTCACGAGACGGTAGTCTACCATACACATGAGTGGTAATCTTGTATCCCATTTGTAGGAAAAGGATATTGATTTATCTCATACCAATAAAATAATAAAAAATAATTATATGGTATATAATGTGTTATATAATAAGAACATATGATTATTCTATGGATTTGGAAATAGAAATAAATTAAATTCCATGGTTAAACACGATTCCTCTTCTTTGGAAAATCTGCATAGTTATACACTGAATGAATTAATAGCATGAATTTATGGTCAAAATAAGTAATTTATTTTTTTGGTAGGGAATTTAGTAATACATTTATATTTTTTATGGATTTTCAATGGATTTGAAGGTGGTATGTTGAGAGAAGAAGAGATTCCCTTTGATAAGGATGGTGTGCAACACACTTTTTTTTGAAAATAAAACCGTGTACCAACATTTATATCATGCCCCAAGGAATCTTTTTAATAATTTTAAGTATTAAAATTTTTTTTTCTAAATTTATCCATAAAATATATTTTATAATAGTTTATTTTTCATTTGACTATTACTGTTTTTACATTAAGCCACGGGTAAATCTATTTTCACCATAACTACGTAAAATATTTTTAATTATTTTCACTAATAATTTTTTTCAAATTTTTTTCAATTATTACTTAATATAAATATATTGGATGAATAATTTGGAATCCTTTTTATAAAATTGAATTCTAAAATGTGGATTTATTTAATATAAAATTAAATATTTAAATGGTACAAAAAGATGTTGAAGAAGTATTTTATTTTCTAAAGAAAATATGACTTTATATTAACCCTATTAATAATAATAATAATCTTTGAATTAAAAGTAAATTTTATTTAAAATAATCTATAAATATCATTTAAATAATTTATCATTGGGGTCTGCTTAAATTAATTTAAATGGAGAAACATTATATACCTTGAATCATTTTTTAAAAAATCTTATTTTTAGAACAAAGAGTATTTTTCTATTAAAATCCAATAAAACCGTTATAAACACATAATTAAGAGTATTAAATATAAATATATAATAATTATTTTTCTCAAAATATATTTTTTCAAATAATGGGACTTGAAAATTATATAATATTTGGGAAAGAAAAGAATATTTGACAAAAATCTGTATTTTTCAATATTCACTATGAAATTGATACTTTTGTAAAAAACAAAAAATTTCTTCAAAATTATATATTTAATTTCGTATTTTAAAAATTATTTTCATTTTATCAGTAAATTTTTATTAATGTTATAACATTATTAAATTACTTTTTCCATGGAAATTAGTAGATATCATTTTTTAAAGAATAATATTTTTGAAGAATAAAATTAATTTACAAAAATAATTAATTTATTATTTACTCTGAATTTATAAAAATTTTATATTAATTCTTAAATTTAAATATATATTTTATAATCTAGTTAAACCCTTTCACAACCTCCAATTTAATATCTAGGTTATACGAGTTATATATTTCACATGTCATTTATGGTAAATGTTTTTTATTGACTATGTAATCAAAAATAGTTTTATTTTTTGAAATATTGGTGTGTTAAATTGACAAAAAAATTCTCCAACATGATTGGTTGGTTAATATGGGAATTGGGGTATAAGTGTATTCATGATCCTTTACCCTTAAATTTTGACCGAATTTATTTAATGTATACATGGATAAGTCCTGTGACCATGACTATAATATTCAATTGTTAACAATCCCAGGATTTTCCCCCTTATAGATGTATTAATTTATATAGAAGGGACATATCACCCAATGGTGACCCCCATAATTCATTCCAATGGGTTTGGGGGTGTTTTCCACCGATGATGTAGAATGATATATGAATCCCTCCTTAGTAGATCATGAAATTTTATTAGGGGGAAATTGATGGCTAATTCCAACTCCCAAAAATAAGGTTGGAATAAGTAATGGACCTTACCTTCCCAGACTATTAAATTTCCCATTTTTGTGGTTGTAGATGTTCAATGGAGGTTTACTGACTGAAAATTACTTTTTTATTATAAAACACTTTTAAGGAAAAAGTGAGAAACTATGGAGTCCCAAAAGACCAAAAAAACACCCCACGTAGAGAAAACCTGGAATAAAGTACATGATCTACCCCACCCTAGAAGTTACTCCATGAATAAAAGACTTCACCAAGTTGGACCCTTTGGCAAGCAGTCCCGTGCTAAATTGCACTGGAACAAAACCGATGGCAATCCACACCCTCTCAAGCATCCAAATCCAAAAAGCCTGTCCCGGTGAGGACTTTATGCTCTGATCCCCTTCTGATGAAGATCCAAGTAGATTTCTGGAAAGAAAGCACCAAATATCGCAATAGCACCGAGCAAAATAAATCCAGAAAAATGCACAAAAACCTATCATTCAAGGAAAACAATACAAAAATGTAACCAAAATCATTAAAGATTAACTTGATTTTACCCGAGACCATCTCCCTAAACAATTTCCAAGAAATTAATAAAATCTGAGTGGATGGAACATCCTTATGAAGATCCTCTACTCGGATGGTCAGCTTGTCCCAAGTATGAATATACTCTTCAAGATTTATCTTCTCAATATTGATGCCCCCCCACTAATATCGAGTTTGGATTGTCTATCTAAGCATATTGTTCCTCATTAAGGGAAATCCTTAGCAGTATCCCCATCAATGTAGAGGCTTCTTCTTCAGTTTCATTGAGATACAAAACATGTTCCACCAGTTATTCCTCAGAGCTCATGAGAAAATCCATGGAGTTTCTATCCACAACACATGCCTTTTCATGTTTTTCTAGCAGTTTGTCTTTCAATTTCTTCATTGAGTGTGTATCCATAGGAAGTGGTAAGTACGAATAATCCTTCTTCCCCTTATGACTTCCCTTCCACCCTTCCATGGATGTCCTGACCCCAACACCATCCATCTCCTATCCCGTATCGTTAGAATCTTTCAGCATTTCCTCTCCAACAATCAGCTTCTCATGAACCTCCATCAACCACAATTCCTAAGACTGTAAAACCGGGATCTCTTTATTAGCACATTTTTAAGTCCTACCCCCTCCAAATCAATACCAGTGTCATCAACTACAAGACACTAAAAACTGTTGCAAACTTGGACATTCATTTTGGGACATTCCAAACTCACTCTTACGGATGCCTTCATCCAGTCCTTACTGCCTTTAGAAGAGGTAGAAACCCTTGCATTTTTTCCCTAAACAACCAGGTGAAACTCCACTTACCCTTCTAGATTGGGCACCTCCACCGCATCCTTAGAAGGATCTAACCTTCCATTGTCTAGGCCCTTGGGTGTAGAAGAAGGCAGACTCGCTCCTGCATTAGGAGTTGCCCCAGAGCCTGCTAATCCCCCACACTCCTATGAACCCAAAGGAATGGACCCCAAATGCTGGACATGAAAACAAAAGACACCTCCATGTGAAGGTTCCTTAAGCCACACATCCAGACCTCGCATGGGTCCACTGTTAGGACCCTTACATCTTCCAACCGAAGTCGAATCCAGCTTTTGTGTTGTGTTCCATCTAGCTCGAGGTTCACCATGCGTTGCTTCATAAAATAGCATGCCTCCTTTCCCCTGACTCACGGACCCATCCACACCACTAGTTCCAGACCCATGCTGCCTCGACCCACGTCTTCAATCCTCCACCGAGTGGCCTAACCCCTTGAAAACAGAGAAAAAATCTACCCAAGACTCATATACAACTTGCTGTCTAAAACGGTATTCCTCTCCAATAGTGATCCAAATGAAATCTGGGGGATGTCTAGAAACATCGACATCGACACACACCCCCAGATTAACCAGATGGCACACAGCTTTGGTGAAACTATCAGGAAATAGAAACCTACCGATGATATTTCCCACCATCCTATTAATCGACGGATTCTGAAATAGAAGATGAATATTATGAAAACTCACCCATATTGATACCGAAGGGAAGTCTTGTTTAATGTGAAATTCATAAGACCTTCTGTGAAGATAAAATCTGGACACATTGCAGTAGCAAGGCGCGTACAACAATTCCTTGATCAAGTCTTCCTCCCACACGAAGTGCACCATTATGTTTCTGTTGTCGAGCAAACCCACAGTATCCCTTTCCTAGAGATTCCACGAACTAAATACGCATCTATCAAAGTAGTCCACTGATGGCCTTATATGTGAAAAACAAGAAATCAATGTCCGGTTAAGCAATGCTGAAGCTTCTTAGAACTCCGCAAGGGAAAATGGAAGGTTAGGTTTTCCCTTATATTAAATATATTGTGAGGAAATTATTCTTTCATTGAATATGGAAATTTTCATGAAAACTGAGTATTATACATCGTGTATTGGTTATATGATGTGATACCAAATGTTTTCTAACCATTAAGTTTATTTCTTAGAAATTTTTTCTTATTCGGATACATCTTCTTTGCCACTCCTTTTTTAAAATACATAGGTGATTTTGAGAGATCTTTTATATTTTTTCCTTCCACATCGATCTGTTAAATCTGGTTGATTCTTAATCTTGATCGGTGATGGTCTTGTTCTATTTCTTGGTTAGATTCCTTCTTTTAACTTCTTAAAATTCATTATAATTATGTTGTTTTGGTTTAGGTTGTGAGTTCGGTATCATTATGGAAATACATTGATTAATATAGGTTTACCTATATATTCCCATGTGGGGTTGCAGTTTTAAGGCTTTTATTCTTCCACTTATGGTGCACATTGAGTTTTAAAATCATTTTTGAGGTAAGGAAACCTTTATTTCTCTTTGTAATGTGTAATATGGGATTTTTATACTTTTGTTTATATATGGGGGTTTTTGTGATGTCCCAATTAAGGATAAATAATTGGTTAATTTATATTGAAGGTAAAATGTCCAATGATTTGGTTTCTTTTAAATCATTTAATTTTGTTATATGATAGATAATATGATATTGACGCTTCTCTAGAAATTGAAATCATTTGGGGAATTTTTTCGATTGAATTTATGTGTTTTGAAATTATTTTGTTGTTAATGTTGTGATATCACCCTAAGATGGTAATTGGATATCCATTTATATTTTTCTAATGAAACGATTTTCCTAGAATTATGGATTATGTGATAAGAAACCTAAAATAATGTATTATTTCGTAATATCCCCTATGTGAAATATTTAAAATGATCATTGATGTGTTTTTGTGTTGTGGGGCATCGATGTGTGTTAGTGATTCAACATGGGGTTGATGGGTGAGATGTATCTAAGCTTTGGTGTCGTGATGTGGTTGTAGTTTGAATGTGCTTTTTTGGATGGTGAGGTGGGGGTTTATTCTATATGATATTGGGTAAGCAAGGTGGTTGAAGTTATCCATTCATTTAGGGTGGCAAGGATGTGGTTCAATTGGAATGAGGATCTTATTATGAGTTGTGGATTCATTGTTCCATATTCCATGGTAGTGAGAGAATAAATAATTATATAATAATGATTGAAATTGGTGGTGTTAATTTGGTTAATTGGATGAAAATTGTTCATTAATAAATTAATGGTGGGTTGTATTATTAAATGTATTTTAATCTTTATAATTAAATGATTTAGTTGGATAATGGAATTTGTGGGTGGTGTGAGTTTGGGATTGATGATTGTGTGGTGTTTTTCATTTATATTTGGATTTAAATGTGATGATGTTGTGAGTTTTTTAGAGTTTGTTTATATAACCATATGATGGTATTGTGAGTGGCTATATGTATAAACCTCTTTATTCCATGGGATTTCTATATGCACCCATCCCACATTGAGAACTATATTATGATACCCTCATAGTCATTTGGGGGTGTATTTCCCAGATCATGGTGATGAGTATGCATGGATGGATACCTGCTCTTTCCCTCCCTTTGTCTCCCTCTTCATGAATAGTGTATGTGCATAGGTAGTGATGGTCAATGGTCTATTAGTTCACTAGGTTATAGCTCATGCGTTTTCTGGTGAGATATATTGACCATTCTATGGTGTAGTTTCCATGGTTACATAGGTTGAGATGTTATATGGCTATGATTATGGAATGGTCATCCCAAGTGTCTTTGGGTGAGATATGTTGTGGTAATTCTAGTGGGGAGGTGTGGTATTTTGAAGATGTGGAAGCACTAGGACATATGATGTTTGGGTGTGAGAGATGAATTCTAAGGGAAATGGGGTCTGTGGTACCCACTATTTATGCGAATCATGTCATATTACTGTACCTGGTTTACATTATTTGGTGAGAATTCCTTAGTGAGGTCGGGAAGGATAGGTGAAATTATTATGTGTTTTTGGTTTATCTGATTTCCCAACAATGCATTAGTATTATTCTATATCATCTATGTGAAAGAAAATGGTGTTATAACTGAGTATACTTTTATACTCATAATATGTATAAAAAATGATTATCAGGTTTATGAGAGAACAATATAGACCATGTTAGACATTACCATATCGGATCTTTGTGTAGTTATTGTGTCACTACATTATCAATAATTTTTGGTATTTGTATTGGTGACATTTACCTACATCTGTTATACATACACTTGCATGTGGGATTGTTTTGGATTGTTTTTATATTATGTTATATAGTTTTTTTGGATGATTCAACTTATCTATCAATCATATATTATTATAGATGGTAACATCTCTCATTTCAAGAAAAATATCTTAACCTCGATGTTATTCACCAACTTTGGGAATACTAGAGGAAGTTCTTAGGGTTCATTATCTTTATATCCCCTCATTCCATTATCTTTGATGAGGAGGGTGTTTTATAGAGTGATGTATGTTATTCAAAAGAGATGGGATCAATAAGACATGTGGCATTGGGGTGTGAGAGCATAAAATCTAAAAAAGTGGTGTGGGGTACCCTTATCGATATGTTTCTTATTATGTTAGTATACATTGATTTTATTACTTGGTAAATATTCCATTATGATATTATGATGGATTGATGTCATGTTTATGAGTTGTTAGTTTTGATATATTCTCACGGTTTCATTAGTATGCTTATTTCTCCTGTGCATGATAAAACTTCATTTCCCTACCGAGTAAACATTAATGGGAACCCAACATATATATAACTATATTTAGGTTTCCAAAATTATTATGTGGACCATTCTAGACATTACTAGATAAGACATTGGATATTTGTGACATCGCTTATTTATCTTTTTATGGGTATTTTACATTAAAAGTATTTTATTTGTATCTATTTTATGTATACATGCATTTTGAAATAGTTTTGGTTATTTTAAATTATGTCATGGGGTTTTTTTTAAGTTATTCATCTTCTCTCATGAACCTATTTTTTTATTGAGTGTAATAAATCCCATTTCATGGGTTTTTTATACCCGTGGTGATAGTTTCCAACATGGGCCCTACTTGTGGCGGGGATTTGGGGTTATTATCTCTACCCCACATTATGGTATCCTTGAAGGGTGGGGGTTATAAATGATTTGTATCAATTGTGATCATTGATATATTGAATATATTTTGGAATATATCGTAATGAGGATTGAATGTGTTGGTACGGAAGAAGTTCCATTTTACCTTGGTACAAGAGATATGCGAGGGAGACCGGTTAGGACATGTAATTTTATGTCACCCCATGATCTAGTGCATGAACTCTTATCATATTGAACGACAAAGTGAGGTGGGCCTATTTTCATGGTAGAGTATGTGGAGTGCTACATGAATTATGATAATTTGTGTTCATATATGAATTAGGTTATTTTGAGATTATTAAAATGAATACTATGAATTAAAATGAATCAAATAAAATTTCCTACCATTGGGCTTAGGATGTTCATGTTTTCTTTTTATATATGGATCATGGACATCATTTATGTCTGGCCCAAAAAGCTGAGGTTCCCTAGGCAGATCTGGTTGATCACTAGAGGGATGATAAAGTATATGTGGTTGGTCAACATCAGAGAATGTTGTGAACTTTTTAGAATTATGTATTAAGGAATTATTGGGGAAGTGTTTTAGAAGTAGAGACAAATTGATTAATAGAAAAGAACGAGATAAATTTCAATTTAATTAGGGCCATGGTGGAATACTAGAACCATTTGGCAATCAGTTAAATGAGGGGATTTATGCTTCAGTGGTGGATATTTTATTTTGGTGAGTGAAAGGAGGCATGTCATCCTTAGGGTGACATTCATAGTGATTTCTAAGTTGATTCCCTTTCATCGACCATGATGAAAGTGAATTAGAATGATATTTTTGCCATTCATCATAGGATCAAATCAATTTGGTCATTAGAGAATTTGTTTGCGGAACTTGAATGCTTTTTTGTAAGTCTTTGTCCTGATGATGAGTCCTTTGACGGACATATTAATGAGGAACTCCCTCCATCTATCTAGAATGTAGTAAAAACATTTACCTTTCAAATGTATCAAGAGGCATAGAATCCGGAAGAGGTGGCTGAGAGGATGAACTCATGAGGAGGTTTATCAAGAGAAGAGAATCATCAATGTTCCTTGAGTATAAATGTTCAAAAAGGCAGGTTATAGGTTCCAAGGTCTTTAATGTTTCAACAAGCGTGGAGTCGAACAAAATAGATTCCTTTTCATCCTTCCAAGGCCAGTGCTTTCTGTTTTCTTCCAAGAGATATCAAGATAGTGTATTTTGGTAGTCTGGTTTATGGCCATCACCAAAACATAGTTCCTATTGGTTCCCCATTCATATTATGGTGGATATAGATAGGCTTAGTGCCAACCTTTCAAATAATTTCTGGTTAGACCATTTCAACAAATGGGTAGTTGGTTTGTGCTCTCCTGATAAGAGATAGAGGGGTTGGAGTTTGACCTCAGAATTTTCTACTTGTATAGGTACCTCAACTCTATCATCTTCATGGAGATTGTTATCAGTAGAGATGCATAGGATTTGGGTGTGGTAAGTTTCGTGCACTGGATGTGGTTGTTATTGAGGGGTCGTAGGCCATCATAGGTATGATCTATTATTTTATTACTCTTATTATTTATTTTTTTGATTCTTGATATTCAAAATCCATTACTACACTCTCTCTAGACTATTCCATAGTACAAGACATTGAGAGGATTTATATTCCATAGGTGTTGAATATTATAGGTTGAGGTCATACCAGTATGTATGATATATTTTGGGGGGGTGTAGATTGACGATGGGGACACATAAGTATCTTGGGGATCTTTTATTTTTATAGATTCATCCATAATATACCATTCTAGGCATTTATTGGTTTTATTATGTATATTCATTAATTGACTAATTATGTATAAGAGTTGTGTTCAAGGATGTCGATGGATTATTTTTAGGTATTGTTGGTGAGTAGTGTTTTCAGGTGGGTAGTCAGACTACAAAACCCCATCATTAATTATTGGATGATTTATCAATGGAATGTTGAAAAGCTACGATGGTAGAGGTTCCTAGTGTCCTTGGGGGGTTTCTGGATTTTTTCCATATATAGGTTGGTATTCTACTCCCATGAAGTCATGTTGAGAATGGGATAGAAATTCATCATGGTGATTCTATGATTTTTATGGATCTTTATCAGATGGAGACTTTTGTATTGTAGTAGTTGAGGATTCATATAGATGATCTAATTCAAAAGGGATTAATCTGACCCAGTATTTCACAATGGGTTGTTTCAGTGTTATCCTCCATGAGGGAAGATGGTAGAATTCATTCATTCATGCACTATCATAGGATGAATTAGGAGACTATTAGAAACCATTACACATTTCCAATTATATAAAATCTCTTTGAAATGTTTATAGTGGTGAGTTTTTTTCAAATATTGATCTGCATTGGGGATATCACCAGTTGAGGGTGATGGGGGAGAATTATTGATGAAATTCCCCGTATACAGTATTGGAACTTCTAGTTTGTATTAATGTCATTTGGTACTAAAAATACATCATCCATGTCTATGGGGACTGTTAATTAAGTGTTCTATGTGTTCTTGGACTGGTTCATCATCATTTTCATCAATGATATCCTGATCTAATTGAAGTCATATGAGGATCATGCAAATCATATCAATGTTGTATTGAATGTTTGTTGACACCACCACCTCGAAGGAAATTTTTCAATGTTTATGTTTTTTACATGATAGGTTCATTTAAATGGGATTTTGGTGTCTCAGTAGGGTTTGTTAGTAGACCCATCAATTGTCAATGTAATTATTTCTTTGGAAACACCCCATAAATTGGCATAGGTTCCATGTTTCCTTGGTGTTGCAAGCTATTATCAAAGAATTATTCCTAACTCCTCTCATACTACATACCCATTGAAAACATTGACCTAGAATGACAAGGATATATTTTATATTGATCAGTGTCACATGATTTTTGAAAACCTTAGGGGGAAGTTGGTTAGTGATCCAATGACTAATTTTCATGAGGAGGGTATAATGTTTGAGGTGTTTTGTAAATATGTCAATATTGGAATGGGATGCTTTTTAATGAAATATAGGGAAGTTATTTCATATGGTTTTTGGATTTTTTTCATCCCCATAAGAGTAATTATTCCACCCATGATCTAGATCTAGTACCGATTGTGTTTTTTATAATTTTTTGGTAGCAGTACTTCATTGGGGAGCACCTTGCGGTCTTCAAGTATCATAAGAGTTTATGTATGTCAGTTCTAACAATGATATAAATATTGGATGTTTATGGAGTTTCTTCAAGATTATGAATTTTTTTTCTCATACATCTCTTTCAAAGAGAATGTTGTGGCCAACAAATTAAGCAAGAAGTTAGGGATGGATGATGATCAGTAGTCAAGGAATGTTTGTAGAGCGATTATGGAGCTATAATACTTTTAAAAAATATGATAGGGTTTATGATGGTAGAGTAATTTTTTCCAGATGATGATGTAGTCCTCTTTGATGTAGTCAGAAGAGGATACATTGAGGGTAGACTCAAAGGAATAGGGGATGTGTGATCATATTGCCCATAGTGATGCTCTGAAGGGACGGTCATAAGATGGTCATAACTTATTGTTTTTTTAAAGGAGGTATATTTTTCTAGTACTAATTTATTAGGGTTCCCGTCAAGGCCTTCATTTCTCACCTTTTTTAACACACCCAAGAATATAAATGAATTTAGTGTAGTTTTGGGATGTAGTTTTGGTGGCCCAAGATGAAACAAGAGATGGAAGATATTATCGAAAAGTTGTCTGTTTTCCAGAATGAAAAGATTAAGAATCATGTTCCTGATAATATTTTGTAAAGTTTAAATATTCATGGGTTGATTTTTTATGACCCCACGATGTATTTAATCATAAGGATTCCCTGAGTTCATGGATTTTTTGATGCTATCTGGGTTATTTTGGACTGGTTGATAATATCCGTCCACTTTTTACTGATATAGGAATCAGGCATAGTGGATGCCTTAGCTAATAGGTATTGGTTGAGTTAGTGTGGTATAATGGAGTTTCACATTTCATTGTATTTGATCGAGATGATCATTTTAACTCATTAGGCTAGAGGGGATTATATCTTAGTTTTGGTACATAGTTATCCCTCAATGCTGCTTTCCACCCTCCGACAGATGGGTAGATATAGTAGACTATCCAAACACTGGAGGATATGTAGTTGAAATGCACATTGGTATTTTTTAGAACTTGGGTATTGTACCTACCTTCATTTATTTTTTCATATAACAATAATTTTCACTCATCCATTGGTATGGCCTCGTTTGAGGATTTTTACATGTGACCATGTCATTCTACATTGTGATGGATAGATGTAGTTGATTCATCTATATGGGATCCTGAAATGGTGTATAGAATAAAAATGGATTTTTGAACTATTTTTTAGTGGATGAAAGAATAAGAATAAAGTAATAAGTCTTATTCTGATCATAGGAGGTGGCCCTTTCAGTTATAGGTTTTGGAAGACTATTCATGATTGTTTCCTATCAATGTGGCATATAATTTTTTGGTAGATATAAGATGATTTTTCCATGGTTTTTAATTCTTTTAAGGTGTTATGGGAGTTGTGGAGGATTCTTATCAATTGGAATTTACACCACATATAGATATAATCCACAATATCTTCCATGTCTCATAGCCTCACTAGTATCCTTATATTGACTTTTATGTAAATGATTGGGGAGAGATGGATATCGTGGATGATGCGACGTTCTTGGAGTGGTTAGTAGATATATATGATCACCTATAGAAGCATCTATATTTATGGTACATTCCTTTGGATTGTATGTTTTGGAGGAACATTGTCCATGAGGAGAGTATTTGGGAGTGATATGCACATATGTATTCCCAATACTCATTGTTTTGTTGAGTTTTTGTTATCTATTTTAATTATTATGTGATGTGAGTAAATTATAGTTGTTTAGATGTGTTGTCTTATCTTATTGTGAGGTGTTTTGTGGGATTTATTATATTTGATAATGATACGAATAAATAAAATTTGGGACCTAATTCTGAATCGAGATACATTATACTATGATGAAATTAGACTCATGAGACCGATTCAGTTCTACCAAAAAATGGATAGAATCGTGACAAGGATGATAGAATTCCCTAATTCATGTTTTCAAGATAGTACAATTAAATGTTTGATGTGGTTTTTGGTTTGGGATGTGTGGAGGTTGGATGGTTGTGTTGCTGTGTTTTTGTGGTGGGGGGGTTTCATGAGATGTTTTAGTGTAGTTTATCATGGAATGATTTCCTTGTAGAAGGGTTTGAAGTATGATGATATACTTGAGTGGTATCTTTTGGGGGGTGTTATTTGAGTCCATTTCCTTATGGGAATGTTTTTTGGATTCTTGAGTGAGAGAATCAATTGGGAGGTATTTGATGTAATCATCAGATCCTTCTTGGCACATTAAATTTCTTATTTTGGTGTATGAGTGTGTTCTATGTAGGTTTTGTGACTTTTCCATCAGTGCTAGAGGTATAGGGGTGTTATGGTAAGGAATTCATGTCGTGTATTTTTTACATCAATTGTAATTGACATTTAAAACATGTACATCTAGTGAAATCCTAGCATATAAATTGGTTAAGGATGAGTCAGTAATTGGGTGAGTCTTGCCGATGCTCTAGTTAGGGATTTGGTGTGATAGGCACACGTCTTAATGTGGGTGTGAAATGATTGTTTCTTAAAATGAGGTGACACTTTGATCAATGTGGAATGATGACGAATGACACATTTTTAAGGATTGGTTGGATGTTTTTTGAAAATTTGAATATAAATTTTGGTTGATGGAATTTTTTTGGTTTTCATCTAGGTGGAATGTTAGGTTTGTTTTATTTGGTTAGAAATAATTTAAGGTTCAAACATAACCTTTAAAAGTGATATTTGAAAATTCAAAAAAAAAATGAATTAGAGGATGTCAAACCAGCATTCTTGATGCTCTTATGTTCATTTCTCAATTGTTATTTCTTCTTCATCCACACCTTCCTACCCTTTGATTTTTTGAAAATCCCTAGACAGTTTTGATGGATCCTCTATCCCTCTTCCTCCCTCTTTTATCTGTATATTCAAAATGATTCCCTTCGATGATCGGTAGTAATAATTTTATTCATCTTGGTATCCTTCCTCTTATTCTAATGAATGAGATTCACTATAGAGATGTATTTTTTGTATGGGTTTTCAATTGGGAAACATTTTGAAATCCCTTTGATGTAGTATATATTGATCTATAGATTCCTCTATCTAGTTACGATTTTCATGAGTTTATTATTTTCTCAGTAGTGTGCATCGAATTGAAAGGCTTCATTTAGGTATATAATCTTTGATTTTTCATTATTGTGTATTATATGAGATATGAGATATCTTATATTTTATTTTTATATTTTTTATATTTTAGTTGGTCTAATTAATGATAAATAATTGGTCAATTAAATTTATTTTTAAAGTGGAAATAATTTTTATTATTTTTCAACTTTTATATTATTATGATATGATGGAATGTACAGTCTTGATTCCCCACTACTAATTATGAATATAAGGGTATTTTTTTCACTGAAAGTTATGTGATTTAACTATTGTGTCTAGTATGATTGAAGTGACATCACCCTAAAATGTAAATTTTCTATCTATTTATATATGGATTGTTAAATGTTCTACCTATGATTTTGGATTGGGTGAAAAAACCGCTCAAATAAACTTAAATGTGTTAAAAACACCCCATTAAATATATGAAATCATCATTGATGTGTTTTTATGTGAATCAATTCTATATGTATTGAAAATGTTTGTTTTTATGCAAAATGAGGCTGAACAGTAATATGTGACCATTATTTTGGGTAGTGGGGTGTGGTTATTTTGCTGTGATTTGGTTGTGCTATATTTTTCATTGTCTGACCGTGATTTTAGGGTTGAAAGGAGGTGGTTATTATACCTAATTTTGGGGTGTCATGGTGGAGGTTATTATCAGTGCCTTGGTGTGGTGATGTGGTGGTTTGATGGAAAATATGAGCGACCTTTGAGGTGTGGTTTTGTTGTTCTAGAAGACTTTGTAGTGATGAAATAAATAATTATTTAATAATGATTGAAATGCATGGGGATTGGTTTGGTTAACTGGGTGAAAAATTGTAATTAATAGATAAATTATTACTTGCATGGTTAATTGTGTTTAAGTATAAATAACAAATTGAATGGGTTGGATAGTCTAATTGGTTGGTAGTGTGACTAGTGTCTTATGGCTTATGTGCTGTAATGCAATTAGTGGTGGTATTGAAAGCTGTGAAACTGTGATTTAGATAGGTTTTAGTTGTGAACCCATACGTTGGGATTGTGTATGTATATAAGTTAGTATATTCCTTTTTATTTCAATACTCAGACCCATTAAAATCTAGAACTATGTACCGAAAATCGATTAGCCACATGAGGGTTGTTTTTTAAAAACATCATAGTTATAGAGATGGATTGATGGATACCTTCTATTTCCCGCTCCCTCTTCCAGATGAGTGGATATGCATAGGTTATGATGTTCGGATGTTTGTTAGTTCATTGGGTTATGAACCAGGTGTTTTTAGGTGACATGTGATGACAGTGTTGTGAGGTGGTATCCCATGTGTCTTCAGGTGAGATGTGATTTGGTGGTGCTTTGGGCGGTGAGCCCTATTTTCATCAGGAAATATGTGTTTTGACTATTCTTATCGGGCATTCTGGTAATATAAAAAGATATAAGAATCCAAACATACCACATTAGGGTGTAGTAACCAGACACTGGTAGGAAAGCGATACGGGGTACCCATTATCAACATGACTTGTGTAAATTATATTACTATTCATGAGTTATTTGTTGAGTTCGTGTTTTTGAGTCTGGGATAGATAGTTGGCCTATTTTCGTGTTGTTGGTTCTTTTTGTTTTCTCTCAAGTGAATTAGTATCCTTCATTCACATGTGCATGAGTGAGTTTGTTTTCCTAATGAGTATGCTGGAATTTTCACCCAATGGACGTTAATTGATTTTTTATTTTCTACGATGACTACATGGATTGTGTTGACCATTACTAGATCCCGTATTTTGATAGTTGTTGTGTCACTAAAATATCATAATTTTTGGTATTTACTTTAGAGACATTTATATTTATCAGTTTTTTATACATGCATGTGGGATGGATATGGTATATTTTTAAATTAATTCATTGTGTTCTTTGTGGATGATTCTTCATATCTATGAATATAATATTATTATAGATAGAAATTCCTCCAATTTCATGAGATTTTCAACCTTAGTGCCAATTTCAAACCCATAGCCTATAAGAGGCAGGACTCAAGGGTCAATATATCCCTCCACTAATTGATATATTTTTTGTAGGAGGGGGTTGTGATTGAGTGGTATATGTAATTTTTAATGGATGAAATCACACTAATGTATGATGTTGGGATGTGAGATAGGAAATTAAATGAGAAAGTGGTGCGGGGTACCCTTGTCAATATGCTCCTAATTATGTTATTATACATGGAAATTATTCTTTTGGGAGAGGTGCTTGGTAAGATTAGGATGGATAGTTGACTAGTTTTGGAACAATTGTTTCTGTTGTTTTCCCACTGGTGCATTAATATGATTATTTTATTTATAAATGAGAGGATTTGGTCTTCCAACTGAGTATACATGTATAATCTCCCAACATATATAAAACTAAATTTAGGTTTTCTGGATGATTACATGGACCATGCTAAAAATGACATGAATGGAACTTAGATAGCTGGTGTGTCATGTTATTAGCTCTAGTTATGGGTATTTTACTTTTAGACACTTTTACCAGTATCAGTTATATTTATATATTCTTTATGGGATGTTTTGGCTTCATTTTACATTATTTTATGGGGTTTCTTAGGGTTGATTTATCTTATCTCTCAAACATATATTATTTAAGTGGTTAATTCATCCCATTAATGATATTTTTATACCTTCAGTTCGTGTCTCAAACATAGGGCCTAATATAGGTGGGACACATGGTTCATTATCTTGTTCTCCTAAACATAGTATCCTCAGTGGGAGGGGTTGATCATAAAATATGTCATTTCCCTCCAGGAAAAGACTCTATAATCAATTTTTCATTTAAAAAGAGGTAATGTGTGCCTCCATGTTATACTTTTCATTGTATTATCACAAGAGTTTAATATCTTAAAGGATTTCATAAAAAACCTCTCGAATCCTTATAGGACCATTCAAACAGTGCTCTAACCCTTGGGCATTCACCAAATAACGTTGAAGAAACTAGGATGGTTAATGTATCATCTATGAATATGGGTTTATGACATTCCATTCAAGAATAATGTAAACTTAGGTTTTTGAAAGGTTTTATATAGTTTCCATAGGTTCTTTATGATATCTGCCACCATTTTTAGAGTGTTTTTAAATGGACATTGGGCTTGTTGATTCTATTTGAATTGATGGTAATTAAGAATGGTTGGATGGAGAAAAAACAATACAAAAGGAATGTATAAATGAATCATCACAAGTAACATTATTATTCATATATATATCATATGGGTAAATGATTTTCACCACATTCAACAATATATTTCAAACCCAACCCAAAATATTTTGGGGGAATTACAGAAGTGGTCAGGCCCAAAACCAAAAATGATCTTTCAATTATTTCATTTCATAAATCCAAAAAGAAAGAAATAATGGCTCAAAAATTACTCAAAACAATGATCATTTGATATATTTTTTTAACTAATTCACATTCATAAAAATGTCCACAAATTACAGTTATTTTTTCATTGTTGAATTAGTTGACCACTCATGATGTAGTGTTATTTGGATGAAGGATCTATGGGTAGAATATAGTTAGTAGTAATCCAATCATAGTTTATGAACCTCTAAATGTAATTATGGAATCTTAAACTGTAGGATAAGATGATTCTAAACACCTTAATCATTTTCTAATAATCGGAACAAGATTTATTTATACTCATGAAGGATTCTTCTAGTTCTATATATGATTTAGTTGATGGAGGTGGATCGATTCTCAATGCTCTTAATATCATTCTAGGAAAATATTTATCTCTAGGACTTGATTGGATTCCATAAAGATGGTATATTATTCAAAACCTTGTCTTTACATAGAAATTATATTACCTAATGTAGATATTTATGTCAGAGAACATTTATTTAATAAATTCCCTCAACCATTATCTTAATTAATTGTGATCACCACATCTAAAAAGATTAATGTTATTATTATTATTTACGTAATTTACTCAAGAAATATGGATTATATTAATATCACATATTAATTAAATTTATTAATAGTTATATAAATTTTATTTAATAAATCATTCCCACCAGACCCTTAACTAGATATGTAAATCCTTGAAATTTACCAAAAAAAATGTTGAATGTTTAAATGAATAAATAAATATTTAATCATTATAAATTAAATAAATAAATCATAGATTAATATACCCTATATAATTATAATCCATTAAAACAAGAGAAATATAGATATTATAATATTATATTTTAGTAAAATGTATCTAACGTTCATCATACATTTTCTATTTAACCCACTAAGAATCTTTCTTAGTGTCATCAGGATAACTAACCTAAAGTCTAAAATAAACTTATTGAAACATTTAAGGGAAACCAAAGAGCTATATGTTAATTTTTCAATAAAACCCCCTCATATATACACTCACTGTGAAATAAAAAATATTTTCCTCGATGTTTTATCAATCTAGATACATCGCACATGTCATTAACTTATATTCATAATATGTATTTATCAGGAATTTTTAAATGAATTTATAAAAAAATAACCATGTAAATGTATTTAATTATAAAATTACATTCCCATTAAATGGAATTTTATATCTCTATACATTAATTCAAAAGGTAAATATTCTTTTATATATATTCATTAATTTTATTTCACATTTGATGCAACCAACATATTTTATCATTTTTTGAGTATATGAAATCATAGATTTCATATTTATTTTTAAATACAATAATATTGAAATGAATTAATAAAAATTTCAACTCAAATTAATAATACACACATCCATAGATATGTATTTGTAGTGACATATTTAACATGTGGAATTTTTACATGATGTTATGTTCTCATTACCAACAATATTATAAATAACTATGTGAAAAAATTAAGATAAGAAACCCCAATGGATTATAAATCCCCAATACCTAATAGAAAACAACATCTATATACCATTAGATAGATTTAATCCATCAGTAAAAAATATATTTAAGAGTATTGACATAACACTTCAATGATCACATCATACCAGGGAACTATTATGACCCATTAATGTTCAAATACACCTTGTGAATTATAACATTTATTTTTTCATATAAGAAAAATAAACATTTGAGAAGATATTTATTAATATTGAAGAGTATGTAAATACTCATAGTTAAATATATAAATTATCTTTCTCTACAACACAAAATCCAACAGACTCTAACTTCCACCATATAAAATTGATTTTGAATTTGAGTCCTCTAGCTCAAAAATGATATTCATGTTTCTATAGATATATGTATTTTGTGATTAGATATAACATATTATCCATTTTTTCAAATCTACATATTATAACCTCACAACTTTGAAATAAATACACAAAGTGGTGATACTTTTTATGTATATTCTATGTTAATTGATTTGACCATGGCTCCTTTGCGAGAACTGCCACTATAATATTATCATAATAAAATATGATATGGTATTTAATGAGAAGAGTCAAATAATACTATTGGATAATGTTTTTTATAAATAAATATTCTTTATCTATATCATAGTATTAAATATTCTAAGACACTTCATTATAATTGGTGACCACTACCTATTATTTGATCATTAAGAAATTGTATCCTCCATTGAGGGTAAATACATATCCAAGATATGATAAGAATTCCACATGATTTGATTTGAAAAAGAATCTGTATATCCCCTATGACATAATAAATACATCCAATACAGAAAAATATGTTTATTATAACATAATTCCATTTGGATATTCTTGAATTTCATTTAATAGTGGTCATCTTATTCTTCATAATATTTCCATACCATCATTAAGGATTAGGAAACATCAAACCTGGTAAATATAATGGAATACAGTATTAATGGTGCATTTGATACATAATGATTCTTGGATAGAGTCTATGTATCTTTCTATTTATGAGGAACCATTTTACGGAGTTATATATTCCATGTGACATATGTAATATTCCCCTATTAGATTATTTCATAATGATACACTTCAATATCTTGTCAACCTATGCATGTTGATAGACTCCAAATATTGTCAGGGATATTTCATGAATGATATTAATAACTATAATGTGGGTTTCTTTAGAGGTGTAGTTTTTAAAGAATCATTAGTTCAACCTTATATTAAATTAATTCCAAACTAGTATCTCAGTTTCAATAAAAATCTAAAAATACTACTACGAAATAAACTACACCAATATTATACTACCTATGGAGTACATGCCAGAATTAATGTCTTCATTCTATCTTGAATTTTGTATTTACTTACCGTCTCCATGTGAAACAATTATTAATTATTATAAATTAATAATGATTCATCATATTGGTTTACTAGAAAACAAGATCAATCAGATTATCTAATTTATTTGGTGATCAAAAAAATTATTGGAATCATTAGAGTAAAATTATCCATAGAGACTTTTGGAACTCACTCTCATTCCAACACTTGTTTAACCAAAACATAAAATTCATAAAATTGATATTTCTCCAACTATCTGTATTGAATATGTTATCCAAATCAGAAAACATGTAATGATTGGACAATATTATATTTTATATAAAATTTTGTATATGTTATTTACTATTTTTTAAATATGATATCATATAAAGAAACACATCATGTCTCAAGGTTCATGTTTTTTATAGGAATAATCCTTAACAAAAAACTCAAAACAATACACACATAAATTAAAAAATATATTCTTCTTTCCAAAAATTACAATTGATGGAATTATATTATATTATCTAGTTAGAAAATACTATAATGTGTATTCCATAATTTGTAATTCTTATCCTAAAAATGATAAAAGAAAATCAGCATGGATTATCATCAACATTACTACATCCAAAAAGTTATGGTCCCAACTTTTACTAATGTGATAACACTATAGTGAAAATTGAGGATTTAGTTGACGTAAAATCATATACACCCATAGCTAATCAATTAACTTTTGGTCAATGTATTATCCACATCGATTTGATCAATTTTTCTGAGTCTTCATAAAAAAATTATTACCCAAGACCATATTAAAAATCTTAAAGGATTCCAAACTGTACAAATTATGTAAACATGTTAATATCTACAGAAGACATAATAAAAAATTAATTTAGTAAAATTAACTCCTCTATAATTTATTATAAAAGTTGTACACATGCATCTGTATGAAGCATTTTAAGAAGGTAAATCTCCCTATATCATATGTGTCCTAATTTTGTCTTATTAATTTTTCATTGAAAAGAATTATGATAAATACCAAGAGGTTCATGTCAATAAAAATCTACATAATCATCTATATTTTACTTTTTCAATATATTTTCATTATAATAACTGTATCTGTGTTTCAAAAACTAGATATGAAATGATATAAGTGATCACAATTCATTATTAATGATATAATTTTTTTTAATAAATTATATAATAACTATTATTTAGATGATTTATACACTAGAAAATTATATCTTTATAAAAGTACTAACATTTAACTGTCAATTTGAATACAACGTAATCCATATCCAAGAAAGGAATAGATAAATTATTTTCAAAATATTTGATATTAATAATAGTTCATTATAACTGAAACTGACCCCAATAGTAATGTAATGTGATAATAACTATGGATAGTGAAACTAATCTTGATATATTGATAGCTCGAAGATCGACCAAATCATTTGAATCCTTCTTAAATCTATATGGATCCTGTATTTGAACAAAAATTTCAGCACCACAAAATATATATAACACCAAAATGAAAGATATGGATAGGTTTAATTTGATAAAAAAATCCATCTAATGGTTCAGTAGAATTTCTCCTCATGAGGCACTTATTATTCACATGTAATTTTTTCAGATGAAAAATTACATGCATCTTAATCCTTAGAGTACCTCTCATTATTCTTCATTATGGTAGGATATTGTGAATAAGCCCTATAATTATATGTATCCTTAACCCAAGTTTACTTTCTATTACTCTGAATCACCATAATAAGAAAGTTTATCATTACATGTTTCCTTATTTATGTGGATAATCATTGTAAGGACAACTAGAAGAAGATTTTCAACGTTATTAATTTTATAAATAAGAATAATACTAGAGGAACTCTTATGTAGTGAGGAATGAATTAGGTAGTTGTGAAAATCAATGGTTATCCTTTATTATTAGAGACATGATGTCTAGTTGAAAACCCATTTCCCATTATTCCTAAAAAATGTTTATGTGTGGTCTCATAATGTTTTTCACTTACGTTTTTCTTATAAATATCAATGAAATATGTGTAAAATATGTAGGATTCCATGTACTAATAAAAAATTTGGAGCTCAATGTTCATGAAAGATAACATGAGGCATCGTAAATCTAGCATGTCATCAATATGATTTCTGGAGATATCACGATCTTTCTCACCTTCCTCCTTAAAAGGATTATTTCATAAAAAAAAAGAAATAACAACATAGAATTACTAATCATGGCATAATATGATGAACACGAACTTATGAAACTGCAATAAATTTCTATTGTTGAGAATATTATCTTTCTACAACATAGTTTTTATTGGTAATTTAATGATCTTAATTATTCTGATTTTATGACACAAAAATTTAAATATAGTTTTAGTATTATATCTGTGTAAATAAAATATAATGTAAAAATATAATTTCATTAGTCACACAAAATCTAATCAAATAAAAATAGACCTCACTAAGGGATTCTTAATAAAATGATGCATGGATATTTTCATGAAATAGTTCTATATTTTCCTTTTCATTACACACATGGGGACTGATCAAATTATTTGAAGGTATTTGGTTTGTAAATCTTTCCAAATATATTAACTATCGGTTTCATGATTTGTTTAGTGGACTGTACAATCCAGAAATATCATACCCAAATATTCCTCAAAACATTCCCCTATATTTTAGAATGTCTTGATGTATAAATTAGACATCATGATAACATTTAAATTTAGTAAAAAAATTAATCAATAGAACTACCAAATAAATGTAAGTTTTTTCATGAGGGTCATATAAAAACATAGATTTATGCTCATATCCTAAATCTAGTAACTTGGATGTTATATATTTCTTAATATTTTAATGAATCATTTTTATATTATGGTAACCTGTAAAATACATTATTTGTTAAAGTTCATGTTCAAACTATTCAAAATTTAATAAACATATCATTCATGTATGGATAAAATAATTTACACATAATCAATATATTTATTCATCCATATATTCGTAATAATTAATTTTTTACTTGAAAATGTTTTAGGATCCAATAAATGTAAATAATAATCTATTAATATGATATAGACAAAATAAATGTATCATTTATGATCAAGAGATTTTATATTGTTTACTTTATCTATAAGAATAAAAACTCAAATGTGGCCCTAGAGAAATAACTCCTTGAAACATACATGGTTATAGTTAGAGCATTCCAGTTTTACACCAATGAATCCACATGGATTTATTAACCTAATCTAGGATTTGACCCAACTCAACTGGTTTGGGATATATACCAATTATATTTTATTTACACATATTCAAATGTCTGGCTCAAGATTATGGGGTTACATAAAAAATCATATGGGCACACAGACCCTTACAAAATAATTGAGATGGGATAATTTGTACAATATCTTTTTAAAATAATTTTAATTATCTCCAAAACCACAAACATAATTATTAAATTAAAATTATTCCAACACATACATTGGTCATTAATAATCAAGATAATCTACATATGTAATTTTTAAATTTATACCCTTCAATTTTATGACAATTTTCTTTGTAAATAAATTATAATTAATTTATATATTTAATTACTTACATAACAAAGTATAAATTAACTAATAAAACCTAACCATTAAATAAGAAGAATGATTACGAATAAAATTATTTTGAAAAATATATATAAATAAAATACATAATAAAAATTTATTGGTCAATTTTTAGTAAATATTAACTCATTATTTTGTAATTTAATTTCTTTTTCTAAAAACATTTTTTTTAAAAACAATTCATGGTTTTTATGGGTGACTATAACAATTTAATTCTCAAAATTTTATAAATAATATTTCATAAAAATTATATGTTGTTTAAAATTAGAATATCGGTATTATATTGGGTTTCTTTTTTGGGTCTTTTATAAAAATATTGATTTTCTATTGAAAAGACACCAATTTTGATATTTTTTCAAAATTGTATTGTTGTTTCAAAAATATACAATTTTCTATATTATTTTAAAATGGATTAAAATAAACATTTTTTTGTATTGTATTATCAAAAATACAACTAATATTATTAAAAAAATTGTTATTAATAATTTTTAAAAAATTTAATTTCTTGTACTCAAAATGATTTATTACTAAAAAACTAGATATCATTGCATTTTACTGAAATTTTATATATTAATTTCATGAAATTATAAAACATCAATCATGAAAAAATGATTGTAAATTTGGAATCATGGTGATAGATTTTTTTAAACAAGGCCATTTTATTTTTATCAATATGAATAGTAAACATTGTAATTTTTCGTTATCACAATAATGATAAAATAAGATAATTAGGCTTACAAGTAATGTGAAAAGTGTTCAAATTCAATCAAAAAATTTCTTTTATATAATTGGATGAGTATATTTTTTCTATACTCATCATAATATAAAAATAATAAAATTTTACAGTTTATATTAAATTTTAGCATTCATAATATTTATGTAAATGTTATTGTAAAAAATGTCACTTTTTCGTTTAATATCAACAATTTTTTTTGATAGCGATAAAAACAACCTTTGTTTAGTTATAACTTTTTATTTCAAATATAAATGATTTTTTAACATGTTAATTTATTTTTAATTTATATTATAGATATAATTAAAATAAATTCATATGAAACACTGTAACAGTGTTTTTCCAAGTAAGTGAAAACTAATGTAAATGATATTAAAAACTCAAAATGAAATTTTATTGACTATGTTATAGAGTCCCGTGAATTTTGTATATAAATATAACAAATGAGGGATATTTTAAAGATTTATATTTTAATTACAATATCTTCATTTTGTTTATAAATTCAAAATAAATGAATTTGTCTAAATATTACAAAAATATTTTCTTAAAAAAATGTCCCATTAAACGATTTAAAATTCATAAAAATCATATATTCATGGATTAAATTTTTATATTTTTGAAAATTTCATCCATGTACAATTTTTTTTATCACTTTTCATTTTATGGTAACATTTTTAACCCCTATATTTTAGAGAATTTTTACTGTACAATAATAGTCAAAAGGGTTAACACGGGTTAAAATATAGAGGTAAGGGGAAATGAAACAAAAACATGTGACAATTTTATTTGATGATAATATTATGACTCATGATCATATTATCATTGAAATAAATAATTTATTATCCATTTTCTAATGGTATATATTTTATAATAATTTAATACATTTTTTAATTCCAATAGTGGTCATCCCCTCACATATATAATGGAACCTCATATCCTTCATTATTCACAAATCATGATCCTAATAACATGGCCATGAAATGACCTAATGTCATGATATAATTCTTCACCACATCTATGATCTATGGATATTTCAAAAAGACCAAACTTTTATGTCTTAAGGTGTAATCTAAGTAAGGATTCTCAACGATGAGGAATAAATCTTAACCAAGCATTTTCAGTTTTATTTCTTATTAAACCTCTAATAAATCTATGAAATTGATTATAATATAATGAATATAGTATCAATATCAGTTTTAAACTAATATATCTATGAGAAGAAAAATAGTTATCACCTAGAAATTGATTTTAATAAAAAATGCTAAAAAATGCGTGATAATATATTATAAGTAAATTTTAATTGTCTTATTTATATGATTATTATTATAAAAACAATTAAAATAAATTAATATTTACTATATATGTGTTTAGAATGTGTATTCATAAATATAGGATATGATTTGAGAGATTTATGTTTAAATCCAATTTTAATTTGGGCTGTTTATGGTAGAATTTCTTTTTTTAAATAATATGATCTATATATCATAAATGAATTTAAATTTTTTATAATATATTTATTTATATTGAATACATATTTTAAATTAATTTTCATCATTCTATGTTCTCAAGAGACTGAATGATTTTCTTTAAATCAACTTTATTTTTATATTTCTTATGGAGTCCTTATCATCCATATAAATGTTTTAACAATATTTTTGGATAAATTCGAATGAATTATTAACATTATTTTCAACAATGTTTTTATTTTTAAATAATTTTTTAAAATAATATTCTTGCCTTTTTCTGGATGTGTTTCTTTTTATATAAGGTGTGAATAGAATCTTAATTTAAATGCATATGACTTGAAAAAAAAGTAATCTTCATGACTGCCCAAAGATATAATCTATCATTTACATGTATCAATTGTTCATTTTAGAGAAATAATCATTTATTAATGTATAGATTTTAATAAAGTTATTTCAAAATGAATAGGTTATTTTATGTAAAAAAATCCCAATGAGGTTTTAATGAAATTTTCAACTTTGAGGGATCCTTGAATTTAATTATGATTTATTAGGTATATGATGAAATGATACTATAATTATTTTTTCTATATATGTTTTAAAATATTTTTTATGGTGTGGTTATAAATACCATTTTCTCCATAATATATAGTTTAATAAAATGATTGTGTGATAATGAAACAAATTTTAGTTATATAGATTATTATATATATATATATGAGGAATGTTTTATGATCTAGTGATAAAAATATGATCAGTATTTATTATGTGATTGGTGGACAAAAAATTATATATCTCTATGATGAATTAGGAAGATAATCATATATCAAAAGATATTTATGGGAAACATTATTATATTCTTGATCCAAAATGGGAAAAAAAATCAATGTACATGATCCCCTATGAGAAAAAAATAGTGATTACTAATCAACTATATGAAATATGTGTTGATTCCTAGTCCAATATTTTTTGATGCCCTCAATTTTTTAATCCTCATATATGAAGTTGTTTCTATAACTGTGATGGCCCCACACATTTATGACATGTTTATATGTTTATGTTTTGGATTCATTGTTTTTTATTGACATAATATGGTTTCTAACCATTATAATTCATTTCAATTCATGTGATAATGTTTTATTCTTTTATTCACACATAAAATATGTTACAAATGAGGTATAAACTTTTAATATATATTCATGATATCATTCCGAATATTACTTTTCTATATTCAATTTATATATTCCAATATTATCCATAAAGAGTATATGAGATAACTTATTCTTATGTTTCCTTTTCCCATGTAATTAAAAGAGGTTTTATGATGGTTATGTCAAAATGGGTACAAAGGGAGAAGAAAATTATAATATATGATAATGAATTTTACTAAATGATATATATATGTATCTTGTATCCAAATTCATGAAACCTTTAAGGTTCTAGAATGAATCATAAATTAATATATTGAATATTAAATACAATTATTTAATATTTCTTTATAAATTATTTTGGACACTAAAGATGTTATCATATGAGTATTTATTTAATATTTGTGGTTTATGGTTAGGATACATTCATGAAAACCCTTGAGATAATTCAATGTACTGGATACCATTCTATGTATTTGGTAATGTCCATGGAAAACCTATGATAATCTAGTGGTTCTATATATTGAGAGGATTGTGTCATGATTTATCCATCATATGAATTATTTTCATCATTATATGATTTATCACACTGATTAATGATATTTGATATTTATCAATCCCATTTTTTTATAATGGTATTTGAGATAGAATGATGAAGCTGAGGTTCTTACAGGTATGTTCAAATGTTGATGTTCTAGATTTGATATTTATTATAAGTATTCCTACATGTCATTAAAAGAGTCATGTAATTTTCATTAATATCTTCCATGATTTGATATTGATTTATCAGTGAAAACTAAAAATTTACAGGTGGACATATCTCATGCATATAGATCTTATCTAATATAACATTGTAGTAATGTGCTTAATAAAAATCTTGTGAATCTTCCCCTAGTATATTTCTATGGTTTTATAGGAATTGATTGGAATTTCTTATATAGATCCCATATTAATTGATAAACAAAGGAAGTCACAATTCATATTCCAAATCAACCTATGATATTTTATTAGTGTGATGATGAATAAAAAACTCCATTGGTAATTACTAATATCAAATGGGTTTTAATTCAACTCCATGAAGGATATTTATCTCATATTCTTGAGGAGAAACTCTACATTGAGAATATTCCTATTTTATGGGAGTTTTCTGAAATCATTGAAAAATACATTATTGTTTTATTTAAATAATAAAGTAATGATTCAAATTGATTTTATACATCATGCTAAAAATATTTCAAAAACTACATTCAAAAGGCCTGTAGTTGAGTAATCAAAATTGATGAAGAAGCTCTAGGAAATTCGTCGTAAGGGATTCATACATCCTATCGTGCTACCATGGATGTTTAATTATTCTATTTTTATATAATATGATGGTAATGTAAATATTTGAAATTTTTCAATCATGAAAATAATATGATTTGAATCCATAGAATCAATCATCTACCTCAAATAAAATATTTGTTTCATCCATTACAATGATCTAAAAACATTAATAAGACCTTTCCTTAATCAGGATATCATCCATTGATTATTAGAAAATAGGAAATACACCGGATATACATCCTTAGAAGGTTTGAAAATTATAATTTGATCATGATATCATTTGGACTCACTAATGACACAATTATTATTACAGATTTAATTAATCCATTCTATATATTTTTCCGTAATTAGAATATGGTAGTCATTATATAATATATTGTAAATATTAAAAGTTAACGGAAAATCAAAAGTATAACTTGATAAAATTACTAATGACCCTATATAAGAAAATAGGTATAAAAAATTACCATAAGTGAAATTTATCTTCAGAAAGATTTATTCGTGGTTCATATAATCTAAAGTGATGGTATATCGGTGGATCCTTCGATAATATATATTTTTTATAGATTATTTATACCACCAATTGTATCAAAATTTTATTGTTTTCGTAGTTTATATATATACTATTGATGTTTTATTAAATATTTATCACAATTATCTAATGAAAAAAAATAATCTGACTCAGAAAGGGGTTATGATATTGTAGATATAAGAATGTGGTGATAATTCCAAGGAAGTAAATAGATACATTGTTAGTACACAAATGACCACAATACCTTATATTGGATAATGATTTTAAGTCTATAGTGATGCATTAATTAATGGAATGGGATGGGTCCATATATAAAATGATTTGGTGATAATTTATTTTTTACACTAAATGAATTTACAAGGTAAAATTAATTACGTAATAATTTAATTCTGGTGGAGAGATTTTTTGGATAATAACATTTTGGAATTATCTTTATAGAGAATGGCGTGGAATATATATGGATTATTAATGATTAATTTAGATCATAACATAAAAAATATTTTAATATAATTTTGAGGATATATTTTAAATTTATTAAGGATTAGGGTTACCCAATCCATTACCACATTGGGAAGGAAAACACGGTGGATGAGGATTTCTTTCAAATGGACCATACTAGTTAGTCCATAGAAAGTAAAAAATGGATCAAAAACATAAATTTTATTCAATTGTATGACATTAAAATAATATGAATTTGGATATATCCAATTATTCATATATTAATATTCAATTATCAATCCATGTGATTCTTAAAGAGTTATATTGGTAACATATTGAACAATGGAAGAATGTGTTGTGTGTTCCTGAGTTCAACAATAGTTGTTATATAATGATAAATTATAGGAAAAAAACGTATCCTATAAATACCATACATGAAGATTTATCTATAGAATGAATCCAATTTTTCCCAATTATATACTTATCCTTGATGTGGATATATTATAAGATAACAAAAAGATTATTTATAGTGGGACAATATGAAAATGGATATTGTTGATTATGTATCTTGATTCCAAGTTTTTCAGTATGTTAAAGTTGAGGGGGGAATTCTAGGAAGATGTTATAGCTAGTACCCATTATTTAATTTATATGGGAAAATATTACCTTTTAATTCATCATTGGACTCCATAAAAAATCTAGAGGGAATAATTCTATATGGGTTATAACTAGTCACCTTAAAATGTAACAAACAAATTCACAATCAAGGAAAATTTGCCTCTTCTAGGGATATAAATTAAAGATGTCTTGATAATTCATGAATTACCACAATCTATTATTTCTGATTGAGATCCTTGGTTTAAATCAGTATTTTGGACAAGGCTTTAACAATCTATTGATTCATCGATTTGTTCCATTACTGATTTTCATCCTCAGACATGTTTTTTGTTTGAGAGGGCCATTAAAATGTTATAGGATATGATTTTGTATTATTTTCAATACTTCAATGGATCACCATATAAACCTCTTTATCTAGATTATTTTCATTCAATAATAGTATTCAACCAATTATTTGAAAGGATAATTATGATTCCATATATTGTAGGATATCCAGAACTCTAATGTGTTGGAATGAAGGTAGAGAATTAAAGCTAGGGGACCTGAGCTATAATATGAGATTATTATAAATGATATAGACTTTTAGTATGATATAGTTGTATCTCAAATCCATAATAAAAGTTATACTAAAAATTATTTGTAAGATATATATTTCGAATTTGGTGAAAAGTAATTTCTATAAATATATCTACGGAATTAGATTTTTGGAATTATAATGAATGAAAAGATAATACCTAGATATATCCATCCCTTATAAAATATTAATGGTATTTGGATTGTTGGTTATTATTAGGAACCTCCATAAAATCTATCTAAATATTGAGATGTGTTACATGTATCTCTCATGAGGAATTACAAACCAGATCATTCAGATGTACTGAACTCACATGACATACCTCTGAAGAAATATCAGTCTTACGGGTAACAACCAATTATTATTGTAAATAATATAGAGATAGAGATATGATAAAATACCACTCTCATAGTCAATGTTTTATAGTGAAACCACGAATTACATGAACCAACATTAGATCCCATGGAAGTGAGCAAACAAATATATGCTCAGTTGTTTATATCACAAGGTTAGAATTTTAAGGATGAAATTAAATTTATGGGGGTATAATTTAACACCTCTATATTTTATGAAATTTTTACCTATAAATAATGATTATTTCACTGATACATTAATTTACACGCAAACCAAAGACTAAATAAAATGAAATATCCAAGGTGTTAACTTAGTATAGTAAATATGAATAATCATTGTCAGAAAAATTATTATAATGACCCTATTAAATACAAATATATTAATTAATGATTAGGATATTATCCTCAATTATTAATAAATTCATTTTTAAATTCAAAATACATTTTCTTTGAAAATATTTTGTATTGATTTTTCTCATTAATATCTTAATTACTCTTTTGAACTATTATAAATTTTATTTTATAAATATTATTTCATTTTGGATGGGGGTTAAAACTAATAGATGCAATTAAAAATATAAAAAATACATGTTAAAATTTTATTTGAAGAGATTATTTAGAATCCTCATCATCATATCACTAAAATATATCAATTTGGAGCCTTTTTTAAATGAAAATTAATTTATTATAATTTAATATTTTCGATAATTCCTTGAATTCCTCTCCACTTAAATATAAAATCCCCCTCCCCTATATCATTATTTATAATTTTAGATCATTAAATATTTTAAAATCACTGAACAAATATCATACATGATTCATTCAAAAAATCATATAGCTTATGGTTTATAAAAAATAACATTCCATCAAGGCTTAAGCTTTAGTCCAAAGAAGTTTTCTTAATGAAGAGGTCTAATTACTAATTTTTTCAATTCTATTTCTTATTAAACCATAAAAATGTGGTATCTATTATAAAATAATTTATTAATTATCACAAATATACTAATGTTTTACTGCATTTAAAAACCATTATCCTCAATCATTCCATATGTTGGAAGGCAATAATGTCAATCGTTCATACATGTGGACTACCACCACCCAATAAAGATGTGATTCATTTATAGAATACCTTTTACATTGATGGTAATTAATATATAATTAATAAATATATATTATATATATTATATATATATTATTATTTAATCATAAATTAATAATAAAAATTATTTTATTCTATCCATAAAAATGTTAAAATAATGTTCTTATGTACACACTGCCTACCATTTTTATAAATACTATGATTCATTTTTCTATATCTTACTAATATGGATGATTCAATATCTATATATAATATTAATATATATTATTTTAATATCATTATTTATATTTTTTAGATGAATGAATCATTAGCATAAATCAAAGATCATGATTTCAAAACTCAAACAATATGAGAATTAAAACAATTATCACATGTAACAGTGAATTAAATAACATATTATCAATAAAATATTGATATGATATTACATATAAAATATATATTAAAATATATATATGATTATATTTCTAGAAATTTTGAATAATGTATCTATGTTTCAGATATAGGATGGTCAAGTGCCCTTGAAGAATGATGAGAATTTAGGTTTGGGATTTTTGTTTCAATCATATTTCAGTAGGATTGTTTTTTCTTGAATTTTCATTGAATAAATTATATGATCATTATATTATAATTACATTTCATTCATGTATCCTATTTTTATTTTAGTATAAAACATTTTTTAACTTTTTAATCCCTTTATATAAAAAATAGATCAAAAGAAAGAAAATTTTAAACCTAGTATGATTTATAATTCAGAAAAGAATATTTTTCCTACATTTTAATGTTTTATAAAAAAATTAGATATTAGACCATGATTTTTTAAAGTAATTTTCACCCATTTTGGATTTTTTTCAAAAGAATCATATTTAAATTCTCTAATTGAGTACTTCTTACAAATTTCATGAGTAGAAGCATATTTTAATGATTGTGGATTGAATGAAATTTTATGTCATCATAAACCCTCAATGCTTAGAATACTTATTAAAAAGTATCCAAGGTTATTTTCCATAAATACCTTGACCATAGTATCTAATAAATGGTAGTTAATTTTTTTACATTGGAATAATATACAAGAAATCACATACTGAAGGACCAAAAAACATAGTATTTTTGAAAAACAATACACATAATGAAAAAGTAATATAAAATTGAAAATATAAATTATATAATATTTAATCCTTTGAGAATACCATTATTCTCCATGATTGACCCTCTATATCATATATAGTAAACTTCTTGTAATCATGGGGGAAAACAATTCATATAAAAGGGGTGATTTAAAATAGTTTGTAAGGGATAAGTATAAGGGATGTAATCATAAATAAGAAATAATAATTATGTAAATGTAAATAACTAAAAAACATGCCATTTAAAAACATGAACATAATATGTTAGGAATAAATAATGACCAAATAATGCTGCATAATTAATAACGTGTTCTAGAAAACATATCCATTGATATTATATTAATAGAATAGTTACATGGATATCAATAAATAATCACATAATCAGGGAATTAGTAATTCATGACATATAAAAATTACTCTCAATGCTTCAACCAAGAAACCATTCATAAACAGTTAAGACATAAGCCAATTCCTAAACAAGATTGCCTCATGAGACCTACTTATACATCTTGTAGTTATAGAGAGACCTACTCATCACTTACTAATAATAATACATACGTAATATAAAAGCGATAAAAAATAATGAACATATATACCTGTATTGAAAATATCATAAAAATGTAAATAACTTCCCCCATATGTACAGAAAATAACAAACCATCGAAATTAATTTGGTGGACGATATCAAAATAGTACATCATCTGTCGAAGAAATCAATAACAATTTAATATTTTTTTGATATTGTATGATATGAGATCAACCTTAATGACATATAAGATTCAATTAAGTAGGTTGAAAACGATGAAAATACGAAAAAAATATCATTGAAAAATTATGGATGAAAATACATTTTTTTCACATTTTCATATAACTTTTATTTCAAATGATATGAAATTATTATAGTAAAAATTTAATTTGATGAAAAAATTGTAAAAATTTAAAGTAACATTGAAAACATTAAGGCATTTTTATGGATGGAAAATACTCGCATTCCATATATATTAAAATACATTCCATTCATTTTATTTTTCAAAAAGCTCTCATAGAACATTGTTTCAAATATTAAAATATATACCATTGAAGATATTTTGTAAAAATTCCAACATTAGTAAAAATTAAATTAAAAAATAATAAGAAAATAAAAAAAAATATTATTTTGAAACAATTTTAGAATACATAGACATTGATGAAAAAGTGATCTGTAATGGAAAGAATTAAAAATATAATTTTTTAAAAGAAAGTATCCTATAAATATCATATAATTGATGTAAGAATTAATAAAATTAGAGAATTATATATATCCAATATAATTAATATTATAAAAATTGTAAATTAAAGACTTGTTAATAAAATTTCATTTAACAAATAATCTAACAATGAAAAAATAAATAATGTATAACTTTAACATAGTGAATAGAAATAGAGAGAAGAATTCCCTTCCCTCTAGCTTCATTGACGTTTTTCATTCTTCAACCTCCTATACAATGGTTAAAAAAACATTATTAAATTATTCATGAACTATATGAATATTTATAATTCCATATATGATCCTTTTATAACAACATCCCACCCTTTAATTAACTCCATTTCATTTGTTTCATTAATTTGGGTGTGTTCATTTCATGGTTTCCTGGTTAGTTCATTTTTGTATTATAATGGTTGTTATTTTCAATTTGAATGAAAACTATAGAGGTTACGTGAAATAGTATTCCATAGCATTCATAAGTTTAAATGGTACCATATACCATTTTTAATCATTCATGAGGATAATTCATATGATAAAAGTAAATGATAAATGTTTAGATTAATTCGGTGGGTTTTTGATTATCATGAAATAATTTTTTTATTTAATATTATGTGTGTATTAATTTCTGAATATAAAATATTAAATAATTTATATTTTAAAATTTTATTTAACAAGAATAAATAAGTTCTTCCCATCCTTTTATTTGTAATTGAAAATGATAAATTATTATTCTCAAAGATGGTAAACCACTATAATTTAGACAATAGTTTTGTTTCATTGAATAAAAAGAGGCAATAAAGGGATGGATATAAGATATTACATCAAAAAAATATAATTCTATTATTTACAATATACTGAAGTTATTATGACTTGATGGATGCAATAGTCGAGGGGAAGGTATTAGATGATAAGATAATAAGAGAGGTTGTTGAAGAAAATTACCTCTTCAATATCACCTCATTGAATGATCCCTTAAAGGCATTTAAATTGATATTTTAGTGTCAATATAAGCAATTTTTATGGAATTAGTGGTGAGTATATGGTTTTTATAACATTTTAAGAGCTTCAAGGCTGGTAAAGAGAAATGGTGTGGTGAGGGGTGGTATTTATACTTGAGGTGGTGTGGTTTAAAGTGATTAAATAATGATTATTCTATATTCAGAGCCAACCAGATTTGGGGGAAATTAGTCCCCAAAAAATAGGAATGACAATTATTGTTTTAAATTATATTTAGGGTTGATAAATACATCAACCAACCATTTAATGTTTTATTTTTAGGTATTTTATGGTTTTACATTTTAACATTCACAAAATAAATTATTTTAAAATATTACGGTAAATCGTTTTTTTAGAAAAGTAATTTTTTTATGAGTAAAATTAAAATGATTTTAAATCAACTTTTTTTATTATTCCATATATTTAATACATTTTAACAAATTTAATTTAAATAATTTGAAACATTATATTTAAAATAAATCACAAAGACGAGATAAGAAATAGAGTTTTTAACGTGACAATGTTCAAAGGTTTACTGTGTTTTATATATAAATTAAATATAAAAAATTATTCAAATGAAATAAATTATATTAATAAATGTATAATTGATTTAATTTTAAATTAAAACCAATTCATAACATAATTTTACCTAATAAATTATTTATATGCAAATTTAGCATTCAATTAAAATTTAGTATTTATGACTGTTCATCGAAAACAAAAACTTCTCAACAAAATAACAAAAGTTTCCATAGAATAATTTTGAAATTAAACTATAAAATTTGTAGTTTACTTTTCAATAAAATTTAATATGTGTAAATTTTTTTTATTTAATTAATTTTTTCATTATAAGGATGAAAAATTGCATTTAGAAAAAAACATGTTTTTATGGGTAAAATTAGATTTATTATTTTATAATGGCTATCGAATCAATTTAATGAATTTAAAAAAAAACATTGAATATATAATATATAATAATTATTATTATAATTCCATAATTTTAATTTATTTATTTTATTAATAAAAAATACCTTTGATCAAGACATATTTTCTTATAAAAACATATAATTTATAATGATTTTTTCATTTTCATTTTTAATCAATTTTAACTAGTGAATTTAACTGTATAATTTCATAATTTAGGTAATTATATTCATTACCATAATCTTATGGGCCAGTTTATAACTTTCATGTTATAATAATATTTTAATAGTGTGTCATGGTTCTTTTAAGCTCATTGTGGTGTGTTGAATAATAATTCTAACATTTTGTTCTTTTAAAATGTCAGGGTGTAACAATATCCACTTATAGACTAAATTTCACCCTCTAAATTTATTATTGTGGTATTTACATTTTAAAATACCCTTGGAGAAATGCATCATCATAAAAAGGCTTAATAAACTATCATTGTTAAAAGAGGTAATGAAAAATCTGAAGGTCACTACAAAACAACGCATACCTATAAGAGAAAATTATTAGTAATTGAAAAAATATTAATGGAAATGATATATAAATATCAATTTATCATGGATAGTAAAATATATCTTAGTCATTAGAATGTTTACTATCCCAAACTAGTAAATATATGATTGGTTAAATGTTTATTGATTCAATATAACAAAAATTAAATGAAAAACATTTTCTTCCAAAAATATTCTTCAAATAGTTGAGGAATCCTTTTACTTTATAGAGAATGTAAATACGAAATTATACATAATTGATAGGTATATTTTCATCTAATAATTTTTTTTACAAAATCCTTATAGTTTTCTCCAAAATAAAATTCAACCTTTATTCCTGTATTAAAACTAAAAAATATTATATTTATGTTAATCATACAGTGTTTGTAAACTAAACTTATACATTATATATTATACAATTTAATTAAAGAAAACAACTTTATATTAACTGGGACCAAATGTAGAATAGTGGTTAGTGATGCACCCTTGTTTAGCTTATGTTGTGGTTTCAAGTCTCTCAACCTTTACAAATGTTATGGGTTGTCATCTAAACTATAATATTTCCTTTTAAAAAAATATTAACAAAATCATTACAAAATTCTCTAAAAATAATTTTAATGATTACATGAAATAGTTAATTTTATTAAAAAAAATATAACAACTCATATTACATCACTATTTCTTTGATTAATTGGTAATCTATTTTAAATATATATATTAATTTCATCCATTACTCCACGAAATTAATTTCCCATAAATGAATTTTTATAACTGAATCACTAAAATTTACATTCAATGGATCATAAAAACTATAAAGAGTGTAAATTTCTTCCATTTTCCTTAAACTATTTTTCAAAAAGATATGGTTGTCATATGTTATCTAATATTAAAAAATACAATAATATTTAAAACCACATCTAAAGGATAAAGTTAACCTTGTCATTAATGGACAGCATTATGACTCTTCTAAAAGTTCAAGATCTAAATCATGAGATAAAGGATGATTGAATTTAAATATTAGACATACCATTAGACTCTCATACAACATAAAGTGGATAATAACCATCACACATATAACATGTAATACCTTCATCATGTATTCTATTAAAACATGGTAATAATCACAATTTTCATAAAACATTATTGAAAACATTTAATCTTCCTTATTCCATGAGTAAAACATATTTTCTTGGATAATTCCATAATTTCAAAAATGGGTTCAACTACATCAATGGTAGAAATATCCACTTTTTCAAAAAAAACTATAATCAGCTCTAAACTTATCAGTGGTATTCCAATTTAAATTATACATATCAACCATCTATTCATCCTAAAGTCATTATCACAAAATCAAGAACATATTAAGGGTTATCATTTCATAAAACATGTGATTTGAAAAATGTCAACCTTCCACTGAATCTATTTTCCCTGTAGTTTATACCATGCAATATATGCTCCCAAATCCATAATTGAAAAGTAATGCAGAAAAATGCTTATTCATTTTTTAATTTATATAACAATAGTTTCATACAATATATTTAATATATCCAAAAACAAAACCACAATAGTCATTCAATTTTAGATGTATCAATCATATAAGATTGACCTTGATCTCTTATATTCTTTTGATTTATATTCCCATGAAAATTAGGGAATTTATTTTGTAGCTCCCCATATCCCTATATTTGAATCACTGTATATTGGAAAATAATTTCATTCACTTCTAATCATGACCATAGAGGACATTTTATCCACACATGAATAAATTTATTTATCCTTTTAATTATGTACCTAGGTATTTCCATCTAGAATTATAACTTTTTCGAATGTCCTTCTTTATGATCCTCTATTTATCCATCATTTCCCATACGATCCTCTTCAATTCATTCTTCCCTTAGAGGCCACAATACTTGAATAATTCATTCATTTTCCTAATAAAAAATGATACCACTCCTCATATGTTGAGAATAATTTGGTTACGAGTTACCTATGATGGATTGTCTTAATATCAACCTTGAAATGATTATTCTTACACATTGGCTCACATGAATTGATGTCATTCTCATTCCTTCTGCTCAGAGCCTTATCTAAATCATGGCATACACTTGTTAATGAATCATAATATAATTTATAATATCTAAAATACTAATCATAAAATGAATATTTTTATATAGATAATATCTAAATCATAACATTTGTTTCACTAAAATTATTTCTAGATTTTGTTATGGGGTTTTGTTTTCTTTTATATGTTTTCCAAAAATATAGATCCCAAGTATTATAGTAAAAGTTTTCTGATAATGAATCTAAAAACCTCAATGCTACTAGCCCAGAGTCGATGATTACTTCTATGCATTGAATTAATATTAAAGGAACTGACTCCTAACAGACTGAAATATTTAGTAATTTTGAAAAAATAGATACACACATGGAATATAAATTAAAGTAAAAATTTTAAAACCTAGAATATTTAATCCTTTAATATCATCATTATTCTCCTAGATCAACCCTACATATCAACCATAATAAAATTTCATGAATCCTGGAGAAAAATAAAACATATGAATGAGGTGATATCAAATGATCATTAAGGGTTAACTATAGCAGAAGAAATCACAAATAAGAAAACAAATTATGGAATGGTAAATAACTAAAACACTTTCTATTTAAGAACATGATCATAAATTTACAGAAAAAAAATATTATCAAATAATGCAGCATAAATAATCAATTGAGTGATAAAACATTACCATGGATATTCTAATATGTGAATATCACTTTAAAAACACTAAATATTCTCTTAATGAGGTAATAAATTATTTTTGAAATCTAAAACAAACCATAAGGCATTGGAAAAGACACCATACATAAAGAGGTAAGATATAAGCCAACAATTAAACAATTTTTTCTCATGAGTCCAACTAATGCGTCGAGTGAAAAATGAGGGACCCACCCATCACATACAATGTTCAATATATTCCATATAACTAAAACATAATCAATATATATATTTTAATTGAACCTAACATTCCAAATATAAATAACATTCCCCATTAAGTAAACTTAATGAGAATCCATCTGGAGTAATATGGGGGATGGCATAAAAATACTATATACCCAATAAAAAATCTAAATAACCATTTAATAAAATATGGAATATGGTATCATAATATATTATCTTCCTTTAATAATTTTATTTAATAAATTATTTTTACATATATGAAAATACATTTAATGATATAATTTCAAAATTATTGATCAAAATAACCTTTTTCATATTTGAATGTTAATTATGATCAAAACACCATGAAATTATAAATGAAAACAATGACATGTGAATATAATATTTCAAACATGTAAAGGAGGCATGAAAAAATTATCTCTTCATGAAAAAATTATAGTAAAAACATGTTATATAAGTTAAAAAATAATATTTTAGATAAAATTTCATAGAACTATCAATGAATCTTACTTCAAAAGGGAAAAAATATACCACTAAATTTATTTTCTAAAACATTAAACATGAGTAATAAATACATTAAAAAATCCTTTGATAATAGTAAACTTATTTTTGTGACAATTATATAAAACATGGACATTAAAGAAAAAGATAATTTTAAAGGAAAAAATTAAAAATATAATTTTTGTAAGAATGTATCATAAAAATATTACATCATTAAAGTGAGAATTTATAAAAATATATTTTTATATTCATCCACTTTATATCCACTTAAAATATGGGAAATAAAAAAATGTAATAAAAAGTCACATCATAAACGATCTCCTCATCAATAAATCAAGGGAATAGTATTTTTACCTAAAAATGGAAATTGAGATAATAAATACCTTAACATTGGAAACCATTTATTTTTTCTTAAACAAACCTCATGTATACGGGTTTAGAGAACATTATTAATTTATTTGATAAATATATTAATAATTATAATAAATTATATGAACATTTATAACATCTTTCCACCCTATCATTTAAAATATTTCATTATTTTCATTGTTTTGAGTGTGTTCATTTCATGGTCGGTTAATTTATATATTTTTTAGGTTTTTATAAAATGGAATTAAAAAATGAGAAGTTAAATGAAAATATACTAATTAACTTTCATAAGTTTTAATGGTCCCATATATCATTATTTTTCATACATGAGGGTGATTCATTAGATATAAAATAGTTATAAATGTTTAGTTTATTTTAGCTGTCTTTCCGATCATCCCAAACTAGTTCTGTTTTATTTAATATTATATATATATATATTAGTTCAAGAACATGAAATTGGTTATATTTAACCATTTAATTTTTTTACATCACTAGAATAATAATTTTTTGATCAACCATGATGGCAATAATGTAAAATAGAAAATCATTATTTATAAATATGGTTAACCGCCATAATTTTGACAATGGTTTCATTTCTTTTAATAATAGGTGGTAATAAATTAGATAGGTATAATAACCTCCATTAGAATCATAACAATTTATTATATATATTATATATATTATTATATAGTTATTATTCCTTAATGGATGAAGAAAGTGAGGAAAAGGTACATGAAAAAATAATATAAGAGTGGTGGTTTGAGAAAATTACCTTCTGAATATCACCTACTTTATTGATCCCTAAAAGTCATTGAATTGATATTTTGGGGATACGATCAGCACATGGATATAGGTTGTTTGGGTAGTAAGATGTTTCTAATATATTTCAGGGTATTAAAGGATTGTTATGATAAACGGTGTGATGAGGGAATGAATAAATAATTGAGGTGGGGTGGTTTAAAGTTATTAAATAATGATTATTTTATATTTAAATCCAACCACGTTTGGGTGGAATAAATTCCCATGAGTTTTTAAGATAATTAATGTTTCAATGGTTGGCGAGGGTTAATAAACACATCATCCAACCATTAAATGTAGTATTTTGTTAGATGTTTTAAGCGTTTACCTTTTAACTTTACCAAGCCACATTATTTTTCCTATACTATGGAAAATAATTTTTTTAGCACAATCCCTTTTTTATTCCCAAAAATGAAAATAAACATATTAAAAATTTCGAAATTATGATAACAAATATAGAATCAATTTTATCTAATTTAGTTCATATAATTGGTAAATCTTGATTTAAAATAAATCTCATAGTTGGGATAAGAAATCGGTTTTTTGAGGTAAAAATATATAATGGTTTACTGATATTTTATATATAAATTCAATATAAAAATTATTTTTATGACCTATATTAGATTAATATACATATAAATTATTTATTTTGAATTTTAAACCAACTAAATATGTTATTTAACATTATCATTTATTTAGATGAAAATGAAGTTTTTAATTAAAATTCAATATTATTCAATCTTCATCAAAAATTAAAATTCTTGTAATGATACAAAAAATTCACTGAAAATTTATTCTTAAATTATGATATAAAAAAAAAATCAAATAAAATTTATTAATGCTTCAACATTTCATTTTAAATCTAGTTCTTGATTAATAGGCAGAAATACTCCATTTAAATTAATACATCTTTTTATGAGTAAAATGAAATTCAATATTATACTATGACTATTAAATATATTATATTAAAGTAAAAATATGTGATTTATTGTATAAAATATAAATTTAATTAATATCATTCAATGATAGAAATTAATATATTTTATTAAGAAAAAATACATTTGTCACATAAACATTATTTTTATTTTTTATAAAACATTTAGTTTTATTCAATTGTATTTTATTTTCTTTTATAAGTAATTAATAAACAAGGATTTCAAGAAGAAATTTTCTTAATTTTTTTAATCCTTTTCATATCCCATAATTTTACGGCTAGTTTATAATGGTCATATTAAAATAATATTTGAAAATTAAATCATATTTCATTTATGCTCATTGTGGTGTGTTGTATACATTATGGAATATATTTCTTTTTTATTGTCTTGGGGTGTTAAATTTACATATAAAAAGATTTATAAAATATTAATGAAATTTTTATAGTTTATAAAATTATTTCAAAATGAAAAACGCATATTTTCTTCAAAAATATTCCAGTGATATTTTAATGGAATTTCCATCCATGATTGAACATTTTGTTTTTAATTTTAATTTACTAATGATATGAACCGATCATACAATCCTTATTTTTTCTATGGATGTGTTACGATATTGATAATTGGATTTCTACCTAACCATTTAATTTTCCATGGATCATTCTATGATGAATTAATGAGATGTTTATGAGTAATGTTTTATTTATAGGATCTATGATATGATGATATGATGAATGTTTTATGATCGTTTAGAAAAAATATTTATGATTTTAATTATGTGATAGGTTATCATAGAGTTATTAAGCTCCACCATGCAGTGTGTAGAATTTTATATATCATGAGATAATTATATGAAATATGTTTCTATTCTTGATCCACTATGGGGAAAAAGTCGATGGTCTTTATCCACTCTGGGAAACAAGTTCTTTTGTATTATCCACTATAAAAACATGTGATTATGTTATATTAATTATGATATGAAAATAATTTTTTGATTTTTGAGCCACTATGATTTGATGGACCCGATTGTTAACCATGGCATATGAAATAACTTCTAGACATGTGATAGTGCCACTCTTTTATGATATGTCTAGATGTTTTAGATTTGGAGTCAAGATTCATGAATATTTTATGATAATTTCCTACTCTTATGATTCATGAATTCATAAATGTTGTTGATATATTCCATGTAAAATATTTATGATCTACGAAAGATATGTTATGAACATTATTTGTTATTTCAAAATTATATTCAATTTTTTACATCTACCATTGATTAAAATATCCAATGTGTATTCTTATTAAGCATCTGAGCTCAAACTTAATTATGTTTCCTCTCCCTAGGTTAGGGAGAAATTTTATATGTATGGTATCATAAAAATTGTACAAAGTGGGAATCATATTATGAAATATGATTATGGAACATCCTATATAATATTTTTACCAGTATAGTCTCTAAAGACACTAAACCATTTTAGTTATTGAATGAATCATAATGTTATATATTGAATATTAATATTAAATAATTTAATATTTTGTATGAAAAGGTTTGAAAACCTTAGTAATAAATTTATATCATTTATTTAAATTATTTCTGTATTACGATAAATTACATGATTAAATATATTAATTATCTTATTATGTAATTAACTCATTTGTCACAATTTTCCATTTGAGTATTTTTATCATTTCCATATTGACTTATTTTAATTAAATTAAATTTAAAATTCGAATTGAAGACGAATATATACATAGTGTGTAAGAAAATGAGGCAAACCATGATCCTTTTTTGTATGTAAAAATATTTTTCTCAAATTTAACATGTATTGTACTAGAGGGAAAATAATGTGTACCCATATACATTGGGAGTAGTATCACTCACAAGGAATGTGACTATATTCCATATAGTACCAATAATGTATCATATAATTACAATACATATGGTGTACATGGTGTGTAGTGCCATGAGTCAAGTGGTGTAGTAAGTATGATGTTTCTGACATTATGTATTCCATTAATATATTTTACATATACTCCTTGATCTTCATGTTATGTATATGTAATGTCTGAAATCTATATGTGAAAATTTGTTCTATAATAAAGTATAAAATAACTAATTAATCATTTATTTTTATAAACACAATTTCTCATTGTAAATACACTATGTAATTTCCATGTAATTATAATTAATGAAAAAAATTATTTGTATTTAAAAACATTATTTCACTCTATGTACATAATATCCTAGAACATTCTCCAAGTGAATGTTTATAAATTACGTGACATGTATATATCTCTACACATAGTAAACACTAGTATGTGGATATATATATATAACTTGTATAGGGACTTGGTATGTATTCTACATGAAAACCTAAGAGTTACATGATTTTTGTGACACCTGAACTGTGTGAAATCTCTTATGACTCATGTTCTTTAACTTTTGATCAATACATGATGTATATTTAATTTTTACCATATACATTCAAAACATGGAATTATATTTCACATTGGATAAAGTTATCAGTAATCATGGTTCATAGGAATTATTAGAAAAATATAACCCATCCAAATCCAATTTTATATAGTAAAGTCACTAATAACATTTAATTACACCACATAATATTCTCACACATGATGTGATACTATATAAACCACTCACCTTGGAGCATTGAAAATATTTTCATACAGTGTAATTTTAAATTACATGATGTGTAACAATTCCTTCCATTTAGAATCTATGGAACCTCTAATTGGGATTATTGAATGTTATTCATTTGATTTTGAATTGTTCTACATCATATAAAACTGAATGATCATATTATATCAATGTTTATATTAATAATTAATAAACTCTAAATAAGAAATAATTATATATGGAATTCATTAAATAAATAATAAATAAAATAAATTTGAAATATAATAAAATTATTTCCACATAATGCATTCAACACATAGTGGTAGAGGTTGGTCCCATACACACCAGTGTTTTTTATCAATTTCATTAGATATGTTTATAGAACAATATAAGAGAAACCTCATGATATATGAAGAGGTCATCTTTTTTACATATACGTTTTAATTAGTTTATATGAAAAATAATAAAATTTTCATGAAATCATTTATTCATTTGAAAATCCATCTACCATTTTTTTCAGTCCACCATTGTAATGATAGAACCAAGCATAGAATCCATTTAATGGGGATATACAAATTTTTTATGAAAATCCTAATTGAATAATAGGATCTCAAGGTGATTATGTATATGATTACATGTGTTTTTCTCACTCATCCTTGATTGAAAAATGAGTTACTTTTATGGTTAAAGGTTTCTTCTTGTTATCTCATGGATTATGTGGGAGGTGGAGTATTGATGATTTATGTTTTGGTGAGTGTTATAGAGAATAATGATTCTCACGATATTTTGAGAGTTTAATATATAGTATTTATTATAAAAAAATACATCTCACCTTAGAAATGACATAATAATGTGTAATTACATATGTTGTAGAATAGTTATTTCCCAAATAACCTAAAACATTTTACAATTTATGTGTGAATCTGATGTTGAATAATAACAAAAATAATATTGAAATTATTTTACTTTAATGCAAATAAATAAAAAAAATCTTTAAATATAATTTCTTAAATGTATAAATTAATATTTATTTAAATTATATATATAATATCCTTGTTATTGGACTATAAATCAGTCTATTAATACTCCATTAAATTTAACAAACCTTTAATGAATACTTTTCATTTTAAAAAATAAATTTAACTACATTATTTATTGAATAAATAAAAATGGGATCATCATATAATGAAAACAAATTAACTCTTTGAACAAAAAGATAATATGTGCACTATTATTAAATTAAATTATAATTTAATTGAGATTCTGGATACACTTTGTGTGTTACCCTCTCGGACTAATTCTTAGTGGCATATCAACCTAACATCCAAATATCAATATCTAGTAACACATGATGAAAATTATAGAGAAATATGTCAATGTTGCAAGTGGAAACAACACACTAATAATAGTAATCATGTAACATAATCACATTCTATTCATATCTCATCTTGTAGATTTGAAACATGTTTCCTCAAATAATATGTCTGGTATATATATTTTTGAATTTCCTAAAATAAATTTATTTGATAAAATCTATATATGAAAATTATATTTCAATTAAATTGCTTAATATATGTACATTAATCAATACAAAAGTTAATTTTTTTATATTATTAATTTTTAGATATCATATAACGTATAAAGAACCCCATGTATCCTACCTTTCCACGATATTTAGTCATAATTTTTTTAATAAAGGAATCAAAAAGTGTTACTCATTTTATAAATTAATGATCAATTATAGTCTAATACTCAATAGACCCATCCATAGATAACAATATACAACAACATATATAACATGTGGCACTCCTACAATTGAGTTCTTTTCCTCACCTCCTCTCCACGAGTTACTGAGACTGAACATCATGATAATAAGTATCAATATGTTATGAGACCATTACACCTAATATAATACTTTATCTACATCCCACACTATAAATATCATAAATATATATAATATATATTCAAGTATATCATCATATCACTTTTGGGTTCTCATTTCAGCTGAGAAGTGGAAATACCATTCTATGTGACCATTACTCGGAGGATATTATAAAAATAAATTTTACGTAAATGAACAATCATAATTCTATAACATATTTAAAAATATTTAAGACTTTTAATTTATAGGTAATAGAATTTTTAATGTAGTTGGCTTTTATCCATGATTTTTAATAACCCTTAAAAACATGTTTTTTCGAGTCAATATATACCTTCCTTTCAATGGTAGTCCATTATTGAGACATTAGAAATGATGTCTTGGGATGAATATTGGTTTAGAATATTAGAGTTTGGGAACACATTTACCTTTTATGATAGGAACTATAGATGACTCTAGGACTCTCATAAAAAATTAATATATATTAATGAATCTTTCTTAGTAAAAATTTTAGTACCATTTACCACCATGTATGTGATAGTCTGAAATTAGGAATATTAATAGTTATTTATGATTTGGTTTTATGTTACATAGTTGGGAGCGCTGAAATTTATCTATTTATAATGAGGTTGGAAGTGTTCATATGTATGGATTAGGTTTATGGATGTGTTTCCATTCTTATCCCTTTGATAAATATAACATTCTACATTGTTAAGTGTTTCTTAATAAAAAAACATCATATCTTTTATGGTTTTTTGTGAGGAAAACTCTGAAAACTTTTTTGGTCATTCGACCATGACCTAACAAGGATTCATTTATAGTGAATATTTAAGTACTTGATGAAGTATGTTTTAATTACATGTGTCTAAAATGAATGGATTTTGTATATTAAATAACAAATATTCACCCTACATATCCTAGAAAACATGAATCAAATGTCATTTTCCACATATTTCGTCGATTAAGGTCATTTATAAATACATGTACTTTTAGTTTATCATCATATGGAATGGAATAATTTTTTTTGAAAGGGTAGTCAATAAGAGTTTAATTGGTGCTTATCCATGAGTTTTCTTTTTTCTAGCTTACAATATATTTTGGTAACCAGATCTAAGAGGTAATTTTGGTATCTCAAAATTAAAAGTACCACCTGAAAATATTGGGATCACTAGGAATATGGAACATTCAGTATGGATGATTCTTAGTAAATATTGATCATAGGTGTATAGTTTCCCAAAGGAAAAACGGATCCCTTAGGTAGAGTTTATAAAGTTAAATGGGATTACCAAATGTGAATATCTTATTGTAGGGAATCATATAAATGAAGTGGTCAATGATGTTATGGTTTTAGATTACACATAAGAAAAATCCCCATATATATTTTTCCACCTTCAATAATTTAACTATTAGTTATGAGAGGATAACTAATCGCACTGGGAATTATAGAAGTTTTGGCTGGGTGAATCACAGTGAAAATGGACCAATAATAAATGGTGTCTCAATGTGATTATTTCTTATTTAGGTAGTGATTTTCTCAAGGTGTATAACCCATTGAGGAAGGATGGATCACATTTAATATAGTCCACTTATGAAGATATTCTCAAAAAAATAATTACTATTGTAAAATGGTAAATTAATACCCCTAATTTTAGGTACCTCACCCTTTATTTATGTCTCATTAATGTTTTATAATTTTTTGTGCGTTTTTGGTAGTTTATGGTTGGTTTTGAAAAGTTTTGGATAGAGGATTTGCATGGGTTGAAATGCGGAGGATATCACTACCCTATAAGTGATGCAATGGAGGAATGGTTGTGTGTGATATGAAATAGGCTCATGGGAGGAGGACTTTGGAGCCACATCCATTTTTTATCTTGGTTTATCCTTGGAGGTATGTTGTGTTGTAGGGTGGTTGGGTGTGGTGTCATGGATGGGATGGATGCATCATATTTCCTCAAGGAGGAGAATTAAGGGGGGTTTCCCAATTTTGTATCATCTTGGGTGTAATTATTGGGTTATTTTGAAATGCCTCCTCAAAATTTTATATATATGTTATAGAAGGACTCATGGTTCTAGGATTATTTTAACCACACATAATATTTTGTATCCTAAGAGGACTATGCAGGGACATGGGTTTAGTGTGACATGGTATTGTAGGTTGCATCATCGTTTCAAATTCATCCAATGTTATTTTAATTCGGATTAAAGTAATAAAACCACCATTTGTCATCAAATATTCCTGAGTTTTGAATATAAATCACATGAATCTGTAGATCCAGAGCATTATGGATATATTTATATTTTTTAATTCGAATATTTATATAATTTCAATGGATCTAGTGAATGTGAGTGGTTTTAGATTGAATCATGATTATCGGGTGTCATTATTTATTTTTATTCATCTGTTGAGAAGAATGTAGATTATATCTCAGATCTAAATGACTTAAACCATGAAGACACTATTTTGATTAAATTTATATTGGAAAATTTTATTAAAAAAATTTGGTTGATCCTTAAAGAAATTCAGTTTAAAATATGGTTTGGGAAATTTTTAGTAATTGGTTGTCTTTCAAAAAACAGTTTTTATATAAATTTTATATGGTGGTTTTAAAATTAGGGATTTTTTTTGATATACCCAACTTGTTTAATGAATTTTTTCCATAAATGAATGCTTATTTTTTAAAATGTTGGGGTTTGAATATTTTACACATGGGTATCTGAGTTCATTTATTGAAGTGACCCTGAGAAAGTGGTATGTCGAATTGAGGATCCTTGAAATTCGTCACCTTGTGATGACATATAAGTTTGATGAGAGAAAAATCAATAGTATAGAAATAACACAAGGAATTCATGTGTGTTTGGTTGTTTTAAGGTGGAACACAAGATTGTGTATTCCAAATAAATGAGAAATAGTTTTTATACATTCATTACATCATTCCAAGGAAATTGTATATTTATTTGATATAAAATTTTGTAACCTATTTAACATTCATTACATGAAATTTGATAAATCGTTCTTTTCATAGTCATGTGATTTTGGAATTCATTATAGAAATCATGTAGAAATTACAGTAAACCCTTTCTTAAGAAAATCAATGAATTTTCATATGTCTTATTTGATAACATAGTTAAAAGGAAGGTATCATATATTAATAGTGACATTGTCTGAAACCATGGGTATGTAATGCAAGGTTCTATCTTGAATATACTTTGGGATTGTCTTGGGTTGATTCCCCATGGGTGTGTTTATGGTTTATTATCATTTTGTTCATCATGGTTGTAATTACCCGACCCAACTAACTACTAAACCAATACACGAAATAGTTACTGAATGGTCTCAACCATTATTTTATGTATGATATAGGCTTCAAACTATTATGAAGGGTATAATGGTGGTGCATTGGGGATACTATACAGACATTATTAGAGGAGCACAATGGTATAATCATGTGTACGTCAATAGACAATCGCAGAAGTAGTTTTAATTAATGAAAATGTAGTGGAAGATAAATAAAGTAACTGAATAAAATGGGATACATCCAATAAGGCACAACTATACATGCATGTATATACAAGTCTACATAATATAAGAATGAATATATGATTATATACAAAAATAAGAAATGATTAAAAAATATCTATGTTGAACGCCACAAGAATCCTAATTATTGGATCAGTCATATTCTTATATTGTCCCATATACAATTCACATAATTAGCAATAGGTCAAGGACCAGTGAACATGAGGATCTGCTTGGGTACCCAATTGCAATGGTGGCCCATTTAGGGGGTGAGATATACTCAACAGGACACCACCGATGGTGTCAAAATCACAGTCGAGTTCTTGAATATAAAATATGTAGTATTCATTAATAATAAATATAATGTCGAAATGTGAAGTAAATAAATAAATAAATGATTCAATCTACGGTTCCTCAGGGACACCTGGCCAGAGCATACATCCTTCAGCAAAAATAAAAATTATCTGAACCTTATAAATCATATAAAAAAGGGATATGTGGGATGTGATAACAAAATATCCTAAAAATGGTATACTAAGAGAGACCAAACATAGGAATGGGATTTGTTTTTGTAGATATGTTCCTTGGTTAACAAATATACATCACAAAGATTTACTATAAAAGTTACTCACAAACATTAACATTCAACATCCAAACCCTATTAAAGGAAAAACATAACAAGGAAACCGTATATTTCACCCTGAGCACCATATATGAGCACGTCCATCTGAGTCCTTCTAATTCAATCCATGTAAGTCTCCACAAGTATCACTCTAATCTTAATGTAAGACTATGGCCTCTAATCTCAAACCAGGTATCAGAAAGTTGGGTACCGAGTCTCCCACAATGATTTTTTTAACCAGCTATCCACTATTATCATTCATGGTTTCTCTTACAGGGATTTAATGTCACTTATGCTAAGGTATGAATAATTCACGACGAGATCCTCATGGTGTATCCCCCTCTTGTTGTACAAAGTCTTCCAATGAAATGGGTCACAAGCAAGATCATCCCATGCTCAGTATTTCATGGAAGGAATCTCAAGTATCACACACATAGTTCCTCATTCATATAATTAGTTAGTTAATACAATATAAAATTATTTGTGTATGGAGTATTAATCAAGGAGGAATTATGAGTTACACTCCCATTTTCCCCCCTAATTATTTATAAAAAGGTTAAAATTCACAAACTAGCCACATAAAGAGTCAAGAATAAAAAAGAATACAAGAAATCACCCACAACATAATTCCCATAAATGCATAACTCCTACATTGCATTTATAATTTTAAGATATCCCTCCTCATAAAGTGTTTTTATTACCAAACATGATGTTGTTATTCAATATATTCAATTAGTTCACTTTTTTCAATCCAATTCCCACAAATATCATAAAACCCTCACCACTAGGTGGGTTTTATATAAGTGTGCATCACAGTTTAATACAAAAAATACTAATTCACAAGTGGTGTCTCTTATAGCAGTTGATAACAATTTGAATGTGATACTAAAATAACCGAACATAACGGGGTGGTTTCGGCTAACATCACACGATCTAACCAATGTGTGAGTCCAATTTGTGACATGTGTGATTTGTGTAATATTTTTATAAACGTGACTAATATTGAGGGAAAACCTATATACCACCTACTGTATTCTAAGGAAATTTCACTCATCCAATATAGAGTATTGATTAAGTCCAGTTTTAGGGAAAATGAAAAACAAATATCTTTAATAAAATAAGTAGAATTATCTCACACCAAAATAGTGTATCATATAGGAATAGAAATGGATATTGAATGATATATGATTTAAGATAAAACCTCTAGCTTCCCAAATTTATTGACAAAATTTAAATTAGATCACATATCTAAGAGTTATAAAGATTCCTATAATGAGATTTAGGGGAAACATAAAGAAGGGAAGGTAGGATCCTTCTGTTGGAATTTGATGAAGAAAAGAGAAAATTAGGTTTTTATGTTTCATTAAGTTAAATTTAGTAATTTCAACCAAAAAACTATGTCTCATCGTTTGGACACACAGTTCAGAAAAATATTAGACCAACCGTGTTGATACCACTACATAAGAACCATAACCCGTAAGAGTTTCCCACATGGTATTACCAATTACATGCCAAAATGTAAAAAGAAACATCTTAAAAGGAACTAATCATGTTGGTGTAGCCTCGTAGTTTTAATTACTGTTCAAAACCCATGTGAAACTTTTAATTAAAAATATATAAAATCAAAAGTCTGTGTTCCCCAAGATACTCATCATCAGTGAAAATGTACAGCCTCCTTCTATACACAATGTTCCCCACACAATTTCTCCTTGGGTACTGCACTATTTCATGGAAATTGTCTACCTCTCCCATCTTTTCTATTTTAGAGTTTTTAGATCCCAATGCTCTTAGAACTCAATGGAGAACCCAAGGAACCTATTAGATCATTAATCAAGTCTCAAAAAAATTAATTTAAGAGTTAAAACTCTCAGAATATCATTTAGATTATTTTTTTTCAAAATGTACTATCAACCAAATGATAAATTTATATTCCCATGGAATTTATTATAGTTGAAAAACATTGGAAACTACAACCACCCACCTCAATACTGATCCACCCTATGAAGTCTTAGAAAAATGACTAAAATTTAACTCAGCATAATCTGGTGTTGATGTCTTGTTTAAATGGTCAGGTTACATTTCCAAATTCCAAACACATCTCCAAGAATCACCTTAAACATTTGGTATATAAGCTGTAAGATCATAAACTAATTCCATGTCTGATCTAAAGCATCGATATAGAGCATATGGGTTCACCTATAACCTAATTTATGATCATGAATTCATCATTATAAAAAACTAGTCTATGATGATTCTAACCATAGGTTCTTCCATTGAATGGACAATTTTGAGTTACGGTATCTCTACTGTCCAAGTCATTTATCTATGCTTTCTCATGGTGTTCTAAAACTGATCATGAAACCATTTCTTTTACACTCAATGATATGATACCAAAGAGACCTATTAATCAAGGTCAATCCAACCTTTCCATGAAAATCCATTGAATGAATATACATTTTACACATCAATATCTTAAGGTTTTCCCATAATCACTAATTACTAAAACCATTGAATGTAACCAAACAGTAACCAATAAAACCATCCTAGCCGACCATTCCTAAAACCCTTAGATTTAATTATTGGAGTACCAAAACAAAAAAAAATTATATTCCTCCAAGTAACCATTAAATTTTATTGAGAACATATACCGAATCATTTATCAAAATTTTTGTGAATTCATAAGACCAACCATCCATTTATGTTGTCATGCGCTGTAATGAACAAGGTGACCACTCAAACCAATACACTTGGTTGACTACACATAAACATCAAATATAAGCTCCACTGAGGATTGTGATAACCAAAGAATCCAAAATTATAGTCCAAGAAAATTTTATAGTGTATTGCACACTCTATTTCCAAATGATAGATATCAGTATGAAGCCATATGTCTATGTATTAAGAGCACATACTATTTCCAAAAATAGAATTTTCCTAGTGATCATGTTAAAAAAATCAAATGGTGTCTGTGAGTCTGTCAAAGGAATTTCTACTCATAATCCCATGTATCACTCATGACTAACCATCCCATGATAAAAATTGGGCTTACATCACACAATTCAGATATATAATACTTATCAAGCGCAAAATATTTTAGAATTTATTTCATAATATAAATGATTCTCTCTTAGTGTGCCAAGGATGATGTCAAGATATGGGTCATGCTCATCTCTAAATTTATAGTACACTAATATGATAAAATTAATTACCAAGAATCACTAAGACAATCCCATTTCAATTTAATAGAGCTATCAGTTTCATTCTAGTCCAACTATGAACTAACTGTAGAAAGGAACTATAGTAGAACAATCACTGGTTTACATCATTTGGATGAAGTGTGGATTTACATTTTTACACATCCTCGATGACTATCCACATTTCTTATACTGAACAAGAAACCTTGTGATCAATTAATCACAACACCGAAGTTCATTTATGACTAATGTTCTTTTTCCATGGTCATACATACATACAAAAACAACATTTTCATTATCTGTAGCCAGAATTGACTTAAATCAAAGTATAATTAGACACATGGTAATGTTAAAAAATGTCAAACCAATTATGAATGGTCTTTATATGATGGTTTAACTATTCCTAGAAGGATATGTTTAACCGGAAATGATGTGACACTCCACACAGTAAGTGTGTTCTCAAGGTTGGATCCCCTAGAAACAATATCTTACAACATTGTACACTCCATATACCACTAAACATGGGTCCAAGAAGTTTCCAACAAGCTTCAAAAAGAATAAGACTAGAAAAAGAGAAAAATGTCCACCTATAAATGACTATATTAAACTCACATTATACATAATTGGGAAACTACTTCCGAGTAATGTCCACACTCTCCATATAATTAGGAATATAATCCTAATAAAACTAACCACATTTAAAAAAATGTTCCATTCAAAAAATCATCTTGAGCATTTGGACAAGTTTAATTTATACTAAACTATATATCCTTCCTCCATAGAGATGATCCATGACTCAAGAAATTTAAACACATGGTTCAAACTATGATCCTAAAACCCATCAGTTCATCATATCATTAAGAAACTCCACGATTAGCATGCATAATAATGCATACTACACAAAGGATTTTGAATAAGATTGTCAAATACTAGACACGATCCTTATGAAGAAATGGTCATATACATTCATGTTTCTGATGCCCCACTCAAAATAATTTTCTTAGAGTGGTAAAACAATACACAACATTCAAAATGGTTGATGACCTCTCAATTCTTCCATCAATGATGGGAATGAAGAGAACGGTCACATGACCAACTAAGAGGATGACCAAACCCTATTCCTGTCTATCCCATGAAAATCAATCAATACCTGATAATAACGTCTTTAAAAAGAATAAATTTATCTAATTATCACCTGTCATGATGTGTGTCACCTTTTATATCTAAGAGTCATATAAGGGGAAACAACACTCGAATAGCACCATGAAATAGAAACATCTCATATTAAAATATAAGGGTTATTAAAGATATGAGGGTGCAAACCAGAATAGGATATCCCCTTACTAAATCATAAAGAATCTACTATAAATGAGGTCACTCTTAAAAAAGGTCCCAATGATTAATGCCATTTGAATTTTATTCATCTAATGCATGAGAAGCCTATGGAAAATTCTCTGGATCCAATATAAGGAAGGCTCAAGAAACACTAAGACTACCATTACATGATTATTAAAGCTACAGTCTCATCTTAAGTGTCCATTTTCAGTTCATACACTAATTCAAATTTAATTACTTAAGCATTAAACCGACCCTTATTTTAAATAAACAAACACACATTTAGAAATCCACATGAATTGAACTTTTTTAACAACACAAAAAGGCACACAATAATGTTATATTGTACTCTATTTTTTAAAAGTTATTTATTTCAATAAAATCCCATCATAATTGTGCTATTGGTTACATAATCCCAAATTTTGATGATTATTCATTTATTTATAATATTTCATAATTTTCATAGTTAATTAAAATTTCAATTTAAATCTATATATGAAAAAAATATTTAGGTTAAAATTTTCATTTTAATTAACGAAGCCCTCTTATTAATATTACTCAAAGCCGACTAAAATATATTTTATTAATTAAAAAGAAGTAAATCTAGTAACATTCCAACATACATAAACAAGTACATCATTATTGGAGGCTTCAGACACTTAAATAACCATCCCTATTTAGCATATGTATACCCCCTTGGTCATAAGAACAAAGGAATATCAAAATAATGGAAACCAATGAGGGCCCCAGTCATGTTATTATGGGTTCATCATAATGTAAATAAGATATTTTTTAAATAATTTAATTTAAAAAATGATGAGTGGGTTTATATTACAAACAACATGTACCAACTAACATATTTGGGTACAATTATGCATTTTATAATTTAACCACAAGGGTTAAGAACAAAATTCATAGGATGAGTCAGAAGAATGGTTCATAAGGAAAACAAATACTTTATATTTAATGTTAGCAACTTTTACCTCTATAAAACAATTCCCATATATATCTATACATATAGTATGCTCATAATGAGGGTTTGATTATAAGAATCGCCATTTAAAAATTTATAAAGTACCCATATACTTTATATATTTCAAATTGGCTCCCATTTTAACACCGTAAGATTTCATAGTATGTTATCTCATTAAAGTAATTCAATGGCCTGCAATACACACAACACCATGTTTGATCACACCACAACTAATTAAACTTACCATTAAAAAAGTGGTTATGAATAGAATTTACTTCATTTTAATCCTTATATAATCTATAAAATTTTAACATCCATAGTATGTGTTTCAGAGAACAAATTCATTTTTTCAGATAAAATAAGAATTTTTTAAAAAAAGAAATTTTACCACCTTTTAATGGAGAACCATTTTTAAAACCAATATCATACAACATTATAGATTCAATTTAATGAAATAAAATTATTATTTATAATTTGGACATAAAAGTTTAGTTTGGATTAATTTTTGGTACTTTTCTGATAACATTCATATTTTGATGAATAGTGAAAATTACTAAATTTTAATTAAATACAACATTTTTATTCGAAATAATTAGTAATGATAAATTATGCATTTGAATTTTTTGTAAGTATAATTAGATTATATTTTTTTAATTTAATATAGTGTAAGTCATTGTAAGTAAATTCATTTTGAAATTTGACATAAACAATTGTCAATCTTTTGATAGTTATTGTCTCTTAAAAATGCATCTTTTAGTTTTGAAAATGGGATTTAATTTTATATAAATTAATTAAACTTACAGTTTTGTTAATTTGGTCAATAAAACATTATTTTTATATTCAGAATATCATAATTATCTAATTGTTTTTTTTGTTATTTTTCTGAAAACTTTCAATTTTTCATGAATAGTGAAAAACACTGAGTTGTTTTTGAAAACTGACTTTGTATTTAAATAATTATTTATTTTATTAAATCTATTTTAGGTCAAAATAGATACATAATACCAATATATGTTAAATTTAAATCATATAAGTACGTTTATAATGAGTTTTGATATATAAAATTTTATCGTTTTCTTACCGTCTTTTACCCACCTCATAGGAGTATTTCCAAATTTGTATAAAACATAATTTTACCTGTTCTGAAAGTTCAATTTAAAAAATCTGAAAAACAAGGTTGATATGAGTATGTAAAATGAGGTTCAATAGGATGAAAATAATTTTTTTGAATAGTAACTTGTTACTTTTATTTACCACGGTTAAAAGTAAATAGGTTAATTAAGAGTTAAAATGATATTATTATTACCCTAAAACATGTCATAATTATAATGGATAGGTATAAGTCGATCAAAAACAACCTTAGGAATAAAATATGAACCTCTTTGATCCACATGGATTAGATTAGGACAATTATTTTTTTTTATTTAAAGAAGAGTTAAAAGAGTTAAATTCAATGTTTAATAACTAAACCATTTTTAATATAGGGTTACACAAAATATAAATTAGACTATAAATATTCATTATAAAGATAAAAATATTACCTACCTAATGGTATTCTATTTATAATTTTTATACATTAAATAATTAATTTTATTTATGACACAATGAGATGGAGTAATTACCACATTAATGAATGATTAGAATAATTGATATTATAAATATCCAAATTAATATAATTTGAAACTGTTAATGAATTACACTAATTTTATTGGTTAATATGACATGTTAGGGTTCATTTAATGTATTTATTTCGAAGGAATAAAGTTTTTAAGAATGTAACAAAAATCAAATATTAAAAAATTCAAAATTTGTATAAATTAGTTTTAAAAAAAAATACAATATTATTTGTTGATATAATAATCCTAAAAATCAAAGCTTCATCCAAAAGACTTATATATTGATATGGGAATCATTAATATACCGCTTTGGGTTTTATTGGATGTTTCCTTATAATATAAAATTACAAAAAGACATGGTAAATGTCAAACTATTTAACTAAGAGTCAAAAATAAATGATAAGGTTAATATAGTGACACAAACCTGTGTAAAACCTATAGGTTGAGATGTTTTAGACCCATTACCACCTTATAGGTTAAATAATTTCTTTTGGAGCCATTGAAAACCGAAAATGATTTTATTATAAAATAATATTTCAATCTTTCCCTAAGGTTACCCCCACACCTCTTATAAAAGGGAACGTCCCCTTATCTGAATTTCACACCTCTAAAGCCATTTGGATCATCCAAACCCTACCCAAATATATTACCATTTATCCTACATTCATCCTAGAGACATTCATTTAGCCCAAAATCCATCCTAAAGGGCCCTTGAGATCAAATCAAAAGGAAGAACCCAAATAAGTGGTAAATATTTCATCACCACTTTCAAGTTATTTTTTTCTTCCACTTCAACATTCTTTTTTGTTTCCATTAAAAAATAATAAATCTAGTATCTTAAATATACCGTTATTTTATTATAAAAATTTTACAACCCTATTTATTATTCTATCCATTATATGAATGACAAAGTCACCATACGTGCGTATTTACGACTTACCGTCTCCACGTCGTGGTGTAATTGTTATTCAATACATTATTTTCATATCGGTATAATAATGATGTATAATTGTTTTAAATAATAAATATAACATGTTAATGATTCTGTATATATGATATAACATCTATTTACATTCTATTTTAATATCAAAAGAATGATATTGTTTCTAGTGTGTACGTACGGATTACAGTCTCCATGAACGCGATGAGATTCATTTTCCATCGTAACCATTCAAGGATAATTTTCATTTAATGATTAAAAATAATTTTTTAAGACTTGATATAATTCTAGATATGAATATTATGCATCCCATCCATGAAAAACATGACTATAATATCAAATAATTTAAAGGAAAATGAATCGGTTTACACCAGAAAGAAAGATAATACAAAAATATTATTAACAATGAATTGCTAGATGATCATATATGATATCATAATTATGTATACAGTTCGTATATAATTTAATAACAATTATTTAGCTATTATAAATAAAGTTAGCATACCCTCGAACAAGGAAACATAGAAGGTAAGGGTTAAGATCACAATATCTTTATTATCGGAGGATGTTTTTACGTAAGTATCTACTGGGACCTCTTTCTCATCCACATCCATGTTTCTTAAAAATGTTTTCAAAAACATTTTGACTATTTAATAAAATATGATTTAAATTCATTTATACCATTGTTTTAATTTTTATACAATTAATTTAATTGAATATTTCCATCAATTTCCAAATAATGTACCTTATGGACTTTTTGAAATAATTAAGGTTACAATGTTTTTTAACTTTTACAGAGGGTGCAGCTATTTTCGGTCATTATAACATCATAAAAGCATCCATTACAATCTTATAAGAATATTTTCAAAATAAATGTTCTCTTTTATAATAATGTAACATTGAATGATTTCAAAAAAAGAAAGATATATTTGTTTCAAATTGTTTTGATTTCATCTATTTCAACATCCTTTGATGGATTTTATACCTATATAAAGTCTATTAACTATGATACAAATATTCAATATTGTGTTGATTGTTTTGTGATATTTTGACTATGGATGTGTTATTTTTATACCATTCATGTTTTAGGTTAAATTATTGACATTTAATATGCTTGTTTTAATATGAATGTTTATGTTATATTTCAACCTTTTCATATGAGGAAATGTATAGGACTTAGTAAGTGAAGGGAAGAGCCTGTTATAGCTCCTCGATGCATCGGTAGGTCTCATGAGACAACTAGATGTGGAATTGGTTGAGGCCTTTTCCAATTTGATATATGGTTTTGGCCGAGGCCTTAATCATTTTTAGACATCTTGGCCGAGGCCTTGAAAAAATGTTTCAGAATGTCTGACATTATACATTCCCTCATTATGAAAATAATATTGATGGTTCATGTGGTCATTAGACTATTAGAATACCCATGATTATGTTCTATTATTCCATTATTTACTCACCTCATATTTCTGCCACAAAAGAGTTCATGTTTATTATTTGTAGAGGCATGTGTTTTCAATTATTCACCTTGCTTAATATTTATTTTATCATTCATTATACTGCTTACCCTTACCGAGCATTTGATCTCACCCCTTTCTTATTTTTCATTTTCCCATGATATGAAGAAGTTAGTGATGAGTGACTTGCAGGCAAAATCTAGGAGGCTTGGTTGTTTCTAATAGAATAAATTAGTGCTGTATTTATTTTCATGTTTTAATGTTGAACTTATGTATGAATCTTATTTCCAATAATACTAAGCTGACCATTATTTTAGGACATGATTTCTTTGTGATCATGTCAATGCTATGTAATAATGCGTCGACACTAGGAAACTGGGGTCGGGGTATTACAGTTGGTATCAGAGGAAGTTTAGCAATAACCTTGGAAATAATATTTAGAAGAACTCTGATTAGAGAAAACACTACCATAAGATAGAATTTGTGAGTTTGTATAGAATAAATTCCTAGAATCTTGGTACTGTAGAGATTTTGTGAGATTTCCAGGAAATACATCAATGTGTGGATACGAGCAGATAGAGGCGGATCTGGAATAGATGTGCCTAGGGATAAAACATGAAAACACCACTTTGGGATAGACTCGAATAGGAACTTGTGCACGACAATGGGCCTCACTGCACTCTTGGTTACAAAACTCCCAAGGGGTATTCTTAGGATAATTCGTATTTTCATTACAAACCACTATGAAGGGATTATGAGTATATACTTCCTAAAAGAAAACATTTTTATGATTATGGATTATATCCATGTACTGTTCATTTTATGTTAATTGTTTTACATATTTGGAATTATGCATTTCAATTCATAAACAAACCAAGTGAATGCCATTATTTAGAAATGGCGCCAAGTATATGGAATGAGTAATCTAGCAATATGCATGATCCAAAGAGTAAGAAAGATCATATCTACTATGGTATTAAGATAAAATTTATAAAGGAAATAATATCACACGTATTATCATCATATGAAGAAATAGTATCATGTGTTAATAAGATAAGTAAATAACTTTCTAAGTCCTATGGATTTGAAGGGAAGCCAGAGATGAAAAGTACTGTAGAGAGAAAGATCGATAAAGGGAATAAGGGAGAGAATGATTTCCCATATTTGATAACTCTGGAAAGAATCCCCTTAGTAAATTCATGAATGGAATGATAGTATATTATTAGTGTAAATAAAAAGGACACCAAGTACGTGATTACAGGGTCAGAAAAAGGATTCAAATGTATAATGCTTCATCTGCAATTTTTTGGGGCACTATGCAAATCAATGTCCAAATATATAAATTATTCCTCAAATGCTATTGTTTATAATAATCTAGTTATGATAATACCTAAGATAAAGAGAAATGATTAAGAGTTCTTCTATTGTTATTAAAGTATTATGTCATTTTATTATTGTATTAATGATGTATATCTTATATGAATTATTGTGTATATAAGGATTTTACTGCAGTAATATTTCATTAAGGACATGAGATTGTGTGGAATAAAGAAAAGTGACTCAATGGAAAGTTAAACTTTTTGTAAAATACATGGTTGAAGGAATGAAAAAATTTGATATTGTACTGATATCGAGGTATTGATTTTGGAATAAGAGATGATTGATTTGGATAAATTATATTGGATATTATTGACATCATTGGAACTAGTTAATGGTTTGTTTATTTCATCATTGTTGGTGCATAAAACATTTTTATATATAAGGAGTATATCCAATATTCTATGTGGAATAATGGAGGACGAATGTAACCAATATGCTTATATGATAATTCAGGGTGTTACTGTGTTTTAAAAGAATACATAGTGAAGGTATTCACATGTTATTACGTGGAAAAAATGATCTTCATTGTGTTTACCATATAAATTTTGGATGTAGAGTTTCGATATAAGTATTTTGGATAACTCTTATGGTTGTAATTGATTAGGTTAGAAATTGGATACTATTTTTAAGGATAAATCATCTCTTTAGACTATTTTTGGATTGTCATAAAAAGGACAACCTAGAGGTGAGGAAACAACCCGTCGCATCCAGCAAGGTCACCAGACATGAACCCGCAACTGAAGGGCGACAACGGTGGATCACCTACCCCTATCATATGTGATTTCCAAGTTTGTATAGTGTATTTCTTTTAAATAGTCTGACAAATGAATTAAAATTCATTATTTTTGGAACCCTGTACGATTAAGATAAATAGAATATTTTTAAATTTTACTATCTTTTGTGTGAAAGATGAGTTTTTGGAGGGAATTAGTTGAAGGATTAAACACTAGTTGTCAAATATATTTTCCCCCTCTTATTCTATGAATAAATTAATTCTTAAACTTTATGGGAGGTATCTTAAACCCAAAAATTTATTATCCTAATTCATTATGTTTTGTTGAACTAACGATATTTTAAATCATCATAGATTGATGGCTATGAGGCCCTCAATTTTACACTTCTTTATAATGGATGACCTCAATCAATCCCTATAAATATATATGTTTTTCCTCCAATTATGTGTCCTTAATTTACACCAATGTTCTTTTAATCAAGATCATAATTTGGTGGTGACTTTTTCGTTCCCCTTTCCCTCTTATTAAGAGTAAATTTAATAAAACCAATTTCCGATGTGGGACTTCCACCATGATATTTTTTATTTATCAGCATTTATTTTTGAAAAAAAATTTCAAATTGTGAGGATGTTATTTATTGGAGGAGGGGAGAATGTAAGGCCCCAAGATTTCATAGTACGTTATCTCAATATTGTAAATAAATAGATTGCACTACACATAAGACCGAGTTTGAGCGCACCGAAATTTATTAAACTAAACGTTCAAAAAGAGTTTATGAATTGTAATAACTGAATTTTGAATCTTATATGATCTATATAATTTTAACATCCATATTATGTGTTTCAAAGAAAAAATTCATTTTTTCGGATAAAATATGTATTTTTCAAGAAATGCCATTTTACCTTCTTTTAATGACGAACCCCTTTCAAAACAAATATTTGGAAATGTTATATATTCAATTTAATGAACTTAATTTATTATTTAGAATCAGGACATGAAAATGTAGTTTGGATATTTTTGTTTACTTTTCTTATAACTTTCATATTTTGATGAATAGTAAAGATTAAAAAAAATAAATGAAACAAAATCAATTGAAAAAATAAATAATGATGAATTGTGTATTTTAATGTTTTGGAAGTATAATTAGATTATATTTTTATCATTTAATACAATGTAGGTTGTTGTAAGTAATTTCAATTTGAAATTGGACATAAACAAGTGTCTATCTTTTAGTAGTTATTATATCTTAAAAATACATCTTTTGTTTTTGACATATGGAATTAATTTTAAATTAATTAATCAAAATTATAGGTTTTTTAATTTAGCAAAATAACCATCATTTTTTGATTTGGAATATCAAAGTTATCTTGTAGTGATTTTTTGGTATTTTTCCGAAAACATTCAATTTTTGATAAATAGTGAAAAACACTAAGTCATTGTTTAAAATTAAATTTTTTTATATAATTATTTATTTTTTTAAAATTTATTTTATGAAAAAATAGATACATAATACCTATATAAGTTCAATGTAATTTATTGGATTCATTTTATAATGAGTTTAGATATATAAAATTCAAGCGAACATTATTTTGTCTTTTACCCTCCTCCTAGGAGTATTTCTAAATTTGTATAAAACATAATTTTACCACTTCTGTGAGTTATATTTAAATAATACGAGAGAAAAAGTTGATATCATTAAGTAAAACGTGGTTCAATAAGATGAAAATAATTTTTGATGAATAGTTACTTTTTACTTTTATTTGCCACGGTTAAAAGTAAATTGGGTAATTAAGGGTAAAAATGATATTAATATTAGCCAAAAACATGTAATAATTCTATTGGATATGTATAATTCGACCAAAAGAATCCTTAGGAATAAAATATTAACTTCTTTAGTCCACATGGATTATATTAGGACATTTATTATTAGTTTATTTAAAGAAGAGTTGAAATAGTAAAATTCAATGTTTAATAACTAAACCATTTTTAATATATGGTTAAAAATAATATAAATTCAACTATAAATATTAATTATAAGGATTAAAAGATTTCATAAATAATGATATTTTATTTTTTATTTTTAGAAATTAAATAATTAATTTTATTTTTGACACAATGATGATGGAGTCAATACCAAATTATTAAAATATTAAAATAATTGATATTATAAATATCCAAATTAATCTAATTTTAAACTTTTAATGAATTAAAATAATTTGATAGGTTAATATGACATGTAAGAGTTGATTAAATGTATTTATTTCAAGGTAATAATGTTTTTAGGACTTTTACAATAATCAATTATTAAATAATTTCAAAATTTACATAAATGAGTTTTTAAAAAAAATACAATATTATTGGTTGATATAATAATACTAAAAATATAAGAATCAGAAAAAATATTTATATAATGATAGACGTATCATTAATTAACCACTTGGGTCTCTCTTGGATGTTTATATTAAGTTTGTTAACCATATAATATAAAAATACAAAGAGACATGGTAAATGTAAAACTATTTAGCTAAGAGTTAAATCTAAATGATAAGGATAATATAGTAACCCAAACCTATATAAAAACTATTGGCCGAGATTTTTTTCCACCCATCCCAACCTTATCCTTTAAATAATTCATTTTTGAGGCTTTAGAAACTGAAAATGATTTTATTATATAATAATATTTCAATCTTTCCCTAAGGTGCCCCTCACCCCTCTTATAAGAGGGAACTTCCCCTTCTCTCATATTCACACCTCTAAAGCCATTTGTCTCGGCTAAATTCGGCTGAAATATCCTCCCAAATATCCTCCTTTAATCCTAGAGGCGTTCCTTTACTCAGAAAGACAACTTAAGGGTCTCTTTTTATGAAAAAATGGAAGGACCCAAAGAAGAGGTAAATATTTCATCACCTTTTTCATTTTCTTTTCTTATTGCACTTACTATTTCCTAGTTGTTTCCATTTTAAAATAATAACTCCATTATCTTCTATATAATATGATGTTATTAAAAAATGGTACAACCATATTCATTATTATATCCATCATATGAATGACAAAGTCACCATACGTGTGTATGTACGACTTACCGTCTCCACGTCATGGTGTAGTTGTTATTCAATACATTATGTTTAGATGGGTATAATAATGATGTATAATTGATGAAAATAATTAATATATCTTGTTAAAGATTCTGTATATTTGATATAACATCAATTTATATAATATTTTAATATTAAAAGAATGATAATGTCGCTCATACGTACATACGGATTACCGTGTCCTTGAACGTGATGAGATTCATTTCCCATCATAACCATTCAATTCTAATTTTCATTTTATGATTAAAAATAATGTTTAATGGCTTGATATAATTATTTATATGAATAATATACATCCCATCTATGAAAAACCTAACTCACGTAACAATGAATATAAAGGAAAACGAATCAGTTAACACCTGAAACGATGATAACACTAAAATATTTTTAACGATGCATTACTAAAAAGATCATAAATGATATCATAATTATGTATATGGTTCTTGTATAATTTAATAACAATTATTTAAATATTATATAAAATGTTAACATAACCTCGACCAAAGAAAAGTAGAAGGTAAGGGTTAATTTCACAATCTCTTTATTATCCGAGGTTGTTTTAACGTAACTATCTACTGGGACCTCTTTATCATCCACATCCATGTTTTTAAAAAATGTATTCCCAAACAGTTTTACTATTTACTAGACTATGGGTTAAAGTCATTTATACCCTTATTTGGCTTTTTATAAAACTGTTTGAAAGGAATCATTCCATAGTTTTCCAAACAAGGTACCTTATTTCCTTTTCGACAAAATTATGGTAAGAATGTTTTTTTATCATATATGGTGGGTGAAACACTTTTACCCCAATATAACATCAACAATTATTCTCTTATAATCATATAAAAATATTTCAAAATAAATATTTTCTTTTAGAATTTTGTGACATTAAATGATTTAAAAATAAAATAGATATTTCTCTCAAATAGTTTTGATTTAATCTATGTCACCATCATTTGATTGATTTTATACATGATTGAAGTCGATTCATTATGATAAAAATCATCCATATTGTATTGAAGGATTTGTGATATGTTTGACTATGGATGTGTTATTTTTATACCATTCATGGTTTATGGTTAAAGTATTGACATTTCGTATGCTTGTTTAAATATGAATGTTTATGTTATATTTCAACATCTTCCAGTGAGGAATGTATTGGACTTAGTAAGTGACGGGGGGATCCCGCTATAGCTCCTCGATTCATCGATAGGTCTCATGAGACAACTAGACGTGGAATTGGCCTAGGCCATTCCAAATTTGATATATGGTTTGGCTGAGGACTTAATAATTTTTAGATTTCTTGGATGAGGCCTTGACAAAATGTTTCAGAATGTCTGGAATTATACATTCTTTAATTATGATAATAATATTAATGGTACATGTGGTCATTCTGCTAGAGAATACCCATGATTATGTTTTATTATGGAATTATGTTATCATCTCAAATTCCTGCCATAAAAGAGTTCATTTTTATTATTTATAAAGGCATGTGTTTTTAATTATTCATCATGCTTAATATTTATGTTATCTTCCACTGTATTGCTTACCCTTAATCAGTGTTTGAGCTCACCCCTTTCTTATGATTCATTTTCCCGGGATATAAAGAATATAGTTTTGAGTGCCTTGTAGGCATAATCTAGGAGGCTGGAATGTTTCTAATGGAATACATTAGTGTTTTATTTCTTTTCAAGTTATAAAGTTGTACTATTTTATGAATTGTGTTTCTAATAATACTAAACTGATCAGTCATTCGGGACATGATTTCTTTGAGACCATTCTAATGCTATGTAGTAATGCATCAACTCTGGGTAAATGGAGCCCGGGCATTTCAGCCATATAATTGAAACAAATAACTATTTCAGCTTATGAAACCAATGTTTCATGGAAAAAACATGTCATGGTCAGTTTATTAAATAGAATGTCACCATATATCTATACATGAAAACACCACTTATAGTAATTCTGGAATTTTATTTAACTATACTTTTATATATTAAAATTAAATCCATGGAATCTACCAAAAGTGGTAAATACAAATATCACACAATATTAGAAATAGTGGCTTTAACAATGAAGATATTTCATCAGTTTTAATAAACCAATGCAAAATTTATAAGATGAAATATTTTGGAGTTGGTTTTAAATAAAATCGATGGAAAAAATTTCACATTTGGCCATAGTTTTTATAAAAAATGATTCCAACACCACAAAAATTGATTTATGGTGTCGCTTATTCTAAAACAGTGATATTGTAAATAAAATAATTGACATTTGTTTTAAGCAAAATCAAGGCCATAAATAAAAAAACATTTTTCAATCAAATTTTTTGAAAAATTATGGTGAAAAGATTTTTTAAAATCTAAGAATCGCTAAAACCTCAATTTTTCGAACATTAAAAAACTCTATTGACTCTTGATGAGGTCTGTAGAGACCTGATGATCCCAAATCCAATTTTTCATTACTTTCATCGATATTTGTCTTCATTTCATGATCTTTGGTCTCAATTATTCATCTTTTATTATCATATCATCATCTATGGAATTATTTCTCTTATAAATTTTTTTTGGCCGACCATCAACCATGATTTTATTTTATTTAATTGATATTATTTATCATTCTTTTTTACAAACATTTTTGTTTATAAATTTTGTTCTAAATGTTTATTTATTTTGACTAACTTTTAATTTTATATAATTATCAAATGGTCAAGATGATATTTATTATCCAATGAACATTCGTTTATTGTATCATCATTGATCAAGATAATGTACATCACATGTAATGACTCCAAAATTTATCTCCTGTTAAATTAATACAATCCTCAATACATCATGAAACACCTGAAACCAAACTATTTTAATAAATGTGTAATATAAATGAATAAATTCTATATGATTTAAAATAATTATATTATAATATTTATAAACCACGTGTATATAATATGAAAAAATTCACTATTTGTAAATTCAGAATTTATTTAATTTATATTACAGTAGTAGATTTGTCATATAAAATATGTTAATTTTTTTTAAATTGACATTAATTAATAAAATTGACCACTTTTTAATGATTGAAATAGTATTTACACATATGAATTAATATATTAGCATTAATTACATTTCATATTCTATTGAAATTAAAGTAAAAATAGTAAATGTTCAAATGGTCATATTCTTTTGAAATAATATATTAGCTTTAATTAATTTTAAGATTCTTTTAAGGATTTCTATTTCATTACAAATCATTTTTATTGAGTGTGATAATGTTTTATGTTTATCTATTTTTATAAATTTTTTTAAATGTTAATATGGTTTGATATATTCACTGGTTATATTATGATATCAGGCATTCAATGGATCATAATTGGATAAACTTACAAAGAACCCATAGTGAATATGGAAAAGGAGTTGAAGAAATATCGGAATTTTTAAAACAAAATATTCCAATCATAGATTTTATTTTCTATCCATGTGTGATGTATTTTCATATGAGAATGTAAAACTACAGAAAAAAAGGATTTCCTCTTTTGTTATGGTTTTCACTTAATTATACACGTTGGATCTAGCATGGTGAAATATTTGAAAATTCAACATATATTTTTTATTAAAATATTCATAATGTATTATAGTATCATTTTGAATAATTAATTCATCATTTAGGTTTTGAAACCATCGAAAAAATAAAAAAATTTAAACAATTGTATAGAAAGTCTTAAAAACTGTTATTCCAAAGTTACAGTAAATATACAGTGTTATAATTAGTTTGGATATTAGTTAACTTGAAATAATGGACTGGGTGGAGTGATAATTGTTTATCCAACCGAATTTAGAAAATAAGAGAGCTACTTACAAAAGGAAACATGCTTTCAGATTCCAATTATGAGGTAAGGAAAATATTATGCCCAATGGGATTGGGGCATAAAAAGATACATGCTTTCCCCAATCATTTTGTGTTGTATATGAAAAAGTATGAGTATTTATGTGGATATCCAATATGAGAGACAACTTTATATAGGATGGATGATAAATTCAACTCCAAATCATTCTAATGTACTAACATATAACCATATGAAAAATCAATGTTGTACTTTTTAATGATATCATCCAACAATTCCTCCTTGAAAGTTTGATAATTCAACTATGATTCATTATTAGGTTCTAGAATCAAATATCATAATGATGAAATTTGGCTCCTTCCAATAATTACTCATTTGATGGATATGTATTCAAATTCAATTGATACAAAGAGGTTAAGATTGAATTCAGAAGATCTCATCTCTGAGGGTAAATTACATCACCCAGCTGAGTCACCATATTGGAAGAGATTTCATTAAAAAAATTATGATTTTTTATGTAAAGTTAGAAATCATAGAATTAGATTATTTACTGATGGAATTAATCTCTTTTTGATCTTAAGTATACAATATATTTCATGGACTATTTTTTCTGTAGTTTAAACCTTATCACAGCATATATTTTTGAAGAAAAAATATTGTATGATGAGATCAGTTATTTCTAGACAAAAAAATCTGGGAAATGATATGGATGTGTATCTTTCTCCATTTATTGATTACATGAAACTACTATGGGATACATGAGTTAATGTTTTCAATGCATTCAATTTTGAGTAATTTCTTTTTCAAATTATGATAATGTTCACTATATATCAGTTTCCTTTATGTGGAATCCTATCTGGATATCGTGTTAAGGGACATAAATCATGTCCAAATTATGAATAAGAGACGTTATATAAGAAATTGAATAATGGAAGAATGTTAGTGAACATGGTACATCAATGATTTCTCTAATTTCTCATCCTTACCATATATTTAAAAAATAATTTAATGGTTTACCGGAATACAATATTCCCCCATGAGTATTTTTAGTTGAATAATATCATGACAGTGTGAACGGTATTGATCAACATTTGAAAAGAAAAGAAGTTCTGGTCATCAAAAAATTACTTTTAAGAAACATTCTATCATAATAAAACTATCTTATTATGGATTCTTAGAGATAAAACTTAAAATTGATGGTTTGTATGTTGCTATATACAAATGTGACTGTTTTATAGGAAATTATTCATACAAAAAAGGAAAGGAAAAAAAGATGCATTTTAGGGTATAATGGACATGATATAATTAGTAATATGTTTGGATTTATCACCCACTATGAAATGAAATAAAAAAAACTTACCTTTGAATTCTAACACATTAAAAAAGATTGAAAATATGAATTTTTTTTAGTGTCTTCATGGTAATAAAGTACCTAATGATTATTCATTAAATGTGAATAATTTCGTGTCTGTTTCGGTGCGGATGTGCGTCGGGTTACGCTGTTCCGCCAGGACGTGTTCGCGCGTGCACCCGTCAACCCGAGGGGATGGGCGCGCGGCTTGTGGTCCCGCAGTCCCGCTTTCCAAGGGCGGGCGGCATCCGTCCCTTATTCAGGGGCGTCTGCTCCTTGATCGAAACCGGGATGATGGGATGTCGGCTCCTCCTTCCTTGGACGTCTCCTCGGAACTTGTCGCCTAATCCGGGTCTCCCTCATAGACTTAAGAATGTTCGTGAATCTCGTTCCCGGCGCCATATTTTCATGGACACCGGTTAATTACGCTGCTTCCGCCCGGACGTTCCAAGGAGTCTGGGCGGGGCAGCAACCTGCGGTGAGAAGGCCGGGTGGCTCTGGGTGCTGGGGGCGTGTCGTAACACTGCGGCTCTGCACATCTGTCTTCCGTCCCTAATAGGGCTTCTCGAAGGCATAATGGCCTGAGGCATCCCGTACTAGGTGCGGGGAACTGTGTCACCTGAGGTTTTCCTCAGCTTCCCGTGTTTAACACGGGGTATGCCGCGAGTTTAACGTCCAGCGGGGACGGCATCGGACCGATCAACACGAAGAGTGGATCAGATGACAGAACCCCTTGCGGGGAACCTCCGACGCTGGGGCCAGCACATGGGCGGCTTCCCAAGTAACGTGGAGTGGAGTGAAGTGGCATGACCCCACCGGGAAGTGGCGGCCCGGGTAAGGATTAGGATGGGTGATGAAGTGAAGATCTTGGACCCCAGAGGGGCTTCCTACGTACCGCGCATTAACACGGATCAAAGTCAACGTAGTTCGGGCATACAGTTTAACGTCATGCTGGACGTCGGCAAGCCGACTCACGAAGAGGTCGAGGCCGCCGGGCGGAGGATTGAACCGAACCACCTCGCACGGAGGGGGATGGAACGGCCGGGTGGATCACAGTTTCACGTCATGCTGGACGATAAAAGGGAAAATGGAAAAGGGGGGCTGTGGGGAGGCACCGTGGAGATACACACGGGCAGTCTCCCACAGGGGCGGATTCATAGGTGCATCGACGCAAGCGTGAACCCTGGAGGGGTCCACTGATGGACGAACCGACGTAAATACGACCGGGACGACCAGGTGGTGGGCTTGGACCTCAGGGAGGCTTCCTACGTACCCTGTATAGAAGACAGGGATCAAAGTCCACGTAGTTCATTCTGTCAGGACTTACGCACTTCGGGCAGCCCGGATGCTGCAAAACTCAGTTGGAAGGGACTTGGACCGAAAGCGGAAGACACCTCGATCCCAGTCAGACCCTCTACTGGCTTCGGCAGTGGGGAGGCGCAATGGAGATACACATGTGCAGCCTCCCACGAGAAACTAGGGGTTTGTAATACCCTGCCCCCGTAGGGAAAAGCCACTCCCATTAAATTGTCCCCAAAGAAGGGCAATCCCGACATCCCTGCAGAGACGAGCGGGTGGGGGCCACGTCCAAACCGGGGGAGACCCTGCGTGCGGAGCACGGGATCAGGTTGCGGACGGTTTAGCGTCCTGCCAGACGAAGTACAGTTTAACGTCATGTGTTGAGGACGAAGCGGACGGTTTAACGTCTTGCCGGACGAAGTACAGTTTAACGTCATGTGTTGAGGACGAAGCGGACGGTTTAACGTCTTGCCGGACGAAGTACAGTTTAACGTCATGTGTTGAGGACGAAGCACTTGGCAGTTTAACGTCTTGCAGCGCGGACGATGGGGGCTATTCAGTTTAACGTCGTGCAGCTGGGACGGATGTGCAGTTTAACGTCATGCTGGACATTGTGCAGTTTAACGTCATGCAGGACGAATATGCAGTTTAACGTCATGCTGGACGAATGATTGCCGCCGATGGGTCCGTGTCACTTCGCACGAGCCTGGAAGGCTGCACGGGAAGACAACGCACGGTTCGGGCGCCCAGGATGAGGATCATCGGGCGCCACGCAGACGGGTACCCTCAGGGGGTCAAGGGGGACGACCCTGGCAGATTGCGCGCAAAAAGGAAGCTTTGCGCGCAATACTGCGGGCCGGCGCGCAATCGGGGCGGCTGGCGCGCAATTGGGCCATCGCCTTGCGCGCGGATGCTTGAGATTGCTCACACCGGGCTTCGGATAGCGCGCGGGGGCAACGGCTCATTCTTTAACGAATGGCCACTTGAAAGAAGGGGGGTGCGCGCAATCAGGCCGGATTGCGCGCACCCCGGGGGCAATTGCGCGCAAGCGGGTTCTTTTGCGCGCAAAGGCCTTAGGGTGAGTTTTTATTCAAATGAAAGGAGCCAGCGGGGATTGCGCGCGAAGGCGGACCCCGATGCTTTCTTGCGCGAAAGAAAGGAGGTTACCTGAAGTTCATCATTGCGCGCGGAAGGGGTTGAATTGCGCGCACGAGAGACGTTTCGACTTCCAGCAACCTTTGAAACGTTGGGGGTCGCCTTATATTTATAGGCAACCCCGGGCGCGGAATCCAGGGTGCGAGCGCGAAATTCTCCTCGCGGGCGCGGAATCGGGCGCGGCGCGCAAGGGAGTCGCGCGGACCCGCGGCGCGCAAAATTGCGCGCCGGGCCGGCGCATTGCGCGCATCCCGGGGGGTTTGCGCGCGGAACATCACCTTTGCGCGCGGGCCTCTAAAATTCCGCGCAAGGCCTCCGGGCCCTCCGAAACATCCTTCCGACTCCAAATACGACCTCGCTTTCCGCATCCGGAGCTTCGTTTGGGAACAACGGACTTTTCCGGCGTCTACAAAAGCCCCCCCTCGGAATCTGATCGGCGAGAGGTCGCAACGATCGGGTTCCGAGGGAGACACCAGAATGCCGAAGTCCTGGGCGACGCGGGACTGTGGCCCGCAAAAATGGGTGTCGGGCGCGAAAGCGGCCGATGCGGTCGCGCAAAGCCTTTTCCGCGCAGCGCGGACCACGGCCTCGCCTATAAATAGGGGCACTGGGTCCCTCCGTGCCGTCCACTGGCCTTCCGCGCGATAAGCCTCATTGCTCTCGTGCGCGAAATCGCCTTTTCCGGCGCGGAATTCGCTCGTCGCGCAAAACCGTCCGGACTTCGCTCAGTTTTTGCGCGAATACCCGGGGTTTTTCGCGAAGGACTTCCCGATTGCGCGCCGTCCACTAGGATTGCGCGCCGCCTCTCAAACTTTTCCACCAGCCTCGTCCGATCCCGCACGCTTCATCCCTTAACCCGCACGACTCCCGAATCTTCCGAGATGGCCGCGCACAGAGGAAATGAAGGGGATGCCGCCACTCGCAGAGCCGAGATGGCGACGAACGAGGAGGTTTACGGAGCCAAGGAGATTGTTTCTAACAATCAATCCTTGTTCGACTTACTAACGCCGGCCCAGAAGACATATCCACTGTCGGACAACCTGCCGCTCTGGAACTTCGGCATCCTCGATGAGGTTCCGGTGCCAGGGTTCGAGGTTGATGCGCCGCGAACCTGGGTGACTCGGGAGGACGAGCTGCCCCGCTATAACATCACCAACAATGGGCATCCGGCCAGGGAGACCAGGCACTTGGACGTCTACGTCCTGAACCCGAGGACGCGAACCATTGATGGGGGTGAGCCTACAGCGGAGAATTCTCCAGCCCTCTACTCGAGCACATACCGTCAGAGTGTCACTGACGACACCAAGGGCTGGCTGAAGGACTGGGACTTGCGATCTGGGGGCAACTTTACCAGTGAATGGGCCTGGGCGTTCTGGGTACGCCACACTTGAGATCACTTCGCAGAGGAGCTGCGGTACATCGGCCTGTTCGAGGCGGTGTGGACGTCGCAGTTCCACTTCTACCAGCAGTCTGAGCTCGGGCCGGAGCTGTTCACTCGCTGGTCCCCGGATACCAACACCTTCCATCTTCACCATGGGGAGGTCGGCATCGGTCTCTGGGACATCCACTGCATCGGAGGTATCCCGCTGGAGGGCTACCAGTACGATGAGTTCCTGCCACCGAAGAACATCTGGGAGGACAGGTCACGGACTCCCATTCTGACCTGGCATCTGCTTGACCTGGCTACGCAGCGGCTCGGGATCCAAGACTTCCAGAAGGACATAGCCTACAAGGAATGGTTCGGCCAGTTCCTGGAGCATGACCCGGCGGTCAAGATGCCAGGCAGGGGGAAGCGGTGCCCGACCGCAGCTCAGAGGAGCCGGAACGGGTCGTACTGGCGGGTCCTGGAGACGGGCGATTACCGCTCATGGGGGTACCGCGTCATCGAGGCCCGGGACCTGAACGTCCGGTACGCGGCGTTCCTGGCCGCCTTTCTGAGCGGGTGGCTCCTGCCAGTGCGGGATGCGAGGATGGGCGTCCGCCCGGCGACACTGGCGATGGCGGGCGCCATGGCTGCCAACAAGAGATACAACCTCGGGGTCCCAGTACTGGCGAGGCTGTATGCCATTCTGGGACGCATCTCACGAGGGGGGTCGCCACGAAGGATCTGTGGGCCCTTTCAGTTCTTCCACGGCTGGGTGGCTGCTCACCTTGGTGGGTATACGTTCCCAAATGCCATCAGTCCTCCGGGCAACGGCCTGCGACCCTCCCTGCTGAACATTGCGGGGGTCGCTCCGATGACCCTCAGTGAGGAGGGCGTGAGGGTTCGGATTGGCAATCATGCCAATTTCAACTTCAGCCCGTTCCCCACTCCCGTCGGCCAGATGATCGACAACGGACAGGGCCCGCTGGAGCAGCATGAATACTTCCTGAACATGCGGGGCGGGGTTCTCGTGACTCGGATCGACGGGAAGGTGATCTGCGAGCCTTACGTGCCGACCCGGTTCGCCAGGCAGTTCGGGTGCCTTCAGCGGATGCCGAAGAGGGTATTCACCGCTGTCCGGGAGGAGACGAACCCTTGCGTCCTTCGCCAGATGTGGCTGATGTTCGTCGCCTTCGGCTCTGGCGACGTCATCACTCTCCCTCCTACCGGGATCGACGCAGGCTTGGCAACCGAGTATGCCGAACACTGGGCCATCGCGTACCCCGAGGGGCTTCTACGGAAGCCAGTTCGGCGGCTCGAGGTCACCCGTGCGGAGACCGGGCGTCAAGGGAGGAGGCGAGGCGCCGCCACACGGGGGAGAACGGAGGCGCGCCAAGCAGCGGGGCCGGCGCGAGCAGGGACTTCGGCGGCGGGCGCATCGCAGGCTGCCGCTACGACCTCGGCGCCCAGAGAGGGGGCACATGCGGCGGTCGAGGAGCGGCCCGGGAAGCAGGTGAGGCGTCTGCTCGAACCCTCCCACAAAGCAGTCTTCCCGGCGCTGTGGTCGGCCTGGATGACCCTGCGGCAGTCACTGGGGACCGACGTCATCTGGCGAAAGATACTCAGAGAAGGAATCTATCTGCCAGAGGTCGGGCGCCTCCAGATCACCGACAGGGTGGACTTCAACCGGCAATATGCATATCTGACGGCCATGGACGAGTACGCGCGCCAACGTGGTCAGCGTGCGGAGCCATCCCTTCTGGTGAAGGTGATGCTCGGTCTCGAGCCCGCTCCAGAACAGATGCCGCCGGGAGAAGATGACAGTAGCGACTCCGAGGAGGAGGAGGAGACGGGGGAGGATGAAGGCTCCGAGGGAAGGTCCCATCGGGGGAGCCCACGGGAGAGTGGCGAGGTGGCCGGCTCTGACAACGTTGATGTCACTGAGCTCCTCGAGGTCCGCTTCTATCCCTACTCAACCTGCTTCATCCATTCTCTTATGCAGCTTCTAACCCGTTTCTCCATCCTTCTCAGGAGCACACGGATGTCGGTCAGGCGTCCTCAACAGGAGTAGGAGAGGCGCCAGCAGGACAAGGCGGGGGCCAGGCACCCATTATCGAACTGTCAAGCGCTAAGGGATCCCCTGCTGCAACTGTTCCTGCGGCGACCGGGGTAGCGGAAGATGATGCTCCGAACTCCCGTAAGTCTCCCTACTTTACTGCTGGTGCTTGCCATTGACGATCCGTGACTAACCATGGCATGCCCCGCGCAGTGATCTCAACATTGGAGGCTCGTCGGGTTGCCGAACCCGGGCCATCTACGAGTGGACCAGTGGTGGACATGCCGCCTGCTCCGGAACAGACCTTCCAAACCGAGCCGGCCCCACCAACTGCTGATCAAGGGGCTCCGGACATCGGCGGTGCTGACATCGGAGAGAGGTTGGGGGCTGACGAGGGTGTCAGCGCCGCTGGGGAGAGAGAAGAAGGTTGCCCGGATGTTGGGGAACCTATCTCCCATGAGGACATCCCAGGGGCGGACCCTGCAGCAGACCTGCTGGCTGCCTTCCCTGCTTACCGGCCTGCCGACCCCGAGGAGATGGATGACTCGGACGCGGAGGCGGTCGAGGATAGCCGGGTAACGCGATGCAGGGGGTGGAAGTGCATCCAGCGCTTCCTCAAGCGAGACCCATCGGAATGGCTGGGGCGCATGGGATCACTTCAGACCTGGCTGCGCTTCCTGTGTGCCGGGGGAGCTGATGCTCAACGCCTCCATCTGACGGTCCGTGATTTCATGGCCGAGAAGATGCGCGAGAGCCGCCGGCGTGCCGACGTCGCACAAAGTCGGGACATGTCGGAGAGCACGCAGGCGCTCATCGCGGAAGAGCAGGAAGTCCGGCGCCTCGAAGGGCAGGCGGCAGAGAAGGAGGCCTTCGTCGCAGCATGTACCGAGCTTGTGGAGCAACTATCGGCACAACTGATCGACGCTCAGGTACAGCTGACGGAGGCGGGCCAACAGATGGTCACACTCCAAGTCGAGCGGGAGCGCGCACAGGCCAGGATTGACGAACTACGTGCTGCGACCGCCGACGAGGAGAGGGCACGCAGAGAACGAGAAGCAGCCCTGGAGGTCGCCAGCCAAAGGGTAGCGGCATTAGAAAGACTTATCCAGCACGCTAATCCCTAGGGGATTTGTTTTTTGCCATTCCTAGAACACTTTGCCTCCGTTATTCAATATTTCGATCCATTTGTATGAATCAATATATTTATCTGCGTCTTTCGGTTTAATATGCTCAACCACAATTCGTTGTCTTGCGGGGGTGTTAACCGAGCATCAGGCATCCACAATTGGGCCTGGGTTTCTGGAGAAAAGAGGGAGGTCATTCCTAGGAAAGGAGACCTCAGACCTAACCAATGTATCATCCCCCAACTTGTTCCAACACACGAGCGGGACAACGCTAGGGGCGTTGAGATTTTATCCGAACATAGGGAAATGAGAAAGGGTGAATCGCGTGTCCCGAATCCAGACATCCACAACGGTCGGCCTTCCAGGAAATGCCCAAGACGGTAGGCAGACAGTGGATCGACCATAACAACTGCAATAGACGGACCGAAAAAGGCCATCATTCATATTGCAGGAGGCGGACCACTTGTCATCATGAATACCGCTTTGGGGTTCCTTCAGACACAAGGGTGGAAAATCCAGATCAACAGGGCATGCGAAGCGTGGGGCGAAGTGACGATTTGTTCGGACAGAATCCAACGCTCTCAAAATTGCGCCACCGTGGGGAAAACGTATTAGGCGGATGCACTAATCTGGCCGTGAGTCACCTCAATTCTCAGACAGCACCTCTCTGACGAGGAAACTGTCGCTTCCCATCCTTGCGATGGGGCATCCCGAGCTGAATCGGGGAGAATATCACAACTGCACCACTCTACCCGAAGTCAGGCCAGACGGCCGGCGACGAGGAGGGGCGGGACTTAACGATCCCTGAGGCTGGACCCGAGTCGAAATGCCCGGGCGTTCCTACGTACTCCATCAAGATGGAGATCAAGCCACACGTAGTTCTGAGAGTGCAGTTTAACGTCATGCAGGACGTAGGACCCCATTTGGGGTAGATCTTAGTTTAGGGTCTTAGAGCTCGGACCATAAGGGCTGGATCTTAGTTTAAGGTCTTAGAGCTCGGACCATAAAGGTGGAGGATCTTAGTTTAAGGTCTTAGAGCTCCGACCATAGGGCTAGAGGATCTTAGTTTAAGGTCTTAGAGCTCGGACCATAAGGGCTAGATCTTAGTTTAAGGTCTTAGAGCTCGGACCATAAGGGGGGATCTTAGTTTAAGGTCTTAGAGCTCGGACCATAAGGAGAGATCTTAGTTTAAGGTCTTAGAGCTCGGACCATAAGGGGAGATCTTAGTTTAAGGTCTTAGAGCTCGGACCATAAGGGGAGATCTTAGTTTAAGGTCTTAGAGCTCGGACCATAAGGGGAGATCTTAGTTTAAGGTCTTAGAGCTCGGACCATAAAGGGAGATCTTAGTTTAAGGTCTTAGAGCTCGGACCATAAAGGGAGATCTTAGTTTAAGGTCTTAGAGCTCGGACCATAGAGAGAGATCTTAGTTTAAGGTCTTAGAGCTCGGACCATAAGGACTCAAAGCACGCCACATCGTGGTCATATCCCCTGGATATGCGAAGATGCACTGAGGGATAGTGTCAAGAGTGTCGAGGTTTCGCCTGGTCAGAATGGGAGGTGGAAAATGTGAATCATGCGGCCATTCACTCAAGGACTGGGGGCACCGGTGTAACGATATGGGAGTACTACCGACCGTGGCGGAAAAGCAGCATCAATATCGCACTAACCGTTGGTGGAATGAGGCAGCAAACGAGCATCGACCGCTCAATCGCAGGATTCATATCGATTTGCTGCCCGAGGCCATTGGGGGTACCGGCCCGAGTCGGTGGGAGAGCACTGAGGCATTGTGTCCGAACCGTTCACGGGGGCTCCACCCAGGGCGTAGACGATGGGTCCGAATGAAAGGGAGCACGAAGCCTGAAAAGTGGAGGAAACCTGACCAAGCGGATCCTGACCCTCCTGGCAATAAACCAGAGTACTCTTGACACCGGTGGACCACGGCAAGGGGTCGGGGAACACGCCTTGAGGGTGACCTGAAGGCGGCGGATTCCCCAGAGAAGGGGGAATCTCTAAGAGGTGGGGGGCTGGACCCGAAGTTTCAAACATCCGGGCGTTCCTACGTATCCCATAAGGATGGAAATCAAGCCGCACGTAGTTCTTGAAGCGCGGTGCAACACAATCGGGCACCAGCGCGGGGAAGAGTGCGGGTCTGACCCTCGCACACAAAAGGAGCGGCATTTGATATTTCTTGTTTGTCCTTAAAGATGAATGGTTTTTCTTTGTGCGGCGACATGCCTGTGATTGAGAAATCTCTGGCATCGCCGCAATAATCAAGCCACGGAAGGCATTGATGAATGGCGTGGTTATTAACCAGCGCCCAACATGAGTGTCCCCTGAGGGGAACATCACGATGCAGTGCCGTTTTTCTCGTCGGGCGGCCAAGACGATCACAGTTTACGGTCGTGTGGTAGGACCAGACAACACAGTTTAAGGTCGTGTGGTTCGGACCATGGAGGCATCCGCTTATTGCGGTACAGCGGACACGGCGGGGGTGGGAACATACCCAGCCCTGCGGTCACGCACGATTCCAGGAGAAGAGTCTTGGGATAGGGGTCTGCATATGTCCATCACCCGAGGGGCAGAGATGCTAGCCTCCAGATATACTGGGCCCAGAACGCAATTGTTCGGGCGACTCCCTCCTCCTTATGGGGACGAGGGTCCAGCTACGCATGGCCCTTAGGGAGGATATCTGCATATATCCTTGGTGCTCAGATCATGGGAGCCTCGAACGACATCATTACCCTGGTTGGTCTGCCTAACGTGTAGAGGCGTACCGGAGGTCAGTATGAAGAGAGTGTCAAGATTCCACTACAACGCACAAAGGCGGAGTGTGATGAGGACTGCGCAACCAATGTTCAGAGCCTGAGAGAGCTGACATGGCGATCAAGGACGTTGCTGACGCATTCGCAACACAACATCCGATCGCGTCAGCCTAAGACGGGGCAAGCAAACGAGCATCAACCGCTCAATCGCAGGATTCATATCGATTTGCGGCCCAAGACCCACCGGTAAATCGACCCGGAGCGGTGGGAGAGCACTGAGGCATCGTACCCAAACCGCTAACGAGGATCCCTTTGAGTGAAGGCTCGAACAAGAGGAAGCGCGAGGCCTGACAAGGAACACAGGACTTGTCGGGATTGAATCTGACACTACGAGTCATAGACCGAAGCACCCAAAACATGTTAACAGATCTCCGGAAAGGGTCGGAGGACTCACCCTGAGAGCAACCGAAGGGGGGCAGATCCCCGTGATCAACCAAGAGACGGGGCTGGACCTGAGACACAAGCGTCCAGGCGGTCCTACGTATCCCATAAGGATGGGAATCAAGCCATACGTAGTTCTGGAAAGGCAGTTTAACGTCATGCAGGACGATGAGGGGTGTGAGGTAGTCCCACACACGGGGGAGGCGTACGGCGCGGCCAGTAGACCGACGTGAATGAGGACATAATCCCCCGCTCACGCGATACGCCTCGCACAAAAAGGAGGGGAACTGGGGCCAGAGGCCCAACGCGGGATAGGGATTCCTGGGAAATGGGGCTGGGCCTGAAACATGAATGTCCAGGCGGTCCTACGTATCCCATAAGGATGAGAATCAAGCCATACGTAGTTCTTGAAGTGCAGTTTAACGTCATGCAGGACGATGAGGAAAAAGGAAGGGGGGAGCAGAAGGCATCCCCAAACGTGGGGGGGCGTACAGCGTGACGAGCAAACCGACGTGAATGAGGGCATAGCCCCGCACTCACACCATACGCCGCACACCCGGGGGCAACTGGGCCAAGGGCCCGAGATGGGATGGAAATTCCCGAAGGATGGGGCTGGGCCTGAAACACGAGGGTTCAGGCGGTCCTACGTATCCCATAAGGATGGGAATCAAGCCGCACGTAGTTCTTGAGTGGCAGTTTTACGTCATGCAGGACGAATGTGCAGTTTAGCGTCATGCAGGACGAATGTGCAGTTTAACGTCATGCTGGACGTATGTGCAGTTTAACGTCATGCTGGACGTATGTGCAGTTTAACGTCATGCTGGACGTATGTGCAGTTTAACGTCATGCTGGACGTATGTGCAGTTTAACGTCATGCTGGACGTTTGAACACTCAGGCAAAGTATTGCTTGAGGAACCTAGCGTTGGTGGGAGGAGTGACACGCTCACCATCCATAGTCGCTAGGGAGTACGCGCCATTGGGATAGACCTTGTGGACAACAAACGGTCCCTCCCACTTGGGCTCCAACTTGGGTGGCTTCCTGCCGGGGATCATCGGCGCTCTTAGGGCTAGCACTAGATCACCCTGCAGGAAGGAGCGGAGGCGAACCTTCTTATTGAAAGCTCGAGCCATCCTGCTTTGATGCCTCTCCAAGTTGTGCAAAGCGCGAAGTCTATTCTCATCCAGTGCTTCCAACTCGACTAGACGGGCTTCAGCAACTCTGTCCGGCGCTTGCTGGTCGTAGACCGCAGTGCGCAAGGACGGTAACTGGATCTCGATGGGCAGGACGGCCTCAGCTCCATACACCAGGGAATAAGGGGTCATCTGGGTGGAATTGCGAGTCGTCGTCCGATAAGCCCAGAGGGCGTTGGGGAGCTTGTCCGGCCAACTCTTCTTGTTCTGACCAACCATCTTTTGCAGAATGTTAGAGAGGGTTTTGTTAAACGCCTCGATCTGTCCATTCGCTTGCGCATGATAGCGAGATGTATGGTTCGAGCGGATGTTATACTTGGCGTACAACTTCTTCAACTCGGCTGCTCGGAAATTGGTTCCGTTATCCGTGAGGATAGCGTGAGGCACTCCAAATCGATAGACGATGTTGGAGGTCACGAAGTCAGCGATCGAACAGGATTTGACCTCTCTGAGCGGAATCGCTTCTGCCCATTTGGAGAAGAAGTCCGTGGCGGTCAGAATGAACCGGCACTGGCGAGCTGTCGCCGGCGGGTAAGGTCCCACAACGTCCAGTCCCCAGACTGCAAAGGGCCAGGAATACCTTGTGGTATGGAGAGGCTCCGGCGGCCGATGCACAAAGTTCGCATGAACCTGGCACGCATGGCACCTCCTGGCGTACCCGATGCAGTCATGGATCATAGAGGGCCAGAAGTATCCCAACCTCCGAATCTGGTGGGACAGCTTCGGCCCAGTCTGGTGGGCGCCACACGAACCAGCATGAACCTCTTGCATGACTCGTGGGATCTCGACTCCCTGAAGACAACGGAGGAGAACACCATCAAACCCGCGCTTGTAGAGGATCTGCTCCAGACCGGGACTGCTCTGGAGGACAAACTGCGATGCGCGGCGTCGAACTCGCTCGCGCTCGGCCCGATCCGATGGAAGAATGCCATGTTGGAGGTACTCAACCAAAGGCGTCCTCCAATCAGGGGCTGATCCGACTGTCATATCTGGGGTACTCGGGGCTCCGGGCATAGGGGCAACCGTGGTGAGATTACTTACCAACGGGCCGCGATCTTCTTCCGGGATAACGGGAGCGATGAGCCTGCGGCGCGTCACGCGGACGATCAGGTTGTCCTGTTCAGGTTCCGCAAGTGACGCAGCCAGGCTGGCCAAAGCATCTGCTCGACCGTTCTGCGACCGGGGAACATGGACAATTTCCGGCCGAGAAGGGAACCGGGCCATCAGAAGAAGGGTGCACTCCAACAATGGCACAAGTTCCGGCTTCCTGACAACGTAGTCGCCATTGATCTGCTTAACGACCAGCTCGGAGTCCCCTTTCACGCACAGACGGGGCACGTCGATCTCGAGAGCCAACTCGAGGCTGGTGATGAGGGCATGGTATTCCGCCTCATTGTTGGTACAGCCCTCTGACAACAGGAAAGAGTATGGCAGCACGGCTCGCTCCGGGGTAATGAAGACGATGCCCAAGCCCACTCTATTGAGCTTAGGATTATCGAGTCTTCTACCGGTGGGGCTCCGGGAGGCACCGTCAAAGTGCATCTGCCAGCATGGATCGGCTCGATCAACCGAGAGAATGGTCTCATCAGGAAAGCCTAGATCCAGCGGCTGATCCGCGGAGGTCGGGTGAGCGGCCAGAAAGTCTGCCAACGCTTGCCCTTTGATGGCCTTCTGAGACACATACCTGATGTCGAACTGCTGGAGAATCACAGCCCACCGCGCTAGACGGCCAGTCAACATAGGTCGGCTCAGGATATATTTCAACGGGTCTACCCGAGAAACCAACTGTACCTCATGGTGCTGCAAGTAGTGCCGTAATTTCTGTACGGAAAATACGAGTGCCAGACAGCTCTTCTCGATGGGGGAATACCTAACCTCCGCATCGAGGAGCATGCGACTGAGGTAATAGAGGCTATTCTCTGTTCCCTCGTTGTTCTTCTGGGCGAGAAGGGCACCCAGGGACCGTTCCAGGGCGGTCACACAAAGGACCAGCGGCTTTCCGGATACGGGCGGCATCAGGACCGGAGGTTGAAGCAGGTACTGCTTGATTTCCTAAAAAGCGGTCTAACACTCTTTATCCCATACATAGGTGGCACCTTTCTTCATAAGCCGAGAAAAGGGCTTACACTTGCCGGCCAGATTCGCGATGAATCGGCGTATATAGGCTAAGTGGCCTTGGAACCCTTGCAGTTCCCGGACGGTACCCGGGGGAGGCATCTGGCTAATCGCCCTGATTTTCTCTGGGTCGATCTCAATACCCCGGTATCTTACCACAAATCCAAGGAACTTTCCGGAGGTGACCCCAAAGGCACACTTCAACGGGTTCATCTTCAGGCAGCGAGACCGGAGGAAGCTGAACACTTTCTCAAGATCTTTGAGATGGTCCTGACGCTGGCGCGATTTGACAACCAAGTCGTCGACGTAGCATTCCACCAGTGTGCCGAGGATTGGCTTGAATATGCGGTGCATCGCCCGTTGATAGGTGGCACCTGCATTCTTCAGGCCGAAGGGCATGACCCGGTAGCAAAAGGTACCTTGGGGGGCCCTGAAGGCAGTGAACTCCTCATCCTCAGGGGCCATCCGAATTTGGTTGTATCCGGAGTATCCATCCATGAAGGAGAGGGCATGGAACCCTGCCGTGGCATCAATCAACAGCTCTGTCACTGGAAGGGGAAAATCATCCTTCGGACAGTGGCGGTTGAGATCGCGGAAGTCGATGCAGACTCTAATCTGCCCGTTCTTCTTCCTGACCGGCACAATGTTGGCCAGCCATTTGGGGTACTGAACTTCCCTCACGAAGTTGGCTTTGATAAGCTTGTCAACTTCGGCCTCAACCATGGCACCATGGGATGGGTGCATCTTCCTGGGAGGCTGCTTGAACCCGCGATGGTTCGCCGGGAGACCAAGGCGGTGGACGGCTACCTGAGGATCTAGCCCCGGCATCTCGTCATAGCCCCAAGCGAACACATCACGGTGCTGCCTGAGAAAATCCACGTACTGCTGCCGCTCCTCAGAGGGCATGGCGGCACTAACCAACGTGGGTCTTGGATCGGCCTCGGTTCCAAGGTTCACCTGTATTAACTCATCGACCGTGGCGGGGACGCCCTCCTCAAAGGCTGGGGGTGCGTCTTCCATACCCTCTCCACTCGGGGAGGGATCATCCACGGGAGAGACTGCGTTGGAAACTGCATTGGGGCTACCAGGTCCTGCTGGGCCACTGGTGCTGGCGCGGGCGGTCGCGGCCGTCTCATCAGGAGACTCGCGGACCGTCAAGACCATGGCGACGTCCAACCGGTGAATCGGGAGGACGTAAGCGTCATCCAGACCTGCCCAGGGATCGCTCGCAACAGCGACAGGCTCAACCTCACCTGCCAGGATCTGCTTATCCTTACTCTTGTAATAGTCCGCGTCCAGATAACGGGCTTCACATGAGGCAAAAGGAGAGGCATCTCCTTGAAGCACTCCTACTCGACCATTAAGGGAGTATTTGAGGCATTGGTGGTATGACGAGGGAACCGCCGCGTGAAGGTGGAGCCATGGCCTGCCCATCAATGCGTTATACGCAGTGTCCTGAGAGACTACCATGAATTCGGTGTTGGCAACCAAGTCACCGAACTGGGTCTTCAAACGTATCTTGCCGACCGGGGTTTGCTCGGTGCGGTCGTACCCCTGGATCCTGAGGTCGGAGGGAATCAAGTCATCCTCAGACAACCCCAATCTCCGGAGCGTCCGAGTTGGAATCAGGTTAATCCCGGACCCCGTGTCGACAAGACAACGCCGGACTTCAAGGCCATTGAACTGGCCAGTGACATACAGCGGACGAATGTGTCCCTGTATAGGAGGGTCTTCATCCTTACCAGAGAACGAGATAACTGCCTGACATTCGGCGTCCTCAATCGTTTCGGCGTGAAAGGCCTCTGCAGCCGCAACCTCTGTCTCAAACTGGAGGGGGCTCTTCAGGGCTTCAGCGAGTGCCTCGCGCATCTCAGATGACATGCGCAGAGCCTCAAGGATGGAGAGCCTTGCTGGGATGTCGGCCAAGTGCTTCAAGACATCATACTTTTTGGCCAAGCGCGAGCTCCTGGTTGCAGGAGGTTGCTCTGCGGTTGGTGGCATGACGGGCCTTACCGGTTGGATCGGCGGCCTACTGGTACTTGGCGCATCTCGCTGTTCACTGGTCGCAGTCCGGGAAATGGTCACCGTACTGGAGTCAGGAGGCCGGGATGGACTTGTGGCAGGGCGGAGCTGGTCGCGACGCGGCTGAGGCGGTTCTGCCTGGTCCCACACCACAAACAGTGGCGGAGGCGAATCCGTCATCCCCGGATGGGGAGCCTGCGCACGTTGAGCTCGATCTTGAGCCTGCCGCCTAGTCTCAGTGGCGTGCACGGCCTGGCCGGAGGTACCGACGGCTGTGCCCCGGCGACTCCTGCTGCTGCGGTTCTTCCGACGGTGGCGACGACCGGGGACACTAGGGAGGTCCTCCTGGTGTTCTTCAACGTCGGGAACCGAAAAGGGATTTACCAGCTCGACGGTATTAACCGAAGCGTACCCAATACCGTCATCGGACGAGTCATCCATCATCGGGCGGATCCGAGGAGGGACCCCCATCTCCGGGGGCATGAAATCGCCGAGAGTACGGGATAGTGGCGGAACTGGCGGGGCGCGCTCTTCCTTCTTGCGCTGCCGCCGTTTGCTCCTCTTGGAGGAGGCAGACCGGGACGACGATGCCGAAGCAGCACCCGCAGGTTCTGGGGGCTCAGGCTGATTCAAGCGCGCACGGATGATTCCCTGGGCGCGAATGGTCGTCTTGCGGGCCATCCAGTTATTGTACTTCTGGGACCTGCGGTCGGAGACCAGCTGCCATTCGTCCTCGTTGCCACTATCGTCATCTGATCCCACGAACACGCCCGCCACTTGTGCTGGAGCTGGGCCCAACCTGATTACATTGTTGTTAATCTGGTCTTGGAGCCAGTCCTTGAACACATAGCACCGCTGGATGGTGTGCCCCAGGGCTCGATGGTAGGGGCAGTAGCGGGGGTTATCTGTGAGATGTGCCTCCTCTGGCTTCCAACACTCAGGCAGTCGCACAATCCTCTGCTCCAGGGCGCTCCGGAAATAACCGGGGACCTGATCCTCATGGAATGAGTACGTCAGGTGTCGCGGGCCCCTGGGAGCGCGGTCTTGACGAGGGGCTGGAGGGGCCTGCCGAGGAGGTGGACCCTGATTATCTCGCCTGGGTTGTGGCGGTACATTACGCGGAGGGGCCGGCCGGTTCTGGGGCTGCCGCTGCTGGGCCGGGAACTGAGCCCGTGGAGGCGGATTCCTGTGAGGCTGCGGAGCTGGCCTCACCGGCAGCAGCTCCAACGGCCTGGGAGCCTCTATCTGGGCCACAGCAGCGGGCTCAGCCCTGCTGGCTCTCCTTGCAGGAATCACAGGAGGCAGCGGGTGTGCCTGGCTGGCCTGTTGAGGGCTTCCTCAAGACGTTGAGCTTTGTCTGAGAAGTCCCTGAACCCTCCGGGGTAGTTCTGAGTAATCAGGGAAGGGACCAGCTCGGTCTTGACGTTCCCGACGCACATTGTCAGCAACTGCTCCTGAGTCAATGGCATGTCAAGGGAATACGTGAGACCCTTCCATCGGGCGACGAAGTCCGCGACTCGCTCATCAGGCCTCTGCTTGCACTTGAAGAGGTCTGCGATACTCGTCTTCCGGGTCGTGGAACTGAACTGGTAGAGGAACTGTCTACGGAGGTCCTCCCAGCTGGTTACCGACCCGACGGGGAGCTGGCTGTACCAGACAAATGCTGGCCCTTCCAGTGTCTGAACAAAGCAGCGAAGCTTAGCGGCCTCCTGCTGCGCCGGAGTCCCCAACATAGGCCCGCACCTCGAGTTGAAGTGGGCTAAATGCTGTGGCGGATCTCCAGTCCCGTTGAAGGGGGCGAAAGTGGGATTCCCGAATCCCGGAGGCGCCGGCATGTCATCCACCCATGCTGGGTAGGGCTTGCCGTCCGGTGGGATCGCCACCTGCCGAGTCTCCAAGGCTTCCAAGCGGGCAATGAGTGCCGCCATCGGATCGTCCGGACATGGGTTCCAGTCCTGGCGAGGATCTCTAACCATGAGCGCATTGCATGGCCCTTCAATCGGGTCGTCGACCGGGTCGTCGAACTCGGCAGCTCGTGGGATGGCGGGCGGAGCGGCCCTTGGGGCAGCGGGAGGAATCCGAGCGGGATCTCTCAGGTAGTCACGCCGCTCGGGAGGGTGTGGCGAAACATACCGCGCCCTCTTGCCGTAGGCAATGGCCTCTCTCCTGTCGGCGAACACGGCGTAATCACGGTTGCCCGGGAGAGTCTCATCGAGGGGTGGTTGTTCCGGTCCCTGCTGTCCTGGCCTGGGATCACCGTAGTCAGGCCGCCGTTCTACAGCGCGCTCGGCGAGGAGCTGGTCAACCAGCCTCTTCTGTTCGGCGAGCTGCTGACGTAGCGTAGCCTTCTCGGGATCCTCCTCTGCCCTCCGCATGGAGGCAGATGGGTCGGCGGGCTTTACAGCCTCGCTGTGCTCTTTTCCTTTGCTGACGTTTCGGCTCAACGTCAGTGCTTCAGTGGTCGCGGGGATCCCCAGGAGGTTTCTCTGATGACGAGTAACTCTCACTGATGGATCTGACGACGGCTTGTCTTCGGGGGGGAAGCCCCCGTCGAGAAGTTCCAAGTCGTTCCCCTCTCCCGACAGGTCAGCCATATTGACTGTTCCTGTCCCTGGGGATATACCCTCAGGGCCACCCAGCGAATCGGGCTGTCGGCGGATCACACTGAAGCGTAGGGAAGCGTACTGCCCCCATCCACGGATATACACGTGGGGAGTGGCTTCCTCGATAACTTTGCGGAGTACTTGAAAACACTCAACGCATCGTTGTTGGAGGGCCTCGTGGTGCCCAAATGACCCGGGGTGCCGAGCCGCGGGGAGCGTGGCCAGGTCAATTTGACGGCACTGCTCACCAATATCCTCCAGGTGTAGTTGACTCCCGGGGTATGGCATTTGTAGGCAGTGAAGACGGGAGTGAGTCTCCCGGAGAGTTCTGCGGAAGCATTCGAACTCACCCGGGGTGAGTGATTCGGGTGCATCAAAGCCCGGTCCTGCGACTGGCCAAAACTTCTCAGGGAAGTGGCCCTCTGCAAGGACGGTCCAGAAGCTCCACGACTCAAACTCGGGACCCAGATCTCCTTGGTCCTCTTCCATGGCTGGGAACGGACGGGGAACTGGTAGTGGTGCCGAGGCGGGCCGCCGGGCCGACGGGCTGGCCGACGGTGAATACGGCGAGCAGGCCGATTGGCCTCCATATCCCGGGCCTCCCCCTGAGGGTGGCGGTGCCCTGGCTACCACATCACGATAGGACGGGCCGGCGAGCGAACATCCTGCCGTAGCATCGGTGCTCGCCGAGGGTGCACCAGATCGTGGTTCGACCGTCGATCCCCAGAAAAAGTCTCCGGCTTCTCCGATCGAGGCGGAAGGCACTTCCGGAGGGGCCGGTACCAACCGCAAGCTTGATCCTTGGGGGTCTACCAGGCCCTCGTTACTCCGGATATACCTTCGGAGAGAAGCGGGGATCACATCGATCTCGCTCTCGGGGAGCACGAGGCTGACGTGCCGCATTCCTACCCCTGCCCTTGACTGGCGGGGTTGGGGAAGGGGCTCTGTCGCCGAATCGTACTCTGCCTCTGAGTTAGAGAAGCACACCGGTCGGATCTCTGTCCGGAATTCCGTAACATTCTTCCCTCGGCGTCGACGCCTTGCCTTCCTGCCCCTGGGTGGTTCTTCGGGGCAGGGCTGATCTCTGTCCTGGCGTCCTCCGGCCGCACTGGTGCTGGGGCCGAGAGGACTGGGAACCGAGGTGCGAGGGGCACCGGGACAGATATCAAAGGGGACGCGGGGAGAGATGATTCCGGGCAGGCCTCCGGGCCGGGATCGGGAGGTGGGATGACCCATGCCTCCTGGATCGGCCACATAGAGTAGATCCTGCCGGTGAATAGCGCTACCGCGAGGTGGTCCGCGGTGGCTACTGCCAGTGCCAGCAACCGGGAGAGTCAACCCAACCTGCCTTTGGGGCGGTCGGGGCCTCGATCCGGGTCGGGCATAGGAGTTCCCCCGCTCAGGATGCACAGAGGCCTGGCGACTGGAGCCAGCAGTGGCTTGGGCCAATGCGGCCGCTGTTGCTAGAGCCCCAAGGTGGGCATCCTCTTCCGCTCGTGCCCGACGTTGGCGTCGGGACAGACGAGTCGGAATGAGCGTCGCGGGCAGGTGGAGAGCCTGTTCCTCGACTTGAGGGGCCTGGCGGCGATGTCGCCGTGGCCTGGCGGGAGCCCTTATCGTGGATCCCTGGAGCGGACCTCGGATAGGGTGATCCCGGGCATCTCCCACCTCATCCGCATAAGGAAGGGAACTGTCAGAGCGCTCCGGGGATAAGCTCCCGAAGCGGTTGGACGTTGAGGTAAGCAGCGGTGCCTCCCTGCGCGGCCCTCGGGGGCGGCGGTGGTGGCGAGGCGCAGCCTCCTCAAGGTCCAGGCGATCCATTTCCCTAGTGGGGATGACTCCCTCTTCCTCGTATCTCCGCACCAGGGTGTTGATCACCCTTCTCTGGATGACCTCCGAGGGGGAGAGAGGGCGTGGTCGTCCCGCAATTGCGGCTGCTGGGACGGCTGCGGAACGGGCGGGACCGCGCGGAGTAGCCGCGTCGGTGTTTCCCCTGTCCCTGCGCCAGTGGGCGGGTGGCGATCGGGCACTGGATCGGGCGACCTGATTTCTGAAAGCAGGGAGAAAGACCCATTAACACTGACAGGAAAAAGGAATCGACAACCAACCATTAGCGCCACGACGCCTTCCGTGGGGGGAACCCAGGCCCTCGACGTTGCGAGACGGAGTGCCCGATTTCACTTCCCCAGCCCCTGGCGGGTAAGACTGAATGCTTGGCCGGGCAACACGCCGGTCTTCCAACACCTCTGAAAGCCATCGGTCTTCGTATCGAGGAGAAGAGATTCACGTCGGGTTCACCATTTTTCTGTTTCGGTGCGGATGTGCGTCGGGTTACGCTGTTCCGCCAGGACGCGTTCGCGCGTGCACCCGTCAACCCGAGGGGATGGGCGCGCGGCTTGTGGTCCCGCAGTCCCGCTTTCCAAGGGCGGGCGGCATCCGTCCCTTATTCAGGGGCGTCTTCTCCTTGATCGAAACCGGGATGATGGGATGTCGGCTCCTCCTTCCTTGGACGTCTCCTCGGAACTTGTCGCCTAATCCGGGTCTCCCTCATAGACTTAAGAATGTTCGTGAATCTCGTTCCCGGCGCCATATTTTCATGGACACCGGTTAATTACGCTGCTTCCGCCCGGACGTTCCAAGGAGTCTGGGCGGGGCAGCAACCTGCGGTGAGAAGGCCGGGTGGCTCTGGGTGCTGGGGGCGTGTCGTAACACTGCGGCTCTGCACATCTGTCTTCCGTCCCTAATAGGGCTTCTCGAAGGCATAATGGCCTGAGGCATCCCGTACTAGGTGCGGGGAACTGTGTCAGCTGAGGTTTTCCTCAGCTTCCCGTGTTTAACACGGGGTATGCCGCGAGTTTAACGTCCAGCGGGGACGGCATCGGACCGATCAACACGAAGAGTGGATCAGATGACAGAACCCCTTGCGGGGAACCTCCGACGCTGGGGCCAGCACATGGGCGGCTTCCCAAGTAACGTGGAGTGGAGTGAAGTGGCATGACCCCACCGGGATGTGGCGGCCCGGGTAAGGATCAGGATGGGTGATGAAGTGAAGAGCTTGGACCCCAGAGGGGCTTCCTACGTACCGCGCGTTAACACGGATCAAAGTCAACGTAGTTCGGGCATACAGTTTAACGTCATGCTGGACGTCGGCAAGCCGACTCACGAAGAGGTCGAGGCCGCCGGGCGGAGGATTGAACCGAACCACCTCGCACGGAGGGGGATGGAACGGCCGGGTGGATCACAGTTTCACGTCATGCTGGACGATAAAAGGGAAAATGGAAAAGGGGGGCTGTGGGGAGGCACCGTGGAGATACACACGGGCAGTCTCCCACAGGGGCGGATTCATAGGTGAATCGACGCAAGCGTGAACCCTGGAGGGGTCCACTGATGGACGAACCGACGTAAATACGACCGGGACGACCAGGTGGTGGGCTTGGACCTCAGGGAGGCTTCCTACGTACCCTGTATAGAAGACAGGGATCAAAGTCCACGTAGTTCATTCTGTCAGGACTTACGCACTTGGGGCAGCCCGGATGCTGCAAAACTCAGTTGGAAGGGACTTGGACCGAAAGCGGAAGACACCTCGATCCCAGTCAGACCCTCTACTGGCTTCGGCAGTGGGGAGGCACAATGGAGATACACATGTGCAGCCTCCCACGAGAAACTAGGGGTTTGTAATACCCTGCCCCCGTAGGGAAAAGCCACTCCCATTAAATTGTCCCTAAAGAAGGGCAATCCCGACATCCCTGCAGAGACGAGCGGGTGGGGGCCACGTCCAAACCGGGGGAGACCCTGCGTGCGGAGCACGGGATCAGGTTGCGGACGGTTTAGCGTCTTGCCAGACGAAGTACAGTTTAACGTCATGTGTTGAGGACGAAGCGGACGGTTTAACGTCTTGCCGGACGAAGTACAGTTTAACGTCATGTGTTGAGGACGAAGCGGACGGTTTAACGTCTTGCCGGACGAAGTACAGTTTAACGTCATGTGTTGAGGACGAAGCACTTGGCAGTTTAACGTCTTGCAGCGCAGACGATGGGGGCTAGGCAGTTTAACGTCGTGCAGCTGGGACGGATGTGCAGTTTAACGTCATGCTGGACATTGTACAGTTTAACGTCATGCAGGACGAATATGCAGTTTAACGTCATGCTGGACGAATGATTGCCGCCGATGGGTCCGTGTCACTTCGCACGAGCCTGGAAGGCTGCACGGGAAGACAGCGCACGGTTCGGGCGCCCAGGATGAGGATCATCGGGCGCCACGCAGACGGGTACCCTCAGGGGGTCAAGGGGGACGACCCTGGCAGATTGCGCGCAAAAAGGAAGCTTTGCGCGCAATACTGCGGGCCGGCGCGCAATCGGGGCGGCTGGCGCGCAATTGGGCCATCGCCTTGCGCGCGGATGCTTGAGATTGCTCACACCGAGCTTCGGATAGCGCGCGGGGGCAACGGCTCATTCTTTAACGAATGGCCACTTGAAAGAAGGGGGGTGCGCGCAATCAGGCCGGATTGCGCGCACCCCGGGGGCAATTGCGCGCAAGCGGGTTCTTTTGCGCGCAAAGGCCTTAGGGTGAGTTTTTATTCAAATGAAAGGAGCCAGCGGGGATTGCGCGCGAAGGCGGACCCCGAGGCTTTCGTGCGCGAAAGAAAGGAGGTTACCTAAAGTTCGTCATTGCGCGCGGAAGGGGTTGAATTGCGCGCACGAGAGACGTTTCGACTTCCAGCAACCTTTGAAACGTTGGGGGTCGCCTTATATTTATAGGCAACCCCGGGCGCGGAATCCAGGGTGCGAGCGCGAAATTCTCCTCGCGGGCGCGGAATCGGGCGCGGCGCGCAAGGGAGTCGCGCGGACCCGCGGCGCGCAAAATTGCGCGCCGGGCCGGCGCATTGCGCGCATCCCGGGGGGTTTGCGCGCGGAACATCACCTTTGCGCGCGGGCCTCTAAAATTCCGCGCAAGGCCTCCGGGCCCTCCGAAACATCCTTCCGACTCCAAATACGACCTCGCTTTCCGCATCCGGAGCTTCGTTTGGGAACAACGGACTTTTCCGGCGTCTACAGTGTCATTGTATGATTTTAAATTAATAGGAATGAAATCTCAAAATTGACATGTATTGATCTATAACTTATACTAGTCCCACTGCGTGGTAAATTTTCAAATGCTCTCAGACAGACTACCATGAGGTCAGGTAATTTTTTTATATCCAATTGTACAAAATTCATCGATCCAAATTTGTGATATTTGTTGTGGAATAATGATTCTCTTATTATTATTGAACTCGAAATTTATTTCTCACCTATGTTTTTAGATTATATAGTTCATCTGATGATTAATTTTGTGTGTGATATAAGAATAGGTGGGAATGATCCTTCACAATGGATGTATCCTTTTAAATGATATATGAATATTTTGAAGGGATATGAGAAAAATATTTATTGACTAGAGGCCTCTATTGTTCAAAAATATGTATAGAAAGTGGTGAATGAGTTCTATATAAATTAATTGTATGAACTGGAGCATACTGGTCTCCCTATAACTCGACATATGATAGTTTATAGTGAAGGTAGAGGGATTCATGGTGTTAAAGTAAGGATCATTTCACATGACAAAGTGATGTAGGTATAATTATACATTTTAAACAACACTAATGAGGTTCAATCACATATGTCATCACATATTATAGAATTAAAGTTACGATATCTGAAAATAAATGAAATTTGGAAAATAATTGGGAAAAAAATAAATTTGTTTCATGGTTTAAAGAGAAAGTCACTTTAGATATATCTACATCAGAAACATTGAAATGGTTAGAAAGGGGGCTATATCTTTATGTGATCACACGGTCATGTTGTCATATTGTTGGATTCACATTTTACACAAAGAAAATGGTTCATAAGAGTACAATACAAAATAGTTGTGTAGTAATCCTCAATGATGAGATGCATTTTTTGAGTGAAAAAGATAAAAACTGAATTTATGAATCAATGCCATATTTTTGCGTTCTTGAAGACATGTGAGAAATTAATTGTATTAAATTTTGAGTCAATGTGATTAAGTGTATTTGGGTTGAAATTAATAATGGTGTGAAACATGATGAATATGGGTTTAAATACTTTAATTCTAAAAGATTTAGTAGTAATGAAGAACCATTTATCATGCCCACACTTGAAAATAAAATATATTGTATCATTGATCCATCAAATGAACATTGGTCCATCATTTTTCAAGGGAAAATAATCCAATTAGATAATGATAAAGATGATGATGTTATTGATTTATATGAGGCTTCTTCATCTATTACATGACTTCTGGAAAACAATTACTATAACATGGATATGGTGAATCCAAAAGAAAATGATCATATTGAAGGGATATGGTAAAACACTAAATTACTCTCATAATTATTCTAAAAAAATATTTACACCATATTTCATTTTTTAAAAATATTACATGTGTAGAAACTGTAATATTTAATAACTATTGGATATTTAATTATATATATATGATTATTTATTTGTTTTTTTTGTGTTAAATTTTGATATTCCATGGTTATGGTTAAAATTTCTTCATTGAAATAGTTAAGGTAAATTATTTTATTTTGGTTTAATTTATGCATATGTGAATACATTTTCAAACATTGATATTTTAATTTTTAAATTTTTATAACTTTATATAAGTAATGATTATAATTAACAGTTCACTCTGTATATTTTCTGGATAAGAAACATAAAATCATTAGTTTTATAGCATCCACATGTGTGCCACATTTTTTACATACATATTTCTGTTTACCTACATTCTAATTACTAAATTGTCTAATAATATTCAGGTTCAAGATAATTTCAATACATTTTCCAATTACAATGAGAAATGTAGATATAGTGGTAGAATAACATCTATTGAGATATTTTTACATTTTAATATAATTAAATATCCAGTAATATTATTATTTAATAAATGAAATATTTTAATTTTAAAAAATTATTTATAGGACTACGGATGAGACTTCAGCGAGGGATTCTTATACATTAAGTATTTGGAAATAGGATTCTTCATATAGTAAATGGGGCATTAGATGTTTTCCAAAAATATGAATTTCATATGGAGAAAAGTGATAAAATATTAGTTTTTAAGATAATAATATTAGAATTGGCCCAAATTTAATGTTGTCTATATGCTATATCGCTCAGTAGAGTCGTTGTAGGATTGTCATTTTAAATAATTATTGGAATTATGATGACAAGGTAGTGAAAGATCAACATTGGGATTTCGTAAAGGTAAAATATCTAAATTGATTTATATTAAACTCTTTTTAGGACATGATGTATTTTAAATGAATAGTATTTTACTTATGAAATTAAAAATAAAATTCAATTTTGAAGAAACAAAAGAAGTTATGAAATGATTTATTAAATTATTAGCGGTTAAATAGAGGTATTTCAAAACAATATTGACAAAAAATTATATGTTTAGAAGGAGAAAAAATGAAAGGCCATGCCCCATGTATACGTTTTTAGGTGATGTAACATAGAATAAATTTCCCCCCCCCCATCATGATTAATAATTTTAGATATTATAATAATATTATATTATATTGTAAAATTTCTTATATATATACTTAATTATTTATCAGTTTACATCTTATAAAATATGGATTGGGGAAATCCCATAATGATATCCAATTTTAGATTTTATACCCTCATAAATTATCACATTGTGGTATTATTTATTGGGGAAAAACATGATTGAGGAAATTTTTGAAGCACTAAGAGTTTATTCACAAGTGGTTATGAAGAGGTACTATTCAATCCTCTATCTCAACCCATCCACCATGAAAAATGGAAATGAGTGGCAAGAAGAAAAAATTAAATTTATATTAAAAAGATGAGAAGGACGTATCTGAATGAATGGTAAGTACATATTTAGTATCTGTCATGAATTTGTTTTATTTTAAAATTAATAACAGTGATAAAACATTTTAATTTTTCATTTCAAGATGATTTTTTGATGAAATTGACACATGTAGATTTTAAGCCTAAGGGTAGGATGAACATATTTTACATTACATTAGGAAATCCAGAACACCATAGCTGTATAAGAGGATATGAGGCGGGTGATAGTATTCGAAATGTTTATATCAACCAAATTAAACAATCAAGTGATACAAAAATAATATCTTTATAATATCATCTAAAAGATATGAAATCATCAATGGGTTATCAAATCCAAGAATCTATGCAACAATCTCTGTTATAATAATTGACAAGACACTCACAATCAATGCATCCTACCCAGCCTGCCTACTCAGATCCACCACCTACTCGATCAGAGCGACCTTATAATATGAGTTGTATATAGGAGATCCAAATTTACATATTGTACCATTTAGAGACATGAGTTTTTTTGGGATTCTATACATCACCAACCTATTCACATGGGTAATTTTGGAGTGTTAGTACATGATTTTATTGATCTTACTTATCTACTACTATTCCCTACTGTGAAGGTTACCAGAGTTGGTGATTGTTTGAGTAATTATTTACATTGTCGATCTAGACTTCTTCATCGTATTTTATATGAGGTGTGCCTTTTTTAAAAATTTATCATATGATATTGAAAATTACTTATAATATTTTCTAATAGTTAATTTATGTGGGAGTATCAAAATTTTAGTGAAACAGAATGGAGGAAACAAAAGGTTCAGCAACAGACAACTCTAGGCACCTCTAATATTTCTAATAGGATCTAATGTTTATCTTATGATTATTCTTCCTTGGCTAATATCTATGAGTTTCATATGTCTTCTATCATGTGTATAAAAAGACTATCCAATGAAAATATTTAAAAAATATATCATGGATCTAATTAATTTTGAATATCCTAGCATGCATGTGCTGCATTTTTTTCCAATGTATGTAAATTGATATTTCATATTTTATTAATTAAAATGAAGTTGGTTAAAAATGGGTAACTATATTATATTTATAATAAAGTATCTACACCCGTTTCGTGATCAAAATGACACTACATGAGGTTATCCTTTTATATATCTGTAATTCATTTCAACAGTTGTTCTATATGTGTTGGTTAAAAATAGAGAGTGATATATATGTTAGAGGTTATTAATGATAAATATTCTGTTTTGGTTTTTTCCATTTCATGATGGATAATAAAATAAACACAATTATAGATTAATTTTCATTATTATGTGATTAGATGTTCAATTTTATTTATTTTAGGTGGAATTGGATGTTATGAATATTTTTCCAATGTGAAAGCACATTATATTGGTTCTTCTCTTTATTAAATGGTGTTCATATAAAATTTCACACCATATTAGAAAATTATGTTTATTTGTTTTTTATACACCCATTATGTTAAAGTATCAATGTATATAAATGAATAATTATTTTATATATACGATAACACAGGTCATTGAAAAAAATTTAACAATGATCAATTGTCAATAGCGAAGCCAAAAAAACTAAATATGTGAATGTAATAGTAATTATTTTTTATAGTTGATATTATATATTTATATATATTGTTTTGTATTATAAAGATAATATTTTATTAAATATATTGTCATTATCAATAAAGAAATTTTGAATATGGTTATTATGTTTTGTAATTAAGGTAAGAGATAATCAAAATTGGGGGGTAATGAAAAATTTTTATTAGGTTAGTCAGATTTATTACTTCATTCTTTTTATCATAGTATTATATTTTTTAAAATATTATATCTTTCAACATTATTATAGATGTTCAATAATTTATATTCTTACATGAACGATGAACCTAACCATATTTGATATATATTTTTGACTATTTTTTAAGTGTGATTATGATTTAAGGGGTCTATATTCTAATGTTATTGATTGGTGTTACATTTTCCTATAAAAAAGTGATCAAAAAATAATTTTTTGTTAAATAGGTGTTTGAACATAATGATATCATACATATTCTTCAAAAATAACCACCGATGATAATGTTATAAATTTTTGGTATTTTTTTAATTCTACATTATGATCCTAATGCATTGATAATTTTTTGATTTACCAGTTAAAAGTATATTTTTATATGTTTTTAGTCACTAATAAATATATTTTTGGTTGATGTATATTATTTTTCTTTTACAAGGATTACGATTTTTAATGGGATGTCATATTCATAATTTTTTTAAAACCAATTACCTTTCGATGTTGGTTTTCATAAAAATGGTCACTGAAAACCAATCAGGTTCACATATTCAACATTGTGTTATTAAATTAACTAACACCCAAAATGTGAACCATCCTAGTTTTCGATGTCTGATTCATAGATAAAAAGATGCCAAAAACAAATCTCGTTCACATTTATGGCATCAGTTTTAAATAACTGTCATTGTCAAACTTTTTTTAACATTACCTTCATAGACTTTGGTTAAAAACTAATGTAAAAATTGAAAAAAAAACTGACATTAATTAATGTTTTTTAACTAGTGACATGATAAGTAAACACTGAAGCATGAGAAACAAATCAACGCATACTAATTAATAACTTAACATGGTAAGTATTCATTATTACTAAATGAAAAAAAGGAATACTAGAGGGATTGATGATAAAATACCACAATGAACAAGGCACAAATAATCCAAGTAATTTATCAAATCACATGACATAAAGAAAATTCATGCTAATAAGACCCCAAAGACACATAATTTTTTTTCAAAAAAATTATTAATTTAATATAAAATGCATGGAATATGAATGGAATGTAAATCCCTATGTTCCTGTAATGATTCATATAATTCTTTGTGCTTGTTATACAAGGACAATGGTAAAATACATTAAATATCAAAAATCGGTAAGTAGTGTAAATTACTCCAATTACTCAAGGTGAAATCATAATCAACCATAATAAAAAACAACACAAACCCAAATCCCATAACTAGACACTTGAAATTTATGTTTTATATAGGATTATCAATAGCTAATAATAGCTATTTACCAAGCACTGAAACATTCATATTTTCATATCTGCTGATCAAAAATAGAAATAATAAAAAGGAGCACTGATATCACTTTATAACATCCCATCTCAACTAAATACTAAACTAGTTGCTAGGCCAGTCACCACATGGCCTCTATCATGCATCCCTGTACACTAGTGGCTATTGAAAAACTGTGATGGTCTAATGGTTGTGGAATTGGGGGTACTATGCTATCATGATCAGAGTATCACAAAGTAAAAATCAATTTTAAACTAATAGAGAGTAGTAGAAAAATTAATCAATAACCAAAAATTCAATGAAATATAAATATAATATCTAAATAATAGGGGACTTCACCAATAAGGTAGAACTTTGAATGGATTTCTAGATAATAATACAAATTATTATTTGTTATATATGGTACTATAAAGAAATGATGTAAATAATGGATAGACCCAAGTAAAAATTCATGAGAAACCTAAGTACTCTTTTAGTCCAATACTCTTATTCTCCAATGTACATTGGAAAAAACATGCAATATATTATCAAACTACAAACCACAAGATCTTCTCAGGTACCGCCAGAGTAGTGGTGTCCCAATATGAGTGTGATATATATTCAATAGGCCACTGCCAATGGTGTCTAAAGCATTGTATATTTCGTGAATATAAAATATGAATTGCGAATGTATAAAAAAGTTAATGTTGAGATGTGAAATAAATAATCCAATAAACTAGTTGGGCTCAGTTTTCTCCTGGAAACATGGCCCAACCATAGATGGGTTTTGCTAAGCTGGAATTCTCTGAACCATAGGCAACCTATAAAGATGATAATAGTGTAAGTGATAAAAAACATCATAAAACTGGTAATATGAGATGGACCAAACCAACACATGTTATTTTTCATGGATGAAAAATACCTTGGGTGAAAAATATACCTCAATAGGCATTACTGTAAAAGTAACCCCCCAAAATTTAATAAGAATCATCTTGGTCCCTTATTAGGAGAACCTTAACAAGGAACCGATGTATCAAACAAGGAGAGCCATAATTTCTCCCTAACAGCAAATTTTTTCCAATGTAATTTGTGGAAGGCCTCAAATGTATCACTCCCAGAAAAACGTGATATTATAACCTTTAAGACTATAACTTTTATCAATTTGTAGAGGATCAAGTCTCACTCGTAGGATGGTGTAACCATCTATCCACCAATCTATTTCAATGTGTCTAAACTGGGGAACTAGTGTCACTAATTACTATGTAAGATGAATGTGTCGTGTTCCCATCCAGACGTACCAATATTATCCACGACTTATAAAGAATCATCCAGTGAATCTTTTCATAAGAACAAGGAGCTTGTCTCGGTATTCTAGGGTATAAAACCAGAATTTCACTCACAACAACCCTAATTCTTTTAATCATTTATTTTAAACAATAACAAAGGTCATACTAAAGTGCATGACATATTAAAAAACGATTCGTTAAAAGGGCCACCCCCATTTGACACCCCACATATTTATAAAAATACCCAAAAACACAAACTATTCCCATTGAGAGGCCAGAATAAAATACAATCTGTGGAAAAACTCATTCCATAAATACATGCAGTGTATAACTCCTAAAGTACTTTTCCAATTTTAATACAACATTTATCATATATGGGATTTATTAGAAAAAATGGAATTGTTATTACAGAAATTTGTTTAATTCACTTTAAGAAATAAAATTAAAACATGAGTAATAAACTACCAACCTCAAGGTGATTTCTAAACAATAGATCAAAATTATTTAATACATAAGTAAAATGAACACAAAAGGAAGTTTCTATAACTAGGTAATACAACATTTAAAAAGAGTGACTAAATGAAACCACCCGAAAGGGGTGGTTTGGGTTATGGTTGTAACCTCAAACCATACCATAGAGTGTCAAAACACATCATAGGGTAGTATAATCAATTATATTTAAAGAAACATATGAATTTAATGTGACACTAGGAAATTTAGGTGTGCGACACATAGAAAAATTTCACAAAAATTATGAATTTTGGGGGAAATGTTATAGACCACCTATTTGGATGTCAATGTTGTTGCAATCATCCAATATCAAGCCTTTTCATGGTCCTGTTTGATGAGAAAATGAACAAATATGTATTATAATTGATGATTGGTTGAATGTGATTATACAAAAATAGTGCAATATATTGGAATAGCTACTAACATATGAAGTAATAGGATTTAAGAGCATACCTCTAGCTATCCAATTCTTACGATAGAATTCAAAAAGAATTTTGGTTCTATGAGTTATCATGATTCCTAGAATATATTTCTAGATAAAACCATAAGAGTGAAGTGAGGATCCATCTAGTTTAATGGGAGGAGGCAAAGAGAAAAATAGGTTTTCAGTTTCAATAATGGAATGTTAGTAATTTCAACCTTAAAAATAGGGTCACATGGTTCGGCAAAAATGTGCACCAACCGTGAAACTCACACTACTTAATAACTATATCCAATAAGATTTTCCCACATTTTTTATCATCCTTTCACAAAAAATTCACCATGTATTCAAAACATACTTCCATAAAGGCACTATGAGTGTGGGCTTAGCCGCATGGTTTCAAAAACTATGAATAGTTCTTATACACCCTCTACTAAAAACAATAGAGCCTCACACAAATGTGGGCCCCATCTTTCATAGATTTACTCAAACCATGTATCATTCTACTCTAGAAAATTTTACCCACACTATTTCCCATAGAGGGCCACACCATTTTATAAATACCACATGCCTCTACCAACTTCTCCATTTTTTATATCCAAATCATAACACTCTAGCAACATAGAACTTTGGAAACTCAATAGAGAAACCATGGCACCTCAAAGACCATTACCCAATTCTAATAATAGTTATTATAAATGTTCCAACACTCGAAATTTCATTCTGAATCATGGTTTAAAAAATTCTTCATCCACAAAATGATAAAATCAAGATTCCCTTATAATTCCTTCCAGTCCATAAAATTGGATGATACATTGGTCGAATCATCATTTACATTTTTTTTCCTTGATGTGGTTGTTTACTATTGAATATTTATTGGGTTTTACTCATTATTCAAGAATCTTATATTCTAGATGGATTTTTATTGTTTTACAGATGTTTGGTAGTTTATGTTCCTAATTTAATATTTTCTTCGGATGTTCATTAAAGTCGTTAGAATTTATTTGTAGATGTTCGTGTCTTGGGGATGTCATATAAGTCAATTAACTCACTATTCACATATCAATAAAATAATAAAGGGTAGGATGTTACAAATGGTATCATTTATGTTTGGTCCTTGAGTTAAATGATATCTGTTTTCTTGGGTCATTGATTTGGGTTCCAAGAAATGGGATAGGGTCGTCAGATCATCAGATTTAGCAAATAAAAATTCATTTCGATATTTTTTATGATGAAATTCATATTACTAGGGTTTTAGAGTATAATAGTTTTTATCCAAATTCTTGGTGTGTTTTGAACCCATCGTTATGGGTTTAGCCGATACGTGTAGTGTATCATGCATTAGTATTGAAACATCCAACAAGGACTTCATATTTCATTTTGTATTTGATGACATATGGAAAATTTTTAATATAGTAGTGATGGCTTGAATTATAATAATTATTTGATTTTTAATAGGAAAGTAGTATTTCTTGTTTGTTATAGTTATTTAAAATTGACTAAGAATTATGTTTCTAGTTAGTGTTTACTAGGTGATATTATTTTCTAGTAACAGAGAATGGATCTACACAGACAACAACAAAATAAAATAGAAGAGGATGAATATAATGTGGTTCCACCTGAGCCATAAGTGAAGAAAGAGTATGTCCAATAAATTGAATATAAATTTTTACCATGGAAAAAGGAAATAAGATTGATGATCCATGATAGGTTGACCACATGGCTCAATTTTAAATGCAGAATCCACCCATCAAATATGGGATTTAGAACCTGAGAAAGACAATGTATGGTTAAATAGGATTTGTCTAATATTAAATATCCTTAGAACACCAACAGAGTCGATATTTTGGTTGGAAACGTACATTCATTACAATATTGAATTAAAATGGTGGTATCATGTGGTCAAAGATACATATTAAATTGGAATTTCCTTGAATGTTTTTTTGGATTTTTTTTAAAAATATTCTATATACACAAATTTAATACTTCAAGTACAATGTTTATTTTCATCGTAAAGAAATATAATCTCTTAAAGATAATGTATGAAACTAAATTTATTCATTTACTCTATTTATCCATGAATTATTCTATAAATTTGTCCTTGAATTCATGCATTTTTTTATTAGGGTCTATGACTAGAAATTCGCACAAATATTTATTTTATTTTTATTAAAAACTATATTGATATGTTCAACCACAAAATTATGGCAGAAAGAGATATATCCAGAAATAATGTTTGAGAGTTCATGTTTGACACCATGGGAATAGGGGGAACTCCAATGCTAGGATTAAATGGATGGTTAAAAAACAACTCCAATGCGGTGATATATATTAGAATCAAAACACATTTTCAGTTAACTTCTATCCTCGACCTAAAAGTATTCCGAGGTGTTGTTAATGTGGCTCGTTTAAACAAATCGAGTGATATTTCACGATACCACTTAGGTAATGTCACAAATATAATAATTTGGAAAATATTTACCATTATTTTCATGGTTCTCCAATGTATGGGGATGAAAATGATTCACATTTTTCTAAGAAATTATATTATTCAACATTAATGTATCTTAATAATAACAATCATTCCATGAACTAAGTGAGTTGGGGTGATTCTAGAAACACCACTACTCCATAGAAAAGAAAATATCAATAGAGAGTAAAATTTAATGGAAAAGTGATGATTATTTTTTATGGTGTTGAGAAGGTGAACACATACTATCAATATAGTACTTCAATGATTCCTGAAATGAATATTTAATATTATACCCTTATATTGGCCTTGTTTGATATATTTATGTCCCACACTTTTATTACTTTTAGAGTTTTCTATATTATGGTTTTTCATGCTAGGAAGATAAATTTACTTAATGATAAAAACACATATGGGAAAATTTGATTGTTGACCCTTTTGGTGTGTATCTTTTTGTATTAACATTTATGGGGATGAGTTGTTTTGGAATTTCTCTATCCTAGAGAAAACTTCCTGTGATTTTATCGTTTTAATAGATTGTTTGACATTATACAAAAACATTATCGACATTCATTCTTGAAAAGGGAGTTTAATATATTCAAATGGTGTTAAATTTCTCTTTAATAACGATTGGGTTGTAGATACAAATAGAGTAGGACCATTTAAACCAATTGTTCAAACTATATCTTATTTGTTGGAAGTGGTGATATTATCATATATAAATGAAATAAAAAATATATTTTTTCCCATTTTTTGTTGAATAGTTTCATAATGTGTTTCCATATTTGTTTTTAGGGTTACCACAAAAAAGGGATTTAATTTTTATAAATGATCTTATAGTGAGGAACAACTCTATTTTTATTTCATCTTATAAAATATAAATGATTGAAATTATAGAATTGAATGTCCAATTTTATAGGTTTTCCTATTAAGGGTTCATCTGAATGAGAATATATTCATTTGATTTAAGATTTATTTTTTTGTAAATAGATTGGATTGAAATAATATAATTTGTTAAGATAATCAATAACTTAAAGAAGTTATTACAATGATTAAATATCATCTTCCACGAATTTATGATATGTTTAATCAATTGGGTGGAGACATATAGTTTTAAAAAATTGATATGAATTTGTGGTTTCACCAACTACATGTTTAAAAGGACTAGATTCCAAAAAAAATATTTAGGAGTTCATATAGTCATTATGAGTATGTGTTTATTCCATGTGTTTTTACAAATTCGGTAGTAGTGTTTATGGAATTGATGAATTAGATCTTTTAAAGGTATCTTGAACCTTTTATAATGGTGTTTGTTGATGTTATTCTAGTATATTATAGTACTAAATATGTCATGGTGAACACTTGGATATTGTTTTGAGATTCCTATGACAATATCCCCCTTAATTTAATCATTAAAAGTGTGATTTATCAATAGATGATGTAAACCACCTTGGTTGTGTAATCTATGAAAAATGAGTCATAGTAATTCCTAAATTGATAGAAGCTATTATCTCTTAGAAATAACTGAAGAAAATATCTAAGATACGCATCTTCCATTAATAAGAAAGAAATTATAAAGGATTTGTTTCTTGTTTTTTCAAAAATTGTCTCACCTATAAATGATTTCATAACGAATGGAATTGAATTCCAATGGAACAATAAATAAAATAAATAATTACAACAATATAAGGTTCAAAATACATGAAAACATGTCCTTAAATTTATTTATTGAATAAAACAATACATTGTTTATATTGATGAAATAGTCTCTTGCATGGGTTGTGATATTATTTAGGTTGATCATGTCATATCATATGGCTCACAATAGTTATATGTTCATGAGAAGAAGTACATAATGTATGTTTTTTAATTATCTATTGTAGTCCATTCATTGATAACTTGTGGCCATTATATTTTTTAAGATATTATTATAGTGTTTACATATCATAGTACCTTGAAAACCTGATTCCCATAAAGTGGATTAAAATTTTGGAAACATTTATGGATGAGATACCAAAATATTTAGGATTTTGACATGTTTTATACACCTGAAAAGGGGAATTCCATGCTATGTGACTTGAGATGGAATCCTTATAACAACATACCTATATTTGATACAGCTCAATTAAATATAATATCAGTTATAGCTGACATGCATTTGTATAGTGAAGAGAATGTTAATGATGAAGTTTTCTATCAAATATCATTTTTTCACTATTTGGTTGATCATGTTATATATCCTTACACATATGATCGAAAATTTAATAAATTGAGGTCACAAATAAATATTAGGAAGGTTTTATGATGGGTGGAATCTTTATGGGTTATCTATGATATGGATTAGATAGATAATTAATGGTTTTCCAACTTATCCAAAATAAAATCTTTCTTCTTACCACCATTTGGAATGGGACTCGCAACAAGGAATAAAGACCATGTATAAAGAATAAAGATATTAGTATTCATCAGTGGGTTTAATTATAAAATTAAAATAGTTTATTTCTATATTCCTCACCTTTCGGTAGTACATGGTAGAGTATTAATGACCAGCTAATATATTACTATCCTTATCAATTTCTATGTAGACATAAGAGAAAATAGCATTTTATTTTCTTCAGAAGTTTTCCATTTTTTTGGAAACATGATTCCATAACGATGATCTTGGATCTACCAATTTATTTTCTCACTTAATACCTATTCATATATCTAAAATGTTTTAAGACTTTTTCAAAAATAATTTAATATAATTAGTGAAAATTAAAATTGTTTTAGTACTGATAGTATTTGACTAAGACACTGATATTACATTATAGTTCTGGTGGTCCTTGGAGCAATACCTTGGAATTAAGTTTTACATGAGAAAATATTATCATAGTAAAATGTATGGAAAATAATATAGTATTTTCTAAATGTTGGAAGTCATTCATAGATCAACATTGGTGGATTTTGGCTGTTCCTGGGAAGAATATTTACCATTAATGGGATTCTAATAATGTAACATTTAGGTAGCCTCAATACATATGGATCCTTTTGAATAATGGGTTGTATGGAAATAGTGGGAAGTAACTAATAAGACATATCTTAGTTTTTGAGACTAAAAACAAATATCATATGATCATAATGTATGTGGTGATGGAACATGGTCTTTAGAAACTATATGATGATCTACATCAACAGCAATATTCAATTAAGGTAGTTGATAATGATTTATTAAGGATCTATCCAAGTTTAGTTCATCTTATTTTTTGTAAAAAAATATTTATCCATGATACATAATCCCTATTAATATAATTTATCATTTTATTTATTTGGGTTATAATTAATAATTACCACCAATGTTTAATATTTTACATAATGTGTCTCACATATCTAATTTGAGGAAGTACTATATTGTTCCTAACAATGTGATTCGATGGTACATTAATGATCTTCAACCATATTTTACATTTATTCATGTGATGATACTAGTTTTGGATAGGTAAGAGAATATATTTCACAATGAAAATAATCTTTTTAGTTTTATTTTTTATTATAGTATGTTCAAATTCAAGAAGATTCATAGGAATGTGAAAAGGAGATGGTTGAGTAGTCTCCTAGATCTTTAAGAACAATATGAGTTTTATAATTTTTAAGATAGAAATATCAAAGGTGGGTTGATTATAACCCCTTTCTATTATATTACTATTATTTTTCATTTCAATTATATTTTACAATGTCATGATAGGTTCCTAGAGCATATGGTGGGTTTTGGAAGGCTCTTTAAAAATATTGTGCATGGATCATGGCGTGAAGGCTATAACTCTAATGTAAAGAATATAATTTGGGGTGGTTTTCTGTTCTATAGTGTGTTATTATTGTAGGAGGATATTAGAGAAATGTCCAACTATGGAATGGTTCTATCATATAGTTAGTGTAACAACCTGATATTTTTTTATTTTTTCCGGTTAATTTAATCTTTTCTATATTTTTCATTTCACATAACATCAAATATTGCATGTGTTATAAAAAAACTACATTTCGATTTCATTATATGAAACACTATATCAATATTTACCTATACGAAATGTAAATATTAACTCTTAGTACACACAACACTATGTTCGGCTTGTGTAACACACAATGTCAAGTTCATTAGATAGCTTGTATAAGAGGCAAGAACTAGTTTTACCAAAAAATAATAATATAATAATATTATTATTAAAATATTGTTATCATTTATCCATTTAAATGGAATATATCAGTATGATTAACTAAATTATTAAACAAAAGATTACAATTATTTATAAAAAAAATTCTTTGGTTCTCAATTAATTAGAAATAAAAATAAAAAGCAATTGAATATAAATGTTCGGTTTTGCTGAAAAGTATTTTTATGCCTAAATTTATTTTTTAATAATTAATTATATTAATCACTATTTATGAGTGATCATAAATAAATTTAGATATTATATATTCACCCAATATATTTAACACTCGTCCAATGTGTCTGACAAGCATAAAATAAGAATAAATCCACTTTTAGGCATAAAAAGTTATATGTTTCTAAAAGGATATGTTTCCACCATTCAATTAAAAAATTACTTTAGTAATAGTTTTTTATGAATATATTTTTTTTCAAAAAAAAACTTTTGAAATAAAAATATCAAAATTTACCTTCACTGAATTTTTGTTAATTTTCATAGATGTTTCATTTTTTGAAGTATAGTGAAAAATAATGGATTTTAATTTAAAACTAATATTTATCCTAATTAATTTATATATGTAAATTATATATTTTGGATATAAATTATATTTAGATAAATTACACTTCTATAAATTAAATTTATTTCATTGTTATCAATTTCATATAGAAATCATATATATATAAAAATTTAAACTCTTAGAAATTGTCACTTTAGAACCTCGTCACTTCGTCTCATCCAAGGGATTAATATTAAATCAATTTCATCCATTTATGTTATTAGAATTTGTAAAAATAGATTATATATTTGGAATTATTATAATTAATATTGGGTAGTTATCTAATTTGTTTTTAAAAAAATTGATTGGTGATTATATATAAAATTATTTACAATAATTATGGTAAAAATGAGTTTACTTAGTGCTTATAATTTAATCTTAAGGATCCAGATGACCAAGAAATATAAGGAACCATCCATAGAACATTAAATAATATTGAATTAAATGAATAATTCACATTGAGGATCTTTTCCAATATAGAGTTTTAGAGAATTAGGACATAACTATTACATATCAAAAGACTATATAGTAGAAAATTCTACTCTGTTTCCATTTTTTTCATAAAATAAAAACTCTTAAAAAAGAAACATGACTAGTTCTATATTTTATACAGCATGTCATTCCATGATCCCATCCTTTAACCTATTCATCTTTAAGTCCTATGGAAAACAATTCAAAAACATGGAATGAGCATAAAAAGATCAGAAAGGGATATAAAAATACGAAATCAGAACATTAGTCCCTATATACAAAAGAATAAATGAAATCATAATTTACGCATAAAACATAATCACTTTAACATACCTCATTAAATCATAATATTTATGAATAAATCCTATAAATTAAAATACATAAAGGTAACTTGAGGCATTCATAACATTCTTATGTAGGGAGTAACCCTCTTGATTACATTTGGAATACCTATCATAGTATATTCACTAAATATCTTTGGAGAAACCTTAGAGTTTAACTCCTTCACGTTACCTAATGCATTGGAGAGATATCTCGGGCTCACCCACCATTAGTTTATCACAGAACCACCCGACTTCATAAACAATTCCCATGAACCATAACATAATCATATCAAATAAAACATGTTTAAAGAAAACATAACATTTCCATATTTCAATCACAAGATATCAATACATCACATTCATATAATCAAAAAATTATCAAAACAAGTTTCCATACCAAAGTAAAATAAAAGTAAAATATGGAATTTATTTTTCATTTAAAAATATTATGGCTTGTAGAGGAATCTGAAACTCAAATAATGGTCACAACAGTAGAGAAGTCGTTGTCGCCGTATACATAAGACAAAAACACTTCCCTTGTCATTTAGTAAAACGATTATTGTAAAAATATTCATTTTGAATGAAATTAAATGTCAAAAGGGATTATTATACAGCTACTAAAAGAAGGTCGTATATAAATTGAAGTATGCCTCAACGAAAGGAGATTGAGACGAAGTCCCTTACAAAGACTGTATCCTTTGGTTAAGATAAATCAATGACATGATTATGTGTGAAAAATATAAATACACCCAATATAAGTGGATATTATGTGTAAAATAAAAATAGGTCCTTCACACATATTCATATCATGACATAATCAATAAGTAGAGGTTTATCCCAAAGAATTGAAATGAGGTAAAGAAGTTCCCTTACAGAAATTTGACAGCCTAACGATGTCACATTAAAATTCAGAAAATGAGTTGATGAGAGATATAAAGGGTATCTCATCACTTGAACATAAAATTTATATAAATAAGGATACATAAGAACATATCCCAACATAAGAATATGTAAATTAAAAGACCTAAAAAAATAAGTCTTTTAAAAAGAGGAGGGTGAAAGTTTCCCTTACCGATTTGGGTAACATTCGAAACATACACCCCATGACAGAAGGATCATACAATAAAGTTGTAATACCCATAAATTAAAGTATATTACACAAAGAATACAATCATGGGAAGTACACACACCACACAGAAGGAAATAGTGGCAAATGTAGCATTAATCTCACGGGAATAAATGTGAGATGGGAAACCTCTTTCCTCGTTGTAATCAATCGAGTCATATGACCAAAAGATAATAAAAAACAATTGAATCAGATAATAACATAAATATAACTAGAATAAATATAATATATATGTAATGGCAGTACACAATATACCACATGCAATAAATAAGTGGCGAACAATGGAAATCTCACGAAATTAAAACTGAGATATGAAATCCATTACCTCAAGACCGACTTGTCTTGTTCGTTCCATTATATTTATGAATAATAAACCTTGGTAAATTAATAATTGCTTAAGTAATTCCTTTAGTGTTTATTATTCATTTCATAACACATATTATCATGTTCTAATAATTAGTTAATTATGTGAGTTCATATCATACGTTTTGTCGATGTTCGGTACATGAGTCAAAAATGAACTTGTTTGAAGAGAATTGTCCATGTAGTTATAATTAAATCATCTCCAGGATGATGTTCATGATTTAAATATCATATATATCCATTATATTTGTTTTTAATAATATTCCATAATATTTGGAGATATGAAATGAAATGCACCGTTCATGGAGATGGTAGGCCGTACGTACGCATGAACGCCACTTTCATTTTTTGTCATATTAAAGGAATTTATTACTAATTGAGACATAGATATATTATAATTCCAGTTTAATATATATGTTATATAGGTAACATAAGTTCATTAATTACATTCTTTATAAATTCCATGTTTGGCATGAACGAGTCACATCACACGAGGGGGTGGTTGACCACACTTCCCCATATGAAATTATCTCATTTTCACAACAAGCCTAGCATAAAGGTATGTTTCATATACTAAATACTAAAGAATATAGAGAAAATAAATATAATATATATCGTATATAAAAATAGTTCCATAATAATGTCCAGAATGAGAGGTGTTAAAATAAGATTGACAATCAACGTTTCGTGAGGCAGTAATTCGCCACCCACAGAAATAGTATGTTCTTTAACCATTAGATGGAGGTGTGTGTAAGTTTATGTATATTCATTTTCATAAAAAATCATAGTCTCTTGAAGATATAGTTGTTATTATAGGATCAAATAATAAGAAGATAGTGGTGAGTGAAGAAGGAAAATAAAATAAAGAAACTCGAGAGAAGACATTACCTCTAAATCAGGTAACTCTTTTTTATTTGAGCCAAAGGCTTCCTTGGAAAGACTTCTGACCAATGTGAGGATTCTAGGAGTAATAGAGGGATGTGGAGAGATTATATGAGAATATTTTGTACTATAAAAGGGCTTGAGATGTGTTGGTAATGGGTTATAGGTGGGGGTCTTTTATAAGAGGGTGGAGGGTCACTTTTGGAATGTCTTGAAATGAAACTTTATTATAAAATGATTTTCAGATTTTAAAAGTCCCACAATTATATATTTATAGTAAAAGGTGATAAGGGTTCGAAATCCACCCATCCAATAGGTTTTAGAAATGCTTATGTCATAGATGTTACTATATCTTTCATTTTATTTAAATCGTTCATTAATGAGGTAACCATTGCATCATCATGATGTCATAAATAAATAAATTTACTTAATGTCTAAAAATTATAAAAAAATACCAAGATGTTGGAAGTTGTTTTAGATTTAAAATGACTATTTATAGTATAATATAAAATTTATGTAAACAAGAATAAAGTTTTTTACATAGGATATACAAACCTTTTTTATATTTCTCTTCATTTTTAAAAATAACGTCATAAATGTCACTATCACACCCATTAGACTCCATGGGCCCTCAAGTTTGGTATAAACCAACCCATGGCCGGACATGACACAAAAAAATGGATTTGGACACATGTTGGGTTATTTTATATTTTTATAATGTTATTTTATTACCCATAACTACACGATTGCTAATTAATCACGATAATTAATGATAATTGTCATTGTTACTATTCATAATGTCAAAAAACAAAAGATTATTAATTACATAATTTGGACCATCTGATTCAAAATATGGAATCAATTTTATCAAATTCCAAAAACAAAAATTGTAGAAATTAATTTTAAAATAATTCCATTTGTCAAAACCAATGATGGGATTTTAAGATGTAAAATTTATCAAAATATTGACTTGTTTTTACATCCAATTGAAAATTGAAATTACTTCCAATGACCAAAATTTTATTAAGTAATTAAAACATAATTATATTAAAATATAAAACTAATTAAAATGAGGATATAAATATATAAATAATTTGGATGAAAATGAATTTTTGAATTAAAATGCTGTATTTTTCACTATGCATAAAAAATAAACATTATCTGAAAAATACAAAAACATTCATGCTTAGTTATATTTAATATTCCAAATTCAAAAAATATTTCCATTTTACCAAATTAAAAACATAAAATTTTCATTAATAAATTATATAGTTAATTCCTGTTGTCAATACAAATAGCATGTTTTTAAGAAACAATATCTATCCAAAGATTGACACTTGGATATGTCCATTTTCAAAGTGAAATTAATTCTAATGACCACCATTGGTTTAAATGGTAAAAATATATATAATAATCACACTTTAAATCCAATTAAAAAGATAATCTATCCATATAAAAAAATTAGATTAAAAGGAGGTTTTAAAATACATCAGTTTTTATTATTCATTAAAAAATGAACTTTATCGAAAAAATACAAAAATTTTGCATAAATTAAATTTTAATGTCTTTATTCTAAAGAAGGATTTTATTATGTCAAATATAACATATAAAAGTGACAAAATGATTATTTTAAAATTGTTTTCTATCAAAAGGCTGTTAATCGACCTTTTAAAGAATATTAGAATATTTATGCTTAAAATTGGATTCATTTTCATTTTAAGCCTCTAACATTTATTGGATAAATGTAAATACATATATAACCACTTTTTAGTTTATTATGTTCATTCCCGCCATTACAACGGCTAGGCGTTTACTACCATTTACAATATTAATATTATATTATTAGTGTACATCGTATGATTTCAAAGAAACTCGTTGTTGCGTATTGGGTACGCCATCGAACATAGATTCACCTTTAAAGTAATTTTAATATTTTATTCAAAAATATTATTAAATATGAAAATTTCATATTCCTTATTTACTTTGGATGTTACATCCTTCTCCCATTTTGGGATTTGTGACCACGCAATTTTAAAATTTGGCTCGGAAATATCCTTCAAAGCCCCCCATCAGAAAAAGAGTCATACAACTATCACATTAAAAGAAAGAAAGAGAAGTACAATGGTCACTTGAGATAATCCATACTAGGATCCTATGAAAACATTGGTATGGAGAAGAAACTATGTGTCAATTTCTGATGGATAGTGATTGAAAACACGATCAGGAAAAATTCAACAATCTGAAATCCACAAATTTGTGATGGGTTAAGCGGTATTTGATTCCCAGTAAGAAAAGTTAACAGACAACATTTTTATTTTAAGTTACTTTTCATTGATGAATTTATTTATGAGATTAACTAAAACAAAAGTAAACATAGTTACTTTTCATGTATACATTCATCTCTTACTATATTTCTAACATAAACTCATATTTTCTCCAAAAGATAAGTATTTAGGATGACCTTTTCACATTAAGAGTGTTATAATCATCTTCTAGGGAATCAACTAATCCAAAAAAGAGAAATATATAAATCACATTTCTTTAGACCTTAACCAAAACCAAAATGGTTAGTACAAGATCAGATAATACCCAAAAAGGATAATCTTTTACAAAAAGATAAACTACTCTAATTCTCCAAAAATTTCGAACAATACCCAAAGTTCAACAAAGTCCATTCAATAAACTACTATCCATAAAATCCTTTAAATTTAATCCAAGCTAATATTGAAAGCCAAATCTCATAAAATTTAATTACATAGTCTTCCATGAAAAATATTTACATTTATCACAGCATAACATTAGCTACTAGCAAAGTATCATATTGAAAAGTAATTAACCTAATCACATATTCTCTATGAAAGGTTAATCATTTTCATAAATAAACCAAATCATCATATGTCCACAATAAAAAAAATATATTCTTCCTAACTAGAATTTCAACTATTATTCCACAATTGAAATCCCACAGTATTCTATCTTCTTTAAGGATATAGTGTTTCGTCAAAAGTGAGAACGTCTTTCAAAACAAACATTATCACTTAATCACCAAATCATATTCCTATGCATAGTATATCCATTTGATAAAACATAAATTCCCAAAACCAACTTATTATTGTTCCATAAAATCCTTTTATTAATATAATAATTCATACTAACCAGGGACTTCAAGTAGGCGAGTGGTAGGCGATGCGCCCTTGTCGGACTTCGGTTGTGGGTTTGATTCTTGCAGCCATACCAGATGTGACGGGTTGTCACCCATCCTACGGGATGTCCTTTTTATAAACTAAAAAATAACCCAAACATGTATTAACCTCATTGGATTCCTTATACCTCTCATTTTCATCGAAATTTATTATGATCTCAACATCTTAATTTTTGAAGTCTTATTTCACCACCATAAGATAAAATAAAACGATCCCCAAAATGAAGAACATTGTACCATGATCATGCTTTCCATTTGGTTTCATCGTCATCTTGTTCACTTTGGTAGAATGTACATTCATTGCAATAATGATTTAGTTATCCTTCAAAATCATTTTCTTCCCCTATAGAAATACACCTTGTACAACATGGGTCATATTCCTGTTCACTAGAAAAAAGGTTTTGGAAAATAATCATGTATGACATATAATTTCAAAAAATTAGATAAAACATGATTTCTATAAAATAGTAACACTGAATTTAAGTTGAAACATTCAATTAATAGTCCTTTTAAAATACCATAGGAATGTGCAGAGAGACTATATTGTAAAAGAAAATATAAATTGGTTGCACAAGGGTCTCTTTCTTCACCACCTTTTTTAAAATCATAATATTCTTCAAAATCTTATGATAATGTAAAATATTTGAAAATTCCTTGATAATATTTACATTTCTTGTAAATATGAGAATATTATGAAAATTGGATTTGTCTAAATACAACCCGTGTTCCACGACGATAACAAGGTACAGTGGAGGTGTTTGAAATGTCAAACAACTTCTTGCAAGTGAGTTTTATGCTAGAAAATGTTTCACAATCATCCAAACATGACTTTGCAATAATTATTGCAAGAATATCCTAAGGAAGAGATAGGAATGTCATTTTAGATCTTCCTCCTTCTATTTGTAACTGACTTTACTTGATCTAAAAAAGTTGTAAAACAAGGCTTTAACTGAAATAATAGACATAGGGACTAACCATGTGTCTAAAAAAACTCCTAATCCCTAAAGTTGTCTAAACCGACCTCTAATACCAACTATTAGGACCTGGCCTTAAAACATTACATAATATTGATTTAAATGAATAATTCATATCGATGATCATTTCGGGTTTAGAGTTTTAGATAATTAGTGCATAACTATTACATCTCAAAAGATTATAATGTTGACACTTGTACTCAGTTTCTTATTTTTTCATAAAATAAAAACTCTTAATAAAGAAACATGACTAGTTCCATGTTTTAGACAACATGTCTTTACTTGATCCCATTCTTGACCCTATTTATATTTAAGTCATGTGTAAAACCTTTGAAAAATTTGGGATGAGCATAAAAAGCTCAGTAAGGGATATACAAATACCGAAAGAAAACATTAGTCTTTGTATACATAAAAATCAATGAAATCAAACATTACCCATAAAACATAATCACTTTAACATACCTCATGAAATCATAATATTTGTGAATAAATCATAGAAATAATAAGACATAACGGTAACTTGATACATTCATAACATTCTTACGTAGGTATTAACCCTCATGGTAACATTTGGAATAGCTATCACAGAATATTCTATAAATCTCATCGGATAAAACTTAGAATTTATCTCCTCTGCGTTACCCAATGCATTGGAGAGCCATCTCAGGCTCACCTGCCCTTTTTTTATCACGGAGCCACCTGACTTCATAAACAATTCCCAAGAACCATAACATAATCATATCACATAAAACATGCATAATAGAAACATAAAATTTCCATATTGAAATCAAAATATATAAATACAACACATTGATATAATGAAAACATTATCAAAACTATTTTCAATACTAAAGTAATATAAAATTAAAACATGGTATTTATTTTACATTTAAAAAAAGTTATGGCTTGTAGAGGAATCTGAAACTCAAATAATGGTCATGGAGGCAGAGAAGTCGTTGCCGCCGCATACGTACGAAAAAAACACTCCTTTTGTCATTTAGTAAAACAATTCATGTAAAAAGACTCCTATTAATGAAATTAAAAATCAAAAAGGGTTTATTATACATCTAATAAAAGAAGGACGTATATAAATTGAAGTATGACTCAACGAAAGGAGACAGAGAAGAAGTGCCTTACAAAGATGATATCCTTTAATTAAGGATAAATCAATGACATAATTATGTGTGAAAAATATTAATACACCTAATATATTTGGATATTATGTGTAAAATAAACATAGGTCCTTCACACATATTCATAGCACGACATAATCAAGAAGTAGAGGTTTATCCCAAATAATTGAAATGAGCAAAAGAAGTTCCCTTACAGAAATTTGACAGCCTAACGACGTCACTTTAAAATTCAGAAAATGAGTTAATGAGAGATAAAAAGGTTATCTCATCACCTGGACATAATATTTACATAAATAATTATTTATAAGAACATAACCCAACATAAGAAAATTTAAATTAAAATACCTAACAAAAAGAAGTCTTTTAAAAAAAGGATGGTGAAAGGTTCCCTTACCGATTTGGGTAACTTTTGAAACATACACCAAATGACAGAAGGATCATACAATGAATATGTAAATACCCATAAATTAAATTATATTACACAAATAATACAATCATGGGAATTACACACACCACACAAAAGGAAATAGTGGTAAATGTAGCATTAATCTCATGGGAATAAAAGTGAGATGAAAAACCCCTTACCTCATTGTAATCAATCGGGTTGATTGACAAAAAGATAATGAACACAAAATGACTCACATAATACCATGAATATGAATATAATCTTGATAATATATATGAAATGGAAGTACACAATACACCACATGCAATAAATAAGTGGCGAACAATTGAAATCATACAGAAATAAAACTGAGATAATAAATCCCTTACCTCAAGTTCAAATTGTCTTGTTAGTTTCTTTATATTCCTGAATAATAAACCTTGGTCAATTTATAATTGCTTAAAGAATTCCTTTAATGTTTATTCTTCAATTAATATCACATATTATCATGTTATAATAGTTAGTTAATTATGTGATTTCATATCATACATTTTGTCGATGTTCGGTACATGTGTAAACAATGAACTTGTTTGAAGAGAATTGTCCATGTAGTTATAAGTACATCATCCCTGGGTTGGTGTTAATGATTTAAATATCATAAATATCCAGTATATATGTATTTAAAAATCTTACATAATGTTTTGAGATAAGAAATGAAATGTACCATTCATGGAGACGGTAGGTCGTACGTATGTATGAACGCTACTTTCATTTTTTATCAAATTAATGGAATTTAAAACTAAATGAGATATAGATATATTATAATTACAGTATAATATATATGTTATATAGTTAAAATATGTTCATTAATTACATTCATGATAAATTACATGTTTGGCCTGAACGAGTCACATCACTTGAGGGGCCGGTTGTCTGCACTTCCTCATATGAAATTATTGCATTTTCACAACATGAAAAGCATAATGGTATGTTTAAAATAAAAATACAGAAGCATATGGAGGGAATAAACATAATATATATCATATATAAATATATTTCCATCATAATGGAAACCATGGGAGGTGTTAAAAGTATATTGAACAATCATCGTTTTGTGAGGCAGTAATTCGCCACCCACAAAAACTGTATGTTCTTTAACCATTAGACGGAGGTGTTAGTAAGTTTAGGTAGAATCCTTATCATAACAAAATCCTAGTATATTTATGAAACTGTTGTTTTTATGGTATCAAATAATAATAATATAGTGGTGGGAAAAAAAGGAACATAACATAAAGAAACTCGAGAGAAGACAATACATCTAAATCGTGTAACTCTTTTTGATTTGATCCAAAGGCTTCCTTGGAAGGACTTATGCCCATTGTGAGGCTTCTAGGAGTAATAGAGGAATGTTTAAAGATAATATAACAAATATTGGGATGAGCCAAGGGCTTGAGAGGTGTGGGTAAGGGGGTAGAGGTGGGGGCCTTTTATAAAAGGGAGGAGGGTCAATTTTGGAAAGTCTTGAAATGTTACATTATTATAAAATGATTTTCGAATTTTAAAGGTCCCAAAATAATATATTTATAAGATAAGGTGATAAGAGTTCGAAATACACCCATACATAAGGTTTTTGACAAGTTTATGTCTTAGATTTTACCTTATCGTTTCATTTTATTTAAATCGTTCATTAATGAGGAAATCACTGCATCATTATAGTTTTATAAATAAATTTATTTATTTAACGTCTAAAAAATATAAAAAAATACCAAGATGTATGAAATATTTTTAGCGTAACAATAAATATTTATTTTATAATATATCATTTATGTAATCAAAATTAAAATTATTTTACATAGGATATAAAATCCTTTCTTTTATTTCTGTTCTTTTTTAAAAATAATGTCCTAAATGTCACTATCACACCCATGTCACTCCATGGGCCATCAAGTTTGGTATAAAGCTTCTCATGGTCGTAAATGACTCAAAAAAATGGATTTGAACACATTTTGGGGTCATTTTATATTATTATGATATTATTTTATTACCCTTAACTACCTGATTACTAATTAATCACGATAATTAAAGATAATTGACATCGTTACTATTCATAATGTCCAAAATCAAAATATTCTTAATTACATAATTTGGAATTTAATATTACAAATATGGAATCCATTTTACCAAATTAAAAACACATAAAATTCAGTAATTAATTTAAAAATAAATCCCCTTGTCAAAACCAAAGACATGTTTTTAAGATGTAAAATTTATCAAATTATTGACTTGTTTTTACATCCAATTGAAAAGTGAAATTACTTCCAATGAACAAAATTTTATTAACTGATACAAACATAATAAAATTACACATTAAAATAAATTAAAATGACAGTCTATCTATATAAATAATATTGATTAAAAAGATCTTTTGAACTAAAATGCTGTATTTTTCACTATTCATTAAAAAATAAACATTATCAGAAAAATACCAAAAATTCACCATAAGCTATATTTGATATTCCAAATTCAAAAATTATTTAAATTTTACCAAATTAAAAACGTATAAGTTTTATTAATAAATTATATAGTTAATTCCCATTGTCAAAACAAATAGCGTTTATTTAAGAAACAGTATCTATCAAAAGATTGACACTTGTTTATGTCCAATTTCTATGTGAAATTAATTGTAATGGCCAGAATTGGATTAATTTGTAAAAATATATTCTAATTACACTTTAAAACCAATTAAAAAGATAATATTACCAGATAAATAAATTAGATTAAAAGGAGGTTTTAGAATACAACATTTTTTACTATTCATTATAAAATGAACTTTATTGGAAAAATACCAAAAATTTATACAAAGTAAATTTTTATGTCTTGATTCTAAAAAAGGATTGTATTTTTTCAAATATAACATATAAAAGTTACAAAATGTAGATTTAAAAATTTTTCTCTATAAAAAGGTGATTAATCAACCTTTTAAAGAATATTAGAATATTTATGTTTAAAATTGGATTCATTCGCATTTTAAGACTCTAACATTTATTGGATAAATGTAAAAACATATATAATCACTTTTTAGTTAGTTCTTTTCCTTCCCAACATTAAAAAAGCTTGGCATTTACTAAAATTTATAATAATATTATTATATTATTACTGTGCATCGTAGGATTTCAATGAAACCTGTTGTTGCGTATTGGGTATGCCAAAGAACATAGCATCCCCATTAAAGTAATATTAATATTTTATTCACAAATGTTATTAAATATTAAAATTCCATATTCTTTATTTACCTGGAATGTTACAAAAAAACTAATCCAAATTTTTTTTATGGAAATATATATGATATTTAACATTTTATAGTGAAATGGATGATTATTGGAGGCCCAATATTCAACTGATACCTCTCAGATATGTTTAAATCTTTATATAGACAATAATGACACTCACCCACCATTATTTAAAAGTTCCAACAATCCTCACATATTCACATATATCAATAATTTTGGATCATAAAAAACAACCTAAATAATCTCCCAATATCCCACATATCAACTAGAAATCCTCACATTGGGAATAAATCCATCTATGAATCCCTTTGGTGAAAACTAAAAGGAGTTAACTGGAGAAGAGGTAACATTCATTAATGTTAATTTTTGTTTTGTTTCCTCCCCCACCCCCATAAATTATTCCTATAAAAGTATTATATTATATACAATGTATTCAAAATATAATTATACATTTTTATATTAAGATTACAACCTTCACCTTCACACACAACCATAAAACGTGATACACAATCATATTTAGTGTGTATGGTGAGCTATAATCCCAAGAACTGATATAGTTTATTATTCTATTAAAACCCCTCAAGGTTGAGTGTAATTAAGTGAATAATATTTATATATTATATTTATTATATTTATGATTTCTATATTGATCATGAATTATTTTATAAAATTTAAATTTAAACATTCGATTTTGCTGGAATATGATAACATCATTTGTGGCCTTGGGGACTGCCACCTCTTCAAAGTGACATCATTTGTTCACGGTAAACATGCAATGTATTAAAAATATGTTTATTAAGAACATATTATTTTTATTACATAATAATTCCACTTAAATGATACTTTATATATATATAAATCATTTACTTTCTTTCTTTTTAGTATGATATGATATTGGAAACAATGTTTATAAATAAGTTCGATCTGCCGTCTCCATTAACGATGTATTTAATTTCATAATTTAATATTTAATAGATTATTAGAAACCAATATATAATTAATATATATTATATTATTATCTTGGTTTACATTATGAAAATAATTAAATCATGATCTAATTTAGAGGACTAAGAATCACTAGTAAAAACATGTATGAATAACAAATCAATTATTACTAAAACATAACATTAACATGGAATTTTTATTCAAGATATAATATAAAATCATAATTAAATCATATAGGGATTGATAGATAATAATATGGTTCTGTTTTATATTTATAATAATCTTATATTTGTTATACATAAATATTGAATGTGTTATAATAATTTCAATACTTAAGGTAAGGGGATGTCTAGTTGAAGATTTATTTCTGTGAGAATTTTTCCATATTCACCACTCGATTATTTTTTGTGGCCTATATAATAACCTATTATAATTTATATCATTAATTTAATTTTTAACATGAAATTAAATTTTTCATTTGGTTTTAATCTTTCAAGGGGATCAGAATTCAAATGTTACTCAAGTAGTAATGTATTTCTATCTCACTTTTATCTTTTGTGAGACAGAAGCCTTGTTCAATTCATATTTACTATAAATTTTATCTATATATAACATGGATGTATTTTAAGAATATTATTTTGAGAATTATTTTGTATATAAATATCGAATTGAGTATCTATATTTCAGGTGGTTTTACTGTTTTAAAGATACTAATTCGATAAGATACATTTTACTCAATCTTCCTTCGTTGGGAAACATGTCATGTTATGAACCAATATTAATTTATGAGGTGTATATTACTACCATTGAATAGCAATTTTAGGAATATACTAATTATAATGATATTTAATTCTTCATTTAATATTATTCTTTCAATAGGAGTATGATTGAATGTTACCAATGTGGTAATAGTTTATTGATACAATCTCATCATTTATTAGGATTGTTTATTATTATTCATACATTGATGAACTCTTATGATACATATCTCAAGAACACTCATGAATATTGTTCTCATATTTTTATTCATGAATTATTCATGTTTTATTAATATTTTACAATCTTTGTTACATAAAATGATTAACAATATTTTTACAGAAATTCTACTTTACCTACCACTTCAATCAGAAATATTTTATCATTCAAAAAAAATGTTTCTAAAACATTTTTCCATTTTTTTAAATGAAATTTTACGAAAATTTACATAAAAAGTTATTTTAATTTTTTTATTTATTGATTTATTTTTTTAAAATATTCCATAACAAGTTTTCATGGTTATTTCTAATGAAAATGTTTTTAAAATGATCTCTATTTATCTTCAAAGAGGAAATCATGGTTTTCTTAAAAAATGTTTTAAATTATTTTTAAATAATTGTTTATATGTTTTAAATGTGGTATTAAAGATAATAACTTTGAAAATGATTTATATTTTAAAAATTGATTTCCAATGAAAGAATATTTCTCTAAATGAATCCCCCATGGGATATTGAAAAATTCCCCAACTTCTAATATGTCATCCATTGATATAGTTTATACTTTTTAGGGAATATGATCCATATAAACCATTTTATTTATTTATTTTCATGGTTTCTATTTAATATCATATGTTTTTTATAAACCCCATTCTTCTTCTCTAAGATATAACATGATAAAACTCTTATGAAACAAGAATCTTATCATGGGTTATTTAATGATCATATGATTATAAAACCTTTCTCTTTTCCATAGTTTACTATATGATTAACTCTTTATGATGACCATTTCATTTTATGTGATGTGATTATATTTTTATGAAAACAATCTTTTTTATGGGTCAATTTACGATGAAGGTTTTATTATCTTGTGAAATACATATGTATGATTTTATTATATGGCAGCTGAGACCTATATCTCCCACCAATGAATTGGGTAATGATAAATGGAATATAATATTATAGGTTATACGAGTTTTATCAAAATACAGAAAACAAGAGGGAACATGGATTGTATCCCAAGACCAAATGTAATTTGGTAATTGGGTTGTATCCCAAGACCAAATACTAGAGGGTACATGGGTTGTATCTTAATCATAAAAACTGGATGGTACACTATTTGTATTCCAATCCCAAACATAAGAGTGTACATGTTAGATATATCAAGACTGAAATAAACTATGTTCAAGGGTTTTAGCCTAGGACCAAAAACAAGATAGTACAAAGGTCGTACCCCGTGTCTGAAAACAATTTAGTACACATGTTGTATCCCATACCCAAAGAAGGTGCACATCTGATTATACCAAGACTAATATGTTATCAATGTCTGGGTATATAGCTCTATTATTAATGTTTCAATGTTTTTGTGAATTCCACATATCAATTTATTATTCTTATGATATTATTTTAGGGATTAATTCTCTGATTTCCATATGATTTAGGTCTTATTAACTTCCATAATCGTTTCCATGACTCATTTATATGATCTTTTTATCCATGGTATGATATTCAAATGTTACTATAATGTTATAATACCCTAATTATCATGTTATGCTAACATTCATCCTTTCTTTACCCCTAATGAGCAGTTGTGATCTCTCGTTCTTATGTTCCCATTTCATATGTTATAAAGAAAAGTTTTAGGTAGGAGTGAAAAATGGGAAGATCCTTGTGGAAATAATTTAACATCTTTCACCATGTCAGAATATTTTGTTAAATGTTTCTAAAAACATGAAACTATTTCGTCCTTGGGTGTGTAATTTTGTAATGTTTTGAATATTCATAAAAAAATATTATAAAATCCAGGTATATAAAACCTAGGTCACTGTAGATGGTATCTATAGAAAGGTTTAATCAACCATAGAAATATAGGATTAGAATACCATTACTGACACCCATAGGGATATTTATAAGGATATTTCAATCCATTTATCTAAGTATATTTTTGAGGATGGTTCTATTTTTAAGAAATTTCCTAACATTTTTTAAAACTAGATAGATGTATATTCAATGAAATTTCACCCTTATCTAGATACTAGAAGTCGATGTATTTGTAGAATATGGATATTTTATGAATAGAATGACAAAAATCAAGTAATTAAAAAGGGAAAATGAAATGTTTAGATAATTTAATGGATGAAATATGGAATCTATAATGTATCATCTATTGTATAATGATTTAAATGTGGATGTTATTGGAATTATGAAAATAAGAAGGAAATATAAATGGTAATTACAATAATGGTATCACTTCTGATAATCAAGATACCATGAGTTAAATATAAAACGTATGTTATTTTCTAAAATTAATGTTTCTAATAATTCTTATATAAATTATAAAGGATTCATATTTTTTATTTTTTATTGAAGTTTTATGTAATAAGATAATGAAGCTTATTTAATGGACTAAGAAAGGGGAGGAATGATAAATATATAAATGTATTCTAACTCATAGATTATTTGATGTGACTTATATTGTATATAAGGATTATTTGAAGAAGTTCTTCAATAATGACTTCAAGAATACATTAAATGATAGTGATGGCCAATATGAGTGATTTAATAGTAAATTTATATTAAGTGAATGTAATGATTAACATGCTCTTAATGATGAGAAAATTATATTTAGTAATTATAAAGAGATGATGATATAGACAATGTAAATTAAATAGTATTTATGGCCACGTAACTTATAAAGGAATTGTTTAAAATGTAATTTATTCAATGTTGGATGAGGTTTACATGATTTTTCGTATTTGAGGAAAATATAAAATAATTTTTTGAATAAGGAAGAATTTAGGTTTTCAATAAGGATATATGGTAATTTTGGTTATTACCATGTTTCAATAGATTACATAATAAAGGTATTAACATTTTTATTATGCGAAAAACAACATATACATTATGATATATCGGGTATCAATGTTAAATTTATTTTGAGAAATTTGGAGACCTTCTCTGTACATTTTATGTTTTTCATCTTCCGGATGGATTACATGGTTATCCATTAATGGAATGGTTTAAGTTAAAAATTGTATTATATTTCATATATTAATATATAATATCGCTATATGAGGATTTATTATTATTATATAACCTATGTTAAAAAGATTTATAGGATTTTTTAAGTGACTTGTCATTTTATTTAATGATCTTATGATCTATTAGGAATTACAAAATGTAATTCATTTTTTTGAGTAATGGATGAAATGGAAATTGTATTAGGCACAAAAAATGGGTGAGATTGTGCATCTAAAATGGAATTAAATCATGTAATTACATCTCCTTGTGAAAATTATTTAACTCTAGAAAAATTATATTGAATAATGATTTTCCTAATACCGACATTTCTATTGAACATATTGTCTTATAAATCATCACATGTTTATTGATTTTTGGCCCATAACATCCCATTAATTTTATAATTTGGTGATAATAGTGATATTTATCACTACCTATAATTATTTATTATTTTATTCCATGTCTAAATCATCACTTATATACTATTTTATGGAAACCCAGTTAATAGTTGTGTTGGGTAACAGTTATGTTTCCAAATATTCATTTTGAACAATGTTTTAGTATTAATTTTTATGAAGAAGGTTAATATGAAAGGAACATTCATGTATTAACTATTTTGTGACCCCAATGAATTTAATGGGAGATATTTATTTAATAGGGGTATAATATAACACCCTATGATTTTTTGAAATTGTTCTAGTAACTAATTTAATATTTTTGATATTTCTCATTTCACCTAACACTAAATATAGCTTCTGTTATAAAGTATCCATAGTTTTGGTTGGATTTATACAAAAAAACACATAAAAATTGAACTACATGTAACACTTATATTAGGAAATTGTACATAAAACACTATATTCACATAGTGTTCCACAAAATTTCATGTTCATGTAATAGCTTTTGTTACACACAAGACCATGATTAACCAATTTAGAATACACTATTAATAATATTATTATAATATTATTATAGTTATTACTAAGCCATTGGAAGAGAATATATCAATATTATTAAGTAAGTTATAATTATATTATTTGCACATGTTTATAAAATTTATTTATTAGATATTATTTAATTAGAAATTAAAATAGAAACCAATTGAATATAATTGATGTGTTTCTATGAAAAAGAATTTTTATTACTATAATGGTATTTTATATTAATAAATTATATTAATCACTATTAATGAGATACATTAATGAAATTTATATATCATAAGTTCAACCAAATTATTTTACATTCATCCATTAAAATATACAGGTGTAAGATAAGAATAAATAACTTTTAGGCATAAAAAGTTGTATGTTTCAAAAAGGTAGTTTTCCATCTTCTAATGGGAGACTTTTTGAAAAAATATATTTGAAACATTAATAATATTTATTTTAAAAAATATTTTTTCTAAAATAGTAATATAAAAATTTAATTTTTGTGAATTTTTGTTATTATTATGAGAAGTTTAATTTTTTAATCAATAGTGAAAATTTCTAAATTTTAATTAAAAATAACATTTTCACTAACCTATTTATATAGTTAAATTATAATTATATTTGTTTTAAAAGTATATTTATCCAAATATTATATATATTATGTGAATTTAGATTATTTTAATGAGTTTAATATTGAAATTGGATATAAAACATTTTATTCTTTTCAATATTTTCACTTTGATAACTCATTGTTTCATCTCGTCTGTGGGATCAATTTTAAATTAATTTTTTCCACATATGTTATTGGAATTTTTATAAATGGAAACGATAATTGGAATTATAATAATTAATAATTTATAATATGGATAACTATATTTTTTACCAAAAAAATAGTGAACGTAATTAAAATTAAATATTGTGATTATGTTTTAAATGAGTTTACTCAGTGGTGAAACATTAATATTACAGTTTCAAATGGCATGAGAAATTTTCAAATGCTCATTTTATTGACATATTTCGACCATGTACCTATTTTTCTAAAATCATTATGTTAATATAGTCATTTTATGTAATCTACACCTCCCAGTAGTGTTTATATTTTTATATTAAAAAGAATGTCTCTCCTACTCCATATATAAATGTACTCACCCTCCACACTTCTTCAAATGTCTCAAGCCATTTGAATAATCTATAAAATACCAATAAAACACCCAAAATAAATTCTATAAATCTTTAATCGTCACTTTGGGCACAAATCCAAACAATGAATCCTTTTGGTGATAATAAAAAGGAGTTACCTGAAAAAGAGGAAACGTTCGTCAATGTACATTTTTTTATTTGATCCCATCCCCACCCTTGTAATTTTTATTAAAAAAACTATTTCCAAACCATAGTATCTTTAATATATGTATATTTTTAAGGATATTACCTACAAATTCAAACCATTACATTCAATGGGAACACACAATCATAATTTATGTGTGTGGAAGAATTCCTCCTCGTGATCCAATGTCATTCTTTTTCATTACCACCACTTAATGATGTGAAGAGTGATTTACATATAGGTTTTATGTGATATCTATAATTTTTATGATTTTTTTATTCCATTTTAATTTTTATATAACACATACCTCCATGATTACAATTTTATCAGGATACAATAACATCGTTTTTGGATGTGTGGACTACCACCTCCTAAAAGAGATGTGATTCACTCAATCATTACATGGAATATATTAAGAATTTGTTAATTAAGATTATTTTATATTTAAGAAATAATAATTCTACTTTCCATATAATATATATATACATTATTTACATTCTTTTCTTTCAATACAACAAGAAAATTGAAACATGGTGCAAGTGTACATACGATTAACTTTATCCATTAATTGTGTATTTGATTTCACATTTCAATATTTCATAGATTATATTAAATCTATATATAAAAAAGATATATGATAGTAATATCATGGTTTAAATTCTAATAATAATTAAATCATGATATCAAAAACAGGAAGAAGAATGATATGTCAAAACCTGCATGAAAAATGAAGCAATTATTACCCGAAACATAACATTATCATAGAATTACTAATAAATGGGAAATATAATGTTTTAACTAAATCATATATGGTATGATATATATTAATATTATTATTTTTTAAATGTATAATAAAAAAATATTTATTATAAATTATATTTTAATGTCTACAATGAATGCCAATACTTAAGGTATGGGGACTTTTAGTCTCACTTTTATTTCGTTGAGAAATGTTCCATATTCACCAATAATTCCATTGGTGTGGTGTATAAAATACCGTATGAAATGTTATAAAACTAGTTATATTTATTTAATTATACTAAAATTTTCATTTTATGTTACCCTTTCCCGGGTCTCACGATTCAAAAGGTACTCATGCAGTAAGGGATTCCAATCTCACTTTTATTTTTTGTGACACACAATTCATGTTCACCACCTATTTGTTATTTATGGTGTGTATAATTACCTTGTATATAAATTATGAATATTTTAAAGATTATTATTTAGGATTAACATTTCCATTTTATTTTCTATCCACCATTGTGTTAATAGATTAAAATCTACTAAATCAGTAAAATAATTTTGTCTCAATTTTAATTATTTGGGATACATGTTATGTTATTCACTTATATTATTTTTTATGGTGTATATAATTCCATTTGAAATGATATTTCATGAATTTTATTATTATAATTAATTTTGAAGCTTAATTTAATACTATTATTTCATGTTTATTATGAATCAATGTTACCAAAGTCGTAAAAGATTATTATTTCAATCTCATAATTTAGTGTGATGATTTATGATTATGCTTCCATTGATGATATCCTATGATTTTTCCATCACGGACTCTTAGAAATTTTACTATCCTATGTTTATTCTTGACATAATCATGTATTTATACCATTTTTTAATCTTTGGTAATTAAAATCCTTTTCAAAATGATTATAATATAATTTAACATTACCTATCTATTTGGTTAGAAGTATGTTTTATTCTAAATCCATGTTTTCTAAAAAAACATCGAAAAATATTTTTAAATTTTAATTTAAGTTCGTTTTCATAGAAAATTATTTGATTTTTTTTTCATATTTTACAAAGTTTTGAATATATTTTTTAATGGTTCTTAATAGGTTTCAAGGTTGTTTTCCAAGAAAATGGTTTTAAAATGGTTTTATGTTTAAAAAATAATTTCTCCAAGTTCAAATGATATTTTACCCATGAATGTGTTTAAATTTTATAAAATATTACTTTATATGTTACCAATGTTGTTTAGAAAAATAATTTTTAAAATGTTTTATTTAAAAAAATTATTTCCGAGATAGATTATTTCCCTTAGGAAATGCTCAAATTATTCTTTAAAAATACACCTCCATATACGATTACATACATTGATATATTTTTTTCATTTACGAGAATATGATAAAATAATAAATATTAAAAATATTTCTTTTAATACTTTACATTTAAATTTTAATGAGTTTTATGAAACCCATTACTCTTACATGGGTTATACGATGATAAAATTCTTATAATAGTCACTTATTTTCATGACTTATTCTATGATGAAATGATTGTTAAACATGTCTCTTTTCCATAGGTTTTCACATCATTACATTTTTATGTTAACTATTTCACTTAATTATCTATGATATTATGTTTATGAAACAAATCACTTTTAATAAGTCTGTATATGATGAATGTTTTATTATCTAATAGAGGACATATGTACGATGTCATTATGCGAAGGTTATATCCTCTATCTCCATCAAATGGATTGGTAAATGAATAATGGTAGATGAGATTTTAGGGAACATGAATTTTTGCACAATTCTGAAAACAATAGGGTGGAATGGTTATAGTCGAATCCTTAAAACAAGAGGGTTTATAGATTGTATCCCAAAACCTAAAATAAGAGGTTAAATGGGATATAGACCAATATTGATAAAAATAGAGTACATGGGTTCTAGATTAACTTCAAAATTACATGGCAACATGGGTTTTGGCCTATGCTAAAAAAAATATGGTACATAGGTCGCAGCCTAAGCGCAAAATACAAGAGGGGACATAGGATCTATCATGAGCTTGAAAACCAGAGGGTACCGGGTGTGTATCCCATGTCTAAAAACTAGAGAGTACCCAGTTTGTATCATATTCCTGAGAAAAAGAGGGTACATGGGTTGTATCCAAATCCCAATGATGGTACATCAGTGATTAGCCAATGAATAACATGTTATGATGGTCTTGGCAGGTATCCTTGACATAATTTTTTATGAGAATGTGAAGTTGAAAATTATATTTCTTATTCTTATGTTACGGTCTCCTATACTATGGTCATGATACCCTTATAAATCATATATTATGAACTACCAATAATATTTTCACGACTCGTGTATATGATATTTTATTTTCATGGTTTTACCTTAAAATGTTATTCTCATGTAATTATACAAATAATTTTATTTAATTTTTCTATATATTTTTGGTTTAACCTACTTGAGAATCTGATATCACACATTTTTATGATTCCTTTTCCAAGGTTATGAGTAAATGTTTTAGGTTGGATTAATAAATGGTAATATGCTTTTGGGAATCATTGTTGATTATTAACAATGTCAGAAGAATGTGTTACAAGTGTCTAAAGACACTAAAATATTAAGGTCATCAAATATGTAATTTTGTAATGTGATGAATATTCATAAATATGATGTGAAATCAATGTTTTTTAATCATGTGTAGAAATAGGTAGGATAAATCAAACTTTATTAATATGATTTGTTCTGTAAGGGATGGCTACACCATTGTATCCTAGGAAGTACAATGTAGTGGATGTACCATTTTTAGCACCCATTTTGCGTATGGTTATAAATATGTTTTAATTCTTCCCATTAAATTATGGATTTATAATATGTATGTATTTAGGGTTATGGGTGTGTTGTAACAAGAAAACATACAATGTATCCTAATAAGACTATTTTGTTGTCGTAGGATGGTTTCAACATGGTGTTGTAGGTTATATAGTGGGGTTAGTTCGGTTGTTGTAATTTTAATTGGTTCTGATGCACTGAAACACTTATTTTTCATATAATCTCCAAGGGTCTCAGACATCTCTTCCATACAATAATTACTAGGTTATCATGTAAATATAGAAGAAACTTTTTTGGAAATTAAAAGTGTTCTAGAGATATGAAATCATTCGTAGGTTTTCAATCATCATTGTTCATTGTAGATCCCCTCATCTTCACTACCTACAAACCATAGATCATTTATATTATTGATATATCTATGTTTTTGAATATTAAAATTGTTTAATGATTTTTTGATATAGTGATGTGATGGTGTTTTGGGATCAAATATTGATGATCTATTGGCATTCATCATTTTTCATTGTCTTTTTTGAGGTAGGTGGGTTCTCTCTCATCTCCACATGACATAGAAAATAAACGCGATGTTTTGAATATTATTTTTCGAAATTTTTGTTTAATAATTTTATACATATGGAAGGAAAACACTTTTTGGTTATTGTTTTAGAAATATTTTTATGTTTCATATATTTTTGAACACTAAAATTTTTATAATTATAAAATGGTATTTTTAAAATTGTGGAACTTTTTTGAGGAACAATTGTTTTTTGATGTAACATTATCGTGAAATAAATATTCTTTGTAGAATGGTTTGGTAGGGAATTTTTCATACATTTTTTCTATGATAGCATTTTTGGACATTAATATGAGTAATGTGCATGGTCTATTAGAGACCTTGGAAATGTTTTACCTTATGGAGATTTGGGGAATCAAAGGTAGAATGATCATGGGTATAGAACTATAACATAAAATGAAAGTGTGTGTATTTGTGTTTGTGTGTGTGGAACTTAGGAATGGGTATTCCAAATAAATGATAAATTGACTTGATAATTTCCTTATTTCATTCCAGATTAAATTCTCATGGATATTTATTTAAAATAATATATTTATTTAAACTATTTTTATAAAATGTGCTAACGTTTTCTGGTCTTTGTGTCATGGATTATAAAGTTTTTGGGAAAATCTTATTATCTTTTTACTCATACCATAATTGGGAAATTGTATGAATTTAAAATTTTCATAAATCAGGGCACATTAAAAGCGAAGGAGTTATATTTCTCTAGTGATGTTATTTGATTCAATTGGGATTGAATGGGGATTTGGATTGTTGATCTAATTTTATAGTGTATTATCTTGATTTTATCTGGGTGTCATAACATATTCTTTTCATTTATTATATCATGGTTATGTAATGGTTTTCATTGGTACTATAATTATTTTACGTTAGTATTTGTTTTCAATTTTATTGTTTATTCTTCCTTCATATTGTTGATGTTAAATGTTATTTTATTATGGTTTCCTAATTGTTTACTTTACAAAGCTAAAATCATCCATAAATGTTGAAACCCTTTTAATTTATTTATGACATTTATGTTCCTGGGTCTATCACCTATGGCCTATAACTCCCCTATCACTTCTCAAGCCAAAGAATTGGGGATGGATGTTATAGTGACTCACATGTAATATCAGTTATTTTTGGAATGTTGGGTCATAATGAATATTTACTAATGAAAAATGGTTTTTCACCTTGAATATAAACCATTATGGAATATTTGGATCATTATGAATATGGACCACCTAGAAATATTATCTAATAGGGAATGCAACATAGTGATGAATGATGAGTCACATGTAATATTGATAATAGAGGAAGAGTTTCTCGAATATACCTTGAATGAAATTAGGATTCAACCATGAAGATGAGTTAGTTGATGATAGGTTATAGGGTTTACAACATATCTGAGGCCGTTACATGGATATGATTCATTGAGTATACTAGAGATGATATCATCAATGATAATGTGGTTTTGGAATACACTTGATAAGAAAACCAAATATATCTCCCTATAATTAGTTGAAAATATTGGTCTATATTATGATGTGTCCACATGGATGCTAAATATGAGGAATATAGAATGATATTCAGGACCCATGGTGAATGCCACTAGTACCAATAAGATATGGATCCTGATAATAATGGAATAAATGATTGTAAAAACACTAAGGGCTTCATTTAATTGAGTATCAATCATGTAAACCCCCATTATTAATGTAATACTTGATTAATGGGGCATGTGTTTAAATGAATAAAATGATCGTATATATTTTGTGGCAATCAAGGAAACCTGAATTGCTAGGTGCTCATGGTAGAGTACAAGGTTGAGAATGTTTATTCACTATGAGACATAGTTGAATTAGTACCCATATATGATGAATTAGTGAAGTATACATTAGTGTGGATCTCAGGTAAACTAGAACCATATTTTGGTACATTAGGTATTTTTCACCCAAATATGGTGGTATCATGAAGTGCATCTTTAGTACATTGTAGTGTGATTTGATTCCCACGTAAGGGTGGTAGGGAAAGTCTTACCCAAATAGGAGGTATAGGTAATGTTTCTACATGATATATAGGTTAAGGAATGTGTCTACCAAATATATAAGGTATGGAAATGTGTATACTCAATATCATGGGTAGGTTGATTAATTTCATTGCTGTGAAGCTATCATTTTGACATGGGTAAGTGGCACCCTAATTCTCTTCCATAAATGCACATTTGGAATGTCATACACTAGTGTAGTTCATTTAAGATAGTTTCCTTAAATATGGTCCTAAATAGGACTAGGGGATGTGGTTTTATAAATGAAATTAGTATTAGCTTGTTGAAACCCCAACTGCAGAATCCCAAAATCAGAAGCTATTTTATTACATTGGCATAAGATAAAACCAATCACAATTCCCTGGATTAACTAGTTTATCAATCCAGAATAACTAAATATATAAATTTTTCTCTTTTTATATTATTAATAAAACATAGAACATAATAAATAAAAGTAATATGAATCCTATAATTGATAAAAATGTATAATATTCATATCCTTGTTAACGAAAATATCCTAAAGCTGAGATCAAAAAATTGTCTGTAGTTACATATTTTGAAAAATATCCGGAAAAATTAAGGAATATCCAATATATATGGATAAATAAAAAAATTCATTCCATTAAATAAATAACATTAAAGTTAAATTCATCCATACATAATATCGATGTGAAATCACATGGATAATAATAATAACTGAAATTTCAATGAATGAGATGATTAATAATGGATTTTATGATCTCAAGAAACATGATACCACTAATTTAAAGTCATTTCAACTGATTGTTTAAAACTATGGGTGAAGAATCATTTGTTTTGGGTTTATAATTTTTTACACGAGGCCTATTTATTCATTAAGGGGATATCCATAACTTTTGCCCACCCAATACTTCATGTAAAAAGCATTCATCATATATTGAATGAAAAAATAAATTTTCAAAAACTATGAATTATAAAATAATATTCATATTTAATAATTGTAAAATATTTTTCAACATTTTCCACAATAAATAAAATAAAATCTCTAGTAGAACAATGTATTTCAAATAATATATGGTTTATGAAATAATAATATTTTCGATACAATAAATATGTTTATTAATAAAAATTTAATTTCCATTGATCCCAAGTAAGTGAATGTGTAAAATGATTGTATCATTAATACATATACCAAATGGTGAATAATTAAAATAACTACTTGTTTTCATTTATGTATAAAAATTCAAATTAAATATCTTTAAAACATTCTTTATGAAAATAAATATTCAATTTTTTTAAAAGCATATATAAAAAACAATGGAAAGGTACCATGAAATGTTTTATTTGAAAATAACCTTCTAAACATGTAATAGAAGCTTCATACAAAATATTCTTCATAATATCAAAAAAAATATTTTCATTATATATAAGTTAGAAAAAACATTCATTCCTTACTTCTATCATAAAATCTACAAAGTACCACATTTTGGAAAAAAACTCTAATATTCCATTCAACTTATTTTATTAAAATTAAAAAATGTGTAAAAATGTCATCTGATTAATACATATATAAGTGTAAAAAGGTTTTTAAAAATATTTTAAGGAAAATATTCCTATGGATAAAAAATATATCTAATCAAATGGGAAATAAGATTTGTTTTTCTTTTAAACAATACATTGATTCAAGTTCAAATGAAAATAAAAGTTGGAACAAATTATAGAAATATTAAAATGAGAAAAATTGGAATGAAAGTAAATGAACGTGAATAAATAGTATTTTAGGATAAATTCCAAAACGGTTAATTATATACACAACATAAAAATAAACTGGGGAATTTTATCAAATATGACTCATTGGAGTGGATGTTTAGATAAATATATTACCTCAAAATTCAATTTAGTTTAATGATCATTAAACACACTTATAATGGTTTTATACATTTTATAAATTTATAATTGATCCATATATGTATTTATAATATCATATATTATCCCCTTATATCATTTTATCACCCATTTTTAAATAATATTTCATTATTACCCCTCTTTTGGGTGCTAACTGCTTTATTTTACTGTTAATATGTTTTCATGTACGTTCCGGTTCTAATTCATATGATATAGTACATAACCTCTTGAATTATATTAATGTTATTATTATCATATTTTTTTCCCTTATATGTATTTTTATTTTAATTATTTAATGTTAGATACAGAAAATGAATTGCATCACTTCATACATACAATAGGTAGTATCTACACATGTGTGATGACATTATGTGTAAATGATTTAATAGGTAAAATGTTGATGACATATAAAATTTGGAGAATAAATAATATTTCATAAGTATCACATATATCTATTATTTCCATAATTGTAACCATACAAGTAATGTGGTGATTAAAAACAAGTCCACCACTTTGTGGAGATGGTATGTCGTACGTATGCATGTGCAGTGCATTAGTTTCCCATAGGATGGATAAAAGATGGATTATAGATTTTTTAAAATATTAACAAAATATCAGTTGATATATGATACTATATTTTATAAATGATTATTTAAACAACAGATGATGTTGATATTGAAGAAAAAATAAATGTAAAATTATTTTTAAAGATGATCACTTCTTATTTGATGGACTTACTTTTTATCACTTCTTAAGATATCTTGAATTGATCTTTTGGAAGATAAAAAACCTCAATAACTTGTATAAGGATTTCTTGAATATGAATTTTAATTTTTTGGCCATGATAAATGGATCATTGTGATGTAAATAATTGAGGAAGGAGCATTCACATTATAATTGAGGTGAGGGGTATCATTGAATTTCCAAAAATATTAAATTAATATAAGTTAAATTTAATCTTCAAAGCGATCCAAAATTATTTATTTCGAATATATTATGGGGATGGGTTAAAATTACATTATCCAACAAAATTTGGATAAGATTAAGTGGTGTTTTAAAACTTATATTTTTATTTTAACCTCAAATAAACACTTTTGACAATTTAAAAACTATACAAATATTTTTCACTATAATGGTTAATAATGTTCCAATAAATTGGAAAAATTCCAATAAATTGACCACGGTAGGTATTTTAAAAATTTATAATAAATTTCACTGAATTTATTATTTTATGTATTTATTAATAATTTCAAAAAATATTATTTACATAAAAATATCAATAATGTCAACTTATTGAACTATTCATCACATTAGAATTTATAATATTAATAAAACACCTATAATTAGAAGAAAAATATTTTATTATATCAAAAACATTTCATGTATGTCCATAAAACTCATGGTTAACATTATGCATATAAGGCCGCAGCCTTAAACCTTAATTAATATTTACTTAAATGAATAATTCACATTGAGGATCATTTCAGGTTTAGAGTTTTAGATAATTAGACCATAAATCATGAATTACATTCCACATTTAAACAAAGTGGTTACATAAAATATAGTATTCATTTTTTTTCATCAATGGAAAAATATTTAAAATAAAACATGGATTCTTTCTTGACACTTCCGTGACACTATCATCATATCATGCACCTTTCACTTGACCTTTGAAAAACATTTCAAAAACTTGTGATGAGCATAAAAAGCTCAGTAAAATATATAAATGTATGAAAAGAAAACATTAGTCCATGTATGAAATCATACTTTACTCATATAACATAAGCATTTTAACATACCTCATCAAATCATGAATAAATCATAGAAATCATAATGCATAAAGGTAACTTGAGGCATTCATAACATTTTTATGTAGGGAGTAACCCTCTTGGTTACGTTTGGAATACCCATCAAAGTATATTCCCTAAATTTCTTTGGAGAAACCTTATCATTTAACTCCTTCACGTTACCCAATGCATTGGAGAGATATATCGGGCTCACCCACCCTTAGTTTATCATGGAACCACCCGTATTCATAATAATGCCCAAGAACCATAACATAATCATATCACATAAAACATGTATAAAGGAAACATAACATTTCCACTTTTCAATCACAAGATATCAATAAAACACATTGATATAAAAACATTTTGAAAACCATTTTCAATACCAAAATAAAATAATAGTAAAACATGGTATATATTTTTCATTCAAAAAAAGTTATGGCTTGTAGAGGAAGTCGAAACTCAAATAATGGTCACGACGGTGGAGAAGTCGCTGTCGCCGCATACGTACGATAAGAAAACATTCCTTTTTTGTTGTTTAGTAAAATGATTCGTATAAAAAAGATTCCTTTTGAACAGATGAAAAGTCAAAGGGGTTTATACACAGTATAAAAGAAATTTGTGTATAAAACAAAATATTTCTCAATGAAAGGAAATTGAGACGATGTCCCTTACAAAGATGGTATCTTTGGATTAAGGATAAATCAATTACATAATTATATGTGAAAAATGAACACACCAAATATAAGTGGATATTAATTGTAAAACAATAAGAGAACATTTACACATATTCATATAACGACATATTCAAGGAGTACAAGTTTATCCCAAAGAATGAAAATTGGGTTAAGAAGTTCCCTTGGAAAAATTTGACAGCCTAACGACGTCACTTCAAAATTAAGAAAAAGTGTTGATGAGAGATAAAAAGAGAATATCATCACTTGGACATAACATTTACATCAATAAGGATATAGAAGAACATATCCCAACATATTATTATGTTAATTAAAGGACATAACAAAATAATTCTTTTAAAAAGAGGAGGGTGAAAGGTTCCCTTAACAACTTGGGTAACTTTCAAAACGTACACCCCATTAAAGAAGGGTCATTCAATGAATATGTAAATACCCATAAATGAAATTATATTACACAAAGAGTATAATAATGGTATGTCCATACAAAACTCAAAGGAAATGGTGGAAAATGTAGCATAAATCTCACGAGACTAAAAGTGAGATGAAAAATCCCTTACGAAAACTCGGCAGCCTAACGATGCCACTTAAAACTTCCAAAAATGGGTTTATGAGATAAAATAGGGTCTCTCGTCATATTAAAATAAAATTTAAAGCAAGATTAATTTAAAATAACATCCCCAATCATAACAAATAGGAGCTTAAAAGAAGTGACATAAAGGAGATCACTTAAAAAGAAAGAGAGAGGTTAGATCTCTTACAAAAATTCGGCAGCGTAACAGCGCCACTCAAAACTTCCAAAATGGATTGATGAGAGAAAATAGGGTCTCTAATCATATGAACATAAAAATTAAATTAGGATTAATATAAAAGAACATCCCAATCATAAGAAATATGAGCTTAAAATGAATGACATAAAAGAGTGTACTTAAAAAGAAAGAGAGGGGTAGAATCCCTTACCTCGTGTCTGACATGACTTGATCATTCTTTAATCTCCTGAATAATAAAATTTGGTCAATTTATAATATATTAAGGACCTAATTTAAATAATATTATTCAGTTAATATGACATATTATAATGTTATAATAATTGGTTAATAAAGTGAGTTCATATCAGACGTTTTTGTCGATGTTTGGTACATGAGTAAAAATCAAAGTTGTTGGAAAAAATTTCCATGTGGTTTTTGGTAAATCATATCCAGAATATTATTTATGTTTTAAATATCATATATATCCAGTATGTATTCATTTTATACTATTCCATCGCATTTGGAGATAAAAAATAAAAAGCACCGTTCATGGAGACGGTAGGCCGTACGTACGCATGAACACTACTTTCATTTTTTTTAATATTAATGGCATTAAAAAAAATAAGATATATATATATATATTATAATTCCAAAATGATATCCATCATTTAGATGTAATATACTAAAAATATATCCATTATATATATGTACTTATAATAGTACATAACATTTGGACATAAGAAATGAAATGTACCGTTCATGGAGACGGTAAGCCGTACGTACGCATGAACACTACTTTCATTTCTTTTTTTTGTATTAAATGGAATTAAATAATAATTATATAAAGTTATATCATAATTACAGTATGATATCATATGTAATACCATTAATTCCATCCTTTATACGTCCCACATATGGCATTAACGAATCAAATCACTTTGAGGGGGCGGTAGTCCACACTTCCTAAAATGAAGATATCGCGTTTACCCATAATGTAAACTATAAAGGTATCACATAAATGAAAAATACAGAAGCAAAATTAAAACATAACCATATTATATATCATTTATAAATATATTTAAATCTTAAATGGCCACCTTTGAATGTGTTATATGAGTGTTTAACCATCATCGTTTCATGAGGTAGAAATTCGCCATCCACAGAAACAGTATGTTCATTAACCATTAGATGTAGTTGTGTGTAAGTTCAGCTCTAATTATTATTATAAAAACATCCTAGTATATTGATTATACTGGTTTTGTTACAAAAGAAATTAATAAAAAGAGTTTAGAGGGCTGGAGAAGCAAAATAAAACATAAGAACACAAGAGAAAACACTACCTTTAGATCGATTAACTCTCTTTGATTTGAGCTCAAAGGCTTCCTTGGAAAGGATTATTCCAAAATTAAGGCATCAATGATGAAGAGAGGGATGTGGAGAGATGAAATGGGCAGGGTTTGGCCGAGGAAAAGTCTTGATATGTGTGTGTAAGGTGGTAGAGGTGGGGCCTTTTATAAGAGGAGAGGAGGGACACTCATGGAATGTTATAAAATATTACTTTCTTATAAAATAATTTTCGGATTTAAAAGGTCCCAAAAGGATATATTTAGAGGGTAAGGTGATAATGTTTCGAAATACACCCATTAAATAGGTTAGTGACATGTTTTAGTCTTAGATTTAACCGTATATTCTCATTTTATTTAAATCGTTCATTTATGAGGTAATCACTACATCATCACGGTGTCATAAATAAATAAATAAATTTAATATCTAAAAATTATAAAAAAATATCATGATGTAGGAAATATTTTTAGATTTATAATCAATATTTATAGTAAAAAAATATGACTTGTATAACCCCATCTAAAAATTGTTTTAGTAAAACAACACATCTTTGTGACATTTTAATTTTTACTTTACATAAAAAGGTATTAATGTCATTTTCCAACCAATGTGGCTCCATTGGGTCCCGAAGTTGACCCATGGATTTTCCTGGTCGGTCATGACTAATCCAATAAGGGTAAGACATGTTTCTAGATCATTTCATATTATTAAAACATTATTTTTACCATAAACTACACTAATTACCTCTAATCACGATTAAAACTTAAAAGTTACTATTCAACAAAAAATATATTTTAATCCCATTGAACAAAATTTTCCATCTTAATGACAAACATGTATATCAGATTTTTGAAATTCAAAACATAGAGGGGGTAAATTTTCATTTAAATGAAAAATCAGTTTTTTAAGTACCACTTAGTGGTTTCACTATTCATCCAAAATTGAAGTTTTCCAGAAAAATACCAAAAATTCACCCTAAGATATATTTGATATTCCGAATTCAAAAATTATGTATCTTTTACAAAATTCAAAACATATAAGTTACATTAATTAATTTAATAATTAATTCCCACTGTCAGAGCAAATAGCGTGTTTCTATGAAACAAAAAGTATCAAAAGATTTACACTAGTTTAAGTTCAATTTAATGTTGAAATTAATTCCAATGACCACTATTGGATTAAATGGTAAAAATATATTCTAATTTCACTTTAAAAAAAATTCAAAAGATAATATAATCATATAAATAAATTAGATTAAAAAGAGGTTTTGAATTAAAATACAACATTTTTCACTATTCATTAAAAAATGAACTTTATCGGAAAAATACCAAAAATTTACACAAAGTAAATTTTGATGTCCTGATTCTAAAGAAGAATTTTATTGTGTCAAATATAACACATAGAATTGTCAAAAAGTAGATTTAAAAGAGGTTTGTCATCAAAAGGAGGTTAATTGACCTTTTAAATAATATTAGAATGTTTACGCTTAAAATTGGATTCATTCACATTTTTAATCCTATAACATTTATTATAAAAAGTAAAAATATTTGAAAAACATATATAATCATTTTTTAGTTAGTTCTGTTCATTACCGCCATTACAATGGTTAGGAGTTAACTGCAATTTAAAATAATATTATTTTATTATTAGAGTGCAACGTAAGATTCCCATTAAACTCGTTGTTGCGTATTGGGTACGCCATTGAGCATAGCACCCCCTTTAAAGTTTTATTAATATTTTATTCACAAATATGGATAAATGTGAAATTTCATATTCTTTATTTACCTGGGGTGTTACATCCTTCCCCCCTTTTGGGAATTGCGTCCTCGCAATTTTAAAATTGGTCTTGGAAACTTCATTGAAAATCCCACATTGGAACAAGAGTAAGTAAAACAATCACTTTAAAATAAAGAAAGATAAGTACAAAGGTCCCCCGAGTAAACCCATACTAGGATTCCATGTAGGAAAACAAGTATATGGAGGAAAAAACAAAGGGTCTTGTTCTGAGGGAGAGTGATAGTAAACATGTCTATGAGAAAGTTAACCATAAGAAGATCACAAAAATATAGTGGGATAAACGGTATTTGATTCCCCAGTAGGAAAAGTTAATAGACAAAATTTTTGTTTTAAGTTACTTTTCATTGAGGAATTTATTTTTGATCATAAGAAAACATACTTACTTGTAATGTTGACTATCAACTTTTACTAGATTTCTTACACAAACTCATACTTTCCCAAAATGATGAGTATTTAGGAAGACTTGTTTACATTAAGAGAACTATAATCAACATCTAGAGAATCACCTAATCCAAAAAAATAGAACTATATACTCCCCATGTCTTTAGAAAAAATACAAAACCAAAATTGTTAGTATGAGATCAGATAATCCACAAATGTATAATCCTTTATAAAAAGAAAATCTATTCTTAATCTCCAAAATTTGTCCAAAAAACCCAATGTTCAACGAAGACCATTCGATAAATAATTGTCCATAAAATTCTTCAATTTAAACCAATCTAAGATTGAAACCCAAATATTAGAAGGATTTAATAACATAGTCATCCAAGGTACAAATTAACTTTTATCTCCAAATAACATCACTTACTCTTAAATTCTCATATTGAAAAGTAATTAACCTAATCACATATCCTCGATGATAAGTTAATCATTTCCATAGATAACCAAAAATAAAATTACTCTTGATTACTAAAATCATCTAACTAAAAAAGAATTAGTCATACTAACCAGGGAATTCATGTAGTCCAGTGGTAGGCGATAAATACCAGTCACACTTTGTTTGTGGGTTCAATTCCCGCAGCTTTGTCCGATGCGATGGGTTGTCACACGATCTGCATGTTGTCATTTTTCCAAAACTATATAATTCTTAAAAAATTACCGAAAACGAGATAAAATCTTCAAAAATAATCATAACATATTTTAACATCAGGTTTATCTCATGCCTTTCATTTTCCATCATAATATATAATAACCCATAATTACCTCAAAAGTAAGGATCATATAAACCCTAATGGTTACCTTTATAATTAATACCTGATCTTCCACATCGATTGGTCATCTTGTACATGATGCATTATAGAACATACCAAGGTACAAGTGGTTGATCATGAAACCTTGATAGTTGGTTTAGAACAACCACGAGTTTCCTCATTGAATCCCCCATTTCATCTAGTCTCTTAATCAGAGAACCACCACAGTTCCCTTCAAACCTATTGTCACTTTGGTGCCTGCTAGATCCATCCATTCACTAAAAACACAAATGTCAGTGTGAGTATATCAACAAAACCATCATGTACTAATGAGGAAGATAAAAACTAAGATATATTTACTCATTAACATTATCTAAAACTAGGACTCTTTCTGAAATCCTAACAATGAAGGTAATGTCACTTATGCCTAGAGAATTCCCTAACCTCTAAAGTTATCTAAACTGATCTCTGATACCAACTATAAGGCCCCAGCCTTAAACCTTACTCAATATTGAATGAAATGAATAATTCACATTGAGGATATTTTCAAGTATATATTTTTTGAGAATTAGACCATAAATCATGAATTACATTACACATTTAAACAAAGTGGTTACATAAAAGATAGTATTAGTTTTTTCCATTAAAAGAAAAATATTTAAAATAAAACATGGATTCTTTCTTGACACTTCCTTGAAACTATCATCATATCATGAACCTTTCCATTGACCAGTGAAAAACATTTCAGAAACATGGGATGAGCATAAAAAGCTCAGTAAGGGATATAAAAGTATGAAAAGAAAACATTAGTCTGGGTATGAAATCATACATTACACATAAAACATAATCATTTTAACATACCTCGTAAAATCATGAATAAATCATAGAAATCATAATTCATAAAGGTAACTTGAGGCATTCATAACATTCTTACGTAGGGATTAACCCTCTTGGTTACGTTTGGAATACCCATCACAGTATATTCCCTAAATCACTTCGTAGAAACCTTAACGTTTAACTTCATCGCGTTACCCAATGCATTGGATAGCTAAATTGGGATCACCCGCCATTAGTTTATCACATAACCACCCATCATCATAATAATGCCCAAGAACCATAACATAATCATATCACATAAAACAAGTATAAAGGAAACAAAACATTTCCACTTTTCAATCACAAGATATCAATAAAACACATTTATATAAAAAAAATATGAAAACCATTTTCAATACCAAAAGAAAATAAGAGTTAAACATTGTATTTATTTTTCATTCTATAAAAGTTATGGCTTGTAGAGGAATCCGAAACTCAAATAATGGTCACGGCGGTGGAGAAGTCATTGTTGCCGCATATGTACGATAAGAAAAACATTCCTTTTTGTATTTTAGTAAAAAGCTTTGTATAAAAAAGATTGTTTTTGAATAAATGAAAAGTCAAAGGTGTTTATACACCGTATAAAAGAAAATTGTGTATAAAAAAAATATGCCTTAATGAAAGGATATTGAGACGATGTCCCTTACAAAGATGTATCCTTGGATAAAGGATAAATCAATTACATAATTATGTGTGACAAATGAATACACCAGATATAAGTCGATATTAAGTGTAAAACAATCAAAGGACATTCACATATATTCATTAAATGACATATTCATGGAGTAAATGTTTATCCCAAAGAATAAAAATTGGGTTAAGAAGTTCCCTTGAAAAAATTCGATATCCTAACAGCGTCACTTCAAAATTCAGAAAAAAAGTTGATGAGAGATAAAAAGGGTATCTCATCACTTGGACCTAAAATTTACATCAATAAGGATATATAAGAACATATCCCAACATAATATTATGTGACTTAAAATACATAACAAAAGAATTCTTTTAAAAAGAAGAGGGTGAAAGGTTCCCTTACCGACTTGAGTAACTTTCGAAACGAACACCCCCATTGAATAAGGGTCATACAATGAATATGTAAATACCCATAAATGAAATTATATTACACAAAGAGTATAATAATGGGATTTACATACACCACTCAAATGAAATGTTGTAAAATTTAGCATTAAACTCACGGGACTAAAAGTGAGATGAAACATCCCTTACGAAAACTCGGTAGCCTAACAACGCCACTTAAAACTTCCAAAAATGGGTTGAGGAGATCAAATAGGGTCTCTCATTATATTAAAATAAAATTACAGAAAGAGGAATTTAAAATAACATCCCCCATCATAACAAAGTGGAGCTTAAAAGAAGTGACATAAATGAGAGTACTTAAAAAGAAAGAGAGAGGTTAGATCTCTTGTGAAAATTTGGCAGCCTAACGACGCCACTCAAAACATCCAAAATGGATTGATGAGAGAAAATGGGGTCTCTCATCATATGAAAATAAAATTTAAAGTATGAGTAATATAAAAGAACATCCCAATCATAAGAAATATGAGCTTAAATGGAATGACATAAAAGAGTGTACTTAAAAAGAAATAGAGGTGTAGAATCTCTTACCTCGTGTCTGACATGACTCGATCGTTCTTTAATATTGTGAATAATAAAATTCAGTCAATTTATAACTTATTAAGGTCCTAATTTAATGATTATTATTCATTTAATATCACATATTATAATTTTATAATAATTCTTTAATATAATGAGTTCTTATCAGACGTTTTTGTCGATGTTCGGTACATGAGTAAAAATCGAACTTGTTGGAAAAACCTTTTCCATGTAGTTATAGTTACATCATATCCAGAATAGTATTGTTGTTTCAAATATCATATATATCCAGTATATATTCATTTTATAATATTCCATAACATTTGTAGATAAAAAATTAAAATCACCGTTCATGGAGACGTTAGGCCGTACGTACGCATGAACACTACTTTCGTTTGTTTGTCATATTAATGGAATTAAAACAAAATGGGAGATATATATATATTATAATTTTAAAATTATATCCATTATTTAGATGTAATATATTACATATATATCCATTATATATATGTAATTTAATAGTACATAACATTTGGAGATAAGAAATGAAATGTACCATTCATGGAGACGGTAAGCCATACGTACGCATGAACGCTACTTTCATTTCTTTTTTTGTATTCAATAGAATTAATTAATAATTATATAAAGGTATATTAAAATTCCAGTAGGATATCATATGAAATACCATTAATTCAATCCTTTATACGTCCCACATATGGCTTTAACGAATCAAATCACTTTGAGGGGGCAGTAGTCCGCACTTCCTAAAATAAAGATATCGCATTTACCCATAATGGAAACCATAAAGGTATGCCATAAATGAAAAATACAGAAGCTTAAGTAAAACAGAAACATATTATATATCATATATAAATATAGTGACATCTTAATGGCCACCTATGACGGTGTTATATGAGTGTTGAACAATCATCGTTTCGTGAGGCAGAAATTCGCCATCCAGAGAAACAGTATGTTCTTTAACCATTAGATGTAGGTGTGTGTAAGTGTAGCTCAAATAATTCTTATAAAAATATCCTAGTATATCGATTATACTGGTGATTTTACAAAATAAAGTAATAAAAAGAGTTTATAGTGTTGGAGAAGCAAAATAACACATAAGAACACAAGAGAAAACACTACCTTTAAATCGGGTAACTCTCTTTGATTTGAGATCAAAGGCTTCCGTCGAAAGGATTCTAACAAAAGTGAGGCTTCAATGATGAATAGAGGGATGTGGAGAGATGAAATGGGCAGGGGTTTTCCGAGCCAAAGGCTTGAGATGTTTGTGTAAGGTGGTAGATTTGGGGGCCTTTTATAAGAGGAGATGAGGGGCACTCTTGGAATGTTATAAAATATTACTTTATTATAAAATGATTTTAGGATTTAAAAGGTCCCAAAAGATATATTTCGAGGATAAGGTGATACGGTTTTGAAATTCACCCATCCATTAGGTTAGTGACAAGTTTAAGACTTAGATTTCACCCTATCTTCTCATTTTATTTAAATCGTTCATTTATGAGGTAATCATTGCATCATCATAGTGTCATAAATAAATAAATTTATTTAATATCTAAAAATTATAAAAAACAATAATGATGTAGGAAATATTTTTATATTTTTAATGAATATTTATAGTCAAAAATATGACTTGTATAACCCCATCAAAAAATTGTTTTAGTAAAACAACACATGTTTGTGACATTTTAATTTTAACTTTAAATAAAAAGGTATTAATGTCATTTTTGAACAAAAGTTGCTCCATGGGGTCCCCAAGTTGACCCATGGATTTTCTTTGTCGGCCATGACTCATCCAATGAGGTTAGGACATGTGTCTTTGTCATTTCATATTATTAAATCATTATTTTTACCTTAAACTACACTAATTATCTCTAATCGCGATTAAAACATAAAAGTTATTTTTCACCAAAAAAATTATTTTAATCCCATTGAACCACATTTTACTTCTTAATGACAACCATGTATTTCGGATTTTTGAAATTGAAAACACAGAGGTGGTAAATTTTCATTTAAACGAAAAATCAGTTTTTTAAGTACCACTTAGTGGTTTCACTATTCATCAAAAATTGATGTTTTCCAGAAGAATACCAAAAATTCACCCTAAGATATATTTGATATTCCGAATTAAAAAATGATGTCTATTTTAAAAAATTCAAAACATATAAGTTACATTAATTAATTTAATAATTAATTCTCGCTATCAGAGCAAATAGCGTGTCATTATGAAACAATAAGTAGCAATAGATTGACACTAGTTTAAGTCCAATTTCAAGATGAAATTAATTCCAACGACCACTATTGGATTAAATGGTAGAAATATATTCTAATTTTACTTTAAAACCAATTTAAATGATAATCTAATAATATAAATAAATTTGATTAAAAGGAGGTTTTGAATTAAAAAACAACATTTTTCATTATTCATTAAAAAATGAACTTTATTGGAAAAATACCAAAAATTTACACAAAGTAAATTTTGATGTCCCGATTCTAAAAAAGAATTTTATTTTGTCAAATATAACACATAAAATTGTAAAAAAGTGGATTTAAAAGAGGTTCTTCATCAAAATGTGGTTAATCGACCTTTCAAAGAATATTAGAATGTTTACGCTTAAAATTGGATTCATTCGCATTTTTAATCCTCTAACATTTATTTTAAAAAGTAAAAATATTTGACAAACATATATAATCATTTTGTAGTTAGTTCTGTTCATTCCCGCCATTACAACGTCCAAGCATTAACTACTATTTAAAATAATAATATTTTATTATTAGAGTGCAACGTAAGATTTCCAAGAAACTCATTGTTGCGTATTGGGTATGCCATCGAGCATAGCGTCCCCTTTAATGTTTTACTAATATTTTATTCACAAATATGGATAAATGTAAAATTTCATATTCTTTATTTACCTGGGGTGTTACGATGCATCTCAAAATATGTTACTTCTAATAATTTAAATATAATTTTTTATTATTTGAATATTTATTATGTCAGTGTTGTGTAAGCATTCGAGACATTTATTTCTTCACAAAAAATGAAAAATAATTTACCATGAAGAAGATAATTATTTTATCATTGAAAATACTATTCATATTAAACATATCCTTTATATAAAAAAAATAGAAATATTTTACTTATTAAAAACAATAGTGTGACATGTTTGACTTTTCTTGACATAAAACACTATAAAGGACCCAATCTCATCAAAATGGATATAAAATGATATATAAACTAATATTGGGTGATTATGGATGAAAATCACGCATACTATAGTATTCATACACATTTTGGGTTATTTAATATTTGTTATCATTTTATTTTTATCTTTAATTACCTGATTTACACTTTATTTTTGGTAGTAAAAATTGCTAATGTTATTTCTCATAAACCAGAAAAACACAATGAAAATTTTTATAGATAAAAATTCATTGTATGTGTCATTTTTTAATAAAGAATTCTATGATGAATTTGATTGCAATGGACATAATTAGATTATTGATAATATAATGTAACTAATATTTATTTTTAAAACTTTTTATATAATTTTAATTTTTTTGAATGATTGAAACAAAAATGATGTTTTCAATAATAAAATTATTTTCCACTATTCATTTGATGATAAATATTTCTAATGAATACCTAAAATTCAACATAAGATATTTATTATGATGATTTTAAAAATTAGTCAATTTTATTACTTTTTTTTTTAAAAGTTTTACAAATTATCTATATTTAGTTTGAAATGGAAAACAAAAAGAATAATTTATAAAGAAAATGTATTTTTAAATGAATAAAATAACCTCACTAAAAATTGAGTGTCTATTTCCAAAAATATATTTTTATTAAATATAATATTCTGATATATTTCATAACATAATTATTATTATTCATACCATCCAATTAATTAGGTTGGTTATAGTTTTAATATTTATATAATAACATTTTGTTGTTTGTTTAAACATGGTTTTTTGTGTTCTATACACTATCGAACGTAGTCATCTTTTAAAAACATGGGTAATTTCATTACTCTCTCTGAAAAAAATTCTACATACCAATTTTAAATAATATTAACATTTAATTAGTTTAAGTTTGTTCTCATTCATTATATCGTCTTGTTCCCAAGTTTCTTTATCAATTTTATGATATTTATTTAAGATCATTTACAATTTGAGTCATCTATTTCCTCAAATCATTCTCTATACAATAAAGAAGTTGGATAGGCACTTCACAATAAGTAATATCAGGTTTCAATTATATTTCATTAGGCATGAGAACATGTATTACCAATGAAATGTAGTATATAACCATGATATTTGGAACACATCTTGTACTTTAGAGAGACTCTATGTCATTGCAAAATGGTAATAAACAACTCCAACTCTATCTAGGATTTCAAGGGGTCCTATTTAACTAGGAATTGGTTTCTCATTCATACCTAACCTATCAACCCCATTCCATTGAGATACAATAACAAAAACATAATTTCCCGCTTTAATTTCAAAATCACCCCTTATGTTATTTGAAAAATAGTTTTTCCGACATCGAGATGGTTTAATATGACTCTGAATAGTCTTTAGCTTCAATATTGTATTCTTAAAATGTTCAGGGCCTATATGATTTATTTCACCAAATTCATCCCAACATGTCTGAGTACGACATCTCCGTCCATATAATGATTTAAATGGATTAGTTTTAATACATTAATGGTAGATATTTATATAGGAAAACATTACTAAAATGTGAAAAATGATCTCATATACCTTGAAAGTCATGTGGACATGATCTCTAAATTTCTTCTAATTTTTGAATATTTTTTTAATTATTAAATTAGTATAAGTGTGAAATGTAATACTCATATGAATCTTTGTATCCAAATTCTGCCAAATACATTTCTATGATTTTGATCTGAATCATGGATCAAGATTCGACAAAATTGAAATAGGGGTTGCATAATGTCAAAAAACATCATTAATATATAGCCATGTAAGATGATCAAGTGGTATATATTTTATTATTATAAATAAATCTACAGATAAATTAATATTATCAACAATAACACATGTTTCATCATTTTTTCCGATGTCTTTGGTAATCATGTAATGAAATACCTAGTAATAGAATACCACTTTCACATATGTATAGTTAATGGTTTCATGAATCCCCTAGGGTGTTTTATTTCAACCATCACTTGTTAAAAAAACCAAACAATATAATATATAATTTGAAATTTACAACTTCAAGTTATCCCACCAAAAAGTTTCGTTTAAATCTCTATACACTATGGTGCTTCTTGGGTGTATACAGAAATTTTGACTATGGGAATCAACAAAAAAAATACTATTTTTAGAATGGGTATAAATGGAATACATATTTCGTTTGATAATTTCAAAAAACCATCATTTTATATAAATAATTCAAATTTACCTTTATTCACATATTTAATTTTCTAATGAAAATATTCTTCATCAAATTGATAATTTTTCGTTTTCTAAACATGATTTTTTGATATTTCTTTGAGGAAAGTGTGATGCTTCCCATTCTGAAAAAATTACCATATCTATATTCACTATATCAATAAACAATGTATCTCTATTAATCCTTTTTTTGAACATGGACACATAATCATTTCTGCCCAATGAATTTTCTACCTAAATCACCTACCCCAGGATGTAGTGTTTTGATAAATCATAATTCTTGAGTAGATCCAGCCATATCCTTGGCCTCTTAATAAAATATTTTAGTGATAATATATAGTTTTATATCCTATGACTATTTAATAACTCACATCTATCACTATAGAATTCATATATCCTCAGTTTCAAAAAAATATTACAGCAGCTAACTTAAGATCATTGGTTGGATAGTTTTATTGATGAAGTTTTAAAATCCTTTATGAATACCCAATAACATTATCATTCTTTATAAGGAATCAACTAATCCCCTTTATCAATTCATCAATATATAGCACTAATCCATATTTTCATGATGGTAGATTAAAAACTAGACCTTTTATTGATCTCTTTATAGATTCTACAAAACATTATTGATATTGTATTGTCTATAAAAAATCCACTTTCTATATAGGCCTGGTTATCAGGTTAGATAATTAGAAATTGTTTTGAAACAATCACCAATAGTAACCTACCAAACCAATGAAAATTTCTACCTATGTTATGTTTATTGGGGTAGGCCATTCAGGGAGTTTTTTTCCTTCACAATATCAAATAAGATTCCATCCATTGAGATAATAAAATGATAGTGTGTCCTTTTACCCTTAGACCCATCCCAAATAAATAAATATCATTTCAAGGGACCAGATTCATTACTCAAGTACCATTTCATTGGTATTTCTAATTAATGATGTTATCTTTTTCTACATTCAATGATCCACAAAATGTGTATAATGTCATAAGAAATAATGTTTCTCCATTAAGGAAATGTTATTCATCACCAAATGTACTGTCTGTCACTGTGGGAAAATATTTATATTAACTATATGTAATGACCCCATTTCATCAATTAGGTTCCATCAATAAATAATGGAACACACTGAGTGGTTTCATAATCTTCATAAATATTGAACCAAAAAATAAAAAATCCACTAATGGAAAAATATTTTGAATAGTATACTAAATTATAAAAATTCTACTAATAACAATGTTTATTTAAAATCTGTTCCCAAGGATTTTATGAAGACTCATAAAATATTAATTAAAAAAATCTCATATAAAAAATCCTAGAATTAAAAGATATTTTATAAAATTAACATAAGAAATACGGGATCAATCATCCATGGTTTTATTTATTTAGTAGTCTTGAATAATAAGATAAATATGTGGTTCCCTTATTAAATTTATAATAAATCATAGATCCTAATAAATTAAATTAATCTATATCCATAGAGACATTCAATTAATTCATCTTAATATCCTGGGGAAAAAAATTGATTGTAACCTAAAAAACTTCATAAATGTTTCAAAAATTGGTAACTATGTTAAGTAAATAAAGAATATTAACTATGTCAATGTAGATAACTGAAAATTCATTTCATTAAATCAGTTGCATCAGAATAGAGTGCCTCCATATATAATAGCATTGAGAATATATCATGCATTACAGTAACCATGGAATTCTCAATAAATGAAATTATTAATATTGAATGTCAGGATCTCATACATAATAATACCTCTACTATTATGACCATTGATATGTCTTTCCAAAGCATTCATCATTTTTTAAAAGACCAATTCAATTTATAATAAATATTCTTTATAAAAAATAATATATATTGAATAAATGAAACAAATTTACCAACAATGTTCACAGTCAGTCAAATAAATTTCATAGATAAATAGAATATTTTAAATGTTACATAGTTGATTAAATAATTATATCCATGATAAAAAGAATATGATTATCAAATATAATTATACAATCTATATAAATAATGTAATTTATTGTTTCAATATATAGTTTCATTACAACAAATACCTAGTGGTGATTAAAATCTAGTCAGATGTTTTCAATATTGTTTTGAAATTTCATTTGGACATAATTAAAACGTTCTTGAGGAAAATAACCTTCTATTGTTGAAGCACCTATATAAAAAATATATGATAATATAATTTGAAAAAGTTATTTAAAAATGAAATTGTAATCATGTAATAAAACCTTCAAATAATATATTATTCATAAACTCATATAAATACATTTTATTCTAAAAGTTAAAAAAAATACATTTCATACATATTTTTCATAAAAATATCTAAGTACCTCTTTTGGAAAACTACTAAAATATTCCTTAAAATAAATTTCTAAAAAATTAAAACATATGTAAAATGACATTTGATACATTAGTGTAGAAGTGAAATAGAATTGTGGTTTATTTTCTATTTCTCATAAAGATTGTTTTATTCAATAGTATCATGTTGTCCCCACACATCTATCTTTTTTATTATTATCCAATGACCATATTTTATTAATACTGAATAAACCAAAAGAAGATAGAGATTATTTATTCATGATCGTTGAATGAAATTAATCATCAACTTTTGTAAATATAGACCTAATTCACTTTATCAAATTTTATTCTTTTGACCTTGATGAATCATTATTCTTTGGTATTTTGATCGAGAATGAGAATTTCATAGATTATTTACATCTTTCGGTTTCGTTTCTTTTTGGGATAATTATTTTGAATGTGAACATGATTAAATTAATTTAGAGAAGCTATCCCTGAAAACTGGTTCCCACACTTCATGTTAACCATTTGAATTCATTTATTTTAATTTTTCAATTATTTTAATAAAATCAAACATAAATTGGAGTGACCTAACATTTATTTTGGTGTAATCGTTCCTTCATTCCGTTCGCTCTATGGTATTTACACTATATTTATTCTATATTATTTCATTTTAGTTATAGTATTTTAGGAAAAAAATTAAATTATAATTTGGCCACACCCAAAGAAAATTATATGATCCCTTTAGGTGTGTCAAATATTGGCATAGTTTCTTGTGAAAGGGTTAGAATTGTAGATGACTTGATACCAATGATTAAATCAATGAATGAAATTAAAAATATAATGAAAACCTGTTGACAAAAAATATTGTTTGGAAAAGTGCGACAGCCCACTGGTGGTTGAGTTAGATTCATGGAATTGAATGCTTTTCGTTTGGATGGAATCCCATATTTAAATGTCTCATAGTCATTAATAGGGTTTTATAGGGTCAAATATATGTTTTAAATAGATTTAAAAGTCAAAATATATAAAAACCCCCGAAAAGGATATGATGTAAATCAATATTGTTTTGATATGATTCGAAAATTTCATGTCATGTAATGTTTTACATGACTTTTAATGTGAGGGGGTTTTCATGTCATGTAATGATTACAGGACGTTTATCTTAAACTTATAGAATCAAAAACACAGTTACATCCTATATATTCAGTATTGTGCCTCTAGGGCCTCTTTTTTACCCTAGGATTTCAATCATAGACCATTCATTCTTCTACATTTTCCATTTTCATGCCACTGCCCTTCACAGTATGATTTGAAGTTAATGGATATCAATTTAATAAAATTATTGATATGGAATAATATTATATTCCATCAAAAGGTAAATAATTAATATTTTTCTTTTGATCATTTATATTATTGATTCCATGTTCAAATTAGATGAAAACTTGAAATACATTATAGAAGATTATTAAAATATTAAATGTGAAATTAAATTCAATGTTCATGAATAAATATATATTGATTTTAAATACCACAATGGGGTGTTATAAACACTAGATTAAAAAAATGTACATGTTACCAAATATGTCATCATGAAGTGAAAATTGTGATGAAATTCCTAACCTCGTGATTTTTTTAGATAAACATTATTTAAACACTTTTATTATTTTTTAAAAGATGTTATTAATTTATACCAGAACAATATTAATAATTATAATATCATTTATGATTCTATAATATAATTTTATCAACCATTTTTTAATAATATTTCTTTATGACCATTTTATAGTGTAAACTGCTTCATTTTCTCTTGCATGATTTTTCATGTATTCTCTAGTTATTGTACGTAAGATATAGTTTCATAATCTTAAATAAGATATTATATTCATATATATCTTATTTATTCATTAGAAAAAACAATATAATCATTCTTCAAGTGTATATATAAAAAATGAGTAACATCACTTCGTGGAGAGGTAAGGACATACATACTTAAGAGCTGTGATATCATTTCTAAATGATTGAAATATTGAGGAAGTGGAAGACATATTAGTCTTATAGAATAAATATCATGTCATATGAATCTTTTATATCTTTTATTTCAATAATTATAACCATCCCTATAAAGTGGTGTTGTAAAATAAATTAGACCGTTGTGTGGAGATAGAAAGTCGTATGTACGACAATGTGATTCGTTCATTTTTCATAGGATGAACAAAAGGTGGAATATGATTGTATCATAATCCTAATAATATATATATATATATATATGTATATGATATTTTAGTTATTAATTAAATATATAATTAAAACATTAGTATTATTTATAATAAGAAATAAACCTGACAGAGTTGTTAAAGATGATTACCACTTCTTGAGGGAACTTCCTTCAGATATCTTCTTAATGGGTCTATGGTTAGTCTTTTGGAAGGACATGAAGCTCTAAAAAATTTATAAGTATTTTTTAAGTGTAATTATTAGGTTATTTTTGATAAAAAATGTATATTGTGATGTAAATAGGTGAGGAAGGATGTTCCCTTTTAAAATTTTTGTCAGGGGAATCATTATAATTTTTAAAATATTTAATTAATATAATTTTTTTGATGTCCAAATAGAACCAAAATGATTTATAGATAATATAGAATAATTATTGGTTCTAATACTCTCATCCATTACAGTTTTAACAAGTTTATGTGAGGTTTATACCCTTAACATTTAGTTTCAACCACTTTCCAACCCTTCTGACAATTACAATACAATTAAAATTCCCTACTCTATAAGGGTCAATCAAGTCACTATAAAATGAAATAAGACCCAAAGAGAGACCATGGTATATTTCATAACCATAAACCATTCATTTGGTAAAATTTATTATTAAATTGGATTTTTTTATTCATTAATTATATAATTATTTATTTTAAAATATAAATAATTTATGTTTATAGAACTATTCATTAAATTGGATTTAATAATATTAAAATAAAACATATAAATGTAAAAAAATGTTTTATTATATTAATAAAATGTCATGTAATTTTTTAAAATTCAAGGATAATGTTATTTAAGTTAGATTAGAGTAATTATAATATTTTAATTCTCATTTTTTATTTTCAATGAACTTTATAATTACACTATCAGTATTATGTAATCCATTCATATAGTTATTTCTTCAATAACAATTGAAAACAAATTACCATTTAGAAAATAAATCTTCTAGAATTAAATATAACATTTATAGTTGAACATATCCTCCAAATACCCCAATATTAAAAATATATTATTTACAAAAAACCAGAGTTTGTATTGTATAACTTCTTCTAAAAAAATAAATGTTATAATCTCATTCAAATAGCCAAAAATTGAACTATATAAGAATAGTTGATGAGTATGAAAAAACTAGAATCATCCAATAATATTAAATAATGTGTTGTTGTCTTTTTCTTGGCTATATCATTTTATATGTAACTTTTACTACTTTATTTACCCCTTTTCATGGTTATAAACACTTCTGATGTTAATATTCGAACGGTCCAAAAATAAAAGGAAACCATCTAAAAAATTTATACCACCTAAATCAAAATATAGAACCTATTTTTAAAAATTAATTACATTTAATTGGACAGATTTAACTTATAATTAGGTAGGAATAATTAAAGTAAAAAATTTAGTTTTTCCAAAAAGGGGGTTTTTGTGTAAAAACATTTTTACACCAAATTAAACAATGAAATTTATTCCAATGAAAATAATTATATTATTAATAATATAGTATAAAGTCTTATTACTATTAAACACATTTATAATTATTTTTATCATATCAAATGGTTCATTCAAAATTACTATTTTTAACATAAAGACTATATTTTTCACTATTAAATGACAAACAAATCATTACAAAAAATACCAAACATTCACCCCTAAAATAATACTTCTTTTCGGATTTAAAACACCAATTTTTTTAAAATAATTTTTTTACAAGTTTCAAAAATTATTTATATTTAATTTTTCATGGTCAAAAATAATTATTTGTTTTTAAGGGAACATATTTTGGAAAAATAAAAAAACATACTCAAAATTGCGTGTTTATTTCCTAAGATTAAATCTGTTTTGATTATCAGCTTCACATATATTTCATTATATGGTTTTTCTGATTCATACCCACAATATGAATAGATCCTTTATAATGGTCATATTTAAATAATAGTATTTCTTGTTTTATTTACACACAATGTTGTGTGTTTTATATTTTATCCAATATAGTATTCTTTTAAAAATTCATAATATTATAATTGATCTTCATATGAAACAAATATCAAAAAATTTCATCATCATATTAAGGCTTTTACTTAAGAATCAACATAATAGACACATGAATGATTTGGTGTGTGCAGTGATACACTTTCGTCTTCTCTAAATGTCCTCCTCCCAATTATTTTTCATTTTATCATATATATTCCAATATGATGTGTGGATTATATTTATCGAAAAGGTGATATTTTTGGGTGAAATATGATAATACAAATGTAAAGTGAATTTTAACCATGCAAGGAGAGTAATGTTTTCAATCTAGTCATGACTGTGTGAATCATTTGAAGTTATCTAGGTGTGCAATGTGTCTTTCATGATCAAAACGAGGTGCATAATGGGACCAAGTTGAATAGAACTAGATGTGTATTATTATCAATCTCTTTTAGATTTATCTCAAAAAATATAGTTTCCAAAACGGTGAAATAATATTATATAAATGAAAAACCCCAATAATATTTAATTTTATTCAAACTCATTGAATTTTATTTATAAGATAAGAATTTTATTCTCTAATAAAACTCCAACCTCTAAAATTTACTATTCACTAAAATACCTCTTCTCAATCCTGATGAAATCCACTAATCAAAAAATGATTTCTATCATCTCATTTTAAATAATTCACCCTTAACCAACAAAAATTATCTTTGACCATAATTTTAATTTCAAAATAACTACATTTATCACTATCACCAAATAGAAAATTGGTTCTCAACTACACCAATCAGTCCCATTACATTGAACTGCTTAAATACTATTAAATATTTATATTGTATTTCTTCCTTTTATAAAAATCACAATTTTATACAAAAATATACATATAAAAACCCAAAGAATTGTAACTCGCATTATATAACACAATCAAAACATTTAAATCCCTTAATCAATCCTAATCACATAGATCACATGAAACAAACATGGAATACTCACTGTACACAAAATTCAACCACTCAATCCACTCTATACTAACAACAAAAAATCAATCCAACTTATTCCTCATTGACATTGATTGTTTTTTCCAAAAAACAACACCATCTATAAAACACCATCCAAAATCATAGGGTTCATTCCAGAAAACCATGGATCACTGACATAGTACAAAATTCAATAATCATTCTCACTAAATCGAAACCAATGAAATGTCATATACTCAGTTTACATGGATTTAAATTTTATAAAAAATAGAGTAAATACTTCCATGATACCAAAACAAAATATTGTTTTCAAAAATACTCCTTATATTCCAATGGATTTTCAATAAAACAAAATCTTATAAATTTATGCTTATAAAATTATTTATTCAGGGAAAACACAATTTCAACAACTATTTTGAAATCTAGTCTCCAGAAAATCACATTTTTTATAAAACCATAAATTCACAAACAATTTCAAAATCCCCGAAGTTTTTTATCTAGTCCTTTTATAACAAAATTTTAAAAATAATTCAATTATTATTTATCCCACTAAATGATTTTCTTCATAAAATAGATTTTTATCAATAAACAAGCATTCGAAAAATCATTTCACATGGGTGAAAAAATATTCCAATTGATATTCTATCAAACAAGACTCTAAAATCCATATTAATATATCACTCCTTATAAAATATTTTAGAAAGCATCAAAATTTTTTTAGGTTTTCGTAGTTAATAATGGATCTAGATATGGTTATATTCAAAATAGACCCACCAATAATTATAAGTCCCCGACCTTAAACCTTACTTAATATTGAATTGAATGAATAATTCACATTGAGTATCTTTTGAGGATTATAGTTTTAGAGAATTAAGACATAAATATTACATCTCACAAGATTACAAAGTAGAAACATTTACTAAGTTTCCATAAAATAAAAACTCTTAAAAAAGAAACATGTCTAGTTCCATGTTTTAGATAGCATGACTTTTCCTTGATCCCATCCATGACCCTATTCCACATTAAGTCCTGTCAAAAACATTTAAAAAACTTGGGATGAGCATAAAAATCTCAGTAAAGGATACATAATGAATAAAAACTGTTAGTTTTTCAAAACAACAAGTATACCATGTATACTTTATCAAAGTAATACTTTTCATCTTTATGAAGTAGTAAAAAATATTCACTGAAATTAAAGATCATTACTTACCCTTTTGTAACCAAAATATTATCATAAAACCCATATAAAGATCACATAACATATATAGTTAACTTGGGACATAATCATACTTAAGTGGAATAACAATACGGTCGACTTACACACATATCACTTAATGGAATAGCCATACAACTAACTTCCATACCCAATGAATTGGAGGTTATAACGTAACCACCCGTCCTGGTATTCATGGAACCTCCCATCATATGGTTTATCACGTAACCACCCATCAAATTTCCAAGTACCATTATAAAATCATAAGACATAAAACAAATATAATGGAAAGAAAACATTTCCACACTTTGATCACAATATATCACTTAAATATATTGAAATAAAAATCCATTATAAAAACAATTTTCAATAACAAAATATATAAAAGAGTATATGGTATTTATTTCATTTTGAAAAACATCACGGCTTGTTGAGGAAGCCAAAGACCAAAAAATACTCTCGGTGGAGGAAAAGGTCGTTGTCACCGCTTATGTTAAAAGAAACATTCCTTTTTTTCATTTAGTAAAAAGCTTCGTAGAAAAAGATTCCTTTTTTATAAAAGTAAAATTAAAAGGGGTTTATATACCGTATAAAAGATAGTTGTGTATAAACGAAATATGCCTCAATGAAAGGAGATTGAGACAAAGTCCCTTACAAAGACGTTATCCTTGGATTAAGGATAAATCAATTACATAATTATGTCTGACAAACGAATACACCGAATATAAGTGGATATTAAGTGTAAAACAATCATAGTACATTCACACATATTCATAGAGCGAAATATTCAAGGAGTACAAGTTTATCCCAAAGAATCAAAATTAGGCTGAGAAGTTCCATTGCAAAAATTCGACAGCCTAACGGCGTCACATCAAAATTCAGAAAAAGAGTTGATGAGAGATAAAAAGGGGTATCTCATCACATGGAAATAAAATTTACATCAATAAGTATATATAAGAACATATCCCAACATAATAGTATTTTAATTAAAAGACATAACAAAAGAAGTCTTTTAAAAATAGGAGGGTGAAAAGTTCCCTTACCGACATGGGTAACTTTCGAAACGTACACCCCATTGAAGAAGGGTCATATAATGAATATATAAATAGACATAAATAAAATTATATTACACAGATATTATAATAATGGAATGTACATAAACCACTCAATGGAAATGGTGGATAATGTAGCATAAATCTCACGGGACTAAAAGTGAGATTAACAATCCCTTACGAAAACCCGGCAGCCTAACGGCACCACATAAAACTTCCAAAAATGGATTGATGAGATCAAATAGAGTCTCTCATCATATGAACATCAAAATTAAAGTAAGAGGAATATAAAAGAACATCCCCAAACATAATAAAGATGAGCATAAAGGTAATGACATAAAAGAGAGTGCTTAAAAAGAAAGAGGGAGGTAGGATCCCTTACCTCTTGTCCTGACATGACTCGATCGTTCTTTAATATCCTGAATAATAAAATCTGGTCAATTTATAATTCCTTAAGGACCTACTTTAAGGATTATTATTCAGTTAATATCACATATTATATGGTTATAATAATTGGTTAATAAAGTGAGTTCATATCAGACGTTTTTGTCGATGTTCGATACATGAGTCAAAATCAAACTTGTTGGAAAAGACTTTTCCATGTAGTTATAGGTACATCATATCTAGAATAGTATTTAAATTTTAAATATCATATATATCCAATATATATTCATTTTATACTATTCCATATCATTTGGAGAAAAAAAATGAAAATCACCGTTCATGGAGACGGTAGGCCGTACGTACGCATGAATGCTACTTTCATTTTTTTCATACTAATGGAATTAAAACTGAATGAGAGAGATATATATTATAATCCCAGAATTATATCCATCATTTAGATGTAATATATTACATATATATTCATTATATATATGTACTTATAATAGTACATAACATTTGGAGATAAGAAATGAAATGTACCATTCATGGAGACGGTAAGCCGTACGTACGCATGAACACTACTTTCATTTGTTCTTTTATTGTATTCAAGGGAATTAAATAATAATTATATAAAGGTATATTATAATTCCAGTTTAAAATCATATATAATAACTTTAAATCCTTTTTTTATATGTCCCACATCTGGCATTAACGAATCAAATCACTTTGAGGGGGCGGTAATCCGCACTTCCTAAAATGGAGATATCGCGTATACACATAATGGAAGCCATAGAGGTATGTCATAAATGAATAAAAAATAATCTTAAGGAAAACATAAACATATTATATATCATATATAAATATAGTTACATATTTATGGCCACCTTTGAAGGTGTTAGAAGAATATTCAACAATCATCGTTTCGTGAGACAGAAATTCACCATCCACAGAAACAGTATGTTCTTTAACCACTAGATGTAGGTGTGTGTAAGTGTATCTCGAATTATTCTTATAAAAAAATCCTAGTATATTTAAGATACGGTATTTTTTACAAAATAAATGAATAAAAAGAGTTTAGGGGGTTGGAAAAGCAAAATAAAACAAAAGAACACAAGTGAAGACATTACCTTAAAAACGGGTAACTCTTTTTGATTTGAGATCAAAGGCATCCTTGGGAAGACTTCTGCCAAAATTGAGGGTTTTAAGAGTAAGAGAGGTATGTGGAGAGACAAAAAGAGCAGATCTTGGCCGAAACAAAGGCTTGAGAGGTGTGGGTAAGGAGGTAGAGGTGGAGTCCTTTTATAAGAGGAGAGGAGGGGCACTCTTGGGAAGTTAAAAAAAGATACTTTATTATAAAATTATTTTCACCTAAAAAGGGTCCAAAAATTATATATTTAGAGGATAATGTGATAATAGTTTTAAATACACCAATAAAATTGGTATTTGACATGTGTAGGTCTTAGATTTTGCATTATCTTTTCATTTTATTTAAATCGTTAAATAATGAGGTAATTGCTGCATCATAATGGTGTCATTAATAATTTAATTTATTTAATGTCTAAAAATTATAAAAAAACTATTATGATGTATGAAATCCTTTTATATTTCTAATGAATATTTATAGTAAAAAATCTGACTTGTATAACCCCATTTAAGAATTGTTTTAGTAAAACAACTCATGTTTGTGACATTTTTATTTTAACATTAAATAAAAAGGAACTAATGTCATTTTCATACCAAAGTGGCTCCATGGGGTCCCAAAGATTACCCATGGTTTTTATTGGTCGGACATGATAGATACAATAAGGGTTGGACTTGTGTCTAGTTCATTTCATATGATTAAAACATTATTTTTACCTTAATCTACACTAATTACCTATAATCGCGATTAAAAATTTAAAAGTTACTATTCACCAAAAAATTATTTTAGTCCCATTGAACCACATTTTACTTCTTAATGAAAAAAATGTATGTAGGATTTTTGTAATTCAAAACACAGAGGTGGTAAAATTTCAGTTAAACGATAAATCAGTTTTTTAAGTACCACTTAGTGGTTTCCCTGTTCATCAAAAATTGAAGTTTTCCAGAAAAATACCAAAAATTCACCCTAAGCTATATTTGATATTACAAATTAAAAAATTATTTCTATTTTACAAAAATCAAAACATATAAGTTACATTAATTAATTTTTTAATTAATTCCCACTGTCAGAACAAATAGCGTGTTTTTATGAAATAATAAGTATCAAAAGATTGACACTAGTTTAAGTCCAATTTCAAGATGACATTAATTACAAAAACCACTATTAGATTAAATGGTAAAAATATATTCTAATTTATCTTTAAAACCAATTCAAAAGATAATTTAATCATATAAATAAATTAGATTAAAAAGAGGTTTTGAATTAAAATACATCATTTTTCACTATTCATTAAAAAATGAACGTTATCGGAAAAATACCAAAAATTTACACAAAGTAAATTTTTATTTTCCAATTCACAAAAAATTATTTTGTCAAATATAACACATAAAATTGTCAAAAAGTGGATTTAAAAGTGGTTCTCCATCAATAGGCAGTTAATCGACCTTTTAAAGAATATTAGAATGTTTACGCTTAAAATTGAATTAATTCGCATTTTTAATCCTCTAAAATTTATTGTAAAATGTAACAATACTTTACAAACCTATATAATAATTTTTATGTTAGTTCTGTTCATTCCCTTAATTACAACGACTAAGTGTTAACTACCAATTAAAATAAAATTATTTTATTATTAGAGTACAACATAAGATTTCAATGGAACTCGTTGTTGCGTATTGGGTACGCCATCGAGCATATCGTTCCCTTTATGGTAATATTAATATTTTATTCAAAAATATGGATAAATATAAAAATTTTATATTCTTTATTTACCTGGGGTGTTACATCCTTCCCCTGTTTTGGGAATTGCGTCCTCGCAATTTTAAAATTGGGCTCAGAAACATCATTGAAAGTACCACATCGGAACAAGATTCAGTAAAACAATCACTTTAAAAGAAATAAAGATAAGGAAATAGGTCACTCGAGTTAACCCATACTAGGATTCCATGTAGGAAAACATGGATGTGGAGGAAAAAACAAAGGGTCATTTTATGAGGGAGTGTGATAGTAAACATGTCTAGGAGAAAGTTAACCATAAGAAAATTGCAAACTTGTGATGGGTTAAACGGTATTCAATTCCCCAGTAGGAAAAGTTAACAGACAACATTTTTGTTTTAAGTTACTCTTCATTGAGGAATTTATTTTTGAGATTAACTAAATCATAATGAAACATACATAATTTTCATGTAGACTTTCATCTTTTACTAGATTCCTTAATCAAACTCATATTTTCTCCAAAAGACGACTATTTAGGAAGACTTGTTCGCATTACGAGTACTATAATCAACATATTAAAAATAACCTAATCCACAAAATAGAACTATATATTTCCCATCGCTTTAGACAAAAACCAAAACCAAAATTGATAGTATGAGATCAGATAATCCATAAAAGTATAATCCTTTATAAAAAGAAAATCTATTCTTAATCTCCAAGATTTGTCCAAAAAAACCCCCAAAGTTTAACGAAGACCATTCGATAAACAATTGTCCATAAAATTCTTCAAAGTAAACCTAACTGAGATTTAAACCCAAATATTTTAAGGATTTAATCACATAGTCTTCCACGGTACAAATTAACTTTTATCTCCAAACAACATCAGTTGCTCTTAAATTCTCATATTGAAAAGTAATTAACCTAGTCACATATCCTCCATGATAGGTTAATCATTTCCATAGACAACCCAAAATAAACTTACTATTGATTCCTAAAATCCTCTAACTAAAAACAATTAGTCAAACTAACCAGGTACTTCATGTGGTATAGTGGCAGGCGATAAATACCAGTCGCACTTTGGTTGTGGGTTTGATTCCCGCAGCTTTGTCTGACGCGACGAGTTGTCACACGGTCTGCGTGTTGTCCTTTTTTGAAAACTATATAATTCTTAAAACATTCCCCAAAACAAGATAAAATCTTCAAAAATAACCATAACATATTTTATCCTCAATTTTACCTCATGCCTTTCATTTTCCATCATAACATATGGTAACCCATAATTACCTCAAAAGTAAGGATCATATAAACCCTAATGGTTATCTTTATAATTATTAACTAAAATTCCACATCGAGTTGGTCATCTCATACATGATGCATTAGATAACTCACCGAGGTTCAAGTGGTTGATCATGACTCCTTGATAGTTGGTATAGAACAACCACGAGTTTCTTCATTGAATCCCCCATTTCATCCAGTCTCTTAATCAGAGAACCACCACAGTTTCCTTCGAACCTATTGTCAGTTTGGTGCCTGCTAGATCAATCCATTCACTAAAAACAGAATTGTCAGTGTGAGTATATCAACAATACCATCATGTACTAATGAGGAAGATAATCACTAAGATATACTTACTCATTCACTTTATTTAAAACTAGGAATCTTTCTGAAATCTTTACCATTATGGTAATGTCACTTATGCCTAGAGAATACCCTATCCACTAAAGTTATCTAAACCAACCATTGATACCAACTATAAGGCCCCAGCCTTAAACCTTACTTAATATTGAATTAAATGAATAATTCACATTGAGTATCTTTTCAGGTTTAGAGTTTTAGAGAATTAGGACATAACTATTACATCTCACAAGATTACAAAGTAGACACTTCTACTAAGTTTCCATAAAATAAAAACTATTAAAAAGAAACATGTCTAGTTCCATGTTTTAAATAGCATGACTTTTCCTTGATCCTATCTTTGTCCTTATTCCACTTTATGTCCTGTGAGAAAAATTTCAAAAAAAGGGATGAGCATAAAAATCTCAGTAAGGGATACACAATGAATGAAAACTGTTAGTTTTTCAAAACAACAAGTAACCATGTATACTTTATCAAAGTAATAATTTTCACCTTTACGAAGTAGTAAAAACTCTTCACTAAAATAAAAGATCATTACATTCCCTTTTGTAACAAAAATATTTCCATAAAACCCATATAAAGATCACATAACATATATAGGTAACTTGGGACATAAACATACTTAAGGGGAATAACCATACAGTCCACTTCCACACATATCACTTAATGGAATAGCCAAACGGCCAACTTCCAAACCCAATGCATTGGAGGTTATAATGTAACCCCCCGTCCTGGTATTCACGGCACCACCCGTCATATGGTTTATCATGTAACCACCCGTCAAATATCCAAGTACCATTATAAAATCATAAGACATAAAACAAATATAATGGAAAGAAAACATTTATACACTTTGATCACAATATATCACTTAAATATATTGACATAAAAAATCCATTATAAAAACCATTTTCAATACCAAAATACATAAAAGAGTATATGGTATTTATTTCATTTTAAAAAACATCACGGCCTGTTGAGGAAGGCAAAGACCAAATAATACTCATGGCGGCGGAAAAGGTCCTTGTCACTGCGTACGTTAAAAGAAACATTCCTTTTTGTCATTTAGTAAAACGATACATAGAAAAAGATTCATTTTGTATGAAATTAAAAGTAAAAGGGGTTTATCTCCCGTATAAAAGATAGTTGTGTATAAAACGAAATATGCCTCAATGAAAGGATATTCAGACGATGTACCTTACAAAGACGGTATCCTTGGATTAAGGATAAATCAATTACAGAATTATGTGTGACAAATGAATACATCAAATATATGTGGATATTAAGTGTAAAACAATCAGAGGACATTCACACATATTTATAGAATGATATATTCAAGGAGTACAAGTTTATCCCAAAGAATCAAAATTGGGTTAAGAAGTTCCCTTGAAAAAATTCGACAGCCTAACGACATCACTTCAAAATTCAGAAAAAGAATTGATGAGAGACAAAAAGGGGAATCTCATCACTTGGAAATAAAATTTACATAAATAAGGATATAGAATAATATATCCCAACATAATAGTATGTGAATTAAAGGACATAACAAAAGAAGTCTATTAAAAAGAGGAGGCTGAAAGGTTCCCTTATTGACTTGGGTAACTTTCGAAACGTACACCCCAATGAAGAAGGGTCATAAAATGAATATATAAATACCCATAAATGAAATTATATTACAAAAAGATTATAATAATGGGTTTTACATACACCACTTAAAGGAAATGGTGGAAAATTTATCATAAATATCACAGGACTAAAAGTGAGAGGAACAATCCCTTACGAAAACTCGGCAGCCTAACAGCGCCACATAAAACTTGCAAAAATGGACTGATGAGATAAAATAGAGTCTCTAATCATATTAACATAAAAATTACAGTAAGAGGAATATAAAAGAACATCCCCAAACATAATAAAGATGACCTTAATGTTAATGACATAAAAGAGAGTGCTTAAAAAGAAAGAGGGAGGTAGGATCCCTTACCTCGTGTCCTGACATGACTCGATCGATCTTTAATATCCTGAATAATAAAATTTGGTAAATTTATAATTCCTTAAGGACCTAATTTAAAGATTATAATTCAGTTAATATCACATATTACATGGTTATAATAATTGGTTAATAAAGTGAGTTCATATCAGACGTTTTTGTCGATGTTCGGTACATGAGTCAAAATCAAACTTGTTGGAAAAGACTTTTCCATGTAGTTATAAGTAAATCATATCTAGAATAGTATTTTAATTTTAAATATCATATATATCCATTATATATTCATTTTATACTATTCCATATCCTTTGGAGATAATAAATTAAAAGCACCGTTCATGGAGACGGTAGGCCGTACGTACGCATGAACGCTACTTTCATTTTTTGTCATATTAATGGAATTAAAACTAAATGAGATATATATATATATTATAATTCCATAATTATATCCATAATTTATATGTAATATATTAAATATATATACATTATATATATGTACTTATAATAGTACATAACATTTGGAGATAAGAAATTAAATGTACTGTTCATGGAGACGGTAAGCCGTACGCAGGAATGAACGCTACTTTCATTTCTTTTTTTTTGTATTAAATGGAATTAAATAACAATTATATAAAGGTATATTATAATTCCAGTATAAAATCATATATAATAACTTTAAATCCATCCTTTATATGTCCCACATATGGCATTAACGAATCAAATCACTTTGAGGGGGTGGTAGTCCGCACTTCTTAAAATGAAGATATCGTGTATACCCACAATAGAAGCCATAAAGGTATGAAATAAATTAATATTAAAGAATATTAAAGAAAGAATAAACATATTATGTATCATATATAAATATAGTGACATCTTAATGGCCACCTTTGAAGGTGTTAGAAGAATATTGAACAATCATCAGTTCGTGAGGCAGAAATTTTCCATCCACAAAAATAGTATGTTCTTTAACCATTAGATGTATGTGAGTGTAAGTTTAGATCAAATTATAATTATAACAACATACTAATATATTGAAGATACTGGATTTGTTACAAAATAAATTAATAAAAAGATTTTAGGGGGTTGGAGAAGCAAAATAAAATAAAACAACACTAGTGAAGACATTACCTTAAAAACGGGTAACTCTTTTTGATTTGAGCTCAATGGCTTCCTTGGGAAGACTTATGCCCAATGTGTGGCTTCTAGGAAAAATAGAGGGATTTGTAGAGACAAAAATAGTAGAGATTGGCCGATCCAAAGGCTTGAGAGGTGTGGGTAAGGCGGTAGAGGAGGGGGCATTTTATAAGAGGAGAGAAGGGGCACTCTCGGGAAGTTAAGAAAAGATACTTTATTATAAAATGCTTTTCGGATAAAAAGGGTCCCAAAATTATATATTTATAGTATAAGGTGATAAGAGTTTTAAATCCACCCATACAATTGGTTTTTTACATGTGTAGGTCTTAGATTTTACATTATCTTTTTATTTTTTTTAAATTGCTAAATAATGAGGCAATCGCTGCATCATCATGGTGTCATAAATAATTTAATATATTTAATGTCTAAAAATAATAAAAGAAATATAATGATGTAGGAAATCCTTTTATCTTTCTAATAAATATTTATAGTCAAAAATATGACTTGTATAACCCAATTTATGAATTGTTTTAGTAAAAAAACTCATGTTTGTGACATTTTTATTTTAACTTTAAATAAAAAGTTATTAATGTCATTTTCCTACCGAAGTGGCTCAATGGGGTCCCCAAGTTGACCCATGGTTTGCCTTAGTCGGTCATGACACATCCAATAAGGGTAGGACATGTGTCTAGGTCATTTAATATTATTAAAACATTATTTTTACCTTAAACTACACTAATTACCTCTAATCGCGATTAAAACATTTAAAGTTATTATTCACCAAAAAATTATTTTAATCCCATTGAACCACATATTACATATTAATGACAACCATGTAGGTCGGATTTTTGAAATTCAGAACACAGAGGTGGTAAAGTTTCACTTAAACGAAAAACCAGTTTTTTAAGTGCCACTTAGTGGTTTCACTATTCATCAAAAATTGAAGTTTTCCAGAAAAATAACAATCATTCACCCTAAGCTATATTTGATATTCGGAATTCCAAAATGATGTCTATTTTACCAAATTAAAAACATATAAGTTACATTAATTAATTTAATAATTAATTCCCACTGTCAGAGCAAATATCGTGTTTTTATGAAACAATAAGTATCAAAAGATTGACACAAATTTAAGTCCAATTTCAAGATGAAATTAATTCCAACGACCACTATTGGATTAAATGGTAAAAATATATTCTAATTTAACTTTAAAAACAATTCAAAAGATAATATAATCATATAAATAAATTATATTAAAAAGTGGTCTTGAATTAAAATACATAATTTTTAACTATTCCTTAAAAAAATAACATTATCAGAAAAATATCAAAAATTTACACAAAGTAAATTTTGATGTCCAAATTCTAAAGAATAATTTTATTTTGTCAAATATAACACATAAAATTTTCAAAAAGTGGATTTAAAATAGGTTCTCCAACAATAGGGGGTTAATCGACCTTTTAATGAATATTAGAATGTTTACAGTTTAAATTGGATTCATTCGCATTTTTAATCCTCTAAATTTTATTGTAAAATGTAAAAATATTTTACAAACATATATATTCATTTTTTAGTTAGTTCTGTTCATTTCCTTCATTAAAATGGATAGGTGTTAACTACCATTTAAAATAAAATTATTTTATTATTAGAGTGCAACGTAAGATTTCAATGGAACTCATTGTTGCGTATTTGGTACGCCATCAAGCATAGCATTCCCTTTATGGTAATATTAATATTTTATTCTCAAATATGGATAAATATAAAAATGTCATTTTCTTTATTTACCTGGGGTGTTACATCCTTCGCCCCTTTTGGAAATTGCGTCCTCACTATTTTAAAATTGGGCTCAGAAACATCATTGAAAGTCCCACATCGGAACAAGAGTCGGTAAAAAAATCACATTAAAAGAAATAAAGATAAGTACAAAGGTCACTCAAATTAACCCATTCTAGGATTCCATGTATAAAAACATGGATATTGAGGAAAGAAAAAATGGTCATGTTTTGAGGGAGATTGATAGTAAACATGTCTTGGAGAAAGTTAACCATAAGAAAATCACAAACTCTTGATGGGTTAAGCGGTATTCGATTCCCCAGTAGGAAAATTTAACAGACAACATTTTTCTTTTAAGTTACTCTTCATTGAGGAATTTATTTTTTAGATTAAATAAATCAAAATGAAACATACTTATTTGTCACGTGGACTTTCAACTTTTACTATATTCCTTAATGAAACTCAAATTTTCTCCAGAAGATGTATATTTAGGAATACTTTTCCGCATTAAGAGTACTATAATCAACTTCTTGAGAATCACCTAATCCACAAAATAGATCTATATATTTCCCATGTCTTTAGACAAAAACCAAATCCAAAATTGTTAGTATGAGATCATATAATCCACAAAAGTATAATACTTTATAAAAAGAAAATCTATTCTTAATCTCTAAAATTTGTCCAAAAAAACCCAAAGTTTAACTAAGACCATTCAATAAAAAATTGTCCATAAAATTCTTCAAATTAAACCAAACTAAGATTTAAACACAAATATTTGAAGGCTTTAATCACATAGTCTTCCAAGGTACAAATTAACTTTTATCTCCAAATAACATCAGTTTCACTTAAATTCTCATATTGATAAGTAATTAACCTAGTCACGTATCTTCTATGATAGGTTAATCATTTCCATAGATAACCCAAGATAAACATACTATTGATTCCTAAAATCATCTAACTAAAACGAATTAGTCAAACTAACCAGGGACTTCACGTATTCCAGTGGTAGGCGTTAAATACCAGTCGCACTTTGGTTGTGGGTTCGATTCCCGCAGCTTTTTTGACGTGACGGGTTGTCACATGGTCTGCGTGTTGTCCTTTTTCCAAAACTGTATAATTCTTAAAACATTCCCCAAAACAAGATAAAATCTTAAAAAATATCCATAACATATTTTAACCTTAATTTTACCTCATGCCTTTCATTTTTCATCATAACATATAGTAACCCATAATTACCTCAAAATTAAGGATCATAAAATCCCTAATGGTTAACTTTATAATTATTACCTGAACATCCACATCGATTTGGTCATCTCATACATGATGTATTAGATAACTCACCAAGTTTCATGTGGTTGATCATGACTCCTTGATAGTTGGTTTAGAACAACAACGAGTTTCCTCATTGAATCCCCCATTTCATCCAGTCTCTTAATCAGAGAACCACCACAGTTTCCTTCAAACCTATTGTCACATTGGTGCCTTCTAGATCCATCCATTCACTAAAAACAGAAATGTCAGTGTGAGTATATCAACAAAACCATCATGTACCAATGAGGAAGATAAACACTGAGATATAATTACTCATTAACTTTATTTAAAACTAGGAATATTTCTGAAATCCTAACCATTATGGTAATGTCACTTATGCCTTGAGAATACCCTAACCTCTAAACTAATCTAAATCGACCTTTGATACCAACTATAAGGCCCCAGTCTTAAACCTTACTTAATATTGAATTAAATGAATAATTCACATTGAGGATCTTTTTAGGTTTAGAGTTTTATATAATTAGGACATAACTGTTACATCTCACAAGATTACAAAGTAGACACATCTACTAAGTTTCCATAAAATAAAAAATATTAAAAAAGAAACATGTCTAGTTCCATGTTTTAGATAGTATGACTTCTCCCTGATCCCATCCTTGACCCTATTCCACTTTAAGTCCTATGAAAAACATTTCAAAAACTTGGGAGGAGCATAAAAATCTCAGTAAGGGATACACAATGAATGAAAACTGTTAGTTTTTCAAAACAACAAGTAAACGATGTATACTTTATCAAAGTAATACTTTTCACCATTATGAAGTAGTAAAAACTCTTCACTGAAATAAAAGATCATTACTTACCCTTTTGTAAATAAAACATTACCATAAAACCCATATAAAGATAACATAACATATATAAGAATCTTGGGACATAAACATACTTAAGTGGAATAACCATACTGTCGACTTCCACACATATCACTTAATGGAATAGCCATACGGCAGACTTCCATACCCAATGCATTATAGGGTATAACGTAACCACCCGTCCTGGTATTCACGGAACCACCCATCATATGGTTTATCACGTAACCACCCGTCAAATGTCCAAGTACCATTATAAAATCATAAGATATAAAACTAATATAATGGAAAGAAAACATTTCCACACTTTGATCACAATATATCACTTAAATATATTGACATAACAAATCCATTATAAAAACCATTTTTAATACCAAAATACATAAAATAGTATATGGTATTTATATCATTTTAAAAAAACATCATGACTTGTTGAGGAAGCCAAAGACCAAATAATACTCCCAGCGACGGAAAAGGTCGTTGTCACCACGTATGTTAAAAGAAACATTCCTTTTTGTCGTTTAGTAAAACGCTTAGTAGAAAAAGATTCCTTTTGTATAAATGTAAAAGTCAAAGGGGTTTATACACCGTATAAAAGATAGTTGTGTATAAAACAAAATATTCCTCAATGAAAGGAGATTGAGACGAAGTCCCTTACAAAGACGGTATCCTTGGATTAAGGATAAATCAATTACATAATTATGTGTGACAAACAAATACACAAAATATAAGTGGATATTGTGTGTAAAACAATCATAGGACATTCACACATATTCATAGAACGACATATTCAAGGTGTACAAGTTTATCCCAAAGAATCAAAATTGGGTTAAGATGCTCCCTTGCAAAAAATCGACAGCCTAACGGCGTCACTTCAGAATTCAGAAAAAGAGTTGATGAGAGATAAAAAGGGGTATCTCATCACTTGGAAATAATATTTACATCAATAAGGATATATAAGATCATATCCCAACATAATAGTATGTGAATTAAAAGACATAACAAAAGAAGTCTTTTAAAAAGAGAAGGGTGAAAGGTTGCCATACCGACTTGGGTAACTTTCGAAACATACACCCCATTGAAGAAGGGTCATACAATGAATATGTAAATACCCATAAATGAAATTATATTACACAAAGATTATAATAATGGTATGTACATACACCACTCAAAGGAAATGGTGGAAAATGTAGCATAAATATCACGGGACAAAAAGTGAGATGAACAATCCCTTACGAAAACACGACAGCCTAACAGCGGCACATAAAACATCCAAAAATGGATTGATTATATCAAATAGAGTCTGTCATCATATGAATATAAAAATTACAGTAAGGGGAATATAAAATAACAACCCAAAACATATGAAAGATGAGCTTAAAGGTAATGACATAAAAGAGAGTGCTTAAAAAGAAAGAGAGTGGTAGGATCCCTTACCTCGTGTCCTGACATGACTCTATCGTTATTTAATATCCTGAATAATAAAATTTTGTAAATTTATAATTTCATAAGGACCTAATTTAAATATTATTATTCAGTTAAAATCACATATTATAAGGTTATAATAATTGGTTAATAAAGTGAGTTCATATCAGACATTTTTGTCGATGATCGACACATGAGTAAAAATCGATCTTGTTGGAAAAAAATTTTGAATGTATTTATAGGTACATCATATCCAGAATAGTATTGAAATTTTAAATATCATATATATCCAGTATATTTTAATTTTATACTATTCCATAGAATTTGGAGATAAAAAATTAAAAGCACCGTTCATGGAGACAGTAGGCCGTACGTACGCATGAACGCCGCTTTCATTTTTTTTGTCAATTTAATGGAATTAAAAAAATGAGAGATATATATATTATAATTACAGAATTATACCCATAATTTAGATGTGATATATTACATATTTATACATTATATATATGTACTTATAATAGTACATAACATTTGGAGATAAGAAATGAAATGTATCATTCATGGAGACGGTAAGCCGTACGTACGCATGAACGCTACTTTCATTTTTTTTTTATTAAATGGAATTAAATAATAATAATATAAAGGTATATTATAATTCCAGTATAACATCATATAAAATAACTTTAAATCTATCCTTTATATGTCCCACATATGGAATTAACGAATCAAATCACTTTGAGGGGGCGGTAGTCCGCACTTCCTAAAATTAAGATATCATGTCTACCCATAATGGAAGCCATAAAGGTATCATATAAATGAATAATACAGAATCTTATGGAAACCATGAACATATTATATATCAAATATAAGTATATTGACATCTTAATGGCCACCTTTGAAGGTGTTAGAAGAATATTGAACAATCATCGTATCGTGAGGCAGAAATTCGCCATCCACAGAAATAGTATGTTGTTTTACCATTAGATGTAGGTGTGTTTAAGTGTAGATTGAATTCTTAATATAAAAATATCCTAGTATATTGAAGATACTATATTTGTTACAAAATAAATGAATTAAAAGAGTTTCGGGGGTTGGAGAAGAAAAATAAAACAAAATAACACAAGTGAAGACATTACCTTAAAAACGGGTAACTCTTTTTGATTTGAGCTCAAGGGCTTCCTTGGGAAACATTCTGCCCAAAGTGAGGCTTCTAAAAGTAATAGAGGGATGTGGAGAGATATAAAGAGCAGAGCTTGGCCGAACAATATGCTTGAGAGGTGTGGGTAAGAAGGTAGAGGTGGGGGCCTTTTATAAGAGGAGAGGAGGGGCACTCTTGGAAAGTTAAGAAAAGATACTTTATTATAAAATGATTTTCAGATAAAAAGGGTCCAACAATTATATATTTAGAGGATAAGGTGATACGAGTTCTAAATCCACCCATCCAATAAGATTTTGACATGTTTCGGTCTTAGATTTTACATTATCGTTTCATTTTATTTAAATCGTTAAATAATGAGGTAATCGCTGCATCATCATGGTGTCATAAAAAAATTAATTTATTTAATGCCTAAAAATTATAAAAAAAATATCATGATGTAGGAAATATATTTATCATTCTAATTAATATATTTTGTCAATAATATGACTTGTATAACTCCATTTAAAAATTGTTTAGGTAAAACAACTCATGTTTGTGACATTTTTATTTTAACTTTAAAAAAAAGGTATTAATGTCATTTTCCTACCAATGTGGCTCCATGGGGTCCCAAAGTTGACCCATGGTTTGTCTTGGTCGTCCATGACACATCCAATAAGGGTATGACATGTTTCTCGGTCATTTCATATTATTAAAACATTATTTTTACCTTAAACTACACTAATTACCCCTAATCGCGATTAAAAACATAAAAGTTGCTATTCCCCAAAAAATTATTTTAATCCCATTGAACCAAATTTTACTTCTTAATGACAACCATGTATGTCTGATTTTTTAAATTTCAAACACAGAGGTGGTAAAATTTCATTTAAACGAAAAATCAGTTTTTTAAGTACCACTTAGTGGTTTCACTATTCATCAAAAATTGATGTTTTCTAGAAAAATACAAAAAATTCACCGTAAGATATATTTGATATTCCAAATTCAAAAATGATTTCTATTTTACAAAATTAAAAACATATAAGTCAAATTAATTAATTTAATAATTAATTCCCGCTGTCAGAGCAAATAGCGTGTTTTTAGGAAACAATAAGTATCAAAAGATTGACACTAGTTTAAGTCCAATTTCAGGATGAAATTAACTCCAAAGACCACTATTGGATTAAATGGTAAAAATATATTATAATTTCACTTTAAAACCAAATCATAAGATAATCTAATCATATAAATAAATTAGATTAAAAAGCGGTTTCGAATTAAAATACAACATTTTTCACTATTCATTAAAAAATGAACTTTATCGGAAAAATACCAAAAAATTACACAAAGTAAATTAAGATGTCCCGATTCAAAAGAAGAATTTTATTTTTGTAAAATATAAGACATAAAATTTTCAAAAGTGGATTTAAAAGAGGTTCCCCATCAATAGACGGTTAATCGACCTTTTAAAGAATATTAGAATGTTTATGCTTAAAATTTGATTCATTCGCATTTTTAATCCTCTAAAATTTATTGTAAAATGTAAAAATATTTGACAAACATATATAATAATTTTTTAGTTAGTTATATTCATTCCCTTCATTACAACGTCTAGGTGTTAACTACCATTTAAAATAAAATTATTGTATTATTAGAGTGCAACGTAAGATATCAAAGGAACTCGTTGTTGCGTATTGGGTACGCCATCGAGCATAGCATTCCCTTTATGGTAATATTAATATTTTATTCACAAATATGTATAAATATAAAAATTTCATATTCTTTATTTACCTGGGGTGTTACAATAATAGTGTCAATCATGTCCTAAAATCACCCTATCCTAATGTACTAAAAAGTTCACTAGCTCCAAGATGAGCCATAAGATTCATCCTAAGTCACCCCAATACTGCACTGTAATTTTAGGAGTTAAACCTTACTCATCCTGAAGTTCCTAGTCTAAACACTAGATATCCCATTGAATTTTGGGTGTAAAATGATGGAATCATATATAGGCATGATAAAAATAAACTTCCCAAGTCCAAATAACCATTTACTAACATTAAAATATACTCAACCAATGGATTACAAGACCTGAAACCATTTTATATATCCCCACATAGTTTATCTAAATTGGATATGAGAACGTTGTTTGAAAATACATCTATAATTCCTATATATATACTAGAAGATTCCAACAAGGGGTGATAGTCAAAACAGTAATTGGGTAGGATGTTCTCTCAATGTTAAAGCTATTGGATTTATTTTTCAAAATCTGTTGAAATTTTTTAATCACGTTTATAAATAATGAACATCTATGATATAGATAGACAAAAAAAATTATCAAAAATCCCCCCACATTCCTTCATAGAAAATAAGCATGAATTATATATATTGAATCACTATATAATAGAATAGTATAAATATATATAATCATATATAATATGAATAATCATATGAGTAAAATAGTAGCACCGAAACTAGTAAATATGTTGAATAATAATGGGAATGTAATGAAAATATATGAACCCTATATAGAAAACAAAACAGAATCTATGGAGGCCTCTCTGAAGCTGAAACAAATAATTGATGAATAAAAGGAGAATATGAAGTACTGAAATACACAATATTATTGATGTTTGAGAATGAATTTGAATAATACATAGATAGAAGGAAATAATGAATTATGCTCTCTAGAATATTCATTAGTAGATTATTTCATTGAAGACAGGGGTAAGGATGTCAAGGTCGATGAATTTGAGAAGGATCAAGGAACTAAGTTATCTAATATTGAAAAAATATGATGTTACGTTCCATGATGATTCAATTTAAATTAAAAACATCATGTTGTTGAAGAATAATAATTTACTTTGATGGAGTGACATATTATAAATAATGGTGACCTATATCAAAAAAGTTATAATATATAGTGAGATTTTTGGGAGACAATATGATCCAATGTGATACATTGTAGGTTCGGGTTGCACTCTGTGTTTAGGATTTTCCCTTCTCACCCAGCATGGAATTAATGATAAGATCATCATTGGAAAATCAATGAATTAGTAAAAAAATGTTCTAAATATGAAAAATGTTTCCCACATTCTGGATTAAAATTGTAAATACATTGTGTCTTATAAGTTGTTAATATTTTTACTACATGTTATCAATGTGAATGAGGTAAAAATAGACCCATTATTTTCTTAATCATCAGAAGAGCTTTAGATAAAAATGGGTTAAATAAATTATAATAAAAATTGGAAGATAATAAAATACAACCAACACCTGATTGACTCCAACACATGTCTGATGTTTTTACACGTATCCCATGGGAATATCATTTGGTATCAATCGGTAATGATCCCTCTAATTAGAACTACATTTTGTTTTCCTATTTTTTGAATTTTAATAATTGATGATCATATTTTTTGATTTTACAGAAGTACCTCAAATGTATGATATTTTTTCTACTCCTTGTGGTGAAATTAAATTTTTGGATAAGATCTTAAAAAAGTGGAAAATGATAGAATAAAATAACCAAAAAAAAATATAATGTCAAAGAATAATAACAAAATGATAAAAATAATTAGAGTGCTAATTTTTAAAATATTTAATAATAATAAATCCACTAATGGATCATTATAAAGATGTGATGAATATTTTTTCAATTATTCACTTAGTTATTTCATTCTAAAATAATGTATTTTTTAAAAATTAATTCATTTGACGCTTATACTAGTAAATATTAATAAATCAAGGGATTGATTATGCAAAGTATAATCACGAGGTTTAATCTCATGAAATAAGTTATTAATTGGATAAAAGGTAAGCATCATCAAAATCTAAAAAAACTTGTGAATGAAAAGGGAGAATTATTTTCACATTAAAATTATATTTTTCTCACATATTGAAGAAAAATTGAAAATATATTTCCTGACCATGTATTTTTGTGAGGATGGTTACATATTAAATTATTAACCAAAATATATAATATCATCCAACTCAGGGATCAACCTAAAGAAAAATGTGTCAAATGTTATAGTGTTTCTCATAAAATTATTTTTATGTTTATATATAATTGAAAACATGTAACAATATAATGAAATAGTGGGGAAATTGAAAGAGGGAGAATGTATATTGAAATAGTAATCATTAACATGATACATAGAAAATAAGAAGAATATGTGGAAAATTATGTAGGTAGGAACATTCCCAAAATCTTGTTATTCCATTCTTCAACTACCAGTTATTCATCTTCAAATAGAAAATGTCATTTACCAACATCCCTGTTTTAATACTCAATAACCAATGTTACAAACCTCTCTAAAAATGAATTCTTATGAAATAAAATCATCCAATATATATATATATACATATATTCTCCCAGATGTGAATGGTCACCCAATCATTAAACACTATCAAGAAGTCTCCTCTCGTTCAAAGTAATCATCATGGAATCATCAATCAAGCATTATTTCACTGACACAGTCAAAAGTAATATAATAATAATATTGGGTAAAGATGAAAGAAAAAATAGCAATGAACACTTAACTTGAGTTATTTTCTCCCTCTTGGATACTTAGACAATTATTGTTTATCAAGAGAAAGGAATAAGAATATTTTTGGGATGCTCTGTGGATCTTTAAGCAACATCATGTTTCATATCTAAGAAATAGACTCATGGATTATCCCTCTATTCATAGATGTATATAAAAAAACATTCAATTTATGAATGAAAAAACATCATATATTCAAATGAAAAATATAGGTATAGTTGAATCAAATGGGAGGAAGAAAGAGAATCATAGTAGTGTCACTTAAATAATGAATCGAGGGATATCTATTATGTCCTAGAATGGAAAATTCCTACACTCTAGTAAATGTAAAATTAATTGATTAATGATCATATTATTCAAAAAATTAAACTGAAAATTATTGAAAACTAGTCTAAAAGGAATTGAAATGAATATGGAGCCATCTCATGTACCCATCACCATATTTCATGGAAATCTTGTGGAAATATCCAACCTCACATAATAAAAAAACACATCCCTTCCATTTATTCTATTCTATGTAGAGACCATGATCCCACCCTGGGATGCTCTCCATGTGAATATCTCAAGGTATGTTATTATTGGATTCTCCCCTCTTGAACTCCTTCAACATTATTAGGATTTACATTTTTTCCAGTTTTTAAAATACTAATATTAATACTTTTAATGTTTAATATGAGATTAATAAATCTGGTTATGGAAAAATCTTTTCACTGTACGATCTCATAATTAATTTAATGTTATTTTTTTGATCCAAGTTATATATTTTGCAATTACTTTCATATATTAAATTCATTGGTGCAACTTTAGTGTGGCACAAATTTTAGCCCATAGCATTTTACACACTTCTCAAAATCAAGAATTTCCTTGTAAATATAACACATGGGCACATGAGTAAAGTCATCATCATTTTAGAAATTTCCATAAGTCATCCTCGATTTATATTAGTCACCATAATCCACATAATTAATAACATTTGACCTTTTGTCCCACAATAAAATGGCTTGGCCGATCTAAATATGTTTTATCTATCTAATCTACTAGCCCGTGGTTGATCTTATATATTGAAAAATTGAACCCAACTTCAATGAATATTATCCCTTCATAGACCCTAGATGTGTTTCCAAAAATTTCACCCATGGTATCAAGAGTATTAACCCACAATATCTTTAATCCTTTTTTAATTTATTTAACATACGAAAAGTTTTGAAAAAAATTTCATTTACGTTCAAATCAATTTCACATGGCTTGTCACACAATCAGTTTTCTTGATTCTATCATACTATTGACCATGGTTTTTCGTTGGATTTCTTAGGAGCTTCATAGTCACTCTATTCTCGATGTATGATATCTTGACAATAATCACCATCACTACAACCATTTTCCATATTTTTCATGAGTCGTAAAAATTAAAAAATAATTAATTAATTTTTTGAATTAATGACAAAATATATAGTGACTTCCATAAATACAATTCAATGAAATAGTTTTTTTTCACAGAATATTAATTTTTGAAAATTATTTATATGATGGAACCAAATAATTCCACATATATATCACTCACAATAATAGAGAATCATGAAATATAATTTTCTAGAATTATTTGAAGACTAATACCCCACTAGAAATAAAATATTTCAAAGATGAAAAGTTCAAATATTACAATGGAATAATGAAAAAAATAATTTCAATAAATGATATAGAAAGAAATAATTATTATAAATAAAAACCTCATCCATTTTAATAAATTATAATTAAAATAATAAAAAAATAAATAAATAGAAGAATTTTCAAATTAGCACTGAAAAATCTATAATTTCACATTGATTTATAAAGACTTGTATTTTTTTATAAAACAACCCAATGTTGATTAATTCACCATTATAAACTCAATTTCAAACTGAATTTTCTTTTCCAAAATATATGATACAATGTGTTTAAAACATAATCCACATCAAACTCCACCATATTTTAATATTGGAATATTTTCAAAAAAAACATTTATTATATGTGAAATAGAGAAAAATAATTATTATATTAGGTCAAGGTGATTTATGTCTTAATATTAACAAAGAAAGGAAATTATTTTTAGATGGAAAATTATTTTCCATTAATTTCAAGATAATATAATACCTAATTACAAATACCCACCAGATATCAAGGGAACATAGATGGATTTTTCATTAGAAATATTTTTCCTCCTAAATGATATCACACACTACCCAAATTAAACTCAATTTCAAGATTTAGTTATGAAAGTGACCAAAGTTATAATTTTTGTTTAATCAATACCTTAATAAGAGGTAAATTTGATTATCACACACCCCTAGGATCCAAAAATCCAAGATACATTAGTCACATAATTATTTCAAGATGAATTTCTATACATTAGTCAATTTTCCCATTATTTATTTTGGTTCAATATTACCAACAACATAATGATGTTCTTTTTAAAAAAACATTATCAATTTCCCTTATGAGATATCAGTAGGTAGTATTATGAATAGAACTTATTTAATTTAACAATGGTCTTTGTTTATTAAAATAACCCAAACACTGCATAATATCCCATAGATTCACCGAGAGATCCAAATTTCACGTTTTACTAAAATTTCAATGAAATTATATTATAATATTTTGAGTTGTTTCAGAGACATGTTTTGATAAAAATGCTTTAGAACCATTAGTTTATTTTCAGATGTTTATCTTCCATGTATTCAAATTATATTTCCATACAGTCAAGCCCAAATGCACTAATTTTAATATATCTTTAATTTATTCTCTATTAAATTATTAGATAACCTCCCTCAGTATTAAAACTCTAGAAATATTTCTGAATTAATGTAATCCTCAATAACGAAAATATAATTTTCCACCATGTATATCAACATTAATGTGAATTTTTTTAAAAAAATCATTCCAATTTTTAAAAATAAAAAATCTTTTAACATTATGAATATTAAAAAGTAGTGGGGATTTCAATGATTAAATCATTCAAATACATATTTTTATAAAGAAAGTCACACCCCACAAATACAAACAAAAAACTCATCCAAACCCCTATGATAGATCATAAGGAGAAAATAATTTTATTCAATAAAATTTAAAATTAAACAGATTATAAAAAAATTGAATTTGACACATTAATATTTCAAAATCACATTCTCCAAACATTGAAACACATTTAAAAAAAGATCTCATAAAATTTCATTTTTTTGATTAATTTATGGAAGAAAAAATAGCTCTTAATTCATCTCAAATATATTCATATTTTGTAAACATTTCTCACAACATGTTATTATATAAAATTAATTAAAGTGTGTGAAAGAAGTTTTGAAATTTGGAAAAAATTGATTTTCAATACCATAGTAATTAGAATGATAAGAACTCATATGAGATAATATATTCACAGAATTCAAAAATAATTAGAGGAAATTACCCATCACATTGTTCACAGCAACATGCAGTATGAAACTAGTGAAAAAAATTGAATATTAAAAAATAGTACTCCCCAAAATGAGTGTATTTTTCAACATAATTTCATTAAAATGTGGTCAAAATATTTATTTTAATAGATTACTCTTGTTACATTGTAACATTACAACCTGGGTGCCACATTCTAGTTTCCAAGGATGGTTCACCACATGAACTCACCCCCCCCCCCCAATGCCAGATGCTACCAACTAGCAGTGAGGGTATAATAGGTAATGTGGGGATATTATACCCTCTTTATCCAAGATGTAAAATAGTAGATATCAAAATTAAATATATGAAAGATATAACAATAATAAATATTCAACCAATATACACATGAATAAGTATAAAACAATGAAAATGATATAAAAAATGTTTTAAAATATTTCATGTCCTAAAATTGTACGGTGTCTAATGAAAAAACTAGTTAAGGACACACTAAAAACTCGCAAGTGGGTCTCGACATCTTGTTTGGTTTCCTCGTCCATTATCTCTCCAAGATCCCCAATAATATTTCAAACATAAGGAAATTTTCCATATAGTAACCCGAAAACATAAAGAATATTTTTTACCAAACGGTGGCCAATGTAGGATGTGATAACAACCTAATAGGCCACCACTAAGCCCTTCTAAATCAATATCATGCCTATTATTGTGCATGCAGTTTTATAAATAATAGATAAAAAATGAAATAATAAATGTTTTTTACATTTATTATTATTTATTCAACCACATCATATCTTCATTAACTCCTTCTAGATTATGAACCATACATCATATAAAGTTTATAATTTTAATATTTTCTTGGAATTACATTAATAAATTTAATTCAAATTTCATTTTGAACATTGAGCATCAGTCTTGGTTCCATTATCTTGGGAACATGGAACATCAATCCAATTGATTTATCTATAGAGACAGAACATCAATTTGGAATCCCATGTCTACATGCAGCATCATTACGTTACCCATTACTAACTGTTCACATGCATTCATCATGGGCTCAAAATTAGAGTCTGAAGGCCCAAGGGTACTCATATCATTAGTCCATAATCCGAAAATCATTGTTCACATGTTCATAGATAGATATCATGGCTCCATATTCATAACACGTTTATCAACCATTTTTGACATGATGCACCAATTAATTAATAAAAAACAACTATAGATATTTATGTTCATCACATTGAAGAAAACGTTAAATTCATCCATTAATCCATTTATCAGCAATTATAATAAAAATAATTAACACTTTAAAGGTAATTATATCAACCCTTTAAGGATAAGCCAATCAGCCCTTTAAATCCCATTATGAATCCATGAAATAAAAATTTAGTTCAGTTCCATATGCCCATTATTACTCTTTTTAGACTTTAGAAACCACCATTTTATGGAAAATGGAACACCCCAAGTGTATCTATAAAGACGAGTCATATTATCTATAATAGGTATAATGGTACCCTGAAGTGTCTTACAATTTAATTGAGTTTAATTATCTTTCCTAATTTAAATCCAATTATGCAATATGGAAATTCAATGATAAATATAAAAAATGAGATCATTGTCAAGACTCTAGAATTATCTATTAGAAACCTAAATTTGGATCATTGAAAAATTACTTGGAAAACATTATCCCTTAATTCAAGGTAGAACAACTGAATTCACAATGGTGAAGGTGATCTAGGATCATAAACTATGATCAAAATCCCACAAAACAAGATCCATTAAAAACAATATATGAACAATAAAAATCCATATTATTTCATCCCTCTCTATAGGGGTTTCTAAAAGGGTGGTATAGGAAGAAAAACAAGGAATCCATCACATACCATAGAGGTTTTAATTTCGTTCACCGAATATTTTATTTGAAATGAATGATGTTCAAGGAGTAGGGAAATAATATTGAAAGATTGCAAGATAAATGAAAATCATGGTAGGTAGATTAAAGGTGATTTTATAAATAACGTGGGTGTTCAAAAAAATTTAATTAAATTTTAATGTATTTAAATGTATGTGCAAACAGTTTCATGGAAGGGATGTATATTTAGATAAACTGTTTCCCCTAACCATGAACCCCTCCTATCTAGGATTACAGTTTCTCATAGGTGGGTGCACAATTTAGAAATCCATGCACCAACCATGAAAACTAACTATGTCCAATGGTTATAGGATTAGATAGGGTGGAAGCATGTTTTTTCCAACCGAACACCTCATTTAAATTTCTCAAAATGGGGTACACGATTTACTATGGAAAATCGCATATTCTTCCCAAACAATGCGCAAAATTATCACATCATTATGATATTACAAAATCATAAAAATTCACTAGAATGTCTTTAAATAAAGACCTGACCATAGTATTATAAAAAGTTTAAATGAATATCAGTAAACAATTTCTAAAAATCATTAAAAAGTTTTAAATATTACAATATCCCCAAATTATTAGTAATCATTTAAAATTAATACGCTGAAGAATAACTTACCCTTTAAGATAAAAATGTTGATCCACTAGGTCTATATATTTTATTTACTCTCCCATGTTTCCTTCAGATCATATCCATGCTTCAACAACAACATGACTAAATGAAAATATAATCCCCACAAAAATTATTTATGTCATCCACAATAACTTTTGGATGCTCCTTCAAGGACACATCATCCTCAAGCTCAAATTCACACTAATAAATCACTTGAGAAGGGTTGTGGTGATACTACTGATGATGTGACACGTGAAAATCATCATGCATAACACAATATCTATGTGGAAGATCCAATACATGAACCACCCATCTTATCCTATCAGCAATCTCAAATGGTCTGAGTATACTAGGGTTCTTTATTTCCATGCATTTGAATCATATGGTGTCCAAATATTGTTAACACTCGAAGTAAGAAATCATCCCCATAGTAAACCGACGTGGTGAAAGACATTTATCATCATAAGACTTCTATCTAATCTGTATTGTACCTATATGTTTATGAATCCAGAAAACATATTGTGATGTACCTTTCATAAGAATCAGTCTCAAATATTTAGATTCTTCTACCTATAACCAACATATAGATTATATTCATGGCCTATCATAAATTTACTCATATAGATCCATATAAATAGTTCCTAATAATAATTTTTATATTAAAACTTAAACAGAGTTAATTTTTTCCCATGGTCTTCCAATGTTCTGGTTTAAATCCCCCAAATAGTCCTCAAATACAAGGATAATACATTCTGATTATCACCTGTCTACGGGATAAAGGTTGTACTCAATAAAAACCAAAGTATCAATTACATAAGTAATACATTCTAGAAGTGCAATGTAGATAATGAATCTCAATAGGGAACTATGATTTTTTTCACCCCATTCTAAGGGTTTATCTATTTAAAATTCATATCTCCCAACGGATCAACTACGAATGTTTCTCATATAGGATATAAAATGGGTCACTTTTGTAAATTGTCCCACAATCACACATATCATGACATTTTCATGACCCCTCCCCACAATGTGTACACCAACTCTTCCAAAAATGGGAGGAGAAAGGTAGTGACCCCCTGATTCCCACCTCCAGTAGGCCCTGGGTTGGCAACTAGAACAGGAGGATTAATAGACATATAGATAAGTGGAATTACCCTCTAAAAGAAACACGTGTAGAAGAGAGAGACAAGATAGATTCCCACCAAATCAATATGAAAAATAAAATATAAAATAAAACCCAGGTACACAGATGTAATATCATGGAAAAACTACTTTAATTGAAAGGGAAAACTGTAAGTACCAAATAAAAGGTAAAGATAACAGCGACCACAAAACCCAAACAACTCCTACAAACCACATGCTAGTAATAAATAGATAGATATCCAACCTAATCCAACTAAACTGAGAAATAGTTGATATAAATGTAGGTTTATTATAAAAGTATACATAGTGGGATCCTCCTCCTACCCTTTCGTGAAAAATTAATGAAACAATTCTAAATCACAGTGAGAAACAAGTGAAACAAACTCGTCACCTCAAAAAGTATACTATATTCCCAGCATCATCATACATACTCTGACCATGTATCACTTATATGATCATATTATGTAATAATTAGTATCAAGGGTAAAAATATACCACATCCCCTTGGGTTTTCCACTTTTACCCAACATTGCACATTTAGAGCATCTCTGTTAAAAAAGGATAGCCTGAAGACACATGAGCAAAAACCACAACATGAACTTCATGATACAAAACCACCACATACACATAACCCATAAGTAACCATGTAGTTTCTAAAATCCATCACATCTTGCATAATATTTATCATGCATTAGGTATTATCCCTCAAACTATTACCACTATAATGACGAGTAATGATCCTCAATCCATCACAGCATATACAAGTTACACCTATAGTAGTCCATATGTTACTATATGAAAAATATTTGTGTGTAAATAACTAAAAGCTAACACAGCCATGTACACACATTTACGGGGAAGACTAAAATTAATTCATACCATCATAGGTAACTACCAAGTGAATAGATTGGGGACATAGGCGGTAGTCAGTCATCCATCCTCCCATTAGGATGTTGGCGAAAACAACCACTAGGGCTCAGAATCCCCAAGGTGTTAGTTACAATAATCTAAAGGGTGGACAAGAATATCATAACCCAAAAATTGCATAATATAATATATCTCAAAATCACAATTTGGGAACAACCTAGTCTTAGACTCATGTGCAGATAACGTCTCTCATATATCCAGCTGCCTCTATAATGACTAGATATCCTAGAAGAAGAATAAAATTTAAAGGGATAAATTAAACTACTTTATCCCCTTTTATTAGTTGAAATTTAAATTAATTATTTATTTTAACATTAATTATCCATTTTCAATTCAACATCACATTCCATTAACATTAAAATCCCATAAAATCCGCATTCCCTCCATGCACAACCAAACTAAGTCTACCACTTCTCAGAATCACTACCTCACCATTGCATCCCAAAAACAACCATCCACATGAGTTAAACATCCTTAATTCCTTTATTTAACACCACTACCATTTCCATATTTATATAAATTCTTGTATAACATTATAATCTAAAAAACACAAGGGGATCAACATGGTAAATAGGTGAACTACATGTCGAGTCTTTTCCACCTATTCAAGGAGTGCAGAGATATCTATCCAAGAGAAGTTAAACATCCAAACCACATGGAATACCCCATGAATAATCACCTATTTTATAATGAGAGTAAGAAAGACCATCTGACTCAAGTAGTGGGGAATGTAAATCAGAGAAACAAAAAACATTCAACAGGAATCCAACTTCATTAGCAACGAGTTTTCTGAGCTTCCACCATTTCTACCATCTCTAGTGTCCTCCCCAACACCACATTCATAAACTGATTCGTCTCACATTCCAAGAATCAGGTGCTACCACAAAAAAAGTGCCTCCCTAACCCACGTACCACAAAATCCTTCTAGGATTAACCATATTAGGCTCACATCACATCTGGTCCTCCCTTCCCCACATACCACAAGTCTCATATCCAGACCACATCCCAAAGAACAAGAAAAAACCTAGCAACGAGATCTCAACCTCGAAACAAGGAATCCTTCATTCACACACACTGAGATCGCATGGATCCAAAAAAATGATCTTGGAAAATACAAGTATGTGGGAAATGTATTCTTATAAAATCATTATCCTTATCACACAACCAATTATCATTCCACCTTTAATTAATCGATTCATTATTCACAGGTTCCAACTATGGGAAACCTTAACAAAAAGCTATGACAAGCTATCAAAAATTAATTAAACATTCATTTAATTATTTATCAATATGTTGTAGGTTCATTTAAAAATTATGTTTTATAGGAATATCTATATTAATTTGATCAAACTCAAATTACAAAAACAAAACTTGGATTTAATAAACATTCCTATTTAACCAATTATAAATTAAATTATCAATTAATTCTAGAATTACTTTATTTAAAAATATTCACCAAGAACGAAATGAAAAATAAACCATGGCATAGATATCACACTATCTAGAAAAAAAATTGGGGAACTATTATCACAATATAATGAAAAAACATTTCTATACTATTGATACCAATTATGTAATTCAGTTTAGGAATTTAATTTGATAAATTCAATTATGATCCAAGGGCTAGAGCCTGATAACTCTATAATTTCATGTAAATAAATAGATAATCATTAAATCACCTACATCAAAAATTCATTGTTGTTATTATCATGGGAATGGATCAAAGCAATGGATCATGGTCATCAGTATTGAAACAATAGATTCCACCCGAGGATTCCACGATACAACCGCACCAACCAAAATTAAAGAAAAATTCCATTAGGACTATCGAAGATCATTATCCATTGAATCTAAAGAGTATGCGATAGGAAACATGATAAAATAGAGATGAACTGCTAGTGAATGATGGAAAACAATCCTTGGATTAAAGACATGTCAAATAAGGAAGGTCATGAACGATCATCATCAAAGGGATATCTGAAACATCATGGAGGGGTTTCATGGGTTGGATGGGATGATATGGAGGGAAGCTTCGTCCATAGGGTTTAAAATCCAAAATTATCTGAAATGTTTTAAAAAACATACTGTAGCGAGGAATTACATGATGTGTAATACACATTCATGTCATGTAGTTCCTCGAGACCACGTTCTACTAAAAAATTCATGGCGTCATTGATTTTATTTATTATTCAATCCCCATAAAACTAAATGTGTGGAAACCCACATAAACATAGTGTATCAACCTGTCATAGTGTGAAATCTCCCAACATCAAACTTCTAGTAGCCAAGTCCCTGTCGACATATTTGGAGTCACCTCTATGAACATTGGTCTTCAAAAACCTGATAAGGTTTAATCCACTTGAATCCAATCCCTTATACCAGACACCTCTCAAAACATTTTCATCCATGTGAATCCAAAACCTAACAAGAGAGGAAAAAAAAGGATTCATCTGATCAGCCACCCTGTGAGATACCTCTCAAATATTTCCCCACCCCATGAGCTCATCACCTCACTCTAGTAATAAGATAAAAACCACAAAACAAACAAAACCACCTCCTAAACACTCTCTTGGGGGATGCACCTCTCAAAAGAGAGAAAGCCACAATAAGAAACAAGATAAAGCCATATAATAAACGGAAAGCGGTATAAAACAACCAAAAAAATAATGTTACATGAGAATATCTAAACATCAATAAAAAATTGGGGTAATGAGCACGTATCAGGGAATCACATTTCTAGGTACACTCTTCTATACTGTCATGCTTCCAAAACACACAAACAATGTGGATTGAATACCCCTAAAACACTTTCTTCAGGCGGTATTGGGTCTCATAATGCCACTCCTCAATGGTTGCATTGTCATTAACATTGATCTCACACCTATAGATGATGTGATAGTCATGATGAAGATAATTAAGGAGATTTGAAACATTGGAAAACTCGTGTATCAAGATCATCTATGGGGAATGTGCTACCCGATACGCCACAACTCGAACATGATCCAACATCTCAAAAGTCCCAAAAAATCGATTAGAATGTTTACTTCTATGAAAAAATCATCATTCAACCCGATGGTGGAACAAAATCAGAAAGACGTAATCCCCAAAATCAAACTCTAGAGGTCTCCTCCTATAATCAGCATTCGACTTATGATGGTACTGTGTGGCCTTCATCCACTCGCTAATCAACTGAACCCCCTATGTTGTACTATGTACCAGATCCAGGTTGAGAATTGATGTCTCTATGACCATAGTCCATCACATTTGAGAACAGATAATTAAGACATATACGGCTTCAAATAATGAAAAGATCATGGTCGAGTAAAAACTAATTTCTTGTAAGAAAACTCTACCAAGGCAGGGTTCCTCGTCAAATAACCTCAAAAATCCAAGACATAGGGGTGAAAAATGTATTCAAGAGTCGGGATGGTATGCTCTATCTGATCATCTGAATGTAGATAAAAAAGTAGTTCTAAGTAATATCTAAGAAGCAATAAGATTATAGAGACATCTCCATACATCAGAGTTAAAACAAGGGTCTCAATCGGAAATTTTTGTCCTCATGATTCCATTGACTCTCACCAAAATCTCCGGATATTGCCTCAACAAAACCTCCCGATTGAGATAGTGGGTGTAAAACACCACTACCAGCAACTGAAGATAGTGGGTGTAATAGTTACGCTCATGTGGATGTAAATTTTGAGACACATAATAAATGAATGATCTCTTCTGCATTAGAATGTAGTCAAACCCAAGATGAAAAGCTTTATAGAAATCCTCAAACTGAAATCCTTCGGCTGGAAGACAATGAACTAGAGAACTGACCATCTTCTCCTCCAGATTCTCAACATTATGTGACACCAATCAGTCCACATGAATGCTTGATACTTTCTGTTCAATGTTTTATATGGAGATTCAACCCAAGTGAAATTGACCATGAACCTCCTATAATAGCCTACAAGACCTCAGAAACATCACACTTCTGCCACTGTCTAGGGGATTCCTATTAAAAATCTGCTTCTAACATCAGCGAGTCCACAACTAATTACTACTGGACACAACATGCCCCATGGAATGGATATAATGATTGAAAAACTATAACTTTGACAACTACCCAAATAGGTGTTGTCGATGAACAACTCCCAAAATGGTATGAAAATTCTATACATGCACCTCTTCATACACATATTACTCAAGGATTTCGTTAATGAAAAAATACAGGAACATATCCATGAACTCACGGAACATAGAATTCATCAATCCCATGAAAACAGGTGGATCATTCATCACATCGAATGACATTACCATTAATTATTAATACCCATGATGATAATAGAAACAATTATTTGGGATATCCTCATAATTCACATGCATATGATGAAATTTCCACCACAAATAGATCCTTGGGAACCCACTTTTAATCTTGGGTAGATCAAATAAGTTATCAAAATGTGGAAGAAGATATTAGTTCTTCACTATCACACGGTTCAAATGACGATAATCGATACATAACTGAAAACATTATTCAGCCTTCTTCATGAACAAAACTTGTGCACCCCATGGTGACACACTTTGATAAACAGAACCACACTGCAATAGACCATTGAGGTACATAAACTTCTCTTGTAAATTAGAAGGTGAAATAATATAGAGATACTTCACGATAAGATACACGACCAGTTGTAGCTACATCCCATACTTGATCTCTCGTCGAGGGAGAAAAGATACAACAACATCTGGAATGACATTACGGTACTATTCCATGAACATAGGAAATGATACCTATTGAACATTTGATAAACCTTGAATGAGCTCATCCATCATGGATGAAAATTACGTAACACGTCTCTGACCCATTCATGGGTATAACATTCCAATAGACATTACTAGATCTCTATCCTCATCGTAGAACATAATCAGCCTCCTGAGCCAATCCACGATATCTTACATTTAATAAAACCAATCCAAGTTGAGGATGAAATCATATGGTTTTATCTATAAGCATAGATAATATCCCTAAAAAAGGTTCTTACCATCACTATATCATAGTATTTACATACTTAAAACACGCAGGCCGAACTATAACTAGCAAAGTCAATTTAAAGGGAACTTTAAGTCTCTCTACTTCATGTCCCAAACCACTAAAAAGGGAAGGTCATATGAAGGAGTGTGTAACCCAAAAATAAAACAAGGAATGGACCCAAGTATAAAAAAATTGAAGTGTAACTTGAAAGGTATCTGGATCGTTGGGCCCTGATAGAAATGAGGCATGAGGTTGACCACAACCTCCTACAAAACTTATCTGACCCTACTAAAAACTTTTATATGGATCCATCTTCTCTATTATGATGAGGAGAATCCCAGGGATGTCCAGTATGTGCCCCATATTCTTTTGATGATCCCAATATAAGAATAACATAATACTACTACCTTGGATGGAACTACCTCAATAATGGAACCTGAAGGGGAACACCTAGCATAACCTGACTGCTCATAAACATCAGGCACTCATGTCACTGATGACTATATCCTCCACATGAAAAAAAATTATTAATCGATTAGAATTGGTCTGAGATCAACTATCTCTAGGGAAATTAGATGATGGTGGCTGGGTCCTAAACCTAGACGATCGAAAAATCTTCTTCCTTGAAAAAAAGAAACCATAAACCATAGATCTACGGAATGGGGAATATTGATGACTCCACTCCTGTGATTATCCTCTTCTAGATAACGACATGTAGATGAACAACGCTATTTCCCACACATCAGTAAATTTCGTTAGCATAAATGGGGTGACCTGACACTAGATATCTGGATGAAAATACTCATAAAAAATAATCACCCTAGCCTCTTGGTCTTGCAATGATTTTATAGAATATCATAGAATTTTCATGAAATGGATCCCATAATATAAAAAATGGATCTCCCTTTCTGAAGGGTACGAAGCTCCTGGTGACTAGCCCCCATCAGGGTCGAACAAAGAAAATAAACATCAAACTATTATCAGAACTTATCTGATTAGACTATGAACACTTCATGATACCTTAGGAACAATATCCACCGCTGCCTCGATGCCACATAAAACATCATCACAACAAATGATACCCCATGATCCATCCGAGCATAGATCAAACTGAATTCTATCTCAACCTCTTCAAACAAATTTTATGTAAATAAATATAAAACATATCCCTCAAACATATGTATACTCTGGCACTGAAACTCTGAGAGATTCCTCCTCCATGTGTCATCATCATCTACTTCTACTCTGTAGAGATCTACTGGCATAGCCTGTTGAACATCTTCTGTATGAACCTGAAGAGGACATCATCCTAGATACATACGTACGAAATGACAAATAGTTAAAGATACTAATCCTATAATATCAAATACATTAACATGTATTAATTTTTTTATTATATTCATTTTAGGTTAACCTATCCGAAGTTCTACCCACTCAAACACAAGCTCAAAGAGAAATGATACGTGATCCTTTCCTAGGTCTCAACCCAATAACCCATAAAAACTAATTTATTTTCCACCATAAGCTTAAATACCAATGAAAAATATCATAGGGGGATCTAAATACTCGTGTCTCAATAGGTCAAGAAATTTTACAATGCATTCCAATCATAGCACATAATGTATCCATTCCAACCCATCCAACCTCACATGTGTGTAATTCAAAACTCCATCATATCCCTCAATTAGCCCTTTGATACCACTATGTCATGACCCCTTCCCCAAAATGTTTACCCTTCTTGGGCTGGAAATTGTAGGAGAGAGATAGTGACCCCTCGAGTCCCACCTCCAGTAGTTCATCTGATGGAGAAATCCCCAAGGGTATAATAAACATGATTATGAGAGGCACTATCATTCAATATTGACACATGCAGAAGAGATATATAAGATAGGAACCAACCTAATCTATAATAGGCTATAATATAAAAGAAAACCCTACTACAAAAATGCAATTTCATGCAAGAACTACTACAACTAAATGGAAAATTTCCATGTTCCAAAAAAATTTTAAATACAAAAGCGACTATGAAGCCCAAATAGATCCTCTGTCACAAAATCTAGTAGTAACCGGTTAGATCTACAACCCACATTAAATGACCTAAAAAATAGTATATATAAACGTTGGGTGAGTATAACAATATACTTATTAAGATCCAAACAGAATCCACTCATGAAATTGTAAAGAAAGCTTGCCAATGAATATTATACAAAATATGAAACTAACTCATCACCTAAAAAGGTATAATATGTTCCCTGACTCACCATGGATACCCTCATCATGTATCACTTACAAGATCATATTATATACGAATGATTATTTATGGTACCCTGCTAGCACCTCTCCCCTGGTTTGTTGCTTTTCCCCAATATCGCATGTCATGAACATCTCACTGTAATGAGGCTAGCTCGAAGACACCTGGGTAAAGCACCACAGCATGAACCTCAGGAAACACAACCAACAAGTCCAAATAATGAAAAGGTAACCCTATATTTTTTGGGATCCACCACTATTCTCATAATTTTTATCAAATGTCAGGTATTATACCTCATGCATTTTGAGGCCATTGATCGTGTAAGGATCCTTAATCCATCACACCCTATACATGTCACACCAATAGTAGTCTAGAAGAAACCATATCTATAATACATGTTTGTGAATAACCACAATCCATTATAGCCCTATACACACATATATAGGTAAAAATAAAAGTAATTCATACCAGAAATTGTAACTACCCAGAGAATAGATTGAGGCCAATAGGGGTAGTCATCCATCTATCCTCCAATGAGGATGTTGGGGAAAACACTCCCAGGGCTCGGAATCCCTGAGGCGTTAGTTTCCTTAACAGATACAGTGTAATATCTTATATAAACAAAAAAATTATAATATATAATATAGATGACAACCACACTATGGGAAAAAACTAGTCTTAAAATCACATGTAGTGAACATCTCTCAGACTCATGGCTGCCACTGCTAATACTTAATATCCTATTAGGAATCAACATTTTCAAGATATACATTAAGTTAAATTATCAAAAATTTTTAGTTACACATTCTGTTTATTAATTATTTTTCCATTAATTTACCATTATCAATTCCTAAATCACATTCCATTAGCATTATAATCACAATGAATCATCATGGCCTCCAAGCATAATGAAACTGGGTTCATGGATAAAAAAAATCAGAACATACACATTGCATCCTAGGGAGCTCCAACCCCAGGAGTTAAACATCATTAATTCATTTAATTAATAGCATTACCATTGCCATATTTCCAGATATTCTAGAAATAAATTATAAGCTACCAAATATAAGGGGATCAACACAGTTAATAATGAACTACCCGTCATGTATTTTCCACCTTTAAAAGGATCGTAGAACCATCCATCTTCATGAAGCTAAAATCATAAATAATGAGCGATATCCCATGAATCTAAACATATTTTCTATATAGATTAAGAAATACCATCTACCTAAATTGGTGAGGAAAGTAAAGTAGATAAAAAAATTTTTAACAAGATTCCAATGTCCACATCAACAAGTAAGACCATCGTCGAACCGTTCTACAATATTCAATATCATTCCTGACACCACATGCATAAACATACACATCTCACCACTATAAGCATCAATTATTTCCACAAAAACTAGGACTCCCCTTCTGACGGACCACAACAACTCTTTTGGCTCATCTATGTTTGGATCACATCACATCAGGGCCTCCCTACCACAAATACTAGAAGTCTCTTATCTATATCCCATCAAAATTAGTATGAATAAACATAGAAACAAGATATATACCCTCAAACAAGGCATCCATCCTTCAAACACAACAATATCTCCCAACTCCAAAGCACAAGTAACTAGGACATTACAAGAAAAAAGTAACGTAAAACCATAAAAGGAATTTTATTTATTAACCAATAGGTTATTATTCTATACTAAATTAACTAATTAATTATTCATATTTTCCAACTATGAGAATCCTAAAAAAAAGAATCACAAGCTATATAAAATTAATTAACCAATTATTTTAGAATTCCTTTATTCAAGTATCATCATACTTCAGGATCATTAACCAAGTTTCTTATATATTATATTTGACGTAAAATTGATCAACATAAAAATTACAGCAACAACCGTAATTGTTATACATGAATCTATAACAAATTAGACAATTAATTATCAATTAATTCTATATTTAAATTCATTAAATGTTCTCATCTATAAAGACATGAAAAATCAATCATTTCATAGATATCTCACTATCTAGAAAATGAAGAGGCTAAATATTATCACAGTCTACAGAAATAAAATCATTACACGATCGATAATAATTCTTTATTCCTATTTAATTATTTAATTAGGTTAATTACATTTTTATCCAAGTGATAAATCATGATAAATATACAATTTGACTTTAAAAAATCAAGAATCATTGAATCCTGAACCATAAAAATTCATTTTCCATCATCACATGAGAACGAATCAAAGAAATAGATCATGATCATCTCTCCTACGACAACTGCATCCGCCTTAGGATGCCACGACACAACCACACCAACCAAAAACCATGAAAATTACTATTAGAAACATATTATATCATTATAAATAGTATGAAGAGTGGATGCGAGATGAAAGAAGATCAAATTGTGAGGAACCTCTAGTGAACAATGGAAACACACCTTGGCTAAAAATGAATCAAATATGGAAGGTCACGATCGATCCCCATAAAATGGATCTTTAAAACACCATGTAATGGTCTGTAATGTCGCCTAGGATGAGAGGGATGGTAGCATTTGCCAATAGGTTTGAAAACCTGAGTGGATGATATGTTTTAAATACACATACACCACCTGGGAATTACACAATGTGTAATCCTCTTTCTCATCACGTAATTCCACGAGGATGAGTTCCAACAAAAAAATCATCCCCTAAATGTTTTTTTTGAATCCTAAAATACTACAATTCCTGAAACCAATATTCATGTATTGTGATAGCCATTCACAACATAGAAGCTCCCTCCTTCCAGCTTCTAGCATCCAAGTCCATCTAGACTTTTTCTGAACCTCCTACGAGAAACATGGTCTTAAAAAACTGGGAAGTGGACAATCAACATGGATTCAGGACCTTAAATCATTCATCTAGGTTCTCATCAGGGGAACCACCATAAAGTCCCTAGTAGCATCATCACACTTTAATTTAGGAAAGTAAAATGGTTATAATAGACTACTAGGTCGCTTATACTCAACCTTCACCTTTTAAAAAGTGTTTCATTATCTCACAAGACCTACAATCACCTTTTTCATTTCCATACACTGATACAGTCATCAAATATCATTGTATATATTGGTCAAAATAGGGTAAAATTACCACTTAATTTCATATAATAGAATCATTAATTATTCCTCTATAGACATAGAAACAAAAACACAACACTAAATATAGCTGGTCTCATAATTATTTATAGCACAATCATATGGAGACTCACCACCTTCGAGGATTTTCCTCGTGTCCAAACACTAAAGATCTTATAATTTCTTCTCCTTGATCTCCCTCAGAATTGTGGAATTAATGGACAAGGACACAAGCGTACCCTACCTCTAACCGTCCTTAACATCTATATTTATATCCTCCAACAAAACCATCAACTTACACTCATAACAAGATTCATGGACAACATGTGCCTATTTATTTTTTAGCTCAAATCCTTAATTTTTTTATCCCATCATCAGGTTTGTTGGATAGATAAATGTAAAATAACTACATATATTAAACCCAAATTTGATTTTGTAGATTTAAATATCACTATAAAAAGATATATTATAGGTATGCGTGGTCAATATAGTCAATAATACATTCACCTAAAAGGTAATTTCCCTAACTCTTTAAGGCCTTATCAACCATGAACAACTAAAGGTCTTTTGTGGGATAATTCCATTCATGTGGCCTCAAATATCATGACCCATAAACCACAAATCAATCTCCATAAATCGACATTGCGCCATGTCTGATCCAAGAGGCATAAAAAATAGAGGTATACTCTTCACCCATCTACAGTTGGATTAAATTTGTTGAAGTAGTAAACAGTATATTTATATCATTGAAATAATTCTCAAATGCTCACAATTCAAATTTGATACCCTTCTGGGTTAGGCACATAAGAGGCACCTCCAAGCAAGAAAATTCTATGATGAATATCTGTTAATAGCCTTCCAGACCCAAAAAATAGGATATCAAAAATATTTTTGGTCTTCTCCCAAGAAAATTATACATGGACAATCTCTTGGTCCATTTTATCACCTTCCTCTAAGATGATATAATTCAATGAATGTACCGTTTCCATCAAAAATAGACACTTATATAGTTTGGTGTATAGATTATTCTCATTAAATTCAATCGGGATGATGCCAAGATGTCTGGAATTATTGTTATATGTATAATAGTACACAAAGATTTCATTGGTGAAATGAAACAAAAACAGATCCAATTAGGGTTTTATGAATAGTTTTATCGATGCCACAAAAATTGAAGTATCATTAATCCATCCAAAATACTTTAAAATGAACTCATATAGAAAATAACTTCCCCTTAAATTAGTTTTTGTTATATAAAATGATATCACTCAAAATTTTTGATACCTTAACCTCAATTTATATTTTTGAGAACCAAAAAGAACCGCCCAACTATAAAAATAGTTCATTGATACTTGGAATAGGTTAATAGTTCAAAATTTTCATTTGACTGTTTTTTTGGTTATCGGTTCATATACAAAACTTTAAATAATCCTTATAAGAAAACAAACCTATAGAACCCTATGGATATGTACATGGAATGATAAATCCCTTATCTGAAAATACCTCTATCTATGTATTATGATCTTGACGCTCTGTTGGTAGTGTCTGATGTGGTAGAATAGAAATCACTTCTACCATATAAATTACCATAATTGGTGACTCATCATCTATCTCAAGTGGTATTCCTGATATGTATTCAAGAAAGATGTCCTGAAATCGATCCACTATGAGAGGTAAGATAATATGATTAACACCCCCATCATTATAGAAAATAATTTAATCTTTGGTGGTGGGATCCCCTAGGTGTTAATGAACTCACACTGCACTGTCTTCTGGGATATCTCATTACTTACAATGAACAGAATTGATTCCCTCATGATATGTAATTGTTACTCTCAAATCGTATCAATTGATATGAGATCAGTGTGATACCAAGAAATTCATAACCCAAATCAATTGAAAAAATTACCTATTATGTATTTATAAATACCATTGGAAACAGTACATACCAAACTCAAGAGAACATCAAATGAATAAATAGATATCCCCCAACCACACTCAAAATACTGTTTCAATCAGCATAACCCCACACAAAAACTCTACTGTCATACTAAAACATTTCACAAGATTGGATAATTCGAAATAATATTGGGCTCTTATATAAAATAAATTTTTAGGGAGCATATAATCTAATGATTGATACCAATGAATATCAATGACCCAACCACACTATCCACAAGATTATGATACAATACATGAAACTGTCTTCTCATTATACCATGTGAAATATCCTAAGATCTTTTTACTACACTGCTCTACTGATATGGGAACTCATTCCCCAAATTACAACATCTACCAACCAGACTACTAAAAATAGTTTATCTCCAACCACTTAAATGTTACTGGGTGGAATACCATATTCTAGTACTGTAGTTTATTATATCTCCTCCATCAAAAACCAAATATTTTTTGTTACAGAAGTACCTATGTACGTGTCCCGACATTCAGCAAGATCGTTAATCCGTCGGTGTTTGGGGACAGTAACTATGAACATTTTGCCACACTAATGGAAAGACACATGATTACCACTCATTCAATTTGATCCTTCACCATGGATACTCTATTTCCACTGCTCGAACTAAAATTATCATAGTGATTCATCCTAAGATCAGAAGGGAAAAAAAACTGTCATCCAAAAGAAACCACCTATCCTCTGCTAGAAGTATACATCTGGTTCCCCTCAGAAATGAGAGATTGATTCACCAACTCAGTAAATATATTTAATAAGAATATATTGTCATCGGAAAAAATCTCACATTTATGTCTACCCAGAAAATGTATTATCACAATTGCCTCATCTCCCATCAAAACTGGGATAAAGCACTATAATCTAGTGAAGTGACAAGAATAGTCCACCAAATGCACTTTTATCATGTTCACAAGCATAAAATCTACCATTATCTCTAATCATAGAGTCTCTAACTAAAATTTCTAGAATAACTTCTCCTAGAATACCTTCTATAGAGTGACATCCAATTTATCATCTCGATCCAGAATATCCCACCAATGCATCGTTAATCCTAGACCCATATGTGCTATAAATTTGAATCATTTTTCAATAAGAGTGTATAAATGATATAGGATGGTATGGATAAACTCAATCCCATACTCATCCACCTTAGTACCTCCCTATCTAGTGAACATCAATGGGTTTCAAAACTGGAAATCACAAGGTATATCATACAGATATCTCCAATCCCACCCAAGCTCACATTCTAGGGAATTCATAATAAAATTAATGTTCACACAAACTTTTACTTCTGTCCCATCACCCGAATATATGGGGACCACTGATTCTACTGCTAGAGGAACATTTCAAGTAATTTCATCCAATCATCCTTCCAAAAAACATATTTGTAGATGTATTTAATTAAATACCAAACACATGTATTTGGACACATAACACATCATTACCACTTTGTAAAAATAGATGTTCACATAAATCCATATCACATCCTCCCAAATGCACTACCGTACGGTCAAATCCAAGGAACCACCACTACCATAGACCATCCATAACCTACTATATCGCTAAAATAAAGTAAGAACTCTTCAATTTATAAATTTCTTATTAGACCCCCATTTTTAACCATCTAAACATTCCACATTTGAAATCATTAATGAATTATTAATTAACCATTAAGAACACTTTTTTTTTAATTTCACAATGATGGAAAAATAATTTCAACTCCCACAAAACAATCATCACATTATTTTCAGTTCATGCCTAAAATTATTCAAGTCGCATAAAATCATGGGTTCATAGAATGATTCAAACATAATCAACTACTCATGTTATACCAGTCCCTGAGTAAAATCAAAGGAAACAGTAACATTAAAAAATAAGAGCATCACTCATTGTGGAATGAAATTAAACTATAAAAACAAATATAAAAAACAGAAATCCCATTATGGGAAGGTGGGGTTTCTCCCACATATCGGTTAGATACTCCCAAGAACGATCTTATGAAAAATCCCCAACTCATCATAGTCTCCTTTTTTCACTTAAAAAATAGTAAGAAATTTTAAAAGAAAATAAAACCACATCTATTACCATATTTAATACCCGGATCTGGGTTCCACATGATAATGCCCTAATATGGTTCACAATATTACCTTAGGCTCACTATTTCATATTCAAGTGGATGCTGGCTATATAAAAGGGTCTAATTTGTAGTATCATAGACTATATTCTGATCAGCTCAGTATAACAATAGAAGAAATAAGTTTTCATTATAACATGGATAATATAATAATAAATATTCTACTAAACAACACATAAATATCTCCAATATAAAAAAATGACCACAAATCAATGTATTAAATATTTCATTCCACACTATTGTTATGTTTATAATAGAAAAATTAAATACACACAAAAACTCATATGTGGGTTATAACATCATGTTTGTTTCTCACATCAGTACTCTATCATGAATCTCCACTCATATATCTAACATGGAACTCTTTCCCTTATACAGACATGAAAGTATGAACTCTATTTGGGTACTAAAAAGGCTTCCCAAGTAGGGTGTGAGTACAATTCATTAAGCCACCATCAATGGTTTCTAAAGAAATATCCAGTCTACAATTGTTTATAATGTCGTGTAAATAATGAAAATAAATAGTTGAAATAAAAATATTTCAAATTAATTACTCTTCAGTCTACCTCATCATATATTCTTTGACCAGTGATGGATTTGGAACCATACATCATATATATTATATAATATTACACTTTTCTATGGATTTCATTATTCAATTTAATTTCATATTCATTCGGGGCCCTAGAGTGTCAGTCTTGTTACCATTACCTTGGGCATAGAGAAAATCATTCTAGAACGAACATCTCAAGGTCCTAGTGCATCAGTTTGACAACCCAAGGGAACATGGAACATAAATCCCTCATAATCAACTCGTTTTTCACTTACATACATCGTGGGACTAGAGTAGTTGTCTGGATACCAATGTGTACTTGAAGCATCAGTCCATCACCCACAACTCACTGTCCACATTTACATATACACATATCATGGTTCCATAGTCATATTTCAGTTATTTAAAAATTAATCATGGTGTAACATTTCATTTTTGGAAAAAACCATGATTCTTTATGTTTATCATAAGGAAAAAAATGTGAAATTCCCCCATTAATCGGTTTATCATCAATTATTACACAACTAAATTACCCTTTAAGGTTATTAATATAAAACCGTTAAATCCCATTATCAAACCATTAAATAAGAATTTAGTTCAATTTAAAATAACCATTATTCCACTATTTAGGTTCCAATAATCATCATTTCAAGGATATTGGGATACACCATGGGTTACCATCAAACCCCATCTCATAGTCTTAAATGGGTATAATGGGATCTATGATGGGTCTCACAATTTCATGGAATTCAATTCACTTTTATAATTTAAATATAATTTCCTAATTTGGAAATAAAAATAATCAATGAAAAAAAAGATATCAGGATCAAAACTATAGAAATTATAAATTATAACACATAGCATGGGATTTATAATGAAATCTTTCCTAACCATATCATATAATTCAATGTAGAATATCTGAATTCAAAATGGAAAATGGCATATATGGAAAAAAACTCATGTTAAGATCCATCTAAATAAGATCAGTTAAAAGATGGATCCATACCATCAACAGAAATAAAAAATAACCCCTCTTTAAAGGGAATAAATACGAGAGTGAGAGAGAGATATAGAAACCTAAAGAATAAAGATTTAACATATTAGAGAGGTGTCAATTTCTTTCATTGGATCATAAATTAACAAGGAAAGGAGTTAGATGAGATAAGAATCATCTTAAAAGACTAAAAGAGAAAAGGAAATACTGTTAGATCTAAGAGGTGTAATTAGAAATATAAACTGGTGGTTGGGGAAAATTTAATTATCTTTTGGGGGGATTAAATGTCTATGTGAATTATTTCCAAGAGGGGGCACCTCATTTGAAAAACCATTCACCCTAACCATAATCCTTCACTTTCCATGGTCAATGGTTTTTTGTGGGTGGGAAAACCATTTTACAAATCATAAACCAACCATGAAAACCTCTACATTAGAATGGTGCTTAGTTTGGGTGGGTGGTCGTAAATTTTGGTTAACCCTTGTGCCCAATTCATGTGGTTGAAAATGTGAACCACAATTTTTTTATCTAAAACTACATTGTTTACCTTAACATTAAACTAACATTAAAAAACCCAATTGTCTTAAAAAATCTTCCAAATTTTCCAAAAAAAAAACCAAATGATGTACCCAATAAAGGGATGATCAAAACAAGATTAAAAGAATAATATAAAAGGATTGATAGGAATTTGATGAACGGTCATGGTCTTACATTATTTTTATAGATTCAATAAAATTAAAATAGATATCCATTATAATGTAGAAAATAGAACTTCAAAAAAAACATATGGGAATAATATGGGAATTTTATCCAAATGATTCCAATAAATTGCTCTTCTTTTTTCCATAAAAATAACCTGAAATTATTTTTCATCAAATTTCATGATATTGTTATCTTCTATATATAACTAGGAAGAGTAAAAAATAATTAGGATTAAATAAATCAGTCATATTGTTATTAAAAAAATTAAAACAAAGGATACAACAAAATATACCATCGGATGAATGAAATTTACAACCAAGTATATATTATTCAACTAGTTATTAATTATGGATCTACATTTAAAGAAGGATTTTAATGAAAATAACTTTCAATACCTCAGGAGGTAATTTTTATTCTCTATCCATTAATAATAAATGGCCTATTTTCCCCATAATTAACCGAAAAAACCCATTAAAAATAAATCTTATATTGATTAATTTGATAGAACGTTTTTTTCTTAGTTTCCCATGAAAACGTTATAGCCTCTAATTAAGAAAAATTACTTTTTATATCCTTTAAGTCCATACACTCAATGATTTTGAAAACCCTGACCCCATTTTCCCAGATATGGGGGTTATTATACTATATCGGAATGTGATAAAATGAATCGCAACCTAATGGACTGAATGATATACTGTTCTTGGAAATTAGCTACATATTTCGAACTCATTTAGAAATAAAAAAATGTTTTCTTCAAATGTGTCATTATTTTTTGAATCATAACTCTATATATTAATCATAATACTAATCCGGGCATACTGTGGAATGAAACAAAAGAATGGGGTATGCTCAAATTCTAAGTAATAGTATGTGTAAAACATATTCTATTATGAATAAATAATACATTATTAATATGGAATGAAATATAACTGAAAAAACTTCATATAATATATAACATAAACATAAATAATCATATGGAATGAATAAATTATAATCATATAATTAAATATTTATAACCACATGAGCTTAAAACATGAACATGTATTTTCTATAAAAAAATCACATAGAATATAATATACTAAACTCATATTGAGGGAATACTTAATTTAGAATATAATAACCATGTCATTATGGCCCCATGTTGTGTCATATTTTCTAAATGGGTATTGTCTCACCTAAAAACTAATCTAGTTTTTCTTGTAAGACCTACTGATGCATCAAGGGGCTATAGTGGGTCTTTCCCATCATATAATTTGTCCAATGATTCCTCTTATTAAATGGGGGGAAAATAATCGAAATGATATTTAATATTGAAAGAACATATGAAATAGGAAAAATTACACCAATTAAGAAAAATAATCATAAAACATTTCCGAGTTATATGGAAAATGGTATCAAAATAGTACATTACCAGTAAAAATAAAAATAAACCATCCCTAATAATTACATGGATTGTATAATTTGATTATAATCCCAGTATATCATTGGTGAAATCAATGTATGTAATCATAGATAGAAAATGATTTTGATAGATCAATTAAAATAATTTCATGAAGAAAATATCATTTCAAAGAAAAACTCATTTTTTTAAACAATAAAAATGGTAAAATCTTTTAAAATACCTTTTCTTTCCAAAAAAACCCTTGTAATATTATAATGTAGCCATACAATAAAATAAAGTTCATGACAACTGAATGTCTTTACCATTACGAAAAAGTTAAAACAAAGCATTCATTTCAACCATTGTAAGACATTCAGAAATAACCTGGTTAGAAAAAAAGATGATTCGCCCAAAAAAAATATGTAAAAAATAAACCATTAGTAAAATAATAAATAATAAATAATTTAGGAAATATTAAAAAAAAATATTTAAACACCATTAAAATATATAGATATAAAAGAAAACAAGTTTACAAAAGAAAAGTGAAATATAGATGATTTTCTAATCAGAATATTACTATTAATTATAGGCTATATAATGTGTTTAAAATAGATAAAAATTATTCTCAAGATATAATTATATAGAAATAAAATACATTTTTCATGAGATGTTAATTATAATATTTCATAATCATAATAATAAACATCAAAATCCCTACAAATTATGAGATTCTGTCATAATACCACAACAACATTGGTAAAATTTTATCAGAATCCCCATATAAGAATAATATTTCGTGAAACAAAAAATAGAATGTGATTAAAAAAAGTAATTAAATAACATGTCAATGGTTAATATAAAACAACTCATAATATAAGATAGGTGAATAAAAACACATATGTCTCATAGAAGGAAAATTGAGACAAAAATACATTACCACATTAGTATCTTTTGAGTCATAAACCCCATGAAAGATATATCTTATAATGTATATGTAAATAAAAATACTTTTTTGGTGAAGCATCATTAAATAGAAACATGATAAGAATATAGACAACCTAAATTAAATAGGTGGTGAATGTGGAATGTTTAAAATAGAAGTAATTAATGAGTCATAAATCCATTACCTCAGGCATTACATTAGTTGACCTAAGACTAACATCTTGTATAATAATTTATAAATGATTTTAATTTATTCCAAATCCATAAAAAAATTTATAATATCATATATGATCTTATTATAACAACTTTCCCAAAGTTTTGTATAATAATTCATTATTTTAATTATTTTCAGTGATAATTGGCTTATTTTTCACATGTGTGTTTTGTTCATTAATGATCTAATTATTATACATTGGATATAAATAAATCATCTCTATAATGATAATAATTTCATAAATATCATATTAACTCATTTTATACATAATTATAATAGTTCATTAATGTTGGTCTTGAAAAATGAATCGCATCACTTTGCGGAGATGGTCATCCATATGTGTCGACGAGCGATGATGTTATTACAATAATAGGTGAAAATTTATGGAATTTTATGTTATATTGACTTTATCTAATGGATATAATCTCATAAATATCACATATATTAATTAATGTTGTCATTATTACCTTTCATATAAAGAATAACTGAAAAATCAATCACATCAATTTGTTAGGTTGTTGTTTATCGTAGACAGAACCAAAATTATCGTATTTTAAATGGAAAGGAACATAAGTAGGAATATGTGATATTAAAAATAATTTTTTATAACAATATCATATAAATAATATAAATTTTTAAATCAATCATCAATCCATCCTTGAAACTTATTGGTGGTAAACAAGTTACATCTATTCACGAGGACGCAGTCCATAGTATAAATGATCAACATTTTTATCTCTCATTTGATTGAATTAGAGTCGAGTATATGTTATTAAATTAACATAATAAAATATAAATATATTGGGTAGATGATTTAAATTATTTTATAATAATATAATTAGAGTTTAGGGGGTGTCAGAATAAAAAAAATACACATTTATGAATTTTACCTCTTATTTAGAGAGCCTATTTAGGTTTATACGGAAATCCACTATAGGAATGATTTCTAACAAAAATAATTATTCTAGGATTTGGGGAGGGATTTTGGGAAGATATTATTTTCGGTATTGATTAATCTAAAGAGAGTTTTATATTTTAGGTTGGGAGGAGATCATTTTCCATTGATAATTAAGAGAGAGGACACACAGGTAATCTTTTAAAAGAATCAATTAATCCTATATTTTTATCATAAAAAATCATCACAAATTGTTCATTTACAACCCATATTTGTGATAAAGACTATATATGGCCATGAAATTTGTTATTTATATATTCTTAGGTCACATTGACCCTCCGCTTGTTAGGTTAACCCTAAGGTAAATCAGTTTTTACATTAACAACACTACTTAATTATTAATATTTTTAATATTCGTAATGGTCATTAATTATGATAAACATGATATATAACATAAAATATTCTCATTCCAAATTTTTAATATATTTTTTTAAATTCAATTCATATATTTTTTAGAATATAATTTATAATTATAAATGTAGAAGTAATGAAAAATTAGGTGTCAAAGAAAATAAATCTCATATGTGTAAAAGGTTTTAATAAATAAATTCCACAAGAAATTTATTAACCTAACCAAAATTATATTTATTATAATATAATTGAACTAATTTGACATTAAAAAAATTTATTACATAATTTATCTTAATATATTTTTTAAATAAAAAGGATTTTTTTTAAAATGTGATTTCACTATTTATAAAAAAATAATCATTTCAGAAAAATCCAAAATATTAATCTTAATATAATATTTACATGGATATTTCAAGAATTTAAATTTAATTAATTTTTTTATCAAATATGTAAAAATAATATACTTTTTTGTGAAATGTAACACCACATAATTTGGTGAAATATATTTTTGAAATAAATATAATATTTTTGTTATTTTTTTAAACAAAAAACTGAGTTTGTTTGTATTTATTCACACCACTAATTTTATTTTATTTTATACATAATACTATGTGTAACATTTGATTCATTCTAAACAATGTTTAAACAAAACAAAATATAATATTAAAATAAAAATATTTAATATGATAGTTATCTCTTAGCAATTTGAGTGGAATCTAAATATAGGATTAACTAAATTATGAAAATATATATTAAAAAAATCAATATAAAACAATATATTTGGTGAAAAAATAAATAGAAAATAAAATAACAACTATTTTCAAATTTTTGATATCATTTTCAGAATTTTTTTATAGACACAATCATTTCTATCATAAATATATTATACACATCTAATTTGTGATTAATTTAAATGAAATGTATATATTCATTCATTAATAAAATATTTATAAATATTAATTCATTTTTATGCATACCTATAATATTTTTCTAAAACAAATTATTTATTAAATTTTTATCAATTTTTAAGTATTTTTTTTCAATAATAAATAAATTTTTTAAAAAACAAATTTATTAAATCATTAATTTATTATTATATTGAATTGAATTTATTTAATATTCTGAAAATGTTAATTTTTTGTTTAATAATGAAACATTCTGAATTTAAATTTAAAACAATCAATTCATTTAAATTGTTTATAAAGATATATTTTATTTTATTTTACTAAACTTTGTTCAATTATATATATATTAATAAAATTAAGGTTATTTTAATAATTTTAAATTTGAATATTGATATAAAAACCATGCATTTTCTTAGTGTAAACCTGGTTTTTTAATGCTTCTGTGGGATTAATATTAGGTGGAATTTCTCCACATTTATGAATAGAATTTGAAAAAATTTATTCAATATTTATAACAATAATAATAATATATATTATATTATAAGGTCAAATGAGTTATTAAAAAAATTAATATAAAAAACAGTAAAAATTATTTACATAATTAAGGGGGATGGGTTTATTAGGTGGTTAAACAAGAAAGGTTAGGATAAAAATGTCTAAAAAACGTGTCTCAAATATAATTTATTGATATATATTTTTACCCTATAATATCTACGTCTTGATAGTAATTCATTATTTAAAATTATTTTATGATAATAATTTTTGTATACCAATTTATTTTCAAAACATTACTACTATGCCACTCACCTCACTTATAATGGGCCACTACCTCTCCTGTCCTCTTCATAACATGAAACTTTGTTAGTTATTAAAATAATTACTGAAATCACTTCAAAAATTACACATATACTCTTATAAGACTTTTTTTTCATAAATACAACCTAGTAAGGCCCTTGGCATAAACTTATGGAGGATACCAGAAGAAGAGGTAATGTTCCTAAGGAGAGTTTTTATTTTATTTTTTCCACTACCTCATTATAATATTATTAGATATTTATGATATAATAACCTCATTATATTCCATATAATAATATTTTTTTTAATTTAATTATCTAAAAACATCTCCAATTTTATTATATGAGTTAAAAAATCATCATTACTGTGTATGGCGGACTACCACCTCATGAACTGAGGTCAATCATTCTTCCATTACCACATATCACTGTTGGGTATGATGATGGATCAAAAGTATATAAATAAATATATTATATTTATAAAATAGTTATATCTAATGATTAATTGTATCAAATATACATTTTTTACATTCAATTCTATAGGGGTACAATAATGTTGCTCATGTGTATGATTGTCTAACACCTTGCGAAGCGTTGTGATACATTTTACATTAAAACATTACATAAAAGATAATAAGGATATATTGAATTGAAATATTTAATATAAATGACATAATTATGATATTAATGACACATTTATCATTCTAAAAATATGATATATAATTTTATTTTGTACCTTTTCACCCACGGATAGACGATAATGTCTTTTGTGTAGGTAGGAATAACCATCTTCATGAAGGGATATGACTCTCCATTTTCATCACCATAGGATATGGTTTACATGTATAAGTATATTTAAAGAAAAATATGATACTATTATCAGTCTATGAAGATAAGATATTGCATTCCCATTTCCTTAATAATTCCTTTAGAAAGTAATCGATACTCATACTTACGTATGACAAATCGTTTTAATGATCATTAATTATTTTATTATCAGGATCAACATTCATGATTGGTATTATATTAATAAATTATATAAAAAAAGTATAATTATTTCATTTTTTTAATAATGTTGATTATAGACCATGATTATTGTGAGAATATAGAAAATCCACCATTAAAATATAGACAAAAAACAAGGAGATGTTATTTCCACAAACCTGATATTAACATAAAATTTTAAATAGTCAGGTCATAAAAGGACTTAAGTAAATCATATTAGGTATGATATATATAATTTGATGTTTTAAATAAATTTATAATAATGCTACATTTATTATATTAGATCTTTAAATAAGTCTGAAAGAATTCTAGATTAATGGTATGGGATTTCTATTAACTCTCCTATTTTTTAATGGCATATGAAAATTCAACATTGATTTATTTTTTATGTTTTATATTTTACCATTTTGATTTATTATATTATGAATATTCAAATTTTCATGATATTTTTTATTTCATTTTATGTTTTTATATATTGGGGTATTCAATTGAAACTATTACATAAGGGGTAATGGATTCCCATCTCACACTTTTACAAGAGTGAGATACATGCCATATTCATGACTGGTTTCTAATCTAACCTTTATATATAATACATAAATGTGTTTTATATTTCCTCAAAAGAAAATTATATGGATTTTAATATCTAATTTTTCTTCTCTATTTCAAGGGGTTCACATTTTAAAATATGCCTATGTGGTATGGGATCATTATTGTAGTTTTCCTTCATTGAGACATATAATTTGTTTGGAACATGTCTTCATTACGAGGTGAATATACATCCCCTTTGACATGTAATATCAATAATTTAATTATTCTCATGATATTATCTATTTCATTTAATGTAACTCATTCATGGGTCTTAAGATTCAATGTTACTAAAGTGTTAATGTTTTTTGGTTACAATCTAATCGTTTTTTATGATTGATCATGATTATGATTCCAATGATGAAATATTAAGATATACCTCCCAAAAAACTCATGTATTTTCTTATACGTTAGTTATTTATGAATAATAATTTTTTTCGATTTTTTTTATTCTTTACGTACTAAAGATTTAAAAATAATGTTATAAAGATAAAATAATAATCATTATATTTTTCATCTATCGAGAAATAAAGTTTCATAAAAAACGATGCATTCTAAAAAAATGGTGTTAGAGCTATTAATATCATTTTTTAAATATATTTTTACACATGATTGGCATTTTTCAAAAATGTTTTGAAGGAAATATTCGTTTTGTTTTCTAAAAAACTACATGTTTGGATTTAACAGAAATTATTAAAGGAATATTTTCTTAAACTGTATAAAAATTGGAATTTCTTACCATAATGACCATTATTTTCAATGAATATTACTATATATGTTATCAAAGTTATTTTTGAATAAATTTGTTATGTTTTCAAAAAAAATGAAACAGGAATGTATATTTTCCTCAAAGAATTTTTTAAATGGGGTTCAAAAGAATCATTTATATTTTTTTAATATTATTTTCAAAGATAATGAATTAAAAATATTTTATGTATATTTTTTTAGAAATTTATTTTCAATGAAATTTTATTTTGTGTCGCGATATATTTGAAGTTGTCCCTAAAAATTATTTCCCTTAAATGATGATATCCTCTGATTTAAATTTTTCTTCATTGGGTATATGAACCAAGGATACCATTCTCGTTATTTTTTATGAATGGTTTATGATGACAAGAATTTTATGGAATAAATTTCTATTCCATGGGTTAGAGCAGGAAAAATTCATATGAAACCCAATTAATTTTTAAAGAATTATACTATTATTAAATGATGGAATGATTATGAAAACCATCCCTTTCTATAGGATATCATATAGTGAAATATTTATGAAACAAATTTAATTTATTTTTTTGAGATATAGTGATTTGTTTATGATAATTTGGTATATATGTATGGTTTTATTTATGTGAGTGTTGGAACCTATATCTATATCTAATGCATTCGGTAAATATTTATATCTCATGAGATAGATAAGACTATAATGGTGAGTGAACCCTGTTCAATACAATACTTTTTTCAAAATGATAGTCTTGAGAGTCAAGAAAGAATACTATGATGGTATGGATAGTAAACCCATTCCAATATGATATCCTTGGAATTAATCTTTCACATTAATGAAAATTATTTTCAATAATTATTTTTATGCCAACCCCACATTTCTTATGCCAATGGTATTCTCTCTTGGGTCATTTTATTTTATTTCTATATGATTCATGTCTTTTGAACAACCAATATTTATGACAGGATTTATGATTATGATCCTTGATATGTAGGGTATGGTTTTAAAATTTTATGATCATGTTTTTATACCATTTTCTCCATGTTATTCTTAATAATATCCCTTGATTACAATTAATAAGCATGTGACCTAACCCTTACATATATTTCCTTTCCCTTGGTTACAAAGAATGGTTTTAAGTAGGGTATGTTTCTAAATATTAATAATTGGGAGGATCCTTATAGAATTTTTTTAATATATTTAACAAAATTAATATATTTTAATCCTTGTATACATTTATGTGAAACTATTATAGTTTTCAAGCATTTGTTTTTGTAATGTATAGAAAATTCATCTAAAATGATGTAATATATTTGTATTAGATGGTTGGGTCAATATAGTTGGATTTATAGAATACGTTTAGATAACTATTGAAAGCATAAATGATAGGGAATTCGTGAGATCCCAATGGTTATTTCTAGGGATATTTCTAGGGATTCCTAAAATAATTTTTTTATGTATGAGTTAAAATGATGGAGAATTTCTTTGAATTTTTTTAAATGATAGGGAATGTGGTTGACAAGATTTTACCTCCCTTTCTTTATACTACAAGTGGATGTGGCTCATGAATAGTGGTATCTAGTGGTTGTTACTCAGAAAACAGAATATTAAGATGTATATTATATTACCCCCGTGAATGATAATAAGCATTGTTGCACAACTATTTTGAAACTGCCAAAGTATATGATTTGGAAATTAAAAAATTCATTATGAACTATAATGAAGGATTTAAATATCCTAAGTCTAAGTATAACCTAAGACAACCCTAAGGAATACTATATTGAAAAGAAGGTCTCATGATTTGGCCATCATATTAGTGATTATTTCATGATTTTGTGCATTTCAGCTATGATTAGTGTTTATCAAAAAATGCATTTTGGTTTAATATATTGGAGAAAACTAGAGTAAATTGGGTTTAACATGAATGTGATAGAAAATTATCTGGTGTGAATCCAAATGGGATGATAATTGGGGTTAAGGATATTGTGATTATTCCTAATCATATGTCTCATAATCTGATTTACAATATACAACTTAACCCTCTCTCAGGCTCTCCAATGATAAGAATGATTTATTTGGCTATTTCTCTGGTAGTAGATACTATAAAGACAAAAATATTAAATTTCCTATATGGAAAGAATGATGAAATAAGTACTCATGATAATATCTTAGAGGGATAAAAATATCTTTTGGTATTGGAAAATAATGAAAAAAATAAATTAACTACAATGGAAAAATGGAATTATCTTGATGTACACATGTCCTTGTCTCATGAACTCAGGTTTTTAATTAGAATTCCTAAATTGGATTCTATGTATCACCCAAGGGATGAGCTGAACACCCATTTAGTCCATCATGTAATTCCTATATGGGAACCCCCATGTCACCCAGGGTTTTATTAGTATTCAAATGATTTGGAAACAATTTGTTAACCTGTTTTAAGGGTCAATGGTTGGGATATAACCATTCATTTGAATCAAATCAATCCATATACAAAAACATGTCATTTCCATTTAAAGGGATCTAAGTATCCATAAAAAGAGATGTTACTGAAAATGGTAATTCCAATCCAAAACCGGACTAATCACATACATAGTGCTTTAGTCCATTAATCATTTTAAAATTGGAAACAAAATGTTTCTAATGTCATTATGTCCATGTCCTAAGCATGACGTATTTCTATAAAACATAAAGTCATAAGAAATAAAAATAAAACAATTGAAGAAAGCATGGTCTAACAACTACTTTTAGCATTATGGTAGTTCAACTCTATTGGAGGGGTTTTATTTTAAAAACATGATATTTTTAGTCAAAAAATCATTTTATACATTTTTCATTCAAATCATGAACATTATAAAATTCACATTTCACATCCATTGGACATAATACTTCATTGAATGAATTAATTTCTAAGAAAAGTGTAGTAAGAGACTTAGTTAATGTATTTATAACAATTGCAGACTTGGAATGGGACCAGACCTCGTGGTGGAACCAAGTCATCCACTCAACTCTATGAGTTTTATAACTAAAAGTAGCTACTACATTCCCACTAATCATACACACGTCCACATACATGTGTTAAAACATAATGATCTTAATTCAAGAAGTTATAATTAGAGTATAAGGTATAAACCTTACCCCGAATCATTTCCAATGAAAGACAACCCACGAACCACCTCACATATGGAGGCGGTTTTCGGAACATGCACCCACGGGTCCTAAGAGACCATCTTCACCAACCTTGTACAAGAGAAAACCAAAAAATGGATCACCCCCAAAGACCTAGGGTTTGGTGAAAACATTTGGGTTGAAGAAGAGGCCAAAATCGGCCAACAAAAGGAATTATACTGGGGTAAAAGACTATACCTTGAGGATTCAATGATGAATCGTGAAGCAATCAGACAGAAATGGCAGTCGAAGGAGGCACCGAGAGGGGGGGTCTGAGCACAAGGAGATGGGGAGTACCCCCTGGTGTGTTGAAATCTAAAGAAGACAGGGGAATGTTTATGTTCTAATTTAATATAATTTAATTTAATTTAATTGAAATAACTCAAATTTTAAAAACTGGGCATCGGGCACAGTTTTCCAAAATCTTTGCAAAACGTACAGAGTAATCTACTTCCAAGATGCACATTACATGAACTAGGAACATGATTTAGGAAACCATGTATAGGTTGTGTGCAAGACACTACCCCCTTTAAAAATATAGCCGCATAGTTACCTAAATTGGTCCACATGATTTAGCAGGCCGCGCACAAACCATGCACCTTCTTCTGTCTTTAAAAACATGATGGTTCTTGGGTCGAGAACCCCTGAAACATCTTGATCCACTCGAGAGACTTCTTGGTCATTTTTTAATTCCTAAAAAACATCACTTGAGAGTGATCCAACTATTGAAATTATTTTTCGAAACTCGGTTCTAAATCTGACTCAACCAGCAATAAAAAAAGATCAGAAACCTTTGTACTTTTTTCGGTTCAAAAACACGGGATTCTATATTATATCCACCTTAATAACTTCTATTTCTCGAGAATCCTCCAAAAATAATGTAACCCCCCTCCTAAACTACAATGATCATGAGGTTTCTTTCAAACTGTTTCATTTCATTACCAACAGCCAATGAACCTTACGCATGTACAACACACTATGCACTTCAGACATTAAAACCCCAAGCCATTTTTAAAAGTTTAACATAAACAGAAAAATGGAGTATACATGTGATTATTTAAATAGATACATGATCAGGTCAATGACTCGATAAAAACACGACCAGTGGTGCTTACAACCATAGGTCCTAAATTAAGAAGGTGTCAATTACAAGCCAAAATACCTCCACCATTGGAATTGTTGTACAAGCCATAACTCTAAGTGTTCATATGACTCCCTTGGAATGAATTTGTTACAATGAAATGGTCAAATTTTGATCGACCTAACAGAGCCATTCAAGCACGCTCTCTCTCATAAGACATTTCCAAACATTAGAACTCACTTTCCTTTACCTAGAAACATGCTTTAAAATAGTTCCTTACAACATTAATAATAGATATAAAGAAAGATAGAATGAGTTGAGCCACTTGGCCGGAGTATCTCGTAGAAGTATGGATTAAGTGGCTGGAGATATTCAAAACAAATAGTTGGATTCCATGAATTCGAGCAAGGTCTTGTTACCTAGGAACCGAAGAATCATTCAAGACATACTAAGCCTGGATGAGAACCATGCTCTAGCGTGTAACACTGGAAATGATCATTCAACAATATCAATAGATTTTAATGATTTATCATGGTTTATGAACAACTATCTCTTAGTGCTTTGAGGATGATGTTATGATAGTGGACATGCTCATCTCTTAAGAATATTACACTAAGAAGATTTAAGATGTGGTTTACGGTCAAACATACCCAGAAACTGAAACGTAAAACTATGGAACCAGATCAAGGTCGGGCTACAAAGAAACCACAGACATGATTTAATGCTTGCAATCCTCAAGAGAAAATATAAAACCCAACCATTAAAAAATAGAGCCTATAGGTTTTTTCCCTTCTACATGGAAGTAAACTTTAACCCGGTTCAACACAACACTACCCACATTTGGATTGTCCTATCAAAAATTAATGAAAACTAATCTCTCATAAACATGTTATATTATAACAATGAGACCGGCGTGTCAAAAAACCTAGGACATTCAAAAACGATTAGTGTATTGGGATGAAACTAGTTCATTAACTCTCCAGACACTCTGCATGATGATGACTCGAGATAGTACTCTATAGTACAAGAAGAATTATTTCAAATTCATATTTCCTCATAGGACCATTTACCTGGACAAAACCAAATCAATTCATCCATCACTAGGAAGGAGTAGTCTAATGACCTCAAAAGTGGCTGAATATAACCAATGCATTCTTAACCAGCTTAAAATGAACATTACTTGATGATCAAGACCATAACAAGGTCAACAAATGCATGACCACCGGTCCCAACAAGGGTGTCACTTAAAAAATGAGATTTCTACTAGGGGAAACATCTCCCAATGACACCAAGAGGTGAGAAAATATATAGAACTAGCAAGGAACTTATGTTTTGAGGGTGATAATTACAACATGTTAGCCCCTCACAATGAACAAGTTTCAACACAAACATTAGGTCACGCCAAAAAAAAGTTCATCACGCTCAATAGTAGATCATGACACCATTGATAAGGAAAGGAAGACCTATGAAAGTACTCACGCTTCAATTCTAAAGCAAATAAAAGAGATGTCTTAACCACCCTTACATGAGGGTTTTAAATTGTGGACACCACTATAGGTTCAATTTACAATACTCATAAATTAAATCACATTTAATCTTTAATCCTAGAAATATTTAATCAAAACATCAAAGTACTATTTAAAAAAAACACAAGGTACTTGCTTTTAACTAATGCCCCATGAGATTAATATGCAAGATTAAAAAAAAACCTTTTTAAAAACTTTCATGTTAGATGAAATCCCATCCTTTTAAGGAAACTTATCGAAATAAATTCCTTTTTAATAAAAAAGTTGACCAATGAGGGTCCCATTTTGACAAATATGGGTTATCCATGGAGAAACCCAATATTAAAGGAACAATTAATAAAATTTAAATAGCCAAATGTGTCTTCTCATAAAAATATTCCCCAACTGGGCTACTTTGGTCCAGTTGCATTTTTAAATCCATCCATTTTATTTTAGATAAAAATTAAACATCTTTAAGACATATAATTATTTTAAATGGCATTTGGCCAATTCATTAATTACGTGTTGCCATTTACCAATTCTTGAAGCACCCATCCACTCCATGGATTAAAAATTTGATCCCATTTATTGGTACCAATGCCAATTCGGAATTTAACACTGTCAAACATAACATTCCAAATAATAAGGGTGGCTATCTACAAACCAGAAAAGCACTCATACACTTTACAGATTTTTATTTGGCTCCATTAATTCAAAACCAACTTACTTTAACCATTGAATTTAGAAGCCTTTTGTAGTGGATCAATTATATGTGTTACCCTTTCAAAGCTATAAGGTTCACATAGACCTTGAAATAGAAAACTCACTCCCATAATAACTAAAACCAATAAACATATCCTATGAAACCATTTACCCGTATAAAGAAATCTAGCATGTCACTACAAGAATGTTACACATAGAAACAATCTAAATCACAGAAGCATGGAAATTTAATCATAGGAGCATGTTATAAAGAGCAGTAAGAATAGAAGGGATGCTAATGTACTACCAAAATAGGTATAAATCTAAGCATGGCATGTTGATAAGGCACTGAATCATACTATGAAGGAAACATACTAATACATCTAAATGGCTTGGCATATATGTATGGAATGAGAATTGAGAAGTGCCTAATATGATTCATGTGTGTATAATTCTTACCATAACAATCCAAGGGTAATATTAATAATTCCATATATCATAAGCAGCAAAAAGTAAACCAATCACTCTTTGTGAAATCTTATAAATTACAACAGAGAACAACATAAACAATAATCCCAACCCAGTCTACTTGGTCATTCCCCGTACGTGGGATGATTAGTCCCAACCACGACTATTAACCAAGAGCTGACACATTCCATGTCTTTTGTCTACCAACACATAATAAGTAATACGAAACCAAAAACCACCTCTAATACCACATTGTAACATCCCAACCCATCCCACCACTAAGATGTTGGTTGGATCGGTCACCACATGAGATCAAGCATGCCTCCCCATATGCCAGAGGCTACCGACTATCAAAGAGGGTGTATAGATAGCCATTTGGGAGACTATACCCTCTTATTAACGTTATGTAGTGGTATAACACAGAATATAACAATCAATAGTGGAAATATTAATAGTGCTAATAAAGTAGTGGAACAAAGACTTTTATATTATTGAACAAATGTGGCCAACACCATTTTTATAAAATAGATGAATGCATGACATTTTATTGATACATTATGAAAAGTAGTAAATAGTACGACAAGATTTTCAATACAATTCAATATATGACTAAAGTAAATTAAAGAAGAAAATTCTCAAAGGAGATCTCTATGAGCATCTAAAGCTCTAGCTTGGTCCTTTTCTCCTACTCCAAGTACAAGAAAATTGTAACAAACAAAGTACAAGGCCCTGAGAACAAGAAAGGTATACTCTGGAACCCCAGTGTACTGGCGTCCTGAGTAGGGTGTGATATATAATCCTTTGTAGTCCATCACAATCAGTTTCTAATCCAATTCTGACCATGTAATATAATGTTAAATAGGGTGAAAGAATGAGTTAATAAATTAAGCAGTATGATGTAACTAAAAACCAGTGTACCTACTTCATCCCTCAACTGGTGTCTGAATATGTAACCAATTCATTAAATTTTTAACACAATTTTATTTATAAGTCACATGTGAGTATGTCAGCTACTGAAATCAAGGAGTTTCCTCCAAGGTAAAACGAGGGTTAGCAATGAAAATTCTCGGAGGACTACAACCATGGAACTTAATTTTCAATGATAGACCAAATGAGTGTATCCAAGGAATCATGTGATAGTATAAGTAGTGAATGTTTCAAGATGTAACAAGGAAACATAGAAAGGATATCCATTGAGGGAGTTCCTGGGTAAAAACAAGGGTAATGTAAACTCATGGAAATCTAACTCAGTAGTATCTCAGTCCAGTTAAGGTGTAAGAGTGTGATCCAAGGAGCGTAATCATAGGAATTCTTCAATAAGTTCGCTACCATGTCCAATGTGATTGTCCAAGATAGCATGAGGACAAGCAATGGTAGGGACTAATGGGATTTAACAATGGAATCTACTATTAATTTATAGATATAAGGAGTGTATTTGAGGTATCCTATATCAAAATGGGACCCAACGGTAGTATAACAGGCATCCAAGGAATACAAAAGAACTGGAATCTTTGTGGGTTACTACCTAAGAAAACCGTATCCTTGAATCGGAATGGGGTTCCTGAGACCCAAGGTATTCTCCTCTCAAAACCCAAGGCGATCTGGAGTCAGTCCATTCCTAATTGATAAAGATGTCATGTAATGATTCATCTAGTTCATGTATTTCCTTCTATTACTGTGGATTTATCTAACAGAGTTGAAACCATTATTTATCGGTTCATGCCTTGCCTTCCATTAGTGTTGAAAGGTCAATTAGCATTGATAGAATTTATTTATTGGTTCAATCCTTACCTTCCATTAGTATGAAAAGGTCAAGTAGTATTGCAACCAATTAGTAAAAACCAATAAGGCATTACTTAAAGGGAAAGGTCCACACCACTACCATCCCTTAGCATGGTAAGTGATTCCACAGACATGGAACCAATCCTTGTCTCATGAACTTAGGTCTCTCCATGGAATTTCTACATGGGATTCAATGTATCGCCCAAGGTATGAGCATGAAAACCCAATCAGTCCATCATGTCATTCCTACCTGGGAACCCACATGCCACCCAATGTTTTATTTGTACTAAAAACATATGGAAACAATTTGGTAACATTTTTTGAGTTTTCATAATTAAAAATTAACCATTTATTTGAATCGACTCATTCCATTTACCAAAAAATGTAAATTTCATTTAAAGGGCTCCAAGTATCTATATAATTGGGAATTCCGTACAAGGTTAATTCCAATCCAAACTGGACAAACCACTTAGATGGTGCATTGGTCCTTTAATAATTTTAAAAATGGATACTCAGTGTTTCTACGGTCCTTAAGGCCTCATCCTAAGCATGCCATATTTCAACACAACATCAAGGAATAAGAATTAAAAATAAAACAAGTCATGCCAGAAATGTATAACCACTATGTTTTATATTGAAGTAAGTGCACCACTATTGGAGGGGTTTTATTATAAAAATATGATATTGTTAATCAAGAAATCATTTAATACATTGAGCATTCAAATCGTGAATATGCTAAAATTCACATTTCACAAGCATTGGACATAATAATTAATTGCGTGAATTAATTTATAAAAAAGTGTTGTAAGAAACATAGTTAATGTGTTTATAAATATTGGGGACTTAGAAAGGGACCCTACCTCAATGTGGAACCAAGCCGTCCACTCTTCTCTTGGAGCATTCTAACTAAAAGCAGATGCTCCTCTCCCACTAAGCTTGAACACATACACAAACATGAGGGAACACATAAATATCATAATTCATGAGGTGTGAAATAGAGGATAAGGAATAACCATACCACTAAACATTGTTGAATAACCAGAAACACTCGATCCACATCTCCATTAGCAGTGGTTTTCGGGATAGGCACCAACGAGTCCAAAGAGACTATTTTACCAACATAGAATAAGAGAAAACCAAAAATGGAATCACCCCAAAATCCCATAGGGTTCGGTCATAAATTTTGGGTCAAATAAGTAGACCAAATAGCCCATGAAATAAGGGAAACAAAAGAAGAAAACCATACCTTGATGATTCGAGGAAGAATCATAAAGAAATCGGATGGAAACGACCTTTGAAGAAGGAGTCTGGAGGGGGTACAAGAACGAGGCGAAGGGGAGAACACCCCTGGTGCATATCTATATTAGGTAGAGAGGGTAGTGTTTTGGTTTAATTTAATTTAATTTTATTTTATTTAATTAAATTAAATTAACTCAAATTTTAAAAATTCGTTGTCGCGCACGGTTATGTCGGCATGATTTTCCAAACCGTGCGAAAATTATGTTGTGTCTTCTGAGTCCAAGATGCACCTCCCATAGGCAAAGAGCATGGTTCAGGAAACTGTGCACAGAACATGCGATAGCCACCATACCCTTATGAAATAAGGCTACATGGTAACATATAGTAGGCCGCACGATTTAGAAATCTGTTTGCAAAGCGGGTGCCCTCTACTGTCTTTAAAAACATGAAGTTTCTTAGGTATGGAACCCATAAAACATCATGAGACACTCTAGAGACATCTCAGTTCATCTATTTTTCTTAAAAACATCAATTAATTGTGATCCAACTCTCGAAATTATGTTCAGAAACTCAGTTTTAAATCCAACCAAAGTAGCGCATGAAAAAGTTAAAAAACTGTTGTGCTTTTTTCCATTTAAAAAACATTTAATTATACATTCTACCCACCTAAAAAAATTATCACCCATGAGAAGCCTTTACGATCAATGAAAATAGAACCCAAAATACATGGGGTATGATGTTTCATTCAAATTGTTTCATTTTGTTACTATCACCCAATGAACCTTACACATTTCCAACGCACTCTGCACTTCAGCCTTTAATCCCAAGCTAATTCCCAATGTTAAACATAAACATAGAAACACTACGTACATGGAACGGTTTAGATAGTGACATGATCAGGTCAATGTCTCGATAAACATTTGACTGATGGTGCATACCATTATATGTCCTAAATTAAGAAGGGCACAATTCCAATCCACAATACCTCCACCATTGGAATTTTTGTAAAAGTCACAACTCTAAGTCATTTTACGACACCACTAAAATTACTTCATTAGAATGAAATTATCTAATTCAGATCGACCTAACATAGCTAGTAAAGAAATCTCTCTCTCAGAAGTCACTACTGACATTGAGACTACAATTTCCTTCACCTAGCAACGAGATTTAAAATTTCCCCTTACAACTAAAAGAATTGAACTAATGGAAGAGGGAATGAGTTGAACCACTTGGACGAAAAATGTTGTAGAAGTCTGGCATAAGCAAATGATGATATTAAAAATAAATGGTTGGAGTCCATGAATCTAAACAAGTTGTTCCTATTTGGGAACCCCAGAATCACCTAGGACATACCAAGACTCGATAAGAACCATGCTCTAGATTGTAACAATGGCTAAGAACATCTAACAAGTTTACCAGTTTTTAATGACTTAGCGTAGATTAAGACCGAAACTCTCTTAGCACATCAAGGACGCTGTCAAGATAGGACACATGCTCATATCATAAGAAGATTTCACTAAGAGAATTTAAGATGGGGTTTCCAGTCAGACACACCAAGAAACTAAATGGAAAAATAGTTGAACTAGATCAATGTCGTGTGACAAGAAAGCACCGACATAATTTATGACATGCAATACTCAACGGAAAACAAGCAACCCAACCATTACACAGTGGTCCACTTAGGTTGTGTCTCTTCTACATGTAAGGGAAAATCTACCTGATTCAACACAACACATCCCACCTTAGGAGAGTCCTAGCCAAAAATTAATGAAAAATTACTTCTCATAATCACATTAGATTATAACAATGAGACTTGTGCGTCAAATCACCCGAGTCTATCAAAAACCATCAGAGTATTGGGATGAAACTATTTCATTAATGGTCAAGCCACTATACTTGGAGATGACCATAGATGATACTATATAGTACACAAATATTTCTTTCGGAGTCATATTTCCTCATACGACCATTTTATTTGATGAATCCATATGATGTCTTCTATCACTAAGAAGGAGGAGTCAGATGACCTATGGAGAAGCCTAATATTCCCAAGGCATGTCGAACCAGTTGAAAAGTAGAATTACATGATGCTCAATCCCATAATAATGTCAAGAAAGTCAAGAAAACCCATTCAAACAAGGGCGTATCTTAAAAATTGAGAGTCCTACTAGGGATAGTGGCACACAACAACACCATGAGGAGAGAAAAGCCACCACACAAGCAAGGAATTTATGTTATGAGGAAGATCCCTACAACATGTTAGCCCCTTACATGAACAATATTCAACCCTAACACCGGGTCACATAAAACAAGAAGTTCAACAGGCTCAAAATCTGATCATAACACCATTGATAAGGAAAGAAAATCCTATGAATGTACCCACACTTCTGTTCTAATGAAACTCAAAGTGGTGTCCAAACCACCATTACATGAGGGTTTTAAACCGTGGAAACCATTATTGGTTCCATTTCAAAGAATCCTATATTTAATAAAATTTAAAATTTAATCATGAAAATAATTAATCAAAACATCAAAGTACCATTTTCAAAACTAATCACAAGGTACTTGATTTTAACTAATTCCCCATGGAAAAAAATCATGTTTTACAAAACGTCATTTTTTTAAAACATTTCAAGTTTGTTGACATACTGTCATTTTCAAGAAACATATAAAAATAAATTACCTTTTATATAATAAATTAAACCTACAAGGGTCCAATTTTAACTAACCTAGGTTCTCCATAAAGAAACTAAATAATAAACACAAAATTATTAAAATTTAAACATCCAATTGGGTCATGTGATAAAAACATTCCATAATTGACCTACATGGTATCAATTGAATTCCTAATGCAAACCATTTGATTTAAGATCAAAATTAAACATCTTTAACACTTATAATCATTTCATAATGCATCGATCCATTTCATTTAATATGTGTTGCCATTTCCCAATTCATAAAGCGCCCATACACTCCATGGATTGAAAATTGGCTACCATTTATTAGAACTAATTTACATTCAGAATTTAACATGGTCAAACATAACAGCCCAATTTATATGGGTGTCCATCTAAAAACTAGAAAAGTTCCCATACACATTACAATTTTTCATTTGTCTCCTTTCAGTCAAAACCAACTTAATTTAGCAATTCAATTTAGTAGCCTTTTACAATGGTTCAATTACACGGGTTACCTTTTCCTAGCAATAAGGTTCCAATACATCATAGAACTAAAAAATGGTTCTCATCATATCCACAATGAATAAACATAATCCATGAAACAATTTAAATGTATTAATGTAAGCTCTCATGTCACTACAAGCAGTTAACACGAACAAACAAGATAAAATCACAGAGGCAGGGAAATTTAATCACCAGAGAATGCTATAATGAGTAGTATGAATAGAAGGAATCTAATATATTACCTAAACAGGTATACATCTAATAATTTATTATTGATAAGTCACTTAATCATACATTGTATAGAACCTAGTAATGCAACTACATGGCTTAGAATATTTGCATGGCACCAGAATTTATAAGTACCTAATATGATGAATGTATGTTTCATCCATTCCATAAGAGGCCAAGGGTAATATTAATAATTCCATAAATCATAATTATCATGAATGTACACTAATCACTCTGATACCACTTTGTAACATCCTCACCCCGCTCACTACTAAGATTATGGTCGGACCAGTCACAACATGACATAAATTGCGCCTCCCTATATGCCAATGGCTACCGACTAACAACAAGGGTGTAAGGATAGTTAGTGGGGAGAGTAAAACCTCTTATTAATGTTTCCCAGTGGTATAAAAGAGTATATAGAAATCAAAAGATGAATCATTAATAGCGATAATAAAGTAATGGAAGATATATGTTTATATTATTGAACAAAAGCGGCCAACACCAGTTTGTACAATAGATGATTTCATTTCAAGGAATTAATACATAATGGATACTAGTAAACCATATAACTTTATTTTCACTAAAATTAAATGTTGGACTCATGGGAAGAAAATAACAAAAATATTAAAGGTGATCTCCACGAGCATCCCATGCCCCATCTTGGTCCATTTCTCATACTCCAGTAAAAAGAAAATAGTAACAAACAAGGTCCAAGGACCTACGAACAAGAATGGTCTATTAGGGTACCCCAATGCAATGGAGGCTCTAGCAGGGTGTGAGATATAAATCTCAATAGTCAGGTTCCACCAATGTCTAACTCATTTTTGATAGTTTATTATAAATTAAACAGGGTGCAAGCAGGTGTAAATAATGTAAGTAATACAATGTAACTAAAAACCCAAGAACCTACTTCATCCCTCACCTAGTGATTGAACATGTAATCAGTTCATTAGTTGTGTTTTACCATTTTATTTATAAGTCACATTTGAATAAGTCTCTTAATGAGTACAAGGAGTTTCCCCCAAGGTAAAACGGGTCTTAGCAATGATGGGGCTCGATGGGATTTAACGATAGAACCTACTTGTTAATATTGGGCCCAAGGAGTTTATACAAGGAATATTATGATAGTATGACTAGTTAAGGTTCCAAGATGTAACACGAAAACATGGCAATGATATCTGGTGAGAGAGTTCCAGGGTAAAACCCAAGGTAACGTAAACTCATGGAAATCTAACTCAGTAGTATCTCGGTCTAGATTAGGGGTAAGAGTGTAATCCAAGGTATTCCACAATAGGTTTCATACCAAGGACAAAGAGATTGGATTTGGTAAAATGGGGATTAGAAAATATAGGGCTAGATGGGATTTAACTATCACACCTATATGTCATTGTTGGATCCATGTAGTGCATTTGAGGTATCCTATAATAAAAAGGGACCCAACTATAGTAGACTCGGAATACAAGTAATAGACAATAACTGGAGTGTAGCTTCGTATCAACTTAAGAAAATTGTATCCTTGAATTGTAATGGGGCTCCCGAGACCCAATGTATTTCCTCTTATAATACAATGGGAGCTTGAGTCAATCCATTCCAATTTGATAAAGAGTTCATGTAATGATTCATCTGGTTCGAGTCTTGCCTTCCATTAGTGTGGATAAGACATGTAGTGTTGAACCCAATAATTATTTATTCACGGCTTTACTTACATTATTGTGGAATGGAAAAGTATCATTACAACCATTTATTGATTAGTTTAAGCCATGCCTTACATTTTTTTTGGAAAGGTCAAGTAGAATTAAAACCATTTAGTAAAAACCATTGAGGCGTTTTTCAAATTGAATGGTCTGCAACACTACCTTCCCTTAGCATGGAATGGGTTTCCATGAATGTGGAACTAATCATTGTCTCATGAACTCAGGTCTGTCCATGGAATTCCTACATGGGAATCCATGTATCACCCAAGGTATGAGCATGAAAACCCATTGAGTCCATCATGGAATTCCTACATGGGAACCCACATGTCACACAAGGTATTAGTATTATTCAAAACATTTGGAAACAATTTGGTAACTTAATTTGAAGGTCAATAATTAAGAATTATCCATTAATTTGAATAAACTCATTCCATTTACAAAAACATTTCAATTGCATTTAAAGGGCTCCATGTATCCACAAAAAGGGAGATTACTAACATGGATAATTCCAAATAAAAATTGAAGCAAACACATAGACATTTCTTCGGTCCTTCCAAAAATTTAAAATGTAAACTCAGTGTTTCTAATTTCATTAAAGCCATGTCCTAAGCATGGCATATTTCAACACAACATAAAGGAATTATAATTAAAAATACTACAAGTCAAGAATGGAAGGTATAACAACTACCTTTTATTTTGAATTCATCATACCTCAGTAAAAGGGTTTTATTATAGAAACATGATATTATTAATCGACAAATCATTTAATACATTTAGCATTCAAATCATCAAAATTATAATAATAGCATTTCACAAGAATTGGACATAATAATTCATTGCATGAATTAATTTATAACAAATGTTTAGTAAGAATCTTATTTAATGTACTTATAAATATTGAGGACTTATAAATTGACCCTGCCTCAAGGTGGAACCATGTTTTCCACTCAGATCTTGGAGCTTTCTAACATAAAGTGGTTGATCGTCTCCCACAGAACAAACACAAATCCACATACATGTAGGAACACATAAATATGTTAGTTCTAGTGGTGAAAATTAAGGTATAAGGTATAAACCTTACCCTTAAATATTGTCGAAGAATTAAAACCTACCTAACCACCTTTCCTTTAATGGCGGTTGTCAGAAAAGACACCCACGTTCCTAAGAGACCATTTGAACCAACCCAAAACAAGAGAAAACTAAAAATCAGATCACCCCCAAAGCCTTAGGGTTTGGATGAAACATGTGGGTCAATGAAGAGGCGAAAATATGCAAAGAAAACGAATTAAACTAGGTTATAAGACTATACCTTTATGATTCGAGGATGAATTGTGAATAAATCAGATAGAAACAGTAGTCGTAGGAGGAGCTGGGTGGGGGTCCGAGTATGAGGCAAAGGGGATCACCCCCTATTGCATTGTGATCAGAGAGAGATATGGATGAATTTAGGTTTTATTAATTTAATTTAATTTAATTTAATTAAAATAACTCAAATATTAAAAACTGGACGTCATTCATGGTTAATCCCCCATGGTTTTACAAACAGTGTGCAAACCATGTGGATTATTCTACCTTAATAATGCTTCCCACATGGGCTACATGAATGGTTTAGGAAACCATTCATAGGTCATGTGTGAGCCATTGTCCCCTTTAAAAATATGACTACAAATTTACCTATAGTGGGCTGCATAATGTAGCAGGTCGTGCACAAACTGTGCACCCTCTACTGACATTAAAAACATGAACATTCTTTAGTCTTCCACCCCCAAAACATCTCGATCCACTTGAGAGACTTCTCGAGCCTTAAAACATGGAAAAAATCATCACTTAAAACAGATCAAACTCTTGATTTTTTTTCCAAAACTTGGTTTTAAATCCAACATAACCAGAAAATGATAAAGTTCAAAAACCATCGTACTTCTGTCATTTTCCAAAACATGGGATTCTACATCCTAGTGGCAACTTCATAGGAGATCCAAGGAAAAATAGGAATGGGAATGATCCTCACTAGGTTGGTGGAGGTGGTTCTCAAAAGTAGTCCTCTTTAACATCACCAATTGTGGCTAGTGTGGTGCTTATGACTTGGTATCTGTGAAAGAAAGTCAGATACACATGACACACTAGATATTCACCTGCAAACATGTGTAATATTTTTGGATGTTATGGGATTTTACACTTCTTCTTCCAGACTGAATATACACCTCAATACGATTAGGGATCATTATATTAAAGTCTATAGTGTAGAAACCAAATTCCTAAAAGACTGTTGAGCTTCAGCCACAGGCGTTTGGAGTGAATTGCCTTTACACAAATGATGGGTTTTCAGAAGAACTGGAAGAAGGTCCAGAAATAGTTATAGGTACCATCTTTATTTAATCCTTAGTTATAGATTCTTTAATTGATACTTTTTTTCACAATAATTTATATTTTTTCATTTATTGGATATTTTTATACTTCTACCAATGTTCATATAATTGTTTACATAGTTCAAAACACAACATTGGATGGGGAAAGAGCTGGAATTCAAATTCCTCCTTTTACACTATCAATAGATGATTTAGATTTAGTCTACGAAATATTTTTTCCTCTATATATATCTATTTGATTTCATCCTCATGATGGATTTCAATGTTTCTAATCATGCTAATGTTTATTTTTATAATTGGTGCATCTCATTTCTTGTAGCTAATGAAAGCTCAATGTTCATTCTTGGGGAGAGAATCTGAGGTCTAGAATTGCAATACCATCCCACCCAAATCTTAGGAGATTTTTTTCTTCTATAGAGGTTTATCCGGATGATTTATCTTCTATTTTTGATTTCCCTCAATTTTTTTGGACTTCCCAGATGTTTCCCCAAACTAATTATTTGATATTATTCGAGATATTGAGGAAGAGTTTATAATTGAAAATGAGTGAGTTACGAAGAAGAAATTGATACCTTCTTTTTGTATATCACCAATAGAGATCATAGAACATATGATTCTATAAAAAAATATGTTGGAGAATGGTTTTTTTCAACCTAGTGTTTCTCCTTGGGCAACCCTAGATATATTTTTCAAAAAGAAATAAGGCATTTAACTTTTATTGTCTGTGGACTATCCGAAGATTAAATAGGTAATGTATAACAACAAGTATTACATTACTCATGATGATGATTTTATTGAGTAGCTGAATGGTGAAATTTTGTTTTTGAATATTGATATTCATTCAGGATATCAGAGACTTAATTTTCAATATTGTGATATAGTACACATGGATTTTGAGAAGTAATGGAAATTAGGAATATCTTGTGTTGTCATTGGGTATGTCTAATGTTCATGAAATTTTATAACTATGATGAATTTGATATTACATAATTATTTCTACAATTTTTTGGTAATGTTTATATATTATATATTGTATTAATCATGATCCATGAATGGGCACAAGAACCCTTAGAGTTTGGTTTTGTAAATCTTGTGGAGTCACCATTTGTATAGAATGCATTCAAAAATCAACTATTGTATTAAAAAACATAAATTCTTTGGGATCGTGATATCTGAACATGGATTATAAATTTAACCTAAAATGATAATTTTTGTTTTTTCATTGTAAGAAGCATGGGAGGTAATTAAATTTCATAGCATCCTTCATTGTGCAGGATACTATCGACATGTAATTAAGGATTTCTAAAACTTGGAGTTACCTTTGATTGGTCCTATTATGAAGGGGTTTAAATTCAAATGTGGTGAAAATTGACAGTATTATTTTTAATGGAGAAAATGACTTCTATCCCTGGATCCTGTTCTAATATTATCTGATCCTAATAAGGGGTTATATGGTTTTTCGTGATTCTTCGGGCGTGGGTTTGAGTTTTATTCTCAAGAAGGATGATCATGTGGTAGATTATGGCTCTCATTAGCTTTGACCACATGATATGATTTTACCCATTCATGGTTTAGAGATATCCAGTATTATACTTGTTCTTATGTGTTATATGAATTATCTTTTTTGGGGGAAAGTTTCAGAGTATTTTTTTACGATAAAATTTTTAGCTATATATTTTTTCATAAAGATTTGAATTTATATAGAGTTTGTGGGTGGAATACCATAAGAGTTTGTCATTGATATGGCCAAAAAACTAGGGAGGGGGAATGTAATTGGTGTAGACTCTCTTATTAGGAATGTTCCATCACACATTGTTCTTGAATTAATGTTAGAGTGGAACCTTATGGGTACTTTTCATCCATTTCATTAAGATGCTATAGAAGATATTGCATATTTGATTTGGGCTAGTGTTTAGTTATCATCATATCTACTTAAGTATTTTCAATTATGTAATCAATAGTACATCACGTTCATATGAATTTGAGAAGTCTTAAATTGTGGGGATACCATTTCTGGTCGGCCACTCTCTTTAAAGTGTATCTGTAGTTTTTGGGATCGTTTTTTCATCCTCGAATCTATAAGAAGTTTAGTTTAGTTTTATTTTTATAGAATTTAATGGTATGTTCATATGAGTGCTATAAAGTTGTATTATGACATTATAAATAGTTTCTGGGTCCCAGGTATGATGTGTGAAATTTCTTATAATGTTTCATACTATTAAACCTATGAATAGATTAACTATGATCATTCAAATCCTTCCAGTTTACTTAATATTCTTAGGTTTCTAGTTTAAAAATTGGAAAAGGTATCCATTTATATTATTTGGATTACCGCTGATTCTTTGAGGTCGGAATTTTATATGGGTTTTGATTTAACTGTTAATAAATTCAACTCATTTTATTCCCATCACTCTAAAAAGGATGAAGATATGAGTACGTTGTATTTACAGAATGATGTGAGGTTACTTGATGTTCCTTTATTGTTTGTCTCATATAGGGATCACAGTTATAAGCACAGGTTTTGGAGATGTCTTGAAGAGGCAATGAGGGAAAAAGTTAGGTTGAGTACATATTACAATCCATAGATAGACAGTCATATAGAGAGTCATATTCATATATTGGAGGATATTCAACACTTATATGTGATGGATTTCAGTGGATCGTGATATATTCATATTGGAATAGTAGAGTTTTTTTAATAATAATAGTTATTAGTAAACAATGATATTGGATTATTTTGGGGATTTATATCACCATCCATGCAGATCACCACTTTATTGAGTAGTGGTGGGGGAAGCATATTTGGTGGGAATATGATTCATTCAGGAGATGTTTATAATGATTTTGGATATATGTCAGTTTTTTGTTACAACTAAGAGTAAAAAAAATATATCTGATTCAATAGAATCATCTGTTTATGTTTTTATTTGTTATCTAGTTTTCTCAAAATATTATCCATAGTTGGGTCACCACGATCTTGAAAAACAGGTATTGTTTACTTTGGGAAATGTCAAATCATTTGATGTCATTGAGAATCTTGTTTGTTTTCTTTATCTTTTGTAATTACTATCTTAGTTTATAACTATTAATGATATTTTCTGCATATCACATCTCAAGAAATACCATCTCGACCCCTATCATGTTCTAAGTGGGAATGAAATTTAATTGTAAAAAAGTTTATTTTTTATTGAGTAAAGCATTGAGATCATTGACTCTAATGTGAATGTCTTGTGTGAGAAGTATATTTTATTTGGAATCATATTATAAAGGCACAAATCAAATTACCATGAGACTTGGTCGTGTGAGTCATTAATGAAAGAGTAGTGTCCTCACCCCTTTACCAGACACAATTCTTCAACAACACATATGAGGGACCAAAATTCTTATGGTTGCGACTTTATAACGTCCATATAAATGGTCTCAGGTATTTTATTTCACATTAATTTTTGTCTTCTTCAATTGGGTGTGTGTTGGGACTTTCGAGGAAATGGAAAATGTTATTACAAAAAGACCTATTGTTCTGAGAAGAGTTTTTTTTGAATTAATGGAATCTGACTATAAATTTGTAATGTACTAGTGGGTTTCTCCCCTAGTGTGTAGCCAACCAACTTTGGTTATTATTTTTCTATAATAACCTATAACTTTCATTGTAAATAAGTTAAATACATCTTTTGTAATGGGATTAAATGGCGCATAATGTTTTTAGGGAAAATTTCATGAACCTGATGCATGATAAGAAGTGATTACAGGCTATGTAAATATTACATGCCTTGTAATATTAAACGATCTGTTATAAATAAAAAAAGGTTGATGGGTTTCTCTGCCTAGATCAGTTTCTATGATTACACGACATATAAATCGATTACACTCTATGTAAAGGTAAATTTTTTTGCTAATAAGGTTTCGAATGAGTGAAATAATATATAATTATCATGGATCTGTTTTTCTATTGTCCTAAAGAATATATCTAGTGATTTTGGGAGATTTTGTTTGATCTAGATTGGTCCGTTCAAGGACTTGTCTCTATTACGGTTGGATTTTATTTCATTAGGTGAGTGAGACTTTGTGTTTCTTCATTTATTTGACTGTGAAAGTGTTATTTAATTTCATCATCTGATCGTTTTAACGATATTGACATTACTTCTTAATTATGTCTAGCTTCATTGTGTGAACTCAATATAGGGGACATTTAAATTATTGGTTGTGGTTTAGTGGGTGTGAATTCTTGAGGGAATTTATTATAGAGGTTTCGTTCTTCTTTTTGCTGCATCCTTTTTTGGGCATCTGGGACCCTAGGTTTGGAGGTAGGTGGTTCCTTCTGTATTCTGTATCGGTGAACTTCATTTATCGTATTTTAATATAACATTTTTTTAAATGAAATGGATTGACATGATTAGTTTGGTTGGTATGAGTGGAAATAGGTTTTTTAATTTACTTTCCCCTTGTTTTGGTAAATTGAAATGGGGCTTTCATGTAAATTTTAAATGATTGTGTTAAAAAAATTTCAAATCATATAATGAAAATCATTTAGTGAATTTATTTTTGTAAAATAATGCACCGAGGAATCCTTGAGAACTTACATTGATGTTATAATAATTCCACATTTCCAGATTTTTATGTTTTTATCATGGGGAATATATTTTGTCTCTAAGATTGTTGTTCTTGGTAATTGTTTGACCTGTTTGTGGTTCACTTGCTGGGGTGTTGCTATATTCTCTAGACACTATGTGTATGTATAGAGGCTTCAAGTATATGTGATTTTATATTATTGATACAATTTTTATAGCTATTCTTGCCACATTTTAACATTGTAATGATGTTACCTATGCTTCTTGGATGATTTGGGCTATTTTTTATTTGTAATATATTTTTTAAATCTATAGATTTGATATAAAAACGATACATTATTTGGATTGACATGATATATCTAATGTGATATATGGTTTTGATATTCTTTAAAACTGATTCAACTTCATTATTATTAAATCTTGAAGAGTGGAAATCAACTTTCCTCAATTAATTTTATATAAAAACTAGTAAATTGTTATCATGTAGTGCTTTCTTTAAAGTTGGTCATTCTAGAATTATATTTAAATAGTTATTATTGAACTATGGGGTGGATACCTACTGGTCCTATTAGATTAAACCCTTAATACCTGTTTAGTTGTATGTAGAACTAGTTATGTCTTTCGATGCAGGGAAAATAAAGGTGTTGTAGTGAGGTGTCATTGTTTTTTATTGGATATGATGAGTAGCTGGTGATATGATGATGGGAATCTACCCACTCTATTATATGGAGTAGTTAGTTTTTCCTATTTTTATAGTCCTTTTTGTTTGTGCATATACTTGGAGACTGTTTTACACATGAGGATTTTGGTTTTATCTATTTTATAAATAATATATCTATAGTTTTTATTGTGGTCTTTATTTAATATATTATCCATGTTGTTTCTTTAGGTTAGGTGAAATCATTTCAAATTTTTTTATTGAATTATTGGGTTCAACTATTCATCCCATTGGGATCGGGAAAACCCTTATAGGATGATAGAAGTCATGTTGGGTAGATATTTCATGGGGTATCTAGGTCGATTCATTACATTTATGACCTTTTTTATATCCCTTTTATTAATAATTCCTTGTTAAAGATACATTTCTTGAAATAACATCTCTGCAATTCATGCATGTTTGATTTATTATATTCTTTGTTTTATTATTTTGATCATTTATGCCAATATCTATAATTATAGACATTATATAAATATCATATATATTCAGTTAATATGTACTTATAGTAATATATTAATTTCATAGTACGAAAATAAAATGCACAATTCATCGATATGGTAGGACGTTAGTACGCATGAATGTTGTTCCCATTTTTTCAATAGGTTGAAATAAATAATATTAAATATTATATTACAAAATATCATACATATAATTTATATCCTTCATTATACAGAACCATGAAAGGTATTAATAGAAAAAATAAATGACTTTGGTTTGTGAGGCGGTAGTCTACTGTGCAAACAAATGATGGGTTTTAACTCATTTGATGGAAGTGGAGATAATTCTAGGTTATTAACGTAACATAATAAAAATTTAGTATTTTGGATATAATTAGGATATATTATTGATCTTTTAGATATAATTTATGGTGGAAAAAAAGTAAAAAAAAATGAGAGGCTTAGTAAATGCAATTACCTTAGTAGGGTGTTGGTGGCCTTTTATAAATAGAGGAACGGAACCCATATCGAAAAGTTTTTAAAATTTTCGAAAAAAATCTAAAATTATAAAGTAATTTGCATTCCATAATCTTCCATGTGATATTATTTTCTATCCCTAGAAGGATAGAATTTAAATATGGCCTAAAATATAAATTTTACATGTGTTATACTTTTTTTAACCGTTATCTACTTACTTAAACCACTCGTAAACCCATTTTTAACTTAATGGAGGTATTTTTTTATGTTTTCAGTTTTCATTTTTGTAAAAAATTATGTTGATTTTATTAAATGTTATTAATTATTATGATTCTAAATAATAAATCAATTTTTATAAATTGAATTAAAAAAGGGGGAAAATATAATTTAAAATTAACATCACATACATGATAAGAAAGAAGATTATGAATATGAAAATTTTCAAAACATTTTGGATCTCAAAATTTTTCAATGTTTATATATCCGTTTTCAAAATGAATTTGATTCAAATAACCTGAATTGTTATAATATATTTATAATATAACTAACATTACATTAAAAATAATTAAAAAAATAATTTAATATCTTAATTAATTTAAACAAAATGTTATTTTTTTAATTACCTTTATGTATTTTGAATTTTCATCAAAAAATTAATATTTTCATAAAAATTTAACAAATTCCCCATAATTTATGTTTGAAATTATTATTTCAAAAATTGTTTTTAGTTAAATATATCCCTTTTGTAAAATATTAAAAAATTACTTTTTTCATTTTTCAATATAATAAATATACAATTTTTTTATAAAATAGAATTTTCAAAACATCTAAAGAGTTTATCAAATAATTAAGTACCTTTTATAAATATGTTCTATTCATATAAAACCATTATAAGTAATATTTTAAAATTATATATTTCTATTAATATCACTATATTTAATGGATAGATTGTAATAGTCATGATTAAATAATATCAAAAATATATCATTGTTTTGTTAAAACTCAAAGCCTTGTGTAAAATAAGATAACCCAGTATTGTGAGGTAAAAAAGAATAATTTCTTTTGTAATTAAATTAAATTTATTTGAAAAAATGATACATAAGTACATTGGGTGTTAGTAATAGATTTGATTTCCCCCTCATTTAAAACTACCAGAACCCATTATGTGTGATTTTTTTATGACATCAATTATTTTTTTATTTTCCATCATGAACATCCATGTTGTCCATTCCCATCACTATTTCCACTTATGTATGTTTTATTATATGAAACTATAAATTTTCGATTTTGGAATTTTGTATATATAACCCAGACTCCACAGTAATGGGATTAAATTTTATTAAATATCTTCTATTGTTGTATGATCTATGTGGAACACAAATGCATGTACCAAATATTTATGTCATGAGTAGACCAAGAACTCTATAAAACATGAATTCATTGGATAATATTTTTTTTCACTCAATATATTCAATGTATGGTGTTAGGGAATATATCCATTGTGCACAACATTGTGTTTCCTTAATGGAAATCCATTAATATTGATGATGTTGACATGTTCAATATTATTTCCACAATCCTTATGTTTCATTTATATTATCATATTAAACCATTATTTTATGTACATGATTATGGTTAACACATTTATATGTCATTATGCCATGCCTATTGACTCACATGCACTATTTTTCCTCATTATTGGATGTTATTGTCTCCTTACTAGTATTTTCATCTCACCCATTTTTTATGTACATACCTAGGTAATCCTATGAAGTATTAGAAGTAAATTGTATTTTAATAACATGCTAATGAATTTTAAATAATTTCACTATTTTTATATTTCATGTTATTTTTAAATATACATTATTTCCATATGAAACTATGCCTATCCATCAGGTGGTATTTTATTATGTGGGCTATTCTTATATAAATAATTAAATAAAATGTACAAAAATATATTATTTTCCATATTTTTTGTAACTTATTGAGTTTTTCTAATTGAAATATTATGTTCAATAGTGTTCATGATACACCACAATGAGCTAAAATGGACAACTACATATTATTATTTAAATTCTACAATTATAAACTAGTTTTTAGAATTGATGGTATGAATAAGATTCATTGAAATATGAAAATTTGGTTTACACATAAATAAATTTATTTCCCTTTGTAAGAATTAATTATAAATCAAAATAAATCCATTTTTTAAAATAAGAAAATGATTTTCCAAAAAACTATTTAAATATGACCAAATGTGTTTTATAATAACAAATTCATAAATCAACCTTATTGGATTATGTTAATTAACCAAATATGATTATAGTATTCAATATAATATAAAGATTTCATATTATTTATTTTTTATACATTATACTAGAACAAATTCAATATTACAAATAAAATAAGTGTTTTTCTAAAATGGCATTTTTATCGGCTTTTGATGGGGAACATCATTTAAATCTATTTTTTGAAACATTCAAAAATTTTAATTGAAAAAACATATTTATTTATTGAAATATTAATTTTAAAATTTATTTATATTTTAATTTTTTGTATTTTTATTACAATGTACACTTTTTGATGAATAGTGAATAAATTGTATTTCTTTAAGAAAACTTTTTCGACTAAATAATATATAGTGTAAAATTATTTTTTAATTGATTTTAAAGTCTAATCAGTTAAATTTATTTCATTTAATCCAATTATTTAAATTTTTATTAATTTCACATTGAATTTATATATATAAAAATTTCAAAATTTTGAACATTTGTACATTAAAAATTTACTTTCTCATTCCATCAAAAATATTAATTTAAAATTTTTTATCCAAATTATGTGTTTTGATTTTTGAAAAATGTATTAAATATTTGAAATCATATAGACAAAATTATTTAAATGGTCCTCTCTTATTTTTAGACATTATGAATATTGACTTTAGTAAAAAAATATTAACACGGTTAAAGGTAAATAGGGTAATTATGGGAAAAAATAAAATTATAAATATTTTAAAATTTCCATAAAACAAGACCTACATTCATTTTATGACCGGTTGTAGATCAAAAACATCCTTGGATATAAAATAAAACCTTTTGTAGAAGCTTTGATGAGATTATAAAATTTATTATATTATATTCAATGAAATGTAAATTTTGTCACACTTTTGTTTTAGATAAGTGAAATATTATTAATATGTGGTTGTATAATGAATCAATTCAACCATAAATATTTTTTGGAATGATATAATTTTTATATTTATCATGATAATTTATTGGTAATTTTTAGTGAATAAATAATGAAATTAAATGCCTTCGTAATGATTATATAGTAATTATTTAATTAAAGGAAATATCAAATAAATTATATTAAAAATTCTAAAATCAATAACTTTGGGATGATAGATGTCATCCTCTATTTTTTCAGATTATTTTACTTGTTAGTTATTATTTATAACTACTGGTTCTAAATAATATACTTTCCATGATTTTTAAAAAAAAATCAAGAAATCAATAGTGTCAAATTTGACATTAATGTTATATAAAAATATATAATATTTTATTAAATTATATTAAATTTTTAAAATTCACTAATTAAGAAAACTTATTTGGATATCTCTAAAAATAACATCAATTAATCCTTTATTTGTCTTTTAATTTTATTGTAATTATATAAACCCATAATGTTTAAATTACATGATATCTTGGTAAGAGTTAAGAGGGTTAAAACAAAACAATAAGGATTAAAAAAATAACAAAACGTTTCTAATTTTAAATTTATGAATTTATTTATATCCATTCTCATATTATATTTTTTAAAAATAATATTGGACCCATATAAAATATAATATTTATTTATATTAATTTATCATTTTTATGAATCCCATGAGTACCCATCTCCTTTTATATAAAAGGGAACCCATTCTTCTCATTTCAATACACATAAAAACAATTTTGGTTTAGATAATCTATAACTAAATAACTTATTATAATCCTTTTCCATAATCTAGAAGCATTCATTTAATAATATTATTTTATTGTTTTTGAGGTATTAATCCAAGGTGATAGTCCTTGGAATAGGTATCGTGTTTAATTACATATTTGTATTTTATTTATTCTTCCATTTCCTTCAAATAATATTCCATGAATCTGAAATAATAACTAAAATATCATAAATATACTTATATGTTATTATGTTAATATCAACACATAAATACATCTCCATTTACATCAAATGGAAAAATAATTAATCATTCGTGCGTACGTCAGACTACCAGCTTATAAACTTATAAAATTAATTCCCCATCACCGTCTCTGAATACTAGTTATAATGATATAATTAATTATTATATATTATATTCAGGAAATATTTATCAATATTAAATAGTAATATATCATTTTTTAGCCTTACCATACACATAAAAATGATAATGTCATTGGTGCGTAAGTGTGAGCTTTCACCTCCAAAAAGCAATGTGATTTGTTTTCATCACCAAATCACATTGATCATATAATATAGTATATTTAAATGTTTAATATGATATTGATTATATTATTATCACTATAGAAATATAAAATTATAACAACCTTCTTTCAAAAATTATTATTGAAAAATAGAAGTGTTACTCATGCATATTTATGACTTACCGTCTAAATGATTAAAACAAAGTCCATTTTTCATAAACATAGTCGATAGTTTTATTTAAAAGTTCAATTAATGAATAAATATTACAGAAATTTCATGAATATTATTCTAGGGATGATGGACTTATATCCATTTACATCACACCATATTCATTTTGGAATCAAGTAAAGAATATAAAAAAATTCTCACATGATCTTAAATAATTAAGTAATTTTTACAACATCATAATAAGTGATATAAATGGAATTATGAACAATAAAAATGATCTCATGTATATAAATAATTAACCTATTTTAATTATTCAATATCAAAAATAATTTGTTTGAGGATTCGAACTCATTGTAAGGGACATTATTTTTAAAACAACTTTTAATGTTACACTTTTAACTATTCAAAATAATATTTTTTAACATATATGGAATAAACTAATTTTCTCAGACTCATGTCGCTTTAATTTTTTGATGATTCCTTAAAATGTTTAAAATTTTATAAACAAATAATATTTTATCATTTATTATTATGTAGCTTTTGAAAAATGAAAAATTATTTAAAATTGGAAAAGATAGTTTAATTTTACGCATTTTTATGTGTAGTTATTATGTTATGGTTCGAGGGAATTGTTTATGAGTAATAGTGGTTTCATGATAAATTAAGTCCAGGTAATCCTCTAATAGATATCCAATTCATTGGTTAATGAAATATAGTAAATTGGTTGGGATTCCCCTAATATATTATGTGAATATATTATAGTAGGTATTCCAAATTTAACCATAGAGTTTACTCCCTATATAGTTCTGATAGCTACTGTAAATGTAAAAGTGATATGGAATTGATACCACAAGTTTGCTTTATTATTTCTTTTTTATATGTTTTTTTATTGAAATGTTATGTTTTAATGAGGTAATATAAAGAGCTTCTGTTTTATAGGTGAAAGGTATTACATTGTGAAAAAAATATGGGTTTAAATTATTCATGGACTATTACTTTCTACCATTATTTTTAGGGTTGTTTCTAATCTTGTTGTTTGTATCCCAATTTTTTTTAATTTTTCATAGGTTATAATCATGGGTAATAGAAAGAAGGATGTCATGATAAATTTAATGAATATTTTTCCTAAAAATGAATCCCTTCTGTATTTTAAATAATATATATTTTAAAAAAACAAGATACTGTTTTTTTAGTATCCACATTGTATGAATATGAATGTTATGTATGAAAGATTAACTAATTCTCTGAAACTATAAACCTGAAATGATCCTCTATTTTAATGAATGTAAATTATTGACTAAGAATACAAATTATATATTGTATAATATTGAAGCCCAAAAGTTTGTATCATTTTAAGGTCTAGTTATTTGTTGACATTATAATTTTAAAAACATTAAGAAATATTTTGGGAAATGAATAAACATGGAAAAAATTCCTATATTTTGGAAATGTATATAAGAATTGATTTATATAAAAATATAATCCATGTTAGGATACTATATATTAACTTGGATCAATCACAGTTATACATTGGGTTAAAAAACCCAAAATGGGTCATAGGGATTTTACTCAATCAACACCCGATGCATGGAAAAGAAGCATTACTACCCCCCATGTTTGGTATTATAAAGGTATATTCATTGGAAAATTTAAAATATATTTACTTAAATAATGATGTGAATAAAAATTTATATAGAATTTTATTTTAGGAAATATTCCCTGGATGATATAAATTGAATCCTAGAATTTATTATGTTAGGGAATGTATGCCATTTATGATATATCCATTCAATGTTCATAGTTTCTCTTCTATGATTTTATTTTTTTGAAAATTATCATCCCTAATTATTCCATTTTTTTAGTCAATGCATGGAGATAAGGGGAACCAAATAAACATAAAATGTGATGGGAAATATGATGACCACCGAAATGGGATACACAACCAGTTGGGTGTAGAAATTGAGAACTTTTTGGAAAAAATTACTCAAATAACCCATGTTTTGAACGGGAATATGAATCCAGGGGAATACCCATACAACCATAATAAATAGAATGTATTAATTGAGCCTTTTTTTTATTTTTATCTCAATATTCTAGTTGATCATGACATCCCTTAAACATGTACGAATTGGTAAACTCCATTGAAATAATCTTCTCCATAATTCAGTTCTCTGAAGAAGAGAATTTCATACTGGTTTTCTATCTTATAGAGGGAGAATCTAATTAGTGGTGGATATTGATAAGTAATATGAATCCCATGTATGATATTGAATCAATGTAGTGGAAATATTTTTATAAAACATTTCAATAAATAATTTTTGTGAAATCACTAAAATAAAAGAGATAGGATTTTATTTGGCCAAAAGAAAAATTATGATAGATCTATTGAGTCATTGGTGGGGAACTACACTAGACATGCATGATAAAGATCTGGTTATTTTCAATGACCCAGAATGTAAAGGTGATCGATTATTTAGTTAGATAATGAAAAATAAAAGAAATGTTTAATGATTTGGTAAATTGATAGAAATTAAAACATTTTCTATTTTTACCTTACAGTAAAAATAGTGATAATAAGATCTCATGTGTCTCTTGGGTTTAGCGATTTTAAAAAAGGATTAGATTTCAATTCTACTAGAGTGATAGGGAAATGTCATGACTTTATGAAATTCCATTATCCCCCCTTTCAATGGTGTCGGAAAAAGAATCTCTTAAATTACCTGAAGTGGAAATGAAATGATTTAGGTGTGGAAGGAAGGACACCTAGCTAGAAAATCCTAATCGTGTGAAAACAAAATCGAAATTTAAAAAACAATTCTATCTACAAACCTAATCCATATGCCCAATGATTTGAAAAAAAAAGAATATGTCCGTTATGTGAACAGATGCAATAATTCTTTATTTATCAATGAAAAATAGTTAAAATAACCACCGAGGACTAATAATAAAAGGATAGTTTCAAAAGTATAAAAAACACCATCAAAATCTTTTTTAAATTTTAGAAAATGTTTTCTGTTGATGTTAATATAGAATATGTTGAAACTGAAAAATTACATGACAACTTCCATTAAATGATATTGAAAATCCATCTTTAATGATATTTATAGAGAATTTTCCATGTTGGTCTTATAATAAATCATCCTCAAAATTACTCATCCAAAGTTTTGAATATTTGTTTTACTTAAAAAAATTCTCAGAGTATGTTTATGTGAGGTTCATTCAAAGAAGTCCTTATATATTATTTTTTAAAAAATTGACTTCGAAAACCCTCACGACATGATTTATAATTGGGATTTTATTTGAAAAACATACAAAATCCTTCTATGTTTGTCTCCACATATATTTTTTATAAATAATTCAATTAAATTTTAGGTCTATCAAAATAATGTTATAAATTAAAAAATACCACACATGAAAAGTCAAAATAATGAACTAAATGTATAAAAAATTTTAAAAACTGAACAAGATTAAAAAAACTCATTATGAACTTTTACATCACTTTTTGCAAATATATAGGTAAATGAAACCAAATATCCACATTTTTAATTGATGATATTGTGATAGAAATTAAATTATTTCAAGTTGATTGATTTATATCACGAAAATAATAAAAACATAGAAAATAATGTATCATGAGTTTAAAAAATAATATATTAAAAGACATTATAAATGTTATAATTAATCATACCTTTTCAGAATATATTGTTGTTTTTGTTGTGATTTTATAATAAATTAATTGTAAAACATAATATCCACATTAAATAATCCCTTATTTATGATAATGATAAATTTTTGAATCAATATTGTAATAATTAATACAATAAATATTTAATAAAACCCATGTATTCATTGATATATATGTTATCTACCTACACATTCAAAAAAACTTTTTTTGTTCGACTTTTGAATTTCTACATCCATTAAACCCATTTCATAACCTATTATAACATCAAATATTAATTATCCAAACCATTGAAAATGATAAAATTATAATTAATGAACTAAATTCAAATAATTAAACAATTATCTTTAACCACAAACAAAATATTCATTCAACACCACCCAATAATGAGAACAACCAATATGAATGAAATTTATATATAATAAATAAACATAACATACAAGGTCCACTAATGTTATAAATATTATGCATTAAAAAAATTATATAAAATAGGGGTTATTAAATTTATATTTTCACTTACCCTTAAAGGAACAGAATCAACTAACATGTGATCTCTAGGTTTTCTTAATCGTTCTGATATATATTCATTTCTGGAATCATGTTCAAATACTTTTCCCCAATAGAAATATATTATGGGATGATAAAAAAAATAAATGAGAAAAATTGTCAAATGAAGTGAATATGGAGATGAATGCAATGAAATTTAATTAATTATTTTCTTATAATAATATTTTAATTAAAAAAAAATGAAATAATAATTTATATATACTTATAAGTAAAATAACTTCAACACAGATACACTGATTCGATCACGCTTCACAATATATATGATGTTAGATTTAAAAATATTTGTAATAAAATATATTCCAAATATGCCGTCAATAAAAATAAATGTATAATAATTATCTAATATAGAAATAAAATTTGATAACAATGTTATTCAATCAGCTTCTTGAGAAATTTCTGAAGGAGCTAGAACCTAACATTTTCTTTCCCTTGATTTTTATTCCTTAATTTTCAAATACTATCATATAATGTATATATTAGTCCATATTATATTTAGTTATAAATTTAATTATAAGTAAAATATACATGAAAACTGACAAATCATATGTTAGCTAAAGTAAAAGATTAGTTGGCCAAAGTAGAAAACTAACCAATACTCTTGCAATTATGGACACCACCTCAGTAGAAAGATTCATTGGAGTAGCTACAATAATAATATCATTTATTTCAAATCTTATTAGACCTGACTACTTAGGTTAATCATGTCCATATTCCTTGAGATAATTTATAATTATGTATTCTATAATACATACATTGTTTTCCCCAACATGCAATATATTATACGTGGCCATTCTCGATGGTGGCAGTTGTTGATTTGTGTTGGAAGGTTGTATAATGTAATTATATCTTACTATTTCCTTGATGATATATAACAAAGAGGATTTAATAATATCATCCATTTACTAATTCATGTGTCACAGTAAATAATTAAAAAAATACAACTTTTCTGTATATTATTCTTCCATTGATGTCAAACTAGTTGTATGGACGAAAAAAAATTAAATCAGATACCCACCATACATACTCTTACACTGTAAGGGTATTTTAGATTTCCTAAAGTAGAGGTATAAATATACTTACAACCCTCATAAACAATGGTATCCTCTACCAATTTCCCTTTAAGGTTTTATTAATGTAATATTTTCCACAGCATTATTAGTGAGGTAAATTTACCTAATTTTAATAATGATGAAATGTAAAGATTATTTACATACAAAATAATATTCTACATATTTTATTAGATGAGTAATATAAATTCATGTTATCATTGTCACCATTTTTTTTTTCATGAAAAGTGGGAGTAGATTTAGGGTCATGCAGAACTTTTTCAGTGCCACTACTTGACTTGGAGCGTAATTCACGTAATTTATTAGAATTCATTTGTTCTTCCAATAAAAGAGAATGTTAGCATGCCAATGTAAAAGTGTGTTAATAGTGAGAATGTATCTCATGGTTATTTTTATTTGAGGAATTTTACATTAAAAAATAAAAATAGGAATAAAGTTAAGAAAAATAATTTAACAAAATAAAGAAAAAACATATAATAAAATATTCATCATGTTGAATATCTATAAATATTTACGATGTATCACTAAAAATAAACCGATAATTAAGGCATGGATCATGATCCATTTTACTCTAAAAAATATAATGTGAAACAAACATTGACTTCAAATCCCTACATCATTTTGAAGTAAATAGTAGAAACCATTATTTATTATTATCTCAATGAAGTTAAATTTTATCAATAATTGAATTAATGAAATATTAATAAATTTAAAATATTAAAAAATATGGAAAAAAATAAATATGTTTATAAATTTTACTGTTATAGACTCTCATAATAGATCATTCTTTGACAAGTTAATGATCCTCCACTTATTGTATAAAATAATTTTTCTAAAATGAATTTATGAATCTAGTCAATGTAACACCATTATAATATATAATAAATTTATATTTTTAATCAATTAAATATCATTTATTACATTGAAAACATACAACATCAGGTTTGAACAAAATGTGATGCTCTATATTTTTTTTTAAACATAATGATTATAACCTAACTGTTAATATAAAGGGTATTAATAGTCAAAACAAAATTATTCTAACTATATGTTTAAAATTTTTTATATTAAATTAAATGGTTTTCCATTGATTATAAATAAAAAAATGAACCATTCAAAACAAAATATTATTCATTTTGAAAAAAAAAATTTTTTCTAAAAGGTGCTATAGTCAAGATTTTCATGAATAATTTTACATTTTTTTTTAAATTTTATAAAATTTATTTGATAAAATAAAGTACGTGTCAAAAATATCGTCTGATGAATTATTAAAACTTTTCTAAAAAGATTAATTTTTAAAAGAGTAGTGAATAATTCTATTTTTATGAAAAAAGAATTTTTTTCATTTAAATGTTTTACATATTTAAATTTTATTTTAAATTACTTTTAAAGTAATATAATTTCAATTATATAAAATTTTAACAAATTAAGGTTAATGAAATCAATTTTCTATTGATTTTTTATATTTAGAAAATTTACACTTAGTGACTTTTCGCTTTATAGAACCACTCTTTCACCATGTCAGCGGTTTAATTTTAAATTTATTTTTACTAATTAAATTAATTGAATTTGAATAAATTGATTTCATATATGGAAATATCACAATATATATTATCTAATGTGGTCTTTTTAATATTTTACCATAATAAATAATGAGAGAAAAAAATTATTTACCACAATTAAGATAAAAATGGGTTTATCAAATTATTAAATAAATAATATAAGTGTTTCAATGATTTTATCCATTTCCAAAACCCATTTAAATGATATATTTCAAACCCTAAAATTTAAAATGTTCTATAATGAATCATTTTGGAGGTTAATGGTATAGGAAAAATAGGGGTTTCTAAACATATTTTGAAAAATTCCTTGTATATCATCTCCCTTCTCATAAAAGGCCATTCTGTATCCTCCAATATTCACACCTAAAAACCCCATTTGATCAGAAAATACCTGAAAAAGTATGTTGAATAAATATTTCCTTGCAAATTGGATTCCTTTCTTAAATTTTTAACCAATTATATAATGGATTTCAGTTATACCTAGAGCTATTTCTAGAAGAAGAGGTAGTATTTTTAGCTACGCATTTTCATTTTACAAATTATTCTAAATCGTTATAATATTATTAAATTATGATAATATTAATAAAAAATTATACCCTATATAATGTGACCTTATTATGTTTATGGAATAATCCAGATCCATCTCCACTCCCACCAAATGGGAAAAACCATCGATCGCTTGTATAGTAGACAACATTCTTATGAGGGGATATATTTCCTTCTACATATCCACTATTCAAGGAATGATATAATTATGGATTTAATTTATTTATATGATATTTATGTCGATATTATACTTATGGATTTATCATATAACATATACCATATCATTTACCATTTTATTGGGATGCAATAACATCGCTCATGTTTAAGGAGGACTGCAACATCATAATGTGTTGTGATTTGTTTTATTATTATTATTTACATTTAAGTTATATATGTTAAAATTAATTAATATATATGATATATATGAACTAAAAAAATTCTATAAATATAATATCTCATATAAATTCTTACATTCAAATTCATTAGAAAACAATAATGTCACTTGTGCTAACGTGTAGACTTTGGACTCAACATATTGGTGTGACATATATTCCATTTTTCATTTACAAGGATTGTAATAAGGATTTATTTGAATGATATAAATGTTTATTATAGTGTAATAATGATTCTGTAGAGATAAATTTATATATTTTTTCCTTTTGTATCATCTATAGAAAAAAAATAGAATCATTTTTCATGCACATGTTTGGCCTACCGTGTCCTTTAAAATTGTAATCAAATTTATTTCTTAGATTAATATATTACTATAAATACATATATAAATAATATAAATGAAATTAATATCATGGTTATAAATCATGATATTATTTATCTATGATCAATTCACAAGGACAAAAATTTATGAACTAGAATATACATGAATAATTAATCAATTATCTACCAAAATAAAGATTTTAATAATGAATTATTAATAAGGAGGTGTTAAAAATATATAACACAACAATATATGTTTTGAAATTAATTCTTATTTATTTGTAATTTATTTATAATAATCCTATATTTTATAGACATGGTGTTTGGATAAATACAAAGGATGTGAAACATGAGGTATGGAATTATCGTCTCACTTTTAATTCTGTGAGAAATACTCTATATTCACCCCTTATTCATTTGTGCGGTGTATATACTGAAAATTTTGATATAGTAAATCAAGAATATATTTGTATTAATTGTATTTAATGTTTCCTTTTATGTTATTTCTTTTTTGCAGCTTAGGATTCAAAATTTGTTAAAGTGGTATGAGTTTATTTCACAATCTCTTCATCATTACAACCAATATTAGGATATTTTTATTATAAATAGGGTGAATGAGTGAGAAAGGTGGGGAGGTCTAAAAGAATGCATCCCCAAAGAATCATCCCTAAAAAGAGACACCCAGGTAGGGGGAATTGATCTAGTATAGGTTAAGATAGTACAGTTCCTACTAAGAGTGGCCCGAGAGGTTAGGAAGTCCGCCACAATATTACCCTCCCTCCAAGTGTGAGAAAGATTCATCAGTATTCATGATTGTTTTTTGTCATTTCTCCTATGGTGGAGTAATCATATATCTATATCATAAAATATAAATATTATCTATCATATGTTTATTCAGTATATTTTTCATTTATCAATACTATTTTCCAATAACTGGTACATAAAATTATTGTGGAAATGTTTTTAGTAAAATATTAAATTTTATCTCTCTTTGGTGGAAAAACATTTTTCATCAAAATCTATATTTTATATAAAAAATAAAAAACGTCTTTAACATTCTCTAAATGATTTATTAAATAAATTTTACCCTTGCTTGACTTTATTTTTTTGTTTTATCAATAGGATGTTGAAGTATCTTTCAGAACCAGGAATGTTAGTATTATTTCAAAAATGTGATAAAAATATTTATTTTATCGTGTGTGACATAAACAAAATTTCCTACCATCATGACCACCAATTTTTATAAAACATAATTTACATGATTTAAATGGATATTATCAAAGTAATTTTTCTCAATTTTTTTGAAACCATTAAAAAAAACTCTTTCATAATTAAATGCTTATTATCCCCAAAATTGTTTCTAATGACATTTTTATGTTATTTCTACTCATTAATGTCATAAAACCTATTTTTACTTATGATCCAATTGTAATATGATGTATTGAAATCATTCTAATTATTTTTGGATGGTTTTTGATCAGTTTAACTAAGGATGTATAATTTTATTACTATTCACCATATTACTTTTGGTTGTTTGTGATTATGTTTATTTGATTATGGTATCTATTAACATTTCATATTTTATATTTTTAAATGAATTATTATGTTGATTATATCTCACCCTTTTCATATGAGGATTAAATTTTTACCTATATAATTATACGGTCTCTTGAAAGTCTTGACTAATTTAGATGTCCATCATTATTCCTTTCCTCATTTTGAGATAATAACATTCCATTTTATTATTTCTTTACTTATAATATCTATGTATTAGTTTAAATATAATGAGGTTATTTAAAAGTAATTATTTTAATATCATTATTTCTCCCATATTATGCTACATTTATTTATTAAATTGTTTGTATTTCAGTTATTTACCTTTCCATATTGATTATCCTTAATTATTCATGATAACTTTTGTTGTATGTGTAACACCCCAACACCATAATCCCAAATTCAATGCATTATTTTAAAAAATTAGCAAGATTACAAGGAATCATATCCCAAAAAACCAGTTAGTTTAACAATCTTAGAGAATAGACTATGTACATGAATCATTCTTTACAATTCAAAATAAAAAATTCAACATAGACAATTCTTTTAGAAATCCATTATTCCCCAAGATTAATATAGAATATCATACAAAAAACACTTCTTTGAATCATGGGAAAAAACATAATAAAGGGGTGAGGTTAGATTCTTAGTAAGGGTAATCAATATAAAGAAATATATCATAAATTAGCATAAACTTGTAAGACAAGGTATAAAACCAAAACAAAATCCATTTAATCCTAATATTTATCATAATATTGAAATAGTAAATATTATAATTCAATTTAAATATTCGCATGGATATTACTGTTATCAAAAAATCACATGTAATATTAATAAAAAATCTCAAAATTAGGTAATGAATAATTTCAGACGTCATAACCACACTTTCAAGGCCTCATTCCAAGACCATACACATTTGAATAATATGTTAGTCAAAACAAAAACAATTTTGTATCTTGAGATCTAATGATGCTTCATGGGGATTCCATTAATATATTACCATCCAATTGGGCATTAATTAATCATTCCCCAACCCACACATACTAATTCCAATGCATTCCTCATATGAATTGTGTGAAACATAATGAACATAAATAATCATATTACAACTTGAAACCAAAATAATAATAAATTAACCATTAAACATGAATGGTGTCAATATAGTACATCCACATTTAAACATATCATAAACCATTAAATACATTATGGAAGATTGTATCATAATAAATCAACCCCAATTAATCATAAAATTCCACAAAGGATGTTGAAATAGATGAAAATTATCTACTAAAATCATTAAAACTCTTTGAGAGAAATATCCATTTTTTACTTTAAAACCAATTAAATATCATGAATTTATAAAATAAAACATTTATATTAAAAATAATCTTGTAATTTTATACGTGAAACATCAAAATTTTAAGGCTTAATGATATCATAAATAGCTACTCACATAGTATAAGTTTTAATAATATTATTTACATAATTTGTTGATAAGGGTTATAAATTACCTCAATTGGAAAAATATTGAAATATTGCATTCAATTTTTTTTTAAAACTTATAATATGGGTAAAAATATACATTAAAACATTTTCAATGATATTTTGAAATACATTTTTATGAATCATGGACATGGATCATTACTATGTCCCAGATGATAATTATCTATAAACGACCTCAGATAATAACGAGGTTGTGAAATTAACCCTTAACTTATACTTTCCATTAGTAAAGGGTTCATTAACATCCTATATAGTGGCCAAAACATGTTATTAAATTATATCAGTAACATATCCATATTAATGATATCATATATAATCCTCTTATATCATTTTGTTAATGATATTTTAGTATTACCATTGTTTTGGGTGTTAACTGCGTCATTTTCTTATGAAACATTTGTCTTATAAGTCATGTTTCTTTTTCATAGAATATATTTATTCCATATAAATAATTATATGTTGTTCATAAAAAATATATTTACTTATAATTTTAATTTTATAATCATTCTTGAATTGATAACAAGGAGAATGAATCTCATTGCGTCGAGGAAACGGTATGCCATGTATACGCATGAGAAACGGTATAATTCCATTAATGGTTATTTGTTAAAGAATTGGATGGTCTATTAATTATATAGAATCATCATCATAATCATATTAATAATTTATATACATTATAATAATCATTATATTTATCCAAATAAGGTAGTGTTGAATTACATATAAAACCTCGAAGTGGAGATGGTAAGTCGTACATACGCACCCATGGTGATATTATTATTCATAGAATGGATTAAAGGAGAAATAAGTTTGAAGAATAATAAAAATAAAATCTCATAATATACAGGATATGAGAGTTAAGACATTCGTATGGGTAAACATAGGATGTGGAAGTAGAAAAAGAAAAGAACTTTGAAAGAGTTGGTAAAACAATTACGTCTTCTTCAGGTATGTTCTTTTGATACTCCGAAAAGGAAAATATAAGATGGATTTCTAACAAAATTATGCACTATAAGATGATGTTAGGGACATTTTGAGTATAATTGGGTGGGGTTTTGCTAAACTAAATGGCCCAAGGTTTTTTGACGAATTGATGGAGGGGGTGCCCTTTATAAGGGAGGGGAAGGGAACTTTTGGAAACAATCTAAATATTTAACTATAAAAAGACTATTCTAGATCCAAATCCCTAAAAAATGGCCCATAAATGAAAAATAGAATAAATTTTATACCATATCCCATCCCCATGTAGTTATTTAACTTTTTTTTAATTTATATAATTTAATAATTAAATAATTAAATAAGATATCATTAGATCCAAATTTAATAATATTTATTTAATTTGACTTAAAATACATTAATAATAAGTGGGAATCATAATATAATGATTTAAAACAAATATTATATATCTTATAGATAATGTAAAATAGTTATACATATTAACAAATTATTAATATATAAAAATTTATATTATTTAAATCCTTTATATTATTTTTATGTTACTTGAATAAATATTTCTTTAGAATTGAAAAGGCATTTAAAGTAATTATATAACATATAAAATTTCAAAATAGATTTATAAAATAAAAATTATTTTAATTATATTAAAATATACTTTTATATTCTTAAATATAATTATTTTTTTCCAATGTGGACACATAAAATATATTAAAATGTAATATAGTGATATTTTGTACCAATATTTGATTTAAATAATATATAATTTCTTCTCAAGTATAAGAGTACATTAAACATATAAAAATATGTCTTAATTTTATATGCATCTAATAGTAATCATCTAATAATTTTATGGACATGTTTTTCTTTTATTTTAATCCTTATAATTTTGATTTACCATTTTTAATCTATTTATTTTTAGTTGTGGTCATAATATTTCAAATATTAAAAGATTATAAATATTTACTTCAATTGTTTAAAATTTAAATAAATGGACATGTTATCAATTTTTAGACCATATAATAATCTTTTTTAATTATTAAATATTTTTATTAATTATAAATAATTTAATCCTAACATGTCAAATAAATGGACATGTTATCAATTTTATAACATTTATTTTATTTAAAATCTAAATAATAAAGATAAAATCCAAAAAAATCATTGAATCTAATCCTAACATGTCATATTAAACATTAAAATTATTGGTTAATATTAATTAATTAAAATTATATTTATTTTAATATTTTTAAATACATTTATTTGATATTTATATCAATGAAATAAATTCTGCATCACTATTGTGTCATCACTAATAGAATTTATTAAATATATAACAATTATAAATAAATTATTATGAATTTTGTAATTCTATTCTCTTTATAGAGACTATTTATAATCAATGTTATATTTGTTTAACCCTTTATTAAAAATATAATACTTATATAAAATGAGACTGTGAAATTCTGTCCCATTTATTGATTTTAATAAAATTCATGTCATATTCATGTAAAGTTTTCCATTAAATGATTCTATGTATAACCTGGGGTGATAATGGTATAATTTAGTCATCCAATTGGATTTTTAATGGTTTTAGGGTAATTTTATAATATTATGTTCACCTTTAATTACTCGATTTACCCATAAGAGTTGTAATAAAACAATTTATAATTAAATATTAATAATATTAAACAAATTAAAGTAACCTATTAACATAATTTAGATCCACTGAATCAAAATATGAAATCCAGTTTTCAAAATTGAAAACATATAGGTGTATGTGATTAATTTAAAATTAATCTCTATCAACAAAACAAGAAAACATGTTTTTTAAAATTTAAAAACCACTCAAAGAATGGAAAGTGTTTTGTCAAATTTCAATATAAGATTACACCCATTGACCAAATTTAGATTAAATTATAAATATGTTATCTAATTAAAATTTATAAACAATCAAATTCATATTTTAATATTATAAATTATTTTTATAGAAAAGGATGTTTTCAATCAAAAGATATTATTTTTAACTTTTAATGAAAACTTGAAAATTATAAAAAATAGACCGAAAACTGAAGAAATTTAAATTTTGACATTAATATTTCAAATAAAAAAATTACTTTTTCAAATTTAATATATAAAAGTTTCCAATATTTTATTTAAAATGGGTTTTCCTTAAAAAATCAAAAAAATTTAATTTTATGGAAAAGACCTGTTTTATCCGAAATTTTTTATTTTTTTTCTTATATCATGTCGAGAAAATACCTTTGACGAATATTAAAATGATATTGAATATATAAAATTCAAAACATGGTTAATACTTTTCATTTCATATAATATAACCATTATGTGATATATTATATTAATTAATAATATTGTATTAATATATTGTTGTTTGGTAAAACCTGGTATTTGAGTATAATTCAGGCCACGTTATTGTTGTGTATAGCATCAAATTAAAATGATTTTGCATAAATAGAACACATGGAACCAAATTAAATTTACTTACAAATGAAAATATTATGAATCTTTATGGTGATACATTCTCTCCTCCTTCATTAAATTGTGTCCTCACAATTTAAAATTTGACATAGCAAAAAAAATCATTATACTAAATGATACGTTCATAGAAACCCCACATGGTAAATAGGGTAAATAAAATATACTCTAAATATTAGGGAATGGGATATGTGAAGGTCACCACCATATTAACCTTTAGAAGAGGTAAAATAAATGGCCAATAGTGATACCTTCATTGAGTAAAAATGTAAATATTAATGGGGAGTGATTGAGGTTATCAATAACAAATAAGATAAAAATAAATGGAAAATTGAGGGCCTAAAATCAACAAATATATGATTATTTAAAATAACATTAGTTCAAAAAATATTATGGTATTAGGATAACATATTTTTTTAGTTACTCTTTTATAGAGTTAAGAGATTATGTTATTATCTAAAGGTGAATATGAGAAAACATACATTATTACATCAATGTTATACTATGGTTTTTCATTGATCTATTTTCATTTCATTTAATTCACATGAAGATGAATATTCCAGATGATTCAATATGCCTTAAGCATTTTATCAAAATGCATCGTCCATGAGTATTTCATTAAACCTTTAAATATTTACTAAAATGAAAAATATTAGCACATAATATCCAATAAATCATACTTAAACTTCAAAAAATAATATCCAATGGTCAAAATAACACATTCCAGCCTTAAGGTTTAATAAACATACTTCAATCCATATTCAGTTTCCAAAAATTTCACTTCATTTCAAAAATCCATTATATTCTTTGAACAACATAATGTATCTCTTATTGTCTTATAAATTTATGTCCATAAATACTATAATGAAATAATTTATAATTTTAAATCCATTATGATTAAGTAATGTAGTAAAATTCTTACATATCTCATGAATCTATAACTAGATTAAAATTGATAAAATAATTCTAGAATCCAAATAAAAATAACATTAATCATTCCACTTGACTCTTAAAACCTAAACTAAACTTCATCGTCATATTCCTTAATAAATTTTTCATTTCAATATTTTTTCATAATTTCTTCATCGTTAATAGTATAACCATTTCAAGTATGACCCTGTTGATACTAATCAATGGAAAAAACATAAACCACAATGTGAGAAACACAACTCATAGTGATATTATCATGAAAAATAATTTATAGGATCTCTAAATGATTATATATTCACCTAAATCCATAAGTATACAAGATTAATTCGGGCCCCCATTACCAATTATAAATGATGACATCATACACTTAGAATTATCCTCAATGTCATTCATTTACCTAATCTTTGATTTTTAAATATCGTTTCCATGGTTATTTTTAAACATCTTATTATTCCAACTGTAACTCCCTGACCCTAGAATCATAGAGTCTGTTCATTATTTTAATACATTTCCATGATTAAAAATTAATAATATCCCCAAGGACTAATCATTTTTGTAGTCTTGGATTATATATAACATACATGAACCTTTCATTATAGTTAAAAACATAAAATTCAACATATAAAATTATTATATAATACTATTATCTCTAAGAATAGTCCTACATTTCAAAAATAAAATAGCTATGGGAATCTTGAGAAAATAATATATAAGAAATGGGTGATCTCAGATGCTCAATGACGGTAAATGATATTACATAATCTATCCTAAATTACAATAATCTTATAAGTTAAGGTATACAACTAAAACAGATTCCTTTTGAACAAAATATTTAGCATAACATGGAAAGTGTAAATCAAATAATTTCAATTAAACATTCACATGGATATTCTAATTGTACAATAATCACATGTAATATCAAAAACTAATATCATAATGAGGGAATGCATAATGTCGAACATAACCACCACACTGTCAAGGCTTTGTGCCAAGACCATACATATTGGTGTAAGGTGTCTATCAAAACGTAAAATAGTTTTTGTTATTAGAACTACTGATTCTTTAGGGGGATCTCATTAACTGGTCCCCAACCCATAAGTATTTCATTAAGCAGTCCCCAACCAATCACATACTAAGTGAAATAAATTCCTCGTATGAAAAGGGTGATACATAACCAACATAAACATTCATATTAAAACTAGCATAGGAAATGTTAATAAGTTAACTATAAACGATGAATGATATCAATACAGTAAATACATAGTAAAACATATCCTAAACACTTAAAAACATAATGGATGATTTTATCATAATAAATAAACCACAATTAAGCATAAAATTTTACAAAAGATTTTAACATGGACAAAATTAATCTAATAAAATCGTTAAAAAATTTGAGAGAAATAACATTTTTTTAATTGAAATTCATTTAAAATACAAAAACCTTTGAGGGAAATCATTTACATTGAATATAACCTCGTATGATTGTATGTTATGTTTAAAAAAGTTAAGCCATCGTGACGATAGAAATAGCTTCATGTGCTGTATATGTTAGAAAACATTCATTACTCAATTTTTTGAAAAGGGTATTAATGTACCTCATTTTGAATATGGTGGAAAAAATCATTTCTAATTGTTTAATAAAAAGTAAAACATAGGTAAAAATTAATTTAAACAATTGTTGCTATTATTTTGAGATAATTGTTTTACAAAACATGTACAAGGATGATAAATGTGTCCTTATATATACTTTAGTATAAACAACCTTAGATAATAATGAGGTTGTGAAATTAACACTTACTTTTAACTTTCCTTTAGTCATGGGTGAATTAACCTCATATATATTGATTAAAACATGATATCAAATTATACAATGACCATGTCCATATTAATGATATCATATATGATCCTCTCATATCGTTTTTTAATAATATTTCAGTATTACCATTATTTTATGTGTTAATTGCTTTATTTTCATATATATATTTTTCCATAGAAGTCTTGTTTCAAATGAATGTGATATATTTTATTTATATCCATAATGATATTATTTTTATAAAAATTATATTTACCCATCATATGTATTTTATAATCATTCTTGAATGGTTAACATGGAGAATTAATCTCATCACGTCGTGGAGATGGTATGTCGTGCATACGCACTAGCGACGATATCATTCCCCTAATTATTAAATGGTATGGAATTGGAATGTATATTAATTATAATAAAATTCATCATAATTTCATATTCATTGTTTATATCCATTATACACATTATTATATCCATCCAAATAAGGTATTATTTAATGAAAAATGACACGATGACGTGGAGACAGTAAGCCGCATGTACGCAGACATAGTGATATTGTTACTCATAGGATAGAAAAAAGGACTAATATGGTTATACCATCATCCAAATAACATCTCAAAATATACATGATACCAGATTTATTACCTTATTTTGGGAAAAACAATAGAAGGGAATGTAGAAAAATAAAAGAGTGTTGAAAGAGTTGATAAAACAATAACCTCTTCTTCGGGTATCTCCTTTTGATTTTTAGAAAATAAATCCTTAATATGGTTATCCGACAAATTTATGGTCTCTAGGATGATTTTAGGGATGGTTTAATGAGAATTGGGTGGGGTTTGGTCAAAATAAAGGTCTCAAGGTGGTGTGAAGAAGTGATGGAGGAGGTTCCCTTTATAAGAGAGGGGATGGGCACTTTTGGAGACACTAATAGTATTAAAATATAATAAGACTATTATACTTCCAAATAATTACAAGTGACCCATAAATGAAAAATATTATACCTTTTTTACCTTATACTATCTAATATTTTTTTTAAATAATTTAATTATTAAACAATTAAATAAAATATCAATATTTCCAAATGTAAAATTATTAATTTAATTTGACTTTAAATACTTTATGATTATTTGGGAATTCAAGTGTAATGATTTACTAAATCAATTATATTTCTTATAGATCTATGGATTTTTTTAAAAAAATTAACTAATTCAAAATAAATCAAAATTATAATATTAAAATATTATATTCTATTACTTATTTTAAATAATTTAATATTTTCTAAATTGAAAAGAAATTTAAGGACATTATATAACTTATAAAAAATAAAAAGAAATTTATTTAAGGAAACTTATTTCTTTTGTATAAAAAGTGACATTTATGTTTGTTCATATCTTTATTTTTTCCCTATGTGGACACAAAAATATTGAAATTCAAGATAGTGATATTTTGTAACAATCTTTGAGTTAAATAATATATAATTTATCATAAAAGAAAAAATTCCCATTAAAAATAAAAAATAGATATTAATGTCATAAAGACCAGATAATATGGACCAAATAATTTTTTGACATGTTTTGGTGTTATTTTAAACCATGTAATTTTAATTTACCCACAATTAATCAATTTAATAAAAATTCTGGAAATAATATTTCAAATATTTGATGGTTATGACATTAATTTTTATATGGTATCAATTTTACATAAGTGGACTTGTAATTAAATTATAGAACATATAATACAAATATTTATGTTTATGAATTTTTATTATTTTTATGTAATTTATTAAGGTATTATTTTTATAAAATATCAATAGTGTCAATTTTGAAACTATTTCTTACATTGACTTTAATTAAAATCCAACCAGAAAGATAACTTCGAACCAATATTTTAATATACTAATAACATGTAATAGTATCCTATAAAATTCATTCATCAACTTATTTTATTTGAATTTTATTTATTTTATTATTTGTAAAATGACTTATTTGATATTTCTATTAATAATATAATTTCTGCATCCCAATTCTGTCATCATTAATGATAATTATTTAATCCACAAAAATTATTAAAAAATTATTATGATTTATCTAATTATTATATATTCCCATATACTATTTATAATATATTTTAACTAATGTATAGACCTATATTAAAATTAATATATTTATATAATATGAGATTATGGAATTTTGTCACAATTACTGATATTAATAATATGCATGTCATATTCATGGAATTTTTTCCATTACATGATTCAATTTAGAACTATATTTTATAATGGTTAAAATTATTCGTACAATAGGGTTTTGGAAGATGTTACTATAATTTTATAATATTATAATCACCATTAATTACTTGATTTACCATTAACTGAGGTAATAAAAAAATTACTAAATTTAATATTCATAATATACCAAAAATAAAAGTAACATATTGATATAATTTGGAACCAATAATTCCAAATATTTAATCCAATTTTCAAAATTTAAACCATATAATTTGTAGTAATTAAATAAATATTCATCCATAATGAAAAAATGATAAAATGATTTTTTTTAAAGTAAAAACCATCAAACGATCGACAAGTGTTTATATATAATGTAAATGGAAAATTACATCCAATGACTAAAAATGGATTATATTATAAAAAAATAATATAAATATTCATTTAAACCAATCAAATTTAAAATTTAATTCTATCAACATTATTTTTCATGAAAAAAGTTATTTTCAATTAAAATTTAGTATTTTTAACTATTCATCAATACATGAAACTTATCAACAAATAGAAATTGCAGAATCAAAGTGAATATTTACATTAATATTTAAAATAATAAGTTTATTTTGTAAAATTTAATATATGAAGGTGTTAAATATTAGATTGAAACTGGGTTCTAAATTAAAAGGCCACAAAACTATATTTGTTAAAATATACTTCTTTTATCTGAAAATTTTATTTTTTTATATATCATTTATATAAAACACATAATATCAATGTAAAAATTATATTTAATATATGTAATTTAAAAAATTTCTGATATTATTCATATCCTCTAATTTAACGACTATGTTATATATTATATTAATAATTTTTTTAAATTATATTATTGGTCGGTAAAAATGGGCTTTGCTTGTAACGGAAGCCAAATCATTGTTGTGTGTTGAATAAAATTAACATGATTTTTCATAAAAATCAATTAAATTTATTTATAAATTAAAATATTTTAAAACCATAAGGTGTTACAGTACACTTACTCATACAAAGAATCTATATTTTTTTCCTTTCATATGCATTATATTACCTATGATACCAATAAGTGTTTTGTTATTGTTATACACTTAAATAATAATGGAGTAATGGAATTAATAAAGAAAAAACTCTATGTATTATATTTTTAATATGTAATTTTTATTTCAATTATATAACTTGTTTATAAGAACTACTAAACTATACGATTATCTATGATTTGATACCATTTATCAAGTTCCAATGTAATAATGTTTACACTAGAATTAGGATTCTAGATTCTGGGACATAATAGTATAAAATCAAGGGGAATATTCAATGGATTTTTCGCATTGTATAATATATTAATCATTAAATAAATTTACTTTCTTTGATATCTTGTGTTAAATGTACAAAAACATCTAAACAATCCTAGTATATTATTAAAATATTATTATTTGATTTGATAGTCATCAACAAGATATTTTATTAGAGGTTTTGAATATAACTACTTAAATTATAATTTTTATGTATTGGTGTAAAAATTATAAATTTGTAATCAATTTATTAGAAATTAACAAAAAAGATATATGAAAAAGTGTGATAATTTTCTAAAATACTATTTTTATACATGCAATAAGTACTTATCTTTATAAATTAAAGTAATCATTATTTACAAATGAATTTAATGATAGATATATTTTATTTATTATATATTTTTTAACATTTATCTAATAATTTTTTTTCTAATCATAGGATAAGAATAAATATAGTTTTCTTGATAATTTTTTTTTCTAAAAATATGATTTTGTTACATTTGATATTGTTATTTTTTAAAAAATGTTTCTTTATTTAATAAATTGAAACCACGAAAAATGAAATCAATATTTTGAATCAATAATATCATGTGCTGTGAATAGGACCCTTTAATTATTTTCTCAATATGAATTGTAAACATGGTAATTATTATGACTCCAGTAAGGGAAAAACAAATAAAATAGGATTAAAACGTTGTGACGAGACATTAAATATTATCAAAATATTACCTTTATCAAAATATTACCTTTATCGTATTTTATAGTGTCTTTTGGAAATTTCCATTAATTTATAGAATATATTATAACATGGTTATATATTTCTTTTATTATAACCATTATATTAATTTTAGAAAAAAAGAAATATAAAATTTCCCACTCATTACTTTAATATGTTTAAAATTATTACCTAATGTTAAAAAGTTGATAGGTTGAGTTATAAATATTTATTTTAATCATAAATTAATTTAAATCTTGAAATGAATTTATTTAAATTTATTTATGTAACTTAATAATTACCATAAATTATTACACAATGTCACAACTACTAATTCAACTAAGAGAAAATTAAAATTAATAAATAAAAAATTATAAAGGAAATATATTTTATTTAAATTGTTTTTTATAATAATTATGTATATACATAGAAATATTTCATTTTAAAAATAATTAAATTCTAATTACCTGTTTTTCTTGGATTCATTTATGTCAAATTAAATAAATAGTTTTTAAATATACATTAATGATATATTACAATAATCTAGGATTTATTTATTGAATTAAAATAAAAAAATCTTATAATCATCCAACTAAACAAATTGTTACAAAAAATAATTAAGTGGTAAATTTATAAGTAATTAGTCAATTTATGGTAACATTCATAACCGTTTTAGATTGAAATACTTTTTATCACATTTATGGTCAAAAATTATTTATGAAGTTGTTAATCATAATAGGTAAGTCTTAAACTGAAATGAAAACATGTAAAATTTAATTATATGATGTTATTTCAATCCAATACCCTTTTTATTAAAAATCATTGCCATTTGGATGTATTTTACTTTTTTATGTAGTTGTTACATTTTAATTAATTAAAAAATTCCATGTATGTCCTCTTCCTTCCAAAGAAATGGAAACCGCTCCTTTATCTTCTTTGAAACACATTGAGAATTTAATCTCGACCATACCCATCCAAACGCCCTTAATAAAATCAATATCCACATTAATTAATTTATTTAATACCCAAAATACAAACCATATGTTCGTCAAGAGGATACCTAAATGACTTATTTCAATTAAAAGATAATCGTGTAAAATGATCACATTATTTTATAATTATTATTTGACCTCCTAAAAATCTATGGTATTTTTCATAAAATATTATTTTCACTATAATCAATATAATTCATTTTTATTATTATTAACCCACAATTAATCACTCACTTTCCTATAAAATTATATTTGAAAGTATCGCTCATGCGTAAGTATGACTTACCATCTCCATATAGTGATACAATTCAATGTTCAATAACATCATTTATGTATTTGTTTTATATTTAGTTCACATTTATAAATGATATTTCTAACATAATTTTGATTTTGTAATTATAATATCTTTTCAACATTCTTATCATCCAATCCTCTTTTAAACAATAACATCGCTCATACGTTCGTATGGACAACCACCTCCGCGAAGTGATGTGATTAATTTTCTGTTACATATTTACATGTTTGTTAACATTGATGGATTTTATGAATATATATTCTTATAAAATAAATAATTATTTTTCAATTTTTAATTTTCATTTACCATTCCCTCAATAATTCCATCAAAAAGGTAAAATAGTGTTCATACAAACATATGACCCACTATCTCTAGAAACGATGTTAATAATTTTCAATTATATTAATTTTAGTGTGATACTATATATATATATATAAATATATTTGTCAAATAAATATGAAATTTATGTAGTTATTAAAGTAATGGAGATTTTGAAACTCAGATCAATGTATAAGGACCAGAACTGCCAAACTAAAATATACAAGAAAAATGAAGCAATTATCACATGAAATATTTATTTTAATAAAGAATTTTTCATAAAGGGGTGAAAAAGGTGTAATTAAATAATATGCGGAATTAAATACATATAATTGATGAACAACATATCTATATTAATTAAAATGTAGGTTCATACACATAAAATAGAATTCGTACCTAAGTTAAGGTACTTTAATATCAATTTTACTTTCATGAGACACATGTCATATTCGCCACTTTTTTCTTTAATGTGTTTTACTTAAGGAACATGAATATTATTCAAGAAACTTTGTAGGATAATTAATGTATTTACATATCCATATTAGGGTATTTATTTATTTTTCTTTATTATTTTAAGGAAACCCAAATTTATTTCTCTCCTCGGACAAAATACATTTCTCTTAAATGTCTATGTTTTCTAAAAATCCTTCAATGAATATTTTTTGTGTTGATTATTTATTTTTTATAGTCATTTTTAAAAAATGGTAAAAATTTACAAAATGTTTAAACATGAATCTTCGTTCTATTTTGCAAACAATTTTCATTTTATTTTTACTAAAATTTTGGAAGTAATATTTGTTTTAACGTATATAACATGAAATAGACATCTATCCATCATATCAACTAATTGATTTGATGATTCAAATTTGAATTTTCAATTTTTTTGTCATGGAAAATTTCTTCTTTTATATTTTTTAAATTAATTTATTTTAATTAAGTGATTTCAATACGAAATGTGTATTTGTCTCAGGACGTGTTCTAATCGATCTTTTATGAAGATTTTACATGTATGATGAAATAATTTAATTATTTCTTTACTTTACTACTTATATGATATAATGATTTATTTCTTATTCTATATGTTGATGGTTTTGTATTATGATGAAATGATGTTTAAGAAACCCATTACTATCCATGGGTTATGCAATGGTATATTCATGAAATGTCAATGAAACTTATTTCTTATACATGTGTCATTTTATGTGGAACCCATTTCATTTTTTTAGGGTCATGATATTATGAATGTATTATTATTTCTTTTACAGATATATATTATTTTCATTTTTTGGATTACCTGTAATTATATAGTTCTCCAATTAATTTGGTAATAAAATATATACCATGTGATAAATAAGACTATAATAGGGATTGATCTCAATTCAGTAAGGGAGACTATCCAATATCACAGCTTTCAGAGTGAACCATGACTACTATTATTGAATAAGGAGTGATCCATATCCACTTTGATATACAAGGTATGTGTGAGAAAATAATTTTTTTATTATTATATAAAATGGGGTCTTTTATTGTATAATATGTTGTTTAACTATCTTTGCGAAATTAAATAATTTCAACACTATCCCTATCATTTTAAATATGTTCCAATGTTTATTGGGTATAGATTGGTCAAAATAGAAAAAAAGACTTATGCTTAGCAAAATCAAGGGCTCTCTCTTAGGACTAAATAATAATCTATTCTAGAGACATAGTTTTTTCCTTGAAATATTTTCAAATATTTTAATATGTATTTCTAAAGATGGGTGTTGACACAACATGAAGTTAAATGTCCTCGTGTCCCCAGAATAAATTTTCTAAAGATAATAACTATATTTTATACTATACATTGGAATAAATTAGGATAAATACTAAAAGGAACCTTGGATCAGAAATATGAAGCCATTGTTGGGTCTGGAACATGGTGTTTACACTAGGTGGGGCATAAATGTTTTCATCGTGGGACTTCTATGAAAAAATTCAATGATGGGAAAATCATTATTAAAATAATTAAAATTAGTTTTTTTATTTCGAAAGTAAATAAAATTAACAAAGACTCATATTTTGAATTAGATACCATAGTTGAGTTCATAATTGGTCATTTTACCTATGCATGACATAAAATGAGAGGTCGGGGATGTTTCAGATTCATTGACCATTGGTGGGGGGTTCGATGTATTTATTTAAATAATAACTTGATAGATTATGATTAGTGTTATCCCCTAATCCTATTTCATTCTCTACGCCCATTGTTATTCATCAAATCAAAGAGACTTCTTAGATGAATCTATAGTAGATCACAAGGGGACTGAGTAGAACACACCGTCAATGATGAACAGAGCTTTTTAAGGTAATAAATATTCCCCCTTTTTTCAATTTTTTTCTTGTAATTTCATTCATGATCTGTTGTTTCAACTTTTTCCTTATCAGTAATTTATGGAATCACTAACATAGATATAGATCTAAATTTGAAGCCTATAAATTTATCTAAAATCTATATATTCTTCCCAGATATTCATCGTCCACTTTTGGAAGCATGAAACCACTAACGGATCATCGGTTAGAGGATGGCGTTTTGAAGTGCTCATCTCAAGGATCCCTGATATTGTTTTCAGTTCATGATTAGTTAAATGACCGACCTATGGTGGTCTGCAGAAGGGACCATCAGAGCATCGACAGTGGAAAAGTGGCATCACAGTTTTCACAGGTTCAGGGGTGGTAGTCTTGTTCCACGGGAGGAGTTCGTCGTGTATCAGAAATGTCGACCGATTTGGTGAGGTCACCGGGGCATTGGTTCAACAGTGGTAGGTGGAACTGGATGGTGATTACAGTGTAAGAATGACAGAGTAGCATCGAGGCCAGGTGGGGGGATCTAGGAAATGAGAGCAGTTCAGGGTTCGCAGGTGGTCGGCGTAGACACGGGACGACAGTGGAGCCAAGGCTATCAGCCAGTGGGTCGGTGGATGGGCTATAGTGGAGCGAGCCAGGCCATGATACAATTTTTCAGTTCGGGAGAAAATGGGCATGGCTGCCCGGATGGGCCATTGGTTAGTGAAACATACTAGTTTGACTGGAGAGGGCCAGACCATGTGGAGAAGATCGACCAGAACGGGCAGTACCGGTTCAGTTCTGGCCAAAACAGCTTCAAATGGTCATATCTCATAATCCAAGTGTTTGTTTGATGCGCTGTATAAGGCCACAGATTCCACTAATTGAGAATGATATTCTTAGGCAATTTTCAGAATTTTATGTCTTGGATTCATAGCATGGTCACATGAAGTACCCATGTTTAATAGTAAAAATATAATTAATATTATTTTGGGTTACTATTATCGAACATAGCTCCTACATATAACATTGTATTAATGAAATGTATATAGAGGTGAAACCATGGTCTATATTAAGAATTTTTAAAACAAATTTCTAGTTTTTAAACCCTAGTCATGTTGTATACCCCCCGATACTTAGTTCATGCACGTTGTAGTGAAATGTAACTCTTTCATCGGGTTCCCATTTTTTGATGGATGCATATTCGATTCTCTGGGTTTTTTTCACAAGGATCGACAAGGTATGATCAGATTGGATGTGAGAATCCTTTTTTGTGAACTCATTATATTTTGAACCATTAAATAAATATTAGGGGAAGATCATTTTGATGGGTTTGATGAGAACCTGATGGCAGTTCTGAGCTTACCCTCTAGCGTATTACCCTTCATTGGGGGCTCGACAGTGGATTTACCGAAAAGAATTTACGGGATTACCTACTAATATATTACATTTGTACAGGGATGGGGTAGTGTCAATCCCCGATGGTAGTTTTGGTCTTAAGCCCAGTCTATTACCCTTCATAAGGGATGGGCAGTGGCATTCCCTGACGACTAGAGTGGCATCATCATGTCGGGCAAGGCATCGGTCATAAACCTTGATGTATGACCATTTGTCTATGTGAATAAGGGAATATAAATTTCTGGCATAACATTTGTCTCAAATGTAATAGGGGTGATAGTACCACCAATATGAGACATAAATCTGTGAGGTAGAGTATGTGTCATCTGATGGGGGTAGTAATGAGGTGTGGTCATTGAGCCCTATTGACATGTGTGTTCAGGACAGATGTTGGGGATGCTGGAAATCATTGATGAATACTCCTAGAACTATTGAATACTATTTTCATTGGGTTGAATAGTGATATGAATATCCCCTTACTCTTTTATTTGGGCTTCTTGACTGAGCATATATATTCACCCTATTTTAGTGACCACTCCATGGGTTTTGTGTTACTCTTCTTCCAAGAAAGGTGACTACATGTGGGGTATGCCACATACCTTTCTTTTTAGGATTCTCAAGTGTTGAAAAGTCTAAAATCTTACTATAGGTAGAAAAGACTCTCTATGTAGTTCATTATCTCACAATTTCAATCTCCATGTGTTTTGGATGATATTACATTTACACTCTTGTAGGGTTGAGCTGCACTCTTTTACTGTACTTTTTTTCATATACTGTTTTCATTTAATATTGTATCTCTTATATCTACCCCTTATTTTTTAGGGTACCTTACTAGGTATTTTTATACTCACCCAAGCCTGGGCTTTGAGAACACATATCATGCCTTCTGTTGATGATGAACATGATTAATCATGACTTAAGGGGTATTAGGGATAGAGGATCTTAGACCACATACCATTGACATAGCTTGGATTCCGGAAGCTGGGCTCTCTTAACTATTTTACATTTTCTATATTTCTATCATGTTGGGACACTTTTTTTGTTGAGCATATATTTTTATTTTTCCATCTTCATTTTCATTTATTTACTCATTTGGTTTAGTGATCAACACATGATTGGTATATTTATAGAAAACTGAATCTTTTGGTTCCTTCCCAATGAACTATTTCATTGATTTGGTTGTGTGTGTGTATGGATACATAGGAATTGGAATCCACGAGTTCATTATTCCCTCAATGATTATCAACCCCTGTCTTATGGAGGTAGGCTTAGAGTAGTTACTGATTGAGCCCTAGTATGGGGAGGGTCATGACTCTATTGTATTAAAGGTGGTTCGGCCTTTGAGACATTGTTCAGAATCTTCCTAAAAAATGTCTTAGTTGGGTTTAGTGAAAAAATTCAAATGTCTCTCAGGTGCATATCTCATGATAGGGAGTCTATTTATGGTGCGAATGGTGACGTTGCCAATCACCATGACCCTGATTACCTTCTTTTAACTCATCATTTTGAGACATTTATTGCACAGATATTTGGTACATGCATCATAAAGGACTGGTTTTTTGACTATCCTTGTTGATTTATATCCCCTTTGAACTTGTTGATATATATATATATATTCACATCTGACCAGGATACTCCTTGATAAGTTTTAGGATACCTCTACGACACCATCCAGCTAGGACATCAGCTCTGTTTCGTGGTTACGACCCCATGAGAGAAGATTAAAAAGTTGAAGGTCCATTATATGGTCCACTTATTCAAAGTGTGACAGTTGTAGCACCTCCTCTATTGGATAAACAAGTAGTCCTAGAAGAGAAATCTAAGGATGAGTGCAGGATAAGCATGCTCCTGGAGTTCCATCACAACATGCCACTAAGGTACCATGATGATCTAGATCCTCATTTATCATAGTACTAGTTAATTTTAGTGGTTCATCTATTCAAGATTGTGTAGATACCGGAAGATCAGATGGAGGATTTGGTAGACATTGTTTTCCTCCAGATGGTTAGGTATAGGAGGATCTTGGTTACCCAGATGCACGACGGGATAATACTCTCATAGGACACATTCGAACACATATTTCGTGAGGAGTACATCCCCTCACTCTAATTCTCCATCAGGATTCCATAACTTTTGGAGATTCAATAGGTAGGGATGAATGTGATAGAGTACACTACTTGGTTCATAGAAATGTCTAGGTACTCTATGGACAAGATCTTTAATGGATACTTCTAGGCACAGATGTTCGTGTAGGGACTCTACATGGGTTATTCATGCGGGAATATTACCCCTGTAAATCCCCACTTATGTAATTGTGATGGAGAAATAACTCTTGTTAGAGATATTACTATTAGAGGGGTTCCAGTCATCTGGCTGGGAGTGTTCACTAGACAGGTGAAACATTTACGGCAGTTGGTATTACCTCAACGTAAGAGGCCCTTCAAGATCAGGCTCAGGCACATGGTCAGATGGAACCAAGGAAGAGTAGAGCACATAGTCTAATGGGAGAGGGCCAGTGATTTTAGAATGATGGGTGAGGTAACATAGAATCAGACTACCTAACCATATGTGTTGAGCATCCCAGGAAGATGGCAGGTTAACCACTACAACAGAGACATTTCATTGAGCAGGGATACCCTAGACATGGATAGGGTGTTCCCCAGGTAGGTGGTGCTAGAAGAGGAGATGAAGGACATGGAGGTGGGGGAATATGCTTTGAGATCCCCTACCAACTCCACCAGGAGACCCACATTATGCTCATGAAGCTGGTGGTTGGGGTCACAGAAAATTGTGGTCTCTAGATGATTGTGATCCTCCAGCGCATGAGATGATCTGATGGACTTGATGATTACTCTTCTCATCTGTCAATATTAGTATATAGGGGATCTATTCACTCTTTTATCTCATTACTCCTCTTATGGGAGTTGGAGCTACTGGTAGAGGTGCTAGCAAAAAAGATTTGTCTTGAGGTTCCTACGACAAGTGCTTCTTCAATGTCTTCTTATCTAGAGGTAGTGTAAACTATCACTTTGAGAAGACATGTTCATTTGGAACATACAGGTCATCATGATGGATCATTATGATGTCATCTTAGCCATGTATATTCTTTTCATTGTTCAATCCCAAATTTACTATCACGGTAGGCTAGTAAGGTTTATACACACTGATGGGATGAGATTAGACTTCCTCGGTGAATGGAAAATCATAGACACGATTGTAGGTTCTGTGAGTAAAAAGATTCAACCATTTACCCATTAGTGACAAAGTGTGACCCTTGGTGAAATAGTCTCTTCAGTCACCTGAGTTCCATAAGTTGTGGAGGAAAATATGCACATATTCCTAGAATTCATTTCATGACTACCTATGAAGCGGGAGTTGGAGTTTTGAAATGAATTTCAATAGGGGAATTCCCATATATCATCAAAAACATATCAGATGGAACACAATGAGCTACTGGAGCTACAGTTAAATTTGGACTACCTTCTAGAGAAGTAATTCCTAGACCTAGTGTGTCCCCCTAGGCATCTCCAATTTGATTCATAAATAATGTAGATGTAAGTTTAATTCATTTTGTGGATTATCATCACCTGATCCCGACCACTATAAAGATAAATTTCCCCTTTCCGATAATTGATAACCTCTTCAACCAGTTTCCATGTCCGAGGTGGGTTTCCAAGATCAATATCAGAATTGGATACCACAAGCTATGGGTTCATGAGACTGACATTCCTAAGATAGACTTCTATTTTTTCTATTTTCCTTACGAGTTCTTACTGATTCCCTTCGGTGTGAAAAAATCCCAAGTCATTTTCTGGGCTTTGATGACCCAATTAATCCAACCAAACATGAACTGGTTTGTTATTATATCCAACGAATGCATACTCATTTACTCTATGATAGAGGAGGAGCATGTAGAAAATTCGAGGATGGGTCTGGATTTTCTTTGAGAGAACCATCTTTATTGAAGGCTCGAAATGTACTAGTTCTAGATACATGAGGTTCACTTTTTAGTGAAGTTCATCTATAAATAAGGATTATCCATGGATCCAACGATGATCAAAGCAGTTCTTGATTGGGATCCATCCAAAAATGCATTAGAGGTGTGAAGCATTCATAGTTTGGCTGGGTGCTAGATGAGATTTGTGGTGGAATTCTCCATGATTGAAGTCCCATTGACCACTCTAACATGGAAGGGCAACTATTTACCTTATCTGAGCAGTGTTAGAAGGCTGTCAATTAGTTGACAAAGAGACTGAAATGTTCTCAAATTCTGAGACTACCATAGCAAGGTTTTGACCTCAAAGTGTTTTTTGATGCCCCATGATCTGGGCTTGGTTGCAATCTTATACAGTGGAAGGAAATTATTGCATATGGGTTGAGGAAGTTGAGGACCATGTGCAAAACAGTGAGACTCAGGACTTATATCTCGTAGAATTATGTTTCACACTAAGGATATGAAGATACTATCTTCTAGGAGAGCACTTTGTGGTTTACTCATACCACCAAAGCCTTAGGTACATATTTACCCTAAGAAATATAAATCCGAAGTAGTGATTATTGTCATAGATCCTACCAGACTAAGAATTTGAGATAGTCCGTACTTTGGGTAATGGATATTTTGTATAAGATTCCCTTAGCATGATGTCTCAGGCTTAACTAGTTCAGGAATCTCTAGCGAAGTTATCCCCCCTACAGCTGGCCCAAGTGGTGTAGGAGGGTACAAAATTTATATAGTTGATGGTGATGACTCCTTCTCTCTATGAGAATGTGATAGAGGTACAACTAGTAGATATCTACTACGATGTTCTATGCTATTAGATATCCACAGGTGGTTAACCTGATGGATATTATGAAGGTGAGAATCAAGGAATATTTTTCTAGGTGAGAACAATTTTTTCAAGTCATGATGCAAGAGGAGGTGATGTCGATGTTCCATACTTCTACCATATATGTACATATCGATGTGGGGAATATATACAGGGATCTTTTGAGGATTTTTTAGTGATATAGACTTAGAAAAAGTGTATCTCAGTTCATGTCATGATTCATAACATGTGACCAAGTTAATGCTGAGCATCAGGTTCTAGTGTTTATGTTGCAGCCTCTTGAGATACCAGAGTGGAAGATGGGTGACATATCCATGGAAATCATTATGGGGGTTATGCACACAGCAAAGGGTCATGATACGTTTTTCTTAAAAGTTGACTGACTTACCATTTTGTCTCATTTCCATGCTATCAGGGAGAAGAGTTTGGTGGAGAGTTTTAGATGGTTGTCCTTGCGGGAGAATGTGATCCTTCAGAGGGTTCCCTCAATTATTATCTCTGATTATGATGAATGGTTTATTTGATGATTGTGGAGAGGCATATAAGAATCATTCAAGACCCATCCATATATGAGTAAGTATTTTCACATCCAGACTGAGGGGCATATCGAACACACTATCTAGGTGCTAGAAGATATTCTAAGGGCGTGTGTGGTGGATTTTGGCCAGAGATGGTTGGATCACCTTCCCTTAATAGAGTTTATGTACAACCACAACTACCACTCTACCATCGGAATGACATCTTTTGAGGCCTTATATGGGAGACCTTGTAGGTCTCCTTTCTGTTTTATGGATATTGGGGAGTCATCCCTTTGGATCCCATGGTTGGTGAAATGGAAAATGGAGAATGTGCATATCATCCATGAAGGGATGAAGACGGTCCAAACTCGATAGAAATTGTATATAGTCCACCATCGTAGGACCTTGGAGGTCAAGTAGAGAGATCGTTTATTCTTTAGTGTCACACTGTGATATATAATGAAGTGTTTTAGTTAGGGTGGAAAGCCGTCCCTGAGGCTCATCAGGTTGTTCAAGTTCATGCAGATGGTTAGCAAGGTTGCCTACCGACTAGACCTACCCCATGACTAGAGAGGGTGCATGATATATTCCATGTTTCATAACTAAGGAGAAACGTACATGATCCTATTAAAAACATTTACTGGGTTGAATTGGACATTGAAGATGGCTCCATCCTTACAGAGCACCCAGTGGCGATCAAGGATCATCATGGGTGAACCTTACAAGGATGAACCATTCTGTTGGTTCATGTGTTGTAGAAGCATGAAAATGTATAGGATAATTCCTTGGAATGGGAGAGTGTGATATGGTTTCTATATCCTAATTTGTTTTCCTGGTTTTATTTTAAGGTGAAAAAAATATTGAAGTAGGGAATGATGTTGACATTCATTTTTTCATTTTAACACTTTGTAGTATTTATATATATATTTCTAGATTTGTTCTCTTAGACACTATGAAATTTTATGTCCCAATTTTCATAGAATAAGTTTTATCAAGATAATAAGTTCAAATTACACTATGGACATGAAAAAAACATTATATATCATAAATATAATCTTGGATTAGAAATATGAGGCTATGGTTATGTTTGGAACATGGTGTTTAACCTAGGAGAGGCATAAATTTTGATGGTGTGGGGATTATGTGAGAAAAGTCACCATTGGTGAAACATTATAAATAAAATAAATAAACCTAACTATTTAATCTGAAATGATTCATCAAATAACCTTTGAATGGAGATTCAAATTAGGAATCTGTGATTATCGCCATGTTTATAATTGGGTGTTATACCTAAGTGTGACATAAAATGAGAGGGTGCAGATGTTTCAGATAATATGACCATAAGAGGGGGTTTTCCTATTTTTCTATAAATAATAACATAGGAGATTATGATTAGGGTTATTCCTTAATACTCTATCTCACACTATTCCTTCATTCTTCTTCAAATCAAGGATTTTTTTGACAAAACGTCAGTGAATCACAATAGGACAAAGGCGAACATGCCATCAATGACAAACATATCATTTTGAAGTAGGATATCATCCACTAGTGTTATTGATTGATGTATTTCTTATAAATTCATTGATGGATGGTTGTTTCATTGTTTACATTATCAATATTCAATTTCCTGACTAACATGGCCCTCATTCCACATATGAGGCATATAAATTGATCTAAAATCCATCAGTTATTTGTGGACATTCTTTTCATAATTTTAGATGCCTCAATCCATTGGCAGATATTCAAGGTAACGATGGGGATATGGAGCTCTCATTAAAAGAATTTTTTATCTTGTTTCAGGTTCACGATTGGGAAAATGATTGAGGTCATTTTGTACGTGGAAAATACAACTACAGTAATGTATATGGCAGTGGTCATGGGTTTAGGCATCAACAATCGAGTACTATAGGAGGATGCTGTAGAGTGGTGGCGTGGTCGGTTGACAAGGTGAGGTTAGACGAGCGAAAGTTTAGATGAGATGAGAGGAACTAGGGGAAACAACATTGTCAGGATGAAAAAGTATCCCAGCAGTCAGGCGGGTGACAAAGGTGGTGGCATAGGAATGCGATTCCTAGAATGTCAGCATTGACCTGACAATGCCAGCGAGCTGAGGAAGTCAGCCTGTGGGCCGATGGACGGACTGCAGTAGAGTGGGCCAGGCTAGGAGTAGAATAAATCAGGTCACTGGGATGGGTTGTGGGATGGTAAAATGTGTCGGAATGGTTTAATGTGACTTACTTCCATTAGCGGAGCATATCGAAAATAATGGGGCAGATCGGTTAGGGTTTGAAAAAAAATGGCTACAAATGGACATATATCAAAATCCAGGCATTTTATTGACGATTCGTCTATGGAAACACATTCCTCTAATCAAGACGAATGTTTTTAGGAAATTTATAGAATTTTACATCACAGATTCTGGGATTAGTTTCACAAATCCCCTATGTTTAATTATAATAGTATGATTATTATAATTTGGGGTTTATTGTATTTGAAATATGGACTACATGCAATGTCTGATTAATATTCCATTAGCGGGGATGTGAACCATGTCTGTAGGTAGTGTTTTCATGACTAATTTCTGGTGAATTGAACAAAGTCTTCGTGTGGGACCCTTGATTATTGATCCACACATGTTGTGTTGAAATGCATCTCTTTCACAGAGTAACTGTTGTGGATGGATGTATAGTTGATTCTATGTTTTTTCCTGAAGGATCACAATGGGGTAAATTTTTTTGATATGTGTATCCTTTTTCATGAACTCATTAAATGGAGAAACTTAAAATATATATTATTGTAAGATCTTTTCGATTGGTTTGAAGAGAACCCCATGGAATTTTTGGTCTTACACACCTACCTATTACCCTTCAGTGGGACTCTGTAGTGGCATTACCTGATGGATTTTTTGGGCTTACCCACCAACATTTTACCATATTTTAGGTCTGGGTAGTGGAGTTTCATGAATATAGTTCTAGGATTTCCCTGCAATATATTACCCTTCATTGGTGATAGGAAGTGTCATTCCCCGATGACTAGAATAACGCCATCCATTCGAGCTAGGCATAGGTCCTCAACCTTGAGGCATGACAATTTCACTATCAAAATCAGTGATTAGACTTGTTTTACGTAACCTTAGGCTCATGAGTAAGAGTATAAATTTTCCCACTGAGTCAATTCCTTTTTACATGACCAAAAACCATGAGGTCAGGTCGATTCCTCCAAAAATGGATACTATCGAGGTGTTTTGATTGATCCACATTGACATTTGTGTTCATGAAATATGTGAGGGATGATGGAAATCATTGATGGATACACCTGGCCTTGTTAGAGACTTTTTTCCTGCATTGATTTGTGAGATAGAAATCCCCTAACTATAGGTAGTGAAGACTTGACGAGAAGTTCATATTCACACCATTTTGAGATCCTAGTGTTTTGGATGTGCTTAACTTCACTCTCTTGTTTGGTCGAGATGCACTCTTTTACAGTAAATTGTTTCATCTATTTTCTTCTTTCCCTATTGTATCTCTCACTACCCCTTCTTTTCAGGGCATCCAACATGGTATTTTTATAATCACCCCAACCTGGGATTTTCCCACATGTATCATGCCATACGAAGATGGCGGACAAGTTTGATCTCGATTTCTTAGAGTTTAGGGATACATGTTTTTGGACTGCATACATTGGTCGTAGCTTGGATTCCTATATCCGGTCTCTACTTGTTGTTTTCCTTTTTCCATATTTTTTCCAAGTACATACAGTTTTCTAGATGGGAAGGTATTTTCCATTTTTTTAGTTTTACTTTGTATTGTTGTACTCATTTTTTGTAGTGGTCAATGAACGATTGGTTTATTTATAGTAGGATTCATCTAATACTTATTTAAATAAATAAATTTTCATCATGTTGGATATGTGTGTCTACAGATTTTTATGAAAATTCCTTCATATATTCTTTGTGATCTTGGTGAATTTCTCAACCCCCTAGCCAATGGAGGTGGTGTTGGGGTAGTTATGGATCAAGACCCAGCATGGTTCGGGTTGTGACATCTTTAGATTTACATTATTCCATAATCATGTCAAGAATTTCTATACAAGGATTATTCATCTATCTTGATGGAATTGTTTCTACAGTCAAAACATACACTTCAGGATCATCAATCCACCATGTTATCACCCTATAATCTATAAACATAGTTCGAATATCATAGGATGATTTTTGGATCACCACAAGAGGGATTTTACTCTTCGATTCTGCAATAGAAAAAAAATGTAATATGAAAAAGGTTTGTAGATTTTCAACAACTTTAATGAAGAAAGATCTTACTATAGATGTAATATTTTTCCTACTCTATTTTAATTTATTTTGAATTTAATGTGAAAATGTAATCTCGTGGTTCAGATGAATTTTTTTCCAATATTATTTGTAAAAATTTCATTGGTAATGACATTTAATTCATGTAAAATATGGGAATTATGCAACGAATTTGATAATTTTTGAGAATGGAACATCCTTTAATATAACTTTCATTTCACTAAAAACCATCACATTAATAATATATAATTGTTTTTGAAAACTGTAATCATATTTGGTGACTAAAATTGATATGAAAGTGGAGAAATCCGGTATGACTCACACACATTGAAATTAATGTTTATTCAGTATTGGTTTGTTGAATGTGTGTGTTTGTTCAATGAATAAATTTCTTGTAAGAAACAATTAAGTTTGAATGCATGAAATTCATGGTAATTTAAGAGTGAAATGATCAATTGTTGGGTTGCTAACTTATTAGCATTTTTCCTAAATGGAGTTCTGATTCAGAAGGGTTTTAGTTTTTGTTTATGGATCATTATTTTAACATCCCCATTTTAAAATGAATATTTTTATAAACATTATCTCAAAAAAAATAATGTAAATATTGAATTAATTTCTTTCCTTAAAATAATATAAACAAAGAATATATTCATGTACTTTAAAAATGCAATTTTCAAATATAAATTGTACATATATAATGGATTTTAAAAAAAATTATTTATTAGAAAATTGGATTCTCATTGGCATGGAAATAACTATTCATGTTTTGTGAGGATGCATATATCAATCTCACAAACGAAGAGTGACAATGGTGCAACAACAACCATTAACCAATGTGTTATCCTTATTACATTTTCCAAAAAATTTCAATTTTATTATATCTCATTCACTGTCTTATAGATTATTCTTATATATAAATTATTATAAATATAATAATTTTTAGTTATATTTTCCTTTAATTATAGTAATTAATTCATTATAATTGAATGGATAACATTTTATGATATAATTTATAAGCATCAAAATCTATTAACAAATTGAAACTAATGTAATAGAACTTTTTAATTAAATCATATGATGAATAGTAAAATAAGAATTTTATAATGAAATAATAAATTATCACACATCATTAGTTACATATAGATAATTTAATTTATATATGGGTTTTATTTCATTCTTGATACATATTTTAGTAGTAACAATTTCCATTTTAATATGTTATGTAACAAGTTTTATAAAACAATAACATTATGAAATATTTATTATTGTTTTTTGAAAATGGGATTATCCCTAAGTATAGTTCCAAATTTTCACGAAAATAATTATAAAATGATGATAATGTGATTTATTGAAATATAAAATAATCAATGATATATAATTTTTATCAAAGCGTGTATAGTTTTTTAAAATAAAAATGTTTTCTCAATAATGTGTTTAAAATCTAAATTCCAATTAATTATATGAATAATTTAATAAAATATATATTTTTTTGAACTAGAAATAACTAATTATCAATAAGTTAATAAATAATAGATACTAGTAATTATAAATTTAATCACTCATACAACAATTCAAAATAATCTTCTTTCATAGTATTATGTAAAATTTTGATGTAAAATAATTTAAAATTATAATTTAAATTTGTTAAAAAATTGTCTTTATTTTTGGAATAATCATGTATATATTATCTTATAGTATATCCGTGGGATTATTTTAAAGAAATTTGTTTGGGTTTTCATTGTGAAAAATAGGGTTGTTACAATTATAGAACTTGTATTGATATCATCCTGAAATATTCGAGAATTAAAAATTTATGAAACCTTCTTCTCAACCGAAAATTCATTTTCATAGTAAAATATCTAATTTATTATTATGATTTTTCTAGAAACATATACTTGAAATTTTTGAAACTAAATTATATATTATCAAAAAAAAAAGATATTATTTTTAGTTATTTTCCCTTCATTTAGTGGATGGAAGGATCCATTGGATTTTTTATTGTTCTAAATGTAAAAATATATATTTAAATTAATAATAAATAAAAATCAGGGGAATCAATTCCATTAAGAATTTTTTACTTAAAATTTAATATAATAAATATTTTAACAATAAAATATATCTATCAATTATAAATACCCTCTCTCATTTCCCTTGGAAAATAAATTCCAATCCACTTCTAAACACAAATTATCAACACAATTTACTTATAATATATACCTTAATACCCTTCGGTAATTTATATATTTACAAAATCTCATCCATTCAAGTATTTATCAAAGGACTCAATCATCAATGGACATGTTACTTTATTTTTATTTCCTTATTTTTCGCACAACATTTTTCTAATCATTAAATAAATTTATATTTTTATTCCTTTACAAAATATTTAATATATTAATATATAAAATATGAATATTACTTTGATACAGGTACAAATATTTAAATCCATTTATATAATATGAAGTCTCTCTCTCTCTTTTAACATGTTTCGATAATGGAAATTTCCATTTGGCTGTATGTATATAGTTAATGCTTTACCTATGACTGCCTTTTTGGATGGATAATTTAAATTTTAAAACATATATTTATTACAATTTATTCGAAAATATTTCTCATATTTTTAAAAAATAATAAATATAATATAATAAATATCATCAAATAAAAAATTCAGATTATGTTAAAGAAATTGTGTCTTCAATATATCCTATCTTCAAAAAAATAATAATAATTAAATTAAAAATATTATAATTAAAAAAATGTTATGTAACATAATATATTTTAATTCTATATTAATGTTTAATAAACTTGATTTTATCATTTCAGAAGTGAAAATGTGAAGTAATAAAATATGACCAATAGTAAGGGTTCTTTGACACAATTTTCATATCTTTATTCATAATTCAAATTCTTCACCTTTTTTCATTGACATTATATAATTACTTTCCATTGTCTTATTTTTCATAAATGACTTTTTTCATGTCATTAAAAATTCTATTTCCATAAATCCTTCAATAGGATTTTGAATGATAAAAAAACCTCAATGAAAATTTTCTCACGACCCACCTTCTCCAAGATGAGGGAAGGGATAGTAAAGTGCCATGCCCATCCTTATTCAAGGTGAAGAAGAGATAATGACCCCTGAGTCTTGCCATAAGTAGGAACAAAAGTGGAAACTAGCACCAACGGTATATAATATCGGATAAATAGAAGGAATTATATTTTTTATAGAACAATATTGGGGGATTATATCGTAAATACCAGCAACACCATAGACTAAATGTAAATGTAAAGCCAAGAATACATTCCCACAAACAACATCAAATGTAAATCTATTAAAAAAGTAAGAAAAAACTCTCGTGTAATGTACCAAATAAAAGAAACTAAACAGAAACATCAACTACCTCAATACCTGATCTAGTAAGGTACAATATGGTCCTTGATGTCCTCCTGGAAACCTGAAAACTATTTTACAAACATTAGGTGAGAATACAAGTATACTCTATCGAGAAAATAATGATATGTGTGCACATGTGAGGTAACATACTAATTCCTCTATGAGAAAATGGAAGAGCCCCATGAACCTACCAAGAAATACATACCAACCCAACCTCACCAAGGCACACTAAACCAAGTAACACAAGTCATGTAAAGTAATAATATAAGAAGATCAACATTTAGGTACCCCACATACCACTTTTACATTGGTTAACTACTCATTTGTAATTATTTAACATCTTGATGTGTCCACTTGTCTCGCGCACAGTCCCACTACCGCAACATGCCCGCACAAACCTGGGAATCAACTACACACTACCTTGCCTACAGACACATCAGTGAAAATAACCAATGCCAAGCCTGAAAACACCTGATCCTCATAAACCATTACCCACGCATGAAGACTCATGAACCTCATCGGAAAGATACATGGGATAACATACCTGTCCCAAAAACACCTGATATCATCATCCAAAAAACAAACAATTTACCAAAGAATCATGGACTTTGGTTAGTCTCAATCCATTAGATCCTTCCTTGATAATCCTAATACAAACGATCTAAGTGATTGTGTGAGGAAGAAAATAAGTAACCACACATCCATCCATCCTCCCACCAGGATGTTGAGAAACCCCCCCCCCCAACCTTGAAATGGAGGTGTTCATCACATAGTTCTCAAAGAGGGTGGGGTTCATATATAAATCACAAGGAACTGCAATATATATATCTGTAAAAAAACACTCATCCACAACCTACGATTTTAACATAAAAAGACTACAAGAACACACCATCATTACATTTTCCACTACTCTTATATACCCGACCATATTAAAACCACTTCCAAACACAAAACCAACCCCCATATTTTACATTATACATTTATTTATGTAAGGGGATTCACATTTAATTATTCCAACACTACCTAGAAACTATGAAATGTAACCATTCCATGCAATGAACAAAACAGAACTATAGTCCAACCACACAACAACCCAAAACTAGACTTGTAGTCCCACTATATAAAAAAATCTAGACATCTAGCCCAACCACAAAATGACACAAAAATAGTCTTCCAGTCCCAATGGAGAACAAATAAATATTGGATTTGTAGTCCCACATTATAATGAATCCACAACCACAGAGAATTCCCATTGAACGAAGTCACTTCACAACCATAACACAACATAAAGGCAGTTCGGCTAAATAAAATTTCATCCATTCCACAATCAATCAATCTCTTAGAACAATGTATCAACACAAAATAAAAATTCACACTACCTAAAAGTTTATCCATTATGAAATCAATCAATCTTCTAGACTAAGACACCAATTCATCCCCTGAAACACCCCACATACCAAGCCCCCAAAACCAAGACTAGAATGTGCAACACATAACCACAACCATAAAACCAAGTGTATTGAAATTTAACCAACAAGGGTTCTTTAATTTCCACTTTAATATAACTGTGGTGATCGCAAAACAGGTTTTATCATGAGGAATCACATTATTTAATAATGTTTAAGTGATTAATCCGATTTCATGTTACATCTGTGCATCAAAACATCACAAAGAAACATATCACCACTAGTTTACATAGAAATACCACCAAAGATCATGATTTTTAGAATTAATATATCCACAAATCCATATAATAATAAATTATAACAAAATAAAATTGGCGACCAACATCAAACCACACCCCTCCCATTATTTTATTTGTTCCCTATATCTTTTGACCACCTTAAATCCTTTTTTAATTATTGTTTTAAGAATATTATTGACCACGATGTAATGACACGTCAAATTGATTATGATTTTTCGATTGATTTATAGTCTAGGGAAGACCCAAGGATGCCTCTTGAGGAGAGTTTATAGGTTTTGAGTATGTATTTTAAATAATAATTACTAAAAGAGGGGGAGGTTTTGAAAACAAATTTAATAAAATTACATAACTAAAGTGTTAAATAGTTGATTAATAAAGGAAGTGTGTTAATATTTATGAGAGAATAAGATCATATCATGTTCACTACACATCATGGATAGTTCATTGTTCTGAAAATTTAACATGTATTTGTTTAATTCTTTGGTTGAAGGTTGTCATGATATTGACTTCCCTCTTGGCTCTTCAAATGACTCTTTAAGAACCACCCCTTGGCATAACAACCGTGTTTCCATGATTTGGATATCAAGAATAGAATAATAAGTATACCAAAACATACATAAATCATATGTATATGTGTGATAAATAAGATTATTGTGTTGTCCAATTGGAACAACCCAAGATTACAACTTGAAATCCCAACCTAATTGGTGTTGAAATAAAAAGCATTCCACTTAATTATATCCAATGAAATGTAATCAGAGTGAAGAATCTCTAGATACCGAATAAGTGAAATAATAAAGACACAAATTATACAAAACATATAGAAGAACATGAGTCATAACTCTCTCCCAATTTTGTGTAGCTCCCTCAAAATGATCGTCTATTATTTACATCGCCATCGAGAGGAGGTGGAGGCTCGAGTGGAACTACCTCTTAATCCATGAATCCCCTATGAGGATAGGGGCCTCCAGAAATCCTAGGATGATAATAAGACTTCTTTGGGTCTCCAAAATACCTTAAATTTTCTTCCTCGCTGAACATTCATATTAGGAGCCCAATGTTCCATTTTATAGGAAAATTTTAAGGTGGTCTTGAGCACACAGAATAATTAAAACCACTTGTCATAGGTGTTTCGACCTCTAGACAGCCTTATCACGAGTTGAAGAAAATAAAAAAGTTTTATACCCACATCATGGCAATCTCCACTTAATGTTTGTCATAATTTTGACACTTATAGCATGAGATATGGAGATATCACATCACACGACTTTTGACTTCTTGAAGATTCGGAGTGCTGGAAAGATCAGGCTGGTTGGGCCAATATATTGCCAAATAAGTCTTTGGTTCATTAATATTAAATGTAGGACCATTAATTTTGGATTATCCCACAAATATTCATCCCAATTTGATCTATGTTCCAGTATTAGTGTGTGTATTCATCCACTGGTGTGCCTGGATCTGACATTGTTTGGCCCATTTTTCTTGGACATCATCATGGGCCCTCCAAACCACCTCCTCCTGCAATGGAATCATCAAAAACAAGTAACATAGACCTTTTTAATAGTGATAAAAAAAATAAATGATTCAAACATTGAATGAAATTTTTAATTATTTTTATAATTTTCAATATAATACAGGTTTAGTATAGTGGTGTAAGGGAGAAAATGAAACAGTGAATCGTGGTGCGATCACACCACTACACCAAAAATTTTGAAATCCTGGGAAAATTCACATATCAAAATAAAATTATTCACATATATATTCTCAACATCATTAAAATTTTACATTTGAGAAAATTTTAATTCGTTGAAGTAATGTGATCGATGCACGAACCACACAAGGAGTTCTTCCTGGTGAAAATAGAAAAATAGGTCTCATAAATCATATCACAATTAAATACAAAGAGATTCATGACACCAAAAGGATCAAGGAAATAAAAAGTCAAAAATTCAACTAACTCTCCATGTTTGTGTGTGAAAACCATTCTATGCTATTCCATCCACTTCCTATCCGATAAATATAGGTTATTTTAAAATTATTCACCTTTAAATGAATTTTCACCGAAACTTCCATACATTATTTGAAATCATATTTCAAGACCCACTCACTTAAGAATTCTTAGAAGTCAAGCCATAAGCTCTTTGGCTAGATATCTCCATATGATTTACAGTTAATCGCTCCCCTCATTTATTATTATTTTTAGATGTTTCATCTGGAATAAATCTAACACTCACCTCTCAATCCTTTTTTGATATCCTAACAATAGTAACTACAATAGTTATAACAAGATCAAAGGTTAGGGAGGAGTGGTTTTTGACCTTCCCAAGATAGAAACATTTTTTTAGGGCGTATAGTAGTCGGACATTAGGTACGCATGCTTAGGTCAATCTGGTACAGTAATGAAACACACTAGATAATGAACGAATATATGAAAATATCATTAAAAGATGAAAAATATTGACCTAACCTATATTTAACTTATATTAATTATGAAATATTCAGAGCTCATGGTTTGGTGCAAAAATGTGTGCAGATATTGGTGACACAATTTTCCCAAAAGATACTCACACATGGGGCATCAATTATCTCAAATTTTTCACAGTGATACAACAATTTATGACATTGACAGAAAACCAATTCACTAAAAATAATTCCTTGATGTAAAATTCATACAAATATTATTTTTCACAATTCATTATGATATTTTTAATTTCCCCCTTTTATGGTCACTGAATCATGGAACTTTGAAATTTCTAATGGGGGAAAAATAAAAATACCATAAATAAGGGGAAAATGAATAGAAAATTAAATACAATGGAAATCCTAATGAACAGAACAAGATGAGGAAAAGTGAATATACCATAAATAAGGTGAAAAGAGAATAAAGAAGAATGACAATGAAAATTCCCATCTAACCCAATAATGTACCCATCCCCCACACCAAGAATGTGCAGTGTCCTCACTATAAGATTTAAGATTGTTAGAAGGAGGGATAAAACCTGGTGTGTTTTCACTGGTATGTTGCTTCTTGAACATGAAGTTCCTCCACCAGGAACTCCAAAAGGGCTTCATAGAAGTTCTTCAATAGCTTCCCATCAACAGTGAAGGTTTGATTGGATTCCTAATTTTGAACCTGAATAACACCAAATGGAGATACATTAATAACATTGTATTGGCCAAACCAGTGGGAACGAAGCTTACCTAGATGCAACTTCAGCCATACATTATAAAAGAGGACCATCTGCTCAATGTGGAACTGATGATGAAGTATAAGATTATCATGGGAATCCTTTGATTACTTCTTATAAATATTGGTGTTTTCATATGCATCTATTATCATTTCTTCCATCTCCTGAATCTGTAACTTCCTCTAAGAATCTACAACAGAAAGATTATAATTTCATTGTTTGATTGCCCCGTAGGCCCATTGCTCAATCTCAACAGGTAGGTGACAACTCTTTCCAAACAAAAGACAATAGAGAAAAATTCCAATGAGAGTTTTGAAAGAAATACGATAGGCCCATAATGAATCATCAAGTCGAAGACTCCAATATTTTATATTGGGTTGATTTTTTTTTTCAAGAATTTGTATTGCCTCTCTATTTGAAACCTCTACTTGACCATTTGTATGTGGATAATATGTAGCAGACACTCTATGACCAACCCCATACCGATGCAAAAGTGATTGCATTGTTCAGTTGCAGAAATGAGAACCCTGGTCACTAATGATGAACCTAGGTAATACAAACCAACAAAGGATATGAGTTCTCAAATATTCCACAACTGTCTTGGAATTATATATCCTTGTGGATTGATCCTCTACCAATTTTGACACATAATCGACTGCTAGAAGAATGTAAAAGTTGCAAAAGGAATTTGGAAAAGGGCCCATAAATTTAATTCCCCAAACATAAAAATTGTTATGAAATAAAAATGGTTGTTGTGTCATTTCATTTCTTTAAGAGACATTCCCAATTCTTTGACAATGAGGAAAAGTTTTTCAAAAATAATGGGTATCCCGAAAATGTTTTGGACAAATAATTACAGAATCAAGGACCTTGCGAGATATCTGTTTGGGAAAAAAGTGCCCCCACAAGAAAGGGTGTGACAGAATATAAGGAGAGAGTGAAAATCACTATCGGGAACACAATGCCTAATGACATGATCACTAAAGGTCTTACAAAGGTAGGGGTCATCCCAAATGTAACTACATGACTCATGTTTTAGATAACTAGATTGGTTTCTATTGAAATCAGTAGGAATTCAAGATGCTACCAAATAATTTACAATTTGTCCATATCAAGGATTAATTTCTTTCACTCAGTACAATTGATCATCGGGAACATGTAAATAATGGGAATACAGGGGGATGATTCAATTTCTAAAGATGGGAGTATCCAACTGATATGGTCAACTACCACATTCTATGCTCCTTTTATAACTCTAATTTCCATACTTAATTCATGAAGGTAGAGAATCCAACGAATGAGATGTGGTTTGGCTTATGGTTTCTTAAGGAGATACCGAAGGGCTGCATGGTCTGAGAAGACAATGTCTTCGGACTCCAAAAGGTATGATCTAAATTATTCCATGGCAAAAACAATGTCATGGAATTATTTTTCAGCTGTGATATAGTTTTCTTGGTCAGGGTCTAAAGTACGTGAGGCGTAGGCTATGACATGTAGATCTTGGTCAACCCTTTGTGAAAAAACTACCCCAACGGCATAGTTAGAGGCGTCACACATGAGATCAAATGATAAATACCACCAAGGTGGTTGGAATACCGAGGGGTGATGTGAGACTCAATTTTATCTTATTAGAAGCTTCCTCACATTCTTTATCAAAATCAATTTCATTTTCTTTTTGGATTAATCAATAGAGGGGGAGTGTAATATTACTAAAGTCACTAATGAAACGATGGTAATATCCAGCATGACCTAGGAAAGACTCCACATCCCGTACATTTTTTTGGGAATTTTAAGGAAGAAATAACATCCACTTTTTATTTATCTACTTGGATACCATCCCTATAAATTAAATCTCCAAAACTATACCTTGTCGCACAATAAAATGAAATTTATCATAATTTAATACAATATACTTTTCAATAAAGTGATATAGGACTAAACCGAGACTGCTCAAACATTCATCAAAAGAAGATCCATAAATAGTGAAATCATCCATGAATACTTCCATGCAATTCTCCAGGTATTCCAAAAAAGACTAACCATGCATCGTTGGAAAGTACCCTGAGCATTTCATAGACCAAATGGAATCCTTATATAAAATAATGTGCCAAAGGGACAAGTGAAGGATGTCTATTCTTGATCGTCAGGGGAAATATGACTCTGAAAGTATCCAGAATACCCATCAAGGAAACAGTTATGGGACTTACTCGCTATCCTCTCTATCATTTGGACAATGAATGGCAAAGGTAAATTGTCTTTCCTAGTGTGTTAGTTTAGTCAATGATAGTGTATGCCAACATGCCCACTATTATGCATATGAGTTGGAACCAATTCATTGTTTTCATTTTTGATTACAGTAAGGCTGGTCTTTTTATGAAGTACTTGAACAGGACTGACCCATTGGATTTCAGAGATGGGGTAAATGATTCCAGTAGCCAATAATTTTGTTACCTCCTTTTTCACAACTTTTTGGAAGTTTGGGTTCAATCGACGTTGTGCCTGCGTCACTAGTTTTTCCTCATCATTTAACAAAATATAATGTGTAAAAATTGATTGGATAATACCAGTAATGTCATTAAGTGTCTATCCCAAAGCTTTTTTTATACTCCTTCAAATGTTCAAGAAGTCTCAATTCATGCTCAGGAGGGAGTGAACTAATAGTGATGATGGAAAACATGTTTTCATTCTAAAGATACGAATATTTTAAATCTTGAGTCAATTGTTTCAGTTGAAATTCAGGTGGATTTTGGATTGATGGGAGTGTGTGTGAAAGCGATAGGTCACTGATCTCATCTAACTACTCAATGGTATCATCCTCATATGTGGAAAGAGAATTTACAAGCACATCATTATGATCAATGGTCATTGGAAACTCATTGTTTTTGAAAGTATCAATTAATAAACATGCATGAAACTTTTATATAATTTCAATCAATGATAAATTCTCAGAAAGGGGATAGAGGAAATGAAATGTTTTTTTTCTAAGGGTAGGGAGTACATCAATTGAATTAACAGATAGAGAGGAATGTTCTTCTGAGTGGTGATTCATGGCATCAAGGATGTTGAAAAGGAAAATGTCACCACAAAATTCCATGTATAATATACCATTTTTGAAAATAAATATGGTTTGGTGGTTTTCAAGTTTGGTCTCCCTAATATAATCGGGGCATGTCCCTTCATTCTATCATCCTCCATTTTAAGAAAAAAAAGTCAGCATAAAAAATAAAATTTTGAACCCTCTCAAGAACATCCTCTAACACACCAGAGGGGTGTGCAACACTCATGTAAGAAAGATGAATAATAATTCTAATGGGCTTCAATTACCTGACATGAAATGTAGATTAGATGGAGTGATGCATCACAATAATAGAGGCACCAAAATGAAGCACAACATTAGAAAAATAATACTCCCCTATGGTGCATGGAATTAAGAATGTTCTAGGATCATTTCACTTAGTAGGAAGTTATGGCTCTATCAATGTTGAAACATTCCTTCCCAGGATCACCTTCTCATCTCCACGAAGTCGCCTACAGTGTGTACACATCTCTTTTAGAAAAATGGAATACCGTGGAATTTTCTTCATATCATCAATCAATGGGATGTTAACCTTCCCTTTCTTTAAAATTCCCAATATTTCCTTATCATGTTCACATTCCTTTATGTTTTCTTGGTTTGGTGGCCCTTTGAGGAAGTGAAAGTGGAATTGTTGGGCTAGGTGACTCATCAATATACACACTCTTTCCTTTGGAAGGGATTTTCTCATGACACAGTTATTCAACATTTGGAACATTTTAAATGGTTGGGATAGATGTTTTCTCAAGAAGGGATGAATCTAATGGAGGATTAATTTTACATTATAGTTTTTCTCCACTCCTAAGTTTTATTGCACTTAAATTTCCTTTATCCATAGGATTAACACTGGTTGAGAGAGATTTTTACCTGATCTGTGACTTTGAATTTCACCCACTGTGTTAGATAGATGGCCTAATTGGGTTTTGAGATCATGAATAGCTGCCTGAGGAGATTTTTGGAATTCGATATTGTTGGCAGCCATGTGTTTCGGTATATCTTCTAGGCTAGGCTCGGGTTTTAGAGGAGTTTTGTGGAAATTCCTTTGGGGCGGTTGAGGATTTTTGGGTGGTGGTGGTGAATGACTACTCTGCCCCGGTTGGATCCATTGTTGTTGAGGTAGGTTTAAATACTCCATTTCCTATAGGCTTGGTTCTCTTTCCCTCCATAGTTGGATGGATAGTATGGTTCTTGCCTAAAGGGTTGGTTATACGGGTGTCCTGGGAAGATTGCTTCACAACTATCAGAATTTTCTCTCAATAGGGGGCATTGGTTCGAGTAGTGGGTGTCAGAAAAACATATACCAAAATGGATGGGAGGAAGAGATTGGGATTTCCCTTGGGAAAGATAAATTTTTCGAAGAAGGGTACTTACCTCTTCGAACTTTGTGTCCACCATCTCCTCTAATTCAGTACTTTGCACCTCATGGACACCTCGAATCAGTACATTAGACCTCGAACCAAATTTTTGTGTGTTTTGTGCCATGTCCTTAATCATGGTTCCTATAGAAATTAGGATCTTATAAACTTGCGCACCACCAGTAGTAGCATCGATCATATTTCGATCAATAGAGATTAATCCTATATAGAAATTTTGAATTAAAAGTTGATTACTTATTTGATGGTGTGGGAAACTTGAACATAACCTTTTAAAGAATTCCCAATATTCATGTAATGTTTCCCCATGATATATTCTTATCCCACAAATTTTATTCCTTATTGTTCCAGTTTGAGAGGCTAGGAAATATTTTTCAAAAAAGGTGTTTCATGTCTGCCCAGCCTATTGTTGGGGAATTAACATAATATAGCCAATATTTTGTTGTGTGTTTTAATGAAAAGGGGAATTAACTAAACTATAATTGTTCATCATTCACATTATCTAGTTTTAACGTAGAACACAAATTATGAAATTCTTTTAAATGCTTCTATGGATCCTCTCGAGGAAGTGCATGGAATCTTGGTAAAAGATGAATTAAACCAGATTTTAGATCAAAATTTGGTACCTTGCCTTGTAATTGAATGTATGTGGGATGAATATCAACATCATGTGGGGTTAGTTCTTTTAGATTTTGATTGTTTTCATTCAAGTTATTCAAGTTAATTTTAATTTTTATGCAAGTTCCAGATGAAGATGAAGGGAGAATAAGAGTTTCAATTTGTGGTGTGTCCCCCTTTAAAGTGTTGTCTTGTGTGTTTCGGTGTCATTGACGTAGGGTCCTCTCTGGTTTGGGTTTGAAAGGTGATAAATCTATCAGATTAGAATGATTAATGCACTAATCTTACACCAAAAATCGATCAATACAAAAAGGGATTGAAAATTTATAAGAGAAACTAAATAAATATTCACAAAAATTACAGAAAACTTATAAAAACCCGCACTAAAAACCAATGCCCTCCACGGAAATGGTGCCAAAATTTGATCGCGCTGTCACGAAACATGAAATTGATTATGATTTTAATATTTATTTATATTCTAGGGAAAACCCTAGGTCATATCTCATGGATCGTTGATAAGTTTTGAGTATGTATTTTTAATAATTATTACTAAAAGAGGGGGGAGGTTTTGATAACCGATTTAAGAAAATTACTTAAATAAAGAGTTAAATAGTTGACAAATAAAGGTGTTATATTAATAATTATGGGATAAGAATTTCATTTCATGTTCACTACAAATCTGGTATAGTTTATTGTTCTGAAAATTTAACATGGTTTTGTTTAATTCTTTGGTTGAAGGTTGTCAAGATCTTTACTCCCCACTTGCCTCTCCAAATGATGCTTAAAGAAGCCCCCTTGGAAAAATAATAATGTTTCATATAATTGGTTATCTAACATAGAATAAGAGGTCTACCAAATAATACATAAATCTTATGTATGTGTTGGATTAATAAGATTATTGTGTTTTCCTATCAGAACAACCCAAGATTCCCACTTGAAATCTCAACCAAATTGGAGTAGAAATAATAAATGTTCCACTTAATTATTTAAAATGAAATGTAATCAGGGGGAATAATGTCAAGAAGAAAAATAATTGAAATATTAAAAACACAAATTATACAAAACCAGAAGAATAAAATGTACTGGAACTCCCTCCAAGGTTTGTGTAGCTCCCTCGAAATGATCGCCCACTGTTTAGCTCTTCATCGAGAGGAAGAGGAAACTCAGGTGGAACTCCTTCTTCATCCTTGATTCCATTATGAAGATTGGGGACTCTAGAACTACTTCTATGATGGGAGTAATTCTTTGGGTATCCAAAATACCAGAGATTTTCCTCCTGGCCTAACTTGCAAATGAGGAGCCCATGGTGCTATTTTATAAGAAAATGGGAAAGTGATTTAGAGCACACAAAATTCATAATTCCAATTATCTCAGGTGTATAAACCTCTAAAAAATCATATCTAGATTTGGATAAAATAAAAAGATTGTATAAAAACCTCTTTAAAATCTCCACCAATCGTTTGGAATACATTGGACACCTAAAGAACGATATATGGATAGATCACAACACAACACATTTGACTTCTTGCAGATTCGGTGTGCTAGAATGATCTAGTCGTTTGGGCCACCAGATGGATTAATGAGTCTAGGGTTCCTTCATATGAAGTGTAGGATAATTATTTTTGGACCATCTCACAATATTTCAGACCAATTGGAATCACGTTCTAGTATCTGTGTGAAGATTAATCCACAAGTGTGCTTGGATCCTGCGCAGTTTGTCCCATTTTTCTTGGACATCATCCGGGCCCCTCCAAATCACCCCTCCTATAATGGAATCATCAAAACAAGTAACATTTAACTTTTTAACAGTAATAAAAACCAAAATAAATGATTCAAAAATGGATTTAAATTTGTTATTATTTCTATATGTTTCAATATAAAACAAGTTAAACACAGTGGTGTAAAGGTGAAAATGAAACTGTGAGTCATGGTGGGATCATGTATTTGGACTTTCTGGACAAGGAACCATTAATAAACCCACCACTCATGAGAAAAAATTAATGGGAATAAAAATAAATATCCCTACATTGAATAGAAAGGATATAAGTTCATTCTCACACCATAAAAATGGATGACCAAACATGGCGGATGAAATCCATGAAGACTGAGCGGGAAGGGCTCCAACACGGGTGCATGACTCATCTTGGGAGGAAGTATCCACACACACCCTGAGAAATGAAAAGGAATATGGAGATAGGATATCATTATAAGAATATTCTAGATCCTAAAATCAGGGAGACAATTTCAATTTACTTAAAATTCGGATTGAGGTTTGACTACCGAGCTTGGCGGTCTCATGAGTTGGAATTAATTGTGATTTTATACTTTCCCTCAGAAATGGTGTAGATAGACTGGCGGATAGCTGTGAGTTGATTGATTAACATCAAATGGATAATATCATGTAACATTGGTAAAATTGTAAAAACTTGGAAAATCTTCAAAATCATGAAATATTTCACTGATGAGGGAGTCACTGACGCTGAGACACCGAAGCGTGATCTATCGACGTGACCTATCAACAGCTCGACCTACTGATGTCATTACCTACCGACGTTGAGCTACCAACACCTCGAACTACCAATACCCTGACCTACTGAGACAGAGCTACCAATTCCTCAACATACTGATGCCCCAATATACTAACACTGATTCCATTGACTCACCAATGCTGACGCCCCAGAATCCCCAACGCCAACACCCTTTGACTCACCGATGTAAAAGACCCTTGACTCACCAATGTTGACACCCTTGTCTCACCGATGCCGATGCACCTAACTCAATGATGATGATTCCCTCGACTCACTGATGCACTGACATGCCAACAAACTATCATTTAGACTAACTAACATACTGATGCATTGAAATGCTGATGGAAAAACTGGAAAATTGGAAAACTCTTGAAATGATCCACCACCAACTCCTTGAATACCTCAACACTGGATTTTCACAAAAGAGGGGCCTGGGTAAATTCCAGTTTATTACATCAGTTACCTCTCAAATAATTCTATTCCTAGAGAATTTAAAAACAATCCTAGAAGAAAAATAGGTCCGAACAACCATCCTTTTTTATACATCTCTGAAGTAAACCACCCTGCGTGTTCAAAAGTAAGAGTGAAACCTCAACATCTAAGGATACCATCTTGACATATATATCCTGAACAATTATAGAAACAGTATCCCTCCTCTCTATCATGTAACCACACAAACATCTAAAGTTGCATCATCTAGAGACATAGATTATGGGGCTTCTTCCCCTATTTCATGATTCTATCAGCTTTGGGAAGCACTGACTCACCCACTGGGAATTAATCGCATCAAAATTAATGCATATCAACTAAGGATCAGATACTAACCTCCCTATATTAAGTACTTTTCTAAAAGAATGTGAAAAATTAAACAACATAATATTCAACAACAAAGGTCAAACATTACATCATAAGAAAGGATCAAAGTAAACACAAGATCAAAATTCCAAATCGCTCTGGGTAATAGGAATGAATTTTTGCCTCCCATTTCCAGGTACTCCCCTCACAGAAACCATGCATCCATAACACATGGAAAAATGTAATGGTCCATCCATTAATCACATTCTCCTTATGATACTCGATTCCCACATGTCATTCCATTAATGTCACATCGTCATAGGTATCCAAATATCCCCATTCTAGGAAGTGGGAGTCACCGTGTATGTACCGACATAGACGAATGGAGTGAATGAAATTTTGGTTCCTCTCCAAATTTGGTGGTAATTCTATCTAACACGCCACCTCAGAAACTTGCCCTAACACCTCGAATGATCTGATGATCCTCGGAGAATGATTACTCCCCCTACAAATCCTTTGTTGCCCTTGCCAAGGGGAGACCTTCAAGAAAATGCAGTCATCATCCTTCAACTCTAAGGGTCTCCTCATATAATTGGAGTATGACTTGTGATGGCTTTGATCTACCTTTATCCTATCATGCTAAATATGAACCTTCTCTAACATGCTCTATAGAACCTCTAGGCCAATAACACCTACCTCCCCAGCCTCCTTCCAGCACACTGGTGAACAACATTATCTTCCATACAAGGCATCGAATGGTTCCACACCAATGGTAGAGTGATATATATTATTTTAGGAAAACTCCACTAGAGTAAAGTGCCATACCCACAAACCTATTAAGTCTACAACACATGCTAGCAAAATGACCTCCAACATCTGGATGGTCCTTTCTGTCTCCCCATATATCTTTGGGTGGAATGAAGTGATAAGGCATACCCAGGTGACAAAAGAAAAATATAATCCCTCCCAGACATGTTATGTAAAGCGTGTATCCCAATCTGAAATGATGGATCATGGAACTCTATGCATCCGTACCAATTCACTGATGATCCTCTATGCTAATGAATCCATTGTGCTCACCTTTTAAACCACTACAAAGATAAATGATTTTGTTAACTAATCCACCACTAAAAGGATTTCATCACACCCTCCATCAGCACATGGTAGTTCTATGACTAAATCCATCATGCTGTCAACTGACTTACACTCGATAATGTATAAGGGCTTCAACATACCATTGAGAACATAGTGTTCAACCTTCACCTGCTGAAACATGAGGCACCCAGCCACAAACCCCACCACTTCCCATTTCACTTCGACTACAAAAATTGAGCTATCATGACCCAGTACATATTGGAGACTCCAAGATGTACCACCAGGGATGATTTATGGAATTCACTGAGAACTCCCCCACACATCGCCACCCATACAAACCAATTCCCATGGAAAAAAATTTGATTCTGACTATCAGTCGATCAACCATTTGGAGTATCACCTAGGCTAATGCGATCACACATCACTTCAACCTCTGAGTCTACCCACTAAGACTCCTCAACATTCCACACCGAGGAATACCAAATTGTCATCTAAAACATATGTCCTCTACCATCCTCCACTCTCAAGCCCAGATCTAAAGAATCCAACTATTTAATCAACTTTCAAGCATCTATGGACTCCCTACCTACATCCTTCTACTAATATTTCTCAAGGAATCAACCACCACATCCAATTTCTTGAGGTGTTAGAGATCTTGAATTCATATTCTAGATGAAACTCCATCCACCACCACTACCGTAAGTTCAGGTCTCAATGGGAGAAGATATACCTCCACCTATTGTGATTCGTGAAGACCACGAAGAGTTAATCATTGAGGTAATTTCACCAAAAATTCAGAAGAAACCCAACTGCTACAAGTTTCAGGTCATGGGTGGCATAGTTACATTTGTGAGGGAGTGAATTCCTAGACCCATAAAATATCACTACATCAACTGCATTAGCACACACACCAAGCCTACACCTGATGCATCATATAACACATCGAAATTCACCTCCTTCCTCTAGAATCATCTACACCAGAGAACTAACCAGCTTCCCTTTTAGATAACTAAAGTTTTTCCAACACTGATCAATCCATAAGAAATATTTTTCATTTATAGTTAATGCTGTCAATAGAGACGTAACTTCAGAGAAGTTGGGTATGAACCTTCCTTATTAACCTACCATACCAAAGAAACTATGACCCTCTGCCACGTTCTTTGGTGATACAAAAAAACTGTTTTGACATTCAATGGGTCCAATTATATTCCATCTTGGCTCACCATGTTTCCATGTATGTGGACCTATCATGTCTAGAACTTTCCTTTAGACAACGTCCCACTGAGCTGGGGGTGTTGGAGGACCTCCAAAACTGTCCTTAGATACTCAGTGTGATACTCATATAATATTGAGTTTATCAGGATGTCATCGATGAAGATGACCATAGATCAGTACAAATACTCATAGAATTAAGAGTTCATGAGCCCCAAAAACACAACATGTGTATTCATAATGTCGAACATCATGACCACGAACTCAAAGTTCACATACCTGCACCTGAAAGAAGTAATCGGGATGTCTCCCTCCTTTAGCCTCAACTATTGATATCCAAAAAATAGGTCAATCTTCGAGAACCAACCTACTCTAATTAACTAGTAAAAAAGGTCTTGGATCCTTTGAAGGGGGTAAAAGTTCTTTACCCTCACCAGATTTAGTATCCTATAGTCAATGCCTAGTCTGAGACCACTATCTTCATTATTTGGAAAAAATACTGTAGCACCCCATGCAGACACACATGGTCAGATAAAACCCTTATTCATATGGTCATCAACCTGAATCCACAACTCCTACAATGCAGAAGGCACTATCCGATATGAAGCAATAGAAATCGGGCAGGCACTGGGTTGTATATCTATCATTAACTCAACATCATGTTGAGGTAGTAGAGTCACAGCCTCTTAGAGGAAGACATACATGAGCTCAACAACAATTCCCATAATGTCCACCATCACTGATTCTACTGATTTCACTAAAATATCAGCTAACAATGAAAAAATGGTCTCTACACATCAGCTTCCCTCCTAGAATGTTGACTTGCCAACAAAAGCTACATGATGGCTGCTCATATTTGAGAACATGACCCTTATCTGAAAGCATTTGATAATCTTGTGGATGGAAAACATCCAGTCGATGATCGTGTTGACATCGTATAGATGCATTTTTAGTAGTAGAAGATCCCCAATTGATAGATGCGACCCCAACATTAGTCTACATTCTCAACAGACATCAAATAGGATTCTCTAACCTCCAATTTCCATACTCATCATGAGGGTCATGGAGTTTATTTCCATGTCTAGGACGATGGAATGGGATAGATTGGGTGAAACAATGGAGTAAGAAGCTCTTAAATCTAAAAATTGGTAGGAATGAGTACTAAACAGATTGAACATACCTCGAAAAACTTATAGCCCTGCTAGAACTACCACCTCTACTACGTTAAACTACCCACACCAAACCCCTCTCGCGACACTCCTCATATCATGTGCATTCTCTCCACTACATCACTCTTCCTATAAAAATTTAGGTACATTGGTAGAGTAAAGGGATTATCAACATACTAAAGAGATAGTCAAAGTGGATCCTCCATGCATCTTTCCCGAGACTCCCTATTTGGAAAGTGATTTCGATCAAAACAAAGGAGATCCATAAACTTGGTTCCCAACTCCCTTATAAACATAATTCCTTACGGAAGGGAGATAAATTCCTACCAATTTTTATCCTTCGTCAAAGAAGAAAGGAATTCCACTCGGAACACCATCTCAATGTCATCCCATGAATCTATATTCTCATTCCTCTCCCCAACGTAATGCGTCAAATAATGATGCCTCATCCCCACATCTGGCTCACTTCTAGAGGAACCCATTACTCTTTTAGAGAACGAATCAATCTGAACTCAATCACTAGCTCCTCGAGTAAGCTCTATATCTCCATGTACAATAAGTTGTACTCGTACATTCCTAGAGTCTTCCATATGAAGGCACAAAGCATCTTCTTCCACTGTACATCCTCCTCCTCTCAATATTCCCTCCACTGATTAATCAGATCAACCTCCTGGGCCATGACTTCTCTGACCACTTGTTGACAACAACCAGGTTCGACTTCTGAAAAAGGAAAACAAGAAACTCCTAATAATGATTACTGTGGAAATTTCTTTAAATATTATTGAAATTTTTATTTATTTCAATTCCCAAAACACCCAAGAAAAAAAAGAACATAAGTCTTTATGATTCATTTATCCTTCCTAGGGTCTGTAAACTAGAATTAGTGTATCATAAACTAGTCATTCAATAGGTATAGAGTCCTTGAATCGGACCATAGGGGGACCTAAAATCCTATGTCCAAGCTGGTCATCCCTGATCTATTTTGCACACGATGATTTCCTAACACTATTTCCATACCATCCCATGCAATCCTAACTATTCCTAACCCCTATCTCCATCCTATCTCTCAACCATCACCTGTGATACCATTCTTTCAGTAATTTCCTTCTTCTATATGAGGGAAGGGATGACAAAGTGCATTTCCCTTCCTTCCTCAAGGTGAAAGAGAGAAAATGACCCCTGAGATAAGATGGCAAATCCCTACAACACCAAATATTAATGGTAAATGTAAATCCAATAATAAATTACCACATGGATTCTAAAAATTAAAATTGATACAAAGTAAGAAAAAACATTCAAGTAATCTACCTAAGAAAAGAAACTAAACAGCGACAAAAACTATATAGATGACTGAGCTAGTAAGGTACATCATGGTCCAAAAAGTCCTCCTTGAAACTTGAAAATAGTTTCACAAACATAGGGTGAGAATATAAGTATACTCACCAGGGAATCTAAAGCTACTCCTTCACATGTGAGGGAACATACTAATGTTTTTGTGAGAAAATAATAGCTCATCAAGCACCTACCAGGGAATACTAACCGGCCCAACCTCACCAAGGAACACTCACCTAAGTTAATCAAGTCATGTAAATTAATAATATAAGAACATCGACATTTGGGTTCCATTCACACAACTTTCCCACAAGCTAGCTGCTCATTTCTAATGATCTGTCATCTTGATGAATCCACTCTTCCCACACATTGTCCCACCATCACAACATGCCCACATACACCTCATGTTCAACTACACTCTACAATGCCTATAGACATGTTTTCCAAAAAAACCACTTCCATTACCAATGATACTAGGGCCATAACAACCACACACCACACTCAAATACACTTGGGCCTCATCATATAGATATGTGGGAAAACATTCAAGCCCATGAAAACACCTGATCCCCTCATCCAAAAACTAAAATTTTTCCCAAATAATCATATACCTCGGTAAGACTCAATCGAATATAGCCTTCCCAAATAAACCCAAGAGGCTTGATTAGGAAGAGGGTGAGAGGAAAAAAATATGTAACCAGCCATCCATCCTCCCACCATGATGTGGGGAAAGTCACACTCCCTAATGAAATGGAGGTGTTCAGAACAAAGTTATCAACAAGGGTGGCTGCATATATAAATCAAAGGGAACGAATATATATATATATATATATATATATATATGTAAACAAACACACAACCCCAACCTACAGGTTTCACACAAACAGAAAACAAGCCCACACTGACACTACTAAGAAACTAACAACTATAACCATTCCAAAAATTAAACTAATCCCAACTGCAGTCCCACCGCACAACAAAAAAATATAGACTTTCCGTCCAACTTCAGAACAAAAAAAACTAGGCTTGCAGTCCCACTTCACAATGAAAGAAAACAAGATTGCAGTCCCACTGCACCGCAACACAATACTAGACTTGTAGTCCCACTACACAATGAATCCATAACCACACTGTAGTCCCACTACTCAACATCAATTTGTAACCATAACATAACATAAAGGAAGATCAAATGCAAAAAAGTTCATCCATTCTATAATAAATCAATCTCTCAGAATTAGATACCAACATACAAAGGACATTCCCACTGCCTACAAATTTATTCATTCTATAATCAATCAATATCTCATACTAATACACCAACAAACCCCCTATAACACACTATAAAAATACCACAAAACGAAGCCCAGAACGGACATTACATAACCACAACCATTTAACCATGTGTATTAAAATTTAACCAATAAGGGTTCCTTAATTTCCACTTTAATATAACTGATGTGATCACAAACGAAGTTTGATCCCGGGGAATTGTTTATTTGAACAAGTCTTATGTGTTTAATCAAATTTCATGTTATATGTGTGCATGAAAACATCAAAACAAAATATATCACCACCAGCTCAAAATAGAATCCCACCAAAAACCATGACTTTGGGATAGTATATAGCCACAAAAGCCATATATTAATCATACATAACAATATAAAACAAGTAACCAACATCAAACCACACCCCTCCAATTATTTTATTTGTGCCAGTAATTTTTTGATCATATTAAATCCTTGTTTAATTTGTGTTTTAAGAAGATTATCCAGTAGTTACTCACATGGAACCATTAATATACCTTCATCACATGATGCAAAATTAAGGATAAGAGTATAAAAAATACATACATGAACAGCCAATGATCAATGTTCCTTTTCACGCCATGACTAGTGGATAGAAAGACTTATACAATGAACTCCACGATGGCTTAGCAGGAAGAGCTCCAACATGGGAAAATGAATATTATTAGGAGGATGTCTCCAAGATCACCAATATAAATGAAAAAGAAGAAGGAAGAGATGATATCGACATAAGAATAGGACAAATCCTAAAATTTGGGAGACCATTTTGAAGTGCATAATAGTCGGATCATGGTTGACCACACATCTTATCGATTTCGCATGTTGTAATTAATTATTATTTAATTATTCCACTTGGAAAAGGTGGAGATCAAATAACGGACATCTGTGAGTTTATAGATTAAATTTAAATGGGAAAAACATGTATTAGGGGTGAAAATGAAATAATTGGGAAAAACTGGAAATCAGCCACCGATTAATGAGTAACTGATGCTAAGCCTCCGATAAGTGAGCTACTAACACGACCTACTGATACCTTGACCTTCGGACACCCTGACCTACAAAAACAGACCTATCGATGTCTCAAACTACAGACACCCTAACCAACCGAAGTTTTTCTACCGAATCCTTAACATATCGATTACCCGACATACAAAAATCGTCTCCCTTGACACAACGATGTTGATGTCCCCGACTCACCGATGTCGACTCCCCTTAACTCACTAATGCTGATGAACCTTGACTCACAGATTCCAATGCCCCTTGACCCACCGATGTCGATGCCCCTAACTCACTAATTCTGACTCCTGTGACTCACTGATACTTAGACATACCGATCCACTATCATGCTGACGCACTAACATGCCGACACCCTAACATACTGACTCACTGACATGCTGATAGAAAAAATTGGGAAATTATCATTTTATTGAAATGATCCACCAAAAGCTCATTGAACACCTTAATACTACATTTTCCAAAAGGAAGGGCTCGGGGAAAATCTGGGTTTTTACAATATTTACCTCAAATCATTCATTTTTAGTTTATCAGATATTTTTTGATCACTATATATCTCACTCTTATTAATTTTAAATCATAATAATAATATTAAATTATTAAATTATTATTTTTTCTTTTCTATTTTTAGGTATATTCTTTTCACTAAGTATCCCTTCATGTTATTTCATAAATTTGAACCTGATAATGTTTATAATGGATGTTTTTTACTACCTCCTAATAAAAACATAATCTTTTAAAAATAAAATTATTTTAAAGGATCTATTTTCTTCATGTTTTAATCAATATAATTTTTTCAAACCTTTCATTTTACCATTTTAATATATTTTATTAAAGTGATACATTTATCTGTTTATTTGAAAAAATCTGAAAAATAAATGAAAATATTTTTCAAGATTTCACTTATATTTTTAACTCTATTTTTAAATAGATTCGATTTAAAAAAATATTTATATTAAATGTTTTATAATTCATTTGTTTTCTTAAAATTTATTTTCATGAAATTTATTACCTTACATAAATGTGATGTTTTCCTTTTATTTCGAAGATTTTTAAAACTAAACAAATGTTTTATTTAATCCCATTTAATTTCAGGTATTCCTATATAATGTTTTTCATATTTGTTAGCAAATATTCTATGTTACACTATTTAAAATGTTATATTTCCAATAATAGTATCCATAAAATAAAAGGATGTTATTCTAAAACACTCAGATGATTCATTATCTACGTCTATACATATATGAGGTGTGATATAAATGAGATCTATATACGATAAATGATCCATCAACAAATTTTGCATTCCAAATAATCCACTATACCTAATCATAAACATTCTTCTAATTCCTTTCCTCTATGAATACACTATATTTAATTTTTTTTATTAAATGTGTTTCACATATATATTCATACATAAATTGATTAAGGAAATTATTGACTAAATCATATACCCTTTATCAATAGGGTATAAATACTGTATACTTTATTTTCTAACTTAAAATTTATTTATATAGAAATTTAAATAATTTTATTTGATAGCCTTTTAAACTCAATGTGATTACAATATTATTATTTTTGGTGTATTTACATATATTTTCTTTATATGGAGGACATATCATAGTACATATAATGATGTGATGTGTGGGCCCAAAATTATACATCTCTTTAGTGAATTCGGAAATTTTTAAATATCAAGAAATTATATATAAGGGATTGGGGAGTAATCCAGGTCCCATAAAGGTAATTTTCTTCTATTGGATGATGATATTGGAAGTAAATCTTATCATATGATTGTGATGTCATGATTTATAATTCTAAAACATTATTATGATACAATAATCCTATTATATATACTTACATGTTCCTAAATCATTATTTTATGATTCATGAAATATAATATATGTTGTAAAGGGTATGATTATTTTAAAATATGTCATTTCACACTGATTTTTTCCCATAACCACATGTTTATTTTCTAAAAACTTGTGATATTTGATTATAATCGATTATGTTTACACATACTGAGTGTTTAAGTTTACCCTTTCTTGTGTTTCATTTTCCCTAGTTCATGAATATGTGTATTGCATACAATGGGTATATAAGGGTATAATTTGATCATTATTTTGAGCAATATATTAAATATTTCATGTATAATAATGAATATATTCCCTAATATGAAATTTTACATATTGGTAAAAATATAAGTGTTTTTTAGATAATTATTTATCTCAGTTATCAAAAACTATAATCCTAAAAACATCATGGGTATGCAAGTAACTCAATTTTTAATATTTATATTGTCATTAAAGACGGTTCTATTTCTGTCAATATAGTCAGCATCAAAGCCAGTATATAATGTACATGCAGTTTAGTACATGATCCAGGCGTCCAGTTCTAGGTCATCTCTATTAGGATTAGATTGGGTTTATATAACCTTATAGATTCTTATTTTTTAATACTATAAGAGTTAAATTCCCCTTTGAGGTCTTATGTGATTTGATATTAATGTAATTAATCTTATTTAAGGGTATATTAATGGGGTTATAGGATGAAAACATTAATGAGGTGTGGAAAACCCTTTGTGTTGATATACGATTTGATGTTGTCGTAATTACGATTAATTATAGAAATGGGTTAAAAGATTTTGAGGAATCTATGTTGATCCATACTGGTATACATGGGGGATGGAAACATAATTTAAAATAAAAATTCCCATTTTTTAATATCATTCAATATGTATATATGATTATGATATATATTGATTAGTACATGAATATTGTTTATGGTAGATAAAATTTAAGTTGAATTTGGAGAGCATAGGTTTCAATAGATTTTGAATTTGATATATAGTAAGAAAGAGATTGGTTTCTTTATGATTAAAAAATATGAATATAATACATTTCTAGAAACCCTAGGGATATGTTTCAATATTTGAAAAGATAAAAAAATATCTAATGTAAATATTTTGTGGTTACCTAGTAATGAAATCTCTCTCTAGATATAGAAAATTAAATGTTGTCTTTGGATCAAATGAACCGACCAGTAATAACCCTAAAAAATGTTTATTGGGTAATTACTCAATATTCAATTGGTGCACAACAAGATTTACTGAATATAAAAATGGTCATAGAATGTCAGGTTATATGGTTTGGATAATTCAACGATTTTTTAGGAACAATTATAAAGGATTTGAATACATTGTTATATCATGAGTCACATGAATATTAAGAATACCCTAATCAATTATCCTTAATGGGATAAATTATAAATTTAAAATCACAATAAATAAATGATGAAATAATTTGACATCCTTGGATTACAATGAATATTCTAACAATTTTTTTCTCATAATTTATATGTAAATAATGAATGAATTTATTTCATTATAATAATATAAATAAAACAATTATTTAAATATTTATCACCTAAATAGAATTATTATATATTTATGAATAATAATAGAATTTTTACTACATGCATATATATCTTTGATTATATTCAGGATTATTTTTTCATATGTATTTATATAACTATATTAATTTATAGTTTAATATTCATGTCATCATAGCAATTAATTAATTATTATATAATGGTTAATAAAATATGGTACATTTTTTGACACTCACAATTTTATAAGGTATTTAAAGTAAGGCCATAAAACATTTTATAAAAAACATATGATGAATTATGAAAAATATTTCCTGAACTAAATAATACACTATCATTCATTTTTAATTACATTATAACTAATTTTGTTTTTAAATTGGTATTATTACAATATATGTAAGTATTTTATTAAAAATAAAATTAATTTTTTATATTTTTATTACATGATTTATAATAAATAAACCGAATGAAATATTTATTTTATTAATTTGAAATTGAAATTATTCAAATGTAGAGTGTATTATTATGAAAAAATTGTTAAAAAATTATAGTAATTCTGTTTTTAGGAAATTAAAATAATCATTGACAAAAAAAATTTATTATAGTATATATTTTTTCATAAACTGAAACTATTTTCATGACTATGTATTTAGAAGCTAGAATTCAGTTATTTAAAAGAATACTTTCATAAAATATATAAATATTAGAAATATTAATAATTTTTTATAAATTATTTAATAAATAATAATAATAATAAATATACTATTAATCACTTGTAAAGATAGATATAGTTCTTATTTTAAAAAAACTATTTTTCCATGAACTATATGATTTTATTTAAAAGATAAATTCTTAAATTCTTAAATTATTATTTTATAAAAATGAATTAATTTTTTGAAATAGCATTTTCAAATTCTATTAGGTTAAATATGAAGAACGTTTTTAAAGAAGTTGATTTTTTCTTGAATAGTATATAATATTGTATTTTTTTTTTCAAAACCTCAAATATTATGAATTCATCACAAAATAAGCATGAAATATAAAATTTAAGTATTTTTTAAACAACCAAATATATATTTAATATGAAAAATATTTAATTTAAAAATATTATGTTGATTTAAAAAATTATAAATCACTTTTTGGAATATAAATTACATATCAACATAATAAAATACTATTTTTGGTTCATTTCAAAAAACCGAGTGGTTGGTAGGTTTTATTTATGTTTTGGATTACTATAAATATCTAATGACCCAATAATTGTTAATAAAAATTCAAAAAAATTAGAATCAATACTATTGAAAAAAAGTTTTCAAAAATTATGAAATAAAAAAAACATTACCACAAAAATAACTCTCCCATAAGGTAAAAGTACTGCCTCTCCTTATCCTTTGAAAATCATGTCACATAAACATGTCAAATTCCATTATAAACCCATTCCACATTTTCTATGTCCCATTTAATGATTGGGTAAATTCTGAGTTATAAAACTCATTCCATTTAAGATTTATAAAATGTTTCAATCAGCAATGAAGAGGTAAACTAGATTCTCATTTCATTTTTTTCACTCTTCTTCATTGTACCCTTCAAAAAAAATTCCCTTTACCAACATAATAGAATATTTCATATATAATTATTTAAAATATATATTTTATTATGATACTGTTATGACTACATAAATCCATTTATATTTTATACTCTCTCTACCTTTCTTTTGACATGTTCGAATAATGACCATCTTTATCCACCTATGAAGATATTTTCAATGATTTACCTATCATAATATCCTATATGAATGGTCTGTGTAGATTATAAAATATAAATTAAAATTTATTTATTATAATATTTTTAATATATTTTAAACAAATAATAAGGTTTAATGTATAAAAATCATGAAATTTTATCAAATTGGGCTAAATTATAAAAAATCATCTTATAAATTTTTTCTCTCCTAAATAATATTAACAAAATAATTACAGTGATTATAACTACTAAATAATGATAATAAAAAAATTATTTCACTTATAGATTCATTTTTTATAAGAATATTAATATTTTTTAGGATTTTTAATTATAGAGAAATAAAACAAGACCTAAGATATGTGTTCATTGTTTCAATTTCCATTTCGTCAAAAATTATTGAAATTACATTCATATTAATTATTGTAATGATGTACTTACTATCCATTGATAACATAAATCATAAATCATATTTTGTTTATGTGGTTTATATATTAATTTAATTTTTTTTTCTTTTGGGTTTGATTCATAACCAACCACATATCATGTATTGTATCATGTCATATTGTGGTAGAGGTAAAGTAGTAAGTATTATAACAACCATATTTTTATCCCTCTAATATTCATCAGAAGGGACTTCGTACCAAATAAATGGAATATGAGACTAGAATTTATTAATTCATTCCTTAGGTCTCTCACACCACGTTTATGGGACACATGGACAAGGGCCTATGGGATATGTAATTCTTCTCCCTATTCCCAGATTGAAAGAGGTCATTACATTCAAAATAATAAGAGGATTTTTCCATAACTTTTAAACAATCTTTCATACTTTTGATTTTTCTGTTAAAAAAAATTTATTTATAATCCATCATGTCATGATTTAAAAATTGTCTCCTAAAGTGAACCATTTCACTATTTATATGGAAATATGAATAAAAGTTTTGAAAATTCGGCACAAGTTTCCACTTCCATTTTCATATTCATTTTTATCATGATTTCTTAATCAAATATTTATATTACATGTTTCAATAATAAGACACTTTTAAAATATAAAATTTTATTTTATTTATGTCAATATTTAAAGGTGATAATTTCTTTTTTTTTCTATTTCATAAAACAAAGCAATTAGTTTATTAAAGCCTATTCAAATTCATTTCATCCTATGAATAGTTTCCATCAATCTCAAACCCAATTAATATTTAATTCTTTTTATTATTTATTTCTTTTACTATTATATTTCAAATAAATGGATACTACCTAAAATTACTCTTTTGATTCATTATTCATGTTCTTACATATATGTGGTGAGATGAATTTGCGATCTCCCTAAGAGAAAGGATCCATTATTGACATTTCATTTTCATGTCATCCACTATATATAAACATATCCATTATAGTAATTTATTTCCTATATGGATAACCTATATTATATTCTTTTTCATGATGGAGATTCACTTGGATATGGATATATCAATTGAATGGGAAAATTATTTACTAAATCACATTTCATTAATCTATGAATTATAAATATTTTACACATTATTTTTTTATTAAATTTTATCTGCCAAGAGAGTTACATTATTTTATTTGAAAATAGTTTAATTTATAGGGTTTTTTAGATATTGATTATGGATGGATATATTTTTGTTTTCCTTATGTTCCCCACATATACAGGTAAATTTTATAATGTGACGGTGGAAATAAAAATTATTCCAACCTATAATTTATTAGGAATTGTTTTATACATCATGATATGATATGTAAGGGCCTAAGGAGTTAACTCAATCCACTATAGGACTCCACAATTTATGTGATTATGGTCTTGTAAAAGATTACTGAACTATAGGTGTGATTTATTTTTTTATGTTTTTCCAACATTCTTATGATTCAATGATCATATTATATCAAATTGTTTATTCAAAGATCCTTATGTTATGATTCATGAACTATTTTATAAATAAAACTACTTAGGATTTTTTACACTATGTCATTTCACCATGATTTTTTTCTCAAAGGCCAATTTTTATCTTATGTTTAATTATGATATTTAATCATTATCGATTACATTTACCCACACTAAGTGTTTATGCCCCACCCTTATTAGGTTTCATTTTCCATATATTATATATAATAGTATAATGTATTATTTCTCAATAGGGGTAACAAGTTGACCTAATTATTTTAGAGATGATTAAGATTTATTATAAAATAATAAACCCGTGTTTTAATTGGAAAAAAATTTATTATATGGGAAAGATATGAGGTTTTTTAGTTAATTTTTATTTTAAATTCTATAAAACTCTAAAAATGTGTAACTATTGTAATTTACTTAATATTTATTATCTAAATTTTTTATATAAGAAGGTTTTTTTGGGTCACTAAAATAAATAAAAATTACAGAGTTTAAATAATATATATTTAATCTTAGGATATGGTAGTTCAAGTATTGGTATCTAAATTTTTAAATGGTAAGATCACTCAATAATATGTTTCAATTTCGTAACCATATTTTAGGGATTTTATTATCTTAATTGGAAAATAAATATTTTTTCATGTAGTGAAAAATTTATGGTTGAACTAAACATAATGGTGACTTATAGTATTTTGTAAGAGGGGGATCATCACTACCCTATTCTTTAATTCATGTACCATGTTGACAAAGTGGAAGAATAGGTATTGATTAAATCCCATTACTAATTGAACTATTTATGGTAAATATTGTAATTAAATGTGATATGTTGTGTCACTATCAACTTATATTCCTAGTGGGTGGATAAAATGGGAAGAATATTTATCGTTATCACTATGATCTTGGTAGTCAGAATCATTCTCTAATTTCATAATCATAAAAATTGAAATCAGGTTATTCAATCATTTTCCTTACAATATGTTTCAAAAATCATCATTTATTGTTGATTTACATCAACAAGTCATGGGTGATATTATAACATGTGTTACTCCCCTTAAAAAGTGTTTTGATTTTGATTTTATGTTATTGAGGGTGTAGGAAGCATCATAAATCATTAAATATTCACATACACAAAAGGGGGATTGGGAATCATCTTGATAATAAATATAATTTTTTGATTCATGATTGAATTGAAAAAACATCAGATATTGTAAATTTCTAGCATCCCAAATGTGAAATTAATTTTTTAGAATTATTTGCAACAAATTTATGAATTTATTAGAAACATAGTTAATGATTTAATCATATTTTTTTCAATAAATTTATTAATTATTGTTGGATGTATTGAAACCAAATTGAATAATTTAGGGAAGTAACATGGAATCACGGATGTTATTTTGATTTTTAGATATTTATTTTAGAGAAATTATGGAAAAATTTAATTTGATGATATTTTTAGTATTTTTTAAGGTCTAATACATAAGTGTTAGACAGAATGAATCATTGGAATAATCCTCTTAAAGATTTCAATAAATTAAAAAGGTATTGATGATCTTATTATATTCATAAGAGTGACCAATGTTTGTGAGAACAAAAAATTTACATTGTATTTGAATTTTTTTTCCACACCCACCCATACCATTAATTTTAATGAAAAATGGGGGACATGTATGATTCAATTATATGGAATGGGATAGAACATAAGATCCATTTTTGTACCTATATATGGAATGAAAGTGTCATTCCATTGGTTTGATTGTTTAATGTAATAGTAAACCCTATAGAAATCAAGGGAAATATCCAATCACATGGGTTTAGAAGTTTGAGAAATGTATCATTTAAAAGGTTCTTCTCTTATAGGAGGAACTCAATAATTCATCTCGATTACCATGATTGGTTGATACACTTATCTATTTTAATATAAGATTCATCCAAATATAATAGTTCAAAATTTATTTCTTTAATAAAAATATGATCATTAGGTAATACATCTTATAATGGAGAAAGCCTTGCTAGATTTATAAAGTGACTGTTATATTATTACCTCAATTATTTAATTGAAATAATTTGTTGAATACTGTTGATTTGAATAATTACTAAATAATAGTATGATATGGTTTTCTTTTCGTATTTAGGAAAATAAATTTTCACATACTCTATTGAAATAGAGAGGTTAATCAAGGATTGAACAGATAAATTGGGTCAACAAGGTTTAAGTAGTTAATATATTTTAATAAGTAAAATATCTCAAATGTAAAAAATTTATTAATAAAATACGGAGATACTAAGGGAATATAATTACATTTAAAGATGGTGTTTTTCCCCATGGATGTTCTTGGGTAAGAATTTGATCATATTTAATGTTCTAAAGTGGGATGTGATTCATTTTATTAATGGGTTTGTCAGGTCATTGAAGAAAATAGTCAAAAAGGTATCTCAATTTTGGAATTCACTAGACTTTAAAAGGGAAATATTAATATTAAAATAACCAATATAACATAGGTTTAAAGAAGAAATCATGGACTATTTTCATGTTATATTCATGAAGACCTATGGATTGTTATGTAGGGAAACATGGAAAATCTCTCATAAAATAAATAGAGGGTTTATAGAGATTATTAATTATATAGGTAACTATATCCATAAATACTAAAATATGAAATGACATATAAGTGAGAGGAACCTTGGAATAATTTCTATTATGGAAAAGGAATTCAAGAAGAAAATAATAGATAGATATACAGACTGATGCTGAAAATTATTGAATATATATTTGGCACTCCAAGAAGAACATTCTCAAAAAAGGATAAGTTTCCATGAAGAATTTTTGAATGGTGATTAAGTTGTTCATGAATATCTTCATTATGGGTCTATTAAGGAGTATTAATTAGATATTAAGCTACACCAAACTATATTTTGTGTAATAAAAATAGTGGTTATATTTTTCATGTTTAACTAAGGTCCAAAGGGGTTTCTATTTTTTGAGTAGTGGAAAAGATATAAGGGTGAATAAATTGATCTTTATAATGTATATACTTCTCTATAAACATTATACGGAATGTCAAATTTGTCATAAAAGTGAAATATCTTAAACAAACCCTACACATATTGTTTTTTTCATTTTAGCGCATCAACTCATATTCAATGACATGTCTAACACCCAATATTCAATTATATTATGTATTTATATATATATAACATAAAAAATGAATGTATAATTAATAAAAAATAAAATTTAAAAATACATTCCCAATTTTTATTATTTTTGTTTTATTAAATTAATTCCATTTTTAACTCATCATTTCAATATTTTATTATAGTTATTTTTTGAGATTATTCAGAAATAGTTTATTTTTCTGCGAGTAATGAAAAAATACATGTTTTTACATAAAAAGAAAATATTATGAATTTATAATTATATAAGATTAAAATTTAAGTTTAAGATTCTTATTTCATAAAAAATATTGAATATGTAATATAATTTAGAACATAGAAATATATGATTAACATTTTTGAAATCTATGTGATGTTGTCTTGTTCAAATAGAAACGGTTTATTGTTATAATTTTTTAATAAATTATATAAAGAGTTATAATGTGATTTAATTTGGTTTTAAATAAAAATAATTCTCATTTAATTTAACATGATCTATGTTTTCCATTTTAATTATTATTATACTTTATTTTTTGGTAAATTTGTTTTTAAAACTAAAAAATATATATAAAGGGTTTGGGTTTCAATTTGTGCAAATATATTTAATTTAACTTCTTCCACTTATATAAATTAAATCATTTAATAATTATTCCAGTGTTTCAATAATCATTATTGATATTATGTAATAATTTCAACATAAATATTAGTCATAAAGAGTAGTCAAAATAGTAATAATTTGTTACTATAGTTAGGTATAGAAATACTTTAACAAGAGGTTAAACAAATAAATAAGAGATAAAATACTTCATAATGATTTTTAAATATTATAGATAAAAGATATCTCAATAAAAAATTATATTAAATTTGAATTATTGATAATTTTTTGAATCTTTCCCATTAAATTAGATTTTATATTATTTAAATTATTTATGTAATTCCATTTGTCTCATTCCCCTAGCTAATATAGTGGATCCTCTAATCCACTATTATTTAAAAATAATTATCACTAAATATCATGTAATACCTACCTCAAAACCATAATAGATTCTTTCAAATAATTATTGTGTATTTTTTATTCTCCTAACTCAATCCAATGATATAATAAGGTGTAATGGAAATGAGGTATCTTTAATTATTCGTAATCATCTTTAACAAATCATTATATGTTAATTTCATCTAATAGTTCTTCTAAATCAATGGTATAAATCCTAAAATAATGAAACTAGTATAAAAAATAATAATTTATTATTTTGATTATGGATTATCACAAACTCGCATGCGATGCCATCCAACCTGCCACCTGAATTGGCATGTGGAATGGTCCAATGGAGTTCCCAATCCCATTGGATAGAAACTAGTTCTTGGGTATAAAAAATAATATTTATGAATGATTTCACCCATTAGAATCAACCATAACAAACTCATCATAATCGAACATCGCGTCAAAGTCTATAACCATAATAAAAATAAACACAACAACCTCAAATTAATAAATTTACATATTCAACCAATATTCAAAATTCTAAAACTGAGAGGAGAAAAAATTATACAACTAAACATCCATGGAATAGGATCTTCAATACCACCATTCCACCACCACCACCACCTTAAATAGAGTAACCTATAGAAATTAGATCCACCACCATCACAATAGATCAAATTTCATTTACTTGGGTAAAACACAATAACGTCTGCATACACATGATGGTGTACGTATGGTGTGATCCATTCTTGAGTTGGATATAATACAAGATATTCCATTCTAAAAAATACTATGAAAACCATCTTAATAGTTTTTAAAGAATATAAAAGAAAACATTGATAATGAAACATGATTTGAAATTCAAAAGTAAATGGATCATGAATAAAATAATAATGATAAGAATAACATCACATGGTTACCATGGTAAATCCCTAAGGCACAAGGGTTAGATATTTCCTCAGATCCACAAACCTCAGTGAAGAGTAAAAACTAAAACCCACATAATCTTCAGGTATGATCGAGCATAGGGGAATCACATCTCAAGGTTTTTTGGTGCCCCATCATCATCATAAGATTACTTGGTATTGTAGAATCAATCATGCTAGAGGAACTTGGCCTTGAACGTGTCTGTTGGGTTTGAGTACTATACCACATATTCCCTAACTAGTTACCAAGTATTGACATTGTGATTAATTACATATTCATATGTCATGTGATCCACCACATTCACACACACCCACACACCCAACAATGAAAACACACTTCAAAAACAACCATTTACTAAATGAAAAACCTCATTCAAGCCCAAATGCAGATTAAATAACCTTTGAAAACAAAGTTTTACCCACCCAAGTATTTCCAAGAACACATTTAAAAATAAAATAATGCATACTAAAATCATCTAGGAACATTAACGCATGTAACCTCCCACCTTTATCATCAAACATCTAATGACTGGTGGGAAACCATAACCACACAACAAGAAGACCCTATAAAGGAAAGAGCATGTCACAACCATCAAGATTCAACCTACAAGGTAAATTTTCAACAAACATTAAGGAATCCTATCTGATGTTGAAAGAAGTTCCCAAGAAGTAATGGAGGGAAGACCAACATGAAAGAACTAATAAAAAGAGAATATGATTATTTGACGATTTTTTGAAGACTCCCCACTAAAACCACCAAGAATGTGAGGTCCAAGGTAGCCAATATGGATAAAGTGATGTACGAAGGGATGTGGGTATAAAATGGGGAGAATTAGATGTGGATTGATGTTAAAAAGAGGGATGGGTATTTTATGGAATTAATTATTTTTAATGATCTTGGTAGGCCACTTTGTTCGGAAGCATGGTTTTCCATACTAGGTGCTAACCCTGTAGCACAAAAATCCAAAGATAAAATAGGTTTCATGTTATTATAGGGAGGAGATGAACCCCCATGTGGTAGACCATTCTTAAAATATAGACCCACTAGTCTGGGGTCATAGTATTTTTACATTCCCATGTGGGGTCAGTGTGCCTTGTATATTTCAATTGTCCAGAGTGCATGATTTCCTCTCTGATAGCCCATGGGTTCTACAGACCGTTATCAAAACATGTGCCACTTGATATAAGTAAAAAATCACTATTTTCAACCAAATACATCTGGTAAATAGTAGAGTTGAATATTAGAGGAAAATAAAATAAATAATACTAGAAAATGAAACTAAGGATGTGGAAATTCTCCTAACCATGAAAACATTTCGCCCTCTGAATGAAATTCTAGTGTCCGATGAGAGATAAAAATGGATTCTACTCCTCAACATAAAATATTCTTCCCATATCTCATGCTTATCATTCTCATGATTCCAATGAACTCAGACTAATGTCATGAACTTCTATTCAAGCCCATTTTCTTAAAATCCCACAACCAACAATGGATGCTCAACCACATACGAAGTAGACTGTGGCTATATATTCATTTCGATTCAGCAGGTGAGACAGATATGGATTATACATATTTAATATTTAGATATGAAACATGTCATATGTTGACATTACATATGATGTTAAATCTATTAGGTATTACACCTTACCAATTCTCTCAACAATCTCAAAAGGTCTGACATAATTTAGTGTTAGATTCTGTTGCTTACAAAGATATCATTGACCCATGCATGAAGACACCTTCAGAAACAACCTATCACCATTCATGAAGTCCAAATCTCAACACTACTACTCAAAATAAGAATTTTGGAGGATCTTCACCATCAACAAACACTTCATAGTCCTAACAACCATTTCAGATGTCTCCAACACAATACATAGACCCAGCAGATAAGTATAACCCACATATGTCCAACAAAAAAAAATTGACCGACAAATCTAACAAAATATCACCTCAAAGGGACCCATTGTAATAGATTACTAGTACTATTTATTATATAAAAACTACACCAATACCCAATGGAAATCCCATGAGACCCCAAAATCCAACACACGTGCACAAATCAAGTCTTCCAATACCTGATTCATTTATTCTGTCTAAAAATTCATTTTAGGTTGGTATTCTATAAATAGGTGAATATATGACCCTATTTTATTTTCAAGTCCTTACTAGAATTGATAGGTAATTATTTTGTGCTTATATAAAATTATAGTTGTCATCATACTATTGAACATCAATATCTCTAAAACCTACAACTTGGCTAACTTATCCACCTTGGTAGAACAACTAATCATAATGAAACCGGATGATATACTGAGACTGTCAATCAATACTCATTTTTTATTTCTTCCTCAGGGATTTTGAGGAAAACCAACGATTATGTCTATAGTGACCTTGTCCCACATTGAGGTAGTAATTGGTTGGGTTTGAAATAAACCAGAAGGACTTGGGTGGTGGAATTTAAACTAATGGAAAGAACGACAAAATGATACAAGTCATCTATATCTCATCTCATTCATGGACATCAAAACTAACATTGTACATCATAGAACATCCTGGTGGACCTGAGATAGATTTCCCACAGAGATTGCTGGCAATCCTATATCACAACCTTTAATAGAGATAATGGCACCGTAAAATGGTCCTTGAAGAAGAGAGTCACATATGATAATAGAGACCACTCACTAGGCACCTCCCCACCATTTAGAAACTGAAAATACCACTGGATGAACTCCTCTCAAGGATTAAATTCCCTAATCAAATCCCTAATAGAGGCCTCACATCAACAAGGTCTAATAAAATGTCTCTAATGTAATTCTTGGTCTCAAGATGCACCTAGAAAAAGTCCCTTAAAATAACACTTATTAATGTACCCATTAAATGATTTCAAATTCACTATCCTGCTTAATTTATTTAATACCACTATACCTATTATGGTGGAATATTTGATATCAAAATCAAACCCCTGATAGTACACGACCCAAAGGCCCAACTTAAAATTAATATCTTTATAAGAGAAAATGTAGGCTATGATTTTATGATCGATATATACTAAAAACTTATATTATAAGAATAAATGATGTCATGTTTTCAAGAATTCCTTACTACCATAATTATAGGTCATGGGTTTGGTAATTCCATTCATGTGGTCGAAGATAAAAGGAACCATACTCCACCACATGGTCACTGAGAATCAACCAACACACATAAATCATATATGAGGAATAACAAAAGACCCCATTTCCTTTTTCAGATTCTGGAAGGATCATGATAGGGAATTTGGTCGACCATCACTTAATATCCTAAATGGATTAATTCAATTATGAGCTCTTGTAAAAACATATCCCTTTTATTATATGTTTATTCATGGATGAGGATATCCATGATAGATATCTATCAAACTTCATGTAATACCTTAAAAGGAAAAAAAGCACATAATCATGAATACTTTCCTCAGCTACACCCTTTCTGTCACTGTATTGACCTTCATAGGGTCCATTGAAACCCCACTCTCTAAATCATGTGGCTAGAAACAATACATTTATGATTCAAAAGGTACACATGATGTTCTTATCACATGGACGATGATCTTGAATTGTACCCAACAAATTTCTCATGTGTTTCCTCTTCGTCGGTTTTGGATAATACTAGGATGTCATCATTAAACACTACAACAAATGAATTATAGTACTGATTGAATTCACTATTTATTAGATACATGAAGGTAGCTGGATAATTTGTAAAACTAAATGGTATGAAAAAATACATGATGTGGTCATACCTATTTCAAAAATAATTTGCGGGACATCCCCCGCTCTGACTCTAACCTGGTGACTCCCTAAACGCAAGTCGGTCTTAGAAAACCATCATGCCTCCAGGAGATGATTAAAAGGGTCATCAATATCATGAAATGTTTCTTTATTCATACCTTATTCAGAAATAAGTAATTCATAAACAACTAAATTGATCAATATGCCTTCTTTAAAAATTGAAAAATGGCAACCCATGGTTAGAACCTCAAGAAAATGGATCCTTTGGATTCTAAGTCATTCATCTATATCTTTAATTCCATCAAATCTGGGGGAGATATACTTAATGAGGGAATAGATATAACCTATGTTCTAAGTGCCTAATTATTGGTGAACTCTACATCACTCTATGGAAGAAAATATCAAAAATCCAGATTGTATACCTCTGGAAAATCATCCACCATGAGGTATCTCATCCTTAGATCCTCTTTCATCATCCTCCAATATGAGTGATGAGACCTAGAAAACAAGATTGAATAACTCCAACAGAGGAGGTCCAGCACGTCTCGACCAAGGATCCCATTCACCATGAAAAACATGGGATCTTCAATTGGGCAAAGCTCAACTACTAGAAATAACAATTGATGTCCAGATAGAAATTTTCTATCCATTCCATACTGAGTACCATGCCAGATTGGTTCTTTCCCAAGTCTAGAAAATCCCAATCCAGCATGACCCATGATAGAGTGATTGAAAATTATTTACATATAAAATATTTATTACTCTTTATTTTATCCTACCGACGTCACCCACTCTATTGTATATGAAATATGGTTGATTGGACGTTTTGATAAATCCACTATACGTGAAGATATTATTGATTTAGAAGAATATCTATCAAAATAGGTAGTAGCTATGTGTAATGAAATAATAAATAGTACATCAAACTATTGTATTCCCTATATATGATTCCACTGGTTGTTGATAAACTACATGAAGGTTCCATATTTCTTCCTAAACCTGATAATGACTAATTACATATATCTCATCCATTAGTTGAATTTCACCAGAAGAATGTCCATCCATACCACTAGGACCACAAAACCAAGAACACACTTTCATGGATGGATCTTACTAGGTTTTCATTACATTTTATGTCGTCTAATTGTTATGGGAATTTATCTTTTCAAAACCTATAAAAGTTCCCCATAAGTACACACACATGAAAAGTTAGGGGTGCGGCTGAAAATTTTGGCCTCATATACCCCGACCTTCCATAAAAATGTAACATGAATGATCCAACATCTGAATATGTTGATGAATATGGTTAGGAAGGATAGTGATAGATACCACCTCTCTACATCTTCTACTCCTCACACTTCCTCTTCATTTTAGATAAACCATTTATTCCTTCTCCTATTACTAAAATAGCTCTAGAAAAACTAGACATGTCACTCTGATAGATCTCAACCATTAGATATGAATCAAGTACCTTACTATATGTATCCATATTAAATAATAATTCCTAGGATTGGATGTGTTTATGAAACCTTATTTCAAACCATTGTTCCCTCATCTACTCATTGGAAACTACCATGCATGAAAAGTATACTAATTCTATAAATGGTTTGAATATTTAAAACAATGTCTGATCCCCTAATAGGTATTGAGGAACTCCCAGGTCATGGAAAAGAAAAATGTCTTAGGGAAATAATATAAATTTACGATTACCTTGAAGTATTTCCATTCCATTTTCCCATGCTTCCCAGCATAAACCACTATGTCCCACCACCATCAACTATGGCATTTCAAGAGGAATTAAGTACATTTCACATTAAGTGTCTTAGGAGTATCAAGAAACCCAATCATCCTTTCAATATTTTCAACCCGTTACATTTCTTCTCAAGGGGGAGTGATACTTGAGAAGGAAGAAGTATTGTTCATGAGGAACTCTGGAGCCTTATTCGATCCTAGAACTTGTAGGGTATCCATAACTTGTTCATGACTAGATCTGTCATCAATATTTGATTCCCAAATACCCCAAACCACTAATTCCACTAGTATATGGTAAAATTTTATGGGAGAACTATATCCAGACTATTAAAATCATTGTACGTGATGTCTCTGGGGAGGTATGATTTTATGTGATCTAACAAACTACAAAAACCATTAACATAATATTCAAAAAAATCAATAACCACAACAATTTCCAAACTATTACATATATCAAAACCAACCATATAATTCAAAATTAAAAGTCTGACCACTCCACCCCCACTCAATTTCCATTCATAGACTGCAGCCCATACACCCCACCAAAAAGTGGAGTTGCACAAAAAACCAAACATCCCATGGTGACTAACAGTTGGTCACAGGTTGTGTTGGCCAGACAACCCATTTGAAACTACAACCTCAAGCCCAGAAAATCATAGTTATGTTCTATCTAGACTCTCCCAAATAACATGAACCATATAAAGGTATGAACCTCATATGATACCATTTTTTCTTGAACCATCCCAACATTCCAACCAACCAGATGCATGAGCCGGCATATAGAGAGGCCTGAAATGCGTTCTCATCCCCATGGCCAAGATACTAGTGTCTGGTCACCAGAAAACACATTTGAAAAATATTTCTCCAATAAAAATCAACCAAAACTAACCCACAAGTATCAAACAACAGAAAATAGGAAATAACCATAACCCAATGAAATATAAATATCACAAGTTAATTATATTACATTATTATCCAAAAATAAAAAATACCAAAATGGGGAGGGAAAAAACTAGGAAAATCATCCCCCATGAAACAAGATGTTCAACACCCCCATGTCACCCCCACCAAAACGTCTAAGAGAGGAACCACTATTAACTGGATCCACCACCATCACCATGAAACAACATTCCTATATCCGGGTGAAACACAAAAATGACTACATATACCCAAGGTTGTATGTAGGATGTGACCCAATGACCAATATGATACAACCATAAGTGATTCCACATTAAAATTTCATAAGAAAAATCAATATGGTAATTTTTTAAGGAAGGAAAGGAAATTATTTTTAATGAAATATGATTTGAAATTAAAATGGAAAGGTGACAAGATGATAATCTAAACGATAATCATATAATCACTTGACCACCTCTAGAAATCTCGAAGTCACTATGATTATCAGGGTCCTAGGATCCTCGTACCTCTATAAAGAGTACAAACCAAAACCCACAATATCCTTATGAATGAGAAACTATAGTGAAATCACATCCCAATGTATAGTTGTATCCCATAATCATAATATTATTAGTTAGTGTTTTCACGTTAGTCTGGCTAGGTAAACTTGGAATCAACCTTACCAAACCACTTAACATGCTAAACCTAGTGAACTCTACATTGATTCCCAAGATTCCATTTGTGTGAAATTACATATTCATATGTCATATGTACCACCACATTCATATAAAACCATCCCACAATAGATAAAAACATTGAAATTAATGTCTTCCCTGAGAAAAAACCACTTTTAAGCACAAACAAATGCCAATGTCCCTTGAAAACAGATTTATATCCACCAAAAAATCATAGAACAAACTTAGAAACAATAGAATGTATACTAAAGTCATACAACAAAGTTAAATCACTGAACCACCTAAAATTATATTGAAAATGAATAGAAAAAATGAGAAACCCACAACAGCCTCATCATGAGACCTTATAGACGTAAGATAATATCACAACCATCATAATATTCTTGAAGGGAAAAAGGAATATCCACATTAGGGAAACCAATGTAATAGAGAAATAATAATACTAGAATAATGGTATGGAAGTAAAAGAATAAGTATTAAATAATAATAAAATCATATTAAATGATTATTTATTAAAGATTACACAAAAAAATCATCCATAAAGTGAGTTCTATAGGAGCCATGAGGTGGGGGGGCATGCCTATGTTTGTGGATCTTGATTTGGTAAAATTATGTTTGCATTTGTGTTTAAAATGAAGAAATGTATTTTATTAAATTCGTAATATTTCATGATATGTGTAGGCGACATAGTTTTCCAAAATGTGATACAACTGTTTGGCATAGATATCCTTAGGGAAAAAAGGCTGCACAGTTTGTCCGTGGGAGGGTGCATGCCCTTCTGGTAGACTACTTTCCAAAAATAGACAAACTTGTCTAAGAACATAGGAATCCCACATTCCCATGCATTATATGTTAGCCATGGACAATGCACTATCTCGGGAACATAATTTATTTTAAGCTGTTCTAAGGTTTCAAGTTACTGTGTTCCAACCCTGCACCACCTGTTTTCAATCGTAAATTCACAATTTTCTAACACAAATAGATGGTAAATATATGATATAAACATAATATCAAAATAAAATAAATAATACCTAAAATTAAAAACATCTATGTGACATGGGGAAACATTTTTCCAACTATTTTCATCCTAAGGAAAAAATGCATCATATGTGCCTTCATATGGAAGACTGTGTCTATATAGCGGTGTAATTATTTTCTTCTCACAAATTTACATAGATGGCTATCAATATGGAACTAAAAAATATATATTATATTATTATCATTATTATAATTATTCAAATATATGTTATATTTTATCTTATTTCCCTTCAACCCATTAAAATGATAATGTTGATCATGTGTACATGTTGATTGCCTATTTCATGAAGTAATGTGATTCATTTCTCATTATTTAATTTTAAGGGTAATTATAAATATGTACGTATTGAATATATATGATTTTTCATTCATGATTTCCATTTTGAATAATGTTAAACCATGAGAAATATTATATAGCTGAAATAATAAACTGAAAATTAGATGAAAAATGAAATTACTTACAATTGGAAATAACGATTTCAATAAATAATTATTAATATACATCAGTCTAAATGTAATAGGTGGGTCATATATTATATTTTAACAATTTATATTGGTTTATAAGAGATATATAATAAGTATTAATTTTTTATACTTGATATTGAAATCAAGTTCATTCAAGTTGATCATGTGGTTAGATTTTATTTAACAATGTCATGAATATTAAAAATCATTCTTGAATAATATTTATTTGTAGAAATTATTTTATATTTTTATTTTAAATACCATATAGTTTCTTCTCATATAGTTATTTCTATAAATTACATGCCTTCCATTGAATTTACTCTCTCTATGTACTCAAAAAACAAAAATCTTTTTTTTATTGAAAAGCGACATTATTTTTTTATTTTTTCCGGAAATATTATATTCAATGTCCTTATATTTGTTAAAATAAAATCGGTAATGATTTTATATTTTTCAAGGATTTTATTAATTTCATTTTTTCACATGAAAATATTTATATAGAAATATTTTTAAAAAATTTCTAATGAATTCTTTATGGAGGAATTTTTTACTAATGGTGGGAAAGAAATTATTGTTTTTACATTTACCAGATGAATTAAATTTCCAACAATTATGAATATTCTTTTAAATAATAACTAAAATAATATTTTACATGGATATATTTAAATAAAATGTATTTTCATAATATTCTACAAATCTTGGGATATTAAATAAGTGATTTCAAATAAAAAAGGGAATATTACTCAAGGAATGTTCCTATGATATTTTAATAGTATTTTCATCCATTTCATAATCGTTTGATAAATATTATTATTTACTATTGATATAATCTTATAATACCTTCCCACAAACTATTATTTAATACTCATGATCTTGTTGTTCTATTTATTTTCATTGGATAATATTTAGCGTCCTAGGTGTCAACATTATAAAAAAATTATGTTGATTATGTATTGAATTTTTATTCATTTATTTTATGTGATTAATACATTGGACTTATAGTGTGTTGGTTGAGGAAAATTATAGCCCTTCAATGCATCGGTATGACTCGTGAGACGAACTAGTTTAGAAATTTTTTTTACGCCTTCACAAATTTTTTATTTTCTCCAGGAACAAGTCATTGATGACAATATTATTATATCTAATAGTATGAATTATATCATTTGAATACAATTATTTATAATACTTTTGATTATTTATGTTTCTATTTCATCCATAGATTTAGTAAAATTTTATTTAATTAGTTATATATACCGTTTAATTATTTTTGTCTTGTTTAAATTATTTATGCCTTATTTAACCCATGATAGCATATCTATTACACTTTCCATTACAAAGAGTCCAATATCATAATTTATTATGTTATACTTTTCATATGATCCCATGAATGGATATATAAATTATTTTAGGGATATATTAGTAGAAGTAATAAGGGAATCATAATAATTTTATATTTTCTTTATTCTTTTTGTGTGTAATTTGAGAATCATGTATGTATGTAGTCCCCCAAGACTACTAAACTAGTATATTCTACTTGAGGTCATACCTTTTTTATTATTCGAATTTATTAAAATTACAACCATATCTGTTTTATAGGAGTAGGGGTGTTATATTTGATATCTATGGAAGTTTAATCAAATTCTTGAGAAATTAATAAAAAAAACCTTATTATATAACAAAACTATATGATATAGTCGAAGGAAAATTCTAAGTATGGGATAATATCAAAATGTTTTAGTAAAGTGTTTATTGATTGGATTTCCTAGAGAATAAATCTATTTGTGTACATTATATTATTGATTTGATTATGGCTTAGTTAAACCTTTGGGTGAATCCATTAAAAGGGGTGGATTGAATGTTATGTCAATTATCATCGAGTCATGATGAGTGGTCGCAAGTCTACACACTAATCGAGGCACTCTAGGGTGATATTATTTTTATGATTCACATTCTATTTACAAACCATTATGAATAATTTGAAAATATTTTTCTTATTTGATGATATTCACAAATATTCTATTATTATAATTTTGATATTAGATATGAATTTTTTTTAAATTTATGTCATGTGTTACGCTAAATTTAGAATTATATATTATGATTCAAAATTCACACTATTATGAGATAATTCAATATATTATATTATTTAGAAATGGTGTGTAACATATGGAATTGAAATGGTATCAATGCATATAATCTATATAAGGATTACCTTAATATGAGGGATAATGAACTTATATATAGAGATGATATTTTAGATAAACAAATTATAACTATATTTGGGGATCAATGTTTCATTAGGAAAAATATCCCTACCCATATATTTAATCCTTCTGATCCCCAATAGAATGTCTAATGCAGAAAAAAAAATATCCATGTTTTTTTAGTATACAAAGATTACCATGTTACTATTAATGATTTGATCAAAATATTGATCGATTAGCAAATTAACAATTCAATTTGACACAAAAAGGGTTTATGTTCATATGGTTTGAGGAATGGATGGAAAATAGTGAATAATTAAGTAATATACTTTTCAATGAATCGATATTGACATTACGATAATGAAGTGAAATATTTTTTATAAATAGGGACATATCATAGGATGGAATTGGATGTGTCAAAATGAAAAATGATAGAGATGTTACCGATGCATCAAGGCATTTAATTATTCATGAATATAATTAACTAAATAAAGATATAGATTTGGTATTGGTAATCATATAAGTGAATATTTCTATCCATTATATTTTTTGGGAAATATATTACATATATATATATACCCCAAAATTTTCAACAACATTTTCCCATAAAATATACTCAACCTGTGGTGAATATGAAGGTTAAAAATACTCAAGGATTATGATTTCTCAATACATTATCACAATTGGAGGGAAACTTTGGTGGTTGTTTTTTTGAGTTGGAATGATCATGGAGTATCTACTAAAATATGAATTATCAAACATCTTAAATTAATTTATTTATTGAAGTTGGATATGTGAATAATTTAGGATGGTTAACTCTAAAATGAATATGGATATGAAGGGAATTTTTTTGGATAATATTAAACAAGAAACTATGGAATCTATATCATTATAGTTGGTTTTTTAATATCTACTGTCTATTGGAAAACATCCTAATGTATTTATACTTACTATACCTATTTATAGGTGGAAATGAGATTATATTACTCTGGAATTTGTTTCATTATTTTCCCAAAACCTTGAGAATGAATATTTTTATATTGGTTATTAACGATCTTCATAACAATTATGAACATTTATTTTCTATATGGTAAAATCAACCTCTTGATAAACTCACATGGCTTTATATTAATTATGTTTTGAGACATCATGGTGTAAAAATATCGAATGTTTTGGATCATAATCGCTTATTTACATTGTAACATTGGAAAATTCCTCAAAATTATATTCAAAGTAAGTTACATTTGGAGATATCATATCATCCTCAAACCATTGAGATGATTAAAAGAACGATTCCAATAATATAATAAATTTTCTAGTCATTATAACATCGATTTCAGGGTATACGGGTTCAGTATTTATCTTTGGGGGAATTTTCATATAATATTAGCTTCCATTCAAGAATTAAAACAGAAATATATAATTCATTGTACAGTAAGAGGATTATTACTCAAACTAGTTAGGATGAAGTCAGTGAATAGAATCTTATAGAACCAAATATAACTGAGTAGAAAATTAGGAATATGAATAGTATTTAGAATCAAATCAATGTATCCCAAATTAGATAATAAATTAACACTGATAGTCAATGGAATGATTTATAATTTAAAGTGGGATATAATATTTTTGTATGTTATATTCATGGAAGAATTTTATATGTTTCGGTTGGAAATTTAAGTTATATTTTCTATACATTAGGTCTTTTTAAATTACGGAAATAATATGTTTTCGGATTACCATTTTGAAATACCGACTTGCTTCTCTAATGTTCATTATGTGTTCCATATTTCAATATTGAGGATGTAAATTCTATACTGAATGAAACTGAATACCATGTTGGATATATAATTAGAACCTCGTTTATCTTTTGGCAATGAAACTTCATATCTTTTTTACTCAAGGGAACAAGTGTTGAGGAATCAAAAAACTCAGCTGGTAAAAGTAAATTGGTTAAATTATAATATTAATGATGCGAGGTGGGATCTTGAAGAATTTATGAAAAGTAACTTCCCATATATATTCATTATGTGAAATTATAGAAATTTTGAGGATTTTATTTTTGATGTAGTGATAAATTTAACCCCTGATTTTAAATTATAGTAGGATTTTCTATCAATAGAAATAATAACAACATTCAAAGAGATTTATAAAAAAATTTCATTAAAATCAAAATCCCTTATTTTTTAAAATTTAATTTTATTAAATTAATTTAATTTTTTAATTAATAATGTAAAAATTATCTTCGTTATATCTTTTTTTATATTTTTCATAAATTGTTGATTTTTTGTTGAATAGTAAAAATTACTAATTTTTATAAAAAAATTCAGTATTATGAAATTATAAAGACATAATAATAACATTAAATTTTATTGAATAGTTTTTTTGAAATAGTATATATTTATGAAGAAATATAATTCATATTAATATATAATGTTGAACCTAGAAATATATGGTTAACATTTTGGAATCCTATAAAAGTTTTTTATTCAAATAATAAAATTATTTCTTCTTCGTTGGTCAAGTATAATAATAGTCTTTATTTTTTGGGTCATGTTTAAATTAAAACTAATCCACCTTTAATTAAAAATATTCAATTTAATTCCATTTTAATCAAAAAAAATTTATTTCAATGTAAAATCATTTTATACATAATTTTTTTCTATAAAAGAATTTCATTGTGTTTGGCACACATATATTTAAATTATTTTCATCCACTTATAAAAACCAAATCATATAAAAAATATTTCATATTTTGAGTCTTAATAATAAATCTCATTTAGTATGGTAAACATAATTTCCCCATGAAAATTTCAAGTCATATTCAAAATGTTTTTTTCATCTATTCCAATATCGTTTGACGAATGTTATGTTTTTTTAGGTATATACTCAAATGATTCCATCAACTATTTTACTATGGATGTATTACATTTATTTTTTCTATATTAACTGGAGAAAATATTATCTATTCATATGCATGTTTTTTAATATGAATGTTTATGTTGATTGTGAAGTGAATTGATCTTCATTTCATTCATATGAAGAATTACTTAAACTTATAATGGGAAATATAGGTCCCATATTATCCCCTTGATTAACTGGTATATCTCATGGTACATATAGTTTGAGTTATTTGGAATACAATTTATATATTTATGTATGCTGTCTTAGAACAAGTCTTTGGGTGTAATATTAGGATGCACCACATTATGGTTTATACTATTATGAAACTAGTTCTTTTATTAATGTGATTATTTATGTTTTCAGGTCATCCCTATATTAATTCCACATTTAAGATATTAGTTATATGACATATTTAATTATTTTAAATCTTCAAAATATTATAAATTCTTTTTATATCATAATATATCATTTGATGAAAACATACCATTTCCAGTTGTCTCACCTCACCCATTACTATGTATTCCTTTCAACATAATACCAATAATTAATATGGATTTAATTTTGGTTCTAAATAAGTAGAATAAAAATAAAATAACTCTGAATTCATAAGGATATTACTATGATAACCAATAAACAAAACAATACTTTAATTTAATTCTCATAAAAAGGTGCAAATACAAAATATTCCATTAAAATAGAATTTTATTAAATGGATAATATAATATTATTGGATCATGCTAAAACATTGTCGGCATAACTAAATCAAATATATAATTAGGAAAAATTTTAAATTCATGAAATCAAATGCAATTATGATCTTCATAATTGTATTGAGAATTCATCAGCATCATCCGGTCCTCAAAAGTGGTAAACAAAGAAATAAAAGGAAACATGTAATTTCAATAATTTTTCAAATTATCCTACATGAATGATAAAGGGGTATCAAGATTACCAAAATGAAAAAAAATATAAGAACTAGAAAATAAATAGGAAGAAAAAATAGATAATCTATCAAAGTAAATATTTTTTTCAATCTAAGAACACATAGTCATATCTAGCACATGAATGATAACATATAGTCACAAGATGGATGGACATACTCAAAATGATCAAAATAAGAGAAAGTTGTTGAAAATACAAGGATAATGGAAAATAAAAAATAAGGATTTTAGAAAAAAACACATTATGATGGTTTAACCCATTCATGAATGAATTGAATCCTCGAGTCTCCGTGATGCACATGGTAATTGTTGAAATCATAATCCTCCCTAAATTCTTTAGGTACCATGAAAACAAAACCTAGATTTATCCTGAAATATAACCTTTAAATTTTATTATAATAAAGTTATGATCGAGGACCTTTTAGATCAGATGCTTCATATCCAATGATCCCTCTCACTCATCTCATCTCAACCTGCAAACAAGAATCTGAGCCCCATCATATTCTTTCTTTCCTCCTATGAAAATTAAAGTTGATATATATTTCTCAAATATATTGGAGAAAACTAGATCCCCAACTATGGACCTCTCGTACCCCAAAATCAATCGCCTTAGAAAGTGGGATGACACAACCTTGATTGGAGAATCACCCATAAGGGAATAATGATAGTTAAACTATAAACTCATCCTAGGGAAATAATGTATATTGTGGAGTTATTTCATCATGTAACATATTGAATAACCAATAAAAGTCATGTTATATGAAATGATAGTGTATCCAGAGTATTTTAAAATCAGACTAAGAGGACTAGCCACAAGTATCTAGGATGTGTCCCTAATAGAAAGAATCCTGAGAAAAAAAAGAAATATAATAAAGTAATTTTATTTTCTAATTATAATATATTAAATAAAAAAAAATATAACTACACAAAATTAATGATATTTAATTTTAATGAAAATGACATAAAAAAATTCAAAATTATCCATAATAAAAATAAAAGAACAGACCTAAAAACTGATTTCCCTACACCACCCATCACATCACATTTATTTTGTTGAACATGATTTCTTAATAAATTATAATAGCACATATGTTTTACCTTTATCATCATTATAGAGAAAAAAAATTTCCCAATAAATTTAAATCTCATTCTAAGACATTAAAAAATCATAGAATAACAAACTAAACTGAGAAACAATATTAATTGAAATCAAACCTTCACTTACTTGAGAATATCGTCATCAAATACACAATATATAGATAAAATAAAGCCATAATAGTTTTGTAATAACTCATACGCTTCAGTAGAACAAGATAGAGATTAAAAATAACATTGTTCAAACAAAAAACATTTGAAAATATAAATATAACATATGACCAAGTTGAATATGTAAAAAAATTTAAAAGCAATATAAGTGAAAAAAACTACAAAACATATATACTACATGTATCTACAAAACCTTGAAATTCACCCAAAATATTCATAGGCTAATCCATCATCATAGATCCTATATGATTCAAATTCATAAAATATCCTCCCCATAAGAAGTCACTAAAATCACATTGATCCAAGTAAAAATCCATGAATTTTTTATCCAAAAAATGGGATGTATAAATCCATATTGAGTCCCAATTCAATGCCCTGAAGAATTCTCAATGTTTATTGACAAAACAAATAACTACATAACAAATAATCCTTATAAAAAATAAACCCCATTTCAATGGTAATTTCCTACAACTGATGGGTACCACAAGGAAAAACTTCATGAGTTTAATTCCATATCTAAAATAAATTGAGACGTGGTAGACAACACCTAAGAAGCAAATCACATGTTCCCACCCAAAAGGAAATTAGACCAAGAATAACAAATGGAAAAAAGCCCCTAAAATTATATTAGATGAATAAAAATCATGAAAATGAATAAATACTTTTCTATCAATATAACATAAAAAGACCACAGAATAAAAAAATTACATGAACATACTGACTAACACAAAAATATTATTTTAAATATTTAACCACAAAACAAAAAAATGAAAAATTATATTTATAGTGGTAAAGAAATTCTATGTTGTCTTTGATACTAATTATTTGGGGTCTCATTATGGAGTGGTCGTCATTCAAATATCCCAAGGAGTTATATAGATTTAATTTTAGGTCCAAAAATTAAAAACAAAAACCAATTCATAATTCGACACAAAGAAGAAATGAGAATACATTAACTAAATAAGAGTATCAATAGTGTTTTGGAAAATAATTGAAAATAAAAATGATTCCATCATAACTAAATCAAACAAAATTTCTAATATAATATTTCTGGTTTATTCTAACACATTTATGGTATCTATAAATCCAGGATAGAAGGAAGAAATTATAAGATTGAATAATTCAAAATTTATTCTAAACATCATAATAAAATGAAAAGCTAATTTGTATAAATTGTTCACAAGTATCACAATGGAATATAATAAAAAAACATTGGGACATTATGTGATTCATTCAATTTTCTTAGGTGCAGAATCAAGGGTCACTGAGATTATACTTTGAAAAAACAATATATATGATATAAGAAAGATATTTATCAAAACACAAGAGAAGTGATTTGAAAATGGATTGTTTCTCACTCCTTAAACCCATTGGAATATCGAGTAAAATAATGGTAATATATACTCATAATTTGGATACACATGTTAAAAATAATCTACATAGACAAAATAATGACAAAACACTAGTGAAATGAAATAAATGTACACAAATCAGAACAACCTTTTTTATGTTATGAACACGTCTCAAATGAATTGGATCCTCAATGTTCTAAAATGGAAAGGTTCAATATTTAAATCAAAATCCTCTATATATCATCAGTGTATAGGATACACATATTACATATTTCCTATAAAAACCATCACGCACTATGGAATGAACATTTGAATCCAACAACATGGAGATCATACAACTCCACTCTAAAGAACCATCTTTCTTGTTTCATCTTCATTAGAAAAATATAAGATGAACTATTTCCATTTATTCTGTCTAATTTATAAAAAGTACAAGGTTATGGTATTTCTCTTACTCAAGACATAATTGATTATAAAACATCTTCTCTAATCTATGAGTGAAAATTATAACCCCAAATGGGACATATCTACCACCAAAATCAATCACCTCCAAAAATGGAATGGTTCCCCCTTGAATAGTTTAGCCCATATTGATGGGTAATGAAAATAAAGTAGTAAATTACTAATATGGAGAATGTTGGGATGGGGAATCACATTTATCATGACATTTTTTAAAAAACAAGAATGATTGCACATCACAAAAATATTGGACATCTAGGGGTGGGAAAATTAGACCAATATGTTCGGAAACAAGTGTCTAGGATATGACAAAGGATTTCAAATATCCCAACAGATATCTTAAAAAATTAAAACATCACAAATACTAAAACCATTTTATGTGAAAAAATATATTCCACTTTAATCAAATAAATTACATGAATAAATTTGATACTAAACAACTAGAACTATAGAAAAAAATAGATACATGTTTTATTTATACATATGTCCATAGTTGAGATAATAAATTATTTATAGATAGAATGAAAATACATTTATATAGGAAAAAACACGTAAAATTTGGTCGTCATGACACACATTATGAGTATTTGTATCCTTTCAATTTAAAATCACCAGAAAATCCCAATAATATTTTTTTTGTATAATTTAACATAAGGTAATTACCTTCATGATTGTCTCATACTCTTCATAATACCTACTATAGGTTTTCATGTATATTCTAGTATCCTTCCATGGAATCCACTGAATGGTGCCCTACGACGGTTGACCAAAAGGCCTCAAGCATGCCTCCCCATATGTTAGAGGTTTCCGACTAGAATAAAGGTTCTAGGGTGTGACCATAGGGAGAATATTCACTCATATATCATATTGTGTCATAGTGGTATATTCTAAGTATAAAACATAAAAAAGAATTAATAAATAAAACGCAGCAGAATAATAATGAATAGGCAGAAGTTAGATAATAATTATATATAGAAAATTGAGATGATCATCTTGTCATGATGCAATACAAAATCAGGGTATGGTGGGTACAAGGGTGACAATCATATACCACATTATATAAAAATAAAAAAAACCAAAATTTTTAACTAAGAGAATCACGAGTATAGGTTTACACCATTACTCCTGCACTCCATTGCAAAAATCCAAATCAAGCAACAGAAGTTGGATGCTTCCCTTTATCTATATCTATAATCAAGAAGTCTACTAGAGTACCACGAGGGGACAATGTAAGGTTTCATATATACTATGTATGCCCCCACTAATGGTGTATAGATAAATCCAGATCATATATTATAAAATGAGAAGTATGGAAATAAATAAGAATGAAAATAAATAAATAAAACTAGATGGTCGGTGCTACACCAAGATACTTGATAGATACTACCTACTTCATCCTTTGCTGGATGTATCTAAAATACGTGAACAAGTACAAATGTGGTATTTAGTGTAAATGGGATATCATAAATAGAAAATGTGTGGACTAACCCCAAGATAGTGATTTGTCTTTATGGTTGATTCCCTAATATATAAAGTTTACATTCTCAATATTTTCTTAATAAATAATTACATGTATACCATGAAAGAAACTATCAAATATGGTAGTGGAAACCAGATACCTTCCAAGGTGATCCCTAATGGAATCCAAAAATTCATGGAAGGTGCTCCAAAAATAACCAACACTACAGAGCCCATCCCAGGTGACCCATATAAGGGGTCCCTAGTATCCCTCTTGTCATAGTGTTAGCATAACCTCTGATCCCATCCAAGGTATCTTACATTGGGGACCAAGAATCAGTCGAGGCATGGTATGACCATATTCCCAACAACCTCATACATGGTTTCTTTCCATGGTATCCAGTGTCACTCATGGGTTTATATAATCTTCTCAGAGTCTCCATCCATGAAAATCAATGTATTTCTCCTAGTACATCCAACATTTCCAAACCATTTAATGGAAATCCCATCCATGACATCATTAAATCATGACTTATGTTTTCTCCCGACTCCTTAGTAGGCAATGAATAACATGAAATATCACAAATATTCAAAATATAATTTTAATTTCAACATGCTAAACAATATATCCAATGTGTTATATTCAATCCAAACAACTATGGATAAGAAATAAACATAAGGCATAATTCCAAAACCATAAAGGACATCATGTGGATATTAAATTCTTTTCTTCCTTAAATTAATTAATCAAAGAATTTATTGTAATAAAAACACACCCCAATGGGTGTTTACAATGTTTAGAGTATTGTAAAAATAGACCGCCAATGTAAAACACACCCATTAGGGTGGCTATGTCAAGGCAGTCAACATAGGGTTGATTCAACCGTCACTAGAGTCGTAACGTACATGAAATAGCATGAAATTTTATTTTTTAACAACATATAGGTGTCACTAGAAGGGTACATAATGTGGCGATATAATTCATGATATAATGGATAACAGAATTTGTGGGAAAGAAGTATACCTACTACCTTATGTTCGAATAAGGGCAATCATCTGTTTTTTCACTTAAATATTGATAGAATGGGACATATTAAAGAAAAAATCAAATTCCATTAAAATGGGGAAAATTGGTGGAATCTAAATTCTGAAATAGAGAAGAAGAGAGACATACATTATAATGAAGTGGATTAAATAGAATCTGTTAATCATTCCAATGCATCTACAGGAAAAGGATTTGTAGTCCATATGAAGGTGAAATAGAAATATCATTAGAGAGGAGGTAGAGAGATCTTGGGCAGCAGCATGAGGAGGAAAACAATAGGGGGAAGAAGAATGATAGATTAAAAACATTTCAACGTAAAAAGTGTCATCTCCAATTTAATAACATAGATTCATGTATGGGATTCAAGGTGGAAAAAACTATACAAAAATCATGCTCCATGATCTGCTTAAGGGGGAACCATGCACAAGCTAGGTTCTTGATTCGGATAACTGTGAAAAATCCATGTGGGAGGCCACTATAAAAAATGAAAGAATCACAAGCACACTTGTGTTCCCTGGATTTCATAGTTTAAGAAATGATTGTATCCCTATACTCTATTTTTTACACTTCCCCATGCATTTAGGGAAACCATACTGTCTTGGTTTCATAGTTTCGCGTAACTATAAAGAATAGTTTGCATCTCCAAAAATTAGGGCTTAAGGCTTTGAACAATCCCCAGAAGTCCCCATGACCTCCATTAATCTGTTTGGTATCTACAAAAGGTCCAAACCTAAAAATTAATACTAAAAACAATTCTTTATACCTTTTGTAAAATATGGGACATTAAAACCTACAATCCTTAAGGCAACTCTTCCCTAAGATTCTATTCTGGGGGTGGTAACAATACATCAGAAAACATTTCCAACCACTGTACATGTACATCAACCTCCCACTCATTGGTTTCATCCTGAACATGGTTGTGCTACTCAAAATCATAGAATAGAGAGACTAACCTACCTCAGAGAACCTTCATTCTCTAATCAATGAAACATATTAGATGACCCTAAAAGGATACATTAATCTCCAATAAAATATCCTCAGTGTAAAATGAATGATATGGGAAATAATGATATAGATAAATCTATGAAACATAGAACATGTCATTCATGGTATGTTACCTGTGAGTTAACTACAATCGATAGGCTACCATCCCGACTCTCTCTACTATCATGAAAGTACGATCATGACATGAATATAACTTTCACTATCTATAAATTTATCTATGACCCGATCTAGGAGAAACATGTAGAATGACCTGAAGTATCACCTCAGACATAAATGGTCTATGATGAAAATCAATATATGAATTTTTCCTAAACTGTGTTGTTTCAATTTACTTTTGAATTAGATTGACTTTCTCTGAAGTCTCTTCAATGAGATGATGACCCAATAGTGTGGACTCACCTACCTCTACCGAGTATAGTGGTGAAAATAAAGGAATTTTATAAACTTCCTCATATATAGACAATGATATAGTTTCATGAATTTTTTATTATAGGAAAACCCTTCAAGTGGTATATTTTTTGCATGAACCTCCAAAATCACAGATGAAATTCTAGAGAATGTCCTCCAACACCTATGTCATTCTCTAGGACTTGCAGACAATATGAGGTTGATATGTTATAATCAAGAGCACCAATGAACCCAATTCATTCTGAAACCCGTACAAGATATATGATTTAAACTATTCTTATTGATCTGATTTGATAGAAATGATAACCCAAAGAGGGTTCACAATCTGTGGTCTATAAATCCTCCAACACTCATTAAAATAGATTTTCCCCCAAATCGTTAGCATGATTGAGACCTTAGTAATACTTTTGAGGATCACCCAAATAAAATTTCTACACCGTTGGGATCTTAGTGATCCTATAAAAAATACATGTCGACATCATTCAATTTACACTTATGAATGGATAGAGGCTATAGAACTCCATAAGTTCATTGGTGCTCAATCTTCTGCATCTGACAGGTGGAGAACCAGGTGATGAAGCTTTCTATATGCCTATTAATACATGGAAACCAATAATTTTAATGTATTTCTTGGTACATCATGGAATGACTAGTGTGAACTTTCAAAATTATGGCAGGATATTCTCGAATCAAATCTTCATGTATATTAGAAGGAATCTAAACTCACCCATAATAGCATAAGATCATATTCTCATCAACAACCAAACCATGAAGTGGGATTTTAATAGTGACTCTCTTCACCATGTTGAGGCCCTTGGAACATGATATATTTCTCATACTAACTCTCTATTTTATGGAGCACATCACTAATAAATATATTAAAATTATCTACACCATTCACTCCTGATCCTCTATGTACATCTATGAAAAAAGGGTCATCAACGTACACTCACTAAAATTATCTTTGATAACCTATTGCAATTTTATCTTTTTTAAGTAATCAGACCCAACATTACCCTTTTCATGTGTATAAGGATTCTCAATGTGGAATGAATATAGGTATTTTTCCCACCTGCACTATCTTATATTCAATCATCATTGTGTGAAGATATATTTAATATTTTTATGGTACATGTAAATAAAATACCATTAACCTAATATATAATTCCTCCAACAGTTTAGATCATGAACCATGAACGACATATCAAGGACATTGGTAGGGTAATTTGACCATTGTGGTCTCAGCAGGTAGGAATTGTATGCCAAAAAACAAGTTATCTTTCATCATAACTACTCATAGATTGATTTCTAAAGAATATCATTAGACTGTATAGCCACTTACCAGATCTAATAGAATCTGTATCAACATTAAAGTCAGTCTTCCATTCATCTTCATAAAGGACTCATCAAAAGCTTCCAACCAAATTAATTTCACACACTACTTGGTCATTCCCATAAGAGTCACTTCTATGTGGGTGAAAATTTAGAGTAATATCCTACAATATCCATCTAGCCCGAAGAAACTACATATGACCAAAACATTTTGGGATTGTTCTCAGGAAACCATGATTCCCACATTCTCTAGGTCAACAGATTCACCATCCTCTTTGATGATATGACTCGAGAATTGAACCTTTATGATACAAAAGGGGAATTTCGTTATATTAACATATTTTTTGTTCTCTCTATCAGTATTCAGCATAATATTAGGATGGATGGGATTGTTATTTATGGTATGAGAATAGACTAAAATTTCATCTATGAAGACAACAAAAAATGAATCCATCTACAGGTGGAAACCCGATTTTTCACAGCCATACAGAATTTTGGCTCATTTTTTAGGGTGGTCAGCATAACTAGACACTCATACAGATGGTACCAACACTATAATGTTATTAATTTAATATCGAACTACCTCACACATATTTCATGATATCCCAAACTAAAATCAATCTTGGAGAAAATTTCCACTCCTTGAAGCATGTCGAATTGGACATCTATATGAGGCAGTGGGTACCGATTCTTCTCCAGAACCTTGTTAAACAATCTACAATCCATGAAAAATGTGTTGGTACTACACATTACCTTGGTGAAATGGGCTAGTGTACCCCATGAATATGCTTTGTGTGGAAAAGAACACTTGGGATGTAGATCTTTTATTCTCTTCTTGAGTTCAATGATATTAGTAGCTTCTATTATATAAAAAATTAGGGACACCGGTTTCACATCTAAAAACTGCTAGATAGTGAAGTCCACCTTTATCACAAGAGGTAATATAAAGATGTCTCCATGAAATATGACTCTATAATGACCCAAAAAAATAAGGTAAATTGACAGATTGTATTATTGATCACTCATGATATGTCTTCCAATTTGAGTTGTTTCCTTTCCCAGCCAATGATGGATGGGTCTATCTCAACTCGGTGGGATATCCCATTCACCCTTAGGAATATTTTTGTTTCACTTGGCTGATGTAAAGAAAACATGTCAGTGATAGAAATTCACTAGTCCAAGATAAGGAAAAATCTAGTCCTTACCAGGAATGATATCGATGTTGGCCATATCAATTTTCCAGAAACTCCACAGGAAATAGTAACAAATTATCTCAAGGGGAACTCCTTGTACTCAAGTGTACCCTATGATATCACTCTTAATGGTGTGTCCTGATTCATAATGACACTAATGTGATCAATTACATGGCCCAAACATTCTACAACCACATAAAATATAAAATATTGTAATGCACATGCATAAAAAATGGATGAAAATAAATTAAAGGCTATCAAAATAGTACCTTGTTCTATTGATGACCATATACTCTGCACCTTGGGCCTAGGTAGCACTGAATATATATGGCATAAACCACAACACTGATAAGATGCATGGAAAGATATGTAATGTCAACTATAATGGTGTTGAACCTTGATGTCTAACTACCACAACCATGACAACCTCCTCGGCCAGATCGATCGGTCAAAGAACAAATCCCATCCTTACATGGAGTTGTAGATACTATACCAAAAAGTGAGATCGGTACGGAACCCCTGTCACTAGACACTATAGGAAAATATTAGGGTTTGAAATGATGGTGACCTATCCCGCCACAAGTTCGACACTCAATCTGGTTTTTTGGGCACTCAGGATTCTTATGGACTGGCTAGACACACATGTGACCCACCAAATAGTTGCGGATGTATTTAATTTGAATGGAACTTCCCCCATGTGCACCACTAAATTGACGCTTCCTATGTCAAGATGGACCAACACCCTACATTAGAACTAAACTTCCATGGATCACATTGCTAGATTCTCTCAGGTTTTTCTCTTCAATAAGGGCCTAGTTCATTATTTTTGAAATGGTAGTTATCTAAAATACGTTCACATGAGATAGTAAAACATACACAATATTGTCATCAAAACATATCACAATCATCATCTCATTACTATTCATATTTGTAGAATAATATTGTATCTTAGTGAAGAGAGAAGAATACCCAAATAAGAACATAATTCCGTTTTGAAGATGTATAATCTCTAATGTATAGTCCTCTCTCAATGTTTTTTGAAAGAATTTATCATAGAATAATTTTTTAAGTATTCCCATATAATATCACAATTATGTTAATCATGAGAAAAAATATCCCACCAAAACATGGTGTATTCATGAAACATATTGGTAAAATGATTGAACCACCACTCTGGAGGCATCTCAAGATGGTCGAAGATTGATATCATGGCCTTTATCCATGAATCAATTTTCTGAGGTCTTCCATCCCTCGAGAAGGTTGGAGGATGCATTTTTTCATAGTCATGAGTCATATTTGTAATAGTAAGGGTGGGCTGGGAAGCAACCATAAATAAATTCAAGAAGTGAAAAAATCTATCACAGCTCTGAGCTTCGATGCATGATGAAAGATCAATTGGAGGTTCCTTAGGTGGAACTGCATAAAGTGTTACTAGTGTATTAGGTCACACAACCTTTAGGGAAATCTTATCACAACATTCATGGAGTAATTCATGAAGAAATCACTGTGACGTAACTCTAAAATTTCCTATAACACTAATAAGATGAGATTAAAAACCGGATAAGAAAAGTGATAACTATAAAAGACATGTACAATGCCATACAAAAAGAAAGTAATTCCACTCTTCCATATCCTAAATCTAGACCAAGGTTAAAATAATTAATATTTAAAGATCACAGTAGATAGATCATATATCCCACTACCCAGTTGAGCCATGGTAAAATTCTCATACCACTCAATAGAGGATCTTACAAATAGTGTTTTAAATGCAGGGTATATAGGTAAAAACCCTTTACTTATAATTTGTAATCCCCATTTAGTGGTAAAATTTTTAATTTAAAACATTATTTTATGGAAATTTGTTATTATTTGATTGGTTATAAGTATGTAAATCTTGTTAATTGCATTACTAAATCCAAATTTATATGGCCCATACCCTTACAAACTAAATTTGGAATGTAAAATAATTGTTCCCTAACCTATACATCCTGTATTAATATGTAATAGGTCATGCATATTATTTTGGATAAATGAGCTATCATTTAAAATTTATTTAATTACCCACCATATAAATTTCTAGTGTAATTCATTAGTCATTCCAGCTAATATATGTGCCAATAAAACCTAAGTATCGTGGCATAATTTGGGCATGATTGGTTAATTAAGGTTTTATAACCAATATATGTGTAAAAACCATTTATATTGTCTCTTGATCATTAAATTTTTCAATTATTCCATTATTATATAAACACTATAAAAATACAAGAATAGAAAACAATGCACTATAACAAGTACATACAATACAGGACACACATGAAGAAAGTAGATATGGTGGTGTATAATGTGTGATATTTATATCCTATGTTTCCTAGTACGATGCATGAAGTTATATCCCACTTTATCATGAGGAAAATATAGAAGGATCGATAACAATATTATCGATAGTTCATATTTCACAAAATACGTGCATCACCCATTGATGAAATTCATTAAAATGTAATAGGTGAAAAATATAAATTAATTCACCCATTACCATGTCATTTATATTTTCTCTATACATAGGATGGATAATCCAATATATATCCTCATTAGAATTCTCAATTTTATCGTAGTCTGATGTGTAATATAGAAACAGTAAGACAAAAGGAAAATTGGGCTCTAAAACAACTCTTTAGCTTCCCTCCCTTGAAGCCACTTAGTGGTGTCTTGATATAATTAGTCATGTGACCTCAATAGCACATCCCCATATGTTAGAGGATGATAACTAGTTGTTATCCACTAAGGTGTTCCTATGTGGACACTATTCTCTCAAATGTCAAAGATTATAACATCAGGGAATAGTAGATCAGAAATAGTGAAAGTAGTAATAAATAACTGAAATTGAATAATAATGAATTGGAAGAATATGAATAATAATTAGATATAAAAAATTATTTTGATCATAATTTCCTGTAGCAGTACAAAAATATGGTAAAAGCGGTACAAGGGAGATCGGAATATAACAAATGCAATAAAACAAATTATAAAAACATTAACCACTTCCAGCAAGAGAATTTTCTTTGTCCCTTAATATCAGAAAACATTCTAAAAATATGAATCAAGCATCTAATGATGTCTTAATACTGTTATCAATATCTAAAATCTTGATTTCCTCTTGGGTACCAAGTGTGGACCAAGAAGGGTGTTAGATATACATAGTATGCCCCCACTAATGGAATCAAGACCAATCTAGATCGTGCAATAAAAAATGATTACTATTCTTATAAATAATAAATGTCAGACTATAAATATATAAAACAATATGTTCTTGGTCCTACCGAGATACCCAACCTCAACTACCTTCTTCACCCTAATCCAGATGTCTCTATACTAAGGGAACCGATACAAATGTAGTAAAGAGTGTACATGGTACCTCACAAATAATAAAAAAGTTTGGACTCACCCCAATTTTGTGATTTTGTTGTTCCTCAGGTCCATAGGACAAGAAGAAGAAATTTTCATTGTTTTATTATAAATCACTACTTGTAGACTAGGAAATCTACCATCAAATTTATTAGTGGAAACCTAAGCATGTCCATAGTGATCCACAAATGTATCCCATGGGTTACTTAATAATCTCCCAAAATATCCAATACCGTAGAGGCCACCACAAAATACCCAATGAAATAATCCCTCATGTCACACATATCATGGTGTAAAAATTATTTCTGTTCCTGTCCCAAGTACCTTACATTGGGGAACAAGTATCACTCGACATATGGAGTACCCATATTTCCAATTATCAAATCCATGGTTTCTCCCTTAGGGAATTGGTGTCCCTTAGTGGTATATATAATCCAAAAATATATATTGTCCAAGGCCAGATATATAATGCTCTCATTATGCCAAAAATTTCCAAAACCAATGCACGGTGAGCCCATACTCTTCAACCTTAAATCAAGACACGTGTTCACTCCTTAATTTTATGATGGTAATGCATAGTCCATAAGATAATATATCATAAACAAATAATTTCAATTTCAACATGCTCAAAAATCATGACAAGGCATTATATTCAATCCATACGGCAATGGAAAGGCTTAAAATAGAAGTAATAAAGAATAAATCATGAAGGACTACTCATGGACACTATATTCTTATCTGTGTTCTATTAATTAATCCAAGAATTTATTTTAAGGAAACCACAAATTATGTGGACGTTTAGGTAATTTATAATAAAGGTTAAAATAGGCCTCTATGGTAAAACACATTCATTGGTGTATATCAGTGAATGAGATCGACCAATGGTTGGTTCACCTCTCACTAGTGTAGTTACGTTCATGCCATAACATTCAATTTGATTTACATGACAAATTGGAGTCATCATTTGATGTTTTTAGTGAATGGAACAATGGTGCATGATATAAAATCCAGTAAACTTCTGTTAAATAACTATACCATCTACCATAGGTTTGAAAATGACCAATCATATGTTATTGAACCTTAAACTCAACTGGAATGATAGATATTACAGAAAATGTGAAATGACCATAAAAGGGAGAAAATGACGTTACATGTAAATATAAAACGGGAGGAGATGAAAAAATTAGAGATGAAGAAATTGTATTAAATATAATACTTTAAGATTTCTAATGCATATAACAGTGAAGTATTTGGAGAAAATGTGACAGAGGGATGAAAATCCCTTAGGATAGAAGCTTGAGAGAACTCATACAGCTATTGATGGAGGAAAAAAGGGGAAGAATAACGAGGGATTAGAAAATTTTTTGGTATAATAGTGTCATTCCACTTTAATTACATGGAAAAATGGTTTTTTTCATAGTTGGACAAACTATTTGTCGACCGTTTATCTTGTTCTTGTTAAGGGGGATCCCCCATAGGTAAGGCACTCTATTTGGCTAGTTGTGTTCAATCAATGAAGAAGGCCACTATCAAAATTGAAATCATATCCTACATGGTCAGGTAAATTGTCTCTCATGGTTTAAGAAAAATGAGTGGCCCCCTTCTCTATTTTATCACACCCATGCATGATTAAGGAAACTATGCAGTATGTGCTGCATGGATTCTCCTAACTGTGTGGCCTTGTCTGCTTCTTCAAAACATTGGGGCTCGAAACTATGAAAAATAACTATATTCAATGATGACCACCATGACTCCATTATGTAACCTTGAATTTGACATACATAGAAATTATAACAAAAAAATAGTGGTTGTATCATTGAGAAAAGCTCAGACGTTATATGAATGTTCTCATTGGATGAATTTCACAATATCAATGGACACCTCAACTAAAGTATCCCATAATATATAGTTATATTACATAATTAGAACAAGAAACAAAATAATGAATCTCAATGGATTAAGTTGTTTAGTAGTCTTGGGATTCTATATTTATCCCCAATTCTCACATTACATTTTAATATTTGAAATAAAACTATACAATTCTTTTTAGAACATTATTATTTCCCCTAATTTATTGCTAAAATAAATAACAGATCCTGTAATGATATTCTAGGGAAAGGATATATAAGAAAGAGGTTAGTTTATAAACTCATATAGCGAATTAATACAATAGAAAATATTAAAGAATAAATAAGGCATGAATAAAATGGTATAAATAAATAATTATCAGATAATTCTATAAAAATAATCACATGATCTTGAAAACTATCCCCAGATAAAAAAACTATTAGAAAAATAACATGGGAGTTAGTAACAAATTTCATAATAAGAGAGTGTATTATTTGGGATATTTCAAACAAACCATTGAAAACTTATGCCAAGAAAATATTAAATAAATGTGTAGAATATGTGTCAAATAACAAATATATTTTTTCTCAAGAGACACATAAATTTATCAAGGGGATATATAAATTGGGGTCCATGGTCAAATAATAACACACATTAATTCATCAAAAGAACAATCATTATAACATAATCAATATTTCTTAATAATGAACAATTTTCTATACTCGAAGGATTAGAATACTAAAAGTCATTACATTTTCCCTAACAAAATTTTCATAATCTATCCTCATAAATATGTTTTATAGTATGAGGACATTATATCCTTATTAAATAATATGATTAAATCAAATGAGGTCGATATAAATGAATATAATTTTAAAATATCACTTGCACATTTCCTGTGTAATATTCACTTTTAATATTGAAATTAATTATTCAAAATCATAAAATTTAACAAATAAGAATGAAAGAATTATTTTTTTGAATAAAAATGGAAACATGTTAGAAATATTTAAAGAAAATAAATTTCATGACATAAATACAATTAATTAATAGTTTACATGTTTAAAGAAAACATTATTTTTCACACATTTTAAAAAAAAATATAAAACTGCTTGATCAAGAAATGTTTTTCTAAAAATAATCCTTCTAAACATTAGTAAAAAATGTTAAATGTAATTAAAATTCATTTTTTGAAATTTTTAATGTTTAAGTAATAAAATTCATAATTTTTTTATGATTATGGACATGGTATAAAAATTGGATCGATGTAAAACTAAATAAGGCTGAATTTTTGAAACAAACACTTTCTCGAATATTATAACTAATAGATAGAGTAAAATGGTACTAAAAAAATAAATTCTATAATTAACCATATTATAAGAAAACATATGGTGCTTATAGATTTAAATGTAATATAATTTTTTCGAAATAAAATTAATGTCAAAGAGTCCTTAATAACGATGACAATAAGAATTAAGTGATTATCACTATCATACCTTTTGTATCACTTCAAAAATAAAACAAATAACATAAAATAAAATGTTAAATTCCATTAATATAAAAATATTCATGATATAAAATAAAAAACATTAGAAGAAACACCACAAGAAACCCAAGTGGTGAATATGACATATGTCTTATTGAAACAAAATTGTGAAGAGAAAAATTTATAGAGATCATAACATTGAAGTGATAATTAATCAATGAATCAATTATGTGTAAAAAGAATTAAATCCATATAAAACTAGTGGAAATAAAACATAATTTAATTATAGGTCATTACATGATTAATATTCATATGACATAGTCAATAACGAAGTAATATAACACAATGAAAATAAATTTAGATAAGAAAATCCTTACATCATGTCTGACTCACCAAGAACATACTTTATCTAATTTATAATAAAAAATATTAATTTCATACTTAATAATCAATAATTTTTTGTTTTATTTCATAATTATTTTCCCTTATATTTTATTTATTTTCATGCCATATGTATTAATTAAACTACATCAACTCATGTCAGATGTTTTGAGGGAATTAAGTTCATATTTTCATAACATCTGTATATTGAACATCATGAATGGGATCTTGGTTCCATAATATACAAATCCTCTGTAATCCAAAAATTATAATTTTTATATAATATAAACTATTATATAGTCACTCAAAAATGATAACATGGAAAACTAATTACATCATCTCATGGAGGTGGTCACCCACATTTACACATGATCGTTGTTATCATTTTTAATAGGTATAAGGTTAGGTAGGAAAGTAATATATCAAATTTACAAAAAGATAATTTTTTAATTAATAAAATATATTTTAATTACAACCATAATAATAATCATACATTAACATTTTAGATGAAAATCTAATTAAACCACTATGTGGACATGGTAGGTCATACGTATGCATGAGTGATGTTTACATTTTATATAGGACAAAAGGGGATAAATTATGGTTCAACTAGTAGAATGGTAAAATCTATTTATATTCAAAAACAAATTTTGTTATATGATCCTTTTTATATAAAAACTTAAAGATATAGAAAAGGATATAATATTAAAACACTTGTTTAAGAGATATAAATATTCTTTAGAAAGCTACCTATTACTTACTCTTTAATCCTTTTACGATGATGCTTTAATAAGATCAAAGCCTATATGACATTCTATTGATTTTAATAAAAGTATTTTTTATGTATCATTTAGGATAAAAGTCTCAAGAGGTGTGTGTAAAATAAAAAGTGTGTTATCCTTTAATAAGTGAGGCCATGGGCACCATGGGAATTACATAGTGTATTAAATTAATATAAATTTATTTTCATGTTTACAAGGAACTAAATTGACATATTTTAAATCTATGAATGATATAATTCTAAATAATCTCATCTAGTACATGTAATACAAATTTTGGTAATGTTATATTCCATTTTTTTAATTTTAACACCCCTTTAACCCTTTTGATAATTATCATGAAATATATGTGTTTTACTCTTTATGGGTTATGAATTTAACTATAAAAGGAAAAGTGACCAATGAGTGGAAATATATAAAATTATAGATCATATCCCATTAACCGGGATGAAAGTTATATTTCTTTTAATTTTAAATAATTTAATAAAATATTTTTCAACAGAAAATATAGTTAGTAATTTTCAGAACTATTAATGTGAATGATTTAAAAAAAGTGTCAAGAACCTAATGAGTTTTTAAAATAAATTTTTAAAACATGAAAAATATATTATATTTATCTAAAAAATTCGTAGAACATCATTAAGAAACCAGATAAATTATGTTCTAATCTTTTAAAATCATTAACTTGTTTTTTCTAATACATACATAAGAAATGAGTCTAAATTGTCTATGAATTTAAGGTAATTTTTATTCACTATATATTAAAAAAGTGAAAAAATCATACATATTTGAAATAACTATTCAAAACCAAACGTAACCACTTTTATCACAATGAAAAAATATTAGTGGTACAATATTAATGGGAGTGAAATTTTGTATTTATTATTTAGATAAACTAATCGTGAATTCATTACCAATGATCATTGGCACCAAGATGTTAAATCATTTTATATTAGATGGGTATGGTTGAACAGAATTAATAAAATGGAAGTATTTATGGATTATGATATATTGTAAATGTCAAATTAAATAATGTTTAACAATAATTAATAAATTTAACCATGCCAAGGTGATAAATATTTACATAGGTTATTTAACTTAATTAAAAAAATAAAAGGGATGTATTTAGAATTTTTGATCCTTTAGGTTCCAAAAATTAAATCCATTATTTCAATATTTAATTCTTATAAGTGGCTTAAATTACATATAATATAAACCTTCAATAAGAGATTGAAAATTATTTTTTAGAGAAATTATTTTTTATTCATAATAATTTTTTATAATATAATTAAGAATAGTTTAAATTCAATGACTTTAATCAGATTATATTTTACCTAAAGGAAATAAATAAATTATAAATCCAATTAAAAAAATTTCAAAATAGTTAAGAATAAAATATAGTTTTCAATAATAATTTTTATTATTTCACTATTGAGTATAATAAAAATAATTCCATAAAAATCCCTAAAAAGTAACATTAGGGTAATTCTCATATACTAACATCAAAAATAATATTAATTTAATCAAATAAAACTCTTAAAATGGTAGTCATTATTTACAATATATGCAAAATAAAATTAAATAAAATATAATTTTTATTAAAACATATTTTTGATATATAAAATAACAATATATAAAAGTTGATCATTATTTATTATGAATTAGTATTTATATTATAAATTAATAATAAATTATAAATATTATTCATAATGTGATTACTCTTATTCATACAATCAGTTTAATAGCATCGAAATAAAAATCCCATTTAAATAATAATAATTTTTTTATATCGCTAATTATATAATGTATAATGTTTTGTTTTATGAAATAAGTTGAGTTTATTATACTTTTAAACTAAATTTACAGGGTGTTACAACATCTCCTAGATAGATATCATCATTGAAATATTATCTTATTAATCAATGGTTTAATATTTTAATGTATCTTTCTTAACAACAGACATCATCCAATGTGATAATAAAACTTCATTTTAAAGTGGAATGTTGGAAACACAAGTCTTTCAAATAATAACACATAATCTAGTTCCTAGATTAAGAAAATATTAGTGACATGTGAAAATATGAACCTCGAATAAAATGATAAAATCCAAATAATAATAAAAAGAAAAGGAGAACATGTTCTTGTGAAAGTTAATGAACAGATAACCATAAAATAGTAACTAATAAATAATTACACTAATTCACTTAAATGGAGGTAATATATTAATATTTTTATTTAAAAATACATTTTCTATAGTTGATAGTTTCATTTATTATCAAGATGGAGAACACTAGAAAATATACATGGTTGATTTATTTCAATTTCATAAGCACTAATTAATCCTTCACTTATGCTTGGGATAATTTCAAATTCTATCTTCTTTCTTACACCACGAAATTAATACTCAATATGATTTTTCCAAAACTAAAGAACTAAAATTTATATTCCTAGAATTATATAATCTATTAAATGATAAAATTTTATTACTCATATCTCTAGACAGAACCAAAATGGTAAGAATAAGTTGACATAATATCTGATATAAATAAACCTTCATATGTTGAAATAATAAATTAATCATCAAATCATGAAAAATAAGACCAAAATAATAAATTAAAACATTTCATAAATACTAATCTTAAACCTCTTAAAAAATATTTCTGGTCTGTTTCTACAAAATATATTTAATTAATTTGATCCTGTATTGTTTCAAGACCCAACTAGCATTTATATCCATGAAAAATTAATCACATACAAAAATGTATATTCCATAATCATATGTATTTCTAACAATGATAATATTTTTCATAAATAACTTGAATTTCCATATAAATATTTCCAAAACATATATTTCTCTACAATTGAACTCAATATAAAATTTTCATTTTAAATATCATCTTAGAAAATAATATTAAATCTACATTAAACACGTAATTATTCCCATAAATACAATGAAATTATTAATAAATAACATTAATCATCGTTTCACTATGGAAATTCTCAATCTCATGCTCATATGTATAATAAAATATATATTCCAAAAATTAAAGACATTTTTTCCAACAATAAATATTATTATGATTGGTCATATTAAAACATATGGTTATAAATAAATTTATAATTCTGTCAAGAAAATATAAAATCAGTCATTCTCAATTAACATTTTTCACTAGAAGAGATATTAAACCAAGTAATGTATTACATAAATTTCTCCAAGACAATACATAATCATATGAATATCTCATCACCTAAAGCATAAAAAATTTGTATCCACGACTAAAAAAATGATCAACAATAGAAATTTAAATACATAATACTTTAGGTTTATCCCTAGTCACTATAAATATCATTGATTTTTAAATAATCCATCCTCTCATACATTATAATGTTTCATAAAAAAATGTGGATAAATATAAGCATATACTTTAGGATTATCAATGAAGGTGTTCATATAGTAATTCATTTTCTATAGAAACATGCAATTACTATATTACCAAATCATCATTATATTACCATATACAGAGTATTATCCCTTGAATATATAGTACAATCATTTTCTCTAATGTATCTTTACATAAATATAGTTCCAATATGACCTTATAAAATATTTTCTATGATCCAAGAAACGGTAACTCCATTATCCCAATGACAATAGTTATCTTACAACATTGGTGTGAGATACAAGTTATTACATCTTGAATGAAAAAATAGGTTAGAAATAATGCGAGGATATATAAATCCATGATTTTCACATTAAATTTCAAAATGTGAAATAAAACCTTAATTTTCTTGTGATACATTTATTTTTTATTCTATTATATCCAATAAACCATTCTTAGTTCCCTTCATGGTATCCTAAGGAATGTAAATATAAGATAGGGGTGAGATCAGATAAATAGTAAGTGAATGTATACAGAGGAAGCAATCATATAATAAATAAGGAATGCATAATATGGAAGGAATAAATGATATTAAAATAATTTCATATAAACAATCACATGATCCTGAAACATTATCAGGGATGACATAAGAATTAAAATATTTACATGGGCATAAGTAGTTGACTTAATAACGATGTGGTATATCTAAAACACATCAGCAAAGCCATATTCCAAGACATCTTATATAAATTTGTAATACAAGGTTTAAATACCCTACTTATTTTCCTCATTATTCTTATAGACCCATCAAGTATATTTTTTATTCTAGGATCCACCAATCATTTAATAAGTCCAATTAATTCATCATATTAATAAATTATAGAACATAATCAACATGACTTAATAATCTATAACTATCTATATTAGAAGAAATAGAATATGTAATGTCTATATTTTTTTCCAGTCAAAAGGATTATAATCCCTCTATATAAGTAAGGTGGATGGAATCTTAAGAATATATAATTAGTAAATCATATTAATTAATCAAATAATTTTAATATAAATTAATATCATTTTTATTATATCTGGAACATTTCTTAATGAATATTCTCATTTCATTTTTCAATAAATTATTATAAACCTAAAATTTGTTAAAATATTTTGGAATAAATTTTCATTGAAAATAATAATTGAAACATATAATATAAGGTTTAAAAAAATAATATTCATTATGATGGGAAAAATTATTTATACTATACATGAAAAAAAATAACATTCTTCTAACACGATCAAAAATATACTAAAATTACTTATTAAAAATATTCCATTAAAAATATTTCATTTAAATAAATTAAAATAATGTAAAAGGTAATTAAAATTATTTTTTAATAAATTTTAACTATATGTATAAAAACAATAAAACAATTTTGAATGCATGGGCATGGATGAATATTTCCTTCAAAAAAAAATTAAAAAGGTCGATTATTCTGTAAAAAAAAATTCTTGTCCATTTAAATTTATAAAGAGTGGAAGAAGTTATTAATACATTAACAATATAGAAATATGAATATCATTAGAATATATGTTGGGTTTAATTATATAAGTATCATATATTTCATAAAATGTAAACTAATTTATAATGAATCCTGAATAAGGATTATATTGTTAATTAACCAATAAAACATTGGTTTCTTTTGAATCATAAACACCTTCACCTAAATAACATCAATTGATATATTAAAAATATTAAATATATGAAGATTAATGACAAAAATATAAAATGGATAGTATAAAACCTAAAAAACAAAAAAGTGGTGAATATAAAATATATCTAACCAAAACAAATGTGAGGAATGAGACCATTACAAATATCATAACATTTAATTGAAAATTTGTAATTGAACTAGTTATGTGTAAAAAAGATGAATCCACTTATTAAAATTGTAAATACAAAATAATATTATTAAGGGTAATTCCACACATAATCATATAATACCACAATCAATAAATAATTAATATTACTCGATGAAATTAAATTTAGGTTAGAAACCCCTTACCATGATTCCGACTCAAAACATACATAAAATATATCATATATAATAAAATTATATACACCATATATTTGATTAATTACCATTTTTATATGTTTGAAATTAGTAATGTCTCATATATTCTAGTTAATATAAGTCATTGTATATTTATTGAATTAGATAAGTTTGTGATTGATGTTTTGATAACCTATATTTCATAATAACAATACAACTTGAGTAGGTTGACAATGGTCAAATGGGTCATGGTTCAATAATATATAGATTTTTAAACATTACATAATTGTCATTTATATATAATAAAAATATTTTTAAGAATTTCTAAGAAATGAAAAAATGATATTTAAATCACAACACCCCATGGAGGTGGTATTCCACACATACACAAGAGTGGCATTATCATTTTTTAACAAATCGATTGTTAAAAAGGTACACTAAATATTATATTAATAAAATAAGAATTATGTTTTAAACATATTATATATCCATTAAATAGATCTATGTAATCATCCATGCAATTTGTGGATTAAAAATTATGTTCATCGTTATGTGATGATTGTAGGCCATACAGATGCAAGAGGGATATTTTCGTTTTTCATTAGATTAAAAGAAGATGAATAACAGTTTTACCACGTGAATAATAAAATATATGTATATTTAACATACTTATGTTATCATATGATCATAGTTGTAGAATATTTTATGTATGTATATAATGAACCGTTTGATTCATACATATATATTTATCTGAATTGATGAATATTCATTACATAACATAACACAACCAATCCAGAACCTTATGGGTTTAGTGTATTTTGAAACATGAAAACATAAAATACTAGTTCATTACAGATAAACATAATATTCATATTAATTCTTAACATCTATAACACTTTTTCACATATCATTTTTAATATATTTCTTCATATATTAGGGAAAAGAAACATGGGAAAAGGGTGAGCTCAGATGCTCAATAAGGTTAAACGAGGGTGAAATAAATCATAACGTAGTCATAAGGAAATAAGAAAATGATCATAACAATTGAAAATGATACCCTTCAGGTCAAAGATCATAATCATAAGTCCTTATTAAAGACCTGGATATCCCATGTAAAATTATTTTAATACATGGGAATTTTACGAGTCCGTGAATACCGAAAGTGCGTAATTCCGAGGCCCAGTGTGCCCAGAATCAATTTTTGAAGTTTAATTCAGGTACGTTCAATAAACATACGAGTGGGTTTTTATAAATTTTGAACCGGAACTCAGAACTGAAATTTGAGGGTACCGTTGAACTCACAGTGCCGATATTCGCTTAAGAAGACGTTCACCTCAACGAAAGTTGGTTGAGAATAAAATTTAGTTTTTAGGTTTTTTTGTGAAGTAATAAAATAAAATAAGATCACTTAATTTTTTTTAAACCTCCATGTGGAGGTTGGGTTATTAAAAACCCCCTCGTGGGAGTTGGAGGTGCGGCCACCACACTTGAACATCCCTTGGGAGGTTGTAGTGGTGAGGCCCATCGGAACATTACCTCTCGTGAGAGGTTATCATGTGGGGACCACACGGGGTTTAACCCCTATTAATACAGGAGGGTAAAACCTCCTCAACTCCCTATTAAATGAGGAGAAATCCCTTGACCTTATCCACCTTAATGGAGCCAACTCCCCTTTAATTTAATTTGTTCCACCTCTCAAGCATTAATTAGGTGGATCCACTTAATTTAAATCTATAATTTGAATTGTTATTCCAACTCCACCCCATTAATTAAATTATTCAACTAATTTAATTATATTACTCAATTAGAATTTACACCAATGAACAAAATAGATCCTAATCTATTATTTGTCTGTGATTTCATATTGGGTGGAGTGGAGAGAAAAGAGGAACTTGGGAGAAATATTGGGAGAAGTATCCCAATGAAAAATGCATCCAATCAAGAATGATATTCCTAAACATTCTTCCTCAAAACCTCCTTATATGAGGAATATCTTAGAATGATCTTCCCCCTCATCATCGGTAATAAACTGACGCACGATATTGGATTGGAAGTGCATGGCAGATGCGATGAATGACAACAACATCATCTTCTTCCCACAACTTCATCGTCGAGCAATGATCAAAAGTATGGGGTTTACCTTCAGTTTTATTCCTTTCCTTTTTCTATTCTTTGTTTAAAAAGTAATCGAGGTGATGTATTGTAAACAATTTTTGTTGAACTTTCTTCCTCTTTGTTGAACCAATTATTAGCATCCCTAAACGTGGAGTGTGCGGGACAAACTAACACAGCCAGAATCCCTCTACTGATCTCTTTGTGAAGTTTCTTTTGGCATGGAAATGAAGAGGAAATGAGGCGATGAAGGAGCTAACAACAAAGGTCGCGCTACCTGCGGCCTCCATGAACCACACCGCCCCCGCGGAACACTGTTGTTCCCAACCGAACACCTCCGGCCCGCGTCGGCCAGAGCCGCGCCGAACCGGACTTCCCGGTCGCCAACGGTCGTCAGCCCCCCTGCCCGCAGCCTACCCGCGTCCTGCCCGTGCACCCCGCCGGCCTGCCCATGCGATGCCCCCGCGCCCCGCCGGCCTACCCGTGCGCTGCCCGTATCCCTCCGGCCTGGCCACGCGATGCCTGCGCCCCTCCAGTCTAACTGTGTCCTACAAGAACATCGCGGCCTGCTCGTGTCCCAGCACATGGACGAACCGGCCGAGCCGCACCTGCCACCTAAGGCGGCCCGAGATGTGTTTTGTGGTGTCGCTATCTGAACTAGCTTTGCTTTCCAGGCCGAGCCACCCAAGCTATGCCCCATGTGGTGCTGGCCGAACCGGCCCTGACCTCTGGGCCAAGCCGTCTACGCGGCGACCCCTGGGCCAAACTACCCCGGCTGTCTGCAGGGCCTAGCCAAGTGGACCGGGCCAAATGTAGCGAGTTGACCCTGTCAACAAGACAGGTCAGACCCAGTGGTTTTGACTGGGTCGAAGAACTATCAACAGAGCTGGTTTTCATGGAGCATGACGATCCCTTTGATTATACCCAACTGGTGTTTGAGATAATGTTGAGATATGCTCAGGTTTGATCGTACAAGAATCCAATTGAGCCCCCATGAAAAAAAAAGATAATAACTCATAGACTGGACATCTGATTGTTATGTCGTCTACTGTGTTGAGACCCCTATGATGAGATGGACCTTTGAGATACTTTTTCATGGGACTTGGTGGGAGTTGACGTGTGGACACTTTCCATGAAGAGCAGACCCTCCCAGAATCAAGCATAATTTGTGGAAACCCTTTAAATGGCTGTGCTCGAACGACGGTTCATGGATCATGTGTTGGTCTGACAGTTCTGACTTCTGTTCCTGGATCATGTGTTTGTATGATAGAATAGCTGGTGATGGATCATGTTTTGGTGTGACAGCTCTAACGACTGTTCCTAGATCATGTGTTGGTCTGACAGTTTTGACTTCTATTCCAGGATCATTTTTTGGTCTGACAGAATAGCTGGTCTAGGATCTTGTGTTGGTCTGAAAGCTCCAACGACTATTCCAGGATAATGTGTTGGTCCAAATGTTCCAACTTTTGTTCCTGGATATTGTGTTGGTCCAATAGATCTAATGATTCAGTAGCTATATATAATCATCTATATCTCTCTACATAAGTTCGATACATGTGTGAGATGATTCAATAACTCTTTTGTTTCATTTTTATTGATATGGATTACTTGATAACATAGGTATTTGTATGGGAATATACCAAGATGAGCTTATATGTTGATTTAATTATTTGTGGTTTATCATTGTTGGATTTTGTGAGACCTTCAGGGTCCCAGGTTCCCTACTGAGTATTGTTATACTCACCTCGGCACTGGCTATGCCTGCATCTAGTTGTGTTGGATGCAGACGAAGAACACTGTTGACTGAGGTTGAGTAGCCAGACTGGACGGTACTCGGAGGTGGACCATACGACGAATCGTTTCACAAATGATAAAAACGGACGTGGAGTGATGAGGAGGCCATCTGTACCTACCCTTTAGGTAGGAACCCAGGAGGACGACCCTGGGGTTTCTTTACTTTTCTTCAAATGTACTTTCTTTTCAGTTGTACTTGTACTTTTATGTGGTGATTGTATTTTCGGCCCACTTTACTTTTCAATACTCTTTGAATACAACTTTACTTAGTGTTTTTATTTCTTCTCGTACTCTGTTGTGAGAGGATACTCTACAAAATGGAAATACCTTTCTAGTTTTAGGGATGTACGTTTTTTGTGCTAGTCGCCAGCCCCTGGCCTATGGAAGGTGGGTTTGGGGTAGCCACAGAATGTTCCCTGGGGGACGGGTCTGGAAAAATTGGTATCAAAGGAGTCGGTTCTATCGTAGAACTTAGAAATTATATATTTCTTTTCTATGAAGTAATAGTGTTAAGATTTCTGAGTGTTGTTCTTAGTTCCAGGAGTCCATCGTTGGGGCGGTGACAGCCGTATCCATAAACCAGGACCCTGACTTCTGATTTCCGACTCAGTGCATGAAAACACATATTTAATGTGTGTTTTCGAATGTTTTCTTTATGTCAGTTCAACTAGGTCAGCTCACCTATTATAAATTTTTATTATGTCGCATCTGTTCAGGATTCCTCCATGCAGACAGCCAGTTAGAGTTTTGTGAGTGTAGAGGATGAAGACCCACCGAGTGACGAGGCTTTGGTGTAGGGCCCTATTACTATGTTGTCACATTCGGGTGTTGTACCAGCACCACCACTTCTTGTGGGGAAGAATATTCCACCATACACACTGGCACATGGTGCATGTCGATTGAGCGTGTTGCATGAGTTCCAGCGGCAGAGGCCTCTGAGGTTACGAGGCGAGACAGATTCCCAAGCAGTAGAGAACTGGATGGATTCAATTTCTAGAGTTCTCCGCCAAGTTGAGACCCCCATGGAGAAGATAGTGATATTATCTACTAGTGTTTTATAGTGAGTAACCATGAGGTTGGTCTGAATAGTGATGAGGCTATGGTATTTGGACCATTGCCCGAGATTGTAGATTCAGGTAGTGTGTCAAATATATCACTGCTTGTTGGTCAGCAGTTACAGCTGGAGGTACCGGTATATGACACATGTAGTCTTAGTGCCTTACATGTGTTTCAAAATCCGATACCACTTAGGTTCTGTGGTGAAACAGACTCATAGGCGGCTGAGGACTGGTCTGAGGAGGTGGCTGGGAGTTCTCTAGAGCTTGTACAGCTTCTTTAGGACGACATGTCGGTATCTGAAAATTCATCGAGGCGTACCGATCGTCCCAGTACATGATGAATACATTACGATCATTGATTTCGGGATCTGACTACTGAGTGAGGTGTGTTTTAGGATATTTGAGCCATCACCTTTCCTTTAGATTCCTGAGAGAACCTTTGCGGTTGAATGTAAATTGGGATGAGCGGATACAACCAGTGAACGTTAGCCGTGAGAAAGCATGAAACTAGCACCAGTCTCAGAGAATTGAGAATTTAAAATATTTAAATAAGAGGAAGTGTTAAGGACCGATGAACATGTAGGGAAGAAGACGTGGAAGCAGAGCTAGGAGAGCATAATGAGGTGGTGTACATTTGTACATGTTACAACCACCCACCTTCGTATTCCCCGCCAAGCTCAGGGAGCTGAAGTGAAGGGGAAGAGAGATTCTACATGTGGTCAAGTAGTGTGACCCAAGGGCTTGATGAATGATTCAATGTATGGTCTATGTCTACTACTAGCTATCGTATCAAAAGATATAGGTACCAATCATTCCTTCCTTCCACAAATCATGTTCTAGACCTAGAGTTTCTGGTTAAACTGTTGACTTGACCCTCACGTCTGGAGATACCTTTCGGAGGAGACTCGATAATTACACATACGCAGACGGTGTGATATGACCCTTGAGGTGAGAGTTTCGGTTGGAACCACTTGGGGGCTGCATCTATGTCTTACAACGTTAGTTTGGGTATGGACTGGGAAACCACAGTTCAGACACAGATAGAATGTTTTAGGCAAATCATTTGTTGTTTATCTAAAACATTGGGATGAGGTTTTCCTTATTCAGTGAAAAAGGAATCCTTAGAGCACAAGATAAACTCATACATAGGAGTGTGTAGCCGATCACTCTTGAGTTGGACAGCCTTACCCTCATGGTAGGGGGAGTTTTTAGTTTTTAGTTCTAAACATGAGTGATAGAACATGGGAACATCTTTTCAAAAGATATTTCCAGGATTCCCCCCCACCACCACCACCACTCCAAAAGGGGAGGTACGTCTGCTTTGGCTGGATACTACCAGAGGTTCGTTTCAAACTTCTCTAGAGTTTTAGGACCACTAACAGCCTTAACGAAGAAGTGGAAACCCATAGTGTGGTCGGGGAGATGCCAGTAGAGCTTTCATGAGGTGTGCTAGAGGCTGATTAGTTCCCCCATCTTGAGGCTTCCAGATGAAGGCAGAGGGTATGTATTCTACTACGATGCATCAGGGAATAGAATCAGGAGAGTCCTGATGCAGGAGAGAGCAATGATCGCTTATAGTTCTCGTCAGCTGAGAAAACATGAGAGGAACAACACTACCCATGACCGGGAGTTAGCAGAAGTTGTCTTTGCCTTGAATATGTGAAAAACTATATTATAGGAAAACGTTTTACTGTGTACTCTGATCACAAGTGTCCCAAGTATATCTTCTCATAAAAGGACGTGATCCTGAGACAACGACATTGGATTGAGTTTTTCAAAAACTATGACTTTGAGATAGTCTACACTCCTGGGAAGGAGAAATCTGTTGCGGATGATCTCAGCAGGAGATTGGTTATATAGCTAGTAGGAGTTGTGATAGAGTATCTATCTTCCTTATAGATATCCCCTGTGGATAGGGATAGAGAAGCATTTCTACAATCTCTTAAAGTCACTGACCCACTTCTTCAGTGAGTCAGGGAAGCACAGTGTGGAGATGCTGACAACGTGACATGATGTGCTTACATATCCATAGGTCATGCAATTGAAGGATTTTATGAAGGTGTTGAGAACCTCATCTTCTTCAGAGGACGTACTGTGGTACCAGTGTCACTTCAGGAGGAAGTGTTGAGGGAGTTCCACACATCCGCTCTAGCGGTACATCTAGATGTGGTGAAGATGTATCAAGACCTCAGATGACAGCACTGGTGGCCACGTTTGAAGAAGGATGTAGCATAGTTTGTCGCCTGATTCCTCACTTGTTAGCAAGTGATGGCAAAGCACCAAGTACCAGCAGGCTCGGTTCATCCTTTAGAGGACCCAGAGTGGAAGTGTGATGGGATATCCTTGGACTTCGTGATGAGTCTTTTGCATACATCCAGGGGTCACAACTTGATTTGGGTGATGTTTGACAATATCACCAAGTCATCCCACTTCCTACCGATCAGAGAGCATGGTTTAGTAGAAAACATGGAACACCTCTATGTGCAGGATATTTTGCGGCTACATGGAGTACCTTCTTCTATTGTCTTTGATCATGACACACAATTTACTTCCCAGCTATGGAAGGGGTTGTAGGGAGGTTTCGGGATGCAGCTTCCTCTGAGCACTACCTTCCATCTTTAGATAGATGGTCAGACCAAGTGGACCATTCAGACCGTCATGAACATTCCATGTGATTGTGTCCTCAACTTCAGTCATAGATGGGAGGATCACTTACTTTGGTGGATTTTTCGTACAACAATAGCTACCACTCCACCATAGGGATGGAACCTTTAGAGGCGTTGTATGGGTCACCTTGAAGATCACCTTTGTGTTGGAAAGACCCAGGGGAGTCTGCCCGAGTGGTAACAGAAATGGTATGAGCTACCATGGAAAATCTGCAAATCATTCAGGAGTAGATGATGACTGCATAGAGTTGGAAGATGTCATCTGTTAATAGGATATGTAGACAACTGGAGTTCAAGGATGGAAACCATGTCTTTATACGGGTCTCACCCTGATGAGTTCTATAGAGATTTGGCTGAAGTGGGAAGTTATCTCTAAGGTTTATCATTCCATTCTAGCTCCTCAATAGAGTAGGCGAAGTGGCTTACTGCATGGCTCTTCCAGATCAGTTGCACCGCGTGCATGACGTCTTCCACGTATCATAGTAGAAAAGATACGTGCATGAACCTTCTTACATCATCAACCAGGGAGAGCCGGATGTCGATGATGGATTGAAATTCACAGAGGTTCTAGTGAAGATTGAGGTTCGACATGAGTGGGTCCTATATGGCTGTTCAAAACCTTTGGTGCGTGTTCGTTGGCACCACAGGAACCTCCAGGAGAGCACATGTGAGCGAGAGGCTCAGATGTGTGCTCAGTACCCCCCCCCCCCCTTGTTCCCATAGATTGAGTTGTAGTTTACAGGGATGTAAATACTTAAGGTGTGGAGAATGTAATGACCTGGAAATCCCAAGGAATTTTTTTTAAATCATTGGAATTTTAAGAGTCTTCTAAAACAGACGGCGAGTAATTCTGAGGCCTGGTGTGCCTGAAATCAATTTTAGATGTTTTTGGGTATGTTCAATAATAGTACGAGTGGGTTTTCATTACTTTTGAATTGGTTCTCGAAACTGAAATCTCAAGGCACCGTTGAACTCGCAGTGCCAGTATTCACATAAGAAGACTTTCAGCTCGATGGTAGTTGGTCAATAATAAAACATAGTTTTTCGGTTTTAGTGTGAAGTAATAAAATAATGTAAGCTCACTTTATTTTATTTAAACTACCATGTGGATTTTGGGTGGGTAAAAACTCTTTATGAGAGTTTGAGGTAGGACCCCCACACCTTAACCTCCCTTGGGATGTTATGGTGGTGGGGCCCACTCGAGCATAACCTCCCGTGAGAGGTTATGACGTGAGGACCGCATGAGGCTTAACCCCTATTAATAGAGGAGGGTAAAACCTCCCCAGCTCTCCATGAAATGGGGATAAAACCCTTGACCTTATCAACCTTAATGGAGACTACTCCACATTAATTTAATTTGTGCACCTCTCAAGCATTAATTATGTGAAACCACTTAATTTAAATCTCAAATTTGAATTGTTATGCCAACTGCACCTCATTAATTAAATGATTCAACTCATTTAATTAAATTACTCAATTTTAATTTACACCAACGAACATAATAGATCCTAATATATTATTTGGATACGATTTCATTTTTGTTGGAGTGGAGAGAAAGGAGGAATGTGGAAGAAATATTGGGAGAAGACTCCCAATGAAGAACTATCTTCCTCTAAAATCTTCTTCGGAACCCCCTTCGATGCGGGATTTCTTCGACCGATCATCCCTCTTCATCGTCCCCAAAGAACGAATGCATGATCTTAGATGGGAAGTGTGTGGTAGACGCAAAGAACCACAATGACATCATCTTCTTCCCAAGAATTCATCATCGAGGAATGATAAAAAGTTGGGGGTTTACCTTGAGTATTATTACATTCCTTCTTCTCATCATCGTGTAAAAAGGAATCGATGCGATGTTTTGTAAACAATTGTTGTTCATCATTCCTCCTCTTTGTTGAAAAAATTGTTATCATCCCTAAACGCGGAGGGTGTGCACCAAACAAACATGGCCCGACACCCTCCAACGATCTCTTTGTGTAGTTTCTTTCCGCATGGAGACGAAGCGGTAATAAGGTGAAGAATGCACTAATGAAAACGGCTGTGCTACCTACAGCCTTGATGAACCACGGCGCCCCAGAGGCACACCGGTGTTCGTGGCCAACAACTGTCGGCCCGCGCCAACCGGATCCGTGCCGAACCGGCCTCCCCAGCCACAGGCCCGCAGGTCCACGACCTGCCCGTGGCCTGCTCGCACGCCCTGTTGGCCTGCCTGTGTGCCCTGTAGTCCAACCCACGCGCTGCATGTGCCCCGCCGGCTTCCCTGTGTGCTGCTTGCGCACCCCTCCGGCCTCCCCACGTGCCCCTTCGTCCTGCTTGCGGGCTACCCTCGCCTCAACGATATGCCCGCATACTAGATTTTGGCCGAACTGGCCGACCTGCGCCGACCACCCGATCCAGACCACAACGTCCATCACGGCATCACTGGATGAACCAGATCAGCTTTCTAGCCCATGATGCCGGAGTCCTGCCCCACGTAGTGCTGGCCGAACTAGCCCCAGCCTTCGGGCCGAGCCGCCTACATGGAGACCTCCGGGCTGAACCGCCCCCGTAGTCTATTGGGTCGGGCCCAGCGGACCAGGCCGAACCTACCAGGCTGAACCGCCTAACGGGTTGGGTAGACCCAGTGAGTCTGACCGGGTCGGCCCAGTCTAGGTTGGGCCGAGTCTATCCGTCCAGGTCAGACCTAGACCAAGCCCATTACTGACCATGTTACCTTCATTGGCCATAACATTAGCACGTGACAACCATTTGACGAACCATCAGTGACGCTGGTTTTCTTGGAGCACGACTGTTCCTTTGGGTATACCCTACTGGTTTTTGAGGTAATTTTGGGATATGGTCAGGTTGAATCTTATACAAATCCAACCGGGCCCCCAGGACTAATAAGCTAATAACTCACAGACCGAGTGTCCGATTGACGCGCCGTCTGTTTCTTTGAGACCCCTATGATGAGACAGACCTTTGCAATACTTCTTCATGGGACATGGTGGTAGTTGACGTGTCGACACGTGGCTTGAGGAGCGGACCCTCCCGGAATTATGTTTTCTTTGTGGAAACCATGTGGCTGGCTATGCTCTAACGACTGTTCCTCGATCATGTGTTGGTCCGACAGTTCTGACTTCTGTTCATAGATCACGTGTTGGTCCGATAGAATAGCTGGTCCTATATCATGTGTTGGTCCGACAACTCTAATGACTATTTCTCGAAAATGTGTTGGTCCAATAGTTCTGACTTCTATTCCTGGATCATGTGTTGGTATGATAAAATAGCTGGTCCTAGATCATGTGTTGGTCTGACAGCTCTAATGACTATTCCTAGAACATGTGTTGCTCTGATAGAAAAGATGGTCCTAGATCATGTGTTGGTCCGACAACTCCGATGATTCAGTGGCTATATCTGTTCATCTCAATCTCTATACATAAGATTTATACCTGTGTGACCTGAGTTAGTGACTCTTGTGTTTCCATAAGGTTGAGATGGATTACATGATAACATAGGTATTTGTTTGGGCATATACATAAGTTGGGGTATCTATTGATTTCATACTTTTTGGTTTATCCTTTTTGGATTTTCTGAGACCATGATGGTCTTGGGGTCTCTACTGAGTATTATTATACACAACCCTACACGATCTATGCCTGCACCTCATTGTGTTGGATGCAGACGACGGACAATGCTGACTGAGGCTGAGTATCAGGACTAGATGGTACCCGGAGGTAGACCTTATGACGAATCGGTGCTCGGAGGAGACTGAAGGATGTGGAGTGCTGAGGAGTCCATCTGTACCTAACCATCAAGTAGAAACCCCAGTGGATGAACCTATGGTTGCTCTACTTTTCTTCAAATGTACTTTCTTTTTTGTTGTACTTGTAATTTCCTGTTGGGCTTATATTTCCGACCCCCTTTACTTTTCAGCACTCTTTTATATACAACATTACGTAGTGTTTTTCTTTCATCTCTTACTCTGTTGTGATAAGTTACTTACATAAAGGCAATGCCTTCCCAGTTTAATGGATTTACACCTTTGGTGCTAATCTCTATCCCTAGGCCTATGGAAGGCGGGCTTGGGGGAGTCATGACACGGGCCCCGGGGGACAGATTGTGACATCCTTTAATAAATCATTGATGTACATAAGGCATGAATCCTAATAGAACATGAGACGTGAGAGGAGAATATTGGAATGATAAATATAATGTTAAATACATATAATCATAGAAATGATTTCCTTAGTATTAATGGCACTTTCCCAAGAATATCATAGTGGAATGGGTTCACTCCAGAATCCATATAAAAATTCACGGTTCGCTTCAAAGACTATCATAGTGGACAAATTCCTTTTCTAAACACATTTCACTTCTCATTCCAGTCTCATCGTATGAAACCAATTTTACGTCCCATCCCAATCATATCTACCAAATGAGATATAAATCAATACCCAATTCATTTAAAGATGATATAGGTACCAATATTTATTGGATATAAAATAACCACCATCCACTTTTATAACTTAACCTCCATTACATAATGAAAACCATGAATATGTGTTCCATAAGAAAGTAGGTAATTCATCACATCAAAAACCATGTAACGAAAGGTGTTTCGTAAACATAACATAATAACATAGCTCATAGAAAAGAAATGGGTTTCAAAAAAATCATTCCACCCTAAAAATAAACCATCCATATAAATAATAATGATATTATCTTTAAATAATATCTCATGTAATGTATAAGTAACCTTAAATAATGTTGTCTTATATGAATTTTTTTTGGAAATATTACATATCATAATATAGGAAAAACCCACTTCCATTTTAATGTCATTTCATTTTAAATAGATGCACAGTTATAAACTTAAATGTTTTTTAAATAAACTTTTAATATTTTAAATGAGACATAAACACATTAAGGCATCATGATAGTGGGAAAATATTCTAATTCTGTATAAGCTAAAATGCATTCCTTCCGTATTTTTATTGGAAAAGTCAAAAATAAATATAATTAAGAAAAAAATGTGCTCATATTTTTTTAAAAAAAGAAAAACACGATTAATATTGAATTTTTATAATCATAATATAATAGTTAAAATATTTTCAAAAACAATTTTATAAAACATATACACAGAAGGAAGATTGATTTTAATGGGAACCACTAATTATTTTTTGAAAAATAATGTTTCTTATAAGTATCATATCATTGAAATTACCATTAATAAAATGAATAATTTTTTTCTATCAGATTTATATCCAAATAAAAAAGTATAAATATACTATAAGATAATTATAATTCATCCCACAGATAATTCTAATAGGGAATAATCAATAAACTGAATTTATTACCCAATGAATATAAATTGTGTTACGAAATCCTTTACCACTTTGGAATCTGTTGAATCTTATGGCCCATGAAAGTAATATAATTTAAATCGAAAATTAAATAAACATAATATAATGAGATTAAATTTATTATATTTTAAATGGAATTATACACACCACACATAATAAATAAGGGGCGAATAAGGTATATATCTCACATAAGTAAAAGTTAGACCAGAGACCATTACCTCACAATTACCTTTAGTTTTTTTTACATTAACCTCTTTAATAAAGATATAAATAATGTTATTAATAAATTATATAAACGTATTCATATTTATAATACAATATATGATACTTTTATAAAATATTATCAACCATTAATTAATAATATTTCATTATTTTTATTTTTTTGGGTGGGTTAGTTTCATAGGTTCTTGGTCCATTCATTTGTGTATAATTTTGAATTTTATTTTAAAATGTAAATCAAACACAAGAAGTGAAATTAAATTTTATTCAATAACACAAATAATTTTAAATGGTCCAATAATATTTTCTGGAAATGAATATGATTAATTTGATAAATTTAAATTGTAAATATTTAGTTTTTTGTGGTTTTCCTAACAATCAAAAAAAGGTTTTATTTTATTTAATATTATTTATATATAGTAGTTTCACAAAATTAAATATGATATAATATAACATTTAAAACCTTTTTGAAATATAACAATAACTATATGACCTTTTTTATGGGAAAATGGAAAACAAAAATTTATTACCCATGGAGACGGTTAACATCCATTAATTGGACTATGCTTTTGTTTCTTTGAATAAGTAGAGTTATTAAATCAGATCGATATAAGAATTTACATTTTAAATATAAATTTAGTATATATAAATATTTTTGTTCTTATTATTCCATTATGGATGAAGGATGTGAGGAGAATGTAGAATAAGGATATAAAATAAGAGAGGTGGTTTGAGGAAATTATGTCTTGGAAATTACCTCCTAGAAGTATCACATAAAGACCATGAAATAGTAATTTTTGTGAGTATATAATAACATGGAAATTGGTGGAGGGGTAGTAGATTATTTTTCATATATTAGAGGATCATATTGTCTTTTAAGACAATGGGGGTGGTGAAAAGTGTTATTTATACTTGAGGAGGGATGATTTTACGTGATTAAATATTGGTTGTTTTATATCCATGGACATCAACATTTGGGTGTAAGAAATTCAAAAAAATACTATTACATAATGTTTTAATTTGTGTTTCTTGTTTTTAAACTAATCTACCACCCATTTTATTTGTTATTTTTTGAGGTATTTAAGTTTAACATTTTAACTTTAACTTGTTCCATCTCTTTACATATGCTGTGGTATATTTTTCAAACATTGCGAATTTTTAATGTATAAAACTGAAAATGACCATACAAACTAATTTAAATATTATGATTCAAATTTTGGAATCTATTTTAAAAAATTGAATTTACATTATTTTCAAAATTATATTTATAAAAAAACCCACATACGCGATGATAATGCAGCTTTAAAAGTACTACATTTTGAAGAAAACTATTTTGTTATATTAACTATATGAATATTAATTACCATTTTATGAAACATAATTTATTTTTACTTATTTATAATGTAAAAATTTATTTTAAAAAATTCCACAGTATTGATTGATTTAATAAATTAAAAATGGGAAACAATATGTACATTAACATAATTTTTAGAAAAAAATGACCTTTCTAAACCCATAAATAATCAACTTCTAAACTAGAATATAAGGTTGATTAGAAAATATTGTTGTGAAATAAATATAAATAAATAATAATTATTTTTATTGAAACCATGTAAAAAAATAAATGAACTTTTAAATTTCTTAATCTATTTAAATATATTACATATTTACAAAAATCAGTAATTAGAACTATTCAATGAAAAATTAATATTTTTATATGATTTTCAATAATTAAATCTAAAATATTTTTAATCTGAGGAATTTTAAAATGACGTTAATTTTTTTAAAAAAATATATAATATTTTCAAAAATCATTTTTTTTATCTTTCTATAGTGAGAAAAACAAATTCACATTTTGAAGAAAACACATATTTGAAGATAAAATTAATTTACTAAAAAAATTGTTTATTTAAAAAGAATAAATTTATATAATAAACACTAGTGAAAAGATTATATATCTTATAATCTGGATAATAATAATAATTCTTACCAAATTAATTTCTTGGATATAATTGGTTTGTTAAAATTATTTTTTGGGGATTTTTTAAGATAGGTATTCTATGCAACATAATTTATTGAGGAGATTAAATTTCATTAAAAAATATCTACCATGAAATATTTGATTGTTTCATTATAGCCCCCATAAAATTTATTTTAACATTAAAAATTATCACTCAAATAAAAATATATGAGTACACCTCTACATCATCATATCCTTAGTTTCTTACATAGCTTCCTAAAATTGGTTATTTGGCCACAAAACATAAACCATGTGAGTGGTCATGTTATGTAGATCATTATCCCTATTTCCCATAACCTCTACCACATTTTATTTAATGGAATGATACTCCTCCATCAACATAACATTTGAGTATAGTGTATGTGAAAAATCAGGTATCTACTTCCCCAGAAGAGATATATAGAGCATATCCTAAAATTGAGATAGATTTGGTGGAGGTTCTAATTAATAAAATACCATTCCGACATGATAAAAACTTTAAAAAAAGTTGTTACATTTAATTTTAAACTTAAAATCCATGATCTAAGGTTGTTATTTTAAAATATATTTTTGGGAAACCAACAACATAAAATGGGTATATAAAATTTCTTCTTAAAAATAACAAATGTAAAATGTGAGGATCGCTACATAACTATATTTATAATTATAGGAATATTATTTGAAAGAGAAAATATATATGTGGAATGGAATTAAAAATATCCAGTTCTAATAGATATTAATAGTGCAATGGACATTATAAGGTTAATGACCATAAAAAAAAGACCCAATAGCTCTAAAAGGATATTGATATCATAAAAATTATTATAATATGATATAAATTTATTTTAAAATTATTTAAGAGGATAAACATACTTGGTTTCATCTAATATATATAATATCACTCTTTATTGGTTACTTAATCAATAACAACTTCCTTTCTTACTCCAAAAAGGAATATAAAATTACAATGCATGTAGAACTATTGGATCATTAAATACATAATGGGATGACTATTCATTCCTTATGTTTCAAGTTATCAAAATAAAATAGTTAGACAAGAATATTCAATACCGATAAATATTCATATGGTTAAGTAAAAAAACTAATAACTAAAACCTTATAAAATGATCGGCGTAATGAATTTTATAAATGGTTACCCTTATAAACAATATGAAAAAATTAAAATCAAAAACCATATAATGCAGGACAGTAAATTTTCATAATGAAATTTTCATTAATCCCACAAAAAACATGAGGTGTCTCTTAGTTTTCACACACCAAATATTTTAAGATAATTACATGTATTCTCATAAAACATTATCAAGAGATTAATCTCTATAATACATTAGTGAAAACATGCATTATTTCAAAAACTAACCCTTTCATCAGATCATAAATTCAAAAATACTAAAAATTAAATCCATAAACTACAGTGTCATCATACTACAAATCAGTTCCATGATCATCAATACTATCCCATTTATTTTATCATAATAAAACTACTTATGTCATTCTTATCCCAACATCAATCACATATTAAGATTTATCTTTTCCTAAATAATGAGTTCTCCAAAAATATCACCATACCACCTCAATTACATTTCATGGATACTAGTACATTTCAACATGTACATTCAAATAATGAAGTAAAAAATTGACAATTGACCAATCATTAGATATTTCATTATTCTATAATACCATAAAATTATTTTTAAAAAAACAGTCATGAATTATAATACATAAACACTCAATTATTATGCTTCCATGATAATCCTTTAGCCAATATTTTGCATTTTATTACTTATAAATTATTATCTCTCATATTTCATTTATAGTTTCTTCATTTTCAGAAATATAACCATAACTCATAAAAACTATTTTATTCTCTTCATGATCTTCCCCCCTTGGTCATAGATTTTTGTAATTCCCATACATTCCATAATTAAAACATTTCAATATTGATGATTCCTCATAAGTGCCATTATTTTCTCCAATGCATTTACTAAACCATTCACTTTTCCTTTGCAATTACAGTATAGGATTCACTATTTTCCACACCCAATTCATATTATAGTTCCATTGAATCATTCTCCATGAGGCCTCATAACACATGTTTTACATGAAGAAAATTTAACATTATTTCCTCTGTGGTTACCATGAAACTTCTTCATTCTCATATTTTATTATTCCGGAAATAAAAAAATGTTTAGACTATTGGTAATATTATTATATTGTTAATTTTTAATAGTGAAAATGGTTTTCCTTCCAACTCCCATTTCATTTGGTTTCTCATGGGAAATTTTCTTTCGATTTTCTATCAAATTAACCATTAACAGGAATTATCCTGGTTCAAAGAATTATCTAAACCCAAAAGTAATCATGTCATCAGCACTGATCGTACCGGGAAAATGAAATAATCTTGGAAAAATAAATGTAAAATTTCAATATATGGAACCTAATGTTTTTCTTAGGATAAACATTATCATTACAAAAAATCTCAGAGTATTACCTAGACATAAACATAGGCTTCTAACTATGGTTTTATTACACATATTTCAAACGGTTACCTCAACATTTCACTATTATAAACTATAATGACCCATTATTTTTATTCATATATTTTACATCTAAATAGATGAATATTAATTACATTATATAATAAGACCATGCTAGAATCATATTGTTTTAGTGTATTTGGAAACATGTAAACATAGACAACTAGTTCATAAAACCTATACATTGTCTCCCACATATTCCTTCAAAAATAGAACACTTTTTGACATATCATACTTAATACCTTAATTTACATCCTAGGGAAAAGAAACATAAGAAAAAGGTTGGATGTGAAGATTAGTGAGGATAATAAAGGGATATATCAATATGAACATAAGAATAATGAAAAAGAACATGAGCATATAATTTAAAAATTACACCATCCATATCCGAGATCATAATAATGATCCATGTAATAAATCATATAATTTTATAAGACATGAATAATAAGAGAACATGATCCAAGAGAGGATAATATTGGAATAAGACATAGAATCTGACACCCACATAAGAATAGAAGATCATTTCCATATTTATCACGGATCTCTTTTATGATAATAATAGTGTAACAGGTTCTCTCCGAAATAAACTATAGTTGTCAAGGTTCGCACCCAAGAATATCATAGTGGAAAATTTCATTTTTAAAACTGCTTTCACTTTCATTTCCAATCCCATTTTACAGAACCAATTTAACTTCTACGTATATACTTGTTTATCTAATTAAATATATATTATTACCCAATGTATTAGTAATATTTATAAGTCCCAAACATCATTGGAAATAAAATAACAATATAAAAATAATAAAAACCATACATATGAGTTCCACAAAAATATATGTCATTCATACTATTAGAATTCATGTCAATAAATGATTTTCAAAAGCATCTTATCATAACATAACTCAGAAAAAAATGGGTTTCCAAAATATCATGCGCCCATAAACAAAAAGTAACCATAAAAAAATTAGGATAATATCCTTGAATAATATCCCCATTAAAGAATAAGAAACATCAAATAATGTCATCTCATATGGAAGGTAATTTTGAAAGATCTCTTGAAATAATTCTTGAAAAATAACATTTACATTTAAAAATAATTTCTTTATAATGTGCTGCACTATTATAAAGAAAAATATTTATTTTGATAATAAAAATGTAATATTATTATGGAGACAACAAATAATTAAATCATTAGGGAGTTACGAAAATATTTTTATTCCACATAAGTTAAAAAACTATTTTTTAATTTTTTCTAAAAACTCAAAAATAAGACACATTTACAAATAAAAAAAGAATCATTTCAATAAATTTTTTAAAAATTTAAAAATGATTAATTATGAATTTAAAAAATCATTATATAATAGTAAAGCATTTTCAGAAATAATTTTAATAATCACTTACATTGAAGAATAAATGATTTTAAAGGGAAACATAATAAAAATATATATTTAAAAGAAAGTCCCTTATAAATATAATATCATTAAAGAGAGCATTAATAAAATGAATAAATTATGTGTATCCGAAATAATTTCTTCTATAATAAGATGAAATAAAAAATAATATTATAAAAATTCATCCAACGCATAATCTTAATAGTGAATAAAAAATAACTATAAGATCATCCCAACGAATTAAAATGGAGTTATGAATTCATTTACATCGTTGTAATTAGTCAAATATTATGCCCTATAAAAGAAATAATTATGAATTGAAACAATAAATAAAATTGAGATAATGAAATTCATGATATTATATATGAAATATAATTTAATACCCAACACATAAGAAAAAATTGGTGAATAAGTCATATATATTACAAAAGTTAAGTGAGGTGAAAAAAACATACCTCAAAGTTACCTTTTTTTGTTATACATTATCCTCCTGTATAAAGGTTTAAAGAATGATAATAATTCATAAATAACAATATTTATATTTATAATACCTTAAATGATACTTATAGAACATCATTCCACAAATTTATTTGTAATAATTCATTATTTTCACTGTTTTGTGTGTGTTTATTCGATAGTTTCATGGCTGGTTCATTTGTGTATAGTTATAGATTTTCTTAGAAAATTGGAATTAAATAGCATAACAGAATTGATGTGGTATTCATGAACATTAATAATTTTAAATTCCACTCAATAAATGTTTTCTTTATGATATGAGGATGATTCAATTGAAAAAATATTAATGATTAATGTTTAGTTTTTTTGTGGGTTTTCCAACCACCATGAACTAGTTTCATTCTATTTAATATTGTGAATATATATTAGCCATAGATTATTAAATTGGTTATAATATAACTTTTAAAATCTTATTTCTCCATTATAATAATAATTTTTTTACAATCCTTGAAGTGGGTGAGGGAAAAATGAAAAATCCTTATCCACATAGATGATTGGCATCAATATTTTAGAGAATTGCTTCATTTATTTTAATAAGATGAGGTAATAAAAGTGATGGATGTAAGATATTCCATTATAAAATTAATATTATAGAATTTACAGGACTTCTTATTTATTTTTATTTGATGTTTGATGCAGTTTTTCAGAATATAGAAGAAGAAAACTATATAAGATCATTGGTTTCATAAAATTTCCTCTTAAATATCACTTTAATGGACGATCCCTTAAATATAATGGACTTAGTCTTTTGGTTAGAACATCAGCATGTGCATGTGGGTAGATTAGGTAGAAGAAGGGTTTTAATAGCTATCTGGAGCTTCAATACTTTTATGGAGAAAGGGGGCGGTGAGGAGTGATATTTGTACTTGAGGATAGGTGGTTTAAAGTGATTAAATAATGATTATTTTATAATTAATGCCAACCAAATTTGAGAGGAATTAAATAATATTAATTATATTGATAATTTATTTTGGAATTTATTAGTATGTTAAAAAAAATAATCAAAAAATCCAAATTTATATTTTTATGAATCGTATTCTTTTACCTTTTAATATTAACCCATTTCATAATTTTACATGTATTGTGGTCAATATTTGTTTTCCCATTGCATTTTGTTTATGAATAAAAATTAAAATGACCTTAAAATGTGATACAGAACTTTTTATTCAAAATATTTAATCTATTTTTCCAATTTAAATTCACAAAATTATAAAAATGAGATTTAAAACAAATCTATTGGACGTGAAGAAAAAGCGGGGTTTCAAAAATTATATTTTTCATGAAAAATGTTGATTTAATATTAAATCTATTACAAATAAATAACATTGTATGAAACTAAATTAATACTAAATTATTTATAATCTATAACGTAAATTCATTACATTTATAAAAAGGGATTAATTTAATTAATTAAAAAGGATAAACATTATGTACTTCAAAATAGTGTTTAGAACACTCTCATTTTCAATCCTAGAAATAAACATATTCTAAAATACAATGTAAATTTCATTCAAACGAATTTCAGATGATAAAATATAACTATGTAATTCTTATGTTACTTGAATCCATGTTAAAAACCTAATGGTAATTTTAAATTTCATAATTTATTGAAAAGAAATGACTTTTTAAAAAATATTAATATTTTTACTATTCACGTAAAAAAACATTACTGAAGATTCTAAAAAATTAATTATTTGATAATTTTTACATAATGATTACAAAAATAATATTAATTTTATATAATAATTTTTCAAATAAGTTGAAAAAATCAACTATATTTATTTTCTCAAAGAAAGGAATAAAAATAATCTTTTTTGGTAAAAATAAATATTTGAAGAACAAAATGAATTTACTAAAAATTAGTTGTTTATTTCCTAATAATAAATTATTTAGAAAATAGTATATTTTATAATTTGGAAAATTATATTTTTTCCCATCGAATTTATTGGTTAGGTTATAATGGTCTTGTTAAAATAATATTATTAATTTAGAGTTCGTTGAAGCTATGTTTTATGTGAAACATACGGTATTCAAGAGATATTATTTATTTAAAAATTACATACAATAATACATGGTGTTTTACAAGGTATATTAGAAACTAAAATGAAAACACACTTTTAAGAGTTATACCTATTCTTCAAAAAACCACATTTTTTATAAAACATAATCATTATAAGTTGGTCCATGGAGGGAAAAATTCCTATTGGTCTTAGTTGGAATCTGTTTTGATGGTTTTGGGATGGATATAGTGGAGATACCAGTCTCAATATGTGTGAGGTATAGAATATTGGTGGTTCCCTTTTATAATTGAGGGGGAAACTCTTAAAACATCATAATGTATTAAATTAATATCAAATAACATTCATGTTAATGTGGCACGTAATTCATATAAGTGTAATATATGATATATATAATCCTATATTATCTTATAAAAAAGAATATATACATGTTTATGTGATTTTTTAGGCATATATATTAGTCTAACCCCCCCCCCCCCCCCAATAACCATTTTTATTATTAATACAATATCAATTTTTTTTGTTCTTTAGGTGTCAAGAAAGTAACTATAGGATGAAAAGTGACCCATATGTTGACTATGATATAAGTTATCCCACATAGAATGTTATATATAATAATATTATATTTTTATAAAATTTATATTATTTAGAAAAATATTATTTAAGATAAAATACCATTAAAGTCATTTTGAGAATTCTTCACACAATTGATATTTAAAAAATTATCAAAATAGTATTTTATTTCAAATATAAACATTTTAAACATAAATAATACAATATCACTGTATATTTTTTTGAATCATCATGAAGAACCCTAAAATATTACTTGGTCAATTTTTAAATCATTTACTTGAGGTTTCTACTTCTTACACGAGCATTATATCAGTGTTGTGTAAGAATTTAAGGTAATCAGTCCACCAATAATAATAAAAATAAAATAACCATGATAAAAAACAATTCATATTTTAATGAAACATTTAGAACCAAACGTAACATCTTTTTATCCCTATAGAAAAATATTATTTAAATTACATCAAAGAGAGTGATATTTTTTATTTATTCATTAGATAATAAAATATTTGGCCATTATAAAAGATAAATGGCACAATGCTTCCAATTAATTTAATATTGTTAGATTATAGTCGCGGTAAAATCATAAAATATAAATAAATAAGGTGTTATATTTATTTTTAATGTGTTACAACATTATTTTTATCCATATTTACTAGATTTACCCTTACGAAGGTAACATATATTTTCCACGATTTTTATTTGCAATAAAAACAATAAAGAGAAAATATTTATAAAATTTCATCATCCAGATTCTTATTATCAAATAAATTTGATCAGATTCAATTTTTATATGTGGTGTAAAATAATTTTAAAATAAAATTGAGAAATAAGGAAAATAATTTTCCCAATGAAATTGTTTTTAGGTATACAAATATGTTCATACAAATAATACCAATTATGTTGACAAAAATGAAATTAATTATATTTGGATAATATAAATTAACTAAATATAATTTTAAACTAATTAAAAACAAAAAGCTACTTTATAAATACTTGACAAGAAAATATATTTTTTGAAAAAAATTTGGAACTAGTTTGTTATTTACTAAAAATCTAATCAGTTTAAAGAAATCCAAATAATTTACCATAAGATAATTTTGATACGATAATTTCAAAAAAATATCCTTTCCTCAAGTTAAATTCTTATAAATGTAAGAAATTATTTATAATTTTCACACATAAAATATAATAAAAACTATTTCTGAAGAAAACATTATTTTTAAGTGTAAAATAACATTATTAAAAATTGAGTACTTATTTATTATTAATTAATTAATACAATTGTATTACATAAATAGTTGTATATATATTACTTTACTTTGTTATTTATATTCATACCTCTAATTTAAAAACAATTTTATATCCATCACATTTAAATAATAATAATTTTCTATTACATCACAAATCACATAAAAAAGGTTTTGTGTTAAGATAGCTTTCGATGTTGTTATACATTTAAAGTAGATTTTTGTGTTGTTAAATTCAATATAAAGTAGACTTATTCAATGTTGCATCCATGCTAGAATGGAATCCTATATAATCCCCCCTAATCGACTAATGGTTCAAATTTATGTATTTTAGTAGATGAAACTTTTTACCCATCACAAAATCTCTCAAAACATCACATCATTTTTCTAAGGTTATTGTTAGATCATAAAGATCACCACTATAATGATTTTATATATTGGTAAAAATAAAATCTCTACACCATCCCATAACAAAATCGTTGTCATGAATATGATCTAGATAATCTATTGAATCCAGTTGTTCACCCTGACCCATGGTATGCTCGATGCACCCCAACTCATTGAAGATCCTTTATTCCTCAGTAGTATCACAATTTACTTTGCGGTAATAGGTTCATTATTAAATTGTTAGAAACACAAATTAATCCTGAAATCACAAATCATAAGTCTATGATATATTTTCTATAATTGTTAAGTACTAAACACATCTCACATCAGTTCTATAAAAAATAATTATTTTAGAAGATATATGTGGTATCTCTATCGATGGTGGTATATAAGTGACACATTAGGTTTTCACACCATGAAGCATGAGAGTTTGGGCATCTCCTTTACTTTATTAGGGTGGTGAAACACATTTAACTACTATTTTGGTTTGTGGTAGTCCTACCTCTAAATCATGTTGTAGGACATCTAGTATGGTGAACACTGGTAGGCCATGAGAAAAATCATCAGTAAATTCATCCCACATCCAGTCCATATTTTCATCTAACAAAACAACATATATTATATATATTTTTTAGGATCATACAACATATTAAATTTAAAATATTCCTACACACTGAGGTACACGATGGGCGGGTTATAGTCCTCAAGAATCGTGTGATGTAGAACTTTTACCTTAGGAAAATGGTGTATCCAAACACCCTCTAATGAGAGAGTTGAGGTTTCCTACCAATACAAACATCAAACGGTTTTTACTCTACCAATTCATTATGCAGAAGACCATTTAGCAATTGAACAACATGAATCACAACCTCTCCCTTGAAAATTACCAAGATATGGATTCTATTCATAATAGAAATTATGATTTCCATGATAATTCAATTACTCCACTCCACCGCACTTTTATACTAAGGAGTGTATGGTGTGGGGAGGTTCATCTTAGTACCCAATTTTTCACACATACCAATGAAGTTGTTAAAAAATTCCCCACCACAATTTTTTCTCAATGTCATCAATTTTTACCCCAATGAATACTTGACCAGTAGTTTTAATTTTTTGAAGATAAGGGTTACATGATTATATTACTTAATGAAATATACCAACATCGAATGATTATATCTATACAAAATAAGAAAAAAATAAAACTTAACTATGATGGTTCATGGGGTAGTCAAGAAAATAAGGGTTGGATAATAGAAGCTATACCGATTTCTTTGAAATGAAAATATTAATGCTCATGGATGGAATTCATGTTAGATTGAAATTTTATATCCATTTCATATAGAACGAGATCATTGAATGGATATCCTTCATAAGGATTCTACCACTTATTCTTTATTCCATCAGGGAATCACCCTTCATCACCAAATCATTCCCTTAATCTATATTCTAACATAGACTTATATTTTTACTAAAAAAGTTATCTTATGTAGTATACAACTGGGAGGAAATTCTAGTCACTATTCTACTTTTGGAATAAGATGGACCCATTACCTGTAATCATTATAGTGGTGATGTATCAAAATTTCACCTTGTTAGTGATTTTCACATCTAACTCCGAGAACATTGTTTTGTGGATCAACATATTATTACTTGTACCATTATTCAAGTAACATAATTTCATATGGATATGTTCTCCCTTAGTGTCATTCAAAATTATAACCACTTTTTATTTATTGAGAAAACCCCTATCCTATAAATCCTTCCATATTAATGCCTCCTTCCGATACATGGGGAGCATTAGGGTGGATTCCTCTTAGAAATTATTTGTGATGTATGCTACTTTACCATGCATCTTTCTCCTAGACTATGAAGATTAGTGACCCAATTTATAAAAATTATACATTCAATGTAACCCTTATATTTACTTTGGATGCCACTACCATTATCAATGATACCATCCTGATATTAAATGGTATTATTTCCAGGACCTCCATATCCATGACTATGAAAATTTATACATCTTCTATACCCCCCGCTCAGGAAAAGGTCACTAGTATCATGCTTTGAAGACTCTCCACATCCATTTTATACATTTTCAAGCCATTTTGATTGAGTGAATATGATTTTTTTCTCACAATTGTGGATGTTTTTTGTGTAGAATCTCTCACTCATCATAAGCCTTTAGTTAGTTGATTTACCCAATGAATTATATGTGGTATATATTGAATATTCTTTGTATTCTAATAATAACTTGATGGTTTTTTTCCTAAATGGAATTTTGAAACTTCTTGACTAGTGAAACATCATTAAGAATGGTTCCAAGACGGTTGTACCTTCCTACCACACAACTCCCCTTCCCTATGAATTCATCATGAAAATCCCTATCCTTTTTTATAGTGTCATAAAGTAATGTTTTAGAGTTTGAATTCATGATTTGTTACCAAGATCTTCTATAAAAAACCCAAACTTGGGGTTCTCCAATATTTTGGAAATGATTTTTCAACAACATATATAAAATATAATCAAGTAAATTTTATTACATATGGGATCATTCCATATTTTTGATTCTTATCTCCACGTCCACCCTGACTGACAATACAATAACATCCCAAACACCATATTCCTCTATGAAAACATTTTTTTTATTTCCCAAATAGTATAGTCAGATAATGTCTTTATTGTGTAATGGAACAACCTATCGTTTCTTTCATACATTGATTAATGGGTTGTATTTTTCATATTAATATACCCTAGATACTTGTGCATACAACAATTTTCACTGATATCATATGTTTCAAATGAATTTTCCATACACTATATTAATAGGTGGGGGATGATGAAAGACATGAAATAGAATGAATCTTGGATTAATGAAACTATAAATATATGGAATCATTGAAGTCACTATTTTATTTTGACTTCAACATACATAGGATTTGGTAAATTGTTTATAGATACAATGAACCAAATTATTTGTAATGTAAATCATAAAAAATATTGTTTTCATGACACAAATTATGGGTATTTGAAATATATAATTTGAAAATCACCTACAAACTGCATCAATTATTTTAAAATATTTTTAGATAACATGCTTCACCACCTAAAAAATGAATTCAATCACCATAACATACCCAATATTAGCATGTGGAATCCCTAATTAGAAGAATTTTGAAATCTAATTCTCTAAAATTATTATTAAAATTATAATTCATGTTTCAATTATAAAAATCACAAGAATTCCACACAAAATAATCAAATTATGTTTATTTAGTTCACTTTTAATACAAACTAATTTATATTTAATCAATGGTTTTAATTATATTTTAATAGAAATATAAATGATAGATATTTTTATTTGGACACATATTATTGGTTCTCTAACTTGGGAAAATCCTTGGCCCAGACCTGTGTTCCTTTGGCTTATCCCTACACTCCTCATGGATTTTCTATTCACTATTTATTTCAAGGATCTTATAGGTATGATTCATCTTCAATGTACTATGTTTTGTGAATTCTCAAATAGTTGTTTTATGTTGGATTAAAATGTGTTACCTTTCCTAGTTGTTTGATTTTTTTATGGGTTAAATTTTGTGCTTCCACATTTGGGAGAAGTCTTGAAGAGTTTTAACTACTCCACTCATCTTTCATTATCACTATTGTAGATATTTGATCTCCAAATGATGCTCTATTTTGGTGGAAACTCAATAGGGGTAAAATCAAGCTTCATTGTGATAATCTAGTTTAACAAAATATGGAGAAGAAAGAACACTAAGGGCATATATAAATATATTTCTTTCCGTTTGAAAAATACTAAAAATTAATGTGGATGTGTTGTGACCAAATACTATGTGATGAAAAAATAAATGTAGATACTATAAATTTTTAACGTGGGAAACCTAGACGGGGAAACCCCAAGGACCTTGCCAAAAAACCGAGAACTCTTAATATTAGAGAATAAAATTCAATGATCTCAATGATGAGAGAGTTCTGGAAGATAATAATCAAATAAAATATTAGATTAATGGTGGAAAGAATAGGTAGTTTGAATACATCCTGAAATGAAAAAACATAGCTTAACAAAGAAAAGAAATTGGATATGACTGGGTAAAGTAGGTGTTCACTATCGGAATAAAATGGAGTAGTTGAAAAAACACCTTGATCGTATCAAAGACCAATTCAGATGAAAGAATATCATACGTATATATTTTATCCGGTTTTAAATATAAACCCCGTTTTGTAAAACTTTATCTTCACTATGTCTAAGATGGAGAAGAGAGTCTCATGCTTTGTTGGGGATCACCGATATCCCTACAGTTAGTTGGATTGTTTCAAATTTACCTCTAGGTAATCTCTTGGTCAACATGTCTGGACCATTTTTCAATAGTGTGCATCTTCTCAAGTTCTACTTATCTCAAATCAAGGACATTATATATGAAATTACACCAAACATCAATTTTTTCTACGTAATTTGAAAATTGGGATTCTTTCCCAATAAATAACACTCTAACTACCACAAAATAAAACATACATGTCCTAACAAAAATTAATCTCTCGAATATAAATATTAATCCAAAAAACAATTTTCATGCAATTCTAGCTGCATTAAACTGATACTTTAATCATATATAAAACAACACATCTCTACAATATAGATGATAAATATACAGTTTCCCTACAAAAGTGATCAAATACCTTAATGTAGACTTCCTTGAATCTATATCTCCTTCTATATTTGAATCTATAATGCCACAAATCATAGGTTTTCCATTTCTAAAATAGAATCTCAGATCAGTTGTACCGCAAAGATAACAAAATAAATATTTCGCTACTCTATAATTATCTCAACCAATATTAGATAGAAAATTAATAACCACGTCTATATCATGGACTATGTCAATATTATAACATAAAATCACCTACATCAAATAGAAAACGATGAATTAATGAATTGTGTGTTTCATCTCCTCTACCTCTTCATCAGTAAATGGTGAAAAAATTAAATTGAGGTTTAAATGTAAAGGAATATAAATAATAACCACATTTTCTCTATCTATAGAAAATCTATAAAGAACCTTCTAAATCTATCTCTCCTGATATAACTATAATTTCTTATTCATTCTATTATATGTGATCAACATGCCATGAATATGATTAGTTATAACCAATTATTTCATCATAAAATATTGACATATATCCATCATCAACTTTTTAACATTAGAAGAATCAGGGAAAAAATGATCATATCATCAACATTAATAAATTTTATAACATAATAATCAATAGTAAATCTAGGAAAAAAATTGATCCAATGTTGTATTCCTGAAACCGTGATGAAAATTTCATTATTTAAACATCTTATACAACTATGTAAAAGAATTATTCAAACAATAAAAACTCTAATTTAAAATCTATATACGATTCTATTTACTTGTTTCAACAAATACCTTCAGATTCTCTAAATAAATCTCATTCTCTATATCTCAATGGAGGAAATATGTTTTCACATGAATCTGGTAAATTGGTAGATCCAATCAAGCAGCCAAACCAAGAACAACAAAAAGGGAAAAAAATTTAAAACATGTGAAACAATCTCATGAAAATCCGAAAATTTATCTTTAATGTTTCCTTTAACAGATAAGAATGACATGTATCATGGAAAAAAAATGGATTGTTCATTTATAATTCAATAAACTAGTGATTTTAAAAATATTTATATCTTATATGAAACTTCACAAACACAAATTTATGGTAGTAAAGCAATGATCAAATATTGTCATCAATTGACATAACAAATATTTCCTTCTGTTAACTTTCAATCACCTAATCAAAATATTTGGTCATGCTCATTCTGTGAGGATAATATACTCATCAGGTGAATACCAAGTAGAAATAATATGATATCGAGTTGATATTGAATGTATAACTACAGGTTCAATAATATCACATAGAACCAGATCGTAAGAAACAAATGGTGCATCAAAGAAATCAACTCCAACCTTTTCGCCCTGAACATCATTATCTACATCAACATGTTCATCAGAATCAATAGTATGAGGTAAATTTCAATCAGAACCTAGCTAATGACTAGAAAATCCATCATATGATGTAAAATTATATTTTACTCCCTATTCAATATTGGTTGTTTTTTATACACTTTAAATACTGCATCATATCTTTTGACATCTTTCCTCAAAGTAGTTTCGTTAAACATCTAAAAAAACCCATCTTGTTCACAACCAATAAAAATACACTATCATGACATACCATCCAATTGGGATATCTCATCTCTAGTATCATGAACAAAATCCTTGAAACAAAAAACACATACAAGATCATAAAAGATCTCTTTTCCATACCAAAATATGTTAGTAGTGTACATCTCCAAAGAAATCACATGTGATAAACTGACAATATAAGAAGTGGTAAATAAAGCCTCACCCCAAAAAGTAAGAAAACATTTCTTTTGAATGAAACCAATAAACTACTTCCATAGATTTTATTTTGGTATGATCAGATGAACAATATAGCAGAGGTGTCTTATGGTACATATTATGATTTTAAATACATTCTTTCCAGCAATACTGATCAAACAAACCAGAATACTCTCTCCAATTTTCATAGAATGTATCATTCAACATCTTATCACATTCCCTCTCAACAAAAAAATAAAATTTATTAAAATCACTAAACACATGACTTATGGAATTAAAAACATAATCTCTTATCTTATGTTAATATTAATCAACAAACATCAAAAAATAAAGCCCAAGATTAAAGATCTCATATTAAAAATGAGAATAAAATTTAAAATGTACTATTTCAAAAACATTTGACTTCTTTTTCAAAGGTTTAATGCTGAAACTCAATTTTCTCTATTTTTTTATCCATTCAGTGAGCACACGTGTGCAATTTGACACTCTTGAAATCATGAAGTATCTTTATCTTGGAGGAAATACCAAGCCATTTCTCACTAATGTGGTTAAGTTGGTGATTCCAAAAAATAGAAGTATAAAAATAAATATTAACTCTATCCTAGTACGAACATGACATCTTTTACACTCGACCCAAAATGTAGGTTCCCTTTGAATGATTCCATTATGCCTCACAAATTATAAGGATAAAAAAATTATCATCAAGAGTTCTGGTAAATTTATGATTCAATCAATCCTCAGGTGAATATCAAACATTCCTCAAAATCAACATACATTTTGTGCTAGTTTCCAAATGAATAGCCTTGATACCTATAACATCATCATGATTATCATTACCCAAATTCAAAATCTGAAAATTTTCAAGGTTATAAGATGTAAATAACTCATTCCTTGATGTCAATTGAAAACTAGAACGACTATTAATAATGAATAATGAATCATCAGAATCAATATTAATTCAGTCATAAAACAGAACAAGATCACCCCTTTAACAGTGTTGAAATGACCATCTCCATCTCCCTTATTAATTTTTTTGATTTTTATTTATTCTATTTTTTCTTTTTATCCAATAGAAAAACATCATAACATATCATTTCTTACCAAAAAAATGACATTCATTCTCTCTCCTATTTGACCTAGACACTCTTTGGATATTTCTTTTACCTTGACTACTATATCCCTGATTCTTTTCATTAATAATCTCCTTGTTCTCAGGGACTAAATGCACTGAAGGGGATCCCTATTGAGTATTTATTTGGACATCTTCATTAATAAGAACCTTCATAACAAAACATAATGGCACTAAAATATTAAGAGAATAAATTCTTATAGTAATGTGAAAATTCTTCAATGAATAGTGTAAAGTATTAAGTAACAAAAGTGTTGAAACCTTATCATAAACTATAATACCCATTCAAGACATTTGATGTAAACAACCCTGATATTCACTAAAATAGCTAAAAAGTTAAGTGCCTGATTTGTACAACAAATTAATCAATTTTTGTGGATAAACTATTTTTTTCATTATAGTAGAGGTAGTCTAAATATTTTACCACAATGTCCTATCATGAGATATATTGATAATATGATTCATCATATTTTCAATGACCCTATATAAAATAAAACCACAAACCATATCATGCTCAAAATATCCTTATCTATATTTTATAATTTATTTATTTTGAGTACTAAACACTAAAATATTTATTATATTGAAAAAATGTGGATTCATTATTTTTAATCAGCACACATGGTAGTTGGTAACATTAAAAAACCCATCTGTCTATAATTGGATTCAATAATTTATCTGAATAAAAATTATAACAGATTAATACTAGATGTTGGGAAATATTTTAAGTGATTATCATAAAACATAAAATAAATATAATGTGAAGTGGAAATATATTTTTCCCCCTTCGAACAAGCATGAAAAATTAAATTAGATTCAAAACGACCAAATAATATGTTCACATAAAATAAATGTTGTAACCATTAATTTTTATATTAGAAAATTCAATATTGAAAACCCATGAGACCTATTCTAGAATGTGTGTTACACTAATACATAATAGTAAAAATAATATAGTCTCAAATATGATCTGGGACTCAAAAATAATACACAGATAAAATGGTGGATAAATAGAGGAATGCATATTCATTTGCAAGGATGCCAGAAATGATGAAAACACCCTGATAAAGAAACCCCAATTGATCTGACATGGTAAATATGGTGCTTGAAGACCATATAAAAATGTGAAGATGAAAAATAACAGTGATTGAATCAATGACCACCATGGGTGGAATTTGATCTAACCTAGAGAGTCTATTCGGTTTTAGATTTGAAAATAGCTATGTAAGACCCTAAAGGAACTATTCCAAATATAGAGAGGAGGTTCTCATGCCTTCATGGTGAATAATGATTCTTACAAAACCCAATCCATAAAATCTATCTTCCTATAAAATTACCATAACTCCCTTCAATATATATTTTTTAATTTTCTTTTCTATTAGTCATGTGTGCCCCAACATACAGAGGATACCCAACATATGAGTAGTTAAATTTTTTATCATATATGTGTGGATGTAGTCTGAGGTAGTTGTAACTGATCCACTAAGGCTTATTTATTATTATTGTATCTCATTTATTTCCCAATGTTATTCTATTATAGGGTGACTGTATTACGGGGAAATATTGCTTCATTAAGAGAAGCTTGTTTCACTAAAGGCGGAGGAGAAGGAACACCGAGGGCCTGTATTTCTCTCACTAAAGAAGATCATTTAAGAGATGGATTAACTTATTATTTGAAGGTGGAGTGGAGGTATCTAATATCCATTACTTTTATTGTTTTCATGGAATCATTATAAAGGATGTTAAGAAGGCAATTATCATTCATTTAACCTTAGACACATTATGTTCGAATGATCTTACTCACTCAATAAGTTTTTGAACCATTATAAACTAGTAAATCCAGGTATTATGCAATTTCATTATTCCTTTTTTATAGGTTCTTATTTTATGATTTTATTTGGGTTGAGTTTTATTTTTTAGTTGGGAGTATATAGCATCTCCTTGAGCCTAGATTGATCATGGGTTCCTAGTCCTTCCATGAACTCTAGCTCAGATTGTTTCTCTAATTTATTTTTCTAACCTTTTTTTACTTATTTTCTTTATTTTATTATTATTTAATATTCATAGTGAAACCCAGTACCCCAAACTCATGTATTTAAGAAAAAAATTATGTTCCCTTTTTCTTTTTCTTTTTAATCTTTTTTCAAACATATTGATACAAATTCTCCATACCATTTGATTCTGATGTTTGAAATTGATCTTGAGTGAATGAAATTGAACTAACCATATCATTATTATCATTTTAGAGTCAATAAATATGTATCCATTAAATTGTAATTTTTAATTCCTTTTTTATTATGGTTTTATAAAATCATGTTGTTTAATCATCCATATATAATAATTCATTGATTTTTCAGTGTATTCATGTTTATATTTCTACAGTCTATTTTATTCATATTGTAACCTTGTAATAGATATAATCCTTATCTGACACTAATGAAGTGATATTATTTAGAAAGGAGATTAAATATTTCCAAAATAGCATTATTCAATTTAATGTTTTTAGGGAGATCCATAAAAAAATACATGGCGATTTTTTCAAACTACCATTATGGTATGGGTAATAGATGTAAAATCCCTTTATAATTTTGTATTTTAGCTTTAACTTATTCGAATAACAAACATTGAGATACAAACTCTTTGGTATCTCACTTCATGAAATCCCACCAGATGTAATCTTTTATATATCTATACATTATCATACCTCCATGATGAATAGAGAAAAAATAAATTTAATCTTATACAAAAAAATCCTTCTTAAAATATTGTATAGATAATACTCATACACATATACAGAACCATATCCTTCCACCATGATCTAGGTTGAACTCAGAAACATTTCTAATTTTCTTTTGAAGTTCTATATATTCCTCATATACCTTTTTAACATTCAATTCGATGGATGGTTGACAATTCAATTGAGAAAGATGAGATTTTACCCTTCCTTTACTATTACCAAATACATCCATTAAAAATAAAAAAAAATATTGGATCTTTTGGGTTCCTTATCATGGATAATCTATCATGATCATTTTGTCTCAAAGCATCATCCACCTTGTTCCCTTTCTTACGGTGGTAATTTATTGAGAAGTCATAATCTTTAATCAGATATAACAATTTTCTATAGTAAAATTTCAAATCCTTCTATTTCAATTTATACATTAAAATATTTTGATCAGTATATATATCACCATTTTCTCCATAAATATAATTCCTCTATATTTTTAATGAAAAAAAAAATAAACACTACAAAATCTAACTCATGATTTAGGAAATGTTTTATAAGAATGATTAATTTTCATGAGGCATAATCCATATCCATTCTATTATGAAAAATAAAATTTATATACCCCTTTTTGTATTCATACCTATATATTACAAACCCCACTCCAATATAGGGTAATATAGTCACATGTGTGCAGACTAACCATCGCATCATTTCCTTGAATGTTTTCCCACATTCATCTATCTAGAGGAACATGGATCCCTATTAATTTAACGTCATCAAAGTAAAACATTTTCTAGATAAATTATCCACAAATAATTGATAATATCTGGATAAACCATGAAGAAAATGGATCTCTATCACCATTGATGGTCTTGACCAACATTCAATAGCCTTCACCTTTGATTGGTTTACTAATATACCCTATGAAGAGATTATACGACCATAAGATGAAACTTTTTGTAACCAAAATTAATCAATTATAAATTTTTATTATATTTCATCCTTCCTTAGGTTTTTTATTATATTTCCCAGTGGGTATTAGTTCACATCCATTATATTTGAGTAGATAATATATATATATATATAAAGAATACCATGAAATGATCAAGGTAATTTCTAAATACTCTATTCAAAAAATCATTGTATATGGAAAATGAATTAGTAAGATTGAAAGGAATCATTGTGTACTCATAGTTTCCAAACCATGTACATAATATTTTCTTAAGTACATCCCCATTATGACCCTAAAATGATGATATATAGAAGAATTTTTAATCATGTAAATGTATTGAGCTCCACAATATTGATCAAACAAGTCATCAATATGGGTATGAAAATATGATTTCATAATAGTAATATTGGTCAGCTTCTAATAAACAATGCATAGTCACAAGGAACCATCAAAATTTTTAATAAAAATAATAGTTTCGTCGAAAAGTTACACACCTGAATGAATTAAACACTTGTGTAGTTTTTCCTAGTGTTTCTTATTAAATTATTAAAAATCAATTGGGTTTGTTCTATAGGGAGTCTCTGAAATTGGTGAGGAACTAGTAATGAGTTCTATTGAGAACTCATATTTACGTTTTGGTGCAGGGATAGGAAGCACTTATAGAAAGATATCAATAAATTACCACACAATGGGAATATCATTGATGTAATTTTTTTCCCCAACCATCTAAAATAGAATCCCCTTCAAAATGATAATTAAGAACCATATAATGAAGGTAATATCCATTATATGTGTATACATATCGTCACATGGATAAATGATCATTGATATGTTTTTAATATAAAATATGACTTATCTTCCACAATAATTAATGTGTGATTTATGCATTGAAATTTAATACATTCCTAATTTTAAATCCAATTTAAAATATTGGAAGAATCATAATATTTGAAGGAATCACTTTCCCATAAGAATCATGTTATGATAGATCATTTACATTAGATACGATTATTGTACCTTTAGGGGTTTTAACTGATAATTCTACATCTAATCATTTTTGTGGAATATTAAAACCAATATAAAATTATTTATATATTATTCAATGGATAGATCCAAATTAAAATAAGACATTATCTATTCTAGAGTGTTTTTAAGTGTACCTTTGACCATGTCTTTATCAATCCTCTCCTTAGAAACAATGATCACATTAAATTTCAATTTTTCTATCAACATAAGAGCATTATGACAACATTCATATTGATTAAACATATATTTTATAATTGGTTATAAATTTTCTCATACTCCATGAATTTGAAACATTATAGTGTGGGTGGTTTATTCTATACAACTTTCTCTCTATTTGCATAACTAGCGAACTTTTTTGAATCAGTCAAGTAATCAATTTTCTTATGACATTCCCTTTCAATCTAAACACATTTACAAGTACCCCAATGAAAATTTCCTCCTTTAATATTCCCACCCTTTATTCAGAAATTAAATATGTTATTTCATCTATGGTTTTATGAGTTACCTTTGAATTCCACATTTCACTTTTTTTTCAAAAACATGATATTGATATGTAACTCCAACCTCTATTTCCACCTTTATAGCACCATAAAAAATATATTCATTGATACCGAAGTCTCTTATGGATAAACGTAGTGTGATTCTTAGTTTTAAGCCACATATGAATCGAAAAAACCATTCTTTTATCTTCGATAATAATACCGGAAGTGTTCCTCACGGGTCTTGTAATGTTTTCCATGTAGGTTCTAATAGATTCATCATAAATATTCTTTAGATGAATGAACTCAATCTATATCTTCATATGAATAATATAATGAAATTACATATTGAAATATATGTTCATGAACTTTTTACAATACATGGATCCAATTTCAACCTATTGGCTTTTATTCTTGATAATATACCACCAATGACTTTCATTACAATTTATATTGTAGACAACCAAAATGAATTTTTCATCTTCCAAAAATTGGAGAATGAAAAGTATCTTTTAAATTGTATTGATCCATTTTTCATCAACTAGTGCTTCAGTTGATGTAATGAAATAACATGGATAATTTTTCATGATGGGCTCCACATAATTTTGTTCCCCTCATTGTTTGTTTGAATCCCAGCAACATTCATATCTAGAAAATGCTGGTTGAGCATTACAATGAGATATTTCATTCCAACTACCATATCATTTGGATGAACAAGATAAAAATAATTACATGTAATGTAACTCTCAACATTAATGTGGTTATTTTGGGTTTCAACCATTGACTAAAAAAATTGTAGTGTAAGAAACAATAATAATGACTGGGAACCACATAATATTGAAAAAACACTTATTAGATGTCTAAATCCTAACACATTATTATTTAATATATGAAACAATATTTTTTTCCCTAGGGTTTACATAGTCATCTTCAATTTAAATCCCTCATTATGGTTTATAAATGGATTGTGAATTTGAAAATCATATCAAATAGGATATTCAAACCAGTTGTGCATTAAGGCCTATTTTCTTACACCAGTTCCCGATTCAGTATTTATAAATATGATGTTATTGAGGTTATCACCCATAGGTATATCTCTTCTATATCTCCATTCACTTTTAGTATCCATATATGTATATAATTTCTTTGAAACCAATCACTCTAACAATTAACAAATTTCCAATACATTTTTATACAATTAGATTTATTCTTTGACTTATCCTTAGAAATGTACATACAGATCTCACTAAGGTTTTATCATCCAATATTTAAATAGATAACTAAATATTTTCAATGATTCTTACTATAGTGACATAGGATTATAATTCAAATATATAAAATCATATTTCTTGAATATTCATTACATTAAACAATTATAATCCCAAGGACCGTATTAGCTTAGTGCCTTAAGAACGTGAAAATGGGATCACTAGCCAATAAGTGAGATATGCGAGCTCCCACTATGTTCTTCATAAATATTACCCTTCTTATATATATTAAACATAATACATTTATTCATAACCTTATTAATGGTAACATAAGAGAGGGTGAGATTTGATGCTAAGTAAGGGTAAACAAATGGGATACATGATCAAAACATGATCATAGCGGTGTGAAGACATTTCTATAACAATTTAAAACCAAACGAGAGATATCAAAGATCATAATACTGAATCATGGGATAAGTATTGGTTATTAATAAGACATGAATCATAATATAATAAAACGACATGATCCATTAAAGAGTAACTTTTACCTAAGACATGGATGTGTGTCATGCAAATAATAATATGAAATCATTTCAATATTAGAATACACTCACTACCAAGGATAACATATTCAAATGGGTTCACTCCCCGGACCATCATATTAATCAAGGTTTACTCCCTAGACCATTATTATGGACAAATTCTCTTACTGGTCCATGTTCAAAGCTCCATCTAATCCTTTTTATCTATTTATATTTAAATATTTACCTGATAAATTGAAGGAATAATTAGGTCCCACCTGTATGATAAGGAAAATTTCATTTATGTCTTCCAAAAGACTATAACAGTTAATCATATCATAACCCACAAAATTAAAAGGGTATCATGAACATTTAATAATATAATATATTTTGGAAAAGAGACAGGTTTCATAATAATTTCATCATTTCAAAACCCATAATATGAATTGGGTTTCATAAGAATTTCCTCAAGGTATAACACGTGGAAAAGAAACAGGTTTCATAAACATCATTTCGCCTTAAACATTATCTAATAAGTGAATGAATAATAACGTTATATGGGGATTTTATCCCAATTAAGGAATAGGTAATATCAAAAAATAAAATCATAGATGGAAAATTAATTTAATCAATAATTTAAAAACAATCTTGATGAGAATATCCTTTTCGCTTGAAATTTACTTGATAACATGTAAAAAACATTTGAAAATAATTTAATTTCAAATTATTCATGAAATATTATAACAAAATATTCAATTAAATTATTTTTAAGGATATCATAAAATTTTATTAATATCCTATATTTAAAATAAAAGATTCATTTCACATTTTTAGTAAAATCCAATTGAGCATTGTTTTGAAAATGACATGGAGAAAAATTTAGTTTGTATGTAAAAATGTAAAAAATTTGAAAAAAACACATTAATATAGCATTATGATAATTGTTAAACATTTTTTAAAACATTTATAGAATTCATGGATTCAGATGAAAAATTATTTATGATTGAAGAGGTAAATAAATATGTATTTTATTTACCACATTTTACTAGTTATTTTAAGTACCGATGAGTATTAAAATGGTATTACTATTTAAATATATCATGAATAGCCATATAATGATAAAATACTTGAGAATTATTCAGAGTTAGATCATGAAATATAAACATTGGAGACTTGATTAGAAATAATTTTGATAAATGATGAGATTATAACACAAAATCTTTAACAACTTGGTAAATTTGAATCGTAATCCCCATGAAGAAATAACATAAAATGAAACATAAAATATAATGAGGATAAATAAATTCATTATATTTCATTTTAAAGGGGTATTATTTACACCTCATGAAATAATAATGGTGCATAACATATCAATTGTCTCAAAGAATGAAAAATGAGTCAAAACTCCCTTGCCTTAAATCATGATTTCTGTTGTAATTAAAAAAACCTTTCTTATAATAAATATATGTCTATTATACCTATATTACAGATATATTATCATATATTTAAGACCGTATATGATTTTATTATGACCCTTTAAGACATGTTTAATAATAGGTCTATGTTAAAGTTAGGTTTCAGTCAATAACTACTTTGTTTTTCATGTGTGTTTTGAATTGTTATTTTTGATAATATTACTTTAGTCAAAAATTAATAATCTAAATAATTTTAAAAATAATATAAATATCATTAATATTTTTTATATGTGTATTTATAATAATTCCTAAATTTTTGGGATGAAAAATGAAGTTCATTATCATAGAGAATATAGGCCATACGTATGAATGAATGTTGTTTCCACTTTCATATTCCGATTAAAGGAAAGAAAGATAAATGATATATATTAGCATAATATAATCATATTTATTTCATAAATGTATCATATTTTCATTAAACTCATCCTTCATATATTCCTTGTAACTCATGAATGAATCAAATTGCTTCGGGAGATGGTAATCCATCATACACATGAGAGACATTATTGTTTTCCCACAAAATGGAGAGTATGAATGTATCTGGATATAATAATTCTATATTAATAATAACATCATAAATATTAGAAATAAAATATAAATTATACCTTTTAAATATCCTTGATAGGTGTTAATGGGAAGATTGATTACAACGGTACACAAATAGGTAGTCCTCCGTACACATGATTGATGATTTAATAACCCGTTTGATGGAAGTGGAAATAGTATGAGTTCATGAAAAAATATAACAACATAAAAATATATGGAAGATTATATTTTTAATATATAATAAAGATATTAAAATAATTTAAGGGGTTTGAGGAAGAAATGAAATAAAACCGCTCGTTGATGACTGTTACCTCTTCTTTGGGTATCTTCAATAGGTTTTCACTAGAAGTCATCCTAGGTTAGGTTTTTGATAAAACTAAGGATTTTATAATTAGAGAAGTATATTTGGAGATTTATTTGGGTAGGAATTTGATGATTTTTTTTGAATGTTTGAATAAGGTAGGGTAGTGAGGGTTCATTTATAAGAGGGGGAGATGACCACACAATGTTTTTGATAATATTCGTGTGATCCCATGTTTTTCATATATTAAAAGGTCAAAAAATGGATACAATTCAAACCATGGAAAATATAATGTCTTAATATGTCCATAAAACAGATTTTATGAATTTTTATAGGTTATTATAACCCTTATATTTTTATTTTAACCACCTAATAAACTCATTTTTACCTTTACTGTGATAATTAATATTTATTGCATTCACTATTCATTTTAGTCAAAATTTATGATGAAATTGTAATATAATATAAATTAAAATAATTCCATATATTTATTCTATTTTTATATATTCCATTCATATATGTTTCTAAATTTAATTTAAAATTACTCTAACAGGTGTTATAATAATGTGGGGTTTTAAAGGGAAAATTTTCAACAGGTTGAAATGGTTTTATTTCAATATTCAATATAAAATTAATTAAAATGGATTAAAATGGTTTAATTTATGTATAATGGAAAATTTTTTCCATAAAATTAATATTAAAACATAAATTAACTTTAAAATTAATGAAATAGGAAAAGTTGTTTCATTTTAAAATTCGGTATATTTCACTATTAATAAAAAAAGAAACATTCTTAGAAAAATAAAAAAATAACCATAATATAATTTTAAATGATTAATTAAAAATAGGTTTATTATATAAATTCATTTTTATATAATTTTTATAAAAAACTTTTTTATAATTTTTAAAAAAATGCATTTTTTTGAGAAAATAGTAATTTTGAAACAAATAGTCTTTACCAAAAAGTAGTTAATTTTTATCAATATGTTTTATTTATATAAAATCATTAAACATAATATTTAAAATATATTTATTTATATCGATATTAATATGTTTAATATCTTGTTTATAATGGTCATGTTTTAATAATATTAATAATATATCATCCAATTATTAAAACTTAGTGACATGTGCAATGCAAGCATACACAATGTAGTGCATAGCACAATCCTTAAATTGTATTCCATAAAGCACAATATTTCAAAAACTACAATTTATTAAAAAAAATGCATAGTCTCTCAGGGTGTTAAATATTCAAAAACATCTGGGGACATTGGTCTCTACCTACTTATGGTTGAAACATCAAGATCTAAACTCCACAACGAGATGAAACATCCTTTGCCACAAAACATGATCACCATAGATATTATTACAAACACCACCCTCAAGGGTGCAATAGTAATGGAGAAAAACATCCCCATAACCCTATATCTCTACTTGAATCATTTATTCCTAAATCCTCATAAGGAAGACATACTCCCTTCCTTAGGAAAATATCTGATGAACATGTCAAGTGGATATCTGGTAACATGATACCTCACAAATAATATCCATTAGTTATGGATTTGTATCTCAATAAATAATTGTATTGGTAAAAACTATATACTATAGATAAGCTTCAATATCTTCATACTCAAGGGCCAACTACTAAGAGGTTCACCATTCTATTTTCTCACTCAATGATAGAGGACATAGTGTTATTTGTCCACATCTGTTGATTTGACCACACCCTTGTGTGGAACAAAAGAAAGCACTACCTTCACGATAACCAAATACACTAACACTCCCATGTATAGGATAACTAGACCTAGGATGGTGATCTATCTAATCCCAAAATTATTCTATGATAACTTCCCAAAAGGATTGTACTCCTCGATTACGACTCAATTCAACCTCCAATGTCTCACAAGATCCATCTCTGACCAAAGTACATGAGGGTTATAGTAAATAAAACTACAATAAATCAATACAAGGAGGGATAAGATATATCCTATAAACCTCACAAACACTATTAAAAATTCATCACTAGCATTATAAAACTACAAACGGTACAAACTCCTCTCAAACCTGGAGCTTGTGTTAACTTGCCTTGAGGTTAACTCTAAGTACCACATTTCCCCTAACCATTGGGAAATGATTTCATTGATTCTCAGTGGTGGAAACTCATTTATATTATTCACCAAGATTTGGTGTTCTCAATCCATACCTACCCACATTCCCTCATATTATACTTAGGAACACAACACTTGGTTTCCCAGGGTAACACGCTAGGTCTATCAGGCTACTGTTCTGGAAAATCCTCAAACTACACCTCCATATCTCAGATCAATATAGTGTAATACGATATTCTTGTATATTTATCAGATCACCCTTGGAGAATGTCCACGAAAAAAACACTCTCTTTCGGGATGTAATCCAAGAAATTCATTAGGGAAAATGTTCGCATACATCTCCAATATGACAGGAATAGAAATATCATGGAAGATATTACACCAAGGATAAATAATATCCATATAATAATATTTTTTTGTATCCTTTTGTAAATGGGATCATCCTACTCAATCTTGGGATCACTTCTTATGAAAGTAGGAAAAGTCAATACAATAGCATTTCAACCCTCACTGGTAAAATTCAACATATCCTGTAAGGTAGATAACTATACCATTACAAGGAAAACATCATAGGGTGTCACCATTAATATGGAAATGTTCCACATGAGAAACTATATATCCAAATATTTATGTAACACAGTTAGAAGAAGTGTGATCACTAATCCTCATCTATAAAATCCACTAAACATAAGGTTCATTTAAAAAATACTCCACCAGCAACACTATATCTCAAAAATGGATACGTTTAGTGAAATATGTCTTCAGACTGTGCACTAAAAGTATATATAGAAATGATAAGACACATATCACAACTCATTCAAAAATCAAATCCTTTATATCACATGCTCCAACTTTTTGAAGCTACAATTTCCCTTTCCCTTCTTTTTACCCCAACTTGAGCTCACTCGGAAGCCATATCACCAAAAATAAGATTTAATAAAAATATAAAATGAAATCATCTTCCAAACATCAACAATATTTAATTTGGGTTTTACTAACTCACCCTCATGGTTTTAGATTACACCCCATGAATGTTTCATTGTGAGGGATTTACCCCACATTCATTCATGTGCAATGTCACATAAACAATTATCAATATAATGCTTCACTAAAACCCTACACCACCTAAGAGATGTATCACCACCAAATAACCATTAAGAGGGGTCTGATCCAACCAAGACACACACACCAAGTCTTGCACCAGTTTACGAACAGAGAAGGGGGCCTCTCTCACCATGAATCCTGGGAGATCACAATATTTATAAACCCTGATCTGCAACAAGTACAGTTGCATAATCTTACATTAACCATGGTACCAAATGATAATCTATTAAGGAAAATGGTTTCAAGACCATCCATTTTGTGTATAGGGTCCCAAACATAGAAAAAATGAACCACTAGCTCGATCTAATCCTCCACTGCCAAATTATTTAACATCCAATGAAATATAAATGGTCTTTATAACTAAAACATGAACAATTAACTATTACTATACTTATCATAATCAAATCATAATGGATCCATTGATTACTCAATACACAGAATATCTCCCACAAAAACCATTATAAATGGTTCTAAGAACTGCTCAATATGGGTATCATCACTTTTTCCCTCCTAGAAGAAAACACCTCATGAAGTGTGCTAAACCAATGAACATCCTCAGTTGGTTATATTTGTGTGACATACTAATAAATGGGTGTTGTAATGACAGTAATACCACCCAATGGTACCACCTCATGTGTATACCACAGTACTAAAACCTTATCACTACGACACCACTAAATTACCATAACTGGATGTCGTCGTGGAGGCATCTGGAGAAAAAAATATGAACTCGGGTCAAAAGAATATATCTATAGATATGAATCAAGAATGAAAACGTAATTAAAATCAATTCCAAAATTATGTGGGTACAAAATAAATTTCTACAACAAATTCCCACGTGTACTGAATCAACAAATTTGTTTTCAAATCCCTAGTCAATGGATACATTGTTTTCTACAGAAATGATGGAGTCTTTTTTCTAAAATCTGAACTAAAGACACATTAATAGTATTTACTAAGTTCCCAAAATAAGCCACATAAAAAGAAAAAACTATAATATCTAATCCAAAAAAAACCTCTATATTACAATTATACTGCAACCTGACCCACCCAAAACCTTTTGGCATGTGGTTTGTCGATGGTGACGACACCAATTTTTTATCCAATAGGCAAGGGATATTATCAAGAACTAGGTAATCATATTACACAGATGGTATTATTTATCATAAAGTACATCTTTTCAAGAAGACACATCCATATCCATGCAATAGCATATATGAAAATTTAAAACCCAAAACATCTGGAGTATAAACAATGCATGCAATGACCTCTTGGAAGAAAATTGAGTAATGTGATATATTCTAAATCATAAAAGAATAAAGAAAATCCCACCCCAAATAATTAAATACTTTAATCATCTACATAGTAGGGGATTACTAGAAAAATTTGAAAACTGGTATACACCATGGTTTGTCTATCTCACTATGATATGCCTTCTCTTGGTCTACCTATGACTCCATCAAGAGGCATGTTCTCTTGATAATACATAACATGTATGTAAAAATATCATGCAAGGGTGGGTAAAAAAATTACCTATTAGGATCCACATAAACCCAATAATAATTGGAATAATTGAAAAGAATTAGTGGGCTCAACCCATAAGAAAATTGGTACATAAACCCAAGTGTGAGAAAGAAGAGAAACTCTATATTCATGGATCCAATACAAACAATGAGTCATCCATCACCTGGTATGTTAATCAAGATTTTATACATGTAAACAAGAAAAACAATCATGATATAATAAAGATAAATAATAATCCCAAAGTGGTCGCAAACATTCATCGAGACACATTATACAACTTGGGGGACATAATGATTCTCAACAAGGAGAAATCACTCCATAATCGTTTCAGTACATAATAGAACTCATCTGAGATATCTCATTCATAAATTATCATAATAATTATGGAATACATCTAATATATCATAATTGTAAATAAATCTATAAATAATCCACACTATAGCTCATAAGCACATGAAACTTATACAGGGGATCATATGCATGGCTCATGGGGAACACCAAGAAATGTAATGGAGCTTGGGCGAACAGAATTAAAAGACATGGGATCACACCTAGGACTGATGGGGTATACTAAAAACCCAAACTAAAGGTCTATAGATCCAAACAATTAGATATGGGGTCCACATAGGACAATATCTTGGTACTACAAACCTCGTCTAAAAAATATCATGAAACGTAGATTTGGGTTGAAACCATGTCTAATTGAGGACACTACAAAACCAATATTGAATAAACCACTAATATTGGGATTGCATACCCACGTACTTCACCTAATAAAATTCCCCAAACCACACTTATAAAAAAATATGATAGAGGAGCCCACCCTATGCCTCTCAATGAGATTCTAGAAACTCTTTATGAACCAATCCCATAGACAAGATCACAATCATTTACACAATATGTAATGTAACATTGCACCCTCTATGGAATGGGAAAAAAAGAAACACTATCAACTAATAGTGGTATATGAATCACTAAAAAAATTTCCCCTATAGCGCCACCTCACATAACATCTATGATGCCGAAATAGAGGTCATTGCCTATCCAAATGTATAAACCCACTCATGAAAGGCTACATGGGGGCCTCAATCTATGTCATAAAGATATAAGGACTTGAAAAATAATTCTATAAGGGATGTAAATGACATGTCTCTTGAGAATGAACCCTATATGCCTTCCATATTAGTACTTGGAATGGAAAATAAAAGTACACAACATATACTATAGTCCACACAGCTTACAACATCACATGTAAACATGGGCATGTCCTTGCTTGTGCATGGTTTGGATATCGATGTAGTCATATACAGTGTGTAGATTTCGTTCAAGGTGTCTTATTCCTAGCCTATCACAGTAAAATGTCCATAATCACTTTAACATGTATAACTGCCAATTTTCATGTACCTTGGCTTGTACCCATGTACCATGTCCTAAACCCATGTAACATAACATCTCCAAAGGCACATGTACACCCATGGACTAGCCATGTACTCCCACACAACCATATACCCTTACATGGAGTCTCTTCCTATGTACATTGTCGCCGATTTAAGAACCACTATAATACATGTACAACTAATATATAATTTTTATTTCCTGTAACTCATTCATACACAATTGGAAATAACACACGATGTGTACTTCCATACTATATGTTTTGTGGTCAGGATCTCTATATACAAAATCACGAAAAACCTACATAAACACTTTTTTTCTATAATTACTCATAAATCGACCCACATGGGATCCTTTGTAGTCATAAATGGTCTATGAAACCATTCATAGATTCATATATGGGGTTTAGGTTGTAAAACATGTAATCTACCAACCTCATGTAGAAACATTAGTGCTTCTAGTAAAAATTAGTGCACTGAAGTTGTTGCAGCAGGATTTCGGAGTAATTTAAATTAAGAATGGAGTCATGAAACACCTCCTCTATTTGGTACTTCCTCAGTTAAACCATCATGCTCAGGGATCCTTCTCCCACCCTTGTGAGTGAGTAATAAATGAGTTGTATTATACCCCATTTTAATTAAATAAATGTAGATTTAATTAATTAGGAGGTACACCAATGGTATCCTTCCACTAAATATCTATCTTCAACCAAAATTATATCGTACATAGGGGAAACCCACATTTTTTATTTAATGGAATTCTCTAATTTATGAAATGAGATTACATTTAGATTTTATTTCATTAATTGAAAAAATTGCATGTGTGTGATAAAATATATTTAATATTTGTAATAACTAAAAACTAAGGATTTCTAAGCAATATAATTCTATTTCTTCTCAATAACCAACCCTAGAAATATTCCTCTAAATATCCACAGACATACATGGATAAAATTTTTCCATTAAAAATCATCTCTACAATAATGTAATAAGATGGCACAAAAGGAAGATAATTGATTGTAATGAAATAAATATTTATATTAAGAAGGTAAATTTCTCGAATTAATTATTGAAAAATAATGCATTATTTGATATGAAAACATAATGTGGTCCATGGATTTCATTTTTTAGGAAATAATTTATGTGTGAGACTCATTGATCTCCTTCTTATGTTCATCCTGGTATGACTATGACGTATAGAGACTGTTATAAGTATTATTTTTGGAATACTATAAAAAAGGATATTTCTTATTTTTCCATGAGTTATTCAACATATAAATAGATTAATGGTGAGAGATAACTACTGGACAGAATACATAATCCTTTTCTAGAGCTTAAATGGAAATGGGAGAATATATCTAATGATTTCATTGGGGGATTTCTAAATTATTATTTGTGTGGTAATCTGTTGAAAATTTTAAAAAAACTAAACATTTTCATCCTAATCGAGATATTATTCCTTGAGATTAGATTTATAGAAATTTTTTAAAATAAATAGTTATGTTTGATTGTGTCCCTATATTTTTTAAATCATTTTGAGATCATATATTTAGAAAAAATTATTGGAAAGGACAACATATTTCATTTTGTACGAAATTAGATTTAAATAAAACATTTCATCCTCAATCTGTTAAAAAATCAGAGTGAACAATAAAAAATATAAAATATGATTCATGATTTTTAATTAGATAATCAAGGATGATGGGATCATCATATATCGTCAGTTGAATTTTCATATAATAATAATTTTCATTTTAGAATACATATTTTAGCTTTTTATACATTATAAGGATAATGATGTCAAACTCATGATTTTTTTTGAATAATTTGATGAAAGAAATAATATAAGAACAGAATTGGTAGAATATATAATTGAGAAATCAAAGATGATTCAATATCAAATGAGGTAAGCTAGGATTAGGTATAAAATTATGTAGATAATCGGGGGGAAGATCTCACATTTGAGGAAAAAAATTGTTTTTTTAAAATTATTTCCATGGAAAATTGTTATGCATTTTCATAGGATGGGAGAATTAAGTACATAATATATTGGTCAATTAAAAATAATTTAAAATGTTGGATTTTATGAAAAGGAAGAGTCCTTACCTAACTTTTTATATCATGTACATGAATTTCTTGTTATTTTTATTATCGATATATACACATGATGATTCTCCAATTTTGAGCCCTAAAGTTGTATAATCGGAAAATAATATTTCTTATGATTAAATGAAAATTTATATTTTATATAATAAAGTGATTTTTTGGAAGATTAAGGGGACTCCCCTTGTTAAGGTATTTTATATGGTTTATAGGATTAAAGTAGCAAAATGAAAATTTGAAAAATCTATGATAAAAAAACCAACGTATTTAAGTAATTAACAAAATTGGGTGGATAAAATTTCATTAAGGGAGGAGAATGTGGAAACTCATTTATTTTTTTAATAAGTAAATTTAATTTATTAATAATATTCATGAAAAGATTTTATAGATTCATATTCTCTATAATAATTTTATGTATCTTTTTTATTCAAAAAACATATAATTTAATTCTAAATGAATATTTTTTAATAAATTATATGCTATAAATTTAAATTTAAATTTATAAATTTCTGACATATAATTTTTTGGAATAAAAATTATTTTTTATAACAACAAATCCAATATTTTTTGGGGTGAATTGTTTAAATTATTTTTTTGAAAATAATAATTTATTGGTGAATAATGAAAATTATTTAATTTTATAAAACCTATTACATTTCCATGTATTAAAAAAATATAAATTTTCAAATTGATTTTTATATAAAATTATTTATATTTCATTAAAAAATCCATTTAATTAAATTATAATCATAATTTTACATTATTTTATTATAAATTCATTTTTTTATCTTGGAACTCATTTTTCAAGAAATACTATTTTTCTTTGTGTTTTATGTGCTTATATTATGATTAATTTCTACCAAATCTAATAATTTAATCAAAAAAATTCGATTTATTTTTTTATATAATAAGGATAATATTTAATTGTGTGTTCAATTTCATTTTTCATATATTGAATAGTAACCGTGATAAAAAATTAGTAACCATGGTAATGAGTGAAATTGGATAATTAAGGTAAAAACTCAGTGATAAGGTCATAAAAACCTACCTTGGTTTCTATAATATGGTTATATTTTAAACCTTATAACAATTTAATATAAATTAGTTTTATTTAGTTCCACTTTTACATGATTAAAACATTTGGAATATTTAAATGATTGGAATATGTACAAGTGTCTCACTCGCCTCACTTATAAAGATCACATCATCTACATACATTTTCACAATAATTGAGAAATATAGATCATCCAAAAAATTCCAAAATCATATAAAAAATTTAGTTCCCACATCCTAAACGTACTTGTCTTCCCAAAAAACAATCCATGAAGGATTAATGTGCACACCAACAATGGTTTTCCAAAAAGGAGTTGTAAATATTATACTAGTAATTTCTAATTTTTTTCCTTTGATATACATACATTAAACATTTCATAATAATTATTATATAATATATAAATTATATCAAATATTTTTAACTTTTATTATATTTATTTCAATACCCTTATTCAATAGATTATCAATCATATGGTAAATGAAATCTTTGCTTGTGAATACATGTGGACTTCCACCTCTATGAGGAAATTAATTTTGTTTTCCACCACCATCTCATAAGGGTTGTTATAAAGATTTAAATTATTAATATATAATAATATTATAAAATTATTATTATTATTAATTGTTAATATATTACTTACATTTTTAACCTTCCATCTATTGGAAAAGGATAAATTCTCACGTGTGTTTGTGTGGAATTAGACCTATGGGAAGTAAAGTGATTATTCTTTAATGACCACATTACATAAATGGTTTTAAAAATTATATCAAAAGAATAAAAATTATAATTATAATAACACGAAAAAATTTATTTAAAACAATATTATGCTTGATAGCAATCTTAACATCTAAAAACTTTCTTTCATAAAACTATGAAGTACTATAAACATATTATTTAAATGTGATAATAATAAACAATACATCACATTGTAAATATAATCAGGTATAAAAACATTATGAAAAAAAATTATGAAGATATTTTATATTGTAATTGAATTTAATATTTCATAATAAATGGTTACACTTTTTTTTTAAATTCATTGTATGCTTCCAAAAATATATTTTCATAAAAATAAATTTGTTTTATTTTGTTTGTTACAACATTAGTTAATCTATAAATTTTATTAAAAAATTACTTAATTAAATGAATTTTTAAATAATCTTGTAATTATTATCTTAAGGTGATTTTTTGGAGATTTTTTTAAAAATATTTTTTTTGTGAATAAAAAAATACTTGTTTTTGAAAAACAATCAGTTTTTTACTAAATCTAATTTTTTTAAATCCTCATTATTATTTTAATTTGATTATAAATTAACATTAATCTCATTTCATTATAAATAATATAATTGTTTATATATTAATATTCATTATACATTATTTTTTTGTATAAAATCTTTTTTTTAATAAATACCAATTTTTCTAAAACAATATTTTCTTATTTATAATGTGTTTTTATCATAATTTTGTAAATAAATGATTTTTTATTATTGGTTTTAATGAAACTTATATATTATATATTCAATTAAATATTTTAATATTCATTTAATTATTTTTTCCAAGCATGGAATGTAATTAAATTATGTTTTACACTTAAAGGATCCTTTTCCAAATAGAGTTTTTGTTTCATATTATGCACATATTTTAAAAATAATTTATTCCATATATAAAAATTGAATATTTTAATATTTATTTGATGTTTTTAATCATTATAACTAATATAAATTTCCATAGATAACTTACTATTGGAATATAATGAATAGTAAAAGTAGAAAAATTGCATTACTACTTTTAGAGTTAAAACGTGATTACTGGGAGGGTAAACTAAAACATAAGAGTTAAAATTAAGTAAAAAAATTTCATAAATAAATATTTATGGTCATTATTTGATAAAATAACATATTATATTTTAATAAGGTTAATTTCGGAGCCATTTTGGATGAGTACGACAATACTATATTTTAATCTTTTGAAACATTATATTTTTACCGTTTCCATCACTTATAAATTGATACCACCTCTACTCTCATATCAGCACTTGTAATTATTGGTATATCATTTAATTACTACCAAAATATCTTTATAACATCCCTACTCATGATTTTGTGGTCTTTTATTGATAAAAATACCATTCTTATAAGGCTTAAGTTATAAGAAAATGGTGGTTGTCTTAAGTAGAATCATAAGTCATAAACAACATTTTTCATTTTATTTCATCTTATACCTCCATAAATTATATTAAAAGAATTATGATATAGTAATAAAATTATCTACCATATACTGATATTTTATTACTTCTATGATATAATATCAATTAATCTCTTTCTCCTTCAAATGTGAAATGGAAGCATTGATTGTACGTACGTCCGAACTACATCCTAGTGATGGGATGCATTTCATTTTTCAACACCACTATAAATTGATAGTTATTATAATGGATATAACTTTTATATATTATATTTATTAAATAATTATTATTTTATAAATAAAATATTTATTTTTTCTTTTTACCCTTCAACCTGTTAAAAAATGATAACATCGCTCATGCATATGTGTGTATTAACACCTCCACAATGCGATGTGAGGAATTTTTCATGCCCCCATTTCACAAATGATTAAAAAATGAATATAAATTTTATATATGATCTTTATATGATGATAAAAATTATTCCAATGATGGATCAATGATAAATATTCTATTATCAAATCTACAAAATAGAAATGTGCATGAAAAAGAAAAACAAACACATGGAATTCATTAATATAATAAAGAATAAAAAACTGTTTTAAAACTATTATAAGTTTGTCATATATGATATGATATGTATTGATATAATATTTAAAGGATTTATAATAAATTTATAAATATTATACATCATATTAAAATAACATATGAATCAATTTAGTAATGTGAGAAGGGTTTACATAAAAATATCATCCTTATTCATGATTGTTTATGTTTTGTTTTTTTGAAAATTATATGAAAATTCATTAAAAAATATCTATGTAATAAAATTATAATTGAATTTCATTAGAGAAAAACAACTACATTTTTTCTATTCTATTAAGAATATTTTCCTTCAATGTTCATATTTTCTTCAAAATAATTTCAAGAATGTTTTTCTATCGGATAATAATTGATTATTGTCATTTTTATCAATGTATTACTTTCTATAAAATGGTTTAAAAGGAATATCCATTTCATTTTTTAAATTAGGAAAAATTTTCAATATTTTTAATGAAATATTTTTTAACTCTTAATTAATGAATGGATTTTCCAACCATTATGATAATTATGTTCCTTATATATTTTTTATAAGTATCCATATTTCATTTTAAAAAAAATATTGTTTAGAAAATTTTTTATTCTATAATTTTAGATAAATGATTTCAAAATGAAACGTGTATTTTCCTCATAAACTTTTCTACTGGTATAATAAAGATATTTTCACCTATTTAACATACTTTTATGAATCTTATGAATTAATGTGGATATCCTGTAATGATAACATCCACCACATTTCATTGGATTTTTTGGGATCCTTTTAACTAGGGAAGGTATTTAAATTACATATGATACATATTTATGTAAATATGGTTAATGATTATTATGTCATGTAGATTAAGTTACACTATTTATTCATTAAATTAATTCATTGAAAATACATTTTGATGTTGTGGCCTTAAATCACATATCCCCTCGATGCACTTTTAGGTCACATGAAAAAGAACAGGTTTGGTATTTTGCATATTCCATACCCCTTCAAAAATGATGTCTTGGAAAAAAGCCTTGAATGTATGTTTAGATGTCTGACATTATGATTTTCATTATCAGTAAATTGGTTACTAATGTTCATTTTATTATTCTAAAAATTTTTATATCCATGGATAAGATTCTATATTTTGTGATCATTTATATGGAATTATTTGATCATCGTTTATTTCTATCATATTATTCAAAACTTATTTATTATATGATATGGTATGTTGTATGCATTCTCTTACCAAGAATCTAAGCTCACCCATTTATTTTATTTCCATTCCACTGGATGTTTTTATTTTCACTATGATTGAAATTCATTGATATTTTAGAGGGGATAGATATTTTATAATTGAAAATAAAATGTTGTATTTTATATTTTCAAATGTAATATTTGATTCATGAAATTATCTATTTCCCCAAGACTACTAAACTATTCGATATCTCAAAATGTGGTCCTTTATGACTAGTAAAATAGTATTAATGTTACCACTAACACAATGATAATAATATAAGTGTGTTAGAAATTCAAAAATTTTAAAAAAATTAGATAATAGAACCATGACCCCATTGTCTACGGTCAACACACTGAAGCTATTTTTTGGTTATAAATCACGCAACCTCAAATAATCCAATGTGAACTTTACCACTTTAGTGACTATATAATAAATGTCAATAAATGATATCATATGTATTATGGTAAGTTATAAAACCTGAAAATTGATTTCAAGAATGTATAAAATTAATAAAATAATGTTATTTTTGAGTTTGAAGGGTGTACATAGTTATTTAGGAGATGAGGAATGGAATTTTTATTTAAAAAAATAATTAAATTTTTTAAAAATAATCTAAATTAAATTTAAATATTCCTAAATAAATTAAATAATTTTTTTTTCTGTGTACTCAAATTAATTTTTTAGTATTATTTTAAAGAGGAATCATTTAAACATTTTTTGATGGGCTCACCATAGCTCTTTTTTCCCAATATCAAAAATATTTATGTAACATTTACAATATGGCCTCTTATTCCCACCATCATAGTTGTTGTTCATTATCAACCATACTCTAAAAGTTTTTATATTTTCCCAAGGAATATCACTTTTCCAATTGTGTTGAGAATTTATAGTTGAAAATAATATTTTAATACAAAATATCATTTCTTCTTATTTTTATGAGTGGCAAAAATCCATTATATTATGATATAAATGCCTATTTTATGAGTTTAATTATTTAAATACCTGATTCTATGTGTTTTTATGAAGATATTTTTCTTGTTTATTTTATAGGGTGATGATGTTAAGGGAATATAAGATACTCTTGTGAGATATGCATGTAACAATGGGATCTATATAAATCATTTAATGTATTGGTAATGTGATGTAGTTAATAAGATTTACCTTTATCCTAAGGGAAATGTTGGAGATAACTCTAATAGTTTTTCCTTTTTAAGGGATCTTATAGAAGTGAATATAATGATTTTATCTCACTATACCTACATTATTCTTCAATAATTTTATTTTATTTAAAGAAAATCATTTAATTTCATACAGTAAAAAAATTAACCCATGATTAATATAATGTATATGATATTATAAAAGGGTAAATGTTTATTTTCATGAGTTATGATGTTTTCTAAAGTAAATATCATGATTATACTTTTTTATTTATTCTTTCTTTAAAAATATTTTATGAAAAGTTTTTTGATTTTACAATGATATGAACATTAAGTATTTATTATTTTCAAATCATTTTTTACTATGTATAAAGGAAATGTTTCTCTATCGGTTTTCATGAATTTTAAAATTGACTAATAACTTTACTTTTTTTATCCCATACCAAACCATATTTTTCTCTTCCCATTTTTTCAATTTTATTCATATGTATTTTGGATTGGTTGGGATTATAGAATTTTCAATTATTACATGTCTTAAATGAATAAAAAGTGTCATGAATGAAGTAAGAGGTAAAAATATTAACCTATTTTTTTTTGGAAAAAGATGAACAACGTGTGGAAATGTCAACATTATTATTTAATGGTTTTCTAAATTATCTAAACTAAAAACATAAAACATCCTATAATTCTAAGAATGTACAGACCATTTATAAATAATTTCATTATGTTATTATTTTAGTATGGGGTGATATAATATCATCAGGTAATATTTTACCTAATCTTTCTTTTTTAATTTCCAGGTTATTTTTATTGATATTTTTGGTTACTTTTATCAATATGTTGAACCTGTGATTATTGATAATTTTTTTGTCAATCATTATTGAAAGTAGATAAATATTTAATCATTATAAAATTAAAGGGGTAATGAGAATATATAATCTATAATTAAATGATATTTTTGTTTTTCATGGTGTACTATTGGTTATAATTATACCTTAAAGTTGTGTAGTTGTGATTTGTATTAGATGTGGATGGAATTATTTTTACGGTAGTGGTGGAATCCTTATAGTTTTATGAACCCAGGGAATTATTGATGCGGTGTTTTATATTTTTATAATTTATTAGTAAAATAATTCAAAGTTATTTAGATTTTTCTGATTAGAGATTCATTTAAACTTATTTAGGGCGTAATAATGTAGCTATAGTAGTTTAGAGATGTGATAAAAATAATAAAAGTGAATTAACAATTTCAATATTTTTTTTAGAATATTGGAAGGTACTAGATAATATTATTTTATGTAACATTCTTTGAATGATATGTAAGGAAATTAAAGAATATGAAAATTATATTAAATGGAATATAATATTTTCATATTGATATATTATATATTTTAGTGTATATCGAATATGTTTTGAAGTTACTATAGAAATATGTAATAGTAAATACCAAAATATGAAATATAAGAGATATTAAGCATACTGGTTAATTAAATTTCAAAATTTAATACACTCCAGATCCTATGTATTAGTTTATAGCTTATATGAAATATATTCCAATGTGAAATTTTGTAATGTATCAAAAGAACTATGATGCCTAATTTATGTTTCTATGATATAGATGATATGATACAATATATATATTTTTGATAATGTGAAAGATGATCTTGATAATCTAAATGGTATTTTTTATGATACATTATATTTTCAAAGAACATCCACTACATTATTAATTTGCCTCAATGATTTTGTAATGATTATATTTACTCGAAAATGTTGTATTTTCAAGAGAAGTAATCCGAAATAGAATTATTTTAGATGATCATTTTTGATATTAATGTCAATAATATCATTATATTGAGTGGTTTTATACATGATTCAAGATGAGAAACATTGAAAAAGGTTGTTTTTTCATAAGGAAGGTGATAATTTCATTATCAAGAAACCACAAAAGAAGAAGAGAATATTATATTGAGACTTAAGAGGAATTGAATAAGAATTAATTTTGAATATTAGTGGCTGGTTATTATAGAATTTTAAAATATATAAAATTGATATACATTATTTGAATTCAAAGAAATATTAATTACAAAAAAGATTTAATTGATTGGATTAGATGTGAAAATTCTTGGCATTTGTGATAATTATTAGAGGATCATATAGGGAAAAAAAAATTTGTTGAGAATTAAAATCTTTTAAGCATCATGGAAAATAATATATGCAATCAGTTAGAGGGATAAGATCATTTGAATAATAATTATCAATTTAGTTAATAAATATTCTATTTAATAATGTGAGAAAATTTTAAAATTTCCTTAATTCCGAATTATTAGGTTATTCAAAACGGATGATGAAAATATAATGAAAATGGTGATGAGAAATGTTTTTTTGTGGAAAATATTAATGATATTAAGATAGAATAATAAAATTTATAAGGGATTTATATTTATTTTGTTGGTCAGAGTGGGTACTCAAGAGGGGGGGGGGTTAATTGAGTTCCAATTTAAATTTCTGTTAAAAAATTATTTCTCTTAAAATCCCCCAATTCAAAAAAAATGTTAAACTATAGTGAATCTATACAGATTGTAAATGTTCAATCAGTTTCTCAAAGATTGATTAGGTCTCAGTTGACTTAATCTGAAGATTTAGTTAACTTTTGAAACTAACTTACTAGTTTACAATATGTATAAACACTTGCTAATTTAACTATCAAATTATCTTTAAAATAGTTTTGTATTTCAAAGTAATAGCAGCAGAATATGAAATCTAAATAGTATACTTAAATACTTAAACTAAAAAGCACAGCAGAGGTAACAAAGAGGTTTAGTCTCTAGACAAGACTTAGTCCTCTCAATAATTTATATAAATTGATCCACACCCTGGATCGGAGGTAAACAACAGTACAGTACTGTCCAGGTCCAAAGACCACTACCACAGTTCTCCATGGGAAACAAACAGCTCACAGCTGTTCAGGTCTTACTTGACCAGTACCACTATCCACAGTGGGAAACAAAAGAGTTATAGAGTTTGAATGAGGATTTGAGAAACGTATTGCTTAGAACATGAGACAATGTGTGTGTAAGATAAACAGTGTACACACAATGATCAAAATGTAAATAAAAGAATCACTAAGATAAGTATGACTGAGTTTAGAAATGCTTTAGTGATTAGCAGTGCAACTCTGGACTTGTTTGGTTGGTCAGAAAAGCATCTGAGTTCTTCTCTAGTTTCTGCTCAAAAAACAGAGTGTCATTTTCTTCCATGGTTCCAGGTCTAGCTAATTAGCCCAAGTGCATGAAGTGTTTATTGTTGTAGTTCTTCACTCAGGATTCTGCATGGGTTCTCCTCAATCAAAAAATCGCTTGATGTATGTTTGGTGATATTGGAGTCTGGATGTAGTATTTCTGTATGCACCACTTTCATGTTCTTGTTGTCCACGTTAAGTGCCTTCCTTATTTCTTTTCAATGATCCTTTTTTTTCACGCCGGTATCAGCTCTTCTCTTTCTATATTTTTGTGTGAATTTTTAGTGTTTTCTTTCCTTCCCTTTATAGGTTTCAGCTCCGAAAAACAGGAATAATCACAATTTTCATGGGTACTAGGTACGTTTCTCTAACATGGGAACAGAATTCATTAAATAACATTTAATTAATTAAAAACATCAAATGTAACTGTTATCTTAATAAATAAATAGTATTGAGTGTATAGAGTTTGATTGGTAGGTCAATTAGTAGCTCGTGTTGGTAGACGTGTACGGTGGATTTTTTGTAGCAGTCCTTCCATCGGTAGCTCTAGGTATCAGTAACTCCTTCTCTCTGTAGACATATTCTATCGGTAGCTCAGTAGACTAGTTCTATCAGCATCTATATACTTGTATAGGTATACTTTCGGCCGGTTCATATCAGTCACCAGTCTCTGTATCAGTAGGCCGGTCGGTAGCTCGTATCGGTAGCTCTTAGTTTTCTGTATCGGTAAACTGAATCTGTCGGTAGACTTGCTTACTGGTGGACTTATGCATGTCGGTAGACCTGTTCTATCCGTAGCTCAGTTTCTGTCAGTATCTCTGTACATATCGGTAGACTTAGCTTATCCTTGACTCGGTCTATCGGTAGAAAAAGTACCGGTAGCTCTCTATTAGTAGCTATACCCAGATCAGTGACTTTAAACTTGTCTGTTTTATGGAAAACATATCTGAATGGGTTAGAAAAAACATCAGAACTCATATAAACGTAGAGAGACATGGATTAACACATCTCGGGGATTATTTTAATATTATTATCATCTTGATCACAGATAGAAAGAATTAATATATAGAAAAATATTATATTGAGATTTTCAAAGTATATGAAAGCATAATTGGGATTATCAAAACAGTTGAGGTCAACAATCTCCCCCTTTTTGACAATCACAAATTATGATATTATTATTTTAAAAAGTGAACAGTTGTATCAGAGGATATATCATTAAATGCAATGATATAAACGGTAAAATTTAGTGGCATAAGAGAGTTAGAGAAAATGGTATCAGAGAATGAAATGTAACAGTATCAGAGGAGCAAAGTAAGATAGCTCTTCTTTAGATAAAAATTTCTTCCCCTTTGATACTTTCTCCCCATAATTTATTCTCCCTTTAACACTTCTACCCCTTTGAAAAAGCTAGTTAAAATATTTCTCCCCATTTGTGATAATTAAAAAGTCGGAAACGACAAGAAATAGAAAAAGTAGCACAATGAGAAAGAAAGAAAAGACAATAGTATTAGATGTTGCAAAAATGAACAGAGACATAATAGAAAATACAATGTATTCCTATCAAACGGTCTAGCCACTTGTTCAATCCACATCCTCAAGGTGAGATTTTCCCTTAGGAGCAGAAGAGGATTCAGGTGAAGTGAATGCAGGAGAAGGCTTTGGAATTTCGGAAATGATCATATGAGGCTGAGCCACAAAAACTATTCTTGGTCTGTACTGATGATTCCTTTGTGTGATCATAGGTGTGAGGATTCGAATTTCTTGGGCCGGAGTCATCTGAGCCAATGAAGTAGTAGAGGTAGATAGTGAAAGAGGGACAATCACTGGCCTAGCATCATCATGCAGAAAAGGCAGCACCATATTTCTGAAGTCCATAATTATTCCTCCTACTCTCTCCATAGCAGATATAAAGTCATCCTTGTTCTCCATAAACTTTTTCAAGGCCGGAGTCAATTCTCTTTGCTTACTAACTTTCTCCTTGAAGGCTTCAATGACAGGAGGAAACTTCATATTTTCCAACAGAAGTTTTAAGTGACTGTTGAGTTGATGCTTGGTGAAAATATTAGAGAAATGGGTGTCCACCTTATCTTTCACTTCTTTCTGAGAGGCATATGATACTCTCATATAGTCTTGGACAATCTTCATTATCTCTATAGCTGGATCACTAGTAGAATTCACAACTCTACTCAGCTAAGATGAGTCTACAGAGACACTAGTTGAAGCTGAACCAAGATCCTCCTTCATCATTTCTTGAATTTGATTCAACTCTACTGAGGGTTTAGAAGAAATAAAACCAACAGAGAAGGTTACTATTTCCTTGAAGTTCTTGGTCAACCCACTGATACGATTTTGAACTTGAGAATCCTGGGTTTTAACATGATCATTCATGGATGATTTAAAACTTTCGAACACTTAAACCATCTGGCTTAAAACACTTTTCACATAAGCTAAGTCCTTATCTACTTGGTATTTTCAGCTCATGTAAGATTCCAAAGAGATAACCAATTTATTTAAAGCTTCAAGTTATTCTTCCATCCTAGATACTTGAGTCTGGCAGTCTTTAACTTCTTCCACTATTTCTACCATGATGTTTGATAAATTACAACCTAGAGAGAGTTCAAATGATCATTCCAACATCCTCATCTCTTCAGCGAAACAATGCTTCATATCAGCAACTGAGGCATTAAAAGATTCATTCAGCTCATCCTTTTAGGATTCCAGATCAGCCCTTGTGATCATATCAGTAGGTGAAACTGATGTGGGTACTCTTTCAGATGCTAAAATGACCACTGATTCAGTCATGATCGATTGAACTGAAGAGACCAGAGGGAATTCAATATTTTTAACCTCTTCCACAAAACTGTCCTTATGATTTTTCTTTAAAGTATCCAGGTCATGCATTCAAACCACATATTCGGGAAACATCTCAGATTCAATATTATAAACAATCTTTTGTCTATTGTGAGATGCCTCGTTATCTGAATATGGATAGTCTAAACCACATACCACAAAACATGGGTCTTCTGCCCAATATTCAATTCCAGCATCCACTGTAACACTTCCAACATTGGGTTGATTTCCCCCCTCAATGGGTGCATCCTCAAGTAAAACAACAACATTCTCACAAGCATTCTCAGCAGGTCTTTCATCCTGAGGAGAATCTTCCACTATCAATTATTATTCTGAAATAGCTGGAGAGTCTTCCAAAATAGGCAAGGGTATGTCAAATTTATTTGTATGCTTAGCTGGCACTAAATATTTTCTAATCACTGGACTGAGGCTCAAATCAGCTGATAGAGATGCTTCACATTCCTGATCATCTTCTTCATTTTCTAAAGAAGCCACTTCAACATCCTCTAAAGAAACTTCTTCCTTATCTGATTTATGTTGATCTAGATCTTCAGGAGATGGGCTAGGATGTATGTCAGGGTCTCCTCCTTCATTAGCAGAGGACTCTTCCTCTTCTAAATCATTACTGTATTCTGGCTCCTCTTCATCAAGTCTCGGACCTGGATCCCTCATATCCTTAGGTCTTGAAAGATGATTCACAGGATTAAATTTGTCATACACCTTCTGGTCATCATTGAACCATTCTCCACTCCAAGGGTTCCAATTTATCCTCATGTATTTGCAAACTGTGGATGTGATATAAAAGTTATTCTTTACTACTACTGTCTCATCTTGAGACTCAGCTACCCCTTTTACCTTGATCATCATAGAAATTAACTTAGCAATGAATAGAGCATTTTTCTTTGATTTCAGCCATGTCAAGTCATCCATTTGGATCTTTAGCAATCTGAACAAATTCACCTTTACACAATGTCTTAAGAGGTGTAATAGATAGATATCCTAGTATCTCAAATTTGCAAAGTCTCCTCTCCTCGGTATCAAGACATGTTGATCAAATTTGAACAGCAATCTATTCTCTCCATCCATTTCCGCAGCAACTAATTGTCTTTCACTTCCATTACCAGCCAGCTCTTCCAAATTAGTCTCATAATAGAAAATATCATGGGTATGTGGCATGGCTCTCGAGACATATCCAGATACACCTTCATGCTGAACTTTTAAGCACTCATCTCATTCAATAGATGAAAATGATATCTCTTTACATTCTCAAAAGAGGTTACTCGATTTTCATTCCCAGATTTTTCAAAGCTCACTAACTCGTAAAACTGTTTCACTAACATTGGTAAGTAAGGACCATTGCTATTCAAAAAACACTCCACCCATTTTTTATCGTCAAGAACTTAGAGCACTAATGACTTGCTAGGCAGCAACCATTCTACGCACAGCTACTTTTCAATCACAATAACTTGATTTTACAGATGAGGATTTACTAGTCGTCTTCTCTAATCTTGTTCTTCTAGAACATCCACTTTCTTCTGGCTCAGACTATTGATTCTTTGCATTCGGAACATCAGCAACATCTCTAACAGAATGAAGTTTGGATTTTGTCATCTCAGATTTGATGGATTTAGGGTTCTCTAAGGATTCAGGAGCTAAGGTTTGAGGGTAATGGTTTGAGGCTCGGTGGTTTGAGAAGTAGCTCTAACATTAGTTCTATCATTTATGAATCATAAAATAAATAAATAAAATGAAATAATGCAAAAACGATTCAGATTCTGGCAGCAGACAGAAGTTTAAAATAGCGCCCTCATCAGTGAGAGTTTCTATCAGTGAGGTTACATCGGTGAGAATTTTATATCGCTGAGGATTTTAAATCGGTGAGAATTTTATATCGGTGAGAATTTTACATCGGTGATAATTTTATATCTGTGAGAATTTTACATCGGTGACAATTTTATATCGGTGAGAATTTTATATCGGTGAATATTTTATATCGGTGAGGATTTTATATCGGTGAGGTTAGCTACCGATCATGGTTAAACATACCCAACTCATGTCTAATGTTACTTAACCTATCTAAACTCATACGTTTAGTGAAGATGTCGGCAAATTGATATTCAATGCCTATAAACTCAAGAGTAATATCACCCTTTTGGTAATGATATCTCATGAAATGGTTCCTTACATCGATGTGTTTGGTCCTAGAGTGAGACACAGGGTTCTTCAAGATGTTTGTTGCAATAGTATTTTCACAGTTGATAGAAACATGATTAATGTCATATCCATAGTCCAAAAGAGTGTGTTTCATCCACAGAAATTGTGCACAGCAACTACCAGCAGCTATGTACTCTGCTTCGGTAGTGGACAATGCTACAAAATTCTGCTTTTTTACTACACCAAGATACTAATGATTTTCCTAATAAATGACACGTTCCTGAAGTGCTTTTTCTATCCAACTTGAAACCAGCAAAGTCAGCATCTGATTAACTCATTATCTCAAAGGGTTTTCCTTGTGGGTAAAACAAACATAATTTTAAAGTATGTTTAAGATACATAAATATTCGTTTAACAGTAAGTAAGTGAGATTCTTTTGGTTTAACTTTAAATCTTGCACACATACACACACTAAACATAATATCTTGTCGACTAGTAGTAAGGTAAAGTAAGCTTCCAATCATACCTCTGTAATTGGTTTGATCAACTGGTTTCCCAGTTTCATCTACATCCAATTTACAGACTATACTCATAAGAGTTTCACATTCCTTAATACTATCCAAAGAAAAACGTTTTAAATGATCCTTTGTTTATTTACTTTGATTCGAAATAATACCATTTTCATTTTGGAAAACTGGAAATCTATGAAAATATTTAAGTTCTCCCATTAAACTCATTTCAAACTCATTTTGCATTCTATTTAAAAAATCGGTACATTAAATTTTTTTAAAGATCCAAAAATAATATCATCAACATAGATTTGTACTATCAAAACAACTTTATAAACTCTTCTAATAAAATGAGTTGGATCCGCAATCCCTTTATTAAAACTTTTTGAAATAAAAAAATTACTTAGTCTATCATACCGAGCTCTTGAAGTTTGTTTTAAACCATATAAAGAATTAGAATGTTTAAAAACTTGATTTGGAAAATGGGGATAAGTAAGTCCATGTGGTTTTTCAACAAAAACATATTCAATTATATAACCATTTAGAAAATCACTTTTGACATCCATTTGATATAACTTGAAGTTCATATGAGCATAATAGGCAAGTAAGATGCTAATGGATTCTAATCTGGCTATAAGTGAAAATGTTTCCTCATAATCAATACCTTCCTCTTGACTATATCCTTGTGAAACTAGCCTAGCATTGTTTCTAACTATGTTTTCAGATTCATCAACTTTGTTTCTAAACACCCATTTAGTGCCTATTGTCAAAGTGTCCTTAGGTCTGTCAACTAATTCCCAGAATTTGTTTCTTTCAAATTGATTTAACTATTCTTGCATATTCATTACCCAAAATTCCTCATTGATAACATCATTGACATTTTTAGGTTCTAGTTGTGAAAGAAAAGCTTGATGTTCAACCTGATTTCGTAGAGAAGCACTAGTTTGTGTCCCTTTATCAAGATTTCCTACAAAATCATCCAAAGGATGCTTCTTTAGAATCCTTTTTGATCTGGTAAAGTTAGGACTATAAATTTCAGGTTCATCTATAGGTCCGGATTCTATAGCAGTAGATTCTGGAATATGTCCAGAACTGGATGTTTTTATAGCAGGTTCTTTAGATTTAACATTAAGTTCCAAAACACTCAAATATCCTTCATCACTTTTTAAGAGAGGTTTTAGGCTCATGTGGATCTGTTTCATCAAACTTGATGTGAACATATTCTTCCACGCATTTGGTACTTTTATTAAAGACTCCATAGTGTTTTCTAGTTAAAGAATAACCAAGATAAATTCCTTCATCACTTTTTGAAGCAAACTTATCCAGATTCTCCTTTGTATTAATAATAAAAACATTGCATCCAAAGACTCTAAATTAAATAAATTTTGGTTTTCTATTATTCCAAAACTCATATAGAGTCTTCTTAAGAACTAGTCTAATTAAGACTCTATTTATAATATAACAAGCTTTATTCACAGCTTCATCCCAAAAGTAAATAGGCAGGTCATATTCATTAACCATGATTCTAGCTATTTCTTGAAGGGTTTTATTCCTTATTTCTACCACACCATTATGATAAGGCATCCTAGGAGCAGAAAAGTTGTGACTATAGCCATTGTGTGAGAAATATGATTCAAACTCTTAATTTTCAAAATCACGGCCATGATCACTTCTCAAGGTTTTAATCTTATGTCCACTATGATTTTCTACAAATTTGGATTATTTAACAAAGTAAGAACAAGATTCACTTTTGTGAGCTAAGAAATATACCCAAGTATATCAAGAAAAGTCATCTACTAGGACATAGAAATTGTGCATCCCATTGAAACTAGAAACTCTTGATGGTCCAAAAAAGTCCATGTGAACCAACTCGAGAGGATGAGAAGTAGATACTTTTTTCTTTGATTTAAAAGAAACTTTACGTTGCTTTCCCTCTTGACAGGGATTAGAAACTTTGTCATTTGGGAATTTAAGTTTAGGTAGGTCCCTAACTATGTTTTTTCTAGTTAATATTCTAAGTGAATTGATGTTACAGTGTCCTAATATTCTATTCCAAAGCCATGATTCTTTATGAAAATCATTTAAAAAAGTAACATTTTGTTTGGGTAAAGTATTTAAATCAACAGCATAAAAATTTTAATTTCTTAAAGTAGAAAATACTAAAACATTCTTAGAGTTAAAAACATTAAAAAATAATTTTCAAACATAAAATTAAAGCCATAATCACATAATTGATAACTAATTTATAGGTTATACTTAAGTCCATCCACAAATAAAACTTTAGAAATTAAAAGTTATTTTGAGTTACCAATCTGGCCTAGGCCGATGATTTTTCCTTTAGAATTATCACCAAAGGTGAAATGGCCTCCATCAACCTTTATTAAACTTTTGAAGCATGAATAATCTCCCGACATATGCCTTTAACAACCACTTTCCAAGTACCATACCTCATTGTGTGAACTCTTCAAACAGGTTTCCTACAAAACCGATTTACATAGAAAATGATTTTGGTACCCAGATCTTCTTGGTTCCAGAATAGTTAGCAATCAAATATTTATGTACCCATATTTTTATTATTGGTTTCATATAATTTTAAGAATCAATATATTTTTTAAAGATAAACATTATTTGATCTATAACCATATGAATGACTAGTTGAAGAATAGAAATTTCCAGAACTGGAATAAGCATATTTTTTTCCATACATAGAGATAAATCGAGTTTTACTGAACTGTCTCTGTCTAGGTTGGTCTCCCAAACTCGTAGTGTATTTAGGTGCAACTTTCTTACCTAACATTTGAGTTAGAGTATCTTTTAACTTTGTAAACTTTTCTAAGTCCTTTCCAAGTTTCTCATTAGATATTTTTAGTTCAGTATTTTATTTTAACAGTTGAGCATTCTTTTATTTTTATATATCAACGGCAGATTTAGCATTGGTAGTAAGATCATGTTGATTCTTTAGTGACTTATAATTGTCTTTAAGTTCATTACATATATATTCCAGCATATTACAGTATTCAAACATTTCATCCTTAGACATATTTCCATCATTGTCTGAATCACTGTTATTTCCAGAATAATAATCATTTAGAACAGGGAAAACAAGTACCTCAGATGTATTGGTCATGAAGCACATGTTGGAACGATTCTTCTCAGAATCAGAAATTTCAGATTCACTTGTGTTGTCCTCCGAAGAACTCCAGGTTCATTTCATAGCTTTCTTTTACTTCTTGTCCTTCTAATCATATTTCTTTTTGACTTTTAATTTTGAACAATCATCCTTACTGTGTCCATTCCTTTTGCATTCATAGAAGACTACTTCATCATTCTTGTCAATTTTCTTCCAATCCTTCTTCCAATTGCCCTTGTTGTCAAACTTTCCTTGGTAGTTTGATTTTCTGAAGAATTTCTTCTTCCTATAGAATTTCATGAATCTCCTGTCTATTTGAGCCATCTCAGCATCACTTTCTGAATCAGAATATTCACTGGTTGAACTTTCAGTTTGTATTTTCATTATCTCCTTGTCTTTGCTCTTAGAAGCAGTAGACTGGAACGCTACAGATTTTCTCTTAAGTTCATCATCTTCCACTTTATTTAATCATAATTCATCCTCATACATCATAAGCTTACCAATAAGCTCTTTTACAGGGAGTGCACCAATATCAAATGACTCTCTGATTGAAACAGAAGTCCCTCTCCATCGGTCTGGTAGAAATCTCAAGATTCTCATGATTTATTCCTTTGATAGAACAACATTTCCAAGTGAACTCATTGTATTGACTTTCTCATTGAACCTGAGATACAAATCAGAAATATGATCATCGGTCTTCATATTAAATTTTCATATTTAATAGTATAAGTATTCAATATCATTTCTTTAACATTGGTTGTTCCTTCATGATAAACACCCAAAGTATCCCAAATTTCATAAGAGGTGTTGCAAGAAGAAAATATATTAAACTCTTCATCTTCTAAAGCACAATATAGAGAATTCATATATTTAAAATTATTATTTTAAGAATTCTTTTTATGTTCATCCCAAGTTGTTCTTTCGGTTTCTGCAATTTTAAATTGAGACTATATAGCAGTCCAGATATCAAAACCCATGCTCTCTAAATGAATTTTTATTTTTCGTTTCCACTGGGAATAGTTTGTGCCATTGAAGAAAGGTGGACAGTTAGTTTCAGCACCCTCTAGTCTATTGTCCATAACTATATTTTAGAAAAGAAATTTTAAAGATATAAAATTTTAAACTAACAGAAAATTAGGATCTTTAAAGATGCAACTAAAATCACATTTTTAAAAACAGTGTATGTAAAAAATCCATTAACAAAAAAACCCTCTGATACCAAATGTTGGTCGGAGTAGATATTCAAGAGGGGGGTGAATTTCTGTTGAAAAATTATTTCTCTTAAAATCCCCCAAATTAAAAAAAAGTTAAACTATTGTAAATCTATACAGAGTGTAAATGTTCAATCAGTTTCTCAAAGATTGATTTGGTCTCAGTTGACTTAATCTGAAGATTAAACTAACTTTTGAAACTAACTTACTGGTTTAGAATAAGTATAAACACTTGGTAATTTAACTATCAAAGTAGCTTTAAAATAGTTTTTTATTTCAATGTAATAGCAACGGAATATGAAATCTATATAGTATACTTAAATTCTTAAAATAAAAAGAATAGTCGAGGTAATCAAGAGGTTCAGTCTCAACCCGAGATTTAGTCCTCTCAAAAATTTATATAAATTGATCAACACCCTAGATCGGGGGTAAAAAACAGTAGACTACTGTCTAAGTCCAAAGACCTCTACCATAGTTCTTCGTGGGAAACAAACAAATCACAAATGTTCAGGTATTACTGGACCTCTACCACTATCAACAGTGGGAAACAAAAGTGTTATAGAGTTTGAATGAAGATTTGGGAATCCTCCAGCTTAGCATAGGAGACAATGTGTGTGTAATATAAATAGGTTACACACACTGCTCGAAATGTAAATGAACGAATAACTAAGATAAGTATGGGTGAGTTTAGAAATGATTTAGTGATTAGCAGTGCAGCTCTTGACTCGTTAGGTTTTTCAGAAAATCTTCTGAGTCTTTCTCTGCTATCTTCCCAGAAAAAAGAGTATCGTTTTCTTCCTTGGTTCCAGGTTAATCTTATCAGCCGGAGTGCATGAAGTGTTTGTTGTTTAATTTCTTCACTCAGGATGTCACTTGTGTTCTCCTCAGTCAATTGATCACTTGATGTATGTTTAGTGATATTGGAGTCCGGATGTAGCATTTCTGTATGCACCACTTTCCAGTTCTTGTTGTCCACATTAGGTGCCTTCTTGATTTCTTTTCAATGATCATTTTTTTTCATGCCTGTATCATATCTTATCTTTCTATCTTATTCTGTGAATTTTCAGTGTTCTCTTCCCTTCCCTCTATAGGTTTCAGATCCGGAAAACATGAATAATCAGTTTTTTCATGGGTACTAGGTACGGTTCCCTGACATGGCAACAGAATTCAGTAAATAACATTGAATGCATTAAAAAAATCAAATTTAACTGTTATCTTAATAAATTAATAGTATTGAGAGTATAGAGTTTGACTGGGTTTTCAATTAGTAGCTCGTGTTGGTAGACGTGTACGGTGGATTTTTTGTAGCAGTCCTTCTATATGTAGTTCTTTGAACTTTCATCGGTAGCTTGTTGGTATCGGTAGCTCTAGGTATCAGTAAGTCCTTCTATCAGTAGACTTATTCTATCGGTAGCTCAGTAGAGTGCTTCTATCAGTAGCTCTATACTTGTATCGGTAGACTGTCAGTCGGTTCATATCAGTCACCAGTCTGTCTATCAGTAGGCTGGTCGGTAGCTCGTATTGGTAGCTCTTAGTTTTCTGTATCAGTAGACTGAATCTGTCGGTAGACTTGTTTACTGGTGGACTTATGAATATCAGTATACCTGTTCTATCGGTACCTCAGTTTCTGTCAGTAGCTCTGTACATATCGGTAGCATTATCTTATCTGTGACCTTGTCTATCAGTAGACTGAGTACCTGTAGCTCTCTATTAGTTTCTATACCAAGATCAGCCACTTATCACTTGTCTGTTTTATGAAAAACATATCAGAATGGGTTAGAAGAACTTCAGAACTCATACAAACATAGATATACATTGATTAACATATCTCATGGATTATTTTAATATTATTATCATCTTGATCACATATTGAAAGAATTAATATATAGAAAAACATTATATTGAGATTTTCAAAGTATATTAAAGCATAATTGGGATTATCAAAATAGGTGAGGTCAACAGAGTTCTAAATGGATGATCAATGTCATCATACTAAATATTATAGACATCAATATCATGATGAATAAGGACCCTAAATGCATTTTAAAAAAATTAATTCTAAAATGAGATCTTAGGTTAATGATGAAGAATATTTGAGCCTTATAGTGATATAATTGGTTCTAGTTAGAATTATTTTTATACACTAGGTGGATCCAATATAGAGAATAGTCAAGAGACCATGAAGTAAAGTGATATTTATTATAATCTCTTTTGATATTAGTGATAAAATTTGTATCTCTAGCTCGAACCATAGATATCAAGGATATAGTCATTCACCTTGGGTGTTTACATTGTAAAAATCATGTGTGATATTTTTTACAAACATTCTAATTATGGGTGAGGGATTTCTAAATTAGTGGATCCCAATCATAACAAGTCACAAGTGTTCATTTTTTATAAGAAATAAATTATAAAATAAAGCAACTCTAATTGAACACTCCACTGAGCCCAATGTTACACTACTATTCTCTTTGGGATATCATGGTGATTTTACTCGAATTTTTGAGAAGAAGCTACAATTTCTAGTTATTATTTTGGTATTATTGATAGATTAATGCATCTCTCGATGATAGTTATCATGGAATATCTGATAATGATAAAATAAATGAAATTAAAGATATTAATGAGAAATGTAATTATTCATGATTACCTAAAATAATTAAGTATTAAAATTTTTATATGGTGATCAGAATTTAATTAGAGGAAATAAGTGATTAATATGGAATAACATTTAGTTGAAATAAATATGGGGATTCAATCCTACATTTATAGAAAATAAATTATTATTGGGTGATAGTGTATTTGAAATGATGTTTAGGTTGATGGTTATTTTGTCACGTTTTTCTTATTAGAATGATTATTGATTATATATGGAAGGTTTTGTTCTTAGGGGGATGTTATAATGAAGTTAAAATTATATTTCATATTTAATATGGTGCCACATCTATGAGTTATAACTTGTATAAGGATTTCAGATTAATTATTTTTATTTTATTTTATGGTTATTTCTTATGCACCACCACCCAAGTCATTTAACATGACTAATTCCCATTTAAAGTCATGGGTTCTAGGTGTTTTCCTAAATATCCAAGATGAAGGACATATAATTAGATGACTACTCCTTATTCTACACTCCCCCTTCTAGATGAAGTAGAGCTTATGTTGTTCTAAGGTTATAAAGTTTTTGAATATTGATGTGTTAATGATGGCTCAGTGATGTGGGAGAATAATAGAGGTGTACATGGGAGGAGGATTCAATGCAGTTGATTACCTTTATGTTTATATTTTTATCCAAGATGTGGTATTTAAATGTAGTGCTTATGTGTATATGTATAGAAATATATTATAGTTGTGATGATATTATATGCATTTATTTTATGAAGTCATTTGATGTAATTCTTAAATTGTAGTTAAGATATGGTTGTGTGGTATAAAGTTATGTCGTTATATAGGATATTGAAGTTCCATAAAATGTGTCATTGGAAAATGAGGGAGATGAGTTCTATGAGGATGTTTATAGGAGATAAATTTATATCTATAATCATAAAATAATTTGTTACTACATTGTATATATAATTGGTGAGTGGGATCTAATGTGGTTGAGAAACTAATTGACTAGATATAGGTAATGAGTTTGTTTCACTATATATTCACTATGTAATTAGTATTCTAATTCCACATTTTCACAAGGGTTTCTCTAGAATAACCTTATGAGAATTATTTTATTCTCAATCCTACTATATATATGTAGTTTTTAGGGAAATAGGAAAAATTTTGTGACTGGGTTGGATAGTACTAGATCAAAGAGTTGGTGCTTTGTGTTAGTGTTTCCATCATAGGATTTATGTTTTATGTTTTAATTATTTGAGATTTATTGTTTATTTATGGAATTACACGCATTTATGTATTGATTTAATCAATATGAAATGTATTTTATTTTCTTTCTTTCTTAATTTGTGGGATTTATGCGGTTAATTCCTCCCATGATAGTGTTTTATTCCCTTAGTGATTTTTTCCAACCCACGGCCTGTTGGAGGCCATAATTTTCTATATTCTTGGCCTAGAAGGGGTTCCGTTGGAGAATTGTCCTGACACGTTTCGTGGAATTTTAGGAACAGGGAATCTAAAATTCATTTTTAGAAAAAAAAATTATACAAATATAATGAATTTAATAATGGTGGGACTGGATCTACAATTATATTATACACCTGATCCTATAAAAATAATTTGATCCAACATTTTTTTGGAAACTAAACAAAATATAAAATCAAATTAAGATTTCGTAGCGGGTGACCTTTTAATTTATAAATCACATTCATATTGCAGTGGACCAATTATAGATGTTGCCTTGTATTTCATATGAGACCAATAAGAGGAAATTTAGATAATTAGTAGAGATAGAAATTTTATTCAACCATTAAGTAATAGAAAAAAAATTAATATATAAATTTCATATCTTTTAGTTATTTAATATATATATATATAATATCTTTTCCCCACATTATTTTTATAAAATGAATACGAACAAATATAATTATATTTTCTAAATTGTGGACTTGATAATGAAGTTTGTATCTATTAATGCTACCCATACTATGGAAAAATGTAACCAAGATCTAAAAAGTGATAAATAGATTAAATTTGTGAAATGAGATAAATGTGAATATCATGATAAAATACATTAGAACAAAAAACTATTATAGATTTATCACATGATAGTGTTAATAAGAGCTAATAATGGAAGATGTAGTGTTCAAAAATTATAGGAGAGATATATTTTTTATGGTTAACCTATTGAACTATAAAAAATAACATTCATTACTTTAATTCGTTGTAGTATTTTAATGTACAATATAATTGATATAAATACAATGAAAATTTTACTGTTGAAATGATGGAAACCATTTATGAAGGAATTGAGGAAATAATTTATTAAAAATTCATTATTTTCCATAAAAAATAGTGAAATTATTCTAAAGATGACTTTTTTTCATTAAAGATAACATTTATAATAGAAATAATTCGGATAAAATATATATTAAATGATCTTGGAAGGATACATAGAGAATTTTTAATGTATCTTTTAATAAAATATCTTAGAAATTCAATGGTAAAAATAAATAAACACCCAATAACTATATATATAATAACCATAAATCAAGAATCTATGTTTACATACATTAATCATTATGATGGGGATACATTTAATATACATTATAATTTATTTTAGTTTATAATAAATTTCATTGATGAAGTACATAACTTCATCTATAAAATTTATGAAATAATAATGTTGTTGTGAAAATAAAAAACATGAAACACAACAATAACACCATATTGTAAATTAATGATGGTGCATGATATACCTTATAAAAAACTTTTATATGCATAATTTTTTTTAAAAACAATCATATTATATATAAAAATTAATTACAATTTTTCGTATATATATAGTTTCATCATATATATTATACATCTTACTCTATCATGTGTCCTCTACTTTTGAAATAGATTCGTGTAAATAATAAAAGGAAATAATTGTGGATGAAAACTATTAAAAAGTATTGGAAGCAAATTAATGTATGAAATTTTTTTATATTTTAATATATTGAAACATTACAATGAGCACATAGTTATATTTTATTAATACTATTTAGATATAATTTGATTCAAAAACCATTGGGGAAGAAAATTTAAAAATGGTTTTATTAAGGTTTCCATAATGTATTTTAGTGTGAGAGGTAATGGTTTTACAATCCCTATAAGAGAAACATTTTAGAATATATGGGATATATAAATTATGATAATAAAATAATTGAGTAAAAAAATTATTTTTGGGAGCCCATAGAAAAATTTAAATTGTTAAAATGAATTTATAATATAAATAAATCAATAATAATAATCAATAAAACTTCAACCACACTATGTAAATACAGGAAAACCAGTTTTGAGGGTACATATTCCCCTCTAATTCCAACCCTACAAATGTTAATTAATTTTTAACAGTACTTTATAATAATTCTTATACTTATAGTGATTTATAATTTTCTTATTTTAAAATATTTCTAGGTGAAATTTATAGTGATTTATATCTATCATCACTTATGCACCACCTTGTTGCAAGAGAAATATTTTAAAATTTTCTATGTGATACCCTAAAAAATAGACAATTAGAAATAGAACTCATGAAATTTGGGATATAGATAAATCATGGGTTAAGATTTGATCAACATCTTCCAATTTAGAATGTTGATATTCAAATGGTGTAACATGATATTTTGACATTCATTTCATTGTTAATTAATAATCTAAAAACACATAAATAGTTTTAATCATATATATTATTTAAAAAAATTAAATGGATTCCAAATGTTTTGAACTATTATATGTATTTAAAGAATGGGATACAAAATATTGAGTTAGTAAAATAAATTGTATCAAGTATTTGATCAGAAAACTAAAATCAAGACTTGTTTACCCAACTAGTTAATCATTTACACCTATTAAAGTGTCATGTTTTTAAAAATATAATGATGATAACTGTATGTGATTATACTATTATATTTTAAGAAATATATTAAACATAGAGACTCATTACAAAACTATTCAGCATTGTTTAATTGAAATTTCCAAAAAAATATTTAGGATCCACCCTTGTAAATGTATATATGTTGCACACATTTAAAAATTTTATAACTAGTAATTGATGCACTAATATTTTAGAAATTTAATTATAATCATTTTTTGAGAATAAATATCATAATTAGGTGATTCCATCACATGTTGAGAATATATTTCCATTTTTATATATTCATGTAAATTACCTTCAATAAAAAATGAATTAAATCAATATAAATTATAAATAGATCATAGGTGGTTTCCCATCAATTTTAATAAAATGAATCCAAGGGTAAATAATTTTTCAAATTGAAAATTTTTATATATTTATCAAATTAAATAAAATTTTATCTTTTAATATTATTATCATATAATATATAAATTTTTAGGGATCCAAGATGCCAATTATGATAAATATATTTTATCCAAAGTTATATTCTATGGATTCAATGTATATATATACACACAAAATCAGTCAAATGGGACGTCCATTTTTAATTAATAATGCATTGAATTCAATATCTTATATATAATAAATTTATTATATGATTTATAAAAAAATTAACAATATTTGTGTATATAAAAGATTATTTTTCTATATTGAAATGTATTTGTTATGAAGAATAATTAAAAACATACCATGAACCTACCTAGATAATACTTTTAAACGTTACCCAAATCAATTTCATCATAGCCCAAAGGTAATGCACAATCAATAAAGGATGGGGACTAGTTCCTAAGTACTAAATAAAATCAAGAGGGAACAATTTGACCACCCGAATACTGCTTCAATACGAAGAAGCATATTTAAAAAAATAAATAGATAGTATGTTAAAAAATATTCAATAGAGAAAACCACATGTAAAAATTAAATATGTATAAAAAGTGGTAGGTATAATTAATGTCATCTAATAATCCATCAATACATCAACACAAAATCTATATGTAAAAAGTGGATCACAGTAATTTCATGAGTGTCCTTTACAAATAAACTATATTTTCACAATTTTTAATTAAACTTTTAATTGAAATATTTTCTCTTTTTGAATCAAGACATGATTTATAAAAAATTTCAATGAAGGACATTAAATAGGTTTCAAAGTGTTTTTCCCTCAAATTAGTTATATGTAAGAATCTTTATCAATGTGGGCATGGGAAATCATTCCTAAAAAACAGATATAATTAAATCATTTTATTGCTTCATTTTCATATATAAATCATTCTCAATCATTCATATATTATAGGAACTTGGTAATGATGTTCGGGGATAGTACCATTCATAAGGTTCCCCAAAATCTCATTGAAATATGCCTCTAGGTTTACACCCACTCACAAGATTTAAAAAATAAAGAGAAATATGAAAACCCCTAAATAATGGACTCCCTTTCCCTAAGTAGTTTTGTTTTACTTCTATAATCAATTTAATCCATGATATCAGAATACCTAGAGTGCATATCCTTTCACCTAACTACCGACACTCACATTTTCTTCATGGTAATCAATCCATCTAGTACTTTTCATTCAATTTAATTAATCATTAATCAAATCAATTAATTTAACCCAATAATCAAGTTTCAAAGAATTCCTTTTATTTCAAAAACCAAAATCAAATGGGTTTCTATAAAAAATGCATTCATTTCCAATCAACTCATTTCATTTGAAAACATAAAACACTTCATGCCTTTTTATCTCATTAAATAATGCATCAAATTATTTATCTCAAATAGAGATGAAATTTATTATAATGAAACTTTATATAAAAACAATTTTCAATGTAATTCCATCCTACAAATTCATGAAATTCTATTTGAAATTATTTTTTCAAATGCTCTTCTCAAGAATTAGAAATAAATTGGAAATTTATTTTAATTAAATCAATCAACAATGGTTTTAATTGATAAAATTTACTTACAAATCCACCTACCTCATTAAAGGTTAATAAGAGTCCTCACATGATCGACTATGGGAAAGTTGAAAGGTTAGGATCGATCATAGGTGCATCATAGTAACACAATGCATCATGTTAAAATCTATATACATTAATAACATAAGGGTCCATCACTCTAAAAAAGTTACATAGAGGATGAAAGAATATTATTAAATTAATATTAGGTTCTAATTACTTGAATAGAATCAACACATCAACTTGGACATCAATCCATGAATAAAATAGGATTAGATAGCCAAAATTTTCCCTTGGTAGCCTCTCGAGAGATTAAGGTTGAATAGAATTTCAGGGAAGTGATTTGGAAATAAAGAAGAGCTTAACTGACATAGAATTACGATATTGTCTTGTAAAAACTCAGACCTGTCAGAGTCATCGACAAGCTGGTGGCCTCAACTGATAAGTCGATGGTACATATAAAACTTTTTTTCCACTATAAATTCCACTGGCTAGCTAGTGGACTTCACTTACTAGAAGGGGGCCTCATGTAGCTTTCTATGCTTTATGTGAATTCCCATTTACAAGATAAAATTCCAAACCACCTATAAATCACTAAAAACAAAATCAAACACTCTCCCACACCCTACTAAAAACTCAAGTGAGTAGAAAAACTATATGAAAAAAATATAGATTGATAGTTCAATTGAAAAAACTAGATATCAATATGGAATTTAAGAGTATAAATAATAAAAAAGGTTTTCACCTAAATAATGGTAATGATTTGTTACATTCTCTCAACCACAATTGATTTAGACCCATATAAATTCTATCTATAGGACTCATTGTCTAACAGGTGTGGCCATTCATCTCTCTTAAAATCCTCATTCACCCACATCTCAAGAGAATGAGAACCTTGCATCCAAAGAACCTCAAACATGGGGATTGATTTCCCATGATGAACCTTTATCTATTAATTATCTATCTAAAAGGAATCTCATACATGAAAAAAATAAGGTTTTAAATCAAGTTATTTCCATTTAACTACATGAGATAGGTTAGGGATAAACATTGAAAGATGTGACACATGGAATAATTAATGGATTGATTTCATCAAAGGAGGTAATTCAAATTGGTAAGACATCTTTCCAAACTGATCACTAACCTAAAATAGTCACATGTATCTCGGTTCTATCATTCCCAATTTTTCAAGCTATTGATGACCCAATAGAGGTGAAACTTTCAAAGGCACCATGTTATAATCCATGATATCTAAATGTTGATTTGAATGGACATAATTGTCTATATACCATCTCTATTCTATTACCATTCTCTAAAAAATAATAATGATTTCTTTTTCCATACCTTGTATGAAACTAGGTCTATATAAAAGAACTTCACCAATTTATAACCAACAATGTGGATATCTAAAAGTCTTGACATATAAATCCTCAAAGGGTTCAACCTGGATGTATATCTAGTTACAATTGGTATAAGAAAACTCAAACAGTTACAATTTGAATACCTATGCTTCTCCAAATTTAAGATGACATGAAAAAATCATATCCTTAATGATCTGTACAGACCATTCCTTTTTTACTATCTTTCTCAGGATGGTACTCTATACTCTACATTAAATGGGATCATATCTCCTCATGCAGGCCTACCAAAAAATGAGAGGGTAACCATGGATCCCTATCAGAAACATTAGTAGGTGGAACTCCATGTAATATGATGATCTCATATAAAAAATGTCCAACGTCATAAAGATTATTTATATTCAAAATGGGAAAAAAGTGGGTTGATTTGGATAATCATTTACTCAGTAACCACATCACATTCCTTCCTCTTGGTGCACATGTAAAGTAACCATGAATTTCATGGGTATAACATCCCATTTTTATGTTGTCATATGTAGTAGATTACTTAAGCCTAATGGATTCTAATGATCATCAGTAATCTGCATACATGTATAAGAATGAGAATAAAATTAAAAATGCTTCATTTAATTTCTGGCCACCATAAATTGCCGCTCATTTCATAAAATAATCATTGTACCATGGTGTACCACAAACTAAGAATGATGAAAATACCCCGAAATATCATTCCTAAGAGGTAACAGAACTATGAAATGGTTCTTGACGGAAGTATACCCCTATAATATAGATAATTGGAACTAATGGTATCCTCTTTAAAAAATAGAATCACTAATTCTTTAGAACTCATCATCTTGATATTTTTCATGGGGAACTATATCGAGAGGTGAGGATGTCAACTAAACACTCACCAAAAAAACCTCTATCTTGTTTGTAAAACCTTTCACCCAGACACCAGGTCAGAACCAGAGCTCCATATTACATAATTAATTCCTCCCCATATACAAGAGGCTATAGACTACCAGTGAGTTTATATGTCTATAAATGGGGAGACTATACCCTTAGAATCATGTCCAGGCACAAATAATATTATAATAGAATATAATAAAATATAATAATATAGATTAAACATTAAAAAACTATTTTTATGGAATATTAGTCTTACAATATATAAAAGGGTCAGAAAGTTTAAATCCAAACTAGAGTAAATTTGTGACAAGTAATAAATAAATAATCTAGTGGTAACCCTTCAAATTCCAATGTGTTACCCCTCCCATCTCCACACTCCTCGACTCAACATTCAACCATGGGTCCCTTGACATTGCATAAATCCTTACAGATAATGTTTGTAATTGTAGAGAAATTAAATTATATGGTGTGACTTACAAAACCCAATAAGACACCACTAAGGAATTATTAAAAAATTTATATATGTATGATAAGTGTATTCCATGGTAATAATAAACTATGAAATTATTATGACAAGAATACAATCACATACTGAGTAACTCTACGCTAACAATTATTCCCCAAATCCATTACTATTCAAATTTTGGATCTATAGCACTTGGATAACAGAGATGTTGTTAAATTAGTACTAGCCACAAGGATGTTAATATTCCACTAGATATTCTCTATGAATTGAGTGAAAATACTACAAGTTATTGAAAATATATCAAGTGTTAGAAAAATAATTAAGATCCCCAAGTCCTTATGTTCTATAAGTTCCACAAGGATATCATTATCTATTATTTTCATTGTTTCATGTCACGCATAATACCTTTCTAAGGTGATACTATTCCACTACGGCTATCTTTCATGTTTACCGAGAACTAAACTCCCAATGAAAAATAATAAACAATAAGTTGAATCGTGATAAACAAATATATCATGGAATCTTGAGTGATACTGTAGATTCATATAATGACATATGAATCAAAATCAAACATAGTAAAAGATTATCTAGAAATTATTATGGAATGAAGGATAAAAAACTGATATCATATCAATGAACACACCCATAATGGATTACCATCATTAGTCAAAAAAACCATGGGAGGGAATGATTCACATCATGGAGGCAAGTGTATATGATGTCCCTGAATGGAATGCCACCTCCTACATCAAGGTTTTCAATGATGAAATCAAGGTTTATCAAGTGTTTCATCCCTTTAATCTCTCTTTCACACCAACTAATATTCATCACACACAAAAAACCCACAATTTCAATCGTTATCAACAAATTTCATGAAGTATAGTTAGATGATAATAGAATACTTATCCCATAGTGGCCATTGTGGAATGAGGATCACTAGAAGGAACCATGAAGAAATCATGGAATTCTATGATGAAGGTGTAGAAGAAGTAACCTCCATAATGTATAGTGAGACAGAATAGTATAGAGGATCCCTGGAAGATACCACCATGGTTTAATACAAACAAATATTGTTTGGAGCATAAAAAAATAAAATTTCTATGAAATAGTAACTTATATAGGGTGTGGAATCACATAGAATCTCAATCCAATGTGGTGTTAAGGTCAAACTATAGTGTGGAGTCATCGGTGTATCCCTTTGGAACTATAGAATGGTGCCTTAATGGGGTTGAAGAGTAAGTATTTTCAAGGGATCAACTACATGGAAATACATTATTAAAAGACTTTTTATTTCAAAATTAATACCCTACGTTTATACCAGAATGAATCATTTAAAACCATAACTCATGAAGAAAAAATATCTAGTCCTTCTATTTTTCTCTAATGTGGAAAATTATGTGTTGTTTAGATTAAATCACTATGGAACAATCCCCACGAGCATCCCTCCGAAGAAAAGGATAGTGCACAAAATCTATCATTTGGAATCACCACAGTACAATCCTTTTCGTTATTGTATGGAATCAAATACATATTACCAGTAAAATGAACCCACCTTCAGTATAATGTGGAGAATATTGAATTGGATAGAAAGGTCACCAAAAAAATTGTTAAGAATCTATTTTATATATGACCCCATAGGCATTTTAAAAAATAATTCCTAATTATAAGACTAAAAAAATGTGTGAAACATGTATTCAATAAAAGAAAAAATGATTCAAGGTTTTTACATTCTTCAACCATAAGGACCTCTCGTTCTAGAGAAGTTCCCCTAGGGGACCTGCTTGATTAACTCATTCTACTGGGAATTAATTTGATCCTCCCATTCCCATTTATCCTCTTGGATATTCAAATGTTATTACAATATCGAGAAAAGTAGTATTGAATTACCTCGAAGGACTTCCTTACTCCAATTTACAATCTTGACTATACTGTACTCAAATGATGCATAACTGCTAAAAATCATCAATGACGATGACATAAAAATGATTAGGAATTTACCTCTATAACTATGAATAATTAAACAAATAATTCTATCGTACATATAAATTAGGAATATCTATATAATATTTCATTTTCCCTACCCACTTGGTGATATGAATGAGTTCAACATATCCTGAGGCCAACATCCGCTACATAAACAAATAATGATTCCCTAATTGAGCTGACACTGATTGGAAAACATGGTAACTAATAGTGAACCCCAAAATTCATCTCCTTCAGTATTTATATGATTTATGTCGATAATGAGAGGTCACAAACTAATTCCTAATCAATTGTACCCTCATTGAGGTCGCGTGAAGCATATAATGAACAAAAATTATAGCCTCCCCCACCTTCAAAACAATATAGTAGTGGGAAACACAGACATCCAAAGAGAGCCTCAAATAGTTGCATTTTAATTTAATCTTGGTAAATATTTTTCAAACAAAACTCCACCAATAATAGGTTATAATTCTAAATTCCACCAAATTATAGCACAGAAGGTCAAATCATATCCTCTAATATGGGAATATTCCACTCAAAATTTACATCATTCGGGGATGGTATAGTATTCTCAAACTCATCCAAGTCGCTTTGTCTATTTAAAAACCTTTCCAAAATTATGAAAATAAATTTTTGTATCATTTAGATATGATTCTAAATGGACCTCTTTGTAAGAATATTTTCTCAAGGATATAAGTATTCCCAAGATCATCTATTGGGTGTGTCTCATGGATTGGTAATAAATAAGAAACATTTACCAACTGATTTGAAATTACACAAATAGTACAAATACTCTTTTAGTTCCTAGAAAACCTTGTTAAAAATTCTATCTTGACAACCTAACACTTAAAAAAATGAATAGAAAGTGTCCAGCGTAAACCACCAGGATGCCGGTGCTTGGCCATTATTCTCTAGAAGGTATTTCATGGAGATAAAAAACTATCAATATCCCCCTTCGCCCTTCTCTTAGAAAACTATCACTTGAACCCATGATATATCATTCACACTCTATGACTCCCCACTATTCTAGTGGAATTTATTTCTATCAACATATTTTCTCCTGTGTAAAAAGTTACTAATAAATTCCAATGTAAAAAAGATCACATTTTCGTAATCCAATGACCATCCAGGTATCTGGTCACCACCAAAAATATATTCCCTCATCCCAACACACTCAGATTTGGATAACAAACCCACCTTTTCCGATTCCACAAGAAAATATTTGGGCATCAAATTAAAACAAGTCATCAATACCGAATCCTTTGATGTATCCATCTTACAATTAAAAAACATGCTCATAAGTCAATACTTCCCCTCAGAAGGGTGATCACCAAGGCCATACTCCATATATTCCTTATTTATAGGTGTTTCTACAATAATGTTAACACTAACTAGGGTATAGTCCATCTTGAAGTAGAAAAACATTAGATAATCTACCCAACACCTATATCATAGATTTAGGTCCAATAGTGTGAAGATATTAAGGGGTACCTGATCTTAATTTTACATTAAAAAACCTCTCACCAGTGAGTTAGTGTCATCCAAACATTAGAGAACAGACAATTGATTCCAAATATATGTTGTGACTCATATTTTTATACTTCTAGGGTATTAGTTTCCAAGACACATAAGCCACTACCTACTAGTTAGACATTAATACCACTCCCAATACAATTACTAATTCATCATAGTGTATAAAATAATTAATTTCAGGATCAGGAAGTATCAAAACTGTAGATGTAGCATAGAGACCCAAGCATGATGTACATGAACATTAAATTTATTTTTTTAATACTTAAATACATTATACAAAGAGACACCCAGTGATCATATCAGTTTAGTGTCTTTGGAAACATTGAACATAATTCTCTAACACAGTGAATGACTTTCAAAATCTCCCATAACTATATTCCCCTTTTGTATTATTACCCAAAACATTTATTTATATAGTTGGGAAAATAAAACATTAGAAGGGTGATATCAATTTCTAAGTAAGGGTAAACCTTGATATCATAAAACAAACCATAAAACATTGATGGTAAAAACATGAATATAAAGTTTAAACATCAAAATCATGTGTCCTGGCATAAATCTCAGATGTACATTAGGCATAGATCATAAAGGATAAGTAACTGCTATTTAATATCACTGGCATGAAAATTTTAATTGGGGAAAAATAATAAGCATGTGATATGATTTCCATAGTAACTATAGCATTGCTGCCAAGACCATCATTGTGGAAAAACTCCATTGTTAAACTGGGTTAAATATCCACTCCAACCAGGTATTACTGAACCAGATTTACTTTCCAATTTAGTGATTTATATCTCATGAGAAATAAATTTTTACCCAATTCATTTGTGGGAGATATAGCCCACACCCATCTCATAATGAAATTATTCTTATATGTGGCACAGAAAAAAACATAAATCATTCATCATAGCATAACCTAATAAATAATGGGATTTCATAAATATAATTCTATAATTAAATAATTAAAATTAAATATCATTATATAACTAATAAAACCAATAATACTAATAATATAGATATAAACACAAACCTATTTTATAGTGACCTCTTATATGAAAAATAATTTTGATAAAACATTTGAACTTACTTCTTGAGGAAGAAATACTTTATTTTTCGAAAACATTTTCTTTTCTCAAAATTATAAAATAAATTAAAATAAAAGAATTTAGTTGAAAATCATCATGAGATATTATATAATAACCATCATGGAAATATAGAATCATGAAACCGTAAATATCTAATCATTTCGTATAAGTTAAAAATCATTATACTCGTACTTTTCCCAGAAAAGTCAAAATTTACCTCATATCGTAAACAAAAGAATGATTCATTCCATTCCAAGTAGCCAAAGACAAAAAGAGGTAAAATTAATTGAAACATACACGGAATAATAGAAAAAATATTACAATTTTTTTTGAAAACAGGGACAGAGATGATAAATATAACCCCAGTACATACTTATGTATATGTTATCTCAGATAAAAAAGAGATTGAAAATTTATCCCTTATCTTTGATTTGATATGCTTCATATGTATCTGAAGCTCCTGTATGATGATTTAAGTATTTATACAATTTTATTATCGAATAAAAATAATTTTTATGATAAAATTTATGATCATATTTTCATCTGTTTGTATGTAACATATCATTGTTACTCGTTATTCAGGTATCTGCTGCTTTATGTTCTTATTCACATTTTTTCAAATAAGTAATTATTCTGATTATTATGTTATAGTTATATAATTTAAATAAAGGTAATAGTATAATTTTTATCATATTTATTAATTTAAATCATTTATATAATATTTTTTTATAATGATTATGTTGAACGAATCACATCTCACCATAGAGACGGTAAGCAGTGCGTACCCACGAGTGATGATATCGTTCCCATATTTGATGGATGGTATTAAGGTCGACAGTATATAATATCTCAGAGTTAGTATCATGTTATATTATTTGTATATTGTTATTATTTCTCCCATTATACGCATCCATGTAGGGCGGTGGTGAAATTAATATTTCACCATGGCGTGGAGATGGTAAGTTGTACGTACACACATGTGGTGATTTCAATATTCATTGAATGGATAGACGGTGAAATATGGTTGTTTCATATTTATAATAAAATATTAGTATATAAGTGATATGTATATTATTACATTATAATGATACTACTAATGAAGAGGAAGTATAATAAGAAATAAATTTCAAATAATCGATAGAAGAGTTTACCTCTTCCCCGAAGTGACTCCTTTAAATTTCCTCTTAGGGAACTAGAGTTGGTCCAATGAGAAGACAAGAACCTCTAAAAAATTATTACGGATGTTTTAGAAAATAAAATATAAGTGTTTGGTTGGTCTTAATGGCCCAAAATAGAGTTAAGAGGTAATGGAGGAGGTTCCATTTTTTAAAACAGGAGAGGGGCACTTTTTGAAACTCTCAAAATATTAATTTATTATATATTAAATATTTCATAAAAATGGTCCCAAACTTATTTAATTCAAATATACGATGATCTTTTTGACTAACCTTCATCCAATAATATTTTGGAATGTTTAAAAAAAATGTATCCTTATCATTTTGGTTTAACCCTTATTTTACCTTTTTTAATATTACCGGGATATCATGTTATTTCCATATTGTGCGTTAATTTAATTACCATATCTTGTCAAAAAAACCCAAAAAAAGTTATTTATGACAAATTTGGACTTATATTAACTGTTAGACAGAATCATAGATGTTTATGAAATTAATATCATTTTATAAAGTATTTTTTGTATTATGTAATGAATTATGTCAATTTTAAACACTATTCATAATTGATTTTTTTAAATTAATAAAAATGTGATTACTTCAATAAAAATTCATTAAATCATCCATAATATGTCAATTTCATTCATAAAATTCCTTTATGGCATAAAAGGTATCAAATTTAATTCATTTTAATATTAATAAATTTATTTATTTGGCTCTTTCATTAATGGGGTAATCACTACATCATAATTATGTCATAAATAAATAAAAATATATAATTCCTAAAATTTATAAATAAAATATCATGATTTTGGAAATATTTTTATTTTTCTAATGAGTATTTATAAACATAAATATCAGTTATATTACCCTATATGAAAATCTCTTTAGTTAAAGATATATGATTATGTCATAATTATCATTACTGTAAATTAATTCTTATAAAATGTCAATTTCACATCAATGTGAATCCATGGGGTCACAAAAATCAACCCAAGGATGACTATGGTCATAAATATCTCATACAATAGGATTAAGAAATTTGATATAGTAGTTTAATATTATTATAACTAGTACTCGCCCATGCATTCGCATGGTGATACTTATCAATGATTATCATCAATAAAAATACAATTTTTCAAAGTTAAAAATGAACATTCACATTGAATATATTTAAATAACAAAATAATTTTATGTATCAATGAAATTCAAGGTACATTATTTTTGGAACATCGTAAATACAATAGAACACATTTAAGATAATATAAAAAGAATATATTTAATTTTCAGTATGGATAATTAAAATACATGAATGAAAACAACAAATAATAAAAATTATATTCATTATGCTAATTAATGCTGGAGTTCAGTCCATACGATCCTCATATGATGAAGTAAAATATAAACCTATAGATTAAATAATATATTATAGTTAACACATAATATATATCACTCGCATAATAAACTAAAACATACAAAAAAATATTGAATAATGATTCTGTGACTATATGAAAATATTTATGATACATAGAAACAAAAAAATTATATTATAAATATAGTAAATTAATATTGAATTAAAATATAATTGATATTGGAAAATCATACAGTTCAAACATTACCTACTTTAGATTAATCATGTCGACTTCCTTAAAAGTAATGCCTCCATTGAATTGCTTGAAGGGGTTAAAATCCCTATATGTAAGATCTGATTCAACACCTGGTGGAAGAGAAAGCTCATTGTAATATTTCTCGAATAGGGATAAAATTAAAAATAAGGATAATAAAATGAAAAGGTAATAATGTGAATGTAAAATATTAAATATAATTATTAACATTAGTGCATGAAGATTTCCGACATATGGTGAAAACAAATAGTACTATATACATAAGAATATTCTAATTAAACAATTTACATATTTCTTATATATAATATACCTATATGAAATGCCCATATCTTAATGATAAAATAATAAGTATAGTCTATATGTTCATTTTTTTAAAATATATATAGTATTATGTATTTTATAAAGGTTTCTACAATATTTAAACATTATGTAGTATACTCTTTTATCTGGAAGATTCACACATTATTGATTTCATTTATGATTATTCATCATCTATATACATTTATAATCAATTATGATTATTTATCATTTATATACATTTATAATCATTATTCAAATGTATTATCATATATATATGGATCAAAATACAGAAAATATTAAATAGATTCCTATAATAAACAATTGTAATCCAAAAACTATAAATAATAATTTAAAAAATAAAACTAATTTAGAATATGAAAATGTAATAGAAAAAAAAATTCAAGGATAAAAACTTACACGGTATAAAATTTTTATGATCCATTTTCCAAAAAAATCTTTTGAAATAAAATCTGGGTAAACATATATTTTTTGTGGATGTGAAAAACATATGGAAAACTAAAAAACTATTAAAAATGGTGAAATAAAATAATGGTAAACTCAAATTCACGTTTATGTGCCTAATAATAAACAAACACAATTGCTTCTTATCTAATAAAATGATTCCTCAGTTTTAAAAAAGAAAGTTCATTGACATACAAATTAAAACATCTGAAATACATAACATGAAGATTTAACAGCCTTGGAAATCAATGATCCCTTGAACAGATCACCTTAATAGCGCCCATATGCATCTATTACGTTTTTTCATGAGCTCTCTTGAGATTCTCCTTCAACTCCCATAGAAGTTTATTTGATCAATTCTGGGTAACCAAGTCTTTATCAGGAAAGAAAGTCATAGAACCTCCAAATTTAGTGTAACTATCAACAAATGGAAGAGGGATTTGATCATGGGATGAGATATGAAGGAATAAACTAAAGAGAAATAATTTTATGAAAATTTTCTCAACTAATGAACATGGAATATTTTGAACATACCAGCCACTCCAGGACATTATTTTTCAGTTAGGGTGGTAACCAATGTGTGTGGAATATTAAACCTACTAGAAACTAGCCACTCTAGACACAATAGAAACCATCCACTCAAGGTCATAGTTTATGAAACATTTTTCAACTCACGAACATTCAACATTATGAACATACCAGTCACTCCAAGACATAGTTTAGAGGTAAGGGTTGTGATCTATGTTTTTGAATTATTAAACACTATAGAACATACCACTCAATCTAGGAAAAAAATTTATAGGTAAGGGTTGTAAACTATGTTTGTTGAATATTAAATAGAGTAGAAACTATCCACTCCAGGACATTGTAGAAACCATCCACACTAGCCGAAACCATACACTCCCAGATATAGCTTGTGAAAGTTTTCTCAGCTCACCAACATGCAGGATTATGAACATACAAGCCACTATAGGACATATATTAGAGGTAAGGCTTATAACCTTTGTCTGTGGAATATTATACACAGTACAAAAAAGCCACTCCAAGACACAATAGAAACCAGCCATTCCAGGACATAGTAGAAACCAACCACTCTGGTAGAATCCTTCCACTCCAGGACATAGTTTATGAAACCAAAAAAATCCTTGAAATTTGTTCTAGATGAAACAAAAAATTCAAAATGGGAAAATCATGTCACATAGTAATAAATAGTAGTGAATTAATTAATTATTTCTTCTGTGATGGACATTGTTGCAATGATAACCCCTCATAAGTGGTTTTATTATAACTAATTAATGACCCTTGAATTCCCCACCAACGAAAAATTTAGTGAATACCTATCCATGATGAGAATCATTGACATCCCAAGGCATCTAGATTTTGTGAGTAAAATCAAATACCCAAGAATATTGTTCTAGTTTTTGGGTGACTATTGAAGAATTTCAGGGAAAAAGATTCAAAACAAACTTATGCAGCAATACTGATGTTCCATACACAAGCTAAAAAAATCCTAAAAAGTTTGTTAAATGAACAACACATATAAATATAGGCAAATATAAATAAATGATAAAAAATTAATGCACAAAGATAACAGATTACAGAAACCTAAATAATAATCAACTCACATATTACAAAAAAATTAAAATTAATAATGATGATTTTGAAAAAATAATTATGAAATGAATAACATATTATAGGAATTGAAAAAAAATAAAAGAATCATTATAAAATGTAATAAAAAGGGAATTTTATTTTTTGACGGTATCTTGTTATTCATACCAAAATTAGAATAGAAGATGTTTTGAATCTATTTTAATTCACCATTTTGGGGTCAAAAGATGCCTAAAATAGATGCTTCACATCAAGAAGGAACAGGTTAATTATTTCAGGTGCCTTGTATCTGAAGCTTAAATTTATATCTTAGTGGATGTTTAACAACATGATAATGGTTTATCAACCACATCATTCTCAAATAATAGGAGGAAAAAATCAAAAAACATAATAACATCATGAAAAACTAATAAAACATAGCTTTCCATTAATATACATATATAGATATATAAATATGTGTATATCTTTATCACTTGGTTAAGATAGTACAGAACAGTACTGTAGTCCTGGTACCTGAAAAATATTCAATACCTTTGACGTCAACAATTTTAGGGGAAACTGGGTTCTACACATACCACATATTCATGCCATCATATGTTTTTTTATCACTAATGGCATGGAATACAATTATTTTATGTCTTTGAGATGAGTGAATGGTAGAAGCAACCTGAACTGAAGCATCTATAATGTTATCAGTATATATGACAAAGTGGAAGGGAGAGTTGTCTGAGATAAAAGGAAGAAACTATAGAGACGTAATTTGCTTGCATGGATTAGCATTGGAGGAATATTCACCAGTCAATCACATATAAAGATAGTGGATGCCTCTAGAAATGGAATTTGCTGAAAATTTCTTATTTCACAACTCAACCAATTTTGATTCCTTAAAAACATATTCATGATTCTCCATCTAAAATAAACATGAAAATATATTGGCATGGAAGGTTGGAATAAATAAATTCATTCATGAACATATAAATTTGTACATATGTATGTATAAATTGTAAGGGGATGGGCATTTGGGAGGGGAAAGAGAGTGCTTCAGATAATGAAATTCCAATTTCACATAATAAGGAATGGCATCTAACAGTTATCGTCAATCACTGTTAAGTTATCAAAAAAGTGACATCAATATATTAAAATAAATATATGTACATGAAGGTGATGTTAATATAACCAGAGACATTAATGGCTACAGAAGGAAAACTAAAGTGAAACATGATATTATCTTCAAACAATAATGAAAAGCATATAGTAAAAGGATAAGATCCAGGACCATTACTTCCAATAAATCAAAAGGGAGCCATACTAGTTTCCCAGTCATTAATATCAGTATTAAATCCATCGCATGGATATATAAAAAGCTAATATTGATAATCCACATGGAAAATTGATTGAGATTACATAAAATGAAGTGTAGGATTTCCAGGTCCCAGCATTAATTGAACCATCACTATCCCATTCAAGAACCTTTTCATTGATGAGTGCCATTTTTATAAAATCAATATAATTCAAACATAAAAAACCATAAAGGAATAAATCCCAGTATGATGATAGAAAAAAATGCATATAAAACAAAACTAACCTTCAATTTGTGGTACACTTCACACATTTTTTGTGGCCTCATTGTATAATTAAGCTACCATAGAAAAAGACGTAATAATTGATAATATATATCATATAAAAAATATTAAGTGGAAGAAAATAATGAAATGTAATATGTTAGAAAATATTATTGGTGATAATTTATCATAATCCTCTCTGTACCAATAACTTTTCCTATGGAAACCCAACTGATGAAATAATTTAGGTTTCACGGTTTGAACATGATTTGAATGGAGTTACCACATTAGGTACAGTAAATGATGTTCCCATATTTTGACTACATACTGGAGTAACAACTCATTCTTGAATGGATGTTAGTGATTCATTACATTCTTTAGAATTCTATTTAGAACAACATATATAACATGAAAGGTGTTAGCTGCTTCATATTCTTTCTTATGTGAGCCTAATAAATTTAAATTGAAAACAACCAGATTGGAGTGATTCATCAAAAATATATTTCATTGATGTTCCTCCAAACATTACTTCTATCTAGGCTTAATTTTTTGTAAATATATCAATATACATCTTGGGAGAAACAACAATCTTTTTTATTTTTTTCTATAGAAAGTCATGTTGAACATTGCTTGTCAAGCGAAAACTAATTTGCAATTTCCAAATTGGCTATAGTAGCCATTTCACCACAAGGTGTTTGAGATACAATATAAATGTTGAAGTTTATCTACAATCATATGGTTAGATAAACTAAAGAATAATGAATGAAAAATTAAAAATGAATAATTCATTCCACTTCCCTTGTTTGGAGAATAAACATCATGAATCTGCAATATAATATTTGACAAGGAAAATATGATTTCGGATTTAGTGTCTGAAGTTGTTCCTGAATGAAACCTCAAGTGGTCACTTTCATAGTCACCAGCAAATCTAAGTAGTTGTATCTCATATATCACTACAAAACATCGAATCATTGGGGATGAAATTAAAGATTCCATTAAACTGCACCAATGATTATGTAAGGGGAAATAGATAGATGAGTGAAAATCTGCTGGAATGGAACAACATAATAAATTAGGGATAAAAAATGGGTCAGTGGTCATTGTAGGCAAGAGTACTCTATCAACCCAAATAATGGAGATACCTATGAACACCACTATCATATACAACATCGTAAAAAAATGTGGGCAAAAACAATAAAACTTAGAACCAGTATAATATCAGAGTTATACAAGAGGAACCACCACAATACATAGAAATGAATGATATGAACATAAGTGGAAGAAGATTAGAATGAAAAATTTAAAATGTTATTTATGTATTTGAACGAACCTATCTTAGAGTAGACCTATTATAGATCACTTTATGTTTATACTATATAATTATAAAATGTCCTAAAATATTGTTGAAAAAATAATAGAAGTATATCATTAATTCCTGAAATAGGAAAAAAGATGGATTAACACAGATTACTATAAATCTATATATATAGTGAACTTAAAGGGTGAATATTAGGAGAAAATTTTGATAGTGGAGATAATGAGATGAAATTTTTGTATGAGTGATGCGTCTGGTAATGGGAAGAAGCTTTACAATACAGAAATCCTGACCCATCATCGGGATCTGTGAATCAACACAAATATGTAATTTCGAATAGAGGGTTTGTTTGTGGGTGTTAAAGCATACATCAGGTTTTGTAGGTGATGAATATTGAATGATTAATTGCTTTCAGAGAGGGAGACAGAGGAATCCAGAGGCGACAAAGTTCATGTGACTTCGTGAAGGAGAAGAAGTTGGAAATAGTAGTCCTATGGGAGGTAGATCGTCTCATTATATGTAGGTGAGGATTTCCCGTGGATTCAGTGAGGTGGTGGATACATCGGTATCTGGAGGTGAGGCAGTGGCGAGGTATTCTTCGGGTGGAGAATGAGGCATGGAAACTCTAATAGGGAGAGAATATCAGTGACAGTGAGGGTGGGGTAATGAGATCGCGTTCGACGTAAGCACAATAATGGAGGGAGGAATTGTTAATTTGGGGACGTGTTAGCTCAATTGGGTGACACTTAGTCAGAAAAAAGCATGATTTAGTATATATATAGATATTATTTTTTACCCTTATTTACAAGATTTACCCTGTAACCATAGTAAATAAAATATTTACTAACATTACTATTCATAATGTCTAAAAATAGAAGTTAAATTTTTACAAAATTTTAGTCTTTTGAATCCAAATACAGACTCCATTTTTCCAAATTCAAAATATAGAATTTGTAATAAATAATTTAAAATTAATTCTCATCGTCCAAACCAAATAACAGGTTTTTAAAAAGAAATAACTATCAGAAGATTGACATGTGTTTAAGTCCATTTTAAATGTTAAATTACAAACAATGATGAACATTTTATTAAATTTTGAAAACACAATACAACTACACTTTAAAATTATTTAAAAATATAATATAACATTATAAATAAATTACATGAAAAGACAATTTTGAATTAAAATGCAGCATTTTCTACTATTCATTAAAATATGAATTTTATACGAAAAATACAAAAAATTCAACAAAATAAAATTTTTATGACCCTATTCCATAGAATAAGTTTATTTTTTCAAATATTACATATAAAAGTGTAGAAAACTATATTTAAAATTTTTTCACCATCAAAAGGAGGACAAACTGCATTTTTTAAAAAATACTTCTTTTATCTGAAAATATATTTTAATCTCATATCATGTTCTAGAAAATTTGTAAGATGAATTTTAATTTTAAATAAAATTAAAAATATGGTTAATAATATTCATAATGGATAGTTTATATCCTATTAAATAAGAATATTTTAATATATCAGTGTTTAGTTAAACTCGGTATTACGTACAACACAAGCTATTGTGGAAATTCACTCTTGCATATAATGAAAGCCAAGTAAGTATTGTGTGTAGTGAAAGATTCATTTTTTATTGCGTATATCATAATCCAAACATAGTTCTTTTATACATCAAACTAAATGTATACTCAATGATGCATGAAATGAATTTCATCAAATGAACTTGAAATTGTGTGTAACACAAGCCAAGAATTGTATTGCGTATATTACAAGAAAAAACAATGTTGTGTATAATGCATGTTAATATTTTTATAACATATAACACAATACATCAATAAATATAATATTTCCCATAAAATGTTGTGGTGTTATATCCTACCCCCTTAAATTTATTTCTCCCTTGAAATTCATCAGGGTTATAAATGGTTTACTACTTGAATGATTCTTTAATGAAAACCCACATCAAAAAAATAAATAACACATTATTTTTAAATTTAATGTTATAAACATAATAGTTACACAAAGTAACTCATCACTCTGTTTCGACATAGGAGAAAATAGGTGGGAAGTGAAAACACGTATATGGAAGAGAAATATAACAATCAGGTTTTGATGGATAGTGATAGAGAACATGGTTTGGAGAATGTTAACAACCAGAAATCCATAAATATGTGAAGATTTAAGGGACCATCTGATTCATTATATAATAAGGTAATAGGATAACATTTTTGGATTTCAATATACGTTTCCATATGTGGATGATGTTTTTTCATGAGAAGAAATACGTACTTGATTTCAGTACCATTGATCATTCCCTGAACAATTTCCACTTCATATCTTATTTTAAGAAATGAAGATGAATTTTTCATTCTTGATGTGTTAGCAGATAATGCGATAGAATGATAGGATATTCTATCTGTCTCAACAAAATGGTTATAAGAGGTTATCAAATATCTTTAAGTCCACCTATAATACATTAATCTAACAAACAAAATACACGAATATAAGATATAATATCCATATATGGATAACATTACAATATTTCCTAAAACTGAAAATATAAAACATTAAAAAGAGGTGGACTAAATAGACATATCCATTGTCTCCCATATCTTATTTGGAAGTTTATGGTTGTCAAATTCAAACATTTGAATACCTTAATCATGTGTTTTATTGAAACATGTATTACCATATAAACATAGTGAAACCATTCATTCTATCAAAATTATCAAATTCCACAAACCAAAAATACCAAATATTCTATATAATAAAACCCCAATATCACATTGTCCTTATATCAGTCATTATATCATTAATATTATCAAAAATTTCATAATATCTTTATCCATTCATTATGCGCATATAATTGTCTTTTGAAAAATATTTCAATCACTTTTCATGGTTACCAGAACAATACAACTATGTAAAACCACTATAGGGAAATACATAGATATTCCAATATTTCATAATACTAATAAAATGATTCAACACAACTATTTTGAAATCCTATTACATAAACACACAATCATTCCACCACATTGTTATCAAACTCAACATCACTAATAGTGATCGCATGTGACTTCCCTTTGTCTTTTTCCTTAAGTGTTTGCTGATGTTGATCATCCTTAGCCCTTGAATTATAGAATTGATTAGAATAATGAAACAACTACTCTCACTTGTATCATTGAAGTGTTGGTGGTGTGTTCTCTATAGTCTTTTCCCTATTCACATCATTAGAATCATTTCACTATTAATTCAGCACTCAACTACTCGATAACCTTATTTTCCACCCTTGAATCATTTTATAGTACATTTAATACAATCTCAACTGTTCTTCTTTACACATAGTGATCATAAAGAAACATTCATCCTTTTAAACATTTTTTGAGATTTTACATTAAATTTTGTTTCTCATTTCTTGTTAAAAGCATGATTTGGGTATGGAACACCAACTTCTAGTTCCTCATTGATTTCACAATGCACAATATCTTCATAGCAATAGAAGTCTTATATATCTAATTCTCAGTGATGACTTAGTTTCAAGACTTTGAATATCCAAAAAAATTTACTTTTAGGTAGAATGATAAATCATGAATCATACCTTTCTATTCTTGTAAAATTCACCTAATATATACCAACAGATTCATCATTCTTTTGCTTAAGATAAAGGAACTACTTTTTCACCTTTGTTCTAAGAATATGAGGGGAGTACTTATTGAAAATTTTCTTTTGAACTTGTCCCATTACATGTATTCAATTTCATTACGCTAACTTGTATTCTTACCTAGATTCCACCATTGGTCAGCTTCACCTTCTAAATGATAGATAGCCAAAATTAAATTTTCCTGTTTTGAACAGCGAAGGGTGGAAAATATCTTTCCAATGGTAATGATCCATTTTTCAGAAACATGTGGATCAGAATACCAACTAAATGAAGGTAGTTGTTGCCTCATGAAGGACTTAACAGAATGTTGTTCCCTTTTTTTCACATTTGGATGTCTAGAATGATTAATATCTAGTGTATGTATACAAATAAGATTCTTCATTCCATCTCCCAAAACATTTGGGTTCTCAATAGTAAAATCATTGCATTTCCATGTGCATTGATGATTAACATGGTACCTTTGGGTTTTGGCCATTGTCTAAAACCCAAAAAGAATATTGTGAGAGGGAAAATCATATTACGAAAAAACATAATCAAGGTGGAGTACATTCAATATCAAATATCTTGGGTTTAATCATAGGTTATTCATTATTGTAACCATAATTCTAAGACTATATTCTATAGTTAGACTTACCCTTAAGGACATCCCTAAACATACCTTCAAAATATATCATGGGATCTCACTATAGTTTTTTTATCCTTATTTCAAAAGGTTAACTAAACATTCACACTGATACAAACTGTAGAGACCCAAGTATGAAATTCATGGAAATTAAATTTCTTTTGTGGAATATATTAATTCATTACACAATTATATTCCCAATGAGAATATTAATATAGTGTATTTGGAAACTTGGAACATAATCTTCTAACATGGTGAAAGATATTCAACATATCTCATTCAGATCTTCCTCTTTTTTCCCTATATAAAACCATTATTTTTATCCCATGGAAAATAAAACATAAGAAGGGTGAGCTAAAATTCTCAGTAAGGGTAAAGATTGAGAATATAAAACAAACCATAAACACCTTAACGTAAAAACATGAACATAAAGTTTAAACATCAAAATCATGAGTTAAGACATAAATCATGGAAGTACATAAAGAATAGATCATTAATTAACATAACCATGACATAATTACATTTACATAAAACATGTAATTATGGAAAACTAATAATCACATAATAAGATTTCCATAGTATCCAAGGCATTACTACCAATACCATTATAGTGAAAAATGTTTTTTACAGAACTGGGTTTAATTGTTGTTATAGCCATGTATTACTGAACCAGATTTACATTCCATTTCGGTCTTGTCTATATCATGAGATATAAATCTTTACCCAACGAATTTTAGGGATATATAGGTCCCACCCATATCATAGTGAAATCATTCATACATGTGCCACAGAAAACATAAATCATTCATCATAACATAACCCAAGATATAATGTGATTTCATAAATATCATTCCATCATAACATAATCCAGATAAAATATCATTATATAATTAACAAAATTTACTCATAGTAACAATAGAGATATAAACAAAACCACATTTAAAGGTGTAATCTTATATGGAAATTAACTTTGATAAAACACATGAACTTACTTCTTGAAAAAATGTCCCTTCCTTTTTAAAAAATGTTATCTTTTATCAAAATGCCACACAAATTTTAAAGAATCGAATTTAGTTGAAAATAAACATGAGATATTGTAGAGTGGACATAATAGAAATAAATAATCATGAAACCATAAAAATAAATTCAGTTCATAAAAGTTAAAAAGAAATTCTTCTCGTACTTTTTCTAGAAAATCCAAAAAGTACATCATATGGTAAACATAATAAAGATTGATACCATTGAAAGTAGTAAAAGTAAAAAAGTGGTAAAAATGACTTTTAAAATACATAGAATAATATTAAAAAATTTATGAAATAATTTTTAGAAAACTTGGACGTCGATGATATATGTAACCATAGTAATTACTTACGTATATGCAATCATAGATAAAAATGAGATTGAAAAAGTTTCACTAACCATAGGTCTATTATTCTTAGTATGTATCTAAACCTCATGTATGATGATTTAAATAATTTTTATGATTTATTTCATAATCATAATCATTTTTATGATATCATTTATGATCATATTTTCATCTGTTTGATAGTAACATATCATTATTACTTGTTATTTGGGTAAAAACTACTTTATGTTCTTAAACATGTTTTGTTGGATAAGTTATTAATACTATTATTAGGTTGTTGTCATATAATTTACAGAATATTATTATTATAATATATAACATATCTATTGATTTAATTCATTTATCTAATCATTATTTAATGAAGATTATGTAGAGTGAATCACATCGCACCGTGTAGACGGAAACCCATAAGTACACATGAGTGAAAATATCATTCCCATAATATATGAATGGTATTGAATTGTATGTTGAATACTATATAATAATTACTATCATGTTATATTAATAATATATAGTTATTTTTCACCATTATACTCATCCACATAAGGTGGAAGTGAAAAACATATTACACCACGCCATGGAGATGGTAAGTCGTATGTACGCATGTGCGGTAATTTCATTTTCCATTGGATGGATAGATGGTCAAATATGGTAGTTTAATATTTTAAATAACATTTAAATATTTGATTGATACTTATTTTATTACTTTATAATGAAACACCTAATTAAGAGGAAGAAGAAGAAGAAATGGATTTGAAAGAATCGATAGAAGAGATTACCTCTTCCTGAACATAACTCCTTTAAATTTTATATTAGTGCACAAGAGTTGGTCCTTTATAAACAAACACCTCTATAATGTGACTAGGAAAGTCTCAAAAAAATGGTCCAAGTTTGGCTGAGCTTTATGGATCACAATGGAGTGAAGAGGGTTTGGAGGAGGTTCAATTTTATAATAGAGCGGAGGGTCACTTTAGGAAACACTCAAAATATTAATTTATTAAAAATTAAATTTCTCTTAAAAATGGTCCAAAACATATTTAATTAGAATATAAGATTGTTTTTGGTTTGAATAACCCTCATCCAATAATTTTTTGACATGTTTTTGAATTTTTTATCCTTCTCTTTTTAGTATAACCCTTGTTTTAGCTTTTTTAATCTTACCATAATATCATGTTATATACACATTTTGGGTTAATTTAATTACTATATAATGTCAAAAAAAATACAAAAAATGTTATTTGTGACATATTTGGACTAATATTAACCATTTTTATGAATATTATATTTTTATGATTTTAATAACATTTAATAAACTATTTTATGTTTTATGTTATAAATTATGTCAATTTTGGACACAATTCTTACATTATGTTTTATAATAAAAATAATAATAACCCAATTACTTAAAAAAGGAATTATTTCATCCCTAATATGTCAATGGAATCCATAAAATTCTTTTATTGCATCAAAATTTTCAAATTAAATTTATTTTAACATTTATAAATTCATTTATTTGAACCATTCAATAATGAGGTAATCACTACATCATAATTGTGTCCTAAATAAATATATTTATATAATGTATAAAAACTATAAATAAAATAAAATGATGTAGGAAATATTTTTATCTTTATGATGAATATTCATAGTAATTGATATCAGTTAAATAACCCAATATTAAAAATTTATTAGTAAAAGATACATTTTTATGTTATAATTATCTTTACATAAAAATAATTCTTATAAAATGTCATTTTTACATCCATGTGAATACATGGGGCCCCCAAATAGACCCAAGGATTCCCATGGTTGGAAATATCTCATCCAATTGGATTATGACATGTGTTGGGGTAGTTTAATATTATTATAATAATATTTTTAACCCTTATTTACTAGATTTACCCATTAACCATTGTATATAAAATATTTTCTTACGTTACTATTCATATTGTCTGAAAATAAAAGATACCTTTTTAAAAAATTTGAACCTTATAATGAAAAATATGGAATAAATTTTTCCAAATTCAAAACCCATAATGTGAAGTAATTAATTTAAATTTAATTCTTATTTTCAATACCAAAAAGAAGGTCTTATAATATTAATAACTATCAGAAGATTGGCATGTGTTTATGTCCTAATTATATGTGAAATTACATCCAATGTTGAAGATTGGATTAAATGATAAAAAAATAAAACAATTATACTTTAAAACCAATTAAAAATATAATCAAACTATTTAACTTTTTTTAATAATAAGTATTTTTGAATTAAAATGCAGTATTGTACAGTATTCATTAAAATTTAAATTTTATCCAAAAAATACAAAAATTAAAAAAAGTAAATTTTTATGTCCCGATTCCAAATAAGTAGTTTATTTTTTTTTTCAAATTTAACTTATATATGTTTCAAAAGCTTGATTTAAAATGGGTGTGCTGGAAAAAGGAAATAAAACTACACTTTTTTAAAAATACATCTTTTATCCAAAAAATTGATTTTGTTCTCGTAGCATGTTCTTGAAATGTGTAAGTTGAATGATAATGTTATATAATATTCAAAATATGGTTAATAATATTCATAATGGATAGTTTATATCCTTTTAAATAATAATATTTTAATATATCGTTGTTTAGTTAAACTCAGTATTACATACAATGCAAGCTATCGAGTAAAGTCGCTCTAGCGTGTAACGCTAGCCAAATAATTGTTTCAGGTAGTGAAAGGTTCCGTTGGTGTGGCATATAATAAAATCCAACCATATTTACTTTATTCGTCAAAAAAAATCTATACTCAATGTTTCTTGAAAAGAATCCCTCAAAATGAAGTGAACTTATGTTCAACACATGCCCAAAATAGTGGTGCATATATAGTGAGAAATTACGATGTTGCTTATAGAGAAATCTATTCTTGGTGTAGAGTAAAACAAAATACATCAAGAAAAATAATATATCCCATATAATCTTGTGTTGTTACATGTATTTATCATCCACTTCAACTCATTTAATGACTCATCATACTATTTTCACCATTGGAACATCACTTAATTCTTCATTAGCACAATCACAGGTTCTGATTAATTAGATAATTCATTCATAAAACATCAGTAATATCCTACTAAATATATAAATTTATGTATCTTGACCATATATTATAGAAATATCTTGGACTTCATTGACTCCACTTTATTTGGGTCTATGGATATATTTATCACAGACCCCAAATTCGTCAATTAATTCACCTCTTGAATCCATATATTTTATTAAACGACTTGGAATAATTCCAATGTGATCAAACCATACTAATTGTTGTCTCAAGATGTCTAGTAATATGACATGTGGTTGGTGGGTACATAATAATGTCATGAATGAACACCAAAATGAATCAGTCTAGGTATGGAAAGAATATCTTTTTTTTAGAGACAAAAACTCTTCCAGTGTATTTTTTAATCTATAAGAAATTACCAAGTAAACATATAAAAAATTCCAAATATGAAATACAATATTCATGATGTCTTCCTTTCTAACATGCATTGGATTATATCACAGTGAAAGATCAATCTTGGAGACCCACTATGCTCCACATAACTGGTCAAAACAATCATGGATACTAGCTAAATGACATCTTTTCTTCATTATCACCTAGTTAAGATTACAATATTTAATAAAAACTTCAATACATCCATCTACATTCATTGTGAACAATACAGGTTCAACCCATGGTGATGTACTCAGCCTGATAAATCCCTTCTATTCAATTTCCTTGAGTTTTATATTATGTTCCTTCAGTTCAATTGGAACGATACGACAAGGGGTATCGAAATTAGCTAAGCAGCCAAAATGAGATCTATCTAAAATTCAACTCCTCTATCATGGGGATTTATTATGTAGTTATCCATAAATACATCATTATAGAGACCTACGAATAGAGAACATGTTGAGGTGGATTTCAATGATTCCACAATGAGATCTAAGCACATCATCTATATTGTGTTTATTGAAATATAACACTATTTTGGAAAAACTCCACATACTCCAATTTCCCACTCCTTGGTAATCCCAAACTTCTCTCTATTTAGTGAAGTAAAAGACACCCTTCTTCAATAACAATAAATGGGATCCTAGAATCAAATCAACCAGACCATATTATGAATCTCATCTTATATATTCATCTCTAGTATCATGAAGTCCCATATATTTTGAAAAATTAAAAATTACTATATGATACTTGAGACATCACTAAATACATTGCACTTTTATACCCATTTTTAATTAGTGGAACATATCATATATGAAAATTTGTCTGATAAGTGAACTCCAAAATAAATTCTAATAGATAAAAAAGAATATGATGCTCCATCATCAAAAAAGGTATTAGAAAATGTAGACATGATCAAAAGCTTCCCATGAAATGTAGATGGTCCCTCAACATCATACAATATAGACTGATTTAATATGTAATCATATATTTATTCATCTACATGACTATGTACATAAGATGCATGGCCAGTTGGAGCTGATGTTTGAGTCTCCTACTGATTACCGTAAACAAATACATAGATTTTAGATAAATTCTTTCATCCACCCATATGGAACCATAGCCTCAAATATCAGAAGAGAATCTATCGGAGATGCCCTATCTTTCCACAACATCAATATGTTGTCATAGGAAATATAAATAACATGTAATAATGGTCTAGATCATCAATGTTGAAGCACTCTGTAACACTTCCTGAGAGTGGAAATGAAGTTTTACTCCATTTAATATATATGAAACTACAATATTTTATGTACTGAGACATCCACATTATTCTACCCAAGGATTCACTCTCACTACTTGTTGTAGGACTACTTATCTTTGTAATGATTGGTGAATGAAGACCAATTTATCTATCCTCCTAAAGAAACTTCAATACCATCAGATCCATACAATGCACCAGGGGATATGTTTTTAGAACTGTGTTTCTGAATTTGAATCAAAAATCTTGTGAGGTCTGATATCAAACATCTTCTATTTATGTGCTTCATCCTCATCCAAGATAAAATCAAAATCAATAAGATCTATGAGGTATGTTGTGTAAAAAAATTATCATAATCCCTTGATAAATATATTTAATCTCTTATGGTTGGTCAAACATCATCATACACAGAATGAACTCTTTGAAGAATAAGTCCTTGAATATTTACAACATGACACCGTTGTGTATTCGAACCAATAATATAATGTCCCAGTAGTACTCTATAGTTCCCTAAATCATAATGGTTACATGATTAACCTTCCAATACTTCATGGTCTCTACCAAGTAAAATATCCTCTTGATAATTTCAATATAATATTCTTCATCTTGAGGGTCACTAATTACCAAGAATGATAGAGGATGTTGTACATGAAATTGTCAACCATAGTTGACCAAAATAATACATAATATCCTAACATGGATTGGAACTGGCATTATATTCTTTTCTGAATTGTTATTTCTTACTAATCTACAATAGAAGGTGTAAGATAGTTCTCTATACTAGAATCCTACACATTAGTTCGTCCCACCAGTCATCTATATGGATGCTTCATCAGAACCAAGAAGATAGAATTTAGAAAAAAGTATTTCCATAAGGATGAACCCTAATCTGTCTATGGTATCACATAAAGGTTTCCCTCATAGTCTACCCTTAGGATAAGATATAAACATCCTAGCACTAACCAATACCCTCTATCCATACACATTAGTCAAAATCATATATATAAAAACAAAACAAAATATCTTTCTTAGTCAAACTATCCAATATTAATAGAGATATACCGAATTGGTGTTGAATACCACACAATAAGAAATCTATCCAAAATAGATAGCACAAGTAAATGAATTTGATTAATATAAAAATTTGAAAAAAAATATGTATATATATATATATATTTCTTGGAATTATGTTCCAAATAATGATTTTTGAATGCTCTTCAAACTGCATTACAGTAGGAAAAGTAATCATGTTATTGGTATCTTAGAGGGATGTTACACATCCTAGCCATGCACATGAAAACACCCATTCCAGATTACCACATGACTATATATATTCTATCATTACCAAGGAATGTAAAAAAATAGAAAAATATCTACATATACCATTTTGTAACTCCCCAATTTAAACCATTGAGTTCGGACAAGAGTTTCACTTAACTTCATGTGAACCTCCCCTTATGAAAGAGAATTTCAACTAGCAATGAGGGCCTAATTCCGTAAATGGGGATTCAATACCCTTAGTATCATGTTAGGGAATAAAAAAAATATTATAATATATGAAATTATAATTATTAGAGTAAACATTTGGAAACTAGTTTGATGTAATACTACTCAAACAATAAATAAAAGGGCACCCAAAGTGGAAATACAAAGTAGTGTAAATGTTTAACAAGTAATAAATAAATAAAACAGTGGTAATCCTTCAGATATTTCATGGTAACTCTCTCATATCCTCTCACATAAGCTCAACCATCTTCCAAGGGACCCTTTCCATTTCATGGATTTTATCATATAATGTCTACACAAGCACCAAAATATATATAAATGGTTCGATTAATAGAAATTTTTTTTAGAAGGGGTCGTCCCATTGTCAAAGACCAAAGAACAATTTATTGAATAAAAAAACAAGGTTGCAGAAGATGAAAGGAAGGATGTTTTTTACAATCCTTGTCAAAAAGCTGAAAAAATCAGGAGGAAGATCATTCAGCCAAATCAAGTCTTGGTGAACACCTTTGTTGGCAAGTGCATCCGCAACAGTGTTCGCTTCATGAAAAGCATGAGTGGAAATGTAATTAATCTCCATCAGAGAATCAAGACACATCATCCAATGGGTGGTAAGTGGCTAAGCAAGATGAATCACACCCATCCAGATTTCTTGGACAATGGTTTTCGAAGCACTTTTAATCCAGAGCTTCCTCTAGCCTTTTTGAATGGAAAATTTGATAGCAAGATTTACACCCATCATTTCCGCCTCTAGAGATGAGACAACACCACATATACCAACGAAACAATTTTTACACTAGCCAGAAGAATCTCTAAAACTCACATTGCATCCTGAAGGACCTAGGTTGCCGTTTGAGGCACCATCAACATTCACTTTGATCCATTCTAGCATTAGAGTTTTCCAGAATACTTCAAAGGTGCATTTGGGTTAAGGATAGAGGTCATCTACCCGGAGTTTGCACAGAATCACTAAATCACCAATAGAGTTTTGCTGTGGGATTAATAGAAACTCGTTGGAAACCACTAATGTATCAAAAATATATGCACTTTTATAATAGGTGTATGATTTTAAAACGCAATATTTTATTGAAATTATTTATTTTGAAATAAATTTTATATTTTCTCTACTTTTTGTTATAAGAAACACTAATTTTTTATTATGTTACAAGAAATATTATGCTTATCATTGGTTAGACATAATACCATGTTTATCTAGTGTCACCTGCAACATCAAGTTTAAAAGAAATATGGAATACTATTAAAATATTATTATTTAATATGATAGTAATCAACTATCCATTGGAACAAAAAGTATGAATACGATTGAATAAATTATGAAAATATATGGTTTTCACATGTATATATAATTAATTATTTCTTAGCATCTTAATTAGATACAGAAATAAATAAAATTTGATAATAAAAGAAATCAATTTCATAAATAGTATTATTATGAACATAATCTGTTTTACCTAAAAAAAATAAATGAAATTATTGTTTTGAATGATTATAATGAAATTTATATATTATATATTCAATAAAATGTCTATCATTAATATTATGAGTTTACAAGATTAGAGATAAGATAAAATCAAATTTAATTCTGAAAACACGATTTTTTTAAAAAACACCTCTAAAGTAGCTATTATGAATAAAATTCATAAAAAATTTATAAAATTTATTTTGGTAAAATAAACATCATTTTGATGAAATTAATATAAAAATTAAATTACGTTGAATTTATGGTTTTTTTTAATGTTCCATTGTTTAATTGATAGTTAAAAATGCTGAATATTATTTCAACACTGCCTTTTAGTTTAATTTATTAATAAAGTTTTATTATATTTTATGTTGATTTGAAAGTAAAATGTGTTAAATTATATATCCAGTAATCTAATCTAGTTAATTTTAAAAAATTTACTATTTATATTAAAAAACCTTCTAAACTATTGGAAATTTTCTATCCGAAAACATGACTTCTCATCACAATGGTGGGAATAATTTTAAATTAAAAGTTTCCACATATATAAAGGGAATTTGGAAAAATGGATTCTGTATTTAAAATATGAATAATTTATATTATCTAATATTAATAGATTAATTTTTTACAAAAATGGATTTGGAAAATAGTAAACATTAATTAACATGGTTATGGTGAAATAGGTATAGTGGGGATTAAACGAAAAAGATAACAGTTACAAATAACCAAAAAAGATTTCAAGACCCATTAAATATTCTTATTTAGATATTATATCATCTATTATCGAGAACATTACATTATTGGAGTCTTGTGACATAAAAAAAATTATAGGTGGATTTCATTGCATTTAAAATTAAATGTGTTCCACTCACGACACATTTAAAAGGACACACCTTTACCTCTCCACATCAAACTTTGAAACCATTTTGGATCATTTAATAACATCCCAAATAAAATCCTGAATTTACTCATATCATCCTATAATCCTTATAATGGATATAATTCTAACCTAAGAAGTTTTTTGGTGCCAGTATAAGGAGGATACCCGAAGAAGAGGAAACATTCATCAACAATCATATTGTTATATTTTCTCCCCCATCCCATTTAATTATTATTATACCATGATGATAAAATAACCTTAATAAATTTAATATACTAATATAATGTTATGTTATGAAAATTAAAAAAAACTACCCCTTCATCAAATATATTACAAATTCATCATTCGTGTGAACTGTGGACTACCGATTCACGAACCAATGTCATTCATTTTTCTATTTCCACCCATAAAGGTAGGGTATGATTATGAAGATAAACTATATATATTGTATTTATAAAATTATTATACCTCTATATTCATTAAATAAAATTTATCTTTTTTACCTTCCATTCTGTATGGGATGCAATAACATCATTCGTATGTACGACAGACTACTACTTCATGAAGAGATGTGATTCATTTTAACAAACGCTTTACTTGGAAGATAATAAAGATAATTTTAATAAATATATGTGATATAAATGAAATAATTGTAATTTAATTTCCATATTTCTCATTATTAAAATATAATTTATCATGTAATTTCATACCATTTGGCTTAGTATAATAGGATAACGTTATTCATGAACATTTGGACTATCGCCTTCACGAAGCGGTGTTTCACTCTTTTCGTCACCACATAACATCGATAATATGTATAATCACTTTAAAAAAATTATATGTTATATATGTTAATATATACATTCTCTAAATATATGATATTACTTACTTTGCAAAATGATCATTGAAAATTGGAAATGTTACTCATGTGTATGTATGGCATACAATCTCCCTTATCATAACATGCGTTATATATCAAAAAAATATATAATTATTGGTATTAAAAGATTAATTTATTTATAAATAATAGAATTATTTTATGATTATTATTCTAGAGGTTTTGGAACCATGATCAATATATGGGGATCGAAAATAACATATCAAGACATTTATGAAAACAAAGCGGTTATTACCCGAAATGTAAAGTATAATTGTAATTGTTAATAAAAATGAAATAAATTGAATTATTAAATTATATATAGCATTATGTATATAATTATGGTTATTTAAGAAATTTATAGTAAAATTATATTTATTATACGAGTGATTCGAATGAGTATGAAAGAATTAGAGACTTATGTTAAGGGATTTTGTCTCTCTTTTTAGTTCTATGAGACATAATCTATTTTCACCACATATTTAATGAATGTAGTGTATAAAATACCCATGAATTTATTCAATTATTATTCTTCAAATAATTATTTTGATTTACATAACCATTTATGGATCTCTCTTTAATGGGGTTTAAATATCAAAAGTTACCAAAGTGGTAAGATATTTTTATCTCCATTTTCATTCTTTTAGAAATATGTTATTTAATGCTCTTATATTATTTTTTGAGGTGTATATACCAACCCTTTAACATTTAATATATTTAATATATTAATAATCATGATAAAATTTATGTTAATCTATAATAGGGTTTATGTTTCCAAATTATCGAAGAGGTTAAGATTTTATGTTACTATCTCATCATTTTTCAAGATTGTTTATGATTATGTTTCCGATGATAGAATATTATGATCCATATCTCAATAATATAATTATTTATCTTCAAATCTGGTTATTTAATTTGAATAACTATTTTACCTTCATTTTCCACTTTTTATGTACTTAATAGTTCAAAAAGAATCCTGTTAATAAAAATCAACATTTCAGTCGAATCACCATTTTCATCGAAAATAATTTTTTTTTAAAATGTTTATAAATTTTTTTACATTATTAAAATGATTTCATAAAGGTATTTTTACCCATGTATTACTTTTTATAAATTTTTTTAAATGTAATATTTATGGATTTTTCCAAATATTTCTGTTTGGGATTTTTAAAAAAATGTTAAAAGATTATTTTTATTTTCACATTCACATTACGGATGGTATTTATTAATTTCCTGAACATGAAAAGTTTTCAAGTATCACTTAAATTTCATAAATTTTAATTTTAAATAAATTTTTTATTAATATTTTAATTTTTTTTTATTTTAAACAAATGGATTCAATGTAAAAAATTGATTTCTAAAAAAATAAAAAGTCCTTTTCAATTTTCAACTTTTATTTTCTTCAATAAATGTTTTAAAATGTTTAAAATATTAATTTTTAGATGTAAAATTTTTATTTCCAATAAAATTAGTTTCAAATTTTTTTATAAATTGTTACTATTAAAAAGAGATTCTTAAAGAAAAGTTTTGTTCCTCTTGAAAGGTTCAATGTCATTTATCATTACAAAACATTCTCCATCTAAGATAAAATCCTTTTATATAACAAATAATTTTATGGGGATATGATCCAAGGATAAAAATATTGTTATTTCTATGAATGGATTATTTTTAAATTGAAAATATGTTTATAAACACCCATTATATTTCATTTGTATTCTGTGATAAAACTTTTCTGAAGCCTACTTATTTTCATGTGTTATTCAATGATGGAAATGTTGAAATGATTATGAAACCTATATCATTTACACATGAGATAATATGATAAATACATTATGAAACCCATTTTATATCTTAGGTTATGAAATGGTGTATGTTTTGTGATATTTTGGAACACATATGTATAATTTTTATTTTTTGAGGAAGGTTATGTTATAACCAAGGATGGTAGTAACGTTATAACCAAGGATATTGGTAATGTTATAGAAAATATGGTTGGGACTTATATCTCCTTCTAATTCATTGGGTAATGATTTATATCTCATTATAATGAAAAAACTATAACTAGGGGTGAAATAAGTTTTTTAATGGACATTCTACACTATGATGGTCATGGGAGTGAACCATCATTATTGTGATGGTTTGGGGAGTAAACTCATTCCACTATCAGGAAAGGGATTCCATAGGGTATGGTAATGTCTTCCTCCCAGGAGTTATAACATCCCATGGAGTGCTTGTATATGTCCTGGTAATGGGAATTTACTAATAAGTAATGTATTTTCAAAACATATATATATGCCACAATACTATGTTGTAGGCAATTTTATGCTCTCATAACTCATATTTATTGATTTCTTTTTCATTCAGGTTTTATAAAATTCCAATATTTTTGTCGTGACTCCAGATTTTGATCTTTAATATTATGTGTTTGTATGGTCTTAATATGTTACGCTCACATTCTCTAACCTTTATTATCTTTTTAGGTTTATGTATTTACCATGATTACCCTAACTGAGAGGTTGCTCTTTCCATTTAATTTATTTCCATTCCCCATGTTAGGATGAATGGTTTTATATAGGGTATGATTTTAATGTATATTAAATGGGATGATATTTTTGGAAAACATTAAAGATATTTCACTAGATAAGAATATTGTGTTACATGTTACCAATTACACTAAACTATTATGGTCATTAGGCATGTGTTTGTGTAATGAAATTAATATTCATAAAAAATATGTAATATCCATGTATGATAAGACTAGGTTGAAATATATTACCTTATATTAATAAATGACTAAAAAATAATAACCAACATATAATCACAAGCCTTGAGTTCATGTTCTAAATAAGCAACCATATACACCCTATTGTACCTACATCAGTTCCATGATGAATGCTACTCAGTATCCATTAGGCATGGAGTTTACTTGCTATTTGGTATACATAAGGCATCAAGTGCATATTCCAGAAAATATGTAAGGCATCAAGTTCCATCCATACTAGAAGGTTATCATTCTATAATATCACAATCATTTCAAATCATGTTCACTCCCCCTCTAAGGTGTAATTGTACCATGATAGTTACTTGTATTGTATTCCAAGCATAAAAATTACGAGGAAAGGATAATACAAAACAAGGTAAATCAATATAAACAAACGTGTCATGAAATTATAAGAAATATAATAGCATTATATAATGACAATTAAATCATCATCAAAAAGAGTAATTGATTAACTAGAAATTATAATGGAAACCAGGATCACCTATGGGTAACACGTCAAGGTAAAAAAATCTATAAAATTTCCACCAATCACGAAAACAAAAATGAAAAAACATAATTCAATCCTTGGAAACCTATGTAAAAGTGGTCCTAAAATTCTAAAGAACTTCCTACCTCAAGGTTTTCAATATAAACAATGAGCTTCGTCAATTGTATCACCACACGAATCTCTCTATCACCAACTGAAACATATCTCACACCCAAAAAAATATCGAAGTTGATCTTCCTCAATGGATGACTCATGTGAGGTTGGAGATAAATATAATGTCTCTACTAAAATAGAGTTGAAGAACAAGTATCTCTAGAAGGTACCACAATTCAATCAGAGCATTGTGGTGTGGATGTATAGTAGAAAAAACCATCATATCAAATAGCGGAATTCCAAGGGAAGAGGTCAGCCAGAATAGACCAAAACAATAAAACTAAACACATGTAGTGTGGGGAGTATCAAATGTTGATTTATATGGAGTATAAAGTGAACTATGGAATATAATTTCATAACCTGTTCTATATGTCCCATGACAAGACTCCCCAAGACTTCCACCAATAGGCCAGGGGCCAGTGACTATCACCGATTAGGAATATCACTAACCTAGGAGTTATTTCTTATATATGTACTTGTATGCACACATACATATCCAAGCCAACAAAATGATGAAATATAAAAACACTAAGTAAAAAAAATTCATGCATTCCACTAAATCCAACACAAATAGTATGATGTAATTTAATGTAAGATAATGTAAAAAAGGTCCAGAATACTAGTCAGCCATCAAGTGTATATAACTACAAGTCCAACTGCTATGAAAAAGTAACAAGGACTACTGTCTGAATGGTGCATGAACACAACTCGATTTGTCTGGTCTCACAATTCAACATTTGGTACTAGTTCTCCTTGAACTCCATCACTGTGTTGGTCTTCTGCTTAATACACAACATGTTCAGAAAATTCCTATATAGGGGTGATTATAAAAATAGCCACTAGGACATCCGGAAACCACAAATAAACATAAAAATGATTATACAGTTAGCTCTGCACAAGTATATGACTAAAAAACATATAAAAATGTCCAAATATACTCAATACAAGAAAAAATGTATAGTGGTACGTCATGACCACTGTATACCGCCACTATTAATTCGACTCTAATATTCTACGAAGCACTCATTTAGGAGAACACACTCTTTTGTATGATAGCACTAAAGACATATATCTGAAAGATAATACTCATGGGATCCTTTGTAGAGTGAGATATAATGACATATATTAAGGTAGATGCAATATAAAACAAATGAGGACCATAGAAAGGTCCATAGGGTGATACAAACAACTCAATCTAGATTACCCATCCATGATGAGGATTGGATCCCACAGATTACTGGTCACGTCGATACCGAGAACTATACCTCAGCACAAATAATGAATATATGATCCTACTAACGGCCTCTTAGGGGATTCCAACAACCATATTCAGGAAGTCCTACTGATGTTATTATATTCGTATGAGTAGGAAATGATTCATTCCTAACTTCTGGGAAATAATAATGGGAACAAACCCTAACAAAACTTTTCCATGATATAGAGGACAAATTAATCAAACCATATATAAAGGGGTAAAAAGAATGTAGTAGGGTCACATGATGTGTCCCTTGACCTCAATTACTAACATTGTTTAATGGTCGGTGTATTAGAACATTTAATTTTGATCATAGGTACACATAGTATAGAAGGATTCACACATCTTTTCAATCCATAAAGGGTCCTCCCATGTGCTCTAGTCGTGTTCCAGTACACGACGTCATCCTGTGTACGTCTGCCCATGTACTGTACACGAGGAAGCCTGTGTACTCTCTCCAGGCCATGTTGTTTCAAGGAGTACACATTGTGTAGGCAACCCATGTAATCCATCCTATGTCTATGTACTTTCTAGGTACATTTTGGGTTGTCCAAAGTTGAACACACTCTGCGTAGCTAAGACTACATGTCGCATGTATTGTATTTTTTAAAAAAAAATCATTGTTCCTCCCTTGATGACACTAATTGATCTCTAGATCTTTCTCTATTGCTTATTTCACCTCAAAACACTATATTGAAGGTTGTTCGGTCACTCTAACCCCAAATTGATGGTGTTTTTTCCTTCAAATGGTTCACAAAATGTGATTGTAGGAATTCTATGTCACTACTGAATAACATTGATTTAACACCCACCGTCATTTGATCCACTACTTCCCCACATCCGCCCCTCCACTGAGTCATCCTGATGACGGATCTCTAGTTTTGGATCATTGTACAATGAATAAAAGGAACAAAGATCTGTTGTTCAATTTTTAAGGATAAACGAGAAACGCACATAAAAAATGCAAGAAATTGATGGGTAAAAAACAAGGAATAGTATTAGGGAATGAACCTCATCCATTATTTTTTTCATCCATAATATTCTCCCCTAATAATTATTACAGAAGAAAAAAATATCTTGAACCAAATCCTGACAAACCCAACAAATATCATACCATATTAAATGTACAATTGGTCTATGGGATAATGTGTTTGGGTATTAGCATGTGTTCGTCATAAGAATCAACAACAAGAAAGAAGAATCGAAATAATGAATACTTCCTGAATTTTAGATTTCTTGCTAAATAAGATTGGTCCCAACATTATTTCCTTTGGTGATATCTACCATGAATGGAATTCATCGATCACTGATATGATGTTTCTTCATTAGTTACTGAGGGGATTCTCTATATCTTTTTCTCATGGGCCTCCAATGGATTCTAGGGATATGAGCATAAACCATGATCTCTACCAAAAGGCTTATTTAAAATAAACCTATAGCTACATTTCTGAAATAAAAATTAAATAAGTTTTTATAAATTTCTTTTAATCATTTTAAAATATCATGATGACTCACCACAATTGACCTGTACTAACCAATTTTAGGTCACACCTTGTGTAATGTCAGTGTTTTGAACACAACTGTGTCTCTGGAATTCTAATATGGGCAGCAGTTTAGAAACTATTTTACATTCTGTGGAAAATTATGTGCACGTCCTATTTAATATTTTTAACATTTTTTAAACCGTATTAATGGGAACATATAGAATCATAATTTCACGCCGTCTCATTAATTAGTCTTCAATTAAATCCATATAATATTTAAAAATAATACACTGAAAATATATGATTTTACATTCACCCCACCTTGGGTATTTTCATCCCTGAAAATCAAAAACAATGGCTACTGAAAAAGATGTTGGTACAGAGAAGGGATCTGAACCTCACATCCTCAAGTGTTCTCTTGGAGATTCATGTGATTCCCATAGACACACACAAGAGGAATCAATCATCAATGAATAATTCTCTCTTATCAATCCTTGATCTCCACTGGGTACTCATTAAAATTTGATACATCCTCAATGTCTAGCTTTCCATAGTGGACGACCTGTTGTGGGTCCTTCACATACCTCCTCAGCTGCAATAGGGGGAAGATGTCGTGTACCCAATATAACTATGGTGGTAGTGAAAATAATTACTCCATCAATCCAATTCTACATAGTATCTGAATAGGGTCAATATACCACAAATATACCTTACCTCCATAGCCAAGTCCTTATATTCTGCTTCGAGGTGAAACTCAAAGAAACACATGGATTCATTCTTCAAACTCCAATGGCATCTCCCTCCTATTATCAAATTAATTCTGATGGCCCTATGTAGTTCTCATATGATCCTAGATGATCTACACCTTATCAGTAGTAGAAAGTGCTATCTCCGGGCCCATGAGTGCTGACTCTCCTAGGTCAGTATAGTAATGTGGTGAATTGTAGGGTATCTCGTAAAAATCCACTAATGATGTCATTCCAATGGTGGAATTCTATCTATTAGTGTATAAAAACTTCATCGATGTTAGATGATCATCTCTAATATAGTCGAAATATAACTTTCAATCTCACAACATATCTTCTAGTACATGAATGGTCCACTCTATCTAGCCATCCTTTTTTTGTGACATTTTTTTCACAAGTCAAACTTGGTCCCAAACACCTCTTGCAATCCATACCACAACCATTGTGACAGCCCAATATATTTTGGGAATTATTCTTTTTAATTTTATTGATGTCTCGTGTTTTACATTGCACAAAAATTAGCTTGTGCTATACGCAACACTGTATTTTCTTGCAGTATATGCAACACTATTCTTGGCTCGTGTTACACACAATTTCAAGTTCATTTTGTGGAAATTATTATACGCAACATTATGTATAGATTTTGTTTAATTTAGAAAATAAATATGTTTTTATTATGTTATACTCAACAAAAAAGGGAGCTTGCACTCCACGCAACCTTGACTTGGCTGGCATTACACGCAATCATGACCTTCCTCGATAGCGTGTGTAGTATGCAATACTGGGTTTCATTAAACAAAGATATATTGTTATAATATTATTATGAACTAGATTTTATGAGTAGTTCTATCTAAATTTTGAATTTTATGACATTATAATTCATCCTACACATTTTATATAACACGGTATGAGAACAAAATAATATTTTTAGCTAAAATAAGTATTTTTTAAAAAATACAGTTTTTCCACCTATTGATGATGCACCCACATTAAATTTAGTTTTTGACATGTTTATAATTTCAATTTGAAAAAATAAAATTCTTCTTTTCAATCAGGATATAAAAATTTACTTTGGATAAATTTTTCATATTATTCTGATAACTTTCATGTTTTAATGATTAGTAAAAACACGTTATATTTTAATTAAAACCCACTTTTTCATCACAATAATTTTTATGATTAAATTATAATATTGAATGATTTTAAAGTATAAATATAATATATTTTTACCATTTAATATAATTTATGTCATTACCATTAATTTTACATTGAATTCATAGGTAAAAATATTTCAGTCTTTGGCAATGTTTTAACTTTCAAAACACGTTTTCTTAAAAACGGGATTAAATTTAAATTAAATACTGAAACTTATGTGTTTTTAATTTTTAAAAATAGATTCCATATTTGAATTAAATGGGTAAAAGTTATGTTTATAGGTTACTTTTTTTTGATTTTATTAATAGGAACTACGGTAATTTTTATTTACTGTAGTTAACGGTAAATAAGGTAATAAAGGGTAGAAATAAGATTATAAAATTACCCCAAAACCTAAAAAAATTATGTTTGATGATTAAAAGTCTACCCATATCACCTAAGGGACGGAATAGATTCATTTTATGGACTTTTGACCATGAAAATAATTTAATTATTATTAAAACCAAAGAAAGTGACAACATGTCACTCTCTTAAAACTTATAAGTATAATAATTTTAGTTTAGTGATAAAATTTTTGAAACATCGAACATGAATAGTATCCAGAAAGATAATAAAATTATATACATCATGTGAATTTATTTATAATTTTTAGGGATTAAATAATTATTATTAAAAGGGGCACAATAATGATGTTGAAATTATTTTATTGATTGAAATATCGAATAAATGGTTTTACATGTTTTAAAATAAATACTATATAAACTATATAATGTGCTCCACTAATTTTCTAGATAAATATGACATGTTATGAATCTATTAAATTTTTTATTTCGAACATATCTTCTGTGTGGATTTTATTTAAATTAAAATAAATGAATTGTGTCAAAATTAACACTATTGCTATTTTATAAAAATAACATAATATAAAATTTATTAAAAATCACAAAAATATTAAACAATTATAAATTAAAATTTATATGGTCTAAAATGTCCTAAATAATCTAATTATTGAAAATTCACAACACATAAGTGATTATTTATCACAATTTAAAATTTATAATCTTATAACCACAAATAAAGTTAAATATATTAAATAAGGATAAATCATGTTGATAATGTTTGAAATAAATTAAAAACATGTATAAATATTATTGGTTGATGATATTAAAACCCTATATCATCTAAGTTTGTATTTGAGTCATTTTTTAAGTTTTTATGTGGGGTTTCAATTTATTATAAATTAATATTTTTGAGGCTTCCAAAGGTGCCCATCTACTCCCTTATAAAAGGGCACCTCCTCCATCTTCTCTTTACACATTTTTGAGCCTTCAATATTGGCCAAACCATTCCCATTTCCCTTATCAACTTCCCTATAAATATTGTAGAGGTTCTGGTCTCCTCAGAAGACAAACTCTAGTTCTTTAAGAGGATGTTAAGAAGAGGCGCGTCAAAGAAGAGGTAATATCCTTTAACGATTCTTCCCAACTTATTTCTCTGTCTACTTATTCTTATTTATTTTTTTAATAATAAATTAATAAAATCAGTATCCCTAATATACTGATATGTTATTATAAATATTAAACAAACCTATTTCATCTTCTATCCATCCTACGGAAAAGGAAATCATCGCGCGTGCGTACGTACAGAATACCGTCTCCCCGTCGTGGTGTAATCTGTTTTCCACCACCACCATACTTGGATGGTTATAATGGTTGTAAAGTATAACTATATATGGTTATTATAACATCATATGGATTCTGAAATATTATATCATCCACTCCAATTCCATTCAATAATTATGGGAATGATATCATCGCTCGTGTGTACGTACGGATTACCGTCTCCATGATGCGATGAGATTCATTCTTCCTGATAACCATTCAAGAATAATTATAACGTATATATAATGAATAATAATGAAATATATGACATAATAAAGATACTGGATTTATGTATATATATATATATATGTCATCTACTTACTTCTATTCAAGTGAATAAGGAAAAGAAAACAGCATTCATGCGTACGTACGACCTACTGTCTCTATGAACGGTGTATTTAATTTCTTTTATCTATCCGTTATGTATATATATACACTAAATATATATGATATATAACTCATGATTTAAATTCTGGAAGTAATAAAATCATGATATAAGTAATAATAATATCAATAACAATAAGTCCAAACACGTACGATAAATAAAATGATTTTACCCAAAACACTACTTTAACATGGATTTTACAAAAAACGGGTAATATAAAGTCATAAATGAACCATATATGATATCATAACAATAAATATGATTCTGTAATAAGTCAATGTAATTATTTAAATAATTATATGGGATGTTCGGATACGTATGAATCATATCGGATCTAAGGTAAGGGATAACTTTTCCAATCTCGTTTTTATCAGAGACTGTTCATTCCTAAGTATTTACTAGGGTTATACTTATCATCCATGTCCTTGTTTTTGAAAAATGGTTTCATGTATGTTTAAATTCCTTTTTACCCATTTTTTTCTTCTACTACATGGTATGTATGGAATCTTTCTTTTGTTTACCACATGAGTTACTTTTTGACTTTTTCAGCAAAAGTACGAGAAGAATGTTTTTTAACTTATACGGAAAGAAAGGATTTTTATAGTTTTATAACACCTTATTTTCATGAATCCTACTCTACATGATTTCATGATTATTTTCAATAAAATCCTTTTCTTTTAAAATTGCATGGAATTTTGTGAGAAGAAAATGATATTGAAAAAGAAAGGATATTTTCCTCAAGAATTCATTTCATGTGTTTTATCAAAATCATTTTCCATCCAAGATGATATTATTTCATATGTGTATGTTTCAAGTATAATGTCTCTATGATTTAAATGGTTCCACATTTCTTATGATGAAATTATATCCATTTGTTTTATATGTATTTTGTTATGATGGGATGATGTTTATGAAACCCATATTATTCTTTGGGTTATGATGAATGATTTATGTTTATGTTGTGGAACACATAAGAATGATTTCAAAATGAGATGGGTGGGAACTATATCTCCCTCCAATGCATTGGGTAAAGATTTATATCTCATGACATAGACATGGCTGGAATGGGACGTTAATCCGGTTCTGTGATACAGGACTGGAACGAGGAGTGAACTCGATTCAGAAAGTGACTTTGTCCACTAAGATGGTCTTGGAAGCAATCTCATGGATTCTATGGAAATCAAATCATGTGATTAAGGGTTTGAAACAATTAAATGTTTTATTCCCATTCTATTTTATCATGATTGATGTTCCTTTATGATATATGCCTTACATATTTCAACGATTTATGTCTTTGCTCTAGATTTTGGTGTTTAGATTTTATGTTCATGTTTTCTTTGAATTCAAATGTTTATGAATTGTTTTATGTTCTCCATATTTACCGTTACTGAGAATTTGATCTCACCCTTTTTATGTTATCTTTTCCCTAGGATATAAAGAATGTTTTTATGTAAGAAAACTAAAGGGGAAGATATTTATGGGAGATGTTGAAGATCTTTCACCATAATTAGAAGATTGTGTTCTGAGTTTCCAAAGACACTAATCTATTGCGATCCTTGAGTATTGGTTTTTGTGATGTATTAAATATTCCACAAAAGTAATTTAATGTCAAAGTACATCAGGTTTGGGGCCTCTATATTTGGTATTATAGGAAAGTATTAGTTAACCTTTGGAAACTAGGATGCGTAAACTTTAATGAGATCTCTAGAGATATTTCTATGGTATGTCAAGGGATGTTCCTAAGGTTATGTATATGTTTAGGTTATAGTGCTAGAATTATGATAACGATCGTGAATAACCTATGATTAATCCTAAGATGTTATAGATTGAATGTACTCCCCTTGATTATGTTGTTTTCCTAATATGATTTTTGCCTCTCACACTATTCTTTTTGGTCATTAAAAAATGGCCACAAACATGAAGATTCACGATAATGGAGGATATGATGGACAATGGAATGATATTCTTCATGAGAAACCAAATGAAATGGGATTTGGAAGTCCAAACATCGTTATTATTCCTATTCATAAATATCATAATATGATCAATAATCTCAATTTTGGTAAGTTTCTTGACTCAGCTAATAAGAGAAAGATGGAGTTTCATGATGATCATAGAGGAAAGAAAGTTCAATTTCCATCATGTAAATCACGTGGTAAGAGGCATCAGGGAGAATGTTTCAAATGAATAGAAAGATGCTTTGGGTATGGAAAAGAGAGACACAAATCCTGTAATTGTAAATGAAAAGGTTCAGTTAACACCATGGACAAGGATAATGGTATTGCTAAGAAATCAACAATGGTCAAATGTTTTAAAGGTGGAATGTACGGGCATTATGCAAACCAAATCTCTAAGGAAAAATTTCATGAAGAGAATCATCTTGGTCGTATGGGTAGTATTTACATTGATAGAAAAAAAAATTAGAAATTAAACAGGGCAATAATACAATCACACTAAAAGAAAGATTCTATCAAGTGAATTCAAAAGTTCCTGAAACATGTCTGCAAAAAATCATACCTATAGGGTAGGTTTATGATATCCTCATAAATTCATTGGATCACAACACATCCTTTATATCAATCTAAGCACTAGTTTGTCCTTGTACATCTATAATTCAATCAAAACTTCCATCGTATGTAAAAGACTTCACATGTGCTGGAAACTTCTGTGCAAGGGTGAGTAAAACAATACTCAGAGGGACACCCAGAAAACACAAAGGAAATACCACTATGAAATACAAAAATTACATCACAAAGGAAACCCTGGAAGTGTAGCTAATATGGTCATATCACATATGTATATTTCTAAAGAATAGATATAGGAATTTTCAATTACAGTCCTCATATCTCTTAGTTTTCATAACTCACAGAGTGTCGATGGTGCACGAAGTAAAGATGGAGCATGAATCCACGATGGATCACAGAGCGTCGATGGTGCAAAGAGTGTCTATAGTACCCGAAGCGTCAATGGTTCCTAGATATTCAATGGGGGCATGGATTATTGATGATGCAAAAAACTTTCAACAGTGCATCGAATGTTAATGGGCCATGCATCCCCAAAGTCACATAATCACCAAGTCACAATCAACTGTAGTTTTCCGCTCGTATCACAATTTAACTGGGATAACCTACATATCGCGACAATGTATCATTTTCCAACATTCATGAAGATTCACTAGAATTATATGTAATGGACCATCTCATTGCAAGGGTCCCAATACTTCAAATGGCTCACAAAACGGAGATAGAATTAGAAAGATACTATTTTTTATTAAAAATATCCAACTCAGGTATAATCCAATCCACTGGACCTGCACCTACCTATTGGAAAACCCGAACCTCTCTGAAAGACTAGACCCAACCCGATTTGGCCAACCCGACATGACCCAAATCTTTTTGGCTTACCCGACCTAGTTCGGCCGGGATCGAATCGGTTCTGCCCATCGGGCTGTTTGAGCGGCCTGACTTATTCGGTTTGACCAACAACATTTGCATCAGTTAGTGTGTTCCAGTCATGGCCCACCCTATCCACATCCCTACAGTCAAATATTATCCCTACCACATTCCACATGGATGAATCTCCATCTCTTCATGTTCCAGCATCCTCACTGCCCTGCAAGATCCCACTCGACAAGTCTTCGACCCATTCTCTATTTCCGAAATCACAGACTCCTGCCACAACTCCATGGTTGTTGAATATGGCCTCCACAACTACAGGCTCTTAGGTGGTCCCTGCCAAACCATTTTCCACATGCACCGGTGACCCTTCCTAATCCAAACTCTACCACACCCTACCCCTTCCATGTGGCTAGTACCTCCACTGCCAGCTGCCTTGTAGGTTATTTTTCACCTCTTCACGCTCCTCTTGGACCGTCCCCACTAGTCACATCCTACCCTCCCTATTGGATGCCCAACTGGAAGTCATCTATGTACCTTTATAAGCCACCCCCTCACCCGAAAAGTACCACACTTCTGTCTAACCTCTCTTATTCCATCGCATGGTCAAACCTTCATTCTTGGAACGTTGCGCAATGGATCGAGGTGCAAGGGTTGATCGGTAATGTAGAGGTTTCGAGGGAGAAGAACATATAAAGAACCCTATATATTGAGGGGGGGAGATATTGCACAAGAATTACCAATGAAAAAATCATGGGCTTGATCATGTTGGATATGATCTGTTCATGTTAGATGGTTTTTAAAATGATTAAATTGACACACATATCAAAATCCCCATTCAAAATCCCACAATTAGTTACTCATCTTAAAAGAATGTAAAAATATAAATAAACTTTTTCATGGGTTGGACTACATTCATCATTTGAATCTAATAGGGAAAGTAAATCAAAATGTCTTCCTATATCCTACCTCATGGTTGCATCAGTCAGTAACTAAGAACATAGGTTCGTGTCATCATTGATCCTCGATCCACGGACATTGATCATTGATCATCATAGAGGTTTCATTCTCTTTGATGGAGAAGAATTTATAGGTTGATAGATGTAACCTTGTATTCCTTACAATGGTTTCATTAAAATGGAATGCTTTATTGCCTCAAATAAAATTTATTTAATAAAATATTTTAATGATGATTGCATCCAATTTCTAACATTTATAGTCAACCCTAACCGATGGATGTTAGGCCCTGCTTATGGTAATATTGTTGTTATGAACGCAACTATGCCCTTAGATTTGTCATCTGGGAAAAGGATTATAAGTTTTCACTTTTTAAAGAAAAATCAGTCATATGATTTACTAAGAACATGATGTTTTTATCATATCATTCTGGAAAAGCCATTCCTCTGAATCTCATATCAGCTTAGTGTCTGGTCCCAAAATTTTACCAATTAATTTTTTAAAATAAAACCAGATAAAATCGAAGACATTACATTTCTTAATAATAAAAATAATCATTTTCATAATTTTTAATAAATATTGATTTTTTAATTCTAAAAAAACAGTAAAATAAATAAAATACCGTACCTAAACTTTCAACAAAAACAAGTACCCCCTTTTTAGAATTTTCAAAACCAACAAATTTTAAACAATAAAAACATTGTACACGTTTTTTGAATTTTATCTAAATGATTACAATTAAATATCCTATAAAATTAGGTTTATTTTTTGAATAAACCCATATATATATATATATATATTCAACTCCACCTAAAAATGAATAAACTAAAAAATTAATACAAACAATCATTCAAAAGAAATATTAAATGTCATTAAATCTATTCCAAACATTCTTAAACATAAGAGGACTACATAATACTATTAATAGAATATAAAAAACATATATCTTTTATATAAATAAAAAAAATAATTCATTTAATATGATTTGTAAGAAGAGATAAAACATCGAATAACATTTAGAAAACTAAAAATTTATTCTTCTTATAGACTACTTCCTATGAAATTATAAAGTAATTTTCATTAAGTGTTTAAAAACAATATCCCCTGTGATTTGAATCTAAAATATCTAATCAAAGAAGATTCATACCGACCATAATTTAAGAAATAACTCATCATCATAATTTTAATTTTATTGGAAAATTTTTCCCATTATATTAATCATTATGGTATAAGAGATACCAATGTGTTTGTTATATTAAATAAAAATATATTTAGACTGTGAAATAATTTTAATAACCTTATATCATATTTTAAAAGGAGATTCAAAACATGGAATTTCACTTCATTTCATGTAAAAAATTTAGTTCTCTATTTTCAAAAACAAACCAATTTGAGCATAAATTTACAATTTTTACAAATTTATAATTTAAAATATATTTCAACGGATCATCCTTATTTTAGATTAAAATAAAATAATTTCTAAATGAATGGAAGAAATTATTATGTTATAGAAGCCATCAATAATTTAATAGTGTTCAACACTTTAATTCATTGAACCACTATAACAAATAAAATGTAATAGAATTAGGTATATCACTAATTTAATAATAAAAACTTCCCCACTCTAAGGTGTAAAATCAAGTTTATAGAACATAGTAAACATAACACGATTTCATTCATAAAAAATATGTTAATCAAAAATGTTACAAATATATTAATAAAAACTGAATTATATATATTCTAACCATTTTGAAAACAGTTTTACAAAAAAATATCAGTATAATAAATAATATAATAATACATTTTTAACTACACCTAAATCCACTCATTTGTAGAGAGTTATACAAAAAATATTAAAAGAATTCTTACATGAAATATAAATATATAATCACCATATATTAAAATAAAATTATAAAGTTTAAAATCTAAAAAATGATTACATCCCAAAATAATAAACAAGAAAAAGTTAAGGTACATTCCATACACTAAGGGAAATCAATGTTATACCAATTCCAATTTCCCAATAGTTTTTTTAAACCCTTGGGATAGAAATTTTTTTCCAATGGTTTTTGAAAACCATTGTAATATATTGATTTAGTGTATTCTATCCCAATAGTTTGTGAAAACTGTTTGGGTTATAAGGATTTTCACAAACGGATTATCTAAACTGTTGGAATATATTTGGGTATAGTGATGTTTCCCAAAAGTTTTTTTAAAACAGTTGTGATATAGTGATGTTTCCCAATGGTTTTTAAAATAGTTGTCAAGATTTTTCCCCAAATTTTCCCAAGCCCCCACTTCCCTTTCTAGATTTGATTGATTGACTGTTTCCCCACTAGAGTAGTGTTATTTTCCCAGCAGATGACACCAACTCTTATAAAGATCCAACCAAGTTGTTTCTACATTAAATTGGTGAGTTGTAGTTATATTTTATGGATACATTTATTTTGGATTTTTATAAAATATGTTTAGTTTATTTCCTCATCAATTTAATCTCTCGTCATTTAGGGTTTCTAGTTGTTCTTGAATGATAAAATTGGCATGTTCTAAATACTTCATCCTACACATAGACAATGAATTTCCCTTCCCGAACAACTACAATCACTAATTTATCTCAGAGTGTTACACAATATTAGTGTTGTAGGGGGGTACTATATTTTCTCTCACCAGTGGGGGTGGGGGCTGTGTAGGTGGAGGTGAGGTGGGGGGGGGGGGGGGGGGGGGGGGTTGAGGTCGGGGGGTGGGGGGGATGTGTAGGGGGAGTATCATTGAGTGAGGTTGGGGTGGGTGTGGGTTGTGCTGATGGGGTTTGGGGAGGGGATTGTACAAGTGTTGGGGTGCAGGTGGTTGGTGTGTGTGGGTAGGGGAGGGGGGTGGAGGTCGGGATGTGTAGTGGGGGCGTATTTTGGGAATGAGGATGGGGGAGTTGTGCAGGTGGGGTGGGGGTGGGCTATGTAGGTGGGGGAGGGGGAGGGAGAAGGGGGGCAATGTACGTGGGGGTCTAGGTGGGGGGTGCTGTGTAAGTGGGTTGGGGAAGGGGAGTTTCCAGGTTGGGGGAGGGTTGTGTAGGTGGGGGTGGGGGAGGTGTGTTGTGTAGGTGGGGGGGTGGGGGTTGCAGTTGGGGGCAGTGGGTGGGGGGAGGGGTGTGCAGGTGCGGGGGGGGGGGGGGGTGTGAAGTGGGTGGGGGAACCTTTTAGAATCCTTTCATATAGAGACCAGGAGTGTAAAATCCCCATATAGACCCCCCTAGACTAGGTACCCACTACCATATGCACATCCCAAATTCATAAGCCTACCTATCCATGTAGTGAATGAATAGTGATTCTATCTAGACTTCACATTCCAATGACATTCTAAATTTAATTCATGTTATATTGAAAAAAATATAGAGGAATCCATACCACTTTATATTAGAAAAGACCATTAATCATCATGCCATGATGAGGAAAATCCTTACAGACTCATTACCATACATTATATCATTCCTAATTACTACCTATTGATATTCAATAACCCATATTCCTTCCACAAGGATTTGATGCCCCAACATTTTCAAAATTTAATCTTGATACCTTCACGTTATCATGTCACCAATCCTATATAATTTTGGATTTTCACTATAAATTTTTTTCCATTCCTTAAAACACATTGTTTGTTTTTCATAACATGAATAACAACCCAATTAAATTTCATTGCTCTCAGTCACACCCCAGTGGATAACCCCCACCCACGCGGACAGCTTGTACACCCTGGATAGCCCCCACCCCCATGGACAGCCCCCACCCCCCTCTGGAAACCCCCACCCCAAAGACACCCCCCATCCCCCGGACACCCCCATCCCCCGGACACCCCCAACCCCTGGACACCCCGACCCCCTTGGACAGCTGCCAACCCCCTAGACAACCCCACCCCCCTAGACCTCCCCCCTATGGACACACCCCCACCCCCCGTGGATAGCCCCCCACCTCCGTGGACACCCCTACCCCCTAGGACACCCCCCACCCCCATTGATAGTTCGCCCAACCCTGATATATCCCTTACCCCTTGGACCACCAGCCCCCACAGTGGATAGCCTGCCCGCCCCCTAGACATCCCCTACCCCCCTGGACAGCCCCACCACCCCTATGGATAGCCATTCCACCCCCTACACACCTTGTACCCCCTGTATAGCCTACAACCCCATGGATAGCCCGCCCACACCCTATACACCCCTACCACCGGACACCCTCCATCCCCTGGACACGCCCTCCCCCCTAGACACCTCATACCCCCGAGATAGCCTCCCTACCCCGTGGATAGCCCTCCCACCCCCCTGGACATACCTACCCCCTAAACAGCCCTGCCACCCCTGTGGAATGCCCCGCCACCTCTATGGATAGCCCAACCTCCCCCTGGACACCCTCGACCCCTTGGGACATCCCCCAACCCCTATGGACAGGCCCCCAACCCCGTGGATGGCCCACCCACCCCCATGGACACCCATTCCCCCCAAGACACTGCTGACCCCCTAGACAGCCTTTCCACCCCCATGGACAGCCCACCCACCCACCTAGATAGACCCTCACCCCGTCGAACCCCCCCCCCCCCACACACACTGTAAATACCTCCCCTCCCCCACCCTTTGGACACCCCTTACCCCCTGAAAAACCCAACCACTCCCACAGACAGCCTTCCCACCCGCATGGACACCCCGTACCCCCCCTGAACAGCCCCACCCACCACCTAGGCACCTTGGTCCCCTGAGAAAGCCCCCGCCCCCATGGATAGACTGCCGACCCCCTAGGACACCTCGTACCACCTCGACTCCCCCCACCACCCTCATGGAAAACCCTCTAACCCCCTGGACATGCTGTACCCCCTGGACAGTCCTGCCCACCCCAAGGACACCCTATTCCCCTCTAGACAGCCCCCTCCCCCATGGACAACAGCCTACCCCCGTGGATAGCCCGACCACCCCTTGGACACCCCGTACCCACTTGGATAGCCATGACACCCTCGTGGACATCTCTCCCACCACTCCTAAACACCCCGTACCACTCTGGACACCCCCCCCCTTTGGAGAGACTACTCACTCCCTGGACACCCCTACCCCAATCGACAACCCCACTGCCCACGAGTACACCCCCCCCCCCCCCCTTGGACACCTATACCTCCTAGACAACCTCTCCACCCCCATGAACACCCCCTATACCCCCATAGACAGCCTCACCCAACCCCTTGGACACCTCGCACCCCCTGGACAGCCCCCACCCCCATGGACTACCCCGTCCACCCCCTTGGACACCCCTACCCCCCTGGACAGCCCCACCACCCTTGTGGACAACCCCCACCCCCCATATACAGCCCCACCCCAATGTATTATAGGGTTTCTAACTACTCAAAGATCACATTAATCACAGCTACCCACTTCATGTCCTCCTGGGATCATTGATAACCAATATAAAATAGTGGATTCTATTTTAGCAACTCATAGGAATAATCAATGATCCAAGAATAACATGGATATCCAACTTCGAAAAGAGTTTGAGTAGAGACCAAGTCTCTGAAGACAATAGCTGGATCAAAAGAATGACTAAATGAGATATCCCCCTATTATCATTTTGATTCATTTATAGTGGGGATATTCTAAATAATTATCAAAAACAAAACCTTTAGTAATATAATCTGATGTTCTAAAAGAAGGGACACAAAATCACAAATCCCATTAATATACATCACAAATAATTCTTCATAAAATCATTTCAAAATCACATAATAGAGACATCATACTATTTAAAACACCCCAAGGGTTTATAGAAATCCCTTTTAGGGTTCCATTTCAAAAATCATATTCTGGTTTTTCCTGTAATAAAAATTTAATCAATTTTCTAATAGCCAAATCCCCCTACCTACTATACACACCAAAAGAAATCATTTTTTCCTAAATATGTATGCTTAGGCAGGTCACATTTTCATTATTTTTTTATCTATAAAAAATAAAATTTGACTTCATGAATCTCTATGACTGATTCACCCTCCTCGGGATAACCCCCCACCCCCATGGGCAGCCTGCCTACCACCTGGACACCACGTACCACCCATAGACAGCCCCTACGCCCTTGTGGACAACCCACCCACCCAATGAACAACAACTCCCCCCTTGGACTACCACTCACCCCTATGGATAAACCCCCCGGACAACCCCTACCCCCTTGGATAGCCCTCCCACCCTTGTGGATGGCCCGCCCACCCCCGTGGACATCCCACCCACCCCCTTAGACAACTCGTACCCCCTGGACAACCCCACCACACTCATGAACCCCCCCCCCCCCCAAATTGGAAAACATGTACCCTCCATGGAGATACCCCCATCCCAATGGATGGCCCACCCATCCCCGTGGAGGGCCTTGCCATACTCAGAGACAGCCCGCCCACCCCCTAGACAACATGTACCCCCCATGATAGCCCAACCACCCCCATGGATATCCCTCCCACCCCCTATACACCCACTCCCCTTGTGGAGATCCCCCCACCCCTGTGGATAGCTCAACCACCCCCTTAGACACCACTACCCCCTGGATAGCCCCACCACCCCCATGGAAAACCCGCCCACCCCCGTATCCCCTTGGAAATCCCCACCCACACCCTGGGCACCCTGTACCCCCTAGACAACCCCCGCATCCCCTTGGACTGCCCCACCCACCCCCCTGAACACCCCATATGCCTCTAGATATCCATTACACACTCGTGGACAACACCCACCCCTAGACACCCCTCCTCACATGGACACCCCCTGCCTCACCCCTGTGGACAGACCCCCCCCCCCCCCCCCCCGTACCCCCTAGACAGCCCCACCCTCCCCCTGAAAACCCCACAACCCCTGGATAGCCCCCCACCACCATGGACAACCCCGCCAACGCCTTGGACACACTTACCCCCTAGACAGCCCCACCACCCCCTTGGAAAACCCCCAAACCCCATGGACAGCCCCCACCCCAGTGGATCATAGAATTTCTAACAACATTAAAATCACGTTAATCATAGATGCCCACTTTTTTGCCTTATGGGATCCTTGATCACCAATATAAAATAGTGGATGCTATTTTAGAAACACTCATGCATAATCAATGACCGGAGAAGAACATGGCTATTCCACTTCCACAATAGTTTGAGTAGAGACCAAGACTAGGAAGACAATAGTAGGATCACAAGAATGACTACCTGAGATATCCCCTTACTGTCTTTTTGATTCATTTATAGTGGTAACGTTCTAATGAATTATGATAAACAAAACCTTTAGTAAAATAATTTAACATTGTAAAACAAGGGGAAAAATTCAGAAATCCCATAAAGATACATCATATATAATTCTTCATAAAACCCTTTCAAAATAACATAATAGAGACTTATTTCAATTTATAAAACCCCAAGGGTTTTTAAAAATCACTTTTTTAAGGTTCCATTTCGAAAATCATTGAGTGCTTTTTCCAATATAACAATGTCATTCAATTATTAATAACCAAACCCCCTTCCTACCATACACACCAAAAACATTAATTTTTTCACGAATATTTTTTCTTAGGTATGTCACATTATCATTATTTTTTTATCTATATAAAATAAAACATGACTTGATGATTTGTTGTGAATGATTCGCCCCTCAACTAGATAGCCCCCACCTCCGTGTATAGCCCTCCAACCCCCCTGGACACCCCGTACACCCTATAGACAGCCCCTCAACCCCCATGGATATCGCCCCCACCCACTGGACAGCCCCTACCCCTTTGGACAGCCCCTCACCATCGTGGAAAGCCCCCCTGGACAACCCCTACCGCCTGGACAACCCTCCCACCCTCATAGAAGTCCCACCCACCACTGGGGATAACCCGCCCACCCCCTTCGACATACTATACCCCCTGGGCTACCCGACCACCTTCCTGGACAGTCCACCCACCACACTGGACACCCCGTACCCCCTTGAACGCCCCCACCCCTAGATAGTTTGCCCACCCTCGTGGAAAACCCGCCCACCCCCTTGGACACCCTCTAACCACCTTGAAGGCCCCTCCACCCCTATGGATATCGCACCCACCCCATGTATACTCCCTCCCTATGGAGATCCCCCCAACCCGGTGGACAGCCCACCCACTGCCCCTGGACACCACTACCCCCCCCCCCCCCCGGACAAGCCTTCCATCCCCGTCTACAGCACACCCACCCCCCATACCCCCTTCGACAGCCCCACCCACCCCCTAGAGATTGTGTAACCCTGGACAACCCCCCCGCCCTTGGGGACAGCTCCTCCCACCCCCTTGGACACATTGTACCCCCTAGAGAGCCCTTCCACCCACGGACTACCCCCACCTCATGGAAAACACCCCCCTAGAAAACCCCGGGACAACCATAACCCCACTGGACTACCCTCCCACCCCCGGGGATAGTCTTCCCACACCCTTGGACACCTCGTACCCCTGGACATCCCCTCCACCCTCATGGATAGCCCACGAGCCCCACTAGACACATTTTACCCATGGACATCCCCCCACCCCTATGGATAGCCCCCTGGACATCCTGCCCACGCCCCTTGACACCCCCTAACCCCCTCGATAGCCCCACCACCATAATGGACAGCCCTCCCTCCCCCCTTGACACCGCTACCCCTGTGGATGGAACCCCACCCAACCCCAGTGGATAGCATGCCCACTCCATGGATTCCCCCGACACCATTGACTACCCCCACCCCTATGGACAACCCCAACCACCCCTGGACACCCCTACCCCCCCCTAAATAGCCCCACCCTCCGTGGGGACAGCCCCCACCCCCTGGAAATCCCCCGACCCCTATACTGCAACCACTCCCATGGGATATTGGGTTTCTAACAACTCAAAGATCCCATTAATCATATATTCCCACTTTGTTTCCTCCAAGTTCCTTGATCACCAATAATAAATAGTGGCTGGTATTTTTAAAAATCACATTCATAAAAAATGATCTGAGAAAACATGGCTATTCCACTTCCAAAATAGTTTGAGTAGAGACCAAGACAAGGAAGACAATATCTAGATCAGAATAATGACTACCTAAGATATCCCCTTATAGACTTTTTGACTCATTTATAGTGGTAAATTCTAAAGAATTTTATAAAAACAAAACCTTTAGTAAAATAATTTGTTGTTCTAAAACAAGGGACACAAAATCATAATTCCCATAAAGATACATCCTACATAATTCTTCATAAAACCATTTCAAAATAAACTAATAGAGAATTATTTCTATTTAAAACCCTCCAATGATTTATAAAAATATCTTTTAAGGTTCCATTTCAAAAATCATATATAATTTTTGTCCTGCAGTAAAACTGTAATCCATTTCCAAATAACCAAATCCCCCTTCAAACAATACACATGAAAATCATTCATTTTTTCTTAATGAAACACATACTATTGAAATAATCACTAATAAAAACCAATTTTAAAATACCAATGATATTAAAATCCATGAAATTCATTCTATTAAAACCATTATAGCCCCCACCACTCCTAGACACCACCCCACCACCTCGACACCCCCACCCCCTAGACAACCCCCACCCCCTAGACAGCCCCCCACCCCCTGGACAACCCCCCACCCCCTTGGACAGCCCCCAACCCCTTGGACCCAGCACCCCCTGGACACCCCCACCCCCATGGACATCCCCTACCCCATAGATAGCCCCCAAACCCCTGGATGACCCCCAACCCTCCTAGACACCACCCCACCACCTAGAAACCCCCACCCCCAGGATAGCCCCACCCCCATGGACAACCACCCCCCCCCCCCTAAAAATCACCCACACCCATTGAATAGCCCCCTCAACCCCCAGGTCCGCCCCCACCCCCCTGGACACCACCCCATCCCCTGGACACCTCCACCCCCTGGACACCCACACCCCCCTGGACACCCTACCCCTTGAAAGACCCCCAATCCCGAGGACACCACCCAACCCCCTAGACACCACACACCCAGGACACCCCCATGGACTACCCCCCCCCCCCCCGACACTAGACAGCCCCCTCCCCCTGGACACCCCCAACCCCCTGAATTCCCCCACCCCTCATAGACACCACACCACCACCTAGACACCCCCACCACCCTGGTCACCCCCACCACTTGGACACCCCCTATAGAAATCCCCCCAACACCCTGGAACATCCCCACCCCCTGGACACCACCCCTCCCCCTAGACAGCCACACCCCCTTGGACACATGCACCCCTTGAGAGGACCCACCCCTAAAAATCCCCCCCCCCCCCACCCACCACCACCCTAGATAGACAACCCCATGGAGACCCCCAATCCCCCCAGACACCCCCAACCCCCATGAACTGCCACCCAAACCTTTAAACAGCCCCCAACCCCCTGAATTATAAATTTAATTATTTATGAATTTAATTATCATGTAAATTATGTATTAATGGTGTATGGGTATAGTTTTTGTATGGTTATAATTGTAGTATGAGTATACTAGTTGTATGTATATACTTACTATAATTACCTTATGAATAATGTGTTAATTCCATATGTGTGTAGAGGGTAATTAAATACAGAATTGGTGGTATTTAGAATTCTTTATGAAATATGTGTTGCATGAATTCTATATGAATTCATATAGAATTATGTATGAATTATACATGTATTGATAATTGTAAAGTTATTGTGTTGGTATTAAGAATGGAATGCCCCCCCCCAACAAACTGTATGTATTCTCTTGTGAGTGATTTTTGCTGGCCTACTGGTGGAATTGCTACAGGTGCACGAGGTGAGGCTAATAGGCCGTCATACTACTACAGGTACAAAGGATATTCCAATGATTTACAACTATTGAATTATGTGTAAAAGTAGAACTTATACCAACTATTTTATGTATATTGATGGTACAAGTATATGCAAATGATTTGTAAAATGTTGGAATAGATATTTTTAGTAGATATTCCCCAATGGTCTGTGGGAAAGTGTTGGTAATATTCTATATCAAAGGTTTTGTATACTATTGGTATAGAGATGATTTTTTCAATTACGGATGGTTTTAAACTGTTGGAAATCATTTATACCGATGGTTTATTGAAACCGCTATCATATACTCAATTTTACCGACATATCCCAACAGTTCTCAAAGAACTGTTGGGATATGTCTCTCCCTACAGCTCAAGACCCAATAGTTTGGACAACCGTTTGTATAGTTTATACCAACGATTGTCCAACCTTTACCAACAGTTTTAAACTGTTCGTGGAGATAAAATTTCAAGTAGTGATAAGAACACTAATTAAAATAATTGGATAGAGGATATTAGATATTATGTATTTCATCATACCAGTTTATAGAACAATATAAAGAGCCTATGATGGTTTATAGAAAAAAACAAACATGCTCATATTGATTAGATTAGGTTTAATTTTATTTGATTAAGATTTTTATAGTACCCATATTTTCTTGTATTTAGATGAATTTATGGTTGATTTTTTGGCCCCACAAATAGATATTAAAAATCATTTTTTTGTATTTTTGATTATGAATTATTATAAATAATTTTTTAGGTATTAACAAAAATTTGAGTAAATATAAATGATCCTTAATTATATATTTATCTATTATTCAATATTTAAATCAAGTTATAGTATAAACATTCCTTCCTAATTAGTTAAAAAATGTTGTCATATTCATCATTGGTAAAAAAAAATATAACTGAAACCATTCTTGTTATCGTATTATTTCAACATAGATATCATTAATCAAATTACTCTTTGACTTGCAAAAAAATTGGTTACTTCTTCACAAAGATTATAAACTCCATTTTTCCCAAATCTGTATACAATTTTTTAATAGATTCTATGTTATTCTAGGAATCCTCCTTTAACTATAATTTATACTGGTAGATAAATAATTTTTTAGACATTATTACACTCATTATAAATTGTATTCATGTCCACCAATACCTAATTAATTCTTCTTACATGATCTTTATAACTTACTTAAAAGATTCTGTCAATAATTTTCTTTACATAGTTTCAATATCATAGAAACATAAATATTTTTATATCCATTATTAGGTTAATTAGTTATATTCATATATTCACATTATATTTTGGGTTTCTCAATTTCATTGAGAAATTTATTAATTATAACTTTTAAATGTAAATATTTTTCAATAATTATGATAATATAATTTTTTAAATCCACATTTTATTGAAAGTAATATATATGTTTCATAAATAAGAGAATATGATTTCAAATATATAAAAATTTGTGGTTTTAGGAAATATATTAGGAGAAATAATGAATTGAATACAATAAAGGAAATACTATAAATAATATTGATTTTTCAAACATAATGTGTTATGAGTGTAGGAATAAACTATAAATAATGAATGATTTTTCTGAAATCAATAATTCAAATAAAGATAAAAATTAAAAGAGAAAGTAAAATTATGAATTTTTTAGAGGATGGAATAGTTCATACACTTATGATTTGGGTAGGGAGTCAAAAAGTAAAAAAGGGAACATATAACGTTTCTCTGATGGTAGTACATTATGAGGTACCCAAATAATTTTTAACACAATTATTAGAGTATTATAATATATTTTAAAGGGATCAATGAACTATGGAACCCCAATCACATTTTACTACAAAACCCCAAAAGGTTGATAATGATTTTTGGACTAATGATGAAAAATAAATCGGTCGATATTCATGTTTTTAATAATTCCATCAGTTCTATTTCAACTAAATATTTGTTACCCAGTAAGTCACCAAGTGCACTCATATCATTTATAATTCTTTTAAATCTATGAAACATTGTTTTCAATGACGCATCTTCTCCCATCTTTATATATTGATATTCTCATAGAGGAATTATAAGAATAGTTATTTTAATCATGTCAGTCCCATATGGATTAAATTAAATAATTCTCCAAATGATAAGAGAGATCTTACCAATTGAAAAATAGATATCTATTCTTAAACTTATAACATAGTAAAATATATTTTTTTACTTAATAATTATAAAAATATAATACAATATCACTACATATAAGTTTCTTCATGTCATTTATTGGTAGGTTATTTAGTTTTTACATTATTTCCCATTCATCCACACATAATTTCTTTAGGGATTCTTCCATTTGGTATTTACAATACCTATAATCACATCCATTGAAAAATGGTGTCTTTGAGGTAAACATCCAACATTTAAATTATCATTGATAATATTCATGAAATTATATTTATTCTTTATATGGTTAATTTTGTCTTTGGTGGATGAAAATAATGGATTTGAGGGGGTAAATAGTCTATTAAAACTATTAAAACAAATAATAATTCATTTATTGTTATTTCATAAAAAACTGTATAGGGTTCTGTTAAAAATATCAAATAGCATAAATAAAAATATGAATGTAGTGTTTTTATAGTAGTTCAAGCCACCACTATACTACTATACACCTTAATAATATATACTGAGTAAGAAGATCATTACCCACTATGAAACTCCCCTTTTTGAGTTGGGAGAACCTGTTTACAAACTTTCCTTTTATAATACATGGAGGCATAACAAACACATGAATTATTATTATATTCATAACTAATATGACATAACTCTTTATAGGAGTCACAAATTAATATTATTGGATTATTTTTAGGAGTCCAAACATAGGACTACCCTTTTGGTTTGTAAGATTACCAATGAAACCCATTGTTTTAATTTGTAACATCATAAACTAATTCTTTAGAACAAACGGATAAAGAAAATATTTAACAAAAGAAAGAAATAAGTTAAGAATATGAGAAATTATATGTAATTTTATACATCTCAATGATCTCCAACCACTTCCCTAAGAGAGAGTTAAATGTTGATGTTCCTTTGTGATTGAAAAAATGAAAAAATAGTCTTAGAAGATCTCTATATTATATCATGTAACTTTTTGTCTCACTATATAATGTTGTCATTGATTATATAAAAATTATCAAATGTATTCGCTCCCTTTTATTTTTTATTTCATGGGAGTTTTATGAACTCATCACCAACTTTTAGTGGTATGAAATATTTATAAATATAGAAGCAATTCATTCCCTATTTAAATATGGTTCCTATTCAAATCATAATTCCAAAATTATCTAATTCATACAATGAATGCATAAATCAAATTTCAGTATGGTTATTATAATAAATGATGGGTTTTTAAATAAAATAAACAATAAAATCTATGAAAAAATATTTTTATACTTTGATAATAAAAGAATTATTTAAAAAAGTATGAGATAAATAATCAATATCTCCTTCTTAATTCTAAAAACATTTTCATGATGCTTTCATTTCGAACATATTCAAATTTTACAATATCAATTTAATTATTATATATATATATTAAATAAATAATAAAATGATTAAATAAAATTATTATATACTTAAATTAAATCAAAATAGAAAATATGATGTTAAATATAATATATTTTAATGGCATGTCAATGACTAACAATGTAAATATTTTAAAAAATCCATATGTTTTATATAATTGTATAAAGTAAATAAATCAGAACATATATTTAAATATATAATAATGTTATAAAATTTATAAAAATGTGAATATACATAGAAAGTAGTATAATTCCAAAAAAGATAGAAAATAGGCATTTTTTGGAGAGAACATGAGGTTCATGGTGGATCCAATTACCACGACTTCCATAACATATGTCCAATAAAAAAATTGTGCGGTTGATTTCCTTTTTAATTGTATAATCGATTCATTCATAATTTAGTCAATCAATGTAAGGTGTAGTCAATCCTTCATAGTGTATGGTCAATCCAATACTTTTCTGTAAAATAGTTGTAATAATATTATAATTATTTAAAAATCAATTATAGAGAGAAAGAGATAAAATATTATTGCTAATACTATGTTATAATTTAAAATAACTAGAACAGTTCAATTTAATTGATCATAACTCATTATAAATTTCAAAACTACTCAAATATAATAGAATCACGTTTCTTGTGTTCCATACTATACATATATATGTGAATTAATAATAGAATTGATCGAAATTAATTTTTGTTAAAAAAAATGTAGAAAAAAAATTTCATAGGTTTTATATAAGTAATAAGAATTGATTGAGTGATTGAAATAGTTTAACGATAGGTTAAACACATGAAAACATAATCAATGTATCAATAAAATACTGTTAAAATAGTAAATAAAATAACCATATTTAGGAAATGATAACAGTTTTACATTAATAAAGGTAAAATTAAAGATATAAATAATACATAATGGTATCAAGAAAAATATAGTTCATGCATAAGGGAAAAATAAAATTTCAATATATTTTGTGAAGGTAAAATATTTATTTTCTATGCATTGCATAACTATAACTTGATTATTTTTTAAAACAAGTTTTAGGGACACTATGAACTACATAAGGGTAATAAGGATCACTATATAAGGGTAATCAGAAAATTATATATAATGCGTAAGGGAAACACAAGTGCTATGTAATGGTATACTATGAGTTGTGTAAGGGTGAGATATAAATTATTAAGGCTTAATAAATTTATGAAATGATTTAAAAATTCAATGTAAGGGTAATTTAAAACACTATGGAGGGTTAAGAAGAGTTCATAGGCACTGAATAAAAATAAAAGACAAAATATATATGTGTCATAAGGGTTACATCATATGATTCAAAAACATAATGGACGAAATGTGTATGTGTAAATAATAAATTAAAATACTCTTGTAAGGGTAACACCAAACATTCAAGGAATTGTTAGAACCATTAACTGTGAAGAAACGCACATTTCAATTAGTAATTTGAAATTCATGAAGCCGGTGAAAATAAAATTCTTATTATGAAAGGATTGGGATGTGGCTTTTGTGAAAATACAATTTTTATATTACAATGTTTTGGATTTTTGGCGCTATGAATTTTATAGTTAGCCAAAAAAATCAACATCCACGATTGGCTAGCCTGCCAGCTCAATTAATTTATATAGGGGAGTTTACTTGACCATGCCCATGGAACCAGCAGGGATAGCTACCCGAGGCATCATTTGTAGTTGTACCAAGCCCATGTGCAGGAGCAGTAGAGCTTCAGCATAGGAAAAAAATGTAGCAGAAGAGTGGGTCAGTGCTAGTGATAGTCAGGAGTGGACCCCAGAACAAACTTCTGGAGACCATTGGATCTATTATTAGTTATTAAGTTCTCTATATCTGAGTTTGAAGTGTATGTGTGGTGTATTTCCACTCATGCATTGATCTTCCATAAAAAATACAGAATTAAGCTCATATTCCTGCTCAAATAGATCAAAGTCATTTGATCATTCCCCCACATCCTCTTCAACCTCTGATCATTTTTCATGCATTCCAATGCCACTATATTGAGCTTGAGACACCAACTAAAACATATTACTTCAAGGACATTGCCATCATTTATCAGCTCTATGAAAAAAGCGTTGATAAAACCCTCACCTTTATCAGCGCCTGCTAAAAGCACTGATAAAGGATAGATTTATTAGCTATGCTCTTAGTGCTGAGAAAATTTATTGATAAAAAAATTATAAGTTTATATAATTTTATTATATTTTCATTGAAAATTAATTTTTATTTATACATACATTAAATAATAAATGAAACTTTATAATAAATATTTTTTTTAATAATTATAATAAATATTTTATGCTTTAACAAATTATTTATAAAATTAAAATTAAATAATTATATATTTAAATAATTATAAATTTATATTAAATTTTATTAAAAATTAACTATATTAATTAGATTTAAATATATATATTTATCATTATGAATATGTTTCCTCTTGTCCCCAATTAATGTATTGGGTAAAGAGGTGACGACTTCAAACTTGTTTGATGTGGCTTTATTAGATAATTCAAATAGAACAGATAAAGTTGATGATGGTGTGGACACACCTAGGGTAGCTAGTTTTGTTGACCATCCACAAGTGGTTGAAATAGTTGTAGGAAATATAAACATTTATGGATACCATCCTTCAAAAGTGATGATCTTATAGAAAAAGACATAGAAGAAATAGAGGGTGAACCATTATGGACTTTGTAGTAATTCAAGTCATGGAAACAAGGAAGTCATCCAAAAAATCATTGGAGAGGATGTTTCATGCTGATTGGAATTCTATGAAAGAGGTTTCACTCTTACAGGATATAGATTCAGACGATTCTAACACCCAAATCCAACTCTATCATGGAGAAATAGTAGGAGATTGTTATACCGAAGTTCAGGGGTGTATATGTGGTTTGGTAATTCATTAGAATGTCTTATAGAAAGTAGAAAACAAGACTGGGATAAAAATGAGGAAAATGCTTGGAATGTGATTGTGATTGATGAGGGAAGTGATGTCACGTCAAACCCCATCTATACTTTTATATATATCCTTGTAATTTTTAATTAATAAAATGGTACATTTCCCAATTCCATTTTCTAAAATATTATAATTATAATTATAAATATATATAAATATATATTTATTTATTTAAATAATTATATGTCTCCAAAAAAAATTTAAATAAATATATTGATGTATGAGTATAATTGATTCATGCATAACTTATGTGTTCATCATGAAGTTTAATTTATACATTATACCATTATTATTATTCATGTTGTTTATATATGTTATGAGAACGATCTATACTTTACTATGTATATGATTCATTGATTTTATACGCATGAATATATTATCTTTTCCCAACCAATGTCCCTTGCTACCCCACTACCCTCTCTCCCTACGTTTTCCTTTACCTTCATTGTCACTGTCTCCATTTATCCCTTCCCTAACACCATCATATCTACCATCATTGATCCCTACAATTCCACCATCCTTCTCTCTAGATATATTTCTCTACTGTCATCACTCCCTATCAGCATTATTTCGTGAAAGGTGATCCCATTTGACAATATAACCAATCTTAGAAATTTTCCATTTAAGATCACATTAAACTCTATCACTAATGGTTTTTCACCTATTTCTAAAAAGAAGTGCCTCATGTTTTCTAATAATTTCCATATCATTAACATTGGTGTAACCAAAATTTAGAGAACCGGTTTAGTAAAGGAAGCCCTGGAATGTAGTTATATTGTAGTAAATAATTCCTCTTTAAATATTCTCTTAAGTTTCCATAGTATTTATATTGGATTTTATATCAATCAAGTATATCATACCTTTCTATTCAATGAATTATATTTTTAGGTATTTCTAATCTTCATTATCAATGATGACGAAATAAAAATATTCGTGTCCATCTAACTCATTCGCCTCTTTCATCAAGAAAAATTTTACTTTATCCTCTACAATTTAGATGATCAACTATACTAGGCTACAAATAATGATAAAATTCCACACGTATATTAAAATTCATCCAATGACATACTCGATGACGTACTCAGTGGGCTGGACCTACTATTAAAGAATACCATCTATTTTATTTGAATTAATTTCCCCATGAATCTTGAAAATATTCAGCATCATAGGTGAGAACCCCCTATTTATAAAAAATTAATTCTAGAATGTTTAAGTGCTGATATTTCATGGAATATAAAAGCTACTTGGATCTTGAATTTTTAGTGTAATATTTCATTAAATAATCACTGACAAATATTATCATAAAAAACTAATGCCTAAATATTATAAATTTTAATAATAATTTATTATTTCCTTAAGTAACATAGAACATATTGTCATTTGGGATATTTCTATGGTGAATGGGATGTTGATTTACTATTTCATAAACATTTCCATTAGCTTCTCATATTTCTCTTAATCCATTGTATGGGAAATCTTATTTATAAAGAGATTATGTACCGTTTTGGAATATACATTGGTTATATTTTATGGTTTTTCACATACATAGCTTATTTTAAATGTATTTTTATTTTAATTTCCATTAATTCTTTGTTTTGGGGGATTCCAATGGTTTTATGGAGACTAGGTGAGTTTTCATGTTTTGGCCCAAACTGTGAGCCCAATTCCAAGTTTAAAAATAAATTTGGATTCTTTTATAACTTTTTCATTTTTAAATATTTTTCACTCATTAGAACTCCTAAATGTTTTCCCCTAGTATATTAATAGAAGAATTAAAATTTGGAGCCTTTAGAAATCCATAAACAAGGTTTATTTTGGTTTTTAATTAAGGGATTGTGATTGCTCGGAAGCCCATATCCAGTTTTAAAATTTATTATTATTTATTTAATAACATATTCAATATTATGTATTTTTAGGTGATTCCAAGTCTCACCCGAGACCATTACACCCAGGCGCACCCTGAGCCTCTTTCTTCCCTTTTTGGAGCTCTTAAGAATCACGATTTAGGGACAAACTTCTTAGGGTTTCTAAAATCGGTCATATTTGAGGAGAGAAGTTCATTCTTTCATAACTCTCTCAATTATTGCTATATTCCCTCCATTATAGTTCCTAAATGACCTCCTAATTCTTTTTCGAACAACCCCTAAATTTTGGCCGTTTTTAATTTTAGATACTGGTGTTTTGGGGAGATTCATTCAAGATTTCTAAAGTAATTTAGTTCATTTATTTCTTCTCTCGTTTTTCTTAGGGTTTAATTCAATGTGTTTAGGGATTCTTCCCTTATACATGAAGTCCCAAATTTCCATAGGGTATGGTGTCAATCCTATGGTTTAACCTTGTGTTTTCTGGGTCAAATTTTAAATTCTTAGGTTTGATCTACCCTTCTTGAGGTGCGGCGGGGGTGCATTTGTGTTTTCGCACAAAGGATTCAAGGGTTTCATTTGATTTGGTAGGTGATTCAAATGTTGATGCAATATTTTTGTATTAGAATGCTATATTTATCAAATTTTCATGTTTATATCATATTATTATTGCTGCAAAGTTTCTTTCTAATGATGTTTCTTTTGCAATTGAATTTTAAATGCCAATTTGGGGTGAAATTGGGGGTCTTCCAAAGAAATGTTTTATTTGTTTATTTGGGGATTCCCTATAAATACTTAGTTGTATTTATTGACCTGTAATAAGTCTTAAAATACTTTTTAAAATGTGTATCAAATTTTTTTATTGCTGCAAAAATGGTTTTTTAATTGTTTTTGTAAAGAAAGTGAAGTTTTGGTTCCACTTTTCTGTGAAAATGAAGGTTTTACAAAGTTATCACTTCTTATTTAACATGGGGATGCCCAAAAATTGATTTTTTTTTAATTGAAATTTATTGGGCTGACGTTACTATTTTGGTAACTTAAAAGTGTGAACATAGTGTACAAGAGGGGTTATTAAGGGGTTTTGTGTTCAAAAAAACACAGGATTTTGAGAAATTTTTTTATTCAAAATCAAAGTGTTTGATGGGTGTTTTAAGTGGTATAGAATGAGATAGCTACTATATTTGGTGTACCTGACCCGTAGTGGTGCTTTCCATTAAAATGGATATGTGTGAAATTCTGAAATTGTTTGAGCACAAAGGGGGAATCCCGAGTACCTAGGTGGGGCAGATGTGTACTAGTACGGTTAGTGGACCGGATGGGGTTTGTCCCTGTCTCACATAGAATTTGGATAACAAAAACTCTAACTAAACTACTTGGATTATTATTGGGGACCAATCGATTATGTGTATTTTCCCTAATAGTGGCTCTTACCTGAGAACAGATTTTACTATGGTTACATTACACCGAGGTACGAGGTAAATGGGGCCCGAGACTATCTAGTGCCTAGGGTAGGTTTATGATATCCTCATAAATTCATTGGATCACAACACATCCTTTATATCAATCTAAGCACTAGTTTGTCCTTGTACATCTATAATTCAATCAAAACTTCCATCGTATGTAAAAGATTTCACATGTGCTGGAAACTTCTGTGCAAGGGTGAGTAAAACAATACTCAGAGGGACACCCAGAAAACACAAAGGAAATACCACTATGAAATACAAAAATTACATCACAAAGGAAACCCTGGAAGTGTAGCTAATATGGTCATATCACATATGTATATTTCTAAAGAATAGATATAGGAATTTTCAATTACAGTCCTCATATCTCTTAGTTTTCATAACTCACAGAGTGTCGATGGTGCACGAAGTAAAGATGGAGCATGAATCCACGATGGATCACAGAGCGTCGATGGTGCAAAGAGTGTCTATAGTACCCGAAGCGTCAATGGTTCCTAGATATTCAATGGGGGCATGGATTATTGATGATGCAAAAAACTTTCAACAGTGCATCGAATGTTAATGGGCCATGCATCCCCAAAGTCACATAATCACCAAGTCACAATCAACTGTAGTTTTCCGCTCGTATCACAATTTAACTGGGATAACCTACATATCGCGACAATGTATCATTTTCCAACATTCATGAAGATTCACTAGAATTATATGTAATGGACCATCTCATCGCAAGGGTCCCAATACTTCAAATGGCTCACAAAACGGAGATAGAATTAGAAAGATACTATTTTTTATTAAAAATATCCAACTCAGGTATAATCCAATCCACTGGACCTGCACCTACCTATTGGAAAACCAGAACCTCTCTGAAAGACTAGACCCAACCCGATTTGGCCAACCCGACATGACCCAAATCGTTTTGGCTTACCCGACCTAGTTCGGCCGGGATCGAATCGGTTCTGCCCATCGGGCTGTTTGAGCGGCCTGACTTATTCGGTTTGACCAACAACATTTGCATCAGTTAGTGTGTTCCAGTCATGGCCCACCCTATCCACATCCCTACAGTCAAATATTATCCCTACCACATTCCACATGGATGAATCTCCATCTCTTCATGTTCCAGCATCCTCACTGCCCTGCAAGATCCCACCCGAACTAGGTCGGGTAAGCCAAAACGATTTGGGTCATGTCGGGTTGGCCAAATCGGGTTGGGTCTAGTCTTTCAGAGAGGTTCGGGTTTTCCAATAGGTAGGTGCAGGTCCAGTGGATTGGATTATACCTGAGTTGGATATTTTTAATAAAAAATAGTATCTTTCTAATTCTATCTCCGTTTTGTGAGCCATTTGAAGTATTGGGACCCTTGCGATGAGATGGTCCATTACATATAATTCTAGTGAATCTTCATGAATGTTGGAAAATGATACATTGTCGCGATATGTAGGTTATCCCAGTTAAATTGTGATACGAGCGGAAAACTACAGTTGATTGTGACTTGGTGATTATGTGACTTTGGGGATGCATGGCCCATTAACATTCGATGCACTGTTGAAAGTTTTTTGCATCATCAATAATCCATGCCCCCATTGAATATCTAGGAACCATTGACGCTTCGGGTACTATAGACACTCTTTGCACCATCGACGCTCTGTGATCCATCGTGGATTCATGCTCCATCTTTACTTCGTGCACCATCGACACTCTGTGAGTTATGAAAACTAAGAGATATGAGGACTGTAATTGAAAATTCCTATATCTATTCTTTAGAAATATACATATGTGATATGACCATATTAGCTACACTTCCACGGTTTCCTTTGTGATGTAATTTTTGTATTTCATAGTGGTATTTCCTTTGTGTTTTCTGGGTGTCCCTCTGAGTATTGTTTTACTCACCCTTGCACAGAAGTTTCCAGCACATGTGAAGTCTTTTACATACGATGGAAGTTTTGATTGAATTATAGATGTACAAGGACAAACTAGTGCTTAGATTGATATAAAGGATGTGTTGTGATCCAATGAATTTATGAGGATATCATAAACCTACCCTATCTAGGTGGGTGGGTGGGCTGTCCATGGGGGTGGAAAGGCTGTCTAGGGGGTCAGCAGTGTCTTGGGGGGAATGGGGTGTCCATGGGGGTGGGTGGGCCATCCACAGGGTTGGGGGCCTGTCCATAGGGGTTGGGGGATGTCCCAAGGGGTCGAGGGTGTCCAGGGGGAGGTTGGGCTATCCATAGAGGTGGCGGGGCATTCCACAGGGGTGGCAGGGCTGTTTAGGGGGTAGGTGTGTCCAGGGGGTGGGAGGGCTATCCACGGGGTAGGGAGGCTATCTCGTGGGTATGAGGTGTCTAGGGGGGAGGGCGTGTCCAGGGGGATGGAGGGTGTCCGGTGGTAGGGGTGTATAGGGTGTGGGCGGGCTATCCATGGGGTTGTAGGCTATACAGGGGGTACAAGGTGTGTAGGGGGTGGAATGGCTGTCCATAGGGGTGGTGGGGCTGTCCAGGGGGGTAGGGGATGTCTAGGGGGCGGGCAGGCTATCCACTGTGGGGGCTGGGTGGTCCAAGGGGTAAGGGATATATCAGGGTTGGGCGAACTATCAATGGGGGTGGGGGATGTCCAAGGGGGTAGGGGTGTCCACGGAGGTGGGGGGCTATCCACGGGAGTGGGGGTGTGTCCATAGGGGGGAGGTCTAGGGGGGTGGGGTTGTCCAGGGGGTTGGCAGCTGTCCAAGGGGGTCGGGGTGTCCAGGGGTTGGGGGTGTCCGGGGGATGGGGGTGTCCGGGGGATGGGGGGTGTCTTTGGGGTGGGGGTTTCCAGAGGGGGTGGGGGCTGTCCATGGGGGTGGGGGCTATCCAGGGTGTACAAGCTGTCCGCGTGGGTGGGGGTTATCCACTGGGGTGTGACTGAGAGCAATGAAATTTAATTGGGTTGTTATTCATGTTATGAAAAACAAACAATGTGTTTTAAGGAATGGAAAAAAATTTATTGTGAAAATCCAAATTTATATATGATTGGTGACATGATAACGTGAAGGTATCAAGATTAAATTTTTAAAATGTTGGGGCATAAAATCCTTGTGGAAGGAATATGGGTTATTGAATATCAATAGGTAGTAATTAGGAATGATATAATGTATGGTAATGAGTCTGTAAGGATTTTCCTCATCATGGCATGATGATTAATGGTCTTTTCTAATATAAAGTGGTATGGATTCCTCTATATTTTTTTCAATATAACATGAATTAAATTTAGAATGTCATTGGAATGTGAAGTCTAGATAGAATCACTATTCATTCACTACATGGATAGGTAGGCTTATGAATTTGGGATGTGCATATGGTAGTGGGTACCTAGTCTAGGGGGGTCTATATGGGGATTTTACACTCCTGGTCTCTATATGAAAGGATTCTAAAAGGTTCCCCCACCCACTTCACACCCCCCCCCCCCCCCCCCGCACCTGCACACCCCTCCCCCCACCCACTGCCCCCAACTGCAACCCCCACCCCCCCCCACCTACACAACACACCTCCCCCACCCCCACCTACACAACCCTCCCCCAACCTGGAAACTCCCCTTCCCCAACCCACTTACACAGCACCCCCCACCTAGACCCCCACGTACACTGCCCCCCTTCTCCCTCCCCCTCCCCCACCTACATAGCCCACCCCCACCCCACCTGCACAACTACCCCAACCTCATTCCCAAAATACGCCCCCACTACACATCCCGACCTCCACCCCCCTCCCCTACCCACACACACCAACCACCTGCACCCCAACACTTGTACAATCCCCTCCCCAAACCCCATCAGCACAACCCACACCCACCCCAACCTCACTCAATGATACTCCCCCCTACACATCCCCCCCACCCCCCGACCTCAACCCCCCCCCCCCCCCCACCTCACCTCCACCTACACAGCCCCCACCCCCACTGGTGAGAGAAAATATAGTACCCCCCTACAACACTAATATTGTGTAACACTCTGAGATAAATTAGTGATTGTAGTTGTTCGGGAAGGGAAATTCATTGTCTATGGGTAGGATGAAGTATTTAGAACATGCCAATTTTATCATTCAAGAACAACTAGAAACCCTAAATGACGAGAGATTAAATTGATGAGGAAATAAACTAAACATATTTTATAAAAATCCAAAATAAATGTATCCATAAAATATAACTACAACTCACCAATTTAATGTAGAAACAACTTGGTTGGATCTTTATAAGAGTTGGTGTCATCTGCTGGGAAAATAACACTACTCTAGTGGGGAAACAGTCAATCAATCAAATCTAGAAAGGGAAGTGGGGGCTTGGGAAAATTTGGGGAAAAATCTTGACAACTATTTTAAAAACCATTGGGAAACATCACTATATCACAACTGTTTTAAAAAAACTTTTGGGAAACATCACTATACCCAAATATATTCCAACAGTTTAGATAATTCGTTTGTGAAAATCCTTATAACCCAAACAGTTTTCACAAACTATTGGGATAGAATACACTAAATCAATATATTACAATGGTTTTCAAAAACCATTGGAAAAAAATTTCTATCCCAAGGGTTTAAAAAACTATTGGGAAATTGGAATTGGTATAACATTGATTTCCCTTAGTGTATGGAATGTACCTTAACTTTTTCTTGTTTATTATTTTGGGATGTAATCATTTTTTAGATTTTAAACTTTATAATTTTATTTTAATATATGGTGATTATATATTTATATTTCATGTAAGAATTATTTTAATATTTTTTGTATAACTCTCTACAAATGAGTGGATTTAGGTGTAGTTAAAAATTTATTATTATATTATTTATTATACTGATATTTTTTTGTAAAACTGTTTTCAAAATGGTTAGAATATATATAATTCAGTTTTTATTAATATATTTGTAACATTTTTGATTAACATATTTTTTATGAATGAAATCGTGTTATGTTTACTATGTTCTATAAACTTGATTTTACACCTTAGAGTGGGGAAGTTTTTATTATTAAATTAGTGATATACCTAATTCTATTACATTTTATTTGTTATAGTGGTTCAATGAATTAAAGTGTTGAACACTATTAAATTATTGATGGCTTCTATAACATAATAATTTCTTCCATTCATTTAGAAATTATTTTATTTTAATCTAAAATAAGGATGATCCGTTGAAATATATTTTAAATTATAAATTTGTAAAAATTGTAAATTTATGCTCAAATTGGTTTGTTTTTAAAAATAGAGAACTAAATTTTTTACATGAAATGAAGTGAAATTCCATGTTTTGAATCTCCTTTTAAAATCTGATATAAGGTTATTAAAATTATTTCACAGTCTAAATATATTTTTATTTAATATAACAAACACATTGGTATCTCTTATACCATAATGATTAATATAATGGGAAAAATTTTCCAATAAAATTAAAATTATGATGATGAGTTATTTCTTAAATTATGGTCGGTATGAATCTTCTTTGATTAGATATTTTAGATTCAAATCACAGGGGATATTGTTTTTAAACACTTAATGAAAATTACTTTATAATTTCATAGGAAGTAGTCTATAATAAGAATAAATTTTTAGTTTTCTAAATGTTATTCGATGTTTTATCTCTTCTTACAAATCATATTAAATGAATTATTTTTTTTATTTATATAAAAGATATATGTTTTTTATATTCTATTAATAGTATTATGTAGTCCTCTTATGTTTAAGAATGTTTGGAATAGATTTAATGACATTTAATATTTCTTTTGAATGATTGTTTGTATTAATTTTTTAGTTTATTCATTTTTAGGTGGAGTTGAATATATATATATATATATATATATATATATATATATGGGTTTATTCAAAAAATAAACCTAATTTTATAGGATATTTAATTGTAATCATTTAGATAAAATTCAAAAAACGTGTACAATGTTTTTATTGTTTAAAATTTGTTGGTTTTGAAAATTCTAAAAAGGGGGTACTTGTTTTTGTTGAAAGTTTAGGTACGGTATTTTATTTATTTTACTGTTTTTTTAGAATTAAAAAATCAATATTTATTAAAAATTATGAAAATGATTATTTTTATTATTAAGAAATGTAATGTCTTCGATTTTATCTGGTTTTATTTTAAAAAATTAATTGGTAAAATTTTGGGACCAGACACTAAGCTGATATGAGATTCAGAGGAATGGCTTTTCCAGAATGATATGATAAAAACATCATGTTCTTAGTAAATCATATGAGTGATTTTTCTTTAAAATGTGAAAACTTATAATCCTTTTCCCAGATGAAAAATCTAAGGGCATAGTTGCGTTCATAACAACAATATTACCATAAGCAGGGCCTAACATCCATCGGTTAGGGTTGACTATAAATGTTAGAAATTGGATGCAATCATCATTAAAATATTTTATTAAATAAATTTTATTTGAGGCAATAAAGCATTCCATTTTAATGAAACCATTGTAAGGAATACAAGGTTACATCTATCAACCTATAAATTCTTCTCCATCAAGGAGAATGAAACCTCTATGATGATCAATGATCAATGTCCGTGGATCGAGGATCAATGATGACACGAACCTATGTTCTTAGTTACTGACTGATGCAACCATGAGGTAGGATATAGGAAGACATTTTGATTTACTTTCCCTATTAGATTCAAATGATGAATGTAGTCCAACCCATGAAAAAGTTTATTTATATTTTTACATTCTTTTAAGATGAGTAACTAATTGTGGGATTTTGAATGGGGATTTTGATATGTGTGTCAATTTAATCATTTTAAAAACAATCTAACATGAACAGATCATATCCAACATGATCAAGCCCATGATTTTTTCATTGGTAATTCTTGTGCAATATCTCCCCCCCTCAATATATAGGGTTCTTTATATGTTCTTCTCCCTCGAAACCTCTACATTACCGATCAACCCTTGCACCTCGATCCATTGCGCAACGTTCCAAGAATGAAGGTTTGACCATGCGATGGAATAAGAGAGGTTAGACAGAAGTGTGGTACTGTTCGGGTGAGGGGGTGGCTTATAAAGGTACATAGATAACTTCCAGTTGGGCATCCAATAGGGAGGGTAGGATGTGACTAGTGGGGACGGTCCAAGAGGAGCGTGAAGAGGTGAAAAATAACCTACAAGGCAGCTGGCAGTGGAGGTACTAGCCACATGGAAGGGGTAGGGGGAGGTAGAGTTTGGATTAGGAAGGGTCACCGGTGCATGTGGAAAATGGTTTGGCATGGACCACCTAAGAGCCTGTAGTTGTGGAGGCCATATTCAACAACCATGGAGTTGTGGCAGGAGTCTGTGATTTCGGAAATAGAGAATGGGTCGAAGACTTGTCGAGTGGGATCTTGCAGGGCAGTGAGGATGCTGGAACATGAAGAGATGGAGATTCATCCATGTGGAATGTGGTAGGGATAATTTTTGACTGTAGGGATGTGGATAGGGTGGGCCATGACTGGAACACACTAACTGATGCAAATGTTGTTGGTCAAACCGAATAAGTCAGGCCGCTCAAACAGCCCGATGGGCAGAACCGATTCGATCCCGGCCGAACTAGGTCGGGTAAGCCAAAACGATTTGGGTCATGTCGGGTTGGCCAAATCGGGTTGGGTCTAGTCTTTCAGAGAGGTTCGGGTTTTCCAATAGGTAGGTGCATGTCCAGTGGATTGGATTATACCTGAGTTGGATATTTTTAATAAAAAATAGTATCTTTCTAATTCTATCTCCGTTTTGTGAGCCATTTGAAGTATTGGGACCCTTGCGATGAGATGGTCCATTACATATAATTCTAGTGAATCTTCATGAATGTTGGAAAATGATACATTGTCGCGATATGTAGGTTATCCCAGTTAAATTGTGATACGAGCGGAAAACTACAGTTGATTGTGACTTGGTGATTATGTGACTTTGGGGATGCATGGCCCATTAACATTCGATGCACTGTTGAAAGTTTTTTGCATCATCAATAATCCATGCCCCCATTGAATATCTAGGAACCATTGACGCTTCGGGTACTATAGACACTCTTTGCACCATCGACGCTCTGTGATCCATCGTGGATTCATGCTCCATCTTTACTTCGTGCACCATCGACACTCTGTGAGTTATGAAAACTAAGAGATATGAGGACTGTAATTGAAAATTCCTATATCTATTCTTTAGAAATATACATATGTGATATGACCATATTAGCTACACTTCCACGGTTTCCTTTGTGATGTAATTTTTGTATTTCATAGTGGTATTTCCTTTGTGTTTTCTGGGTGTCCCTCTGAGTATTGTTTTACTCACCCTTGCACAGAAGTTTCCAGCACATGTGAAGTCTTTTACATACGATGGAAGTTTTGATTGAATTATAGATGTACAAGGACAAACTAGTGCTTAGATTGCCTATTTAAAATTGTTAACATTCTGAATGTTTTATCTTGAAAAAAATGTTTTCAATTTAATGTTTCATTTCTTAGAATTTGTCGCTGCTTTTCATTGCATATTAAAACTTCTTGCTTTTTCTCCATGTATTGAATTCACCATGGAATCATAGGGTGGTATCCAATTGGGCTTAGTCTCACTCCCTAATTACACACCTTGGGTGTAAGTATACTTTATTATTTTTGACCTAGTTAAAGGAATGGATTTGGGTGATGGTTGTTCGGGGAGTTAGTTCTAATCCTTGGGGTGGAGTTGTGGAGACGGCTAGTGGGTGATGACCCCTTGTCATGTGGAGTCCATGGGGATATTTTGTTACTGTTTCATTGTGTCTTTGGACCTTTTGTATTGAATTTGAACTTATTTATTCAGTTCTGTATTTTTGTATAAACCTTGTTGGAATGAATTTTTCAGATTCATTTTATTAATTTATTTTTGTGTTTTATGTATAAATATTTGGGTAAAACGTTCCCAAACCAACATAAATGATACCCAAGCAATTTTTACATCCCTTAGAGACAGGGAACGCCCTTCAAGAATTGTAACGGGCTGGGTTTGGTGCCGGTTTTGGTGGCGACCAAATTCGGTTCGTGACAAAATGGTATCAAAGGAGGTTCACTCTCTTTGGGTCCTGTTATTTGGGGAACAGTCGAGATAGTATGGAGTTAGGAATGTTGGGACATGGAATTTAGATTATGAGTATTGTGGCTGATCACCACACATCATGACAGGATTCAGGTCTCCAAGGGAATTCAGTACCTTTTAGAGTCCTTTGGTTTTCATGGTTTAATGATGATTAGAGGAAATAAAAAGAGAGTTGGGTTAATGGTCTCAGTGAGCTCGCAGGTCCTGGCAAGCCATGTGGAGCTGGGGATATTCCCTATAACACTCTCCGTGACAGGGAAGTGGTTGGAATATGGCCGCCTACCATATGTCCAAATCACCCACTGAAACTAGTTTCCTCTCGCATTGTCTTGTGTTCTTTAATTTTGAAATATTGGAACTTTGGTTTTAAAGGGACTTAGTTTTATGAAGTGTAAAGTTTTTGTGAAATGATATTCATAAAAAAATGGAATGGTTTGATTTATGAAATGGTGAAACTGAGTTTTCAGAGTTATATTCAAATGGAAAATGGTGTTCTTACACATCTTTTTAAAAGTAGAAACTATACTGAAGTTGTTTTTGAAAAAGTGATTCCAATAGAGTTTTATAAACAATCAAAGAGTGTTTTAATGGGATATGATGATATGAAATTGATATGACTAACATAGAAGTGAGTTATTTTCTAAATTTTTGTGTCTTTCTGAAACGTTTAGTAAGATTTGAATTTTGATTTTTATCTCCTAGTCAGTGGTTTTTCAGAAAAAGGATGTGTTGGTTGACCGTTTTGATTTTGAAAAGTGGAAAGAATCTTTGTTTTAACCCTTGGTATTTCCATGAGTAACCACATGCATGGAGTTATATGGGATGATGGATGGTTGAAGTAAGACTGTATGAGTGCCGAGAAGGATATGAGGAGGGTGCCCGATGTGGCACAAAAACATGCATGTGTGAGGCCCATGGGGTACCATTGGTGGATATACATACTGCTAAACCGTTTGTTTTCAAAGGAATGGTTTTGATGAAAAAATTGATGTCTTGATGAATATTTTGGTATAGTTTGTATTATGGTTTTTTGTGAATGTTGATGTTGTGGGATATTTTGAGTCCAAGAAACCCTCTTGTTTGAACTGTGTTTTGGGGTTGTGTTTGGTCGGTATGCTTTGTTGTAGGGACGGTTAGTGGTCTCCATGGAAAATTTTTTGGGATGCCTTTTCGGTGGTTCCCTTCATGTGTTTGGATCTGTATTGGTGTATATCTTGACCTATGGACCATCTTGTTTGGGTCCTTTGGTTCAACCATTGGATAAGGTACGCCCCATTAAGGGTTAGTGCACAACTTAAGTGCAACCCAGAATGTTTTTCCTTTTGAAGACCCTCCAGTTGATCAATATAAGGAAAAAATTTCTTCAGAATTTTAGATTGAGTCTACACCTTTTCCATTCATTGATTTTTAGATCCTATTATAATGGGAGAGTGCTCATGGAAGGTAGAAAGAGACCTTAGTTTCTTAAGTTTCCTGATTCATCGAAGGAGGATGTGTTCTAGGGTTGTTAGTTTGGATGAGTGTCTTGATGGTGTCTAAGAGGACCTTTGGGTTCTTCGAAGATTCTATGAAGAATGAATTCATGTTAAACCACCAGTGTGGGAAATATGTTCACGATAGGATATTGTGGAAACTTTCTAGAATTGTGTGTTTTTTGGGGATGTTGTATAAGGTCCCTCTCCATGCATTGTTTATATTAGTCTCAATGGTCTTGTTCGGTGATGCCTTATGATGTCATGTGCTCGATTGACTGTATAGGTGAATGTCGTGAAATCCTATGAGAGTACCTGTTATGTTAGGTGAATGTATCCCTTGGAAAAACATTAAAGTCTTCCATTTTAGAGGAAGGTGAGTGTAGGTGTTCTTTACTTCTATTGTTTCTCACCTAAATAAACAAGGTGTGATGTGTGTGCATCTTTTTAGCCCTTGTTTCAGTGAAATATCGGGATCAGGTAAAGTGAGATTGGAATGTTTTATGTCTGGAAAACTTATATGGGATTGCGGTGTAGTTGTTGGTGGCACCGAGAGAAGAATTCTCATTCAGAGGGTTTCCAAATAATAACTTCAAGGCCAAAGATGCTTCAATCATTTGATCTCCAGCCATAGGTCACGGAGAGAAGATGGCTCGTAGTCAGGGGAATTCACAGGGTCATTTAAACCCTTGTACAATGTCTTATCCTACATATGAAAGATAGGAAGAGTTTAGACACCTGGTTTCATTATCCTTCTTTTTTTGTTCACGTTTGGCATAAATAGGTGGAGAGCCTTGTACCCATGTCATCGCCCAATGTCATTCCCCTCCCCCCTTTGGTTTCCATTGAGTCTTTGGATAGTGGTTGGAATTTTGGCTAGACAGGTTGAGAACACGATTTTCACTTGGTAAATAGTGACCATGCCCCAGAAAACCATGTTGATAGAAGGATCCACACTGTTAGCACATGGATTCCCAAATCGTGCCGACTAACCATGTGGCCTTCCCAACTCATCAAATTTTGGGGTCTTTCTGTACTGGCGCATTCTGGTCGGTTAAGATGGTTGGTTCTTATTGTGGGGAGACCCATTATGAGTCTTATATAAGTTAATTCATAATGGTGTGATGGAAGTATACCCATTGTATTGTAGTGTTCGTTCAGGACTCCCCCTATTAGTTTTCTGATTCTATCTCGGAAAAAAATTATTGGTTGTCTCTAATGGTGGGGAGCCTATTTGTTTCCCCCCATACAAGTAACATAGATTTATCCATGGTCTTGGATTGGGGTTGATAGTCTTGTTCGGAGCTATCTACATACCACAATCTTCCTTGAGTAAACGTTGGGACAGGAGAGTGCCCAATGGTTTAGTTAAAGTAAGGTAAGTGTAACCATGTTCAAAGTTGTTGTTCATTTGGGTTAATTGATTGAGTATTGTACAAATTGTGTTTAAAGATTTTTCATTTGGGATAAAGCCTGAATGTGCTTGATGTTTTCAGGAAAGTGGTGTAAGTTTGGTTTGTGAAGGTATTCCTTCCTTTATTGATCATTGGAGGTGTTTTGGATTTTGGGGGAGAAACCAGGAAAGGGAGTACTTCTTGGTATCTCAGTTGGGTTTGGTTGTTGATTTGGCCTTACTATGACTTTCTGGGGTGGAATGTTTTCATTTTGTGGAGAATTTTTAAATAAATAGCTTATTTTAAATGTATTTTTATTTTTATTTCCATTAATTCTTTGTTTTGGGGGTTTCCAATGGTTTTATGGAGAATTGGCGAGTTTTCATGAATTGTGCCAAACTGTGAGCCCAATTCCATATTTAAAAATAAATTTTGTTTCTTTTAGAAATTTCTCATTTTTTAATATTTTTCACTAATTCCAACTCCTAAATTTCCTCCCCTGATATATTAACAACAAAATTAAAATTTGGAGCCTTTAGAAATCCATAACCAAGGTTTATTTTGGTTTTAATTTAAGGGATTGGGCCTGCCCGGAAGCCCATACCCAGTTTTAAAAATTAATTTTATTTATTTAATAACATATTCAATATTATTTATTTATTTTTGATTCCATGTCTCACACAAGACCATTACACCCTGATGCACCCCCATCCTCTTTCCCCCTTTTTTATCTCTTATGAATCACAATTTATGGACGAAATTTTAGGGTTTCTAAAATCGTCCATATTTGAGGAGGTAAGTTCATTATTTTATAACTCTCTCAATTCTTTCTCGTTTCCCTCCATTACAGTTCCTAAATGACCTCCTAATTCTTGTTCGAACAACCCCTGAATTTTGGCCGTTTTCATGTTTATCTACTAGTGTTTTGGGGAGATTCATTCATGATTTCTCATTTATGTTACTCCATTTCTTTCTTCATTCATTTTTCTTAGGGTTTCATTCAATGTAATCAGGGTTTATTCACATATACATGAAGTCCCAAACTTCCAAAGGGTATGGTGTCAAAACTACGGTTTATCCTGGGGTTTTCTTGGTCCAATCTTCTATTTTTAGTTTTGATCTACCCGTCTTGAGGTTCAGCGGTGGTGTGTTTGTGTTTTCCAACAAAGGATTCAATGGTTTCATTTGATTTGGTTGGTGATTCAAATGTTGATGAAATCTTTGTGTATTATCATAATGTATTTATCATATTTTCAGGTTTATACCATTTTATTATTGCTACAAAATTTGGTTCTAATGATGCTTATGTTTCAATTGAATTTTAAATCCCAATTTGGTGTGAACTTGAGGGTTTTCCAAATAAATGTTTTATTTTTTTATTTGGGGATTCCCTATAAATACTTAGTTTCTTTTATTGACCTTTAATAAGGCTTAAAATAATGTTTATAATGATTATCTCATTTGGTTATTGCAGAAAAAATTGTTTTTAATAGTTTTTGTAAAGAAAGTGATGTTTTGGTTCCACTTTTGTGTGAAAATGAAGGTTTTACAACGATATCACTTCTTGTTTAACATGGGGATTACAAAAAATAGATTTTTTGTTATAATTAAAATTTATTGGGATGCATTTACTATTTTGGTAACTTACAAGTGTGAACATAGTGTACAAGTGGGGTTCTTAAGGGGTTTGGTGTGAAAAACAACAATGGATTTTGAGAAATTGTTTTATTCAAAATCAATGTTTTTGTTGTGTGTTTTTAGTGGTATAGAATGAGATAGATACTGTATTTAGTGTATGTGAACATTAGTGGTGTTTTCCATTAAAATGTATACGTGTTAAATTCTGAAATTGCTTGAGCACAAAGGGGAATGCTCGGGTACCTAGGTGGGGTGGATGTGTACTAGTACGACTAGTGGACCGGATGGGTTTTGTCCCTGTTTCACCTAGAATTTGGATAAAGGCAACTCTAAATAAACAATGTGGATGATGATTTGGGACTACTAGGTTATGGGTATGTTCCCTACTGTTGGATCGTGCCTGAGAACAGATTTTACTATTGTTACATTACACCGAGGTTCGAGGTACATGGGGCCCAAGACTATCTAGTGCCTAGGGGTGTTCCCGATTTTGTTTCTCATTGGATTTTTTATATTTGTACTTGTATTTGGGTGTCTTTGGAATTATATTTCAGTATCTAAAATTCATATTTAAAAGTGTAAACATTCAAAAAGTTTTATCTTGAATTTTTTTTTCAATTTAAAGTTTCATTTCTTAGAATTTGTCACCGCTTTTCATTTCATATTAAAACATCATTCTTTTTCACCTTGTATTTCATGCACCTTTGAATCATAGGGTGGTATATTATTGGGATTAGGATCACAACCTAATTTCACCCCTTGGGTGTATGTAGACTTTATTATTTTTGACCCATGTAATGGAAAGGCTATGGGTGATGGTTGTACGGGGAGTTAGTTCCCATCTTTGGGGAGGAGTTGTGGAGACAGCTGGTGGGTGATAACCCCTTGTCATGTAGAGTACATGGGGATCTTTTGTTGTTGTTTTATTGTGTATTTGGACCTTTTTTATTGCATTTGAAATTATGTATTCAGTTTTGGATATTTGTATAAACCTTGTTGGTATGAATTTTTCAGATTCATTTTATCAAATATTTTTTGTGTTTTATGTATACATATTCGGGAAAATCGTTCCCAAACCAAGATAAATGATACCCGGGCAATTGTTCAAGCCTGTGGGGATAGGGAATTTCCTTCGGGCCTTCTCATGGGCTGGGTTTGGTGAAGGTTTCAGTGGTGACCAGATTCAGTTCGCAACATGGTTCCTTCTCAATACTTGCTAAAACATCATATTTTTACTAGAATTCTTATTTACGATGTTCCCTTTATTTTTATTTCTCCTTCAAATTGTATTTATATTTAAATTATTTTTGTTTTTGGAATTGTTTTCCTATCTTATTATGAATGTATGAGTGCCCGTGAGGGATGAATGGTGTTTCCATGTAGTTTTATCCCTTTTTATGGAATGGTATTTGATGAAATGCGTTTGGGGAAATTCCTAAATTTATTTTTTAAAGAATGAATTTGGTTTTAAATTCATTGGTAATAAATGGCTGGATTTTTAAAAATTATTATTCTACTAATAATATTTTCAAACCAGAGTTGGGATGATTTGAATGTGTTAAAAATGCTTGAAAATGATGTTTTATTTTTAAAGTGGTGAGTTAACCCTTATTATATATATTTTAAACTACTTTTTTAGACACATTATGTTTTATATCAATGTTTTGGGGAGTTTAAATTTTTTTAATATTTATAAAAAGGAGATAATATTAAAAAAAATTGTTTTCCCATGAGGATTGGATTATGAAACCAATTGTACTTTAATTGTTTTTAAATGTCCATTTAAAGGGTAGTGTAAATTCACATTTAGTTTCAAAGTTATTTTTATAAAATTTCATTGAAGATTAGATTTGGATGTATTTTATTAATAAAAACATGGCTTGGAATTTGAAGCATGTTTTGAAAAGAGAAGATGCATTTGAAATTTTTAATATAATGATTTTCCATAAAATGTATGATACCCTCTTAAGGCCCATAGATTCTTATATGATCATTGTTTCTTGTCATCCCAAATGGGGATGTTGATTATTTATGACCTAGTTTAATGGGACTTTTGGATGTGTGTTTCGGTTTAGTATTGAGGATAAAATGTTCTTAACTCTAGTTCATGTCCATTTATTAATATATCCTAGAGATTATGCCCATGACACTATAATATTTTTTAGCATAATTTAAGGGTTTAAATATATTATTTTATTTCATCCCATGTTATTTAAAGTATTCATTGTCACATATTTTCTTTTCGTTTTCCCCATATTATGTGAATTGACAAAATGTTTCTTGACTATGTTCTGTCTTCCTTATTTGTATTGTTTTCTTTTCAGAATTTTTAAAAGGATTGTAAAATATTTTTAAGAAAGGGGAAAAGGAATGTATAATTTTAAAGTGTTTTCATAATATTTTAATAATTTGTTGGAAAAGTGTTCCCAAATGTGAAAAGTTATAATGGTTTTTATTTCAAAGTCTGAGAATGTTTGAGTTTTGAAAATGGGGTTTTAGAACAGCATGCCTGGTTCTATAAAAGTGGTCAGTTTTCCAACCTGTTATAGAAAACCGTATAATTATTAGAAACCTATTTGTGTATTAAAATTAATATTTAAAAGATGGGTGTCTATGAAATAGTTTAAATTAGGATTTTAAAAAGGTTATTATACCTAAGGGTAAGGGTTGAGGAATTTTTTGTCTTGGTGATTGATTCCATTCGATAAAAGTCATTGGAAAAGAATTTTAAAAAACATTAATTTGTTATTACATATTTGGTAATACAATATAGAAAATTTTAATTTTTATAATTTATTTCAAAATAGATTTTTACGATGTAATAATAATTTGATATCATATATTTTGTAGGTTTTGGTGACCTACTCGACTTTTAGATCATGCCTATATTTTATAGTAAAGGGTTTATATTGGCTTTTTTTCCACATTAAGATATTCTGAGAGGGATATATAGATTGATAGTGACCCCAGTAGAACATATTAGGTGTATTTACTTTGTTAAATATTAAATTTACCGAATAAAATAGGATGTGTATGAATAAATAATGGATGGATGTTCGCCATATGAAGAAATAATATCAAGAAAGTGTCAAATAGTTCATTGTATTTACAAAAGATCATGCATATGATCCTTATCATATCCCTTTTCCGTGATTGATCTATTTTTATTGATGAATAATTATTGTAGGGGAGTTGGAAGTAAACACGAGCTATCACAGAATAGATGAAATTTATAAATTTGTGAATATACATGAGGGAAAAGAGAATGTTGCTAGTGGAGGAGATAAGAATACATTTCATGGATCAACTGTTAGTTTAAAAAGTTTCGACATTAAAGAAACTCATATCTAGAATTTTTTAAAATATTTTAATGATGATGATGATCTTGTTTATGAAATGACAAGGACAGTTGAATATGAACATAGTGATTTCCCCAAATTGTTTTAGATGTTAAAGGGTCCTGAAAATGGACAATTGTGTGTTGGATTCACTAAATATACAACATTTCAAGCCATACTGAAGTTGTATAATTTGAATGCAGGAAACCAATCATCTATTAGGTTTCCAACACTACAGGTTTGGGCTCCATGTCATCTATATCGCTCGACATCCACCATGAGAGTCATCTCTGATGATTGATCCAAGCAACCAAGGTCCACTCATTCATCTGAATCCATGGAATAAATCATACATAGATGGGGTCAATTATTAGGAATGACCGAGCCATCATGTGATTCTTTCATGTGATGCTTTACAAATCATGTTAATTGTGTATCCCCAATTCATCAAGTGAATTATCAAAGGGTAATGAATCAAATTATGATGCTCATTCTAGGCGCACTTACAACATGTAGTGTCAATTATAAATTATTTTCTTCATAATATATATCCACTTTTCATAGCTTTAAACAATCAAGAGAATCCATTTGATCCCACTTTGAGGCGATCATGTGACCTTATGTCTACCCTACTAGCAGGTGAAGCCTCTATGCAGGTCATGTGGACACATGGTGCTACAAGGATTGTTCAAGGGTGTGATTAGAGTGGGACGCATGCATCCCACGATGATTAGTTTGGGATGCTTGATAATGTATGAGTCTATATCATGTGGAGCAGAATATTCACACACCTTATTTTCTAGTGAATTCCCAATATTAAAGCATATAGTGAAGAATACGCTATAAGAAGAATCCCCCTTGAGGTTATTCAATAAAACAAGATTATAAACCATCATAGGGTCCTCAAGATGAACTGGAATCAAACTCACATGCATCCATACTTCATGTGATGATTCCATTCACAATTTTATATGATGTCTACATTAATTTGAATATCACATGAATTTTGAGATTATCCACCATGAATTAGGAGGAAGATAGATAGCCCACCCATGGCTAGATCATATTCCTATTCACTTTTAGTGACTAATAAAATGTCTATGGGATGTCTTCGTCAGTCACTCAAGAAGAAAATCACTATGCCAGATTGACCAAGTGCATTGTTAAACATCTATGCTAATCAATATTTGATAAAGATAATGTGGTATCCCTATAATGAAAATATACTGTCGACATAGAAAATAATGTGTGTTGTGAAGATGTGGTAGATATCACCAACATTGGTATATACAATGCATGAACAAAATCTACTATGAAGATTGGGACTATCAAGAATATCCTATGTGTGAAGAAACTCTATAGTGCACACATGAAATTACCATAGTGGATTGCTTGACAAAGTGAATTCCCCATGAGGATACACGATCATGCATGAAGAAGGATGGGATACTTGGTGTTGTAAATACCTATCTTAATGCAACAGAATCCATGGATCAGATGTCAGGTAAGTCGATGTGATGGAAAATGAAATGTATTTATCATACATGCCACCATTCTCAGATATTTAAAGGTAGTGACATAAATTGTCTATAAATACTACTTGGAAATTTATATTTGGTTTCAACTATTATTTTAGATGGATATCACTCATTTTTATAGAAAAAAAAATAATTACAAGACCCCATAAAGATTATGTGAGGAAGGTTATGCAAGATTTCATGCTTTCACTATCATGAAGATATGATCCACCACATAATCCATCATGGGAAATTCATTGGCACACTGTAATATATCATGAAAAAGGATGTGGAACTGCATAACATATCATGTGAAGAGGTGTAACTCCCTGAAAACATCATTCCCTAGAAAAGATCAAACTAAAATATCCCATACATATACTCCATTATGAAAAATATGAAATATCACAAATAATGGTATTGATATCACCCAAAAGGATATTTAATTACTTAATTACCTGATATAATATTAATTTTGGATGGAAACACTATGTCCTAGGATAATCAAACCCTAAATAATTTATTTGATGCCCAGTGATATCTGAGAATGAATAACACTAAAAAATAATTGTATCATATCGATATATTAGAAGTCCACACCATATGAATTGAATATTCATGTACGTGTGGTAAAATTATTTTCACACTTTGTACCATCAGGTAAATAGTATATATATATATATTCCAAACATGGGTGTCATGAGAATGAAAAGTGAAGTCTGCACAAGACTCATTCACCTAACTCTCTTTACAAGGCAGCATTTACGTTTGAACATCATGAGCTGCCCTCATGAGATTCATCTTCTATGAAAAACCATTATGTAGATAGGGTTTCATGTGGTGACATACAACAAGAAACATTGCACCATTGGCCATGCATCACCTTTGATCATGTGAACCCAATACCATGATGACTTTATGTGAACTAGGGTGTCAGTAACTTCATATTCCATGGACATGAACTCTAGATCGTGACACTCTTCTCAAATCATGTCCTACATCATCCTTTACTTGAGAATAATTAAACACGTTTCCTTGTAATGTACCTCATACATTCCACTCAAACTCTTGGATTAAAGATGACTTCATGAAGCATATCATTTTATCCATATACCCTTAGCTAATATGGCTTGGACATTCCCCTCTGATCATGTGATAGCCTCATATTCCATTGATTACCATATCCACTTAATGTGGTCACATGAAACTTTTAACAACAGGAAACAAAACTTCATTTCTAAAAATAAATGAATGGATTTTCCATGAAAATTGTCACACATAATTGTGAGACCCATTATTTTTCACATGATACACAACAAATATTTAGGAGATTGTATGTGAAAATACGCAAAAATTATCATGAGAGCAATCATTGATCATAGATATTACCACAAAAAAAGAAATCGGAAGGATAGTCAAGTTGATCACACATCATCGTGAGACCCAACATTGATCATGTGATACATCATAGACAAGAAGAGAGGTTTTCAAGGATAATCCATGCGTGAAATTTCTTGATCCCCAATCCTTGTAAAATAAGTAAATAAAAATGAGAAAAAGGAGGAAGAATCTCAATAAGAGAAGTTATGTTGATATTCATGTGAAATAGTTATATGCCTCATGTGATCTACATCGACCATACATTGGCCTTTTGAAAAGCCATTATGATCACACAATAGGCCACTGAAATGTCATATTGATATCGTGAATAGAATATGATAATATTTCTTTGTCTCAAGAAAGGACCCAAACATGCCTTCCTAGTCTCATGAAAGGCCCTATACAAGTATCCATTAATCACGTGAGATAATTTCCGAAGACATCATCATATCTCAAAGACACCTAGATATGTCAGCATGACATTTTTATGGATCTTTGACATGTCAACGTGATTTGGTGAAATCATTTTAATCATCTAGGTTCAATATACATGGTGATGTTGGAACATTATCATGGTTTCTTATTTTATGTAGAACCATGGATGACCAATGACAAGATAATGTGAAGTACATGTTGCCAAAATCCATACACTAACACAAACTCGTGTTTTTGAGTTATGCATCATGAATGGTGGTGTATAACCTTGGTGGATAGGACTATAAATCCCTCCCCATAAATAAAAAAATTATATGGAGAGATGATAGAGACAGTGAAGGAGCATAATTATTCGAGAACCAAGTCATACGATCGCAGAGGACATCCATCATGTAAAATATAGGGAATGACATATGGGTTCATGAGGCCTGAATATGTGCTTCATGTGATAACTCTATAGATCATGTGAATTATTACAGACATATAGACTAGTTCATGATAATGGGATCTCATACGTTGATTGGGTCACAAGAATCCTAAATAATATAATTATTGAAAATCCCTGAGGCTCATACACAATAAAAACTAGGGATGTTTAGAAATATTATGTGAATATGGATTCAATAATACTCATATGATAATCATGATATATCAAGTTCCAAAAAAACACTAGAATATGTCACCCAAGTCATGGGGAACCATCCCTACAAGTTCTGAATGTCTCATGACGATATGAGGACATATTATCAATGCCATGCCATAGAATCTAGGCATATAAAATAATTCTCACAATGTCAGCTAGATGTGCCATCAGAGTCTTGTGATGACACCTAGACATATGAATCATGATATATGGTAGACAAAAATTCTTGTTCAAATAGTCTCATGATATCCTCCGGACATATCAAGTGATTCATGAGATAGTCTTCAAGTTTTGATATAAATTTCAAGTGATTTCCCCCATAGATGTCGATTAGATCATGCAAAAAACTCATAAACATTCCATAAATTCATACGATGACCCGTAGGAATGTCATCTAGTTCATGAGATGACACTTATATGTACTAGTCATGTCTTGTGATGACCCCTAGACATGTCAAACAAGTTATGTAGAAGCCCATGATCATGTTAAATATATCTCATGATTCCGTAATTATATTTAAAGAGAGTCATGTGATAGCCTCCCAGATGTGCTAGCCACGTTATATGATGTCCCCTAGACATGTTACACATATCATTTGATAGCATCCAAGACATACCATTCAATCGATGAGATGTCCTCCGAACAAGTAAATTGGATCATTTGATTATTTTGGGATATGTACACTAGGAAAATAAGACATGCTCAGACATATTTGGTCATATTAGGCGGACACTCAGAGCGTGATAGTTAGAAATTCATACATGACATGAAGACTATCTGTACATATTAGGTGGACATCCTAGGACATAATAACCTCATTTTATGAAAATATCTGGCAATACCACAAAATGGAACTATGAAGACTATAATTCATTATATAACAAATATATTTATGATGTATTCATATGGCCCATGATCAATGGGAATCTACTTAAATGTATGTTGCTCCATGTCTTTGACATTCAAACCCTTGGGAACTAACCTTTCCATTTTTTGGTCATTATACCTCATCCATCAGTGGATTGAGATGGAAAAATGACCTATGAGAATTCAAAATCCTTCTATATCTAGGAGATTATGGATGCCTTCATATGGACTGATACCATTGAGATTATACATCAATTAATTTCCCTTAATATTTTGAAAATTCAAACCCTCAGGACCCAATCTTTCCCCTTGTTTTATCATTCTTACGAATTTTTTGGTAGATTTAGTATCCAATTAAACCAAAAAGACTCTAATTCCTTCTATAACCAGGATATGTAAGATTCCTTCTTATATCCTAAGTTTAATGTTAACATACCTTGGTGTACATCCCTCCATATTTCAAAAATTCTAACCATTTTGACCCACTCTCTCCAATGGATTAAACATTATTAATCATTTATTAGTGGACTAAGGTAATAATTAAACTATAAAGACTTGCATTTATACTATAACCATAATTATTATGATTCATTCCAAATTCATGATCTCTATATCAAAAATTTCATTATAATTTCCTCAGTTCATAAGTCACTAATCCAAAAGTAGTAACATTTTTCAATCATTATCTATTATTTCTCAAACTGAGCATGGATTCCATGGGATTATGGATTTTCAATGATCATATAATTCATATAATGAATTTCCCCTAACAAGGTAAACCACCATTATTAATCCCCATTCAACAACATAATATGACTACCCACCATATAAGGGAATCCAAATCATGGTAGGTCCTGACATCATATCGATCTCAGAGGACATTAATTCATATTATAAGAGAGATATGTAGAGATCTTTCCAATGTCTAGAGATCAATATCTTGTTCCAAATTTCCCACTTATATTTCATTTCTTCATGATGTTAAATGGTATGGTTTCAAAGAACTACGTTAGTAATGATTCCAATTATAAGAGGGATCTGTAGGATAATCATTATTGGGTGTGAAACACCAATAGACTGCCTGCCTTAAAAAAGAAGTTTCATACTTAGTTTCATATTTGAGAACTATTTGAATGTTTATATGAAAGCTAAAAAAATGGTAACAAAACATGAAGCCTTTTAAAACACATTTGACCCCCAGAAATCAATCTCTAGGACTCAAAGCCTTTAAAGGAAACAAAAATATTGAACCTGGTATGAAATCATGTAATGAAAGAACAACTAATTCATTATAGGAATTGGGAATCATGTATTGGATGCATGAAGAACCATCCACTAATTTCCTAGAAACAAAAATGGTGAACCCAACATCAATCTATAAAATACGAAAATGATCGGTAGACCATGGGTCGGTGCATTTTTACTCTCATATTCTATACAAAAAATGGTGAACCTCATGTGAATCCCCAAAATAAAAAAACTAACTAGTTTAAAATTTATTGGTCCATTTTTTTTCCTCTTCTATGAAAAAAAGACATTTAACATGATGGGAATCTCTCAAATAAAAAGATGATCCATAGAACATGACTTAGTCAATTGCTTTAATATTATATTTAATGAATGGAGAACCTAATGTGAATATCTAAAAAATGAAAAGGATCAGTTGACCAGATGTAATTGGGGTTCTCATAAAATTAATCTATCCACACTATGACAAGTCTATGCAAGCAGAATTGCCGAACTAAGAGTAAGAAAGGAAAATTTCTATAATTGTGCATAACTGATTGATAAAGTTTAATTTCTGTAATGATTTAGTGATCGGTGACCTATTTCTTATTATATCCATGATTATATATACTAATCTCTCAAACAACCCCTTCACCCATGATCTTGCCTTCATCTTGCGACTATTATGGAAGTTTAGCTATGACTGCTACCCTTATGAGTCGTAAAATGACCTCACCCACTTGACGCCATTAGTGTATGGTGGAAAATGAATTGGTCTAGTAGTAAGACTAAAATGGTAAATTCTAGACCCTTGAGGCTATATGTAAACATCTCAAGGTTTTGAAACTAATTAGTCTACAACATCCATAGAATGTTGCTGTGAAACCAGTGGCACTCATTGCCGCGACCAATAATTTTAGAATCATAACTCAGAGCAGAATAATCCCCACATTTATTATCTGATGATGGTTGATCATGGAGTACATTATGACTCTCGTCTAGTTTAGCAGCTACCGAGGAGTGCTCCTATCAACCGTTGTCAGAATATCAATCAAGCTTGTGCCCCTCCATGGCTTGGTGAGGGAGCCATCATACACATGGCCACCTTAAATGAACATACATGGGAATAGAGGTAGTAACATTGATAATGGAATTGTTTTTATAACTAGGAGTGGGCTCAAATCTCATATTCCATTAATGAATCCCGAATGAATATTATGGTGGTATCCCATTAGTAGGCTCATATATTTTCTCATTTATAGTAAGTCTGTGGGCATATTCCTACAACAAGCATGTGGAGGAGCATATCCCAACTCCCCCACAGGAATCCCATTAATATATTCTGATTGATCAAGGATGAAATAATTGGGATCATTTCTGGGAATCATTTGAAGATATCTTATAGAACATATTGGGTTTAAAAATGTGAAGCTTTACATGAATGTATACACATTTCTATAATGTAAATACATTCATTCAATAGCAAAATAAATTTTTTGGTATATTCAAACACTGGTATAGATACATGGATATGAACATATTCCTATCCTTGCAACTAGGGTAGTTCAACACTCTGATCACTATGAACAATGGTTACTCTCAAGAAAAAGAACATTCTTGTTTCCTTCCATGAGGATTATTGGAGATTTCTGGTAAAGGATGAGGCATTAAATTAGACTCATATTCCCATTACATATGAGGCTCAACAATTAACATAATCACATGCCTTACGATAGACACACATTCCTATAGAACAATATTGGTGACATAATTCAAAGGCATCAAACTGAGCACATATTCCCATTCAAATTGGGGCTTACCATGTCAAGGTAGCATATAGATAATGATAGGTCCGTAACCTTACGAAAAAATATTGGTAACATACTTAAAAGGCAAAATATATTCCTCATATCCCAGATCCAATTGGTTCCCACCACATGAGAGTGGCACACACCTCGAGACATGCTCATATTCCTGTCAGTGATGCTTTCATGGAATATTCGAATAACTCATGGAGTTCAGGCTCATATCATCACATATAATGATGAAGGAATGCACTAGTATCTTTGGTTTGGTCCACTTCAAACTATGGTGATGAATTTTATACATGAAAGTATAATTTTCATCCAACCTGAAAAATTACCTTATAATACAACTCTTGTAAACGGATGTCATTGCACTCCTCTCACACATGAAAAAAGTAATGCCAAATCTAATGGGTCACAACAAAAGCTATCCTTACAGTCATCTAGGAGAGAACCCAAACCACTATGTTGAGAGAATATATACCACAACATCCACCCCTCGAATCATAAATCCCTTAGTGAACTCATGATATATTCTATGTAGCTAATAACCAACTCTATTAGAGAAGGATGAGAGAATTTATATCTCAATCTCCCTCTCAAGTTTCAACACACCCTAAGGGGGACCTAGATAAATTAACACTGGTTCTAGATCAACCCCAATCCACTAAGATGGTAGAATTTATATCTCAATTACCATCACAAGAATCATCCAAACATCAATCGGAATCATCAAATCCTTAAAAATAGGATTAACAAATGCCAGTGGAGGCCTCTAATTTTCCACAGACCACACTGTTACGGGAACATTTATCATCATCATCAAAACTATAGGGGGAATCAGTCTTATCCTATTTTGGAGGAAAATATCAATGGTCGAAATCCCATATCTTCCTCCCTCCTCAATACTAACCTTTTTTATTCATGTCCAATTCAATAAACATTTCTAAAAACTCTATTAAAATAAATGTTCACAGGCCGATAAGGGAGGAGTATACATAAAAGGAAGTCAATCCTTATAGGTTGGGTAAGTCTAAAAGGTATAATGTGTATATGGGTTAGAAAAACAACACGGATGAATGTATTAAAGAATCAACCATTTTCATAGAATGTAATTGGAAAACTTCCACTTCCCGATATACCTTATTGAATGTAATTTCAAAAAACAAAATAGATTATATGGATAAAGTAAAAAATTAAAAATGTCATAATATTGAAAAAAACCCAAGAGGATAGTGATATGGATGCACCAAATGAGGCAGAATTCACGTGGAACCAAAGAAGAAACCTAAACCTGGAACCTCCAAGCATTGAGTTACAACCTTTACAGTGTAACACTTCTTGGTATAAATGGAAAGAAGTGGTCATATCCCAATCATCTCCTTGAAGAGCAGAAATTACTTCCATAGAGGAGTAACTGGCACCTTTTCATAATGATATTCAAAGTCTCATACAACCCAATTAAGAACTAGTTAGGGGAAATAATCCCAATTGGTATCATTTATAGGCTAGGATGAATATACCTCCTCTTATGCATGAGTAAACATCTGATCCACCTACAAGAGTGGAATATCTTCATCATATTAGCTCTGAGTCTAGGTATCCACCCTATATAAATGAGTATGTTTAATATGTTCATGAATTCCCTCCATTATAATGAAGGAACCCCCCATCCAGGGTGATCATTCAGTCTTATCATGGATCGGTAAATAATAGAATACGAAAATAAGGCCTCATCACCATGACATATTTTCTCCCTATAGGTGGTATGCATCCTAGAAAACAATTCAACCATAACTACTCAATTACTTTGAGTCCCTATATGCTTGAATGGAAGATAAGGAATCATGGCACACTGGTGCAGCATGAGAAGAATCCATATCCTGAATGGGTGGATGACACTTTTCTCCCACCCAATTTTTTCAATCCTTCCTTCTCAATCTTTGACAGAATGGGAGATCCAGAAGAGAATATCACTCATTTTATGTATCTATGTGGAAAATTGATAGTCCCTCGAGATTAATATGAGGAAACCAACTATAATTTTTTTCTCAAGCTCTAGATGGTCTACAATGTTTTGGTACAGTAGTCTTCTAACATGATCCATTATATCATGTGAAGACTTTCATCACAAATTAGTTTTTTATTTTACCTCTTATTAAAGGAAAACCACAATTTTTGACCTTAAAAACCCCAAGACACTTGAAAATGAGAGGTTTTATGACTTCATACAATATTGAAGGGTCTAACCTATTCAATAAGAATCTCTCTCTTATAAGAACAATCAGTTGAACTCTGTGCCGATAATATCTGAGATGAGTTAAATACACCTATGATTCTGATGAAGTATCTATGTGGGTTTTGTGACATTGAAGAAAATTCACAACATCTGTAAAATTTTATTTTGTAAACCTGGACTAAATCTGTTATCATGTGTAACACCTCATAATTCTATTGTAAGAACATTTTTTACATATAGTGTATGGGAGGTGACACCAAATTTATAAGGTAATAAAACATCTCAAGGCAGTATAATATATTTTCTATTTCAAATTAATTCAATTATTGAAATATCTTTCAAGGAACTTAAACACCATGTACTATTTCCTTACACATAGTAACAAAATTGTTTGATAGCTTATGTTACATGTAAGACCATGTTTTATCGAGCAAAAATATATTATTTTAATATTATTATATAATGTAATAATAACAAATAAACCAGACCTTTAAATTTGTAAATATAAATAGTATTAACTAAATTATGAAAATATATGGTTTATAAAAATATAAAATAAATTAACTTGTTAAAAAATAATTATAAATGTGATGAACCAATTGAATATAAAAAATACATTTATGGAAAACTATTTTTGTGCACAAAAATTTGTATTAACCAAATAAATTAAATTAATTACAATTAGTGAATAATCTTAATGAAATATATATTTTATACATTCAATCAAATATTTTTTATATTCATCCAATATATTAGATAATCATAATGGAAGAAAAACCCCATATTACACATAAGAACACCTATTTTATTAAGGCACTTCTACCACCTATTGATGCAGAACCCATTTTAAAAATAATTTGGAACTTTTATAAATATTATAAGTCAAAAAAAACTTCATATTTTAAATACAAACAAAAACATTAATTTAGAATTAATTATTTTTATTTTTAAGCGAAGCTTCATTTTTAATAAATTGTGATAAATAATAAATTTTAATTCCAAACATCTTTTTCATGTAATTTATTTATGGTGATAAGTATTATTTTCATTTAGTTTTAAAGTAAAATTATAAAAATTATTTATCAATTAATCCAATTTAGGTCCTTTTAATAAATTTCACATTGAAATTAGTTATAAATACTTAATAAACTTTTAAACGTTTTTACTTTAAAAATCTACATCATCATCCCGTCTGTAGGATTAAATTAAATTTAATTTATGCCAATTCTATGATTTGAGTATCGAAAAATTGATTTCATATTTTTAATCACTATAATTAATAATTTCTAGTACGGTAATTCTTTTTACCAAAATGATTATTGAAATTAGTTAAAATTAATTATAACAATTAAAGAATAATTAATCATAACAGTGGACTAATCCTTAAACTTAAGGGAAAAAATGACCAAGTATCTTTTCAAAAATTTATTTTAAACCCATATTTCAACTCTATTCTCCATTGCATCTTTTTTTTTCTATTATTTTATCCTATTTGAATGGTAAAACAAGGGTGGAATTCTGATTCCAAAATTTACAAGAGTGCCACTCCTCCTCCACTATTAAAGGCATATTCTCCTCTCACTTCCTCAATCCTCACAAGCAACAATGGATCATACAATATCTTCCCAAATAGATCATAAAAATCTATCCTATAATATTTGAAGCATAATTTTGGAATATATCCACCCTAGTAAGATATTTTTTGTGAATAAAAAATAGTTACCTAAAGGAGAAGAAATATATATCCTCAAGCTCTTTTGTATTATTTTCTTCGTACACTCCCTCAAATATCCTTATTACATGATTATATAACAACACTAGTATCTTAAATATACTGGTAAGTTTTTATGATAAGAATTCATCCACCACATACACACATACACTTCAATATAATGGGTATGGAACATATTATTTATGAGTATGGTGAACAATCACCTCACAAAACGATGATTGTTCGTTTTTCCTGTACCACCATTAATGAATCATAATATTTATGGAAACACTTTTTTATATGATATATATTATAGTTATTATGTATTTATTCTTTTTTAGTTATTTTAAAACACATACCTTTATACTTTCCATTTTTTGTAAATACAATAACATCATTTGTGGATGTGTGGGCTACTACCTCCCCAAAGCGATTTAATTCGTTAATTCTATACATGGAATATATTAAGGATGATATTAATAAACCTGTGTGACATATAGGAAATTAATATTTTGTTTTAAATATAATATAGGTATTAATTATTCACATAAAAATATTTTAATATGACAAATAAATGAAGTGGCATTCACACGTACGTATGGTCTACCATCTCCTTGAACATTATATTACATTACTTCTAGATAAATATTATGGATCATTCTAAATACAAATGTAGTGAATATATATGATAATTAACATGTGTTTAAAATTATTTATATGATTAAATAATAATTTATATAATAGGAATAATAAATAACTATTAAAAAATTACTCAATCAATTTGGAATTAACACCTAAAAATTTAAAAATAATGAAATAATTTTATCAAATGTATACTACGATATATTATAAGAAAATAATATATGATATGATAAATTTTAATATGGTTTTATAATATGTTATTAACTCTCAAAAAACCATTATACATTGGTTAAAATATGATCATTCAAAAGGAAACACATTGTAATGGATTTGGTCTCAATTTAAATTCCATTTAGTCATATTTGTTTTTATGAACCAATTCACTTTTATATGGTGTATATACAGACACATGACATATTATATCATGAATATCCTTATTATCATGATATTATAAAGTTCATTTAATCTTAAACCTTCATGGGTATTTTGGTTCAAATGTTTCAAATTGGTATGGGATAATTTGGAATGTTTAATGATTATTTTCTTTAATAATGATTTAATGATATTTAAATGGTATTACTATTCTTCAACATCAACAACCCTTGTTGTCAATTTTTCTCCATTGGGAAATTATTGATAAATGTTTATTCCCTATTCATTATGGATATTTGATAAGTTTTATTATGTATTTGAATTAATTGATATGAGGACTTCTTTGGACTAGAAATAATAGGTGGGGCCCTAAAATATCAATAGTTTCTCATGAGATGAATAAGATTTCATAATTAAATGGTTTTGTATTAATTGTTTTAAACTATCTTGTGAATGTTCTTGAAGGTATATGTTTGCATGTGCCTTACAAATGTCATCAAATAACTAATCATTTCCATTAATTAGACATAGTTATTATTTATCCCTCATATTTTTTCATTAAAAAATTTATGGATGCATTCTATTTTTAGATTATTGATTTAATAGAATGTGTTTAAATTTTTTATCTTTAAAAATTGATATTTCCTTATCTAGTTATTTGAATGAAATGTGTTATCAATCATTAACCATAGCATGTTAATTTATTCTCATTGATTTTTTATTACATCTATTTTATTTAACATTAAAAATAATTTCAGTTCACCCTTATTATGTTTCCTTTCCCCATGTTATGAAGAAGAGATCCTTGAATAATCATTCAAGGATATTTTTTATTTAATTATATTATGTATCATGTATATATTTTCTATTTTTCCTAATTTATACTTTGTATCATGTATGCATTCTGGATTTTCAAGACCATTAAAATGAATTGTCCTTCAGGATTTGATGCCTTGTAATCATGAAAATGTAATATAATAATGTACAAGATTTGGGAATCTGGGGTCAGAGTGATAAATTTGTTATCAAAGGTATGTTTATCAAAAACCATGGAAACTATATTTAGAAAACATATATTAAGAAACATAACCCCAAGATAGAATTTGAGGATAAAGATAGAAGAACATCATAGAATTTTGGTAAGGTAGATATTAAGTGGTTATTTAGAGTAATATATCTTTGTGAATATACAACAAGTGGTAATGGTTATAGAACATATCAACTTTTGAGTAACAACTATAACAATGTGTGGCAGGATGACTTTGTGTAACTTGGTAAACAACCACATTCCTAACTATGCACATTGTTTGACATTCACAGGGGATAAATTTTCGATATTTCACATTTTAATTACAAACAATTATGAAGGATATAAAAGAAAAGACATCCCAATAGAAACATTTTTTATGATTATGAGATTAACTATGCATAAAATTTTCCCTTTATGTTGAGTGTTAAGATATATTTATACTTATACAATGTTTATAATTTTAGGATATAATCCATTATATTTGATTGTTTAGAAATGGTATCTTAAAGGAATAATGATATCAATACTCTTGGACAATAAAGAAATATCCCTCCTGATGAAGTTTATTTAGCTGGTATTTTAACTGAGAACATTATGGATATATTAGGGTATCTTAGTTAGGTTATTAAAAATTACCTTGCCCGAATGGAGAAACCTATTACACAGAGAGAATCTATATTGTATGATGGCTTTATGTGAAAAATTCCCCCATAATTTAGTGGGACTACTGATCCAATGTTGGATGATAAATGAAATATGTATTTGAAGTAGACATAAATGGGAATGGGATGTACTGAAAATGAAAATGTTGCATTTGTAATATATTGTCTAAATGGTGATGCAGTCAATGGTGGTCGGTGATCTAAAATACTACAGATGATGAAAAAAGAAATCATGTAATATTGAACTTTTATGGATCCATTCATTGATAAATAATTCCCTCATGATCATCAAACTGAGATGAAGAGAATTATCCATGGTTTAAATAAAAAATAAGAATAAAGTATTGTGAAGTATACAACTACCTTTTTAAGGTTATTAATATATGCTATAGATTTCATACGAAAAATGGAGTGCATGATTTCTCACATCTATGAAGGAATTAATATATGTCTCTGATGGAAATTGTTGTTTCAATCATTTTCTTCATATGATAAAATTGTTTTATCTGCTATTATGATAGATAAATAATTCTCCATGCCTTATTGCCTGAAATAGATGCAAGAGAAGAATGAAAAGGAAGAAAGAATGATTGGTAAAGGGAATGAGAGAAATAGGTATTTTCCCACATGTGATAAATATGTATGTAATCACCCTAGTAAATGCTTGAAAGTATTGGTAGTTTGTTATAAGTGTGGAGAAAAGGGTCACCAGGAAAAAGAATGAAAAGGGAAGAATTAAAATTTTGCTATTAAGTGATATATCCATAATGATATGGGGCACTAGAAAAATTAATGCCTCAAAAATAAAGGTAATATACCTCTGAAGAAGCTATGGGATAAAGTTCAGGCATATGTTATTTACACGAACAACGTGGAAAGATTAATGTACTTCTTTATTTGGATCTAAGAAGTATATTTTAAATGTATTTCATTGACTATATTCTCAAAAAAGAAATTATGAAAATTATAAAGATTTTACAACAATACTTTTTCATTAAATAGTTAATATAATATGTTTAATGGTACAAATAAAATGCATTCATTAGAATATAAAACCTTTTATAAAACACATGGTTGAGGGAAATATAACCCTTAATATGTTCCAAATGTTATGAAAATGTTGTTTGGATAAATAAATGATTGATTTTTATATGTGCCGACTACTTTGGAGACATTTAATTATATTTAAAAAATCATTTATCTTTCCATTGATGTAGTTTAAAACAAATTTTTTACTTATGGAATGTATCCATTAAAATTTTTTACATTAGGAATTAGGAATAATTCTTATTCACAACAAATTATTATGGTAATCCATGTTATTACTATTTTTCAAGAGAATACATGATTAATATGTTCACATATTCCATGTGAAATTATTAAAGAGATACATCATGTAGACTGAACGATAATTATATGTTCATTTTAGAAATTTAGTGACCTTATTTCCATATTATTGGATCCTAATCTTTTGGAAATGTTAACAATGTATAAAATGGTTTAAGTTGATCACTAGATGGGGATTTAGATATTGATGTATCACATCACCATATGATGCATCATGCATTAAGAGATTAGGTATAAATAGTTAACCTTATAATAGAAAGAAAATATTATGTTTATAGAAACTTATATTTACTTATATTTTTTGACAGTTAATGAATTCCTCAACTCTAGGAAAATGGTTTTGAAACAAAAAAATTCCTATTATCATAATTTTTATGATATCAATAACCTTTATCCACACATATAATTTATGTTTTTATGGTTAAAAATATTCCTCTAAATATTTTATCTATCACTCTAACTAAGAAAATTATAGATAGATTTATCTTCAATGCCCATTTAATCTCTAATGTTGTCATATTCAAAAGACTATTTTCTCAGCGACCTTCTTATTTTCATTTTCTTCTCATTAAGAATAGGTATTAGTAACCCCATTTTTTATGTGTTTTTTTTAACAATAGTTCTTTAAAATATTATGCTCTTTATTTCGGATATCACATTCAAATTTATGGGACATAATTCAATAAAGGTGGGGAGTATGTAACACCCAAAAATTCTAAATGAAGAATATTATATTTGATAGCATGTATGACATGTGACACCAAAAGTCTAATGTAATATACTATCATGAGAATTTATAATATATTTAATATTTTAAATTAATTTAATCTAATATATATCATACAATTGATAGAAACACTATGTTATATTTCTTTATATGCAATAATGAAAATGTTTGATAACATGTGTTACACGCGAGACGATGTTTTACAGAGCCACAATATATTGTTAAAATATTATTATTAAATATTATAAGATATAATAAACCAAACTGTTAAATTAGTAGTTATAAATATAAATAACAAACGTATGAAAATATATGGTTTATAACAATAGAATATTAATTCATTGGTATAAATTAATTATAAATGAAAATAGAAATCAATTGAATATAAAAAGAATATTTTTATAGAACACTATTTTTTTGCTCGCTAAGATTTTTTACCATAAAATATTATATTAATTAAAATTATTGAATAATATTAAAAAATATATATTCTATATATTCAATCAAATATTTTTTCCTATAAGTCCAACATATTTTATAAGAATAAGATAACAATAAGCCCAATATTCCCCAAAAAAACCAATATTTCTATTAAGGTAATTTTAATTCCATTTGATGGGGAACCTATTTTTAACAAAATTTTTGTGAAATTTATACATATTATATATCAAAATAAACATTATATTTAATATATAAACATAAAATTAATCTTAATGGTGATGTATTTTTATTTTTTAGGGATCTTTAATTTTTAATGAATATAACAAAATAGAATTTTAATTAAAAATTTCTTGTTGGTCTAATTTTTTTAGGGTGGTAAATTATATTTTTAATTTGGTTTAAGTTAAATTTATATCAATTTTTATCAATTAATCTAATTTAGGTCATTTTATTCAACTTCAATTTGATATTGGGTACAAAAACAAAAAACTTGGGAACATTTATAATTTAAACCGTTGTACTATCATCTCTTATGCGGGATTAAATTTAAATTAATTTCTACCAATTATGTGATTGGAATTTTAAAAAATGGATTAAATATTAGTAATCAGATTAATTTATAATTTATAACATGTTTAACATAGTTTTTGACCAAAAATATTAAGGAAAGTAATTAAAATTAATTACAATGATTATGGAAAAATTAATCTTAATAAAGTACTAAACCTTACTATTATCAGACAAAATGACCTATATATATGTAAAAAATCCATTGGATGTCTGTATTTAGATCCTACCATACATTTTATCAACTTTTATCTATTATTGGATCCACATTAAATAGTTTAAACGTGAATGTAATTCCCTTTCCCAAAATTTACAAGAGAGTCACTCCTCCTCCACTATTAAAGCCCTTCTCTCCTACAATTTACTTATATATATCAATACATTATGTCTCAAATTATATCATCAATACAATATCCAAAACATACCTACTCTCATATTATAATCCTCCTCTTGGGAATACATCTATCCAAGGATTCTGTTTGGTGCAAACCAAAAGGAGTTACCCAAAGAATATGTGACATCATTCCTCAATCTCTTTTGGTTTTTTTCATTATCCACACAATAAAATATCCTTATTAAAAGATTATATAACAAAAAATTATCATAAATATAATTTTATGTTGTTATTATAAGGGTTATACCTACATATATAAACACTTCCATCAAATAGGTAATAGGCATACTGTTTCTGTGTACGACGAACTATCACATAAAAAAATGATGATTGTACATTTTTTCGGTACCACCATTCATGGTTTTGGAATTATGATGGAAAAAATATTTATATTTGTTATATATGATACTTATTATGTAATTATTAGTATTTAATTATTTTAAAATACATACCTTTATACTTTTTATTTTTTGTTAATATGATAACATCATGATAAACATATTTATCATTTACTTATCAATCTTTCAATATGTCAAATAAATAAAAGTAGCATTCATGCATACGTACGACCTACCGTCTACTAGAATAGTGCATTTAATTTCTTATCTCAAAGTATTATAGATAATAATAAATAAATATGTAATGAATGTATACTATAATTAAAAAATTTGGTAAATTCTGGACATGATGAAATTTTGATCCATGTACTAGGAACATACACTAACAAAACATACTTGAGAAACTAAGCAATTAACACATGAAATTGTGAACATAATGAAGGAATTTTAACAAACATGTAATGAGATACTATAATGTGATCATATAAGATATCATAAATACTAATATTTTTATATAATAAGTTATTAATACTCATAAAACCATTATACAAGAGGTTAAAGGATGATCAACCAAAAGGAAATGAAATGTAGGGGATTTCATCTCAATTTACATTCCAATGAGAACTATTTGTTGTTATGCACAAATTCTCTTTTATATAGTTTATATACTACACTTTGACAAATTATATCATGAATATAATTATTCTCAAGATATTATAGGTTTCATTTAATATTAATCCTTTATGAGATTATGATATAAATGTTCCAAAGTGGAATGAGACACTTTGGAATGTGTAATGATTATTTTATTCAAGAATGTTTTAAAGATATTTAAATAATCTTTTAATCCTTAAATATAAAAACCCCTTTATTTTACTTGTATACATTGTGAAATTACTAATAAAACATTATAATATACTCAATATTCATATCTTATAAGGCATATGTTTTATTTTGATTAATTGATATGAGGAATCCTTCGGACTGGCAATGAAGTGTGGGGCCCGGACATTAAATATCCCCTCAATTCATCAAAAGGATATTATGATAGGAATAATTTGGAAATTTTTAATAGGTTTCCATATATAGTTTTAAACCATCCTGTGAAATGTCGTGATGGTATGTTTTTTCATGTGACTAAGACATGACCTCCTATAATTAAACATTTCCCCCATTTGAACTCTGTTATTATTTATCTATGATATTTTACCTTTGAAATATCTATAAATGGATTCTATTCAAATATTATAGGCTAAATAATTTTTTTTTTCAATTTCAGAACATTCTATATTGATATTTTCATATATATTTATTTTAAGAGAATGTGTTATTAGTTATATACCATTAAATGATAATTTATTATCATTGATTTGTTATTGATTCCACTATATATACCCTTAATGATATTTTGAGCTCACCCTTATTATGTTTCCTTTCCCGATATTGTGAAGAATAAATCATTGAATAGGCTTTCAAAGATGCAATTTATTTTATTTTATTATGTATCAGATTTTTTTCTACCTTTCCGTATGTTTTATTTGTATCATGTATCATGATTTCCAAGAATGATAAACTATTTGGCCCTTTTGGATATTATTCCTTCTAATCATGCCAACTGTAATAAAATAATGCACTAGATATGGGAGTCTGGGGTTGGGGAGTTACATCATTCTTTTATAATAAAGTAAAATTCTCAATATAGAAAATATTTCCACCATTACCCTAAAACTAGTAGCATTGAAAATTGAAGCACACAAGATTCTTATGAATTAGTTGAAGCCTCTCGTTGAGTGGCTGAAACAAAAAAATCTCCCTTGACCAAAAGCGAAAAGAAATCACGGTCACATGATATTTGAGGAATGTATTAATTAATTAGACTACATTTTAAACGTGATGTTCTATAGTTATTTTATTTTTTTCATGGAAAATAACTTACTCATGTTTCTTCCCTCTAGGAAACCCGATGAATTTAACCTCATAGTTCACACCAACTAATTACCTTTCCATAGAAGGATAAGTAATATAATCCATGATTTATTTTTATTCAAATACTTCATCTAAATCATAGCAGATTCTGTATAGGTGATGTTGGAAAACAAACTAGTATAGATAAATTGTGTTATTGTATCCATGTCAAGGGAAGTGAGTGAATAGAAAAGATTTATGGTCATGAATGGGAATAAGTTCAACAACTAGATGAAACTAAGGCTATTGGAAAAATCATCCCACCTAGATATTAAATCTCCTCAAACCCATAATAACCCTAACACCTATAGAGTTTACATTAAAATATCCTCTTATAAGAGTACACAATCTATTAACACTTGAAGAAATAATAGAGAAAGAGTCGTATTCTGCACTTATTGATTCCCTAACACTTTCATATTTCATTCCATAAATATTAGAATCATAAGAATCACCCCACAAAATGGAACCCTTGTTAGAAAAAGAGATCATATTTGATTTTATAAACATTATACAATTACCAAACACCCTCTCATATAATGAATATTCCATCAATTACGATTTCATCATAATTTAATGGGAATTTGGAGGTTTAAAGCACTGGAGTCCAAGGATAGAGCATGTCATGGGCATGGTTATACCATATATATTGGTCATACCATCATAGTGCACATATATACTAATGAGACCCATAGGAAAGAACTCCAGTGGGCCCAACAGAAATACTGAGGTGTCCCAGAACTTCCAATTGTTCATCCTAGCCAAGCCCTCTGACACAAGTATCTAGTAGAGTTGTTCTTGAATAATAAGACTTAAAAAATAATGGTGAAAAGACCTCCACCATTGGTGGTAGATTCTCATTAGACATTTTCTCAAGCACTAGTCTAGTATACCTCAAACACCTTATCTCTTAAGACACATAACAAGGAGTAAACCACATTAAGAATCCCTGAACATTGGCACAAAATTAGGCCATTAAAAAATAGTTTGTGGTTTCCTGGTAAATCTCTCAATCCCAGATGATCTCTATCAATTAAAATAACATAGAGAATCACTCATCATGATCATTTAGATCCAAAAAGATTTTAAGATAAATGTATTTTCACCAAAATTTTATCAACTGGAAACAATGCCACCAGAATTCCATGTATCTGTATCTTTAATAGATCAGTATCAAGATGTGGTCATCTAGGGACACCACCAACCCCAATATGTTTTAGGAATGTTTGATAATATCAAAATGTTAAAGGATATTTTTTAAAAGGGTTTCTGTATCAACCTGATCCCAATATGGACCCTTCAATGTTTGAGATACAATGAGGGATATTTATATACAAAAATGATGACCATGAAAGGGTATGATACGATTTAAAAATGTTCTCTTGAGAAAATAAAGATAAATTCTCAGTTATGAGATCTCAAGTCTAATGAAGAGGTCACTGTTACCAGCAAGACACGTCATATAATTACTTTCTATGAAGGTCGTGACTTTTAATCCATGTTGTGGTACCTTAAATTTTTTATCTATTTTTAAAATATCATATAGTTAGGAATTTCAACATACCACATAGTAAAAATTTCCCCTTTGAGTCCTATGATGCTACATATGCTGAGGCATGATTCTACAAAAGGGGAGGAAAATATCAAATGGTGGTTGAAAATATACAGGTTGAATCTCCCAAAAGATTTGGGAACTTCCCTTAATACCCATGGATTATACTTAACAATGATTTTGTTCTACCCATAAATCTGATCGAGGCTTTAGAATTAATCCCAGATGCCCAAACTTCTCTTTTCCCTTGTGACAGTGTAACAGAAGATAATCAGCTGCAGAATATCAGTATAATGAATCTAGTAGTTTAGGGAGACATTGTTTCTTCCCCAGACCCTTTTATCTCGACGGTGATAGAGATGCCCTTAGATTACCTACCTTGTCTGAAAATGCATTCGAATACTTGGAAATGGGGGAAGAAGAGGATGATCTCAAGAATTATCTTCTTACATTTGGGGAATTAATCTGAATCATCAATGATGGTATCAAACAACAAGACCTTCAACTGGCATTGATTAGTGACACCAAGCCTCTTGAGAAGAAAGTGATTTAAATTTTATTTCTAAGACAACAACGATATGTGTTCTCTTGTAATTATAAAAAAATCACAAGCCAAAATACTAATTGTATTACACACCATCTCTTCTTACCTCATGACCATTAAGGATTCAACCTGAACTCCCAGAATATGCAGCCCTCACATGGTACTATCACAGAATCTGATGAGGAAAAATTGAATAAAGGTAATTTTTTCCAAAAACTATAATACCAAAGATTGGTTTCCAACATTGTCCCCATAAATAAAATGAACTTGATGATTTCGGTCTGCATCAATTTCATATTCCTTAATCGACTCTGTTTGAAGGACAATTTCCAATTGTTTATCATATAATTCTTGATCGATATAGATATTGAATTCAAAGACCTTTCATTCATGTATGGTTGTTTAGGGTATAATCAAATAAATATATCCCATGAAAAAGAGAAACCCACATCTTTCAGTGAACCTAAAGGTATATTTTTATACCATGTGATTCCTTTTTGTTAAATAATTATATTGTTACTTATCAATGAGCCATCTATTATATCATTAATCCTATCTTGGGATGAATAGAATAATTTTTTGTTGATAACATAGTTATCAAATCTCGATAGTGATTTGATCATTTCAAAGATATTAAAATAATATTTGGAAAGTTTTGGAAGCATAGTATGAAGATGAATCTTCTAAAGTGAAACTTTTGGGATGAAAGCAAGGTAATTCTTTGGATTTGTGGAATTCCACCAAGTCATAGAAGTCGACACTGAAAATACTTGTGTAATCCTAGAAATTCCACCCCTCAGAATCACAATGTATTGAGTGGGATTAATGGTAATATTTCTTACATCTGAAATTTCATAACCCACCTGGCCAAAAAAATTCTTCCCATCCCCAAGCTAATGAAAAATGTTATTTCATGCTGATAGGATGAGGAATTTCAAGAAGCCTTCGAGAGTCTCAATAAATATTTAATGTACCTACCAGTCATGATGATGTCATTTAATGGAAATATACTCATATTATATGTGGTCTCTATGGAACAACCACATGGTGCTCTCCTGACACATACAAATGATGTAGAGTATGAGAAAATTCTCTACTACATCATATGAATGATAACATGATTTGGGAAATGATATTTTGATATTTATAAGAACTACCTTGCATTCAATTTTATAGTGAAAAATAATATGACCAGCTTGAAACAAAATTAAAAACACTTGGTCTTTTGTATCAATCCACTAAAGTACATCCTCTGTTTTCCCATGTGGATTGGGTACCTAGCTTGATAGGTAGTTACTCTATAATAATATGAAATAATTTTTTTTTCATAGAAGTTAGTGAAAGGGTTTTCCGTAGATAATTTACTTGTGGTACATCCCTCCCTAGAAATCACACCAGTGGACATGAATCTTCTATATGAAGAGGTTTTCTACACCCGTGGCACTCCCTGAACATTGGAGATACACATTATTAGAGCCTCTTGGAGTCCTGTTAGAAGGAGATTGGAAAACCCAACATTAAACTACGTTGGTCTAGTTAATGTATTTATTTATATGTAAAAATAATCTTTTCCCTACTCTTTCTCACTATACAAATTCTAGACTAATAATGAGGATAAATATCATTCCCTTATAAGTGGTTTGGAAGTAGCCCAATAGCCATAGATAGCCAACCTGAGCATCAAAGGGGTTTTAGAGATAGTATTAAAAATAGATCAATGGGGAATATGACATAAAAATGAATTATTGGAAACTATCACTGGTTATGTCAATTGAATTATGGAAGACTTCACTTATAAACCCATGTTTCTTCATGTACCCTAATCACATAATTTTCATCTCGATGCACTAGCCAATACGGATAAAACTCAGGCCAACCCTTATTTGCATGATGTGGCATTCTACATTATACAATGTAGGATGGTCTCATCGATCCACATTTAGAACATGGAGGAGATACATCAAATCAACACTAACCTATAGAATGATGAACTAACATTCACCCACATATGGATGAACCCAAAAAGATATTTCCTCCAAAATTGGACCTTCCTGAAAAATAAAGATGGAAAAGAACATATTTGGCACTGAGCACAAAAAATTATGCTTCCTGATAAGACAAATAACCAAAAATTACTCTAACAATGAGTCTTATATAGAATCTTCCATATATGAATAGCATGAAGGGAGAATACAACCATCATGGAGGATGTCCATGAATACTCTTGTGATGCTCACCGGTCAGGGAGTATACTCCCCCATTAAATAAGGAGGCTTGGTTACTACAAGAAAACCATGATATAAGACTATATGGAATTCAATAGGAAATTTATTTCATTACATATTAAATAAATCATCATCCATCAACCCCTATAATAGCTACATATAGGTAAAAATTACTGGCTATTTATCATATGGGGAACTAATGTCATGCGGCCATATCCCCCAGTGATAGTTAAATAGTTTTGGTACACCCTTACTACAACTGACTAATTTTGAAAATGGGATAAAGCAATACCCCATGAGTATTTAAGGATTAAGAACATAATTAACTTCAATATGTCTCACCTCATTACCCGACTTATATTCCCTCACACGATATTGATAGACAACCATACAATCATCTATTCTACCATGTTGAGGAAATTGTACAAGGAGTACAACATCATGTCCAACCACTAATAAGGCTAGAATCAAATGAAAAATGAACAAATTCTGGCATTTAATAAGACATTATAATATATATTCCAAAATAAGGTAGACAAAGATAAAACAATTTTGGTTGTATAAGCTCTTTCAATTGTTATGGGACTACCGTACAACCATGCACACTACTACCCAAGTAACTCCATATTCATTGGTGTACGAGACCAGGGATATATTACCAATAGAATTATAGTTTCCCTCTATTTGATTAAATACATGTTTTAAATTTTCATGTAACTATAAATCACAAAAGGGGTTTGATCAGTAGGAATGATTCGATGAGAAATGGTTTTATACGCTGCACAACCTTGAAGTCCATCATAATCGGATCACACAATCCTTCAAAAAAATGTTCAACACATTTCATTCCTTCAAGGTGAACTGGTTTTGGATTTTAGGGCCCTAATGATACAAGGAAATAAATCTCCAATGATGGATCCCAAATGGGATGGTCAATATATCATAAAAAACATCTATCATAATAGAGGTTACACAGTGGAAAAAATGGAAGGGAAATGCATCACCCCGGCACCAATGTAAAGTTTCTCAAGAAATATGTTTTATAGTCTTTGTCAAGGACTACAAAATCTTTATCACATGATGATAAACTAAACAAAAAACATCCTAATCCCATGATCTTAAACTAAACAAAAGATGTTCAGACCACATGACATTAAACTATACGGAAATAGTATGGACTACAAGACTATAAATTTCATGGAGTCTTTCTTCAATATTGTATGATGTTGTAATTCATGGAAAATGTTTCATCACAAAAAAATTCAGATTACATGTGCTAATCTATATGAATGAAAAATAAAGTTCCCCTACCATTGTGTATAAATAAAATCTATATAGGGAATCTCAATATTCAAGAATTACATGTGGCTTGATTCCTACCCCAATAGGATATTTAGTGACACCAATGATTATAGTATTGGGTCCATCTTCCGTATTTATTTTTATCATTGAGTAACCTTTTCCTCACCACATGATGTAAAACATCATGGATCGTTAATATTTCCTCTTCCACATTGACTCACCATCATCCTCACTGCATGAAATTAAACTGCATGACTGATGTTCACACTGAAAGACACTAAAATTCATGGTTTTATAAAACTATGTATTGCATTATCCCCATTATAATGAGATACATATGAATTCTTATATCATATATCATATCCTATCCACTACATGATACAAACAACACATATCACTTCTTTTTAATAACTTCTATGAGGTTAACAGATCCTTTTTCTTTCCTTGTTTTTCACACGGATCATTCCACATGTGAGCCTATTAATTTTTAAAAGGTTACCCTACCTGATCAAGACATATCATTTCATTATGTGGTTTTAATGGTTCTTGATGAAATACAATAAATTCAACACAATAAGTCCTTGATATATAATATTAAAATGCATGGTTTATATCTCATTCATGACATATAAGTTTTCTTTACTCGGGACCACACATGTGAGGGAAACTATGCTTGGTTCCCCCCCACTAATCCTTTTTAGAACTGTTTTTGTCTTTATTCTTACCATTTTAGGATTTGTAGTAGCTCCCAACTCTCTAGTCATTGGACCAGATGCTATATTTATTTTTTTTCATTTAGGAACATGCATCCTCTCTTTATGACATTAAACATCATAGTTTCTAATTAACAATGTGGATTGATTCTAGTCATTATAGGATAAAAATGATTCATAGGTCTCATGTCCCGAGTCCAGCTGCATTAATAATTGGGAACAATTCCCCATATTTGTGTGGTTCATACCTACATATAATGTTTCTCATTCAAGAACTACACGTGGCTTGATTCCAATCATCATATGATATGTAGTGATTACTAGATCTATGATCCCTAGTCCATCCACAAAAATCAATAGTAATAATCCCCCCACTAAGTATTGGTCATTCTAGTGAAGAGAGTTTACAATTCAAGATCTACATGTGTATTGATTCTGGTCATCACATCATACATAGTGATGCCTGCATCTCCAGTCTTGGGTCCAGCTGCAACAATCAATGCAAAAATTTCCACCCTTTGGATATGTTTCATACCTAAGTAGAGAGTTTCCCATTAAAGATCTAGGTTTCGGTTGATTCCAATTACAATAGGATAAAAAGTGATGCAAGGATATCCAACATTATGTCCATACAGAATATAAAAAATATCCCGCTCATTATGTGTGATTCAAGCCTATGCAGGGAGATTTCATGAGAGAATGATTAATGGCTTGATTCTAATCATTACATGATATATAGAAACACTAATATCTCTAACCCTAGGTCAATCCAAATCATATAGAATGATACTAAAATGAACCCCAAATTGCATATTTGTTTGATCTATGAAACAAACCTTCTGAGAGTCACTCACACATGTCTCAGTCGATTGATCATCTGCCCCTTCTTTCTCACACCATATATAGATCATGTGACCATAGGGAACATCTAAATATTCTTCAGCTAACACAATTAAGACATATCTCATATTAGGGACCACACACTTACCACATGCCATTAATATTCACAAAAAAAACATCAATCATGTGTGATGTTCAACTAAAAGTCAAACATCATTACCATACGACGTTAAGCAGAAAGGAAAATGTCCTTGTTGAATGATACTAAATTACACGAAGAATACATCACCACTAACTGAAGTTAAAATTTATAGGACATCACCCCTCAACATTCATTATCGAAATACTACAAGAACCTGAACTCTCTCTATAAGAAACTGTAGTGAATTCATTATCTTTTAATCCCCTCAATCCATAAATCACAATTCTCCTATTGAGCACCTCAGGAAAATGCCAAAACTCCATTGTCACTGGAACGAGATACTATAATGTTTAATATTTTCCATGTATTATTTTTTTATATTTTAGGGATTATTTGTGAGACTAGGCATTGAGACGATGTGCGATATCGAGACCCGGTGTACCCAAAATTAATTAATGAGATATATTAAATATATTAAATAGCACGCATGCATATTTTTTTCAAAAAAGTGGAAAAAATTATAAATCAGTGCTAAGATTAGAAATATGATGGAACTATGGGGTTAATAACATGAGGTTTACCCTAGGAATGAGTTATATTTATTCTTCAAGGGTTCTTTCAAGAAAATTCATCATGGGAATGGAAGTGAGTAAATTAATTAAATAAAATTATTTTAGTTAGTTTAATTGATTCAAATATTAGTAAATCTTTAAATAGATCGTTATGTCATAATTACAGTGTTAGCTGCATAACCCTATAGTTTTTGGAGAATCATTGAAGAGAGCTTCATAGAAATCTCTTAGTCGAAGAATGATGAATTCATGGATCGACAATCAACACATATTAGATTTGAAGGATCTCGCTAATTAACATTACATATCTTTGATCTTTTATAAGGATCAATACAAATTTAATAAATTCATGTGTTTTGATTTAGTTATTCCTTTTTCTTGATTTCTATGATAATGTTGTACCAATAAATGAACATATTGATCTGTGGTTCAATCCTTAGGTGGGATAGAATGTTTTTTTTTGGTTTTGGATGGGAGAATATCTTTGTGATTTTAATTATTTTAATTTTTTTCTAAGGGAGATGGATCTAGATCATCATAAACATCGATCGAGGTTCATTCATCTGATCTGTTCTTGTGCCTTCCCGCCCTCCCTTTATTCGTTCATTGTGGGAATTTGTTGTTTGTCTTGTGGATTGGCTTATCTCAAATGATTGATCATTGTGAAACTGATTCCTATAAAAATGATTTGATATCATTGATCTGGTATATGAACAACATGAAGGAGGTGCAATGATAGAGACACAGTGATTCAGACAATGTTTGATACTCGATTATGTTTCTTTAACATCCTTCGATGTAGAAAAAAGAATGACTTATAGATCTTTTTTTAGAATGGATTCGATGTCAGAATATGTTGGGAAAGAAATAATGAGGGTTGGGCAACTTTTCCCTTGATTACCGTTGTGATTGATGTTGAGATAGAACATGGTAGTGGCATGAGAACACATGATAGGAAGAACCATGGTTTTTGAAAAAACCTGATCAAAACGGTGTGTTATCCGGGATTACACATTGTGTGGGCCCCCCTAAGCGACACCTAGTGTTTCAAGAGAATGTTATGTATCACAAAACATTTAACCCCTATCATATCATGTGTGATATCTCTTTTTTTACATGGTGTGTACTTCAAAAAGTACACATACATGGGGTGGAAAAGACAAATTGCCTACACGACATATACTGTTAATTCATGTTCTGCTATGTAGATATAGATATACGGGATGAATTCAGGTACATGAACATTATTTGAGTACATGGGATTCCTACACAACATTTACTACATGGAAAACATGGTGTAATGACATGGTCCATTTACATGGATAGGACGTAGGGTCACGTGACATGGCATGTGACCCCTACTACATGATCTGTTGTCATTTATACAAGTATTGTATATATTATCTCCCATATATTTAACATGTATTGTTAGGGTCCATTTCCCATATATTTTCTCTAAGGGTTAGTATAGAATCATATCCTACTCCTTATACTATGATTCCTTCGAACATCATTTCACGGATAGAGTTGTCAGAATCGTTTTGAGTGGCCTAGAGTGAGATCCTCTATTCATCATTTCACTTAATGAGGCATTATTGGAATCTATGTTACCAACCATATACATTCATTGATCCTTTACATAGTGGATTAATCCATATTGAGTTGTTGGTATCACCCTATGGCCTTGGCAGTGATCCTCATTTGTGTATTTTATTCTCTTCGAACAATTAGTGTGTTCTTTCTCATGAAGAATCTAAATGAGTAATATCTCTCAAACTAAAATAAACAATGTTATAAAACTGAGGATTATTTTCCCTTGGACATATTCATTGAGGAGTATTCATGGTAGAATCCTATGGATGTTATACTATGGTTCTGGCTTACCTCTAGAATGTGTGTCTTTGTTGAGTATATTTGGATATTTTTGTTATATGTGTTGTAGAGATATAAATCCGTATGTATGAATTTATTTCCTTTTTTGTATTTTTTTTAGTTTCATGTTTTCCTACTGATTATATGTATACTCACTCATACACAAGCTTTACATGCAAGCATATTGTCTTCTGTAGAAGAATGACATTTTGACAGAGTCATAGGCAGACCAGGACAGGATGGTTCTTAGTGAGACCGGATATACCGATGTGTATTCCTATAACATTCTGACAATAGTTCCAGTACTTACATCCAGGTTAGACTTCTGTTATAGATTCTTTGTAGTGGGATTTTAATTGTACCTATTTTATTTTTTTTACTTTCGATCGTCCTCTATTATTGGGATATAGATGTTTTCATGCATGTTTGTTCAGTTTGTTTTACATTTTGACATTGTATAGGCTTGGATATGTGTGTGTATATAGGTATATTGGATAAGGCCTACCATGTCCGTAATATGCCTTGTCAGCACTAGTCTCCATTCCCTAGCCTATTAGAGGAGGGCTTGGGGATTTTCTGAAGGTGCCCCACTATGATATATCATGACATAGTGGTATCATAGTGGTTGTACACACATTAGAATTTAGAGACTTTGAGATTGGTTTTGGGAAATAGTGTTAAGTGTTTAAAGTTCAACATTCAGTCCAGAGACTCCATTGTTGGTGTAGGGTTTGACATATCCATACATCAGGACTCTGATCACTGGATTTTTGTCTTAGTACATGAGAAAATTTGTTGTTGTGAAAAATTTGTAAATGCATCATATTGGAATGATTTCTGTTTTCCATACCCTACATGAGTAGGCTCTCCATATATACTCATTGGCTGTGGTACATCTTGTTTGATTAGGGATTCTCCCATGACATATAATAGATATGATTCAACCTGATCACAAGAATGATCTCCTCATTTATGAGACATCAATACAGGGATAATTTTTTGAGATGTTACCTCCGGGTTGTTCACCAACCATACCACCATCTATAGAGAAGTTTTTGGTATCAAAAGTAGTAGTAGATGAGATTTATAATCTGAGTGTGATTAATGTGTTTTAGAGATTGATACCCCTCATGTTCCAATGTCAGATCAACCCACATGAAGCTTAGGACTGGCATCAGGAAGTTACGCAAGTTTTTCTTCTAGCCAAGACAATAGTAGATAAGATGGTGGTCCTGGTGGTGATCCTTTTTCCTGGATTTGTAGGTCATTGGTGGGGCTTACTAATCTAGTCTTATGATGATGTGACTCTTGCATTGACATAGTTTGAGCCTCTCTTCAGATAAGAGTTCTCACCGACTACGTCGTGGGTTGTACTAATCCAGGAGCTTACGCATCTCCAAGATGGTAGCACGATAGTAGAAAACTATTCATTGATTTTTATCAACTTCTCTAGGTTATCGATGGACATGGTTTGCAATTAGTTCTTTATAGCTCGGTCTTTCATGAGAGGTCTTCTTGGATACATCCAAGATGGTCTTATCTATTTATTAATTCCTACCTATGATGGGGTGTTAGAATGAGTTTTAGTGGTTGATATTCCATTGGATGATCAGTTATATCCCATGGTTCGTTGCATTGGGACAGTAGGAGTGGAGACCTTAGTATAAGGGAGTTCACATTAGTCATAGGGACCTAAACATGTGAAATGTTTTAAGAGGATGTCTCAGGATATAGGATCTACAGTTAAGGGATCAAATGTCAGGTCTAGTCATCATAGAGATATGTGGTGGTACTTATGTGAAAGAACGGGACATATTTCTTGACATTATCTGACCCACCATGAAGCTGATAGAGAGACTCTGGAAGGGTTACCGAGGTTAAGAGAGTAACATGAGAAGGCAAGTACAAAGGATATAGAACATGGTATAGGGGTTGGGAGAGTAATGGGAGGTGGTTTCCATTTTGACAAATTACTACCTACACCCCCAGGTGGTCCATGACAGGCTCTAAGAGCTGGAAGAAAAGTTTGTGGATAGTTAAGGTGGTCAAATCATATGATCTAGAGCCTTTGGGAATGATTTGAGGTACGATATGTGCCTTTTCTACCTTAGTTGTAGTATTGGTTGACACAAGTTTTATTCATTCCTTTCATTCGACATTCCTAGTATGAAACATAGAGATTCTGGATGAACCATTGACTTCACCCATAATCTTAGGGACTTCTACTATAGAAAACTCATTGATCGAGCACTTTGGCGACAGTGTGACCTGAATCTAGGAAGTGATATTTTTTGTTGGAATCTCATGGAATCATCATTGATGCCTTATAAATTAATTTTTGTATAGATTAGTTTTCTATAGTTGATTCCCAAATTGACTGTTTAAGGCAAATGGTGCACTCTATTCATAGTGATGGAAATAGGTTCTCCTTTTTCAGTGAACAGAAAACCCTTGCTGTGTGGGATGGACTCAAGTATAGGAGGGTGTGGATGATTACTCGTCAATTGGAGAGCCTAACCCTTTGTGTTGTGGATTTTAGGATTTCCCTGTTTCCTATGTGGGTAGTGGAGCACAAGGAAATCTTCTCTGAAGATGTTCCTGGTTTACCTCCCTACTGAGAAATAGAATTATGCATTTACCTACACCTTATGACGACAATGATATCTATAAAAGAATTTTATACAGCCCTTGTAAGGATTTGTGTGATGAGGGTGATGTTTGAGGACTTGTAAACTAAGGGCTTAGTTATAAACTATTTTTCATCCTGTGCCTCTGTTGGCGCCAAAATATTGCACAAAAGGAAGGGACGAAAAAAAAGGCGGGCATGCTCCCTCGCGAAGCACCGTCGCGAAGCACCGACGTGAAGTGCTGATGCGAAGCACCCCGAGTATCGTGGTCTCGCAATGCTCCAGAGGCGGTAACTCTCCGCGAACGCATTTTGACGTTCGCGAGCCCGCTGTGAAGCTCTAGAGGCGGTAACTCTCAGCGGACAACGTTGATGTTCGCGAGCGCGCCGCGAAGCTCCTGAGGCGGCGCGTGAGTTCTGCTTCGCGGCGCCCCTTTCCTATAAATACTGGAATCCCCCTGAGTCCCAAGGATGGACAATCCGACCTTTCGGCTTCTCCTCTCCCGAATCGTAAAGCAACCTTTTCCCCCGGGAATCATGAGCTCTGTGAGGTACTTCTACTTTGCGAGACGGCTTTGCTTGGTCTCGTTTTGACCCCCTCTTCTGAGAGGGATGCCCTTCGCGAAGCTCAAGGGAATTCGTGAAGGAAGGGAATTCCCAAGGGAACCCGGGCAGCCGCGGAGCGTTTATGCTTTGCGAAACACCCAACCCATACTAGGGATCCCTATGCTAAAGCAGTATCTCTACACATCGCGAAGCACACTGCTTCGCAGCACCCTGCTTCGCGAGGCACCGCTTCTTCGTGAGGTAGTGTTCCGCGAATATTGTTCCACTTCGCGAAGAACCCTCCACTCACACCTATGCCCCGTGCTAAGGCCAAGGCACTCTGCTTTGTGGAGCACACTCCTTTCCTTGGAAATTACTCTTGCCCTGTGACCCTCCAGGTTTGCACGATGTGATTTCAAAGTCCCATGGACAATACCACTTGTAGCGTTGCTTCGCCTAATGCTTCTTCACATAGGCACGCTAACGGTTATTGCTTCTTCGCATATCCACGCGAACGTGGACCCCTCGATGGTTCGCTCCACACCCCCCCTTGACCATGACCTTACTGGTACCTTCCCTTCCCCAAGGAACAGAGGGTACCGGTTATGTAAGTCCTAGGTGTGCGGAGTGAACCCACCTCGTCCGAGCTTCAGGATGTTAAACTGCTAAGAATCACGTCCTCGACACATGACGTTAAACTGTGACCTGACCTCGTGCCTCTCACGAAGGGTCTCCTCAGCTCGAACATTTTTTACGCCACTCGTCTCCACAGGAGTGGAATCACCCATCCACAAGGGATGATATCCTCCTTTTTGGAGTGGCTTATGTTCTCAGGAGAAGGGCGACCCTAGTTCCCCAACGGATGGCTGCACCCCTGCATCTCTGTACTTCCCCACTACCAAGGTCAGTGGAGGGCGTGATAGGGAATGAGGCACCCCCCATTCGGGCCTCCATCCTGGAGTAAGTCCCAGCATCGTGGGCCGCCTAATGCGTAAGCCCCTATTCTCTTCTCACAGACGCATCCTTCGCGACGTGATCGTCAGGTCCTTGCAACCACTTGTTTCTCACACCGAGCATGACTCACGTGGGCTTAGAGTGAGAACCGACCCTGACCCCCACCCAGCGAACTACGAGGACTTTGATCCATGTCAAGGCGTGGTACGTAGGAAGCCTCCATGAGGTTCAAGCCACATTACTCGGTCGTTCATTCACGTCGAGTTTCGCCCCGTCCCGCATGATGATAAACTGCATGCCCTCGTCAAGCATGACTTTAAAATGCATTCCAGTCCGACAACAAGCCGTTGCGACCAAATTGAACTACGAGGAATTTGATCCATGTCAAGGCATGGTACATAGGAAACCTCCACGAGGTCCAAGCCTACCACCACTAGGACCCTCCTGGTCCTCCCCATGCACGTCAGCTCAATGATGATTCCCATCAGACCAAGGTCCACCCTCATGTCGGTCCACTGGAACCATCCCGAACTACGCGGACATTGATTCCCTTCCATGGGGATACATAGGAAGCCCCTTTAAGGCTCAAGCCCAACTTCACCGTTGCCCTTGCGTAGGTTCCTTTCCATTCCACCCTCCACTTCATTCATCCATCCACCATCCACCCCGATCCTCGCCCGGACCGTCATATCCTGGTGAGACCATGTCAATACGCTCCTCTTCACAGCCGCCCATGAGCTGGCCTCAGTATCAGCATCCCTTCAAGGGAAATCCCTCAATCCAATCTATTATAGCTAATGCTCTGATCGGGTTGACCCGTTTCCGCTGGACGTTAAACCCGCAGCGTACCCTGTGTTAAGCACGGGAAGCTGAGGAAAACCTCAGATATGTTTCTATGTCATATAATTCCCCGCGCTCGATTTGGGATGCCTCGGGCTTCCATGCCCTCGAGAATCCCTATGACCAGGGATAATAGACAGACATGCCAGGTTCCCCAGTATTCAGACACACTACTGATGACTCAACTTGACTACTCCCCAGACTGAAGGTTGCTGCCCTGACTGGACCCTTTGGAATGTCCCTATAGAAGCAGTTTAATTAACCGACATCCATGGAAACATGGAACTAGGAAGAGTTTCAAGAACTACGTATTAAATATATGAGGGTGACCCGGACTAGGTGATGAGTTCTGAGGAGGAATCCACATAAGGAAGAACCGACATCCCATCATCCTGTTTCAATCAAGGGGCAGAAGTCCCTGAATAAGGAGCGAATGCCGCCCGCTTTTGGAAAGCGGGAATGTGGGGCAACAAGTGCAGCGCGTCCTCCTCCGCGGACAGATGGATGCGCGCGCCCCGGCGAAAGCGTCGGAAACAGAAATGGTGAACCCGATGTGAAATTCTTCTCCTCAATGTGGAGATTAGTTGAGTTCGAGGCACTAGTATATTGACGTGTCACCTGATCCAGATATCTGGCGCCTGGTCCCGCCAAGCAAATGGCGGGCCTATTGTGAAACTCACCGAAAGTCGGGGAAGTAGAACGTGGGGCATTCCGTTCTGTAGCGTGTTGTCATGGATCCTTCTTACAGACGTGGATAATGGAAGGACGTTGGGGAACTGGTTGTCAATTCTTTTCCTCTCGGTGCTGATGAGTTGATCCCTTCGTTTCTCAGGAACCAGGTTGTTGTTACAGAGACATGATCACCACCCGCCCGCCTACGCAGGGGCAGGGGAAACTCTGCCACAACCACCCCGCATGGCGCAGCTACGGCCACGACGACCGCCACATCGCGGAATATGGGGTGCCCACGTCCCCTTTCCCCATCAGAGGTCATCCAGCGAAGGGTGATCAACAACCTCGTGCACAGGTACGAGGAGGGAGGGGTCATCCCAACTAGGGATATGGCCTGCTTGGACCTGGAGACCTCTAGGCCCCGACATCAACGCCGCCCTAACAGGCCGCGCAGGGAGCCCCTACTCCCCAACCCAACGTTCAACCGTTTCGGGAGCCTGTCCCCGGAATTCCTTGACGACTCCTCGCCTTACGCTGATGAGGCGGGCGCCGTCCGGCTCAGCCCGCCCAGTGTCCCGACCCAAGGGCTCAAGGCAGGAGCTCCCGCCCGTCCGCGTCAGTGCCGCCGTCCGACTCCGTAGGAAGAGCAGGTAGGCTATGCCCCTGGACCACCTGCACCAGCTCGTCTGACCCGACGTCAGCGCCGGGCCCAGACTAAGAACGCCCGCCCAGGTGCATCAACGTCAACAGCTACAGTGGCCCGAGCCACCGCCGACGTGCATCATGGGGCCTCTGCATACGCTGAGAATGGGCACTCGTTCGCCCAACCAGGATCGAGACCCCAATCTCCCCACGGGCAGGCTGGGTTGACTCTCCGGGTGGCAGGCCTGAGTGGTGATCTCCGCGAACTAACCCGCGGTGATGTCACCCCGTACGGAGGCCCACCCCGTACCACTACTCCACAGAGCGTGGGCCTTCCCCACTCCGAAGCTCATCATGGATTTATGCCTCATGCTACCCCAATCCCGAAGGAAGACCTGCCCTGTGGCAGTGACGCTTAGCGCATAAATCTTTCCCGCGCCCACTATACAGGGTATGAAGCCCATCCTAACCCCGACCGCCGATCTGAAGGCACTTTTCGTCCAGTCCTTCTCAAACGTGGGGCCCCTCCCTACGACCTCTATGCAATGGGTGAAGTTCCTCCCCACCTCAGCAACATGAAGAGTGAAGTCCAGCCTCGGTCCACCCGCATAGACCATGGAGGTCCTCCCCATGATCCTACCAATTCCAACAGAGGCTCCGCCCACATGGGTGCTGTCCATGGAGGTCCTCCCCATGTACCCTTCGACATTTTCCCCGGTGCCCCTCGCACCTCGGCCATCTCAAGTGGGGGTCCTCTCCACCACGGCGCCAGCACCACCCCGAGGCTACATGATGAAAATCAACCATGTCCCGAAGAGCCACCCCGGGGCAGGAGAGCGGGTCGTCGTCGCCACAAGAAGTGTCCTGTGAAGGCCCTGGTGGAGATCAAACCTTCCAGCTTCTCCGAATCTGAAGCGGAATGAGACTCAGCAATGAAACCTTCTCCCCGATCCTCCATATCAAGGACTGGGGCAGGAACCAGGCACGTCAGCCTCATTCTCCCCAAATATGAGGTCCACCAGATTCCCATCTCTCTCCACAGGTACATCCAGGAGGAATAAGTCTTGGGAATTCCGCAGGTCTCGACCGCACAATCATCACCATCATCACCAAAAGAGCCCTCTACCACTACCAGAGACCACATAGATCTATTTTGGGGGCCAATGGAGGTAGAGAGATGACACGGCCTCTCGTCGGTAGCCGCGACTCCTGTACCGGAAGTTGTGTCCATCAGCCCATCGTATCGTGACACCGTGGCCAGGTCACCTTACTCTTCAGAGGATGGCCCGGAAATCGGCGGCCAGTCAGCTCGTTCGCCGTATTCTCCGCCGCCAAGTTTACTATCCCAGAGGTCTGCCTCGGTCCCGCTACCGGTCCCTCAGCCGCCCCCGGTTGTCGAGTGGGGAAATACAGGACCAGACCATGAGTCCGAGCCCAGAAGCTTCTAGAGTATTCTTGCAGCGGATTACTTCCCGGAGAAGTTCTGGCCGACGGCGGTGATGAATTTTCATGCACCAGAGTCTCTTACCCCTGAAGAAGTGGGGTGCTTTTGTCGAAACCTATGGGAGACACACTTCTGCCTTCGTTACGAACGGGTGGTGTACCCTAGAAGTCGAGAGCACTTCGAAGAATCGGCGAGCAAAGCCGCCTGATAGATTCGGCCGCACTCCTTATGGCCCAGCACCCTGAGTCGCCAGGCCTCCGAAGTGCCCTTCAACAGAAATGCGTTCAGAGTTTCAAAGTACTCCGCAGAAGCGTCAGGGATGACACCCCCCATGTGCAAGTCCGTGGTTGGGGACACTATGCCGCTCTCCACTTAGACCCTATCCGGAGGCAGCCCGATTCATTATGTGACATCGAGGACATGCCCTCTAGAGGGGTCGCAGTCCACATGGCTGACGTCGTGGAGAAGGAAGACGATATTGAATTTCTTGATGGAGAATTACCCCCCGAGGGCGTACTGCCACTACTAGACCCATCAGGGAGGGTTACCCGTCAGTAGAGGAACCTTCTAGGCCTCCCCGTACCCACTGAGTCGCTGGTACTCGGTCGAAATACCAGCAAGGGTAAGGAGCACGTCGGAATTGTCAAGCACTCCGACCCGTCTTCCTCTGTGCAGAAAATAGATGAAGATCCCGAGAAAGCCACGTTACGCCAACAGCTTGCTGAGCAAAAGAGGCTGGTTGACGAACTCTTGGCTGAGCGCGCTGCAGAGCGACGACCAGACTATGGTAATCCCAGGCTGGGGCAGCAGGGGAAAGAACAATTTCCCCCGGTGAGATGCCTATGGGCAACCCTGATCATGCTACTTCCACAGACAGGGTAGAAGCCGTAACTTATGGCAAGAGGGCGTGATACGTCTGGCCAAACCCTCCCGAGCGACGGGGCAATCTGAACAATCCAGTCCGGGTTCCCCCAGTCGCCCTGCAGGTTGTTCCGCCAGTTGGTCCACGAGCTGCCAAAGCCATCTACCGTGTTGAGGAACCTGGAAACACACTTGTGGTTAGGGATCCCCGTCAAGACAGGGACCCCCACCCGGATGATCTTATAGCGGCGCTCACAGCCCGCCTCGAAGCGTTGGAAACGCGGCAGGTGGCGGTCCCATCGAATGATAAGCCATATCCAGCGTGGGTGGATGATATTCCCACACCTCCGGGTTTTGGGAACCCCACTTTCTCGCTTTTCAACGGGACAGGGGACCCTCCGTAGCACTTGGATCATTTTTCTTCAAGGTTGGGCCCCATGCTAGGGACCCCAGCTCAGCAAGAAGCCGCCAAGCTCTAATGTTTCGTACAGACATTGGAAGGTCCGACATTCATCTGGTACAACCAGCTCCCTATCGGATTGGTGACCGGTTGGGAAGATCTCAACCGGCAGTTCTTATACCAGTTCAGCTCCACCACGCGGAAGACCCGCATTGTGGACCTCTTAAAGTGCAAGCAGAGGCCTGATGATTGAGTCGCAGATTTCATCGCCCGGTGGAAGGGACTTACGTATTCCCTCGATATGCCACTGACTCAGGAGAAATTACTGACGATGTGTGTGGGGAACATCAAGACAGAGTTGGTACCCTCCCTAATTACCCAGAACTACCCTGGAGGGTTCAGATATTTCTCAGATAAGGCTCAGCGCCTTGAGGAAGTCCTGCAACAGGCTAGTCAGGCACGTTTGTTGCCCCCTATGATCCCACCCAGGAGAACCGCCAGGGATGAACCCTCCACGGTTGCCCAAATAGAAGCCCTTAGGCAGCTGGAATAACTGCCAGCGGCACCATCCCCGCAACCCCGCAGAGGTCCTCCACCTCAAGCACAGGCTCCTGCTCAGTAGCGACCGCCTTAGAACCGACAGGTTCCCCCACGCAATGTGCCACCGCCACCTAGGTGAGAAAATCAGGTGCTGTCTCCTCGGCAGGCCCCTCCGGCCCCTCGTCAGGGCCAAGCCCCCAGGGCCCCCTATCCGGAATGAAGGAACCAGACTTATTCGTTCAACGAGAATCAGGTCTCTAGCTACTTCTGAAGTGCTCTAGAGCAAGGGATTGTGCGTCTGCCCGAGCACAGAAGGCCGGCAGAGGAGAATCTCACCGATCATCCCAACTACTGCCCTTATCATCAGTTTCTAGGGCACACCCTCAAGCAATGCTATTTGTTTAAAGACTGGCTTCAAGACCAGGTCAAAAACAACATAGTCAAGTTGGGCCCAGCACTAGCGCAAGTGGTGGGTGTCTTTGCAGGGTCAGAGATCGGTAGCGACAGCGAAGGAGAGTGGAAGCAGGTTCCCAACCGTGGATCCCGGAAATACGACGACTGGATGGCTCAAAAAACTGTCGTCTGTGCCCATGGTATCATCCGGGCACACCTGAAGCAGCCGGAACCTTCAGAAGAAGTAGCTGGTACCTCCGCATCGTCTTCAAAATCGACCTCTTCCCAAAAGGTCAAGCAGCGGCGACACAAGAAGAAGCAACGCTTACCACCGTTCCCGCCATCATCCCGCATTCTCGGCGACTTTATGCCCCTTGAAATGGGGATTCCCCCCAGAATCCACCCGGTACTGGATGAATCCTCGAGCGACAGCCAGGGGTACGCTTCAGTTAACACCATGGAGCTGGTAAAGCCCTATATGACTCCCGATGAGGTGGAGCGCCAGACGAACCTCCCTAATGTTTCCAGCCGACGTCAACGTCAGCGGAATTGAAACAGTGCCGGTCATCGAGGTACGTCAGCAGGCACTTTCAGCCAAGCTGTGCACGCTACTGAGATCAGTCAGCAGGCTCAGCGCAGATTTCAGCACGCGCAACCCCGTCTAACGCCCTCAGCTCTACCTCCACCATCGTTTATGCTACTAGATTAGGGAGAGCTGCCTCATTTGTATCACAGTCAGTGCTGTCCGGCTACAGGACAGCCTCCGCTGTCCGACCTTAGTCCAGCGACTATTCTCCAGGATTCTACTAGTAGGCAGCAAGATGTACCCAGTACTAGCAGATTTCCGGTTCAACCAGCAGGATCCGCTATGCCTCCAAATGCCGAACGACCTTCTGTAGGCAGAGGTTCACATTTGGCATGAAAGTATGATTTCTTGAAGCACCTGGTCGGCATTCCAGCAAGGCTTTATATCCTTGAGGCCCTTCTCCTGTCATCCGAAATGCGCGAGGCACTTTCCGAGGCCCTAAGGAGCCCCCTCCAGTTTGAGATGGAGGTAGCAGCTGCAGAAGCCTTCCATACCGAGATGATTGAAAACGCTGAATGTCAGGCGGTTATCTCATTTTCCGATGAAGATGAGGACCCTTCTCTACAGAGGCACATTCGCCTGCTGTACATCACTGGACACTTCAATGGTGTGGAAGTCCACTGCTGTCTCATTGACATGGGTTCCAGAATCAATCTAATTCCGACTCGGATGTTGTGAAAGCTGGGTCTGTATGAAGGTGATTTAACTCCCTCTAACCTCAGAATCCAGGGGTACGACAGGACCGAGCAAACCCCAGTCGGAAAGATCCGCCTGAGGACTCAGTTCAGTGGATTAATTTCCAACACCGAGTTCATGGTTGTCTCTCAGGACACCACCTACAACGAGTTGATGGGTAGGCCATGGCTCCATCTGCATGCAGCGGTCCCTTCGTCGTATCACCAATGCCTCAAATACTTGCTCAACGGTCAAGTAGGCGTGCTCCAAAAAGATGCGTCCCCTTTCGCTTCTTGTGAGGCCCCCTATCTGGATGCGGGTTATTAAAAAATTAAGGATAAGAAAATCCTAGTATGTGAGGATGAACCCGCCCTGGTCGCAAGTGATCCCTGGGCAAGCATGTATGACGCCTACGTCCTCCCGATCCACCGATTGGAGGCCACAACCACCGACATGGGGCAATGTTTTGTTGTTTCGTGTACACGAGGAAGGAATGTTCTTGTGTCCAAGCAATGGCAGAAAATCACCTCGTACTCCTACGTCAACCAGGCTTAGGTGATCCCGGAACATCCTACCCCTATACGGTACCGGGACGTCAAGCTTATGAAAACGGTGGTGCACCATACGTGTCTCTTCTGCCATGCTGGAATTAACCGACTCAAGCCGACACGTCACCGCTGCTTTGATATCATCAAACATGGCCCCTTAGGCCGAAGGCCAGATGGGATAGGGTCGACTACCTTCATTGCTATGGTCTCAATGGAAAGTGATTCTCCTGATATGATGACCACTGCTTCCCGAGCCGGCACCAGCTGCCCCTCAGGCTTTGATATCCCAGAAGTACCTCCCGTCGCGGGAAATCCCCCCACGGGTGGAGAGGAAGACCTGGAGGATGCTCCCCCCACCTTTGAAGAATGCGTCTCTACCACATTCGATGAACTGGTACAAGTGAACCTTGGTAGCGAGGCAGATCCGAAACCCACATTGATCAGTGCATCCATGTTCCCCAAGGAGCGGCAGCAGTACGTAGACTTCCTCAAACAACACCGTGATGTGTTTGCTTGGAGTTACAACGAGATGCCAGGACTAGATCCCCAGGTAGTCATTCACCATCTGGGCCTCCCGGAAAAACATCGTGGGTTTAAGCAGCCTACCAGGAAGATGCACCCTTCTCATGGTGTTATGGTTGAGGCAGAATTTGACAATATTATCAAAGCCAACTTCGTTAAGGAAGTCCAGTACCCCAAGTGGCTTGCCAACATTGTGCCAGTCAGAAAGAAGAACGGGCAGATTAGATTCTGCATCGACTTCCGCTATCTTAATCGCCACCGCCCAAAGGAGACTTCCCACTCCCGGTGACAGAGTTATTGATTGACGCCACGGCTGGGTTACAAGCTCTCTCTTTCATGGACGGGTATTCCGGGTATGACCAGATCCAGATGGCCCCCGAAGACGAGGATTCCACTACCTTCAGGGCTCCCCAAGGTACCTTTTTCTACCAAGTTATGCCATTCGGTTTGAAATATGCAGGTGCCACTTATCAGAGGGCCATGCATCGTATATTCAATCCGATTCTTGGGACATTGGTGGAATGCTGCGTGGATGACCTCGTAGTCAAATCATGTCAGCGCCAGGATCATCTCAAAGACCTCGAGAAAGTGTTCGATTTCCTCTTTTCTCGTCACCTAAAGATGAACCCAATGAAGTGTGCCTTCAGGGTCACCTCTAAGAAGTTTCTGGGCATTGTTTTCAGATATAGAGGTATCGAGATCGACCCGGAGAAGATGAAGGGCATCAGCCAAATGCCTCCCCCGAGCAACATTCGAGAGCTTCGAGGCCTCCAAGGCCACATAGCCTATATACGCCGATTCATCACGAATCTGGCTGGCAAGTGTAATCCCTTTTCCCAACTCATGAAGAAGGGCGATACCTACGAATGGGATGAGGAGTGTCAGACCGCCTTCGAGGAAATCAAGCAGTATTTGCTTCAACCTCCGGTTTTGATGCCACCCGTCTCCGGAAAGCCGCTGGTCCTTTACATGACTGCCCTGGAAAGATCCCTTGGTGCACTGCTCGCCCAGAAGAATAACGAGGGTACTGAGAACAATCTCTACTATCTCAGTCGCATTCTTCTTGATACAGAGGTCAGATACTCCCCTATTGAAAAGAGATGCATTGCACTTGTATTCGCTGTGCATAAGTTGCGACATTACCTGTAGCACCATGAGGTGCAATTGGTCTCCCAGGTAGACCCACTGAAGTACATCCTGAACCACCCCATGCTGACTAGCCGACAAGCACGTTGGGAAGTGATTCTCCAGCATTTTGATATCAGGTTAGTACCTCAGAAGGACATTAAGGGACAGGCGTTGGCAGACTTTTTAGCTGCACATCCAACCTCTGCGGATCAATCCCTGGACTTGGATTTTCATGATGAGATGATCCTTTCAGTTGATCATGTCGTCCCATGTTGGAAAATGAATTTCGACGGCACCTCCCGGAGCCCCACCGATAGGCTGCTCGACGATCCCAAGCTCAATAGAGTGGGCCTGGGTATTGTCTTCATTACCCCAGCACAAGCCGTCCTGCCATACTCATTCCTGTTGTCAGAAGGCTGTATGAACAACAAGGCAGAGTATCAGGATCTCATCACCGGCCTCGAGATGGGCCTTGAGATCCATGTGCCCCATCTACATGTGAAAGGAGAATCCGAGCTGGTGATCAAATCGGTTAATGGAGACTACGTCTTCAGGAAGCCGGAGCTTGCACCATTGCTAGAGTACACCCTCTGCCTAATGGCCCAGTTCTCTTCTTGACCAGAGGTTACCCATGCCCCACGGTCACAGAATGGTCAAGCAGACGCCTTGGCTGGCTTATCCGCGTCTCTCGGAGAACCCGAGCAATATGATTTGATCATACATGTGGCACACCGGAGATTCATTGCCCCCGTCACGCAAGAGGACAATGATGGCCCACGGGTGAGTCATCTCACCACCGGACCCTCCACGTCAGGGGTCCCGGGTTCGTTAGACGTAGTGGTTGAAGCCACTCCCGACTGGAGGGAACCTTTTGTCAAGTATCTCCAAAATGGTCGCCTCCCGGACGACCGGGCCGAGCGAGAGCGAATTAGACGCCGCGCGCTACAATTTACCCTCCAGAGCAGCCCCATTCTTGAACAGATCCTTTATAAGCGTAGTTTCGATGGTATTCTCCTCCATTGCATCCAAAGAGTAGAGATACCTCAAGTTATGCGAGAGGTTCACGCCAGTTCTTGTGGCGCCCATCAAGCTGGGCCGAAGCTGTCCCATCAAATCCAGAGGTTGGGGTACTTCTGTCCCTCTATGATCCACGATTGTATTGGGTATGCCAAGAGATGCCACGCGTGCCAAGTCTACGCCAACTTCCTGCAACGCCCGCCAGAGCCCCTCCACCCCTCCAAGTACTCTTGGCCATTTGCGGTATGGGGAATTGATGTAGTGGGACCCTATCCACCGGCAACAGCCCGCCAGTATAGGTTCATCCTAACTGCTACAGATTTCTTCTCCAAGTGGGCAGAAGCAGTTCCGCTCAAAGAGGTCAAGGCCCGTTCCATCATTTACTTTGTGAGCTCCAATATTATCCACCAGTTTGGAGTCCCTCACGCCATCCTCACCGATAACGGCACCATCTTCTGAGCGGCTGAACTGAAGAAATTGTACGCCAAGTACGACATCCGTTCAAACCATACCTCCCGCTACCACGCATAGGCAAACAGACAGATCGAGGCGTTCAACAAAACCCTCTCTAACATTCTACAGAACATGTTTGGTCAGAACAAGAAAATTTGGTCGGACAAGCTCCCCAATGCCCTCTGGGCTTATCGGACGATGACTCGTAACTCTACCCAGGTGACCCCATATTCCCTGGTGTATGGAGCTGAGGCCGTCCTACCCATTGAGATCCAACTTCCATCGTTACGCACTGCAGTTTATGATCACCAAACACTAGATGAGGTAGCCGAAATCGGTCTAGCTGAATTAGAAGCACTGGAAGATAACTGGCTTCGTGCCCTGCACAATCTAGAAAGGAATCAGGATAAGATAGCGAGGGCCTTCAATAATAAGGTTCGTCTCCGCTCTTTTCTATAGTGCGACCTGGTACTGGCCCTTCGAGCGCCAATGATTCCCGGTATGAAACCGCCCAAATTAGAACCGAAATGGGAAGGGACTTATATCATCCATAAGGTTTACCCTAATGGAAAATACTCCTTGGTGACCACGGATGGAGAGCGTATAACCCCTCCCACCAATGCCATATTCCTCAAGCGATACTTTGCCTAGGGAAAAAGGGTCCAGCACGACCCTAAACTGCAAAATTGTCCCGCATGACTGTAAACTGCACGTTATGGTCCTACACGACCTTAAACTGCATCTTCATCCTGTAAGACGATAAACTGCAAAATGGTCCCGCATGACATTAAAATGCACGTTATGGTCCAACACGACCATAAACTGTAAGGTCCTTCACGACCTTAAACTGCATCTTCATCCTGCAAGACGATAAACTACAAAATGGTCTGAGCTCTATGACTTTAAACTAAGATCTCCCCCCGTCCTTACTGCAAGACGTTAAACTGCAAGCCAGTCAGGCCTTCCTGACCGAGGCTCTGCCTCAGGCCCCGTGTCCCCCTTGGGTCCCGACCCCCCGTCTTCACCATGAGAAGTTAAACCGCAAGCTGGTCAGGTCTCCCTGACCACGGTCCGGCCTCAGGCCCCTTGTTTTTCCCCGACTTACTCTCTTGCGGGATTGTACGGTATGGTGTGAGGTAATTTCCTCATTCACGTCGGATTACTTGCCATACCTTACATATCCCCAAAATGAGATGAATCCTCATCCCGCATGACGTTGAAATGCATCTTAAGAACTATGTATGGCTTGATTCCCATTTTGATGGGATACGTAGGAATGCTCAGACGCCTCATCTTGAGCGCATCCCTAAGCTTTTCTCCTCAACTATACCCCTCTGGGAATAGTTTCCTTGGAGGATCTTTGTGTAGCAGGGAGTAGGATTTCTTAGCCCCGCTCATACAACCCCGCTCACACAAGGATTGTAAGGGTCGCACCATGTGCCCACTCCCGTTCTTCTATCCTCCCATGTCCTCACCGCACGACGCTAAACTGCATGGCCTTCAAGAACTACGTATGGCTTGATTCCAATCCTAATGGGATACGTAGGAACGCCCGGACATTTCATCCATTGGCCCATCCCAACATCCAAAATCTTCCCCTCGGGTCAAGACATGGCAGGGTGCACACTTTTGCCCCAACTCACATCGAGCAAGCCTCGACCCGGCTGCACATCCCGCCTGGAGATGTTTGCCTCTTTCATGGATGGATACAGCTATGATTCACCCACTCCATGACGGGGATTCCATCATTTTTCACACCCTGAGGGACCCCCAAGAATGGCTTGGATACTACGCCCAAGGGCTCTCCTACCGATACGGGCCAACACCCCCGAGGGTTTTCATGAAACAGGCCGATACAAGTCCCGTGTTGCGAATTTGGTCAGCGGTCGATGCTCATTTTTTTCTCCCATATCTGGTCACCATGGGGAAGCTGTGTTTCAAACATGGTCAACATCATCCTGGATCTTCGGGTCCACCCCGAGATATCCCAGACATTGAGTGAAGTGATTCATTCTACCCCATCCTGAGGTGACAAACTTCTTCCCGGGTGGTGCTAGCGATCGGGCCCACGACCCCGATTCCCCATAGGGGTGTACGGTGTGGTGTGGGACTACGCCCTCATTCACATCAGGATAATGTACCACACCGTACGCCTCCCCCTACGAGGCCTAGACTCAGGCCCCGTGGCCTCCCCGGGTCCCCGACCCTCGTCCTCACTGCAAGACGATAAACTGCAAGCAGGTCAGGCCTTCCTGACCAATGCCTAACCATCAGGCCCCTTGGCCTTTCCGGGCCCCGTCCTAGGTCCTCTCTTATAGGAGTGTATGGTGTGGCGTGCTTGATTCCCATCCTCATGGGATGCGTAGGACCACCTGAATGTCTATGATTTAGTTCCAGCCCCATCTCTTGGAAATCTTCATCCCATCTTGGCCCCTTGGCCTACCCTTCCTCCATGAGAGGATTAGATGGCGTGGTGTGGGATTATGTACTCGTTCACGTAGGTCTCGTAATGACCACGCCATGTACCTCTCCCTACTAAGCTGTTTCGTCGATCCCTTTTCGGCGGCTCAACAATATGCTTAAGAGTACTCTGGTTTATTACCTGGAATGCCAAGCTTTACCCGGACATGTCCGTACCCACTCTCCAGGATTTGTGTATCCCTGCATTAGGGCTTCCATCATTTTTCACACCCGGAGGGACCCCCAAGAACGGCCCGGATACTACGCCCAAGGGCTCTCCTACCATTACGGGCCAACGCCCCCGAGGGTTTCAGACAACAAATAGATAAAATCCCGTGTTGCGAATATGGTCAGCAGTCGATGCTTGTTTGTTGTTCCCACCTCAGGCTAACGCGATATGGACGCTGCGTTTCCACCATGGTTAATATTTTTTCTCTATCGCCACACCAACCCATTAAGCCAAAAATGTCGGGTACGAAATTCACACCCTTCATCACTACATCATGTCCGAGTAGAGTCTCGGAACACTTGGTAGTTTTCCTCCGTGCACGTCCGTGCGTTGGGGGAATAAGCCGCGTCAAAGGTTTCCTTCGGGGCTCTCTGCCGACTCCCATTTGATGGATTCCCCAAGTATTGCGATAAGGATTCCCCCCCTTGTTTCCCACACTGAGATTAACTCACGTGGGCTTAGGGATCGGGTTGACATCTGTGCTTACTCAGGAAGTTGTCACCATCCACGGTCCGAGCTCTAAGACCATAAACTAAGATTCTCATCTGGAACTACGTTCAGCTTGATTCCCATATTAATGGGATACGTAGGAATGCCCAGACCCCTTGTCTTTGGGACCAGCTTGAGTTCAGCAAATTCACCTCTCTGGTCCTGCCTTCAGGACCCCGACTACGGGACCACGTGGCGTAGTGCGTGATTATGTCCTCATTCACATCGGGTTTGTGATAGCTACACCACGCACACCCCCGTTCTGAGGGTTAGTCCTCCTATTCCTTGTCCAGCATGACATTAAAAGGCACCCTTCATAACTACGTGTGGCTTTATTCCCATCCTCATGGGATACGTAGGACCGCCCAGACGCCCTGTCTTCGGGTACATCCCATTTAGGGAGCCAGTCTCTCCCCCTGTTTCACCTCTTACTTCTATATAGGCCCCTCGGCCTATGTTCTCCCTCTCCGAATGGCGTACAATGTGATGTGGGATCATGTCTCCATCAATAGTGTTTTATAACACTACGCACGTTCCCCGCCTAGCATCGTCTCTGCTACGTCTATGCTGCATGACGATAAAATGCATGCTTGGTCCTATCATATGACCCTAAACTATGACACTATCGTCCTGGCTGCACGATGAAAAACGGCATTGCATTGTGGTGACCTCTTTGTAGAGGACATCACGTTGGGTATTGGTCATGTTCCATGCCATTTTTCAATGCCCATCATGGCCTGATCCTTGTGGCGACATCACGACCAACTATTCTAGGCCTGTCGCTTCATAAAAAAAACCATTCACCTTAGAGAACAAACAAGATTTATCAAATTTCACCTCTTTTAGTGAAAGGGTTGTGGCCGCACTCCCCTTTTCCCCTGGCACTGGTACCTTACCGTGCCACCTTTCAGAACTACGTATGGCTTGATTCTCATCCTTATGAGATACGTAGGAGCGCCCGGGCACTTCCCCGCGGGCCCAGCCTGACCTTTGTGTTCAGTCCCTCGGCTCGAGCATTTCCACAAAGAATGCATGGTAAGTAGAGCTTAGGACCTCCTTTACGTCGGGTTTTGTTGTCATGCGTCCCCTTATCCCTTTACCCATTTATGGTCTATGGTCCATCAAGAACTACTTGAGGCTTGATTCTCATCCTTATGAGATACGTAGGAGCGCACGACCACTTCTCCCCAGGCCCAGCCTAACTTTCGCTTTCGGTCCTTTGACCAAAAACCTCTCCTAAGGGGTCGGGCGGCATGATATGGGATTACGTCGTCATTCACGTCATGTTGTTCATCACACCGTACACACCCCCTATTCCCATTTACGCCAGGTGTTTGAGTTTTTCCACCATGTGCCTCGTATGTCTCCTCACATCCATGGTCCAAATTCTACGACCCTAAACTAAGATCTCCATATGGGGAAGGAATCTTATCCCTCTCTCTAATACGTCTCATTGTCGTATTTAGATGTGTTTCGAAAAGGAGCCTGATGTGTGGGACTTTCATACGGACATTCCCTTTGTCCCATGACCAAGCTTTGTGCTATTTGGATCCTCATCCTCTTCCACATCCAAAAGGACCCTCGGACGACATGGATACTAGGCTTAAGGGCTCTCCATGAATTCTTGACCTAAGGGACCTCAATCGTTTCGGGCCAACGTCCCTATGGGTATCTGACAACATTTGTGACATGATCTCGTGTTTCGAACATGGTCAATTGTCGACCCTCATTTGTCTGTCCCCATTCTAGGCTAACATGACAGGATGCTGTGTTGCGAACACAGTCAGCAGTTATCCTCCATCATCACGCCGCCATCATCGTGATCTAAATCTCGAGCACCATGATACACACATTTCCACTTCCTCATGTCCAAGTGGAATTTCATCATACTCATCTCTTTCTCTTCGCGCATCTAGGTGCACTAAATGATCGTTTTAGTGTCATTGGGCCGGTATTCACCGAGCGTCCCTTTGCCCTAACCTGTCCCTTTTTTTGTTGGGAAATTTCCACCACTACTGCTTGTTTCCCACACCGAGCATGACTCATGTGGGCTTAGTAGTTTTGGCGGGATGTGTACCAACACGGTCAGGCCTCTCATCGTCCTGCATGACGTTAAACTGCACTTCCAGAACTACGTATGGCTTGATTCCCATTCTCATGGGGTACGTAGGAACACCCGACCACTCTGCTCCGGGCCTAGCCTAATCCTCACTCTTGGTCCCTTGACCTGAAGAGTTTCCTATGGGAGTACGTGGTGTGATTTGGACTCCAATTCCTCGTTCACGTCGGTTTCATAACTACCACACCACACGTTCCCTGGGATCTTCCCTTTTATTTCGCGTCCTATCGTATGACGTTAAACAACAGGAGTCCATGTGTCCTCAACGCATGACACTAAACTGCGGTTCTACCCTGAACTAGTTCAGGATGCCCCAAGATCCCATTGGGAAGTGGCAGGACCCCTGTCCAGAGAGGCCCTGTCCCAAAGAAGGAAGGAACCATGGCCAAGCAAACGCGCCCATCTGGCATACTCCCACCACGGTGGTGTAACTACCTAAGTTCTGGATTCTATTCGGACAAACCATCCCTTCATATTCCACGCATTGTGTGCCCCTTATTCGGACCCTCGTCCCCTTTCATGTCTGAAGGGAACCCCTAACGGCCTGGTCCCATGCTGCATCGGCTCACCTACCGTCCTGGGCCAATGTTCTGGAAGACTGGTCATGTTTGGAAGGACCCCCTAATAGTATGGATGTTTGACCTATGGTCCGCCAACTGTCATGGGCCAATGTCTTGAAGGATTGATCAACAACGTTTGTGACATGGTCCCGTGTTTCGAACATGGTCAACGGTCGACCCTCATTTGTTGTCCCCATTACAGGCTAACGTAGTAAGGATACTGCTTCTCTTCCATGGTTAACTGTTGTCCCTTATTGTCACGCCATCACCACAGTGTTCTGAATCTTGGGTATCGCGATTCACACTTCCCATTTTCATCTGTTTGGACTAATTTCAGCGCCCCTGGCGTTGCACCATTCGTGCATAATAGCACGCTGAAGAAATGGTAATTCGTATGTCCTGAAAGTTTTTTCTCCGTTCAAGCCTCTCCCATATTTCGAAAATCTAGACTGGTAATCCGAATCCTGTATGCCTGGAGCATGGTCTCCACTCCTATGTTAGGTGGGACGATAAGGCAACTATCTCCTGTTTCTCATATCGGGCTCGACCCACGTGGGCTTGTGGAATTGTCTCCGTACGTCCCGCAAACATTGTAGGGATGTAACAAGGCGATTCAAAAAGTGGAAATCATGCGCGCTATGGAAATCAAAACAAAGAAAAAAAATTGAAGCACGAAGGTACCAATAAAAGTTTTTTTTCTTATTACAATACCCGGGGGTCGACTTCCCCCATGGATGGGTTGACCCCGTCAAAAGACCGTTGTAGCTCTGCCACCCATTGGCCTGTGGCGTCCAAGGCTTGCTGCCACTAACTCAGCTCATGCTCCTCCTCAGCAGCGGCGAGGCATAGTTCGTCAGCCTTGGCTTTGGCCCTCTCTACACCAGCTTGAAAGGCATCCATCTTTCTAGAGACCTACCTCATATGCTCTTCTGCCTCTTCTAGCTTGGCCTTCAACCGTGAGACTAGCTCAGATTGTGCATTAAGATAGGCTGAAATCTCATCTGCTCGGGTCTGCATCTGTTGGACCTCGCCTTCAGCCTCCTGGAGCTTCTTGATGTTGGTCACCTTCCCCCGCTATCATCCCACACTGAGCCCATGACAATGCTCTCGGATCTTCTCATCCATAAGATCTCGGATGAGTGCATGAGGACGTTGAGCATCCACTCCCCCAGCGCACAGTTCACGCAACCGCGAGCGGAGTCTATCCATTTCAGCCAGCCATTGCGCTTGAGGGGTGTCCTTGATGAAGCGCGTGATCAACTTCCATGACTGGCGGTGGACTATGCTGTTATCTTCCTCGTCGGAGGCCGTTTCGTCCCAATCTGCGCGATTGGTAGGCTCGTACGTGGGATACACCCGCAGGAAATCCTCGGCAGGATCAACATCTGGTGTTGAATCCAATACGACACCTGGCGCCGAAGCGAGCGTGACAAGACTCGGACCGACCGGTTGATCCTCTTCCTTGGAGTCCACCTCAATGACTTCGGGTACGACCTTGTTGGTGGTCCCGCCAGTGATGATGTGCGTCGCAGCTTGAGGAGATGAAGGGACTATCACCAACATCACCGGCATGCCCCTAGGAGGGACGCCACCAGACATCCCGACCAGTCTTGCTGCAGTAGCCCATGCTAGTCAGAGAACTGTACGATAGAGAGGGACATAAACGTTAGTTGGCAGGCATAGACTACATATGACGACATGGAAACTGGTAGAGGAGACTTACGGAGATCGACCTCCTGGCACTGCTCTTGAGCCGGTACTGACGGAACCCCAAGGCGAGGCCCTCCGTATACTGTCGGAAGGTCTGGAGATTCCGGAGGAGCCACTGCGGTTGCTCTGGTCCCACCAGACGCAGAAATGGACGCAGCCATAGGCACGAGTTCTGAAGGTCCTGCATCATCACCCGCCAAGGGGCGGGAACGAGGCCTGCGAATAAGTTCCTCCTGCATGGCTCAAACATCGGTGAGAAGTCCATTGTGACCCAAGAACGGATCGTAAGGAAAGAAGTTCAGAATGCTGCCTCGAGAGCCTCCGCGAAATTTTCAGAATCTGAGCCCTGATCTCCGACCTCGCCCTCCTCCAACGGGCTCCCTCCTCCAGCCTCATCCTCCCGAGAGGAGTCCTATGATTCTTCTGGCAGAGGGAAGCACTCCCTCAGATCGGCAGCCGATAACTGTGGGGGGACCGTTCGATTCAGCAGTACCCTCACCTGGTCTGTCATTGGGTGAGGGACACCACTGGAGTGAACGTAATCCATCAGCTCGTCCAGGTATTGCTCTGCCTCCACCGGAGACGCCATGAATCCAGCCCGGACTGGGCCTATGCCCGGTAATTCCATCCCAAGGCGATTTAGGTGGGCCCATATCTCGGGTGGGCTGAGGAATTGCCAGTAGACATCCCAAATGTCACAGGATCCGGGAATACAACATCCTCTGCCATGTCGATATGACGCATCCGCTTCCCCGGAGCCTTAGTAGATATCCTACGAAATCCCCTCGGTGGCTGCCTCTCCGGATGGCCATGCTCTTCCGGAATCACCGGATCCACCGCTGCTGCCATACCCTCAGCTGGTGCGGCTCTCGCCGCCATGGCATCCCCGCTACCGCGAGCGGCCCTCGCTGCCCTCCGACCCCGACCTCGGGATAGGGGAGGCCCACCATCACCGACCTGAATAGTTGGTTGCTTCAGCATCTCCCCTGGGAAAGCAGCCTCCCAACTAATGGCATAATCCCTCACCAATCCGAAAGCGATGGTGGATAAAGGCAATGCAATCCGCATCTTCCCATATTCTCGGGTGAACATGAGCCACAGCTGCCTCATCACACACGGGTGCTCCTCGTGACGCACCTCCCAGTAGACCTGCGGGGTCAGCCGCTGGAGGCACCGGAACTGCCTCGCAAACCGATGCGGGGTGTACGGTTCGCAGAGTGCCTCACGATCTATCTGTGCCACCAAAAATCCACCTCGAAAGGCCAGGAGGTAAGCCCGATGTTCTTCCATTCCCTGCCCGTCATCAGTAAGTATCCCCGACGGTAATGTGAAGGGATGGAAATTAAACTCATCTGCCCTCCACACCCGATTCAGCACCATCGACACGACTAGTTTGAATGGGAAGCTCCCGACTGCGTTTAGGATGGAGGGGCGGAAGTTACATTCCGACGACGAAATGGGGTTTGGATACTCATAAATCTCCCTGATGTGCGCTGCGATCCACCCATATAAGAGGTGGAAGGGCCCACATATCCTTGGCATCTTCTTGCCCTCGCTAATGTGCCGCATCATTCTGTACAGTTTGGAGAGCATTGGAATCTCGATATTGATCTGCCGCCCCATGGCCAACATGGACACCATAATAAACAAGCTGGGACGCACCCCCATGCTTGTATCCCTCACTGGTAAGACCCAACCGCAGATGAGAGCGGCGATGAACGCCGCCAGCCTAACTATCGGCTGTTGTTCAGTGCTGACACTGAAACCCCAAGTCTTCCATTGGCTGTCCTCCAAGACCCGCCAATACGAGTTCCCCTTGCCCCGTTGGGCCGCCCTCAGACAAGTTCGAGGACTCGGAGGGAACTCTCGATTCTATGGGAAATTCAGGAAGCATTTGAACCATCTCCTAAAGTGGACATCCTTCACTGCCTCCTTGTCCTCTCCAGGGACGAGTGCCATCAATGCTGACGCCAGTCGCAACATTTTCTCTGTATCCTCCCACGCGCTAATGACGGGGAGGAACTCATTATACATGGCCCCAAGATCGGAACCCCAGAAATCTGGTGGACATCCCACAGGCGGATTCCCACCTCCCCGTGATGAAGGTGAAAGGTATTGGTCCTAAACGACCATCTTCTCAGCAATTCTGGCATCAGTTGCTTCGGTTGGTAAATGTTGAATTGGGAGGCCCATGCCGCCTCATACATCCCCACTCTCCTCAGCTCTGCCCCAAACTCCTCGCATGAGGCGCCTACCCAGTAGGTTCAGGCCTAGTCATCAGTGAAGTTTCCGCCCTGGCGCAGGTCCCACTCATCGGACCATCCCTTCTTTGAATCCTGCAAAGCCGCCTTCAGCATGGTACGATAGATAGGAGGGGACGTCTCCGGTTTCAGTGGCCTCCCATCGATATCGTTCACATGGTTGTAGAGATAGTTAGTGGTGACGGGTGTGAAGTTCTCCTGTGCGTGACCATCGGCTGCCCTAAACCATTGGTGCTGGCATGGTGTGCTCCTGAACCAGCAAGCTGGTTCGTCCCTACTCGCCTCAGGGATGAAGACGTCATCCCTCAACCCGAAGCCGTACAATGGCAGCTTCTTGCACTACAGATAATCCTTTTGACCCTCCGATAACAGATCTGTCAAAGAAGCGTGGTCCGAATGGCTTCAGACCATCTCCCCAAGGCCTGGATGGTTGGCCATCTCATCCCAATGGGCAGCATCTACAAGCACCCCCAATACAGCCTCTTGAAGGGCCATTTCGATTCTGGCCCTCAGAAAGGAATTTTTTCAGAACGGATCGTGAAGATGGATCGCGAAGCTGGATCGCGAAGCCTGACCGAGAAGGTCGGTCGCGAGACCAAGCCGCGAAGTCTGGCCCAGGCCGACAATAAGAAGTTCGCTTGGTGTGAACGCAGAGTCAGAGACCCGCGGTTCCCCACGAAGCTAGATTCACGGAGGGCTATCGTGGAGTACGCGGAGCTTCGTGAAGTCAAGAGAACAAAAAGAAAAGAATGTTGCGTGAAGACAATGGAGGTCGACCCTCCTATTTATAGGCGGTGAACCCGGAGCATCGTGGAGCGCCTAACCCATGCGGAACATCGCGGCGCGTCCGGATCCGTGGCCCTGGTCAGCACCGCGGGCCCCCTTCGCGAAGACGCACCACGAACCACCGATAATTTTTGCGATTTTCCCTCAGACTTCGACCCTTATCCCTCCGCGGCTCCAAGTCTAAGGTGGGGAATTTTTTGGCACCAAAATATTGCACGAAATAAATAGATGGAAAAAATGGCGGGCACGCTACCTCACGAAGCACCGTCGCGAAGCACCGGCACGAAGTGCCGACGCGAAGCACCCTGAGCATCGCGGTCTCGTGAAGCTCCAGAGGCGGTAACTCTCCGCAAACACATTTTGATGTTCGCGAGCCCGCCACGAAGATCCAGAGGCGGTAACTCTCTGCGGACGTCGTTGACATTCGCGAGCGCTCCGCGAAGCTCCTGAGGCAGCACGCGAGTTCTGCTTCACGGCGCCCCTTACCTATAAATACTGGACTCCCCCTGAGTCCCGAGGACGGACAATCCGAACGTTCGGCTTCTCCTCCCCCAAATCATGAATCACCCTTTTCCCCCGAGAATCATGAGATCCGCGAGGTACTTCTACTTAGCGAGATGACTTTTCTTGGTCTCGTTTTGACCCCCTCTTCCGAGAGGGATTCCCTTCACGAAGCTCAAGGGCATTCGCGAAGGAAGGGGATTTCCAAGGGAACCCGGGCAGCCGCGGAGCGTTTATGCTTCGCGAAACACCCAACACATACTAGTGATCCCTATGCTAAGGCAGGATCTCTACACATCGTGAAGCACACTGCTTCGCAGCACCCTGCTTCGCGAGGCACCTCTTCTTCACGAGGCAGTGTTCCGTGAATACTGTTCCACTTCGCGAAGCACACTCCACTCACACCTATGCCCCGTGCTAAGGCCAAGGCACTTTGCTTCGCGGAGCACACTCCTTTTCTTGGAAATTCCTCTTCCCGTGCGACCCTCCATGTTTTCACGATGTGATTTCAAAGTCCCATGGAGAATACCACTCGTATCATTGCTTCGCCTAATTCTTCTTCGCATAGGCACACTAACGACTATTGCTTCTTCTCATAACCACGCTAACGTGGACCCCTCGATGGTTCGCTCCACACCCCCCCTTGACCATGACCTTACTGGTACCTTCCCTTCCCCAAGGACCAGAGGGTACCGGTTATGTAAGTCTTAGGGGTGCGGAGTGAACCCACCTCTTCCGAGATGCGGGACGTTAAACTGCTAAGCATCACGTCCTCGACACATGACGTTAAACTGTGACCCGACCTCGTGCCTCTCACGAAGGGTCCCCCCAGCTCAAACATCTTTTACGCCACTCATCCCCAGAGGAGTGGAATCTCCCATCCACAAGGGATGATATCCTCCTTATTGGAGTGGCGTATGTTCTCATGAGAAGTGAGACCCTAGTTCCCCAACAGATGGCTGCACCTCTACATCTCCGTACTTCCCCACTACCAAGGTCAGTGGAGGGCGTGATAGGGAATGAGGCACCCCCCATTCGGGCCTCCATCCTGGAGTAAGTCCCAGCATCGTGGGCTGCCTAATGCGTAAGCCCCTCTTCTCTTCTCACGAATGCATCCTTCGCGACGTGATCGTCATGTCCTTGAAACCTCTTGTTTCTCACACCGAGCATGACTCACATGGGCTTAGAGTGAGCACCGACCCTGACCCCCACCCAGCGAACTACGAAGACTTTGATCCATGTCAAGGTGTGGTACGTAGGAAGCCTCCATGAGGTTCAAGCCACATTACTTGGTCATTCATTCACGTCGAGTTTCGCCCCATCCCGCACGACGATAAACTGCACGCCCTCGTCCAACATGACTTTAAACTGCATTCCAGTCCGACGGCAAGCCGTTGCGACCAACTTGAACTATGAGGACTTTGATCCATGTCAAGGAATGGTACGTAGGAAACCTCCACGAGGTCCAAGACCACCACCACTAGGACCCTACTGGTCCTCCCCATTCACATCAGCTCGCTGATGATGCCCATCGGACCAAGGTCCACCCTCGTACCGGTCCACTGGCACCATCCCGAACTACGCGTACTTTGATTCCCTACCACGGGGATACGTAGGAAGCCCCTTTAAGGCTCATGCCCAACTTCAACATTTCCCTTGCGATGGTTCCTTGACATTCCACCCTCCACTTCATTAATCCATCCACCATCCACCTCGATCCTCTCCCGGACCGTCATATCCTGGTGTGACCATGTCGATATGCTCCTCTTCATAGCCGCCCATGGGTTGGCCACAGTATCGGCATACCTTTAAGGGAAATCCCTCAATCCTATCTGTTCTAGCTAATGCTCTGATCGGGTTGACCCGTCTCCGCTGGACGTTAAACCCACGACGTACCCTGTGTTAAACACATGAAGCTGAGGGAAACCTCAGATATGTGTCTATGCCATATAATTCCCCGCGCTCGATGTGGGATGCCTCGGGCTTCCACGCCCTTGAGAAGCCCTGTGACCAGGGATAATAGACAGACATGCCAGGTTCCCCAGCATCCAGACACGCTACTGATGCCTCAACGTGACTACTCCCCCGACTGAAGGTTGCTGCCCTGACTGGACCCTTTAGAATGTCCCGACAGAAGTAGTGTAATTAACCGGTGTCCGTGGAAACATGGCACTGGGAAGAGTTTCACGAACTACGTATTGAATCTATGAGGGAGACCCGGACTAGGTGATGAGTTCTAAGGAGTAATCCAAAGAAGGAAGAACCGACATCCCATCATCATGTTTCGATCAAGGAGCAGACGTCACTGAATAAGGAGCGAATGCTGCCCGCCTTTGGAAAGCGGGAATGCGGGGCAAGAAGCGCATCGCCTCCTCCTCCGCGGACGGACGGATGCGCGTGCCCCGGCAAAAGCATTGGAAACAGAATCCTTAATTTTTTATGCCAAAAAATAAGATAAGTGATTGAGTTTGTATGTGGAAAACATGCAAATGAACCTGGTGAACGTGAAGAATAATTAATGTCTACCATGAATCTATGACCTATTTGATCATTTGGGAGGGGTAAAATGGATCGATAAGGTTAAAATCAAGTCATGTTATCACCAATTATTAGTAAAAGATGATCATATTCTGAGACAACATTCATATATAGATATAGTCACTTTTAGTACTCTATGATACCCTTTTACAAGTGGAACGCCCCGATGGGGTTCATGGGACTCAAGAACAAGATATTTAATCCTTTCCTAGAATAGTTCATGGTATAATTCATCAATTATATCCTTGTCTAATTATTTTCTGAGGAGGAGCACAGAATACACATAAGGATAGTTTGGAACGTATGTAAGATCCCATTTTTTTCAAGTATGATTCTCTATATGTTTTTTTATTTTTCATTTAATCCTATGTAGAAAAGTCTTTCTCCAAGATGGATATATATATCTAGAGAAAATTACCTAATATTTCAGAATGTATACTTTTTTGAATAAATGGAGTGTGTGTACGGATGGGTTATGTGTTAAAATTAGTTCATGGTGAGATGAGAGGCTTAAAAGTGAAAGTGAGATGAAAAATAAACTACAAAACATTTACATGTAATGTAATTGTTCACGTGTTTTAATGAAATAAATATGAGGTGGTGTATTTTAGATAAAAACAATATAGATATTTACACAATGGTTAACTGAATTATACTCCATGAAAAATCTCCACCTATAGTTTAAGGTAGTTGTCCAGTTAATTTTTTCATTAGAATCTGTTACATCTCTTCTCCACTCAACCTAGGGTTCCCCACTAGGAAATTTTGAAGTTACAAACGCCTTCTAATGTCTTGATTTTGTAATCAATCCATAGTAATTCACCTTGGTTGGATTTCTTTTTCTCTTCTTTCTTCTCCAACCCGTTTTGGGGACATTCCTTGGATAATTGCATTATTGTTTTGGATCTTGATCACTATTGATCAAGGAACATTCTCACAATCATCTTCACATTCTTCCTCATGGGATTTGGTCACTGCGAACATTATGGGATCTTTAGTAAAAGTTAGGTGGTCAAATATTCAACTCCTATAGTTGTGAATTTTATATTTGAATAGAAATTGTGGAATTTCTAGCAATATCTAGCTATTTGTCTTTTTAAATTGGATTAATTAACATAAAAAATTTATTTTTTGATCCATCTTTTAAATATATAATTAATAGGGGAATTGTTCATGAGATTTAGGAATTGGATAATTGACCATGGGATTAATTGTCAGATAATGAACTAATTGAATTGAGATAATTAATTTTGGATTTAATTATATGCTTTTGATATTATGATATAGATAATTAATTGTGGAAATAATTATGAAGAGTTGATATTGAGAATCAGATAATTAATTATAAAAATTAATTGGGGGATTTCAGTTGTGTTTTGTTCATTAATTTGTTGGTAAACTAAACAATGTATATGAAACATAATTATAGTTGTGAATAAATGAATGGGAAAATGGTCATTCTTTTTGTGTGACGTTAGAGTAGTAACATCTGAATTCAATCTTGAAATTAGTAATGGAATAATTATTTATCATGTATGAACAACAAAATGGTAGTAAATGAACTCAATGATATAGACTTACTTGAGAATAATTCTAGATCTGGCAAAATCCAAAACATGTACTAAGATATTAAACCATCATGGAATACTTTGGGCTTCATCAGGAGCAGAATAGTGTAATGAGATATGTTATTACCTATGAACACTTTGGGCTCTGTCACGAGCCGCATATGGCATGAGGTACAGTTTTTCTTAGGAAACATGGAGTTAATGTGGTTAAATAATGAATAAATGATAATGTTATAATTATTTATTTATGAATTTTACATATTTATTTATTGAAAAACATACACTATTATATGATTTCATATTGTTTAATACACCATTTATGGTGGCCTACTGAGTTGTAATCACACCCTAAAAGAGATTCTTGATCAGTACCAAAATAGACATTATTTTTGCAGGACAAGCTAATGGAAAATGACACGGGTTAGTCTATTGTTTGGGAGTGGATCTTGGATAAGGAAACATAAAATGGTTTAGGACCCACTTTGGATTCTTGGGTGCATGATTTTTAGTTTTCATTTTGAGACACATGACACTTACATTAAGATATCATGTTTTCTATTTCAGTAGGATATTTTATTTCCTTCATTGATTTTCTAGATATATTAGTATTATTATTGTTATATATTAATTATTATATTGTTTATTATTTCAACTTGTGTATTACTCTGATAAAAGTGGGTATAGTCTCCCCTTGAATTAATTATCATCCCATCACTACTAGTTGGAAGCCTCTAATGTATGGGGAGGTGTTCTTGATATCATTTGGCTCACCGGCTCGGGGAATCGATTTGTGGCGTCTGGGAAAGGATGTTACAATGTGTTGTTAGAGGACCTATTTTATTTTATTTTTCATTTTAAGTACTATGTGAGAAGGGTATACATGAGACTATAAAGATTTGGGGCTTATTAATGAGCTCATTCATGGGATTTGTAAACCCATGTAATAGGGAAAAATCATGTACTGAGGGTGTGATTTTTTTATTATTGTTTACTATTACAGTTGAATGTTATTTCGCCTTTGGTGACACGTTTTTTTTGTGATGTGGTTTTTTTTGAGATATTAGAAGAATTTAATCGTGGCTTAGAATGGAATGAGAGATGATTCTTCATGCATCAATCTAGTTACTCAATATTATTTGGTGACATGAATCATTCTAGGAATGAATGGGAAAATAAGTTTTGGGTATGTTGTTGAACATATTTTTTTTCTGATGAAATTTAATTGAAAATGGGGTATAATATGAATTTGAATGTGGTAAAATGATTCAATAATGTTAGTAATTTGATTCCAAAATGAGAAATGTGAGTAATGATAATGTTTTACTCTAGATCACTAAGTAATATGTGTACGATGGTTAAGGGTAGTGATAACACATCAGTTTTGACCATGTGGTCAGGATTGGGGGAAATACTAGATGTGTTTATTACTCCTGAATTATTTTATGATAAGGTTGTTTTATGTGTCTTATAACATGTTTTTGTAATTGTAGAGATATTCCTCAACAACAATTATTGTTCAGAGGATGACAAGCGGTTATGTCTGGTAATTCTCAACCAAAAGTGGAACCATAGTAACCAATAGTGCTGGGTCAGGAAGATGATGTTCGGTTCTGAGAGAACATTTATCACTTCATGAATACCAGCGAATAGCCCCAGAGAGGGTTGAAAAAATCATTTATGACCAAAAAAGAGTTTTTCTATTGCAGCACCCTCCAGCATTAAATCGAGAGGGTGGACCTGAAAAAGTCCAGTTCATTATTGCATCGATTGGGACAATACATGACAATTTGAAGAATGCTACTAAGATTATGGTCGTTTTGGGTAATTATAAGCTAAATGGATTATAGAAATGTTCATGGGAAATTTTTTCACGGACTAGAATTACTGAGGGTATATTATATAAGGACTTTTTGGAGAGGTTCATAGAGAAATTTTATCCAGAGATGCAGAGGCAAGTAAATGCAGTAGAGTTCATGAATCTGACTCAGGGGAGAATGTACGTGGTGGATTTTGATATATTCTTTACAGAATTATAGTTCTTTTCATTAATGTTGACAAAAGATGACACAACTATGGAAAATTAGATTTTAGGATAGACTTAAGTGAAATATTAACTCCCATGATAACCCCTTTTGGTTAAAGAAGTTTGATGAGGTTGTGGATCAGGATCTCATAGATGAAGAGATCCCAAAAAAGGATTTGAGGGATAGAGAGTTTGTAGCTACCATATGATCTACAAGTTTTACTTCTAATATTATTATGTTTCATTATGTAAACATTATCTTGAGTAGTGGGAAGTAGTGTGGGATGATAGAAGGGTCGATTACACAAGACATTACTAGATTGATTATCCATTCATGTGGTAGTCTAGTTCACTATCATCATAACAATCCCCAATAACCATTAGATTTTCATTCTGGTAGCATAATGGGAAAACTATTGTTGATCAGTAGAAAACTATGACAGACCATTAGTGATGGAGGAGGTAGGCAGAACTAGAGTGCGAGAAGAGGGTATGTTGTACATGTCAATCTAAAAGTTGGATTTATACTAGAATAGGTGGTATAGTTAGTGGTAATAGATATTATAAGAAACAAATACCATATCTATAGTGCGGTGAAAATTAGGGAATTCATATTTTATCATTGGAAATAGGGGCATGATAATTTCATGCGGTGAAACCTACACATGTGGATAGCGAGGGTGGACCATTAATATTGAGCAGTACTATTATTGTGTCTTATACATTAAATAGTTCCTTATTTGATACTTATTCATATAAATCATTTTTATTATCAAAACATGTTTAGGGTTCGATCTTGGTGGTGGGGTTTTTGAACGGTAAAATGTCTATCGATACACCATTGCCAGTATGGTCTAGAGACAACCCTATGTATAATGGATGTTCTCTTGAAGCCTGGGAGTATTGTTTTATATGGTATATCTACATCATAGATATTTTAGGATTAGATATAATTATGGGTATAAAATATATTGTCACGTAATTAGACCACTTTGATTGTTACCACATGAGAGTGACATTTATGTCACCTAAGGGTGACAATTACATTCAATATAGATAATCTGATATCTAGGGTTAGTAGGGCCAATTAATCTTCAACTGAGAGAGATCATAACCCTTATTTCTAGTTTATTACTAGATAGTGGAGGTGTGAAGCATGATATCTTTTCATCCATAGAGGAATAGTTTCATGATGTTTTTTCTAAAGACTTATTAAGGATACTGCCTAAGAGATAAGTTGAATTAACTATTAAACTCTTCTCGAGAGGTGGAACAATTTCTATTCCACCATACATAAAGGAACCTACATAGAATCCAGAGATCAAGTCTTAGCAAGAGGAGTTGGAGGATATTGGATTTATCCCTCCGAGTACATTTCCATGGGGATCACCATTGTTGTTTGAAGATAAGACTGATGAGAGTTTATGTTTGTGTGTGAATTACAGGATTTTGATATAGATATCTATTAAGAACCAATGTCGTATATCATGTATTGACGACCTAATTCACTAGTTGAGAGGAGCTCGTTTGTTCTCACTGATATACTTGAGTTTGGGGTATCATAAGCTAAGATTTTAGACTTCTCATATTCCGAGGACTACTTTAAAAAGAATGTATGGCCTATATTAGTTATTTATAATGTTTTTTGGGTTAAATAATTCCCCGACCATGTTTATGACCATTATTAATAGAATAATTCATATGTACCAAGATCAAATTATTTTAGTGTCTTGTGGACGACATCCTAGTGTACTTCAAGACTCATGATTATCATACCCAACATTTTGACATCTTTTTGAGTACATGGATAAAGAATTAGATATACTCCAAAATTTCTAAGTTTCAATTATATATTTATTAGGTACACTTCATGGGACACATCATCATTGAAGAATGTGTGTTAGTGGACCCAGTGAAGGTTCATGTAGTGGTTTCATGGGAGAATCCCCAAAATGTATTGAATATCTTTAGATTTCTGGGGGTATTTTGATGTTATAGATGATTCTTCAAGGAAGTATCCCATTTCGTAGAACCACTTTTAGGATTGGGAAAAAGGGATAATGTTTGATTGATTGTTATCATGTGATCAAGCCTTCTAATAGGTGAATAAGCTCTTGGAATCAGCACTAATATTGATCCTACCTGTTCAAGGTGAATAGTATAAGGTGTGTTTTGATGCTATGAGGATTGGAATCCAAGCGATGTTGATTTTGGGAGATCGATTTTTTTATGGGACTTGGAAGCTGAGTCCAGATGAATGGAACTGCCATACACATGATCTCAAATTGGGATCCTTGTTTAATTTTTTGAAGTGTTGGTGGAATTATATATTGGTGGAGAAGCATATGATTTTTATTGATCATAAGAGATTAAGGTACATCTTATTGTAGTGATATTTAAATCACTGGTAGTAGAGATGGGTTGAGTATATGAAATATTTAGATATTGAGCTAGAATATACACCCAGGAAGGGAAACAATGTTACTGACACATTGAGTAGAAAAACTAAAAATCAGACAGTTATGGAGTCTAATGTTGAGTTGAAGATGATGTAATTATTGGCTACGATTCATGTGGTGGTTTGTGTGAACCACAAATAGATTAATCTAGTCTCATATTTAGTAGAGTCTACACTTTTTATTTGGATTAATGAAAAGTATTATGAAGAACCTGAGTGCTTGAACTTGAGGGAAAACCTTAAGGGTGGAAAGTCACAATCATATTGGAGCATAGACAAGGAAGATATCATATATGTTAGGAATCACGTTTTTGTGCCTATGTGCTTGAGAGAGGAGCGCATGAGGGAATTTCATTCCTCAATGTGGGTGGTGTATCCTTGTGTGAACAAAATTTACCATGAATTACGATGAAATTTTTTGTTTTTGGGTATTAAAAATGAAATATAAGGGTTTTTAACACAATTATGCACCTATCATAATGTGAAATTAGATCATCAACAATCTGTAGGTTTTTTATAGTCCTTTACTATTCTGGAATGGATGTGGGAACACATTTCCATTGAAATTTTTCTGGTTCATCTAAGGTCGCAAAGGGATAACAATTCTGTCTGGGTGAATATGTATCAATTAATGAAATTTGCGCATTTCATTAAAATATGGGATAATTTCTCAGTGGAATTGCTGGGTGTTTTGTATGTTAATGAGATTGTCCATCTACATGGGGTTCTACATACTATAGTTTATATCCTGACTCTTTCTTTACTTTACACATCTATGAGGGCTTGTAGAAGGTGGTTAGTACATAGGTATTATTCAGTTTGGCCTTTCTCCCACTGATAGATGGATAGTAATAGTGTGATATACATGTTCTTAAGGATATATTTCAGACATGTGTTCTTGACATTGGTGAGTATAAGTAGAAGAAATGGGGTTTAATAAAGTTTTCTTATAACAATATTTATGAAGAAACTATATAGATGGGACCATACGATGATCATTATGGAAGAAAATGTCGATCACCACTATACATGATAGAGGCTAGTGAGTTAGAGTTGTTGGGACTGAGTCTCCCGCTGGAGAAACTGAAGTGGTTTTAGTTTATTTGGAAACATACTGTTATATTTTAGAGAAGGAAGAATCCACATGAAAATATATGGATATCACAGAAAGAGTTTACAATGGCCTATCATGTATTTCATTGGCAGTCACCTAGGTAGGGTCAACAGAAGATACAAAAGTAGGGAAATTTGGAATCCTAGTTTTTGGACCATTCAAGATACTGGATAGAATCAGTCCAATGGCATGTTAATTGGATCTTCCACGTGATTATAGTTCCATTCATGATGTTTTACAAGAATCAAAACATTTCTAGTATCACCTCGAACCATCTCATGTGATCGAGGTGGAGGATGTTGATCTTGAGATAGATATGTCATTTGAGGAGTATCTAATGTGTGTGTTGCATCATATTAAGAATGTGTTTTGGGGAAGGATTGTTCTTATAGTTTGAGTATTGTAAAAAAATGGGCATGTGTAACATGAATCTTGGGATAGGGAAACAAATAAATGGGCTCTAGGGACTGATATTTTCACTCAGAATCTTATAGATTCATAGTAATGCTTGAGGATGAAATATTATAATGTGGGGAGATTGTATGATCTCATTTTTCTCAGGTACATTTATTTCAATGTTATTTTATTCTTTATTTTATCCTTAGTGGCCAAGTATTTTTGGGAGACAAAAAGCCTTCGTTGAAAAAAATGACCGAATGTATGGGGATGTATGCTTTTTTAATCAGTGGAGTCTGGGTAAGAATAGGTTAAGAGTTAAAAGGTGTTTCTGGTGAGTTGAGAGGCATTAAAAGGAAAATGCGATGAAACCATAATTACAAAACATTTACACATTGTATAAGGGTATTATAAATTGTGTAATTGTTCAAGGTATTTAATAAAATTAATATAGGGCAAAGGATTTTTCAGAAAAAAAAATCATTTAAAATATTTATAAGACGTGTAACTAAATTACACATTGTGAAAAAGCCTGATGTTCATTTTAATGTGGATGTGAGAAAGCTTTTTTCGTTGTAATCCACTGCAGATCTTATTTTCACAACCTATATATGCCTTCTAGGAAATTTTAAAGTCGAAAACCCACTTCCAGTCGTCCCGGTTACATGATAAATCCCTACTAAGTTCTCTTAATTTTATTTCATATTTCACTTCATTCTTCTCTAATTCTTTGATGGTAAATTTCTTGGCCATTTTCATTGTTGGTTTTGATCTTGATCAATCATAATCTAAGAACCACCTCACAATCATCTTTACATTATTCATCATGACAATTGGTCTTTGGAAATGTTGTTGGATCTTTGATTAAAGTTAGTTTTTCTGTCCTTCAATTCCCATATTCGTGAATTTGATATGGGTATGTAAATTGGTGAATTTCTAGAATTCTATAGCAATTAGATTTTATAAATTGGGTTAATTGACATTGCTAACCGATTTATTGACTCATTTTCAAAATCGGTAAGTAAATGTGAAATTTTTTATGAGACTTAGAAACTATGATCTAGATAATTAATAGTGGGATTAACTATTAAATATTAAACTAGTTAAATTGAGATAATTAATTGTCGATTTTATTATGATAATTAGATATTAAGATATCGATAATTAATTGTGGATTTAATTATGAACAGTTGGGATTGAGAATGAGATAATTAAATATGATAATTAATTATGCGATTAGAGTTGAAAAATTGATTAATTAGTTGTTAAATTAATTAAAAAATATGGTAATATAATTAACGTGTAAATTAATTTAGGGTAATTATGTATAAACTAATTTCTAAATTTGTATTGAAAATTTTGTTGATAATTATTTGTTAAATTAATTATGTGTAAAGGATTGGTAAAATGGTCATTCAATTGTAAAGTATATATGGTAACATGGTCATTATACTTATGTGTAATGGAATGGTAACATGTTTAGTAAATTGAGAATTATACATGGTAACATGGTCATTATTCTTATTTATAAAAGAATGGCGACATGGTCAATCAATTAAAATTTATACATGGTAACAAGTTCATTATACATATGTGTAAAGGAATTGTATCATTTTCATTCAAGTGAGAATTATACATGGTAACCTGGACATCATACTTGTAACTAAAAGAATGGGAACATGGTCACTCTTTTAAGTCGGGTTTTAGTGGTATCATGGGAATTAAAGCATGATTCTAATAATGATATAATGAGAATCATGTATGAACTATGGAATGGTTACAATGTCACTCCCTGATATGGCCTCACAAGAGAATAAATCAGGCTCCATAATGATCCGAAATCGGTATTGAGATATGATATCAACATTTAATACATCATTCCCCAGCATGAGAAAAAGTGGGTATTAAGATATGATATTACATACAAAAAATTTGGGCTCCAGCATGAGCCAAATATTGATTAAGGTATGGGTGTCCTCAGGGAACATTGGAGTTAATGTGGATAAATAAAGTATAAATTATAATCTGATAACTATTTATGTATTCAATGTACTAATTTCATTATAGAACTGTATTCAATATTACCTAACTAGATATTTTTCTTGACACTGTTGTTGGTGTCCAACAGAGTTGTACTCAAACCCTACATAGTCTATATGATAAGTACCCAAATAGACATTATTTTTTTAGAAATTCAATGGGAAAAGGCCCAAGGTTGGACTGTTGATTTGGGTTAGATCTTGGATGAGGGAACTACACGTGCTTTGGGACGCACTTGGGAGTCTTCAGTGTCTTTATTTTTTTCATTTTAAGAAACTTAACACTTACTTTATCATGGCTTGTTTTCTATTTCAGTTGGATTTTGTATTAACTACTTTACGTTTCTAGAGTTATTGGTATTCGTATTGATATATATCATTTCCCTTATTTTTTGTTATTTTTGATGGTGTATTACACTAATTAAATAGGGTATATTCTCCTTAGGAATGAATTATCAAACCCTAACTACTTTTTGGACACCTATGGCATATTGGGAGGTGTGCTTGGGGCTATGTGATTGGCCAGCTCGAGGAATCATTATGTGTCTCCCAGTTCGGGACATTATAACATACTCCAAGAGAAATATCTTAATAGAAATATCTCGAAGTGCTAGTTATGGATAAACGTAGTCCACATTCTAGGATATTTTATCATAGTGGATAGTCAGAAAGTGGACCTAGAAATGTTCGAGACAATGTCAGCTTGGGATCCCCCAAATAGTTTGACATAGGTGTGGATCGTCCTTCGGTTGGTAGGATACCACTTGAGATACATACCTGATTTCTCCAAGGTATCAACACCCATGGAATCCTTGACTCAGAAAGTGATGTTTTTCATGTGGATAGAGGGCTTCCAACTAGATTCTCAGCAGTTGAGGCAGTGTTATATGAGTGCTCCCATATTGATATAGATAGAGGAGAGTGTCAAGAAAGTAGTGATTTGTGATTCATTTGGAACCAGGCTTTGTTGTGTCTTAATGGAGAGGTTGGTGGTGATTTTCTGGTGTTCACATCAATTTAGAGAACATGATCAGAACTATTTGTGTCATGTACTAGCCTTAGTCTACCCTGAACTAGTCAGTTGAGATATTCTGCGGCTTGACCCAAAAAAATTTCATGATCCCATCGGGCTGCAAACTAGTTTTGGGCATTCTTATTGTACATGTTGGAACAATTTTCCAAATAAACAAAAAATTAACTGAAAAGAAGAACGAATCCGATTTCCCATTATTCATATATAAAATTTAAATAAAATCATCAATATAAAAAAAATGCAATTATAACTAAATAACACAACTAAAAAGGTCAAACCTAGCAACCAAACTAATTCCATGTAACCCCACTGGTCACATTCCAACACAACGATCACAGGTCACTCAAGGTGATCAAACTCAAGCTAAATCGTACACAAGGGATAAAAACCAAAAATAACTATAGGCGTATGTATGAATACTTAGTAGGGTAGCTTGATAATATATTCTCAATGTACGACCATTAAAATTAATGAATTTTTCATTTTCATGTTTAAAATACAATATATAATACCAATCTTGTTTCATATGATAACTCAAAAACAAAGTACAACTGATTTCCCTTATTCATTTCCAAAAAACAAGTTCGATCCATTAGAGAGAAATTTTCATTTTAATGAAAATCTGATTTTTATATTTTCAAATTATACAAATAGGATAAAAAATTTCTATGAAAATGGTTTTCAAAAAAAATATTAAAACAACACATCACTTTCCAATAAAACATTTACACAAGAAAGCACTATAGTAGTCACTAAATAAGGGTAATGTAAAATATACATACAAGATTTTCATTCACCACTATAAGAAATGAATAACAAGTAGACATAGGTGAAGTAAGGAAATAAAAAACAATTTAGAAAATTATAATACATGATACTCCATCCCTATTGACATGTCAGAAACGCTAAAAATAAAAATGACCAAACACCCTGCCACCCTAACAAAGGACATACCAAGGGTCCCAATCCTATAGTAATAATCCCAGATATATCCATCTACTATGGGACAGTGGTTTTTATGTGAACTACCATTGTATTAATAATTCAATAAATTTATATTAATATCAATGGTTCCAATGTATTGGGTATAGAGGGGGTGATCCAACCAATTCAAAATGAGCATCCAATCACATGTTTATATAATAATAATTCAAAAACAAACCTCACCCCGAGCCACCCCAATGACTGATCTCATTCCATAAACCTCACTGAAAATAAAGGCACTATCCCAAGGAACTCTTATAATGGATCATAATGATTTATAAATAATGACACATAATCTATTAAATAAAAAAACTGGGAAGTAGTAACATCGAAGGGATGTTTTTAAAATAATCATTATCACCATTTTAACAATATAGTCATACGGGATTTTATGCATTACACAAAAACTGGAATTTATCAAAGATACAATTTTCACTATTCAAAAAGAGGTTTCAGCCCCCAATTTGAAGCCAAAAAAAATTTATATCTACCCCAAAAAAACTCATGTTGCACATTCAAAACACAATCATTTCTTTGAAAATACTGAACAAGAATTTTTCCAGCAAGCCGAAACATGCTAAAAACCAAAACCCATTTCTCTATAAAACCAAAAACATCCTTGAAACCATATAAAGATCCTATGAATATTATTTTTCATAATAAAAATATTTTTATAAAATCATACCAATCATTTTATATCCCAAATGAACCATAATATCCAATCGGGCAATTCTTCCAATACAAGTCCTGAAATATTTAACAAAACATCTTCTATTTGACACTCTAAAAGGTATAAACCCAAAATTTTCATGAAATTATTTTTTAAATTTACAAAAAATATTCTAAAAATCAGTAAAACATTCAAAAACTAACGGACCATTTTTAAAAGTACTTGGTGTGCCCATTTTAAAAAAAATAACACTATTCTTCAAGAAACAAGGCATAAACACCACATTGCACACCAAAAAAATTAACCAAAGGTTTAAAAACAATAATTACCACATATAAAAATTGATAAAAACAAAAAAAATGGTGAAAATAAAATTATAAAGGAGAGTTCAATGGGAAACCTACCTCCAATCCAAGGTCAAATGGAAACACACACCTGAAAACACAACCAGAGGGTTCAAAACACTAAATCAAGGAAGACCAACCCTAAAAGAACAAAACCTCCCATCAAAAACCATAGAAAAAAAGATCCTTAGGTCATCATTGACCAAGGGATAAGATATAACATAGAATAAAAGAGAGGATAAGGAAAAGGGAAGGGGAAGGAGAGAGATTTGAAGAATAGATTAATAAGAACTAATAACCATTGGGGAGAAATCTCTCAAAAAGTGGCCCAAAATGAATGTGAAAGAAGTGAGGGGATCCATCTGGATGGTAGATGACATATATCATTTCAAATGGGAGGTGGAATCATTACAATTGTATTTTTCAGATAAATTTTTTTAATCCCATAATGGGATGCATGGTTTTGCTACACGGTTTTGTAAACTGTGCGAATGCAACTAGAAAAATCTAAAACTTTGTATGTTTAAGTTGCATGGTTTGCGAAAAAATTGATAAATATGTAAAACTGAAAAACTTTTCCATAATCCATCAAATGAATCCCTAAATTCTATGAAATCCCGCTCATTGATCATTGAATGGTTTAAACACAATATAGTGACATTGTGGGTGTGACAAAATATCCACCATACAACTTCCCTTCAACATGAATCAAAGGCCAAACATGGGACAAAAACTATAGAATGTAACACATAAAAACTCAACCCCTAACACACCAAAAACACAAGAAAAGATCAGGATTTTAATTGAATAATAATATAATCAAAAACATAGAAAACAATATGTGACAACGTGATCCATGATCATGTGATATCATTGGTAGTATTTTCTTTGAAGATGTGGTGACACTACCTGATCGTCGAGCAGTTTATCATGTACTCTAATGAAAATATCCTGAATCTTATTTTCTCTTATAAATATTATAAATTGAGATAGATTCAATGTAAACCATTCCTCTATGAATATGACTTTGAAATTTTCTATACTACTAGGAAGGCGATGGTGGTATTTGATGCTCTCAATAAGAGATCTTGTTCACAATTTTTGAATGATTCATTGGAGTAGTTGGAATAATTGCAATTATCATTTATAAATGGAGAAAGGGAATATTACCTCTAGTTGATATTTTTCACCCCTTTGCTCTTGTTGTGAGTCAGGGTGGAAAAGCTTTGTGATGTCGACTTTGAGACCCTCACCCTCATGTATCCAATGGGCATGCTCTTGAATGATTTTCCAAATGTGGGGATCATGTTGTTGTTTTTAGAGAATGTATGATGGTACCAATGACACAATGGGAGGAGGTTCTATGATAGTTTCTTACATCCACTTTGGATGTACATCCATGTGTGGAAAAGATGCATCAGGACCATAGACATCAGTTTTGGTGGCATGAGATGAAGAAAGGAGTTGTATATTTTTTCCCTCGATGCCTTAATTTTCTACATTTGAAGGCTAAGAACCATGTTCCATTGGGATTATCTCAACCACATTAGGTTATATAGTGTAATTAGGATAGAATATCCATGCAATTCATGATGGGCATACCACATACATTCAAAGTAAATGATTCCATCTGGGTGGCCGTATACAAACTCACCAAGTAGGTCCAATTCATAGAAATTCAAGAGTATTTTAAGGTATATATCTCGTGATGACTCTACATTCAAATAATAATATGAATCCATTTAGTTTTATTAATGATTATTTCATATCATTCCGATCACTTAACATCCCAGTTATGGAAGGGATTATAGGAGGAATTTGGGTCCCTATTATGCTTAAGCCCAGTGTTCCACCCCCCAAATTATGGCCATACAGAGTGGACCAGTATTGTTCTAGAGTTAATGTTGAGACCTTTCATGATAGATGTTGGACATTGTTGGGAGGATCACCTTCCATTGGTGGTGTTTTCATGAAACAACTACTATCATTACACTATTGTTATGAAACAATATGATTCTCTCTATGGGTGACTATGTAAGTCACGACTTTATTGGATAAAGACTCCACAGAGAAATAATATGTCTTATGATGACTGGTATACCACATAGATCTACCACTTTAGTAGACTGGGTTCACATCATCTTTAACATGTCTTAGGTGAGGAGGAATGTACCAGACCCATCACATGTTATCTACTAGGGAAATCTGGACATAGAGTATTGACCATTACTAAATACATATTAGAGTTCAATATTCTTTTAGAGATGATCCTTCTTGGGTGATTGATCCATCTTCTTCATGTCTGGTGGTATCATGGAAATATCCATAACAGAACATTGGAGTAGAAGTCTACGATTCATCCTTAATACCCTCATATTTTCTAGAGGCCACAATTTTGGTTTTTCAAGGACATAAATCCTCAAGGTAAAAAATATATAATTTATTATATTTTTAATGTATTATTATTAGATATTGTATAGATTATTTTTGAAATTGGGCACTGAGAAGGTTTGCGATTATGAGGCCCAGTGTGCCTGAAATAAATTTTTTAAATATATTAAATCGCACATGCATGTAGTTTTCTTGAGAGAGTGTAATAAATTCTAAATTATTTCTCGAATAAGAAATATAAGAGAACCATTGAGTTCATAATTCAATGTTAACCCTTGGTGTGACATAACTTTATTTAGCACAGGTCTTTTATAGAAAATTCATCACGAGCTCATAAATAAATAAACCAATTAAATAAAATTATCTTAATTCATTTTGTTGACGTGTCAATTTGTGGATCCTTAAATAGATCATTATTATATAATTCCAAGGTTAGCTTCATAAAATTGGAGATGTTAATGAACCATTGGAGATAGATTCACATAATTCCCTCATGTGAACGAAGATGAGATTGTGGGTCAATGGTCAACACATTTTTTATTCGAAGGATCTCAGTAACGACTGGGGAACAACTTCGTTCTTCAATAGTGAGCTATCCAAATAGAGTTAGGGAATGTTTATTGATTTATGTTTTACACATTCTTTAGTTCTATGATTAATATGGACCAATGAAATAATTGATTGTTTTTTGTCGATCGTTATGTTGTATGGGCTATTTTTTAGGGATTTGATGGGAGAATATCATTGTGATTTTAATTATTTTTATTGTTGTTCTAATGGATAAGGATTGAGATCAACACGAACACTGATTTATGTTTTTGTCTCTAATATGTTCTTATTCTTTTCTCACCATACCTTTAGGGATTATCAAAGGCATTATTTATTTGGCCCATGGCTAAACAAAACCCAATTTATTGATCATTACAAAAATGATTCTTGGAAAAATTATATTATATCATAGATCTACAATCAGCATGGAATGATCTTGGTGTGATGATGTGGCTGTTTTATTCAAATGAAATTTTATATATGTTTCTTTCATGTTTTATGTTCTTCAACGTAGAATGAAGAACAACATATAGATCTATTTTTTGAATATATTCGTTGTTGGGATATGTTGTTTGAGAAATGTAGAGGCTTGGGCGGGACATTCGAGGATTACTTGTGTTATTGAAACTAAGATATAAGGTAGAAGTTGTGTTAGAGAATGTGGGAGTAAGAACCAGAGTTTCTTGAAAAACCGGATCAACTCAGTGTGTAATGCAGGATTTCAGCGGAAGTGGGGCCCTCTAAGAGGAAGCTAGGGTTTCAAGAGAAATCTATGTATCACAAATCATGTGACCCCTATCACACATCATGTGGTCTGTCCTAGGTTACTAGGCATGTACTTAAGAAACTACATAGACATGGGATAGAGTAGATAGACTACCTACACAGAGTGTACTACCGTACACAAACATATGTTAGACCAAGTGTACAGGCCATGTCATGTACTTGTATACGGACATGGGTACATGGGAAGAATTTTTCTAATTGCACACAAGTAGAGTACACTAGGTGAATAAATGGCATGTACTACTATAGAAAAACGATTTGATATCTTGTGAAGTTTATACAGGTAGGACCTAGGGTCAAGGGACACGACATGTGACCCCTACTACATGTCGCCTTATCATTTATACATGGCTTGGATATCTTTCCCCCCGTATAAAGGAAATGTTTGGTTAGGGTTAATTCCAATTATCTTTTCCCTAAGGGTTTGTTAAGAATCATCTCCAACTCCTAGGACTATGATACATTTAGTAGGAATTCCTAAATAGAGTCATTGTAATCCCTTCGAGAGTCATAGAGTGATATCCTTTATTCATCTTTGTGACCAAGTTGTAGTTCAATGTATCAATGTTACAAGAACTACGCAGTCGTTGATCCTCTACATAGCAGGTTAATACTGATTTAATTTTTGGTCACACCCAATGACATTGGTAATGATCCTCATCTATGTATCATTTTCATTTCAGACTATTTGAGTTTTCATTATCATGTTGAGACCCAATTAGTAGTACCTCTGGGAAAACATCATCTATTATATCAGACTCAGGGGTGTGTTCTCTCGGATGAGTGATTTGTGGAATCTTCAAGCTCGAATCCAAGGGCTGGTATTCTATGGTTGCAGCTTATTTCTAGGTTGTGTTTCTTGGTTGATTATATCAAGATATTATTTTTATATATGTGGTAGATATATGCTTTCATAGATCTGGTTATGTTTTCTTTTTTGTATTCTTTATGGTTTCATGGTGTCCTACAGTGTATTTTTATACTCACCCCTACACAAGATTTCCACAAACGTGTCATGTATTGTACAGACTATTGACCTATTGATAGAGTTCTAGGTGGACCATGATCATAAAGGGTTTAGTGAGACTGAACATATTGTGGTGTGTTCCTATATATTTCTGAAAGAATTCACAGAACATACTTTTAGGCATTACTTTTGTTACATACTCTTTGTGGTGGGTTTCTATTTGACCCATTTTAATTTATTTTACTTAATGCCATGCTCTAGTTTTAGGATTCATATATATTTTTGCATGGTTATTAAATTGTATTTACAATTCAACATTTTATACTACTAGATATATGTGTTTTTGTACATGGTCTTAGGCTAAAGACTCCCATGTTTGTAATATGCCTCTACACCTCTAGTCTCCATCCCCTAGTCTATTGGAGGAGGGATTGGGGAATCACATCATGGGCCCCACTGGGATGGTTTGTGATAGATACCCGTATTCTATGTATTCTTTGATTGACTATTCATATCTTCATATGGTTCCTGTATATGTACTGATGATCTTCAAATCAATGAATCATACCATGGAAAAGGTATTTCTAACACTTTTGAGCATAACATCACTATGTTTGAAATCCACATTGTCGAGTGCTTTGGGTCATCCATGACATGTTTTCCCCAAAACATTATTCATGAACTTAAAACCTTGATCAATGATTTATAACATTTTCACCTCCCTCTGACTAGTATGTTGAATTAATATCGACCCTAGTTTTCTAAATTAGGTTGTTTTGTAACATAATCTTCATTCCAGGTCCATGTGTATCACGAACATAAACTGCATGTAGTTTGTTCAAAGCTGTGTGTCCTTAAACATTTTATTTTAATGGTACAAATTAAAGGTCCCTACACTTTTAGTAAAATCAGAATAAAACATTTCATTTAAAAATCTTTCGAGGGAAGCTTGGAAAAAATTAAAGTCTCTTCTCACTAAATTATTCATCTTTAGAGTTTAGGAAAAAATATATAGCAGAAAAAAAATAAGTAAACCACAAAGGGCCTAATTTGTGGCCCTAGTAAATGATGATCTAGTATCCTTTGACCCACTGGTCTAGGTGATTTAGATTAATGGTTTGAAACATATTCTATCCGGGATAATTTTTTCACAAAGAGGCTACACAACTATGAGGATGCTCAAACCCTTTATGATTATTATGTTTTCCATAAATCGCACTCCATGATTTGAGCACCTCGAGTCACTATAAACCTTCCATGGACCCTTGAAAAGGACACCTAGATTTAGAAAACCCATTGTTTACTATGCATGACTTCCATTGGTCTCTGCATATTCACCAATGGTCATCAACCAAATGTGTCATAAAAAGAAAAAATGTATTTCTGATCCTTCTGATCCTTGATGTCACCATGGAAGAACTCATCAACATACACTACTGGAAAAACGGCCTATACCCACGGTTCAAAACCGTGGGTATAGCCCCCAAAACCGTGGGTATAGACTATACCCACGGTTTTGGGAACTGTGGGCTGGAACGGCGTCGGTATAGGTCCCCAGCCTATACCCACGGTTTTGGAAAACCGTGGGTATAGGTGTCCTTCCACCGTGTCACCAAAACATAGACAATTTCCACGGTGTCAACGGATTTTACCCACGGTTTTAAAACCGTGGGTATAGGTCCTAATATAATGCAAGCGCCAAGTTTTGATCCCGCAACCTCTTCGCTTCAAACAACGCGTCTAACCACTACCCTAACTTCACATATATATATGTATATATATATATATTTAGTTAAATATAGTTATAAAAACCGTGGGTATAGAGGGAAGAACCGTGGGTATAGGGTTCCCGGCAAAAAAAATTTCCTTCCCGCGGAAAAAAAAATTTCCCGCGCACACAAAATTGAGATATACCCACGGTTTTTCATAACCGTGGGTATAGATATTTTATCCCAGACCTATCCCCACGGTTTTCCCCAAAACCGTGGGGATAAGGACCCCTATCCCCACGGTTTTGGGAAACCGTGGGTATAGGTGAATTTTCAGGACCTATCCCCACGGTTTGCCAAAACTATGGGGATAGACCCCCCTATGCCCACGGTTTTGGAAAACCGTGGGTATAGGTCATGAAAAGTCACCTATACCCACGGTTTTCCAAAACCGTTGCTATAGGGGGGGTCTATCCCCACGGTTTTGGGGAAAACCGTGGGGATAGGTCCATTTTCCAGTAGTGATAGTGTGTTTTGGTTCATCCCTGGAACAATTGTATCATTTGATTACTCATAATCTAAGAACCTTTGACCATGATAAACAATCTCCAAAACCAATATTTTTAAGAGGATTTTACATCCTTTTTTCCATGTCAATGATTTGTGTGTACTTTCAAAAATATGAATGAGACACTACATTTTCTAACCCTTTGACGGCCTCCACTATGTGAATCGGATCCTCATGGAGTAGGGACCAAGCCTCCCCTGAAAAATATAAACTTCTCTAGTGTTCTAGATCCCTTCCTGTATAGATTCTCTTAATGTATGACTATATCACATAGATGTCTGAGCCTTCACAATTTTTTCATGGCCCCTGAAAAAGAGTGGGGATCCTCTTTTCATGGCCATGCTAATGATACCTAAGGGATTTGACCTAACAACTATAGAAATATACTCCTTGAAAGTGTGTAACTATAGGACTTATGATCCTATGAAACACTATGGATGAACTCATCTTCTTAGGTTTTTTGGCTCATCCTTAGTACGCCTTCCATGTTCCATATTCATCAGCAAAAAACATTTGGGTTTGGAATTACACTGGCCCTATTACAACTATCATTGTGGTCTCAGCTTCCTTAATATTTTACCATGAACAAAAACTCTACAATAAAATATTTGACATCCCTATTAATGGAGAAGGGAACCTCTTTTCATGACCATGATAATGACACGTGAGGACACTGACCAACAAACTGGAGGAATATTCTTATTGTAGGAAAGGATTTCCAATAACCATGAGTTGTGGAAACACAACGAAAAAAGTGTTATGGGTCTTCCCAGAGTATGTATGAACCATTCTATATTCATAAATCACATCTTGGATTTAATAATTTAAAATTCATATCATATAACATCCTAGATACATGACTTTAAACTACAATCAATTTCACATCCTTACTGAATGATTTCTAAATGCACAAAAGACATCCTTACCACATGATATCAAAAATTCATGGTATATTTCTATAATGTATAATGTTAAGACTAAATAGAAGACTTAATTTCATCATGAAATAAAAATCCATATAGAATGCTTCTTTACAAATGGTGTATTACCAGAAATAAACAGTTTGAGCTAAAATACCCTAAACTAAATCAATTGGATGCTCAAGATTGAAGACCCTAAACTAAAATTAATCAATGGTATAGTTTTAAAGACAATAAACAATAAAAATGTAAGAGAAAAAATGCTCACAAGTATGAAAAACCAATAAATTAATCATAGGAATAAGTTGAGTCTCTTCTCACAAGACACAAACATTATGTGATCTAAGAATTATTGACACCTCATGAAGGGAAAACACGACACAAATTATCTCGATTACAACTCATAAGAGAGATTCCTATGAGAAAACCTACTACATGCCTACTAGGTCTTCCCATATATGAATCCTAGGAGAAATTTAGGAAAATATAAAGAATGGGATATAATGATTAGGGTGGCCAACATATGGCCTTACCAAAAATCAATCTATTCTCGGTAACACCTTAACTTATAATAAAGATAGAGAATTATACCTTCACGACATATATTTTTCCCAAATTATCCTTGTTAATTAAGTTCTCTATATAAAATTTGCGAAATTTCATCATGGGGAATATAATGTAGGCGGCCATTCATGAGAATTTATGAAGATTTTTTTGTTATTTAATCATTGTAATATTGTTGTTGAGGATTACATGACATTATAAAAATGATGGGTATTGTTGATGATCAATAAAAGATCCGATCAATGAAGCATCATGCACATTATGAAAAAAATAAATTTTGATAACATCCTATAAAGTTCATATGATTCATTCATTGATAAGGAAAACAAAAAGAATGAATCGACAAATTATAGTGCCTCTAAGGATTTAATCTATGTATGTGCTAGATCTATGTAAGGATATTCATAAAAGACTTATTCATCCATGAACCTATGTTCCCTATGCATGAGCTTGATCTGTATAGGAGTATTTCATCCTCGAACGATGTGCATCTTAATTCCAATTTCCTTGGGATACGTAGAAACAGTTAGAACCATTATCTTTGATCCATCCACTAATAACTTTTCACACCAATACCTAGTCCATATTGGAATTTTTACATACTTTGTAATTTAGAGTATCCATGCCTCAATTCATGTTTACCCATGTGGGAAATCCTAATTCCTAGAAAAAATCAACCATCGTAGTAATATAGAGGATATCCATTACAGAAACTCAAATATCTAGAGTTTGGAATCTCCTATTGGTGGCATTCATAGGCCCTCTAGATGTTCAATGATATGGATAAGTGATTAACATTTACCTTAGATTCAGAATATTTTTGTTTAAAATGAATCTAATTCTAAGGGGGATTTTTTTTGGAACCCATAATTGTGCACAATGACCATTTTCATCATGGATTTGAAAAATATGAAGCCCAAGAAAATAAAAATTATATATTTCAAGGATTGAAAAGTGTATCTCATAACATAAAAAATATCTATTTTGAAAGGACATGGATTTTTGGATCTATGTATTATATGGTTATTAGACAAAATATTATCACGTCACGACTGGATACCTAGAGAACTAATCCCAGGAATATATGGGAGTTTACATAAACATGCCCAAAGAACCAATATCGCTAGTTATAATAGGCAACATATGTGTGATTTTCACACCTATGTGCTAGAGAATTAGAGCTTCCCCATACGGAGACAACGCAGTGGAAGAGTTTTCCAGCACAAGCAGGTGCTGAAGATATGTAGGATTAGACCTTTGTAACATCTTCTAGAAACTTATGGATCAATGATAAGTAACTAAGCACACTCCATTAGAGAGAAAAAATGATGTGGGATGGATTCTGAGATGCGTACTCTTGCATCATAAAAAACAAAAACAAAATCTCAACCACTCGATCAAATCGATCAGAGTCATCTGATCATGCCCCTGCATCATCATCAACTTATGTAAGTCCATCACACACCCCAACGCTTTTGGTTTGAGCTTGAGACACCTGACATTGTCTCTATCACTCTAGGTCCTCTATAACACCCATCTCTGATCACTACCACTAAAATGATTTTTCATAGCACCACCCTTTTTTAGCATTTTTAATGGTACCCCCTTAATTACCACCTTTTTTATAATTGTTTATAATGACCCTGCATTACCATTTTCTTTTTATTAGCGCTGATAAAATGTATATTTAAAAAAATTCATTAAAAATAATATATTTATATATTTATATATTTATATTGATATAAATAAAACATAATTTTTTAAATATGTTTTATATAAAGATAATTATGAATTTACACTTATTATATAGGATAATTAGTGAAAAATGGATTCTAAAATAATTTAGAATATTTTTTAAATTAATAATTTTACAATTGTTATCGAGTAATAGTAATTTAATAACAATTTTAATATAAAAAAATAAAAAAAAATCAATAAAAATCGAAACATGATGAATATGTATATATGACTTTAAACCACCATAACTTTTGATCCTAAAGTCCATTTGGGATATACATCATATTAAATAAAATCATGCGAAGAGATCTACATTCTAGTGATAGAGGGGAACCCTCTATCACAATATTTGAGGCCCAAAAAGACCTAGAATACCTTCCAAACATTGTTTTTAGTACTATAACCAAATTGTTTTAACATTCCATGGAATTTCAACCTTGTTTAATGGGGTATTTTTTCCTGTTTTTAGAGAAAGATAAATTTATTCCTAAGGACTACATTCCTATAAATATTATGGTTTTGGAATTTTATCAATTTTCACAATTTAATATAATTTATAATAAAATATATAACAATATATACATATTATTTATATATTCACCCATAAAATTTAATTTTATAAATAAATAATTTTACATATTTACATATAAAAAATATTTCATAATATATAATCCTTATATTAATATAGAATAATATCCATTGTATTTAAAATACAAATGTATTAATATTTATATGCTTATACATATAATATAATTATATATATATATTCTTTATATGTATATAAATATATTTCTGTGTGTATTGAAAAACATATATATATTCATTTATATATTGTAATATATGTATATAATTGTTAATATATAATATACGTAAGAAAGTATAAATATGTATAGTTATATATACAGTTGCACACACATATATAAATAATTATTTTTATGTATTTGTAGACACACACACACACAAACAAAAGAAATTTTATATATGCATTTAAATATATATATATATATATATGGATAAAAAATGTAATGAAATATATATAGATATATTGATAAAAAATGTAGAGAAATCTATATAAATATATAGATATATCATAAAATGAAAAACAAAACAATATATGTGAGTGGAAGAGTGGAAGGCGCATGAGGAGGTGGTATCAGGTCGAAAACCTAGTAAATGAAAGGGAACACACACCATTGGGTAGGTTCCTAATGTTATTAAAGGGTGGGGGTAGCATTGTAAATGGGGGTCGGAGAGGCTATCACTATAATAGGGGGGTCGAGTGCTAATAAATAGGGGTTTCCCGCCCTTTGATTGGTTGAAAACTAAATTATTTTTTTGAATATTATCAACGATCTGTTAGAACATATGAAAGAAGTATTTTAACATCACTAAAAAATAGGATAAAAGACAGTTTTATCAACTATTTTTATACTGTTGAAAAAAAAGTTCGTTATTAGTACTGTTTTCTATAATGATATGGGACCCCCACTCTTTTAACATTACCTTGATTATCTATGCTTTTTTAGCACTGTTAAATACATTTTTAGATCTGATAAAACCATGTATTGATGTAGTGGACAAAAAATCCTAGAAAGGTAGCTTCACTCGCCCATTGGAATCCATGTATGAAATTTTAAAAGGGAAGGGTCAATTCTAAGTGAAGAAAAATCCTTGAAATGATCATCTTGTGTGAGGCTTTACAAATCATGTGAATGACGTATCACTAATTCATTGCTTGAATGATCAAAGTTTCATATGATAAAATATTATTGTGACCAAAAAATTGTGGCCCACACTACAAAAAATGGGGTTTTGTAACGCCACCCATTAACATTACTAAAAAAGAACAGATTAAGGGGGTACCTTTATAAAAAAAATTAACTCTGATAATCGTACCCCCATTATCCATGGTTTTTAGCGCTATTAAAGGAACACAGTTTATCAGATATTTTTTTAGCAGCGTCAATAAATGTGGGTCTATATCAGAACTTTATTTACTAGCACTAATAAATGGTATATTTAAAAAAATAATTGAAAATAATATATAATATATAATATATATTTTTTAGATATTTTTTAGATAAGTGTAAACTGAAATTTATAGATAACATATTAGATATTTAGTGAAAATGGATTTTAATATATTTTTGTAAAATATTATTAATTAATAATTTTCTAATTATTGTTGAGTTATAATAATTTGATAAAAATATGAAGACATAAACAATAAATTTTTTTATGAAAGATATAAAATATTTTTAAAACAAAACTCAAACATCAAACTCCCATAACTTTTGATCTATATATCTGTTTGAGCTCTACCGCATATCAAAACAAAGCCTTCGATGAGCTATACGCACAGGTCACACATGTGAACCCACTATCACGTTTTTCATGTCTAAAAAGTCCCAGAAGGCCTCTGAAAATATGTTTATAGTCGGGACACAACAATATTTAAAATTAAATGTAATTTCAGTCTTGTCTAATGGGTTCATTATGTAATTTTTTAGTAGGGACTAAATTTATTACCTGGGATTACATTAAAATTGATATTATGGCTTTGATATTTTATCGTTTTTCAGAATGTACAATTATTTATAATAAAATAAATAAAAATATATACATATTATGTTATATATTAACACATAAAAATTTATATTTAGAAATAAATAATTCGAAATATTTATAGATAAAATAGATTTCTCAAAATATAATCCTTATGTTAATAGAAACTAATATCAATAATATTTAAAATTCAAATATATGAATATTTATCTCTATATAATGTCTGTGTGTGTGTGTGTATATATGCTAGTGTGTGTTTGTGTTTACAAACTAATATATATTATCTATATATTCTAACTTATTAATATTCATATAAATATATAATATATGTAAATATGTATTAATATGTATAATTATACTTATAGATACACACATAAATATAATATATACATGTGTATGCAAGTTTTATATATATTTTATTTATTTTTTTATTTATACAAACATACAATAAAAATATTTTATAAATGTATTTAAAATTAATCTTATAAATATTTATTAATATATGAATAAATTTTCATGTAAAAAAAGAACTAAATATATATATGTAAATAAATAGAAATAAATATAAATAAATATAAAAATAAATAAAAATATATTAATTTATCTATATATATGTATATTAATATAAATCTACATTAATATACGTATAAATATAAATACATATATAAATAAATAAATAGATATACCATTAAATGGAGAACAAAACAAGCTGTTAGAGTGGTGAAAGGGAGAAGTCTCAGGTTAAAATTAAAGTGGAGGCAGGTGTCAAGACCCCCTCCCTCAAAAGATAACCATCTTGATCTAGAAATTGAGTAAGAGAGATAGTGAACCATGAGTCCCACCTCAAGTATGCCTTGAGGTGGAAGGAAACACTAAGGTTATAGAAATCTCACAAAATTTAAGTCATTACCCTTTTTATGGTAACCATGATCAAAAGATAAGATATACGAACCTCAAACAACTCCAAGAGAGAGATATATAGATAATGTAAAAGCCAAAAAATATCAAATGCATGTTCAAAATGAATGTGACACGAAAGAATCTGTATCCAAATTAAATACCAAAATAAAAACTAAGCAGTGACACAACAACTATCCCCAACGTCCGAACAGGTTCTAACGAACATGGTCCACATAGCCCCTTGGAAACCTAAGAGCAGTTGTATATATGTAGGGTGAGAATACAAGTATACAAAGTAGGAAAATCTAATGCCTCTCATGCACATCTGGGGTGGGGGGGGGAAACTAATCCCCACGTGATAAAACAACAGAAACCAAAAGCACCTAACAAGGTATACAAGCCACCCTTTTTCTCACCAAGGCACGCTCACCGAATAACACAAGCCATGTAAATTAATATACTAATAACATCAATATTTGGGTACCCTATGCCACTTTCAACTGGTCAACTACTTATCTCTAAGGGAGAACATCCTGATGCTACCATGCTCTTCCACAAGCACCATTGTCACAAACTTCCCACACACACCTAGGACCCATACAACATCATTCCTGTAAAAACCTATACCACAATCACAATACATCCCACCAAAAAACACTTGGGTTTCAACCAAAACTGCATCCTATAAGAAAACACATCTTCCTCATTCCAAAGACACATGGGAAACCACACCTCACCCAAATACACCAGGGCCCACAACATCACCACAACCGGCCCAAAGAGTCTTGTACTACCATTGCCTAAAATATGGGATAGAGAAGATCCAATAACCACCCATCCATCCTCCCACCGAGATGTTGGGTAAGACATCATCCCCCATGAAATGGTGGTGTTTGATACATAGTTATCATCTATGGTGGGGTGTGTATATAAATCAAAAGGAAAAAATATGTATATATATGTATCAAACACTAATTCCAACCTTTAGGTTTTTCAATCAATATCTTTACCAAAAAACCGCCCCTGCTGCAATCTCTAAATGCACAACCACACGACAAGACATATTTCAAACATACCCCAACCAATTTATTTCACCAATTATAATTTTCTATTAACCCATTAATTTATTCATTTCATCCCTACCTTGGAAACAAAGACATGTACCACATGATTTCAATGGCAATGAAACCATACCAACCACTACTAATTCCAAACAATTAAGAAGAACCACACTAATGGAATCCAATTTATGTTACTAACACCTATTGAAGGTGACACCATCCATCGTCAAACTTATCCCTCCCAATCCATCCTCTATTCCAAAATAGAACAACACCCAACACACAACCACACTTCCACATTTTCCAAAACATACCCATGTTGTACAACACCTCCCAACCAAACCACAGTCGATAACCCCACTTCTTAAACATGCTATACCTTTCAATAAAATTATGAACAACCAATCTGTAGTCTCACTGTAAAAACATACCATGCCCATAATCCAACACATTCCCAAGGTGAAATCTCGCTGCGTAATGAGTTCATCCATTCCACAATCAACAATCTCTCATTATGAGATTCCATTACACCACATGCACCACCCCATACACATATCCACAATCCCAACCACAACACCACATGACCAACACAAGGTTCAAGCCCATACATGACCACCCACAACACACAACCACACCAACAAGCATGGTGTATTCATATTTAGAAGAACATATGCATTAATTCCACATTCATTATTCCAGGGTAATCACTGAACAATTTCAATCCTGAGGAATCCCTTTATTTAACCATGTATACGTGATTAGTAAAATTTTAATATTCATAGCCATGTAACCTAGGATCAACAACAAGTATATTGAGTAAAAAGTGCGTGGGTTAATAATTCCAATGGCCCTCGATTTTAGAAGGCTTATACCAAGAATTAAACCACAATATAGATAAAATATTACATATAAAATAGCACATGATTCTTCATTATCTTTCCCTCCCTATATTAATTAATTAGGTGACAAAACACATTATCGTAAAAGGTATATTTAATTTCATAATATGTTAATTAAGGTTTGGATTCCACTGTATTCTTGAGGAGACATGATTTTACAATCTCTACCATTGGTTTTCATCCTCCTCTAGATAAACTGTCTACCGATCGGCTATATCGGCCAACTGTGCCTCCACTTCCTAAGCCACTCGTGGATGAAAACTAGGTTCCATAGCTAAGAAGTGAACAAGAAATTCATAAACTTGAGTAATATAGAATTTCTTTAAGAATCATTTTAACTAATTTTTTATTTTAAATTCCCCAAAACTCCCAATTAAAAAAAGAACAGAAGTCATCATGATGCATGTACAATTCCTTGGGTCTCTACCATACAAACAGTGTAGTGTCACACAGACATTCGGCAAGCTATGATTCTTTGAATTAGATCACAAGGAGACTAAAATCATGTGTCATATAATTTCTTCCCTAATATATGTCATGAACCAAGGTCACCTAATGCTTTTCCCCACCAACCCATGAAATACTCTATATGCCTAACTCAAAGTTACATCCTATCTCTCAATCATGAGGCTCTAATACTATTCTATCACAAACCATTCCCTCTGAAGATTCCCCTCCCGAACTGTCAATGTAAAAGAGGAGATAGTGACCCTCGAATCCTGCCTCCAGTTGGCCCTAGGTTGGAAACCAACACCAATGGTATATTAATGTCACAAATTTTAATCCATTACCATTTTTATAGCATCCAAGATCAAGAGATAAGATCTTCCAACTTCAATAAACATCATGAAGAGTATATATTGATAAAGGAAAAGACAAACCATCCCACATGCATGATCAAAATGAAACTAATACAAAATAGAAAATCTCAAAAATAATTACCAAAAGAAAAAATATACAACAACACAACAACTATCCCCCACGTCTGAGATATTACTACCTAGAATGCTCTAAAAAGTTCTCTTGGACACCTGAAAGGAGTTTTAAATATATAGGGTGAGCATACATGTATACTCAGTAGGAAAATCCAAAGTCTCTTGTGCACCATTGGGGGAGATATACTAATGATCCCATGAGGAAACAACAAAATCCAAAAGAACCTAAAAATGTATACTAACCTCCCCTGATCTCACTAAAGCACACTCACCTAATAACACGTGTCAAGTAAAGTAATATAATAAGAAAATCGATATTTGGGTTCCCCGAACCACTTCCAACAAGTTAACTACACATCTATAATGACGAACATCCTGATGCTAACATTCTCGTCCAAAATTCCTACAGTCATAACCTACCCACACTAAATTGGGCCACATACCACATCTTTCCCACAAACAGTTGAACCACAACCACACCATATCCCATCCGTAGACACTTGGGCCACAAATACAACCTCATCCTTCTTGAAAAACTTGGGCCTCATCCTAAATACATCGAGCAAAGCACACCATGCCCATGGACACATGGGATGTCAAATATCACCACAACCTACCTGAAGAGTCTTGGGATATCACTTCCTAGAAGGGAGAGTAGAGAAGCACCAATACACAAACATTCATCCTCCCATTAGGATGTTGGGAATGACACCCTCAACAATGAAATGGGGGTGTTCAGTACATAGTGATCAACTAGGGTGGGGTGCATATCGAAATCATATGGAACTACATGTAAATATATATGTATGTATCAAACACTTATTCCAACGTTTATTTTTTCCATAAAACCATCAAAAAAACTACCCACTAGCTGCAACCTCTAAATTCACAACCACACAATAAGATATAGATCAGACATACCCCATCAATTTAATTTTACCAGTTATTAATCCTTATTTATCAATTAAATTATTTATTCTATCCCTACCTAGGAAACTACCATACAAAGAAAATACATTCAAAGGTAATGTAACCATACCAACCATTTCTATAGACAAACATAAGATAAGATCCATGGAAATGGAATCCACTTCACATTACTAACACCCATTCAAGATGACACCATCCTTCCAAAAACATGTCCCTAATAATGCATCCTCCAAGCTAAAAGACAAAATTTTCCAACACCCAACTGCACAAAAACATATCACAAACCACCACCCCATTGTACACCACATCCCAAAGAAACCACCATCGGCAGACCCACCAAATAAACATGCCATACCTAGCCATACATACAAGAACCAGCCAAATAATGTCCCACTGTAGATACATACCATACCAATCAACCATAACACACACTAGATGTAGTCCCACCGTATAAAAAGTTCAACCATTCAACAATAAACATTCAATATACCTTAGATTCAATTACACTATATATTCAACCCCATACAAATAGACAAACTCTTTTCCACAACCACACAAAGTGAACACAAGGCACAAGGACAAACATGATACACACAACACATAATAACACCAAAAAGCATGTTGTATTCAGATTCAGAAACACTCATTCATTAATTCTAATTTGATAATTCAGGGGTGATCATAGAAGAATTTCAATCCTTGGGAATGAATTTATTTAACCAAGTGTACATGATTAGTCAGATTTACATATTCATAAATATGTAATATAGGATCAACAAAAAGTATATAACATCATCGGTGCACAACAAAAGGCCATCAACAAACATTATTTACATAAGGTAAATAACCTAGAACAAAACCATAGTATAGATCAAAGATAACATATAAAATATAACAGGCTTCATCATTATCTTTATCGCCCGTCATTTATTTCTTAGGTGACAAAGCCCATTATCGTAACAAGTCTATTTATTTTCATAAAATGTTAACTAAGGTTGGCATTCAACCATATTACTGAAGAGATATGGGTTTACCCAACTCACATGATACAAGATTAAAAGATATACTAAGGAATCCCTATCTAAAACAATAGAAGATTAAGAATTCAACCTTGTACCAAAATAGAGGGTCACACAAGCAGTATGAAGACACTAAGGGAACTTTATTCGTGGGCCACAATACCACACATGAATCTATGTTGAAGAAAGTATCTGGGTGCAACAGTAGAATAATGAAACACATGGTAAAGATATTATCTTGTCATAGAAGATCCATATCATATATCAATGAATGTGAGATGATTTCAGTGTGCATAAATTTTGGATCATGGTCCAACATAGTGGTTGGTCAATTTCATCATCTCTAATGAATAATATATTATTTATATAATTAACAACCTTTGAAAACCATTTAGAAACACTCAAACAATTTTTTAAAATCAATTTACATTAAATAAAATGTAAGAGGGGAAAACTATAAAAAAAATTGAATGATGGAAATGAGTTTCCATTGGGAGAGGCAACAGCACTGATCTACTGACACTGAGCCACAATAATTTAGCCACCAATTGCGAGTCACTGATGTGACCCACCGATAATGAGTCACCATCACTTGCTACCGATGCTGAGACACTAGTCTGATCTATCTTCCTGAGCTACAAACGTGAGTTACTAACAGTGTGTCACTGATTCCTGATGTAACCCCCCAATATTTCATAGTACGCTATCTCATTAAAGTAATTCAATAACTTTCGCAACATACAACACCGAGTTTTAGCGCACCACAACTTATTAGTCTAACCGTTCAAAAAGTGGTTATGAATAGTATTAACAGCATTTTGAATCTTATATACTCTATATAATTTTAACATCTATATTATGTGTTAAAAAGAACAAATTCATTTTTTCGTATGAAATAAGTATTTTTCAAAAAAAAATTAATTTTACCACCTTTTAATGGTGAAACATTTTTAAAACCAATATTTGAAAATGATATATATTCATTGAAATTAAATTATTATTTATAATTGGGATATAAATATTTATTTTTCATAAAATTTTGGTAATTTTCTTATAACTTCCATATTTTGATGGATAGTGAAAATTTATAAATTTTAATTAAAAAAAACTTTTTTCATCAAAATAATTAATATTGATAAATTATGAATTTAAATGTTATGGAAGTATAATTAGATTATGTTTTTGTAATTTAATACAATTAAGGTCATTTTATGTAATTTCACTTTGAAATTTGAGATAAACAAGTGTCAATTTTTTGATAGTTATTATTTCTAAAGAATACACCATTTGGTTTGGACAATAGGAATTAATTTTAAATTAATTAATGAAACATATTGGTTTAGAATTTTGTAAAATAAACATAATTTTTTATTCTATGTATCAAAATTATATTATAGTGATTTTTTTGTATTTTTCTTAAAACATTCTATTTTTGATGAATAGTGAAAAACAATTAGTTATTGTTTAAAACCGACTGTTTATTTAAATAATTATTTATTTTATTTAAATTTAATTTAGTCCAAAATACATACATAAAACCTATGTAAGTACGATGTAATTCGTTGGAGTCATTTTAGAAAGAGTTTAGATATATAAGAATTTATCTAACTTTTTACCGTCTTTTACCCACCTACTAGGCGTATTTCCAAATTTGTATATAAAACTTAATTTTACTGCTTCTGTGAGTTGAATTTAAAAACCAAAAGAGAAATGGATGATATCAGTATGTAAAATGTGGTTCAATAGGAAAAGTTTTTTTTGTGAATAGTAACTTTATACTTTTATTTACCACAGTTTATAATAAATATGACAATTAAGGGTAAAAATGATATTATTATTACCATAACACATGTAATAATTCTATTGGATAAGTATAATTCTACCAAAAAAAATTCTTAGGAATAAAATATGAACCTCTTTGTTCCACTTGGATTATATTAGAACATTTATTATAATTTTATTCAAAGAATAGTTAAAAGTGTTAAATTCAATGTTTAATAACTAAACCATTTTAATATAGAGTTACACACAAATTAAATTTGACTATAAATATTAATTATAAATATATAAAAATTCCTATATAATGGTTTTTTATTTATAAATTTTGGACATTAAATAATTAAATTAAATTTTGACAGAATGATGATTCAGTAATTACCATATTAATAAAAGATTAAAATAAATGATATTATAAATATCCAACTAAATCTAATTTGAATATTTTTATGAATTCCACTAATTTTATAGATTAATATTAAATTTTATGTTTGACTAAATGTATTGAGTTCAAATTAATAATGTTGTTAGGACTTTAACCTAAATAAATTATTACATAATGTCAAAATTGATATAAATGAGTTTTTTAAAAAAAAATACAATATTATTGGTTAATATAATAATCATAAAAATATATGGTTCATCCAAAGTAATTATATAATGATAGGTGTACAATTAATAAACCTCTTGAGGTTCTCTTTGAAGTTTATAGTTAGTTTATTAACCATATAATTTAAAAATACAAAGAGCTATCGTAAATTTCAAACTATTTAACTAAGAGTTAAATCTAAAAGATAAAGTTAATATAGTATCCCAAACCTTTCTAAAACCTATTGGATGAGATTTTTTCGACCCATTCCCACATTCTCATTTAAATAATACATTTTTGCGATATTATAAACTGAAAACAATTTTATTATAAAATAATATTTCAATGTTTTCCTAAGGTGCCCCTCACCCTTCTTATAAAAGGGAACTTCCCCTTCTCTCAAATTAACACCTTCAGAGCCATTTGGATTAGCCAAACCATACTAAAATATCTTCCAAAATGTCATCCATTAATCTTATGGGTCTTACTTCATTCATAAATTAAACTTATGGATCCCTTTTGATCAAATCAAAAGGAATAATCCAAAGAAGAGGTAAATATTTCATCACCTCTTTCATGTTATTTTCTTCGTCCACTTCTTATTTCTTTGTTGTTTCCATTATAAAATAATTACTACAATATGTTCTACATATTTTGATGTTATTATAAAAATGGTACAATCATATTCACTATTCAATCCATTATATGAATGACAAAGTCACCATATGTGCATACGTATGGCTTACCGTCTCCACATCGTGGTGTAGTTGTTATTCAATACATTATTTTTAGATGGGAATTATAATGATGTATAATTGATGTAAATAAAAAATATATCATGTTGATGATTCTTAATATTTGATATACCATCTATTTACATACTATTTTAATATCAAAAAAATGATATTGTCACTCGTGCGTACGTACGGATTACCGTCTCCCCGAACGTGCTGAGATTCATTCCCCATCATAAACATTCAAGACTAATTTTCATTTGAAGATTGAAAATAATTTTTAAAGACATGATATAATTCTGGATATGAATAAGACAGATCCCATCTGTGAAAAATATAACTTAGGTAACAATTAATATAATGGAAAATGAATCTGTTAACAACCAAAATTACGATAATACTAAAATATTATTAACAAAGCACAATTAGAAGATCATATATGATATCATAATTGTGTATATAGTTCATGTATAATTTAATAATAATTATTTAACTATTATACAAAAGGTTAACATACCCTCGACCAAGGAAAAGTACAAGTTAAGTGTTAATTTCACAAACTCATTATTAGCCGAGGTTTTTTTAGGTAAGTATCTACAGGGAATTCTTTATCATCCACATCCATATTTCTTAAAAATGTATTCCAAAACATTTTTACTATTTACTAGACTATGGGTTAAAGTCATTTATACCCTTTTTTACTTTTTATATAATATGTTGAAAGGAATCGTTCCTTCATTTCCAAAACAAGGTACCTTGTGACTTTTTCAACAAAATTATGGTATGAATGTTTTTTAACATATACGGTGGGTGGAACTATTTTCCTCCATTATAACATCGTCAAAGATTCCATTACAAGTTTATAATAATATTTTTAAAATATATGTTTTCTTTTATAATTATATAACTTTAAATGATTTCTAAAAAACAAAGTTATATTTCTCTCAAATAGTTTTGATTTCATCTATGTCAACATCCTTTGGTGGATTTTATACTTTTATGAAGTCGATTCATTATGATACAAATATTCCTTATTATATTGAAGATTTTTGTCATATTTTTTACTATGGATTTGTTATTTTTATACCATTCATGGTTTATAGTTAAATTATTGACATTTCTTATGCTAGTTTTAATATGAATGATTACGTCATATTTCATCCTTTTCATATGAGGAATGTACTGGACTTAGTAAGTGATGGGTGGAGCCTGATATAGCTTCTAGATGCATAGGTAGGTCTCATAAGACAACTAGATATGGAATTGGATTAGTCCTTTCCCAATTTGATATTTGATTTTCGCTGAGGCCTTAATCCTTTTTAGATGTCTTGGTCGAGGCCTTAAAACAAATTTAGAATGTCTGACATTATACATTCCGTCATTATGAAAATAATATTGATGGTTCATATTGTCATTTGACTAGTAGAATACCCAAAATTTTGTAATATTATGGAATTATTTACTCATCTCATATTCTTTCCATAAAAGTGTTCATGTTTATTATTTTAAAGGAATGTGTTTTCAATTATTCACTATGCTTAATATATATGTTATCTTCTAATGTATTGGTTACCCTTACTGAGCATTTGAGCTCACCCCCTCTTATGTTTCTTTTCGCCTAGATCCCAAGAAGTGTTTTAGGTTTGAGATTCAGGGTTATGCTAAGGGAACAATGGAATTATGAATGGATTATTTTTTTGTGGTGTATGTTAGAAAGTGTAATGTAACATTCGTGTATATAATCTATTTTCAAAGACTACTAAATTGGTCGGTCTTTCAGGACTTGATTCCTTGTAATCATACCGATGCTATGTAATAATGCACCAACTCTGGGTAACTGGGGTCATGGCATTACAGTTGGTATCAGAGGAATCTTAGAAATAACCACGGAAACTAGATTTAGATAAAATATAATTAGAACACATTATACTAAGATAGACTTTGAGGATTAGAATAGAAGAACATCCTAGAATTTTGGTATTGTAGAGATTTTGTGACTTTTCCAATCAGTACATCCCTGTCTGGATATGAGCAGATAGAGGCGGCTCTGGCATAGTATTACCTAGGGATAAAACCTGAAAAAACTACTTTGATCTAGACTCGAACGAGAACTGGTGCATGAAAACGGACCTTGCTGCACTCTTGGTTACGACACACCTGGGGGATATTCTTAAGATAATTCACATTTTCATTACAAGCCATTATGAAGGATTTAAGAGTAAATACATCATCAAAGAAGACATTTTATGATTATATATTATATGCATAATCTTTCCAATTTACTTTAGGTATTTTACATGTTTGGAATTATGCATTTCAATTTATAAACTAACCTACTGTATGACATCGTTTAGAAATGGTACCTAGTAGATGGAATGAGAACTCCAGCAATACGCACGATCCAAAGAGTAAGAAGGATCATATCCTTCATGGTATTAAGCCAAAATTTCGACAAAAATAGTCTCCCATGTATTATCATCATATGATGAAATAATATCATCTGTTAATAAGATAAGTAAATAATTTTCTGAGTCCTATGGCTTTGAATGGAATCCAGAAAAGAAAAGGATGGTAGAGAGAATGATGGATAAAGGGAATAAGGGAAAGAAGTATTTTCCCATATGTGATAATTGTAGAAAAAATCACCTAGGTAAATGCATGAAGTGAATGGGTGTTTTTTATATCTGTGGAGAAAAAGGACACAAAGTATGTGATTTCAAGGGTAAGAAAAAGGTTTCAAATGTAGAATGCATAATTTGAAAGGAGTTGGGATAGTACACGAATCAATGTCCTAATCTGTAGACATACCCCAAATGATTCTATTGGATAATAATCAAATTATGATATGACTGAAGATGAAGTGGAATGACTAAGAGTTTTTATGTTGTAATTAAAGTATTGTGTCATTTGGGTATTTTATTAATCATGTAAAAGTTATAAGAATTATAGAGTATATAAGGATTGTACTATAGTACTATGTCATTAAGGACTTGAGATTTTTGGAACAATGAAAATTGACTCAATGAAATATTAAACCTTTTGGAAAATATCTGGTTGAAGGAATGAAAATACAATAATATGGGATATTATTGACATCCTTGGAACTGGTTAATGGTTTGTTTATTCCATCATTGTTAGAGTTTACAAAATTATTGGATATAAGAAGTATATGAAGTATTCTATAATGAATAAGGGAGAATGAATGTAAAAAATATGGTTAGATGATAATTCATGGTGTTACTGGGTTTTAAAAGAATACATGATGAAAGTATTCACATGTTATTACATGGAAAAAGGATCTTAAATGTGTTTACCTTATAAATTTTGGACTGTGAGTTTGGACAGAAGTATTTTGGATATGTTTAAAGGTCAGAATCGATTATGTTTGATAGTGGATACTATTTTTAAGGATAAATCATTTCTTGAGATTTTTTTGGATTGTCATATAAAGGACAACCCAGAGGTTGGGTGAAAACTCTTTGCGTCTGGCAAGGCTACGAGATTTGAACCCACAACCAAAAGGCGACAAGGGTCGATCACCTACCACAGGCATACATGATGTTCTAGTTTGTATAATATTTTTTAAAATAGTCTAACAAAATAATTATAAATTCATTATTTTTGGAACCCTATACGATTATGATAAATAGAATATTTTTGAATTCTATAATCTTTTGAGTGAAATATGAGTTTGTGGTGGGAATTAGCTGTAGCATTAAAATCTACTTGTAAAATATATATTTTTTCCTCTTATTCTATGAATAAATTAACTCTTAACATTATGGAAGATATCTTGAAGCCAAAAATGTGTTATGAAAATTCCTTATGTTTTGTTGAACTAATTATTTTTTAAATCATTATATATTGATGGCTTTAAGGCCCTCAATTTTACAGTTGTTTGTGATTGATGACCTTACTCACTCCCAATAAATATTTAAGTTTTTTCTCCAATTATGTGTCACTAATTTCCACCAATTTTATATTAATCAAGATCATAATTTTTGGGTGACTTCTTCAATTCCCTTTCCCTCTTATTAAGAGTAAATTTTATTAAAACAATTTTCAATGTGGGTTTTCCACAAAGGTATTTTTTCTATTTTTAACTATTTTTTTCGAAGAACAATTTCAAATTGTGAGGATGCAATTTATTAATGTAGGTGGGAATGTAACATCCCATTATTTCATAGTACATTATCTCATTAATGTAATTTAATAGCTTTCCCTACACGCAACACTGAGTTCGAGCGCACAACAACTTATTAAAATAATCGTTCAAAAAGTAGTTATGAATAGTATTAAAGGGAATTTTGAATCTTATATACTCTATAAAATTTTAGCATCTATATTATTTTTTTCAAATCCATAATATAAGAAAAAATACATTCTTTTTAGATAAAATAAGTATTTTTCAAAATATGCAATTTTACAGCTTTTTAATGACAAACCATTTTTTAAAACCAATATTATAAATTGTTATATATTCAATGAAACTAAATTATTATTTATAATTGGGACATAAAAATATAGTTTGGATATTTTTTTGGTGCTTTTCTAATAACATTCAGATTTTGATGAATAGTAAAAATTAGTAAATTTAAATTAAAAACAATTTTTTTTATCGAAAAAAGTTAATAGTCATAAATTTTGAATTTTAATGGTTTGGAAGTATAATTATGTTATATTTTTATCATTTAATACAATTTATCTCAATTGAAGTAATTTAACTTTGAAATTGGACATAAACAAGTGCTAATCATTTGATAGCTATTACATCATAAAAATACGCCATTTGGTTTTGAAAACGGCAATTAATTTTAAATTAATTAATGATTATTATAGGTATTTAATTTTCTAAAATAGATATAATTTATGGATTCTAAATAAAAAAATTAGCTTATAGTTAATTTTTTGTAATTTTCTGAAATGTTTCAATTTTGATGAATAGTGAAAAACACTGAGTTATTTTTTAAAATCGAATTTTTATTTAAATAAATATTTATTTTTTTTAAATTTATTTTAGGTCAAAATAGATACATAATACCTATATATGTTCAATATAATTCATTGGAGTCATTTTATAATGAGTCTAGAAATAGAAAATTTTATCGAACTTTTTACCATCTTTTATCCACCTCCTAGGAGTATTTCCAAATTTGTATAAAACATAATTTAACCACTTATGTGAGTTGAATTTCAGAAATAAAAAAGACACGGATGATATTATTATGTAAAATTTCGTTAAATAAGATGAAAATAATGTTTTATGAATAGTAACTTTTTACTTTTATTTACCACGGTTAAAAGTAAATACGGTAATTAAGGGAAAGATGATATTATTATTACACTAACACATGTCATAATTCTATTGGATAAGTATAAATCCCCAAAAAACAACCTTAGGAATAAAATATGAACGTATTTGGGCCACTTGGATTATATTAGGACAATTTTTATTATATAATTTAAATAATAATTAAAAGAGTGAAATTCAAAGTTTAATAACTAAACCATCATTTATATAAGGTTACACACAATATAAATTTGACAAATAAATATTCATTAGATTGAAAAAAAATATTTCCAAAATAATGGAATTTTATTTATATTTTTTAGACATTAAATAATTAAATTTATTTAAGACACAATTATGATGCAGTAATTACAATATGAATGAAAGATTAAAATAATTGTTATTATTAATATCCAAATAAATATAATTTGAAACATATAATGAATTACAATAATTTTCTAAGTTAATATGACATGTTAGGGTTGATTAAATTTATTTAGTTCTATGTAATAAATTTTTTAGGACTTTAACAAAATCAATTATCAAATAATGTCAAAATTGATATAAATGAGTTTTTAAAACAAATAAAATATTATTGGATGATATAATAATCCTAAAATATAAGAATCAGCCAATAGACTTATATAATTATACTTTTATTATTAATGAATTACTTGGGTTTCTCTTCGAAGTTTATATTAATTTTATTAACCATATAATACAAAATACAAGGAGACATGTCAAATGTCAAACTATTTAATTAAGAGTTAAATATAAATGATAAGGTTAATATAGTGAGACAAACCATTATAAAAACTATTTTCTGAGTGGTATAGACCCATCCCCAACATATACTTTAAATAATAAATTTTTGAGCCATTAGAAACTGAAAATTATTTTATTATAAAATAATATTTCAATCTTTTCCTAAGGTTCCCCTCACCCCTTTTATAAAAGGGCACTTCCCCTTCTCTCAAGTTCACATATTCCAAGACATTTGGATTGGCCAAACCCTACCCTAATATCCTCCCAACTATCCTAACTTAATCCTAGAGTCCTTACTTTAGTCATATTGCCATTCTATATAGCTATTTTTACAAATCAAAAGGACGAACCCGGAGAGGAGGTAAATATTTCATCTCCCCTTCCATGTTCTTTTCTTCATCCACTTATTCTTTCTTTGTTATTTCCATTCCAAAAAAAATCCATTATATTATATATATTGTGATGTTATTATAAAAATTTTACAACAATATTCATTATTTTATCCATCATATGAATGAAAAAGTGACCTTACGTGCGTACGTATGGCTTCACGTCTCCACGTTGTGGTGTAGTTGTTATTCAATACATTATATTTAGATGGTTATAATAATGATTTATAATTTATGTAACTAATAAATATAACATGTTAATTATTCTTTATATATGATATAACATCTTTTTATATTTTATTTTAATATCAAAAGAATGATATTGCCGCTCATGCGTACTTACGGATTATCGTCTCCATGAACGAGATGAGATTCATTCCCCATCAAAACCATTCAAGAATAATTTTCATTTAATGATTAAAAATAACATTTAAAGACTTTATATAATTCTGGATATGAATATGATACATCCCATCCATGACAAACATGACTCACATAACAAATAATAGAACGGAAAATGAATTAGTTAACACCTGAAACAAAAATAATACTAAAATATTATTAACAATGAATTTTTAGAAGATCATATTTGATATCATAATTATGTATATGTTTCTTGAATAATTTAATAACAATTATTTAACTATTATACATGAGGTTAAAGTACCCTCGACCAAGGAATTGTACAAGGTATGGTTTAATTTTACAATCTCTTTATTATCTGAGGTTATTTTTACATAAGTACCTACTGGGAATTCATTATCATCCACATCCATGATTCCTGAAAATGTATTGCAAAACATTTTATCTATTTACTAGACCATGGGTTCAAGTCATTTATTTCCTTGTTTTAATTTTTATAAAATTGGTTGAATGGAATATTTCTGTCGATTTCTAAACAAGGTAACTTATGACCTTTTCAACAAAATTAAGGTAATAATGTTTTTTTATCTTATACGGTGGGTTCAACTATATTCCACCATTATAACATCGTCAAAGACTCCCTTACAAGATTATAAAAATATTTTAAATATAAATGTTTTATTTTATTATTATTTAACTTTAAATGATTTCAAAAAAACAAAGAGATATTTCACTCAAATAGTTTTGATTTCATCTATGTCAACATCCTTTGATGGATTTTATACATGTTTGAAGTCGATTCATTATGTTACAAATTTTACATATTGTATTAAAGGTTTTTTGATAAGTTTGACTGTGTATGTGTTATTTTTATACCATTAATGTTTTATGGTTAAAGTATTAACGTTCCTTATGATAGTTTTAATATGAATGTTTTTGTTATATCTCAACCTTTTCTTATAAGGAATGTATTGGACTTTGTAAGAGATGGTTCGAGCCTACTATAGATCCTGAATGCATCGGTAGGTCTATTGAGATAGCTAGACGTGGAATTTTCTGAGACCATTCCCAATTTGATATATGGATTTGGGCGAGGCCTTACACATTTTTATACATCTTGGTCGAGGCCTTGACAAAATGTTTCAGAATGCCTGGAATTTTACATTCCCTCATTATGAAAATAATATTGATGGTTCATATTTTCATTCAACTAGTAGAATACCAAGGATTATGTTTTATTATGGAATTATTTACTCAGCTCATATTCATGCCAGAATAGTGTTCATGTTTATTATTTGTAAAGGCATGTGTTTTCAATTATTCACTATGCTAAATATTTATGTTATCTTTTGCTGTATTGATTACCCTTAATAAGCGTTTGAGATCACCCCATTATTATGTTTCATTTTCCTAGGATCCCAATAAATGTTTTATGTTTGAGATGGAGGGTTAAGCTAAGGTAACAATGGCATTCTCGAAGGATTATTTTTTTTTGGTGTATGTTAGAAAGTGTAATGTAATTTTAATGTATGTAATATATTTTCCACGACTGCTAAACTGATCGGTCGTTTGGGACTTGATTCTTGGTAATCATGCCAATGTTATATAATAATGAATCGACTCTAGGTAACTAGGGTTAGGGCATTAAACCTGACCTACTGACATCTGACCTACCGAAGTTCAGACATACTACTCTTTGAACCTACTGATGCTCGGACCTTCTGAATCCCTAACATACTGACACAAAGACCATAAAACGCCATGAACTAATGAAGCCCAGACCTACCGACACCCTGATCTATAGAATCCCGAACCTACAGACGCCCTAACCTATATACACCGCATCCTATAGATGCTTTGACCTACAGATGCCTTGACCTACCGATACCTAGACATACCAAAAGAAAAACTAGAAATTTGGATAACTCTTAAAATGAGCTACCATTTCCTCCCATAACACCTCAAACATAGGATTTTCAAAATGTACTAGACTAGATTGGTACGGTCCATTACATAAGGGGTGTGTGGATGGATTTTGGTGGGGCTAGTGCTATTAATGGGTGGGGGGGTGCACCTAGAACCTGTTAAAGGGGCAGTGGGGGCTCGTGGGTTCAGGGCTTCCATGCGTTGTTGAAATGGGGGGGGGGGTCAACTCTTGTTATGTGGGGTCTACCCTTTATATATTTATTTAATTTTTTTTACTTTTATTTGTGATTTTTTAGAACTGATGAAAGGACCATTATAAAGATCATATTCCATCACATGTAGTCTATAATCCTCAACTACTAATGATCACTCACTTATGGGTCTGAAGCACATGATTGAAAAGAATCACAGACATAACTATCTTTTGAATTCCTCAAATCAAAGCATACAATAAAGACTATATGATCATGAGGCCTCCATGAGGTTATAAATCTAAAAAAATAATAAACGATCATAGGTACCTTAAGATGCACTGGTGTCAATCAAACGCACATCCACACTTCATTTGATGATTTCATACAATGTATTCTACGAAGTCTACATGAATATGAATATCGCATGCATGTTTTGATTATCCAACACGACAGAGGAAGAAAATAAACAGTTTCCCCATTTTAGGGAACTTATTTCACTTCACCTTCATCGTTCAATAGAACATCTAGTGGATTGGCCTCATTGGCCATTCAATAAGAATGTAATCACACCCATTTGACTTGATGTATCGTCACACAATTGGGATAATTTCCATGTGATGATGAGACAAAGAAAATATAAAGTCTATGTTGGAGTTGGTTCCATAGAACCAACTTATTTGTACATTATGATAAATATATATTCATGGTTTTTAATATTAATAAATTCTATATCACAACATTATTTTTCTTCTACATAACATATCATGTGACAATGTCTCTAGAGTAGTAGTTTAACTAAGTCGTCATAGAAATTCTCCTCTATGATGAGAATCCAGAAGACCAATGACACTATTCTTGAATAAATGTTATATGGAATTGGTAAAGCCTAGAAAAAATTCCATGGTTAGCATCTAGAAACATTCGAATTCACATAGAGAAAATGGTATTTCTATTTTTTTTGTTATTGGGGTTCCACTTTGAATAATAAATTATGTAACAGAACTTGTGCTAGTTATTTATTATTACCTAGTGAATTAAATTCTCAATTAAATGTTATTCTCTTATTAGACTAGGGGAACCCCACAAGCAAGATAGTCAATTTTGGTTGTGAAAAACATTTTGAAGATAAATCTATAATGCATAGAGTGTTCTCTTTTCTCTATGAACTCTCTCATGAATGTTAGTTTCCATCTTCCATCAGATCAGAGAATTCTTTGGAATCCGATCTCAAGGAGATTGAGGGTGGACAATGCAAGAACAAAGAAATTCTGTGCTAGAACATATAGATTTATTTTGCGATGTCCAAATACCCATGGAGAATTTTTGAATTACTACTATAGGACATCTACACATGATCTCTTCAATGCAACGAAAGGCTCACCGCAGATCTGTTGTCAAACACATCAACGACAAAAAAAACCACTGAGGTATTTCATTAAATTAATTTAATTAATTATAAATAATATATGTTGATACTCTCTATGTGTTCCGAGCCTCATTGTTCTTTATCTAAATATTTGATTTTATTCTACGGATACTGGTGTTCATCGTAGTATTGATCCTGAAATAATCATTGATCGCGATAAAATTTGATTTTGGGTACCGACCCAACAATGCTTCCACTATGCCTGAAACCTACAAGTTGTGTCAATGGGAGGTTATATATTCATTTATAATTTATTAAATAAATCATTCATGATTTACCCTTTAATAATTTGGTTTTTCAATTCATTCCTAATCAATTTTGTAATCAGAATTTTGAGATTTATTATTCCTCTTAAATTTCTTGTATATCTAATAGAAATGAATTATTTTTGGATTCAATTCAAATCAAGGATATCATCAGGAGGAATTGAATATTCTATCTAGGAAACATAATAGTACACTACATATATTCAGAATAACATTTCTTGTAATCTTCCACACATGATGGGAAATCCGAATTACACACCGTGTAGTTGTGTTCAATGTGTTGGGGTTAATTTGGAAATTAATCAAGATTGGTGCAGTTATTTCACATAGTGTAGTTAATACATACACAACATGTTGACCAGGAAAGATAAGAACCTTGTTACCAGATTACAAGTCATGTGGCCCACTAGACATGGCAAGTTGTCCCACTCTGTCCATGGAAGAATCATGTATCCCATACATGTCTCAATAGACTAGTGACCATGTAATCTAGAAAAAACACAGCATATGGCCCACAATACATGCCATGTACTCCAATATTTCCAATGTACACCACACACACCGAGTCCCTAAGCGTGTACTTCAGATAAGATGGTGAAAGGTATTTCATGTCGTGTATTCATAACTACATGTTGTGTACTTTACCAAATTATACATAATTAAAAAATTAATTTTATGTAATTTCCAAAACTACATATCATGTATAAATTTTATTACAGGTTGTTACTCTCTGTATTGAAGCATAACTTGAGGCCAAAATAATCATGTGATTCATTTAATTTTATGTAAGGTACAAATTTTGATAGTAGTCAATAAATCGTGTATTCCTTATGTCACTAGAGTAAAATAGAATACCGAGATAATACATGTTGGGTAGATTCATATGGTTATTCACCACGTTGCCTCCAAGGTATGTTTATGTAAAAGGTTATTTTAAATTAATTGTTTGATTAAAATCATATGGATGAGAATCTCAAGGAATTCATAAACACATTTATGATAAATGTAATGGTTAATTAAAGATAATAATTAAACGATTATAGTGGGATTTATGTTAATATGAAATACTAAATAATTGAATGGTAGTTTATTAAATGAGTAATTATTTGCATATATGTGGGTGATCGTGAGCTAAACAAGACCTTTGTATGTTATTGGTTTACTTTTATTTTATTTATTAAATAAATTTATTGGCATATGTTTCTTCTCATCAATAATATATCGGGATGTCTTCCCATGGTTTCTTTTTTGTAAACACTCTATTAACCCTCACCCATGTTTGTGTTAAAAGTATATGTAATGGATGGATCTCCTAATTTTGTTGAGGAGGTTCGAGTTAGGAGCATAGGTGAAACCAATCCAAGGAGATTCAAAGGTGAAAAGGTGTAATGATGTAAAAACAATCCTTAAAACGGTTATTGGGGTTTCTCCCCCAGGTCAGGGTTTTTTTATTATCCTCTAGATAAACTAACCATTAGTAAATCTCGTGATCATACCGTTTATTTTATTTCTATCAGTGGAAAGGTTATTTATTGTGGATTTATTGTCAAGATCACATAATTAATGAATTTACTATCTTGATTGATAGAAGTAATATAAAATGGATTATGTGTAAATATTATCCAGATATGGTTAATAACTAAATTATATAAAACTTATTATTAATAGGAATGTGAATGATAATAAGAGGGAATTTATATATAATGTATAAAATACATCAATAAAATATTAATTCGGTATATCATTCCATTTCTTCGGTTAGAATAGAACAAATAGTTCTATGTGCTTGATTGGAAAGTGTTGGGGTGCTATCAATTATCATGGAATTATAATTTGATGATTTGGGTTGAATTAACATGGTTTACAACAAAGTTGGAATGTAAATAAAGGATTTGGCATAATTGAGAGGCAATGGTTGTGGATATACAAATAAATGATTTTAGGATTGGAGAGTCCATTCAACAGATCAAGGATATAATAGTTAATGTAGTAAGAGTTTTGAATTCCTAGCTAAAATCATATATGTTTCCAGAAAAACCAATGTTGTGGTGATGATAATGGAATATGGATCATTTCCACTACAATGACTAATAAATAGGATATTCTGAAGCCAATGGCGAGGGATACTAGGTTTCGACAAAACAGTTGTAAGATAATAAATATAAATTTATTTATTTGTCTAATATTATAAATATATAGTAGTAATATTCCACACATCCTAATTGTAGAAATTGTAATCAATAATGACATCAAACATGTCATTGGGGTACATACTCGAGAAGAAAAACCATCTCACCAGCTTGAATTTCCCGGAATGGAAAAGGAATTTATGTATCATCTTCTTCTATGAAGGGAAATTATATGTGCTGGAAGAACCTTTATAATATGTTTCAGGAAATGAGGTGAGTGATGAGGAACTCTCTATATATGATAAATATCTGAATGTTTCTATAGATTTTCAGTACTTCCTATTATCTTCCATGTCTTTTGAGCTCTTGAAGAAAGATTACGAAATTAATTCTAATATAATGACTGAAAATTATTTTTTTATTAAGGAAAACACTTTTATGGGAAAAGTGAGAAACCAAAGAGTCCAACAAAACACTGAAACAACACCAAACAGAAAAGGACTGAAAGAAATAGGATCACCTAATTCAAGCCACAATAATAACCACCGTTGAGAGCTATATCAAGATAAGGTGGTAGAAGAGATGTATGAGATCTCCAATTCTTTGTTTACTATAATGCTTGGAGATTCTGCACTAGCTGGACAACATGTTTTCAAGATTATTAGATAAATTTAGCATCTATTCATCTTAGTGATTAAATTCATGGATGAGAAGCATACACATATCATTCTATCTTCACTACCAAAGGTATTTATTGTTTTATTATGAATTAAAAAATGAGGAATAATGAGAAGATATTATTGGAAATTATGACCCTAATTCATCAAGTGGATACAGACATGGGGTATGACAAACCTACCATCCTTATGGTGAATAGGAAGAGGAAACATAAGGAAAAGGGGCCTATGATTTATAAATATTATCAAGATACTGAGAACCTTCCAACATAGAAGATTAATATCTAAAGATAGGGCAAGGAAAAGTATCCAGGATTCCTTTCACGTGGAAGCCTAGTCCAGTGCAAGAGGAACTACACCAAGAGGTAAGGCAAAGCCAATGGTGCCTTCATTATCGAGAGAAATATTTACTTTTCTATAAATTGGGAATTAGATACAGCTTTTGGTGCCCACATCTATATTCAAATTAAAGAACGAATAATATTTCAAAAAAATTCTAGGCGAGAGGTGGATCAACGAGCATCCAATGGTTCAAGGATGGGTTCTCTTTCCATTCATGACAACAATTTATCGTTGCTGATCGAGATGATTTTGGTGTTATGGGAATGTTATTATATACCAAGTGTTACCAATAACATAATTCATGTATCATTATTAAATAGATATGGATTTATTTTCATGTTCAGAAATAAATGTTGTATATTTTATAATGAAAACAAATGTTATGGTATGGAACATTTAAATAATGGTCTGTATGTATTTTATGAAAACCAGGTGTCGGAAATTGATAACAACTCCTATTGACCAGACTCATATAACACCTTGTTGTGGCATCACTATCTTGGTAACAGAAATGAGAAGAACCTGAAAAAACTCCATCAAGGTGGTTATTTAGACTCTTTTGAGCTAAACCCACATGATAGAAGTCACACTTGTTGATAAGGTAAAACAACCAAATACCTATTCGTTTGTTAGGGTGAAAGGAACAAAGAGCTTCTAGGATTGGTAGGCACTAATGCGCGTGTACGATTTCCAAAATAAGATATATGGCGATATTCTTACATAATTACATTTACTGATCACTTGAGTTGATGTGGATACATCTACTTAATAAGGTATAATTCCAAGAACTTTGAAAATTATTGGAGTTCGCGAAAGAAGTAGAGAATCATCTTGTATATAAGATAAAGAAACTATGATTGGATCAAGGTGTAAAATATCTTTACAAAGTGTTTATTGATGTTTTGTGGAAGTATGGGATTATATTTAACTCACTCCACCTCATATAGCACAATGGAATGGTGTTAGTTAAAGGAGGAACTATAACTTATTGGACATGGTATGGTTGATGTTGAGTCATGAAAATAATTGGTTATCCTTTGGGGATATGAATTGAAAATTACTTCATACACATTAAATTGAGAGCCATCTAAGTTGGAAAATGGAATCCACATCATGTTATAGAGTGGAATGAAACCTATTTTTTCACATAAACATTTATGGGAACGCGATCCATATTTTACGGCTTTCTAGGGAAAGAGAAAAACACATTTAGGTATGAGGTCTATCTATAAATGTTATCCAATGGAAAGAAAGAGATAATACCTATACAACCCCTCAATTAAGAAAGTGAATGTTTACAAAATGATTGTCTTTATTGAGAGGGATAATATCCTCAAACAGGATAGTGGTAACAAGATTGAATTCAATGAATTTGATGCTCAACCTAGAAAGGAATTTTTAAAGGAAAATGTTCCACAAGTCCCTGTGAAAAAATTAGTTCTAAAAAAAAATTACAACAGAGGAGTACAAGAGAGGTTAGAGAATGATAATGATATGGTTTCATTGTCATTGAGGTTATTAAATAATTATTGTTGGAAAATAATTAACATCTCTCTTACAAGAAGGTAGTATATAGATAAGAATCTTCATGATGGATAGATGCTATAAATTTTGATATGGATTCCATGTATTAGAACTGTGTTTGGGGTATGGTCGATGTGCCAATTGATGTACAACATATCAGGAGAAAATGAGTATTTAAGAAGAAACTGGATATGGAAGGTAATGTTAGTACCCATAAAGACTGGTTAGTGGATAAAGGTTCTAAACAGCATCACGTTGTTGACTGTGCTGAAAAATTTCACAATTTTCCCAGTTTAAATCGATCTGAATCATACTTGAAAAGTCATCTTACCCTGACTATGTGTTTTGGCAGATGGATGTAAAAACGTTTTTCCTTAATAGGAACCTTTTAGTAAATTTCAATATGAAAAAACTATAAGGGTTTGTTATGTAGGATGATTCCAAAAGGGGTTTTATGTTTCATAGATCCATTTATAGATTAAAGGAAGCTTCTAGATCATGGAAAATTATATTCGATGAATCCATAATGGAATTTGGTTTCATTAAGATTGAATGTGAGCCATTCATTTACAAAAGACATATTGGGAATCTGATCATTATCCTAGTAGTATATTCTAATTAAACATTACATATTTTAAACGACATACCATTCTTATAATTAGGTAATTAATTGTTGAAAAAGTTTTAACAACCTAGATCTTCGTTTTAGGTATGTTTTTCCGTTTCTGGTCATTTTTTAGAAAAAGAAGAAAATCTGGAAATTTTCTATGTACATGTCATGTACATTATGAGTACAAGCCATGTACTTTTCCCTCACATGAGGCTGTGTGCTGGTCATTCCTCGGCCACACACAAGGTATGTAGTGGTGATGTAGAGGCTGCTTAATGTGGTGTATGGAAAGGGAGAGTACATGTCGTGTACTCCTGAAGTACACGCCGTGTACTTTTCTTTTTATTTAATTATTCAGACTGGGGTCACATATTAAACCTATTTCCATCTTCTTCTCCGCCTAATTACGTCCAGAGCATCCGAGGAGACTGAATTTTCTCCGATCCACCAATTCATCACCGGTTATCTGAATTGAACGTTTTTAGTTGCAATAGAATCGCATTGTTGAGTTCTTGGTTCTTCCTTGGCCACATTTACTGATTCCTTCTCTTGTAATAATTATCTGGGGTTGAATTTTTTAGATTTTTTTGCAGATCTTCTCCATTATAGGCTGAGGTTCAAGTATATCGATCTCCTAGGATCGAGGTAGGTGGTTTGTTTCCCTATGTTGAATGTCTTTGAGTTTTTGGTGCAAAAGTGTTAGATACCCATGTATCAGGTATCTCGGGTTAGGTTTTTGATCCTGTATTATTATCTGCCTTAGATATCATGTATGCTTAATGTTATTAGAAGATTGATAATTTCTTTTTAGCATGTTTGAGGATCACCCCATGGGTGTTCATCCTATTTTGGATGTTTATCACCATTTGGATTAGGTTGCTTGTGAGGCATACCTTGTTACATTGTTTTCCAACCTTGGTATAATTGATTTCAAGTTTTTCCTGCTGTTTATATGCTTTTGATTCATTTAAGCTATTATCGAAGTTGTTTTTTGAGCATACTTTTGGCTGCTAAAAGTCAATTACGCATGACTACACTACTCAGGGCTGTGGGAACCTGGTGTGGTAGACTAAAGAGGGAATTGATGATTAAGGGCTTCCATGGAGAGTCTGTTATAAATTAGAATCGTTCGTAGGACCTACGATAATGGGACTTTGTTCTTCTTTAGTGTGTCCTTAGTTAGGTATCGAGACTATAGGGGGAATTAGTGGTAAGTACTTCCTTAGAGAGTCTATAGTTATCGTTGCAATACCGTAGGAGAATTGACAGTGAGAGCTTCCCAGTGTGTTTGTGACTTGTATATTTACATGACTAGAGGGGTCTGCCAGTGTGAGACACTTAGAGAGTCACCATGATTATTTTTTGGTTGGTTGTGAAAATTACACCATGCCAAAGAATAAGCTTGAGTTCGTACTGCTTGATGTTAGGCAGTCTGCTGATATACCTGTTGTGTTTCTTGCTATGCCTTGAGAATATAGAGTTGTTTGATAGATTCCTTGGATGATAATTTAATTAGTGAATTAAATTAAGAAATAAATGTGAATGGAGATTGGTAGGATTGTTTACTTTAGAGTACTCTTGTTTCTCTGCTACATTTATCTCCTTTACTTTTTCTATATTGTTCAACGACAGTAGGGAACAGATCTTAAAGTGATTGCCTACTGGGATTAGTCTCAAACCCTATTTGGGTCCTTCTTTTCAGCCTAAACAGGTAATATGGTTGCAGGTGTGGATAGGGATTGTGGCTCATCTACTTCAGGTACATGATTGCTGGTTGGAGCTGGAGAGCATAGGACTGAGCTTAGGCTTGCGATGCAGCTGGAGTTGCTATTTACTTTTAGTTCATTGTTCTAGGTTGTATATTAGCAAGTTGTTGTGTTTGATTCTTTCCTTAGATACATGTACCATGCTGCATCATTATTATATTATACATTGCCTCCACTGTTTATTTTCAGTTGTTTTATGTTGTTTACTACTTCCACTATTGACAGTTATTTCATTTAACTTTTATACCATACCAAATGAGGGAATAGTTTCCACAATAACTTACCAAGGTCCTCACAGCTAGTCGAAAACCACTGGAATTTGGGGAAATGCGCTTGAGGTCATGTGGCGAACCGGGCATGGGGCACCAGTTGAGGGGCTCCGGATTCGGGTCGTTACAAAGTGGTATCGGAGGAGTTTCTTTCCTTTTCTATTGACTTATTGTTTAGAAAAATTAGATAGGGATAGGACGGAATAGGTAAATGGTATATAGTTGTGCCCCGACGTTCTAGAACCTGTTTACAGGGAAAAATCCAGATTACCTCGAATATTTCAATTTTTGAGTTTTTTCAAAAGTTACAGTTTAATGGATTTCACCATTTGGTGGTGCACTTGTTTTGGGCTATTACTGTTTGTATGATTGTGGTTCTATTTTGTTGCAACCCGATGAGATGAGGGTATTCCATCTGATGCATCATATATGCACTTGTTAGAAAATCACATGTCATCCATTTTCCTATGCAATATAGATTGCATTAGAAACTGCATGTTGTTGTGAAAGAATTTGTGATAGAAGATGAAGGATGTTCTGATAGCTACTATGATAGAATACCTACTATGTTGATAGGGTATCGTTTGTTTAGTGCTTCTTTATCATGGATGCCAAAATTTGGTCTTTGAGGTGTTACAGGCCCTTCGAGGATCATAATTTGGTGGATAGTGAGTTGTTATACTTTTTTACTTATTATATTCATTGTTATGATGTGAAGCATTGATTCACAGGGAGTATGGGCCCCCACTGATTGGAATTTGGCACCTTAACACTTGTTTTCTGTGATTTTTGGGCTCCGGTGCAGTTCTGAGGCTACTGTCTGGAAAAACCCAGAATACATGGTGTGTACTTTATGCATACATTCCATGTAGTTTTTAGTAGTGTCCTTGACTGTGTTGGGAAGAGACATGGGGTTGTAAAGTTTCCTGTAGGAACACGCCGTGTACTAGATTATCACGTCGTGTAGTCTAGAATAGGTATCCATCTGTGTCACGAACAACACGGGCCATGGTTTTTCTTCAGGTGCACGTCGTGTCCCTGGGGAACACAACGTGTATAGTTGAACAAGTAGCCGGCCGTGTATCCAACAGCATGGGTGGGTGTTATCCTTCTGCGTACACACCATGTCCGTATCGGACACGCCGTGTAGTGTTGACCGTGTGTCAGTCCTTGTCACTAACAACATGGTCTAGGTAAGTCATTTCAAGTACACACTGTTTCTTTATTCACATGCCGTGTAGTAGTGATCCGTGTACCAGTATATGTGACTAATGACACGGATAGGGGAGAGATCTTAAGGACACGTCGTGTAGTGGACAAGCACGCCGTGTTGTTTCCTCCAGGGACAGTACGTGTTCCATGCCGGGTAGGAGTGAACGGGCAGGGAGGAAAAGGCTTAGTACACGCTGTGTAGTTTAAGAACACGCCGTGTAGCTGGGTAGTTTACATAGCCATGTATGGCCAAGGTACACGCCCAGGGTAAAATTTTAAGAAACACGTCGTGTAGTAGTACTACATGCCGTGTAGTCATGTTTTCCCAAATTTTAATGTTTTTCTCTCTTGTTCTATTTTTATCTCTTTAGTTTCATATGTGTTCATCGTTAATGAAGGTGTGATTTTTACCTTTCATAGATATTGCACCAAGACGTCCTCCCGTTTCATGTCAAGAACTAGGCAGTGACCATACACCTGATATGACAGAGAGGGATTTTCAGTAGTAGCACCCTCCCATGTTCACATGGGATGGAGGACCACTGGCTGCTAAGTCATGGCTAGAAGCCATGATATACATCTTTGAGCATCTGGAGACACCTCCAGAGAGGAGAGTGAAGGTCGTGACTTATATGCTGTGAGATCCCTCCAAGAGATGGTGGGATGTGGTTTCGCAGACAGGGAACCAACAGACTATGTCTTGGGATGAGTTTCAGCATATGTTCTACGACTACATCTACCTGGCGACGCTGAGGGCCGACAGAACTATAGAGTTCATGAACCTGCAGCAGGGTACTCTCCCAATTATGGAGTATTCCTCCCGCTTTATAGAGTTACAACGTTTCACTCCCATTCTGGGGAATGGCGATCTGTTTTTGGCGAGGACGTTTGAGGAAGGCCTTATACCAGACATCAGGTCACATGTGAATGTCTTTCAGTTGAATTATATCACTCTGATAGTCTACCAGGTGCTTATTACGAAGAGAAACCTGAGGGAGGCTGGAGCTTTGGACCTGTGTTTTTCAACATCTAGGGTTGATTCTCTCCAAAAAAAACAGCCGGAAGCACCACCGAGAGTCTACACGAGGTGACTTGCTGAAGCGAGGTATTATTTATGGTCAATAGGTTCTTCCATCTAGAAACCAAGTGGTGTGTTATCAGTGTGGGAGAAGTGGGCAAAAGAAGCTTCAGTGCCCAAGGGACCCAAAAGAGTTCCGATCTTGTGGCAAGATGGGTCATCTACAGAGCTTCTGCAAGGTTCTTCTGCCAGCATCAAGTGAAGGAGGATCAGTTTCGACTCCGCATATAGGAGCAAGATTACTAGTTTTGCAGTAGACTGGGGTCTAGAGTTCTTCAGTTCATTCAGGACAAGGTAGAGGTCGTGGATGTAGTGGTCAGGCTCAGGGAAGAGCAGCACCGGAATCTCAGGGTGCTATGCAGAGCAGTGGTATGGTCCAGACTTTTGCTGTATAGAATATTCATCAAGAGCAGAATCTTGGACCTTCTAATGTTTGAGGTATGATTTTCGTAGCCTCAGTTTTATCATCTGCACTTTTCGATACAGGATCTTCTCATAGCTTTATTTCTATGCTAACTGTGGTAATCCTTAGACTTACTGTTTATACTTCTGGGGATACGATGATGGTAGACACTCCCTTGGGAATTATAACTGCTAGCGTGCATCAGTGCTTAGACTGCCCCCTCGAGGTTGGTGGGTGGTGTTTTTCATGGAGTCTCTATTCATTGGATATGCTAGGCTATGATTTCATTCTCGGGATGGACTGGTTAGATCCCTTCCAGGCCTTTGTCGATTGCTATCGCCACACTGTGAGTTTCACATCACTAGAGGGAGAATCATTCACAAGGGTTAATGGGATGTCCAGGAGAGCAGAGCTGGACCAGAGCATCATGGGTTGGGTGGTGTTATGGCCCATATTTCTAGCTTATATCTGAATGAACCCAAGGCTTCTCAAGTAAATTTTACTCCAGTGGTTGATTGCTTTCTAGCTGCCTTTCCAGAAGACTTTTCAGGTTTTCCTACGGAGTGAGAGGTAGACTTATCTTTTGAGATTGCTCCAGGAGCGGCACCGGTGTCCATTCCTCCTTATAGGATGGCTACACCTGAGTTGAACGAGCTCAAGAAGCAGTTGGAGGAGTTGCATACAAGGGGATACATCTGAACTAGTATTTCTCCTTAGGTTCACCTTTCCTATTTGTGAAGAAGGCAGACGACACCCTTAGGCTTTTTGAGGATTATCGGAAGCTGAACCAGTTAATGGTCAAGAACCGATATCCATCTCCATGGATAGATGATATCTTTGATCAGCTTTGAGGATCCAGAGTGTTCTCAAAGATCGACTTGAGATCCGGATACCATCAGTTGCGTGTCAGACCATCTGATATACCTCTTACAGCCTTCTGGAGTAGGTATGGTTTGTATGAGTATTTGGTTATGTCGTTCAGTCTCATGAATGCACTAACAATTTTCATGGCGATGATTAACAACGTTTTCCATCCTTACTTGGATTCCTTCATGGTGGTTTTCGTGGACGACATCTTGGTGTACTCTCAGACTCGACACGAACATAACACCCATCTTGAGATCGTTTTGATTAAACTGAAGGAGCATCAGTTTTACGTTAAGATCTCAAAGTGCCAGTTTTGGAAGGATGAGGTTCACTTCTGGGGTCATGTCATCTTAGAGACATGAGTATCAGTAGACCCAGAGAAGGTGAGAGTAGTAGTCACATAGGAGCAACCGAAAAATGTCTTCTAGGTACAAAGTTTCTAATGGGTGTCTCGTTACTATAGGCAGTTTATACAGGACTTATCAAGCCTTGAAGCACCGTTGACCGGCTTGACTAAGAAATAGGTGAAGTATGTTTTGTCAGAAGCCTGCGATTCAGCCTTCCAGGAGCTGAAAGAGAGATTGACTTCAACACAGATTCTAGTTTTTCAGGTGTCGGGCAAGAGTTATACAGTTTTTTTGTGATGCATCTTGCAACGGCCATGGAGAAGAGATTATGTAGGAGGATCATGTTATTGTGTACGAATCTCCAAAGTTGAGGCCACATGAGAGGAACTATCCTACGCACGACCTAGAGTTGGCTGCAGTTGTTAACGCTTTTCATTGTTGGAGACATTGTCTTCTAGGAGAGAATTTTGTGGTGTATGCATACCACAAGAGCCTCAAGTACATCTTCACACAAGGTGACTTGAATCTGAGACAATGGAGGTGGGTTCAGTACCTGCAGTCTTTCAATTTCGAGCTTGCCTATATGCCTAGGAAAGGAAATGCAGTGGCTGATGCACTGAGCAGTAGGACTCAGATACATACACTTCAAGAGGCCAGTAGAGACTGAAAGCTTCTGGATCTGTTCTCTGAGATGCATTTGGAGGTGCATGACAGATAGGGGAATACTTTCCTATCTTTTGTAGATATTAACTCTATGCTTCTCGAATGAGTTTAGATGAGGCAGTTATCATATTCTGAAGGCCTAGTCCTATGTTAAGCACGTCAGGAGAGGACCCTCTTCCCGGATGGACCATAGGAGAGGATGAGATCTTGCGTTTCCAGGGACACGTATGGGTGCGAATAAATATAAGCGAGGAGCTGATACGAGACTTTCATTCCTCAGTCTGGACAGTTCGTCTTGGCATCAAAAAGATGTATCATTGTCTACACCTCCAGTATTGGTGTCCAGGTATGAAGAGAGATTTTTCTAGTTTTATCATGAGATGTTCCACCTATCAGTAGGTGAAGGCAGAGCACCAGAAACCAGCAGGGATTTTACAGCAGCTACCCATTCCTGAGTGGAAGTGGAATGATGTCGTGATGGACTTCTTGACAGGGTTACCAAGATCACCTCGAGGGAATGATGCGATATAGGTTTTCATTGAAAGGCTCACGAAGGTTTCTCACATCTTTCTAATTAAGGAGAAATTCAGTGTTGATGAGTTTGGATGGTTGTACATCTGTGATATTGTATGCTTGCGTGGTGTTCTGAGTAAAATCATTTTAGATAGGGACGCCCACTTAACGTCACATTTAGGGAAAGGGATACAGAGGGATTTGGGTACACAGGTACTTCTTAAGTACAAATTTCCACCCCCAGACAGATGGCCAATCAGAGCGCACGATTCAGGTTCTAGATGACTTGCTAAGAGAATGTGTCCTTGATTTTGGAGGTTCTTGGGAGAGACATATACCTCTATTGTATTTTTCCAATAATAATAGTTTTCAAGCAACTATTTATATGGAACCTTACGAGGCTTTGTACGGTAGGCCAGGCTGATCACCTTTGTGTTGGCTGGAGGCAGGAGTGACAGCTATGTTGGGACCTTGTCTTGTTCAGGATTTTTTATCGTGGTGCAAAGATACTCTGTGGTCGGTCTGTACCTCTAGTACGGGTGCTATGGCAGCACAACCATGTACAGGACGAGACATGGGAGAGGGAGGCCGATATGTGATCACAGTGGACAGAGTTGTTCGAGGTTTCTTCTTCACCACCATGTGAGGGAAATTCAAGGGTGAATTTCTTTAAGGGGGAGGTTTTTAAGAACTCGTATCTTCGTTTCAGGTATGTTTTTCTATTTCTGGTCATTTTTTAGAAAAAGAAGAAAATATAGAAATTTTCGAAGTACACACCGCTTTAGATGTGAGGGTTATCTGAGGTTGAACATTTTAGATGTTTTTTCAGATATTCTCTGGTCATGGATGATTCACAGGTTGAGGTTCATGTATATCGATATCCTAGGATCGAGGTAGGTGGTTTGTTGCCCTAAGTTGAATGTATTTGATTTTTTGGTGCAAAAGTGTCGGATACCCATGTATCGGGTATCTCGGGTTAGGGTTTTGATCCTGTATTGTTACCTACCTTATATTGTATGTATCCTTGAGGTTATTAGATGATTGATAATTTCTTTGTAGTATGTTTTAGTATCACCCCATGGGTGATCCCCCAATTTTGGATGTTTATCGCCGTTTGGCTAAGGTTTCCTGTGAGGCATACCTTGTTGCATTGTTTTCCTGCCTTGATACAATTGATTGCATGTTTTTCCTACTATTTATATGATTTTGATGCATTGTAGCTATTACCCAAGAAGTTTTTTGAGCTTACTTTGGGCTGCTAAAAGTTGATTATGCACGACTACACTACTAAGGGCTGTGGGAACCTGGTGTGGTAGACTAAAGAGGGAATTGACGATTGAGGGCTTCCCTAGAGAGTCTGTTATAAATTAGAATCATTCACAGGACCTACATGAATCAGAATTTTTTCTTCCATAGATTATCTTTAGTTACTTATCGAGACTATATTCGGAATTAGACGTAAGTTCTTCCTCAGAGTGTGTATAGTTATCTTTGCAAGACTGTAGGGGAATTGACAGGAAGAGCTTCTCAGAGTGTATGTACCTTGTATGTTTACTTTACTATAGGGGTATACTAGTGTGATCCACCCAGATAGTCACCATGATTATTGTTTGGTTGGTTGTGACGGGTCCAAGATGCCAATGAACAAGCTTCAGTTTGTACTGCTTGCTGTTAGGTAGTCTGCTGAGATACATGTTCTGTTTCATACTATGCCATGAGAATATAGACCTATTTTCTAGATTCCTTAGTTGATAATTTAATGAGTGAATTAAATTAATAAATAAATGTTAATAGAGATCGGTAGGATTGTTTAATTTAGAGTAATCATGTTTCTCTACTGCATTTATTTCCTTTACTTTTGCTATATTGCTCACTGATAGTAGGGCCCAAATCTTATGGTGATTGCCTAATGGGATTAGTCTCACACCCTGTTTGGGTTGTGCATTTCAGGCCAAACATGTTATATGGTTGCAGGTGTACATAGGGGTTGTGTCCCTTCTACTTTAGGTACATGATTGCTGGTTGGAGTTGGACAACATAAGACCGAGCTTAGGCTTGCGATGCTGCTGGAGTTCCTATTTACTTTTAGTGCTTTGTTCTCAGTTTTATTTTAGCACGTTGTTGTGTTTGATGCTTTCCATAGATAAATGTACCATCATGCATCATTATTATACTCTACATTCCTTCTACTGTTTAGTTTCAGTTGTTGTATGTTGTTTACTACTTCCACTATTGACTGTTATTTCTTGTACCTTGTATACCAAACCAAATGAGGGCATTGTTTCCCCAATAACATACCAAGGCCCTCGCTGTTTGTTGGAAGCCTCAGGCGTTTGGGGAAATTCGCTTGAGGTCATGTGGAAAACTGGGAATGGGGCACTAGTTGAGAGGCTCTGGATTCGGGTCGTTACAAAAGTAATTCTCCATGTCAGCCATAGGCGAAGCATCCTATATTCTAGGGATCTATATCTTTCATGATAAGTCTAAGAGGCTTCTGGTGTTATGTTAGAGTGCATAAATTGACCAGATAACAAACATATATATTATAGAACAATCGAAGAGGTTATTGGTTCAAGTGTCACGTGGCATACAACTTTCTATGAAAATGTTTCCTAAAAACAACAGAATAATGAAAGAATGAGTAATATCCCATATGATTTAGCGATAAGATAATTCTTATATGTAATTCTATGTACTATACTTGATGTTTTTTATATACTGATCATGGTTGGAATATAACAAGAAGACCAAGGATAACAACATTGCATTTTTATTATGGATATCTTTATGTATCTGAGAATAACTAAGGATACATTCTTGGTGTTTAGAGGATATGAGGATCATGTCATTAAGGGTTATTCTAATGAATGTTTTTAAATATATTATAATGATATAAAGTTGAAATCAGGATATATTTTTAGTTTCAACAGAGGAGCTATGAGAAAGAAGAGTTTAAGAAGTCAGTTGTCATTAATTCTATTGTGGAGTCTGAAAACATAACAGCTTCTGATACAGCCAAGGAAGCTATTTGGATTGGGAAAATTTATAAGAGATTGATTTTGTTCTTATAAATAAATACTCTATCACATTTTATTGTGATTAAATTGTAGCAGTGGCTCTTGAAAAGTATCCAAGTCACATCAAAAGATAAAGAAAATACTTTGTATGTATCACCTCTTTAGAGATTTTCATCATAGGGGTGAAGTTGCAGTGAGTAGAGTATCCATGGAGGAGAACATGGTAGTCTCCATGACTAAAGGCCTATCTCATTAGAATCATGAATATCATGTAAGAGTTAGAGTACTGAAGGTTGTTAGTAGATGGATTTAGTTCAAGTTGGAGTCTGTTGGATTTGGTTCCCTATATCCAACATCTTCTTACATAATTATAAACTTATATACATGTATTGGAATATTAATGAATACCTTATCAAATCATTATTGTTCATCTGTGTAACATTGTATGTGATAATGCCCCGAGAGTATCTATGGAACTAAAAGGTCAGTGTAGTTTCATGCTACGATGTAAACCTGGATGTGCCATGACACTATTATTGAATAGATGTTCTATGGTCAGATGATATCATTTGAAGGGAAAAAATTGAAATATGATATTAAGGGTGGATACTCATAATAAATTACTACACCTTCTCAGGGTATATTCCCCTGGTAATATCTAGTAGGATATTATGAGAATTTCACCAGACAATATGACATTCACATTATACATGTCAATAGATGTTTCTATCTGCATACTTGTGTAATGGTCCATGGACATTAAGAGTAATATTAATGGAAATTATTATTCATCGTTATTTATGTATTGGTAAAAATCAAGACAATATATGATCTCGATGAGGTATGATACATTGGGTGCGCCACGAGTAAAATTTCATTAATGAATAACGTGGTAAAGACTTTATCCCATCTGTTCCTTAAAATATGTAAATATCTTAGGCCATTTGATGGAAATGATATAGCCTAAATAAATCCATTGCCATGTTTCTTTTTAGGAAAGTTCTATTTTTCAGAGAGTCAATGAATGAGTTATTAAGAATATATGATAATTTCATTGGCATGCAACCTACTCTATTGAAGATATTATGATATTGGGATTATATTACACGTTATGAATTCATATGAGGAGACATGTCATTGTGGAATTATCTTCTTTCTCTATGGGTTCCTTGGCGTGTTTGTAGACGCTAACATTAGACTATAGGTAGTCTCACCTTACGCCACTTATAAATAGGCATAGAGGGTCACACACTATATGTATTTTAAATCTCAGTTAAAAAATTTATTATTTAAAAAACTGAATAAATATTATTCTTGGTTGTAGTTTAATAATTATTCATGTATTCCTGATTTCATTTTATTTATTTATCAGTGAATATTGTAGTTAAATGTATTTATTTATTTAATAAATAAATAGACATTCTTCAAGGTACAATAAATATTTCAGAGTATGTGTAGACATAGATAATGGTTACATTTATTAAATAATAAAAAATATTATTTGATGAAAATAATATTTAATTGAAACATTAATGCTAAGCTCATGCCTTGGAAATAATAGTATTGATGATATTATTTCATATGAGGGTTTCACATGGCATAATTAAAAAATTAATAAAACATATGATAGTTATTCATTATTACCCTGTGAATTAAATTATCAGTTACATATCATTCTCTTATTAGCTAAGGGGGAAACTCATAGTCTAGATAGCCAATTTTTGTTGGGCACAACTTCTTGGGGGAAAATTCACTCCAGCCTCGACAACACTCTTTTCTCCAACAACTATCTCAATAATTCGAGCAACAATATCCCAAAAGATTAGTGAACAATTTGGAAGCAGATATCAAGGTGATTGAGGGTGGTTGACATAAGTACAAGGACCTTATGTACAAGCACCCGGAGACTCCTTCATGGATGTCCAGAGATTCACGGATCATGTCTGGATTACAACGATATAAGATCTACTGTTAATCTCTGTAATACAATGAAATTCACATTATAGATCGGTTCTCAGACACATCAACATAGAAATAATACATTGAAGGTAATTATTTAGTTAAATTACGTTAATTATAAACAGAATATGTTGATCCACTCTCTGGGATTCATGCGTCTTTCATTTTATTCTAAATAATTGATTTTATTCTGTGGATACTGGAGTTCATCATCATATTTATCTATGATTCATCATTGATCCTGGTAAATATTAATGTTGTGTGTCAACCCAACCGTGCTTCTAAAATGCCTGAAACCTACAGTTGACACGAAAAATAGAGCATTCATTGAAGATTATCAACATTATCATATATAGTGCACGAAAAAAAATCTACCATGCACACATTGTTTCCAAAAAATATCCACTACACGAAGATACTATATAGCATATAAAATAAATTCCAGAATTGGATTATGCAATTATATGAATTCCCCTTGATATTACATGATTAAGGATAAAAAATATAGAGTTTTTTTAGTGTTTCGAATATATATATTGAGGCATCCTAATTCATGGATCAGAGGCTTGAGCTTTTTTTTTTGAATGGGTTTTTTATAGAAGGAATATGATTCTTGATATGTTTAAAAATGGTACTAGAAAAGCATGAACCATATTCACACATATCTGATCCATGAAAAAAATCATGAAGAGGGGTCAAGCTTTCTTAGAGGAATGAAAAAATGATGCATGAACAGGTTTCTCGCTTCGGGCCATGTAATTTTTTAATAAAAGAGGTGCCCCCATTCAGATATCATTCTTCTTCTCTAGCATTTTTGTAAAGTTTTATAATATTTATTTATCAATATATATTTGCGGATTTTTTAAAAATGTAATATTTATATTTAAAACTTTTACTATATAAATGTTATTTATTTTGATTGTATGATTTATTTATTTGATGTTTATTGATTCACAAATGTATGGATATGTAACATAGTGTTTTTTGTATGATTTAATTTATATTTTATGTTTATAAACTATGATTAAGGTATTTCTATAATTGAAATTTTATCTATAAAATGTAATTTATAATTAGATGAATAATAGTTTTTAAAATGTATAAATTCAATAGGCGTAGGTGGTAATTAAATATATATATTATTAAAAATATGTTAATTATATAATGTATCATATTTATAATTATAAAAATATATATTTAATATTATTTTTGTTTATTGTAAAAAAAGGTTTATTATAAGTAACAATTTTAAATTATATTGAGTATATATAATTATTCTTCCATGTAATAATTTTTTATATATAATTACATATATTTTGAAAAGTAGAAAAATGAAAAATAAATTATATATACATATTCTATTTTATAAAATTTAAAATAACAGAAGTGTATAGAATTTTTATGGTTATTATATAAACTTAAATTATATTACTTTTAATTAAATTTAATATATTTTTTCGTTAAATATATATATATATATATACATACACACATTGAAAAGTTAAACCATTGGAAATTACTTTTATATATTTATTATAAATTACATCTTGTTATAGGTTAAGATATATTACATGTAGAACATAATAATTGTACTAAAAAACATATTAATAGAATTGTGTGATGACTGTTCTTGGGATTAATGACCGAATAATAATTAAAAGTGCATATATTTCTTATGTGGTTATATAATTTGTAATTTTGTTATTTTATTTTTTTTATTGATGACCTGTGATTCATCCCTCTCTAAGTATGTATGAACATGTGAGTCTGTTTAACATATGATTGAAATTTATTTAATTTATTTTGCCTCTGATTATATAATTTATAATAATTGGATGACCATGAAACGACCAACAAATGTATGATTGAAAATGAAAGCTGTTTTTTTTGAGTAATATAATTTGTAATAATTATATTTTATCTTCCTCATTGATAACATGTGTGTCATCCATATATCTATGTATGTAAGGATATGTGTGTATGCTTAAAAAAAGTCTTGTATCTGAAACCCCTATACCCCTCAATTGAATATCTATATCTTTATAATTAAATGGTGTTAATCATGAAATGTTTCTATTTGAAGTGGGATTTTTACACTAGTTCTGAGAAGAGACCGATGGTAGTTGAAATATGAGCAAAAAGACGTGAATGGACCCCCCTTAGTTTTTTGGTTGGTTATCAAATAATGATAAACCAATACATAGAAAAAGTCTCAATATGAGGTCAATTATTCAATGATAACCAATGTAAATATATAATTTTTTTTAGTATATAATATATTATTATTTATTTATTTAGGAAATCTTTTATGGGTAAATCTATTAAAAGAGTGAGATATATTATAACGAACAGGGTTTTAGCTATGGTTTTTCACCTCCAAGAGTGTAAAATATTCGTGATTTTGTGACATTGGATGATGTTCTCAGTAAAAGTCATTTAAATTAAAATCTATGGCTGATAAATTAATTAATTCAATAACATATCAACATCTTCAATATCCAAAACTTTTATGACACACATATTACCCTCTGGTCGATGATGAGGATTTGATGGATGCATATTTTTTTATTCAAGTAATAATGTAGTGATGAGCTGATGAAATAGTTTGTGATAATTTTTGATATTATTACGGTGCAACCTACTACTATATAACCATATTTTGGGAGCACTGTAGATGTTGTTCATTCACAATATTCTTATTCATTGCCTCCATATATAACACATATTATAGAACCAAATTATGAAGAAAATGATTTGAATTTGGAATGAAATTTAAGGGACATCCCTTAGTTTGCTCCAAATATAATTTATGGTAGTTTATCTGTGGATGGTTTATCTGGTGAGGCATCAGGAGATGATTTGGGTGAGGTTCATATAAAGAATGTACCTTCCATGTTTTCTAGGATAGATAGGCATCCATTAAATCCTCCATTTTTTTTGATAATAATCCTTTAATATTAATATCCATAGTTGAAGAAAAATTTTGTGAACAATATTTTGTTTGGGATTTCATTAAAATGGATTTTGAATTACATGAAATTATAGGTACATCAACTGATAATTCCATCTATGTTAGGAATGTTTTTTAAAGTAAACATTCCATAAAAAATGTGATAAAACAATACCACATATAGAGACAATTCACATTTTTTGTTGATGTGTAATAGAATGAAAAATATGTCAGTTGATATGAAAAGTAGGGGCCAGAATGTAAATTAAAATTATGTTAATTATTTAATAAATTTATTAGATGTTGGAATATAAAAAACTTCAAAGGCCCACACACTTTTCTACATCCATGATTTTCATAGGATCACTCATCACATTATTTAGCATTTATCGAGAATGTTGTTATAAAGATGAAACAAACATCTCAAGATTATCTTGTGACCCTTTTTCTGTAACAAATTCGTCATTTTTCAAAAATAAGATATCTAAGACAAATCTTGGAATGAAAAATAGAAGGATATTGTAAAGGTGTATGGTGATTGGGATGAATCCAATGTAATGTTTCCAAAACTTATGGGAATATTTCCTCTCAACCATCACATTATTTATCATTTTGACACTTTTGATTATGTGTCCCCCAATCCCCACATTGATCAATCCAAGGTGAATATCAATAGGAATTTTTGGGAATTCAGGCTATGCATCGGTGCTTTTCACAATTTTAAATAATTTATTCTGGTCGATTGAACTGTACTTTAGGGAAAGTGTATAGGTGATCTACTTATTGATGCCACATAGGATAGAAATCGTGATTCTCTACCACATTCGTTTTCTATATTTGAAAAGCATAATTATGAATCATAGTGTTGATTTTTTTCATGTATACAGAATATTATCACACATGAAAAGGGAGTGTGTCTGATATTCGGTTTCCATCGAATGATTATGGAGGCTGTAAATAGTGATGATGTATCATGGAGAGAGTTTAATTCTTATAAAAAAAATTCAATTAGAGATATTTCATGTAATTTTTATGAGGATTTCAGAGATGAGTGAATACGGATGTCGATCCTCATTTTTTTATGTTTCTTCAAAAATACTTTTTTTCAAAGAAAATTTAATACACTTTTTAATAAATTATTATCTTATAGTTTTTGCATATGAACTATAATAAGAAAGGTTTGATCGAGAAATTATATAGATTATAAGGGATACTAACTATATATATAAATATATGATGAAAATTTAAAAGGAAAATAGAGATTATCATATGATGGTGGAAGAAGATATTTCCATATGACAATAAATATAGTGGAGTGCATCAATGGGGTCCGCAAGGTTGTGTGAAAACTACTGATGACAGGGTTAGTGAAAGAGATATTTTACAGATTAATTACCTAAATTACTGAATGGTACCAAAATTCATGTTAGAGGATGGAAAATGGAAGGCATTTTACTCAATATTTCAAAAGTGACATTCATCAGATACTAGACGAGGCTTTAGGATGGAGATTTCTAACCTTTGACATGAAAAGAGAAACTTTTAGGCTAGAGGGTACTAAAAATGGGCTATATGAACTAATGGCTGAGTTATTTTGGTCATGTTGGGTATCAGGTACTATAATTACATCAACTTTTAATAATTGAGATAACCATGTTCACATTTTGTTGCATCTTTTCCTATGGTAAAAATATATTGGGAACCCTTTATTGTCTCGGTGTATCACTTGAGTACTATGGTTAAATGTTATACTATATCTTGGTTACATGTTAGTAACATTCATTCTATCTCATTATATGGTGACTAGCTGACTGTTGTCCCTGGTATTTCCATGTTTCTTAATTTGGGTTTGCATTAATTTTTATCAATTTTTATCATTTTTTAAATTATTTTCTTGGTTTTACGAAGTTTCTCCCCCAATGAAGACCAATGTGTACTCGAATCGAAAATGAGATGGATAGGCATTGAAAATGGGGAGGGGTACTATGATGCATCATTTTTCATATAGAAATAAATATTCATAATAGGCATCCCTATGTGGTAGGAAATAGCTCCACTTCTCATCATCCAAGACGGAGTCTGGGTATTTTGTCATGAATGTGAATATTTTAATTCATATGCATACATTTTAGTAACGAATCCCTTTATATCCACATTTATCCATTTAAAAATAGTTTAAACATTGGTTTGTTTCATTTTTTGATTTTATCAGAACGAATTTTGTGATGCTATAAATATTATGAAAATTAGATTATAAAAAATGAATATATAATGTGGCCACATTTTCTACACCGGTTTGTCATCACAGATGATTTATAAAAAAATTATAATAAATGAAATATAATTGGAGAGAAATAAAATAGGAAATTCAATAACTAAACTGACAACACCTTATTTACCTCTTTTTCTTCATAATACTGAATTATGCATTCTAAATGTCTACATTATTTTTCATATTGTATATTTTTTTAAAAATATTTTTAAATTTTATTCAATTTTGTATTAAAAAGTAATGATGATTTAATTTTAATGATGAAAGGTCCTCAACTGTTCACATCTTAGAATTCTCATGTTTCTCAATTGGTTTTAGAGGGAATTTCCTTGCCTTTTTTAGGTTTACGGAAATCTCATCATTTCCTCATGTCACACCACCCCCCACTATCATCCATCATATTCGGAATTCTGGGTTCTATAGATTAGTGATGAGTGACTTTACCTTTGTCACCCATCATCTCATTGCGGAATTCATAGATAGATGGAGACCAGTGTCACATACATTCAATTTTATAGTGCGGGAGAGAACTATTACACTGCACGATGTGTCAATTATGTTGGGCATCCCCATCGACATTGTGAATGTGATAGACTGAGTAGGAGTAGATTGGTTTGAGATTATTGATTGATTGTTGAGAATTTAGGTCCTCAACACTGTTAGGTACATCATCGGTAGTAGATTATACATGACATAGTTAGACCTCACATGACACAACTAGAAGAGGATGTTGATGAGATCATTATTCTATGATTTTCACACACATACATTTTTGGGATGATCGGTGGATCAATTTTCGTTGACCACTCTACTAAATTTGTAAATATAATGCATTTACCTTTACATGAATATTTGGACCAGGATGGATGGAGTAGCTACGGGTATTCTTATCTAGAATATACATACATCATTCTATGTAGTGCATGCCACATTGATAACATGCAGATCACATGATTTTTTATTCGTCTATAGATGTGGATATGTGGTCACATCCATCACTTAGCTCCACATGATCGTGTTCCATTTCCACTGATATTATTCCAGAGTCTTAGCATGGATGATGGTATGTTATTTCATCCTAAAAAATGTCTAACTATATATTATAAATATACCAATAACAATGCTATCTACGGGTAGAGTTAGCCACATCGACAATAAGAAATGGAAAAAAACAATGTCTCTTCCTACAGAAACATGCTAGACAGCCTTCGACCGTAAGATGTAAGTGGTTATTTGTTATAGAGTTAAATATTTATTATTTATTATACATATCTTTATTTATTAATTTATTATTCATTTTTTTAGATTACACTGATGCTATATACAGATGATATCATCTCGAGTCTTCCAAAGAATTGTGCAGTGTTTCCTGATACTGGCTACTCCATGGTTGAATTGACTAATTTTCATATTGTAATGTGGCATCAGACTGATAGTGTTATGAGGTATTTCAAATTCCATCAACCCATTTCAATCCCACCTAGTCTGTTACCTTCACTTCATTCCTTTAATATGTTAAGGAAACCAAACTTTGATTTGAGAATGTATTATGCATGATAAATTAACCTACAGGACAAACGATAGGAGTTCTAATTACAAGCATTATGGATAGTCTGTATGAATTTATTCAATCAGATGGGTTATGAATCTTGGTATATAAGGTCCCCTTTCATATATCTCACATGACACTGATGGGGCTTTTATGTCTTGGCAATAACGATTCCTTACACTTTTGAACATATTATTTTCATTAACATTACCAAACAAGAAAAATTTTTCACAGGATGCTCGAATCACTCATCTCCTTCAAATATATTATCTAGTTGAGTGAGGCGCATTTGACCAAACATATTTTCATAGAGACATGAAAACTTTCACTCCTTACATTGAAAAGATTTATCATGGAATTTTCTCTGATCTGATAGATGATGTTGAGGTTGATGGGAATAATATAGATGTGTCATGGACTGAAGACCCTATTGTGGATGATGATTTTGTACAGGAGAAGGGTGTTCATCATCATTGGACAGATGCTCCTCCAGCTTCTTAGTTTTAGCCATCAGCATAGGAAAACATTGACTAGTTTGAGATAGATAATTTATTATACTCTGATTTGCAGACATCCATAGCATAACATCTATCTTTTTCATATGTTGGGGAGAGTTCCGGCTGTTGTTCACAATTTTTAGAGGTAGGACATGGCCCATGCAGAGATACTATACATCCACTGCCTATTACATGGGATGATGTAGAGGCGGGTGTCGACGATGATATACAAGAGCAATGTATACTATATCAAAGATGTAGATAGACACGGCGTGTACACATCATATATACATCTCTTTGTAGGTCAAGGAAGTCTCCAAGTCATAGACATAGATTAGATAGATATTAGATAAATGATATAGGTTTTATGTTTTTGAAATCATTATTTATAAATTATTTATAAACATTCTAATATATTACATAATTTTCCATAAATCAAGTAAATGATATAATTGGGAACTCATACAAATAATTTTGAACAACTAAGAAACATTAATATTAATAACTACACTGGTTATACAAATAATAATTATTTTCTATTCATATTAATACATAATATTATTATCGAAATATCTAAAATAAATAATATTCTTAAATTCCTTAATAAATATTCATTAAATTAATTATTTTGAATTTAATAAATATTATTACTATTTATTAATTTATTCACGATGATTATTTCTTATATATAACAAGGATTATAAAACTACATATTAATATAATAAATAATCATCTTAAATTTATTATTAAATAGTAATGATATATTTAAATATGAAAAAATATCATCTAAATATTCATAAATATTAATATATATTACAAGATATTACTAAGTGATAATAAATATTCATTAATATTAATATTTACTTATATTTAATAAAATTTATGAATATTTAAGAATATTTGTGAATATACATTTGATGGAAATATATTAATCCTTAATATTTATTCATAATTATTAAAATTGATTAATATTTATTTATCATTTATTTATATTTAATATATATTTATTTATAGATATTAATATTAATATTATTAATAAGTGGTTTCACCCTCAACCTGTTAAAAATTTAATAAAATTTGTGAATATTAATTTAATATTTACATTTATTTAAATGATATTTCTTAATATCTGTTAGTATTTAATTAATATGTTGGATAATTTAATTAATATTTATTAATATTTATTTTTATTTATTGATGTTTTTTAACAAAAATACTGATAAATTTTTAATTAATATTTATTTATATTTAATTGGTATTTTATAAATATTTTTGATTTTTTAATTAAAAATTATGTAGAAAGCGTGAACTGGGGTTCACAGTTCCTAGAGAATTGAGAAATGTGAAGAGGTTTTATGCTTCTCCGGAACCATTTTATTAAGTATCGTGAACATTATCCCTTTTATAAACAAAAATATTTAAAACCCCAATAATAAAACATGAGAATTTGTTTCACAACGTAACCTATCATATGAATGATAGTGGGACCATGTAACTGATCATGTGATTTACTATAATACTAATAGGGATTCATACTCTTCTAAGCATAAAACTATCATATATTGTACATATGCGTTATCATGCGAACATTGAGGAGGTCACATACCATTATTCGAGTTTCTCCCAAAAAGAAGATTGAAATACCACATACACTATTATGCAAAGAATTGTGCTATGAAACATGATTTATTGTGATGACCAATCCCTAAATAATTTATTTCGTGATCCATGAAATATAATCATATGTTACACTTAAGGATCATTGCATTATATCGATTTGATGGAATTCCAAACTGCATGCTGGCAATATTCAGGTTCACATGAGAACATCCTTTCCACATATAGTACCATTAGGTGAAGATAATACTTATTACACACATGGGTGCTATGGGGATGAGAAGTAAAGTATTCATCAAATGCCTTTTCATGATCCTGTTTATGGGATAGAATTAATAGTTTAACAACATGAGAGTCCCTCATGGGAACCATCCTATATGAAACACCACTTGCATCTTGGGTTTAATGTACAGAATTTCAATAGGAAGTCTTGTACCCTTGTTCATTCATCACAATTAATCATGTGAACCAATTTACATGATGCCTTCATGAAAAATAAGTTTCCAGTATCCCTATATGTGTTGAAAATACACCCATGATCATGAGACTCGCCAGTAGTCATGTGAGAAATCAGGCTTGACATGTGAATCCTTATACATGTGGCCTGAACGAGCACCTCAAACAAGTAGTGTGGACCCTATTTTTTATGATGAAATAATGTGGAGTATCATTTCAGCCACATACCCATGTCTGAAATAGATGGTAAAACCCCCCTTGAACTTGTCATTTCATCATATGACATTGATCACATAATCCCCTTTTTGCGATTGAATGACACATTGAATGTCATGCAACAATATAACGAACCTAATTTTTCATACATGAATATTACGTAATTTTAAATACAAACAACATAATTACATTAATAATATAGGATCAAAAAATTTAGTGTCAGGGGAAAATTATGATCTTATATAACTTTTACCTAATAAAACATAAACATTATTTAATTCCTTAATTTCTGTCTTCTTACTGGACCTCGTGTTCTCTATAGTACACGTAATCACCAATGCATATACATTAGTGAAAGGGGAGTGATAAAATCATTGAAAGAGGATAAATAATTAATGTGAATCAATATAACAGGAGTGAGTATAATCATCATTATCATTGGTTCAACATAAACTTCGTGATGGTGACAAATGATAATGCCTTGGAATGTTTTAACGCGTTAAAATGAAATATCGCATCTTAGTGGGAACATAACACACCTAGTTGTAAACGAAACTATCTTCATGTTCAAAAATAACATATATGCCTTATAATAACAACACCATTGTGAACAAATATATCATCTTGTTCATATATAATACACATCATCTGAGGGGATACATCACATTATCCAATTCTTTGGAGGACAATATAATTCTGGGCATATCCGTCACATCATAACATTTCCACAACCATGAAAGGGACATAAGAAATATATTAATCACAGTCATGAATTAATCCCATAGAAGATAATAGGATTCATTAGTATTTCAGAAATAATACAATCATGATTATACTTTTTGGTACCCAAATGAATAAGGTAAATCATACTTGGATGTAATACATCATTTTTCTTTACTAAATAAGTAGTATTTGAAGAGGGGTAAAATGTGGTGTTTTATAAATTTATGTCACATAAAAAAGGATGTTTCATAGGAAAATATTAATATGTTAGGAATATGTTTACCCCTAAGAAAATGGAAAGTAAATTTTAATAACATTATATGAACATTTATACCAAAGAAGAGATAATAACCCAAATATAGAAATTGGGTTTGAGAATCCCCTTAACTTAATTCCTGCCTTAATTTTTTGTTTCTCTAACACATAAATAATAACCATATGTTTATTAAAACATTTTTATATAAGATAATTATATTCTTTTATGTAAATATTTTTCAATTATAATCATATGACTATATTTATTAATTTTTTTTAGGAAATTGATCTTTTTGATATCACGTTTTTTATAAAAAAAATGTTGATTCTCTATGATTTCACTATTTTTTAAATGTAATTTAAAAATTGGTATAATTTATATAAGAAGATAGTAATTAATATAATTATTGTTTATATATTATAAATATTTTATAATATTCATTCATGATGATAGTTATTTGTGTTTACATAGTAATGTCTCAATAGGTGGTTAACCGACCTTTGACAAGATGTTGTCTCGAGAGAGGGAAAGAGAAGTTTAAAGATTATATATATAGTAGTATGATACATATAGAAGGTTAAAATCATTAATATAATGTTAACTTGCTGACTAATTAATTATTTTATGTCTTTTTTGTGAATGATTTTTTTGAAAAAAATACATAAAAGAGGAAGAATAAATAAAAATGAGAGAGGAGGGGATAAGAACATACCTAATCCTCATTGTAGCTTCTCTTGGACGACTATATAACTCCATGGTTATTGGAGTTGGATTTCTATAGAACTTCCTTAGGCATTCTAAGAGACTTAATAGAGAATATTTGGGTAGATACTTTTATTTTCATTGGGTTTACAATGTGGTTTCCCAAGGGGAGGAGGATGAGTTATTAATACATGAGGGTAAGGGTATTTTCAGAATTAAATATTTAATAAAATAATATATCAATGGAAAAAATAGTAATTATGATTTTTTTCAAAATAAAAATCAATAAATAATTTTATATAATGATATTAATAATTTAAATCTACCTTATAATTTTAATTTATTAGTTTAATAAACATGATTGTGGAAGGAAAGAAAATGTCTATATTAAAGAATCACTTTTGACTTTTGGTTTTGGAAAGTTATTTTTAGGTTTGGAAAATGAGATTTTTATATTTTAATGTATCATTTAAGAAATTAAATACGAAATGTGAAAAAATAGTTTTCTAGGTATTATTATGTCATTATTACATCCTGAATGATGTAATTTGAGTTACACCAGTTATGTGAAAAACTGTATTTTTACAATTCACCAAAAAATTGAGGTTTTTCAAACAATTATCAAAATACAAAACCTAGATAATTTTAACATGATTATATCAAAAATTAAATTTTTTATCAAATTAATTTCTTAAAATACTTAATTTTAATTTATAATATAATAATTTGGACTTTTAAGAACGACATTAAAATAATATTTACTAAAATTGTTAATATAATATATTTATGTTTCTTAATCATGATATTCATTTTATAGAATTATAAAAGGTATATTTATATAAATTAATCATTATAAATATTATTATTTTTAAAATTTATTACATGAGGTAAAATTACTATTTCATTTGTCATGATATTATTTTCAATGCTCATGTTATTAATCCAATGGTCACATTAATATTCCAATGTTCACATTACATCCTATAAATACCACTCAATTATTTTACTAAATATTCAACTCAATTCCTCCCTAGGTTATATATTTCCATTATATATAAGGTTTCTTGGTTTAATAAAAAATTTCTACATCTCTATAGTGTTTATAGTGGGGGAGATGATTCTAGTATGTTTTGGTGATCCATATGTTCTCATTTTAGTTTTTTTATTTTAAATATTTTTCCAAATTGTAATGTTTTGGATTTTAATTTGTTTCATTGTTGATTAATTAAACAATATTTTGTAAGGAAACAATGTACTTTTTGTTTTCTCTATATTTTATATGTTCATAATATTATATAATACAATACAACACGGATTAATTAAAGGAATTTTTTACTAAAAACTCTGGGTCATTAAATATATTCCCCCATTACAAATTTTTTACCTAAAAATTTGAGTCAAATTCTTAGTTGAGAATAGGTGAAGGTGTTTATATGTTTTTGTTTCTTCTAGTTCCCAATTTTTCTATTCATGCTTATGGTTGCTGCACCACACTTTGACTAAGTGATCTATCTTATTTCATAGAACATTTTATATATGGTCCATGATCTCCCCCAATAGTTCTTCATTTGATAGGTCATTCTCTTGTTGTACCACCTCTTAATTCATTACATGTGATGTATCATGTACGTGATTACTCGAGAGTGATATGTGGAACACATCACGAACATGAACCATATTCAGTGGAATTGAAAGTCTATTGGACACTGCTCTTATGAGATCAAGAATCTCAAAGGGGCTAATGTACCTTGGGCTAAACTTCCATTTCCTTCCAAAACACATGAATCTATTCCACAATGATATTCGAAGTATGAATTTGTCTCCAGAATCAAACTTGATGTCCCTTTAATGTTTTTTTAGAATAACTCTTTTTCTGAATCTGAGAAGCTTTTATATGGTGTCAGATGGCTTGAACCTTCTCTATCATCTCCTACACAAGGTCATGTCCTTGTAATGAACTTCCACCAATTTTAACCTACCATTTTGGACTTCTACATTGCTTCCAATATAGTGCTTCATATTAATCCATTTGAATAATCTAGTAGAATCTATTTTTTTATGAGAACTCCACCAATGGGAGATGTTTATCCCAACCTCCTTTGAATTCCATTGTGCAGGTCATAGTATTTCCTCGAGCATCTGGACAGAACATTAAGATTGATGATCAGTTTGGGGGTGACATTCCATGGTGAAATTTAATTCATTGCTAAAATCATGTGGAATACTTATACAAACATTATATGTGCACCATGGATCATGATCAGAGTCGATTAAAAGTGTCACCCCAAACAACATCACCACTTACATTACATATGTCTTGGAATGTTGATAAATTGAGAAATATTTTTGACTAACGATACAGTGGGTGGTCCAGGTGATTCAAACCACCACAACCCATATCATGTTGTTTAGTTTTGGTCATTTCAAGAGACCAGTGAAAATATTCCTAGTGATATTCTCCCATTTCCATGGGGGTATAGGAAATGGTTTCATCATCTCATTAAACTTCGATCACTTTGATTAAACTTATTTACATACCAAACATGATGATAAGTAATAAATAACTCTTTCTTCATGTTGTACGACCAAAAGTTTTATCAAAGATCATGGTACATATTCATACTTCTAGGATGGATGGGGAAAGATGATATAAATTCATTATCCAATAGATCCTTATTTATTTAAATTAATGAAGGAACACAAATCCTAATTCCAAATAGAATCACACCATCATCCTTGATATGGAACTCATGTAACTTCCCTTTAATTACTTCTTTCACATTGATTTGTAGCTATAGGTAATCCCATTATGCTTCATTGATATTATCTTGGATGTATGATTGGAATTTTTTTTGGGAAAGTTGGGATGTATTCCTTGTGATTATGATTTGCATATCCGTCCATTTCATTTCTATGAACATAGGGTTTTCCTAAATTTTCATCATGGATAAGAGGTTCTTTTCAACTAATATAATTAGTTATCTTTTTCCCCTTTTAAGGATAATAGTGAATAGTGAAATTATAGTCTCTTATTAGCTCTAACCATAACCTTTAACGTGTCTTGAGATCCATTTGTGTGAATATATAAATTAGAATATTGCGATCAGTATATATATCCCACTTCACACTAATAGGTATTTCCTCTATATTTTCAAGGAAAAATCAAATCTTCTGGCTTCATATCATGCATCAGGTAGTTATGCTTATGGACCATCAACTGTCATGAGGAATAAGTTATCACATTCTCATTTTTCAAAATTATGTAACCCAATCCATTCTTTAAGGAATAACTATATATCACAAAAATTTATACACTTATTAGTTCTGTGAGTAATGTCGAAGAGATTAGCCTCTTCATGAGCTACTTGAAGTTTTACCCACATTCTCCTATCTAAAATTACTTTTCTCATTTCCATGTTTACTCGGTTTTTGGGTCAGCTAATCATGGGGGATTTCTCACAAATAATCAGTTTTACCCTATTATGCTTCGAAAACTAAAGATTTCAATGACAGTAGTGGGTCTTGACCATTTTTAAACTTCCATAGTTTTTGAAGGGTCCATATTAATTCCCTCAATTATGATATAGGTCCCAAAGAATGATGCTTTTTTCATCCATGTGGCACAATTATTTAACATAGAGTACATTATCTTCTTACATAATGTCTCTAGCACAATCAATAGATGTTCTTCCTATTCCTAATTTCTATCCTAGTAAATGAGAATATCAACAATAATCACTACAAATAATTGGTCAAGGAATTCTCTAATTTCAATATTCATCAAATCCATGATGATTTTAGGAGAATTATTAAGTCATTTGGGAATCACTTTGAACTTCTAGTTCCCATAAATTGTACATTAAGAAGTCTTATGAATATCTTCCTTGTTCACATTCTGTTGAAGATATCCATAATGAATATACACCTTTGATATATATTGAGCATGAAATTTTTGATTAAATAATTCATTAATCCTTTGTAGAGGATAGTTGTTCTCTATGGAGATCTTGTTGAGATCCTCGTAATTTATATACAACCAAAATGATATGTCCTTTTTCTTAACATGAAACACTAGTTCCCCCCAAAGTGATTCACCAGGGAGTATGACCCCTTTATTCAAATTCTCTTGTAACCACTTAATGAAATCCCCTTGTTCGATCTGGTTTATAAATTATGGGAATTTTCATATATGATTAGCTCTGGGTATGGGCTCTTTTAAGAACTCTACCTCATGATCTGTGGGATGTTTGAGTAACTCTTTAAGAAATAAATATGTGTATTCCCTAAAAATGGGATTTTCTTATATGTTAACACCTTCATTTGACTGAATCATTTGGGAAAGGTATGATTCTCTGTAGGTAATAAACACCGATATCATTGGTGTTTTTTATGGAGGTTTATTATATTCCTTGCATTTGTATAGGATTATTGGTTGGCTCAAAATATGAAAATAGATTTCATTTTCTAGATAGTTGATGTTTGATCTATTTAATGATATAAAATCCATGTCTAGAATGGCGTTGAATTCAAGAAATTGAAGTATTATACAATTTGATGAAAAAATAATTCAACATATTCTTACAGGAGATGATTCCAACACTTTTTTCTTAATGTTTTCACCACAATATGATTTTAGAGATATATCCACTTCAAGGAATGAGGGATTAGATTCAATATTTCAAAAAAACCTGAAGGATATAAAGGAATTCATAGAACTTAAATCAAATAAAATAGGTTTCCATTCTGGAGTTAATATAAAGTGTACCTAGTATGAATTATTTTTTATTTCTCCACATATGCATTAGTTATTGAATAATATTTCTCTTTATCCTCTGCCTTTGGTGTCTATTGTCAATAATTACCCTCAAAGACTCAAGGTTTAGTGCACTGTCTTGCATAGTTACCTTGCTCCCTACAGTTGAATAATTTAACCACATGTGGTTGATTAAGAGGTTCCCTCCTTTCCTCCATCATGTGGGCCAACTAGTTCATGCCACTTCAAAATTCATGAGCTTAGTTTCCTTATCTCTCACACTTGATGCATTTACCCTTCAATTTGAGACAATTCTTGAAATGAATCCTCGGACATTTTTTACTTATGGGTAGTTGGATCGTATTTCCACATTTGTTATTTGACTACCACATTGAAACTCTATTCATCTATTATTATCTCATAAACCATTATACCATTCTATGAATTCTATAATTACTTTTAGTTCACATCAAACCACTTTTTCATAAATACCAATGCTTCAAATAGCTATATCCTTTCGAAGGTGTGGTTTGAAACCACGAAATAATTAATCTTTATTTCTAGAATTTTTCATAACTAAACCTGAGGAATTTCTTGAAAGACTTGTGATGTGTGGATCATAATCAATGATAGATTAACCTTCCCTTTTCTTAAACTCTATGAATTCTCTCTCTAACATTGTTTGAATAGTTCGAGGGAAATACATAAAATGAAATATTTTCATAATGGTATCCCACTCAATATCTTCTATTTAATCATTTTCATTAGTGTAATTAATCAACTACCCCCATGGGCCGGCTTCCCTAACAAGATGGTAAATGGAAAGAGTCACCTTATCATTCTTAGAATAATGGGCCCCAAAAAATTTCATCTCTATTGATGTAACCCAATGTTCTATGACAAGTGGATCAGAACATAATGTAAATGTTGGTGGTCATTTTCGCATAGATAATTAAATGTCTTGTTGATCTTTTTTGGGTGAAGGCATATGTTAGAAAAGATTTATGTCATTATTCAAAGCTCAAGACAACTATAGAAGCATTGAAATGATTTTTTAAACTCCACATCCTATGAAATTAGGTATTCTATTCAATAATTCATTGCATTTTCCCTGAAATGGTTTGTTCTTCTAGTGTCTCTCGGTTCCCACCATTTTATAAAATAGAACATTTTTTACAAAATTTAATTTATAAATCCATGAATAAATAATCAATTATTTTATACAACTGACTCAAAAGGAATATCTAATGGGATCCCTACATTTATAATGTCTTGGAAAAAAAATTTATTGGATGTTTACTTATATGTAGTCTTATCATAAAAATTTTCACTAATTTTGTCTAATACTAATTCCCAAATTAAATACACCATTCTTTAATAACAACTATAGATACTGTACATTTTAATACATGAAAATTAAATCATTTTAAATATAAATAACATAATATCTTTACACATTTAAGATAAGGGGTTTTTGTGTCTAGGAAAAATTAGGATCACACAAAACCTGAACATAATAAATTATAATAATTATTTAATTTCTTCTTCTCAATAATCTTTGTGCCCTTTATGGTCAACATAGTACAAGTAATAACCCGAGGATATAAATCAATGAAAGGGATGAGCTTAAACCCTAGTAATAAGTTGAATAAAGGATATGAATCAATATAAAATGAGTGACTTGATCATCATATGAATAAGCTCAATATAAAAATCATAAAGGTAACATATGAAAATGGATTGGATTTTGGCAATAAAAAAATGAAACATCATGTATAAGTGGTCAAATACCACAAATAGTTGTGTACAAGTATAAGATCATATTCACATATAAAATTTTATAATAATCAAAAAATCATTATTATGAAAAAATATAGAATCATGTTCGTACATAAGAATCCTAATATCATGAAATAAATCACATTAACCAATGCATTTAAGGGATATATAATTTTTGTCCCACCTGTCACATCAAGAAAATTACATAATAATTCAGGCAACATAGAATGTATATCAATCAAAATTATGATGTAAACCAAGGATGTTAATGGGTTTTATAGGGATTTAATAAATCCAATATTCCTGTATAATCTTTTTGGGTACCAAATGAATATGATAAATCATATATAGACATGATACATCATTATTATTAAATGGTAAATAATTATTTTAATATGAGTAAATTACGATGTTTTGGAAATTGAAGAGACATAAAAAATGATTTCTATTAGAAAACATTTTGAAATGGTAGGAAAATTTATATCCCATAAATAAAATGGAAAGAAAATTTTAATAACATCATATGAACATTCATACTGTAGAAGAGATAATAAACCAAAGAATGTAATTGGGTTTGAGAATCCATTTACCTTAATTCACACCTTATTTTGTCTTTTTCCACCTCTTTAATAATAGACATATATTTATTAAAATAATGATTCAAAAATAATTATAGTCTTTTATAAAAATATTTATCAATTATAAACATTGGATTATATTTCATATTTTTTTGATGAAATTAATGCGTTTGATAACAATTTTTTATAAGAAAAATTTCGATTTCAATGGATTTCATCATTTTCTTAATTATAATTTATACATTAGTATACGTAATTAATGAAAATTACAGTTCATTTAATTAAATATTTATATATTATATGTAGTTTATAATATTCATCCATGATTATGGTTATATGTTTTTACATGCAAATTTATCCGTATGTGGTTAACTGACCTTAGATGGGACATTGTATATAGATAATAAGAAATAAGTTTAAAATTTATATATATAGTATTATGATTCTTATAGTAGGTTATCATCATTAATATAACTTTAAATTACTAGAATATTAATTATTTTAATGTTTGGTTGTAAAGGGAATGTAGATAAAAGTATAAGAGGAAGAAGAAATAAAAAAGGTAGTGGAGGGAATATGAACTTAATTAATCCCTTGTGTAGCTTCTCCTGTAAGACACTATAACTCCTTGGTGATTGGAGTTATATTTCAATAGAAAATCACTATGTATTTTAAGAATCACAATAGGGAGGATCTGGCAATATATTTGTCATTATTATATCATGAATGATGTAATTTGAGTTACATTGTTTATCTGAAAAATGTAATTTTACTATTCATATGAAAATTAATGTCATTTTGAAATTTAACTGAAAAATTACCACAAATAATTTCAAAGTGATTATTTCAAAAATGAAATTCATTTTTTTTAAAAAAATTCTAAATTATGTAATATTTAATTTTAATATAAAAATTATGACTTGTATGAAATACTTTAAAATGTGGTTTACAAAAAATGTGGTTATATTTTCATTGAGTTTTTTAATCATGATATTCATTTTCCATAATTATAAAATTTCTATTTACATAACTTAATAATGATAGGTATTTTTTTACAATTTATTATTTGATGTAATATTAATATTTTAACAATCGTGTTATTATTCCCAATATCCATGTTACCATTCTCAATTGTCGGGATTCCTTTCACATTGTCACAGAATTATTACAATGATAACATAAATTACTATAAATATTACTTAATTATTTTACTCAATATTCAACTCAATTCCAGTCAGGGTTCTATATTTAAATTTTTAATAAATTTGTTTGGTTTACTAATATTATCCTTCTTCTCTATAGTGATTTTAGTGCATTAAATAATTCTAGTAGATGGGGGTCATCCTGGTTATCCCATTTTAGATTATCTATTTTATATTTATTTTCTAATTATATATATATATATATTTTAGTTGGTTTGATTTCTGATTAATTTAATGATATTCAGTATTGAAACAACGGCTTTGTTGGTCTCCCCTATTATATATATATATATATATTATAGAATGTAATACAACACAGATTTATTATGAACAAAAACATTTTTAAAAACACTGGGTCGTTATAGTGACCACTTCATATCTGTAGATAAATGAAGGGACTATCCATGAAAATGATCACAAATCATCATGAGATATAGCATTTTTCATTTTAGAGACCGAAAATAGACAGAGGGGTTGTCCGTGAAAATTCTTTCACATCATCGTGAGACCCAACATTGATCATGTGATGCACTACATGAAGAAGGAGGGGCTTTCTGTGAGAATTATCACAAATAATTTAGAGAAACAACATTGAACATGTGATGTATCAATAAAACAATGAGTAATTTTCCATGACAAAAATCACACAACATCTTCAGATATTTTATCCTTGTAATTTATGTAGGAAACAAAAATGATAAAATAGATGAATCTTAATGCAATGTTTGGGAACATTGATCTTCCTATGAAGGAGTTACGTGTCTCATGTGATTTCAATTGATCACATGGAGACCATTTGATAGGATAACATGATCTCATGAGAAAACTCATACATTTCATCTTGATCTCATGTACGACCTCTGACAAACCATCTTGATCTTACGAGAGAACCCTGACTATCCATCCGTCTCTTATGAAGGACCAAAAAAGTGTCTTTTTCGATCATTCATGAGCCCTTCTATGGGTTTCTTGATCTCATTAATACTCATTGACTTTTCATCCTTACATTGTGAAAACGTTTTTTATATTTATTAGTGACTTTCAAAAATCCCTTTGATTCGCCAGGGTCCCATAAACATATCTATTGAAGAACAATATCATGGTCGATTTTCTCATACAACACCATGGATGGACCATGGAAGTATCATGAACATAAAATGATACAAAAATCCATCAAATGAATCTATAACATATTTATGAGATACGCACAGTTAAATGAAACATATAACTAGGTACGTGAGGCCTATGAATCCACCCCCTATGCACAAAACACACATGGAGATATGACGATGAGATCTCAAGAGTGATATTCATGGAATTTAAATACATGTGATCATAAATGTCTTCCCCTAGGTAAAATATGGGGAATGAAATAATGGATAATGTGGCCTAAATATGTTCTTCTCATGGTCAGTAAATTTATCTCATAATGGATTTTCAGTGGGTCATGTAAATCATGTGAAGGGGTTCCTGCTTGTCGACTTGGTCACATGAATCCTAAATAATGTAATTACTAAAAACCATGAGGAAAATACAAAATAAATACTGGGTAAAGATGGAAAATTTACTCAAATATGGACATGCTAATATTTATATTCTATGCATGATCTATCTACTACATACAACAACACTAGGATAGGTCTCCTATGTCACACGACTCTATCCAAACAAGTCCTATAGGTCTAATGAATCTCATAGTAAATTCCATCCTTGTCATGAAGATACACATGGACATGTTAAATAAATTCTGATATTTCTTTAGATGTGTCAACCAAGTCCTACAATGACCCCTAAACATGTCAAGAGTGTTTTATGGCAGCACCAGGGCATGCTAAACAACTCTCACGATGACCTCCTGACATGCCAAGTTATACATAAAGCATACTTCTGGACATGACATCCCAGTCATTTGATGTACCCCAAAAAAGTAGGAGAGACCATGATAAAGCCCGAAAAATGTTTCATCTGATTCATCTGATAACCCCAAACATGTCATCCATTTTATACGATTACACCTAGATGTGCCAGCCAAGTCTTGCGATGACTAGTGGATATGTTAAGAAAGGTAGGAGAAAGCACCTAGTCATGTAAAAAATCTCGTGATCCTCAACTGAATTTCATGAGATTTATGTTATAACTTCCTATACATTCCATAAAAGTCATAATATGTCCCATGTACATCTCCACCAGATCATGTGATAGCTTCCTAGGCATACCATCTAGGCTATGTGATATACTATGGACATGTAAAATAGATAATAAAAATTAATGGAGAAATTTATTAAAGGACTACAGGATATGACCAGGAATCCATTGACTTGTCTAGAAGACACTCATGATAGTTTAGGAAGATAATTAGAAATTTCATCCCAACAATTAGGACACTTCACGTGGAAAACATAAGACATGATAACATCATTATGTGGACATATTTGGGCATACCCCCAAATTTAAATAATAATTTTCTGATACCTTATATAACTATGATATATAAGATATATTTCTAAGGACTAAGATCAATGGGAATTTACATTGCTGTAATTACCTCTATTTCTTTGAAAATAAAACCATTAGGACCCAACCTCTCTCATGGGTTAATCATTATTCCTCATCAAGTAGTAGATTGATAATACAAATTGATCAATGAAAACATTGAACCCCATAATAACCATGATTCATTGGACACCTTCATTAGTCCAGAGCTCAATGAGATTCCACCTCATGGTACATCCCTTCTTAATTCAGACATTCTAACCCTTCAGACCTAATCTATCCCATGGAATTGTCATCTTTTCTCATTAATCAGTATATTGAGGATCTAAATAAACTATGAAGACAATTATGTTTACTATAACTAGGATATGTAAGATGAATTCCTAATTCCAAATATCAATGGGAATCTACCCAAGTGTATGTACCCCATATTTCAGATATTCTAACCCACATGACACAATCTCCCCCATGGTTTTATCATTATTCCTCATCTATTAGCAGATTTAATAGCCATTTGAACTACAAAGAGACTAATTCCATCTATACCTCATGTACATTGGACACATTCATAAGGACTGAGCATTGTATCAAACACCCTATCAGGGATGCTTCTGTGCATTAGTCTCTCATCTACTTATGGTGAGATCGGCCCCTTCATATCCATTATTTCTCATACTAAGCATAACTCACATGGGCCTAGGGATTTGAAATGATTACATCACCCACATCATGAATTCATCAAAATAACAGAATCCCCTTTTTGTAAGAACCATTCAATGGTATAATATAACTACACCCATATAAGCACATTCACCACGAGGTTATTCTTGATAACATAAAGAACCACAATGACACTAATTACTATATTAATTAGGATACATTGGACTCATTTATATGACTTGAGATCAATATCTTGTGCCTATACTACCCCATATATGTCCTCTCTGCATGATGTTAAACTGATGAGTTTCAACATAATCTGTAGGCTTTGATTCCTATTATAAAAATGATATGCAGGATCCTATGGGAGGTTCAATATAATCCTCATGATATTAATCACCCCATGGATGGTAGTAAACAATATAGTTCTTGGTTACATGGATTCAAAATATAACTAGCTACCCATTTATATGAAATAATGGGAATGGAGGAAGAACCTCAGATATATGTAGATAGATTCATTAAGAGAGCCCCCTCCCTCTATATGTAAAATAATTGAATACTAGATATTTTGTTATGGAAACAAATTTCATATCGGGAATTGGAAGATATTGGTGAGAATATGGAAACTCTATATGAAAGTCCCGAATTAGGAATAAAATCTGCAAAAAAATGGTGTTATGAGATCAAACTCTCATCATCTCAACCAATGTGAGTTTCTAAGTATTGTTCAGCCTAAAATATCAATGAACCACCTACATTTGTAAAACATGTCCATACCCAGGTAAACATGTGGGAATGGTTGGGAGTTTCAATGAAATGTAAAAAATGGTAAAACAGATCTTATGAATTGGGCAACACATTCAACCCCCCCCAAATTAATTACTAGGACACAAATACTTCGGTGGATACAAAAATGGAAAACCAGAAATGATATCATGTTAAAATAGAATTACTAAATTTTTATAGGAATTGGCCAATATGTATCTTGAATTGAGGAATCATCCAAATATTTATGGCAAACATACATACATAAGTGTAAAAACTAATTTCTAAAATACGCATAATGATAAAGAAAATTTAACCCAAGATACTCAATGGGATAGAAAATCATTAGAAAATCAATTTATCACAAGATTTATAAAAAAATGATTAAAAATAATAATTATAATTTTTATAATAAATAATAAACGATTAGTTAAATTTTATATTCAAAAAATTATTTATTTAAAAAACATTATAAATAAATTTCATAATAAATGAAATGAATATTTATTTTTTTTATAAAAAAGGGATTTTCAATTTAGCAAAACAATAAAGAAGATTAAATACATTAAAAAGTCTAAACAATAACAATATTTGAATTTATAAATTGAAGAGCCAAATATATCATTTAAGAACTACAAACAGTCTCACCCTTTTAAAAATTTATAAAAAAATAATGATTATATCAGGAAAAATAAAACTCTTCTTATTAATAATAAAACCAGAAATATATATATTAAACTCTCCCCCAAATAAATCATATAATTAATAAAAAAATTAATACCAACACCCATTATTAAAAAGATAGTAAATTTCATTCATTCTATCCCATAATTTGTTAAACACTAGATGATTTACAGTATTTTAATCCGAATATAGTAAAACATATATATGTTATATCCATTTAACATAAATGTTCAATTCATATGATTTATAATATGAAATAAATAAACACGCATGAATAGTTTAAAAATGAAATATTATACATTATACATAATATATCCCAAAATTGATAAAACCAATTTTCATCAAGGGATTACAAAAATGAATCCCCCGGATATAAGAATATAAATTATATAACCAAATCAGCTCAATTGCAACCATTATTTATAATTTAACTCATGATTCAATTGTGTTATAAATGGAAAATTTATCCCCCTATATTAACCATTATTGTACAAAAGTTACCAATGTGTATGTTATATTAAATCAAATTATATCTATAGTATTAAATAAATTTAATAAAGTTAGATATTAAAAAAAAGAGATTCAAAATAAAGAATTTAACATCATTTAAAGTAAAAAATTATGTTCTTCATTTAGAGAATAAATTCATTATGAGCATTAATTTAAAATTTGAACCAGTTTATAATTTCACTGATATTTCAAAGACTCATTCTAATTTTGGATTAATATATACAAAATATAAATGGACAAATAAAATATAGATGTTATAAAGACTTCCCAAATTATATTGTTTAAAATATTATTTCAAGGAACCACAAAAATAATAAAACTTTTAAAGTAGTAGGTGGTTAACAAATTTGATAATAAAAAAATCCCAATAATAATATATTAAATAAAGTTCTTAGAACATATTAAAAAACCTGATTTCAATCCCAAAACATAAATTACCTAAAGAGAAATATTTAAAATTTATTACTCAAAAGTAAAATTTTCATATACTATCCATTTTGAAAACAATTTCACAATGTTAATTCTAATTTACTAATTTTTTAAACAAACATGGAGTAACTCGGTAAAAATTAATTATTTTGTTAAGATAGATAAAAAATTTGAAATATATATATTTTTAAAATTTAAAAGTACAAATATAGTGTATGGAACAATAATATAAACTATAAAAAATTCATTATGCTCACTTGGAAAAATAATAAACAAGTTAATGTTAACTTACATTAGATAAGAAATTAAATAAATATAACATGATAAAAAGTTTTAGATATTTTGTATTGAAGCATTCCAATTTATGGAATGGTAGAGAATAAAATTATTGGATGATCAAAAAATACTTACCTAATCATGTCGACATGATTAGGTGAAATAAGATTTGGGTAATATCCTTTTGGTACACATGATGTCTTTGATTCAACTTAATTGATAATTGATATTTTATCCACCCCAATAGATTACAAACACATATATTTCAATATTATAAAAATAAATTCATATAAATAAAGGTTTTGGATTACCATAATATTGATGAAATATCAAGGAGAATCCAATTGTTTATGTTCCTTTAAATCTACATCTAAATCATATTACATTGGAAATACTCCCTTTAAGATATTAACAAAATTAAAAAAATTCCCATTTTCAAAAACGTTTTTTACCAAAACCATTCAAATAATATCTCTATATGAACAATGATATAATTTTATGGGGAAAATCATAAATCAACATTTATAATAAATAAAAGAAAAAAAATATAACCAAGAAAACCAGAAATAAGTTGACACATATCAAAAAAAGGATGTGGAACATTATGTTGTATTATGATCTCCAAAAGAATCCGAAATACATAGGCTTACATTTATATTTCTTTCTTATCTCACCAATAAAATAACATACATATAAGATCTCAGTAGCATGTCGTGTAATTTTTTGTTTCCCAATGAATGTTATTGTCCTTATTTATAGACAAATCTTCAACTATTCTTTTCTTATTTAATTCTCATTATGAGTGATTTTACTAAACTCATATGCACATTAAAATGATTATAAATATATATAAATATATATAGAATTTTTTTTACTATTTAAATGTGGTGCATATTTAATTAAAAAAATTATCTTGTTTTAATTCTTGAAATGAACCCATTAAAAAACATCCTATATTTTTGTTAAAATAAATTATAGTTTTTTTAAACAAAATAACAATAAAAACCATTATGAAAGTGTTGTAGTAATGAGATAATTCATAATTATATGAACAGTTTATGAGATAAATAGTCTATAACACATTATTAATTATAAAAATACTTTCAAGATTATTTTATATAAAATAGAAGCAAAAAATTATTGTAGATATTTAATTAGAAGATATATATATATTATTTATAGAAATATATTATTTCATACTTTCAATAAATAAAAATATAAATTTTTTTGTTAAATATTATATATTTTTGTGAAATGATAAGGAATAACTATTTGAGTCATCAAAACAGATTTTCCACATGATTTAAATTATTTTATGATGTAATGATATCCTAAATACTATCTGAACAATACATAAAATTAAACAATTTATAAAAATAAAACTAAACAGAGAAGTTGTATAATTCTAGAAATATTAGAATATTGGAAATTTGGTGTAGAAAACAGAGGGATCATGATTGATCTGGTTACTATGAGGTCCACACCGCGTGGTCAATAGTCCTTTTTTGGGATAAATGTCATTATATTATTGATGATTTCTTTGTTCTGTTGATCTCTATAAACTATGATAGATCATTCATAGTGTTTGGTAGATCCGTTAGTGTTCCTATAAATAATAATAATAATGATAATAATAATAATAATATTCAATAATTATTTAAGAAATAAAGAGAGATAAGAATATATGTAATGTAACATAAAATAATTTCAATTTAAAAACTTTGGTATAATTCTAAATAATTAAGCATCACTCGTTTGAAAGTTAAAAACAACTCCAAAATAATGTAATCAAATTTTTGAGTTTCATACTACATATATATGTGTGATTGATGATAATAATAAATATTTTTATAAGAAGTGTTTAATATAATGTAAAAACACTTCATTTCGGTTCTATATCAATAATAAGAATTTATATAAAGATTAAAACTATTCAAATACATGGTGAACATATGAAACAAAAAAATATATCATCAATATTGTGAATATATAGAAAATTTGGAAAACAAAATTTATATTGGGGTAAGATACATTCATATTTAAATGGAAAAATTCAAAATACAACATAAATGTAACAAGAAAAATATATGAATTTTTTCTGTATTTTAAAATTTTATGAAATTTTATGAATGCAAAAAAACTATATTGGTTGTGTAAGGTTAACGTGAATATTATATGAGATTCATAAGGGTAATTATGAAATTCAAAATAATGTGTAAATTTAATATTACTTATTCAAAACATACATAAGCGAATTTATATAATGTGTATGGAAAAGTACACGTGCTATGTAAGGGAAAACACAAAATAATATATATTGAATAAGGGTAAAACAATAGTTGCATAAAGGTAAAAATAGAGTTATGTAAGGGTAGGTTATAAACTATAAAATTTTCATTAAGTTAATATTAATGTTAGATAGTATATATAAGGTAAGCGTGGTTAAAATGAATCTTTTTAAGGTAAAAAATAAAATACATATCTTGTGTAAGAGTAACAGAAAAAGCAGTGTAAAGGTAATGTTGGCCCCAAGTATGGGTAAGGTGTAAATTCTAAAACTCATGTAAGGGTAACATGAAACATACAAGTATAACATTAAGGTAAAAACCTATTTCTAAAACATGTGTAAGGGTGAAGTAAAATTAATACAAGATACGTAAGTGTAATGAAAAAATTTAGAAAATAATTTTTTCACACGATTTAACCGAAAATAATTAATAATCATAACTTGAATAGATGATAAAAATTAGAGAATAATTAAATACAATAAAAATTTATAAAAAAATTATAGAAATGTATTTTTTAATAGTAAAAATATACATTAAAAAAAATCAAAGAAAATCGGTATTGTTAATTTTAATAACAATTAAATAAAAAAATGAAATACCAAAACTCCCAACACTAACAAATCATACATGGTGCTTTCATTTAATAAAATGAATCTTTCAATAAATCAAATAATTTTTCCCCCTATAACATTATCAAAAAGTTTATTTCTTTACAAAATAAACATATTTTTTTATAAAACACTAATGTGTTTCCTTTCAAATCATTTCATTTCAAAACAAGAAACATTTTATTCCATTTATCTCATAAAATCATGCTTCAAATCATCCAACTATTAACATGCACGAAATTACACCTCAAGTAATTTATCAAGACTATCAATTAAAAATTTATATATGAGTTGGAAAACTAATTTAATTAAAAAAAATCACTATTTTCAATTTATAGATATTTCCTTATGAAAACCCCACCCTCAATCCAGATCATCCAGCAACAAAACCAGATCCAATAATGCAGAGAAAAAGGAGAAGATCAAGGAAAGGTGAATCCTAGGAAGACATTACATAACATAAAGATATATATATATATCCATCAACATCATGGGGGTCCATCACTCTAAAATAATAATAAAAGATGATAAAATGAGAATTTATAATCAATTCACGGTTAGATATACTAGAACAGAATCAAATCACAGACTAGAACATTTATCTATGGAGAAATATTTATTTGAGATCCAAAATCATCTCCTAAGACCCTCCAAGGAGTTTAACATTGAATGATATTTGGGTTATGTGTTTTATAAATAAATTAGAGACTAAATGAGAAATGATTACATTACTACCCTTGAAAATCCCATCCCTTTGGGCATCAAATTCTAGTTGATAGCCTTCACTGGATAGTTGGTGGGACCTAAAAATAATTACAGTACTATTGGAATTCCCAATGGTTATCCAATGGTATAGGAAAAAAACATGTAACACTATAGACAATACCAATTGGACGGTGACCTTCAACAACTAGCCTAATAGACATTTATAGATGTATAATTATTACGTGGGCATAATCGAATTTCAAAATTTGAAAATATATCATAACAAATTTATTATAATTATAAAATACTTTATAAAGACCAAAAAAAATTAATTGTTGCGATTATTAATACTACATCCTACAAATTTATGAAATATTTCATAAACCAATTGAAAAATGATATCCTTGAAAATTTAATTACAAGATGTGTCTATTTTTTATAAATTCAATTCAATTTTTCATTTTTATTATCCTTTTATGTGTCAAAAATTTTTATTACTATGAAAATACAAGTAATAATACATATTCAATAATAAAGTAAATTTATCTAGGAATTACTTCTCAAATTATAAGGCATAAAAATGTTTCCAACAATCAGGATGATGTGTTTATCTATATATTATGTAATTAAAAATTTTAAAATAAATTGACATTGAATTTTTTTATCATATATGTTATATGTTCATAATTATTTTTTCCAAATTACTTTTTATAAAAAATTATTGTTTTTAATGTTTGGTAAACATGTTTCAAATGATCAATTCTAAGTAAAAAATGCCCAATTTTTCATGAAAATTTAAGACGATGATAATTGTTTTTATATCTCATAAAGAAATAATCCTTATAAAATACATATGATGTGACTACAAAATTCTTTGTTTTATTTTCATAATTTAAATCCTTTCATTTATATAAATCAACACCAATTGATACAATCGAGAAAAATGAGAATGACTTATTAAAAAATACATGGTAATGTTATTTGGTTTATTTCTCAAATGTATAAATAACCCCAAAATATATTCAAAATGTGATGTTATTTAAATTATGAAAAATTTGTTGTTATGTATTATAATCATGCCTCAAAAAATTAGAAAAAAATGTTCTAGGATTAACATTCAAATTTAGTACAGAAACATTGTAATAATTTATGGATTTTAATAATAAACTATTTTTTAATCATTTCTTTTGAGGAATAAATTCTCACAGTCCTCTAATTGTTATTTTATAGGTGTTGGAGATGGAAAAAAGTGAGTTTAGAGTTAAATTGTGGGAGATGAAAATAGTTTGGTCTTTTTAGAGAGTGTTTTCCTCAAACTATTGTTGGTGGGCTGTGTTCATTGTTTGTGTGCCTTTATCCATTGTAGAGTGACTTTTTTTCTGGTGTTTGGTAGTTTGGGTTAGATTAGGACATTTGGGGGTGATACTATGTTATTCTTTTGAACCATGATGTTATTATTTTTATTTTATTCATTTTTTTATTGTGGATTGGGAATGAGTTTTATTGGAATCCATGTTTTCTTTTAGGAGGTATACAATTATTGTGGTTTTTAATTATGTTGGAAATTGAAATTGTTTATGAACATGAAATCACGGTTTTTCATAGGTAATTTATAAAATTTTTGATACAAAAAGGTCATGATTTTTAGGGCCAAATCGTGGTTCTTTTATGGTAATGTTTTATGAAGTGAATCTATCAAAGATATTTTTGGGGCTATGGGTTTTAATCACCATCATTTTTTGATAGTTGTTAACCCAACTAAACCCCATCATGCTCTAGGATCTCCATGTTGTGGTTTTATAGACATATTTTTTTATATAAAATTTCATCTATCCTTTCCTTTATATTCGTTCTTACATACCTCTAGAAATCATATATGATTGTATGGATCTTTTATGGTGATTTTGTATAGTGTGGGTAGTTCTATGATCCATTGGATTTATGTGATTGAGCCTTTGTGATAAAAGGTTACATTCACCTCTACCATCAAAATCTTCTAATGTTTTTTATTTCCTTAGGAGAATGTCATCAGTGGATACATGAATCTGGTATAATTATTAGAGTATTTGTGAAGGATTATAGGTCAATGTAAGAATCCTTTTGATATTTCTTTTGTTTTCATTTCAATATTCACCTCATCTCGGTATGGTTTTTAAGTATTTTGTAATTATTCTGTTGTTTCTCTTTGGAAATGGAGATAGATTTATTCTTAATGAACAATAATAATAAAATTTAATTAAATTGGATGTGGGTATTATGTATGTACAAATATCTAATTATATTAAATAAAAATATTACTATGGTGTGTATCATATAACACAGTCCCTTTCATTGCATTATTTTAAAACAACCAAAAAAGATTGAAAATTATATTCATGATAGAAATCCTAGCTAGTGCTACCGAACTCTAAAAAACACAGGGAAGCACCATAAAAATTAAATTAAGAACATCATGCTATAAAAAGAATAAAAAATATATAAGTCAAATTTCTATTTTGGAAAAAACAATAATAAACAAAAATTTCATGGAATAGGAACTAATGTAAATATATAAACGTTTTTAGATGTTATATGATTGCATATATAATGGGTAATATGACTTTTTATAAGGTTTAGGTAACCATTGGCATAATTAATACCCATTATGACCATTGTAATACTTATGTAACAATAATGCATATAAGTGTCCAATAAAATATATAAAATCATCAACTAATAAAATAATTTATAATAATATATAAGTTATGCTGAACAGTTAATAAAAATACAATCACCCACATGTATCTTTGAAAAAAGAAATAAAATTCCTTAAAAAGGGGGGTTTTATGATTTTGGAACCACCCACATGATTTTAAAACACACCATCATTTTTATTTAATAAATTAATTTATAATAAAAATATAATTATTTTTATAAAAATGAAATTAAAATTCGAATTAGTACATCCAAATTATCCAATGGTGAAGTTTTCTGAGACTACCAAACTTTATGGTGAATAATAAAAAATGGTATAAATATAAAGTAAGCATTGCGAATCAATTTGACATAAAATTGGGGAAATAATTAATATTTTTTAATAATCAACACAATATATTTTAATTTTTTTAGAATAATTTATTTTAAAAAATAGAAATAAATTTCCAAACATATAAAAAACTTTTCTATTTCAAAAATAGAAAATAAGGTTTGAAAGGCAATTATTTGTGACGAAATTAATTTTTTATTTCCAATGTAATATTAAAAATTGGGAATCAGTTCTAAAATGAATAAATTTCAGAAAAAAAGTTATAAATTTCAGAAATTTTTGTTTAATAAAATTGGTATGGTAATGATTTATTGTTTTTGAGAACAATATTTTCAAATCCTAAATCCCCAAATTAAAAATCATTCCCCGTTATTCTCTATAAATACCCACCCATACTTCAATTTCTCTTCTCTCCAAAATCATCGTGTAAGTTTCACCTTTCAAACTACCTCCCATGTTTCCTTCAATTATGTTATTAAGGATCTATGGTTTTCTTAATCTTCAAGATTATATTTTTCATGGTATGAATTCTTAACCCATTTCTTTATTTCTTATTTATAATCTATTTAAATCAATTATATATTTATATAAAATGTTTTTATAAACCATTAAAATAAATTCAATATTGTATTTTTAGTGATATAATACTCCTTTACATTATTATATATTTTATATAAGTTTTTATAATGATTAAACATTCTCCTAGCCATAAAATATATTATCTGAACCCATTTTTGTTCATCTACTAATGTTTTTTTATATATTACATCTAATAAGGGGAATTTTTCTAAGTAAATATAAATGAGATGGAGCTGGTGGAGCCTCTATTGGGTACCAAGTGCATTAAACTCAATTTTAGCAGAAGTTCATATTTTCAATAAAGAATAACGACCTATACGATTCTTAATAAGGAAATTTTGTATCCCTAATAAATATAAAATATCATTGTCCCATATTATAACATTTAGAGTAAATATTTTTATCAATTTATTATTCTCTTACCATTAAAAAATTATATATCCAATGAATACTTGAAATATATTTTCTTATTGGATGAATGTTCCAAAACCCGTGCTGTGATGTCATCTCATTAACAAACGTACATTCTATTTCATTGTGTATATCCCACAGTTTCTTACCGATTTATTAATATTGAATTAAATAACCTCATCATTCTATTAGTTGCAGAAATATTAACAGTCTTTATAATTTTTTTTATCAATATCTATTAACTACTTATCCAATGTTATGTATGTGTTTCCTTAGGTAACATTATATATATTATTGATTCAAAACTCCACTCAAAAGTTTGATATTATGGATTAATTATGTCATGGGTGGGTCCTATAATTATATTTCTGATTGAGATATCATTAGTCCACAGGTTAAAAATTATATTGGGTATTTATTATATTATAACACAATAATTTAGGTTTTTTTCATAGGAATTTCTAATATTATACTGATGTCTAAAATTATTCATTTCATCACTATAATATTAGTTATTTTTATGCATGGATATATTAGACACATATTATTAGATATATGGAAAGATTTTATATTTTATTTCTACCATGATACATATGCCTAGTTTATTCATGATAGCACCCGTTTTTCACTACAACATTCTAGGAATCTCATCTCACCCCTTTGTATTACTTCCCTTTTCCCCAAGAAACCGTAAATATTGAAAAAATGATTCTTATAGTCATGTAAAGTTAATTAATAACGTTTTATTTATTAGAATAATTAAAATTAAATTTAAAATGAAACATATTGATAATATATGTATTGATTCTTCTAATAATATTTAACTATTGTATCCTATGAATTGTGACCTTTAAATTTTCTAGTATTTTAATAAAATGACAACTTTCTTTGGGTTTCCAAATTCAAGGATATTAGATTCGGATTCAGAATAATTTTAGTATAAATCATATGAACTATATTTAGATAGACATGGTTAGAAAATAGAACCCTAAAAAAACCCTTATGAAATTATAGAAATTTGTTTGAACAAATTTAACACTCAACCCTAATTTCTAATAGATTTATAGTAAATATATACTACGATTCTCAATATATATTTTTATTCTGGATATAATAAATTATATTACATTATTAAAAAAGGGTATATAATTTATAGAAAAAAACCTTGTCTACACACAAAATGTATGTTGGGATTGGGAAGAATACTGTATAATTCTCTAATACATTATGGAAGGTGTTTTAAATTAATAATAATTGGGAAAATAATATTTAAATTCAAATATAAAGGTACATATTAAAACATTCATGGAGGAAATCTAGGAGTAAACATATATTTCATACAAATGAAAAAATTTGAAGCAATCCTTGGGTTGGATCAAATGTCAAATTATAATTTTTACCTAGAGAAATAGATTATAACAGGTGAGAAAATAATATAATATCCAATTGTTTAGGTGAGAGACTTCAATTCCTGGGTCATTTCTGGAACAAACTCTAGTGTCTAATATTAAAAAAATTCATATAGAATATGAATCAATTAATTATAAGGATATCTAAATAATAGAGCTTGAATATATTCTGAAAGATTATATTCTTTTATTTCGTATCAAATTAACAAGATATTGATTTGATCATAAAGTGTAATCCTCTATTAACATTATCTGAATTTCATAACCCATAGCTAGATCACCATATTGAATTAATTTGTTTGAAGTTGTGAAATTAAATAAGAAACAACAAGACTTGTGTCATAAGAGATTAATTTACTTCTGTGTTTCACATTTGGAAGAAACAATCTTATTTCTGAATAGAATTGATGGATCTATGTTGTATTGCATCGATTATAGGAAAATAAATGCCATTAATTTTATGAAAAAAAATTCATTTACCTCTCATTGATGATCTTTTTGATAAATTTCATTTTTTTCATTACTTCAACATTATTTATCTTCATCCTAGTTAGCATCAATTAAAATTAGAAATTTCCCTAGGGGTTGATACATACACTTTTGGGGGGGTTCAAATGTCCCCTATTTTTAAAACATTCCTAATATTGAGTGATAATTTTACCAAATTTTTAATTTTGATAAATATTTTTTCACTCTATTCAATAAAACACTCCACATGCACTGCAAGTAAATAAAAAAGAGGGACCACTCAATAAATATGAGGTTAAGAGAAAAATATACAGCTATATTTGATTGGTTATTCTCCTAAATCATGGTTTATAAACTATAATCAATGGTTGAGTACAATGGTTAGTTTTCCCCACACCTACATTATGTCTCCCAAGGTATACACTTGTATACGTCACATATTAATTCTTCAAAAATTCATCTCATTGTAGTCATATAGTCCCACTATGATCTCCCTATATGAACTAAGTCCAATAGGTTAAATGGATTTGAACCAGGAATATACAATTCTTCTTTATATCATCTTTGGATTTTAATTACAAATTCCACTCAAGATCCTTCGACATTAATGAGACTAATCTTCTTATATTTAATACAATGTCTTCAAATCCATTGGGTCTTCAATAGAAATGCATGAAACTTACACCTTATTCTAGACTAACTTTTATAGATCTTAATAAAAACTCATCACTAATATTTATCCCTTTTAAATATCTATAAACATAAAAAAATAAAATATTCCAACAAAAAAATCACAGTCAGTCAGTATCCAACTTGTTCTTCTTCACACTACTTTGATCACATAATCTAATCCAAGAACAATTCTTAGATACCTTGTATCCTCTCATCTTTTACACCCAATTATATTCAACTTTAACTCAATATCATATCCTCATTGTTCTTTTTCATTGAAAGTATGTAAAAAATAATTCACTCAACAAAACTCTTGAATTATTTCAAAATTCTATCTACTACCTCTCACATTATCCTTTTCCTTTTATAATTTGGTCTGCAAGACATCTAATTTTCTATTTTGGGAAAAATATTATCCTAGAAAATTTAGTTTCCATGATTCTGATTCAATATTTACTCAACTTTTTTAGATATACACATGATCTCTATATTTCATTTGACTCTTAAATTATTTACTTCTAGTAAATTATATTAGTGATATCACCTTTTCTTACTTATTTATTTCCCCATTTCTCATGACTAGTGGTTTTATTCTATAATTTTCATAATAAAACATCACTTATTCTTCTTCTACTAATAATTTCACCATTTTTATCAATAGATCATTAGATTCCATGGTATTCTGATAATTCACACAACATTCCGTCTTATAGAACTACTCATCTCTTTTTGTAGTGTTAGTGTCTGAACTCCTACAAAATCAATTAACTACCATCTAGATCATCAAAGAACACCATAATTCAATAACATGAGTATTAGTATATTATGAGAGATCATGATGTACAATTAATTTAAAAAATTGAATATAACCATATGATTTCACCATGAAAAATTAATCTTGAAATATCAATCCACCATTACATAACAACTAGTTTTCCACATCACCCTTACAAAGGTCTAGATGGCCTTTACCTATTGCATAGAAATTATGGGATTATCATTACACAAGTTAGGATTAAGATTTTGTAGATTTTTGTGACTTTCATGTAGCTCTAGATGTATATTATATATATTTAATCTACCTTTAATTCAGTCTAGATGACCCTTACTTAGGTTTCAAAATTTACGAGTTACCCTTACATTGCTCCCAATTTTAATATAAAATTTAAGAATCCCTCCATTCATGAAGAATTCAAAAATTTAGTTAACTATCATATTCATAAAATGAACATGATACTTCATATATAATCCTTTTAATAAGTTCACTAAAAAATCATTACTATAATCTCTTATTCTGGGTCTCAAAGTTTTACACTGAGTTCAGAATGTCTTATAGTCAGAGAAGTCTTATGTTCAATGCCATTTCAATTTTAATTTGTTGTATCAATGTCCTAGGTTGTCAGAAAACACATAAAATTCATATTAGAGATATAAAATCTGAATTATTATTGTTAACATACCATGAATTTCATATTCTCAGCATCAAAGACATACATTGATTTCCAAATTCATAAGATTTTCATTGAACTCATACGATCATCACTCAATGTTGTATAATGGAAGATTACGGTACCTGGGTCCAAAAATGAATCATATGGTCCATAATTTACAACATTCTTGACTCAACTAATTTTTTTACACTCACAATTTAATTCATAAAATGATAAAGTCATATGATGTCGTTTTCAAAGTCATATACTAGATAATAGTATTATGATCTAATCCCAAATTCATATGATCTATGAATTGTAGCCCTATAATCTTGTATGCTAGATTACAGAGGATGGTTTCTCTTCATTTCACCTAGCTCTATCTATACTTTTTATCTATTTTAAACAATGTAACTAGAACTCAATAAGGTCTCAATAATTAATAGACAATTCTTAAATATTACATTTCCTCATCCATTTCAAATACTCATCAATAAATCCATTGATGGATAATTTAAAATTTTAGGTATTTAATATCCAAAATCAAAATATACATTAGCAATAATCATAAGATCTTTGTCAAGCTATTCACTTTATCAAAAAATTTGTAACTTCTTCTAAATATTACAGGAAACATCTTCAACCCAACATCATTTGAGAAAGACTTTTCAAAGAGTACTATCTCTTTCAATATTCTAATTTAATATTTTATATTCTTAGACAATGGTATTAGCTCATTCCATGTGACATATAGTGGAATATGATTCGATCTCCGGTACCACTAGACTCTTGAATCATTGAATAATTATTTCAAGAAAATTAGTTCTAATTGTAATATGTTATAATCTTTCTAAATAGATCTTCATATGTTTTATAACCTCTTTCCATATCCATTTGTAACATATGAATATTACTTTGAAACTCTTATGATACCTACATCAGTATCCATTTCTCATAGCACATGAGAAACATCTTATTCATGTATAGAGTGGATTCTAAAATCCATTACCCAAGACAACGATTTTCAAATATGACATTTAAATTAAAATATCACCATGATTGTGGTTGTGTCACATCATCTGTATAAGGAATAGGTAATCCACCCCATACCGCAACAGGAGAATCATGACATTATAATTGATTCACCTTAGGCAATAGTGTAGTTTATCCAAGACGAAAACAATCTAGGGAAGATCTGTAAATTTTTTATTACATTAATATATCCCTTTAATGTTACTTAAGGATGTTTAATGATTTCACAGTGGTTATAATCCTAGGTTTAATATCATGTATCCATCCATGAAAGGCATTGGATCACTCCATTCTTATCAGGCATAAACCATCATCCCCACACTACAGTGTGGGATACTCATCCTTATAGTAGATTCAACCTACAAAATATGCTATTTATTCCATGTCATGGACACCTGAGTGTATCACCTTAATACCCACGGGTGTAATTATATCCACCTTAACATGACTTGAGGTGTGCCAAATCTTCCCTCTGACAAAGTTACAAAGCCCAGGTCTGTGCGTTCAACCACAACAAATCACCAATTACATGAAACTACCTTATTTGGGTATCCCACCAACATAATTTACAACCCTATGGATATAAATATATTCAATAGGGAAAATGACTCACAAATGGGGATGGATTTTATTATTATTATAAGGCACAAATTTTCATCCCCACACTCCATTATGGGGCATGAGTCTTGCAAATATACTCACCCCACGATGGTATTGGGGTGAATTCAGTCCCAACCACAAAAACTTAAGTACAATGTTATACAATATTGGACACTATAAAAATATAATATGTATAATAATAAAAGTAAAAAATGTATTTGAGTAATATAAATAATGAGTTCATAGCAATTCCATTGGGTTTAAAAAACTCACATTATGTTATTATGAATATGACAAATATAATTTTCATGGATTATCTTGATAAATTTAATGTAGTATTTATTGTTTATATATTGATATAATCTAACATTTATGAAAAACTGTGTAACTATTTACAAATTATTTTTGATACACTTTTATAAAATGAGTCATTTGGGAAATTTAGGGAGTGTGAATTTTTTCTTCAATAAGTTTCTTTTCTTGAAAATATTTTCTCTAACAATGGATATGTTTCAACCCAGAAATGAAAATGTTACTTATGAATGGAACATACAAATTAATATAATTGAGATATGTAAAATTCATGGATTATTTGTTTACTATAGTTTCTTTTTTGGAAACTATTTCGGATTAGAAAATATACTATCCAATTTGACACATAAAAGGGTTCAGTTCACACTATCGAATGAATGTGAAGAAAATTTTAGTAGCTAAATATAATTTTATTCAATGAACTAGTATTAAAACTACCATCTAAAAATTCCTGGTATTTTATATATAGTGAATCATAAAAAAGGACTCATGTGTTTCCATATAAAATATGATATATATTTTTCTTATATATCAACCAAATAAAATACCTATGAATAAAACTGTCAAAATCATGATATTAAGTTATACACAATAATATTTTATTTTGATATATAATGACACTATAATTTTTGTTAAATATTTAATATATATATATATATAGATCACAAGATGTTGATTTTTTTATTCACATCAAAAGAGATCAATTTGAGACAGAGGAGATGGTTCAAACTACTCAACTATTTCAATGTCTTGGGTTTTTATTATTATATTTTTATAATATATGGATTAATTTGGAGATCAGGAACTGAGACAGAATGATATTATATGACCTAGTGTGTCAATAGTAAATGATTGAAATATATTTAATAAACATAATAACATTCTCATGGGGTTTTACTGAAAAAATTGAATAACCACTAAATGGGCGACCAGATCGGAAATTTGAAGGCATCATTGAGTTCAAAATGATAGTTTTAACCTAGGAACGATGCAACATTAGTCACCATGGTTCATTTGTGGAAAAGGCCTCGCAAGCACAGAAGTGAATAAAATAATTGGAAAAATTTATTTTATTTCAATTGATTTGATGAAGTTCTCTATTTTTTGTTAATATATCTCATGTTGGAAATCAAGGGTTAGCCAAATAACCCTATAAACACTAAAGATCCATTAGAGTGTACCTAGAGAGAGTCCTCTCAAACAAATTATGATGAAGTTGGGAATCAAGGAGGAATATACTCTAGATTTGATAGATCATGTCAACAGTGAATATAGTGGATCATTGTTTGTTAGTGATTGAACTAAATTTTTGCAGGGCATGTGGTTTTGATTTCATTTTCCCTATTCATGAATTCCACATTGAATTTAGAAAATACAATGAATATATTGATCTGTGGTTCCATCATATTTGCAGGATGGGTTATTTTTTCGACTTTATTGGGAGATTAATATTTGTGATTATTTTTTTATTTGATTTTTGTTCTAATGGAAATGAAAAAGATCGACAAAAAAATCTATCAAGGTTAATTCCTCTTAATTTGGTTTGTGTTTTTCTCCCATGAATAACCTTTAATTGTGGTGTTTTTCATTCTTCCCTACATTTCAACATCATTTTGAACAACCGATCATTGTGCATTTGATTCGTGGAACAATAATCCCAAATTGTATATCTGATATCGGTACGACCTTACGAAGGTGCTATAGTGGTTGTGGTAGTGGATTGAATAGTAGTTGGTGCCGATTTCTTATTCTTTAGTTCATAAAAAAGGTAAAAATATTGTTTTCCAACCCGATTTAGGGCACGAATATTGTCCATTCGGAGATGGCATAGCCAAATGACCTCAGATATCGAGACTCCTAGAATGGAGGCTTGAGGTTCAACTGGAGTGAGAAGGAGGGCGAAGAAGGGTTCTGAAAAAACCCACTACACACGACATTTTGTCCTGGAAACACAGAGTGCAGTTTCCTTGAATAAAATCGACAAGTATTTTAGATAGTACACGAACACGGGGTAGAGTACATGGGTTGCCTACACAGCATATACCCCCCACTCAGAACAACATAGACCATGTACACGGGTTACACAATGTACGAGTACATGAGCATAGTTATATAGGATGACACTAGGAACTGGTACACGGTAGAAGTACATGGGCAGGACCCCCGATATAGGGACATGGAATGTAAACCCTACAACATGATGTGTACTCTTCTACACAACATGGGTTGAATGGTTGGGCCATTCGCATGGGAAGAACTTGGGGTCAGTGGACACAACATGCAACCATTTTACATTGTGTTTACTCCTTCATACATGTCTTATATATATTTTACTCCATGTCATGGATATGTTTCGAATGGGTTTGCTCTTCTAATTGTATCCCTGAAGGATGGTACAAATCATTTACTAATCTTGGGACTATGTTACCTTCATCGGGACTTACTAGATAGAGTAATTAAAATACCTATGAGAGGACTAGAGTGAGATACTATATTCATATCCATGCCCTATATGGAGTTATTTTAATCATCATAACCATCACTTTTCAGGTACATATCCTATACTTTGTATAGTCCATATATATTGATATTTTGGTATCACCCCATGGCCTTGGTAGTAATCCTAGTTTGTTTATTGTATTATCTTAAAACTATCAACCTATGTTTCTCATGGTGAGACTTGATGAGAAGTACCTCTCAAATGAACGTCATCATTGGAATCAAACTTAGGAGTGTGTTCTCTGGGATGATTGCTTCCTGGAATCATTGTGTTGAAATCCTTGGACTAGTATACTATAGTGGTGGATTACATTTATAAATTCTATTTTGGATTGATTATCTATTTATTTTCTTATTATATGTGTTGAAGACATATTCTTGTGTATAAATGATTGTATTTCCATTGTTGTATTACATTATGGTTACATGGCGCCCTACTAATTATTTTCATACTCACCCCGGCAAGTGATTTTATCCCAAGTTTCATGTCATGTTCATATGAACAAACTTTTTACAATTTCCTAGGTGGACCAAGATGATATGGTGCTTAGTGAGACTGGACAGACCAAGGTGTGTTCCAATGGCATTTATACAGTAGTCTGAGTTGTTTTACTTTTAGGTTAGACTTGTGAAACTGACACCTTGTGGTGGACTTGTATATTATCCTATATACATTAATTACATCCCATCATATTCTAGTTGTAGAATATAGATATATTCATTCATTTATTATTTATTTGTTTTTATATTTTTCATTTTTTGTGCTTAGAGATGTGTGCATGAGTATAGGTACTTAGGAGATGCCTTCCAGGTTAGTGATTTGTCAACTCGGAGCTAGTCACCAGCCCCTGCCCTATTTGAAGTAGTCTTGGGGAGTCATGTAATGGGCCCCACTTAGATTATTCATGATAGAGTGGTATCAAAGGTGATTACTTATAACTTAGGAAAAGGAGTCTATGAGATTGGTTTGGGAAAACAGTGTTAAGTGGTTCGAGTTCGGCTTTTTGGCCAGAAACTCCAATGTTGGGGTGGATTCCAACGTAAGAATATTCCAAGACTCTGATCACATTATTTTGACTTAGTATGTAATAAAATTTATTGAGGGAAAACAATGGTAAAATAATCATATAGGAATGGGTTGTGATTTTGGTTCCATCTTGAGTCATCTCTCCAGATATACACATTGACCACGGTACATATTATTTATTTAAGAATACCTCCATGAAATTTCCATGCAAGGATTCATTAGGATGATCATGAGGATTACCCACTTATTGATGATGATTCGATATAGGGACCAGTTACTAGTATTTTACCACTAGTTTGTGCACCAATCATACCACCTATAGAGTAGCACATGGTAACCACAATTCCAGCAGAAGAGGTGTGTAGGATGAGTGTGCTTCATAAGATTTATTGATAGATAACCATGTGGTTTTGAGCCAATCCCATCCCATAGGTGGATGATGACTATATAGAAGTGGTGAATTGAGTTTTTCATCTATCCATGATTTTAGCACATCATATGGTGCTCTTGGAAGTGAGAATTCTTCATAAATAAGCAGGACGATGCTGGAGTTTAGTTACCAAGTCTTAGGACAAGGATAATATTTCATGGACTAAGTTCATGAATATATTTATTTAGGTGTTATTACTAGATTTTATGAGAATGGTGAATATCGAGAAGCTTATTTAGCTTTAGCAGGGTTGAATAATAGTGGATAATTATTCATCGTGGTTTACCAACTGTTCCTATAACTCGACGGAACTAGTTCAATATCAGTTCGTTAGGTATCATACCTTCAATATATGTATACAGAGAAAAATATAATCCAGCATTATCCCTCTATAAATTCCTACCTATGTTGGGGTTCTAGGGTGATATTTGGTGATCAAAATATTCTTTGCAAAGAAGATACAACCACTGATAGTTAGTAGTCAGTATGTAAGAGTAAGGACCTTGAAGGAAGGGATCTATTGTCAATCCTAGGGATATCAACATAAAAGAAAGTTTAGGAGGAGGTCGCAAGAAAAATGAACTGGATTTCATTTCTCACAAGTTTGGTTCATTCATCCTTGGAGGGGAATTTCTACTCATGTGATAGTAGGGGACATCTCACTCGAGATTGTATGACCCACCATACAATTGATAGAGATTATATGGATGGACCACTAAGGTAAATCCAATGGCATGAGTAGGTCGGTACACAAGATGGAATATGTTGAATAGGATTTGGGAGAGTCGAAGGAGGTGGACAATGTTTTCACTTGTCACCACCAACCAACAAGTATTCTACGCTCGGCATAGGGAGCTAGATGATAGGGGTACAACTCAAGGTGGTTGAGTCATATAACCCTAGGGATCCATGAATGATCCGAGGTATGATATTTTTCTTTTCAACTTTAGTTGCCCTACAGATAGACACATAAGATAGTCATTCCTTTCTTTCGACAAACCTTGTATGAAACATAGATATTTCTTTTGAATTATCGACTCGACCAATACATTTGAATACTCCTACATGAGTAAACTCATGGATCGTGCCTGTATGGTGATAACGTGACATGACCCTTGGAGGTGAGAGTTTTGGTAGGAATTTCGTGGAAGTAGCGGTGAGGCCTTATGAAATAATTATTTATATGGACTAGTTATCCAATCTTGACTCCCATATTGGTTTTTTAGGAAAAGGGTGTAGTGTTTCCACTATAACGGAACCCGATTATTCTTTTCAGTGAAAAGGAATCCCATGTATCATATGATAGAATCATAAATAGGAGGTTGTTGTGGATTACTTATAAGTTTTCTACCATAACCCTTGGTTTAGTGGATGTTATTAGTTCATAGTTTCCTATAGTTGTGTTGGAGTACGAGGATGTATTTACTAAAGATCATGAAGTTTTACCTCCTCGTCGATATATATAATTATACAATGATATATACCCTTGGGTGGCAACAATATTTTCACCAGCGTATCAGATGGATCCTATAGAGCTTTGTGAGTTTAGGGTGTAGATGAATGGATTCACAAGATGCAAATTTCACCCTGGTTAGCCCCAGTTTTGTTTTAAAAATGGTGGTTGGGAGATTGAGGTTGTGTGTGGACTACCGGAACATGAACCAAATGATATGAATAACAAGTATCTGCTACTGGGGATTGATGACCTCTTTGATGAGTTGAGAGAAGTTTGATGGTTCTCAAAGTTTGACCTTAGATTAGTCTATCATTAGTTTTGAGTACAGAATGAGGATATCCCGAATACACCATTCAAAATTTACTACTATCACTATGAGTAATTTTTGATTCAATATATCCTGACTAAAAACCAGCTGTGTTCAAGGGACTCATGAATTGGATCTTCGATCCTTATTTATACTGGTTTGTTGTGTTCTTCTTTGATTGCACCCTTTTTTACACAAAGTTACAGGAGGAGCACATGAGAAAGAAGAATGTAGTTCTGGACGTACTTTGGGAGCACCGACATTATGAAATGATCTTGAAGTGTTAGTTTCAGATTCACGTGGGTCACTTTCTAAGACATGTTGTCCATGTTGATGGAGTGTTAGTGTACCTGCCCATGTTTGAAGTAGTGTTAGCTTGGGAGACACCAATGATTGTGATGGAGGTGAGGATCTTCTATCAGTTTGTAGGATATTATGTGATATTCATACCTAATTTCTCCAAGATATCAGAGCTCATGATATATTTTACTCAAAAGTGAAAACCTTCCATGTGGACAGAGAAGTACCATAATGATTTTCAGTAGTTGAGGTAGAGTTTGATGAGTGATCCAATCTTGAGATTGCTGGGGGAGGGTGTTGATTACATTGTGTTATAGAATTCATTAGGAATCAGGATTGGTTGTGTTATGATGTAGAGGCAAGAAGTTTTTTCATATGGTTCAAACCATTTGAGACAACTTGAAAAGAACTACACAACCCCGTATCTTGAGCTAGCAGTGGTAGTATTCTTTTTGAAGATGTGGTGACACTAGCTTAATGGATAATGGTTTATTGTATACTCCGATCAGTATAGTTTCAAGTATATTTTCTATCATAAGGATATCAACTTGAGATATAGGTGATGTCTAGAGTGTCTCATGGATTATGAATTCGAAATTGTCTATACTCTTATGAAGGGGAATGTGGTAGCAGATTATCTTTGGAGGAAATATTTTACATATTATTTGAACAAGGTGTATGAGTAGTTTTCCTCATTATAGTGAACCATTTTTATGGAGATGAAGCATCATTCCTCCAGTACAAGGTCGTAACCCCTCCACTCTTACCGCAATTTAGGGAGGCACATTTTGGGGATATCGACTATGAGACACTAAATAATTCTATATCCACAATTAATGTTCTTTAGGGATATTATAAAGGTGGGGTGAACATAATTATTTTCATAGGATGCATCGTGGTACCAGTGATGTTGCAGGAGGAGGCTCTGAGAGTGTTTCAAACCTCTCCTTTGGCGGTACTTCCATTTGTGAAAAAATGTACCTAGACCTTTGATGTCACTTTTATTTTCTAGGGATAGAGGAAGGGGTTTCATTGTTTATCTCTCAATGCCTTATCTTTTAGCAAGTGATGGTTGATAACCATGTTCCAGCGGTTTTAGCTCAACCCTCTGAGGTTTCATAATAGATGTGGGTTGGGATATCTATGGACATTGTAATAGTATAACCATGTAAATGTAGGGGATATTATTCCATCTAGATGATTGTTGATCGACTCACCACATCAGCCCAATTCCTATATTTAAAAGAGTATAGTTCAGTAGAGATCATGTGATGCCTCTATATTCAAAAAATAGTTTAACTCCACAGAGTTCTGTCATCAAATGTTTCTTGTTGTGAAGATAAATTTACATCCCTATTGTGGAAGGTATTATAGGAGGCATTTGGGACATAATTATGCTGAAGCGTAGCATTTCACCCACAAATTGACAGCCAGACTGAGTGGAGCATTCATGTTTTGGAGGACATTATGTAAGATTTCATGCTAGACTCCAGTCGAAGTTGGTAGGATCACCGAACACTAGTGGAGTTTTTATATAAAAATACATAAAAATATACCATTGTAATTACACCATTTGAGTATTTGTATTCGAAACCCTGTAGTGCAACACTTTTTTGGACTGATCTTGGCCAGTCATCACTCATGGACATAGGGTTGGTGTGAACTACAACAGGGAAGGTGAAGATCATCTAGGAGTGGATGAGGACTACATAGATCCATTAGATGGCTAGTTCTAATAGAATATAGGGGTATTTGGTGTTTTTAGAAGGGTATTATGTGCTCCAATGAGTTTCACCTCAATGTAGAATATAGATATTTTGCTGGAAGGCACGCTATTTTCGAGTTTCATCATCCCATTCCAGATACTATTTAGATTTGGATTGGTGATGTACCACTTAGCTCAACCTCTGTAGTTAAATCGGGTATATGACATCTTTCTTGTTTCATAGTTGTGGAGGTATCTGCATGACTTTTCACATGTTATCGACTTGGGTGAGGCCTAACATCAAGTGTGTAGTGATTTGTTTCTGATTATCAAGTGGATATCAAGGATCAGTAGGAGAGGATCCATTATGGGTGATTGATTGCTTTTGAATATGCTCAGTGGCAGTAAGTGAATCTCTAGGAGACCACATGGGAGAGGGATGATCATATTCCTGCTTAGTACCGACATATCCTTGAGTCACCATTGTTTTGAATTTTCGAGATGAAAATCCCCAAGCTGGGGAGAATGTAATGTCTGAGATTTTCAGGGAATTATTTTTAAATATTATAAGGATTAATTTTGAGACCAAGATTTGATACTATATGCAATTATATGACATGGTGTGTTAGAATAAATTATTGATATATTAAATATATTTAATACCACACGCACACTGTTTTCATGAAAAAGTGGAATAACATAAAAATGGGGGCCCATATCTGAAATATAAGGGCACATTTGTCTTCAAAAATAGTGGTTTTACCCTTTACATGACATAAAATTTAACTAAATGGGTAATTTATTGAATACACATCATGGGGGAAGGGTTTGACAAAATAATTTGAAGAAATGTTTTTATTCATTTTTTAATTAAAAGGTAAATTTTATTTAAATAGATAGATATGTTTGAAATATTGGGGGAGCTGCATAACCTGGGAACCTCTGAAGATTCATTAGAGATAGCTTAGGGAGAATCCTCTCAAAAAAATAATTACAGAGTTGAGATTCAAGGATCGAAGCACCCCGACATCAATGAATATTTTCAATGATGATTACGATGGATCATTATTCAACAATGATCAAACTGTATCAAGGTAGGTAATATTGTTTCAATTTTTATTTCCCTGTTCGTGAATTCCTAAATGATAAATACTAATAAATGAAAAAAATGATCTATGGTTTGATCATATTTGTGGTATGTGTTATGTTTTTGGGTTTATAGGGAGATAAATATTTTTAATTATTTTTTTATTTGATTGTCATTATAAAGAAAAAGAACCGATATTGAAACAAATATAGATCGAGGTTCATTCCTATTGATTTAGTTTGTTCTTTTCTCACTGAATACACTATTATTAAATGTGTTATTCATTCTTCCTTACCATTCAATGTCCTTATGAAAAATTGATCTTTACACATTTGATTATGGTCACAATTATCAGAGATTTTTTATTTGACATTGGTATGACTCGATAGTGGTGAGATAGTGGGTACAACAATAGATCAAATGATCATTTGTGAAGATTTCACTTTCTTCGGTTTGTACTGATGAATGTTAAGGATCACATTTTCTGAGCCAATTGATGTCCTTAATCATGATAACTCTATGATGGAATGGAAAAAAGACCTTATATGTCGAGTTTTCGGGCATGATGATCGAAAAATGGAGTTAAGATGATAGCCTGGAGCTAACAGGAGGAAGAATAAGGGCTTTAGAAAAACCTTATACACACGGTGTGTATTCCCTGGCTATATGGCATGTTTTTCCATTAGATTAACTCGATGTGTACTTTAGATAGTACATGGACATGATATAGAGTATAAAAGTTTCCTACATGGTATGTACTCCCCCACACAGAATACCATGGATCATGTACGTGTGTTACCTCATGTACTGGTACATGGGAATGGATAAACGTGATTACACTATGTACTGACACACATCTATAGTACATGGTAGTGGCCCCAGATATATAAAAATGGTGTGTAAACCCTAGTATATGTCATGTACTCTTCTACAACACATAGGTTTAATGACATAGATTGTTCACACTAGAAGAACCCAGGGTCTAAGGACATGGCGTTTAACCCTTATACAAGTTGTGTACCCCTTCTGTCATGGATTAGATCTCTTTTCATCCGTACTTTGGACATGTTTTGTTAGGATTTTTTCCCTTATCATTTCCATATAGGTTGGTATGATTTGGTTCTTACTCTTTGTTCTATGATATGTTTAGTGGGACTTCATAGGTAGAGTCTTTTGAATCCATCCAAGATGCCCAAAGTGGCATCCTCTATCCATATTTGTTTTTCTTTTGGAGTTATTATTATTGACATGACCAACACTACCCGGGATCCAAACCTATACTTAGAAGGGATAATCTAGATCAAGTAGTTGGTATCAACCCATGGCCTTGGCTATGATCCTGATATATGTAATTTATTCTCTTCAAAATATTAGTGTATCATTGTCATGGAATGACCCATGGATCAATACATCTCGGAAGGTAGTCTTTAGTGAAATTAGACACACATGTTTGTTCTCCTTGATGAGGGCATCAGGGAATCTTTGATATATAAGCCTAGAGATGGTGTAATATGGCAATGGCTAAACACAACCCTATGTGTCTTTGATTGACTATAAGAGGATATTATTGTTATAGGTGATGTGGACATATATCTATGTTGAGATGAAGGTATTTACTTTTTTGTATTGCTTTGCAATTTTGGGGTCTTCTACTAAGTATTGTTACACTCGCCCATGCACGGGATATTCCTCACCAATCGTGTCATATGAAAATGATCGAAATTTTTTCATAGTCTAGGAAGACCAGTACAAGATGTTGTTTAGTGAGAGAAAATTGATGAAGGTGTGTTCCTAAGACTTTTAAATAATAGTCTTAGTACCTTAACTTTTAGGCTAGACTTGTGTTACATACTGTTTGTGTTGGGCATGTATTTGTCCATATTTACTTTATTTACATCCTGTCGTACTCTGGTTGTGGGATATAGATGTATGAATTGATTGTCGGTTTAGTTTTTTTTTACATTTCTGTATTTTGTGGGATTTATGTACATGTACTTAAGTAATTCCTCCCATGTTTTTTATATGCCTACATAGTTTTAGTCACCATCCCCAAGAATATTAGCGGTAGAAATCGGGTGTCGTAGAAGAGGAACAACTAGGACGGGTCAAGACAGCTATGACTGTTAAAAGAAATACAACCCATTAAAAAATAAGTTGGTAAAATAAATAAGTTTGAAGGGGAAACATCATTATTTTTTATATAAATTCACAATCATCTAATCTAGAAAGAATAGAAAATTTTAAAAAATATGACAAAGATTGGAAAAATAATATTTTTATCCATAAAATATGAGTGACTTAATGAATTTATGTATAAATATATGGTTTCAATGTATAGAATGGTAAAATATATATTATCAGTTCCCAATCAAAAGAGTGGTTTATAAATAAATAATTAAGATTAATATTTTTTATACAAGATAGTAACAACAATGTGTATGGGAATTTAGGATAATATTTAATTTTAGATAACATGAAACGTGGAATTTTTGGTTATGTGTCAAGATGCTTCCTATGCCAACGGGTAAAATTTGAGATAAAAACAAAAAAGTTCCTCATCTAACTTCTCCCTATAAATTTTTTGAAGTTGTATAATATCACAATGGAATCTGTTACAGGTATTATAAATACTTATAATAATAATTATTCAATACATGAAATTTTATGTCATCATACAATATATTTACATTTCCAAGAAATAATATAGGATCTAACCTATGCACATATTTTATTGATTTATATCAATTAATTTGAAAGACACCATGTTTCAAAAAATATCAATTTTATCCAATCATTACCCTAATTTCACATAAAAATTATAGAGGAATATTTTAAAGGCGCATAATAATTTAATGCATTTGATAATTTCTTATCATACTCAAACTGATTGAATGTTTCGTAGGACTATCCAAAACATAGAGGACATGATTAGGTCATCTTAACTGTACTTCCAATGAAATTTGGGGAATTATTTTCCATGATTAGATTTAATATACAACAACATCATTCCGTCCCACATACAAATGTCACTATACAAAGAAATATATGGGAAAATATATCATACTCCAAACTACTAGGATTATGAAATGAAAGGAAACATAATGGTATTAATCATTTTATGAGAAAATTGAAAATGTATTATCCATCTAGATCTATATAAATATGAACCGAAGTAGATATAAAATCATTATTAATAAACTAAGGACTATAGATTTAAAGTAGTGGATCACATAATCTTGAATGATTCACTAGGAACGAGAGTTATAAGGTTACGTATAAAGAGGAATCTACGTGCATGGCACATTTAGGCTTTTGATATTATGAATAGTATTAAAATAGAGGTTTTTCATTTGTGTTTTCCACCCAACCCTCTCCATTTTGAATATTGTATTCCATGTTAAATTGATGAAGAAGAATGTGTCAGTATAAATGCACATACTCAAAACATAATAAATAGATTTTAAGCCTGAAATGTCCTATAAAGAATTTCTGGTACATATTCGTAGCATTATAGAGAAATTATTGTGGAATCAGAAAACCAAAGTAGTGAGGGTACATCGAAAAAATTAGAAGATAGAGGACACAATATTTCAGCCTAAGGAATCAATGACTAAGAATTACACTTACTTGTTAATGGATTGATGTATACTAAAAATTTAAATGATGAAGTTATTTATGGTGTGAGAATATAAGAATCAATACAAATGTATATTAAATAAAAATTATAATACAATGAATTTCAGATAAAAAATATTTTATTATATCATCATAATACAGTACACAATATAGGAAACATTCATTCACTCTAAGGGCTACAACTAGTGCTACTAATAACATAAAAAAATTGGGAAACCTGATTATCTTGAATTCTAAAAAATCATACTCTAAAAATAATGAATAAATTATAAGATAAAAATATTATTATCAAAAAAAACATAAGTAAGGGAGTATACATGGAATATATAATAAGGGGGAGATATAAATGATATTATTTTTTAGAATGAATTATATATATTAGGGGTAATATGACTATAGGGAGGGTAAATTGTTAGTTAGACTAGTAACATCCAAATATAGGAATTGTAATAGTATTGTAACTATTGTACATATAAGTGTCTATTAAAAAACATAAAATTATTTTCTAATAACATAATTGATAAGTATTAATAATTTATATTGGTTAATGAATAGCAATATAATTCACACATATGTCCTGGAATAAAAGATAATCTTTATTGAAAATTATTTTTTATGTTTTTGGCACGAAACAGATGATTTTAAAATGTGCCAATAGTTATATTTAATTAAAAATTCAATATATTAAAAAAACTCCTATTTTTTAAAAATATTATAATCAACAGGTCAAAACTAGTCAATAGAGAATTTTCAAAATGTTATAAGATTATGTAAATTTTAGGTAAATAGTAAAATACAATATTTATATATGGTACGTATTATGAAATAAATCTTATATAAACACATGTAATAATAAATATTTTTTAATCATAAAAATAATATATGAAAATTTATTAAAAAAATATACCTTAATGTATTAAAATAAATTTTTTAAGATGTAATATACATTTCAATGACTAAAATGTAAAATATTTTGTAAAAACAATTCTTCCTGAATTAATATATTTTCTATGTAAAATGTAATATTTAAAAATGTATTTTTGGCCTCACGTGAATAAATGTCAAAACCCATGTAATAAATTTAAAAACCCATCGGCAATAAAATGTTTTCTTATTGACAATAACCACTATTTTCAAGGCCTAAATAAAATTAAATACAAATTATCCGTTATATTCTATAAATAACGAACAATAGTCCAATTTCTCTTCAACAAAAATAATTGAGGATATTTTTCCTCTATAATTATCTAATAATATTCCTTCCAAGGTGTTCTTTAGGTTTTAAGGTGTTCTTTTTCAAGCATTAAGAATCTAATTTCTATGGTAAGGGTTATTGATCCCCTTTTCTCTAGTTATAATTTATATTTTTCCCAATTTCATTACATTTCCGTTGAAAATTTCATAATAAACCCTTATTATAAATTCATTATTTTATTTTTAATTATATACTACTCTTCCCTCAAATTATACCATCTTCATAAGCCTGTATTCTATTAAAACACTCTTAGAGCCAAAAACCCCATTATACAGATCCCCACGTAATATATGTATTTTTAAAAGTATGGTTGCATTATTTCTATGAGGTGGAGTATTTATATGTATCATTGATAATTATTTAGTTAGTGTAGCCTCTATCAGGTACCTAGTTGATTAAAGTGGATTTTAGAACAATTTCACCTTATCCATCAATTCACACCGACCTAAAATTTTCACCAGAATGAAATTTTATATTCCTATTATATATCCAATATTTGTGTTATAGACACCAATTTTTAGATGGAACTTTCAATTATTTATTTGGTCTCTTACCATTACAAAATATCACATCCATGGACTAATTTTTATAGATATCTATATATGATAGACTTATTATAAACCACTACTCCATTATCATACCATTTATGAAGATACATTCAATTTCATTATTAATATCCAATAGTTTGTTGTAAATATTTTGGCATCCACATATATTGAAATATTATTCCATTAACTAGAATGTATTATCTATCTATAAATCTATTATTAAAATAAAAATAACTACTGATTACTTATCCCTGATTATTTATAGGCTTCCTTATATAAAATTATATATTTTACTATGTTTCAACTATATACATATAATGGATGCAATGGAATTATTATATATTGGGTGGGGAGTATAATTATAAATTCACTTTATGATTTGGTAGGTTTTATGATATATAATATCGCAAGTATTTGGTATATTCCTACCTATTTATGCATGATATATTGGTCGAGGCCTAGACAACATGGCTGTTGTGTGAGGAATTTGGAATTCCACAACTATGAGATTAGATATTTATATCCATGTAATTATTTTATATATTTTTATTATCTTAGGATATATCATACACCTGTTATCGCATATATGGTGTCATTTAATAATTTATTCCTACTATATTCTGTACACCATGTTTATTCAGGTTATATTTTGTTGCATGATACACCTTACAATGTATGTCATGTCATATATTTTTAATATTAAACTTTTCCCCACGAAACTATTATATTGAATATATGTTGAATAAGATTAAAAATGGATAATTAATAATGATTTATGTATTAGAATAATTTAGATTGAATATACAGTATAATTTTTTGACCATGTGTCAATATATTTTCATAATACAACTTATCTTCTTTATCATGAATATTTTAAAGTATAAATTTTTTTATATAGTAGTAAAATTCCCATCATATCAAGGTTATATGATTTAGGTTCATTACATAATATATAATTTTCAGGCTTTACATGGTTTTTTCCATTTATGTTATTAGTTGTTTGTAATAATAATAATTCTACTACGATTGAAGGCATTATTGAAATATTTTAATGTACTAGAATATTTTAAATCTAGAATTTTATTTTATGGATTATTATTATTCTAATAATGAAATGGTAAAATAATAAATAAGTTATAAATAAATTAAATTGTTTTATTTATGTTGTGATAGAGTTATTTTACTGAACTGTTTGTTGTGATAGAGGTGGATTTTTTGTGGTATATTGGACTTGAGAGAGGTAGATGTGATGTTGTGGTGTATTTTTGGGTCATTTCGATGCAACCAATTTTTTTATTGTGTTTTACACTCTTTATATGTAATATTTGACAAAAATAATGGAAAAAATTATTAATTTAAAATGGGGAAGGAGAAATGTAGTAATGAGTAATTTGAATTAAAGATGATAAAATATATCTAGTGGAAAATAAATTTTCATATAAATAGTGTGTAAAATGGTAAGTGGTTTAGGAGATATGTGAAGTGTTGCAAATAATGCGTCTCATGAATAAATATAAAAGTAAAAATGATTTAATAAATGCTTTTTTTGTGGTTCTGGTGTTGGATTTTTTAGAAGTTGAAAGAGTTATTGTTTTTTGGTGGTAGTGTGGTGATGAGATTTTTTGTAGAGGTGATTAATTATAAGTGAACACTAGGATAGGATCAATGTGGTTATATATTTATATGATTTATCTGTATTTCATATACACCACAGAATCCAGTAAACATTTTTATGATAATATAAGGTTTTAAATACTAAGTGAATCCCAACATCCTAGATTTATGTGATATGAAAGGATGACTACTCTCACTCCCTCAATCTTATTTGGACCAATGTTTGGTTATGGGGATATATATTTTGTTTTCATATATATATATATATATTATTTATTTATGGTATGAAGATGTGTCCTTAGTTGTGGTAAGAAGATGTAGTATTAGTATCTGTAAGTGGAAGTGGTATATTAATATTGAATTTGGTTATAGTATGTAGATATGGGAATAGATAGATGTTTTAGGATGTATGAAATATGGATGTGAGGTATACTTAGGTAATGAGGATTTGGTTTCAAGGTAGCTTTAATTATAAATTTTCATCTTTACTATACTATTCTTTAAGAAAAATTTAGTGTGTGAGCCTTTGTGAGATGGTTTGTTGTTTACCAATGATTGGGAATAAGCTGATTTTATTGATTATTCAATGATAATTTATTACTATTTTTTAATATTTCATGATATTTTTTAATGAGAAAACTAATTTGTATACTTCTATGCAATATCTACATCTATATACTAATTTTATAGTTTTTACAGATAGTTTTGGTAACTGTTCAAGACCGTAATATCTTGTGAAAGGGAGTCATGTTGGTGTATGAGTTATGACTATAGGAAATATTTTTTTTTGAATATTTTCATTTATTTTATATGAAATTACAGGAATATTTATATTATAATAAAATGTAGTTTTCTTAATTTTATGAAAAATTTGATAATAAAAAGTTATTTTGATAAATAGAAGTCATTATTAGATTATATATTTCTTGTTTTATACCATCATAACTAGTCCACAACACATGACCTATTATTGGTAAGATTTAGTGGTTACTCATATCTTCACTGCTTAACAAGGAGGTCTTTCAACAATGATGATTTGAGACACAATGTGTTTATTTAACCAAATAGTATTAAGTGTATTTTTAAAATTAAAAGTATTTATATTACTAAAAATTTGCATGCAATGAAAAAACCCCCCGAAAATGATTTCAAATGATTTCATTAATATATATAAAAAATCATTGATTCATTTTTCACATCTAGGAAAATATTGTACATCAATATAATATGTGTTATTAATAGAATAAATAAATGTTTGGTTTCATTTAAACATGTATCGAATGATCGAAACCAATAAAAAATGATTTTATTGTCATGTAAACTTTGGACATTATTTTGTGGTTCTATTATAACCTATATGAAAAAACATCAATCTCATTTATAGTATTAAAAAAATGTTTCAAATTAATTTTTAACTATTGGATGTCTTTCAAAATCAATAAATATCTGTTTAAATCATAACTGAGTCAACTATATAGATTTTCCCCACAATACTAAGAAATAAATTAGGGGCTCATCTTTTAGTTGTTTGAACAAATAGGAAATTTGTATGATGTGTGACGTAAAATAAATAATCCAAAGTGATTATTAATAATTAACAGTATCATAACATTTATAAAAATCTATAAAATGATTAAAAATGGGAAAATTATTTGAAATTATCATAAAAATAAAGATAAATATCATGGATTTATTTGTGATATGTAAGAAAAAACCACACATTCTTTTGACCTGTGATTTTTTTGGGATGGTTAAAAGTGTATCTATGAAATTGAAGGTCTAATAAATTTTATAAAAATTTATTAAATAATTAAAAAATGAAAAGAAGAGCTCAAATTATGTTAAAATTTTGGTATTGTTCTTGTTTATTCATTAATTATTTATAGGAACAAACCACACCTTATTCTAACATGAAATATTCTTGAAATGTAGTAATGTGTGTTTTTATAAGGAAAAGGAATATTTATTATAAAAATTTATTCTTAATGATAAAAACTAAGATATTGAGTTCAAATTATCAAAAATGATTATAGAAATAATTTTCATCTTATTTATCACTTATAATTACAAACCATAAATCAATTAGACACATGATGTGACATATAATACCAAAAGTGATTTTTTGGAACTAAGAATACTTTATTTTTTATATTTTCACATCAACTGATCAATGCTAATAAAAAGTGATTGGAATTTATTTTGAAAAAAATGGGATATTGATCATGGGTTCATTTATGCTCTATATGAATATGCACCACATCATGATAATAAGTGATTTTTCTATAGATTATTAAATTAAATTTTTTGAAATAAAAGTATTTAATGTCATAAAAATGTGCTTCAATAGACCAAAACCCAAAAAATGAGTTTAGATTTATATTAAAATTGATGAAAATAATTATTGAATTATTGGGGATGTTCAAAAGATAAACTTATATCAATATAATATTTTTTTTTCATGAAATGGCCAAAAGTATCATTTACAAACTTTAATTTCTTATTCTTCATAAGCATAAATCAAACGATCATATTAACCTAACATGATTAGATTGTCCTGAAAAATTGGTACAAAATAATTATTAATTCTTTATCTACAATATTAAACCTCTCTTCATCCCAATGTTGGATTTTCCCAAAAAATAATTTCACAATGTATTTAAATTTATAATTTATCTTATGTTATAAATTCCCATCATATGATTTATACTGAGAAAATTATATTAATATTTTTGTGAATGTTTTAAAAAATTACTAGAAATTCATCTGTGACCTATATTAAAAAAACATCCATCTATCATCAGATCTCTAATGAATGATTTAAATTGATTTATTAAAAATAAAATTTGTTTTCATAATAATTATTATACATTACATTATAATATATTTTAATATTTTAAATTATCATTTTATTACCATGTTATTTCATTATTCTTAAAGGCTCATGGATGTTTTTAAGTGACGATGAATGTTGAAAATATTAGTATATCTTGAATATTAATATTAGTTTTTCAATTGAATTGTTTTCATATTTATGTCTAAAATATCATTTATCTAATTTAATGTTAGTACATCTATTATGATGGAAATATTTTTTTTTAACAATGAATATATAGTAAATAACTCAAGTAATGTGTGGAAAATAATGACCTCTTGGAGGTTATATAGCTCAAACCAAAATAAATATGGAATAGAAACATAATAGTATGATGATGGCTCAAAATATATAGAGATATTTCATTAGTGATACCTATCTAGAATCTTATAAAGTTTTCAGTATCATAAATTTCCCAAAAAATAATTTAGTTCACAATTTGAAATTGGTCAGTATTCTTGATAAAATGGTTAGAGTTCCTCTACCATTCATATTTAACAAATCAAATGTGATGTAATCCGAGTGTAAAGAAATTTCAGGTAATAATTGGATTGTGGGACATGATTTAGTAATTTTATTTCATTCGACATTAATCAAAAGATAGTTAAAAGAATACTTAATTCAACGAAAATATTTTTGTAAACATGGATAATGAGAATAAATAGCTTTAGGATTAAAAAGAAAATATAGGGTTTGAATTATAGAAATTGAGTTATAGAAGGAGGATTTCATCAATTATAAACTCTTTTTCTTACTGGTGGATATTCATGAGATTCATAACTAAATGTTTTTGTTCTTGTGGTCAGAATAAGGGAACTGAAATAAGCCACTTTTAACTATATAAAAAGGTAAATAAATGCTTCTAAACCTACATTATAAATTCATTTGGGGGAGGGCTATAACGAAAACGAATTTTTTTTCTAGATATGTGAAATCCATAAATATGACATTTCCTTATAATAGTCTAGGTTGGTCCATGATTGGGTGAATCATAGTTGGTAATTAAGTGGTTTTTGGAAGCATAGAGTTGGATTTAGTAATTTTATATTCAATACAGCCAACACCACACACTAATTAAAGTTGTTTCGGAACTGGCGATGTTGTAGTGAGAGTAAGACACCCTAGGTGTTAGAAAAACGCCCTAGTTGAAGCCTTCTCATGTCAGGTTGTTCATGAACACCCCAAAAATGGCTAGCCAATTATGGAGTTTATGGTGATGGTCAATATATGTTTGAAATAGTCATATTTCTTATATAATCATAACCAAATCAAAGGGTAAAGACACAAGGAAATTTAGTGGAGGTAAAATAGGAATTTTAAATCATGAATTTTCCTCTAGTAATCAATATGTTCATACTCTTGAAAGATTACATGTATTTTTAAGGAACTTCCTGAAATTATTAAAGATGGATAAATGAAATGAGTCCCATAATTTTTCAATCTACATACAAGAATAATTTCACCATCATTTTTCATTATTCATCCCACATATTAGCTGATCTAAGGCCTTTTTTCATCATAATTATTTTTTCTACCAGCTTATATAGAGTGAGTGAAGATTTTTCATGAGTCTTGCTTGTATTATATGAAATCATTATTTTCATTCATTGAAAATTATATAATGAGTTTTTTATTATTGTTTCAAAATTGTAGGTTCCTCAAATCTATTTTACTTTAATTTTTTTTGAGAAATTATGTTCTATTTTCTTCAACCGGACTCTAAAATTACCTTTTAAGATAATAAAATGGTCCGTAATTATTTATTCTACAAATTTCTTGTTCTTATTCTCCACCATACTCAAGAAAACTATCTATGTTGTATTTGAACTATTTGTAGAAATTCTTTCCATATAATCATGTTCTGATTGGTGTAAAAATGTAAATGGGTGGAGAATCTCTTGATAATTCATGATTTAAACATCGATGTCCTTGAGTTAGGACGTTCCATGCCGCATAGGGCCTTATATATATATATATATATATATATATATATTTCCATGATTGATAGTAAGTATTGATACCACGATTGATATGTGATAATATGATTTGTGTGTAGCCTCTTAAGAACCATTCTGGATATTCCATATTATTCATTTCTATGATACATAATAATTTTTGTATTTGATAACATATATTAAATTACTAAAAGTATCATGATGATTAGTTTTTATTAGTTTTTATTAGATGACTCCTTAGAGGTGGTGTGTCATGACATGATGATTGCTATGGAATATGGATCATTTGATGGTATGGGTTGGATCATAGACACATCTATTGATGTGGTAGTAGGCCATGTATGGGAATTAAAAATCTACTAGATACAAGATCCCGTAGAATAATTAAATTGGTGGATAATGTTCATATCCAATTATTTTAAACATATCATGTGGGACATAAAATTAACTAAGGTTTGAAATCACCCTCAGGATGAGGTGTGTATTGCACCTGATAAGGAAATCTATTAGGTCATTGCATGTGGGTCTTCATTAAATGTGAAACATGGAATCATGACTGATATTTATAAGGTACCAACCAAATCTAGGAATTTTGAAATGTGGAAGACATTAGAATCCTTATAAGAATCATGTTTATGTTTATGGGGATAAGTTTTATCACAAAAATGTCAACAAATTATGACTCTACACTTTTTTGGTTGTATGTTTAACTGTGAATTTACTTTATCATGATATAAAATAACCAATATTCATATGAATTTATGTTAAGGATGAATTTGTGGTGTTATAATGGGTTCTTACTCACACTGCAGGGGAATATCAATGTATGTATATAATACAAGTTCATGGATACAGTAAAGGGAAATCACCTAGCCATATAGATCTAGGGGATGTATCGTGTTCATTAAAGGATATACTAGGATAGAATATTGAATTATTTTTCTATATTTTATTTTCATTCCTTTCTTTCTCATAGACATGTTTCACTTTCCACTTTGAGGGTCCCTGGTTATTGTTTGGTATGATTTGGGATACATTACATTTCTGTTTTAATGAATTGTATGTTATTCTATTATGGTTTTATTCTTTATGATTGTTGTTATTAATACTGACAGTATTGTATCCCCATTGATGAAACTCAGACCCTTGATTCTTATTAGAAACCTCTTGCATATGAGGAACTACACATTAGTCCATGTGGCACTCTAATTCAAACATGGTGATTTGTGATAGGGAATTAAAAATTGGTATCAAAGGAGTGTTTCTTTGCATTCATGATTGCCTATTTTTTCTAGGTATGGTTGAAATAATCATATGATGTTTGGACATGGTTAAGGGTGTTATATGTGTGCCTATCCAATACATTAGTAATGGACATTCATGTTACAATTATAGGGAATGTTGTCATAGTTTTGGTTTTATTATTTCATGATGATCATTAGTATATCCTGTTATAATTGTTTATGGGTTTTTGGTGTGCTCATGTATCATGACTTGCAATGTTTGATCATATGTCATATATATTCCTTTTTTGTGCTTCATTGTATCTATTTAATTAAATTCCATGATTTTAGTTATCTATTCAGGATAAAATTGTATTTTTTGTTGTGTGATATATTTTTTTTATTAACTATTGTTATGTAATTATTTTTTAAATAATTAAAAAACACTAAGAATCATTTTATGCTCTATATATATATATATATATATGATTATAAAAAACTTGACTTTCCAGTGGACATGGATTTAACTATGGGAAGTGTTAAGTGGAATATACCTGGGCTTATGGGTATCCTCCTAGGACAAATATTTCTTGATCACATAGACTAATTAAGACCAATCTTAATATCTTTGGGTATTTAAATTATTATGCTGGAATTTTATAAAATTATTTCAATAGACCCCCTTGACTGGATTACATGGTAGAGAACGCTAGAATGATTCTAAAGGGAAGGCATTTCTGTTCTGCCACTAGTCATGAAGGATGAATATATTTCACCTGATATAGTGGGTTATTTAGAAGTTCCACTTTAGTTAAGAGTTTTCTAAATAGTACCTTTTCAAGGTGGAAGAGTTTCTATGGTTATGGTCACCTATGCTGGAGACATTCAACTCCCAGACCCTCCATCCTTCTAATGTACCAGATATCATCGGGATACGTAGAACTGGGTATGAACCCTAAAGAGGATATTCAAAATTATAGAAACCCAAGGGGATATACGAGTATGGTTTTATATGATAGTAGAAGCATCTAGGAGGTGCTGGAGTGATTAAAACTAGGCGTGAATATGTGAAGGTCTGACTTGGATGAACAATAAGAACATTTTCATTGAAGATTAATTATAGGTATGTTGAAGATGAAATGTACTCAAGATTTAATGGATCATTGGGAGGGATTTTTTACATTTTATTCTTATATATAATGTATCAAGGAGGTTACTCACAAGGACCTTAGGATCAATAAGGGTCTAGAGGAGAATATATCAATGGGTATTATTCAAGCATTCAGTGGACTTTGTTGATATAATTTTAGTAGAAGGAAGAGAAATGAAGATGATTCATTATTGAGTGGGGGAAAACTTCCAAAGAATATAATAGGTTCATCAAATCGCTCTATGGAAAGGGACAACACTAGGTTACATTCCTATGGGAAATGGATACTATCAAAAGTACAATACTATTTATCACATGTATTTTCACTAGTGTTGTAGAACAGTTCATTATATTCATTTTTATACCCAGGCTATATGGAAAAGGACTCATAGGGGTCCTAATCAGATTCAGGCATGAGGATATTGGACCGGTTACGATCCTTAGTAGTAGTTTTTGAAAATGATAATTGAAGAGAAAATTTTATCTCAGGGTTAGGGAAGTGGATATGAGGTAGTCTTAATGTATATAGTCGATCAGGATCTAATAGATAGGGTTGAAACCCCCACAAACTATTTGATTTATGGTCTGGAACTATTCTATATTGTCAAATTAATTGATTGATTCTAGCACTCCCCATTCCATTATATCAACAAAATTCTTTTAATGTAATGGACTTTCGATTTTATTTATCTTCTGAGTTAAAATTCGTTGATACACCATTGGGAAAGAATGTATAATATCTTGTATGATGACTTTTTATATGGCTTTTTGGAATAGTTGGGGGGAATTAGTTGATCTCTATGTTGGATTAAAGACAAGATACCACGAGCATTGGTTCAGAGAGAAGTATATTCCTAAAATAATGTTTTGGATAAGGTATGTAATTCATGATTGTATTTCAATGTTGATTAAATTTAAAATTCTATACATGTGTTCATGGATATAATGAACACGATTTTTCATCTGTATCTTGACTATATTTATAGTTTGTTCATGGATGTTATCCAAATATTCTCTAAGACATTATAAATTCATTTTAGGGACCATGATATTTTATATATTACATATAATGTGAAATATCTTTATGAAAATATTTCAAAGAGTCACTTATGGATTCAAAATATGTGTTTGCCTTGGTATTTCATATCTATGGTAGGAATTGTAGTATACCTAAATCATAGAGTATGGGATGTCTTAGTCATATCTCAAGAATGTTTTTTGGATCATAATATTACATGGATTATTTGGGTACTAGAAGTGGTTGAAACTAGAATTATATCATTTCACAGTTCTTATGAAATATATTTCCAAATAAAATAGTGATGTTTGGATGAAAAATTAGGGTAAGGAGGATTTGTGAGTAATAATGAACAGATTCACAGAAACACTGATTCTAAAATTTCTATATTCTGGGATTGGTTGTGTGTTTTATTTCGATTCCATATGTGATGGTTTGGGTGTTGTGCTAATATAGTTGGACCAGGTAATATCTTTTGGGCCATGTTAACTATGATCCCAGAAGCATAAATACTTGATAATTTAATTGGGTTTGGAAGTGGTGGTCCATAGTCATACATGTTTGTAGAACTATTTCTCTGGTTAGATGGTTTTTTAAATATTGAATAAGAGACACTACCATATAAACGACCATTAATAGCGCTCGAATAGGCATTATCGGTGATAAAAAGTGCTAATAATTTGATTTCAGTTAAAGGCCCAAGTATTTTATTAGAGCTAAAAAGGCACTGTTAAAGGCCCCCTTTAACACCACAAAAAATGTGTTGATAAAAGGGTCCTTTAATAGCACTATTAAAGGACCCTTTTATCAATACATTATCAAGTGTAGTTACAAGGGACTTTAACAACACTGAAAAGACAAATATAAAGGGCTTTCTAATAAAGGGTATATAAATTTATTTTTACACTCTCCACACAACCCCTTCATCAGTTCTCCCCACCCCACCCCTTTATTAACACTTCCCATACCATCATGCATGCCACTACCTCTGACTCCAGCAACTTTCAAACACTAGACGTCTGACATATACATCAATGCCTTTTCCAAACCCCTATATAGTTTTGTTTCACATATTTTGATTTATCAATATATTTATATAAATATTTGTTACATTTTTATCCATATATTTATATACGTGTTTATATATATTTATATATGTTAGAAAATATATTTTATAAGTAAATATGTCTAATTAGTTATTTATTAAATTAAATTTTTATGTGTGAATATATAATAAATGTGTATATATTGTTATATATTTCAATATAAATATCATTAAATTGTGAAAAATGATAAAATTTCAAAACCATGATATTAATATGAATGTAAAACTCGAGAGTAAATTCAGTTCCCACCAAAAAATTAAAAAAACCCCCATAAACAACCACGAAAATGAATCGTATGTTAAAAAATTGGAGTATGATGACTAAAAACATAGTGTTGGATGAATTATGGGCAATAAGTTTCCATTTAAAATGAGATAGTGGATTACCACTGTCAACAAGGGAATATAGCTATGATTGGCTTAGTTTTGATATGTTTTCAATCCCAAACAGACACTGGGATAAAAAGTTATGGCTGATTGATACTCAAGTTACATTTTCAATTTATTTTAAATATTTTCTTAAAACAAAAATTATCTGTTTCATCATATTGATATTAAATGACTATTAATAGGATATAATTACAAAATTAATAATTAAAAATATTTTTTATTTAATTTATAAGTTATTTCCAATAAATATCTTATATATTAGGTGTAAATGGTAATTTACCTTATATAAAACATGAATTACAAAATATTTATTATTTTTATATCAATATAAATATTTTTATATATAAATATTTTTAATGAAATATATATATATTTTTATTATACATTCATCAGCCTTTGTAAAAAAGAACTGATGGAGTGGGGGTCTTTTATCAGTGCTTCTGGAAAAGTGCAGATAAAAAAATCCCATTATCATAAATTTTTTTTCAAGTGCTAAAAAAGAACCCATTTATTAGTGCTTGTAAAAAGATCAGATAAAGACCCTCTATAACAGTTCTAAACAAAGTGATATTAAAACCCCCCTTTGACAACACTTATTTAGGAATGTCGAAGGGGGTTATTAATAAAATTTTCAACTAGCGTTGGCAGACCCCTAATACTATATAAACATAGTTTTGTAGTAGTGATCCTTTAATATATATTATCTTAGTGTGATCTAAACATTAGGTAGTGGGTCTTGGTGGACATTAAAAAATGCTCAAATTAATGAAGGATTATTCTCTATTGGAATGTAATGTTGTTATAGACTCTCTTATCTGGAAAACATCAAAGATAAAAGTACTTGGTGAATAGCCATTGAAGAGTTGTGGTTCCCGAATATCTTTTGGCAGATTGGTGGAAGGATGCTTTTACAGATCAGGGATTGATGACATATTACCATTTACAGATTATGTTAATTTTGGTGGACCATTTTAAAGGTACACCAATGTCAAACCCTGACCGGTTTTTTTGTGGCTGATTTTGGTGGGAGATGATTCTATTTTGAGATGGTCCTTAGATGATGATGGAATGATCAATTCTTTATAATGGGTAATTATTCCACATTATTTAGGGAGGAGCTGATGGGACCCTATGATGCTTTGAAGTGGTCAGTGCATCCAGGGTCCAAAGAGTTATACCATGAGATCTGTTTTCAATTATAATGGACTAAGTAAGAAGAGATGCATGATAGTTTTTTTTCATAATGTCTTACATTCCAAAAATTCAAGGTTTATCATTAGTATCGTAGTGGATTTATTTATCCAGATGTAGTGTTTATACGGGAGTGTAATGAAATGATGATTAAATTCAATATTAATATACAAATGACCTCCAGGATTCATGACGTCAATTTGGTGATAGTTGATCAGAAAATGAATATGGAACACATCTTTCTGATTCTATAAACTCACGTTACTGATGACATGGGAACACGATATGTTTGTGTGATTTTGTGCTTTCTTAGAGTTCCCCTAAATAATTTTTTTTTTGGATTTATTTATATTTTAAATTATGATTTCGGTAAATCTTATATAATTCATTTAGAATTTAGGTAAGATTGAGAATGATGTACCATCCTGAAAAAAACATAGTCAAATCACATTATTTGTCATTAAATGAAATTTGGGAGCATGAGGTTGACGTTCGACATTAGTGGTCTAATTTTTTTAAGAATAATGTTGAGTGATTCTTCTAGGTGATGTGAATAATTTTTGGGGGGATATTGTTATTAACTTGAAATTATTCATTTCATTTGTGTGAAAACCTTATCCCAATCATCTCCTGATGTGTGTCTGGGATTATCCATGCTTCAGTGAAGCATAACTAGCTTTTCATAACTTTTGGATGGATAAAGCAGGTTTTTTTCTTTTATATTCAAAATTTCTAGCACCACACCATATGCATTCCATATCTTCCGTGGTGAACTTATGTGTTAAGTAGGAAAGTTAAAATTACATTTTGAGAAGTTTTTGAGGTTATTCTAAATGGAAAAATACCTTGATGTTGTAAACATGCTTTTGACAGATACATTTCTTGCTGGTGTGTCTAAGACCCCCATAGACATGACCTATCCATGGTGGAAGGTGTGGAAATAGTCAGGATATATATGATATAACTGAAATGACAATATTTCCTCTAAAATCATGACCAAATTAGAGGATAAAACATGTAATACTATAATAGAGGCCCTAAATGAATTTTTAATTGATGATATTCCAATATTAATCGATTAGTTAATTCTATTTTAAAACCACTCAATTTTTTTCATGAATGTACATTTGTTTTTGGGGCCATATGAAAGAATTTGGTCCCGATTCTCTATGATTATCGTCCAAGCCTAATTTCATAATATTTTGGCTTGATTCTACACAACCTTTTTCTGATCTAATTCCATGGTTCATCTTTCTTGTTTGGTTCTCCTAGATTGATGTGGTTGAGTGAAGAAATATGGTGAGACACTCATGGTTAGGAAAATTTATTCTTTTTCATCTTAAACAATAATGCAATGAGGTTGTTCTCATTGTTTCAGACTCAAAAGATCCAAAATATTATTCTATTGCAATTTTTAATGAGATAAAATTTTCTTATTTATTCAACTATACTAAAAAATAAATGTGTCTGATAATTAATCATTTGGGTAATTGTTGATTATACATTTATCTTGTTCTTCATCTATTTATTACTTAATATGAGTTATCAAGTTTGATTAAAAGATGTTCTAGGAGTTCTTGGAGTGAGACCTTATTCTAGTTTTTGTGAAAACATGGTTTGGGGGACAATGCTCTTGATTAATTGTGATATAGGCATTAAAAACTTTGTGGTTGGGACTTTAATACAATATAGGCCCTTGTATATTATGTTTTCATGATTTTACTATTCATGACAACATATTTTATTCATTATCATATTATTTTTGTGTTTCCTATTATGAATTATTTTTTGTTTTCATTATTCTTCCTTCCTATGATTTATTTTTATTGTCTTATTTTATAGCCCAAGGAAAATTTATGTACGAATTAGGATGATAATGTTTATCAGTTTTTATAGAAAACCCCTTCAAGGGGGAGTGTGATTACATGATGATGGCTACATACTATGGTTCATATTATGGTTTGGGTTAGATCCCAGCAATGGTTGTTGACATGGGAGTTGGCCTTATAAGAGAATAGAGATTATATCCACTATAGTTTGAGTGGTATATTTCCATGCATAGGTGATTTTCATATCCAATTAAATCAAACATGTCAGGTGGGACTTCCAAGTCATCCGAGGTGAACAACCACTATCGGTTTGGGAAATGTCATGTTCTAAATAATGGGGATCAATACTGATTGGTGTAGGGTTCAAACAGACACAGGGAATTATGACATATCTTTAGGAATATAGTTGAACACATTTACAACCTTACTTATATCCTATAGAAGAGGGTGGGTTTGGGGTTTGTGGCTTCTGGGTTAGTTCCTGATGACATGGAACATGAGTGGTTTTATTTTTACATGTTATTTTAAATTGAAATGGTATACACTATATTATATTCTATTTTACATATGTTAATGATGTATTGGGGGTTTCCTACAAGGTTTATTCTCACACCCTACATGTGAATATTGATGCATGTAATGACTTCCTAATCAGGGATATAGAAAATGGAAAGGAACTACACACTGGGAACATGAAAATAGAGCATGTAATTTAGTGTTCGTACCAACATAGACTCTAGAGTTAAACCACTATATTTTATTTATTTATTTTTATTTCTCATAAAATTATTTGACCTTCCACTTTGAGGGTCACATGTTATTGTTATTTATACATTGACATACATTACAGTCCATTATTATAGATTTTTTTTATTTTTAAATTTTGTTACTATTATTTAGTATTATTCTTAATAATACTGAGGGTAGGGACTCCCCATTGATTGAACATGGAAATATTCTTTTTGTCGGTAACCTCTTTCATATGAATAGGAATACATGAGGCCGTGGGTCACTTTGGATCGAAATAAGTGATGTGGGTCAGGGAGTTACAAAATAATTGTTATAAAAAGAATGGGGGTTTATGATCACATTTTTAACTAATATAAATATCCATTTAATGAGGATTGATATATAAGCATGATGGGGGAAGACGATGTTATTTCCCCGTTTTGATAAACATGAGAAAAATTATCATCATGTGACTACTGTAGTAGGATTGTAGTTGATTTGGATTTTCATGAATCAAATGATACAAAAAGGTTATTATACTCTATCTTGGTAGTTGATAATGTACCTAAAATTTTTTATCGTGGAGGTAGTGAAAATATATATTGAATGTGTGAAAAAAAGGATCAAGGATTTTATAGTTTGTAATTACCTAACTATTAATGAAAATTATAAGAATGAAAGGGTTTCATCATAATTTATTGGAAAACACTTATTAAAGGTCCAGAAACGATTAAAATTGATATAATATTTACGGGGAATCTAGGGGATATCAGGTATGTGTGAATATTTAAATATCACTTTGGGGACATGATCCGGGGGTTTCATGATTATTTTTTTAACACCTATACAGTTGAAGAAAAGAATATTCGTGTCATAAAGGATATTAAATTTTTTGGGTAGTGAAATTGTGGATTCATAAGGTTGAATTGTGACTCAAGTTGTGTAGTCATGGAATTAAAAAAATAATGTCTTTTTCTGTGGGGATATGCATCCACAATAGAGTGAATGTATAGAGGAACATCACTCCATGCATTTTTTTCATAACTTAAATCTTTTAGCAGACTAATTCTATAAGGGATAAGATACACAAAAAACTTGATTGTTGTTATTACTTGTTTTTTTAGGGATGTTGTTCTATGGGATTTTCATGACATGGTGTAAAAAATATAATACTCCAATCTCCATAATTATGTTATTAATTAAATTTAGTCATCAAATTCTCCAAGATTTAATTTTTTTTATAATTATTAAAAATATTTTTGTTTTTAAAAAATTCAATGAATAATTTTATACCAATTAATTCTTAAAATAAACTAAAACATAGATAATTAATTTTAATAGGATTTGGAAAAAATTATTTCTAATGCTAAATATTTTTTTTCAAAGAGATATTTGTTATATATATGGTATTTTTATCATAATAAATTAAATTTATCACGTTCAAAAAAATAATAATAAACTTTTTAACATATATATTAAAATTTATTGAATTTTTAATTTATATGGAAAATATTAAGAACACTAAATGATAAAAATTCCATTTTTCTAAAAAAACATTTTCATATATATATATATATTCTGTTTTCATTTAAAATATTATTTTCAAATATTTTGAAATTTAATTGGATTTAATGGATGTAAAATTTATATATACATATTTATATTATTTAAAGAGGAAAATTTCATTTTTGGGTATAAAAAGATGTTATGAATGTAAAAATAGAGTTACCACAATAAATGTAAAATAATGTAAAAATAATGAAACTAAGTTATAAAGACATCAAATATCATGAATCCATATCAATAAATTATGTGGATGAGAGAAATTTTGAACAATTTCAATAACATTTCAACTTTTTATCAACATTATTTTTAAATTAAGAACCATACACCTAATGAAATCAATATTTGCTAAAATTTAACTCAAAACATACCCATAATGGACCCATCTTATGATCCTACCAAATGAATCAATCCATTTATTTATATCTTGAATACAAAACCACGATTAATATGAAAACAAATTCCATGATTTTGGGTATAATTTTATTAAAAAGGATTCCTAAATTATTTATTTTGAAGTGACACACCTCTAGATGGATGGAATTCAAAAATTATCTTATTTCTCAATAAACTTTTAAATTAAATTCATATATAAAATCTTTCTAAATATTATTATCATATATAGTGTTTTTATATTAATATAATTATGATTATTAAAAAATAATATTACTATTATATAACTCTTAACATTTAATCATTCATTTGTATATCATGTTCTTGTTTTGATCGATTCAACCCCCCTACATGAACGATGTTAAACCAACAATTATATTTTTTACATGAATTGGTTTCAAGACCATAATATAAATAATATATGATATTAAGGTGTAATATATAATAATTTTAATTTTTTGTTTGAAATAAAAATTAAAAACCATCATAAAGTAACTCATGATTATTAGTAAATTACCTGACTCATGGTCTTCAAGGATTCCATTATCATGAATCATACCCATACCTTCCAAAACCAATAATATTATTTTACTTATAATATTTTCCACAAATAATTTTGATTAACATCTCTCTTATGAATCTTATAAGAAAAGATCATAATTATAATCATTTTTTGATGAAAAAAAAAATAACTAATAAATAAATGTGTAATGAATGATTAGATTTGTGCAATATTAAAGATGATATGTGTGAGTAATTTTATAAATATATTATTAAGGAGGTTAATTTAATTATATAGGTGGTTATATAGCTTCTTTTGAATTTAGGAGTAAATTTAATGGTTTATTTTCTTATCTCATTTTAAATCAGGGTTTTTTATGATTGAATTTAAAATTTGGGAAAATGTGCATTATTTGTCTTTAAAACACATATCATTTTTCTCATATATTTATTAATGAGGTTTAATGCTCTCCTTACAATTTAATCTCCATTTGGTTCATAATTTTACAAAAAATATATTTCTACGTCAATCCCATCATATCTCTTAATCATGATCATGAATATTTCTCTCCCATTTACATATTGTATATATTATTTTTCGGATGTTATTATATATTATTATACAACTTATTAACGAATTTTTAATCTAATAAACTTTCTTTATAAACATTATCTTCCTTCAACAGCTTCGTGGGGTTTGTTTTCGACCATCATTAACTCTCATTATAAAAGTGTGGAATGAATCATCTAATTTTTAATGATATCCTCATAGAAAACTTTTGAAACATTTATAATCACTTAAATAATTAATATTACAGTATATGTTTTTATATTTTTTCAAATAAATATCTACTATAATTGTTTTGTTGTTTAAAAAAATCAAAATTATTCAAAATAAAAGGATATTTCTACATATTTTCCAAAGAAATTTTCCATTGATCTTATAAAAAACGTTTTTTGTGTATTTTTACATCCTTTAATTTTTATTATTATAAAATGGTGATATTATTTAATGATATAATCCAAATTGTTTCTTTATATGGATTATGATAATGTTATGTTAATGTTTTCATGACACTTGTTTCTTTCTCAGGGGTTAATTAATATATGATAGAATTATGCATGTTTTCAATATCGTTTTTTAATAATATGTGTCTTTTATCATTATATGATGGGTGGGTTTTCAATATCATTATAATTATCTAGGTAAGGTCTTGTATTTCATGATATCGTGATAGGACTTAAGTGGTTTGGCTGAGTCCAGAATGATTATAAGACATAGGTTGTTCTCCCAAGTCTCTTATGTTATGGAAAAGTGGTAAGCCTAATTCATTATAATATGAATTAATCTGAGTTAGTCCTTAAAATATGTTATGATTTATATACTTATATTTATTCCAAATTTGTAAGACTCTTTTATATTTCTATATCTCATGATTATGAACTCATATTTTTATACTCTTATTCCCAATTTTTAATATTATTTGGAATCATTCTTCCATGAATAATGATGTATATTATATGTTTAAATGAGTATGATTCTATAATTTTATGATCAAGAACCTTGATTATATTCTCAAAATCACATGATCATCTTATTATCACTTAGGATCCTGAATTAATATCTCTTATTTTATACCTTTTTGAGCATTTCAGTTATCCCATTATCATGTTTCCATTACTTAGGTTATGAATAAAATTTTTATATTATGATTAAAAGGGTATTTTTTATAATAATATATGTGAGGGACATTAAAAATATTATTAAATAGGGTTTTCATGTTTCTAATCACAAATGAAACTAAAACTTTTTGTTCTAGAATATGATTTATTATGAGATTTAATTTTGAAATGAGGTATTTAGAAGGTATATTATGCTTGGGTCACCTAGATTTGAATTCCATTAAGCAATGGATAAAAATGAACAATATCACTAATAATATATAATAGTTTTTCTTTAGTTTTCTAATCAATATTTGAATTGGCTCGCGAGGAAGGGAATTTATTTTACAATCCTAGAGTACGAAATATTTTTTGAAATCTTTGAACATATATATAAGTATGTTTATTATCCTACACATGTATTTGTTTTTCATAGATAGTTTTTTCTCATTAATAATTATGAGACATATCCCCATTATAAATAATAAAATTGATGTAATAATTGTTTTATTATTTGAAATATTGAAATTAGTATAAAATTTAATTTTATATTCTTTATTATTCTTTTATATCATGTACCATAAATATAAAAGACTATGAATCAATTAAATATCCTCAAATTTTAATATAAAAAAAATAATATAATCATTTATTCAGTAGTTATGATAAAGATATATATTTTATTACAAGATAATCCTCCTTTCGTATAAATGAAGTCAATATATAGTAACACATATATAATATATCCTATATGTATAACATTATTTTATTCATTTTTTGTTGTTATTATAAATATTTATTACAATTAAAATTTATAATTATGATTTTTTTTAAATATATACTAAATATTAAAATGATATTTTAATTATAAAAACCTATTGTAACATAATAATATATTTATTTTTTATTTTTCATAAAATTTTTACAAATTGTTTTTGTTGTTTTTTTAAAATATATATTTTTCTTTTTTGTCAGTAGTAATACATTAGATTTACCAGAACTATAGTTTATCATTGATTACTCACCTTCATTATCTATGCTTAAAAAATTAATAAAATTCAAAATTTATCAGTTCTAACAGAATAAATTAAAAAATTACCACTACATGTACCTTTTTATATCAATTGAATGGGAATAATTTTATCAGTAAACTAAATATGGTAAATTAAAATTTCTGTTAAATAATTCAGTATTGATAAAGGCTCATTCTATAATAGTGAATAATAAAATTAATATTCTTTTATCATCAAATAATTTTAGATGATCACAATAGAATGCTAAGATGTATCAAATTGATAAAGTGAGTCTCACCCCGGTCATTGGGAAAAATTAAAAATTTAGTATGAAATTACGATATAATTCCCAAATCAAATAATAAAAAATAAATATAATCTTTTACTAATAAATGATAATGATTTAAAATTGTATGATTTTATCACCCAGCAAATTTGGGAGAGATAATCTTTATCAAGTTGAATAATTAATAAAATTTACAAATTGTTTTCAATAAGGAGAAAGTTAGAAACATGATAAACTTTTGATTATGAAAAATGATATATTTAATACGATAATATCACCCACCTTATGGGGGATTGGTAGACATTAAAAAGGTAAATTATTAATTAAATGAAAAATCTATTTTCAATGAAGACTGAGATTTCAGGATTGGTTAATAGGTCACATTCAATCACAAAGGATTGAACTCATGGTGGTTTTTGGAGGATAAATACATTCAACTTCATGAATATTTAGTGTCTATTGTGAATCTATTCTAAAAAATGACCAAAAATAAAATCCCTTCTTGGTTTAGTATATAAAGAAATATAGAGTTATTAAAAAGGTAATAATTAATTGGCATTGATTGAATGATATCTTTGTTTAATTGATTCTATTATTATTATATTTTAGAGGTTTGTATCCCTTTATTCCATGTGATTTGGTTCCCTCAATCCTTATAATGTAATTTAGTGAAATTAATACTATATTAGGCCTTGAAATGAGATTTATTTATTTAGAAATTTATATATATATATATATATAATTTCATATATATATATATATATATATATCTATATAAAAGTGTACACCGAATATGAATCATAAAATTATTAAACAAATTTAAAATCATATATTAAATTATTTTTATTATTTTTATTATTATTATTATTATTATTATTATAGATGTTTTAGTGCTTGGGAGGTTATTCCTCACACTTGGAATCCCATAAGGTATGGTCTAAACCACCGATGATACTGTGATTTCTCTCATTTCTAGTCTGGGTACTTTCATTTCTATTTAACAACTATTCATAATTTTATTCCATTTTACAAACACATGGACTCTTATATATATAGTGGTGGGACAATGGAAGATAAAAATGACATCGACAAATATCAAAATTTAATTCGATCATTCCAACAAATATCCAAAAAATATTAAATTAAAATAAATGGCCAAAATATATCAAATATTACAATTAAATCATTAATTATTATACATATTTCAGTTTTTTTCAAAAATGAAATTAATGGAATAAAAAATATATTTTCATGTGCATATTTTTAATTCTATACGATAACTAAATTGAATGTGATATGGATTTTATCTATAAATATTATTAAATCATAATATATATATTAGTGTGTTATCCATATATTTTAAGAATTTTTTAGATTTTATTTATATGTATATATTTAAAATAATTACCAAACTATAATAGAAATTCATAGACATACACACATACATAAAATTAAAATAAAATATAATTGTACATAACAAAAAATATGCATATAACACACACACACAAATATAAATGCACATAAAATATACACAGAACATTTACAAATGCAAATGTTCATAAATGTTTTGATTGTATTACAGAAAAATATAAACATAGATTTTTTTTAAAAAAGCATTCAAAATGTTCACAAACCAGACACATAAATGCACCATATTAAAATTTATAATTTTTTTTATGTATATAAATTACATAAATTTCCTCACTATTTTTAAAAATATTCTGTAGGTATAAGTTGCATATTTTTTTTGTAAATGTAAATTTATATAACAAATACGTTATAAAATTATTTAAAAATAGAAATATTAATGTAAATGTTCATTTTATATTTATAAATATGATTATATTCATAAATAATTTTTATATTAAATATTTACCATTTAAAATTAAATTCAAATATTAATGAAAATATATATTATGTTCATAGATTGAAAATATTAACATAAAATTATTTGGGAATGTAAAATAGATTTAACATTTTTCATAATTTATTATATCTTATAATATTAAATTTTTAACACATTTAACATGTATATATATATATATTCGTTATCCTAAATGATAATATTAAATGAAAATATATAAACCCAAAATAATATATTATAATATTATGTGTTAGAAAAAAAAATGCCAAAATTAAATGTTCATATATATTCAGATAAGATTTATTAGATGCATATATCATGTTTATAAAATGTCATGCTATGCCAATATATTTAATTTTCAAAACATTCTATGTGTGTCATGTTAATATTTATTCTTTATTGCATTAATAATATAAATATACACTATTAATAATAAATGAAAATATTAAATGAATAATGAATAATGATAAATAAAATATTATAATACTAAGTGATGAAATAAAAATTAAAAAATTAAAATATTAATATATTTAAAACAATATAGTTGTACATATACATTATTTTTCCATAAAATTATATTATATGAATTTATATTTTGAAGAAAAACATTATACATATATAATGATCATTGAATATGGTCTTTAGTGTGTTTATTATGTTCATTTTACATTATGTTTTATTAATAATATAAAGGGACATAATATATATACATATATATATATATATATGATTCTGTGTGTGTAGATAATAAATGCACATAACATTTTTGATTATGCACATGTGTTTGCATATAAATTTTTATCCTTTTTAAAAAATTGTATTTTATAAAAATATTATGTTTTTAAAATATACATATCTGTTGAAAAAAAATATTGACACAAAAAATAATTGTTAAATACTTGATTAGAAATCATAATAGGGGAAAATTCCTCAATTTAACTCTATTTAATTTTTTATTTTCTAAATTTTTTCTCTTGTTTCAGTTTTTATTGTTGTTTTCTTCAATTTGATATTAATTTTTTTTCAATTTTATTTATTTAATTATATTTCATATTTATTTATTATAATAATATTTGTAAGGTTAGTTAAATATTCATATATTTTAACTACGAAATTTTAAACATTCCTATTGTTAGATCAAAAAAATCCCAACACACACTATAAGGGAGATTAACGATCATGAGATATCATCTCACCTTAGAAGTCCCTATAGATCTTGTTCTTGCACGAGAAATAATGATATAAAAATAATAGGATATTAAATACAATAAAAATATTGAAATAATAAAAATAAATTCACTATCATAAAGAATTATACATGGTTCACTACTAAGGGACACTCCAAGGAGCATACAGTGATGATGTTTCAATGAACAAAAGGACTCCACTACGTACAGTATGTGAATTTCTTATTTAAGAAGGGTTCACTACCAATACAATGTATAAATTAAATCTCTCTTTATCCACACTCTAATTAAAATCAGTGGTATAAATAAATACACTACTTTTTTTTGGTTACAATAATCTTCCATGAATATAAAAACCAAACCAGCATGGTTGTTATTATTATGCTTCTATACACTCAATAAAAACAATATAATCTATAAATTTTACATAACGACAGCCCTCATAGTGAATCTTGCATGATTGGAGTTTAATAAAACCCAAAACATTTACTATGATGTTGTTATCAATATGTTTTTTAATTATCAAATAATTTTTCAAAAAAACAAATTTCAGGTAATTTTCAGGGCAAAAAATTGTGTCATAGTATTTCCATTTATAAAAATGTTTTACTCATATATAGTAATATATTTCCCCATGGAAAATTATTTTTACCATTTAAATACATTATCCATATTATTTAATAGAATATTATACTCTTATAGGATCATGACATTGATACACCCTCTTCCCTAAGGAATGATTTGATTCCCTAAAATAGGATTTACCATCACTTATTCTCACTTGATTTCTATGTATATTCCTGTATTATTTTACAAACCCCATTGTTCCATTATGATGTATTATTTATATGAATCCAATAAACCACCTCTCGATTTCTATTATTATTTTTCTTTCTGTTATAGAATGATCAATGTGGTTTTGTAAATATTTTCACTAATTGAAAAGAAACATTAACATTTCTCCTATAATCACTTTTAAAGACCTCCAATAATCTAATGAACATATAAAAACTTTAATAAATCATACATCTATTAAAAAACAGTTAATGATTAATTATTCAACCACATGGTTACAACATTCTTAAGGATTATAATATGTCAAAAATGAATTTTATGCTTAATATTTACACCATAGGCCTCTAAAAACTACTTGTAATGAAATTATAAATTTTTTAAAATTCTACAAAAAACCTAGAGTCTTTAACCATATAAAACTACTTCATGCTTCTAATCAGGGATTATACCTCTCCCTTTATTTTATATGAATATAATCTGCATGAATGGTAGACTCCCTCTTATGATGATAATTTCATCAACTCTAATTTCAAATTCTAAATTAAAAATAAACTTCAATTTTATTTCACATCTTCCCCTATCATAATAATACTAGGGTGAAATTTATTTTGTTCACCAAATTTTCCTAACTTGTCATCAAAATAATATAGGGAAAGGGTATTTTCTCAAAGATTCTAAAATAGTGGCATGTTGAAGAACCCTTATGTTCAACTGATTCTTCTCAACTAGTGTGGCCAATGGTTTTATGAGTATTTATTCTACTTGTAGATTTTTTCTAACATAAAAAATATTCACAACTTATTTACCCACATTCTCATTGATAAAATTATATTTCATTTTATTGTTCTATTCCAATGGAATTTTATAAATTCCATATTAAATCGATTACTCTTTTTGTCATAGTGAATAACCATCTGAATATTCTCATGATCAATGGGATACTCCATATTATTTACCCACATATGTATTTTCTAAACACAACATCTCCTACCCACTCAATATCAGAGTATGAAAATGATCCTCATTCATTCCCAACATTATCACCCACCCATAGTTGATTTTGACTGAAATTCCCCCATTATTCACTTCAGAATAGTGATATATTCTTCTATTAGGATACTGTAAACTAATATTTAGAAACATTTACCTTATAGATGTTCAACTATTTCACTACTAAATATAATAATCTTATAATATTTTATAGTACAATTCTAGTTCATCTAATTTCTTACCATTATTATTTAGAATAATGGTTCTAAAAATAATCACATTCAAAGTAGATCTTTCCAAATGCATCTCAAGCTTCATTGGCATATCCCACACATATTTTTATGGAGACTAAAATGATTAATCATCTATTTGTTCAATTTTTTTGTCAAAAAATTATGAGAATTGTCAAATAATTGAAATTTCATACATCACGCTCATCAACAATGAAATGTATTCAATATATTTCATACTATTACCACCTAATATGACGCGATCAACATAAACTAGGATAACAAATATTCCTTCTTTAAATGATTTAATTAAATTATTACGATTGAAATAACATATATTAAATTATAACTTCTTCAAAAAATATTCCAAATAAGTGTACTAAGAATGATGTCCGTATTTCTGACCATACATATCTTTATTCAATCTTCATGCATTTGTATCATTATATCCAATTATAGAGACCAATAGTTTTTCAACATACACTTCTTCCTTGATAACTCTTTTAAAAAATATTTTATTGACATCTATTTGGTATATTTTAACACCCTTTTGAATTGAAACAACTAGAAAGAGTATTTCTTATTCGAATAACAATATAGGAGAGAATGTTTCTTCCATATAAATACTTTTAACATGTTCATAGATTTTTCAAACAACACATGGATTATTCAAAACATTTTTCTCTATTCATCATACCTTATATTTAACAAACACATGGATTAGATGATGTTATAATCCACTAATATCTTTACAAGATCCCTTGTATAATATTTCTCCATATGATCTAATTTTACATTCGTTGTCTTAACAAATGAATAATACTTTATCACTCTATTAAATTTTGGTGGATCTAAAAGATATGTATTTGAAACATTTCTAATTCAATGAATTTTTAATAGAAAATTTTTACCTTAATAAATATTTGTTTCATAATCAACATTTTTATTTTCCATCATTCAGACTATATTTGACCTTCCTCAATATCCTATTAATATTCTAATTTATATTAAAATTCTTATCCATGTTTCTTATTATGATATATAAAGAATTTGTATAACGGACCACTTTTTTATAAAAATTCTCCATAAAATATATAATTTCATGTTTATTTTCAACCTTATCCTTGATCAAATATAAATCATTTCTTTGCAATATTTTTTTCAATTTCTTATTGACACCTTTATTTGCCTTGATCATGAATGTTTGTCCTAAAAATATCCCCTCATCCTCTAATAATCTATAATTGATGTTTTTTCCTTAGTTATTCTTGTTATATAACTTTTCTCCAAATACCTTAATGTTTTTAAGTATAGGATTCCTCCCATTCGACATTTCATGTGGTTTATAGTTTTCTTTGGGGCTTAAAAAATTCATTTTTTTTATAAAAAACTGTAAGAACAGGTTCATTCCAACAATGATTTGGGATTTATAATTTATTGGGACGATTTTTTATATTATCTATCATATAGTTCTGTCAATCCTTGGAACCAATTTTTTATTTTTTCTTCACCATATAGAAATAATGATTTATTCTATATTTCAATAATTAACATCCCACCTCAATTGTTTCATACATTATTCCATTTTATGATCATAATATTTTGTAAATTATCCATGTTTAATTTTTAAATATCCTTTAGAATAACATAATACATGAAGTTACAATGGTCTTGGAATGCATGAACATGAGGAAAACCATTATTTTGTAATCATATAAATAAGAGTAGATGTATTTATTACCATGTGTTATGGGAACCTTTATTTTTCCACACACTTCAGTTTGAATTACTCATAATAGATTTCATGTTGTCTTCATCCTTGATCAATATAAAATTCTCACTATATAAATTCTCAATAAACTATCAAAATTATTATCATGATCATTTCTCAGATTTAGGATGTTTATTTGAGCATTCAATTTGGAAAAATATTCAGTACTTCGTTTAATTATATGTTTAAGCTTAGATTCCTCAAATTGGGTAAAATCCAAACATTTCTAAAGATATATCATGATTGTTTACAGGCACTCATTTAATTTTTTTTATTATAACTTTTCGGGTTTTTTGGGGGTATCATCATATGAAATTAGAGGATTTTGGAAGCCCACCATGCTTTTCAAATATTGGCACATTGTTGGAGAAAACTGGGAAACTTTACAAAGGAATTTATTTATCCCTTTTTAGAGGCACATCAGGTGGGAGACAAATGGTTCATGGTTTGGTCAAACGGTGCTAACACCATCCCCAAACTATGCACACTAAGACCATTGGGGTTTTCACATTACAAAATGGTTTTTCAAACTGTCTTCCACTTATGATGAAGTCGTCATCCCTTATGTACAGAAACACTGTAATGGTGCATACTTTGGAAAACCATGTTCCTTTTCAATAAGAAACCACACACAAGGGTTTTAAACCACATGATTTTTTTAATATTATTGATCCCCAGGTAATTATCCAAAATCAACCCATCTCAATAATAAATAATTATTTTTTATTTTGGAATCTTCTGAAATGCTTATTAGGCTCACCAAACTCCTTTAGGTGTTAATCGAAGATCTGGTGGAAGCATTCAACCCCACCTCCAGTATGTAATATCATCTCATTAGTTTCCTCTCTGTCTCTCTAATATCTCTTTCCTGATAAAGAGGGGTAATTTTTCATATATGGTAAATGGTTTAGATCTAAGTTTTAATGTATCTTGTTCCTTTGGATATTATTCTTATATTTTGGTCCTAGATCTTCTTCACCGTTGTGATCTTGACAGTTCCACATCAAATTGGGATTTTTGATTGGAAAACATCCACCAATGACCTGTAGGTGGGTGGTAAAATTTTCAATTCCTATATTAATGATTATATTTGGGTGTATATAATTTTTTAATTTAAATTTAAAAATTGAAAAATCGCATTCCAAATTGAATTAATTAATTAATTTATCCATAAGATTGTAAAACCCTTCATGGGACCCATTGGACCCACTGATTATTTTGAAATTGGAATTGACGGAAGCCCATGGGGTGTGCTGATATAATTGAAATAATGATTTTTTAATTATGCATGTTTGGTAAATAGGATTTAAAATATGGTTTATAAATTAATTTGTGAATTTTTTTGAAAAATGAGTTTATAAAATCATTGATAAATGATTTATGAACGTTGAACCATGAGATGTGATTGTTTTCAATATGTTGTGAGATATTTACTGATGATCCAAATACTCATTGGATTCCAGACTATATCTCTAGAGACCTAAATTATATATATATATTTCATGTGATCATTGAGTCATGGGATACGAACTACTGCTCCCAATAAACATGGGGCTCCACATTGCTTGTCAAGTCCACCATTATACGAAGGTGAAATTAATGGAAAACCCTAATGGAATGAAATGTGACATCTCATTGGGGAATGGGTAACATTATGGCATGAGATGAAGAATGTATTTTTTTTGTTGAGTTTCATTTTAAACACATGAATTTATGTTGTTAATTAAAGATTAATTTACTTGAAAAACTATATACTTATTTTTTTTAATTATTTCACTATAAAAATGAATACATTGTTATTTAGTAGATATTGTTTTATATTCCATTGGTGGTAGTCCAAAGAGTTATACTCATATCCTACTCAGTGTTCCAAAATGGTACATGAATAGACTTCATGTTTTCCGGACATGATAAGGGAAAGATCCATATGCTTGATGCATGAGATGGGATGTGGTTTGGAGCATGAATGAGGGAACAAAACATGATTTTGAGACCCATTTGGGGATTCATGATCGTGTCTTTATTTTGGGTTCACATTTGAAAATTGACACTTATATATCTTGAAATTTCGTCTGCAATGATTTAAAGTCATTTATCCAGGATTTCATATTAGCATGTGATGTTGGTCTTAATGATTATTGTATTGTCCTCATATTTTTTATTGTAATTTTTCTATTTATTATTGATTTTTGTGTTTTGGTTACATTGATAAAGAGGGGAAGTCTCCCCAAGATATATATTATACCCTCACTTCTAGTCGGTAGCCTCGGGAATACAAGGAATCACACCTGAGATCACACAACCAACCATCTTGGGGAACCGACATGTGGTACCCGGGTTGGAAAATTACAAATCGGGCTCATCTTCCATAGTAAGGAGATGTGTTTTCATCATAAAATACATCAGATATAGAATTTTGTGGGTTTAAAATCCCTACATAAATGAGTTTGTAACCTATAATTTCATAAAACATCCCATCCAATTGAAGTAATATTCAGTTCTAGAGAGACATATTTTTCAAGAACTAAAAATGTTGTGTTATATACATTCCAAATAGAGGACCTATAAATTTTTAAAATAATATCAAACAAGCCTTATTTTTTAACATAATTTTATGTTTTCAACATTTTAATTTCCAAATATGAACTTTCCATAAACACAACCTCTAACACTCCCTAAAAAGTCTTTGTTCATGGTCATATTTGATGAACACCAAATTTCAAGAATCCAAGTGTTGTTATTATTTTTTCACATTGTGAGGGATTTTGGGTACGTTATCCTACTTTTCTTTCTAATTTTCCTTCAAATAAATTCCTTGTTGAGTTGTGATATAACATGGTCTCTACTCATTTATTTCATTATATACCATTATATCATTTTATTTTACATCCTCAAAAAGGTAGTACCAATTTCACAATAAAATCATGTTTGGATTCTAGTAATCAATCACCCTTAACTAATTAGAAGAGTAATTTTCACTCATTTTTTGACTCGATTTCAATCACAACCAAAATAAAAGAATAAAAGAATATTATTTGAAATAATTTCATCCCTATAGTGTAGGATATGTAGTTATTATCAATTCTAGACTCATAGTTTCATCTTCATCCAAAAATAACAGGTAACTTCCACAAAATTTTTTAACATATGGCCATGATTAAAGAAAAATTAACACTTAATAATGGGAAAATTTATACCATCACTTTATATTGAAATATTCACAAAGAAATTAGTTGGTTTTTTAATAATCTCTCAATGGTTGAGATTTATCATCAAATTTTAAAAATTTTCACTCGTTTATAGAAAATCCAAAAGTTTTAAACATTTCAGATATAAATCCTATGCTATATTTAACCATGAATATTATCCATTTAGAATTAAAAATATTTATGACACCCTTAGTTCCCCATTAATCGCTTTTATTCAACTATTATTTATATATTTTTTACAAATAAACATACTTTTATAACCCCCGACATTTTTCCCAGGTTTCAAGTTACATATATAAATAAAAAAACATATTCTTAAAGGGATTTAAGAACATTATAATTTAGAATGATACAATCAATGAGGTCAATAATAATATTATAATTCTCCTGGATTTTCATTTAAAATAAAGATATTCTACTGAATTTTCATTAATAGGCAATTAGTAATTGATAATATTTTCTAGTAGTGTAGATTTTACTTTATGATATTGAATATAAAATAATGGTTCTTACCATAGTGAAAAAATATTCTTACATTCATGTTCTTAGAATATAACTCAACAAGTGAACCTTTAATTTCTTACTTAATGTTCAAAACACCTTCTGGTCGAATTTTATCTTTAGTTTCATATTTCATTTTTTAAAATATTAAACACTACATTCTACATGTCTAAATTAAATTTTCATTCTTCCTCTTTAGTACAAATATCCTCTATAATTTCTTCTTTTATCACTAAACACTTCCAATGGAAATTATTTTCGATTGAATATACAAATTTAATGTTACATATTATGGTATCGTTTCTCTACTATTTTTTTAATTCAACTTCAACATCTCTATCATCCTTCCTTGGAAACCTTAAAAAAAGATTAGAACATATCTCTAACATAGTTTTCTCTTATCTATCCTATGAATATCAAGATTACCCATAATTTTGAATGTAATGTTCTTTTAGATAATAACATGATATTCTCTCCAGGTTCATCAAATTATCATTTACAACCATATTATTATAAACATTATCAAGAGAAACTTTTAAAATATCATTTTATCGAAAATTTAATACGGTTGGATTTTATAATGGTGTAAACATCATAAATATATTCCTCAAAATTTCAGAATCCATTCTTTAACATATGAGACTAAATATTACACCTAAAATATCAATGATATAGTGGAATAAATGATCATAGTTTTAATTGTTATTCATTATGAAATCATCACACTGGTTTTGAAACACTTTTACATTTCCCCTTTCATATTTTCCCCATTTAAATATTTTAGATAATTTAACTTATATAAACATAGATGATGATAAATCATTACTTAATAAATTATTTTAGTAAAAAATGATTAATTTGACCATTTTGAACCATTATTAATTATTAAATGCTCTTATTCTAAATTAACTATTTATAACTCCGTAGTGTCACCAATATTTATTCAATGAATTTTCTCTAAATAAAAATTTATTCCAATAGACTATCAATGTGATTTCATATGGTTATTCCAAATCTAGTAGTTTTCGTTATCAAACAAATGAACCCCTTAAGAATATAATGTATTCTTCATGATTTGGAACATCAATTTTCATATTTAAAATATTAAACCCTATGGCTTATATGACACTTGATTTGACCATAGAGTCTCACTACTCCTTAAGTGGGGTGGGGGTATGTTTTCATGTGATCAATTTTTATATTTAAACTCCATAAAAATATTTTTCATTCATTAGAAATACCAATATGAACCTATTATGAATATATACACATCCAAATCTTTAAAATAATGAAAATACGTGTAGTAAAAATGTTGACTTTACTTGGTTTAATATTGAGGGAATCTCTAATATTCGTACATAGATTATATGTCAATTTATAAGAAGATTTCATTACACATTGAATGTGAATTAAATGTTTAAGAAGGACACAATACTAATCCATGGGACACTCCTTTTTCATCATATCTATGAACTTATTTTAAACATAGATACAAATAAATAAATGATACAATAGTCAGTTAAAGTAATATTCACGATATATTATCTCCAAGCCATCAGGTTTATTTAATTTATTATTACATACTCTCTATAAAACTATGGTCTTTATTAAATTCCTCATAGTATCAATATCATATTTTAATTTCAAAAGTTTTATGATTAATTTCCTTGTTTATCCTTAACCTTGATTACCAAAATATCAAGGACTGAATAATCCCAAATTATACTTATATTTATTTTCATCTTTTACCCATTAATTAGTGTAATAATCATTCAATAATTTAAAAATTAATATTTTCAAAGTTTTAGATAAACCAAAAAAAATATGTGAGATACTTTAACTCTAGAAATTGTATATAATAATCTACATCATGGCACATTATCAAACATTAGGGAATGATTATTCTCATTTTATCTTGATTGTTGAATAAACAGTATATTCAAAAAAATCCCAGTTGAATCTCATTTAAAATAACTATAATTTCATATGGTGATCTTTTCAATCATTTAAAAACCATTAACACATTAATAAATTAAAATATTCATCTAGGAATATGGTAATTATCTTTATCCTTCCATGACATTAGGAAATTATAATAAAAATGAAACCATTAGGGAAAAAATTTTAATATTATGATGTCATAACTCCAAAATATTTCATAATTGTGGGGTGGTCAATGACATGAAGTGTGAGACAATTATCTATATAAAATAGTACTACACTAAATTTTAATTATATAAAATTGTACCTCAATGATACTCCATAACCCAACATTTTATATTTTACAATAATGAGATTTCATTGCAGCCCATAAATTTTATAACATGAACACTTTACCCCATTTATAAATTACAACACCATACACTGGTTGTATATTCACTAAAAAGTGAGAAACTACACCATGGAGTGATCAGAATCGTTATGACATGAATAAATATCAACCATAATTAGTTAATTTTTGAATTATTTCCTCCTTGACATGGTCACATGATTATTTTCATGGTGATATATAATTATCAAAAAATTACATGAACCGCCTCTATATTTCAATTTTCATGTATATATTTTTTATAAAGTGACTATTATTATTCCACTCTTATTTTCTTTATATGTATTGAGATAAGTCCATTTAACCTTCAATCATTTTAAAAGATACCCACACATATATTTACAAAATAAATCAACAAAATGTGATTATTTAAAAAACACATTATAATTCTATATGATCAATTCAAAAACCTTGGTTTTAAAATACAATATTGATATGAAAAACTCAATTAGTGAAATGTTGGCTTCTAACACCAGTATATTATTGAATTTAGACATTAAATATTTTTTGACAAGTGATATTTTTATTCTATAATTCCTCATGGTAATTATTTTATTTTCCTATATTCTATATCAATTGGTATTTGAGTGAAGAATTTCCTTATTCACTATTAAAAACTTGAATAAAATTTATTTCAAAAGATGTAATTTATATCCCCTTTAAATTTTATTTATAATATGAATCAATATATAAGAAAAGTCACAGAAATACTTAAAATTAAGATTGATTTTTAATAGAAAGTGACTAAATTGTAGTTATAGGTGGTATAGGGTGAACACATAGATCATATGGAGACATTTTAAACCCTATCAGACATGTTTCTTTTCCAACCATGGTAATTTCATAAACCATTCATCCAACCCTGCAAAAAACATCTAATACTATCTTCTCATGCATCATTAGAACTTTATTTTGAAATTGAGTGACATTCCACATATATAACCTAAGGAGATTTTATTGCAGATTTAGTCTGTACCAATGTGTATGATTCACTATTAAAAAATATACCATATCCCTTGTTTAAATCCAATTTACCTAGCTTGAGTGGAAACCTTGAGATGAAGAATTACCATTCTATATCACCATGTAAGAATCATATTTTTATTTAATAGTTATCTTAATGAATTTAAAATTTCAATATATATCTTCTGTTTTATATATATGTATCCTTCATATGATGGGAATGATTTAAAAATAACTAATGGTGATGGGGAAAGGCTCCCATTTGTACATGGTGGATGATGAAGGCTAAAATGAACTTATGCTTCCTTTTATCTAGCTTTGAGAAATTAGGAAATTATAATTCATAGCATCGTTGAAGAGAATCATCCACTAAAATTTAGTAAAAATATTAGTTTGAAAGGTTCTTGATAGGACAAATGTGCTCAAGATATATAGTTAAAAGGTGATCTATTACTTAGTAGGGATTATTATGAAAATATATAACCAATTACATCTAGTAAAGATCTATATTACGGATGATAAAATGAACCAAGACCTGGAAAATGACATCGACATATCCTATGAGATAAAATTATCATTATTCTATAGTTTATATGTGGATTACTCTCAACATATTATAATAGGTGATCTAGAAAATACATAATTTAATGAAAATTCCGAAAACATGGTATCTCATAATAATGATAAAAATGTTTCACTACCCATTACACTTTTTTTTATTCTGATAATACCTATACCACACCAAAGTCGAGATAACTGTAGTTATACTTATGCCCAACATTTTTGTGATAGCTGTTACCAGTTGCAAAAATATACCTACCATTAAAATAATTACAAAAATCCTGGAAATATAAATTTGGTGACCAATATTGAGCGAGATGGAATTGAGAATGGAATGGAATATGAGAAAAACATTTCATTGGACCATGTGATATTTTTATGGAATAATTAAATGATATTAAATTATATCAATGAATGACTTTGACTACAGATCCCATGACTGAGGATTAACAATATCATTTTCTCATCTTTAATAAATCTCAATTCCTTACAAACATTCAAGAAAATATAACTGATATATGAATATTGGATAATTATATTTACAAGAAATTAGTTGATAATATTTTTTAAAAACATCTTACCATCATTCACCTAACATGTTAGTGTGGATGAAGTAATAGAATAACATTAGATTTTATAAATAATAAATCTTTCATTTCAAATTTCTCTTTACAAATACAAGTACATTTTTTCAATATAGTGGGGATAAATTCTTTTCAAATATTAGGGAAACCATAGAAATTTAGTATTTTTACCTACTAAAGCAATCATGAAAACACCATAGATTTCAATAAGCATAAATTCCACAATACTTTTACGGTTATGAAGATAGGTAATATTGAAAATCCAACACCACTTTATATATGAATATATTTTTTAATAAATAAGGGGGTATTTCCAGTCTTTTACTAGTCATATAATCCCAAAAATTCTTTGTAAAGACAATTTACATTCCCACCCTAGTTGATGTAGTTACCTGATAAATTACAAAAATATCATACCTAATGAGTTATTATATGTTTTACCACTAATTATGAATGTCCACATCATGATAAATATACTTCAAATTGAGTATCTTCCTAATATACCACGCATTCACTTGATCCTAGCTTAGCATAAGATCATTCAATGATTGGTGGAGGAGTATCTTGAAAAAATTATACATGAGAAATCATGATCACATTCTCCCTAATTAAAATTTTTAGTACTAGAGAAGGATATATCGTATTGAATGTGAATAGATAGTAAAGATTTTGGTAAGATCATGTTCACATAAATATTCCATATTCCTTAGATCAATGATATGGATGACATGTTAAAAAGATAATTATATTTTAAATATTTGACCACCGAAAAAGCTACTCCATGCTTCAACATTCGTTACCTGATGATCCAAAAATAGATATCCATGTAAATCAAGGAATATACATGTTTTTAGAAATAAAAATAATATTATTCAATATAATAACTATATTTACATGGATTATGACCCATATTATAAAGATTTTATTTATTAATTTACGTTTCATTTTAGTGGGGAAGAACCTTTTCTAGATAAAATGTAAATAAATCACTATATCTCATTTTTCCATAAGATACAACCATTTTACAATCCAATAAAATTTAAATAATAAACATTTATATTTCTGATAAATTTTCACAATCCAAGTACACCTACATGATCTAGAGGGAGATCCCTCGACAGAAATCAAAATTCCTCCTTTCAAAGGAATTAATGGATAATATGAATCAACTAATACTTCTGTAGAAATCACTCTTTTGGATAGACTTCATGATCCTTATATTAAAGATAAATTTAAAAATCAAGCTATAGTTTGGAGGATATTTACTAATTGTCAGTATACAAAATTTTTCATTGATTCATCTGAATTTTATAAGTTTATATTTAAACTTCTTAAAAACATTATAATGTTATCAAACATTCCAAAAACATTAGACTTATGATCTATCTCAATATTCTAAATATTTTTAAATATTTAAATAATGAATCATGAATAAAAATGGTGTATATAATTCATCTAAACCAATAATATAAGTGTTTAAGAGTTAAATATTCCATATTTTCATTTTAATATCATAAAATTGTATTATAGTCGAACATGATATCTTAATGTAAGTGAAAAAAATATCCTGAAATATCAAATAATGGGTGAAATATCATGCACTGAACTGTGACATAGTGAATTACATAATAATTTGTTGTTATTATATTTATATAATATTGTATTCAATACCTAAAAAAATTCTATATGGTATATTTTTATCAATCTCCCATTTATAGTAAATCCACATAAACTGAATCCATTTTCACCTTATGTCTCCAGATATAAAAAATGTGTGCAACTATATTCAAAAATTATTTTTATTATCCTCCACAAGCCTTTTTAATGATGTTATCATGATCTAAATGTTTTATAAAAACATTTTATAATATAACTTATACTCTTTCACATAACCACTAATTATTACCACATGGTCCTTTGAAGAGAAAACAACTATGAATAATATAATTAATAATTATATGTAAAGGGTTCAACCTACTTAAACATATATAGATCTAAATTTGGAAATAGATCAGGATTTTTCGTAAGTTAACATATGTATAAAAATACATTTATCTTACTATTTTATCATATAAAAGATGAAAAATCATATAATCACTTTACCCAAGACATTAAGTGACCAAATAACATTGTTTTTTTCAATATGATCTAGCAAAATGATATATTCATGATTATTCAACTATAAACTAACTATATAGATGAACACATCACATATCATTCATTCTGAATAAAAATAAATCAAATACGAATAATTAAAATTGATAATAACATAACATAACATTCATAGATTTTTCCATAAATTTTATTAGTATATCTTAATTGAGGGTCAAGGTGTCATAAGTAGGTTGGAGTAATGAAATTCGAAATAGGGGGAGACAATTTCCATTTTAAAAAATTAATAATTAATATTTTGAAATACTAGATACAATTTTTAATATTTTAAATATAATTAAAATTATTTCAATACATTTTAATTAATAATCTATACAATTAAATAAAAATAGAAAGCACAAAGAAATAATTATATAAGTCTATACACATATAATAATACGAAAATAATTTATACATAAATTGAGTGATTAAGTGCATTAAATAATGAAATTATTTGTGCAATAATATTAGAAACATAAATGAAGAAATGAAGAAATGAAGAACATGATATGATAAAGTGGTTCAAATAAATTTATTTAAGGAACCCCTTCATATCATATCCCAAATACTTGTGGGTATAAGGTATTATTTACCTATCTTTAATTGTAGTTAATATTACAATGCTCCCTTTTATAATTATTTTTAGTAAGAAACTAGAATACTTTTAACAATTGGTTTTTAATGGTGGTAGAAAGGAATCTAAAGTTAAATAAAAACGTTTCCTTATAGTGGTTTTGGGAACGAATGAAATTCTTTCACATTAAAGGTATTAATCACTAAAATAATTGATGAATATGAAGAATAATGTGGATATATTAAATAAATATCATATAATAATTATATTTATTTTCTAAAATAGATTCAAATTTACATTAAGAGGGAATGTGAATGGTGTATGAGTAAAAAAAACTTTATTATATGATCAGACTCTTGATGGGAAATTGAGATCACATTCAAATTGAGTACACTTTGGAGGAATGAGAAAAATATGAAGATCATATCACAATGGTGTCATAAATTAGATGTGAATGTGAGTGTCTATGTCCAACGTTGTCTGTATTTATACCCTATAGATTCTTTGAGAACAATATAAAACTGATAAGTTGTCATGGAAGTCATGTGTGGCCAATTAGAGGCTTCTTAGACAATTATAAATAAATATTTTTCTGACTTATCCCAAAACATTGGATACCTAATATCCTCCAATGGGTAGTGTATGTAACTACTTCAACAATAAAAAACCCTAAAGATCCCATAGAATTGATGAGGTACTCCAACTGAATGTATATTAAGAAATATTCCATGGATTTTCTATCCATCACCAAAAATTATATGGTGTTCCTCTATTGGATAGATTCTAAAATCTTATAGGATGGAAGACTATTGGTTACATCACTGGATATCATGTGGCACTACACTGGCTAGCTGGTACTACATGAACAATTATAAAATGAAATATGGCCTTTATTGTTTCCTTCAAAATCTTCAAAATATCGAGAAATTTCATTTCATGAGATCAATAGGTCAATAAATACTTTAACAAGGATTCAAGAATGATATTTAATTATTCTAACAGGATATCAACAAGATCATTTAATAACCAAGATCCTATCATTTACAACAACTCAAATAAAACCATTAGAAACTATAATGAGTGATTGTTATCAATAAAACCTAATATGGTGAGAAGCACAAAAATCTAAACATTTTTAATTATCACATCCAATTTAATAATATAATAATAAAACCTGAAAAAATAATAACATTTCCCCACTATAACATACATGGTTACCTTTACCATGGGTTTTTTGAATTACGAAATATTTTCACCCATTTTGAATATCAAAAAGGATTTACATATAAGGTTAGAGTAATTAATAGAATTAAAATTTATTTCTATTATTTTTACCATTTATGATCTTTTACTAGAGGTAATAATCATTACAAAATCAATAACATCAAAAAATGTTTTAAACAATTTATAAAGAGTGATATTTTCAAAAAACCACATGTTAAAATAAAAGAAATAAAATCCTCAAAATTGATGAAGAGACAAAAAATTGATAAATTATTTGGAAACTCGTTATTTAAAATAAAAAAATAATTTCTATAAAAAAATAATTTCTATTGGAGAAATATAAAATTAAAATCGTTTCTGAAAAATCTAAATATAAAATATTCTTTTTTGAAAAAAATTTAGAAAAATAGGTGTATTTTCTATGGTCATTTCAATGTTAAATATATTATCTCCCTCTCAAATAATGAATAATAAATATCCGGATCAATAGTAAAAAATAAATAAAGATATAAAATATTTAATAATTTATTCCCTATTTATGTTTTTTAATGTTTATAATAGTAGTCCTTATATGTTTCTTTAGGAGTTTCATACTGGGTATAGAGAAAAGGCCCACTACTCATTCCTATGGTTAAAATTGGATTAAAAATCCAACGATCCCTATTATATATAACAAACTCTAGGTGAATTTATACTTGAATCACATTTACTTTTTTATGTAGATAGGAAATATTTTTGAGGGAGTATTAATATCTCTTGGATTTACCAAAATTATAAAAATTTTGAAAAATGTTTTTTTAATTTCAAAAAATATTGGTTCAATATTTTCTTTTGAAAATAAAATTGTGTTTTTATAATTAATTTTGATGAATTCTAAACCTTTCCCTGGTTTAGATATAAATATAAAAAGGTAGTAATTCCAAACTATCTATTAATAATGTCTTAGTGATCAAAATGAAGACATATAGTGAAGATATCAACATATTGATGGTAAGTGAAAAAAATCAAGAATGATATCACCTTTTTAAAAGTGATCCCATATAAATATGGTTCTCTAGATCAATTATAATCATGGAATAAAATTGGATAAGAGTTTTACAGATACCAATCACACTAGTGTTGTCATAGCTGATAGATACATGATCAAAAGATTGTCTAAATTCTAAGATAATATGATTCATCTAAATAATTTTGGTGAAGTAACTCCTAGTGGCTATGTATTCCACATCATATATATAAATATAAACATATTTTTCCTTATCATTTCTCTATTAGACAAGAAATTTTCATATTAGATCATAATTCCCACTAGTATATTTCATATCTCATTGGAAGCCTCTAAAATATTCATAAAAACAAGTAATTTTAAAATATGTTTCTTTTTTGGTAAAATAATCCAACATTTTTTGTTCGTTTAAAATATTGAAATTTATATTTAGATATTTCAAATGAGATTCAATTTTATTTTATTAATAATTAGAACACATGAATACAGTAAACATGATTTACGTCCTGGTAACATTATGGTAAAAAAGATATCCAATCATTTTTCTAAAACTATTATTGTCAACTAGATTACCCACTGCATAAAATGTTATCATACAAGTTAAACACATGGATGCTCTAATATACTTATCAAAATCCATTCCAAACTTCATCTAATTTTAAATTTTTTATTTATATTGTTTCATAAAGGTTCCACCAATTTTTTTGAAACTTGAAAACTAAGGGAGATATTGATTTCTCTCATTAAACTCATTTCAAACTCATTATTCATAAAATCAAAAAATTTATTATAAATTTACTTCTTATTTGATCCAAAAATAACATTATAAATAAATTTTTTATAATTTAATAAATTATTTGAATTTTTTTATAAGATGTGTATAATCATAATTTACATTTTTAAAATAATTTAATGAAAGTATTTTTTAACCATTATACCAAACATGAGGGGTTACATTTAAACCATAAATTTCATTAGTTAACTTGAAAACATGATTTTGAAATTTATGATTTTTAAAATTAGGTCATAAAAATTTTCAAAGATAAAATTATTTGTAAATCAACATTCTCTATCCATATTAGAATGTTTAACATTCAAAGTATGGGTGAATTCCAACAATATCATAATGTTTTATATCAATTAATCTAGTGTAACAGTTTTAGTATAACCAATACCAACCTCTTGATTATAGCATTAAATAATAAGTGGATCATTTTATAGGTGATAATTTGTTATCTAGGATTATTTTTTCGAAAAAACCACTTTGTGCCAATAATTAGATGACTATCGAGTCATTCCCTAAGAATCCAAATGTTATTCCATTCGGATTATTCTAGCTCATATTATATGGAAAGTATCCATTTCCCATCATTAATAGGATAATCCATGGATTGAGACTTACAGTGAGAGATAACATATTTATGTTCAAACTCATTAAATACATATCTTATAGTATGAGTTCAATATTTTAATTCAATAATAAAATTCTCCAGGGGATAGTTTTTGGATTTAATACATTCCATAAGTAAATGATTATAAGTAGTTCCTAAAAATATTTAATTTCTTTTGAATTTTATGGTTTACGTATGGTGAAACTAAATTGTTAAACATCATCATCAATTTAAGAATAATTTTATTTAAGTTTCAAATAAAATTTGGTGTCAATTGACTCTTCTATGGTCTTTGTCCCCTTGTTGACTATTTGGTAGCATTTACATGAGATTTATTACCCAATAAATAAAATCCTTCATCAAATATGGGGTCAAACATTTCAATATTTTATACGGTATTAAGTAAAAATAATTTTCAATCAAAATCATTAATGAAACTAATTTTAGGAACTTTTACATTCAATAGTTCTTTAGGGTTTTTTTCTGAATATGTGTATTATGGGAACATAATTACAGATATTTCAGGAGGTACTAACTTCATATACCAAAAATAATTAAGGGAGTTAAAACACAATAAAAATAGTCTTATACATTTCTTGGATGGTCCTACTTCATATTAGGATGGATCCTTTTTTGAGGAGTTCTAGGAGTGAAGAATGAATGATAAAAATAATGAAAAGCACAAAAAATATCAATGTATTTTATTTCAAATTCCCCCACATGGTAAATTTTAATGGATATTAATCTGTATCCTTTTCCATTATAAAATTTAATTGAAAAGCTAATAAATAATATTTAATAATTATTATTATAATCTAAGGAGAAAATCTTTTTTAATCTAGTATAATCATTGATAATTACTAATGTGTAAGATTCACCTATGTTCTAAAATATATCCAGGTGAAAAAGTTGTAATTATTTAGAGATAGAATACTCTATTTTATATTTGAAAGAATATTTTTGTTTCATTCCATGTTTTCATAATTTAAAATATAATTTACAATTGTTCTAAATCTATTAAAAGAGAGTTAAGGTTGAACCTATCAAGAGAGTGAGTTTTACATAGACCATATAAGTTTATCCAAAGAAAATATTCATTATATTTTTCACATAAAAATGTTTTATTTTTCCATGTATGATTTTTTAAATATATAATATAAAAAATTTAAATTTGAGATGCAGTATGGAAATATTAAATTCAAAAAATTACGAAGAGAATTTTCTAATTTTTTTTAAATGACACCCCTACATAAATTACTAATAATTCTTAAATTATAATTCAAAACATTAATAAATTAAATATATTTAAATAATATAGATTTATAGAGACCAATAATACAAATATTGATGACTTTACATTTTGAATAATCTTCAAATGTGACATACCCTCCTTTAAATTTTCTAATATGATTAAATTCTGGATTATCACCATACAAATTCATCAAGATCACAACAAAAATATACCATTTAGTATCATGGATTTTGATTATAAGACAATTTTATAATAAAAAACAAAAAATCTAATGGTTTTGGGATATTATCTTTGGACCACTTTTATTTTCTAACAAAGAGTATTGAATCGTTAATTTTTTAGAACAAGTTTTGTAATAAGAATTGTGTGTTGGGAGATAAATTAAATTTGGTAATCCATATATAGAATTATTTTAATTTAATTCCAATAAAATATTCACAAATTTCATAAAATAATTATAAAATTTATTTTATGAGGATCCTTTTACAAAATTATACTTTTGCAATTTTTGTAAAAAGTATATTAGTTTCAAAACAATTACTGAAATAGTTTTTACTAATAATTATATTCAAAAATATTACTTATATATTGATCAACATAAGGGAATTAATATAGGTTATTTTTAATATATTTAAATTTATATTCCAAATTATTATTATTCAGTTTTTCTTTTAGTATTAAAACAATCCAATATTTTTTTAAAAAATTGATCTTTTTCAAAAACAAAAATATCGTATTTATTTTTATGAAATTAAAATTTTAAAACAAGTTCAGATAAAATATTATGAAGATTACCTCTACTATAAATAAAATCATAATAACATAAATAAGATGTTCATGAAGTAAAAAAGAAATAAGTAGAATGCAAGTTTTATTGAGAAAAATGAGAACTGGCCTTATCATATTTTTATAAATATTTCTTTATAAATTTTAGAATTTTTTCAACTAATTTGGATAATGAAAATGAAATGTCACTAGAAATCCAAGATTAAGTTTTAATCACTCTTTTATTATTCTTCATATGTTTATAGTTATTCTTATTGAATAAAGATTTTTTATGTGGGAATTCTTTTTGCAATTGAATAAAGTGACATTAATTAAAGTATTTACCTTTTAAATTATTTAAAATATATTTTCTTATTCTTATAATTTCTCAAATTCTTATAAAGGTGTGTTATCATGGACTATTTTCATTATTTTTAATTGTTTTACTCATTTAAATAATTTTTATTTTTAGTTTATTTCATATACTTTACCACTATTTGTTCTTCTCTTTTCAATGTTATCTTACAGATTTGATGAGTTTCTCAACCATTAAGTTATTTATATCATCAAATTAAAAAGTAGTGGTGACTTGGGATGTCCAATAACTTAATAAAACCTAAAATACCTTATTTATTAATGTATCTCTAAAAATAGTATCACCAATATACTTTTGACCATTGAATTTTTCTGTGAACCAATAAATAATTATAGTGATAAAACTATTTAGATGTATATAAAAAATATCTAAATATTTCCAAAATATATCTAATATTATATCATTGAATTTTTTCATTCTTTAATGAGTTACTTCTAAGAGTTTCCACATTTCATGATCCATTTTTCATGTAGATATATTATTAATTTTTTTTATACAAACCATAGTATTGGGAAATCATTTCTTTACCATCCAATACAAATGTTGAAATATCAATAGGGGTCTATTTATCTTCTATTTCAATTTTAGTGGAACAACCATCCATAAATATCTTCCACACGATACATTAAGTAGATCAAATATAGGTAGACATGCTTGTTTTCTAATAACCATAATTTGAACCATCAAAAATCATCATTTCCCATAGAGTGTCCTTTAGGGCCAGTATGACTGAAAATTCATTTTTCTAATTTTTTAAACACTTTTTAATTAAGTGAGAACCCACCATTATAATTAAATTTTAGGCCACGTGAGAACCAACATAAAATCACCAGGATCTATTGATGTTAGGGAGTAGTATAAGGGATTGAAAAATACATTTAGAAATATTTTGTTTATTAGATATTTGGTTAATGATTTTAAAATTAAATTGACTAATTTAATTACAAAACAATAAAGAAAAATTTCAATATATATCTAATAAAAAATATATGTTTAGGTAGAGTAGATTTATAGTTGTGGAAAATTTACCTTTTAAAATAAATAAATAAATAAAAATTTTAAAGGACAAAAAAACACTTTTTAGTGTTTGATGATAAATAAAATGATTTAATGAAATTATAAATAACAATAAATTTAAATTTATTGAAATATAAAGTTAAATGACATAACTATATAATATTATAAATGATTTATTATTCATGAATAATTGATTCATAAATTTATTTATTATGGATATTGATGTATTAAATAATAATTGTAATGATACTAAAAAGATAATGAGATAAATTATAAAATTGCGAACATGATTTGATAATGGATTTTGAATTTCGTTGAATCATTACATCTCCTACCCCATTTTTTTGGTTTATTGTATGAGTCCATTATATTAAATGGTATAAAATTTTCAAAAACATGATTTATTTTTTATTGGTTATAGAAAGAAACTAGAATCCAATTGAAATTATATTTTTATATTTTTTAGTTAAGTCCTTCAAATAGAAATAATCCCTATGATTTAAGATATTTTGGAATGAAAAATGATTCCCTCAATTTAGTTTTTCATCAACCAAAATAAATGAAAATTTTGAAGATCATATAGGATTTCTAAAATAAATATCATTTTGGAAAAATCTAAATTTTCAAATATATATTAGAAGAATAAATATTAGGGAATGAGGAATATGTATAAGTGGGAAGAGTATTATAATAAGATCACACTTCTAATGGGAAATACATAGAACATCGAAAATAATATCACATTGGAGAACCACGATAAATTTTAATATTGTAGCAGGTTTGTGTTGTCAATTAGATGTGAATATGAGTTTTCAGGCCCACCAAAAGGTTATTTTTTCCATCAAATGATTTAGGAGAATTATATGATTGAACCATGGTTATTTTGGTGGGGTGGGAGAATAATTCAATGATTCTAGAACTATTATATATGCACATATTACCACCCAATCCTGACACCATCAGATACTTGATAGTCTCAGCTGGGTAGCTAGTATAACAACTACTACATTATAAAAGATTAAATGACCCACTGGATAGTTGTTGAGCTCCCATGAGATGAATGGTGAGAAAATATTCCATACTATGTCTTATAGATAACCTTCATATGTATGATGGACTCTTGTAAGATTAGAGGCCATTATAAACACCACTAAATGGATGGTGGAACTACACTAGGAAACTGATGCTTCCTAGAACAGTTCAAACCCATCTATTTACATCTATAATTAATTTAACATCTCTAAAGGATATGAGAAATTAGCTTATTGAGTTCTATTTGTCTGTTAGAACATCAAAATGATTCTTCAATTTTCATTCAAAATTATTACAGGATTTCATCAAGATCCATAAATTAATAATATACCTTCATTTACAGAAACTAAATTGAAATCATTAGTTACATTAAATAGTGTTTATGTGTATTAAAACATAATAATGTAAGAATTATTAAATAATACAAGTCATATTGGAGGAAAAATCACTTCATGGTTAAATCCCAATCAATGGCATGGTCATATACACAAATAACTATCCCATTATTGGATCATTATTTGGGATTTTTAAAAAAAGTAACACAACCATGATGATTTCGTGACAGTTATCTTACCAACCTAATTTAATAGAGATTAAACATAAAACATTCACCACTAGTATATAAATAAAACTTCAGTCAGTATAGTTTTTATTTATTCAGTGCATGAAAACCATTTTATGCCTTATGATGGAATTACATATCTCTATATTAAATTCATCCCAAAAAAATATTTTTATTTATTCAAAACATATAATTCATTAAAATGGCCATAAATTTGAGTGAACTCAAATTATTGATTTAAGAGGTTAATTATGATTTCATTTAAATATTATAAAACAACCAGGCACTTTATTTCACACATAAACATGATTTATTACATAAACATGCGATTAAGACAACTCTGAGGATCAATAGGTCTAGTGTCTTGGGAAATTAGGAAATTACACAATGTATTAAAACACAAAACACAAAATATTTATTGAAAATATATTTTCCATGAGCACTACATTCTCACATACTTAGCATTACATGGGATAACCTGAGGACTTGCATAATAAAAGGGTGATCTATAAAGCCCGGTAAGGGAGTCAAAAATATATTACATGAAGAATAAAGTATATGTTAGGAAATAGGAATATCGAAGGATCTATGAGAGAAACATGAACATAAAGGCATGATATAGCATGATTATCATAACATGGAAATGTGGAAATAACAAGTAACATGGTATTAGCAGGAGCCAAGTCTCATTGCACATATAACATGAGTAAACCCTCATTTCCTGAAAATTAGTGTGAGTAAACCCTCATTTCTGTTGTTTTATCATGATACTTATCATTACCCAATTCCATGGAGCGATATTATGTTTCACCCCTCTTAAATATTTCATTACATGCATAAGTGTACCACATTGATCATACAACCCGGAATCATTAATGATCATCATTTTTTTTATGATAAATGAATGTGTAATTAATAAATTAACTCTATAATCAATATGTAAATGTGAATAGAGGTGAATACTCTTGATATATAATTGGGCATGGTATTCATTACACAATGGCATTGGGTTGAGAAAAATCGTTGTGCAATTTTTGCAGCATAATGGTGTGAAATAAGAATTCATAAAAAATGGTTGATGACAGGGAAATGAGTGTCTTATCATATGTAAATTAAATGATTATTAAGGGTTAATATACATACATTTCCCAAAAAATGTATGGTAATTCAGATTCCTAATAAAAAAATTACTTTAATGCGAATGAGAAGAGTGAAATTCCTAATTGAATTTCAACATTGTAATTTGTGTACATGGGAGGAATTATTGAGAGAGAAATAGGTATCTCTTATTTTAATAAATAGTTATCAGAATATAAGGGAGGTCGGAAATCATACCCCTTCATTTTTATTTGAAATTAAAGTGGTATTGCGACATAAAGAAACAAGGATAAAAATAAGAAATGAAGGAATCCCTTATGTGTAAGTGTGATACCAATGGATTGGGGGATTCATGATAGAGGCTTCTTGAGAGCTTGGGTGACTTGGTAGGATTCCAGATATTGGAAGGCACAGGTTGCTCGAGCTCCAAAGGCATTGGGTTAAGAGGAAGTGGGAGGAAGGGTGGGCTTATATAGGAAAAGGGAAAGAATTCTTTATTATTTAGGTTTTGGACCCTACATATAAAACTAATCAATACCACAGACCAAACGATATTTTTTCCCATGGTTTTTGAAAAAGGGGAGTGGAATAAAACATTTTATAAGGCTAATACTTGATCATCTTAAAATATTTTGCATGTTTATGTGGAGGTGAGTAAAACTCTCAAAAAATCAATTTAAAAAACTAAAATGTCTTATAATTTGGAGGGTACACTAAAGCATTGTAAAATAAATAAACAAACATTAAAAAAATTATTTTAATGATAAAACATATATTGGAAGAACATAATTTTTATATTATTTTATTATATCACTATTGGGCCTTTATGATGTCCTAAAACACATTATATATTTTAACGGTATTTTATTTTTATCCAAAAATTTTACTATCTATGAAAATTATGAAAAATTAAACATTATATAATTTTGACATCCTGATTACAAAAAATAATATTAATTTTATCAAAATAATTTTCTAACTATGTTAATTTTTACTCTAAAAAAACTAATATTTAATGAAAATTCATGGGTTTTGACAAAAAAATCTCCCAAACATTAATAAATATTTCAACTGTATTCATAAAAATTATAGGCTAAATTATATCTAATAAAAAGTAATTTAGTTAAAATATTTCATTAAAATATTTTTTAATTAAAGAATCCATTAATTAATCAAAATTGATTTATCAATTGAATATTAACTAAAAAATGATATTTTTTCATTAAAATTTATTTACAAAGTAACACTAAAAAATGAACTTATATTTACTATAGAAAACAATGTAAATTATATTAGTACTAGGTAATGTTACATAACACCTAATAACACCCACATATGACCGAAGGATAAGGTGTACAATGGTGAAAGGCTCTGGGGTTTGGTCGGATAACATCACTCGTGTGGTAATCTTTATCCACTTCTTCTTCTCTCGTTGGCAGTTCCGTTTGAGCATAACGCATTGAATCATGGGAAGGGCTTGGTCAAGAGAAAATCCCAATGACTCCACCACATTTCTGAGCTCTAAAAAATTGGCTTCTTGTATAGAAATTCTAAGGTATGAGGCCATCACTTCCTTTTTCTGAATAAATTTGATTTGTTAAAGCCCTATTTTTATACTAATAATTTAATCACTATTCAATGGATATATTAACAACAGTCACAATACTTAACTGTATTTTATAATCCAAAAACATAAATCTGTTGAAGTGCATATGTTATATATCCATTTTACATAATAAGACATTTAATTTGATCGAGAGGAATTTCCATTAATGAATGTTTGAGTCGTTACAATCCTCCCGCATTATCAAATTTATCCTTCAAAATTTCCTTTTCCCACACTAAAATAGATGAGGGTAACTGTGCTTCATCACGTCCTCTGATTCCCATGTTGCTTCTTCAAACATGTGGTTTCACCACAACACCTTGTTAAGGGGAATTGTCTTATTTCAGATATCTTTTCCCATATTATCCAAGTTATTCACATGCTTCTCTTCATGGGAGAGGTCATTCTCCCATAGTACCACCTATGTATTGAGAACATGGGATGGGCCAGGTATGTACTTCCTCTATAGAAATACATAGAATACATCAAATTATTGAGATAGGTTTGGTGGGACTTCAAGTCGATAGGTCGTTGCTTTAATGTGATCAAGGATATAAAAAGGGCCAACATAACATGTACTATGCTCTCCCTTCATCCCAATTCTCAAAACTCTCTTCCACAATGATATATGTAAGAATACCTTCTCTCTAAACTCAAACTCTAGGTCTTGTCGACGATTATCAGCATAACACTTATTTCAACTCTGAGTAGGTTTAATGTGTGGTTGGATGTTCTTAACATTAACCACTATTTTTTGACCATTTTTGGACCTAGGAGTTTTCTCTCCCAAACTTCATCCCAACATTCTAGTTTTCTACACCTCTTCCCATATAGGGATTCATAAGGATCCATTTGGATGTTTGAGTGGAAATTATTTTTTGTAATAGAACTCATGTAGAGGAATATGTTGATCCAAGATTCTTATAAAGTCCATCAATATTTCTCTCAATATGTTCTCAAGTATTTGGATAGTCATCTCATATTGGCTATCATTTTGAGGATGATAAGTCATACTGAAGTTCAGCTCAGAATTCTGAGCATGTTTAAGACACTTCCAGAACATGAAGGTTAATCTTGGATCTCGATCAGATAAAATCGATAGTGGTACTCTATGTAGACTTACCACTTATCTTATATACTTCTGTGCTAGTCGAACCAATGATAAATCCTCTCAAATTGTAATGAATTGTTCAGTATTTATAAGATAATCCATAAAAACCCATATATCTTTGTTTCCTTTAGATGTCTTAGGATGTTCGATGACAAATTCCATGGTGATGTTCTCCCAGCTCAATTCTGGTATAGGTAATGGTTTCATCATCCCCTTAGACATCTTCCACTCAGCATTCACTTTCTAAAATACTAGGAACTTTAATGTATATTCAACGATATCCATATTCATGGTATCCCACTAATAATGCTCTCAGAGATGTCGATGCATCTTTTGGTTCCCTAGGTGAATGGAGAAATTTTAACTGTGTGCGTCATTCAAAAGTTCATTTTTCAGCGCTAGATTTGATGGAACAAATATTCTTGACCAAAATATCGCAATTACTTCTTCATTAACATTAAACTCTAAAAATTTCCCTTGTTATTATAGTTTTCACTTTCTTTTGAATTCTCACATCATCCTTTTGAGCATTATTTATCCTTCCCAAAAGAGACTGTTGAGCAATAATTTTTGAATGGATTTATGATTTCCTCTTTTTTATGAACCCCAAGTCTATCTTCATAAAATCTAAGATGATTGGATACTTTTATATTCTCATCAATGATAGAATTGATTGATCCTTTCTACTTAGAGCATCTTCCACCTTGTTCATTTTCCCATGGTGGTAATGGATTGGTTTTTCATTGTCTTTTATCAGCTCTAACCATCTTCGTTGGCGCATATTCAAATATTTCTGTGTGAATATTTACTTGAGGCTTTTTTGATTCGTGTATATTTTACACTTCTCCCCAAGGAGGTAATATCACCAAATCTTCAATGTGAATATCACTATAGCCAACTACATATCATGTGTTGGATGGTTTTTCTCATGAACTTTCAATTGCTTGAATCAAATGCAATTACATTGTCATTTTTCATCAAAAAAAACCCAATCCCTTCTTCGAATCATCACTAAATACCAAAAAAATGTTATCCACTTGTGGGTAGTGTCAGCATGGGGGCAGTGATAAAAATTATTTTCAGCTCATTGAAGACCTATTAACATTCATCACTCCAAACAAAATTTATTCCCTTTCTGAGTTAGCATTGTAAGAGGGTTGGAAAATATTGAGATATATCTCACAAACCAATGATAATATCCAGCTAACCCCAGGGAGCTACGAATATATGTTACCGATAATGGCCTCAACCATCCCTCAATTGCAGCTCTGTTGGAGGGATCCATATATATCCCATTCCTTGTGATGATATGACCGAAGAACGAGACCCCCTTCAACGATAACTCACACACGTTGTACTTTTCATATATATTCTCCTTTATTAAGGTCTTTAGTATAGTTCTTATATGTTCCTTATTCTCCTCCTTCGTTTTGGTGTATATTAGAATATTATCTATAAGTACTACAACAAATTTGTCAAGGTAATCCCTAAACACTATATTCATCAATTCCCTGACGATTTCTGAAGAATTATTGAGTCCTAAAGACATAACTATAAATTCATAGTGCCCGTACCTTGTATAAAAATAAGTCTTGTGGTTATCCTCCTTCTTCACCCTTATTTTGTAATATCACGAGTGAAAAGAAACCTTGGAGAAGTATTTAACTACACATAACTGATCAAACAAGTCATCAATTCATGGTAGGGGATACTTATTCTTTATATTTATTTTGTTGATCTCATGATAATCAATGCCAAGGTGCATTGACCCATCATTATTCCTAATGAATAATAATTTTTCACCCAATGGTGATGAACATGGGTGTATAAACCCTTTATTCATGTTCTCCTACAGTTGTTTCTTCAGGTCCCCAGGCTCTACAACAGCCATTCTATAAGGAGTCTTGGATATTGGAAACCTCCTTGGTTTAAAGTCAATAGAGAATTCAACATATTTTCTTGGAGGAAAACCAGGAACTTCCTCAGGAAACACTTCAGCGAATTCCTTCACAATAGGAATGTCTTCATTGATGGTTTCTTCCTTAGACTCAATCTTCTGATCCATATATGCATGCTCATATGGTAGTAATATCCATTCTTGAGATAATGCTGCTAAAGAATATCTATCTTCTTTTTTTCACTTGTATAGAATTCGGGGTCAATGAGCCATATGGAGAGTGTTTTCCCACAAACAAAAAATTACTTTGGATCTATTAACGGAAAGACAATCCTTGCCGGGAATAGAATAAAATTCCACCTGAGGGTGTATGATGAGGTTCACCAAGATGTTCAACCCACAAATTAGGATAGGGGTGGAGTTATATTCAAAGGATGGAATTATTTCCCCATTTTCCGTAATCACCAAAATCATTAATTCCATCATTTTTGGGTGTGTTGGGATTGTTCTACTAAATATTCAGGATATAGAAGAATGCATATACCCAGAATAAAAATGTATTTTTTCTATTCATGAATGAATAATTAGCATACCTTTCACCACTTTGTTTTTGGGGTTCACTTCATCGGTATTAATGACAAAGCTCTTCCTTACTTCATTGGAGGTTGTTGGTTGCCTCAAAAAACCCTTATCTTAGGGCATTTATTTTCAAGGTGACTTGGTTATTTGCAGTTGAAGAAATGAACATTCTATTGAGGGTTGATGGGATTGTTTCTCTCCTCTGTCACAACCATGGTTTTTTCTTGTCGACAGTTAATGGATATTTGACCCTCTCTTCTACACTAAAATCATTTCCTCATCCCCTTAAGGATATTTCCTAAGTTATTCTTTCATCACCTTTCGTAATTAGGGAGATTGATTTTATTTTCACCATTTGATTTATCCATCAGACTGCCAGAATTAAGGTCCACCTTATGCTTCTTTCCCCATGATACTCCTGAGATTTACAGTTCTCCATTTCAACCACGAGGGGACATTAGACAATTTCCTCATAGCTATGAAAGTCACGGATTTCCAGTGCATTCCATGGTCTAGGTTTCAACCAACCAATGAAGTGGTCAACCTTCCATTAGTGGGTACTGACAAAGATAAAGACATATAATGTAATATTTATGATGTTTTCCTCATATGCTCCAATATATTCATTTTCTTTTATCTTGAGGGTAATGAAGTCCCTTTCTATCTTAATTCGGATGTTTAGAGGAAAATATTTATCGAGAAATATTTTTTCAGAAATCCTTCCATTCACATGGCTCTATATCCACCTCATGCTTCTTTTATTATAAATGTCCACCATTAATCAGCTTTACACTACATATGATAAGCATCCAGAAGAACCTTATCTTGTTTGGAACATTGATAACTGGAGAAGATATTTTCAATGGGGTTGATCCATTGTTCAGCAATTGATGGATCAAATGATCCATTAAAAGTAGGAGGTCGTTGTCTCATTAAGATCTCGATTGTGACTTAATTATTACCAAGGTTGTTTGAACTTTACTCTTTCCCAATGATTCTATTCAAATTTTGAGTTAACTTAGAGAGTATCATGAAATAGTTCATGATTCTCCCCCCATTGGATTGGGAATCACAATAGAATAGTCATCACATTGATCTTCTTATCGGTTGTTAGCCTGAGTCCTTAAATTTCCGTATATTGGCTATAATAAAAATAATGTTATGGAAACACATAAAGGTAAATACAAAGACAAACATTAATGACTTATAAATTACTTTTATTTCTTTTACTTATGAATTTATAGGGTTTAATCTATGTTATCCATGATCTACATCTCAACATATAATCTTAGGGGAATTTTTTCACTTAACAATGGTTCATACTAAGCCTGTGAATTTACCAAAGAATATCCCCTGGCAGTGTCATAACCAAGAGTGAATCATGGACAATTGTCATGTACCAGGATACCCCAGGCCATGCCCGAAACTCCTTGTCAGATTTTTCACCCCTAGGTATATCTATGCTAAAGCCACCTCTTCCTGCTCATATCCAGACATGGATGTATTTTATTAATAAACCACTTACTCAATACTCACTAAAACACATGGATTTTTTTATTACACTTATTCTTATCCCTACGGCTTTCCCTGAGATTTTTTAATCCTAATCCCAAAAATAAACAGACATATCTTTTGATACCAACTATAACAATCCTACTTTTATTACACAAATAAACGGGATTTATTACATAAACATGAAATTAAAAAAATACTGAGGTTCAAGAGGTCTAGTGTTTTGGGAAATTAGGAACATTACAAGATGACTTAAAACACGAAACACGACATCTTTAATGAAAATCTCTTTTACTTGACCACTACATTACCTCTTTCTTAGTAATGAATGGGATAACCTGAGGGCATACATATGAAAATGGTGAGCTATAAAGCCTAGTAAGGGAGTAAAATATACATAATGAGGAGAATATAGTACATGATAGGGAATAGGCATATCAAAGGAGAATAATAGAAACATGGACATAAAGGCACGATATAGCTTGATTAAAATAACATCGAAATATGGAAACAACACATAACATGTTATTAGCATGAGCCAAGGCTCATTGCACTTGGAGAATGAGTAAACCCTCATTTAACATTAATAGTAATGAGTAAACCATCTTTTCACTTGATGTATCATGATACTAATATTTACCCAATGCATTGGAGCTCTATTAGGGCGCACCCTTTTTAAACATTTCATTTCATTTATAAGTGTTCCATATGGATCATAAAACATGGAATCAATAAAGATCATCATTTTTCATGATAAATGAATGTAAAATTAATATATGATGCTCTATAATCAATAATAAAATGTCCATAATGGTGAATACCCTAGATAATGAAATGGGGGTGGTATTCACTACAAAATGACTTTGGCTTATGAACAATCATTGTGCAGTTTCGGCAGCACAATAGTGTGAAATAGGAATTCATAAAAATATGTTGATTAGAGAGAAAGGGGTGTCTCATAATATGTACATTAAATGTACATTAATGGGTTCATATAGATTCATGGACTTTAGACCACATGGACAACTTGTAAATATTAGGTGTTCATTTTTTACTCAAGTACCAAATATCGACAAAACGATCGTTATTAATTTAAATGATTGAATAATGTTTATAACATGGTAATAAGTGATATAAAAGGTATAATAAACTTGAAAAATGATCTTATGAAATTAGAAATTAACCTTAGTTTATTATTTATGATATTAAAGGACAAACGGGTCTAGTCAGTAATGAGGTAAGGGGATTTCTCTCAATCTAATTTCATTGAGGCGTATTTTGTTTTATACATGACATTATTTTATATGGTGTAAAAACACCATTTAATTTTCATTTCATTAAAATGGAATCTTTTTCTTTGAGGTGTTTTACTAAAATACAAAAAAAAGAATGTTTCTTTTTAACGTAAGAGGTGACAATGACCATTCCACTACCATGGGTAATACTTGATCTTTTGCTTCCGTAATAAGCCATAATGTTTTTAAAAGGAATATAAATACCATATATTCTTTAATGTATTTTGGTGTTGAAAATGGATTTGATAATAGATTTTTTATATCAATAAATTAAAATGATATATTGTGATTAAAATGTGGAAATGTTATTTTTCATTTATGTTTTTTATATATTATGAATATGTTATAGTTAATTGGAATTATTTATGTATACGGGTGGTTATATAATAAACCTAGGGTAGGTGAGCCCGAGATAGATCTCTAATTCATTGGGTAACATGACAGAGGTAGACATGAATGTTTCTCCTAATAGATTTTGGGAATATACTGTGATGGGTATTCCAAATGTGACGCCCTACATAGCTATAAAAGCTACAACGTAAGTATTTTATGAATGCCACATGTTACCTTTATGATTTTGGATTAATATATGTTATTCATAAATATTATGTTTTCAGGATGTATGTAAAAGATTTTGTGTTTTGTATATATTAATGGACTAGTTATTTCATTCATTATTTTATAACCCATAATGAATGTTTTACGCTCATCCCATTTTTGGAAATGTTTTCCACATGACTTAAAGATGAATAGGGTCAAGATGTGAATATATAAAATCCATGCTATATAAAATGTAGAACTATAAATGAAACTTTTCTTCAATGAGTTTTTATTTTGTGAAAAAATGGAAATTGAGTGGAAGTGTCAGCTTTGTATTTCTGAGATGTAGTGTAATAGTTATAGACTAATTCTCTATAACTCTAAACCTAAAAAGATCCTCAATGTGCATTATTCATTTAATTCAATATAATGTAATTTTAAAAGTTCGGTACTAATAAAATAATAAATAAAATGAGAGATACAGATTGACTTTTTGGTAATGAGGACCTTTAGTAAATATCTTAACTACTAATCACTGAAAGCATAAAAACAAAAGAAAAAGAAATGAAAATTTTACTAAAATAAAAATAAATTCAAGAAATAGTTAAGAAAATAAATATATAAATATCAGTATAAAACCATGCATGATCTAAATATTTATGACCATTTGTATTGTTGTGACTTTGGTCACTCAAAACCTATTAGAGGGTGGGGTTTATTGTGTTAAATCACTATATATCTATCTTTAAAATGTGATTTATCTTATATTATTTTCTCAAGGTCACATAGGTAGAGCAATCAAGTATATACAATTTGTAAAAAATATTTATTTCCACTCTAGAAAAAGAATTAAATATGTCATCTCTAACATTTTTTAGTCCAAAAACATCATTACACATTTATTCAACATCCAATGTTTTCTCACAACATTATTTATAAAAATATTTATACGAGGTAAAGTAAGTGAAATTTTTTATTAATAATTAAACAATATAAATTAGTATCAAAATAAGCCTCCCTCCCTCAAACTATACAATATTTTGTTAATTTTAATCAATAAAATCTACTACGTGTACCTAATTTACTCATTCCAATATATTTTCAACATGTTCGAGAATCTCAAAATGTTTCTTATAAATTGAAACAACATAATCTTCTTCACTCCCCAAGGAAGTCCATAAGTTTTATGTGTCTCAAAAATCAAATATATTTGGGTTGATAGTAAATTTATTTTTAGTAAAATAAAATGAAAATGTGTTCAATAAATCATTATCTCTTTCAGTAAGCTCAACTTCATGTTATTCTCCCTTTATAAGTGGATTATGGAGTTGAGTATCCTTATATGGAGGTAGGTAGTGAATATTCATCATCATGTATTTAAATTCAACCATCTCAGTGGTTTCTTATTCCAATGGTAGATAGAGGTATAGTGGTGATGATTATTCATCCTCCAAGATGGGAGAATCATATGGCAGGTTACCTTTATATATGTGAATCTAAAACTCATATGAACCTTAGTGGTCCCACTTGTGAGCTTTAGTTGGAGCATTTCCTTCATTAATATATTCTACAAATGGTTGAGTGAGTTATTATTATGATAATTAATTAAGTAATTTCTTTTCAGAATCCCCAAATCGTTAAACTTGAAAAATGATTGGGGAAGACTCTTCCCCCACTTTTTTTTGGATATTATTGATTTTTTACATTGGTTCTATAATTCAATGATGTATTTAGTGAAAATTAATTTTAAATTCCTTCCCTCATAAATATATCTTCTAACTTCATATAAAAACTATTCTCATTTATTATAATTTTTTTATTTTAATAGAACTTGATATTAGTTATTCAATGAAAAATATTCTGATCTTAAATTCATCGTGAACATATGTTTTTATTATATTTTTAGAATTTTTTAATTATGAAAACATTGAAAATTATTTTAAATAATTTAAAATAAATAATGAGTGAATACTTATTGGTTCCCCAATGATGAAGTAAAATTATTAACACTGATTTTATGTGTAGTGAAAAAAAGTATTTTACATTTGTTTATGAAACGATATGAATGACAAGGGTCATCCATCTTGAGGATGTTAAATAGCCAATAATGAACTATTCCTAATTCAATTATTATATATTTTTATATTTATGTAAAAAATAAGAAAATATGTGGTAGGTTGGGTTTGAAATGAGTATTAGAAAGATAAAAAGCCATAAATATATAGAAATATTGTTGTTAGCAAGAAATAACTTAGTCGTATTGGTTGGAAACTTTGATTTTTCACTATTTATTATTTATTATAAAAAATATTTTGTTTTACAGCCCATTGATTATTGAAAATTAATAGCTTTTTGTGGGTGAAAGTTTCAATTATTATGATATTTCTTCAGTATACCTAAACTTTCCTACTCTAATGGTCAAGAATGCTGAACACACCCCAATATATATCTTTCCACTTTCCAAGACCAAACTCCACCATTTATAATTTCGTCCTTATAAGACAAACCTCTCAATCATATAAAAACACATAAGTTTTATCGATTCAATGATTATATGGGATATAATTGATCGAGTTTAAGAGTAACTCCAAGGTGTTGTGGAATATCTATGTACCAACCCATAAAAGTTCTCCCCCACTATATAAAAATAATCAAATGTGTTGAACTGTTAAGATATAATAATGGGTCACTAAGAACCTGATTCCCCTAACCCAGGTAAAAGTCTTGAGTTATTAAATCTACATAGTGTGTATGAAATTTCATGCTGATAATAATGGTAAAATGAAAATTATTGATAAAAAGAGAAAGGATTGATATAGAATTAAAAATATATATTAAACCCTGAAACATGTTATTTATATAATTAAATGAGAAAATAATAATTAAAATATTATTCAACATTATTTTAAAATAGTTAATAAAATAAATTCCTTTATTGAATCCCACATTAAATAGTAAATATTATATATTTATTGAGTAAAGGGGAGGTTGAGGTTTAAAAAGAAATATAAATTGAATGTAAAAATCAAGTCAAAATGAATCTGTAATTGGGTTTCACCTAATTGATTCTCAAAAAGATTGAATTAGATGTGACTGAAGTTAAATAAAATCCACTTTCTTGGGTCCTATAAATTTTGTTAAACATTATTCTCAATCCAATAGAGGATAAAAAAATTGTCTGTTGAACATTGAAGTGATATCTATATTGATGAGTTTACACTATCACTGAATTTATAGTCCAGTATATCCATGAATTATTGAGATCTAGATTGTGGTATTCAGTGAAATTATGTAGACCAACATGTTTAAAATTCAGATAAAATGATATTATGATTCAACACATAGAATATTATATGATAAAAAATTTACACTAAAAAAGATATGGGAATACAATAATTTCCATTTATTATAAATTCATTGTATATTTATATATTACTTTTAAAACATTACCAAAAATAAAAATTATAGATTTACAAATTAGAGAAGACAAAAACACATTAAACTAAGTAATTAATCCATTTTCACAATTCAAAAAAATAATTCTTATAATTTAAAAATGTAACAATAACACTAAAATTTAAAAAAATTAGTGAAATTTAAAACAATAAAAATCAATGAGAAAAATTTAAAATATTGTATATTTATATTCCTAAACACTTAAACATTCTACTATTGGGAAATAAAATTAATTTTACCAATAAAAAGAATTATCCTGCAAAACATAATGAACATGAATGTGAAATGAAGAGAAACAATAATTCACTAATCATTTCAAATATAATTCCACCTCAATACATTATATTCCTTATCCAACTTCAAGTAAAGGAAAATTCACATATCTTGTTTCGGGAATATAATATAATTTAGTTGAATTAGTATTCTAAGATGTCACACAATCATAAATTCGTCTTCCCTATGTTTCTTATATCAACCATCTGTTTCCCATTTTATTTATCTAACTGAAATTAAATTCTTTTGCATAAATTTAAAACTTCTACATATGGTGTTCAATATTCCAGAAAATGAATCCATTACTATTTGAAAAATTTGAGAAAAATATTATTTTTTTTCTTTTCACCTGTTTTAATTTATTTTATATGTTCTTAGTAAATAAATAAATTAGAACATCATGTCAGATCCCTATTTCATCACTTACACCAGATTTAATGGGATTATATGAATGAATTTTGAGATGGATTCATATGATGTTCTCTTTCAAAATGAAAAAGTTACCTCAGATATAGTTTACAATCCTGGTTTACCAATGTTATAATTTTGACTCCACATAATTATATTAAATTAATAATCCCATTCCAAGTTAAAAAATAAAATTTACTACGAAAATAGTTGTACAAAATTACCATCAATCTTATAAATTGAAAATCATTGAAATCACTTAATAACTTTAAAATAGAACATTGGTTTTTATATAATAGGAAAATTTATAATGCTCAATTTTCTTTCCTCAAAACACATATAAAATTAAAATTATAAAACATAACATGAAAAACCAAAATTGATTGATACCCCAACCCCATTCCACAGACAGACACATATAAACATCCACTACCCCAATTTCATTCAAATTTCATTCCACCATCTTTTTATGTAAAAATTTACTTATTAATTTTCTAAAAATAAATAAAATGATAGATACAACCAGACTTATTGATACAGAAATCTATAAGTTATGTACATAAATACTGATTAATGAAATCGTACAAAAAATATAAAAAGAATTATGAAATTTATTTAATGTAAAAAAAATAAAAGAAATTTCTTTGAAATGAAATAGATAAATATTGTTTCAACCATCAAATTTTTATTGGTTTTTGACTATCCCTAGAAATTCAGTAACAATGGTCACTAAGAATCAATTGGTGTGTAGTGTTATTTTGAGATAACCCACAACATATTATCTTTAAACAGTGATTTATAATTCATTATATAAGGAACATTCCATATATATATATATATTATTAGGACTACCACTATTTCATTATGGTATAATGGTCATAGTGGGTGTATTAGAATTTAAGTGTCCTCCTCTTTTTCTCAAGGAACATTATCTTTGTACATATATTTGAATTATAAATCTTTATCACAATGTACAACATCAACATAATTATAAAAGGTAAAGTTGGTGAATAGTTTTATTTGAGTAAATTTATAAAATGAAGAGTCAAAATCAAAATATTACCCCTAAATGTTGATAACCTGTTATTAAATTTTATAAGGAAATCCACTGGGAAATCTTCTTTTACTCTCTCCAATAAATTTTTAATATGTTTAGGGATCTCTATGTTTTTCTAATTGTGTATAAAATGACCTTATAATTCACCCTAGAAAGAAATCCATGGGATACCCAAATTTAAAAAATAATAAAAAATAAAGTTTAGTCATTATTCAGTTTCTATAACATTAAATGAAAATGACTTCAAAAAAATATTACATCCCATATTTGGCTCGAATTTAGGTTCTTATTCTTTGAAATGTTCCTACAAAAGTAAAGAATTTATATTTCATGGTATATATTCAATATTCTCCCTCTTCTGTTCGAATTCTAAAACCTCATTGGTTTTTCTTTTCAATTTACAAGAGAAATAAATTGGTGGTGATTCATATTCTTCCATTATTGGACAATAATGATCTTGGGTACCTTCCAAATTTTGATTCATTAATTATTATTAAACATAGTGATCAATCATGTGAGAATTATACTGTTTCTTGCATTATTTTCTCTATAATAGACTAAGTAATGTTTGATGATGATAATTCTTCATGAAACTCTTTTCCCACCTCTTTTTCATCAATATGTAAAATGGGTGGGAAGGATTCTTCCACCAATGGTTTTGGTTCATATTTATCTAGTTATTTTTCAAAATTTTCAAGTGTGTCTCTAGTTTTAAAATTCTATTTGAATCCTTACCCCATAAATGTATATTAGGATTTTTTTTTGTAAATGAGCTTCCCCAAAATCATAAATTTATTCTTATAGAAGAACCTGAGAGTTTTTAGTACATGATAAATTTACAATGCTTCAATATATCATGAATAAATATGTTAAAAAAATTATTCTAGTTTTTAAATTTATTGAAACACTAAAAAGTATATAAAAATTTTGTAAATAAATAATGAATGCATGACTACTTAGATACCATAAAATTTAAATAAATTTTTGACACAACTGATATAGGGTTTCAAATATATTAATTATATTTTTCTTAGTACAGAAAAATGAATGAAAATAGTCATCCCTGTTGATAAGGAATTACATTCAATCGCTAACTATTCCTAATTCATATGGGATTGCTACTTGTTTACATTAATTATTCACAATTTTTTTATGTTTATTTGATAGTCCATCCTATCATATTTGGAAAATTATCAATAAATTGAGTGTGATATTTAAAATTATTAATATATATTTTTAGCTCACCAAGCCACACCTCCTCAAATGGTCAACAATGATGAATACAACTCTATCAATATAGTGGATCCTTAAAATACCCAACTCTATAATATATCATTTCATCAGTTTAACACACTCAACTCAATTTTCTGAAGAGAATTCCCAAGAAAAGGGAGACAATGATTATTTTTCTATAGAATCAATTATTTTTAGAGTTAAACCTATGATTGATGGAAAATAATTATACGATGTAATTTTGGGAAGTCATGGCGAAGAGAAATCAATATCGATAATGAGAAAGAAACAAAGAATGGAAAGAAATTGAAAGTGAAAAATTTATTAAAACATTTATCATGTCATTTATGAATAAAATAAGAATAAAATAAAGAAGAAAACTATTCTTACATTCCAAAAAACATATATTCTATAAAACGCATCTAGTGAAGCCCCCCTCAAAATGGTAAGTAATACAAATTTAGAGAGGGGATGAGAGGATAGGTTTCATAAAAAATGTTAATGGGTAATGTAATAATACACTCAAAATGAATATAAAATATTATGTCACCTTTTCTGGCCCACTAAATTATTTAATTATATATGGATTATATTTCATAAAATCTTCATCTATGGGTCCTCTATCTTTTTTAAACATTAAACTTAATCAAAGAATGGATGTAAAAGTTATGGTCAGGTCATCTAAGTGATATCTACGTAGATTAATCCAATCTAGTACTATATTTTGGGAATATTATCTTCCTAAAATATTTAGATACCAGTCATTGACATTTATTAATTTATTTATCCCAAAATGTTTAAAAGAATAAAAAAAATTAAATTTAAATGTCAAAAAATATAATATTTTAAGATAAAAAAATACTAGAATGAAATTGAAAGAGAAGAACTATAATCTTAATAATGCATCCAAATACAGTGTATAATTATAAAATACCAATAAATAATAAAATTAAATTATTTCATGGATTTAACAATCAATACCTACAATATGAACAAACTCATTATGTCCATAATTGAGAATGTGATAAAACCCATAATGCCAGCACCTATATGAGAAAACACATTATGTTTTTGCCTCACTATCTTAAGAGAAATAAACACAAACCAAGTGTTTGTGGGGATATATATTTCCCCACCTATCATTATCAATACATATGGGTGCCAATAAAAATATACCATTATCATATCTTAAATAAACCCTAGAAATAGATTAGGTTTCATAATTTTTTTTAAAAAATAAAATAACATGATCTTAAAAAATATTAAGATATAAAAAATATTATTTTCCAAAAGGGAGGATATCATAATAACATTGAATTAGTGATGAAAAAGTCACTTCATCATAGATAAATATTTGATGAAAACATAATTTTAAAATAAAATAGTTTCCACAAAACCTATTAAACAATGTTTTAAAAGTTAATGTTAAAATTACAACCAAAAAACATTTTTTAGAATGAAATATATGGATTTTGTAAAACCATAACTTAAATATTTCTAAATAAAATATCATTGAAAAAATACAAAAAATTCATGCTATTAAATTTGAGTTGTTATATATTGAAATAAATTATTATGTTATGTTTTTTTGGACGTTTTTCAAAAACCAAATTTGTGAAAAATTTGTATAATTTTATATCATAGAGGTGTAATGAAAAATATGAATAATATTAAATAATTACATACATGAATTTTATTAAATAGAACACTCTTAATCGAAAAAATGGACATGGAAGATATGATCCTTTAGTAAGAATAAGATTTATTCTCCGAAATGTAATAATTTTTTTAAAAATGTTTTATCAAATAAGTGTTTATTGATATTGATAGTTAATTTTCAAATAGAAAAATGGGAAGTATTATATAAAATATATTAATGGTTAGATTAAATTAATCATGAACATTTTAATAAGATAATATGACCTAATGAATATGAAATGGAATCAATGAAACCCTTACAGTATTGGTAATATATAAATTAAAGGATACTGAGAGGAACGTCATGAAATATATAGAGAAATATCATTAAATGTAAGATAGTTTTATATGAGAAAGAAAACTAAAATTTAATACTCTATATAAAAAAAATGATGGGGCATAATATCAATCATGGCAAATAGAGTTGAAATTGAGACAAGTAATCCCTTAAAATTTCAATTAATTCATAAAGATGTTCATCAACCTATAGTATCAAAAATATAAGTATAATAATAAAAAATCTCAAACCATATTCATCACCAAAAATATTTATAATTCTCACTTATAGTCATTATCTACATGTATATAAGTTTTTTACCTACTATCCCTTGTAAGGTGTTTATAATTCTATTAGTTTTGTAGGAGCAGTATCAGTATTAATTATTATTAACAATTTCATCATTAAAAACTATTTGAGGTAAATAAATTTTTGATTTATAATGACCAAAAATTTTATAATTATATAACATTTTAATTCTTGTTACGTTTTATGAAGATGAAATAAGTGATGAACGTGATTCGGGTTATTTATCGATATAGATGGATTACCTTATAAAAATCATTACTTTTTTTGGTATATATAAAAAACCATATTAATGAAATATATTACTTATATATATATAAATCATATATAGTAATAAAAATTAAATAAAACCATCCATGATGGTGGAACTGAAATATAGAATACTACATTTCAAGGAGGCATTTGTCTGAACGTACGCATGGATGATGATTTCATTTTTTAAAGGAAGGAAAAATGTGGTAAAATTATTTTTCATTTCATTAAATTTACTATGATATATATATATGATAAATATTTAGTCAATTTCCCTCTTTTACAATCCATATTAGGTAGTTAAGGAAAAATAAACAAGTTTTATATGGAAGTGGTAGTTTTCAAATTTTTGTAATTTATGTTTACATTTTTCAAAAATATAAATTCATGAGTTGATAATTATTATTCTATAATAATAAAAAAAATAAAAAAAAATGGTTATATTTATGTTATCATTCTAGAATGGTGTAACATAATTTTAGTAAGAAAAAATGAATATAAAAACTGAAAATTTAAAGAAGTTTTTAAATATTTCTACCTCACTTCATAGATAATTGTCTTTCTAAAGGGGGTTAAGATATTGAGGAATAAAAAGTTTAGAAGAAAATAACATATTAGAATATATATTAAATAAGATGTGTGGGTTGGTATGATTATGTACTGAACATAGTAGGTTGAGGTTTGAGGAAAAGTTAATATAATAGTGCCCCTTATAAAAGTTAAATGGGGGGGGGGGTATTTTTTGTAACAACCAAAAATATTTCAACAATATGAGGTCAATTTCAAAGAAACTATCTATAAAATTGAAAAAAATGAATAGTATTAGTCATATAGTTCATCTTTTCCTCAAACACACATTCCCACTAATTTTTTAAACATGTTTCAAGTCATTTACTCATTTTTTTCTTTTATAATTTTAACTTTTATTGTGGTAAATAGTTTTTACCAATGTAATTTATTCTTAATGAATAGAAATAAAATACAACTTTATAAATAATATATACCTAATGATTCAAAATTTAAAATCAATTTAATAATATTAAATTTTTAAAATTTATAATTTTTAAAAATATTTTATATATTATATATTAAAACTAATATTTTGAAGAAATGTAACTTGTGTTATAATCTTTCAAATGTCGATTGAAAAGTAAAAACCAATATTTTTCAAATATTAATTTCACTAATAAAATCAATTTTTTCTATAAAAAATTGTTTTATGAGATTCCAATCCATACTTAAATACTAATAATGTCTATAATGTGATTTATTATATAATAATGGTATTTTAACTATTCACCTAAAAACAATATATTTTATAAATTGCCAAAAATTCATACTAAGATAATTTCAACATAATAAATCTAAAAATTTAGATTTTTTTTCAAATCAGATCACATAATATATATATTTTATTTTAAAATATAAAACATAAAATATAGTGAAAACAATTTTTATAGGAAATAATCTTTTGGGAGATTTACTATTCACTTTCTATAAATTACTATTTAATATAGTGTTGACCATTTATTCATATAACAATACTAAGAACATTAAAATAACTAAATTTTATAATAAAAACATATCTTTAGTTTTTTACATGTACAGGCTGAGTCAATATTTAATGTTAACAATATATATATATATATATTATGTATTTCATAATTATTTTCAAATAGTTATAATATCCTAATATACATCAACATTATAATAGTCTTTATTTTCTTAGCCTTGGTGTTTTTTGGATAGAAAATAGCAAAATCAGTTATTTTTTTGATGAGGAATATTTTACTTAAACTCTGTTCATTATAATGTACCCCATTAAGAAGAACATCATCCAAAAAAATTTAATGCAAGCAGAAAAAGAACAAAGGGTATTTTTCTCTCATAAAATATTTTGGTTCTTATAATGATTCATCAAAGTTAGGATTCAACTATTGAACATTGAGCAGAAGAGTATTCTTATTCTGTAGAACATTGTCTCTTCGATCCAAAATTTCCAATGGTTGTTCCTTGTAACATCCCATCCCAACATCCACATAAACATTACTCATATCCCGTGAGTGAAATGGCCTTATGCGTGCCTCCCCATATGCCATAGGTTGTCGACTAATAGTGTGGGTGTGAAATTCGTATGATGGGGAGAATATTCCCTCTTATCAATGTTTCAGAATGAATATAATAATAAACATACAACAATGAAAGCATATATGACTTGATAATAAAAATAAGCAGTAGAAAAATGGTTAAATAAAAAATTGTGGAAGCATAAATAAATTGACAGCTAAATGACAATATAAATATACACTACGTAGTGTTATATACACGGATGGATGGAATGAAGATATAAAAAATGGAAACTTGGGAGATAAACATTTAACAAGTAACACATGTCTAAAAAAGGAAAAAAAGCTACTCTAGTAGCGTCTCATGCCTATAGTCAGTCTTCTTCTCCTAAGATTTATCTATAATTAAAAAGTATCAACAATATCTGACAGGGCCCTTTCCCATAACATTAAAATAGTCATAAAATCTTATTAGGAACCAAAGGTGTCCCAATTATGGTGTGAGATTAAAATATTAGTAGGCCACCATTAATGGTGTCTAGAATTAATCCATACAATCCTACAAAATAAATAATGTGTATGTAATAAAATAAGTGAATTATGATTCAAAATAAATAAATAACTATCTACTCAGGTTCCCAAGGTATAGTTGGTGGCTCTACTTTCTTTGGACCATAACCGAAATGAATTTTTTATCACTTAGTATATATATATAGAAATAATAATTATATAGTATAGTCATATATATCATTGGCCTATATGCACCAAGGGTGTGTGGAAGATACTGGTCATATACCTAGAATACTATTTAATGGTTGGACTGTTGTGTAACTCAGACACCCTTGACTAGTATAATGAGACTATAACTCAAAGCAATACCATATATGTCCATCATCTCATAATTAGTGGGAGAATCCTTGCTCATCACTCGATATGGTTAGTTTTCTATCATGACAACAATCTAACAAGGAAAATGGCATCTTAAGCCCAAATTCCAACTTGATTTAGTGGTGTGAGTCATCATGGTGAACACCTGATGTAAGATATTGTGATACCATCATGCTCAACAGAACCCTTACAGTCATACCACATCCTCTATCAAGGCATAATCATAAATTTAATATAAGATATGAGGTATTACCTCTATTTTTTTTTTCTGTTCACCAACCCTTTATACCTAACTAAGGCATAATAGTTCAATAATGTATTTTATATGGATGGAAATAATAGATGTGGTCCTTCCATCCATTAATCATTTCCATTAAAATGTTAATTTCATTTAAAAACAATCAATCCATCATGCATAATACATTCCATATAATCAAATTAATTTAATTTATTTATCATTTAATTTCAATTTATAATGGTCAAGGGGACATTTATAAAGTTTTTATGGTCAATAAGGAAATTTTTAACATGGTAAATTCCATTTCATAAGAATATTCAAATATATAAGAGGTTCCTTTTGTTAATTAGACAAATATATACCATGAGAAATTACAATTTAAATGTAATATGAAGACTTAAAAGGGGAAATTAAGAATTTATCTATATAAGACAATTGAAATTATAACACTTGAGGAGGGTGTGTTAATGAGGTCTACATCCTGAAAACTACTAAAAATGGATCAAAGGGTGTGTTTCCAGGTGCATTGATCAATTTTATATGAATAACTCAATTAAAAGGGGATTATTGGAAAAGCTTGCATGTGACGTAATGGCATAGACATGGAACATCAATACTCAACGGTAAAAAGATGAGACAACCTACCTCAAGGGTGTATATGACTCCTCCCCCAATATCAACCTTAATTTGAGATAAGGATGGAAGAAATACATGAAATGGTCTAATCCATAAAAATAGAGGAAAAAAATTTCATGTAAATAGGGAAATGTATTCCGAGATAAACATTTATAGGAATTAAATAAGATTATAGGTCTTACTGAGAAAGATCTGATGCTTCAAATGGATAACAATTCGAGCAATAGACAAAGAAGATGAATAAAATCTGAGATTTGGATTGAGGGAGAGATAAGGGAGGAAGGAGATCAAAACATTCATTAGCAAAGAGAAAAATAAATAAGAAAATGGTTAATAGATTTAATTTGTGTAAAATAACATTTAACCCTGACATTTGGGGGTGCACGGTTATGACGCATGGTTTGCTAAACTATACTCAATTTATAATCAAGTTAGTGCTTAAGGATTTTCCCCACACAATTAAGGTACATTGTTCAACTAATAGAGAAAAAACTTTGCAAAATACCACTTGTAATAACTGTAGGTGGTTCACACAACCATGATCCTAGACTTTCATTATGTTAGAAAAACCGTTCAAATCTTGCTACACCTATATTTCACATCACATGATTAGAAAGACAATTCGTTTTGGGCTACGTTGTTTCTTCTTAATGTGTGGCACACTCATTTTTTACATTTTCCAAAACACCCTGGATTGGATGAGCCTCGAACATACCAAGGAACTTCCATTGGCTATAGTAATATTAACCCTGATTAATCCATGGTTTTAAATTAAAAAACAAAAAACCTGTACATTTATGAAATGTTGAGTCATTACAACCTCCCTTCATTAAAGAAGCTCACCTTGAGTGGGACTTATGATGGTAAAGAGGTATCATTAGGAATGATTTCCATCCCTCTAGCTTTTATATCATCTTCCCACTCCCAGGTCACATCTGGTGCTCATCTAAGATGCCAGAGAACCCATAAAAAAGGATTTGATATGCCTCGAAGTGTCTTTACACTCTGATCCACAACATGCACCGGATACTCGTCGGAGGAGGAATCAAATTCAAATTCATCCTCATCCTGTTGTAAAACATGTGATGGGTTTGGATAGTACTATTGAAGTTGAAATACATGGATTGCAACATGGAAAGACCAGTATATATAAGAATGTTCCAACTGGTAATCCACTAGTTTGATCTATTTCACAACCTCTATGGGTCTAACGTACCTTGTTGAGTTATTACCTTGAATCCAAATAAATCCATATCTTTTCCTATGCAATAATATAAAGAAAACCAAGTATCTAAACATGAATTCAAGTAGTGAATAGTGTCTACTGTCATATGAGTGTTGTATGAATTGAGCTGTCATCGTCCCCTTTTCGAATATGTAGACCTACTCTATAGTTCCCTACATATAATATGGTCCAAGAATATATACCTCTCTTTTCTATAGTCAGTATAGTGGTGAACAGAATTCCCTACCATTTCTGTCTTAATAAGAAGACATATCGATGGAATCCTAAAATATTTTATTATAAGAAAACTCAAAAATGAGAATTTTTTCACCCAATAACCCCATAATTCAAGGACACATGCACACAGCATGTCCTCTATAACATGAATCGTGCACTAAGTCATTCTATCTGCCTATGTGTAATAGGTAATGACCAGAAGCACCGTTGTAAAAAAGGAATTATGCAACCCCAATCAGAACCATGACGTAAGGTGACCATCTATGTCATTAATAAAAAACCATGGAGATCCATGAAGACATACAACCTCCCTAACATACAACCTTCTTAAATACTCAATTGAGTAGGTCTCCCACATAGATAATAAATGTGTTACATTCATCATGTGGTCAACAACATCCCACACTATAACATTTACATAAGGTAATCTGTGTTGAATAGTAATTAAATCCATCAAAAAACCATTCCATTTCCACTCAGCATCAAACAATGGCTATGAAATCCCTACTGAATGATGATGTTATACCATCACCTACAACCAAGTGGAACCCTGAGTGATGAAGTGGGAAATATCCCATTTCATACTACGCCACCAATACTAGTGATGAAATTTTTGATACATTTTGGTGACACTAATGTGAACCTCTAATTCAGAGGCATGGAATTCTATTATCATCTCTTCTCTGATGTCTGATGGTACCCATACACTCCCGTGTAATAGAAGAGTTTCATCCCCATATATAGTCTCAACTAAAGACTTATCATCATCTGAGATGTTTTTCCTTAGGAAAAGTCCAACGGGATCAAGTTTTTGTCTAATCCTTACCTGTTATATAGGAGTAGAGGTCATTGATAAGGATGATAGGATAGTCTGACCATGGTCCTCATGAACCACAATGTGCATCACTGAGTAAACGGAAATGAGTTTCCATTTTTCACAAGCCTCCAGAACGTCTTGATTCTATGTCTTTTGATTCAGAGCATCATATATATTATTTCTATTCCTATAAATATAGGCAAGAACAAAATCAAATGGATGTATGCAATCAATCCACATTCATTTCCTGATATTCACATCCCGCTTTTAAATTATGTAATTGAGTATTTTGTGATAATTATATGCCAAAAAATTCTATCAATGTAGATAATTTCTTCAATAGATTAGATCTTGAAATAACCACCGAGCTCGAGGTCATGCGTCAGGTAATTTGGCTCGTAAGTCCTCAAATGTTGATACTCGTATGTGATAAATCACTCAACCCAAATCATTATATATCCAATCCTAATATCTAATGTGTCACTATAAATAGTGTAGCTCAAGCCTAGCCCCAGAAGAGGTAGTATAAGTGATAAATTCAAATGGCCCTCAACAACTGAAATTCTCCATCACAGGATTCAAAACATAGGAGTTTCACACCCTTCATTGTCATGCCCATATGTGGAACTACAATCAATGAGAACTATTGGATGACGTTTTTGTAATACCCAACAATCCCAACTAATCTTTAAATTTCAATGACGTTCTTGGGATGCTCTAAAAAAACTATAACCCTCACTTTCTATGGGACTATTGAGACTATTGAATCTAAGATTATATCAAACAATAATTTTACTTTTTCTATCCAAAAGTGGCATTTACCAAGCTTCATGTAGAGATAATTATATATTATTTTATTCATCATGATCTAAATATGTTTGGCGTGGTCAATTCTAAATCATTAATACACCATGATATAGTCAATAAACACTACAACAAAAAAATCTAGATACGGGTGGAAAACTCGATTCATTGCTTCCACAGAGATCACAAGTGCACTCATGAGACTGAACAACATAACCAATTACTCATATAGACTATACAAACTCAAAAAGTCTATGGATTTATGAATAATGTCCTGAAATTCACATGATGATAGTCCTATCTCAATCCTATCATTGAAAACACCCTCACTCCATAGATTTGATCAAAGTAGTCATCTATTCTCTACAGTGAATACCGACTCTTTACTCTGAGCTCCTTCAAATGATGGAAATCAATGAAAATCATGAAGGTACTATCTGCATTCTTGGAAAAATGGATCGGTGAACCCCAACGATAAGTTTTGTGGAATGTAAATTTTTTTCTGTTGGATCTTACAACTAATTCCTGAGTTCTAGAATCTCCTTGGGTTCCTTGTTTTAGGGAGGAATTTCCAATTATTCTTCTCGTGGTACTATATCAATAGTGAACTCTACCTCATGCACTATAGGAAGATCCAAGAATATATCATGAATGAAATCCTTGAAATTATATGTTTTTAGAGGAAAAAAGTGGTTCGTAACCAGTGATAATCTAAAAAATGACCTATGATCTATGCTACAACGTTACCCAGCCTCTGATAGTAGGGTCTAGATCAAGTTGCACTGACCTCCCATTCTCCATGATGAATATTCTTAATTCCCTCTACTAATGTACACTTCACCCTCTAATGATAGATGATAATGTAAGCTTGATATGTTACTAAATGTTCTATCCTGATCATTATATCAAATCCAATGATATCATGGATGAAAATATTCCACACGGAATGATGTCCACTTATCTCAGAAGGATAATCCTTACAATGGACAAGGTCCACTAATTAGATACCTAATGGGTTTTGTAGCAGTAAAATGATATAAATGTGTTAAATCTTGAGGCCTAGACTCTCCATAATAGTATCAGATAAAAATGAGTGTGATGAACCAGTTTCAAATAACCTAACACTAAAGTGCAGGCAACTAGAATAGTTTCTCAAGCAGTAGATAGTCTAGCTCCCTACATCTCCATCAATGGTTAGACTGCATGTAGCTAGCATGTTCCTCAACCCTGAGCCATTTCCTAAAAACCCAAAGCATGCCTACTTGATGGAAATAAGAATCATGTGTCTAACTACCTATAACTTGACCACCATAAAGGAATGAACAACCAATGGTATTCTAGCTGCCTTATTATCATGATACTTATGGCCCCGCTCTGGAACATGTGGTAAGTGTATATCCCTTCTCACTATGAACTGAGGTAAATGTCCAATAGAATCATTTAATATGGCCCATTCCACCGCATCTTATATATTATATAGGATATAGTAATCACCGAGGCTTCATTTTTCTTGACTTCCTACAATGGTTATATATCATAAAGATGACATTATAAAGAAACAGACTACTGTTACCACTATAAGTATCCTCTAAATGACTCTTCTTCCAAGATTAAGGCTTACTGATAATTCTAGGTGTCAAACCCACCTAACTCACACCATCATATTCCCTCAAATTTTCATCTATAACAATGGTTTGGTCGACTATTTTAAAAATATGGGTCAATCCAAATTCATTGACCTATAAACCAATGACATATACCATATAATCCTTGAATATTCTAGAAGTGATAATATAACCACTTGCTAAAGTAGTTTTGAACCTCTAAAACTTAGTGAAATGATTAGAGTATTTCATACATACATAATTCCCTTATACAGGTTCATGAATTCTCAATATCTGGAATCCCTTAATGTCTTTAGAATGAAATAGTCTTAGAAGATCATGTATAAATCCCCCCAGACCATATCTCTATATAAATTTTCCTATGTGATTATTTTCCACCACCATTTAGCATAATCCTTAAATATATAAGAATAAATTATGAACCACTTCTCTATAGTTATCTCTTGATGATCGATTATTGTAAGGATATCTTGAAGCTTGGAATAAACATCTGGGTGTTTTTCATACGTATAAAATGTGGGAGAATGATGTTACAAGAATTCCCAAGTCAACACTTCCATATTTCACGTAGGTAAAACAAAAACTTAGATCTACTATAGTATACATTGGAAGGCCTCACAGAACTGGGAATTTATATCCCTATCAGGTATAAGAAGAGGTTCCACATGTTGTACTGTTGTAGTAATCACTATTGGCACAAGGCCCTGACCTTAGGAGAATATTCGTCACTACCTTTAGGGTAAATGACTGGATGAAATCATGGTGGAAGGACATTAAAATGAAAAACCCACCCATCATAATATATTTAAGAAGCTAAAAAGATTAGCGATTGGAAACGAGGACATGTATAAAGAATTCATATAGAATGAATCATGGATCTTTGCCTGATCCAAGAGTGAGGAATAGATGGTAGAAGAGACATTAATTTTCATAAGAACCTAATTGATACACCACTACCCACTAAAAAAGTCATTATTGGGTATAAGTATCTAATTAACATGTTTGAAATTGATATATTTACATTAAAATCCATATTAATTTTTTTTTGTAAATTCAAATATTTAAATCACATTAAAATGGTTGAATTTGAAGGATTTCCATTTCTGATCCATAAGGGACAATACTCCTTATGAACTAAAACATAGAATCCACTTAACCCACACCAAATTACATTCTAGCCCATTTAACCAGTGGTCCAGGGCTCAACATTTCATAATCAACATCTTAAGGTGTATACATTAACCTATTCAATAAATATTGTATAGGTTATGGGAGACACTTTTAGTGTAAATTATTTTTTATTACCCCTAATATAATTTTCTACACATTTCAATACATAGTCAAGGCACTATCAATACACAAAAATATTATGTATGCTAAAACTAATGTTGTCCTCAATGAATGCATGTAATATTATTCAAATTATGCCAATAATGATTCATGTGATACAAAAACCCTTTTTCATTAAGCCTAAGTAAGAGAAATCATCATTTAAATATTACCAATAATAATAACACCATAAAAAATTCATGTCACCCAATGGTTCACACATATCAACCATACATGGCATAATCAATAATAGTAAGTACCCATCCCAAGAAATTTTAATTCCCCCCCCCCCACAACATGGGTTAACTATGTCTATGAACCTAGTTATTTCTATATTACATTAAGTCCTAGACTCCTATCTAATACCAAAACAGTAAGGTAAAGGAAGAAAATTTTGAGCTTTGATACAACATTGTAATGCCTTGAAATGGGATCCACTTAACCTGTTCCCCGAGATGGTGGGTCACGTGGCCTTAAGCATGCCACCATGTATTCTAGAGGATGCAAACTAGGGATGGTGGTGTAAAGGTGGTACAATGGGGAGATTATACCCTCTTATCAGATTGGTACATCAGATACAACAATAAACATATTATAGGAGAAGCACATATGAACAAAAAGTATAAATAAGTAGCAGAAGAATACTTAAATAAACATGTGAAGAATTATAAATAACTGATCAATTGAATTAGAATATAAATATCCACTAGGCAGTTTCATATGAATGGGTTCATGAAATGCTAATATAAAAATTTTAATAGTGGTAACAAACATTTCACATGTTATACAAATGATAAAAAAGGACAAAACGCTGGTGCACTAGCTTCTTAAGACTATGTTCGGTCCTCTTCTCTTAAGTTCCACCTATAAGAAAAAATGTATTTAAAACCTATTACAAGACCCATTCAATTATTTGTACATTCAGTAATAAAATATTATAATATTACACAAAGGCCTACCGAGTATGGTGTGATATAAAACCTCTCAGCATGTCATCACCAACAATTTCTAGAAGTAATCCAAGTAGTGCTAGTAACTAAACAACATGCAAGTAATAAAACAAATGAAACACAGTTCCAACTTAATAAATAACTGTCCGCTTCAGTTCTTAAGGGTCACATTGCATCTCTACCTTCTATGGCATATAGTCGGAATAAATTTTGGATCTACCAGAATATATATAGTAATAGAATATATAGTAATAATATCTATATATATGTACTATAGTTATATGTTTCATCCATATATATGAACCATGGGTGTGTGGATGCTAATAGACATATACCTAGAATGCTAATTTCTTACTTGACTAAGGCATAAGTCAGAAATCCATCACTAGTCTAATGAGTCTATAAGCATAAGAAATAGAGTAAATTCACTATATATCATAATGTGTGGGAGATGCCATTCTTGTCACTAGATATGGTGAGTGTTCCTTGATGTCAACACTCAAACAAGGAACATGGAGCATCAAGTTGAATGTCCAACTAGTGTCAGTGGTGTGATACATCATGCTCAACACCTGATGTAAGGGTGGGTGATAATTTCATTATCAATAGAACCCATAACATTGTTCCACAACCTCTTTCAAGTTGTAATAATGTATTTAATATAAGAAGTTATGCATTAACTCTAATGTTTCATGTTCCCTAACCAAAAATACATAAATAAGGCATAATAGTTCAATTATTCATTTGATATGCAATATAACTATAGCCATGGACTTGCCACTATTTAATCATTTTATTTAGAGAATTAATTTCAATTAAGTAAAATCAATAAATCATGCATAATTAATTCCATGTAATCAAATATATTTAATTCATTTAACATGTCATTTAGATTTATAAAGTCTGCATGGTCATTTATAATTGTGTTGTGGTCAATAAGGTAATTTCCAACCTGTTAAATTACAATTAATAAATTTTTAAAAGCACATTGAAAGTTCCTTAGGTTCATTAGACAATTATATGATTGGGGGGATTGTATTTAAATTCTAAGATGAACACCAATAATGCATTCCATGAAATTAAACAATTACAAATTTAGGGAAATTCAAATTTTCACAGTACAGGGGTGTCCATTACCAAGTTCAACTTACTCTAAACAATTAAAGAATGATAAAAGGATGTGTATCAAGATAAATTAATCAATTTGATAAAAAGAAAAAAATTTATAGAGGTTACATAGAAAAAAATGGTGTATGGAACAAAGGTATATCTACAGAACAAGAAAAATAAAGTTTAAAACTACGGGACCACCTACCATAAAGCCATAGTTGACTCCTCACTCGATATTGACATCATATTTGGAGTGTGTTGGTAGAAAAATATAAAATAATCCAATTCCATGAAAACAGGGGAAAGGATATTTCACCTAAATAGAACAATGGATTGTAAGATGAACTTATATAAGAAGGGAGAGTATTGTATGTTTTACCAAGACTTAATAAAATTCTTCGGACAGATCATGATTCCGTAAATGGATAAATAAGTTACATCAAATATATTATTTTGATTGAGGGAGAGATGTGGGAGGAAAGAGATCAAAATATCCACTAGACAAGAGGATATTGAATTAGAAAAAGGTAAATAAATTTAATTAGGGTCAAAAATGACATTTCACCATCAAAATATGTTGTCCAAGGTTGGGGATTATGGTTTACAAAACTATTGGCAATCCATTCTCAATTCACTACTTAATGAAATGACATGCACAGTTAAGGCACATTGTTTACATAGCCATGAAAAAACAATGTGAGATCTCACAATCAAAAAATATAGGTAGTTCACATGGTAGTTCTCCTAGAGACCCATAGTTTCAAACAAACATTGTGTATCATGTGGTACATTGTTTTCACATTACATGGTTAGAAGAAACCAAAAGAGATGGGATGCAGAGTCTCATTTAACCATATGGCCCTATTATTTTCACAATTTTTTAGATCTTCGAGCTCCAAACATGCCCCAAAAAATCATTAGACCTTCCTAGATCCGTAGTATTTATTTAACATGATTAAACCACAGTTTTATATTTAAAAACAATCATTTTGTACCTCTGAGAAGAGATCGGTTTTTACATTCCTCATATGAGAGATCATTTTTTATTTTCATGACTTCTGTGTAATGTGTTTTGAAATGATCTGGCATGTACTTCATCCAAAATATATACATGGAACACATCATTCACTTGTGGGAGGTGTGGACGGAGTGTTCATAAAATGGCTATGACCTTGATATGATCATGGATCTTATGGGACTAATATATCTTGGGATCAGTTTCCCTTTCTTCCCAAATATCATAACCCACATCCATAGAGATATTCAAGGAAAACATTTTCACCAACATCGAACACTATATCTCCTAGATGATTATATGGATAACTATTTTTGTCAAATTTTTACCATTTTTATATTCTGGTAAATGATTTTAACATTCTACATCATTTGTGGACATAGTTAAGACCAACCAAATTACTCCCTCCAACCTCATACCTGCATGTTTTAGACATATGTATCTTTCCATAAAGTGAAACATATGGTGACATCAGAATGGTAGAATGGAAACCATGTTTATATGATATCACTAGTTGGGTTATTAGTTGATCCCAACTTCCAAATAAATACATTGAATAAGATAACAAAATATTATCAATAATTTGAATTATCCAGTCAAACTAACCATTATATTTGAGGATGATAAAAAGTGATACAACTTACCATTGTATCTATTAATTTTTGAATTATTCTATTGAAAAAGAGTTAATCCTCAGATCCTAATAAAATAAAATGGATTTTGGTACCTAATGAAGCCTAATCATTCCCCTTATATATATATTATAGTTACTTTTTCATGGGAAAAATATTCTTAAATTGAAATAAAAGGCATTATTTTCATAAGTATGTCCCCTAAAAACCAAATAAAATTATGGACATTATAAATTTACCAGAGTCCTGTGAAAAAATCTATAGTGTTTCTTTTCCATTTCTATAATGTTATTGGTAATGGTGATAAAAAATCCTTAGAATTTTTATTATTCATCCTGAAATAATGTCATAGAATGCACCAAGATATGTATTATATAGTTTCTATCTGCAAACCTTCCCACTACAAGTTTTATTTTATATCACTATATATATTTTTACTTCCAAAATCAATCGAACGTGATGATCTATGTGTATTGTATTGAAGTCCCTTCTTCAATTATAGTATTTATTAAACACTTATATGGGTTCCATACCTTATAACTTCATCTTTATCAATGTTTACCATCAAAATATTCACTACCTTTTTCTATAGATCTATATTATATATTTAGGATTTATTTAGTTGTATGTGTATGGAAGATTTAGTAGCCAGTTTAATATGAAATGATTTATCTCCTCCCATTTCGATATCAATATTCATTCTCTTCATATTCAATAGTTTTTTTGTCTTTTTCAAACATCATCATAGAAAGAGTAGCATAGTATTTACTTCTTAAAGAATCAACCACAATTTTTTTCTTTCTTGTATTTTAATTTATTATGTATTCGTAATATTTTTTCAACTCAAATGATCTACATTGGTGAATATTCAATTATTTAAATGTGAATATATATTTTAGGCTCCTTTTATTATAATACAAATCATAGTTTTCTCCAAGGAGATAATTTTACTCAGTATTCAATTAAAAGATCACTTTAACCCGCATTAAATGAAGCATCATGTAATTTCTTTGATGTTTATTTAATTTTAATTATTTATGTGAAATGACTATATCAATAATCTTGATAATATAACCCAGTACCTTTTTTGAAGAATCATTGTATATTAAAAACCGTAATAAATTTAGAGAAATATTTTTACAAGTGTTGTGAGAGACCCCCATTTTAGTTACCTTGTTAGTTTTGAAAAACATTCCATCTAAAGAAACATCAATATCTTTTGTGTTTATATGGTTTTTTTAGTAGATAATGACGATAAATTTCTCACCATGTTTATGAAATATCCCACTAACCAAATAAAACTATAAATCATAGTAACAGTGTTCATTTTGTGACATATCTTGATTAATTTTATCATTGTTAGAACTTCCAATACACTCTTTCTAGGGATTACATGTCACACTAATTTTAATTTATGCATCCAAAATTCACTTTGTAAATTTTTAATGAATTTTATCCTCTCACAAGATCATTAAAACAGTCTAATAATGATATTCATGATTTTCCTTTATCATATATTAAATTAGAATATTATATATAAATTACACCACAAATAGATCAAATGTTCAAAAAAGAATCTTTTCATTTGAAACATGAAGATAGTGGGATCATTCATATGTCCAAATGTTATCACTATGAATTCATTGTATATATACGTCATACATAAATATATCTTACAAATATGTCTTTTAAACGTTACATGATGATATTGAGTTTGAAGTTCAATCATCAATAAGTATTGAGCTCCACTTAGTTGATCAAATAGAACATCGATACAAGGTGGAGGATGATTTTTCATTATCATTATTTCATTAAATTCATGAAAATAAATGAAATTAAAAAAAATGATCCATAGTTATTTTATAGAGAGAACCATTCTACCCCATAGTGATGTCTTGGAAAAAATATACCCCTATCTGAATTCATACATAGTTTCTTATTTAACTCATCCAATTCAATGGGATCCATTCTATTTAGGATCATTAAGATATTAATGGATATAGGTATGATCATGATTAAAAACAAAAGCTCATTCAATTGGAAAATTCTTGGAATTTCATCTATAAATACAAACAAATATTCTCATATAATGGGAATATCATAAATATTAACATCATCAATTATCATTTGAGATATAAATCCAATTTTTATATAGTAAATCAATTATTTATTATTGTTCATAAATTTTTTATGATAATCTAATGCAAATCCCATGGGAGTGTCTAGAACTATGTATAATCTTAGGCCCAATCATTATGCATCTTAGTGATGATCAAGTCAGTTATCCACCCAAACTTTTCTATGATATTACCCATAAGTTCCTCTTTTTCATATCCACACCCACTTTTTAATATCCTAATAGGTATTTACTAATAGAAAAACCACATACACATGAATTCATAAGTATTTTAGGATATCGTTCTATACATTGACTCATCTATGGTTTATCACTAATGTTTTATAACCATAACACCACATGAAACTAGTCCAATCTATATAAATAAATAAACATTCCCTATAATACCAACTAAAGTGACCCATGAAAAAAAATAAATTAAATAAAAAATTAATTTCATTATTTAGAAAATAAATATAAAAAATAGTCTCAAAACCCCATGATCTATTGGTTTTGTGTCTTGAAGATTATCTATATAAACATATTTCTTTACCCCACAAGAAAACAATAATGTAAAATCATTATCCTCTAGAAACTTTTCTTGATATCTCACATTATTTAATCCTCTTTATAACTATTGTTTGAAAAATATATCATAATATTTTAGATTATAAAAATGATGGAGAACATGAAGAAGAAATAATTATCTTAATAAAATTCAAAAAACAATGGATGGTAATTATAAATATGGTTTAATAACATTATATCATAACTATATCATTAATAAATCAAAAAAGTTTCTATGTTTCTCAAAATACAGATCAATAATCTTAAAATAAGTGAGCACGATTAAAATGTGTGGAACAATTTAGAAACAAGGTTTAATCTGGTAAAAATGAAATATAATGAAAATAAAAAATTCTTGGAAATGTGAAGTTGTTCATAAAATTTTTTGAAATGTTTCACCCCTATAACCATAGGAAAAAAATTTAGAGAAAACCCATTATTCTCATGCCTATTTAAAGAAACTCATTATTTTCTTGAGTAAAAATCTATGAAAATCTAGGATCCCCAAGCATATATAAACAAACTCATTATATAAAATTATTATTATATCATGAGATATAAACTCGAATCAATTCATTTTAGGGAAATAATGGCCCCCCATCCATCATCTTTCATACATAGGTGCGTCATTAGAAATCATTCATTATCATATATTGAAGAACCCATAAAGAAAACGGGTTTTAAAAACTTTTCCAAAAATTCACATAATATGAATGTTGGTAGGAGAGGACACTCAAGAGGGGGGTTAATTGAGTTCTAATTAAAATTACTATTAAAATATTTCTCTTAAAATCCCCCAATAAAAACTAAGTTAAATTGTATTGAATTTTTAAAACATTAAGGGTTTGATTTGGTTCTCAATATATTGATTAGATCTCAGTTAATTTAATCAGAAGCTTAAATTAGATTTTGAAACTAACCTACTGATTTACAAAATTTACAAACACTTGCTAGATTAACTAACAAATTAACATTAAAACAAATTGGATTTCAAATTAATTAGTTGCAAAAAGTAATGTATGTAATATAATTTGGACTTAATCTAAGATGCACAGCCAATATAACAAAGAGGTTTAGTCTCAAGCCGAGACTTAATCCTCTCAAACAATTTATATAAATTTTATCCACACCCTGGATCCGGGTAAACAATAGTGAAAAGATTGTCTAGGTACTAAGACCTCTACCATAGTTCTATGTGGGAAAACAATAAACAATAGCACACTGGCTGTCTAGGTCCAACTTGACCTCTATCACTATCCACTGTGGGATACAAGAGAGTTAATGAAGGTTTGTGTTAGGATTTAGAAATCCTCCAGCTTAGCTTAGGAGACAGTGTGTGTATAATATATAAAAAGTACACACACTGCTCGAAATGTAAATAGAAGAATCACTAAGAGAGTAGATATATGTTTTATAATTCTATAGTGGTTTGAAGTGAATCTCTAGACTCCTTTGATTAATCAGGAATGCTTCAGAGTCCTCCTTTGGTTTTTTTCAGAAAAACAGAGTGTCATTTTTTTCAAGTTCTCTTTGATCAGCTTGAGAGCATGAAGAGCTCGTTGTAGTTCTTCACTCCTTGACTGATGTTCATCTTGTGTTCTATTCTTGAATAAATGGCTTCTTGTATGTCCAGTGTTCATAGAGTGCGGATGATGCCTTTTTCTGTGTGTATTCACCACTTTTCAACACTCTTTTTCACCCCCCCCCCCTTTCGCACACTTCACAGGCCTTCTTTTTATAACTTTCAGCTATGGAAATGGTAATGATTACCTTTTTATAGGTACGAGTTACGGGGCCCTGACATTCCAACAACTATCATTAAATAACATTAATTTCATTAAAATCATCAAATATGACAGTTTCTTAATAAATAAATAATGTAGACAAAATCCGAGTTTAGGAATCACTAACTGGTAAGTCATTCATCAGTAGCATTCTGTCGGTAGATATGTAACGGTGGACTTTGTATATCAGTGAGCTCTTATCGGTATATCTTTGTACTTGTACATGTATCTCCTTGTATCAGTAGCTATTAGTCTGTGTATTAGTAGCTCTATGTACCAGTGACTCCTTCTATCGGTATCTCTTGATCTATCGGTAGCTCACTTGTATTGGTGGCTCGTTTGTATCAGTGTCTTGTTTTGTATTTGTGACTATATGTATCGGTAATCATTGTATCGGAAGCTTGTTAATATCGGTAGCTTTGTTCTGTACCAGTGATTATGTTTATACCAGTAGACATATGCATATCGGTAGACTTGTTGTATCAGTAGCACAGCTTCTATCGGTAGCTGTCTATATCGGTGGACTTGATCTATCATTGGCATGTGCATACCGGTGGACTTATACATACTGGTAGCTCTGCGTATCGGTGACCTTTGCTTATAGGTCACTATGTCTGTGGGTAGAATAAGTACTAGTTGAACTGTATTAGTAGCTATAAGCATATCAGTGACTTAACACTTATCTGCATTATTCAAAACATATCTGATTGAGTTAGATTTATTTCAAATTTTATAAAAAAACAGATAAAAATTGATTAACATATTTCAAATATTATTTTCATATTATTATCATCTTGATAATAGAATGTCATAGATTAAAAAAATTAATATATAGATAAACATTATTTTGGATTATCAAAGTATGTGAAAGCATAATTGGGATTATCAAAACATGTGAGGTCAACAATCTCCCCCATTTTGATAATCACAACTTATGATATTATACCCCCAAAATAATCAGTAATGTATTTGAAGATATTGAATTAGATCTAATTTTATAATAGATAACAATGTATTATAAAACATATATAGCAATGATAAAATATAAAACAAATATATCAGATGAAAATGAAGTAATCTCATAAAAGATAGTATTACTTCCCTATTGTCATAAAAGATACTAGTTCTCTCGCAGATATGGTTCCCTTAGATAGTATTTATCCCCCTTTATGATAATGAAAAAGTTGGAAAAGAAGGAAATACAAGAGAAGAGAAGTAACAGAGTGTAAAATAAAGTATGATCATATCTATTTCTTGAAGAAAAAAAATACAAAGAAATACATAAATAAAACAAACAGAAATATAGGTGATTCCTATCAAAAATCCTAGCCACTAATCAATATACATCCTCAACATGAGATTTCCCCTTGGGATTAGAAGAGTATTCAGGTGTGGTGGATGGAGGTGGAGGCTTAGGAACTCCAAAGATGATCAGAGGTGGATGTGCTACTGAAACTATTCCTAGCATGTAGTGTGTAGCTCTCTGATTGATCATAGAAGTAAGGCTTTGGATAGCTTGGGCTGGAGTCATCTGAGCAGGAGAAGTAGCAGAGGCAGATGCAAGTAAATCCGAAAATACAATCACTGGCTGAGCATCAACATGCAAGAAAGGAAACCAGGTATTTTTGAAATTCATAATGATTCCTCCTCTTTCTATGGCAGAAATTAAATCATCCTTGTTTTTCCTGAATTTGTCCAGTGTAAGGGTCAACTCTCTGAGCATGATGACTTGTTCTCTGAAGGCTTTATTGACTGGTGGGAGCTTCATGTTTACTAACATAAGCTTGAAATGATTATTGAGTTGATGCTTGGTATACACCCTTTAGAAATAATAATCTACCTTGTCTTTCACTTCTTTCTGAGAAGCATAAGCTTCTCTCATATATTCTTGAACAATCATCGTGATATCTCTAGTGGTATCTCTAGTAGAAGTCACCACTTTGGTCAGATCAGATGAGTCCACGGAGAAACTAGTTGATGCTGAACCAAGATCCTCCTTCATCAAAGCTCTAATATGATCCAAATCCACTGAAGTTTTGGAAGCAAGATAACTAAGAGAGAAGGATATAGTTTCTATGAAACTCGTAGTTAGCCCAAAAATAAAAAATTTCACTGCATAATCTTGGCTACCGATATGATTCTCCATAGACTTTTAAAAGCCTTCAAAAACTGAAACCATCTGGATCACCACACTCTTTACAGAGGCCAAATACTTGTCTACTTGAGATTGTGAACTCATATAGGATTCCACAGAGAGAACTGATTTCTTTAGAACATCAACATCCTTTTCCAGGATAGACATCTGATTCTAGGAAGTTGTGCTTTCATCTACTATCTCTGCCACAAAGGTAGATACATTTCAACCAAGAGAGAGTTCAAAAGACTTTTCGAAATTGCTCAACTCTTTAGAAAATTGATTCTTTAGCTCAGCAATAGAAGCACTCAAAGACTCTTTCAGCTCATCCTTTTAGGATGATAAGTCATCCCTGGTGATCATATCAGTAGGTGCAACCACAACAGGTTCTATTTTAGACACTATAATGGCCATAGATTCATTCATATTTTATTGAATAGATGACACCGGTGAAGCTTCCATTTTCCTTATTTCTTCCACAAAACTGATTTTGAGATCAGAAATGAGCTGATCCCAATTATGTGTTCTGACCACATATTCAGGTAATATCTCAGACTGAATATCCTAATTGATTTTTGGTCTCCAATGGGATGTCACATTATCTGAATCGGGGTAATCCAATCCACAAACATCAAACCTAGGGTCCCCTGCCCAATCTTCAAACTCAATAGCCACTGAAACATTGCCAAAATTGGTTGGATTCACCCCCTCAACTGGTGGATTCTCTTGTACAACAATAGTACCCTCAGCTTCTTGGTCTTCCTCATAAAATCCTTTCCAACCATTTACAATTCTTCAACAGTAGGAGGTTCCTCAAGAATAGGTACAGGTCCATCTTTTTTTAGCCAAAACAATCTCAACAGGTACAACTGAGCTTCCAATCAATGAACTCGAACTTGAGAAAACTGAAGTAGATGCTCCATATTCATATTCTTCTACTTCTTCAGTCTCTGTGGCAGGTTTGTCCTTCTCAAAAATAGGTACTTCTTCTTAATTAACTTTTTCTCTGTTTTCTCGAGCAGCCTCTTCCTGATCTGATTTCTTCTGAACTTCGTTTTCTTATGACACACATTCAGGAGCTGGGCTGGGAGGCAAGTCAGGTTCTCCTCCAACTGCTGTAGAGGAATCTTCCGCTTCCAAATCATCACTATACTGTGGCTCTTCTTCATCAGGTCCCAAACTTGGATCCCTCACATCATTAGGCCTATAAGGATGATCCACATGATTATACATATCATACAGATTCCCCTCATAACTAACCCATTCTTCTTTCCACAGATTCAAATTGATCTTCATGTATTTTCATATTGTGAATGTGATACAGAAGTTGTTCTTTAACACCACTGCCTCATCATATGACTCAGCTACTCCTTTCACTTTGATCATCACTGAGATCAACTTGGAAACGAATAAGGCATTGGTTTTTTACTTTGGCCTCATCATATCCTCAATCTGAACCATTAACATCCTGCACAAATTTATCTTAACACCATGTCTCAATAGGTGCACCAATTAAATATCATGGTATATAGGATTTGAAAAATCCTCTCTCCTTGGAATTAAAACATGCTAAATGAGCTTAAACAGCAGCCGGTTCTCTCCCCTCATTTCTACAGTCACTACTTTTCTAGGGGTTCCATCTCCTCTTATCTCTTCCAAGGTAGTTTCATATTGAAAGATATTACTGGTAGGAGGTGCTGATTTCAAGAAATATCTAAAAACACCTTTGTGTAGAACCTTTAGGCATTCATCCCACTAAATTGAAGAAAAACCTATCTCCTTTCCATTTAAAATAGATACCATCCTATTCTCGACATGTTATTTCTCAAATCGAACATACACATAGAAATATTTTACCAGCTTATGATAGTAGTTTCCATTGTTCATTGAGAAGCATTCTATCCATTTCTGATCTTTCAGAACTTCTTGAACTAACGACTGACTTTACATTAGCCATTCTGCACACAACCCCCTTTCAACTACTATCTCCCTTTCAAACAAGATGTGGATTTGCTGGTTTCTTCACTTCACTTCCACTGCTAGTCTCGCCTTTGAGTCTCTTAGCACTCAGTTCATCTCCATTTCCACTAATTGATGGTCTCTTTACTCTTTCCATTGAATTGCAAGGCTTAGGGTTAGAAGGTTTGAGAGAGGTTTGAAGGTAAGGGGCTCGAGGTGGATTGAGAGAGGTTAAGACATGTTTTTTTATCATTTAGGAATCGTAAAATAAATAATTAAAATATATTAAGTAAAGTATAAATGATACAGATTCTGGAATCTAGAAAAAAATTTTAAAACATTTCATACTTAACGATAGGGTATACTGGTGAGAATTCCTAACGGTGAGCTCCATTAACGATGAGGTCCATACCGGTGAGGTGTAATAGTGAGGTTTCATACCAGTGAGGTATAACAGTGAGGTTCCATTCCAGTGAGTTATAACAGTGAAGTTTCATAGCGGTGAGGTATAATAGTGAGGTTTCATACTGGTGAGGTATAACAGTGAGGTTTCATACCTATGAGGTATAATAGTGAGGTTTCATTTTAGTGAGGTATAATAGTGAGGTTTCTAACAGTCAAAGTTAATCATTTATAACTCATGTCTAATGTAACTTAACCTATCTGAACTTAATGGTTTGGTGAAAATGTCAGCTAATAGATGTTGATTACCTATAAATTCAAGTGTCAAATCACCTTTTTGGTAGTGATCTCTCAATAAATGGATCCTTATATCAATGTGGTTGGTTCTATAGTGAGATAAAGGGTTCTCTGAAATATTAATTAATCTATTGTTATCACAATTTATTGAAACATGCTTAAAATCATATCCATAGTCCAAAAGAGTGTGTTTCATCCATAGAATTTGTGCACAGCAACTACCAGCAGCTATGTACTCTACTTCAGCAGTAGAAAAAGCCACTGAATTCTGTTTCTTACTACACCAAGATACTAAGGATTTCCCCAATAATTGACATGTTCCAGATGTTCTTTTTCTATCTAACTTGCAACCAGAAAATTCAAAATCTGAATAACTCGTTAATTCAAAAGATTTTCCTTTTGGATAAAACAAACATAAATTAACAGTATGTTTAATATATTTGAGAATTCTTTTAACATCAAGTAAATGAGATTCTTTAGGATTAGCTTGAAATATTGCACACATGCACACACTAAACATAATATCTGGTCGACTAGCAGTAAGATAAAGTAATCTTTCTATATTTCTCTGTAATTTGTTTGATCCACTGGTTTCCCAGTTTCATCAATGTCCAATTTACAAACAGTGCTCATAGGTGTATCACTTTCCTTAATACAATCCAAACCAAAATGTTTTAAAAGATCATTTTTATATTTATGTTGATTCATAATAATAAAATTATCATTTTTAAAAACATGAAATCCAAGAAAATATTTGAGTTCTCCCATTTAACTCATTTAAAATTCATTTTTCATACTCTTTGAAAAATTAGTACATAAAGAATGTATAGAATATCCAAAAATAATATAATCAACATATATTTGCACTATCAAAACATCTTTATAAATTATTTAAAAAAAAGTGTTGGATCAATAATCCCTTTAGTAAAACCTTTTGAAATAAGAAAATTAATAAATCTATCATACCAGGCTCTTGTAGCTTGTTTTAAACCATATAAAGCATTAGAATGTTTAAAAACATGATTTTGGAAATGGTGGTTTGTAAATCCAGGTGGTTGTATATCAAAAACATCTTCAATTCTGAAACCATTTAGAAAATCACTTTTTACATCCATTTGATATAACTTAAAATTCAGATGAGCAGCATAGGCAAGTAAAATCCTAATATCTTCTAATCTAGATACAGGGGAAAAGGTGTCCTCTTAGTCTATTCCTTCCTCTTGAATATACCCATGTTCAACTAACCTATCTTTTTTTATAACTATATTTATAGACTCATCAATTTTTTTTCTAAAAACCTATTTAGTGCATATGGTCAAAGTGTCCTTAGGTTTGTCAAATAATTCCCAGACTTTGTTTCTTTCAAATTGATTTAATTATTCTTGCATTTCCATTACCCAAATTTCCTAATTGATTACATCATTTATATTTTTAGGTTCTAGCTGTGAATTAAAGTCTTGATATTCAACCTGATTTCTTAGAGAAGCTCTAGTCTATGCCCCTCTCTCAAGATTACCAACAACAACATCTAAATGATGATTATTTATAATCCTAGTTGATCTAGTAAAGGTGGGACTAGAAATTTTAGGTTCATCTGTAGGTTCTGGTTCAACAGAAGTAGGTTCTGGAAAGTTTCTAGAACTAGATGTATTTACAATAGGGTCACTATGTTTGTCATTATGGTCCAGGGAGGACAAGTCTTCTTCCAGATTTTCAATTGAAGATTCGGGTTCATGTGGATTAGTTTCATCGAACATGATTTGAACAGATTATTCCACACATTTGGTTCTTTTATTGAAAACTATAAAGGCTTTTCTAGTTAAATAATAACCATGAAAAATTCCTTCATCACTTTTAGAAGAAAACTTTTCAAGATTATACTTTGTATTAAAAATAAAAACTTTGCAAACAAAAACTCTGAAGTAATTATCCTTAGGTTTCCTATTGTTCCACAACACATAGGGGTCTTTTTGAGAACAGTTATAATGAAGACTCTATTTATAAAATAACAAGTTGTATTTATAGCTTTAGCCCAAAAATGAACAGGTAAGTCATACTCATTAAGAATAGTTCTTGCACTCTCTTTAAGGGTTCTGTTTCTTCTTTCTACTACACCATTCTGTTGAGGTGTTTTAGGGGCATTTAAATCGTGACTATAGGCATTGTGTGAGAAATAAAATTCAAACTCATGATTTTCAAACTCACGACCATGATCACTTCTCAGGGTCTTAATATTATGTCCACTAAGGTTTTCTACGGACTTGGAGCATTTAATAAAGTAAGAACAAGCTTCACTTTTGTGAGCTAAGAAGTATACCCATGTGTACCTAGAATAGTCATCTACTAAGACATATACATGGTGATTCCCATTTAAACTAGAAACTATAGAAGGTCCAAAAAATCCACGTGAACCAACATGAGAGGTTGAGAAGTTGTAGATTATTTCTTTGATTTAAAATAATCTTTGTGTTCCTTTCACTTTTGATAGGGACTACAATATTTTTCTGTTGGGAATTTATGTTTGGTTAGGTCTCTAAATTTGTTTTTCCTAGTCAGTTTTCTATGTGAATAAACACTACAGTTTCCAAATCTTCTCTGCCATAGCCAAGACACCTTATGAAAATCATTTAAGAAAGTAATGTATTGTTTCTCTAAATAATTCAAATCAACAGCATAAACATTATCACTTCTCAAAGAAAAAAAATACTAAAACATTTTTATACTTAAAAACATTACAAGAATAATTTTCAAATTTAACATTGAAACCATAATCAAATAACATAGAATTACTCAACAGATTATATTTAAGTCCACTAACAAATAAAACAATAGAAATTAAAATTGAATCATTGTTACAAATCTGGCCTAGGCTGATGATTTTTCCTTTAAATTTATCACCAAAGGTGACATAGAATCCATCAAAATTGATAAAACTCTTGAAGCATGAGTAATCTCTAGTCATAAGCCTTGAACATCTGTTTTCCAAGTACCATACCTTCTTATGAGTACTCTTCAAGAAAGTTTCCATAAAAATAGGTTTTATCAGAAAATCATTTTGGTTCCCAAATTTTCTTCGGTCCAGACAGGTTAGCAATCAAAGCTTTAGGTACCCAGATTTGTCTTATGGGTCTCAAATAGTTTACAGAATTGATATAATTTGACAGATAAACATTATTTTATCTATAACCATGTGAGTAACTAGTTGAAGCATATGAATTCAGAGAACTTGAACTAGCAACATTTTTCTAGATTTAGAAATAAATATAGTTTTAGAAATCTATCTTTTTCCAAGCTGATAGCCAATTCCAGTGGTATATTTTGGTGCCACTTGTTTTCCTAACATTTGTGTAAGTTTATCTTTTCCATTTTTTAATTTCTCTATGTCCATCCTTAATTACTCATTGGAAAATTTTAGTGTAGTATTTTACTTCAGCAATTGAGCATTGTTTTCCTTTTCTATATCAAGTTCAAATTTTACAGAGCTGGTTAGAGCATGTTGTTTCTTTAAGGACTTATACTTTCCTTCAATTCATTACAGGTTTGTTCTAGAATATTACAATATTCAAACAATTCATTACTAGACATATTTTCAGATTCATAATCGGAATCAACTCCAGAATAATTTGAATTTAAAGCAGGAGTATCCAATGTTACCTCATACTTGTTTATCATGAAACGCATGTTAACTTTTTGAGATTTTTAATCGTGAGTAGAATCAGAATCAGTTGAACTGTCATCTGAAGCACTTCAAATTACATTCATAGCTTTCTTATACTTATTGTACTTGTAGTCATATTTCTTCTTGAACTTCAATTTTGGACAGTCAGCTTTCGTGTGACCTTTCCTTTTACATTCATAGAAGACAACTTCGTCACTCTTATCATCTTTATTCCAATCCTTCTTCCAGTGACCTTTGTTATAATATTTTATTTTGTAATTTGATTTTATGAAGAATTTATTCTTCTTGTAGAACATCTTGAATCTTCTGGCTCTTTGAGCCATCTCAGCATCACTGTCAGATGCACTCTCATCACATCTGAACTATCACTTTCACTTTGATTTTTTCCATTGTATTTACTCTTTAAAGTAGATGTATTGAAGGCTACTGACTTCCTTTTTGGTTCATCATCTTCTTCCTTATTTACCTTCATTTCTTCTTCATACATCATTAACTTACAAATTAATTCATTAACAGGAAGTTTGCTGATGTCGCACGATTCTCTAATGGAAACATATGTGCCTCTCCATATTTCTTCTAGAAATCTTAATATCCTCATGATATGTTCTTTTCCAGGAACAACTTTACCAATAGAGCTCATAGTGTTGACAATCTGATTGAACCTGATATACATGTCAGAGATGGTTTCATCAGACTTCCTTTTGAAATAGCCATATTTAATAGTGTATGTGTTCAATCTCTTTTCTATAACATTGGTTGTTCCCTCATTGGAAATAGCCAAAGTGTCCCAAATTTCATAAGCAGTTTTACAAGAAGCTATTCTGTTAAATTCATCATCACCTAAAGCACATTACAAAGCATTCATTTCTTTATAGTTATTATTGTTGGAAGTCTTAGTAGCTTCATCCCAATTAGTTCTCTGAGTGACTGGAATCGTAGATTGAGTTTCTATACCAGTCCAGATACCAAATCCCATACTTTCTAAATGAATTTTCATTTTCACCTTCCACTGAGCATACTTTTTTACCATTAAATAAGGGTGGCTTGTTGGTAGTAGAAAATTCTAATCTATTATCCATAATTAGATTTTAGAAAATATATGTAAAGAGTTAAAATTTAGAACTAACAGAAATTTAGGATCTTTAATATACAACTAAAATCACAGTTGAAAAACAGTGTATTTTGAAAACCTTGATAAACAAAACAACCCTATGATACCAAATGTTGGTCGGAGTGGACACTCAAGAGGGGGATGAATTGAGTTCCAATTAAAATTTCTGTTAAAATATTTCTCTTGAAATCCCCCAATTAAAAACTAAGGTAAACTTTAGTGAATTTGTAAAACTGTAAGGGTTCGATTTGGTTCTCAAAGGATTTATTAGATCTCAGTTAATTTCATAAAAAAATTAAATTAGCATTTAAAATTGACCTACTAATTTACAGTAGTCCCAAACAATTGCTAGATTAACTATCAAAGGAACTTTAAAACAAATTGTATTTAAAAAGTAATTAGTAGTGAAAAATAAAGTATGTAATATACATTGTTCTTAATCTAAGATGCACAAAAGATATAACCAGGAGGTTCAGTCTCAAGCTGAGACTTAGTCCTCTCAAAAAATTTATATAAATCTGATCCACACCCTAGATCGAGGTAAACAAAAGTGCAAAGATTGTCCAGGTACTAAGACCTCTACCACAGTTCTACGTGGGAAAACAAAAAGAGCAGTACACTGGCTGTCCAGGTCTTACATGACCTCTACCACTATCCACAGTGGGATACAAGAGAGTTAAAGAAGGTTTTGTGAGGATTTAGAAATCCTCCAGCTTATCTCAGGGGAAAGTGTGTGTATAAAATATACAGAGTACACACACTCCTCGAAATGTAAATAAAAGAATCACTAAGAGTGTAGATTTGAGTTTTAGAATGCTATAGTGGTTTGAAGTGAATCTCTGGAATCCTTTGATTAATTAGGAATGCTTCTGAGTCCTCCTCTGGTTATTTTATGAAAAACATAGGGTCGTTTTCTTCATGTTCTATTTGATCAGCTTGAGTGCATGAAGAGCTCATTGTAGTTCATCACTCCTTGACTGAAGTTCATCTTGTGTTCTCTTCTTGAATGAATGACTTCGTGTATGCCTAGTGTTCATAGAGTGTAGATGAAGCCTTTATTTTCTATGTGTATTCACCACTTTTCATCACTCTTCTGCACCCCCCTTTCGCACACTTCACACGCCTTCTTTTTATAGCTTTCAGCTCCGACAATGGTAATTATTAACTTTTCACTGGTACGAGGTACGGTTCCCTGGCATGCCAACAACTATCATTAAATAACATTAATTGCACTAAAATCATAAAATATGACAATTGATTAATAAATAAATAATGTTGACAAAAGTAGAGTTTAGGAATCAGTAAATGGTAAGTCTTTCATCAGTAGCTTTCTGTCAGTAGATATGTAAAGGTGGACTTTGTGTAGTAGTGAGATCCTATCAGTAGCTCTTTGTCCTTGTACCGGTAGCTCCTTGTATCGGTAGCGGTTACTATGTGTATCAGTAGGTCTATAAACTGGTGACTCCTTCTATCAGTATCTCTTGGTCTATCGGTAGCTCGCTTGTATTGGTGGATCATTTGTATCGGTGGCTCATTTTGTATTCGTGACAGTCTGTAACGGTAAACATTGTATCGGTAGCTTGTGAATATTGGTGGCTTCATTCTGTACAAGTGATTAAGTGTATACTAGTAGACTTATGCATATCGGCACACTAGTTCTATAGGTAGCTCAGCTTTTATCGGTAGCTGTTTGTATCAGTGGCGTGATATATCAATGGTATGTGCTTACCAGTGGACTTATACATATCAGTAGCTCTGTGTATTGGTGACATTTTATTATCAATGACTATGTCTATCAGTAGACTAAGTACCAGTAGATCTGTATCAGTATCTATAAGCATATCAGTGACTTAACACTTATCTACTTTATGCAAAACAGATCCGATTGTGTTAAAATAATTTCAAAATTCAAATAAACATAGATAAACATTGATTAACATATTTCAAAGATTATTTTAATATTATTATCATCTTGATAATAGAATTTCCTAGATTGAAAAAATTAATATTTTGATAAACATTATTTAGGATTGTCAAAGTATGTGAAACCATAATTGGGATTATCAAAATAGGTGAGGTCAACAATGAAAAAAATATCTAAGTATTTGGAAAATATCATTTTATAATATTATTATTATCATAATAACATGTATAGTTTTATCAAAACAACCCATTAAAAGTGATAAATTTTGGTGGAAAAAATCATTGAAAATAAATAAGTTCTCACAAAACCTTTAAAATATTTTTTGTAAAAGATGAAGTGAAAATTACATTTCAAAATAATTATACTGTTGGATAAGAATTTTGAAAACCATAATATATAGAGTTACAAATAAAATATCTATGAAAATAAACAAAATTTTTTTCCAACAAATCAAGAGAGTAATATAATGAATGAAATGTTTTATGAATCATTCTAGGAAATTTAAAAAGCATAAGAGAAACATTGAAGAGCATTCATTTATTTCATAAAAATTGTAATCAATAATTTAATGAATATAAAATTCAATACATTATTTTATTTCCATAAATAAAACAATATCTATTGGATAGATATGGACGTCGAAGATAATATTCATTGGTAATAATGAGAGTTACTCATATGAATATTATACAATTATTTTGAAAAATTATTTATAACAGATGTGGTTATTAATGATGAGAATTAATTTAATTAAGGAAAAAGGGGACACTAAATATAAAATATTATATTGGTAGGATTTAAGAAAACATGAATATTTTAAATAACAATGACTATGAACTAATGAATCCTAAGTTGAGTCGATTAAACCCATACATTTTTTGAAACAAAAGAATTGAAAGATCATCATAGTAGGATCATAAAAAGAAAATTAAAATATATTGAAATGGAAAATAATAAGACATGTTGTTGAAAATTTGAGTTCAACACAACATATAAAATAAATTGTGGTGCACAATAATAAACATTTCTAATAGAGTTGAAAATGAGATAATGAAACACTTACTTCTGTTATTGTTTACCAAGGATGTTCTTCTAGCCCAATATAAAAAAATATCTTAATAAATAAATTAAGAATCATATTAATGACTAAAATATTTATAATTTTCATTTATAATCATGATTTTTAGGTATATTAGTTAGTTTTTACATATTTTACATCATCATGTCTTTATATTTTTAATAGTTTGGTAAGAGAACTATTCTTATTCATTCTTCTTCCAACAATTAACATTTCCAAAAAAAATAATGTTAATGGAAATTATGTACTACAAATTACTAAAATTTTATAATCCCATTTCATGTGTGTTTTAGTTATTTTTTATGAAAAAATCAGTGATGAACAAGTTTCATGTTATTCACATATATCATTGGATTACATCATAATAATCGTAATTTTTTCATTATTAAAAAAGAACCATGTTATTAAAATATATTACTCATATATATTATATAAACTAATCAAAAATATACTAAAAATATCCATGATAGTGGTATTAAAAATTAAATGCATTGTTCCGTGGTGGTAGTAGACTGCATATACACATGGATGATTATCTATTTTTTATTAGCATAAATTAATAAGTAACATTGTTAATAATTTTTTAAAATTAAATATGATATATAAAATTAATATTTATTTAATTTTATTTTTCACTATGCAGGATAAGAAGAGAAGGAAAATGAAACAAGTTTCTTTTTGGAGGTGGTAGTATACACACAAGAATGATTTAGAAATGTATATAGAACTTCTTGGATACAAGTTGTTATAAATTTATATAGAACATCTTGGATTGTCAACTTTGCAAAGGGATATAATCCTTCTAATGATGAAATTTTTAGAAGAATTGATCTTATTTACAATGAATAAGAATTATTAGGAGATTTTTTGGTAGATTATGGGAAAATAGGGGTTTGAGATGTAATGGGATGTGAGAAGAGTAGTACCCCTTGTATATGTGAAAATGGATGTCATTTTTTTAAATATCCAAAAATTTTCAATAATGGGAAGTCAATATCAATGAAATTGCCACAATAATTGAGAAATAATGGAGAGGATAGATTTTAAGGTCAATAAATTTCTCATACACATATTCTCACACATATTTCAATCATAATTGAGGTAAATAACTCTTATGTTGTTACCTTTACCATATTATTGATTATAGTGGTAACTAGTTTTACCTCAATAATTTATCCTTTATGCCTGAAAATGAAATTTTCCCAAAAAGGTAATTTTATACTAATGATAAAAATATTTAAATCCATTTAATAACTTTAAATTTATTAAATTTATAGGATTTAGTTTTAAAATTAAAATAGTTTTGGTATTAAAAACAGTATTTGAAGAAAGATCATGTGTATTCTAAAATGTAAAATACGAGTTTAAATTTTTTTCGATGAACTATTAATTAAAATTATAAGATTCATATTAATTTTTATAGAAAGGTTTCATGAATTTCCCTTTTTTGTTATATACCAATAATTTCATAAAATTCATGGTATTTTTTAAAATGGTATTTTACACTATTCACCAAAAAATCAATAATTTTATAAAAATTAAAAATTTCAATTTAATCTAGTATTTACTTGTTAAATATATAAATGAGTTTAATTTTTTGAAATTAATATTATAATTTTTATAAATAGAATAATTAAAAGCCCAAAAATATATAGAAAATTTGTCTTAATGGGAAATAAACTTTTGATATATTAAAAATTATTTTTATTATAAATTAGTAATTAATATATTGTTAATAATTTATTAAAATAAAAATATATTATTTTCAAAAAAAAGTAAATTTATAGAAAAAAAATCTTTGGTTTCCTAATTGTGTTGGTAAATTCAATAATTAATGTGCAGTTCATTTTGATTGGTTCATTATTATTTTGTATTTATATATATATATATATCATAATTCTGTTAAAAAATTTTATATCATACCATGCTATGGATAACATAAAATGGTATATATTTTATGGTTATTGTGTTCCATGTTGATAAAACTATTTATCAAATTATTTATTTATGGTGGCATATTTTACAAAAACATTAGTCTTTACAATTATTGAATGCAGTTTAGGGATAAATATATCTTAAGAGGTGATGCTTGACTCTATAGGAAAATAACATACACATACCATATTTAGATCATGAATCGATTCCAAATTATATGTATCAATATTATTCAAAAAATATTCCTTGGAAAAATAATATGTATTCAATATTCCTTTCGATGATTTTTTCAGGGCGCGTTCACCTCTCATGTTCGATATGTGGACTGGAATTTCTTTCTATTTCCCCACTTTCTCACTTTCCAAATGTTGGATTATGTCACCACTTTCATCAGTGATGTATTCTTCTTGATAGAAATAGGATGATGCGATGGTAGTTCCAACTTCCATGGATTTCCCATTGGAATTGGTCGCCTAGTTCGGCTCACCCACACTAAGTTATGTTATGTTTGTGGAAATCATTCCCAAAGTCATCTATTTGTGGATGTCATATAATTATGATGCCTCTGTCTTAACACTCCTTAGTTTCATGATTGAGTAGAAACCGTTTTTCAAGAGATTTTTCATGTTATGATTTGCAGGTATGTCTAGACACTAGGAACATTGGACACCAATAATATTCCTCATAGGAGGTTATCTCATGGATGCATCTTTAAGCACCAAACCCATGGAGTCATGTGTTGGTCACATGGTATCTAATGAAAACAGAAATTATTAAAAGGCTTTTACCGCAGTCATCCCATGTTTATCATGAGGTTTCTGATGCCAAAAGAATACATCTTCTAAGGGTTTTACCTTAAGCATCCCATTTTTAGTATGAGGTTCCTAGATTAAAGAATAGGTGACTTTAATTTCTTGTAAAGATGAAGGAAGGTTGAAAAAGATGCCTCATGGTGTCCTATATATGAAGTACATCCCTAAGAGGGAGAACATAAAGTGTTTATGAGATGAATGTATCAATAATCTAGTGGAGGAAGTCCCAAGAGGACTTCACCATGAAGGGAAAATGTCACACTATAATGGAGGATGGGTTCTCTATAGACGCTTACCAGAGAGGTGTGTCCCATTAAGAAAAGATTTCACAGCATGAGGGTTCATCGAAAAAACCTATGATTCTAATCAGTGAGGTTTTCTCTTAGGTGGTGGGAACAAAGTCTTACCATTGGTCGGGATTGCACCTCAAAGAGGTGTCGTATGTACCCTTCATAGAAGATAGAGATTTTAACACCCTGAGATTTGGAGAATTGTTTTATTGTGTTAATTAACCTTTTCAAAATATTTTATTTCATGTGACACATAAAATATTAATATTAATATATATATATTAAAACACTAGGTTAAACATTCCTTTAAAATGCAATACCAACTTGTCTTACCCTACTTGCGACACATACTAGGCTTACAATGAACTCAACACTGTGTTTCTATGAAAAACACACATAGGGATATATATATAATTAATTAATAAATGAGATAATTATAACCTAAAAATTAAAAATATTTTTAGGAATATTAATAAATACATAAAAATACTGTTTATTATAGTTTTATTTAAATAAAAATTATTGATAATGAATGATAACATTTTTAATAAAGTCATTTTAAGTTAAAAATACCATTTTCTTGAATAAAACGATTTCTTAATGATAAAACTAATTTTGGAAACCTTTGCGAATTTAATATGATAATTTAAGGTAACATTATATAACTATTGAACATATTAATAAAATTTAATTCATTATAATAATTGAATGTTATTTTTTGACTAAAATGTTTAGTAAAAGATATTAAAATTTATCACAGTGGTTAAGACCAAATTAAGCTTAATTAGGGAATAAACATTAAAATAAAGAGACCAAATAACCAAGAAACAAGTAAAAAACTTTTTTATGTATATATTTTTACCATAAAACTTCAATTAATGATTAATTTTTGTTTATTATGACATTTCTGGGGTATGAGCATTTTCACACCTAACTCGTTTCTAAAAATTCCTAGTGGGTCGTTTTCCTTCTTAATAAAATGCCACCACCTCTAGCCATTGATCACAACAATAAAACCTATTATATTATTCAAATATCTTACCAATTAGAATCTAAAAAAATCCTACCTTAAACCTTGAATCATTCATTTGTTTAGAAATTTTCTCAATAAAAGATTTTGGCACAAACCAAAAGTTGTTACCCGATTTAGAGGTAACGTCTTCTCTAAACATATGTCAATTTGTTTTTCTTCTCCACCATTACACTTTATTTATTCCCTTATTTGGTAAAAAATTAATTATAATAAATATAATAGGATGTTTTCATGAAATTTTTACGACCTACACTTACACACTCCTCCATCTACTAGATGTTGAACATATTGTAACTGTGTATGGTGAAATACTACCTCACAAAATGATGATTGTTCATTTTTGATTTACCACCAATTATAAGGGACATTATAATGAAAACTATATTTATATATGTCATATATTTTATTTAATAATTATTTAATCTTCACTATTCCTTTTACAACACACATCTCTATATATTCTATTTGGTGTTAACACGAAAATATAATTTGAGGAAGTTTAGATCACCGCCCCTTAGAGTGATGTGATTCGTTCAAACACCACATTGAATGTATTAAAGATTTTTTTTAATGAAATTAAATGATATATATTATATATTAATTATACTATTATAATGATACATATATATACATACAAATATATACATATTTCATTAACATTTGTTCTTTTAAGATGAAAATAAATACAGAAACAATGTTCATGGTTACGTACGACTTACTGTCTCTAGGAATGGTGTATTCCACTACATAGTCCTATATTATTTGGATTGTTATAATAAAAATATAATTTATATAACTTATATTTATTTCATTTTTTACATTCTAGAATCATTATATATGTATAAGTACCCAAGATGTAACAAATTAAACACATGCAAAGTACAAAATGAATTTTACCCGAAGTGAAACATTAACATGTAATTGTTGAGAAGAGGGTTATATAAGCTCATAATAAATCCATATACGATATTATTTATGATTATATTCTCTGGTAAAATATTTATAATAAACATATATTTATTATATGGGATGATCGTTCAAGTATGGAGTGATTCAATACACATGGTAAATGTGATTTTATCCCACTTTTAATTTATGTGATATACAAGCTATATTCGCTACTCTTTATTTTTGTGTGGTGTTTGTACTGACCATGATAATATTAAATTTATATTTTGAATAAATTTATATTTATCCACATTCCCATTTTATGATCCATATTTCATGGGGATTAAGTTTAAAAAGTTAGCAAATCAAAAAAAAAGTTTTGTCTCAATTTTCCTTCTTTTTTAGTTATGTTTTGTTATTAACATTAACTGTTTTGGAAGTGAATATACATAAATTTTAATTGAAACATCATGAAGATAAATATTTTAATAATATTAAAGGCTTTATTTAATTTTCATTATTTACATTAGGAGCATGATCCCAAGATACCATGTAATATGAGTTTATTAAGAAAATCTACTTGGTTTTTGATATTGTTTATGTTTATGATTCCATTGATGAAATATTATGATCAATATATCAAGAATATTAATGGGTTTCATTATTCTATATTATTTGATGATATAATCTTATATTTCAAATATTTTCTACTCTTTGTAAAATAATATATTTAAGAATGTTTTTTTTGGAAAGCTCGACTTTACCCTCTCATCGGTCGAAAGATTATGTTTACTAAAAGGGGTTTTCGTTAATATTATCGCATTCCCCTATAATATCTAAAATAAATTTCTACTGTTATTTAATTTTAACAATCTCTGAAAGGTAATATTCTTTTCACTTTTTGAACAATGCACATTTCAATCATTTGGAAAGTGAAAAAAAAGAATGTTTCTTTGACTTCATATGACATTTAAGGATTTACCCGCCATAATTTCTTCAAAGATATGTTGGAATTATTAAAAAGTATAATGTTATTGAAAATTTATTTAAAAATAATTCTCAAGGATTAATGTTTTAAAAATGTTTTCGATGTTCTATTATATGTTTTCATAAAAAATAGATATCAAACTTTTTTCAAGTTTAATTTATATGTTTTCAAGAAAAATTATTTTCAAAATATTTTCAAGAATTCGATAAATGTTTTCAAATAATTTTCAAAGAAAAGGATTAAAAAAAACCAATCATTCACTAAATTGTTTTCCATTTATTTAAAAGAAAATGGTTTTTGAAATGTTTTGAATTTTATTTTCAAAGTTTTCAGTGGAAAATGATTTCAAAATGATTTCATTTATTCTTTATAATTTTTCATGGTATTTTCATAAAAATGGTTTTCAAAAAGTTTCTGAGAACATTTTATAGGTTTTCAAAGTGTTTTCAATGAAAATTTATTTTAAAAAGTTTTAAATCTTATTTTATAAGTATTCAAGGAATAATGATTTCAAAATGATTTCATAAGTTTCAATGTGTTTTTTGATAATGTTTTTTTTTTCAAATGGTTTTATGTAATAAAAATAATTTTTCCAAAAACAAATGATATTTTCCTGAAGAAATGTTTTCATAATATAATTCCAAATTATTTTCCACCTAATAGGGCATTAATTGATGTTATTAATTACTTTTTATAAAACAATATAACTGTTCCATTCATATCCTTTCTATAAATGAGTTATGATTAATGTCAGGGTATTTATGAAAGAAATTTATCCTTCATGGGATATGTGTTCATGAAATCAATTCCACTATGATGGGTTATGTTTTTAATGAAATTATAATGAAAAATGTAACTAATTCCACATGTTGTGATATTTTTACATGTTTATGATACTGATTTCATTTCATTAGGTATGATATGTTTTTGGAACATCTATGTATGATTTCATTGTGAGATGGGTAAGACCTAAATCTATCTCCAATGACTTGGGTAATGATTTATATCTCATGAGATAAAACATGGATAGAATTAGGGTTACTCAGTTTAGTAAAAAATGGATATACTAACGGTTACTCAGTTAATTAATATTGGGCTTGAAAAAGGGTTACTCAGTTCATTAATACAAGTCTAGAATGAGGGTTACTGAGTTTAGTAAAACCCATTTGGAATAAGGGTTACTACATTCTATAATACAATTCTAGAATGGGGGTTACTCATTTTAGTAATGTAAGGCTGGAACAAGGGTTACTCAGTTAAGTAATACATGGATAGAATGAGGATTACCTTGTTCTGTAAAGGAATTGGTCTACCAAGATGGTCTTGTATGTAAATCCCTGGCTAATACAGAAATCATCATATGATTATGTATATTCATAATTCCATGTTTTATTTTTATGTTATGCTTTTATAGATTATGCTCTATATTTCCTTATGATTCATGTCTTATGAAATATTAATACTAATTCCAAAATCTATATTATAATCATTGATATGCAGGGTATGATCTTCTGTTATCTTGATCACATAATCATACCCTTATGATCATTTTTTTCTAACATTTATCAATTTTCAACCTTTTCTAAGAATTTTAGCTCACCCCTTTTATTTTTCCATTCCCCACGGTTATGATGATATGTACACTATTTTCATTGTCTAAGAAGGGTGATATCCAAGAATAACCTAGTGGGGAATGATTTAGCTAACATATGTACCGGTGTTTATGATTCAGTGTTTCCAAATTCATTATACCAACTATGGTATTTGGGTGTATTTTTTTTATAATGTTTATTTATTCTTTAAAAGATATGTAATTTTATTGTTTGACAACTGAGGGTCGCCATAGTTGGGATCTTAGAAAATGAAAATTTAACCATTAGAAACAAGGTAATGATAACATTATTGGGATCCATATGTATAATTCTATGGATTTTTATAGGGATGTATCTAAGGATAAGTGTAAGGATGAATTAATGTTTAGAAAAATGTCCTGGAATTTTGGTAAATGATAGAGTGAGTTGTTTCCAAAAAAACATATGTCTCTGGATACTATAAGTGGATATGTCTCTAGATGAGATTCACCTATGGGTATCAAACTCTAACATGATGTTCTGGTCATGACATAGGGTAATCTAGTACACAAGAATGAGCCTTTCTACACACCTAGTTTTACATTCCTGGGGGAAATGATTTCGGATTTCACAAACCCCTCATGATCCATCAAGAAAGATTTAGATACCAGTTAGCTATGAATAACATTAGATAAACCCAATGTTTCATATATTTTATAATGTGTCATGATTTAGAAATACTATACGTAATAATTTTCTGGGATATATGGTTTTATGGAATGATATGTATTGCTCACACTATACTTCTATTTTAAGTCAATAGTGGGAACCGGAAGGAACTGGATTAATGATGAATATGACTGAATAATTTTTTAGGACTAGTCAGGGGGGATGATCACTGGAGTGAAAGATTTCATGATCATGCCTTATCAATTTTCATAGAACATGATTAACAATTTTTACCTTAACCAACTCTAGGACTTTCCAAGGAAGATAAAAATAGAGTATATTGAGAGAACGGGTAATGGAGGCTATAGAGTGGAGCATATTTGGTTTCCTTTTTTGTAAAGAATGTGGAATTAATCACATAAGTGAATGTATTAGAGGAACAAGAATGTGTTTTGTTCGTGGAAAATAAAGACACAAAACAAGTGACTATATGGGAAAAATTTGGTTTTTTGTTAATGAAATTGATGGGAAATTTGTCCTACCTAAGTCATCATAAAAGGTTATGTGTTTTATGTGTAAAGAAAATGGTTATTATGCAACCCAATTTCACAAAAGGAATGTTCCTAATGAAAATATTCAATCTAGTGGTTGTAATGTTATAATTGTGGTTGATTATGGGACAAAGGATGAAATTTCAAAAAAAAAATAGGTATTATTGGTAATGGATTATGGTTTATGTAATTAAATTATTTATGTTTTTGGATTCCAAAGTTATAAATGATGAATCATACAAGGATTGTTCTACTTATTATTTTCTTCACCTAGTATATAAATTTTTATATTGGAAAGATGAAGAGATTTAATGATAAGGTTATATTTTGTATTAGGGAAGGTAACACTTAATATTTTATTTATGATTAGATAATGTTGTATAGATTAAGATAAATGGCATATGAATAATTAAATTGTACTGTATTGGTTAAATTTTAACTTTTTATGGAATTTTTTATAGGTGGTTTATGCTACCACTAAGGTTGTTTAGAAAAATATTATTTCCCGAGTAAATCCAATGTACATTGGAATGAAGAAGCATGCATGCTTTCCAAAAGGATTTATGGCAATTCATGTTGTTACCAAATTTCAAGATAGTATATGATGAGGGTATTCACTTTTCTGAAAGTAATAAAGCAAGATATATATTTTTTATATAGGGGAATTAATGTTAATCTGATTTTGAGAATATATTATTAAGGTTTTTAATTTTTTAACATTGAGAAGGGTTATAGTGTTAACAATTTATGAATAGTTTAAGTTAAACTTTAGTGGAAGTATTTTTCCACTAGGTTTTGGTAGAAAACCCTGGTTAAAAGGATAATCCTTGATTAACCTTATTTCAGGGATGTCCATCATATATATTATATTAGTGTGGTTATAAAAAAAGGACATCATGTATGTAGAGTGACACCCAATCATGTCCAGTAAGGCAGTGGCTCTTGAACCCATTACCGAAGGATGATAAAGATTTCACACCTACCGCTAACCTATGTGAGGTGAAAGTTAATGTATATTTATTTTTAATGAATAATTATTTATGATGAACTTTTATTGTCACTTTTTATTTTAATAGATTACTTCATATTGTCTTTTAAGAGACAAATAGTTATACTTTTAATCTTTTTGGGCCATAATATCTATTAAAAGAGTATTTCAGTGCTTTAGTAATTAATGATAATTTCAATACATTCAATCCATGAGGGAATGGATGTATTATAATTATTTCAAAGCATAAATCGAGGATTAAATTTTAATTATATAAATTTATCTATAATTACTCAATGTTATGAAAGTGATACAAAAAATTTATCCTAAAAATGTAAATTATATTGAACCAATGGCTTCTAAGAATCATAACATATTTATGAATTTGAGGCCCACAAATTTCCATTGGTCATTCAATTTATTTTTATTTAAGATTTCAATCACTCTAAATAAATATTTATATTTTTACACCATATCCAATTTTCTAATATTGGAATTTTTAATAATTGTGACGACCTATTTGTGACGGGATACAGTCACAAATAGGCTTTAGTGATGGGGCCCCGTCGCAAATAGCATGTTGCAGAAAATACGGTCACAAATACAGGTATTTGGGACGGGCCCGTTGCAAAAAATTATATATGCGACGGGAAACATTGTCGTCGCAAATAAGATTCTGATTATATGTATTATTTATACATAAACATTTTCGCGATGGGCTCGTCGCAAAAACTATTTGCAACGGGATCTCGTCCCGTCGCAACAAATTATTTGCGACGGTCAAGTATTATCATCGCAAATATGTTTTTAAAAATATTTATTTACAATATTTGATATGAGACCCCGTCGCAAATGGTCCAGTCGCAAATATTAATTTAATTTTAAAAGAAATAAAATTTAATAAAATTATGGTTAATGAAAAAATAATATTACTAATATTAAAACATTAAAATTTTTAAAAAACTTAAAATTCTCAATATTCACAAAAAATATAAAAAAATAAAAAAATTTAAAAATTAAATTATGTAAAATTTGCACTGATATAAAAGAAATAAAATGTAAATAATTTATATTACAATGTTAAATTCAAATGTTTGTAACATAAAAAATCACTAGGTGGTCGTCTTTTGGAGGAGGTGGAGGAGCTGATGGAGATGGTGGAAGAAACTCCATCCCTAAACTACGAGTCAGATGGCGCATGTACCCCATCTCCTCGTGATGTTGCTGCTGGCATCGACGCATTTTCTGTTCTTAATGATGTTGTTGCTACTGCTGCCGCCGACACATCTCTTTTTGCTGCATCTGCAAAGTCTCTATATTCTCAGCCTGAGCTCGCAACTGCTCGTGATACTGTGAGCAGAAGATGATGCCTCTCCATGAGCTCCTCTAGAGCTTGACGCCGACATCACATTAATACCATAATAAGTAACATGATTCAAATGAGAGCTGATTCTTACTACTCTACCCTTCTCAAATTCATACTGATTCGCTTGCATCCATGCCACCTCATCAAAATGGTGAGCACTAGTCTGCTTAGCCGTCTCGTCCTAACCCTCAGCCTGTGTCTGAGAGGTCATAGCCTCATATGACTCCATCAATTCCAATTTAAAATTAAAATTGTCAAAATATTATATGCAGTTAATTGTTAAACAGAAAAAATAATACTAACCACAATCAGATGTCGGTGATCACCACTAATCTCTCTAGTAGCTGGATCATTATACATCCTCTGATAAACATCGAACTCCATAATATAGGGATTCTTGACTGCCAACAGAAATAAAAAATAAACTTTTTATATTTAATATTATATAAAATATTTAAAAAATATATTTACAAGATTCTCTCTATGCGAACTGAATGTACAGCTACCAGCTCGATGTGTCACCTCTTGTCTCCCCCGGTTCGGTCATCCCACAAATGATCTTCTCTGAAATCCACCACCCAACTAGTGAAAAAATAATTTATCCCAAACGTGAGATGAAATGTACTCTGGTCGGTGGGCTTTATACGACTCATCAAATTCTGTCGCCCCTACATTCATAATGGCTGTCTTTCTCAAATTGTGCAAAAACTCACAGAAACGGTCATGCATAGAAACCTCCCATGTCGCATTGATAATGTTGCGCATTCTATCATCGATAGGATGACATAAACCCTACAAATAATTTATAATATCACGTTTTAATAAAATAAATTTCAAAATAAATATTATTTATTTATGTACCAGCCAATGCAGGAACATGTCATGTCACACATCAACGGGAATCTGTTCCCATGTGATCCATGGATGAGAAAAATAATTGGCAAATATAGCACTCCCCTGTCCAATAGATACATGTTGAAAACTATGAAGAAGGAATAAATAATCATTCAATTAGTATATATATAAATAACTAAATGAAATATAACTAAAATATACAGGTTACCATACCCATGTGTGTGTGGATCGAAACCATGATGTGGACATCGCTCGAGGATAGGGTCAGGAATCATGAGTCGTGCAAGACCGTGCCCCCTCCGCGTACCTCCTGAACCACCAGTAGGTTGGGGGTCAGCTGATCCCACATCCTCATCATCCAAAGGTAGCTCAGCCTCCTCTAACTCACGTAATAGATAAGAGTCCATCTGAAACACAAAATGATTTTTCTTAGAAGATAGTTGAAAATAACTATTACATATAAATATATATTAGTTATGATTATAACCAACATTTAATTGTGTCAATGTTCATCTTCATCCTCTTCTCCATAGTTGTCAATGTCTATGTCTTCATCTTCCTCCTCATCATCATTAATATCCATATGAGTTACAGTTTCAGCATATCTTGTCATTTCAAATTCATTTGTAACATCATTAAAATCTTCACCACCATCGATCCCTAATTATGGGGTGTCATCGTCGATATTCACGTCTCTTTGTGAAACAGATGGATTTTGAGTTGTCTCTTGAAAAATTTCAATTCCTTCCACTTCAGTGGAACCTCATTCAGTTTGAGTAAACTGATTTTCCTGATATTTCATTTTTATTATGCTCCACCAATCGCTCAAGTCTCTTGAAGTAGCACAGTAATTTGCCTAATAAATTTGATGTGCCTGTTGATCTAGTAAAAATGGTTCATTTACTGTAAGAAGAATTTTATATTTAATATCGCCGATTCCATGAGTCGGATGAACATGAAACCTCTCATAGTATCCAACCACATAAATTTAAACATTTTTATGTAATTCTATCCTACATAACACAGCTCAATAATTTCATCCAAAATTCCATAAAAGTCAACTTCAGTTTCTCTGTGATTTGATCCTCTCAAGTAAATTCCACTGTTATTGTTATTTTTTGATTTCTTGTATGCATGTGTATGAAATCAAAAACCATTCACCCCATATGTATTATAATATTTAACCATTTTGGATAGTGGGTTACTCAATATACACGGTCGCTTATCAATTTTATTAGCATATTGAGACACCTGAAAATTTGTAAAACAATTATCAATATAATAAATAATAAACGGAATTGATATTAAACCATCAATAATTTATGCTACCAGTTTTTGAAACCATTGAGAAATTTTTGTTTTCTGCGTTCATCAAGAGCAGCTACTGTAATTTGTGGATGTTGTTTCTTAATATTATTATCATATAACCTACAAATAAAATATGTTTAAATACTATTACATAAATTATAGAATAAGTGATATAAGCACTCACAGGACAAATGATGACATTTCTTCACATTTGAGCAGAACGTATGTATGAGCTCTGTGATGTTCATCATCTGAAAGCCATCGTTCTTGAACTCCACCGAAACCAAGGATTTGCTGATTAAAAACTGTTAATTGATTTTCCATTTCATCATTAACATTCCCCTCATTTCATCCCATGCGATTCTGTTTTGTGGGATATTTAGATTCAAAATAATGAGAGTAGAAAAAAGTAATTTCCTCTTGCTAATAATCTTCATCAATTGAGCCTTCAACTGATGCTTTGTTACATATTTTTTTCTTCAATTTCTCCATGCATCTCTCGAATGGGTACATCCATCAAAACTGTACTGGACCTCCACATTTAGATACGTTCTCGTCTCTAAGAATCATCTCACATAACACTTTACATAGATCATTCTTCCTTATAAATTTGAGAGGATATCATTATTTTTCCCATAAATTTTCAATAAATAATGGTCTATGTAAAGGTTCAGGTGAGATAATTCTTATAGATAAGAAGGGCATGAATTGGTATGTCCGATTGCAACACTACTTGCGAGGTGATCAAAAATGCAAAGACAATTATAGAGTTTACATTGGACATGGTTTACACAAACTTTTTATTGGGAATGACTTGACAATTGGCGACCCATTGAGATTTGAATATGTTAAGAATATAGCAAATCCTTTTGTGAATATTTATAATTTTAATATTTTATAAATTTTTTATTATTTTAATAATATTAATATTGTTTTTTTGTAAATTTTGATAATATAATTTTTTTATTACTAATTATTGCTAATTATTTCTAATTATATCTAATTATATCTAATTATAACTAATTATATATAATTATTACTAATTATTACTAATTATATCTAATTATTTTTAATTATTACTAATTATTACAAATTATATCTATTTATTACTAATTATTACCAATTATTACTAATTATTCCTAATTATATCTAATTGTTTCTAATTATTCCTAATTAGTCCTAATTATTTCTAATTATTTCTAATTATTCCTAATTATATCTAATTATTCGTAATTATATCTAATTATTCCTAATTATAGAAAATTATTCCTAATTATATCTAATTATACTTAATTATAGCTAATTATTCCTAATTATTATTAATTATTCGTAATTATAGCTAATTATTACTAATTATAGAAAATTATTACTATTATAGCTAATTATAGCTATTTAGAACTAATTATTACTAATTATTGCTAATTATTGCTAACTATAGCTAATTAATGAAAATTATTGCAATTTATAGCCAATTATTCCTAATTAATTCTAATTATTCCAAATTATTACTAATTATTCCTAATTATTGCTAATTATTCCTAATTATTATTAATTATAGCTAATTATTCCTAATTATAGCTAAGCTAATTATTACTGATTAACACTAAGCTAATTATTGCTTATTATAGCTAAGCTAATTATAGTAAATTATTGTTAATTATTGCTAATTATTGCTAATTATTTATAATTATAACTAATTATTGCTAATTATAGATGATCATTCTTAATTATTGCTAATTATTCTTAATTATTCCTAATTATTCATAATTATTCCTAATTACAGCTAATTATTCCTAATTATAAAAATTATTACTAATTATAGCTAATTATTAATAATAATAGCTAATTATTACTAATTATAGATAATTATTACGAATTATAGCTCATTATTACTAATTATAGCTAATTATTACAAATTATAGCTAATTATAGCTATTTATAGCTAATTATTCCTAATTATTGAAAATTATTCCTAATTATTGCTAATTATTACTAATTATTACTAATTATTCCTAATTGTAGCTAATTATTCCTAATTATATCTAATTATTCCTAATTATGGCTATTTGTAGCTAATTATAGCTAATTATTCCAAATTATAGTTAATTATAGCAAATTATTACCAATTATAGCTAATTATTCCTAATTATTGCTAATTATTCCTAATTATATCTAATTATTCCTATTTGTAGCTAATTATAGCTAATTGTAGCTAATTGTAGCTAATTGTAGCTAATTGTAGCTAATTGTAGCAAATTATAGCTAATTATAGCTATTTATAGCCAATTTTAGCTAATTTTAGCCAATTGTAGCTAATTCTAGCCAATTGTAGCTAATTATAGCTAATTGTAGCTAATTATATCTAATGGCATCTATTTATAGCGAATTGCACCTAATTATAGCTAATTGTAGCTAATTGTAGCTAATTGTAGCTAATTATAGCTAATTGTAGCAAATTATAGCTAATTGTAGCTAATTATAGCTAAATGTAGCTAATTATCACTAATTGTAGTTAATTATCACAAATTGTAGCTAATTATCACTAATTGTAGCTATTTAGGGCTAATTGTAACTAATTATGGCTAATTGTAGCTAATTAGTGCTAATTGTAGCTAATTATTTCTAATTATATCTGATTATTCCAAATTGATACTAATAATTCCTTATCGTAGCTAATTAATCCTAATTCTTCCTAATTATTTCTAATTATTCATAATTATTCCTAATTATAGGTAATTATTCCTAATTATAGCTAATTATTCCTAATTATTACTAATTATTACTAATTATTCATAATTATTCCTAATTATTCCTAAATATTCCTAATTATTACTAATTATTCCTAATTATTCCTAATTATTCCTAATTATTCCTAATTATTCTTAATTATTCCTAATTATTCCTAATTATTCCTAATTATTCCTAATTATTCCTAATTATTCCTAATTATTCCTAATTATTCCTAATTATTACTAATTATACATTATTATTACTAATTATACATAATTATTACTAATTATACATAATTATTATTAATTATACATATTTACTACTAATTATACATAATTATTACTAATTATACATAATTACTACTAATTATAAATAATTATTACTATTTATACATAATTATTACTAATTATACATAATTATTATAAATTATACAAAATTATTACTGATTATACATAATTATTACTAATTATAGATAATTATTACTAATTATTAATAATTATTCCTAATTATATCTAATTATACATAATTATTACAAATTATTCCTAATTATATCTAATTATTACTAATTATATCTAATTATTCCGAATTATATCTATTTATTTCTAATTCTATCAAATTATTCCTAATTATATCTATTTATTCCGAATTATATCTATTTATTCCTAATTATATCTATTTATTCCTAATTATATCTACTTATTGTTAATTATATCTATTTATTGCTAATTATATCTATTTATTGCTAATTATATCTATTTATTGTTAATTATAACTATTTATTTCTAATTATATTTATTTATTCCAAATTAGATCTAATTAATATTTATTATAACTAATTATTTATAATATTAACTAAAAGAATCAATTTCATAGTAAAACTAAATATAAATAAAAATCAATTGAAATCTAATTAAATTAGGACTAATAAACAACAATTAAAATTATCATAAAAAAATACAAGTATAAAAAAATATAAATAACTTAAACTTTGATATTCTGAAGATATTGACGCTCTCTGATTGCTCTCGTATAAAAATCATCAACTAAAAGAAAATTTCACTTTGAACCTGCAAAATGAAGACAGAGAGAGAGAGAGAGATAGCAAGATCTGAATGATTTGGGAAAAAACAGATGGGGGTTTATTAGGGTTAGATTAGTTGCGACGGGATTATTAGTGATGAGATTCCCGTCGCAAATGGTGGTAATTGAGACGGAGCCGGTTGTAATTACCCTTGCCCGCGTTAATTAATGTCAGCGGTTAAAAGGTTATTTGCGACAGGTCCCATTGAAAATAGTCCCTACCGACAGTCTTTTTGCGACGAGACAACATCCCGTTGCAAATAGGTATTGACGGCCGCCAGGTATTAGCGACGGGACCTGTCGCAAATTCCACTGCGTGGTTTGGCGCGCAAGCCGCACTGTTTGGCACGCAAGTCACACCAAACTATTTACGACAGGAGACGAAATCCCATCTCAAATAATTGGCTATTTGCGACGGGCTACTTTCCCCGTCGCAAATAGCTTCCTAGACGAGTTATTTGCGATGGGATTTCTTCCCGTCGCAAATAACCCGTTGCAAATAGTTATTTTTTCCGTAGTGTTCTCTACAAACCAATGTTCTCTTATATGGAAAACTAGTTATATGTTACATTGGGTAATGATTATGGTTCCCAATTTCCCTTTTAGGGTATTTTTTAGTATCCATTTCCATGAAGTCGGTTTCTATGAAAGAAAATTTCATATATTAAACCTTTGTTAAATTTTTAAGGGGGGTAGAATGCAACTCCCCGAGAATTTGATAATTATTTTTTTCGAATTAATTTATATCTTTGGTATTTTTTTATTCACATGAAACAATAGATAGGTCTATATATAAATGTGTGTGTATTAAAACATTATGTCAATCATTCCTTTCACACACAATAACAGTTTGTTTTTCACTACAAGCAACACCAACTTGGCTATGTCGCATGCAACACTGAGTTTCTATGAAACATTTATATATATATATATAATCAAATATATGAGATAATTTTAATATAACCATTAATCATATTTATATTAATACTCAAAACTACTTTCCAAATATTTTTTAAAATTTTTGATAAATAAATAATATTGATAATGAAATATGATGTTATTTGTAAAGTCCATGTATGCTAAAATTTTCATTTTATTGAATAGATCAATTTTTTAAAAATAAATTCAATTTTAGACACATATAGTAATTTAATTTTATAAAATAAAATTCATTTTTGAATTCAAAACGTTAAAATTATCCTAATATAAATATTTGGGATTTTTCAGAGGAACTGTGTTTTTTGATGAATAGTGAAAAGTTCTGTTTTTTATGTAAAAACTTCATTTTTATAATTAATTATTAATGGTAAATGATATTATAAATATTTTTTAAAGTCACATTAGATATATATTATATCTATTAATATAATTTAATTCATTAAAATCGGCTTCTCTTTGGAGGTGAATGTAAAATCATAACTCACTTTTGAACTTTTTCTAAAATTAAAAACCAATTATTTCATCCCATCTATCGGATTAGAACTAATATATGTTTTACTGATTATGTGAATTGAATTTAAAAATGATTATATAAACCATTTTATTAATTCTAATATTAATATCCTAATAAGGATTAGTTAATTTTTGACCTAAATGATTAGTGAAAGTGATTAAAATTAATCATAGTAGTTAAGGCCTAATTAAACTTAATCAGAGACTAAACATTAAAATTAAGGGCCAAAATACCAATCCTAATTTACAAAACCAATAATATGTCCATATTTTGACTATAAACCATATATTATTTAGTTTTTTAGGTTTTCTATAACTATTATATGTAATAACATGTCCTGACGTAATTTATTTCTAAAAATTCCGTGTGAGTCCTCTTTTCCAATAAATGGAAACCACCTCTTCCCTGTCGTAAAAAATAACACATATTTTAAGATAATAAAATATATGTAAAAGAAGCCTCCCAAAAATCATCCATTCATACTTAAAGCCTCCCTCTGGGAAAAAATCTTCTCAAGGAGTCCTTTTGTCACAAACCAGAATGAGTTACCTGATTTATAGGAAACTTCTTCTCTTAAACTCATTATATTTATTTTCTTCTCCACCCATACACTATCATCATTACCTTATTCTATTAAAACATTACAATAAATATTCTAGGATGTTTTTATGATAACTTTCTAACAATAAATTACACACATATAAATCTAATTGATGTTGAACATATCATTTCTGTGTACAGAGAAATATTGCCTCAGAAAACAATGATTATTCATTTCTCATTTAACACAAATAATAGTTCCCTTTGTGATGGAAAATCTATTTATATTTTTCATATATTATATTTAATATATATTTAATCTTATATATTCATTTATTAACACACTTCTATTTACATTCCATTTGGTGTTAATACAATATAGTCATTTTAGAATGTGTGGATTACCACCCCCTCAATGCGATCTGATTCGTTCACAGACCAAAAGGAATTTATTGTGAATGATTTTGTTGAAAGAATATTATTCATATAATTAATTAATTTAACGGTAAAAATTTTACATATATATAAATACATATACATACATTTGTCATTTACATACTTTCATTCAATACGACAATAAAGACAAAAACAACGTTCATGCGTATGTAGGGCCTACCATCTCCATTAATGAGTTATTCAATCCCAAAATCCTATATTATATAGATTATTGTAACAAAAATACCATTTATAACTAATATCTCAATCATTTTATACATTCTAGTATCATGATATATGTATAAGAATCAATTATATATCAAATTAAGACACATTTGAAGAACAAAGTGATTTTACCCAAAATGATATATTAACATAGGATTGTTAACAAGATGATAGTATAAGGTCATAATAAAACCATATATGGTGTTATGAATAATAATATTATTCTGTAAAATATGTATATTAGACTTATTTTTTATTATACTAAAGTATTGTTTGTGTATAGAGAGAGTGAAGACACAAGGTAAGGGTATTTCATTACACTTCTAATTTTTATGAGATACTAGATATGTTCGCCACTATTTCGTTTTGTCTGGGATATTTACTTCACATTACTATTTTATAGGTACCTCGTATTACATTTATGGGTACATAAATTCCCATTTTATGATTCTTATTTCATAAGGTTTAATAATAAGAAGTTACCAAATTGGTAAAAATATTTTTTTCTCAATTTTCCTTCTTTGAGACTTAAGTTTTGTTCTGCAACAAAAAACATTTTAGAGTTGAATATAATTAAATTATACATGAAATATGATGAAGGTAAATATTTTCATGTATTATATGATTCATTTAATTTCCTTGATACATGGAGAGAAAGATCCCAAGATACCAAGTTATATGAGTTTCTTAATACAATCTCATTGATTTTTTATATTGTTTATTTTTATTCTTACTTTGATGAAATATTAAAATCAATATCCCATGAATATTCATGATTTTACTTATCCTATATTATTTAATGATATAATAATGTGTTGGGGCCATTTTTTACTCCGTATTAAATAAGATTGTTAAGAATGTGTTTTTAGGAAATCACATAATTACCCTCTTTTCGGTAAGAAATCTTATTTTTTAAAAACATTTTCCATGACTATTATACCATTACCCTATAATATCTAATTTTTTTACCATTTTTTTTCTAATCTCTTCATGGTAATATTCTTGTCCCTTTACAAATAAGGAACATTCATATCATTTTTAGCTTACAAAAGGAATGTTCATTTGACCTCATACAACATGTACGAATTTTCCCGACATCATTTCTTAGAAGCACCCATTTCATTTTTTAAAAGGTTAATATGTTTGAAAGTGTTTTTAAAATTAATTATTAAGCAAATTTTTTTTCAAAATTTTTTAAATCTTTTTTTATATGTTTTCATTGAATAGTATTTTCAAATTATTTTCAACTCTTATTTATACATTTTCAGGAAAAATAATTATAAAAATGATCACAATAATTATTTATATGTTTTTAAATTATTATTAATTAAATTATTTGTAAAACATTTTAAATATTTATTTAAAAGATATTGATCTGTTTTAAAAGAAATATTTTTGTAAAATGTTTTGATGCTTATTTTAAATGCTTTCAATTACTATCATTTTCAAAATTATTTCAATTCTTCAATATATGTTTTCAAGGTATTTTCTAGGAAAGCATTTTTCATCACGTTTTCAATATCTATTTAAATGTTTTCAAAGGGTTTTCAAATAATAAAGATTATATAATTTTTTTATGATTATTTTATTTTTTCAGGAAAATGGTTTTCAAAATGATTTCGTAGCTTTCAAGGTACTTTATAGGAAAAAATTTTCTAATGGTTTTTTTATTAAAAATCCTTGTTCAAAAAAGAATGTATATTTTCCTCAAGAAAATTTTTAGAAGATAATTCAAAATTATTTTAAATATAAGATGATGTATATTTATGTTACTCATGGCTTTCTACGAAAAAATCTAAGGGTTCCATTCATATCCTTTATACAAATGGGGTATGCTTAATATCATGATATTTGTAAAACCCATTTCTCATTTGTGGGTTATAATATTTTAAAATCTAATTCACTTTCAGAGGTTATGATTATAAATAAATGAATATTTAACCTATAACTCTTTCCAAAGGTTATGATATGTTTACATTTTTATGATACCCATTTAATTTCATGGTCTATTATATGATTTTTTGAACACGTATATATTATTTCATTATGAGATTGGTGGGACCTATATCTCCCTCTAATGCATCATGTAAGGATTTATATCTAAATAGATAAAAAAGGTTGGAATGAGGGTCACTTATTTTAATAATACAATGATAGAACACAGGTTACTCAGTTTAGTAAAATAGGGTTGGAATGAGGGTTTCTCATTTCAGTGATACAGGGATAGAATAAGGGTTACTTAGTTCAAAAATACATTATTGTAATGAGGGTTACTCAGCATAATAAAAGATGGTTGTAATATGGGTTACTCTGTTCAATAATTTTGGTTTGGAATGATGGTCACTCAGTTTGCTAATACAGGGCTGGAATGGGGGTTACTAAATTCATTAAAGTATTTTTTCCACTAAGATAGTTTGTTTAGTGATGCCTTGGATACTATGGAAATCATTATATGCTTATATACTTCAAAAATTCCATGTTTTATTCTTCTGTTATTCTTTCATGGATTATGCTCTCTATTTCATTATGATTCATGTCTTATGAAATGCCAATCATTATGTCGTGAGATCGATTATAATCTTTGATATGACAATTATGATATTCTATTATCATGATCGCATTCTCAAAACCCTTATGATGATGCATATTCTTACATGTCTCACTTGTCTACCCTTACTGAGAATTTGAGATCACCCCATTCTTATTTTATTTCCCCCAATTTATGATGATATATACAATGTTTGATATATATAAGAAGGGTTATGGTAAAGAATAACCTAGTGGGAGATGATGCATCCCACATATATAAAAATGTTTATGTTTCCATGTTTCGAAAGGAACTATACAAACTTTGGAATTTTGGAATCTGTGTGTAAATTGTTTTAGTATTATTAAAATGTTTGGTAATGTTCATGTTTGAGAGGTAAGGGTCTCTATAGGGATCAAAACCCACATAGTTCAATTTCGTAATTTAAGGTCTTAGGATAGGACCATTCCACGAAGTTTTACTTCATGTGGCTAAGATTCTTATACCGTGAAGGATAAATCAACAAGGGATAATCATGGGATTGTGAATGGAATCCTCCCTTTCCATGAGGATTTATCTTGGATAGAATGTATGGGGATTATGCATGGAAGATTCCAGGGTTCTGTTAAAAGCAGTGATGATGTGGATGGGGATTATGAGTAAGAGGCAACCAAGTGGGTGGAATGATCATTCCTTAATGTGGTTTCCCAAAGAGAATTTGAGTGGATGTGTATGTATTAGATGTAATGCATGAAAATTAGGGTCTGGACCTCATGTATGTTTCTTATGTATCCTAGTTAATCGAGAATTAAACCCCACACAGTTCAATTAGTGAGTTAGAGATCACACATTAAAGTAGACTCATCTAGTTTGGGCTTATGTATGGAATATTCATGTTTGTGGGGAGCATGATTGGTTGTCGGGGATTACACATGGAAGCATTCCCTGGGTGGATTTGGATATTTTTTTGTGCTTACAATAAGTTATATTCCCATTGTAGGACGAGACTAGGGCTTACTCCATGAGGGATTGACATTGGTGAAGGTGGATGGGTGTAAAGGAGGCTACTAACCTCTATGTCCACATGAGTCATGATTTGTGTGAGAAATAAGGGAAAGCATTAAACATAATTCCTATGTCAAGAAATATGAGAAAATGAGAGAGCATGTTGGTATTATTCATGGAAGATTCCCGAGGAGGATCACTTTCCATCTTAGTGGGGATTACACATAATGGGTGCCATTCAATGATTATTTCATTCAGTGTGAGGAAGATCTCATTCCTTGTGAGTAAGATCAAATTTTTTGTGATGATAGGAGGTGTGGAGGAAATCCCCTTCCAGTCCTATATGAATAATCCTGCTCCTTTTTTATAGCTTAAGGTAACATTTTAACATCATGTATTGAGGATGGTGTTTCTTAGTATTTTTACACCATGAAACACCGATGTGGGGGACTCAATCCTTACCCATTGGGATTACATAACAACCATACATGCACCCTTGAAAGGGGGATAAATTTGGCAATGATAATGTGAAACAATGTGGAGAATATTCCAATTATGATGTCAAAGTTAGAGTACATATATTGAGAATAAAAAGGAATAAACATACCTATGATTAGATGTAAAAGGTAAATGGGAATCTTTTGCCACACATGAAGTGAAGTGGGACATAGGAGTCTGTGGAACAGGTCACATAGGGACTTGAGGAGTGGCTAACCCGATCCACGATGGGTGTGGGGACTTTAGGAACTCAGCCTTTGTGAATAGGTGTCATTATAAGGGAGGAAAAATGGAGAATCCTATGTGTGGGGATTCATGAAGCTTAGGGCCCTATAGATAGGTTATTTGTAAATATTAGGTTCTTTAAAGGGACTACGTGCATCAAGAAAGAATATGATTTTCAAAACATGATTACCCTAAATGCGGATGATGTTCAAGCTCTAGAATGGAGTTATTCATGAAGGATTAGTGATTTGAGAATACTTAAGTTCCATGTATGTACATCTTCATCATTGAAGGGTGTAGGCCTTCATGAAAGGAATCCTCATATTGGATAGAGGTATAGCAGAGTATATGGATTGTGTTTTCTTGAGGCTCATGTACATTGGGTGATCCAGTTTTTTACCTGGTTCATGATGTTCGGGTGGCTCATGACTTATGGGAAATTCTGGAGTTTAAGGCTCATGTCACTACCTGTTAAAAGTTAGAATGAGGTGGATATTTATAGTCACATGGTTTCATAAAGTAGGTATGTGGTTCATAGGGAAGATTTGGGATTCATGAAAGTTCGCAGTTATGTCAGAGACATAGAGAACAACATCTACCATTACCACAATTACCAAGCACCATATGACCCACTGAACCACCATTGTGGCCTCACGCATTCACAAAGGGGGAGGGGCCTTCCTGAATAGGCTTCACAAATTATACCCTTAAGAGTTTTTTTGGTTGTTTATGCGTAAATTAGCATCAAACAAGTTGTGGAATCCATGACTAATCGTCATGGCCAAAATATCCCCACCCCCCTTAGAATTAAAGATGATGGGAAAATGATGGTTAGTTTCTATGGGAGAATTGTGGAATGTTCAGAAATATGATCCCTTTCACCAAGGTCATTTGCAGTGTTCAATCATGATGTTGATACATGGAGATCATTGGAATGAAGTTCATCAAAAAATGATGTTAGTTGTACGCATATAAATAGCATGAGTGGGGTGTACAGCTAGAGAACAATGTCCTTATAATGACAAAATTTATTTTCCAATGTGCACTAAGGCGTGATTTAGATAGTTTTAGGGGCATTTCAATTTATCTAAACAAATGAAAATGTGAATTATGAGTCACGATGCCCAAAATTCAGAACAAATGTCTACTTGTATGAAGATACCAGAAAACTGCTAACCTTGTTCGAAACAAAAAATCCATCCTATCATCCTTGAATGGGGAAAACGAATTAGGTCCATCCTTTGACCATGTTCAAAAAATAGATACTATCATAGATTGTGATTTTAAGTCTTCTAGTAGATTTTCCAAAGATGGTAACTGATCCAAAGTGCGATGAAAACAAGAAGTCAGGGGTCCTTACATATGTGTAAGAGGATGGGATCCATATGAGGGGAATGTGAATTGTGATAATATAGTGATGGAATGTTTGAATGGATTCCAAATCTCTCATAATTATGCCACCATGTCATAGAATACAATGGTATAGGTATACATGTCTGAAAAAAGATAAAACCCCTTCACTAGGGGTTCAATATCTCAAATGTTGAGAGACAGTAGAAAAATTGAACAATGTTGCAGACGACTGGCACCAGAGAAGAGGACCTTCTTGTGAAAGGTCCTAGAATGCTTTGTAGATTCACATCTGAAAACTATGGATGATAGACACATAGTTTTATATCATATTGTATGAATGATGTATTATATAGTATAACATCATGTTACTGGGATGAATCTCAAAGTTTAGTATCATGATACTGGGATGTTGAACACAGTTAAAGGTTGTACTGCCTGGAACATAGGCTATTGGTTTTTCTTCATAGAGTTTGGACCAAAGAAATGTCTATTTCTTGTGCACTTGTGTGAAAAGAATAAATTAATGCCAATATGAATTGGAAAAAATAGACTAGAGTACCAAAAAAGTACTAGGAAATAGATATATGTTGAGATGATTGAGGAATAAGGCGGCCAACACTACACCACACTTCCCCATTTGATTCTCATGTAGGTTAAAGTAATGATTGGACATATAATCCTAGTTTAAGGTTGTAGAGTTTTGGAAAAGGGAATGAGGCTTAACAAATGTGAAAATGTGAAATGGAAGAGTCATTAACCTAATGTGAATTAATGATGACACACCAAACATTCCCAGTTTGGCTCACACAATGTTTAGAGTCAAGATGCCTGGACTGAGGGATCTAACTCTAAGGTCACAGTGTTTGGTCAATGTTCCCCTTTATATGGCTCAACCACATCAGTAAGAAGCCTTCCAAAACTCATAATACCTTGTGATTCATTCTTGGTGTGGGAAACAAGGGACAGTAATGGGTTTCACTAACATTCAAAAATACGCATTAGGGGTGACACTAACAGTTTCAAACTCCACCACAATACAAGGAAAAGAAGATGAGAAATTTTTTGACTTTTAATATCTATATAAAAAAGGTTATTAGTGAGTACGGATTAACTATTGACCATGTTTGAAACACACGAACCACTATAGCACTAGTCTATAATGTGGAATACAGACATTGCACAAACTTCTGACCAAGTTTGAAAGACATATTACACTGGTTTCTAACAGATATCCATTAGGGAATTGGCCTAGAAAAGAAGGTGAACGAAAAAGGAATGAGACCATCAACACTAGGGGAACCATATAGATTTTAAGGTGATGAAAATCTGAACCAAGAAAGAATTGAAGTATGGAAAGGGGCGTATCATAATGTGGGGATCAAATTAGGGTTTTGAGAAAAGTTTAATGTTGTTTTTCATGGACCATAACAGCTATTTTAGAGTCATGTTTCTTGTACTATAAGCTCTTAGATTGTGTTCATTCAGATTGGAATAATGTACAGTTTCTAAAGAGGATATCTCTAGTTGGTTTCCTAACAAACAAAACATGAATGATGACCAAGGGACCCAGAACCATGTAACACATTCCTCTGGAAACAAGAACAAGTTTTTAAGTTGTGAATCATAGAATTTGGTTGAGGACAAAGAGCTTAACATTTAATAAACATGCGATTGGACCTAAAGAAAACGTTTCCATTAATTTCTACCCATACCAAAAAGATGGGAATTACTCCGCATGTTTTTATAGAACACAATGTGGAAATAGACCATCACTGGTGATGAAAATTCTATCTAATGTGAGATCTTAGGCATCCCTATAGTATCGTGAGGCATCTTGAACTTGTTCACAGTTGGATTGATGTTTAATGTCATGCATTGAGAATATTAAATCCCTATTTATGTTCATAATGGTTGGACCATAATGACGAAATGTCTCATGTTGTTTTGTGTTTTGTGGCTCATAAAAAAACCCAATGTGAATGAGGATCTTGGATGACCAACCCCACATGACACACACCAGAGGGAACCCACATATAGTTTGAATTCATGATTATTGGAAAATGAGAGAATAGTTTAGGAACATCATTCATGTACCATTATCTCTTAGTTTAAGGTCATAGATTTTGTACCATGAAGTTCTTAGTTTATGTTCATAAAGTTAAGACCGTCTTGGGGGGGGGAATCTCAACTCGGTATGTGTTGTAGGTTGTTATGAAAAATGTGACAATAATGTGGGCCAGGGGAGGACCAACACAACATTACACAATCCCAATGATATCTTTGTGATGGGCCCTTTGGACACCTCAATGTCATGGGTAGAAGAAACAGACATGTTTAATGATGGAATAGGGGACTGCGTACCACAAATGGGGCTTGAAGGATAAGGCTGGTTGATGAATTTGTGGATAGACCTAATGAAAAGAAGTTTGTGTGTCACTAAATATCTCATGAGAATGGGAATCAAGCCACATATAGTTATTGAATATGGTGTGGTAGATTACTGATGCCAAGGGAGGAAACTTCTTAGGTGAGAACATGATGGAGCTCTATAATTTATCATCATATGACCAAGTCCATGTTGTTATACAGTTTAACAACATAAAACTAGGATTCCAGTGCTATAAAATTTATCTTCATTTGTTCAGGATGTCGATAGCAAAATTTAACATCATGTTTTTGGGATGAATGGAAGGAGGAATTACATGTGGGAAATGTGATTGGCATGAAAAGGATATCCCAACCTAAATGAGGACCTAGGAGGCCCAACACCACACAAAAAACTACCAAGGAAGACTTACAGAAAGTTTAATGTCATGATTCCCATACATGAACTTTTAGTATATGGTCATAAAACATGAATCAAGTGGAAAGTTTGAAATCTTCTTCATTGCATATATGTACATGACTTTGAAGGTCATGAAAAAAGGATTGTTAATGCCAAACAGTTTAACATCATACAGCTAAGACGATGAAACTGTGTTGTTTAAATTCAATCATTTTGGACTACTAGGGATGAAAATATTTTAGGTTTATAATTCTTGGACCTATGAATACATCTTAATATTGTGTCTCTAGGACCATGGTATATTTTTTTAAGTTCATATAGATTAAACCATGGGGGAAGTTATGATCAAAACAGATACATTGTTGCATTAGAGAGAAAAACCTGATGGTAATGATGTCCAAAGGGGGCCAATGTCACACTTTACATTTCAAGGAAGGCATGTACAAAGTTTATTTTCATAATGATTTCACTAATCTAAGGACAAAGGGATGATGGGATGATGTGCACATTTCTTGGATCGATGACAAGTTTTACGGGCATCATAATGTATCCCATAAATATGGTAATCAATCCACATATAGTTCTAAAGTAGGGAATGATAGATGGATTATGTTTAGGTTTATGAATTTTCATGTGAGAACATTATGGTGTTGTAAATTTTATTATTGTACATCCAGGAAGATGATTATTATACAATTCAAAATCATAAAACTAGGATTCTGACACAATGCAATTTCGAGTTGTATTATTCATACTATAAGGGAAAATGTATTCCAAAAAGGGATATTCATGTAATGATAGGAGAAAAGAGATTTAAATGATGGGTCAAGGAGGAGTTTGTTTCAAAAACAATTCCCTCATTAAACCCACACATAGTTTAAAGTAATTATGTTTGTACATAGGATCTGAGCATAATCTCATAGTGTTCATACCATAAGATAGGAATCTCAACTAAAATAGATATATGAGGGACAATAGGAGTAACTCGAAGTGAATGAGGGTCAAGGAGGATCGTGTTGTACAATACCTTCCTGTGGATATTCACACGCATATTAAATTCATTATGTTTGGACATAGGATCTTATCTTATATTAATAGAGTTTGGACCCATGATAGCTACTACTTTAAATTATTAAATCATGAAATACCTCTACATATTAACATCATGTTCCCAAGACGTTGATTCCTTATATAAAGTAATGCTGAATAAACATGGAATTGGTTGGAGGTGTAATACACTCTCTATCCACGGTGATTAAAGATTATGCGCCATTGGGATAAGCCGTACAAATTTAGTAATGTCATTTCCAATTGGGCTATAACATTGTTGGATTTCTTTTAGGAATTATCAGTTTCTTGAGTGGGAGTATCATGTGACCTTGTAGAAAATAGTGAAGGAGAAATTGTATGTTGAACACTCTCACTATCTTCTTCTAATTCTCATTTAGATTGTGATAGGCTGGGATCCTGTTCACATTGTGGTATTCCAGCTCAGGTAGATGGAATTATATGATTCCACCTCACATATGTTGGACGTAGATATCTTATCGAAGTGATGAAAACTGAATCTGGATGGTAAGTATTGACTCTATTCCACACACTAGTGAATGTAGTGTCACCATGGTGGAATTTATAGTTATTTTTTGATAGACCCCGAGAGGGTTGGGCCAGATATTGTACATTGCGTACAAATTCTTCATCTCAAAAACTAGAATGTTGGTATTGTTTTATAAGAGTATAGTATGAGGAACATAAAATCGATGATGATATTAGAGTTCAAAAATTCTTTTAGTGATTTGGATTTTACTTCCATAAGAGGGATCGCTTCTACCCACCTGGAAAATAAATTTGTTGCATTGTGAATGAACATGAATTATTGATCTATATTTACTGGATAGGGTCCCATGCAGTTAAATAAATATTTTGAAAAGGATCAAGAATAAATTGTAGTGTTAAGGGGTTTTATCCTTTGATGCATACATCTGGGATTAATCTGACATGTGTGGAACTTCTTTGAGAAATAGATAGAGTCTCATGACCTGGTGGGCTAGAACAATCCTAACATTCAGATTTGGTGGGATATCTTCAACACATCTAGATGGGCACCAAAAACCCAGTGTAAACTTCCTTCATAACCTAGGGAATCTCATATCTTGGAATGAAATGGAGGATAATTACATCAAAACCCCATATCTAGAGAGTCTTCTGACAATTGGGATAATTTTTGAGGGAAAATATGTTGTTCATGAATAGATTCTCTCCCATTATGATCATTGTTGTGGGAGAAAATTTATCTTGGGATTCAAGACAAAATAAGTGTTCCAATCAGAGGTTTACTCCACCGAAGAGGGATTCAGAGTTCTAGATGTTGGCAGTTATGTGGTTTACCTGCTGAATATCATCAACATCATCTGCTATGAAAATAGAAATGAATCTTCAATGATTCACATGAATGAACTAGTAATCCTTTTCAGGCTATATAATATAGGTGAATAATCTGGAAAAGGGAATCCTCGTGACAATTCTATGAATTGGGAACATGAGCGTCCTCTGGTTGAGAAGGGAACTGAGCCATTAATTTGCTAGTGCGTTCTATCAGGGGTAGGAGCAAAGGATTCCTTATAACGTAATCACCGTTGATTTTTTAATGAATAATTTGGAGTAACCCTTCAATTAAATGTGGGGAACATCAATCTCAAGAGACAACTCAAATCCAGTAATGAAATCCTGATACTCTACCTCATTGAGGGTGCAACAAAATGATAGCAGGAATGAGTAGGGCAGAACATCCTGTGTAGGTGTATTGAATATGATCCCCAAACCTACTCTATTGAGATCTGGATCATGGTTTCTTTGAGAGGTCGAGCATTGGGAGGCACCATTGAAATGAATATACCAAAACAGTGTATCCTAATCCATGGAAAGGATGCAAACATTTAGGAAATCAGCATATTGAGGATATTCTTCATAATATGGATGCACATATAGAAAATAATTCAACACATGGCCATTGATGGATTCCTGAGGAACGATCATGTTGTCAAAATGTGAAGGAATAATTGACCACTATGCTAACCATACATTCAAAATTTAGTTATTTAGGATATAATTTATCATATCCACATGTGACACTAGCTATATCTTGTGATGTTTCAAATAATTATTCAACCTCAGCACTATAAAAACCAATGTGAGTAAGCACTTCTCAATTGGATAATATCTAGACTCTATGTCAAGGAGAATGTGACTGAGATATTTTTAATAGTTCTCTCTACATTTTTTGTTATTCTATGTGACAATGGAACTTAAGGATCTATCGATAAGGGTCACATAGAGGAAAAATGATTCCCTGAGATGGGTGGAATCAGAATTGGAGTCTGTAGCATATAATGCTAGATTTCTACAAAGTAGGTGAGACACACTTCATCCCTTTAGTAGAAAATACCTTTATTTAATTGGATGGAGAAGGGATTAAAAATTTCTTCCATATTGATGATAAATCAAAATATATAGGCAAAGTGTCTTTGAAGGCCTAAGAACACTTAAAGGATTCTCAGAGGAGGCATCAAGGTAATGACCTTGATATTTTTTAAGTCAGATTTGATGCCTCTGTATATTATGAGGAAACTGAGAATCTTCCATGAGTTAAATTCAAATTCAAATTTCAAGGTGTTCATCCATGAATGGTGGGAGTGGAAAAAAGATGAACAGTTTCTGAGGATCTCTGAGAAAGTCCTATTACAGGTGGGATTTTACAACAAATTTTTCCATGTCGAATTCCACTAGTATTTATGATATTGGTTTGAATATGAGGGGTATGTAACATTAATAATTTGATCCTACATTCTTCTAACTAAATGGTATTACATGATAGTAAAAGGTCCCTTGAATAACTATAATGTCAGTAGAATCTTCATTTTCAAGTATCATTCATATATAGTTGTACCTGGAATATTCATCCTTGAAGGATAGATCCTGGAACCTCTATATGTCATTGATCAATAGCTCTATAACTAAAAGGGGAAAATGATCATTTGGACAGTGGATGTTGAGATCATGGAAGTCAAAACAAACACTGATCATAAAATTATTCTTCCTTCCTAGGATGGTATTGGATGGCTACATCAGGTACTGATCTTCCATGATGAATGCTAGCTTTGATGATCTTATCAACTTTTCGATGACCAGTCCAAAATGATAATTGTTTATTTCTCTTGGAGGATTCATAAACCCATGATGAATGACCAAGAGACCAAGACAGTGGATGGTGTCCTGAGGTCTAATCCTTGAATATTTTCATAACATCAATAAAAACATCATTATACTGCTTCATGATGTCCATGTACTACTGTTGTTCCTCCAGAGTCACTACTTCATAGATTAGCATTGGATATAGATTTGTATCAGTACCAAGGTTCTCCTGAACCAACTAAACAATGTTGGTGTAGATTCCTTCATTAAATTAAGGAGTATAATCTTCCTTATCCTCTTTGTCATCTCAGTCAAGGGAAGACATGGGATGAGACGATTATCTTATGAGACTAATTTAGGGGAATACAGATGTCGGCCTGAGTGGCGCATGCCGAGTCTTCACTGGGGGACTCTTTCTCTATTGAAACCTAGTATATACAGTCTGTCCTACTAATCATTTCATGACTTTGAGTTTAAGGTCCATTCTTGATGTTAAAGCAGTGGTGGTACATTGGTTTGTGTCGGTTCATCCCAACTCGGCAGAAACAACGGGTCGGGCATATAGTTGTAGCCATAGATAGAACATATCAATACATTGCAGGTGTAATGGGTTCTAGTATTTCCTGATCCTAGAATATTTATGAATAATAGGTAATCTTAAAATGATCCTTGTATCGTGGGATGTTGTGTCACTTCCTTCTGAAAATGAAAAATAAATTTCCCATCTCTAGAATCGTATCCTCCCACTGGCGAAGTGGGAGGATGAAAAAATCTTCCATTTATTTCCATGGGTTGTCTAGAAAGTTGTTTTTATTTACCTCATTAGTTTGAACATGATTATCCTTTTTTAGTAATACTCAGTATCCATACAGTGGGATTCACAAGAGTCAAAGGGAGATGCATCACCTTGGAGAACACCTACTCGACCATTGTTGGAGTATTTGAGTCATTGGTGATACAATGAGGGGACAATTTCATACTGATGAAGCGAACTCCAACCCATCAATCCATTTTAGGTGGTGTTCTATGAGATGAACATGAAATCATCATTTTATATGATGCCACCAAACTAGTTCATCAAACAGATTCTTCCACAAGGCCTCTTCTCGGTCCATTAATAACCCTGAATCTTTAGGTTAATGGGATTTGGATCTGCTTCAGTGAGTCCTAACTTGCAGAGTGTTTATGTCAAGATATGATTAATCATGAAAATTGTGTATAAGAGACAATGAAATATATCATTCCATTTAGTTTTCCAGTGATTTACAATGGTAGTATGTCCCTCTACCCAAGGGATCCCTCATCTTCTATAGAGAATGAAGTGATGTCATGGAATTTTTCTTACTCGACTTCGTCAGCATAGAAGGTTTCTATGATCACTACCTATATTTAAAACATAATGGGGCACCTCAAGGACTCTATGAGGGACTTTTTCATTTCTTATAAACTATGGAGATACACTAGAATTGATATATTTGTAGGAATTTTTTAGTGGTTCTTCAATACATCACACTTCCATTACAGAAAAATATTTTTTCCCGTAGGCTGTATATCTTTGGAAGGAGGCACGACATGCACTATTGGATGAACCACTAGAATCTCGATGCTACTAGAAATTTCCTAAAAATAATCATGTAACCCACCCATAACCCCTTATAGATGATTGTTGGATGGATGAGCCTTGGCCTTAACTAGATGTGATCGATCATGGTTCAACCATTGTTTTTTTTCTTGGTCAATTAGCATGGTTAGCTAAAATGGTGAGTATAGCGAAGAATGATAGGAGGAATATGCATTATAATCTCTACACAGATCATGTATTCTGGTTCCTCTATAATGAATGACACAACTTGATGCACTATGTTGGTTTTCATATCTTAGACCATTTCATCAGCAGTGTCATCTGGAGGAACTCAAAGTGCTTTTCGGACATTCCACATCATCAGGGACCATGATGGGATCCACCAATTTGACAGTACTCAATGATATATACACCTATTAATCATTGGTGGTGTCTTCCAATGTTGGATGGACTATGGGTGTGGTTCCCATATCTGACGGAATGAAACCATCAAGAGCGAGGGAAGGATTTGGATCTTGCAGGGGCATTAATTTTCCTTGCTTCATAGGTTCCTACTCTTTGGAGATGTAGAGGTATATGATGTAGATGTAGAAGTGGTATCTAGAGAAGGTGTGGAGACTTCAAGAGATTATATTAATCTTAAACGGGCACTGATGACACTATCAGAATGAGAAACTATTATATGGGTCAAACAATCATCATACTTCTAAGTCTCATGGGTCTCATTGTTGGAAACCGATTTCAATTCACTGTAATCATCACTATTTTTATCAATCTCAGTTTAGATATATTCCACCTGCTTTAAGTGTGCCTCAACCCGAACACACCATTTTCCACCTCGTCCTGAATCCAGTCCTTGAACACATAACATTGTTAGATGGTATGTCCATGGATTATATGAAATGGGTAGTGGTACGAGCAATCAGTGAGGTCGACCTCATGTGGATTTTTTCATTATTGAAACATCAAATCCCCCAATTCCAAGGAACTATAGAAATAGAGAGAAACTTATGAATCCATGAAGGAGTAAGTATGGTTTCTCCTATCTGGGAAAAGAGCTCTAGGTGCCTAGATTAGAGAAGGGGATGAAGCCTGATGAGGGTATGGATATGCATTCCCTCATCTAGGTGGTTGTTCCTAGTGAGGCAGTTCTTAACAATTCTACCCTATAAGAGGCTATGCCTAATGATTTTGTGCTCCAGGAGGTTGATCATATTTTTATTGCATTTGGAAAGGCTATGCTTGGTGAGGATATACTAAAAAAGTATATAGCGGCTATGTGGCCTCTACCTAGTCTATGGTTGAAGTCTCTTCATTTTACATTCTTCTTTTAAGATCATGAATTGGCAATGGAGGTTCCCACATGGATTACTACAAGGTTTCCTCAAAGAATCAGGATATGATATAGAAATCCTAGAATCATCCTGGGAAGTATTGAGTGATGATTGTATGGATCATTTGAGTCATAACATTAACAATGCACATATTTAAAAGCAAATTTCGCGTATGTGTCATGTTGAGTGAATATGTCAGGCCTTTTCACTAGGAGAATATGTCTGTGACACAATTATCTAGTTATTGTTTTCACATAAAGAACTCTTCATTGATTATCTTTCACATAGTAGATGTGGAATGGTATATAATTTCTCCTTAGAGGCCTTCCTAAATAGTAATAAAACCTATGTGTAACTAATTGTGCCAGAGGAATTTAGGTCCTTCCAATTTATTTTGAAATCATTGAATCATGGATAATTCTAGAAACTCTAGGGTTACCAACATGTGCCAACACCTTGAGAAAAAGTGTTCCAGATGCTACATCGGGTCTCCTATCCTATTGAATAGTATGAAGGTAGGATTCAAGAAATATTGGGGTTATCTCATTTCACCCACCCATTCCAGATATATCTTGTCATCAAGTTAGATTTCCAACAATCACATCTCTTGGGATTCAAGGCGTTTAGTGGGAGCGTCTATTTCATCATGGAAGGGGTTCCAATCTTGAAGAGTATTACTAACCATCAATGAATTCATAGGTTTATCAACATGATAAGTAAGCTCAATGACTCCTTTATAAACATGTGGAGAGGCTTGTGGAGCATCTCAATCGGGATCCTTAGGAGGGTTTTCATGCTTCTCAGGTGGACTCAGTGATGCGTACTGCAATTTTTTTACATGAACCTCCACCTCTGATCTGTAGGGATGCATGAGATCATTGGGAATATTTTATAGCATCAGAGATAGAAGGAATTTGGTATTCCCGTATAGCCCCATTGGAGGATGGACATGATCATGTCGATGATCACCATAATCTGGGAGATGTTGGGCAGGGAGCTCAACAATAATCCCTTTCTGGTGTGTGACCTATTGGGGATAAGTGGCGACTATAGGACTGAACTCTCTCTTCCAGTAACCATCAAATGGATCAGTTTTATCAAAGATCCTAACATGTTTTATAACATTGTTGGTTTTCCAACTGCTAGGCAGCGATGTGGAGGGTTCTCCTAAGCCGAGTTCTTGCCTATGCTAGAAAGTGAGGACACACATGTGAGGGCCCACCTATTACTACATTACCTCAGGGAGTGGATTTTCATTATTGGATTCAATAATGAAGTCACTGTTTTTAGGAAAACTAATATAATCCATATTCACCCTAATAATACTTATAGAAAAATCCTCAATATCATTGGGAATGTTAGGTTTCTACAGGATAGTGCTGAAATAGAGATCAGTGTACTTTTTCCACCATCGGATCTTCATTTGGGAAGATGCCTCCACAATGATTTTGTAAAGAAATTTGAATCTCTAGATGCATCTATTTTGGAGGATCTAATGGTATCTAGGTGAAGAAGGGTGACGATCCATTGGGAGTACTACTAATTCAACCATGTAGTACTATTTTTCCATGTTATTGATGTTTTACCAATGACCTCATTAGACAAAATGGCAGTCATGTAGGTGAAAACAAATTTTCCTAAAAGTCCCATTGTAGCATGAAACCATATCTTTAGTGATGGACACTAGGATGAAAAATGTGGAGTTTCATTCATCCAGAAAACATTGGATAACTTATCATCATCCAATGAATCCCACATTCTTTCTTTCAGGGAGGTGGTACCCTTATCCTGGTTATCCCATGATTAGATCATCAAATGAAGGGAGACATCCTATGGCACTGGTGTGGATCATTGCTATTGTGGAAAGTCTAGTCGTGGAGCCACTGTGTGAGATGACTATTCACTACATGTTGGGTCATCTCTTGAGGGTGGTTCCAACCTCATCATTTTGTCCCTATAGGACCAGGTGTTCACCACTGCCTCATGTTTTGGGGATGTGGCACTCATCTTTGGGTATACTCGATTCTCTTCATGTATCATGCTCTAGAATAACTATATCTATTCTTGGGTAGATGTAAAGAATGAAACTAGTGATGACAGAGATTAATGCACCTTGAGACCATAGAAGGGATCCAAATATCATCCTCCAGTATGTTCCTATGAATATATTCATGAATTTATAGAATGTCACCTTCTGGGATGATGAAACTCACATGATAGGTTCCTAACCTAGACTCTGATGTAGTTGAATGTGGTGGAGTATCTATCATTGAATCACATTCTAATTCAGAGTCTAATAAAATAACATAATTGACAATGATTAGATGCTTACTAAAGTTCATCCATTAGTGGTGGTCATTCTCCCTTATTCCCCAACATTGTTCTTTAGGGAAGGTAAATTATTTCATATGTGGTGGAAGATCATGTGGGTGGGTGATGGCACATGGAGGAACTCCATTATGATTTCTTATGATATGGGGAGGAACATTATATCAGCTGCCATCAGAGTGGGGAGGACATCTTCTTTGACTACTATGGGAGTAGGGAGGACATCCACTCTGACTATTTATATAGTTGGGAGGACCTCTGCATTGGTCAAGGGGAACATGGGTAAGACCTCCATGTCAGTTGTAAGGTTGGAGAAGATCTCTTCTTTAGTGGATTGGAGTGAGAGGAGGTACTTCACATCGATTGAACTGGATAATTATATAACCTCTATGTTGAGGAGAATGAGTTTAGGGAGGGCCACCACACTAGTTGATTGATTCCCAGTGGGGACCGCCACTGTAGCTAGTTGAAAATAGGGAGGGAATCCATGTTGACTATTGAAGGAGTTGGTAGGACCTTTACTGTGGTGGGTTACGGCATGGTTAGAAACTCTATGTCAGCCGATAGCAATCAAATTAGGAAGACTTCTTACTAATCATCAATGAAGTAGTGAGGGCCTCCTATTTGGTGGGCACTAGATTAGGGATCACATCCATTTTATCTATGAATGGTGCGAGGAGGTAATGAACACTGATTGGTTGCACCACATTGAGGGTCTTCATGTAGGCTTGTGGTAGTGGTATAGGGAGGTCCTCTAAACCGGCTATTGATGAAGTTGTGATTACCATTGCTTTGACTAATGGGGAATTGGAAGGACTTCCATGATGGATTTATGATAAGGGATTCCCTCTACATCAGCTAGAGTATTTATGTGGGGACTTCTATGATAAATATCATCATTACAATTTATCCCATAATGGCTGCTGTTGATGTCATAATTTGACAGAGTCATCCCAAGCTCCATGTACGGTGGATAAGGTTGTGATCCCAACTGAGTGTTGATGGTTCCCTTATCAACCATTCCCAGGACTTGGTTGAATGAGTTTGTGGGGAATTTTTCCACCAGATACGTAAAATATGATTCCCCTAGTCAAGAATCCTCATGGCCTTTCACTCGACGTTGGCATCAGGTCATTCCGACCAGGGCTGTCAGAGTAGGGGAATAGTCTGCCACTCCCTCGGCTTGGAAGAGAAGTCAATATCTAGTATTGATGGGTCCTGGTGGGAGCCATCATTGGTAGCTCATGGGTAGTATTCATAGATATGGTCACTAGAGTATCCCCCACCTCTTAGGAATATGGGAACGATTCATTTGAAAACTATTGGGAGAGTCTCCTGATGTAATTTTCAGTTGGTGTGGAGTGTAAAGGATCCTAGAGCGGCCATTGAGGGTGGTAGTGTTAGTGAGGTAGATAATTATACATACCATGGAAGGATATGTACCATGTGTAAATGACCCCCTCTTACTCGTACCAACATATGATTGCATCTATCACCCTCTTTTGGAAGATTTTATATGGTGAGATAGGTAATGGGTACTCAGTATCCATTGTTTCAGTTGATGTTGTGGAATAGGTGGAGTCATGTGGGATTTATTTATTGACATTTCTCGTACCTCCACATCTGTGGGAAATCGGTGGATGGTTTACTATAGCTTGTGTCCTACAAAGAATTATTACTCTACTATTATTTAGTGTATAAGAAAAGAAATTTTCAATTTCCAAGTTTCATCTAATCATCCAAGGTTTGAGATATAGAGATCCTCAATGATGTTGCTGCAGACTAGAATTCCCAAGTATAACTTGGACAATTTATGGTGAGTTCCATGATGGGACCACTTTTTTCTTAGTTGGCCTTGGAACCATATAGATAGATCTAGTTACATGCTAATCTACTGATATCTCAAATGAAATTATTTCCTGTGTTGAGGATAAGAGTTTTACATTGATTTCGCTATTTATTTATTCTTTCTTTCTCCATGGTAGGGTCACCACACTTGTCTGATACAAGCATTGGTGTTTTTGTATATAAAATAACTTTCCCACACTCCATAGGTGGTCATCTTTCATCACATTCATCTATGATATAAACTCCATGATCAAAATGGGATAATAAGATATCAGTTCCCCATTCCAAAGATTTTTCCTGAGAACTCATCACCTTGTTCGGGTCTCGTTCATAGAGTTAAGTCATGTTAATGGATCTCATTCATAGTTCCATCTCTTTGTGGATGTAGGTTAATTATTATGATTCTATCAGGACATTTCAAATGGCCTTGATAGGGTGAAAAACTTCATTCAGGAGGGTAGTTAGGATGGGAATCACTAGCATATCCAGATACAAGGAACATTGGTCACCTATAATATTTCTCATCAGATGGAAACTCCTGGAGGAACCATTTGGCGTAGAACATAAAGAATTATTTATTGATCATGGGGTATCAGATGCCAATGTAATATCTACCAAGGTTTTCACCTTATGCATCCCATGATTAGTATGAGGTAGCTGAATCCATTGGCCTTATCTTCCAAGTATTTTACCTAAGTAATCCCATGGTTATCATTACTTAGTATTATGAAATATGTCATGAGTTTAACGGCTTATGAATTTGAAAGGATTCTACTCAACATTCCTAATGGAGGTTTATAAAGGAGATGCATCCCTATGGGGGGAACCATATATTTTTACCAGATGGGTGGATGAGAACATCCATGGAGGAGGAAGTATGAGGCATTCCCCATAAAGGGGAGATGTACCACCATGAAGGTATATGATTTCTCTATAGAGGCTAACCCATGAGGTGTATCCCATGAAGGGATGATTTCACATTGTGAGGGTTTATCTGAAAACCCTTGGAGGTGCATCAGGTTGGTGTTCCCTTAGGAGGGGGGAACCATGGTTCACTGTTGGTCAATATTAAACCTCAAATAGGTGTCTTAAATTCCCATCTTAGAAGACATGGATTGAAATCAATGAAGCTTGATGCCACAATTTATGGTCGTATGACATGACTGTTCCATAGAGAATAATATAATGTGTTAAGGATTCTCATGACAATAAATATGCATCGACAAGGGATAGTACATGGATTACACAGGGAATATTTCCCTTACAACATGATTTATCATGGTTGGATTGTGTGGGAAGTTTAATGGAAGCTTTCTGTTTTCCTTTACAAGAAGTAATGATGTGGATCGGGTTTGCACGTTGGATCATCCCATGTCGGTGGAAAGATCATTCCATGATGTATTGGCCTAGGGAAAATCAAGGTGGATATGGATGGAGTAGATGGAATACATGGATCGTCGGTTTTGGACCTCATGGGGGATTTTTACAAATCCCAGTTAATAGAAAATAATATCTCACAAAGTTCAATGGGGTTTTGGGAGCTTACCCCTTCAAGGAAGACCATCTAGTTTGGGATTACACATAGAAGCATCCCATTTGGGGCTATGACTACTTTTTGAGTCTTATGCATTGAAGATTCCCATGGGTGGATTATGGAAAGTTGTCGGTGATTAAAATTAAGAAAATTCACATTGATGGTGGTGACTAGGGATTACAATAGGAGGGATTCCCATATGTGGATGTGGATGGGTGTCATGGGGGATATTAACCTCTAATCCCATGTGAGTCATTCTCAGTGTGAGAAACAAGATGAATCAGTAAAACTGATGGTCTTGTTGAAAATGATACTCCAACAAGTAGTGATGTGGGGATTATGAATGGAAGATGCCTAAGAATGATCCCATTTAGTGTGAGGAGGATCTCATTCCATGTGAGTGGGCTTAAACATAGAGGGTTCTTCATGATGAGGATGTCATATTTTTGTGGGAAGGATCACATTCCTTGTGAAGAAGATCTCATTTCATGTATGGAATGTCTCATTCCATTTGAGGAAGATCTCATTCCCAATGAGGACAGTTAGTGTGGAGACCATCCCTTTCTAGTCACACATAGAGCATATTACACCTTAACATAGGGTAATATCAGATATTAACATCACTCACTGAAGATGGTGTTTCTTTAAAGTTTTACATCATCCAGCATAGATGAGGTGGACTCACTCCTAACCCATTGGGCTTACATAACCACTACACATAAACCCTTATCAGGGGAATGGATTAGGTAATGCCAATGTGTAACAATGTAGAGGGGTTTTCAATTATGTGGTCCATGTTAGTGTACAAATACTAAATAATTAGGTTATATAGGATGATAAGTAGAAGAAAAATGGAAATCTTTGGTTGCACAGGAAGTGGAGTGGGACACTTTAATGGGTGACAAAAGTCACATAGGGACTTGAGCGATTTTTGACCTGACCATGGATGGGTGTGGGGACTTTCGGTAGTCCACTATTACGAAGAGGTGTCAATATAAGGGAAGAGAAATTGAGAAACCCATATAAGGGCCTTCTTAAACAATATGTCCCTATAAAGAAGTGGTTCACAATGATTAAGAGATTCGCTGGGACTGGGGGCTTCAAGAAGGAATAGGCTTTGCAAATCATGGCTACCCTACCCTAGGAAGAATGTATGGGCAATAGAAAGGATTACTTCATGAAGGATTAGTGTCCCAAGAATCCTAAAGTTCACCAGAGGGAATTTTTCATCTATAAAGGGAATGGACCTTCACGAAAGACATCCCCACCTTGGGAGGAGGTGCCCAATAACTTATATAAGGCTAATTTATGAATATTATGTACCTTGGGTGATTTATTTTTTTCCTGCTTCACAATGATCTGGAACTTCACCAATTTATAGAAATTAGGGAGTCAATGATTTGGGTTACCATACCTAAAAAGTTAGATTGATGTGGATATTTATAGGCATTGGGTTTCGTAAATCTTCTATGAGGTTTTCGAAGTAGATTTTGGCTTTGCCAATGGTCATGGATGCATCTAACTCATGGAGAACATCATCCACTATTATCATAGTTTCAGGGGGTTGTGAGACTCATGAAACCAATCATTACTCCCTGACATATTCATGGAGGTGGAGGGGTCTTTGAGAAAGGGCATAAAAAATCATACCCCTATGATTTTTTAGGCTATTTGATCCCATATTTTCTTCAATCTGGTTGTGACCTCCTTGACTAAGTTTGTATCCCATATTTTTGTGCCAAAAAGTATAAATTTTTTTAGATAGATCTAATTCAGGTTTTTTTAATTTAAAAATAATCCATATTATTATTTCTTAATTAATAATGATCCATGGAAACATGCAATAACGTTCATAACTTAACATAATTTTTCATCGAATACTATAAACACCATTGTCTTTTTGACTAGTTTCATTGAAATGTTCTTTCATATGTTTTTTCCTCTAATATATACAATTTTCATTCTTATTTGAGAATGATTTTTATGTTCCCAATCCAGTTTAAGAAGTTTCTTATATTTATATTTTCGATAAAATTAATGTATTTTAATGTGAAAATTGATGATTATAAATCCATTTTTATCAAATCTAAATTTTTATATAAAATGAGTATCATGTTTTATAATTATTTAAAATGTAGTTTTATTGGGTTTCCTCTCAAAAAATGAAATCATTTTTAAAAATAATTCTAGTCAATTACTTTCTTATGATCCATATTTCTTTGAATCATTGATTCTAATTTATATATCCTCTCAACTCTATCATATTTAGGTAAATAATAATGTTAATAATATCATATATGAATATAGATTGTTGTTCAGAAAAAACCTTTCCCAAATCAATCATATAAATCTTCAGAACCATATTCTTCTGGTATCCATCCTTTTAGGGATTCTTGTCAAAGTGCAACTCAAATATCAGTTTAGATATAATCACCTTAAACTATTAGAGTTGCCCATATTTTTATTTCCATAAAAAATATAATCCATGAAAACCATTATTTGACATGAAACTACCCATTTTGACTATTGAATTATGGAGAAGTGTTTTCTTGAGGATAAACATAACACACTGTAATTTTATGTAGTTTGAATGTCTCACAATATTATATCATGTGTACCAATCATGTATTTATGCTTTTAGAGATTTTTTTTATAATATAACATTAACTATATTAATTCATCAATAAATATTAAAATATAACTCTTAATAAAATTAAAAATTCATGATATATATATATAAACGAAATAAAATTATATTCAAACACATTTGAATTCATCCCATCCATAAAATACATGAAACCCCTTCATGGAAAAATTTGTAATTAAATTATTCAAAAAATATCCACTAGACCATGAATTATTTTATGGGTAGTCAACTATCACTTTTTTGAACAAATCATAATACCCTAGGCAAGTGAAAATCATGATAAAATATCCCACTATCTATGAATAATTTCTAAAGAGTGAGAGTAATTCCAATACATTATTAACACCTCATATGCATCAATCATAATCAATATTTATTATTCAGTTAATAACTCTTTAAATATAATAACCTTGGTTGAACATTATCAAATAATATACAAAACATTACATTTACCCACTTATTGATTGATATTATATTTATAAAAAGTAGCATAACTCTTCAAACTAATGGATACATAACAATTTAACACTTCATATTCATGAATTAAATAATGCATGGAAAAAATAAAATAAAAATAAGTCATAAATGTTGACATGATATAAAATTTTATTAATAGTTCATATATATATATATATATATTAATTATACGAATTTTATTACTTATACATGCTTTTATAGACATTTTATAAATTATTAAACATGTACATTTCAAATTTATTTTTTTAAACCCAATCATATTTTAATTTTATACGATATTCAATATGAACTCATTTATATTTCAAATATGTAATATTTATTAAAACATTTCATCTTACTTATAAAAATTTCATACATTTTTTAACATTAAATATTATTTTAACATAATATATTAAATTTTATTTAAACCTTTATTAAATCCATCAAAACTCTCTTTTGAAAGATTTAAATAAATTTCTTTATATGGATTTTAATATGAAAATCAAATAAAATAGTATAAACTCTTTTATATTTAGTATTATAGTATAATTTATAAAAACATTATAAATTAATAAAAAATAATATTATTTTTAATCCATCATTGTATCAACCAAAAATTTCCAATGGTTAAATTCTTCCATTTAATTCACTGGGTTAGCAATGGTCTCTGTCCAGTAATGGTATTTTTTTCTTTTTTAAAAAATAATTTTTCAAAATAAATCATCAAACCATGTGTTTTTTTAATAAAAACCATAATATTGTTCTTCTTGTATAATACTCATTTCCAAATGAACCTTAATTTTTTTATTGTATTCATGTTTTTATGGAAAATCTTTCAAAAGATATAATTTTGAAACCATTAGATGTTTTTATGAATCTATGATTGAGTTTTCTATACAGAATCCTAATTTTTTGAAACCCTTGATAATTTTTATTCAAAATCATGATATAAAATTCATAATATTTTAGTGATAACTTTTCTAAAAATATTCCAAATTTCCCATTTCATATAACCATGACTTGTGAAACCATATATCTCATAATATAATACTAATTTATCTTAATAAAAATAATATAGAAATCATCAATTAGTGAAACTCCTATAAATTATAGCACTCATTATCCCTTTTTCATTACTCTAATATTTATCTAGATAACATGGAATAGAAAACCCTACCAAATAATTAGTATATTCATAGAATACCCAATTACCCATGATTGAAATATAATTATTACTGAATTTGAGTTATTTCAATCAACCTCATATATAAGTGGATAGATGGATCAACTAAATGAATATGTTTTGTATTTATTTGTGTTTTTTAATCTAAAAATAATGATCAAAATAAGTACAATAATGTGTTTCCATCATTTTTTGTATGTTTTTTGGAAATGAGTTTCACCTACTAAATCCCAATAGTGGTATTTAACTCTCGTTCATTACATTGGGATAGATGTTTTACCAAAAATGATTTCTTTCTATAATTATATAGATAAGTGATTATGGATTATTATTTTTCATAAGAACATCCCATGTCTTTGGTATTAAATCATGTTTTATATATAATTTATAAAATTACGTCATATCTTAAGAATGTGTGTTGAGGAAAATATTTCCTAAAAAAAATCTTTGTAATATTATGATATTTACTAAATGGTTTTAAAAAAATCATAGTTTATACGATAATTTTATTTATATAGAAAACTCATGGAATATATTAATAAACTTTCTCATTGTTTAAAAAATATAATAAAACGTGACATAATTTGAGTTTTTTATTTCGTTTCTTAAATTCTCAAAAACTAACATTGACTCAAGCTCATAGAGATAAAATTGAATCTATAGGAACATTAAAATATTCCAAATAAGTTTTCATGGATAATATCTTTATTTAAAGTAAATTTATATTTTTATTAATTTAAAATTGTTTTTAAAAATTATAAAATCTTGAAAACATAAATCACATTATATTATTTAATAAAATTTTCATATTAAGGAAATTATTTATTTATTTATTCAAACCATTACTAATGGATATATGTTTTTTTAATAATAGTCTAAATGATATAAAAAATGTAATGGATAAACTATATAAAATGTATATATAAATTATAAAACATTGATTTTGAATATAATTTTTTTTTAAAATATAATATTTTTGAAATATGAAGGAGTTGGTATTGGATTGAATATAAAATTATAACATATAAGAGTTTTTATTTAAATAAATATTATATGTTCAAATTTATTTATCTATAAAATGAAAATAAAATAATTTATAAATTGTAAAATGGTTATAATTATTTCTAATAAAATTATCATAAATGTTTATCTCTTTTTTTAAATTTATAAAAATTACATTTATTTAGCTAATTAACTAACTTTTTAAATTCCGGAATAAAACATGTTATGGAATATATAAATTAGGTTAAAGAGTAAATCTAGTTTATAAAAATGTCATCCCAAGAATATAATGGATTACATGCTATGATCAAAATAAAAATTAGTTGTAATATTCTATTTAATGTCTCCCACCCAGATCACATAGTCGACTATGAGTCTGGTGGTGAAAAATGACCTCTGATATGCCTCCTTGTATGCTTGAGGTAATAAACTCTCCATGAGTACCTGTGTTCTGATCATGGTGATACTATACCGTCTTATTTTTTAGGACACAAAGTAGTAGAAAAACACAATAACATCTTGTAAAAAATTGGATAAATAAAATTACATGACTCAATCAATTCCAAATGAAATCTTGTTAAATGAAATGAATAATCATGAAATAAAGGATTAATGAATATGGTTAAATATTTTATATTATAGCATATACAATAATAACTTGAGATCACATCTCTAGAAACCATGGTTTTTCCCAATTCTATCTGCAACATTAACCCCGTAATAAGACTATGATACAACCCATTAGTGATCTCCCCCACTGCAACTGTAGGGTCATACTCTATCCTGAAATACAAGAAATTATTTTATTCATGATTTAAGATGACTGTGAATAGTTTGGGTATGAAACTCAATACATTATCATAAACTTTCCTCTAGATAACTCAAATAATATACATTTATATGAATAACATGGAATTATAATCAGTTATCAACCATGCCAATAACTCTATATATAATTCACTATACTAGTATCCAAACTATATAGACTACTTCATGAGTGGGATTATATACCCATTTACCTAACACACATTGAGGCTTACATTGTTGGATTAGTGTGAGAAAATGGGAAAGAACGTGACATAGTATAACACATGTATTGTGCAAGGATTCTCTAGGGTATAGTGAAAGATACTATTTTCTGGTGTTGTGTTCATTTAATTATAATATAATGTGATAACATAATGGATCCTTCAAAATTATAATAAAAATAATATCAAACTCAGTTATTCATTATGTGATAAAAAAATATGAGGAGTTTGAAAATATTGTCGGACTGTTAAATGTAAAATAATAAATAAAGAGATTAACAAAATGTTTCAATGTTTAGAAACACACATAATTTTTATAAAATGATCCAATAAATATCATAACTATATTTTGAGATCATCATGGACTATATAGTTATATTGAATATAATTCAACTGTGTGGTTATCTATTGTATCGAAATACTTTGTACAACTCCACAAAACCAAGATCATTTCCAAGCTCCCTTATTTCTACCAACATTAAATTCAATGTTTATAGTATATTTTCATTTTGAGAGTGATTAAACCCTAGAATTTGGTGATTCCCACAATATTTTTATATTGTTAGAGGAAGTATTATTTTGGATCCTTCTTAATGACCTCAAACCAACACTTGTGAAAATATTCAACATACCAGATCAACATGGTTAAATATACATCTTTCTTTCTCTTTAATATGTAAATTATAAAAATATAATTATGTAATAGAATTTTTGTTGTTTTGGAGTTATTCATCCACTAAATATATGTTTTTAGAAATCCCCTATAAACTATTTAGTGATATCAATGTTAATCTCTCAACATTTTATTTGAAATTCAAATGGATAAAAAAATTATAAATAAAGGTTTATCAAGTCTCATGATATACTTGTAACACCCTTAATCTAATACCCTAGAACAAGTGATTATTTTGTTAAATTGTTTAAAGTAAATAAATAGATCATATTTCAGAATATACAATAGTTTAATTATTTCAGGAAACTAGATGTATAAATTAACATTACTGTACAATGAAATTATATGACAAATCAGTTAGATATATGGGAAGTTTATTATTTTAACTTGAAACTCCATGCATCTCAAATCATAGTATTAATGGTTTCATATAGAAATAGTATAATTTAGTGAGATAAAATACTCAATAAGGTGTGGTATAGAAGATAATAATATGTAATATGGATGGAATTATCATATTAAATAATTACATAAGAAGGTATAATATTTCCATGGGTAATATAACAATAAATAAGCACTGAAATATCAATAAGTAATCTCTATGTGATAATATGCTTGATATAAGACATAATAAACATACCATTAATGATATATTCAAATATTTTATATATAAATGGGAGTGTATTATACTAAAAGCCCAAGAAAATTTTATTATGTGATGTACTAATACATCGAGAGGCTATATGATTTTTCCCCACCTAACACATAACTAGTCCAATAAATCCATCATATGGAAGGTCAGATTAAAAATATATATCATAATGTTCCCAAAGTAATCTCATAAATTAATCAATGTTAAATAGTCAATAGTTTCTAATATGGTAATATTATTATATAAAATTTCTATATTTTCCCATTAAATTGAACAATATGTCTATCTTAATAAATATTACTCAATAAACATAATTATAATAAGATATTCAAAATATAAAGAAATGAACACTTATCAAATAATTTATAACAAGGATTTAGAAATGAATAATTTCATGTTTTAGGGATATCAACATGAAATAATCCATCATTATTGTTTATAATGAACTCTTTAGTCATCCAATGCATATCCCTAAGGATATTCAAAACTTGTGTGTAGTTAGAAAAATTAGTTATTCATAGACTGAAGGTAAAGTTAATCAATTGACCAAAATTTTTTGGATTATTACCACTGTATTTATCTATACAATATACTATATAAAATTATTTGTATCTATATGGGGATTAAATTTCAATAAAACCACACACTCTTTACATTTTGAAACTTTTAGTATACATTATTTCTATGGGCGTGTTTGAGAATTATAATGGATTATGATGGTTCTATGATAATATTTAATGGTTACATATAAATGATTATATGATAAGTGACTTATATTAGTGAATCATAATAATGTTTCACATCAAGAATAAAGTAAAATTGAAGGATAAAACAATAATGATAAAAAAGAGGTGAGGACCCATTACTCTTCATGGTAGCTGCTTAGGGCTTGAGGAAAACCCCTTATAATATTAAAAATTACATGGAGATAATTTTGGTAGATAGAAATATAGGTAACTCATGTTTAATGGATTTAAAATGGATAGTAATATGTGAATGGGTGGAAGTAAGCCTCTTTTATAGGTGAAAATTGGAATATTTTTCGGGAAACTAATGTTAATTAAATGGTAAAGATGGAATCACATGGGAATTTGGTTAGTTATGTAAAAACAATTTATATATACACCTAGGATTTAATACCATAACAATAAAATCCTTATAGAATGTTTATTTATCATTTAAAAAAAATTGTAGCCACTTTAATTTTCACATTTTACCACCATTAACCTTAATTAAATATTTACCAAGATAATTATTCTTTTACAGAAAATATATGATGATCCATTATACTGATTTTTGATTTTGTTATTCATAATTTAAATCACATTTAATCTAATTCAATTCTTAATATGATAAAATAAATTTTTAAATTAAAACATATAATATTGAAAAAATAGCTATTGTAGACAAATATATTGTTATAGATTACGTGTTTTTATTATTAATTACTATAAATTAAAAAATAAACAAGTGTTAATATATATCTTTTATATTAATTTCATTATATAAAATATATAAAATAATTTATTTTGGTAAAATCCAAAACACTACAATGGAAAATTTATTGAAAATTTTTTTTTATAAAAATTTAAAAATTGTTCGCAAGTTAATTTCAATATTCCAAATCCAAATATTATGTTAATTTTATAAAAAATAACTTATATAATTTATGAATTTTACTTTTCAATACATTTTTGAAAAAAAAATCTTTCAATTTTAATGTATTTATTACAAATAAAATGTATATGGTTAAATGCTTTTATGGATATAATATTTACGAGTTACAGAAGAAAATTCGGTCTTACATTCACCACCATTAAATAATATAATCTTACAAAATATTGATATATAAATGTTCATTTTTTATTTGGGTATTTATTTATTATTTCTTTCATAGGGTTTCATTTTATACCTAAAGCATTAGATTCATCTAGATTACTTTCACTAGTGAAGTTTTTTTACTCTGAAATACATTCTCCCTAGTTTCAAGAATACGAATAGGCTCTTCATTGTATAGAAAGTAAAGTTCCCACTGTATTTCCATAGTAGTGAGTATGTATGTGGGTTTTAAGATGTAATTACTCAAGGATGATTTTTTTAGGCATTATTAATTTTAGAATGGTTGGATGGTATACAAAAACTGTAACCCACAACTCTAATTCTATCTAAAATTTCAATAGGCATGGTATACCTTATACGTAGCTTTACCGTCATTTAAATATTTATAAATCCATTATGTAGATATTAATTTAATAATACATGATTAACAATATGGAAGTGCAAATTCAACCTCTAATTATTAGTAAATCTTTTCTGTCTACTCTGAGCTATCCTAATATGAATCTGGATAACATACAACTTCTCAGTTTTTTCATTAATGATTTCTGAACATTCAAGCCTATATTACACAAAATTATCTGTAACATCCCATGTTATTAAATAATAATATATTTTCACATCTATGTATATTTATTAATTAGATTGTGTTTTAGAGGCTTAAAATGAGAATAAATCCAATTTTAAGCATAGAATACTCTAATATTTTTAAAAGACTGTTTTACCGCCTTTTGATGGAGAACCATTTTTAAATATATCTTTTGACAATATTATAATCTCTATTTGTAAAAATAAACTTATTCTTCAGAATTGGGACATTTAAATTTACATTGGAAAAATGTTTGGTATTTTTCTGACAATGTTCATTTTCAATGAATGGTGAAAAATACTGCATTTTACTTCAAAACTGCTTTTTCATCTAATTTAATTATATGGTTATATTATCTTTATAACTAGATTTAATGTGTAATTAGAATATATTCTTACCATTTAATCCAATGTCAGTCATTAGAATTAATATTACATTGAAATTGGACATAGACAATTATCAATATTTTGACAGATATTGTTTCTTAAAATCACGATATTTGTTTTGACAGCGGGAATTATTTTTAAATTATTTACTGCAATTTCACTTTAAATTAATTACGGTTGTTATTTTGGTAAAATGTATTCCATATTTGGAATCAGAAGGTCCAAATTATGTAATTACAACCATTTTGTTTTTGGACATTATTAATAGTAATGATGGTAATTATCTTTAATTATCGTGATTAATTAGTAACCAGGTTGTTAATGGTAATAAAATAATATCGTAATAATATAAATGGACCCCAAAATGAGTAGAAAATCATTATTTTTGAGTCATGGGCGACCAAGGGATGCTTTTTAGCGAACTTGAGGGCACATGGTGTCACATGGATGCAATAGTGACATTTATGATATTATTTTTAAAAGCAAGTGAAATATAACAAAGGTTTGTATATCCTAAGTAAAACAGTTTTATTTTTTTTTACATAAATTATCTCTTAGACTATAAATTTTCATTGTAAAGCTAAAAAGATTTAGTACATCATCGTATTTTTTTATAATTTGTATACATTAAATAAATAAATGTATTTATGACACCAGGATGATGAAGTGATTATCTCATTAATGAACAATTTAAATAAAATGAAATGATAAGGTAAAATCTAAGACATAAACTTGTCAAAAATTTATTTTATGGGTGGATTTAGAACCCTTATCATCGTATCCTATAAATATATTATTTTGGGACCTTTAAAATCTGAAAAACATTTTTTAATAAAGCAGCATTTAATGACTTTCCAAAAGTGACCTTCCTATATCATATAATAGGCCCCCACCTATAACCCCTTACCCACACCTCTAAATCCATTGGCTCATCAAAACTCTACTCATATTATCTCTCCACATCCCCCTCTTACTCCTAGAATCCTCACTTTGGGCAGAAGTCTTCCCAAGGAATCCTTTGGCTCAAATAAAAAAGAGTTACCCGATTTAGAGGTAATGTATTCTCTTGAGTTTCTTCCTTTCATTTTCCTTCTTAACTCACCACTATCTATTTATTATTTCATATGATAAAAACACCAGTACCCTAAATATACTATGATGTTGTTATGATAAATATTCTACCTAAACTCACACACACAAACCAATATAATGGTTAAAGAACATACTATTTTTGTAGATGGCAAATTACTGGCTCATGAAACGATGATTGTTCAATAAACTTCTAACACCTATCAAGGTGGCCATTAAGTTGTCACTGAATTTATATAAGATATGTATTATGTATATGTTTTATTTATGCTTCTGTATTTTTTATATATAGAAAACCTTTATGGTTTCCATTATGTGTGAACACGATAATTTCATTTGAGGAAGTGCGAACGACCGCCCCCTCAAAGTGATAAGACTCATTCATACCATATGTGGTATGTTTAAAGGAAAGGATTAATGATATTATATATGATAAAATACTGGAATTATAAAACTAATATGTATCATTATGTTTTAATTCCATTAAATATGAAATAGAAATGGAAGTAGTGTTCATGCGTACGTACGGATTACTGTCTCCAGGAACAGTGCATTTCATTTCATATCTCTAAATGTTGTGTACTATTATAAATACATTTATATTTTGGATATATATGATATATATGATATCCAAATCATGAATATCATTCTGTATATAATGATCTTTTGACCACATGTACAACATGTAATTATAAGAAGTACATTTTTGACTAAAGTACCAAATATTGACAAAACGATAATTATTAACATAAATAATTACATAATGTTTATAACATAGAAATAAGTGATATAAAATGAATAATAAACTTGAAAAAATTTATTATGAAAGTAGAAATTAAGTTTAGTTTATTATTTAGGAGTTTAGAGAACGATCGGGTCATGTTGAACACAAGGTAAGGGACTTCGTCTCAATCACCTTTCATTGAGACATAATTCATTTTAATACAAGACATTCTTTTATACGCTATATAAACACCTTTGAATTTTCATTTCATTCAAAAGGAATCTTTTTCAATGCAGCGTTTTAATAAATTACAAAAGGGAATGTTACTTTTAATGTACGCGGTGACAACGACCTTTCCGCCGCCGTGAGTATTATTTGATCTTTGGCTTCCACAAAAAGCCATAATGTTTCTCAATGAAAATAAATACCATATACTATATTATGTATTTTGGTATTGAAAATGGTAATGATAATGGATTATTTATGTAAATATATTTAAGTGATATTTTTCGATTGAAATGTGGAAATTTTTTCATTCCATTATATTTGTGTTATGTCTTATGATTTTATAATGGTACTTGGAAATTTAACAGGTGGTTACGTGATAAACCAAATGACGGGTGGTGCTGTGAATACCAGGACGGGTGGTTACATTATAACCTCCAATGCATTGGGTATGGAAGTCGGCCGTAGTGCTATTCCATTTAGTGACATGTGTGGAACTCAACCTTATGGTAATTCCATTAAAGTATGTTTATGTTCCAAGTACCCTTTATATGTTATGTGTTCATTATATGGGTAATATTTAGGTTAAAAAAGGGAAAGTAGTTATATTTTATTCAATGAAGAGTTTTTACTACTTCATAAAGGTGAAAAGTATTACTTTTGTTAAATTATTCATGGTTTACTTATTGTTTTGAAAAACTAATAGTTTCCTTATTTTTTTATTTCTTACTGAGCATTTTTTTCTCATCCAATGTTTTTGAAATGTTTTTTACAAGAAAAAAAGTGTAATAGGGTCAAGGATGGGATCAAGGAAAGTCATGATGTCCAAAACATGGAACTAGACATGACTTTTTTTATCAAGAGATTTTATTTATGAAAAAAATGGAATCTGAGTAGAAGTGAATACTTTGTAACTTTTGAGATGTAATAGTGATGACCTAATTCACTAAAACTCTAAACCTGAAAAGATCCTCAATGTGAATTGTTAATTTAATTCAAGATTGAGTAATTTTTTAAGGCTAGGTCCTTATAGTTGGTATCAGATGTCAATTTAGATAAATTTATGAATTATAATTCTATTAAATTATTATCCAAATATATTTTTTTTACACATTATGGTCAAATTGAACAGATATAGCATTTTATTATTACCATGTTTCTTCATCTAAGTCATTTTTGTTTAGAATGGTTTTCCACATAGTAACTAGAGAAGGAATTCTAGGAAGGCATACAGAAGGAAATAAACTTCCAAATCAGAATCTTGATATGGTTAGAATTGGAACAGAATAGTTTGTTGCAGTAATGGGGCAGTTGACTCAAGCAATAAATGGTGGTGGTATCGTTGCACGAGATCAGCCGGATCAATCGCAGAGGAACATGTCAGTGGTGGAACATTTCATGAGGCAACATACCCCATCATTCAGTGGATCATATGACCATGTTCTAGATGAAGGGTGGATTAAAGCACTGGTGAAGATTTTCGATGTCATGGGGTGTTCAGACAATCAAAATCTTAGCCTTGTTGTTTACCATTTGGAGGGTGAAGCAGATCAGTGGTGGTCCATGGTTAAAAATATTAGGGAAACTGATGAGATTGATGCTCTTAACTAGCATGAATTCAAAGGAATGTTCCTTGAGAAATATGGATCTAAGGTGTTTCAACATAGGATGGAAAAAAATTATTGGAATTGAGGCAAGAGGAAGACTCAGTGGATGCTTATAAAGAGAAGTTCACTCGATTGGCAAGGTATGCCCTAAATTTTATATGAGACCCTGACAGTAAAATAAATGGTCTTTACTCAAGATTAAAGACGAAATATTGAAGGGAATTAGCTTCTTGTATGTTCAAAAGTTATGAAAATATTTTTTTATGTGCTGAGAAAGTGGAAATTGAGTTTTCTGATGATTTGGTGTTCTTTGAAAAACAACAGAATAAGAGGTCCAGTTGGTAGACAAAGGGAAATAATTCATCAATGAAGCCTGGAGGTAAGAAAAAAAATATCCATCATGTGAGAAGTGTGGAAAAATGCATCCTAGAGATTTTTTTTTCATGTCTGGAAAGTGCTTTCGGTGTGGTATGTATAGTCATATTGCTCATAAATCTAAGGAAGATAGTCGAGCATAAAATGAAAAGCTAGAATTAGGATGTTTTGAGTGTAATGAAATTGGTCATTATGCAATGTATTGTCTAAAGAAGAACTAAACAAGGGAATGAAGCCAGACTACAAGAAGAAAGGGGTGGTGAAATCCTTTTCAACTACTTCAGAAGATGTTGGTCCATTGAATGAAGTAGTATCAAGTACATTGTTTGTTTGATCAGATTATGCCAATGTGTTGTTTGATTCAGGGTCTACACATTCTTTCAATTATGAGAAGTTCTCTAGTACATTGGGAATTTCATCTCATGATATGAATCCTGAACTTATGGTAAAAACACCAGGAGGAAACATTGAGACAAAAAGAAATTATAAGAACCTTTATATCCTTGTGTGTGGAAAGAATCTACCAGAAAACCTAATTTTTTTTTCCTCTGGTAGAGTTTGATGCTATTTTGGGCATAGATTGGCTTTCTATTTATCATGCTAAGATTGACTGTAGAGCTAACGAGGATTATTTTTAGAAATATTTTCAGTTTTTGTACAAGAATGAACCCTAAATTTTGATAACACATCTGGAAGCTGAGAAACTAGTAAACGATGGAAATAAATGTTACCTTGCACATATTGTTGAAAACAAAGAAACTATTCAGATTAATTATGTTATAGTGGTAAATGAGTATCTTGATGTTTTTCCTGATGTGTTTCCTGGTATTATACATGATCAGGATGTTGAATTTACTGTTGACTTAGTTCATGATTCTAAGACAATTTCAAAATCCCCTTATTGAATGGCTCAAGTTGAACTTTTATTGTTAAAGAAGAAATTGGAGGAGTTATTAGATAAATGTTTCATTGGACCTAGCACATCAACGTGGGTTGATCCTGTCTTGTTTGTTAAAAAGAAAGATGGTTCAATGAGACTTTTCATTGATTATAGATCATTGAATAACATCACTGCTAAGAACAAGTATCCTTTGCCTCATATCGATGATTTGTTTGATCAGCTCCATGGAGCATAGTATTTTTTATAGATTGACGTGTGTTCGGGGTTCCATCAGTTGAAATTAAAAGAATCAAACGTTCCTAAAACCACGTTTCGTACTATATATGGCCATTATGAATTTTTAGTTGTGCCTTTTGGGTTAACCAATGCACCTACAGTATTCCTGGATCTAATGAATAGAATTTTTCATGAATTCTTGGATAAGTTTTTGGTTGTGTTCACTGATGATACTTTGGTTTATTCTAAAAGTAAATAGGAAGATGAAAGTCATTTAAGGGTTGTCTTGAAAACCATAAAAGAACAGAAACTGTATGGAAAATTCAGAAAGTGTGATTTTTGGTTAAAACAAATTTATTTCCTTGGTCACATTATTTCAAAAATGGCATAACCGTTGATCCTGATAAAAACAATTTTTTTTTGAAGAATGGAAAAGATCCACAAATATAACTAATATCCGTCGTTTTCTTGGTTTGGTAGGTTATTATAGGAGGTTTTTTAAAATGTTTCAACGGTTATCTAGTCCAATGACTATGTTAATTCAAAAAGGTGTTAGGTTCATTTAGAAAAAAGAATGTGATTATTGTTTTCAGGATTTGAAAAGAAAATTAGTGAATGCTCCTGTTTTGGCACTGCCTTCTAGAAATGGTGAGTTTGTTATCTACAGTGATGATTCTTTGAAAGGAATTGGTTGTGTCCTTATGCATAATGACCAGGTAATTTTTTATGCTTCACGTCAGTTGAAAACTCATAAGTTAAATTACCCTACACAAGATTTGGAATTATCTACTGTTGTTTTTTGCTTTTAAAATTTGGAGGAATCATTTGAATGGTGTAAAGTGTGAAATATATTCTGAGAAAAAATGTTTAAAGTATATATTCAATCAAAAATAATTGAACATGAGACATAGGAGATGGCTGGAATTAATCAAGGATTACGATTGTACAATTCATTACCATCCCGGAAAATCAAATAATGTGGGTGCTGCTTTGAGTGAAAAATGTAATGCTTCATTAAACATGCTACGTTTGGAATGAGATCCCTTGATTTTTTATTTGATGAACATTGGAATAGAAATTTTTGGTGTAGTATGTTCTTCTATTTTTTTTTCAGAGGTGAGTGAGATCATCTCAATAAGATAGAATTAAGAGAGCATAGAAGAAAGATAGTAAGTTGCAGAAAAAGGTAGAGCTGGTTCAAAAGGTTATGTTCTATGAATTCAACATCGATAATGATAGTGTTTTGAGAGTTGGGAAGAGAGTGTGAGTGAATTGTGTTTCTCATTTTAAGAATGAGTTGTTAGGTAAGGCTCATAGTTCCCCATTTTCAGTTCATCCTGGCAGTACTAAGATATATAGAGATCTATGGGAGTATTACTAGTGGGATGGAATGAAAATAGATATTTCTAACTTTATGGTGAAGTGATTGACTTGTCAGTAGCTTAAATCAAAGAGGCAATTACCGAAAGTGACACATCAGTTTTTACTGGTGCCAAAGTGGAAATCGGAAAATATATCCATGGAATTCGTTGTGGGATTACCAAAGACATCTCAAGGTAATAATGAAATCTGGTTTATTGTTTATCGATTGACTAAATCTACTCATATCCTTCTAATTCGAGATATATTCTCTCTAGATCAACTTTCTCAGTTGTGTGTTAAAGTGATAGTCAAGTTACATGGAGTTCCCCGTTCCATTATATCTGATTGTGATCTCAGGTTTACTTATAACTGTTTGAAAGGCCTTCATAAGTCTTTGGGTACTGAATTAAATTTTAGTAAAAATTTTCGTCTTCAATCAGATGGAAATTCAGAACAAATAAATAAGACCTTATAGGATATGTTACGTTCTTGCACAGTGGATTAAAATGGATGTTTGGACCAACAACTTTCTTTGGATGAGTTTTCTTATAATAACAGTTTTCATTCTAGTATACAAATGGCTCTATTTGAGGAATTATATGGTAAAAGGTGTCGAACTCCAGCTTTTGGGATTAATTAGTATAAAGGAAGCTGATGGGACTAGAATTGGTAGAGGATATGATAGAAAAAGTTCAGTTGATTCAGAACAACATGAGAACAGCTCAAAGTCGGTAGAAAATTTATGGGTATAACTGGAGTAAGGATCATTCTTTTGAGGTAGGTGATCATGTTTTTTCTCAAAGATTCTCCATGGAAAAGTGTGATGAATTTTGGAAAGAAAGTAAAGCTGAGTCTGAGGTTCATTGGACCTTATGAAATACTAGATAAGGTTGGATAAGTTTCATATAGATTGGCATTACCTCCATGTTTTTCCCAGGTAAATTTTTTTTTTCATGTTTCAATGCTGATAAATTATATGCCAGATCCATCTCATGTTTTGAGTCCAGAGGTAGTTCAGCTGGAAGAGAATCTATCTTATGAGGAAAAACTGATCTAGATTATTGACAATTAGAAAAAATTGTTGCGGAATAAGGTGATACATCATGTAAAGGTTTTATGGGGAAACTATATACTTGAAGAGGCAACAAGGGAATCTGAAAATGCAATGAGGTATAAATACCCCCACTTATTCGATATGTAAATAAATTGGGGGGATGAAATTTCCTAAAGGGGGGAAAGATGTAAAATACAAAGTAAGTAAAGAATAATTTATTTTCATATCTATGTCTATTTATTAATTAGATAGTGTTTTAGAGGCTTAAAATGAGAATAAATCCAATCTTAAGCATAAAATACTCTAATATTTTTATAAGATCGGTTTACCACATTTTGATGGAGAACCATTTTTTTCTATCTTTTGACAATATTATAAGCTCTATTTGTCAAAATAAACTTATTCTTCAGAATTTGGACATTGAAATTTAATTTGGATAAATTTTTGGTATTTTTCTAACAATGCTCATTTTTTAAATGAATAGTTAAAAATACTGCATTTTACTTCAAAACTTCTTTTTCATCTAATTTAATTATATGGTTAGATTATATTTTTAATTGGTTTTAAAGTGTAATTAGAATATATTTTTACCATTTAATCCATTTTCGTTCATTATAATTAATTTCACATTGAAATTGGACATAAAAATTTATCAATATTTTGACTTATATTGTTTATTAAAAACACGCTATTTGTTTTGACAACGTGAATTATTTTTAAATTAATTACTGCAATTTCTAGGATTGGAATTTGGTAAAATGGGTTCCATATTTGGAATTAGAAGGTCCAAATTATGTAATTAATACCTTTTTGTTTTGGGACATTATGAATAGTAACGATGGTAATTATCTTAAATTATCGTGAATAATTAGTAACTGGGTTGTCAAGGCTAATAAAATAATATCATAATAATACAAAATGACCCCAAAATGTTTCCAAATCATCTTTTTTGAGTAATTACCGAGCATGGGAAGATTTTTTCCGAACATGAGGGCCCATGGAATCACATTGATGTAATAGTGACATTTATGACATTATTTTTAAAAATAAGAGAAATATAACAAAGGCTTGTATATCATAAGTAAAAAATTTAATTTTGTTTACATCAATGATCTCTTAGTCAATAAATAGTCATTATAAATCTAAAAATATTTCCTACATCATGGTATTTTTTATAATTTTTAGTCATTAAATAAATAAATGTATTTAAGACACCATGATGATGCAGTGATTACCTCATTAATGAACGAATTAAATAAAATGAAGGGATAAGGTAAAATGTATTACTTAAACTTGTCAAAAACCTATTTTATGGGTGAATTTAGAACCCTTATCACCTTATCCTATAAATATATCATTTTGGGACCTTTAAAATCCACAAAACATTTTATAATAAAGTAGCATTTCAAGACTTTCCAAAAGTGACCCTCCTCCCTCTTATAAAAGGCCCCCACCTATACCCCCTTAACAGCACCTATAAAGACCTTGGCTCATCCAACATCTACTCATATTATCTCTCCACATCCCATTATTACTTCTAGAATCCTCACATTGGGCAGAAGTCTTCCCAAGGAAGCCTTTGGCTCAAATAAAAAAGAGTTACCCGATTTAGAGGTAATGTCTTATCTTGAGTTTCTTCCTTTTACTTTCCTTCTTCAGTCACCAATATCTTCTTATTATTTTATCCTATAATAAAACCAGTATCCTCAATATACTAGGATGTTGTTATGATAATTATTCTACCTACACTCACACACACACCCGTCTAATGGTTAAAGAACAAACTGTTCTTGTGGATGGCGAATTACTGCCTCATTAAACAATGATTGTTCAATCTTCTTCTAACACCTATCATGGTGGACATTAAGATGTCACTATATTTATATAAGACATTTATTATGTTTATGTTTTATTTATTCATCTTTATTTTTTTATATATAGAAAATATTTATGGTTTCCATTATGTGTAAACACAATAATTTCATTTGAGGAAGTGCGAACTATCGACCCCTCAAAGTGATATGACTCATTCATACCATACATGGTACAAATAAATTATAGGTTTAATGATATTATATATGATACAATACTGGAATTATAATTCTAATATGTATCATTATGTTTTAATTCCATTAAATATGAAATATAAATGGAAGTAGCGTTCATGGGTACGTTCGGCTTACTATCTCCATGAACGGTGCATTTCATTTCATACCTCTAAATGTTATGTACTATTATAAATACATTTATGTGATGGATATATATGATATATATGATATCAAAATCCTGAATATTTTTGTGGATATAATGATCCTTTGACCACATGTACAACATGTAATTATAAGAAGTTCTTTTTTGACTTAAGTACCAAATATCGAAAAAATGATCGTTATTAACATAAATGATTACAGAATGTTTATAACATGGAAATAAGTGATATAAAAGGAATAATAAAATTGAAAAAGGTTCTTAAGAAAGTGTAAATTATGTTTAGTTTATTATTTAGGAGATTAAATAAGGATCGAGTCAATTTAGACACGAGGTAAGGGACTTGGTCTCAATCACCTTTCATTGAGGCATATTCTGTTTTAATACAAGACTTTATTTTATACGTTGTATAAACACCATTGACTTTTCATTCCATTCAATGGTAATATTTTTCTACGAAGAATTTTACTAAACAACAAAAAGGAATGTTACGTTTAATTTACGCGGTGACAATGACCTTTCTGTCGTCGTGAGTATTATTTGATCATTGGCTTCCTCAACAAGCCGTAATGTTTTTCAAAGAAAATAAATACCATATAATCTATTATGTATTTTGTTATTGAAAATGATAATGATAATGGATTTTTTATGTCAATATATTTAAGTGATATATTGTGAATGAAAAGTGGAAATGTTTTCTTTCCTTTATATTTGTTTTATGTCTTATGATTTTATAATGGTACTTGGACATTTAATGGGTGGTTACGTGATAAACCAAATGACGGGTGGTGCCGTGAATACCAGGACGGGTGGTTATGTTATAACCTCCAATGCATTTTGTATGGAAGTTGGCCATAGGGCAATTCAATTTAGTGACATGTGTGGAAGTCAACCGTATGGTTATTCCATTTAAGTATGTTTATGTTCCAAGTTACCTTTATATGTTATGTATTCTTTATATGGGTAATATTTAGGTTAAAAAGGGTAAGTAGTGATATTTTATTTAAAGAAGAGTAATTACTACTTCTTAAAGGTTAAAAGTATTACTTCTATTAAAGTATTATTGGTTTACTTGTAGTTTTTTTAAAACTAATAGTTTCCTTATTTTTGTATTTCTTACTGAGCTTTTTAAGCTCATCCAAAGTTTTTGAAATGTTTTTCATGGGACATAAAGTAATAGGTTCAAGGATGGGATCAAGGAAAGTCATTCTATCTAAAACATGGAACTGGACATGACTTTTTTTATCAAGATTTTTTATTTTATGAAGAAAATGGAATATTAGTATAAGTGACTACTTTGTAACTTTTGAGATGTAATAGTTATGGCCTACTTTTCTAAAACTCTAAACCTGAAAATATACTCAATGTGAATTTTTAATTTTATTCAATATTGAGTAATGTTTTAAGGCTGGGTCATTATAGTTGGTATCAGAGGTCAGTTTAGATAACATTATGAGTTATAATTCTTCTAAATTATTATAAAAATATATTTTTTACACATTATGGTCAAATTGAAATGATTTAGCATTTTAAAATTACCATGTTACTTCATCTAAGACATGTTTGTTCAAAATGGTTTTCCGCAGAGGAAAAAGAGAAGAAATTCTAGGAAGGCATACAAAAGGAAATGACCTTCCAAATCAGCATCATGAGATGGTCATAACTGGAACTAAACAGTTTGTTGTAGTAATGGCGCAGTTGACTCAGGCAATAAATGGGGGCGATATCCTTGCACGAGATCAGCCAGATCAACTTGTAGAGAAACATGTCAGTGGTGGGACATTTCATGAGGAAACAACCCCCATCATTCATAGGATCATATGACCATGTGCTAGATTAAGGGTGGATTAAATAACTGGAGATGATTTTCGATGTCATTGGGTTTTCAGACAATCAAAAGGTTAGCCTTTCTATTTACCATTTGGAGGGTGAAGCAGATCAGTGGTGGTCAATGGTTAAAACTATCTGGGAAGCTGATGAGATTGATTCTATTGACTGGGATGAATTCAAAGGTAAGTTCCTTGAGAAATGTTTTTCTAAGGATGTTCGACTTAGGATGGAAAAAAATTCTTGGAATTGAGGAAAGAGGACGACTCAGTAGCTGTTTATGAAGAGAAGCTCACTCGATTGGCAAGGTATGCTCTAAATTTTATCTGAGACCTTGATAGTAAAATAAATGGTCTTTAATCGAGATTAAAGATGAAATATCGAAGTGAATTAGCTTCTTGAAAGTTAAAAAGTTATGAAAATATTTTTCGATGTGCTGAGAAGGTGGAAATGGAGTTTTCTGATGATTAGGTGTTCTTTGACAAACAACAGAATAAGAGGTCCAGTTGGTAGGAAAAGGGTAAGAATTCATCAAAGAAGCCCATAGGTAAGAAAACCAAGTATCCAATATGTGAGAAGTGTGGTAAAATGAATCTTTGAGAATTTTTATCCATGTATAGTAAGTGCTTTCGGTGTGGTAATTCTAGTCATATTGCTCGTAACTCTAAAGAATATGGTCAAGTAGGCAATAAAAATCTAGCGGTAAGTTGTTTTAAGTGTAATGAAATGGGTCATTATGCAAAAGAGTGTCTAACGAAGAACTCAAATAGGGAAAGAACCCAGACTACAAGATGAAAGGGGTGGTGAAATCCTTTGCTACTACTTCAGAAGATGTTGGGCCATCAAATGAAGTAGTATCAGGTATACTGTTTGTTTGTTCAAATTTTTCCAATGTGTTGTTTGATTCAGGGTCTACACATTCTTTCTTTTTTTAGGAGTTTTCTAGTAAATTGGGAATTCCATCTCAAGATATGAATCCTGAACTTATGGTAAAAACACCTAGAGGAAACATTGAGTCAAAAAGAAATTATAAGAACCTTAATATCCTTATGTGTGGAAAGAATCTACAAACAAACCTATTTTTTTCCTCCGGTAGAGTTTGATGATATTTTGGGCATGGATTGGCTTTCTATTTATCATGATAAGATTGACTGCAAAGCTAAAGATGTTTCTTTTCAGAAACATTTTTAGTTTTTTACAAGAATGAACCCCTAATTTTGATAACATATCGGGAAGCTGAGAAACTAGTAAACGATGGAAATGAATGTTACCTTGCACATTTTGTTGAAAACAAAGGAACTGTTTAGATTAATTATGTGCTAGTGGTAAATGAGTATCTTGATGTTTTTTCTGATGAGTTGCCTGGTATTAAACATGATATGGAGGTTAAATTTACTGTTGACTTTGTTCCTGATTCTATGTCAATTTCAAAACCCCCTTATTGAATGGCTCAAGTTGAACTTTTAGAGTTAAAGAAGAAATTTCAGGAGTTATTAGATAAAGGTTTCATTCATCCTAGAACATCACCATGGGTTTCGCCTATCTTTTTTGTTAAAAAAAGATGGTTCAATTAGACTTTTCATTGATTATACAGCATTTAATAACATCACTTCTAATTAAAAGTATCATTTCCCTCATATCTATGATTTGTTTGATCATCTTTATAGAGATTAGTATTTTTCGAAGATTAACGTGATGCCTGGGTACCATCATTTGAAAGTAAAAGAAGCAGACGTTCCAAATACCGCGTTTCATACTAGATATGGCCATTATGAATTTGTAGTTATGCATACTGGATTAACCAATGAACCTACAGTATTCATGGATCTAATGAATAGAATTTTCCATGAATTCTTGGATAAGTTTTTGGTTTTGTTCATTGATGATATTTTGGTGTATTCCAAAATTAAATAAGAAAATGGAAGTCATTTAAGGGTTTTCTTGAAAACAATAAAAGAAAATAAACAGTATGGAAAATTCACCAAGTGTGAGTTTTGGTTATAACAAATTTTTTTCCTTGGTCACATTGTTTCAAAAAAATTCACAACTGTTGATCCTAATAAAAACAAAAGTTGTTTAAGAATGGCCAAGACACACAAATATAACCAAGATACATAGTTTTCATGGTTTGGTAGGTTATTAGTAGAGGTTTCTTGGAAATTTTTCACGGTTATCTAGTCCAATGACTAAGTTAACTAGAAAAGGTGTTAGGTTCATTTAGAAAAAAGAATGTGATGATTGATTTCATGATATGAAAAGAAGATTGATGAATGCTCCAGTTTTGGCACTGCCTTCCAGAAATGGTGAGTTTGTTATCTACAGTGACGCTTCATTTAAAGGACTTGGTTGTGTCCTTATGAAAAATGATCAGGTAATTGGTTATATTTCACATCATCTGAAAACTCATAAGTTAAATTACCCTACACATGATTTGGAATTAGCTACAGTTGTTTTTTTCTTTAAAAATTTGGAGGAACCATTTGTATGATGTAAAATGTGAAATACATTCTGATCAAAAAATATTAAAGTATATATTAACTCAAAAATAATTGAACATGAGATAGAGGATATGGATAGAATTAATCAAGTATTAAGATTGTACAATTCATTACCATCCCGGAAAAGAAAATAAAGTGGATGATGCTTTGAGTCTAAAATGTAATGCTTCATTAACCATGCTACGTTTGGAATGAGATCCCTTGGTTTTTTATTTGATGAACATTGGAATAGAAGTTTTTGGTTTAGTAAGTTCTTCTATTTTGTTTCAGGTGTCAGTGAGATCATCTCTTTGAGACAGAATTAAGCAAGCGCAGAAGAAAGACAGTAAGTTGCAGCAAAAGGTAGAGCTGGTTTAGAAGGGTAAGTTGCCTGAATTCAACATCAATAAGGATTGTGTTTTGAGATTTGAGAAGCGAGTGTGAGTGACTTGTTTTTCATAGTTGTAGAATGAGTTGTTATGTAAGGCTCATAGTTCCCCATTTTCAGATCATTCTGTAAGTACTAAGATATATAGAGATCTACGAGGGTATTACTGGTGGGATGGAATGGAAGGAGATATTGCTGACATTACTGTGAATTGTTTGACTTGTCAGCAGGTTAAAGTAGAGAGGCAGTTACTAAAAGGGATGAATTAGTATTTACCTTTGCCAGAGTGGAAATGAGAAAATATATTCGTGGAATTCATTGTGGGATTACCAAAGACATCTAATGGTAATAATGCAATCTGGGTTATTGTTGATCGATTGACTAAATCTGCTCATTTCCTTCCTATTAGAGATACATTCTCTCTAGATCAACTTTCTCGATTGTGTGTTAAAGAGATAGTCAATTTATATGGAGTTCCCCTCTCCATTGTATATGATAGTGATATCAGGTTTACTTCTATCTTTTGGAAAGGCCTTCATAAGTCTTTGGGTACTGAATTAAATTTTAGTACAGCTTTTTGTTCTCAATCAGATGCACATTTAGAACAAAAAATTCAGACCTTGGAAGATATGTTATGTGCTTGCACGATGGATTACCATGGATTTTGGGACCGACAACATTCTTTGGTTGAATTTTCTTATAATAACCGTTTTCATTCCAGTATACAGATGGCTCCGTTTGAGGAATTATATGGTAAACAATGTCGAACTCCTGATTTTTGGGATGAAGTAGGGGAATGGAAGCTGATGGGACCAGAATTTGTAGAGGAGATGACAGAAAAAGTTCAGTTGATTCAGAGTCACATGAGAATAGCTCAGAGTCGGTAGAAAATTTATGCGGATAACCGGAGGAAGGATTATTCTTTTGAGGTAGGTGATCATGTTTTTTCTTAAAATTTCTCCATGGAAAAGTGTGATTCATTTTGGCAAGAAATGAAATATGAGTCTAAGGTTTATTGGACCATATGAAATCCTGGAGAAGGTTGGATTAGTTTCATATATATTAGCATTACCTCCATGTTTGTCCCAGGTAGACAATTTTTTTCATGTTTCAATGTTGAGAAATTATATGCCAGATCCATCTCATATTTTGGGTCCAGAGGTAGTTCAGCTGGAAGAAAATCTATCTTATGAGGAACAACCGGTCTAGATTCTTGACCACAGGGACAAAGTGTTGCAGAATAAGGTGAATCATCATGTAATGGTTCTATGGAGAAAACATACAGTTGAAGAGGCAACATGGGAATCTGAAAATGAAATGAGGGATAAATACCCCCACTTATTCAATAAGTAAATAAATTGGGGGGACGCAATTTACTATAGGAGGGAATTATGTAACTTCCAATGTAAGTAAAGAAAAAAATATTTTCATATCTATGTTTATTTATGAATTAGATAGTGTTTTAGATGCTTAAAATGAGAATGAATCCAATCTTAAGCATAGAGTACTCTAATATTTTTATAAGATTGTTTTACCTCCTTTTATTGGAGAACCATTTTTAAATCTATCTTTTGACAATATTATAAGCTTTATTTGTCAAAATAAACATATTATTTAGAATTTGGGCATTTAAATTTACTTTGGATAAATTTTTGGTATTTTTCTGACAATGTTAATGTTTTAAATGAATAGTGAAAGATACTACATTTTACTTCAAAACTGCTTTTTCATATAATTTAATTATATGGTTAGATTAACTTTTTAATTAGTTTTAATGTGTAATTAGAATATATTATTACCATTTAATACAATTTCAGTCATTATAAATAACATCATTATGAAATTGGACATAAACAATTATCAATCTTTTGATTTATATTGTTTCTTAAAAACACGCTATTTGTTTTGACAATGAGAATTATTTTTAAATTAATTACTGCAATTTCTGTGATTGGAATTTTGTAAAATGGATTCCATATTTGGAATCATAAGGTACAAATAATGTAATTAATACCTTTTTTTGGGACATTATGAATAGTAACGATGGTAATTATCTTTAATTATCTTGATTAATTAGTAACAGAGTAGTTAAGGCTAATAAAATATTATCATAATAATAAAAAATGACCCCAACATGCTTCCAAATCCTCTTTTTTGAGTCATGGTAGACCATGGAAAAGTATTTACAGAAGTTGAGGGCCCATGGAGTTACATTGATGTAATAGTGACATTTATGACATTATTTTTAAAAATAAGAGAAATATAACAAAGGTTTGTATATCCTATGTAAAAAAAAATTTAATTTTGATTACATAAATGATCACTTAGAAAATAAATAGTCATTAAAAATATAAAAATATTTCCTACCTCAAGGTATTTTTTTATAATTTTTAGACATTAAATAAATAAATTTATTTATGACACCATGATGATGCAGTGATTACATCATTAATGAATGATTTAAATAAAATGAATACATAAGGTAAAATCTAAGACATAAACTTGTAAAAAACCAATTTTATGGGTTTATTTATTACCCTTATCAACGTTTCCTCGAAATATATCAATTTTTGACCTTTGAACTCCCTAAACCATTTTATAATAAACTACCATTTCAAGAATTTACAAAACTGACCCTCTTCCCTCTTATAAAAGGCCCCCACCTCTACCCCCTTACCCACACATCTCAAGCCCTTGGATCATCCAACCTCTTATCATATTATCTCTCCATATCCCTCTATTACTCCTAGAATCCTCACTATGAGCCGAAGTCTTCAAAATTAAACCTTTGGCTCAAATAAAAAAGATTTACCTGATTTAGAGGTAATGTCTTCTATCAAGTTTCTTTATTTTATTTTCCTTCATCACTCACCAATACATTCTTCTTATTTTATCCCATAATAACACTAGTATCCTCAATATACTAGGATTTTGTTATGAAATGGATTCTACCTACACTCACACACACCCCCATCTAATGGTTAAAGAACATACAGTTTCTGTGGATCGCGAATTACCACCTCACGAAACGAAGATTGTTCAATCTTCTTCTAACACCTATCATGGTGGCCATTAAGATGTCACTGAATTTATATATGATATGTATTATTTTTATTTTTTCTTTATTCTTCGGTAATTTTTTTATATATATCAAAACTTTATGTTTTCCATTATATGTAAACACAATAATTTCATTTGAGGATGTACGGACTACCGCCCCCTCAAAGTGATATGACTCATTCATACCATATGTGGTGAGTATATAGGATAGGTTTAATGATATTATATATGATAAAATACTGGAATTATAATACTAAAATTTTTCATAAGTTTTTAATTCCATTAAATATGAAATAGAAATGGAAGTAGTGTTCATGCGTACGTACGACTTACCGTCTCCATGAACAGTGCATTTTATTTCTGACCTCTATATGGTATATACTATTATAAATACATGTATATACTGAATATATATGATATATATGATATCCAAATCATTAATATCATTCTGTATATAATGAACATTTGACCATGTGAACAACAAGTAATTATAAGAAGTCCATTTTTGACTTATGTACCAAATATCGAAAAAATGAAAATTATTAACTTAAATGATTAAATAATGTTTATAACCTAGAAATAAGTGACATAAAATGAATAATAAAGTTGAAAAAGGTTCTTAAGAAAGTATAAATTAACTTTAGTTTATTATTCAAGATATTAAAGAATGATCAAGTTAAGTCAGACACGAGGTAAGGGACTTCGTCTCAATCTCCATTCATTAGGGCATATATTGTTTTAATACAATACATTCATTTATACGCAGTATAAAAACCATTGAATTTTCATTTAATTCAAAGGGAATCTTTTTCTATGAATAATTTTAATAAAAAACAAAAAGGAATGATTTTTATAGCGTACGTGGTGACAACGACCTTTCCGTCGCCGCGAGTATTATTTGATCTTTGGCTTCCCCAACAAGACGTAATGTTTTTCAAAGAAAATAAATACCATATACTCTATAATAAATTTTGGTATTGAAAAGGGTTATTATAAAAGATTTTTTATGTCAATATATTTAAGTGATATATTTTGATTGAAATGTGGAAATGTTTTCCTACCTTTATATTTGTTTTATGTCTTATGATTTTATAATGGTACTAGGACATTTGACGGGAGGTTACATGATAAATCAAATGATGGGTGGTGCCGTGAATACCAGGATGGGTGGTTATGTTATAACATCCAATTCATTTGGTAAAGAATTCATTCATAGGACTATTCCATTTAGTGAAATGTGTGGAAGTCGACTGTATGGTTATTCCATTTAAGTATGTTTATGTTCCAAGTTACCTTTATATCTTATGTGTTCTTTATATGGGTAATATTTTGGTTACAAAAGGGTATGTAGTGATATTTTATTCAGTGAAGAGTATTTACTAGATCATAAAGGTGAAAATTATTACTTATGTTAATGTATTCACGGCTTTCTTGTTATTTTGAAAAACTAATAGTTTCCTTCTTTGTGTATTCCTTACTGAGCTTTTTATGCTCATCCCAAGTTTTTGAAATTTTTTTCACAGGAAATAAAGTAGAAGAGGGTCAAGGATGGGATCAAGGAAAGTCATTCTATCTAAAACATGGAACTGGACATGAGTTTTTTTATCAAGTGTTTTTATTTTATGAAAAACTGGAATCTGAGTAGAAGTGACTACTTTGTAACTTTTGAGATGTAATAGTTATGTCCTAATTCTCTAAGACTCTAAACCTGAAAAGATCCTCAATGTGAATTATTTATTTAATTCAAGAATAAGTAAATTTTTTAAGGCTGGGTCCTTATATTATCTTAGAATTATGGATTATGAAGTCTTCTACTATATAAATCCTCACAATCATCTATTTATATTCTATAACAAAATATATTATGGAATGAAAATCCCGCAGAGGTAGGTGTTGGTCCAATATTCCTTTGAAATCAATTAAGAATGTCTAAAACATGTCATATATTTTTGGGATAGATCTATAATATATCCAACATATTATAGCATGGTAATAATTTATCAATCATATCTATGGGTTCAAATAATTTTTAATACACCTCTAAAATTTAGATGTGAAATGAGGGTTAAAATCATATAAAATTTATATGTTTTTCACCATGAATCCCTAAAACCACATTGGTATATAATCATATAATAAATTCAAGGGAAAAATCCTACCATATTTCTATATTGTGTTTATAATTGGTTAGTTAATCTAAAAATATCAATAAGGAATTACACTACAAGAAAACCGCCCTTTAGCAGCGGTTATTTTTGTGTTTAGGGGCAGTTTAAACCGCCGCTACATGGGTTAGCGGCAGTTTACAGAAACTACCTCTAAATTTGGCATCGGTAAACTATTAGTGGCGATTTTTTCTATTTATCGGCTGTTTAAGAAAAGATTCGTAGCTACCTAATTTCGCGGCGGTTCTCTCCACTTTCGCGGTGGTTTATAAGAGTCCGAGATTTTATTTTATTAGCGGTGTTTATAACCTCCGCTAATACAATAAAATCCAGCGGCCGTAAAACAACCAGTAAAGTCACGAGAACGGACGCAAATTCATGATGGTGATTCGACTCTGTAGCGGTGGTTAAAACTGCCACTAAATGTCAAAATATGTATGTTTTGCGGCTGTTTTAACCGTGGCTATTTTTTTACCTGTATACGATTTGTGGCGGTTAAAACCACCGTGAAAAGCTAAGCAGAAAAAACAAATTTCATGCTTCCACTGCACCACTTCCCTGAAAAACAAATCAAACTAGACACAATCTCATTAAATAACATCAACTCATTGATGTGTTAGACCTTTCAAGGATTTTTTTGGATATATTTATGAAGAGTAGACTGGGTTTTTGGCCACCCATGGGATGTGCCAATCCCTTGAACATGGGAATTTGGTTATTTAATGATAAATTGAAGGTTTTATGAGATTAAAACAATTATAGATATTTTTGGCATTTCAAAATAGAATAAGTGGTTGTTTATCATAACTCTTATGGTTAAATGGGTTGTGAGATAACTAAGGGTATAAATAATGAATGGAAAATGTGAAAATATCCATGTTATAAGATGGAATTGAAAAAATGTACAATGGTTTTTGTTATGAATGAATATTAAAATAGAATAGTTATTGAATTACATTATGTGTAGGGAAAGTGATAAACAATGTTAATATTGGTGAAATGAAATAGGTTCACCCTTGATATTGTAATTTTTTAAAAAGGTAAAGTGTGTTTGACCTCATGGAATATATATTAATGGATTAGTAAATGATAAGGGACACAGTAGATCCCACCCATGGGTCATAATTTTTTTACCAGGAATTCCTTATCATTGATGTGGGATGGCTAGACATGAAATTTGACATAATGGACTTGAGATAATGTATATGGAGTTTCCTATTCTTGGATAGTGTATTAACATGGCTTTCCAAGCACTAAAGGCTATGTGTATGATATGACTGAACTGATTAGTGCACCACGATATATGAATTTGAAATGATTAATGAATTACCATTTCTGTTAATAAAAATGTAAAACCCATTTATATTAATGGAATATAATTTTGACATGGCTGAAGAAGGTTTGGTGGGATTTTATGTCATCATAAAATCGAAGGATATACAAGGTTAAATGCTTGATATTTAATTATGGACCTTTTTTACCTTTTCTTCCTTGTTCATTATTTAATTGTACTTATGTATACAATATTATTTTTATTATAATATTAATTTGTTTAGACACTATTGGTGGTGTATTATTAACCTATACTCACACCCTTTTTAGGATTCCACTGATACCTGAGTAGATCTCATGGTTGTAGGGAAGTATAATGGAAAAATCCTTTTGATAGATGGTTGGTTTGGAATATGGAATAGAGCATGTATGAGGGAACTGGATGGACATCGAGACCCATTTTATGATTTTTATGGGGGGTTTTATTTTGTTTTTTCCTTAACACATGACATTTGTATGAACTGACATGTTTACTATATTGGTTACAGGGATTTACCAAATTTTTGGAATTGAATACATCATGCATGATTATTCTTATAACATACATGGTTATCATTTAAATTTATTTATACTATTTTTTTACACAGACAAAGAAGGTATATTATCCCCACATACCTCATTGGACACTCAATACTAGCAGGAAGCCTCTTGTATATGAGGAGGCATTCTGATGGTCATGTGGCACATTGTTTTGGGGAACCGGTTTAGTGGAACCTAGGTAATGGCGTCACAATGTTGTATCAATGCCATTTTATTTGCTATTGAATAATTTTTTTCAAAGTTTGATATGATATTATGGTGTTTCTGTCTTTTGTAATGTGTTTTTTGGGGGATTATCTAACCCATATATAGGGGAAACCCCAGGTTTCCAGTGTGGGATTGTTGTTCTTGTTGATTGATCTAATAATTGGATGTTATTTCACCTTGGGTGATATGCTAGCTGTGAGATATTTTTGTTTTCTAAGGTTTTATTCATGGAACGTCATGTAATTTTTTATATATTCATGAATAATTTTAAGAAATTGGGAATTATATAATACAAATAATATTAGGATCAAAAAGAAAACAAGTTTATATTTGTGTTATGGAAAGTGAAAATCATTTTCTATTGGTTTCATAGAAAATAGTTCCTAATAAAGAGTTATCAATCCAAATTTTTTTGTGATTCATGGTGTCATAGGATACCAACGCCAGAAGGGTTTACCTTCTTGGACGATGATATTGAATAATTACATATTATAATATTAGGCATCGAGAATTTATTCAACACATAAACGATGGGTTTAACTCCTAGTCATCCAAAATCTCGACTACCAGTTCAAACAAAAGCCTAATTGAAATGATGTATACTGCCCTAGAGAAATCTAGACATAAAAGGAAACATCAGAAATCAATATAATGCATAAAAGGAAACATGAGAAATCAAGGAAATGTTAGGACATGAAAATGTTTGGTGGAAACTATGTGCCACACATGGTACATATAGAAAGAAATTTTTCCCATATTTGTTCAACACATGAACAATACAACTACTCAGGGTCCGATGATGCATCATCACCCTCTCCACATACATCTCCACTTTATTCTCTCACCTGTAAGAAAATTATATTGAAAAATAAATATTGTTGCATAATTATTGGAAAACATAAAACCAATTAATGATTTCAAATTAAATGTATTTTATTTTTTTGGATTTACCTGCTAACCACCAGTCAATAAACTACCACCGGGGGCATATCTTCTCATCTGTTGATGTATATCACTCACCGCTTTCTGCAAAGAGGATATCTAAGCCCCCTGATATTGAAATTTGATTCATAGAGAAACAATCTACCTCTGAGCATCTTTGGGTATGGACTGACTATAACCAGAAGTAGATGCAGCTGGAATCCCTGGTGGCATGCCGAAGACCTCATATGGTACTGGTCTGAAACCCATCCCACACACTCTACCAGGATGATCCTTCCCAAGGACTTTAGCAACAGGGTCATCCTGGGAGACTGAGTTGGACTGCCCAGGATTGGCATCCCATAGTTCTTTAATTTTTACCTATAAATAAAATATCAATATATATTAACAAAGTAAAAGGGATTATAAGTTATAATAATAAAAAATTGACTTCATACCCTAAATTCATTGGCAGGATCATTAAAAAAACATCAATCTAATTTTTTGTTAACATCCAACCACAATTTAGTTCGGGATGCTTCGTGCCCTAAACTATGTGACTACATTAAGAAATGATAAGTCAACAATTCAATATATTAAATATATAATATTGAATTATAAATATTTATAATAATTATAAGATTAAAAATCTCTTTCGGCTTCTAGAAAAGCTTTTGGAGCCCATAGTGTGGGGGATGACTTGCTTAGCATGGTTTGATGCATTCTGTCTCGAGAGATCCTGAAATAAAAAAATTTCAATTTAACAGTAATTTATTCAATGTCATATACTCTTCATATACATGTATAAATGTAAAATAAGGATAAAATAATAATATATATTTCAATACCATCTGCTTAACATCACGATGTTTGTCAACAAAAACTTTCCATTGTTCATTCGGTACTCCACTGGGTAGTTTCTCATACATTTGATACATGGCCAATGAAGTATCGTTGACATCACTCCATAATCTCCATTTGAAATCTTTCTATTTCTTACCACGATTTTTCAACGTCCACTTCCGTGCTATAACATCAGCAACTGTAAAGTGGAAGAATATTTGTATACCAAAATTCATTTTGAACATATTAGTAACATGACATTGAATTAAATGGTAATGTAATAAAATTACCTTTATTTGGGAATCAAAAACATTATTTTTCCAGCTTCGAGGAATATGTCTCCAATAATCATAAGAAATAGAAAGGAAAATGGGATCCGCTACCAGCTGGCCTAGAATCTGGCCAAGTAACCCTGCGGCATCATCCGTAGAGAACCCATAAGAATCAAATGGCATGATAATATTCTCGCCATTTATATTCCAAACATCTGAACTTTTTATATTTTTTCCACGGTTTCATTTTTTCATCTTTAATGAGAAGACAATTAGTATAAACAAAATTCAATAAATGTACTTAATTAAGATTTGTACGTATGACAGTGACACAGTATTATGTTCGTGATGAACTGAAAGGGGTGTGTCGCCGCCCCATTGCTGAGGCTTTTGAAGGGGGAGTCGATGATTCAGCCTCTAATGGGACACCCACAGATGGTGTGAGAGATGGTGCAGGGGTGTTGGCAGCTGGTGCCTCAGATGCCGTGGGGAGGGGGCCAAATGGAACGTCATCTGTCACAGAACTAGATGAAATAGTGTAACTCTTTTTCCTTGGAATTCCTGTCATTTAATCAAATAAAATTTAGTTTAGAATATATATTTCAAAAAAAAATATGCATACAAAAAATTCAAATTGATAACAGATTCCCAGTACTAATAGACAAAATATATATAACAATATTAATTAATGACTGCAGAAATGAAACCAGTGGTTGCTGAATGAACAAATAATTGTAAATACAATCATTTTCCCCTTCAATCATATCAGTTTCCTGCTCCTTTGATTCATCCACTTCATTCTTCCTTTCTAGACTAATATTTTCAATATCATGATGGAAATAATTCTTTTTCCTATTGTTGATGAAATTCAATTTCAGAGGTCCAATCTTCCACTTCATCACCCATATCATATAAATATTTTTGTATTACATGGAAAAATACACTCCACCCTTAATCCACAACATCATTCACATAATATAACATTTTTTCATCCGATTATAAGATATATGGATCACACTGTTCATGATCACCTCATCCATCAAGAGAGAGAAGTTCACATAAGTTAATTGCATGGAATCTCTTTTAAGACCTCTGATAATACTGGCCCATTTTCATTTGAATATAACAAAAGAAAAATGTCGGTAGTATTTTAATTTAGTAATATCATGACGCTTTCCATAGTATCCCACTTCATCAAATGTAAATATACCACTATTCTATGTTTTCAAACCCACTTCTAGATCGACTGTACGAACTCTTAATCTATTCACATTATAAGCATTAAACTTTCTAACTTATTTTATAAGACCTCTAGCAAGAAACTTCAAATATTCTGACATGTCGGCTCGAGTATCAGTATTCATGATCTGAAAAAAGAAATATAATTTAATAGATTTAAAAAATGTATGTGTCAAACTAATATTTGTATTTATTGAAATATTTATGAACTTGCACGTCGTGCAAACCATTCTACAATATCTTTATTCATATATTTCGTTATATCTTTCTCATTTCATTTTCGACCTATCATTCATCTCTTTTTTTGTATCCTAAACTCTTCAATAAATATATCTTCAATTTCACTATTCTGCAGGACATATCTATGTGCTTGTAATAATTCCAATTATATCAGTGTCACATTTGAGGTCCTTCCAACTGATCGGCCAATAGTAGGAAATATTTTTAATTTCTGATGCATTTGAGATTGAGTTGACATGTGGTAAACATGTCCAACTCAATTAAATCTCGTCTCAGTATCATCCAAATAACTGGAACAAAAGGTAAGACACTCCTTAGCCAAATAGCCTTCTGCAATAGAGCCTTCTGGTTGAGCTTTATTTCTCACGTATGCTTTCAAATTCCCAAGATATCTGTGAAATAAATTATTAATATTATGCATTTATTAAAATGAAAAAAAAATTACATAAATAAAAAACGTATAAATAAAATACCACTCAATTGGATACATCCATCGATAATGAATGGGGCCTCCTCATTTAGTATCCTCATCCAAATTCACAGATAAATGCATCAAGAAAGTAAAAATCAATGGTGGAAAGATCATCTTCATTGCACAAATGGTCAATAAAAACCTCTCTTGGAGGTTGTCCAGCTGGAATAGATGTTGATCATTCTCACATAATTTCTTGAAAAATGTGAAGAATTGGAGTACAACAGTGGTAACATATTCAGGTAATAATGTACTCAATTTCAATAGTTGTAACTGTTGTAAAAAAATATGTGAATCAAGACTTTTTAATCCATGTTAATTTTGATTCATTAAGTCAACACACCTCCAGATGTTGCTTGAATACCCATCAGATACCTTCAAATTCTTAAAATTTGTAGGAATGTTTCTTATCCTTATTTTTCATTGCAAGAATGGTCAGAGCATACTTTTCATTTTCATCTGGACAGAGATCACGTTTTATGTTCATTATTTGTATGTCTTTGCGAGCATTGAGATGATCCTTCATCTTTCCATGCTCATTAAGTAATGTGAAAATAAAATTATCATAGACATTCTTCTCAATATTCATCACATCAAGATTGTGACGAAAAAATTTAAATTCCCAATACGGGTGTTTAAGGAATATACTATTTTCTTCCATTGTGGCATTCTGATTTCACCTGACGATGCACATAGAACCCATTTTCCGCTTTCATTCAAATGATGAACCTTCCCAAATTCTGTTTCAACATTTTCAAGCTGTTTCAATATTTCAGAACTAGTTAATAACTATGTAGGTGGTCTACAATCAATGGAACCATTAAATTTTGATCTGTTGAGCCGAAATATATGGGATTCATCGAGAAATCTTTGATGGAACAAGAAGCACCATTTTCAACTGTGAGGTAGCCGTTGGGTCTCAAAATCAATGTTACAAATGGGACAATCCAAACCAGTGTAATTTTTCCAACCAGATAAATTCCCAAACCCAGGGATGTCAATAATGGTCCACATTAAAGCAACATTCATTTTCACCATTGTTTTAGAAGATGCATCAAATGTCTCAACACCGTTTCTCCATAACTCCTAAAATTATTCAATAAAAAGCTACAAGTATACATCAATAACATTTCCAGGAATTTGTTTTCCAAGACTAATCATCAAAATGATAAAATATGTTTGTTGCATACACATCCACAGAGGCAGATTATAACAGATCAAAACAACTGGCCAAATGCTATAACTGGTACTCAATGTCCCAAATGGGTTGAATCCATCAGCAGCCAATCTGAAGCGAACATTCTTAGGATCAGCTGAGAAATATAGATGTAATGAATAAAATTTCTTCCACTCTTGGGAATTTCATGGATGTCTCATTAATCCATCATTGTTTTTTTCTATAGAATTTAACTTCATGTGTTCTATGGTTTTCGATTACATGAATAATATTTTCAATCGAGGATTCAAGGGAATGTAACGCAATACCTTTGAAGGTGTTTTCCTTTTCTTCTTGTACATGAAATTATGTTCATTCAGATATCCAACATCATCCTTTGACTGTCATCTAGAAGAAGAAAATTTCTTACAATTATTTCTACTTGAATCCTCTCCCCAATAAATCATACAACCATTGGGACACAAATGTATTTTTTTTATAATTCAGACAATCTTGTTAACAAAGCTTTTCGTATCATAAAAATATTCTGGGATTTTTTCTTTAGGAAATTCATCATGAATCAACTCCAATATCATGGACATTTCCTTATTTGTAATTTCACATAGACATTTGATATGGTACATCTACAGCAGAAATGAAAGCTTTGAATATGTCAAACACCAACTATACAACTCTTGATTTCCATTGTCAAAGAAATAAGGAAACAAATTTTTCTCAGTGAAGTTTTCTCATACATTTGGCTCCATAAAATCAAGAGTAGGATCCAATGATATGTTACAATCTTGATCTGCTTGTGTTACAGTCTCAAAAAAAAATCACTTGTCACGTTGCAATTTGTATCACCCTCTTCTTGTTTTTCTGATATGTTCTGATGTTGATAGTGGTGTCTTGCAGTGCCAAATGCATCATTTATGAGGTTTTGCATTTGATTTTACATTGTCAATGAACATGGGACCTCATTCTATGGATTAAAATCAGTCCTCAATATTTCTATAACATTCGATTCTCAATGCCAAACCTGACCCAAATATTGACTAGGGAATTGATTCAGTATTAAATGTCCAAAAACTTCATCTCTCTTCAACCATGTTCTGAATTTACATTTAGGACATGGAAATATTATTCTCCATTTAACGGATTGATTAGAAATTTTAAAATCTAAAAACACATTCAAACCCATAACATAATGAGGTGTGTTCCTCGGTAATGTGATCTAGCTTTTATCCATGCATATCACAATGTTCCTACACAATAATAATAAAAAATTAAAACAGAAAGTTACTACTATATAGAGAAAGAGATTCATATCTACGATAGTGTATGATTGAAGAAAAATAATATAATAAAGATGAGCCCCTGAGTTAGATATGACCCATCTATTATTTGGGATAGGGGAAGTTTCTTTTGTAAAGGGAAACAGTGTGCTAACAATACCATATTTCTCAACTACTACATAGTCAGTATTAGAAGTTATGCTAAATAGTATTCCTATCATGTTTCTCCCAAATCTAAAAATTTTCAACCCTTGACTTTTGAAATCCTTTATAGTATCTAAATATAATATTAGATAATAAAAAGTAATATAAGCATAACTTGGTTGGATTCACAGTTCATTAGGAGGCTATATTCTTGGACTACTTATTCATTTTAGAAAGTGAGAAAATGATGGATAAGTGAATATATGTTCTATTAATTGAACCCAACTATGCCCAAGACATAAATGATTTTGAGAAGAAACTCCACTTTATCAATATTCTCATATATCCCCGTGATTATAGAAAAAAATCGGCAGCAAACACATTTTATCATAACATAGTTTTTTACAGTGATGTTGGGATCCAAATACTATTTACTTGACTCTGTATGTAGGAAGATAACGACACTATAGAATCCTCCCTCTTTTATCCCCCCATGACGCCACTATTACCAAAAGATAGAGAAACCAAGAATGTAGATTCTCTAGGATATGTTGTTTCAATACCTCACTTGGAAAGGATTTGTATTCTTGTATTGTAAAATAATTATTCTCGAAAACCATTGGGGTAATAAATGTAGAATAATTTGTTAAATTTTAACATGTATGTGTATATGATATTAAATATACTTCAAAAATCACTCACCTTGCTCATTGTTAATGAGAGGAAACACCTAGAAAAGGACTGAATGAATATATCATTATTTAAGGTATCCAAACTAAGGATCTATCAATATTTTTAATGTTCTATATTACATGCCACATAGAAATAAATAATAAAGAGTTGGTTGGAGGAAGAGACTTTGGATGGAATATTAGTGTAGGAGGCACCATTGTTCATCTATGTGAAACTAGGTGCATCAACATGGGATTTAAACACAATATGTCGAGTTAGTCCTGTTATATTAATGTATGATAAAATCAATCAATGGGATGAGATTCTTATAATCCATATCACATCAATTGACCAGGTTTTTTACAGTGCATCATGAATTTACACAAGAATAATTAATTCATATCACCACTATAGAATTTAAACCATTGTTCCATGAATGGGAATCTTAAAAAATATTTTCATAAAATTCTATGACCAGTTGGTGAAACAAGATCAACTCTACCTTTGGTTTTGTATGCTCAAATGGAATAGTACTATTAGACATGTTCTTAACAAAAAACTTACGAAAACTAAGGGGCATCTAAGAACAGTTAATTTTATTAAGATGGTCCTCATTACATAAGCAATAATTATTTTGTGACATTTGAGAAGTAGTTTTATAAATAAGTGAAGGATACCATGAACATGAAACATAATTCTTATATGGTTTGGGGTACCATTTTTCTAAATATGGAAATTATTGATATCGTATATGATATTTTTGTATTGGATACATCCATCATTCTTTTATTGTTAATCAACATGTGGAAACTATTACTCATACCATCTGTGTCAACACACCTCGTAGATAGTGGTAGCAAGGAGGATTGAAATGGATTGAATTCTACATGACTATTATTGTAGTATTATTTATCTAGTTTATTTCAATAATATAAATGAATTTCATTGATTTAATCTTTTGTATGAACTACATGGTGGGATTTAAAGCTGGTATAGTCCACCAAGATTATTATGTAGTGTTCACATCTCTAGATAGAGATCATCATGAATTCACTTCGGATTCAGCTCTAAATACAGTTAGAATTAAAGATATACTAATTGTGGCTGGAATAATAACGGACTAGTTAGTGTTAAAAAATTTGATTTCTGCTAAAGAAACATGAAATGTAACTCTTCATATCACAGTGAATTAATACACCAACATATTTCCAAATGGTTTCTCTAGGTTACCTTCCAAGAATTAAATAATATATTATATCAATCTACTTTGATGATCATTCCCATAACTGACTGTTTATATCCCATTTATAATGAATAACCCATTAACATATATTCCATTTAAAATCGCAACTCATTTATCACATATATCAATTACATACCTTATCCTAATTAACACAATCACATTATACCAAATTCCCCCTTGTCTTATGTCATCAACAAAACAAATTTATCACTTATTTCATTTAATAAAATAAGTTAACATGCCAACCTAATTGTCAGGGGTTCTATCTCACTAACCCAAATAAAATTTAAATGACTATGTTCTCAACATATCATTAAAATCAAATCATTGAATAAAACCCAATTCAAGATACTCAATTGAAATAATCTTTAATCCACCCTTCAAAAAATGTGTCTTCCTCTTTAAAAAACTCAACATGTACCAAGAATTTCATTTCTATTTACAACCATAAAAGGGGATTTTGAATCATTTTCAAAAAAAGGGGAACCACACCCTCATTTCTAATCACCATTTTAAATCTATTAAGATAACCCATTTTTCCTATAACATTGAGGTCAACACCTTCTTTAAAAAAAATACCAAGTTTCAAAACATTGTTTTCCTTCAGGGAAAACCATAACCAAATCAAAGTGAAAAATTCTTATTTTAATCCATTTTAGAATCCAACTAAGCATTTCAAAAAAATACAAATACCATATTTGAAATATCCCATTGACCTTGACTACATACCAACTTACAATTCTCTACCCATTCACTTTCATAATTATATTTTTGTAAAATTTAAAAAATATTTCACAACCTTAAGGGGTTTTTATAACCCAAGGGTAGACCTAGGTACGATCTCAAACCTCAACAGACCCAACAGTGTCCATAGAGGGTTTCATACATCAATCAGAGTCCTAATCTCAGTTTTCTTACTCAGGAACACAAAACATAGTAAAGAAGTAATTTTGAACAACCACATACGCATATAATATATAAAGATTATGTGAAAAATGTTCAATACCACCTGGGGTCGCGGGGTTACTGGGGGACAGGGTGGCCGGGGTCGCGGGGTAATGGGGTCCCCGGAGTCGCATGGTCACCGGGGTCGCAGGGGGCCGGGGTCGCTGGGGTCACGAGGTCGCTGGCATCGCGGGGTCACGGGGGTCACTGGGTCGAAGGTTGCGGGGGAACCATGGGAAGCAGGGAGAAGCGAGGTTGGGGTGGGGGATAGAAAGGTCGGCAGCGTTAAAAAAATTTCGCAACGGTTACCAAAACCACCGCTAAAAACCACCGCTAAAACAAATTTCTGTTGTAGTGTTATTTATTTTATATTTATTTGGTAGTCTAATAAAAATTTCCATTAATATATTGTACCAATAATATATTAGAATACTTATGGGTTGAATTACATATTTTGGGAGTTGTGTCTCATGTTTTTCTTGTTGGCATACAAATAAATTTGGAATATTATAAAAAAATTAATTAATTTGTGTTTCCTAACAAATCTACTCCCTTATAACCCTATATAAAAGTGTTGTAATAGGTTGTGTGAAGAAATTTAAGCTATGAGATTCAACTAGAAATCCCACTTTAACACATGTACTGATGGTAAACATAGTCTTTTTACAAATTTCAAACCATCATAATTGTAGGGGGATTCTATAAATCTTCAATATTCTATGAATTTAACCATAAATTTTAACCTTTTTCATCATTTTTATTATCTTTTATCTTCTCTGGTGATTTTAGATGGGTAATTACATGGACAAGGAATTATTTTGTTCATTCCTTAATAAATTCTATTTATAACATTACTAACTCAATATATATTCAAGCCTGGTTTATCAAAATCATATATCAGACTCCTAATCTTTTTTATTCAACGAATCTTCCCCATTTTTCCTTCTTATAGTGGTAGTGTAATTTACACTCATAGTACTTGAGTAGTTCCATTCATCTCCATTATCTTGTATTGACCTCTTTCTAAATGAATATATACATAATATTTTTTGATCCATATACATGTCACATATTTCATAATAAATATAGTGCCACTGAATTCTTGAAGAAAATATAATAGCATCCATCTAAAGATAATGATTTTCATAGTTTTTTACATGGGTACTTAATTTCCTTGATGCAAAAGAAACCACTCAATCATTTTTCTCATGGGGCCACACTAGTCTATTATTAAAATATTATTATATATAATGAATCTTTTTTTTTGATGGTGCATTTTATAAAAGTTAATTAATATATCACCTATTTAGATCCCCAATTCTAAATCGCATTCCTTAGACCTTGTGAATTTTATCACTTTACAAGTCAAATTGGTTAATAGATTTACTAATCATGAAATGTTTTCAAATAATCACAGATAGAAAACAAATATTCCAAATAAATTTTGTATTTAAATTATATTTTTTATTGTGTTATATTATCTAAGAACCATTTTTTGGTTAATAAATATTTTATCCTTGGAGGTAATACAGCCCAGAAAAAAAACATCATGAATCCAAAATTCAGAAAAAATGAATTTTAAATATAGATCCTTATGATATAAAGCATCAAGGATGATTCCAAAATGGTCTTCATGATCTTAATAGATCCTTTATTATATCCTGATATCGAAAATTAAACCCATATGAAATTATCAGAACAATAATAGAATACTCTATTCCATAATTCCTCAAACACCATGGGTGAATTTCTTATACTGAAGGTAATTAATTTGAACTCATAATGACCATACCATGTGAAAAATTAATTCCATAATATATCATCAATCATGAAATTTAATTGATGATAACCTTATATATATGTATATATATATATATCAATTTTTTGTTAGTATTGTACCCCTTGAAATTAAGTAAACATATTATTAATGTGAGGTAAAATATTCATGTTCTCTATTATAGTCGAATTAATTCCCCCATACTCAAAGCATAAAATAGTATTCTGATACTTATTATTCATAAAGAATGCTATAACTCAAAATGTGAAACAATAGGTTTTATATATCCCTTATAACACAATTATTGTAGTTGATACGTTAATTACACTGATTCAACCGAAGCCATTCTATAGAAAATCTTATATATGGGTTTTCAGTGGGGAAAATATCAATAAAGAATTAAATTTCATGATCATATTGTTATCCATGAAATTCCTCTAGGAATATATCTACATTATACCTAAAAATAGAAATATAATTTATTATAAGGATACCCTTCTCCGCCATCAATTAATCTTCCTTATAATTTAATTGATATAAGACAATAATGTTGATTCCAAACATGACCCAGGGGATAATGTATCACTATCAAAAAAAGGAATACAATTCTAAGATAAAACATTTCAATCTCATTCAATTGATAATAATTCTTCACATTATAATTTTTGATCCAATCAATACCACAAATTATGTCACAGTCAAACTTATTTAGAACAAGTAGGATTGAATCCAAATACACTCTAGGTATATTAATTTGACTCGAGTAGTATATTTTTGTTAATAAAATTCCTATAATTACTTTTAACTAGAAAATCCATCCATAATTATTTAGGAGAATCATCTATGATCATAATAAACTAGAAAGTCATAAAAGAATGCTTAGATATATAATCAAATAATTTATTTTCAAATGTTGAGTTTATTATCCATGTACATTATACGACATAATTTTGTAGCTCTAATTCATTAATTTATAACATAGGCTAAACTTGGCCTATATATCTTCTTCTAAGGTGGATTCCCTAAACACCTAGGTTATTTAATTGAATTACTAACCATATATGTGTAATTGAAGCACTAAACACTTGTGGGTTATTTCATTTCCATGATATTCTGAGTGTAATGAGATTTATCAGAAAAATTACACAAAATCATATCCCCTTCAATAAATCCCATTATTGTTTCTTTCTATAGTGATTTTATGATGGGAGTTATACCCAACACTTCTCCCGCATTGGAAAATTCCTTCTGTCGTATAACTCAGTCAACCTTGTCTTCAATTTCATCCTTTTAATGTAAAGGACTTAGAAAAATAATTTTTAATATTGATAGATCAAATCATAATCACCTCATTAATAGCATACTATTCCTTCTTCCGTAAATTAAAACATTCCTTTTCTATGTCATGTATCTTATCACGAGGAAGAAATTCCTCCAAGAATATCACTTTTAAATCATTATACTATATACTTTCTATATCATCCTCCTTTTTAGTGTTTTGAATCAAAGACCACCACTAATCTATATATCCTTATAATTGATACACAATCATAATATCCACATACAATTCATAAAATCCAAAATAATGGAATATATTCCCTATGGACTTGATCCAATGCTCAGTCACAAATGTATAAGTGATTATATTAAATGTTAGAGGTTATTGCTGCATGAAGAAATCCAATGATATTACACCATGTTGTGGTGAAATAATTTGTTCCATACAGAAAATATGAATTACCATAACTTGATTGAGCTATTCTAATATATTCATAATCTTCTCATCCCAAATAATAAATTCCCTGATTTTTTTGGATAAGAATATCTATGCTAATTAAGTGTGTTGACACATTTTATGTTCCTTCCATCATGTTCCATTTATAAATAAAGGCATATACATGACTTTTCCATGAATACAAATATGAGTTAGTATCAAATTATATATCTCATTTGAATTTATTATAAAATTATTTCCTGTAATCTTGAAATATTTCATGAATATAATAATGTTTTTTAATAGGGTATTGTTTTTTAAAAATGTCCTTCAAAATATTGTTTTCATGGATTCTTCTAAACTTGTTCAAATTACAACTATAACACTCGAAATCATATAACTAGATTCTTGTGGTTATTTTATAACATTGGTGTAGAATGTATATATCATAATATATAATATCCCATATTTTAGTATCCTTAAAAAAATGTTACATAAATTAAAATTATATTTTATTGAAAACATAAGATACATCATTTGAATACATGAAATATTATAATATTCCATGAAATTCTATACATCGCACATTGTAATATACATTGTTTCCTAGGGAAATTTGATCCAATATAAATGGGTGATCTAAACTCTCATTAAGGGGTGTTAAAAAGTATAATCTATCACTATATAAGCAAAAAATAAAAAATATTTATAAGAATGAATTATCTGAATAAATTCATTATAGAGCATAATATATCAATATAAAACATAATAATAAATAATCAACAGTATATAAATAACTAATACCATAGGGATGGGATTTATAACATCCATCATCTTATGTTTATCATATAGTCATTATTCCGAGGCATCATATAAAAATGGGTTAGGATTATACTAAATACCCAAGATAATTTGTCTCATAAGACCTACAAATACATCAACGAGAAATATAATTCTAATTACATCTCATAACATAAAATTTCTAATGCATCAATAATATGACAAGAATGGCCAAAAATATATATCATAATGTTTTCCATGGAACCCCATGAATAATTAATGACTACGTTATCAATAGATTTGCATATTGAAACATATATATATATATATGGAATTTTAATACTTCTTCATCAAATAGAATTATATAGGAAATTAGGTGAATATCCACACAATAAAAAGAGAATGAATTGGATATTCACAATTTAATTGAAATGATCCTTATAAGTATAATTATAACTGGGAATTAATTAATATTAATTTCCTGATATAGGGATATAAACTTGAAATAATCCTTTATTTTGTTCTATAAAGAGCTCATGAGGCATCCAATGAATATCCACCAGCAGTGTCGAACCAAGTGTGAAGTTATCCCAACATTTTGTACACTGAGTGATGGTTGAGTTCATATCCAACTAACATTTTTCTAGTTTATTACCCCTAGGATCATATATTATAGGATCTGCATCAACTTGTTTTCTTGTAAACCTAGATTTCATTGGTAGGAAACCACACACTCATTAATTTACTAATATTTTATGTTTTTTCTGGATACAACTATGTTAGAGAACAATAACAGCTTATAAAAGTAGTATAATAAGATGTAATGGAGATATCTCACTAATGGTATGACAAGGAATTTATTTATATGTAATATAACATTTTTCATCATTGATAATAATGTAAAAGTAGATATTAAAAAATTAAAGGTAGATAGGATGTTAGGAACCATTAACCTGTAATATTTCTTCTTAAATCAGGAAAGAAACTCCTCAAAAACACAGAAACACATTGTTGAGACTCTTTATAGATTAAATGAGAGGTAATTAATGATCAATGGATTTTTATTAGAGAGTGATGGGAAAATCGATGGAACTGGGCTCCATTTATATTAGAAAAAGTGGAATATATCATCAGAAACAACACATTGGTGAATGATAAATATAAAATCACACCAATGTTAGGTGAATTAAGTATGGAGTTATTAGTGATAAATGTGGGATTAAATTTCCTACCTAAAAATTATTTTCCATAATATGTACCTCTCATTTTAGTCATTAAAATTTTGATCAATTTTAATAACTCATTTTACCCCCGTTATATGTAATTAACTATTTTCATTGGTAACTATTCTTTTTTGAAAATATATAATGACACATACTACAAAATATCTAAAATATCCTATTGAATTTGGACACAATTTAATTTAATTCAAATTCAATATATAATAAAGTTACCTTTTAAATTAAAAATAAGATATATAAAATTCCACTATTTTTAATAAAATGACTTTTATACATTAAACATATTTATTCAAATTCAATATCAACTAACTATTAAAGAATTTTTAATAATTTTTTTATTAGATTCATAACTTTAATGTTATAATTAAATTTATTTAGATAAAATGGCCAACACAACAAGTAAATTATTGGTCAAAATATATTTTCTATAAAAATAAAAAAATCCATCTTAAGTATATTTATATATTTAGAATCCAAATAAATGTTTTTTTACAAATTTAAATTTTATAATATCGAAATAAAACTTTTCAAAACAATTATCTAAAAAAACTTATAAAATATGATAATGATGAAGTAATTGATTGTTTATGGTGCAATTTTAATTTGGAGATAATATTTTTCAACTATAGAAGTATATCGAGTCTTACAATTGTTGAATCCAAAACACAAATTTTGGTTTTTTAGATTTCGATACCACAACACGTTCCTTTTGAAAACCAAATTTTTAGTTATTTTTTTCCATAAACCATGTCATTGTTCTACTAAAACAATTATTTATATAACTTCTATAATTTCATGTAGAATAGAGTATCATGTTTGATGCCATCATGTTTGGGCCCAGATATTTATGCCATAGTGGCCTTCAAAATTTGGAATTCAATGGGATAGTATAAGTAGAAATGTTTTTTTGACATATGAATTTTTTCCCAAAATGCTAACACAATATGGGTTGTATTGGTAAAATAGAAACCCAAAATAGCCTTTTTCATGATAGATCCTTGACTCGATGTTTCTTCCTAAACCTACGCAACACATGGTGTTTCAGAGGACCAAAAAGGATTCCACAATATCATAGTGAAATCTTTTTGGCATATAATTTTAATGTATTTTTTATTGAATGTTTCAAAAATAAATTTTCAGTATATTTGATTAAGGTATAATGATTATTTAAAATGTAAATATTTTATAATGTTTTTATAAATTTAAAATGGAGAAAATACAATATTTATAATATTTGTTTATGAATTCTTAATAAATGTAAAAATATTATATTAAGCCCAAATTTTAAAAAATAAATAATACAATTTTAGAGTTTTTGACGTTGATATGATGAATGGCCTGGATAAAATCAATTATGAGATATTCAATTTATGTAATTTGGTTATAAAAATATTAAATTTTAATTATTAAAAAATTAATATGTTCATATATTAACTGAAATTGAAATATATAATTTTTTTATATTAAAACAATGTAACTGATAATATGATATTTTCATATTTTTTCATACTAAAAAATTCTTGTTTATTTATAGCTAAATTAAAATTTGATTGTATTTAACTATTTTTGAAATTAATAGATTTTTTTATCATGCTTAAAAATATTAATTGTTTATCTATTTATTTATTTCAATATTTATTCATTTATGGAAAGTGTTATTTTATAAATTGTGATATATGATTTAGTTAGAAGTGATAAAATGAAACTATAAACTCTCATACATGAATATAAGAAGTTACAAGAAAGGAATGTTAATTAATTTGGTTTTAATATCCCTTATCTTTTTATTGTACAATTTCATGAGATTCAATTAAGTAGTAAATTGTTATTTATACAAATTAGGTGCTATAATTTTAATGCGCATTAAAAAAATCTTCAAAAACTATCCTTTGGAAGAGGGACTATATCTTGAACAACACTTCATCTTGGTGGTGTATGCCCCTCTTATGTAGGGGTCGAATATATGTAACACTAAGATTAATATTGTGGGTATTGATTTTTTCAAATTAATATAATACTTGGTGTGAAAGGGATTCATATACCTAATACATAATATGAATTTGGATAAATATAAAAATATTTGGATTTCAATTTTGGTTAGAAACACAAGATATGTGTTGTGTAAATAGTTACATGTAAATATATTTTTTATATATTGATTTAGCGGAAGGAATTGGTTTCCAAAATAACTCATTATAATCATGTATACATAAATATAATAACATAAGAAAATATCGAATGAAAAATTACTATTAAAATAAAATTAAATGATATATTATTTATAAATGATACACATATTTTGAAAATTATCTTCAAATTTAGTGGTTTTATGTTAAATCAATTTTCCCATAGATTATCTTGTGTAATTAATTGTTTAAATGGATAACCCTAAGAGTTAGGTAACCAAATATTGATATGATATTTTGGTAACAGTTATTTGGGAAACCCTTCAGAAGTATCCAGGAGTAATGTTGTTTATTTTATCAATATTAGGGTTTTTATAAAAAATGATGTCCTCTCAACTATCAAAGATTCACATATGGTGTGACTGAATGACTGCCTAAAAAAATATCTAAATGGTGAGATATACTCTTAACATGCCTCTTATCATAGTGAAATATAGATGATGTATGACCAATTTATATGATGTAAATAAAGAAGGGTTTATCAATTTAGTGTGATCATATTTACTAAATATCATTATTAACTGTATATAAAATATGTTACACATTTTTTAAATTATTATATTGTAGCTAAAAATATTTTTTATCATCAGATATAACATTGAGAAAAATATTTAGAAAACTGAATCTTATTCAAATAAAATTCATATACTAGTACCTTAAAAATTATTCTTAAAAAATTGTAATGTTAAATATTTTAGAGAAACCCCATATTGTGTTACCTAAAATTGATTTTTTAATCACATGAATATATATATATATATATATATAAATTAAATTATACCATAAGGGTTTAAAAATGGTCACCTTAGTCTGCACTCTTTTAATTAATATAATCGAGTCTTCTTTTAACAGGGTGAAAATATGAATTCTTATATGGGCTAATCATGTTAATAAATTAATCTTCATGTAATAATTTATAATTTCATAACAAAGGTAATGAATTTAAGAAATTACTATCCTCATTTCACACTTTTCTGAGAATTGAAGATCTAGGAATATGTTGTACTGATTCTGGTGCTATATCGACTTGAATATTGGTAAAATTTCAATCTTGGAGAATAAATTTTTGTTAGAGACTCCAAAAATATTTCTTTAAATATCTATCAATTCTGAGGGTAACAGTGAGTTAATATGAATTGATGAAAAATTTATTGGGTGGAATTTTCACAAATACCTATAGGAGTTTGTGAAACTTCCAGGAATGTATATGTCAAGTATTAGTGATATAAAAATCAATTCATTAATTTTTAATGGTATATAATACCAAATGTATACTTTAAAAATTATGTAAAGATATTAAAGTTCAAAATAATGTATTATATTGATATGTATTTCAGTTTTGATTCAAATATTTAAACAATGTCTAGAAGAATCATAAATTTTAATGTAATTGAATATTTAAAGCTGACATGGATTGAAATAAAGAATGAATATCTTTATCTAATTTATATTATTTGAAAAGGGATGTTTTTCAATAATAATTTGTTCTCAAAAACAAAAATAGATAATGGATTCATTTTTTTATATGAGGTATTTTATTCCACCACTATTAGTGGAATATTTTAAGTAATAAAATATTATTTTCAGAACAACAGCCTAATCACATAGTATTTAATATATAATATTGGAGTAATATTTTTTGTGTTAAATATTACAAATATTTAAAATAATAATTATTTCATAAACACAAAGAATAAAAAAATTAAAAATATACTATATAGATAATATAGTTTTCAGCAGCCTACTAGGAGTATGTTTTGACTTAGAGAAGTAAAAATTTAAAAAAAAAGAGTATTCTGGTTAATGTTAATATCACTTAAAATATTAAAATCAATTAGAGTCATTATGTTAAATGGTAATGTAAATAGTTAAATTGTTAGTTAGAATAATTAATGGATAATGTTTATTTAATTTTACTAAGTGAGAAAATGATGAATATTGAAAGTTTTTCAGGTAGACATCATACATTATTACCATTAGTGGGGCAGGGATTATCATATAGTCCAATATATATGTGGTCAAAAATAAATTGAGATGTAATAATTTTTACAAAAATCTTAAATTTTTAACAAACATTAGAATGATATAGTATCTTTTAATATGGGATATGGTAACTTTTATTCTTATGTATTATTTGTGTAGTGTTCAGAAATGAATTTCTATAATATTAACTTTATCATGTTTAAAAAAAATATGTTCACATTATCTTTCTTCCACACTAGTGTTATGTGTATATAAAAATGTTAAGATACATATCATAAAATGAAATGATAATTCACCTCTAAAATTATGAATTTGAGTTATCCAAAAAAGATTATATCATAGAGTATTATTGGTTCTTATAAAATGTGAAGGTCAAAAATATTTATATTCCTCCATCAAGATACTAAATTTGATGATGAGACCCAAAACTAGTGTTTTGGTTCTAGATGACCCACTAATACATACCACAATTAGTCCCATATACTATGTATTTCGTATAATACGGGTTCATTATTTATATTTAATACCCATACTTGATTATTGGGGAATACCTATCATGAGAACCTCCATGCATTGATACATTTCATATGAAATCCTTGAGTCATATATAATTAATGGGCGGTGGGGTATGTTGAAAACCATATCATCAATATGGAATAAAGAGGATATCATTTATCCAATCATTTAAAAAATATGAAAAGTGATCCCTAGATTGAGATTAAGTGATAAAGTGTATGACCATCCCTTGATAGAACATGGGATGTACTTATTCATTTGGGTTATTGGAATTTTAATTTTTTAACCCGCTGATGTCAATAACATATGATGTTTTCAATAACCGGATCGGTATATATTCAATGAATTGTGAACATTTGAGTGTGATTAATGGTAGTAATAGACTTAATGTATCTTGATCATTCAATTACCTGAAAAAATTCAGAAGGTACACTATTTATATTCTTTATTTGTTAATTATAAATTTATAAATAATTTTAGTATTTAAGGAATTATTTATGTTATCTAAAGCCCTTATAATAATGCATCTGCCACATGTTAAAATTTAGGATGTGGAAAAATTATGTGTCATGTAACAGTAGATTAATAGTGAATAAATTGTAGCCTGTAAAATAATGGGGTACTTTATTAGCAGTACTATTCATCACAAATTGGATTTTGGGCCATGAAATTAGGCCTTTTAGTCATAAGGCCTCTTGTTTATCAAAATGCTGGGAATTTGGGAATTTATTGGATCAAATTTTGACATTTAGAATATAATACAGTGTACGGGAGGCTAATTATATTTTTGCTAACTATTGGATGACTAAAGACTAAGGGGTTATCGTGGATGAGTCTTTAGGGTAATGATAGTGTGGTTGTATGGAAGGATGGAAGTATTCTATATTTCGATTTTAGGTCTACACATCTGGTCCTACAATCCTTGTATAGTGGGATTCCATTACCAAAGGGTGTTTAGGTCAATAAATTCAAATGGGCCTTCAGGATAAAAGGAATTTGGTTCATGTAAAGACTCCATATCAACTAATAAAATAGTGATTATCATGAAAAAATATAAATTTAGAATTTTAATTTTAGATATATTCTTTCATTTATGTTGTTTTATATTTTTTAGTCTATTGTGTTTATGATTTTAGACATCACTCTGAAACACTTCACCCACAGCCCTCCACCACATAACCTCACATCATCAGAAACCTCATATTTACTCCTTGGATAACACACCTTCCAAAAATTTGGTCAAATATCCCCAAATCATTCCTATTTAAATAAACATCCCAAAAACCTCAAATAAACCAATATCAAAACACCATCTCAACTCCTTGTCCAACATCTACAATGTATCCCTCCTCTAATCTTGTAATTTCAATTATAAACCTATGTTGTACATCCCACCAATAATAAAGGAATGAATTCTACTAATCTCACTAAGTTAATACAATCAAACATTAATATACACAACAGTGGGTGTCATCAAATTCCAATGACTAAAACATTAGAAAATTACAGCCTCCCCTTCCCTGGTGAATCATATATAATTAATGTTCTGTATTGTTTAATAACATTTCCAATCTAAATAACCTTGTAGAATAAAATAATTACATAATCAATTAATATGTCACTTCAAAATCTTGCCATCAGAAGACACAAACCTTGGTTAACACTAGGAAACCCCCACCTGAATCCAATTACAATTCCATTAAACTATAATATTTACTCTAGAATACTGCATGCATCACACCCAATGCATCCTCATAAAAAACACACATAATCTCTTTAATTGTGATTCTACTATCCCATATTTATATGATACCTCACATAAAATTTTATCCAAACTCAATAGATGTACAAAAACATCCTAAGATACCCCTTTCCAATTCATTTACCCATTTTACATATGATAACCACACATTACAATTATTTCACTTCTACACACTTACACCCCATGGCTGGAAAACCCATATGATGACCACAATATCTCTTGATATCCACTAGTAACATGTTACATGATCTATGTACCTCAATAAACTAGAAAAACATATTTAGTGTTTAATTCCCACTTCACACCATCAATTTAATCATAAACTATATCCATCAATGACTGCATAGACTATACACTAAATTTATAAAACTAATTTTTAATTAAAAGAATCTCAAAACCCATGGAACTTAAAGACCCATTTTTGGTTCCATTCTATTTTTATCATATCTAGATTAGTAATACATCCATAACACATCATATATACCCACATATAATTGTGTTTGAAATTTAGTTTCCACCTAACTTGATCTTATAATAGCCTGCTATGATATTATCACAGCAAAACTCACCTATAAATTGAAAAATAACAAAAATTGTAATTACCCCAATGGTATAGAGATAAAAAGATGTCTAATAATTGAATAAATAATATAAAAAATCATTATAACTCTTAAGGGGTCATACAGATCGATCCGGGTGGTGGAGGGGACAACCGCTCCATTTTATACCAAACTGGATCCCTATAAATAAACAAATCAATTTCATTTTTTCCAACCTAAAAATCCATCAAAACTATAATGGCTACCATGGAACTCTTCTAGAACTAAAATATCTCCACAGAACCCAATTATGATTTCAATTATTGAATATGAATCCATTATCTCCTAAAATTTTTTATGGCACCCATTGGAATTTCAGATTAAATAATGTTTAAATTTTGATTCTACTATTGCAACCTACTATCCTTCAATATCATCCATGGCCCACATGAAACAGCTAAAACAATCTATTAGGTCCCTATCACATATTATAAAACATTAATTAATCCAAAATTTTCTATCCAAAAACCTTGTACCATCACTACCTCCCCAACATAACATAGCATGTCCCAAATATATCTCTAGCCATAACAACGACCCAAAATCTAAAAACATTCCCACATCATAACACCTTAAACTCATTCACATAAATGAATCCATGGATAAAATTCATGAATTTTACTGAATGAAATATTATATAGTCCATAAATATACTTATAACACATAATTATTGTATAATAAAATTCACTTTATTAAATCTGATGTGTTCAATATCATTTGATGCTGAGAACATGAAACATGTATAAATAGTCAATTTTAAAAAAAATTAAAATGAACGAAATGAATATATAGAAAAAGAATTCAATAAATCTAAAGTAATAAAATTAATGAAAATAATTAATGAAGTAATTGAAAAAATAAAAGGGATGTTTGTCTAGTAATTTATCGTTAAGTATAAATGATTCTCTACAAACATAGTATTTATTTAAAGATTTATTTAAATTTTAATTTATTTTATATTGAGTATGTAATTTTCTTAAAAAAATTATATCACACATATAAAAATGAATAATGATTCATAATTTTATAATTTTTTTCATAACAATTTTGTCAAAATAATTTGATGGTAAAATATATATTTTCCCAAAAATATTTTTCATCTAGGAAATGTGATTTTACATTAATAAATTTAATTAATTCGTATTGGTGAATAATTTTTACGAAATTTCTTGATAATATATTAAAAAAATAACATTTATCAAAGGGTTATTAGAATTCATGGAATTAGGGTAAAAAAAATTTTAATCTTAAAAATATTGTTTTTCTAAAAATAGTTTTTACGCATTTTGTACAAGGATATTAGAATTAAATTCTACCACCTCTATTAATTTAATCTTGAAAATTTGATTAAAAAATTATAATATTCATTATAAATATTATTTAATATTTTTTACATAATTATTTACGTAATTAATTATTTTCATTGTAAAAAATCTTCTCAACATGATAATGTTTAAAAGCTATAACAAGAGGGTTGAAATAATAGATAAGGATTTAGTTATTACCAAAACATAACTAAATTTGACTATTTAAGTTTAGTTTAACCCAATATTATGAAATATTTCAAAAAAATCTATTTGGATTTAATATTCCATTAAAATTTCATTATATGATTTTAAAACATTGAATATTTTTAAGGGTGCCACTCCCATTATTTATAAAATAGAACCTCATATTCTCACTAAGTCACGCATCTTAATCAATCTATTTAAACCAATCCATACCCAAATATCTTCCAATATTTCATCTATATATCATAGAGTATTTTTATCACCAAAATACCAACTTAATATGTCTTAAGTTATAATAAAGATAAAGATACTCAATGAATAGGTTATGATATTGACTAATTTATTTAAGGTTTCTTTCTTTTTCCACATCAACGAAATATTATATAGTCATATTAATATAATAAAATCATTATATTTACTGAAATAAATGTTCTCTATTTTAATATTTCAACCATTATTTATATATATCTTCTACCAAATAGAAAATCAATGTGTTTCTCATGTGTATGTACAAACTACCATTTTATAGATAAATATGTTTCACTTTTCATCACCACCTTATATGGTTGGTTTTTTGAATTTATTTAATTATTTAGATATTTATTATATAATTATGATTATATATAGGTAAATTATTATTCACCTTTATTTCCTTTAATATATTAAAAATAAAATCATTATTTGTGTGTATGTGTAGACTACAACTTTCATAAAGTGATGTAATTTATTTTTTATCATGAATTTATACAGATCTTTTCAAAAGTGACTATGATGAGTAAATATGATTTTTATGACTAGATAATGACTATCACAACCCGCCTTCACCAAAAAGAGGGAAGGGTCAACAGATTTCCAGGATTTTCCTTCTTTAAGTTGAAGGAGAGATAATAGCCCCTGAAACCCGCCTTCAATAGGTCTCGGAGTGGCAACTAGCACCAATGGTATAGAAATTTCTCACAAATGGAAGGCATTACCCTTTTTATTTTATAGGATCGAGAGATAAGGAGAAGAAAACCCAACAAAACCAAGGCAGAAAGAAGAGTAAATCCAAAAGTAAACCATTCCCACATGCATGTTTCAAAAGTAAAAGCCACAAAGTGCAAAAGGTGACTACAAGGTAAGTACCAAAGAGGAAAAGAAAACAACAACTGCAACTGCTCCGAAGGTCCGAGCTAGTAAGGTCCTGTGTGATCCCTGAAGTCCTCCTGGAAACCTGAAAGCAGTTTTATATACGTAGGGTGAGCATACAAGTACACTCAGTAGGGAAAACCAAAGACTCTCATGCATAAGTGGGGGAACGTACTAAAGTACTGTTAGAAAAGGAGTAAACCAAACACCTATCAAGGTAAACTATCCACCCTAGGCCTCACCAAGTCACACTCCCCAAATATCGCAAGTCAAGTAATATATATATAATAAGAGCACATCGATGTTTGGGTACCCCGCGCCACTTTCCCACTGGTTATTGAGACATCCTACGCATCAGACCAATCCCGCCATTCTCACCACAGTCCCACTGCCACACCCGCCCGCACACACCTGGGCCACAACCACACGCATTCCCACTGCCGAAATCCCGCCCGCACAAACCTGGGCCACAACTGTCACACGTAACCACACCTGCAAACACCTAGGCCAAAACAACCACCACCACGCCCGAAGACACCTGGGCTAGAAAAATACACTGCCACGCCCGAAGACACTTGGGACTCATCCCAAATACACTTTGGAAACCACCTACCGCACACACCTGGACAACCAACACACTACCCAGCCCGAAGGTTCTTGGGCTAATAATGTACTTCAGGCCATCACAGCCTGCCCGAAGATACTTGGTATATCCGGGAAAGGGAGCAGAAAAGTAGCTAATAACCAGCCACTAAGAATAGTGTTGGGAAAAACACCCTCCCCCATGAAATGGGGGTTTTCGGTAGCAAGTTCTCAACTTGTGTGGGGCGCGAATAAGAAACACAAAGCTACAGATATATATATATATATATATATATATATATATAGGTAACAAGCACTCACCCAAATCTAGGTTTTTCTTCAGACATCCTACAGATCACAACAACACTCAAGTCCGAGTCACGACTCATGCTATCAACTGATGTGTCCCCTTTCTTATTTCATATTCAGTAATAATGTTTATGCTTAAGCACTACTGGGCAACTAGTAGGCACAGGCATAAGTCCAGGGAAGTAAACAGTTAAACAACAACCAAAACGTCCACACCCGGTTCTCAACAACATAGGATTCCACCCCAACTCGTGATATAAACAAGTAACCACCAGGTCTTAAAACTCACAACCACCGAATCCATACCAACATGAGATCACATCCCCCAAATTCACACAACCACCGAGATTATAAAAGAATAGGGGATCCCATCCCCTCCCACATCTCCAGCAATCGGCCTGAAAGGAAAACAACCAACTACCATTATTAACACAAGAAGGGCCTTGCAGGTATTTTAAGATTTAAATGACTTAACACACCCAATAATGCAAATTTCTGTGTGTTCTAACCGGGAGTTATCACAGAAGGGTTGATCCTGGTGATTTCAATTTATTCAGCCGGATATACGTGATTAACCAATTCAATTGTCACAGCAGAAGTTTACAACCACAAACAAGCCATCTAAAAAATATCAGCAGGTTTCATTAGTGCAAAAACAACGACCACCAACGGCCTCGATTTCCAGGAGGCATAAGCCAACACAACTCAGCAAGATGGTCAAAGAAGAAACATCATCAGAATATAAAACACCATCAACAATCACAGCCCCCCCCCCCCTCTTTCTTTATAGAATTCATTCATTATCTTTAATTAGGTCTGGTTTACCCAAACCTTTAGAATCAAAATCACGCCCACCCCGCATGATACACAAAAGAGAGAGGAAAAGGAGAAATTCCCTACTTGTTGATAGATGATCGACGTTTAGGCCGGGGTGCGGAACTTAAAGGATAACAATGCGGCAGTCCCGATGCACTAGAAGATGTTTGTGAAAACCCACGATCTAGAAAAGAGAAACCACGGCTAACCCTTAGTTTATAAGAGTCGAGGATGGTTGAGGTGAAAACGCGAAACCGTGTAAGGCGCGGGGGTCGTGGGTTGACCACGTGGCTCCACTTGTCACAAAAAGGGGTCAGGTGGTTTAATCCAACTCATGAATTGATTAAGTATTTAATTAAATCTCTTATGCACGTTACGGGTCTTAAAAACATGCTTAAACGAGTCAGAATAGGGTTTAAAACCCCATTTGCGCAAAGGAGCGCTATCGGAAACAACTTGACAAGGCCGGGTGTCGCCGATCGGTCGCGCCGATCGGTCTCACCGATCGGTCTCACCGATCGGCCCCACTGATATGTCCCACCGATCGGTCTCACCGAGACGCCACTCCTTAGAACCCGGATTTTGGAAAAGGGAAGGACCAAGAGAGTCTGGGTCATCACATCAGATACCTCTCAAACTATACTCATCCTCGATAATTTAAACAACCCAGAAGGGAAGGGAGGGTCCGAGCAACCACCCCGAAAGATACCTCTCAAGAGCGAACCTCATCGTTAACTAAGAACACCTTCCTGTCACGAACCAAGAAACATACCATGCCAAACTGCCCGGGCATGTGGGTTGGGGAGTCTCCTCCCCCATGTCAAGATATTATCCGCTTTAGGAGGCACTGACTTGCCCGCACGGGATTAATCGCATCCACCTTAATGCGTCTTGACTAGGGGTTGGGTTCTCTGTTTCCCCATATCCAGGTGTTTTCACACACAAGCAGAGGAAGAAAACTAATACACTTCATATCCAAAAGACAAAACATTCTATCACAACAGGTACAACAAGGAACAAAACTTAAAACAACTCTGGGTACTGGGAATGCATCTGTGCTTCCCCCTCCCACGTACTCTCCTCGAGGCCACCATGTCTCCACAACACACGAACCAAGGGGCTGGTTCGCCCGTGAAGCACCGTTTCCTTGCGATCCTCAATCTCCACTAGTCTCTCCACAAGGGTCATGTCGTCCTCGATGTCCAGCTCACCCTAATCAAGGACGTGTGAATCGTCATGCCGATACCGACGAAGATGGGACACATGAAATACATCATCTATCCTTAGTAGTGGCGGTGGCAACGCTAGCTGGTAAGCCACTTCGCCGAGCTTCCGCAACACTTGGAAGGGTCCGATGAATCTGGATGAAAGCTTACTCCCTTTGCCGAACCTCCGCTGCCCACGCCGAGGGGAGACCTTTAAGAACACGTGGTCCCCAACCTCAAAATCCAAGGTCCTCCTCCTGGTATCAGCATACGACTTCTGTCCGTCCTGGGCCGCCTTCATCCTTTCCCGTATGAGCTGAACCTTCTCTGTCGTGTTCTGTACCACCTCCGAACCAAGGATGCCTGCCTCTCCGACTTTGGTCCAACACACAGGCGAACAACATGGCCTTCCGTACAAAGCTTCAAACGGGGCCATGACAATGGTAGAGTGGTAGCTATTATTGTAGGAAAACTCTACCAGAGGAATGTATTTCACCAATGCTCCTCTTGAGTCCAGAACACATGCTCGCAGCATATCCTCCAAGGTTTGGATGGTGCGCTCTGTTTGTCCATCCGTCTGGGGATGGAAAGCAATGCTAAGGCGTAACTGGGTGCCAAACGCATGCTGTAATCCTCTCCAGACTCGTGAGGTAAACCGTTCATCCTTATCTAAGACTATAGACCTCGGAACTCCATGCAACCACACCACCTCATCCACGTACTTTCGTGCCAAAGCATCCACAGCACTCGACTCCCTGATCGCTAGAAAGTGAGCCGATTTCGTCAACCTGTCCACTACCACCCAGATGGCATCGTACCCTCCTTGGTCCATGGGTAGTCCCATGAGAAAATCCATTGAGACGTCATCCCACTTCCACTCGGGGAAATCTATGGGCTATAGTAGGCCGCCTGGAACTCGGTGTTCAGCCTTCCCTTGCTGACATACTAGGCACTTGGCCACAAACTCTTCCACCGCTCGCTTAACTCTGGGCCACAAAAACTACCTCTTCAAACCCTGGTACATGTTGGAAACACCTGGGTGTACCACCAGGGGTGAGTTGTGGATGTCACTGAGAACCTTGCCACACATCTCCTCCGGGACAAACAACCTTTTCTGGAAAAGAATCCAGTTCTGACCATCCTCAGTCCATCCACTAAGAGCATTGCCCTGGTCAACTTGGTCATGCACCACTTCACACTCTATGTCTCCCCAATGAGACTCTTCCACCTACTGAAAGAGGGATTACTGCACTGTCATCTGATATAGGAAGCCTCTACCGCTATCCATCTTCACATCTAGGTGTAAAGCAGCAAACTCTTCCATTTCCTTCCAGGCGTCCGCCAACTCTTGGACTGCATCCTTAGACGTCCTCCTGCTCAAGTCATCGGCCACCACATTGCCCTTTCCCTCAGTATAAGATATCTTGAAGTCGTAATCCTGGAGGAACTCCACCCATCTCCGTTGTCGCAAGTTTAAATCCCGTTGGAAGAAGATATACCTCAAGCTTTTGTGATCCGTGAAGACCAAAAAGCATTCCCCGATGAGGTAGTGCTGCCATAACATTAGTGAAAGAACGACCGCTGCAAGCTCTAGGTCGTGGGTGGCATAATTACGATCATGGGAATGCAGTTGCCTGGACCCATAAGAGATCACCCCTTGTTACTGCATCAACACGCATCCCAGGCCCTGTCCCAATGCATCATAGAATACCTCATAGGCCACCCCTTCTTCTGGTAATCTCAGCACTGGGGCACTGACCAAATCCTCCTTCAGATAGCTGAAGGCCGAATGGAACTGCTCACTCCATACGAAGGCTTGGTCCTTCATGGTCAGAGCCGTCAAAGGGGATGCTACTCGGGAGAAGTTGGGTATGAACCTCCGGTAGTAACCCGCCAGCCCGAGGAAACTACGGACTTCTGCAACATTCTTGGGTGCTGCCCAAGAAACAACTTCCTCAACCTTTGATGGGTCGACCGCTACCCCCTGCTCAGACACTATGTGCTCGAGGAAGTGCACTTCTCGTGTCAAGAACTTGCATTTTGAAAACTTCCCATAGAGCTGGTGCTTTTGGAGGTCCTCCAAAACTGTCCTCAGGTGCTCTGAATGGTCCTCCTCTGATCTAGAGTAGACCTGGATGTCGTCGATGAACACAACCACGAACCGATCCAGGTACTCCCGGAAGATGGAGTTCATAAGCCCCATGAACACAGCCGGTGCGTTCGTAACATCGAAGGGCATGATTACAAACTCGAAGTGTCCATACCTGCACATGAATGCTGTCTTTGGGATTTCACTCTCTTTCACCCTCAACTGGTGGTACCCAGACCGCAGGTCGATCTTCGAGAACCATCCTGCCCCTTTCAGCTTGTCAAAAAGATCATCTATCCTTGGGAGAGGGTAACGATTCTTGATCGTCACCTGATTCATCCTCATGTAGTCTATGCACAACCTAAGGCCACCATCTGCCTTCTTTGCAAGTAATACCGGAGCACCCCACAGTGACGCACTCAGGCGAACATAACCCCTCTTCATCAGATCGTCAATCTGTATCTGCAACTCCCGTAGCTCCGAAGGTGCCATCCGATAAGGATCCATCGAGATTGGACGAGCGTCGGGCTGCAGGTCTATCCCAAACTCAATATCACGTTGAGGGGGTAGAGTCGTCACCTCCTCAGGAAATATGTCCATAAACTCATGGACGATCTCTGGCACTTCCACCATTTCAGCATCTACTGATTCTACTGTCAGCTCGGTCAACACGGAGAGGAGAGGTTCCTCTCTCCTGTTTCCCTTCGGACTGCTCCGCTTGCCGGTGAAGGTAACGCGCCGTCTGTCCAAGTCTGAGAACACCACCCTTCTTCGAAAACAGTCGATGACGGCGCACACAGAAAATAGCCAGTCGATGCATAGGATGACATCGTATGGCTGAATCTGTAGCAGAAGAAGATCCCGAACCGACTGATGTGGCCCTATCATCAGTATACATCCCCGACAAATGAACAACAAGTCGGTCTGACCTCCAACTAGTGTGCTCAACACCAGGGGCACTGGAAGTCTTTCGGCATCTAGACCCAAGACACGGTCTAGACTGGGTGCAACGAAGGAGTGAGAAGCTCCGATATCGAACAAAGCATAAGCAAGAGTGCTAAATAGACTGATCGTACCTCGAACAACCTCTGGCCCTGGTGGAACTACTGCCTCTGCAGCGTGAAACTGTCCATGCCCAGCTCCCCTGCCCCTCGGCTGTCAGCCACCTCCCTAACCACACCCTAGTCGAGGTCCTTGTGGAGAGCCCTGAGGTCGGCCTCCTCCTACGTCAGCCCTCGGAGGAGCGGGAGCTCGCTGTCCCTACTGCTGCTGCTGGAAAGGTCTGGCTGGAAGCTGCTGCTGGGGTGGGTGCTGGGGCTGACTGCCACTGCTGTACTACACCCGGTCGGGGCACTGACTCCAGAGATTCCCAGGGCTCCCACAGATGAAGTACTGCGGTCTCGGGCCAATAGGAAAAGGGCGAGGGCCGGGGGATCAAAACGGAAACTGCTCCGGTCTGCTCCCTGTGGGTCGGAACCTAGAGGGTCCTGACGCTGGAGGCCTGGTGCTGATGGCCTTCTCCTTTGGTGGTCCCAGCTGGATCCCCTCTTGCGACATTCCCCCTAGAGCATGCATCCGCTCCACCACTTCGGCCTTTTTCTGGACCTCCATGTACGTCGGCAGGGTAAAGCGGGTAACAACATACTGGAGCGAGGGTCGGAGTGCCTCCTCTAAACGTATTTCCCGATACTCCTCATTGGGAAAGAGGTCCGGAGCAAAACATAGGACGTCTTTGAACTTGATCCCTAGCTCCCTCACAGACATACTTCCCTGCTGGAGGGAGAGTAGTTCCTGCCTCTTTTTTGCCTTCATCGTCGAGGAGAGGAATTCCACCCGGAACTCCTTCTCAAAATCTACCCAAGCCACCTCCAAATCTCTCCTCTCCCCCAGGTAAAGCATCCACCACTGACGTGCCGCTCCCCGCATCTGGATAATGGACAGAGGAACCCAGTACTCGGTTGGGGCCCGAATCAGGCCGAAGGCTATAACAAGCTCCTCTAGCCAGCCTTCCGTCTTCATATCGGAGGTGCTTCCCTCATACTTCTCGAGGACCTGTCGTTGGAAGGCTCGAAGATTCTTCTACCACTGGTCTTCCTCTTCCTCTCGATCATCTCTCTGCCGATCGGCCAAGGTAGCCTCTGGGGCCTCTATCGCCTGTACCACACGTGGTCACCTTCCAGGTTCCATAGCTGCAAGGTAAACAAGGAATGCCTATGCCCAAGTAGTGCAAAATATCATTCTTAAAACTTCTTAAAATTTAATTTATTCTTAATTCCCAAGACATCCCAGAAACACAAGAACACGAGTCATTATGATGCATGTAACTTTCCTAGGGTCTCTACCCTGAAATCAGTGTGGCCACACATGGTCGTTCGGTAGGTCCAGAGTCCTTGCATCGGATCACGGGGGGCCCTAAAATCCCGTGTCCTAGCCGGTCTCCCCTGGCCTAATTCACATGCCAAGGTCACCCAACACCGTTGCCTTACCATCCCATGAAATCCTCACTGTGCCTAACTCCAGACTCTATACTATCTCTCAACCATCCCTATGAGACCATTCTGTCATGACCCGCCTTCACCAAAAGGAGGGAAGGGTCAGCAGATTCCCATGCCCTTCCTTCTTTAAGTTGAAGGAGAGATAATAACCCCCAAAACCCGCCTTCAATAGGTCTCGGAGTGGCGACTAGCACCACAAGTATAGAAATTTCTCAAAAATGGAAGGAATTACCCTTTTTATATTATAGGATCGAGAGATAAGGAGAAGAAAACCCAACAACACCAAGGCAGAAAGAAAAGTAAAGCCAAAATTAAACCATTCCCACATGAATGTTTCAAAAGGAAAAGCCACATAGTGCAAAAGGTGACTACAAGGTAAGTAACAAAGAGGAAAAGAAAACAACAACTGCAACTGCTCTAAAGGTCCGAGCTAGTAAGGTCATGCATGATCCCCGAAGTCCTCCTGGAAACCTGAAAGCAGTTTTATATACGTAGGGTAAGCATAAAAGTACAGTCAGTAGGGAAAACCAAAGAATCTGATGCACAAGTCGGGGAACGTATGAAAGTCCTGTGAGAAAAGGAGTAAACCAAACACCTATCAAGGTAAACTATCCACCGAAGGCCTCACCAAGGCACACTCTCCAAATAACACAAGTCAAGTAATATATATATAATAAGAGCACATCGATGTTTGGGTACCCCATGCCACTTTCCCACTGGTTATTGAGACATCCTACGCATCAGACCAATCCCACCATTCTCACCACAGTCCCACTGCCACACCCTCCCGCACACACCTGGGCCACAAACACACGCAGTCCCACTGCTGAAATCCCTCCCGCACACACCTGGTCCACAATTGTCACACGTAACCATGCCTGCAAACACCTAGGCCAAAACAACCACCACCACTACCGAAGACACCTGGGCTAGAAAAATACACTGCCACACCCGAAGACACCTGGGCCTCACCCCGAAGACACTTGGGAAACCACCTGCCGCACACACCTGGCCAACCACCACACTACCCAGCCCCGAAGGTTCTTGGGCTAATAATGGACTTCAGGCCATCACAGCCTGCCCGAAGATACTTGGGCTATCCGGGAAAGGGATCAGAAAAGGAGCTAATAACCTGCCACTAAGAATAGTGTTGGGAAAAACACCCTCCCCCATGAAATGGGGGTGTTCGGCACTAAGTGCTCAACTTGGGTGGGGAGTGAATAAGAAACAAAAAGATACAGATATATATATATATATATATAGGTAACAAGCACTCACCAAAAGCTAGGTTTTTCTTCAGACAGCCTACAGATCACAACAACACTCAAGTCTGAGTCATGACTCATGCTAGCAACCCATGTTTCCCATTTCTTATTTCTTATTCAGTAATAATGTTTATGTTAAAGCACTACTGGGCAACTAGTAGGCAAATGCATAAGTCCGGGGAAGTAAACAGTCAAACAACAACCCAAACGTCCACACCTGGTTCTCAACAACAGAGGATTCCACCCCAATTCGTGATATAAACAAGTAACCACCAGGTCTTAAAACTCAAAACCACCAAATCCATACCAATAGGAGATCCCATCCCCCAAATTCACACAACAACCGAGAGTATAAAAGAACAGGGGATCCCATCCCCTCCCACATCTCCAGAAATCGCCCCGAAAGGAAAACAACCAACTACCACCATTAACACATGCAGGGCCTTGCAGGTATTTTCAGATTTAAACGAATTAACACACTCCATGATTCAAATTTCCGTGTGTTCTAACCGAGAGTTATCACAGAAGGGTTGATCTAGGTGCTTTCAATTTATTCAGCAGGATATACGTGATTAACCAATTCATGTTTCACACCAGGAGTTTACAACCACAAACAAGCCATCTAAAAAAATATCATTAGGGTTCATTAGTGCACAAACAATGACCACCAACGGCCTCGATTTCCAGGAGGCATAAGCCATCACAACTCAGCAAGATGGTCATAGAAGAAACAACATCAGAATATAAAACACCATAAAATATCACATCCCTCCACCCTATTTCCTTATAGAATTCATTCATTATATTTAATTAGGTCTGGTTTACCCAAATCTTCAGAATCAAAAGCACGCCCACCCCGCATGATACACAAAAAAGGGAGGCAAAGGAGAAATTCCCTACTTGTTGATAGATTATCGACGTTTAGGCTGGGGCGCGGAACTTTATGGATAACGATGCGGTGGTCCCGATGCACCAGAAGCTGTTTGTGAAAACCCACGATCGAGAAAAGAGAAACCACGGCTAACCCTTAGCTTATAAGATTCGAGGACGGTTGAGGTGAAAACGCGAAACCGCGTAAGGCGCGGGGGTCGTGGGTTGACCACGCGGCTCCACTCGTCACAAAAAGGGGTCGGGTGGTTTAAGCTGACTCATGAATTGATTAAGTATTAAATTAATGCTCTTATGTGCGTTACGGGTCTTAAAAACATGCTTAAACGAGTTAGAATAGGGTTTAAAACCCTATTTGCGCAAAGGAGCGCTACTGGAAACAACTTGACAAGGCCGGCTGTCGCCGATCGGTCTCACTGATCGGTCGCACTGATCGGTCCCACCGATCGGTCGCACTGATCGGTCTCACCGAGACGCCACTCCTTAGAACCCGGATTATGGAAAAGGGAAGGAGCAAGAGAGTCTGGGTCATCACAATGACTCTATAAATTATAAATCTATAATAACCCTTAGATTTCAAATATATACACACACACATATATATATATTACATCGTAGTAGATAAATATTTATTACATAACATTATGATCCATTCCAGAAATGTATAACTTTAGTATCATTGGAAAAATATTTAGATAAATAATTGGTTCATAATAGATCTAAATCATCTCCCACAACATTATTCATAACTACCACCCTTCTTAGACATATCATACTTAATTTTTTTCTGCCTTTCCCAATGAATGTATTCATAACAAAGGGTGATCCAATTTTCTAGGTTAAAAAAATCAAGGGAGATATCAATTATTATGTAATAATAACCTAATCCTAACTGTGTATGAAAAATAAATTCACATTTTAAAACCATACAAAAATTAGCATAGATCAAAATCATCAATCATGGAATAATACTTGGATTCTAATAAGACATGAATTATAATGGAATCAAATAACAAGATCCATGACTGAATAAAATTGCAATAAGACATATCTCTATGGCATACACAAAAAAATATAAATTTATTTCCTTAATATTAAAGGGTTAATTCCAAGAATATAATTGTGTATTGGTTTTACTCCTCAAACAATCATATCCATATTTAAGGATCACTTCTAAGTCTATCGTAGTAGACAAATTCCCCTATAAAAATAGGTTTGTTTCCTATTTAAATCAATATTATCACATGAGATATTATTCTTTACTCCATGCATTAGAGTGATATATAATTTTTGGGCCACCCAATACATAATAAAAATCATAGATATCTGTTTCAAAATATCACAGAACATCCATCAGGTCATAACCCATTAAAAAGAAATGTGTATCAAAAAAATTTCATCAAAGCATAACCCATGGAAAATAAAAGAGTATCATAAAAATATTTTCATCTAAATCATAAACCATTCATATAAAGAACAAGTATGGTATCATTTTATTTTATTGAATGTAAAACATTTGTAACATCAAAGGATGTTATCAAAGATTAAAAAGTTACTTTAAAAGGTCATTGAGACATTTCATGAGGAAAATACCATTTTCAATTTGAAATCATATATTTAAATAATAAGAACTGTCAAACAATTAAATAATATATTTTTATTAAAAATAATATTTACTACAAGTAATTTAATCTTCAAATAATTGATTAGAAATTATATTGGGAAATTAATTTCATTCTATGTCTGTTAAAAATAAGATTCCATTTTCATTTTTGAAAACAAATCAAAAATATATCCTTTAAAAAATGATAATAAAATTCATCTTAATCCATTTGGTAAAAATAAAATAATGGGTAAAAATGAATTTAAACAAATATAAGATAATATTAAAAAAAGTATTGAAAAACTTTTTTGAAAAATATTTCATGGAAGGAAAATAATTTTTGACCGAAGAGAGAAATAAAGTTTAATTTCCATAAAATAATTCTTTTAGAATATTGAGAACATAGAGAGAGAAAATTTAATGTAAAATATTAAATCAATAGAAATGACCAATAGATTATAAAATTCATGAGTTTTTTTATAGGTTGATCATGGAATTTCATCATCAGAATCATAATCATAATCAATCCTTGTAAATAATTAATTACAACACAGAACCCTTACAAATTTGGTAACTTTTGAATTGTGATACAAAATAAAAAATGGAATAAAATGAAAAATTAAAATTTAATAAAATAGATATATTAATGATATAACTTGTCAAAGTGGTAGTACATACACCACACAAAGGAATCAAGTGGTGAATTTGGCATATGCCTCCTTGGATTAAATTTAGACTCCAAAGACCTTACATCATGTTCAAAATTCTATAAAAGAACTTAAATCTTCTATATAATAAATTATATATTATTATAACTATTATAAAATCAGTTAAATAATTTTAATATAAAATATGGTTCACTTTAGACACTTATATACACCTTTTTAATAATTATATATTAAAATTCTAGTTTACGGGGGTTAACTTTTTTCATGATAATTTTAGTTCGGTAGTTTCTTTATTATACTTTGATGATGGTTTCATTATCTCGGGAATATTAATCATGATATATAAATATCATAAATATTAGTTTAATATATATATATTCATTCATAAATGATATGAATAGAAAAATGAATTACATCATTAATAGAGATGGTTTGTTGTACATATGCACATACACTATTTTCACTTTTAGACCGATGGATTTAATGAATGCTAAATAATAACTATCATTTTAAAAATAATAATTAAATAATATATATCATATATATTATTTAAATCTATCTATATTAAAATCCATTTAATACATAAATGAAAATCAAGTCACATCACTTTGTGGAGGTGGTTGTCCATAGGCGCACACAAGCGATGTAATCATTTCCCAACAGATAGGAATATAAGATGGTAAATATGATATTATAATTATAAAATAAAAATTATGTAGTAAAAACGATATAAATACCATCAACCCATAATAATAACCATCTATGAAACGTAATGATGTAAAATTAAGTTTATCTTATTGTAAGGCTAGTAAACCACGCATAAGCATGGCAATTCATTCACATTCTATTTTATGGAAAAGTGGATAGATAAAGGTATATTGTTGATCATAATAACATTCCAGTATATTTAGGATACCAAATTTATTATTTAATAAAGAATACCATAGTTTTAGATAAATTATATTATTAAATCTAATGAAAGATAAGGGGGTAGTAACATTGCCTATTTTTCAATAGGCCTCCATGGGATCCTTTTTTAGGAAACCTGGAATGGTATTTCATGATTACCAGCACCTCTAATTCCTAGATATAAAATTTTATAAGTGAATAGGGTAAGGTTTAGTATATCTATATGGCTCGAGTTTGATTAAGGAAAAACGAAAATGGGTTCCCTTATATAAGTGAGTGAAAGTACACACATGGAATTACCAAAATTATTCAAATATAATTAAGTCTTTATCTACTAAAATTCTACCAAATCACTACATATTTCAAAAAAGGAGTTTAAGTATAAAATTTTCCAATAAAATTTAATTTTTCTTATTTTTTGTGTGATTCTAAACCATATCATTTAGTTTGACAACCATTATAAATAATTTTTATCAAAATCATGGAAATAACTTTTTTAATTTTAAATGGTAATAATTTTACATATTAAGTGAATATCAGCTTATAAATTACCAAGGGATAAAATTTTAAAACTTTAATCAACATAATTTTCCTATTATAGTAATTTTATAATTTTTAAATAATTTAATAAAATATTTTCATCATAAAATATTATAAATGTCATTTAAGGAAAAGACATATAATTTAACTTTGAGAACAACATGATAGTAATGGAATAAAAATTTAAACTACTAAAAAATACCTAAAATATTATATTATTCAATAAAATATTTAGAACATGATAATTTATTCAAATTTTAATACATTTACTGTTATAAAAATAATGTATTTTATTTATTTATTAATTTAATAAATACTATTATTTCATTCTGTAAGAATTTAAGATAATAATTTCATCACTATAAAATAAAATTAAATTAAAATGAAAAAAAATAAATTTATCTTTCAAATAAACATTTAGAACAGAACATATCCATCATTTTCCTTAAAAAATTTATAGTTATTAATATCAAGAGTGTGACAATTGAAAATTGTAATTATGTGTCTATATGTTCAAGAATTGTATAAATATTCCATAATTCCATTCATTAAATTGGATAATATATTTTTTTAGAAATATTTTAAATTCTTATCTAAAACATTTAACCCTATTTTAACAGTTTTACACTTAGCAATGTAACAAAAATAAAATATAATTTTTATTCATATTATCTAATAATAAAAGAGACAAATTAAAAAATTTGGATATACGGATTCCATATATGGAACCCATTTTATAAGACTAAATTTATTTTTTTTATTGTAATTTATATAACATAAAACTGAAAAACACACTAAGAAAATGATATTTTCAGAAGAATTCCTTTTTATGGATAAAAGTTTTCTATAGAAAATTTGACTGTAGAATTGATTCCAATTAATTTAGTTAGGTTACTAATAATATAAATAAATTTTTTTTCTATTTATTTTTTTTAAATAAATATTTTTAAATTAATTAAAATAATAAGGTTGTTTTGAATAATAAAACTTATTTTCACTATTCATATAAAAATAAATGTTTTCAAAAAAAGATCACATATTTTATTTACGATCATTTTCATATGATGATTTCAAAAATAATGTTTCATTTTTCAAATATATTTTCTAAATATGTCAGAAATTAATTATATGATTTTTTAAAAAAAGAAATAAAAATCATTTTTTAGATAATTTTTTATTATTTGTAATATATAATGAATGTTTCTAAAAAAATGAGTACTTATAAATATTCTTTTAATAAATACATTATTTTTAAAATAAGGATCAATCCTATAAACGCTTTTAGTTTAATAAAATGGTTATACTAGTAAATTATATTTTGGTTTGTTTAGATATGGGGGTGTGGGTATTGTAAACTATCGATGAAATTAAATTTAATTGAAAATAAATATATCATAAAATATCCTAGTGTTACCGTACACTCCCAATAAGATTAATTTCACCCTAAAAATTTCATCACTCTAATATAATAAAATGAGGATATCCCTATTTCATCACATCACAGGGTTCCCATGAAACTTCTTTGTAACGCCCTGACCCCAGTTATCCAGAGTCGGTGCATTATTACATAGAATTGGCATGATCACAAGTACATCATGTCCCGAAACACATATCAAATTTGTATTGTTGGAGAAAATATTCATACATAAGTTCAACTTTACAACATGAAACGAAATACAATACTAATTTATTCTATTAGAAACATCCCAGCCTCCATGATTATGCATGAAAGTCACTCATTACTAAATTCTTCAAATCCTATGAAAATGAAGCATAATAAAGGGGTGAGCTCAAATGATCAGGAAGGGTACCAAATATAGTGTAAGATAAAATAAATATTAAGCATGGTGAATATTTAAAAACATATGCATTTACAAATAATAAACATGAACACATTTATGGTAGAAATATGAGCTGAGTAAATAATGCTATAATAAAACATAATCAACGGTATTCTACTAGTAGAATGACCACATGAACCATCAATATTATTTTCATAATGATGGAATATATAATGCCGGACATTATGAAATATTTTCACAAGGCCTCAGCCAAGACGTATAAAAGTGATTAAGGCCACGACCAAAACCTTATATCAAATTGGGAAAGTCCTCAACCAATTCCACATCTAGTAGTCTCAGGAGACCTACCAATGCCTCGAGGAGCTATAGCGGGCTCTAAATATCACTTCCTAAGTCCAATACATTCCAAATATGGAAAGGTTGAAATATAACATAATCATTCATATTAAAACGAGCGTACGAAATGTCAATACTTTAACCATAAACCAAGAATGGTATAAAAATAACACATCAATATTCAAACATATAACAAAACCTTAAATACAATATGGACGATTTGTATCATAATGAATCAACTTCAACAAGTATAAAATCCATCAAAGGATGTTGACATAGATGAAATAAAAACTATTTGAGAGAAATATATGTTTCTTTTTTTGAAATCATTTAATGTTACATAATTATAAAAGATAACATTTATTTTTTAAAATATTCTTATAAACTTGTAAGGGAATCCTTGATGATGTTATAACAATGGAAAATATCTACACCTGCCATATAAGATAAAAAACATTATTACATTAATTTTTTTGAAGAGGTCATAAGGTACCTTGTTTGGAAAACAATGTAACTATTCCTTTCAAACCATTTTATAAAAAGTCAAAAAAGGGTATAAATGACTTTAAACCCTAGTATATTAAATAGTAAAAATGTGTTGGAATACATTTTCAAAAAACATGGATGTAGAGTATAAAGAGGTCCCAGTAGATACTTACGTAAAAACAATCCCGGATAATAAAGAGATTGTGAAATTAACCCTTACCTTGTACTTTTCCTTGGTCAGGGGTATGTTAACATCCTGTATAATAGTTAAAAAATTGTTAGTAAATTATAAAATAACCATATACATAATTATGATATAATATATAATCTTCTAATATTTCTTTTTTAAATATATTATTGTATTATTGTCATTTTGGGTGTTAAATTATTTGTTCTCCTTTATATTTTTTTTATGTGAGTAATATTTTTCATGGATGGGATCTATCTTATTTATATATAGAATGATAACAAGTCTTTAAACATTATTTTTAATCCTCAAATGAAAATTAGTCTTGAATGGTTACAATGGGGAACGAATTACTTCGCGTTCGTGGAGACAGTAATCCATACGTACGCACGAGCGACAATATCATTCTTTAGATATTAAAATAGTAGGTAAATAGATATTATATAATTTATACAGAATCATTAACATGTTATATTTATTATTTACATCAATTATACTTCATTATTATACCCATCTAAAAATAATGTATTCAATAACAAATACACCCCGATGTGGAGACGGTAAGACGTACATATGCACATATGGTGACTTTGCCATTCATAAGATGGATAGAATAATGAAAATGGTTTTATCATTTTTTTAATAACATCATATAATATATAAGATACTGGATTTATTATTTTTGAATAGAAAAAACAAAGTAGAAGTGGAAGAAGAAAATAACTTGAATGATATGATGAAATAGTTACCTCTTCTTTGGGTTCTGACTTTTGATTTGATCAAAAGGGATCCGTAGGATGGATTTTTGACTAAATAAAGGCCTATAAGATGAAGGGAGGACAGCTGGGAAGATATTTGGGTAGGGGTTGGCTAAGCCAAATACCTTTGAAGGTGTGAATTTTAGAGTAGGGGAAGTGCCCTTTATAAGAGGGGTGAGGGCACCTTATGAAAAGATTGATATATTATTTAATAATAAAATCATTTTAGGCTTCTAATGAATCCAAAGTAATTTAATTAAAGGATAAGGTGGGGATGGGTCGATAAAATGCCAACCAATAGGTCTTTGATAGGTTTGGGTCACTATATTAACCTTATCTTTTAGATTTAACTCTTAGTTAAATAGTTTTACATTTACAATGTCTCTTTGTATTTTTATATTATATGGTTAATAAACATACTATATACTTTGAATAGAACCACAATTGGTTCATTAATGATTCACCTATCATTATATAATTCTTATTGACAGACATTAGATTTTTAGGATTATTATATCAACCAATAATATTGTATTTGTTTTCAAAACTCATTTATGTCAATTTTGACATTATTTAATAATTTATTTTTGATAAAGTGTTAAAAACTTTATTACTTTGCAATAAATACATTTAATCAATCCTAAAATGTCATATTAAACTATATAATTAGTGAAATTAAAAAAATGTCTCAAATTACATTTATTTAGGTATTTATAATATCAATTATTTTAATATTTCATTAATAAGGTAATTATTGCATCATCATTGTGACATAATGAAATTAAATTATTTAATGTATAAAAATTATAAATAAAATATCATTATGTGAGAAATCTTTTTATCTTTCTAATTAATATTTATAGTCGAATTTATCTTACATATAACCCAATATTAAAAATGTTTTAGTTTTTAATCTTTGATTTTAACTCGTCTAACTCTTCTTTTAATAAAATAGTAATAAATGCCCTAATCAAATCCAAGTGGACCAAATATGTTCATATATTATTACTAAGGGTATTTTTGGTCGAATTATACTTATCCAATTGAATTAGGACATGTTTTAGGGTAATAATAATATCATTTTTACCCTTAATTGCCCAATTTATTTTTAACTGTGGAAAATAAAAGTAAAAAGTTACTATTCACCACAAATTATTTTCATCTTATTGAACCACATTTTACTGACTGATATGAAATGTGTCTCACAGATTTTAAAAATTAAACTCACTGAATCAGTAATGTTATGTTTTATACAAATTTGGAAATACTCCTATGCGGTGGGTAAAAGGCGGTAAAAAGTTATATAAAATTTTATATATCTAAACTCATTATCAAATTACTCCAATTAATTACGTTAAACATATATATTTATTATGTATCTATTTTTACTAAAAACAAATTTAAATAAAATAAAAAATTATTAAAATAAAAATTTAGTTTTAAACAATAACACATTGATTTTCACTATTCATCAAAAATTGAATGTTTTTATAAAAATACAAAAAATTCACCATAAGATAATTTTGATATTCCTAAGCCAAAATTAATGTCTATTTAAAAAGATAATTTTATAAAATTTCAAAATGTGGGTATTACTATTCATAAAGTTTAGTTTGAGTGTTTGTGGTGTGTTTGAACTTGAAGATGTGTATAACACAAGCTACTATATTATTCAAAGGGAAACGTACTATGGAAGCTTGTGGTGTTAAATTCTCTCCTCTTTCAAATAATTTCATCCTCGAAATTTTTAGAATGTGACTGCAGAAAAATATTCAGGTGATTCTTCATCATAAGTTCCTTGGGTTCCCACGTTGCCTCTTCAATTTTATGGTTTCTCTATAGAACATTTACCAGACGAGCCGTCCAGTTTCTCAGCACTTATTTTCTGGTATCAAGATTCATGACATGCTCTTCGTAATTAGACAGATCATGTTCTAGTTCTAATTCCTCATAGGTGAGTACATGCGTTGAGTCATGCATATATTTTTTCAATAGTGATACGTGAAACACATTATGAAATTTGGAGAGACTTGGAAGCATTGCCAAACAGTAAGCTATAACCCCAATTTGTTCTAGAATTTCGAAAGGTATGATGTACCTGGGACTCAATTTACCCTTCTTACCAAATCGTACAATTCCCTTCCATGGAGATTATTTCAAGAAAACATGATCTTCTACAAGAATTTCTGAATCCTTCCTTCAGTTATCCACATAGATTTTCTGCCTACATTGAGCTTCTTTGAGGTGGGTTTGGATTAACTTTACCTTTTCCATCATTTCCTCAACTGTTTTTGGGCCTATGAGTTTTCTTTCACCAATATCATCCCAACAGGTTGGTGTGTGACATCTCTTTCGATATAACGCTTCATATGGTGCCATCTGAATCCTTGAATATAATATATTGTTATAGGAAAATTATAACATATGTAAATATTAATCCCATATACCTTGAATGTCATTTGAGCATGATATCAACATGTCTTATAAGGTTTGAATAGTTCGTTTTTATTTTCCATCTGTTTTAGGGTGGCGGACAATGCTCAAATGAAGTTCAGTATCAAGGGCATTCTGAAGTCTTTTCCATAATCTTGACGTAAAATGGAGATCATGATCAGAAACAGTCGATACGGGTACTCTATGAAGTCTTAAAACATTAATAAAACACATCCTTTCGAGACATTCAAGTGGTAAATCTTCTCTTATAGAAAGAAAATGTTCTAACTTGGTAAGACGATCAATAATGACTCATATTGCATCATTCCTTATAGGAGTCTTTGGTAGTCCCATGACAAAGTCCATCGTAATAATATCCCTTTTTCACTCAGGTATGGGAAAAGGTTTCATGAATCCTCCATGTTGTTGCCTTCCGTCATTCAATTGTTGAAAAACCATACATATTGACCCAAAATTAGAAATGTCCCTATTCATGTTGTCCCACCAAAAATGTTCGTTCAAATATCTGTACATCTTAGTGCTACCAGGGTGTATAGAGAAATTGGAGCTATGAGCATCATCTAACAATTTCCTTTTTAGATCAGTTATACCTGGAACATAAAGTCTCTTCCCAAATATCAAAATCACATCTTCATATATGAAGTCACTCAATATCCCATCATTCACAGCATTAATCATCTTTTGAAACTCCTCATCATCGGTCTGGGAACTATTTATCCTTTCTAGTAAAGATTGTTTGGAAACCATTTGAAAAATCAGTGATGTTTCACTTTCCATGGTTATTCCCATATCCATATATAATAGATCCATGTATATAGGATCCTTCTAAACTATCATATTTTTCAAAACTCAATGATCCTTTCTACTCCAAGCATCTTCCACCTTATTTTCCTTCCACAGGTTTTTAGTGTATAGTGAAATAATAATCCTTGAGTAGTTCAAGCCATTTCCTTTGCCTCATGTTGAGTTCTTTTTGTAGGAAGATATACTTCAAACTATTGAGATCGGTATATATCTCACATTTTCACCATAGAGATAAAGTCTTCATAACATCAAAGTAAATATTATAGACGCTAACTCAAGATCATGAGTTGGATAGTTTTTCTCATGAATTTATAGCTGTCGTGATGCATATACAATAACTGTATCATTTTGCATAAGGGCACAACCATGTCTATTCTTTTAAGAATAATTACAAATAAAACACCTATCATTCCCCAATGGTTGAGTAAAGATAGTAGCATTGAATAATATTCTCTTTAGTTCTTCAAAACACTCTTCACACTCGTTTTTCCAAACAAATTTAACCCCTTTACATGTGATCATTGTTAATGGGTTAGCCAACTGGGCAAAATTATGGACAAAAAGTTGATAATAACCTCCTAAACCAAAACAACTATGTACCTCAGTTATACTCATCAGTGCTGGCCATTAATGGGATGTCGTGGTCTTTGAAGGATCAACAATGATTCCATCCTTACAGACAATATGGCCTAGAAAAGAAATCTCATGAATCTAGAATTCACACTTGCTATATTTCCCATATAATTCATTTCTTATAAGAGTCTTTAGAATAATGCGCAAGTGATTTTCATGATCTTTGTAGATTTTGGAGTATACAAAGATATTATCAATAAATAACACTAAAAATTCATCATGATATTCCTTCAAAACTCTATTCATTAGATCCATGAATATAGATGGTTAATTAGTCAACTGAAAAGGAATTACTATAATCTCATAATACCCGTACATGTTTTGAAATGTTGTTTTTGGAATGACTTATTTCATCCCACACAACTGATTGTATCCAAATCAAAGGTCACTATTTGAAAAATATTGAGATCCGTGAAGTTTGTCAAATAAATCAGTAATGTGAGGTAGGGGTACTTTTTCTTTATCGTTATATCATTGATCTCCCTATAGTCAATGCACAACCTCATAGATCCATTTTTGTTCTTAATAAAAAGGACAGGGGCTCCCCATGGATAAACACTAGGGTGAATAAATCCCTTATTAATCAATTCCTCTAGTTGTTTCTTTAGTTCCACTAATTCCACAATGGCCATTCTATAAGGGTCTTTGAAATGGGACATGAACCAAGAATTAAATCAATGGAAAACTCAATTTCTTATTCTGTAGGATGTCCCAGTAAATCTTCTGGAAACACATCAAAATATTCTTGCACAATTTATATGTCCTCTATTAGAACATTATATTCCTCACCCATAGTTATTTCATTCTCTTCTTTCCAAATAATTGATCATAGTAGAGCTACTGGGGGTGGATCTATATAAGAATCATATGATAAGGTTTCTAATCTAAAGATAAGGTACTCTTTATCATCATCAAAAATTTTATCCTCCTTCTTATTACAATAAATTTTAGCATGATGGTCCAAAAGAAAATCCATTTTGAGAATATATCAAATTCAATCATGGGTATGGCGATGAGATCATAAGATAAAGAACATTTATATACTCCAATGGGAACTCATTCACAAAACTATGTTTAAATGATACTTCCCTTAGGAGTTATGACTGACAACTCACTTGTTAAATCAAATTGTTAATATCTAAATTTATAGAAAATTCGGAAGATATGAATCAATGATATGATTCAGAATCAAATAAAGCATTGGATAAACTTGAGGAAGCCGTTAAATTAACTTCCACCTATTGAGTCAATAAGGTTTTCCTTATGACTTTTCCATTCCTTCTTGTTTTGAAAATCACAAACACCTTATCTTTAAGAAAATTGCTTTTATAAGGAAAATTGCTTTTATAAGGAAAATTGCTTTTATAAGGAAAATTGATTTAATAAGGAAAATTGCATTCTTAAGGAAAATCGCTTTTATAAGAAAAATTATCCTTATCATATTTTCATCCATATTTTTATTAAGTATGAGATTCTGATTCATTTTCTCGGAATCGTTGAAACTTTGATATAAAGCATTCTGTTTTAGGATTTGGATTCTGGATAAGAACTTTAAGGAAGTTTCATTCTGAATTCTGGATATGAACTCTGACGAAGTTCTATTCCAGATTCAGGATACGAATTCCAATGAAGAATTCTCATTACGAATTCTGATAATGAATTCTCATTACGAATCCTAATGATGAAATCTCATTACGAATTCTAATGATGAAATCTCATTACGAATTCTAATGAAGAATTATCATTACGAATTCTAATGATGAAATCACATTACGAATCTTAATGAAGAATTCTCATTACGAATTCTAATGATGAAACCAAATTACGAATCTTGATGAAGAATTCTCATTACGAATTCTGATGACGAATTCTCATTCCGAATTCTCATTCCGAATTCACCTATTAAACAGAATCTGATTATCTTTGTTTTATACACTCTGAATTTATTCACTCCGAACCTTCACTATGAAGTTTTCATTCCGAACTTTTATGTTAGAGTTTAAAACGATGTCGTACATTCTATTACACTTGTTTTGTTATAAAACGATGTCATCTGTTTTGTTTTAAACTAACCGTCGTCTAAGTGACACGTGTACAGGTCCCTCCGATCTTTAAGGAAAATATGACCGTTGGAGAAGGAGCCGACCTTACCTATAAATAGGAGCTCATTTGAAAGAGCTCTATACTGATGACAGATGAACAACTTGGTTTTGTGCATACATGCTGTTGAAGTGATTTCTAGAGAGAGAGACTCTTATTAACTCTCAAAACTTCGTGCGGCTCCGAATGTTGGTGATTACATTCGAGGGATTCCGGGGATAGGAAGACAGAGGTGCCGACTACCATAAAGTTCGAGGGCTTCCTTGCTAAGGAAGGTAGAGGTTGCCAACTACCTTGAAGTTGAGGGCTTGTGGGGATAGCAAGACAGAAACTCCGATCTTCGTATCGAGGGCTTAACCTGGTGTGGGTAAGACAGACTTGCTTGAAAGTATAAATCAAGGGACCTTTATCCAAGGTTGTTGGATACCCTTCTCTTTGGGTTAAAAGACTATTATCTTGTTACTTGTAGTTTAACTACTTGTTTTATTTCCGCTGCAATTTGTATCTTAATGAACGTATAACTTTCTTATACTTCCTTACTTACTCTGATTCATTTAGATTCTATACGCTTTAAGGTAGAATCTCATATTGTAACTTCTGTTAAGTTTCAATTTCCGGAACCATATTTCCGGTATCCACTTTCGGAATCTTATTTCAATTTTGTATTCGGTGGTAGAGGTGTTGTGAATTTACTTAGTTTAACTTTGTTAAGCTTACCCCTTTCCTTTGCTTAAGGAAAACTTAGTTAACCGTAACTAACTTTAAAGGTTCCAAAGGAATTTTTAAAGTATACAATTCACCCCCCCCCCTCTTGTATATTGAGCATCTCATACTATATTTCGATCCTACAATTGGTATCAGAGGTTGGAAACCTCTTACTCTATACCAATCTTACATTTGGTATCAGAGCAAGGTTACTGAAATACTTGTACTCACATACAAGTTTTTCTTGCTCACTTTATCCTTACAAACTTTTTCATTCTGAATTTTTCCATTCCGAACTTTTCCCATTCCGAACATTGTTATTATGATTCTATTGCTACTAACAAGTTTGTGTGCAAAGTTATTTTTAGTATGGCAGGAATTAATGTTGGATCAATTGACAATCTAAATCCTACAAGACCCCCTATATTTGATGGTAATGACTATGAATACTAGAGAGATCGTATGAAGACTTTTGTTATCAATACTGGAGTAGACAACTTTGTTATGCTTACTGGTGATTATAAAATTCCTTACAAGGAAGTAAGAACCTTTACTAACTAGGAAAAGCAAGAATATCAACTAAACTATAAGGTACGCAACACTTTACTATGTTCAGTGACTAGAAATATATATAGCCAAATTTCTTATTGTGAAGCAGCTAACTGTATATGGAAGAAGTTAGAGGTTACACACTTTGGAACTTCTAAAGTGATTGAGACTAGAAGAGCTATGCGTAGAGCTGAATATCATTGATTCAATTTTCCTTTTGGAGAACCTATCTGTAAAGTTCAACAAAGATTTATGACCATTGTCAACAGTCTACAATCTATGGGAGAGAAAGGTTTAGATGATGAAGCTCTTGTGGACAAGATAATTGATATTATGCCCAATGAGTGGGAATCCCAGAGAACAGCTATAGATGAGAACAGGAAGGTCACTCAAATTACTCATGATGAATTATTTGGAACTCTTCTACAACATGAAACTAGAATGAAGAGAGATGCTGACAACATCAAGAAGAAGAATGGAAATGGTACTGTTGCTTTTACTACAACTTCAAATCAGATGAAAGCTAAGAATCCTGAGAGCGTAACCAGATCCAAGTCTAAGAAAGTCATTTTCCAATCCGAATCTAGTGACAGTGAAGTATCAGAAAATGAATTAGCCAATCTTGCTGGAAGGATGAACAAGATAGCTGGACAGAGAAATTTTCAATCTAAGTATAAGAAAAGGGACAAGAAAGATAAGAAAGATGGATAAGTTACTTGTTATGAATGCAAGAGAGCTGGAAATATTAGACCAGATTGCCCTATGCTCAAAAAGAAAGAAAGAAAGGAAAGACATTCAGACAGGAACAGGAAGAAGTATTATAAAGCTAAAGCTAAGAAAGTTCTGAAAGCTAATGACACCTGGAGTGCCAGTGGTGGTGACTCTTCAGATGAATCTTCTGATTATGAATCTTCAGGACAGAAGAATCTTGGTCTTATAGCCAGATTACCTATTGATAATCATTGTCTTTTGGATAAGGTACGAAATGTTGAATCATTGACCAATGATTCTTTGAACTCTAATGATAGTAAGTATTATAACTCTTCTGATGAAGAATCATCATCTGATAAAGAAAATACTTTACCTACTTATGAAGAAGTCTCTAGGTTTTCTGAACTTCTTGATATTGAGAATTGAAAACTCAACAAGAAACTTGATAAGGAAAATTCTAGGAATTCTATTCTTACAAAAGAGATATCAGATCTTTTTAAAGATCTTGATAAGAAAAATACTGATTTTGAAAATATTTCAAAAAATCTTGAGGAAGTATGTTCTGAGAAGAAAAAACATTCTAAAGAGTTAGAAAAAGTAATTTCTAATAAAAATGTTTTCGAGCCTAACTCTAGTTCAAAAACTAATGATTTTGAGGATAAAAACTTGGTTGTAAAACTCAAGTCCGAAATTTTTTCCTTAAAGAAGTGTTTATCAAACTTACCCATGGTAAGGAAAATTTTGATAAGATGTGTTCTCAAATACGACCTTTGAGAAATAAATCTGGATTTGGTTATACCCATGTAAAATCTATTTTCAGTAACAATTATTTTGTTCCTCAAAGTGCCCCATTTTGTACTAAATGTCAATGTGGAGGTCACTGGGCAAAAAGTTGTTCCTTAACCAAAACCCAATCTCTAGGATTTCACAAAGCTTACTTTTCTAAGAAGATGAGGGTTCCTAAAATTTTATTGTCTGGAAATCTCAGATCCAAACAAGTTTGGATTCCGAAAGTCTAATTTTCTTCTTGATTTCAGGATAATAAAGAATGTACCAACAACAATACATGGTACATGAATAGTGGATGTTCCCGGCACATGACTGGTAACAAAATCTTTTTTGAAAAGATTATCAAAACGAAAGGAGGAAAGGTATCTTTCGGAGACAATGCTAAGGGAGAGATTGTTGGTATTGGTAATATTTTTCATTTAGGTAAAACCTTGATTTCAAATGTTATTTTTTTAAAGGTCTTAAGCACAACCTCATTAGCATAAGTCAGTTATGTGATGACGGTTACCTTGTAAATTTTAGGAATGATAAGTGTTTAGTTCAAAATTCCAAGGAATAATTTATTCTCTCATCCAATAGGAAAGAGAATGTCTACACATTGAACCTAGAAGACATCAGGAGCCAAGATTTACCTTTCCTAAGTGCAATGGAAGATCATTCCTAGTTATGGCATATAAGAATAGGACACTATAACCTTAGGAACCTATGTAAACTCTCTAAGAAGAAACTAGTTAAGGATCTACCGGAGCTTAGATTTGATTCTTCTAAAGTTTGTGATCCTTGTCAATATGGCAAGAAACATAAATGTAGTTTTAAATCAATAGGTGAAGTCTCAACAACTGATGCATTACAGTTAGTGCACATTGATCTTTTTGGTCCAACACAAACTCTAAGTATTGGAGGCAAATACTATGTGTTTGTTCTAGTTGATGATTACACTAGATTTACTTGGGTTTATTTTCTAGCAAAGAAATATGAAGTTTTTTCTTATTTCAAAAGTTTTAGAGCTCATGTTAAAAATGAGAAAAACCTTCCATTGAAAACTATTCTTAGTGATCATGGAGGAGAATTTCAAAATTCAGATTTTGAAACTTTTTGTAGTAAGAAAGGTATTACTCACAATTTTTCAGCACCTAGAACTCCTCAACAAAATGGTGTAGTTGAAAGAAGAAATAGAATTCTTCAAGAGATAACTAGAACCATGTTGAGTGAATATGTTGATGACATTATATTTGGTTCAACTCAGCAATCTCTGACTTACTCTTTTTCTAGTCTAATGAAATCTGAGTTTGAAATGAGTATGATGGGTGAGTTAACATTTTTCCTTGGTATTCAAATTTCTCAAAAACCCAGAAGGAACCTATATATCTCAACATAATTATATTAAAGATCTTCTTAAAAAGTATGGTTATGACCACACTAAGAGTATAAGTACTCCCATTGGTACCTCAAACTCTTTAGATCTTAATGAAGCTTGGAAACCAGTAGATCAAACATCTTTTAGAGGTATGATTGGAAGTCTACTTTACTTACCAGCTAGTCGACCAGACTTAATGTTTTCAGTATGCTTATGTGCAAGATATCAATCCAATCCAAATGAATATCACTTAAAGGCAGTAAAAAGAATTTTTCGCTACCTTAAGGGAACCATGGATCTAGGATTATTTTATACTTCTGGAAATGAATTTGTTCTAAAAAGCTTTTCTGATGCTGACTTTGATGGATGTAGAATGGATAGAAATAGTACATCCGGAACTTGTCATTTCTTAGGAGATTCTCTAGTTTCTTGGTCCTGCAAGAAGCAACATTCTGTAGCACTTTCCACTGCTGAAGATGAATATGTAGCAGCTGGAAGTTGTTGTGCACAAGTGTTGTGGATGCAACACACACTCACAGACTATGGCTTGAGTTTTACTAAAACTCAAATTTTGTGTGATAACACAAGTTCCATTGCCCTAAGTAAAAAACATGCAGATCACTCTCGTGCAAAACACAAAGAAATTAGGCATCACTTTCTTAGGGATCACACACTTAAAGGAGATATTATTCTTCAGTTTATCGGAACGCAAGATCAACTTGCTAATATTTTCACAAAATCTTTTCCTTCTGATAGATTTGAATATATTAAACAGAAGTTAGGAATGATAACCATAAGGTAATCATCCTTAATTAAAATTCTGTTGAAAAAAAAATATCCTTACAGTAATAAACTCCTTTTCATAAGGGGAGTACATTTGATTGTTTGTTTAACAATGTTTTTTCAAAATTTGTTTTCAAACTTTTCGGAATGAAGATTTCCGTAATGGAACTTCTGGAACTAAAATTTTCCAAAATGGACATTCTCGTACAGAATACTTCTGGAATGGAAGTATTCGTAATGAAAATTTCCGGAATGAAAATCACGTACCAACAGTTTCATAACCAGATTTTATACCGAATTTTTCGTAATATATTTTTCGTACTAAGTTTTTCGTATTGTTTTTTTTACTAAGTCTGTTTTTCATACTGAGTTTTCCGTAATGAATGTTCCGTAATGCGTTTTTCGTACCAAGTTTATTTTTCATAGTAAATTTTTTTGCGAAATCTGTCTTCTCTTAATAAAGTTTTTTTAATCATCTTTTTTATATTACCCATTACGAATAATTCCCTAAGCCAATCCGAAAGGTATGATCTCCTTCCTCATATTTTCGTAGTCATATTTTACTTGCTGGAATTTTATTGTACTATGTTTTCGGATTATAGTTTTATTAATTCTTTGTTTTAATAAAAAAACCTCAAAAAGATCGGATTCAAGATTTCAACCGTCAGATCTGATCTCAGCTCATTCTAACCGTTAGATCAACCGTGGAAGGTGAACCGTCATCTCGTTTCCTATATAAAGGGGACCCAAATTCTCATCCCACATCGATCTCAAATCTCTCGCGTCCCGAATCTCTGTCTCTCTGATTTAAGGCCGTTCCGAACTTCAGTCTTCTCCATTCTGAACTTCCTAGAGGACTTCAGATCCGAATGTCTGCGGAGTTAGCATCTCAAGAAATGTCATCCACTAAGCCTATTTTGCAATGGTTAGTTTACAGAGAAAGGTTAGTCCATCCAGTTTTCTTCAGCAACTACGATTCTATCATTTCAAAGAATATTAAGTTGAATGGCTGGGAAGATGTTGCGGTGTCAAAAACCGGGAATCAAGATGAAGTATATTCAGATTTACTTGTCGAGTTTTATGAATCTATTTCTTTCTTCAAGGAAGATAATAGGGAGAAGTTCTCTTTTAAGTCTTATGGCAAGACTTACAAGCTTTCTCACACCAAGGCTTCAAGCTTGGTAGGGCTGTCTTATGAAGGAGAAGCCGAGTTTATTTCGCATGTGTTGCTGGATTCCAAGGGTAGCTTCAACAAGGAAAAAGCCTTAGAAACTGTCGGACTGGCTGATGACAAGGCTCCGAAGATTGCAAGTCTATCTACAAATTTCCGTATTCTGGAGTTATGGGTACAAGGACTTATCGTACCGAGGAAAGGTGATAAAGATAGCTTGAAGAAAAGTGAGATCTATATCTTAGATTTCCTGATAAATCTAAGGATGTTTAACTTGATGAAGAATATTCTTCTTACTCATGAAAATTTGAAGAAAGGAAATCTGAGAGCTCAGATTATTATGTATCCAGCAATCCTCTCCAAGTTAATTGTTCGGTGCCTTGAGTCTTTCAAGGAGGCTTGCAAATCAAAGACAAGAGTTTTCAAGATCATGCTGGTCAGCGATGGTACTCTGAAAAGAATGGATGTGGCTTTCAACAAGGAAACGGGTGAGTTCTTCGATTTGCCAAGTCAAGAAGAAGCGGCTCCGAAAGCTGCTGAACTGGAATCATCTAGGCCAGTAAGGAAGAGAAAGCTGAAAGAAGTGGAAGTACAAGCAGAAAATCCTAAGTCTAAAGAAGTCCATTCCGCACCTCCAAAGCCTAAGAAGAAGAAATCCTATACTGATGAGGTTGTTATGAAGTGGAGAGCTGATAAAGAGAAAAGGAAAGAAGGGGATCCGCAGTTCGGATTGGACCCTGTGGAGGCTAAGGCCTTAAAGGAGAAAACTGCTGATGAGCTTGAAAGACAAGCAAAGCAAAAGAAGCTCAAGAAGAAGATGTCTGAGGCTGAGGTAGCTCAGGCCTTGTTGAAATTCAATGAAATGGTTTCAGCAACTATTCCAGTTCCGAGATCTTTCTCCTTGGAATCTCTACCTGAGACTCCAGGAAGAAATCTTGTTGCTCCGGATGAATCTATTGCTAAGAATAATGAGGAAGTAGAGAAAGTTTAGCAAGTGGAAAAAGTAGAAGAGGATGCTGAAGGAAGTGGTGAAACCGGAGATGTGCTGAAATAATTAAATGATTAAAAGGGAACACCTTCGGAACACTTATCGCTCCGAACTTCAGAAGCTAAATCCTTGAAACTAGTTACTCCAACAATGGAAGAAGAGAAAGGAGAAGAAGAAGTTTCCTATCATGGAGAAGAAGAACAACTTTTACATGATATTGCTCAGATGAAAAACGTAGAGTTTGGTGTTCAGGAAGTTGCTGATGAAGAAGATTTTGTTGTTCAAGTTTCTGATAGTGAGAAGAAAACTCCGGAACAAGATTCCATTCCAAAAAAAGATAAGGGGATTCAAATTCTTGCTGATACTCCGAGTTCAGAAGAGAGGAAGAGAGAGGAAGCTGGTAGTTCTTCAAAGAGAAAGTTGGAGCTTATTGAGGAAGAAAACTCTCCAAGCAAGATTTCAGATTCGGAGTCATCCTTGTTGGGGCATGATTTTGTTGTCCAGTCTTTAAAGAAGTTGGTGGGAACCATTCTGACCTTCTCTAGTATTGACTCAAGATGCCAGATGCTCCAACATGCGTTGAATCAGAAAACTGACTCCGTATATAAGGTTATGGATAAGTGTGTTGAAATAGAGGCTCAGTTAAAAACCTTCTTTGTTGGTTATGAATCTCATAAAAGATCTTGCAAAAGGATGACAAGATGGTCGAAGAAGACTATGGAAGTGATGAGGTTGCTTTATGAGTTTCAAGACAATGTTAAAGATGCCTTTGAGACCGAGGACAAGAAGATAAATGAGCTGACTTCCTCCTTTGAAGAAAAGCTGACTGAAGAAAAGAACTTCCGGATTCAAGAAGTCAGGGATCTGAATGGGAAACTGAATTCTGTTTCTCAGAATTGGAAATTTGAAAGGGATCATCGGATCGATTTTGAAGAAAGGATGAAGGCTCAGTAAGAGAAGATCAAAGCTCAGGAAGAAAAGCTGAAGGCTCAGGAAGAAAAAATTGAAGCTCAATCCGCAAGAATAGTTGCCTTAGAGAAGCAAGATGAAGAAGATCATAAAGACCTGAAGAAGATCAAGACTATTCTAAAGGGGCTCATGTCAAAGGAAAAAGATCCAAAATAACCTAATCCGATCTTTTTGTTGTATTATTTTTGTTACTGACATTCCAAATCTAATGAAAATTGTGTATCTCGTTTCCATTGTTGTCATTTCTAATCTTTCAGGTACTTTGTTATTTTTTTCCATTCCCTCCAATTCTTTTTGAAAATCACAAAGGGGGAGAAGGAAAATATCCTTATGAAAAAGAAGAACACTAATAAGAGTTTATCAAAGGGGGAGAAAGAAAAAATACCCATGGAAAAAAGAACTCTAATAAGAGTTTGTTTAAGGAGGAGTTTTTCTTAAAGAAGACCTTATTATGAAATGTCACTCCGGAAATATGAATACGATCCTTAGAGTTTCAAAGCCTAAGGGGGAGTTAGTCGTATTCATCTATATCCTTAAAACAAGGGAGATACGCATTAATATGTTTCTTTCTTCTTAGAATTTTTTTTTGTAACGATGTTTGTGCTTTCCAAAAAGGGGGAGATTGTTGATTCAATAAGGTTTTCCTTATGACTTTTCCATTCCTTCTTGTTTTGAAAATCACAAAAACCTTATCTTTAAGAAAATTGCTTTTATAAGGAAAATTGCTTTTACAAGGAAAATTGCTTTTATAAGGAAAATTGATTTTATAAGGAAATTTTCTTTTATAAGGAAAATTGCTTTCTTAAGGAAAATCGCTTTTATAAGAAAAATTATCCTTATCATATTTTCATCCATATTTTTCTTAAGTATGAGATTTGGATTCATTTTCTCGGAATCGTTGAAACATTGATATAAAGCATTCTGTTTTAGGATTCGGATTCTGGATAAGAACTATAAGGAAGTTTCATTCCGAATTCCGGATATGAACTCTGACTAAGTTCTATTCCAGATTCAGGATACGAATTCCAATGAAGAACTCTCATTACCAATTCTGATAATGAAATCTCATTACGAATCCTAATGATGAAATCTAATTATGAATTCTAATGATGAAATCTCATTACGAATTCTAATGAAGAATTATCATTATGAATTCTAATGATGAAATCACATTACGAATCTTAATGAAGAATTCTCATTACGAATTATAATGATGAAACCACATTACGAATCTTGATGAATAATTCTCATTACGAATTCTGATGACGAATTCTCATTCCGAATTCTCATTCTGAATTCACCTATTAAACAGAATCTGATTATCTTTGTTTTATACACTCTGAATTTATTCACTCCGAACCTTCACTCCGAAGTTTTCATTCCGAACTTTTATGTTAGAGTTTAAAATGATGTCGTACATTCTGTTACACTTGTTTTGTTATAAAACGATGTCGTCTGTTTTGTTTTAAACTAACCGTTGTCTAAGTGACACGTGTACAGGTCCCTCTGATCTTTAAGGAAAATATGACCGTTGGAGAAGGAGCCGACCTTACCTATAAATAGGAGCTCATTTGAAAGAGCTCTATACTGATGACAGATGAACAACTTGGTTTTGTGCATACATGCTGTTGAAGTGATTTCTAGAGAGTGAGACTCTTATTAACTCTCAATGCTTCGTGCGACTCCGAATGTTGGTGATTACATTCGAGGGCTTCCGGGGATAAGAAGATAGAGGTGCCGACTACCTTAAAGTTTGAGGGCTTCCTTGCTGAGGAAGACAGAGGTTGCCAACTACCTTGAAGTTGAGGGCTTGCGGGGATAGCAAGACAGAGACTCTGATCTTCGTATCAAGGGCTTACCCTGGTGTGGGTAAGACAGACTTTTTTTGAAATTATAAATCAAGGGACTTTTATCCAAGGTTGTTGGATACCCTTCTCTTTGGGTTAAAAGACTATTATCTTGTTACTTGTAGTTTAACAACTTGTTTTATTTCCGCTGAAATTTGTATCTTAAGGAAAGTATAACTTTCTTATACTTCCTTACTTACTCTGATTCATTTAGATTATATACGCATTAAGGTAGAATCTCATATTGTAACTTCTGTTACGTTTCAATTTCCGGAACCATATTTTCGGAATCCACTTTCGGAATCTTATTTCAATTTTGTATTCGGTGGTAGAGGTGTTGTGAATTTACTTAGTTTAACTTTATTAAGCTTATCCCATTCCTTTGCTTAAGGAAAACATAGTTAATCGTAACTAACTTTAAAGGTTCCAAATGAATTTTTAAAGTTTACAATTCACCCCCCTCTTGTATATTGAGCATCTCATACTATATTTCGATCCTACACCACCACGTTCAGAGCTTCAACCTCAGCAGTAGTGATCGCATAAGCTTGGCCTTGATCCCTTGGCCTTTTCTGAGGAAATTTTCCCTAACGCTTATGACATTCATTTTTATAATGTCCCATCTCCCTAAAATTATAGCATTGAACATTTGTATCTTCTTTATTTCCTTTAAAATCACTAGAAAAATGTGCTTTCTATCCACATTTGAAGAATAATCTTTTCACTTTTAGACAGGCACTAGGGAGCTTCCTTCCAAAATCATCATAGTGTGGAAATTCAATTCTTCCCTTCTTCCATGTTTCTTTATATCCGTTCCCGGAGTGTTCAGAATATCTCTTATTCTCTTTCTTTTCTTTTAAAGTCGTAAGACATAGAGAATTACTTTTCTGTCTTGATAGCACATCATACAATATCTTCATACGATGAGAAGGATTGTGACACTAATTCTCGATGGAGAAATAGTTTTAAACCATCAAAGAAACACTCAACATTTCTTCTAGGATTACATATATAATCTTAAGCATTCCTTGCTAATCTTCTAAAGTTAGCCTCATACTTTGTAATATTCTCGTCTTCCTTTTACCTTAGACTCAGAAATTGCCATTCCATATCCGCTCGATGGTAACGAGGAAATTATTTTTCTATGAAAAGTTCTTTAAACTCCCTCCATTATATATTGGACACTTCTTCTTCTTCATTTTTGTTTTGAATCAATGACCACCATTGATAAGAATCTCTAGTGAGGCGATAAACTTCCAAGAAAACTTTTTCCCTATCACTACTCCCTAAAGCATGAAATATTTTCTCTAAGAAATTTATCCATTGCTCAGCCACTAATGGATTTGTACTCCCATTGAATGAGGTGGTTGTTTCCTCATGAATCCATCTAACATTGATCCTCTACATTGTGAATCAGGGTGCTCCATATAGGTATGGTTATTATTCATAACCTAGATGAGTTGTCCCAGTATTGTGATAAGCGAATCAACACCAGTTTCATAACCATCTCTGCTATAATTATCCTGAGTAGGAGGAAAATACCTACATGGATTACATGAATTAATACAGTTTCCATTCCTTCTACTAGGCTCCATTTCTAAACAATAGCATAAACTAGATTAGTTTATAAATGGAAATACATAATTTCATACTTGTAAAACACTTAACATAAATTGAACATTTTTAATATAATCCATATTAATTAAAGTGTTTTTTGAGGAATTATATACTCATAAACCCTTCATAGTTTTTTATAAAGAAAAAGGGAATTATCCTAATCATATTCCTCAAGATTTTAGTAACCAAGAGTGTTTCAAGGCCTGTTGTAATGTACCAGTTCCCATTCGAGTCTAGCTCAAAGTGGTGTTTTTGGGTTTTACCCCTAGGTACATTTGTGACTAAGCCGCATCTACCTGCTCGTATCAATAAAGGGATGTATGGCTTGGAAAACTCAGAAAATATCTACAATACCAAAATTCTAGGAAGTTATTATATACTAATTCTCAAATTATGTCTTATGATAATATGTTCTCTAATAATAGTTTATCTAAATCTAGTTTCCACGGTTTGTACTAAACATTCTCTGATACCAACCACAAAGCCCCGAACCTAGTTACCCAGAGTCGGTGCATTATTACATTGCATTGGCATGATCACAATGAAATCATGCCCTGAAAGAACAATCAATTTAGTATTATTGGAAACAAGATTCATACATACGTTCAACTTTATATCTTTAAATGAAATATACACTAATTTATTTCATTAAAAACATCCCATCCTACTAGATTATGCCTACAAGACACTCATAACTAATGTCTTCATATCCTTGGAAAATGAAACATAAGAATGGTTTGAGCTCAAATTCTCAGTAGGGGTAAGAAATACAGCGTAAGATAACATAAATATTAAGAATGGTGAATAATAGAAAACACATCCCTTTATAAATAATAAACATGAATACTTTTATGGAACAAATATGAGATAAGTAAATAATGTCATACAAAACATAATCATGGGTATTCTACTAGTCGAATGACCACATGAACCACCAATATTATTTTCAAAATGATGGAATGTATAATGCTAGACATTCTTAATCATTTTTCTAAGGCCTCTACCAATACGTCTAAAAATGATTAAGGCCTCGGCCAAAACTATATATCAAATTGGGGAAGGCCTTGCCCAATTCCATGTCTATTTTTCTCATGATACATAACGATGCATCGAAGAGCTATAGTAGGCTCCACCCATCACATAAAAAGTCCAATACATTCCTCATATGAAAAGGTTAAAATATAACATAAACATCCGTATTAAAACTAGCATAAAAAATGTCAATACTTTAACCATACACAATGAATGGTAAAAAAATAACACATCCACATTCAAACATATCACAAAACCTTCAATACAACATGGAATATTTTTATCATAATTAATAGACATAAAATAAGTATAACTTCTATTAAAGGATGTTGACATAGATGAAATCAAAACTATTTAAGAGAAATATCTATTTCTTTTTTTGAAATCATTTAAAGTCACATAATTATGAAATAAAACATTTATTTTGAAAATATTTTTATAATCTTGTAAATTAAGCTTTTTCAATGTTATAAAGGAAGAAAAGAGCTACAGCTTCCGTATAAGTTAAAAAAACATTCTTACATTAATTTTGTCGAAACGTTCATAAGTTACCTTGTTTGGAAAATGATGGAAAGATTCTTTTCAAACCATTTTATAACAAGTCAAACAAGGGTATAAATGATTTTAACCCATTGTCTAGTAAATAGTAAAAATGTTTTGGAATACATTTTAAAGAAACATGGATGTCGATGATAAAGAGGTCCCAGTAGATTTTTATGTAAAAACAACCTCAGATAATAACGAGATTGTGAAATTAATCCTTACCTTGTAATATTACTTGTTCAAGGGTAGTTAAACCTCTAGTATAATAGTTAAATATTTGTTGTTAAATTATAAAATAACCATATAAGTAATTATGATATCGGATATTCACTTCTAATAATGATTTGTTAATAATATTTTAGTATTATCATAATTTCGGGTGTAAACTGATTCTTTTCCCTTTATATTCTTCGTTACGTCAGTAATGTTTGTCATGGATGGGATGTATATTATTCATATCCATAATTATATCAAGTCTTTAAACATTGTTTTTAAAAATCAAAATATAATTAGTCTTGAATGGGTATGATGGGGAATGAATCTCACTGCGTTCATGGAGACGGTAATCCGTACGTACGCATGAGCGACAATATCATTCTTTTGATATTAAAATAGTATGTAAAAAGATTGTGTATCATATATAAGGAATAATTAACATGTTATATTTATTATTAAAATAAATTATACATCATTATTATACCCATCTAAAAATAATTTATTGAATAATAACTGCACCACGACGTGGAGACGGTAAGCCGTACGTACGCATGTATGGTGACTTAGTCATTCATATGATGGATAGAATAATGAATATGGTTGTATCATTTTTTTAATAAATTAATGGTATATAGATGATATTGGATCTATTATTTTAGAATGCAATCAACAAATAAAGATGAAGTGGAAGAAGAAAAGAACATGAAAGTGGTGATGATATATTTTCCTCTTCTTTGTGTTCTTCTTTTTGATTTGATCGAAAGGGCTTCATTTGATGGATTTTAGAGTAAAGGATGGCCTCTAGGATTAAGGGAGTACAGTTGGTAGGATACTTGGGTAGGGTTGGGAAAAGTCAAATTGCTTTGATGGTGTGAATTTCAGAGAAGGGGAAGTGCCCTTTTATAAGAGGGGTGAGGGGCACCTTAGGAAAATATTGAAATATTATTTTATAATAAATTAATTTTCGGTTTCTAATGGATCCAAAATTAATTATTTAATGGCTAAGGTAGGTATGGGTCTGAAAACACTCAACCAATATGTTTTAGACCGATTTGGGTCACTATATTAACTTTATCTTTTAGATTTAACTCTTAGTTAATTAGTTTGACATTTTCCATGTCTCTTTGTATTTTTATATTATATGGTTAACAAACATACTATAAACTTTTTATAGAACCCCAAGTTGTTCATTAATGATATAAATATCATTATATAATTATTTTGGAAGAACCCTCAATTTTTAGGATTATTATATAAACCAATAATATTTTATTGGTGTTAAAAACTTATTTTTTTAATTTTTACATTATTTAATAATTGATTTTTGATAAAGTAGAAACAAATTTATTAAATCAAACTAAATAATTTTAATCTATCCTAACAAGTAACATTAAACATTAATATTAATTATTTTAATATTTCATTAATAAGGTAATTACTGCATCATCATTGTGTCAAAAATAAAATTAATTATTTAATGTCCAAATATTATAAATAAAATATCATTATGTAGGAAATGTTTTTATCTTTATAATTAATATTTATAGTCTAATTTATGTTTTTTATAACAATATATTAATAATTTTTTAGTTATTAAACATTGATTTAAACTCTTTTAACACTTATTTAAATAAAATAATTATAAATGTCCTAATCTAATCCAAGTGGACCAAAGAGGTTCATATTTTATTCATAAGGATTCTTTTAGTCTAATAATACATATATAATAGAATTAGGACATGTTTTAGAATAATAATAATAGAATTTTTAGCCTTAATTACCATATTTACTTTTAACCGTGGTATATAAAAGAAAAAGTATACTATTCACCAAAAATTATCTTCCTCTCATTGAACCACATTTTACATACTGATATCAACTGTGTCTCTAAGATTTTTGAAATTAAAGTCAAAAAAGCTGTAAAATTATGTTTCATACAAATTAGGAAATACTCGTAGAAGGTGGGTAAAAGATGATATAAAGTTTGATAAAATTTTATATATCTAAACTCATTATAAAATGACTACAATTAATTAAATTGAACTTATATAGGTATTATGTATCTATATTTACCTAAAATAAATTTAAATCAAATTAATAATTATCTAAATAAATATTCTGTTTTAAACAATAACTCAGTGTTTTCACTATTCATCAAAAATTGAATGTTTTCAGAAAAATACCAAAATTCACCCTAAGCTAATTTCGATATTCCATATCCGAAAATGAAGTCCATTTTGAAAGATAAAATTTTTAAAATTATAAAAAGTGGGTATTACTATTCTTAAAGGCTAGTTTGATTGGTTGTGGTGTGTTTGAACTCGAAGTTTCGAAGAACACAATCTACTGAAGTATTCAAAAGGAAAAGTATCGTGGAAGCTAGGGGTGTTACATTTTTCAAATTTATGACTCCTCCATAGAAAATATAGTAGGTGACTGGTTCTATTCTTTAGAACCACATCACTAAGATCCACGATTTATACTAGTTTTCTTGAGGAAATACTATGATCAAATGGAATGACCCCTAAGTTCAGTATAATTGGTATATCAGGTATGCACTTCCTTAGTAGAGATTCATGGAACATATAGTGAATATAATAGAGGATTAGTAGAAGCACCATGTGATAAGCTATTATACCTACTCAATAATGAATCATGTAGGGTCAAATATACCAAGGGATCATATTTCCCTTCATTCTAAATATCACGACCTTATTTCATGGAGAAATTCACAAGAAAACCTTCACACCACCAATGAATTCAATATTTCACCAATGATTGTATGCATAAAATTCTCATCCACTATGAGATACCTTGATATTTTATCAAATGTTCTTACCTATCCCATTCATTTACTTATCTATATCAGGTCCTAATATATTTCATTTCCCAATATTATACCAACACGTTGGGGTTCTACACTTCTTTATATATAGTGATTCATAAGATTCAATTTGAATGATTGAGTGAAACCCATTATTGTTGGAAAAAACAATAATAAAAAGGTGTTGATCCCAAAAACCATTGAAATTAATAAAATAAGATATCAGTAGATTCTCAAGGGTCTGACTAGTTTTCTTAGGCTGACTATCTATCTAATGATGGTAAGAAGTACTAAAACTCAATAATTTATCTAGTTCTTACTAAGGACTCCCCCAGAACTCCAAGGTAAATTTTGGATCCTGATCATATAAAATAAATTAGTGTAATACATTCAACATTTCCAAGTCTTAAATATATTTTATATCAATCTAATTAAGAGAGGAATCTAATATGATAGTATTGAAGTTTGTTTACTTCCGAAGGAAACCAATGTTAAGATAAATAGCATACATGCCTATACATGTTTTGGGGAGTCTCAGGAAAAAAGTAATTATGTTGGTTTTCCATTTCCATTATGGTGAAGGAATTTTCTATATCCTCCCATTAGACTTATACCTCTTAGAATTTCAATGTTAACATTCCATGAACCAAGATACATGCTGTGAAATATGTTTTCTTATTATTTTCTATCTAAAAACACTTTTAGATGCTTATACATGATCATACCTCTATTATTAATATTTAATGTTGATCAATAAGTTTCATCTAACAGATCCTTAAAAAATTATTGTATTTTAGGGACACATAAATTATTATTGAACATCATTATTCCATGATAATCATGGCTGATCTTAGAAAAAAATTCCTTCTTCTATATTTGGACATCTTCCCTCTATTACACCTTAATCCTCACATAGATAGATCATTGTACACTAATTTGAGTAACATAATATTTCTCACATTTGTTATTGATTTCCATATCCATCCTTTCCAGACCAATATATATTGTAATTTTTTTATCCACATCTTTTATTTGATAACATGATTTTTTTGAATCATATCATATGTCACCTTATTTTCATTCCCATTGCAGTAATGTATTGAAAAGTCACAGTCCTTAATCAACTCCAATCATCTTCTATAGATAGTATTTGAGAGAATGTATACTTTATGAATTTATTATAAATATATATATATAACACATTAATCCATTATTTCAATTACATAAAATTATTAATGTAAAAATTAAAATAGTTAAATCAAAATCATGAGATGTGTAATTTTTTCATGAATCATAAATTATATTAATGCATGATATATCACAAAATCATTCTCCATGAGAACACATAATATTTCTATCTCTGAATCCTCACTATAGATCACAAACCCTTCACCATAATAGGGTATTATAATCATAGGTGCACTAATTAACCTTCTCTTATATTTCAATAAATTTTCTTCACATTAAATTTTAAAAAAAAATTTCACTATTTTGTGATCAAGTGGTTAGTGGATCAGAATTCCATGATAAAATATCAAAAAATGTGTCAAAAATATCCATACAAATAAAGAAAACTAAGTCTCTCAGTCATAGTGGTTGGTATAAACCAATGTTTAATAACATTCTTCTATCATGAATCCATATATATACTCTCACAAGACATTATATTATTCATAAATGAACCCTTTTTGAATCCAAAAATCACACTTAATTAATTTTACATATATATTCTCTTATCATGGGGTCTTCCAAATAGTCCATAAATTATCATATTTATCTTATTTTATTAATATATTGAAATATCATCTATAAATACAACCACAAATTAATAAATGGAATCTCTAAAGGAATTATAAGTTAAATCCATGTATATAGAGAGAATATTAGTAAGACCAAAGTGTATCACTATATATTCAGAATGTTTATAACTTATATAGAAGGATGACTGAAGAATATTCTCCTGCTCGGCCCTCAATTTTTAATATCTCCAATGTTGTTTAAATGTAGAGAAGTGTTTTTATCTTCATAATTTATTAAATAATCACAAAATAGTGAAGAGTAAACTTAATCTTGATTGAGATCTTGCTGATTTCTTGATAATCAATAAAGACTTGCGTTGATCTATCTATCTCTTTAAAAAAGAACCCATCCACCATAATTGGCAGAAAAAACCCCATATAAATATTATTCTTGAGTTTAATCTTCAATTACTACCACTCAATATGGGATACTGAATATGGGGGCCTTGAAATAGGTGTATCACCACGTATGAGTTCTATTAAGAAATCAACTTCACCATTTAGTCATATAATATGGAAATATATTGGAAATACAACAAAAAAACTCACATGAAATAGGAATATAATTGATTTTGAGTTTCTGTCCAGGAATCTAAGATAAACACCACATTTGAATATAAATAAATACCCAATAATGGATGTTATTTCCATCAAATGTTCATATCTATCATCTCATTGATAAATGTTGATTAGATTGTTTATAATATCAAAAATGACATTCCTTCTTCATTATTTGATTTTATATTAATTTTAATAAATCCATTTCATGACTAAAAAATATCAAATTCAAATAGATGGAGTATAATGAGAATTTTAAGAAGCTCGTTACCATTATGAGTTTTTAATACTAATTTAACATCTACTCATTGGGGATATGAATAAACATTCCTCATAAATTGTCATGATATAATAGTTTTTGTATAACTAAGAGAAAATAAAATAATTTAATATTTAATCGTACATATAACCACCTCAAATTTATTGTTCTATTTTCAAACCCTTTCTAAAACCATAATTGTTGGTTGGACGATCATGCATGTTTTACCCGAGAAATCAATAATTAAAAACCACTCATATTATTTCAAAATTAGGACTCATAATGTTCAATCTATGACACCTTAGGTCTAACCGATTCCATTCATAATCATTATATATTCAAATCTCTATAATAATTATATAGAAAATTTGAATTTCCCAAAGAATATACCCTAAGAGTGTCAAAGTGGCTGTATAGTAAGGGGGCATTGACTATTCAATATAATGATGTATGAGAAATACTCCATCAAATCATTTAAAGTTTATTACACCAATATATATCAATGAGAAAAAAAGATCCCCTTTTTGTATCCAAAGAGGGATGTTTTACTAAGAAAACCACACATATTTCATTAACATAAATTAAGACATTTTCCAATGCATAGTATTGTCCTGGGGGTTATTTAGAATTTTTAATCATCATAGAAACAAAAGGTATAAAAAAATATTTTGATACAAACTATAGTGACCCAAACTTTTAATGCATAGTTATTAAATCTTAGGAGATGAATAATCATTTTAAAAAATTATGATCCATTATAGAACCATATAGTTTTACAATATTTGGAAACATTGAAATATAATGAATTTGTTCAAAAAATATCTACATCGTCTCCTGCAAAGTTATTAGTAACTATCACACTTCTCAGACATATCATACTTACTATAATTTTTTATGACAATGGGAAAGGAAACATAAGAAATGGTTAGGGAAGATTCCTAGAAAGGGTAAAAAATACAGATATCAATGAAAAATAAGTATAACACAAGAATAAGGGTATGAAATTATGATATTAACATTATAAAACCATATATAGTATATAATATATCATAATACTAAATAATGGAATAATTCTTGGATAATCATAAGACATAAATCATAAACATATCAAAAAATTGATCCATAAGTGCATATTATTAGAATGGAAATATGTTTGTGGAATGCGGATAATCAAATTAAATCATTTATTTAGTAGCCAAATATCAATTCCAAGAATATTATAGTGGATTGGGATCACCTCCAAACCATAATATCCTTAGTCTAGGTTTACCACCAATGTTATCGTATAAAACAGACTCTTTCAGAAAGGGTCCATTCCCAAATTACATTCCTTACTATCTCATGAGATATCAATATTTAACTAATGAAAAAGAGGTATTATTAATTTCATTTTCCAAAATATAATAAAATATTCATCATTTTATAGACCATGGAAAAGGAAATTTTTTCGTAAACATTTCCAGAATTTAACAAAGAATAATCTAAGGAAAATTAAAAAGATTCATAATTATCATATCATCATAATTATAAAAAATATATTGGAATAATATGATTGGTATAATCAGGTCATATCCCTAATAAATCATAAGAAACAACAAATTAATATATAATATATGAAAAAAAATCTTTTAAAAGGTTAGAGGAACATTTCTTGATAAAAATATTATTTTTACATTGAAATCACTTACAAAAAATTTTAAAAAAAACTCAAAAATCAAGAAAATATATTCATTGAAAATAACATCTAAATCACGTAATGTATGATTACATATATTATGCAGTTATTATGGTGTTAAATTTTGTTAATTATATGTATGTTTAAAAAAATCCTTTCACATTTTAGCTAAAAATTCAAATGTACCAAACTCAGAATGGAAAAAAAGAATATTCCTATAAAGTATTTTATAAAATGTAAATCATGAGTAATAATTAATTTAATAATCATAGTGGATTTATAAAAAATTATTCAAAACATTTTTTTCAAACATGGACATGGATTAAAAAATATTTTTGTTGGAAGAGAGAAATAAAATTTAATTTCATTAAAAATATTAATTCAGTCTCTAAGAACCTAAAAATAGGATATTGAAATGAGAACATGAAATCTATAAAAATAATCATAGTAGAATAAAATTCATGAGAATAATGAGATTTATATCATCAAATTTCATTATAAAAGACATAATCATAATCAATATTGTTAAAAAATAATATTGTAACATAAAACACTTACCACATTGGTAACATTTGATTCATTAACTGAATTAAATAATAATATCAATTAGAACATCTAATACCATTAATATAATGATATTAATTATATAAAATTTCAATGTGAAATTTTATAGACCGCAGAATATAATAGAGTGATAAATATTGAATATATGTCCCCGAAATAAATGTGAGACTAGAAATCCCTTACACTGAGTTAAAAATTCTTCGAAAGAACTCCAAACTAATTTTTAATAAATTTAATGTAATTATAAATTTGTAAAATAATCATTTAAATACTTATAATATCACATATGATCCACTTATTACCTTTCAACACCCATTTATTAAGTATTCCATATTAAAATCCGCATTTTTATTTGTTAATTATTTAATTTTTCATTATTATTTGTTATTAGTCATTTTGGTCATTGTATATTGATCAATGTACCATCATATACATAATAATAATCATGATATAAATGTTATATATATACATATTATATACAGACTTATCCATAACATATCAATATATAAAAATGAAGGCCATTATTCATTGGGACGGTAGGTTATACCTACACTTGAAAGCTATGCTTTCTTTTCATCTATTGAAATGAATTAATGGTAAATAATAAATAACCTTTAATGAATTATTATTATATCTTATATCTAATATATTTACTAATTATATATTCATTTTCATCCATGTTAAAAGGATATGAAAAATAAATCACATTGCTTCATAGAGGTCATTGTCCACACGTACACTCGAGAGACATTATCATTTTAAAATGAATTGGAATATAGGAAGGTATATATGATATTATAATTATAGAGGAATAATTATTCATTAAAAAAAATATATTAATATTAAACCTATAATAATTATCATCCATTAAATATAGTGTTGGAAATTTAATTGTTTTTCTACGTGGAGGAGGTAATCCATCAATATAGATGAGCGACAATTTCACTTCCCATTTTATAGAGAATAATAGGGATAATCATATTTTCATGATCATAATAACATTTATGTATATTGATAATAATTAATTTATAATTTTATGTTGAATAAAATTGATTTAGAGAAGGTAGAAGAAGAAATAAATTGAAATTGGTCGGGTGGAAAAATTACCTCTTCTTTGGTAGGCCTCCATTGGATCCCTTCTCATTGAAACATTGAATTCTATTATAAGGATATTTTCACCTAGATTAAATGGATAGAGTGGTTGATAATATAAATTTTCATTGTTTTTTCAATCTATATAGACCATGTTTATTTATATAGAATACAAAAGGCATTTCTTCTTGCGAGGGTGGGGGGGGGGGGGAAGTGACACACATGGAATTCAAAAATATATTAAAATATAATTATATAATTCTAAATAAAAATGCTTCTATATGTCTTGATATTATAACCAAAATATTATAAGGTAAAATTATCATCATAAAAATAAATGTAGATATATTTTGGTGTCATTTTGAACCATATCGTTTTGTTTAACACATTGGTTATCTAATTTTAATCTTAAATGTGGTAATTACTTCTTTAACAATAAAGGGTTATAATTTTACTTAAAAGGTTGAAATTGACTCAAAATGACAAATTAGTGAAATATTGGGTCACTTATCATCATAGTGGTCCTATTTTAATATTTTTATGATTAAAAAAAATTATTAAAATATTATCATCATTAATTTCTATAAATTTCATTTTAGAACTGTTCACATAATTTGACATTGAAAACAAAATGAAGGAAAAAATTGAATATAAACCATCAACATATATCTAGTATGTTATATTATTCTATGAAATTACTTTAACCCACCAATTAATCCAAATTTTAAAACTTTTAATATATTTATAATCATTTATTTTATTTTTAAATTAATTGAAAAAATAAGGTATCAACGTTGTGTAGGCATTTGAGGTGATAATTTTATCACAGAAAAATAAAAATAAAATACCATGATAAAAAAAATAATTTTTCATTCAAATTAATATTTAGTATCAAAATTATAGTTTTTTATCATTATAATAATAAATTAAATTAAATAAATTCAAGATTGTGACATTTTTTTATTATCAGATTCTTAAAATATAATGGGTCATAATAAAAGAAAAATGGAACCAAGTGGACATATATTTGTTAAATAGATATAAATTAATAAAATTCCCTCATAAAATATTATAAAAGAAGGTTTTATATAAATATTATGTGTATATCTTATAGTTGTAACCCTATTTTACTATTTTTTACCATACCAAGTAGAAAAAATTACAATTATTACTATTCATATTGACCAAAAATAAAAATGAGCTATTTAAAAAAAAATTATAACCTAATTTCAAATATAGAATCAATTTTAAATGACTCATATTCTATAATTATTATAACTTAATTTAAGTTGAAAACACAAAATCCAATTAAAACCAATATTTTTTTCAACAACAATAGCTTTCACATATAATTTTTTTATAACAAAATCTGGAATAAAAATTATTCTAATAAACTAACATGGTTTTGAATAACAAAAATATAATAATTCTATATATAAAACAATTTTAAAAAAATATACGTTTTTTAAATTCATTAATAAAATGGAATGTTTTCCATAAAAATCAAAAAATTTCATTATTTATCAAATAGAAAATCTCTCATAAAATTATCAACAATTAACTATATGATAATTTTTTACATTTTAATTTCAAAAATGAAATTCTTTTTTAAAAATATAATTTTGTAAAGTTTAAGACATTAATTATATTATTTTCTCACAAAATTAATCATTTTTTAGGAAAAGATGTATTTTAGAAGCATATAATTGAATTTCTAAAATAGTTGAGTAATTATATATTTTATTCTAAAACCTATTTATCTTTTTTAAAAGTGGTTATTCCTATTAACTCTACAAATTTAATGACTAGGTTATAAAAGTATACTTTATTACAGTTCATATATACAAGGGATGTCTGTATCAGAATCAATCGAATTAATTAATTTTTTGAAAGAAATGTATCCTAAAATATCAGTGTTCTATAGAGAAAATGGGCATGGTGTAAGGAGTGAAATTGTTAAATAGAAAAATCAATAAAAATCATAATAACTAACACCAAAACATTCATTTTAGAGGGAAAATTGTGAATAATTAGATGATTATATAATATGAATATACTATTCCAGGTAAGATAAATCTGATTTTGATTTTGATATTGATGTGTAATAAATATAAATTCAGGTTTTTATATCATTTATGAATCAATTCTTGACATGAGGTAAGTGTTTGTGTTGAACCCTAAATTTTAATCAAGATTGATCATTTTTAAAGCCCCATTGGTTAAATTATATGCACTATATCACTTAAACACCATCTATTTTAATCTCCACTGGTTTGTTTGGTCATCAAGTCTTATTTCATTTTCCACCCTATGTGGTACTCAAAAAGACGAAAAATGATTTAAAATAATTAAATCTAGTTATCATTTTTTGGTTTGGAATCTATCTATTCCTTTTCCATATTCTGAAAAAAGTATCTTGAATGATAATTTATATTTTATAATAATTTTTTAATTTCAGGTTAACCATATTTGAATTTATCTTCTATATTTTCAAAGGGATACTTTATAATATTTTCTATATAGGAAATATTATAATTTTTTTAAAAGTTTTAATAGAATATATTTTTTAACATTTACTAAATAAATGAAATTTCCCACAGTCATGAATTTTATTTATTTTTTAATCTTCACATACAATGTTCCTTGTTTTCATAAAAGGAATAATTTTACCATTTTACAGGAATTTTATGTTTTTAAAATAATCAATTAGAAACGTTTTTTATCACTTATCATAAATGCATATTTCTAATGCATTTTTAGAAATTATTTTAATCTATGTCCACATAATTTATGGAATATTATGCATCATTAAGGATATAATCTAAGGATATCATCCATGATATTTCATTGGATCTATTATGTTTACAAGATGATGAAATCTCTATGCAACCTATTTATTTTCCATAGGATATGTAATAATGAAATTATGAATATTTTTATGATATTGTAACACAATTAAGTACTAATACGATTATATTCGAGGTGGGAATGGAATTAGATATCAATCCAATTATTTGGTTAAAAATTAATAGCACATAATATAATATTAAAATGTAAAGGGAATTAACCCCGTAAATTATATGACTCTATTCAAAATGATTGAAAATGAAATGGGGAGTGAAACAAATAAAATATCATACTCTACCCACCATAAAATCAAATGAAATGGGGACTGAACCCAGCACACTATGGGAATCTGTACCAAATTTTATGATGGGGTTGGTAGTGATCAACTAATGAAATAATTTTTTAGTCATATAATTGATCCCATTGGTCCTATGGTATGTAATTATGGTTTTGATATGTTTTCAAGGATCATGATTGATTATTGATGATCCTACACTCTTATGATTCATCTGTTTTGTTATGACAATGTTTTATTACATGACTCATTATTCATGTTCTATGACTAATTGGATATGAATTTTACATGTCATGAAAAAAGACACCATTCCCATATGATTATCTTAATATCACTTATGATATTTGATTGATTCCACTCATGGTCATCCTTACAGATTATCAGATCTCACATATTCATACTTTTTCATTTTCCAAGGTTTTAAATAAATTATTTATGTGGTATATGGCTTAGAAGGGTACTGTATGAGAAGAACTTTTTTTAGGGAAATCAAGATCTTTATCAAAAAGAATTCATTATGTATATAGTCTCTAAAGACACTTAACCATTATAGTTCTATGATGAAAAATATTTTGATATTCATTGAAAATTCAAAAAAATGATATAATATTTATGTATAGAAAACTTGGGTTACATAAATTTTTATCAGATTTGGGTTCTGTTATTATTGGATATTAGGTTTTTAATAATATGATGAAATAACATGAGATAACCTTTGATAAAATGAAAGAGATGGTGGTTAAACCTAAAGTGTCACAGGTTGGTAAAAATCTCTCATATTTTGGAACATATTAAGAAATAGTTAGATAATTATATGATTACTTACACGAAATAATGATTTTTTAATCTTATACTGGGATTTATGGTTTTAGGACATGGTTAAAACTAGTATATATCTTTCTAAGCAGTGAATGAATTCGAGGGTAAATGAAAAAAAAAATAGCCTTAGAGAACTATTAATCTAATAGAAAAAGGTAATGTCCATTTGATCACAACTTCGAAAGAGTCTCATCAAAATAAAGTGGTGAAAAGTACACTTATCCATTAATCCAAAATATAAATTTGTTATTTGATTCAAGCTATACCCACTCACTTATTTACAATGAATTTCTCGAAAATATCACATAACCACCACAATTATTAGGTGTTTAATTATCAGTGAAAATTTTAAATGGTACCAAGATCACATCTAATAACTAAAAAACTAATTTTATAAAAGTTTGAGGGAATGTGACTCCAATAAATCCTTTTATCATCCATCATGTTAAATTTTATGTGATTTATGTAATCTATTAACTACATAATTATAAAGACCATATCAATTTCTAATGAAGTGAAGTCACATTTTATATTTCAAAACAACTTATTATTGTTTATTAGTATGAGTATGAACCTAAAATTTCAATGGAAAATAATTCTATTATATTGATATTACTACCAATTCATGGGTGGTATTTATCTCAAATGGTTGTAAGGAAACTCAATATTTAACATGTCTTAACTCTTTAGGAATATACCATTGTATTTTCTAAAATACTCCTTTCTCCTTCCTCGAATAATGATAAATAGTTTTATGGCTATTTCAAAGACTCCTTATATAATGACCATGATTGATTTTCATAAATTTCAAACGTCACTCTAAGATATTATATATAAGTGAATTATTTTCATAGTAGATTCATAATGGGGTACACCTATTAATTTTATTAAAAATAAATAAAGGACAATGGTTATTTTCATCGATTATCTTGAACATAATAAGATCATGAAATATAATAAGTATCCTCTCCCCTATATTGATGAATTCCCTCATCAACTATGAGGTGATTTGTACAGTTCGATGAATGATCTTCAATATGGATAACATTATTTAAGGGTCAAAAGAGATGATATACCAAATATAGCCTTCCTTAAGAGGTATGGAAACTATGAATTTATAGTGAATCTTTTTTGAATTTCCAATATCCCAACTATATTCACTGTTCAAATGAATATATTCTTTAACGAATTCCTATATCAACTTATAGAAGTATATATAAATGATATTTTTATATATTGTAAGAATAAGTAGGGGAATGAAAATAATTTAAGTACTGTATTAATGGCATGACAAAGGAAGAATATTTATTGAAAATTTAACATCTTTGCTACAAAAATTATCATTCTTGGGTTGTGTAATTACAATATAGGGTATATTAGTGGATACTACAATGATGAAAGCTATTGAGTCATGGACCAAACCTATAATTATGACTAAGAACCATAATTTATATGGATTATTTATTTATTATCAATTTATTTTGATAAATTTATCAAACCAAATAATCATGTTGACATGGAAGGGATTCATATCCATTTAGACTAATTAATATAAATAGAATTCCATGGAAATAAAAAGAAGTTTATTCAATGCACTTATTAACACACTACCCTATAGTGGAGAAGGGTTCTTGATCAATTATGATGCATCAAATAATGCATTCCGATGTTTTCTCTTGATGAATGACATAGTGGTAGTATATTTCTCACACCAATTGAATGACTAGGAAAAATTACCCTATTCATGATTTTTAGTAGGATGAGGTAATATTTAAAGAGAATATATAGGGGTATTATATTTTTTTAGAGTTTTACATATATATAGATTATAATTTCTTGATGTATATAATCACATAGAAAGAGTTAAATGCACACAAAATGAGATGGCTACAAGTGAAAGGTGATTATTATTGCTTATTACATTACCACTCCTGGAAGAAAAAAGGTGGCTAATGATTTATGTTAGAATACCATGATATCTTATCCATGATCAAGATTGAATGACTTTCATTATTTATGGATTTTTAAAATATGGATCTTGTAATAATGATAAAATGAGATCAATACTAGCTTTATCATATGAATGATCAAGAATCGATTTACGTGAATATTAATTAAGAAAATGGGGGGGGATTTAGAGCGTTAAAAGAAATCCTAAAACAATCATTAGTTAAATTAGGATAGTGAAAAAATGATCAGTTTCAGGAAAAAATATTCATTCCATCAATACTAAAATTTTAGAGAGATAAGTCGGATTAAACGTATAGATAATCATTCTATATCAATCCTTATATTAAATATATATTTATAGATCTAAATGTGAATTTATGGTGAGATAACATGAAAATATATATTGTACAGTATACATATTAATGTCAAGTCAATTAATATGTTATTTTTGAACATTAGAAGTATAATGGGATGATGAATTTATTTCCCATTCCTATACGGAAATAAGAAATAATATACATATATTTCATCATAGGATTCCCCAAAAAATCTAAAGACTATAATCCCATTTGGGTTATAGTCAATCTCCTTATGGATTAAACTCATTTCATTGTAGTCATAGAAGATTTATCAATTTGATAACATTCTCTGATATAAATTTAGGAAGTGAAAATTTTTCATAGACTACCACTTTCAATCATATTGTAAAGACGTGTAATTTTCATGGAATGTTTTTTTCTAAAATACATGGGAATCATACGAGTCCGTGAAAACTGACGGCGAATGATTCTGAGTCCCGGTGTGCCTAGTATCGATTTATGATGTTTTATTCGGGTAATTTTATTAAACGTATGAGTGGGATTTTATAACTTTTTAACTGGTGCTCGGAATTGAAATCCAAGGTCATCGTTGAACTCATCGTGCCGGTATTCACTTAAGAAGACTTTCACCTCGTCAATAGTTGGTCGAGGATGAATGTTAGTTTTTAGGTTTTATGTGGGAATAATAAAATTATTTAATTGCATCTCTTAATTTATTTTATTTTTTATATCCACCATGTGGAAGTTGGAGGTGGGGACCACTACAAATTAACCTCCCAATTGAGGTTATGCAGGTGGGGACCACCCAAACTCAACCTCCCATGGGAAAATTAATTTGGTGGGGACCACCCGAGGATATAACCTCTTGAAATCCCCATTAAGTGGGGAGAAACCTCTTGAGCTCTCCACTTAATGGTGCCACCACCCTTCACATTAATTGTGCCAACCAAGTGTTAAGGAATTATTTGTGAATTTAATTCCAACGAAACAATAGATAATATAAAATATTATTTGGCACATCTATTCACTTGGGTATTTTGAGTGAAGGATTATTGGGAGAAGCTCCCAATGAAGAATGCTCCTCCCAAAAAAGAACTACCATCAAATAATGAAGAATGCTTCAATATGCCGACGATGGACATCTTATTCTTTGATCTCCAACCAGAACATGGGAGGGTCCGCTTTCCTTGAATAATGCCGACGATGTTGTGATCAACTTCATCATCCTATTTTCCAACGACAATGAATCCGAGGTAGGGGAGTGTTTTTATTTGAGTGACTTTTATTCATTCTTCCATGACTATTTCTCTTGACCCGCTTACTACCAAACTAACATGGAAGGACCATGCAAAACAATCATAGCCTGATCCCTCTGTTGTTCTTGTAAATGTTTGGTGTGTTCTTTGTTTTCTTCATGAGTGACGAACAATGGATTGTTGCGAGACCGTTGTGTGACACAACGATCCCAAATTTATGATCCAACATCACAATGAACTAGTGGAGGTGCGATGACGAAAGAAGGAAACTACTCGGACTGAAATGGAAAGGAATCTTTCCCGATCGTTCTTCGAGCGGGTAAATCAAGTCGTCTTTTCAGACCCGATCAGAGGCCCAAAACATTGGAGATGACAAAGGGGAATCAGGGCGGCCTTGTGTCTGGTGTTTCATGAATAACGGACCTTCAGAATGAAGAATAGACTTCATAGGAGGCACACTGGCTGGTGGCGCTATTTCTAGAAAATTCCAGAGTACACGGAGTGTACATCTAATGAACACTCCATGTAGTATGGTTGTTCTACTGCTTGATTTTTGGACATTATACAAGAAACAAATGTCATGTGACCCCGGTCACATGGATTGTTTTCTCTACGTAGAATGGATGAAGCGGCTTCATGAGACATGTCATGTATTCTAAGAAATACACAGACACAGGCAGAATTACACGGCCAAGAGGCACGGCGTGTACCATCTACTCAGAGTGGAAGAAGCGGCTTCATGAGACTCAGTGTGTATCCCAGGAATACAGGGACAAGGGGTCGAGTACACGGGCATGTACTCCACCACATGTCCAGGCATGGCCTGTGGCACAGGCTACCCCCTGTACTAGTTACACGGGTTGGTGAACACAATTTGAGGCCGTGTACGGGCACATGGCCAACATACATGGAGCCGACCCCAGTTACTTGGACATGGTGTATAACCATTCAACCTGCCATGTACTAACATTTTATACACGATCATCCTTTTGACATGGGTTGTTGCACAGAAGAGGTACCCGATGTCTGACTACAAAGTGTTTACCTTATTCCAACACGCCGTGTACTTTTTGGTAAATGGCATGGTCATCTCGTCCTCTGTGTCTTGGATATGATTTGTTTGGTTTTTCCCTATATTAAATGGCATGACTTTTGAGACACTCCCTATTTGGACATCATGGTAGTTGATGTATATATACTTGGCTTGAGGAGTGGACCCTCCCAGAATCAAGCATGCTTTGTGTGGAACCATATGGCTAGTTGTGTACTGACGACTATTCCTAGATCCCATACGGGTTTGATAGCTCTGACTTCTGTTATTGGATCCTGTGTGGGTTCGACAGTTCTGACTTCTATTCTTGGATTCTGTGTGGGTTCGATAGAATAACTTTTCATGGATCCTTTGTGGGTTCGACAGTTCTGATTTCTGTTCATAGATCATGTGTGGGTTTGATATAATGGATGATTCAGTGGCTGCATCTGATCATATCTATCTATTTAAAAAATTTGTATACATGTGTGATCTGAGTCAGTAACATTGCGTTTTTCTCGTGATTGGGATGGATTACTTGATAACTTAGGTATATGTATGGGCATATACCTAAATGGGGTTATCTGCTGATTTCATTCTTTGTGGTTTATCTATGTTGGATTTTGTGAGACCTTGAGTGTCTTGGGGTCCCTACTGAGTATTATTATACTCAACCCAACACAAGATATGCCCAGACCTCATTGTGTTGGATGCAGACGATGGACAGTGCTGACTGAGGCTGAGTGTACGAGGACTGGACAATACCTGGAGGTGGACCTCAAGCTTATTTGGTGCTCATAGGAGACTGATGGATGAGGAGTTATTAGGAGGCTATTTGTACCTACCCTTTAGGTAGGATCTGTGGTGGACGATCCATGAGCTAATTTTCAACTTTTAACTATTTTTTCCCTTTCCATTTGAACTTATACTTTCAATTGGGCTTGTATTTCTGGCCCCATTACTTTTCAGCACTCTCTTGTTATACAGTTTTACTTAGTCTTTTCTACCCATATGTGTACTCTATTGTGTGTGTTTTTATTTATAAAGGAAATTCATTCACAGTTTTGGGATTTATGCCTTTGGTGCTAGTTGAAAACCCCTAGCCTATGGAAGGAGGGCTTAGGGTAGTCTCGACACAGGCCCTGGGGAATGGGTTATGAAAAATTGTTATCAGAAGAGTCAGTTCTACCGCATAACATAGGACTCTGATCTTTTCTGCGAAGCAATAGTGTTAAGGGTACTGAGTGTGGTTTTCAGTTCAGGGAGTCCAGTGTTGGTGTGGCTCCGATGTATCCATACACTAGGACCCTGACATCTGATTTCTAACTCAGTGCACAAAAACGTTGATTGTGTGTGTGTTTCAATAGTGTTATTAGTGATCTCTTTGAGTCAGCTTACCAAGTATTACATATTGAATGTGGCTCACCTATTTATTAACTTGATTCCTCTACACAGGCAACCAGCCAGGGTTCTAGGCTTTGTACGATATGGAAGCCCACCGAGCGACGAGGCATCGGTGCAGGGCCCTATCACAATAGGGGAACCAGCGGTGCCACTACCTGTTGGGACACCATTTCCACTAGCCCCAGCAACAGTGAGTGCACTCTGCCTGAGCACATTGCACAAGATACAACACCAGAGGCCGCAGAGGTATAGGGGTGAGATGGACCCGCAGGCAGTTGAGGATTGGATGGAGGATGTGGTGACAGTCTTCAAACTGGTAGGGACACCAGCAGACCTTATGGGGATCCTTGCCACGAGTCTCCTTCAGGGAGTAGCAGGCAGATGGTGGATCCTGATGCTCTAGGTGCATGACAAGACGACACTACTCTGGGTAGACTTCGAGAGCGCGTTTCAGGCAGAATTTGTCCCAGCTACCCTACGGGAGGTGTGGATACAAGAGGTACTGCATCTACAGTAGGGTAGCATGATGGTGGCACAGTACTCAACGAGGCTCATTTACCTCTCATGCTACTCCATAGATATGTTACGGGTCCCATTATTCAAGGCCCAGACCTTCGAGAAGGAGCTCAGGTGAGAGATTAGGGCTTCAATGATATCTCTCAGCATCCTGATGTAGGCGGGGGGTTGGAGTGAGCCTTCTTAGTGGAGAGTTTCCTTGCTGAGCAGACATCAGTAGTGAGACCCAGCACTGGGTATCACATAGGGGAGTCTTCTGTAGTTGGAAGAAGACAAATGAGGGACCTACCATCCAGAGTCATAGGTTCGATTAAGGCTATCCACAGGGCGTAGGTGGATGCGGCAGAGGAGCTGGTCATGCAGATGCTGGTGGACAACATTACAAGGTTTTACCACAACCACCACCAGGAGGTCCTCCTCGACCGCAGGGAGTTGGTGGACATGGGATAGCTCAGCTCCAGGAAACTGAGAATTATGATCACAACACTCTAGAGATGATTCAAGTTATGATCTATGTCTACTCCACCTTGGTTGTTGTTCTTATAGACACAGGTTCCAGTCAATCATTCATTACCAGTACCCTCGTTCAGAGCTCAAAGATTTCGATGGAGCTGTTTCCTCAATCACTATGGCTAGATATTCCTACGAGAGAAGATTTGATGATTACGCACTGATGCCGGAAGAGTGATCTTACTCTAGAAGGCAAGAGCTTCGGCCGAGATCTCCTAGTTGCAGTGTCGAGGCCTTACGATGTCATCTTGGGTAAGGACTGGTTATCTATAGTCCATGCTGAGATCAAATGTATTAGGCGCAATGTGCGGTGTGTCCACATGTATGGGAGAAGGTTCACCTTCACTGGTGAGAAGGGAGCCATTGCAGTTCATGACAGAATTACTCTCAGGAGGGTGTAGTTGATCACTCATCATTTGGCCAGCCTTACCCTCATAGCTGCTGATGTGTAGAGTCTGAGTTATCTTGTAGTGGTGGACTAGTACGTGGATGTTTTCCTTGAAGATGTTTCAGGTCTACCTCCTTGCATAGAGGTGGACTTTTACATTGGAATGTACCCCGATATGGCACCGATATCTACATCAGCATATCAGATGGCTCTTGTTGAGTTTTGTGAGTTGTTGGTATAGTTGGAGGACTTGAAGGGGAAGAGATTCAACCGTCCCAGTGCTTCTCCCCTGGAATCCTCGATACTTTTCGCTAAGAAAGAGGATGGAAGCTTGAGGATTTGTGTCGAGAATCGTCTCCTGAAATAGGTGACTGTGAAGAAAAAGTACCCACTCCTGAGGATTGATGACCTCTTTGATCAGTTGAAGGGATAACGATGGTTCTTGAAGATAGACCTCCGATCAGGCTATCACCAGCTCAGATTTCATGATGAGGATGTGTAGAATATGGACTTTATATGTCAGTATGACCACTACGAGATCTTGGTTATGCCTTTCTGGATAAAAAACACTCTATCAATGTTCATGGGACTCATGAACATGATACTCCATCCATACCTCGATGTATTTGTCGTAGTCTTCATCGAATACATTCAAATCTACTTGACTAATGAGGAGGAATATGTCTAAAATTTATAGGTAGTACTTGGAACACTCTGAGTGCATGAACATTATGGTATTCTTTCAAAGTGCCAGTTTTGGATCTGAGAGGTTAACTTTATGGGACATGTCATCTCGGAAGTTGGAGTTGTAGTGGATCTAGCGATGATTGAGGTGATACTTGCTTAGTGGACACCCATGAGTGTGATGTAGGTTTGAAGTTTCCTGGGATTGGATAGATATTATTGAAGGTTCGTACTGGACTTCTCTAGAGTTTCAGCACCACTATCAACCTTGATAAAAAAGGGAAAACCCTTTGTATGGTCGCAGAGATTCCAGTAGAGCTTTCAAGAGCTGAGGCAGAGGCTGACTAGTGCCCCCATCTTGAGGCTTCCAGAAGAGGGTATAGGATTCAAAGTATACTGTGATGCATAATGGATTAGAATCGGGTGTGTCCTAATGTAGGAGGGAGCAGTGATCACATATGTTTCTTTACAACTGAGACAGCATGAGTAGAACTATGCTACCCATGACCTGGAGTTACTAGTAGTGTTCTTAACCTTGAAGATGTGGCGACACTATCTGATGGGAGAGGATTTTACAATCTACTCTGACCACCAGAGTCTCATGTGTATCATCTCTTAGAAGGACCTGAACTGGAGACATCAACGTTGGCTTGAGTTACTCCAGGACTATGACTTTGAGATAGTATATACTCATGGGAAGGGGAACATTGTAGCAGATGCACTCAGTAGGAGATCTGGTATATAGCTATTATAAGAGGTGATAGAGCAGTATACTACTTTACATATAACCTTTGGGGACCGAGATGGAGCAGTTTTCCTTCAGTCTCATATAGTCACTCCCTGACTTCATTAGCAAGCCATGGAGGTTCAGTATGCAGAGGCTGACTGCGAGACATGACGTGCTCAGATATCCACAGGGCAGGGACCTCATGGATTTTATGAAGGTGGGGGGCACTTCATCTTCTTCAGAGGATGTACTATGGTGCCAAAGTCACTTCAGGGGGAACTTTTGAGGGAGTTTCACACATCTCCCCTAGAGGTACATCCAGGAGTGGTGAATACATACAGGACCTGCGATGATTCCACTGGTGGCTAGGTATGAAGAAGGTGGTAGTAGAGTTTGTCTCTCGATGCCTCACTTGTCAGCAAGTGAAGGTGGAGCATCAGGTACCAGCAGGATTGGTTCAACCATTAAAGGTCCCAGAGTGGAAGTGGGATGGGATATCCATGGAATTTGTGATGGGTCTTCCATGTACATCTAGGGTTAATGACTCTATCTGGGTGATCTTCGACCACCTCACCAAGTCGGCCCACTTTCTTCCAATCAGAGAGTAGGGTTCAGTAGAGAGATTGGGATGCCCCTACGTGTAGGAGATTGTGTGCAAAAATGGGGTTCCTTCTTGTTTTATCTCTAATCGTGACACATGATTTACTTACAGACAATAGAAGGGATTTCTGGAGGCTTTTGGGAAGTAGCTTCATTTGAGCACCGCCTTCCATCCCCAGACGGATGGTCAGACTGGGCGTACAATTCAGACTCTCGAGGACATGCTCCGGGCATGCATCCTTAACTTCAGTCGTAGCTTGGAGGATCACTTACCTTTGGTGGAGTTTTCACACAACAATAGCTATCACTCCACCATCGGGATGGCACCTTTTGGGGCCTTATATGGTCGACCTTGCAGATCTCCATTGTGCTGGACAATGTAACGGCCCGAAATTTTGAATAAATCTTGTTTCCAAATCTCATGTGTTATTTTATGTTTTATTTGATAAACATGATTATAATTAAAATGAGACCATTGGGTTCTGACTGTTATATGACCATCAGTTAATATGACCGTTGTGAACAAAATGTTTTGATTATTGTCTCTAAATACAAGTAATCTTGGTTAATTATTATAGAAAGAAGGTTTGATGGCCTCACCTAGTAGTCTTGGACCGATCGAATCCCATCTAATAGAACATGGGAAGGAGGTAGCACCATTGGGCTTTGCTCTGGACCAAACACAAGCCGAACTTCATCATGTGAAGCTAGAACGGAATCGTCTTCGCGAGATGTTCAAACTAATAGAAATTACTACTCGGGCAATGTTGGCCGAGCCTCCCTCGGACTCTCTCACCTTAGCACACCTTACACTTAGGTCCTATGCTGGTGTGATAAGGGGCTATGTAGGAAGACCGTAACTGCCTTGTGTAATCCTTTGTTTTAAATCAAAATTGGGATTTCTTCTTATGATGATGTTTATGAATTTTCAAATGACCGGATAAATATAGTATACATATTTTTGATGAATTTTAGAAAAAAGGATATTTTAAAAATATTTATGTAAACCTTAAATAATTAAAAATATGTAATGATTTTCAAAAAATGGTCTTCTACAATTATGTTCAGTACAAAATTTGGAGTCTAATAAGATCAACTTGATTTTGATGAATAGTAAATTATGAATAGTGATTTTATGATTAGGATTAGTAATATAACCAAATGGATTAGTAATCTCACTTAAAGAAAGTTTTAAAATAATCTAGGCACCTTGATTAAGTAATTTTATTCAATAAAATGGTTAAATAACGGTTTTATAAATTATTATTCAATTATTAGTTTTTTGGGGTGAATAGTGTTTTATTAATTAAAAGTTAAATTAAAAATATTTAGAAAATTATTTTTATAAAATGGATTTCATTTTTGGACTCAGAGCACCGATATTATGCTATGGTAATTTTTGGGGTTTTTTCTGAAAAAAATAAATTTTCGGTGAATAGTGTATTTATTTAAAAATAAAATTAAAAATATTTAAAAAATTATTTTTATAAAATGGAGTTAATTTTTGAAATCAGAGCATTGATTTTTGGTTAGTGTGAAACTTTGGGATTTTTCTGAGAAAGTTGAATTTTCAGTGAATAGTAAAAATACAGTTTTAGGGTTTCGGTATGTTTAATGACATCATAACTGTGTCATGGTGATGTCATGAGATATTTTAAGGGTTGGCCGGCCAAAGGTGATTAATTATTGTTTTGGGGGCCCCATGTGGCCTAAATCCATGGTAAATGCCAAGGGAGAGCACATGGGTTTGAGAAAAGCACATGTGAGGTGTCCCTTGGCCATTAATGCCTTGTCCCCTCACATTCCCTATAAATACCAAGCCCTCCACTCATCCATTCGACTCCCCACTCTTCCCCAACGAATTTCTGGTCTCATTACCTCCCAAAGAGGCCTCCCAAGGTGCCCCCAAGCCCTCAAGGTCCCAACCTTTGAGGTTTAAGAGTTACATTTTAAGGTAAGGGATCCGACCCCTCTCTTTCTTTTCAAGTGATCTCTTTTATGTCATTCCTTTTATGCTCAATGTTCTTATGTTAGAGGATGTTCTTTTATACTCCTCTTACTGACCTTTTTATGTTCATATAATGAGATATCCCCTCTTACTCTCATTATTTCGTTTTATGAAGTTTTAAGTGGCGCTGTTAGGCTGCCGAATTTTTAAGGGATTTTTTCACCCTTCTCTTTTTCAAAGTTCTACTTTCATGTCAAGTCTTTCAAGTTCTTTTTTTTATGTTGGGGTATGATCTCTAAATTTATCATACTGATCTTTTATGATCATATGATGAGAGACCCCATTTGATCTCTTCAATTCAGTATTTTGAAGTTTTAAGTGGCGCTGTTAGGCTGCCGAATTTTTAAGTGGTTCTTCACCATTCTCGTTTTGAAGTTCTACTTTCATGTCAATTAATTCAAGTTCCTTTCTATTATGTTGGGGTATGATCTCTGAATTTATCATACTGATATTTTATGATCATATGATGAGAGACCCCATTTTATCTCTTCAATTTAGTATTTTGATGTTTTAAGTGGGGCCGTTAGGCTGCCGAATTTTTAAGTGGTTCTTCACCATTCTCGTTTTGAAGTTCTACATTCATGTCAATTCTTTCAAGTTCCTTTCTATTATGTTGGGGTATTATCTATATATCTATAATTCTGTACTCTTATGTTCATATGATGAGAGACCCTATTTTATCTTTTCAATTCAATTTTGTTGAAGTTTAAGTGACGCCGTTAGGCTGCCGAATTCTCACAAGAGAAATTTTTTTTCTTCCTTTCACGTTCTTCATTTCATATGGTATATTTTCAAATTTCCTTACCATGTTCTTAAATCCCTTATATTTTTTCCCTCTACTGTTTTATGGGTCATTTATGAATGTTTGACCCATGTCCCCTCTCTTCTCAATGTTTTCTAAAACCTTGTAACATAGCCGTTATGCTGCAGAATTTTCGTCTCAAAATGCCTCTCTCTCTTTTCTAAAAATTATTTTATGTTATAAAGTGAATACTCAAAGCTCTTATTTCAACAGGGGTATTCACATATATATCAAAATGTTCTATTTTAAATTCTGGGAATTGAATACATGAAACCCTTTTTCCCTTTCCGTGGGATTAAAGTGACGTAAAGATCATGTCTTTATTGCAGTTTTTAAAATGTTATGATTATGAAATGAAACCCATTTATTTTATGCTATATGGGTTATTTATGAAATGTTTTATGATTATATATGTGGCTCACATGATAATAAAGGAAAATTTAAGGGTGCGCCCTGATAGCGCTCTAATGCATTGGGTAATGATGTAACCACTAGAGATTACAATTTTCACGATACCTTGGTGAATAACCTTGGTAAATTTCAAATGACACCTTGGGGATGGACCATGGTGATATGTTCATGATTGTGTATGTTAAATGTTGCAGCCACATCATCAAGTTATGAAAAATGTTATTTTTATTATGATATATCTCATGATTTCTTTCTCATTCCTTAATGTTCTTTTCATGGCCTTATTGAAGTATCTCAAGTTCACATGTAAAATGTTTCTCTTGTTTCCATTACTGGGCCTTCTGCTCACCCTTTCTTTTGATGTATGTCCCCAGGTTATGAGATGCAGTAATGAACATAGTCCGAACATAAGGAGAAGCCTTTCAAGTGTTTAAGAAGAATGTTTTTTTTTGTTTCATGTTTTAAGATCCAGGTTTCCAAGACACTAAACCTTAACGATCCTCGATTTTGTAAAATGTAATGAATGTTTATGTGATAAAAAGGCGGGATGCTATAGACAAGCCCAGGGGAGTCAGCCCTAGTGGGACCAGAGATGATATGAGCTAAAATAGAGAAGTTGCAGATCATCCATTAGTAGATGAAGACTATAAAGAACTGACATAAGTCATTTACTGATAGGAGACGGAGACCTCTGGAGTTCGAGGATGGAGACCACGTCATTCTATGGGTCTCTCCCTGATGAGGTTTACGGAGATTTGGCCAAGGAATAAAATTATCTCTGCATGTCATCGGACCATTTCAGGTCTTAATCAGAGTTGTTGAGGTGGCATACCGCTTAGCTCTTCCACCTCAGTTGCATCGTGTTCATGACTTCTTCCATGTATCCCATCTTAGATGATATTTACACAACCCTTCTCACATCATCAAACATGGGGATCTGGACGTCAATGATGGGGAAACTTTTACAGAGGTTTCAATGTAGATTGAGGATTGACAGGAGCGGGTCCTTCGTGGATGGTCTATTCCTCTATTGCACGTTCGTTGGTAGCACATGAACCTCCAGTATTTCCCAGTGGACCGAGAGGCTCAGATGCATGGTCATTACCCCCATTTGTTCCCTTAGTTCAAGTTATTGCATATGGGGACATAAATCCATGAGGTGGGGAGAATGTAAAGAGCCGGAATTTCTGTGATTTTTTTTTCATAAATACATGGGGATTTTATGAGTCCAAAAAAACTAACGGTGCATGATTCTGAGCCCCGGTGCACCCGAAATCAATTTCTGAAGTTTTGTTCGAGTGTGTTCAGTAAATGAATGAGCATGATTTTATAACTTTTGAACTCATGCTCTAAATTTAAATATGATGGCACCATTGAACTCGCAGCACCAGTATACGCTTAATAATACTTTCACCTCAACGATAGTTGGTTGAGGATGAAAGTGAGTTTTTGGGTTTTACATTGTAATAATAAAATAATTTTTTTTCATGTCTTAATTTATTTTATTTGTTATATCCACCATGTAGAAGTTGGAGGTGGGGACTGCCAGAGCTTAAACACCCATGACAGGTTATGGTGGTGGGGCCTTCAAGAACTGAACCTCCCATGTGAGGATTAATTTGGTGGGGACCACCTAAAGATATAACCTCTTCAACTCCCCATTAAGTGGGGAGAAACCTCTTGAGCTCCCCACTTGTGGTTCCACCACCCTTCACATTAATTGTTCCAAAGAAGTGTTTAAGAATTCTTTTTGAATTTCTAGCCAACGAAATAATTGATAATATAATATATTATTTGGCACTTCTATTCACTTGGATGCTTTGAGTGAAGGATTATTGGGAGAAGATCTCAACTAAGAACACTCCACCCAATGAAGAATGACCATCGATGAACGAAGAACCCTTCAATCTACCGACGATGGATATATTCTTCTTTGATCTCCAACCAGAACAAGGGAGGAAGTGTTTTCATTGAAGAATGCTGACGACGTCGTCCTCGACATCTTAATCCACTTATCCAACAACAACAAAATCCAAGGTAGGGTGTGTTTTGATATTACCGACGTTGATTATTTCTTACAAGACTATTTCTCTTGACTTTCTTGCTACCATACTAACACGGAAGAACCATGCCAAATAAACACAGCCTGATCCCTACGCCGTTAATGTAAATGTTTGGTGTGTTCTTCGTGTTCTTCATGTGTGATGAAAAATGGATCTTTGTGAGATAATTGTGCGATGAAATGATCCCAAATTGAATATACAACATCACAATGACCTAGAATATGTGCAACAACAATAGTAGGTGATGGATCAGACTGAAATGGGAAGGACTGTTTCATGACCATTCTTCGAGAGGGTAAATCAAGACATGTTTTCTGAGCTGATCGGAGGCCCTAAAACACCAGAGAAGACTATGAGCCATCAGGGAAACCTAGTGCCTGATGTTTTGTGATGAATGGAATGTCAGAACGAATAAGGGACTTCACGAGAGAAGTGCTGGCTGGAGGTTCCATTTCTGGAATATTCTCGAATACACGGCATGTACTTCTGATGAACACACCATGTAGTAGAGGAATTTTGGGGATTGAGTTACGGACATTAGACAAGTAGCACATGGCGTGTGACCGCAGTCACATGTTGTTTTTTCTCTATGTATAATTGAGGATGGGGATTCGTGAGACATGGTGTGTTTTCTTGTGAAGTACACGGACACGGGATGAATTACACTAACAAGAGGAACAACATGTTCCATCTACACAGAGTGGCAGAAGAGGATTCATGAGACTCAATGTGTATCCCCGGAATACACAAACATGGGGTGGAGTACATGGAAATGTACTACACCACACGGCCAGGCATGGCTGGTGGCACGGGATACCCCGTGTACTAGTTACACGGGTTGGGGAACATGCGTTGAGGTCATGTACAGGCACATGGCCAGCAGACCCGGAGCCAAACCCAGTTGCTTGGACACATCGTGTAGCCATAACACACACCGTGTACTTACATTTTCTGCACGATCAGCCTTTCGACGCGGGCCGTTGCACATGGTCAGTACCTGAGGTCTGACTTAACGGTGTGTACCATATTCCAACACATCGTGTACTTTTGGGTAAATGGCTTGGTCATCTCATCCTCTCTGTCTTGGACATGATTTGTTTGGTTTTTCCCTCTATGACGTGGCAAGACCTTTGAGACACTCCCTCTTTATACTTCATCGGATTTGATGTATCGATACTTTTCTTGAGGAGAAGACCCTCCCAGAATAAAGCACACTTTGTGTGGAACCCATTGGCTGACTGTGTACTGACGACTGTTCCTGGATCCTGTGTGTGTTCGACAACACTGACGACTGTTCCTGGATCTCGTGTTGGTTCAATAGCACTAAATTATATTCCTAGATCCCGTATGGGATCGACAGCTCTGACTACTATTCCTGGATCCTATGTGGGTTCGACATTTCTGACTTTTATTCCTAGATTCTAAGTGGGTTCGGCAGAATAATTGTTCCTAGATACTGTGTGGGTTCGACAGTTTTGATTTCTATTCCTGGATCCTGTGTGGATTCGGAAGAATAGATGATTTAGTGGCTGCATATGATCATCTCTATCTCTTTAAAAAAGTTTTATTCATGTGTTAGCTGAGGTAGTAGCTTTTTTTTCCTCATGATTGAGATGGATTACATGATAACTTAGGCAAATGTATGGTCGTATAGCTTAGTGGGGTTATCTGTTGATTTCATACATTGTGGTTTATCCATGATGGATTTTGTTAGACCTTGATGGTCTCGAGGTCCCTACTGAGTATCGTTATACTCTCCCCTACACAGGTTGTGCCTGAACCTCATTGTGCTGGATGTAGACGACGGACATCGCTAATCAAGGCTGAGTGTACAAGGACTGGATGGTACCCAGAGGTAGACCTCACGACGAGCCGGTACCTAGAGGAGACTGATGGACGTGGAGTTTTGAGTTGGCTAGCTGTTCCTACCCATCAGGTAGGATCCATTGTTGATGATCCAAGAGTTTCTTTTCACCTTTTAGTTGTTTTTACCCTTTTAGTTGTACTTATACTTTCAGTTCGGCTTCTATTTTCAGCCTCTTTACTTTTCAACACTCTCTTATTATACAGTTTTTCTAAGTGTTTTTTATCCACCTGTGTACTCTATTGTGTGTGTTTTGAGTTATAAAGGCAATTCCTTCCCAGTTTAGGGATTTATGCCTTTGGTGCTAGTCGCCATCCCCTGGCCTATAGAAGACGGGTTTGGGGTAGTCATGGCACAGGCCCTAGGGAACGGGTCGTGACACATATCTGATTGAGATCTATAGTTTAGCCAGAACTTCTAGAGAAGAATTTAGAAGTAATTTAATATATATTTGAACTATATAACTTTATATCATACTTATATATTTAGTTATTTTTAAAAAAATATTCATACCCTAGATGATATTTTGAGAGCTTCCAATATGGGTTTAAATGGTGGTTGAGGTCATCCCCTCCCCCTAATTGGATTTTCATAAACAATATATATCACATGAGAATTTAGATTCCTCCTTATAATTTTCTATTTGGTTTGAAGTGAATAACCCCAAAATGTATGTATAGAATTAGAGAATGAAATTTAGTGGGAAGTGATCTTGATAATGACATGATAAATAATGATAGATCTATTAAACAACACATTATGATAGCTCAATGATGACATAATAGTCACGTTACTAACATTAGATGAGATATAGATATTCATATTACAGAGAATTTATCCATATTGATATATCATTTTAAGATGATTAGATTATTTTGAACAAAGGGGCTGTTGAGTCCAAAATATATAAGTCTCTATGACATTATTGATCATATCTGGATAGTATATTATTACTAAGAGCTTCCACCAAACCTATGCTAACATCAAGATGTGTTTCATGTATCTCTTTGGATGTTTTAAATAACTGATCCTTCAAATACACTTAACTTTTAGGTCATTTCACCTGAGGATGATATTTCTTATGAGAAACAACCAGAACAAATCATACAATGTAGTGAAAAAGGGCTACAGAACAGGACTAATGAAATAGATAATGTTCTCTGAAGGAATCATAAATTTGAGTAAGCTATAGGAGAACATGAAGAAATATACTTATCTATTTCCATTTGATTAATGGAATTTCCATGGTCAAATTCCTATAATGGTTTAAAATGTAACACACTATTATTTTAGAACACTTTTCCCTTTAATTAATATGATGTGTTTGATATCTTGTGATGCACGAAACACTGAATTAAATTGAATAATAACGTATTAAAAATATAAACTAAAATACATTAATAGATAGTTAAATTATACAAATAAAATTAAATCCTGAAAATAAATTTATAACTTGGTATAAAAAATTTAAAAATGATAAGGAATGTTATTATAGTAATTTTTGAATAAATGAAAATGATTTTTTACAAAAATAATTAGTGTCTTTATTATTTGAAAGTTAATTTATTTTATTTAAAATATTAAAATGAAAAAAATTTATTTTATCCACATATTTAAAAATGATGTTTAATCGTTCAATGAGTATCAAATGATTATAATTAAATATAAAATCATTTGAAGTAAAAAAATTCATATTTTTTTAAAATTTGATTTCATATGGACAATTTTATTTTTTAGTATTAAATTAAATTTTTCATTACTACTAAACTATTTTAATTAAATTTATATAAAATATATTTAATCAAATAAATTAAAATTTGGGAATTTATTGTAACTGGGTATTGAATGAGAATCAAATCATTTTTGTGCTTAATTTTTTTATAAATGGATTTAACCTATTTTATATTTAGTTATTATAATTAAGTTCACCACCTCTGGGAATTGAATTTAGAAAAATATATTCATTATTTTAAATAGTCATATTAAATATTAGGAAATATTTTCATCATAATTGTTTTCCATACCAAATAGTTTCTATGGTAAAAATATTAACTTCATTATACGGTTTAAAAGGGATAACAAGAGGGTTAAACTAAGAGGTGTTGCTTAAATAACCTAAAATACATGTGTTAATGTTATTTTTTCCATTGGGTTTAACCCCCACTTATCATAAATTCACAATATTATACATTTTTCTAGCTTTTCCATAATAATTACCTTCCATTATTTTTATGGGTTCCACTCCGCTCACTTATAAAAGGTAACCTCATAATCTCACTTATTTACATACATTGATCACTATATTTTTTCCAAGAAAACCCCACATATATTCCCATATTTCCTCCCCATATACTACCAACCAGGTCCTCTATTGAATATCATCCTAAAATTTCTTAAGTTGTATGAAAAAGGGATATACTCAAAGAATATATGTAATTGTATTTACTAATGTTTTTGGTGATTCACTCTTATTCATCCAAAAAATATTATTTAACCACGTTAATATAAGAAATTTAGTTTCTTTAATTTAAATATTTCTTTTCTAATGGTATAACCATTTTTTATTAATTTTCTATCTAATGAAAAATGGAGTGTTTCTCTTGCATATTTACAGAATACCATTTCCATCAAGTGATGTGTTTCATTTTTCGTATCCACCTCACTTGGATAGTCATATTAGTGAATTTAGTCAATATATAAGATATTTCTCATAAATTAATGATTAAATAAAGATAAACTATGATTTAACATTGTTTATATCTAATTGAAAATGAATGAATCACATGTGTGCAAGTGTAGAATACCGCCTCCATGAAGTGATGTAATTAACTTCTCAACACCACCATACTTGAATCTTTCTAAAAGTGTATATAATGAAAAAAATTATATTTCAATAAATGTTATGATTCTAGAGATGATGAAACCTTTCCCAAGGTCAAATGATCAGAATAATCAAACTAAAACTTTTATGAAAATTAGAATAGTTAATAGAAAAATGATATTTTTAGATGGGAAATATTAATAATTGGGTTATGGAAAGTTCTAAATGAATCATAAATAGTTAGAAATGTAAAAATATAATTATATTATATGTTAATAAAAAAATAATTTATTTTACAATATTTTAGATCATGTTTGAAGAAAATTGAGACTTGAGGTAAGGGTTTATGTTTTAACCACATTTTTAATTAGGGTTGTTCATCATTAAATCAGCATTGAGGTAATTGTATTATTTTTCCTTCTTAAAAAACATATATTTTCTTAAATATGTTTATTTATGATGTTATTAGGCATTCAGTTCTCCTTATTTGGTACTAATTATTATGAAGGTATTATTTTTTATAAATCCATACCATATTTATCATTCATAGTTAAGAAAAATTTACTTTTATACCCATATTATTTGAAATATTTCAATAATGTTATTTTTTATTTTCCAATGATAGTGTAATTTCATTTTCAACAACATTTTACATTTTAAAATTATATAAAAAAATAATTATTTTTGAATAGGTTATATTATCATTTTAAAAAAGGGTGAAAATATTATTTTTATTAATATTTAATGAAAGAATGAATTTTCCTCCCACATGGACCAATTTTTATTTGTATAATTCATTTTTTTTTGTTTTTGTAAATTAAATCACATTATAGTTTTTCAAGGAATTTTTATCTTTTAAAACATAATAAAATAAAATGATTTTTTCTATTGTTTTTGAAGAATATTTCTAATGCTTTTATAAAATTAGTTTTAATCTAAGTCAATATACAATAAAAAATATTATCATAAATTGGGGACATGTTCTAATGATACAACACATGTGTATTTTATTTATGTATTATGGTTAAATTACGACGTAATATTTATGAGTATTTCTTTTTATTAATTATGTTATACTAAAATTTAGAATTGTTTTATGATATTATGGTACACTTAAGTATGGTTTTCATCATACGATGGGGGACCTATAATTATATAGACATATAATCTGTAAGGTAAATATTAATTTATTATGAGATAATATGAAAAGGGAATGGGGTGTGAACCCAATCTAATATGGGAATTATTCCACTATGAATTAAATGTGAGTGGAGAGTGAACAAAATACCATATAAGACTATATCCACCATTTATGAAAATAGAATATCGAGTGAACCCAATCCACAATGGGACTATGTCCATAATGTTATGATAGTATTGGAAATGATCCTTGACTAATGAAAGGATTTTATAAGATTTTGATTATTTCAAACATTTTTATGATATATTCGGAGGATTATGATATTCTCTCATGGATCCTGATTGATTGTTGATGATTCAAAACTCTTATAACTCATCTATTTTGTTTTTGAATTTGTTCTATGATTATGATTAATGATATATAAAATATAGGTTTCGAATTTCATAAGTTATAAACATGATCTCATTATCTTATCCCAATATTATGTTCACATATTTTTTTGATTCATTTCTCCCCTATTTTCCATTTTTGGGAATCTAGGGTCCATAATTCTCATGTTTCCATTTCCCCCAGATAAGTAGAATTGTATTATATAGGATATGACAAAGTAGGGTACTATGAGAGCTGAATTCTATTGGATATTTATAAGATCATTCTTAAAATGAGTTTATTATTTCTCTAGTATCACAAGACACTAAAACCAATGGTTCGGGGGTATGTGTTATTGGAAGATACATTGAATATTAATCTAAACTGATGTTATATTAAGATATAGAATGATCATTCCACCTTAATACCTCAAAGACTCACAATATCCAATTTGGACTATGGGTAATCCACACTATAGAAATTTCCTAACACTCAAATATTCAGCCATTGTACATACTGAAATTTCCCTAGTACATGTACATAATACCCACATTTTACCTAATCACCCTTAGTGCTATCATCCTGAAAACCAAAACCATCAGATACCAAATGCATCAGATCTATCCCACATCATCATAGAAAATTCATTTTGGACACTCTCACTGAACTGATTATTCAATTCCGCATAAATCCTATAACATACATGAATACTCAAGCCCCTCCTAGTAAGGTTCACTATACCTGGAACCTATGATAACGATATGACCAATGCCAGAAATAACATTACATACAAAAATACCTATGTAACCCTCCCCAACATAGGTATTATCAACAAAGAACCATTTAAAGTAGATATCCATAAGCCACTTCCAATTAAATATCAATAAACACAAACGTATCTCATTAATGTGTTACTCAAAGGATCCAACCTTTAAAAGCCTTACAGATCATGGTGCTTTAATTCTCATCGTAGAGACACCTCTATCCCACAATTCTGATCAGTCCAACTGAACCTAAAATATTATCATCGATGAACAAAACTTGGATTACATTATTAATAATCATGTAGGTGTACATCCTATATACACCACACTACACAAGGAAAAACCTATTATTGTGAGTCTTACTCTTCCATCTCAATCCAATCAATGCATCATAATTCTTCACCATCTCTAGTTCACCATCAACCTCCAGCATTCTGATATTATTTAATATATTCCTGGGGTTCAAAATCCATATATACATTATATCTACATAACCATCATCAATCGATTATAGATACTTTGAACAAACCATCATTATATAAGTATAATTCCACCAAATCATATATGAAACAATATGTATAATAATTTGATAAAACATCGTATAATTGAAAAGAATCCTTATTCTATAATATCAATCAATTACAATAATACATGGAAAATTTGAACAATATATTTAAAAATAATGCATGAATATTCTACTCTAACCTTTTTATGTCAAAAGAAAACCCATAAATCAATAATACCAAGACAAATTATTTATCGAAATAAAATAACTCAAGTGTAACCATGAGAATCGTAAACGGAAATCCTAGATTCCCTTGAAAAAAAAATAATTTTTCTTGTACCTATATTGTTTCGCAATATAATATATAGCTCATTCCAAAGTTGAACACATCGTTAGATATATTTCTATCATGTCCCAAATATTTGAATAAACACATACCAATAAAACCCTTTTTAACACCCCTATGTTCCACATTTTTCTTCTTCTAAAATAATTCAATAGCTTGTGTTGCATGTAACATTAAGTTCAAGCGCATCATGACCTATCAAACTAGTTGATTAAAAAGTGGTTCTGAATAGTATAAACCAAATTATGAAATTTATATATTTTATTATTCTAAATATACTTCATTTTTTGAATTTGGAACCTCAAAATTAGCTTACGGTGTATTTTTTTTGGGAAAAAAATAAATTTTTTATGAACAGTGAAAAATTATGAATTGTTGTTAAAAATTGAATTTTTAATTTAAATAATTGTTTTAATATAAATATTTATTAAACTAGAAATAGTTAAATAATACATATATTAATCTAATATAGTAAATTAATGTCATTTTATAACATAATTAAAAAAAATCAACTTTTGAATGTCTCTTTTACCTTCCTTCTAGACACATCTATTAGATTTTAATTAAACGTAAATTTACCACTTACATGAATTTAAATTCCAAAAAACATACATATTTGGTTGTAATATTTATGAAAAATTTTCCCTAATATTATCAAAATAATTTTTGGTGAATATTAAATTTTTTATTAAATTTACCACGGCTAAAGTTCAATATCGTAATTAATGGTATAAATAATATTATAATAATATAACATTACTCCAACACATCTCTTAATTTCGTTTTATACGTTTTTCCAACCAAAATATTCCTTACTTCAATAATATGATCCATTTTATACAACTTATTTAATATTAGGACATTAATTATATTTTATTTAAAAAGAGTTAAAAATGTCATATTCAAATTTTAATAAGTATAAAATTTCTAATTTAAGGATGTATAAGTTATAATGTCAACTATAAATATTATCTATATATATGAAATAATTATCTATATCATGGTATTTTATTTATAATTTTTAGATATTAAATAATTACCATTAATGACAACGCAATGGTGAAACAAAACTTATTTCATTAATAGAAATACAAATTAAATGATATTAAAAATATCAAAATAAATATAATTTCACTAAATTAAGGAAATAAAATATTTTTATAGATAACATAGACATGTTATTCACATATTGAAATTATTTTATCAAATGTACCATGATGGTATTGTATTTTTTAAAATAAACATGTTCAATAGTATCAAAAGGGACATAAAGGATACATTAAAAAAATAATATTTTATTAATTTTTATAAAATTTATAAAAATATCAGGACCATAAAAATAATAAGGATAGTGTAAAAAATTTCATAACTTATCCAATTATTGTTCGTTTGTAATTTTTTAGTAACTATATTAACCCTATAGTATAAAAACACAAGTAGACACAGTAAGACTTAAACTATTTATCTAATGGTTATATCGAAAAGAGATGGTTTCATTAATGACATTAACCAGTCTAAAAATATTTTGTGAGTATTTAGACAAATAATCATCTTAGACTAAAAATTAATCACTTTGGATCTATTTTATATTGAAAATAAGTTTATAATAATTTAATAGTTTTGGTGTTTCCAAAACACCCCCTCCCCTAACTTATAAAAGAGAACCGCTAATTATCTTTCATTACAGCCTATATAGATTATTGTCTAAGCCAAAACCAACCTGTTATAATCCCAACATATTTAAAATCATACAAAAGGCCATTAAGTGGGTATAAAGGAATCCTAATGATTTATTTTCAGCAAATCAGAAGGAGGCACTCAAAGAAGATATAATTGTTTTAACAATTCCAATAAAATTTGTTTCTTCTTTTACTACCTCTTCCTTTTGTTTTCTCCATATAGAAGTAATAAATATACTATCATATAAAATATTTTATGTTATTATAATTATGGAATAACCCAATTCCTCCATTTATCCATTATTTATCACCATATCATTCTCCCTGTGTACAAATCCAAGTTCCTTTTCTAAATCATCACTATAGATCACCAATCCTTCTCCACTATAGGGTAATGTACGCGTCGGTGCACAAACTAATCTTCCCTTATGTTCCATGAAATATTCTTCATGTTTATATTTAAAAAATCATTTCTCCCTTTTTAAATACATTTTTTAGTATATTATAATTACATGATAAAATCTCTAAAATGTGTCGACAATATCCATCCATACTAAAAAACTACGGATCTCAGTCATAGTAGTTTGTCTATACCAATGTCCAATAACTTTCATCATTAATGGATCCATGAATATACCCCCACATGAGTTTTTATGAACCAAAAATGAAACTTTTTTTAGACATAATACACACGTACATAATTTTACATATACCCTATCCTATCGTGGGGTCTTCCAAAGAGTCCTAAATAATCATAATTCTCTTCCTGCCTATTTAATTATATATTAATATTATTTATAAATACAACCACAAAATAACCACTGTTATATTTAAATGATTTATAAGTTAAATCCATGAATATAGTGGGAATATTAGTGCGACCAAAGAGAATCACAATAAAATCATAATGTTTATACGTTATACCGAAGGCTTCCTATGGAATATCCTCTTTATCAACGCTCTATTAATGATATATGTAATTAAGGTAAAACATTGAAATTTTTTTCTCCTCATAATTTATCAAAAAATTCATCAATAATAGAAACATGATACTTATTCTTGATTGTTATCTTATTGTTTGCTGAAAATCAATGCAGCAACTCATTGATCCGCCGATCTTCTTAACAAAATAACACATCATCCATTATTGGCTGAAGAAATAACATAACAATATTATTCTCGAGATTATTCTTCAAATACTGAAACTCAATTAGGACTAGTATATATAGAATCCATAAAATAGGTGTAGAACAAAGTATGAGCTCTATTGAGAAATCAAATTCATGATTCAGTCACAGACTAGAAAAATATTTTGATATTATAACAAGAAACTCCCATTAAATATAAATATCATTGATGTTCAGTTTCTCTCCATCCATTATAGATAAAAACTACATTCGTATATGAATCAAGACCCTATCCTAGATGTAAATTCTATCAAAAGTTCATTTTTATCGTCGTATTGATAAATAAAATTTTTTTGTTTTGGGATACTAAACAGGACATAACTTTCTTTGATTTTGAAGTTAGATTTTGGTAAATAAATAAATATCATGAAAAAAAAACATCCAATTGAAATAGAGGGAGAATAATTATATTTTTAAGAATATCATTCCTATTACGAGTTTTCACTACTAATTCAACATCTAGTTATCGAGGATATGAATTAAAATTCTTAAATACCTTTCATCACATAAGAGTTTTTGTATAAATAATATCAAATAGTATTCTTTAATATTTGTTCATTTATATAGCCACATCAAATTTACGGTTCAATTTTCAATACCTTTCTAAAACCATAATTGTTGGTTTCACAATCATTTATCTTTTACCTGAGTATTCAATCATTAAAAATCACTCAAATGATTTTAGAATTATGACCCCTAATTTTCAATCTACGAAACCTGAGTTATATATTATTCCATTTATAGTAATTATCAAATAAAACCCTTTTAATAATAATAATGAAAATTTTAATTTACCCAAGAAGATCCCCTTAGAGTGTCTAACATGGTGTTTAGTAAGACCACACTCACTGTGCACCATAATTATGGATGAGATATGATCGACCAACTCTTTTTATGTTTATTACACCTACATACATCTATGTAAAAAACCAGATCCTAATTTTTTATCTAAATAGGGTTGTTTTATTAGGAAAACCACTATTATTTATTTAACATAAATTAAGATGTTCTCTGATACAGAATATTATCTCGAGGGTTCTCACTAATGTTTTGTCATCATAGTTTCAAAAGGTATGTAAACCATGTTTCAATAAAAACTATATTGTCCCAAACATTTAATGCATAGATATTACATCTTAAGAGATAAATAATCATTTGATAAAATTATGATCCATGATACTACTATATTAGTATACTATCTTTGGAAATGTCGATATATAAAGAACTAATTCATAAGATATCAGCATCATCTCCCACTAGTTTATTCATAAATGTCACACTTCTTAGACATATTATACTGAATACCTTTTTTTATAACATGGGGAAGGGAAACATAAGAAAGGGTTTGTGCATATTCCTAAAAAGGGTAAAAATGGAGATATCAATGTCTATGTAAGTATAATATGAGAATTAGGGTATGATAACATGGTCTTATCATTTTAAAACCATACCTACTATATCATAGATTATAATATTCAATCATGAAATAAAGATTGGATGTTCATAATACATGAATCATAAATAGATAAAAAATGATCCATGGGTGTATAATATTTTCATTGACATAAGTTTGTGGAATAAAAATATGCATAGAAAATCATTTTATTAGTAGTAAAATATCCATTCCAAGGCTATTATAGTGGATTAGTGTCACTTACCAAACCATTATATCCTTAGTAAAGGTTCACCACAACGATTATCATATAATTCAAAGACTATTTCGGAATGGGTCCACACCCTATTCTATTAATTTTTATCTCATAAGATATCCATATTTACCTAATAAATAATAGTTTTATATAATTACATATTCAAAAATATCATAAAATATTTATTATGTCATAGCCTATGAAAACGGAATTTTTTTTCATAAATATTTTCACATTTTTTCCATATAATAACGCATATAAAATAAACAACATTCGTAATTATCCTATCATAATAATCATAAAACATATAGAGAAATAATAAATATGGTATCATTTTATAATATCCAAAATAAATCATAAGAAACATCATATTATGAAATGACATATGAAAACATTTCTTTAAAAGGTTACAGGAACATTTCTATATGAAAATACTCGTTTAACGTTGAAATCAATTATTTTTTAATACAAGCATTTCCTGAATATCAAGGAAAAATTGTTAGTTGAAAATAAAATTGTAATAATTTAATGTTATATTAAATATTTTCTGTTGTTATTATGGTGGGAAATTATTTTAATTACATGTATGTTGAAAAAATAATACTTTCACATTTTAGGTAAAAATTACAAAGTACCCCATAATGAAATGAAAACATGAAATATATATAAATAATCACAGCATAATAAAATTTATTTGTATATTTAGAGGAACACAATGAGATTTCATCATAAGAAACTTATTCATAATCAATCCTGGTAAACAATGATATTAAAACATGGAACCCTTCTCAATTTTTTATCTTTTGAATCTTAAACCGAAAGAAATAATAACATAAATTGAGACTCTTTATATCAATAATATAATTATATTTATTATATAAAACATCTATATAAAATTTTATACCCCAGACAAAATAAATGAGTGTTGAATATGTAATATATATCCCAGAAATAAAAGTGAGACTAAAAATCCCTTAAACCGAGTTCAACATTCTTTAAAAGCACTATAACATCATGTATAACAAGTTTAAAAATATTATAAATTTATAATATAGTCATTTAAATACTTATAGTATCACATATGATCAACTTATAACATTTGAAAACTGATTTTGTAACTGTTCTTTATTAAAATCATTTTATTTTGTTGTCACCTATTTTATTTTTCATTAGTATTTGGGATTGGTCATTTTGGACATTGTACATTTAACAAGGTACCATCATATCCATATTTTTTATCATGATATAAATATTATATATATATATTATATATATTCATCTATAATGTATAGATATATAAAAATTAATCACATTATTCATGAGGACGGTATGTTTTACCTACACTGGGAAGATATTTTTACTATTCAATGGATTGAATAAAAGAAAGGTAAATAAAAAATAAACAAACAAGAATAATAATTACATCATATATATATATCAATATATTTATTATTTTTATCAATATTTTCAATCATGTAAAATGAATATGAAAAATAAATTACATTGCGTCATTGAGGTGGTTGTCCACATGCACACACAAGCGACATTATCATTTCCCAAAGGAATGGAATGTATAAAGGAATATATAATATTTTATTATATAAGAATAATAATTCCTTAAATATAATATATAAAATTTAAACCTATCATAAAAACCATTCATGAAATATGGTGAAGTAAATTTAATGTATCACTACCTGGGGGAGCTAATCCACAAGTACGCATGAGCGGTAATTTCACAAACCATTTTATGAAAAATAACATGGATAATCATGGTATTATTATAATAATAAAATTTATGTATATTTATAATAATAATTAAATTTTTTTTATGAAAATTTTTTATCTGGATATGGTAGAAGAATAAAAAAAATTGAAATTAGTCGGGTAGAAATATTACCTCTTCCTTAGTTGGCCTCATATTGATCCATTCTTACAGAAACATGGAATGGTATTTCAATAAGACCATCACCAATATTTCAAGGATAGTGAAGTTGTTAAGAGAAATTTTAGGAGTTTTTTCAAGATATATGACTCATGTTTATTTATATAATATACAATAGGTGTTTCTTTGTACGAAGGAGTGAAATGACACACTTAGATTAAAAAAGATTAAAATGTAATTATTTCATTGTAAATAAAATTTATTCTAGATGTAATGAGATTATAAGAAAAAATATTATGTGGTATAAATATCAAAATAAAAATAAATTTAGTTTGGATTTGGTGTCATTTTGATCTTTATCGTTCGGTTTAACCCATTGGTTAACTACTGATAATCTTAAATGTGGAAATGATTGATTTAACATTAAAATGTTATAATTTTACTTAAAAGGTAATACTGAATTATAAATGAACAAGGAATTAAATTTTGGATATTTTATAATACTAAATGTCATCTTCCAATATTTTTATGATATTTAATTAATTTAATTATTTATTATGATCCTAAAATACTATAAATTTCATTTTAGATCAATTCACATAATTTGACATTGAAAATAAAATTAAAAGAATAAAATTGAATATAAACCATTAAAAAATACATAATTTTTTATATTATTCTATAAAATTTATATAAACCACCAATCCATCAAAAAATTTCAAGTTTTAATATATTTTTAGTTATTTATTTTATTTTTATTTTAATTAAATAAATACTATATCATCAATTAGTAAGAATTTAATGTGATTATATCATCACTCAAGATTAAAAATAAATTACCATGATAAAAATTTAATTTGACTATAAAATAAATATTTTTTACAAAAATTATATTTTTTTTTCGTTATATGAAATTACAATAATTAAAGTTAAGAATGTCACATTATTAAATTATCATATTCTTAAAATAACATATTGGTCATAATCAAAAAAACTGGCACAAAGTAGACATATAGTTGGAGATTATAGAGAAATTAATGAACTCAACTCATAAAATATGACAAATAATTGTGTTATATAAGTGATAACGACTCTTCTCAGGGTTTTAAAACTATTTTACCAGTTTCAGCTATACCATGAAAAACAATATAATAATTACTATTCAAGTAGATAAAAAATAACCTATTTTATAAATTTGTATTACCTTATTCATAATATGGAATAAATTTTATATGATTTATCTTCTATAAGTACCATCAATTAATTTAATATAAAAAATAAAAATTGAAGTAAAAAAAGAAATGTTATTTAAAAAAATTCGTTAAACATTTAAATTTTTTAATAAAAAATTCACAAGTAAAATCTATTTTAACAACATTAATTTGTTTGTTAATATTATAAATAAAATATCTTTACATATTAAATAATTTGAAAGAAAATGTATCTTTTTAAATTATTTCATCAAAAGGAATGTTTTCCATAGAATTCATTAATTTTCACTATTCATTAAAATAATCTAATCTTTTATAAATTTACCAACAATTCACTATATAATAAATTTTACATTATAATTTCAAAAACGAACATCCCTTTTCAAATATAAATTTGTATAGTTTCTGAAATTAATTAAATTATTTTCTCACAAAAAGTAATAAGTTCAATTTTTGAGTAAAATATGTAATTTAGAAGCATAAAATTAAATTTCTAAAAAAATCTGTACTTATATATCTTCTTATAAAACCCTTTTATATTATCAAAAATTGGTTATTCATAGTCACACTACAAATTTAATGACTAAGTAATAAAATTATACTTTATTATGGTTTATCTCTACTCAGAGTTGCATATATCAGAAGAAATCGTAGAAATTAAATTTTTTAGCAATGAAATATATCTTAAAATCATAGGGTTATACAGAGAAAATGGCCAAGGTTTAAGGATCAAAATTGTTAAATTGAAGCATCTATAAAAACATAATAGTAAACACCAGAATATTTCTTTTACTGATAAATGATTAATAAGTATTTGTTTATAAATTATGAATATATCATACTGTTTAAGATAAATCTGATTTTGATTTTGATATAGAAGATAATCAAATAAAAAATATTATACAGGTGGTTATATAATTTTTTAACCATGGATATACATGAGGTAAGTGTTTATGCTAATATCTAAATTATATTCATGATGGTTTATTTTTAAAATCCCCATTGGGAAATTGTAAGCACTCCAAAAATTAAGCACCATCTATTTTAATATCCACTGGTTTTTTAGGGTTTTTTGGTATTTTATTCATTTTCCACCCCATCTGGTACACAAAAAGACCAAAACAATGATTTTGAAAAACAAATCAAGTTATACTTTTTTGTTAGGAATATATTTATTCATTTTCAATATTCCAAACAATTTATCTAGAATGATATTTTATATTTTATGATAATTTTTTAAATTAATTTTTAGTATATTTTGTTTTTTTTTCAATGTTTTGAATAGAAATTTTAAAAAAAATTCAATTTGGGAAATATTTGACTTATTTTAAAAGTGTTAAAATATTATTTTCTACCATTTTCCTAATAAATGAATTTATCCACATTCATGAATTTTATTTATTATAAATATTCTTGTATCATGTTCCATGTTTTCATAAAGAGAATATTCTTTCCCATTTTTTGGGAATTTTATAATTTTTATATCTTCCAAAATAAAATGATGTTTTCTCTTATCATCAATGAATATTTATAATTGTTTTATATATATACTTTTTTAAATGTCAACATACTTTATGTAATGTTATGCTCCACTGAGGATATGCTCTAATGATACCATGCATTATATTTCTATAGATTTATTATAATTACATGATGAAGAATCCTCTATGAAACATATTTCCTTTCCATTGGTTATGTAATGGTGAAATTATGAATGTTTTTAAGTTTTTGTAACACACTTATGTACTGATAGGATTATGTGATGGTTGGGAATGGAATTATATATCCATCCAATCATTTGGTAAAATATTAATATATCACGAGATAATATGAATAGGTAGTTGTGAATTAACTTAGTAAAATATGGAACACTATCCAATGGGAATATAAAGGGAAAGGAGAGTGAAATAAAGACAATAATAAACTCTACCCACCATAAAAGAAAATTGAATGGGGAATGAACCCAATCCACTATAGGAATCTATCCCCTATGCTATTATGGAATTGGTAGTGATAAATTAATTAATTTTTTTTATTCTTATAATTTATCCCCACATTCCTATGATATGTAATTATGATTGTGATATGTTTTAAGGGATCGTGATTAATTATTAATGATTTTTTACTCTTATGACTCGTGTGTTTTTAATGAAAATGTTTTATTCCATAACTCGTTATTTATGTTCAATGAAAAATTGGTTATCAATTTTATAAGTCCTGAAAAAATCTTTTATACCAATATGATTATCTTAAGCTCACTTATTATATTCTATTGATGCTACTGATTTTTATCCTTATAGAACATTTTATCACACCCTTTGTTATGTTTTCATTTACATTGATTATAAACAAATGATTTAAGTTGTATATGTATAAGTAGGGTACTATATGAGAGAAATTTTTGTGGGGATTTCAATATCCTTCTCAAAATAAGTTTATTATATAAATAGTAACCAAAGACACTTTACCATTATAGTTACATGAGGAATATATTTGTGATATTCATTGAATATACATAGAAATGATGTAATAGTTATGTATGGAAAACAAGGGTCACTTTAATTGGTATCAGATATGTGTTTTTTTGGGTATTAAGGTTTGAATGATAGGAAAAAATAACATGAGAGATCTTTTGATAAATTTAATGTGATGGAGGATAATCCAAAAGTGTCATATATTTATATAATGGTTTCAATAATTGGAACATATTATGAAATATTTTCTTGAATATAAAATTACATGCATGAATTAATTATTTTTTATGCTTATAATATGATTTTTGGACTTATTAAATAGTTAAAACTATCAGTATTCTTGGTATGTAGTGAAACATTTTGAGGGTTAACAATGAAAATTGGCCATAGAAAACTATTAATCCAACAGATAAAGGGAAAGTTCATGTGATCACAACTACCAAAGTGGGACAACAAAATGAAGTGGTTAAAGTTACATTTATACTCCAATAAATAACTAGAAATTTCTTATTTGATTCAATATATACCAACACACTTTTTATGATGAATTTATCTATAATATCAAATAACAACCACAATAACCAGGTGTTTCATTATCAGTGAAAAATATAAATCGTACAAATATCCCATCTCTTGTCTATAACACTGATTTTATAAGAGTTTGTGGGAATTTGATTCCAATAAATATTTTTATTATTCATATAATTGAATTTTTTTTGACCTTGGGAATGTATTTTTTCTTTATATATAGTTCCCATATCAATTTATGAGGAAGGGAAGTCATATTTTATATTTCAAATCATCATATGGTTATCTATTATTATGACGGTGAACCTAAAAATTCCAATGGAAAAACATCTATTATATGGGTCTTACTACACATTCATGGGAGGTATTTATATAAAATGGTTATTAATAAACTCAATAATGAAAATATGGGAATTATTTAAGAATATAGGATTTTATTTTCTAAATAGTTTCCCAGTCCTCTATTTAATCATGAAAACTACTCCAATGCCTATTTCAAAGTCTCCTTATAAAAGGACACCGATTGAGTTATGGGAATTGAAAAAGTAACTCTAATAGAATATAGATAATGTATTTATTTTTCCAAGAGCTTAACCATGGGGTTCTCCAATTATTTTTATTAAAAACAAGACATGTCACTATTTATTATCATTCATTATCATGTATATAATAAGATCATAATAAAAAAATATGTATCATCTTCCCCATATAGATGATTTCTCTGATCAGCTATAAGGATCTCAATACATTTCCATGATGGATCTTCAATGTTTATAACATTCATTAAGGGTGTGGTGAAACCTAGGATAACTTTCCTTAAGATTTATGGACACTATGAATTTATAGTGATTCATTATGGACAATCAAATTTCCCAATTATCTTTATGGATAAAATTAATAGTGTCATTAAAAATTACCTATATCAACTTTTTTTCGTCTATATAAATGATATTCTAATATATTCAAGGTTTAATGAATAGTTTTAAAATATTTTATGTATTGTGTTTAAGACCTCATAAAAGGAGAATATATATGAAAAAATTATCAATTTTGTAAACAAAATGTATCAGTCTAAGGTCATGTAATTATAGGAAGTGGCATATTAGTGGATAATTTAAGGATGTAAGCTATTGAATCATGGACCAGAGGAAAAATTAAGACAGAGAACCAATTTTCTCTTGGATTTATGGTATGTTATGAATTCATTGTGAATAAAAATCATCAAACCGGCTAATAAAATTGTCAATGATGGGAGTCACATCCATTTAGAGAGATTTATATAATTATAATCCCATGTAAATAAATACAAATTTTTTTAATGAAATTATACTCACACTACCCTGTAATGTAGAATGGTTCATGAACTATAGTGAAATATAAAATATGGAACTGTGCTTTTTTCTCTTGAAGAATGACATGGTTGAAGTGTATTTCTCCCGCTAATTTAATGTTCTCGAAAACAAAGTACAAAAACAATGATTTTTAGTTGGAAGAGGTTGTATATAATTCCAAGATATAGTAGTATTATAATTATTATGAAAGTGTGACATATATACTTAACATAAAGTCAAGAAGTATGTAATCACAATGAACGAGTTAAATACTTACTAAAAGAGATGGTTGGAGTTAATTAATGATTATGAATTCATAATACATTACTACTATTGGAAGAAATAATGTGGCAGATAATTTAAATTGGGAGACTATGTTGTCCTATAAATGATGAGGATTAATTTATTTTTATCATTTATGGATTTTTAGGGGACAAATCCTGAAATAATGATATAATGGGATCAATCCCATCGTTCTCATATGAATGATCAAGAATCCCTTTATGTAAAGATTAAGTAATAATAAAAGGAGTATTTTTTAGTTTTAAAATAATTTATAAATCATTCATGAGTTCAAATAGTTGGTCTGTTTAAAAAAAATCACACCCAACAAGATATGTTAAGAGGTTTCTCTATGGATTAAAAATTTGGTTAGGATCAACCCCTTCCTCTAATATAATTTTCTTAAAACAATATATATCACTTTAGAATTCTGATTCCTCCTTATAATTTCCACTTTGATAATAATATAATAACTATAAAATGTATAGATGAAAATAGAGAAATAACTTTACTGGGGTGTGATCTAGCTAATGAAATGATAAATAAAGATATATCCATTCAACAACGCATTACAATAGCTCAATGATGATATAAGAGTCATGTCGATAAATTTTGATGATAACTATTATTTCACATTAGAGATAAGGTATTCATAGTGGCATATCTATTGAATAAGATTATGTTATTTGGGAATAAGGGGGGATTGAGTCCTAGATAAATCAGCCCCTATGATATTCTTGATCATATGAAGATAGTTGCTTATCTCATAGTGCTTCCACTAAACCCATCCAAACATCATAATGTATTTCATGTATAAATTTTTAGGGCTTACATACCTGATCCATAATATACAGAAAACACAGATGTCATAACAATAGAGTATTATATTTCTTATGAGAAACAACCATAAAAACCCATAGAATGTAGTGATAAAGGGCTATAGAATAAGACCAATCACATTAATAAGGTTCTATGAAGGAATCATAAATTTGATGAAGATATGTGAGAACATGAATAATTCTACTCATATATTTACATTTGAATAATGAAATTTCAATTATAAATTCATATAATGGGTTAGAATGTAACTCACTAATATTTTAGAACACTTTTCCATTTAATTAATTTGATGTGTTTGATATATGGTGATGCATGAAACACCAAACATAAATGAATAATATCTTATTGAAAATTTAAACTAAACTAAATTAATATATAGTTAAAATGATACAAATAAAATTAAATATAGAAATTAAAGTAATAACATTCCATAAATAACTTTAAAATGATAAGGACTATTAGTCTAGTAATTCTTGACTAAATGAAAATGTTTTGTTTACAACCAATTTTTTAATTTTTTATTATTCAAAAGATATTTTATTTTATTATTATATCAAAATGATATAAATTTACTTTTTACAAATATATAAAGAAGATTTTTTTTAATTGTTCACTAAGAATAAAATGGTTACAATTGAATATAAAATCATTTGATGGTAAAAAATAGAAATATTTTTGAAATATGTTTTTATACCGATAATTTGATTTTATAGTATAAAATTAAATATATCATTACTAATGAAATATTTTCGTTAATTGTATAGATAATATATTTAATAAAATAAATTAAAATTTAACCATTTTTTGTAAATGGGTATTGGGTGATATTTAAATCATTTTTATCTGTAAATATATATTTTTCGATAAATTATTTTCACTATTTTTTGTTCAGTTATTAAAATGAAATTCAACCACCTCCATGAATTGAATTTAGACAAATATATTCCATATCTTTAATATTCTTAATAAATATTAGGATATATGTTCTACTTAATTTTTATACATAACGAATTGTTAAAATGGTAAAAATAATGTCTTCATTTTATGTTTTAAAAGGGTTAACAAGATGTTTATACTAAATGTTGTAGCTTAACTTACCAAAAATACCTCTATTACTGTTATTTTTTACGTTATTTCCTACCCTAACTTATCATAAATATAAAAAATTATCCATTTTTGAAACTTTTCAATAAAAAAATACCTTCCCTAATTGTCATGGGTTACACTCCCCTCGCTTTAAAAAGGGCACCTTTTCATCACACTTATTTAGTGAGAATGAGAACTATATTTTTACCAAGAATAAAACGAATATCTTCCCATATTTCCTACCCATATCCTTGATATGATGGTCTTGGTTAAATGTCAACCAAAAAAGCCTTAATGTGTAATAAAAATTGAGATACTCGAAGAAGATATAATTATCCTTACTAATCAATTTATTGTTTCACTCTACTTCCACCAAAACACAATATTATTTAACTATATTAACATAATTAATATTGTATCATTAAAATAATAATTTTTTATTCTAATAGTATAAAAGAATTATTAGTTTTCCATCCAATGGATAATGGAGTTTTTCTCATGCATATGTATAGACCACCATCTCCATCTAACGATGTGTTTCAATTTTAATCACCACCACACATGGCTTTTATATTGAAGAATTTAGTGAATATATATGATATTTATGTTAAAATACTGATTATATATAGATAATCTATTATTTAACATTCTCTCTACCAGTTGAAAAATGAAAGAAGCACCTTTTTATAATTGAAGACTACGGCCTCCGTGAGTTGATGTAATTCATTTCTCAACATAACCTTTATGATTCTTTCTAAAAGTGTATATAATGAATAAAATTAACATTTCGACACTGATTATGATTCTAGATATGATGATACATTTCTCACGGTGAAAGTACCACAATAAAACTAAAACATGTATGAAAAATGAAGTTGTTAATAACCAAATGTAAATTTTATATGAGAATTATAAATAAATTTTTGATTGGAAATGATTAATGAATCATAACTAGTAATAAAGTTAAAAATATAATTCTATAATATATTTATAAAAAAATATATTTATTGTACTCTATGTTAGATCATATATGAAGAAAATCGGGACTTGAGGTTAGGGTTTATGTTGCAATCTCATTTGTAATCAGGGTTCTTCATATTTAAATCGCCATTGAAGAAATTGTATTATCACTCCCTCTTAAGAAACAAATATTTTCTTATAAAATGTTTATTTATGTGGTTTTTACACATTTTCCCCTATTGGGAAATCAAAAATACTAAAACGATGTTTTTTAGAAAAACATACCTTTTTATCCTTCTTGGAATGTAATGTTTTTCTTCCATGTCCATATTATTTAAAATGATTCAACAATGTTATTTTTTATTCTCCAATGATAGTGTAATTTCACATTAAATAACATTTTACATTTAAAAAAAACTATGAAATGAATTGTTTTAATGTTTTCTGTTCTGGTTATATTTTATTTTTACAAAAGTGTGCAAAGATTTTTTTATTAACATTTAAAAAATGAATGAATTTTCATAACAGAATGACCATTTTTTATTTTTATGATTCCATTACTATTTTTTGTGGTTTTATAAATAAAATTATATTCCAATTTTTCTGGGAATCATTATTAATTAAAACCAAATAATATAAAATGAAATTTTCTATTTTTTTCGAAGAATATTTCTAATGGTTTTATAAATGTTTTTAATCTATTTCAATATACATTAAATAATATTATGCTTTATTGGGGACATTCTCTATTAATATAATCAAAATTTATTATCCTTTTGGATTATGATTAAATTATGAATAAATATTTGTGAAACCTATTTGTTGAATGGTTAGGTTATAAGGAAATGAAAAATTTATATATGATACTATGGGATACTTAAGTATGGTTTTCATCATGTGATGGGGCCCTATAATTGTATAAGAATCTAATGCATTATGTAAATTTTAATTTCATCTGATGTCATTTGAAAAGGGGAAGTGGAGTCTAGCCAATCCAATATGGGACTCAATCCAATATGAATTAAAAGTGAGTGGAGGGTGAACACAATCCAATATTGGAATCCATCCACCATTAAGGAAACTATAATATAAGAGTGAAACCAATCCACAATATGACTCTATCTACTATTTTTTGATGGTCTTGGAAATGATCCTTGACTACTGAAATGATTTTATAATATTTTGACTGTTTTACTCATTTCAATGAAAAATTATTAGGATTGTGATATTCTCTAATGGGTCATGATTTATTATTAATGATTCTGAACTCTTATAACTCAAGTATTTTATTTGATAATTTTTTCCATGACTAATGATTAATTTTTAATGAAATATTGGTTTTGAATTTTATATGTTATGCACATGATATCATTCCCTTATCTATATCCTACGTTCACTTTTGATATTTGATTGATGTCTCCCATGTTTATCCTTTATTGAAATCTAAGGTCATTAATTATTATGTTTCCATTTCCCTAGATTAAGAATAGTAGTATTATCTTGGAAATAACTACGTAGGGTACTATGTGAGATGCATTTTATGGGATATTTTTAAGATATTTCATGAAATGAGTTTATTATTCACTAGTATCACGAGCCACTAATCCATTGTCATTAGAGGGTTTTTATTATTGGATTATACATTGAATATTAATATAAAATGATGTAATATTTATATATGGAGTGTTATGGCTACCTCAATACGTCAAAGAATCAGAATGGACAATTATGACTATTGTTTTTCAACACTATAGGAATTTCCTACCACTCATATATTCAGTCATCCGACATACTGAAATTTCCCTAGTACATGTACATAATAATGATATTCTACCTAATCCCTCTATAGGCCAGCAACTTGAAATCCATAACCATTATATACATAATTTTCCAACTCTACCCACCTTCATCATCGAACACTCATCTTGTTCACTCCCACTCAACTGATTATTCAAGGCCACTAAAATGTATAACTCACATGATGCCTCAAACCCCTCTTGGTAAATTTCATGCTACCGGGAACATATGATAACACTATGAAACCTACCATAAATAACATTATAGAAACAACAACCCAAGTAACCCTTCACAATATAGGTATTCTCAATACTGAATCAATGAAACTACATATACATAACCCAATTTTAACTAAATATTGTTAATCAAAAACATATGTAAAAACTTTTTAACCACACGATCACTCCAACTGAACCTAAAATATTATTATCAACAAAATAAGCCTATATCACATTACTGGAACTCAAAAAGGTTCACATCCTAAATATACCACACTACAAAACCAAACTCCAATTATAATGGGTCATACATTTCTCATCCCAATCCAATCCACACCTCCCAAATCCTCACTTACTCTAGGTCACCATCATCCTCAAGCATTCAGATATTATTTTGTCTATTACTAGGATTCTGAATCCATATATACATTATATCTGCATTAATATCATCAAGAGATACTAGATAACAAGAACAAACCATGTCTAGATAATTATAATTCCACAAAATTGTATCATAATAAGCCATATAATAATTTGTTAAATCACCATGTACTATAACATACTCCTAAATCTATAATATCTATACAATGCAAGAATACACATCCCATTTGAATCAAATATTCCAAAACGATGCATGAACATTCTCCTCTTACATCTATATTCTAAAAAAACTAATAAATCAATAATACCAAGACATCTTATTAATCCAGATCAAATAACTCAACTGTTTCCATGATTATAATAAACAAAAATCTTAGATTCCCTAGAAAAAATTAATTTTTCTTATACCTATATTGGTTAGGCATACAATATGTTTCTCCTTCCAAATCTGAACACACCCTTTGATCTCTTCAATCATTTCCCAAATAATTTAATGAGAAACATAAAAAACAAAATGTGTTAAAACCCCAAAATTCAATGATATTATTCTTTTTAAATAACTTAATAGCATGTGCTGAATGGAATATCGAGTTCGAGCATACTATGACCAATCAAACTAGTCATTTAAAAAGTGGTTATAAATATTATTAACAAAATTAGGAAATATAAAATTTTATTTTTCAAAATATACTTAATTTTTGAATTTTAAACATCAAAATTAGCTTAGTGATAATTTTTTGTAACTTTTTCAAAAGTTTCAGTTTTTTAGGAATAATGAAAAATAATGAATTTTTGTTCAAATCTGACATTTTCACTTAAACAAATATTTTACTATAATTTGACATTAATATCCTAATAGATATATAATAAAAATATCAATCCAATATAGATAATTTGAATCATTTTATAATATAATTATATAAATAAATTTATTGAACTTTTGAACATCTCTTTTATCCGCCTTCTAGCCACATCAATGGGATATGCAATAAACAAAAAATTTACCACTTCATGGAATTTAATTTCAAAAAAATTATATTCATGGTTGTAATTAGCATTGAAAATTTGGTCAAATAGGGTCAAAGTAATTGATGGTGAATAGTGGAATTTTCATTTTATTTACCATAGTTAAAGTTAAATATGTCAATTAAAGGTAAAAATTATATTAGGATAACATTATATTAACCCAAAACATATCTTTATTTCATAGGATAAGTGTTTTCAGAAAAACAAATCTTAGGTATAATATATGGTCCATTTTAATCTACTTGTGTTATATTAGAACATTTATTATATTTTATTTAATGAAGAGTTAAAAAATGTCAAATTCAAATTTTAATAAGTAAATTATTTTTAATATTAGATTATATAAATGGTATGGTCAAATATAAATATTATTTAGAAATTTAATATAATTATCTACATCATAGTAAATTATTTATAATTTTTAGAGATTAAAAATTTACCATTTATGATGACACAATAGTGAAACAGAACTTATTTTATTAATATAGATAACAATTAAATGATATTAAAAATAATAAAATAAATATAATTTTACCTAATTAATGGAATAAAATATGTTTACGGATAACATATTAATTTTAGTGACATATTTAATGTATTAGTTTGATTTTATCATGATTTTGTGACATTTGTAAAAATTAAATTATTGAATAGTATCAAAATTGACATTGATGATATTAAAAAAAATATTTTATTAAATGTTACAAAATTCATAAAAATATGAGGTTTCGAAAAATAACTAGTATATTTTTAAATATTTCATTATTTAACTAATTTGGGTTTATATGGAATGTTATATCAAAAATATTAACCCTATAGTATTAAAATACATTTAGATACGACAAGAGTTAAACTATTTAACAAATGATTTAACCAAAACAATAAATGGTTACTTTTGTGGAATAAACTTGTATAAAAATAATTTTTTGTAAGGATTTATACCTACACTCTTTTTCTACACGAAATTACTCACATTGGATCAATTTGAACTGAAAATAAATTTATAATAATTTAATATTTTTTGAGTTTTTAAAAGTTCCCCTTCGTTATCTTATAAAATAACACATCTCCCCCTCTTTTATTCAAACCTGTAATGACCTTTGTCCTAAAAAACACTACCCATGTATCCTCCCAACTTACCTCACTTCATCATAGAGGCCATACCTTGGGAATAAGGTCATCCTATGGAGTCCTTTTGTGAAAATCATAAGGAGACGCTCAAAGAAGAGATAATTGTTTTACCAATTCCATTCAATTTATCTTCTTCTTCTACTTCCTCTTCCTATACTGTTTACATATCAAAGTAATAAATCTATTATCCTAAAAATCCATATATATTATTATAATTATGTAACAACCATGTTCCTCCATTTATCCATCCTACGAATAAAAATATCATCATGTGTGCATATCTTATCATCTCCACGTCATTGTGTATTTGTTATTCAATATTAATTTATTTGGATGGATGAAATGATACATATAATGTATTTAAATAATGAATAAAACCTGATAATTATTATTTATAAATATTATACCATCCAATTATATATTATCTAACCATTATGGAAATGATATCATCATTCATGCGTACATAAGACCAATCATCTCCACGACGCAATGTTATTCAGTCTCCAAGTTAACCATTAAATAATGAATATAAAATTTATATTAAATTTAAAAATAATAATAATAAACTTAATATAATTATTTATTTTAATAAAATACATACTATTCATAACCCATTTGATCTATTGAAAAAACATGCATATGATAATGTAGTAGTTAACACCCAAAAAATGGTAATAATGAAATATTATTAACAAATGATATAAGAGGAGAATATATGATATCATAAATATGTATATGGTCTTGTTATAATTTAATAAAAAAATAACCATTGTAAAAGAGGTTTAATCACCCTCTACTAAAGGAAAGTACATGTTAACAGTTAATATCATAATATCTTAATTATCTGAGATTGTTTATACGTAAGTATCTATTAGGAAATTATTATCCTCAATTTTCAGGTTTTATAAAGTGTATTTTGAAATATTAATCAAATTTTTTTAAATAAATTTCTAAAATTTTTTACTTTTGATATAAAACATTTTGAAGGTAATATTTCCTTCATTTTCCCAATGAGTTACTTTATGACCTTTTACCAAATTAAGGAATGAATGTTTTTGAAATTATGCGGTGTGAGTTGTTATTTTAAATAGTAATCATGCCATGACAATTTTAAGCTTACCTTACAGAAATAAAAAAAATATTTAGAAGAAATTTTTTCTTTTATGATTGTGTTGATTTTAATTAATTTCAAACTAAAAATGGATATTTCTATCAAAAAGGATTAATGAATTTATTAGATTATTTTCATCTATGTCAACATCCATTCATGGATTTTATACTTGATCGAGGTTGATTTATTTTTATACAATATTCCATATTGTATTGTCGGTTTTATGATATGTTTGACTATATATATTCTATTTTTATACCATTCCTTTTTTATTGTTAAATAACTAAAATTTTGTATCATAGTTTTAATATTAGTTTTTTTGTTATGTTTCACCCTTTTGATATGAGGAATGAATTGAACTTAGTATGTGATGGGAGAGGACCTCTATAGCTCCTTGATACATCGGTAGGCCTCATGAGAAAAATTAGTATCTTGGAATGGGGCCTTGATGGTATGGTTATTTATGGTCTTGGCCCAGGGCCTTGACGGTATGGTTATGATGTCTGTTATTATTATTTTATTCATTATGATATTAGTTATTGATATTTCATGTTATTAATAAACTAATAGAATATCAATGTGACTGGATAAATAGAAGTATTTTATTTATTATTATCATATTATGCAAATAAATTATATTTACATGGTGTGTGTTTTAGTTTTTTACCGTGCCTTAAATGTTTATGCTTATTTATGATTGCTTCACCAATATTATTTTTCCTTACAGACCATTTGAGCTCACCCCTTTATAATGTTTAATTTTCCCCAGAATGTGAATAAGTATACTATAATTTAATTTCAGGGATAGTCTAATATATATGAGAGATTTTAAAGGGGATAGTATGTGTCTTTCATGTAAATATGTATTATAACACTTATGTTTATATCTAGTATTTCCAAGGTTAGTAAACTGATCGGCCCTTCATGATTTAAATTCTTGTGATCATGATAATGTAATAAAAAAATGCACCGACTATAGTAAACATGGGTTAGGGGGTTACATTGGTAACATCCCCATAAAAATCACCTGAATTAATATGAGCATAATTTTTATATGTAAATTCAATATAAACTTCTAATATACAATAAGATTCTAAAATAAAATACATTGGGGGGCATATAAACACAGATTCTCATGAAGGGAGTGAGATACAAACTCAGTAGTCCACCCCTAATGTGCCCTTAAATATCCCCAAAAGTATACATGTTGATGTATATTGTAAAATAAGAACCAATGATCAAATGTACTAATATCACTATACATGGGGTATTTGACCACCACCCTCATTTTCTAACCCACCAAGTTTAGTCAATTACAATGTGGGAAAATGTAACCAAAATATCAGGAAACCTAGAATCTCTCACAATAATAAAATATATCACCACACATCTTCAGTTACCAAACATAACTACCCCAAGTAACACCCTATCTACACATGCTATTCATCAACCCCAAGTCATTCATCATCACATAACCATCCAAATGGTCCTAGGTCTATGTGTTTCAAAACAACTACTTAAATGCTGAGAATATATCCATGGTGGACTACCTCTTATATAGAAGAAAATGTAAACACCCAAACATAGAAATCTATGGAGTATCCCTCTAATAATATGGGGTCCAACAAAACCTCTCTCCTCAAGTTCACATGATCCAATGCCCTTATCCATAGTAATGTGCAGCGAAAGTCACATCCTATTGGCACAAAAAATGGAGAAACGTATACACCCCATCATGAGTGAATAATACTTCACCATTACTCCATACAATGGAATTACAATTCCACCCAAAGTATCCATGATGAATCATATCATATCATAACGGGTGAATACATGAACACAAAATAAAAAAATCCCAATCCCTGCTCCAGGGGGATACCTTGGTCACCCCCACTAGAATCCATTCACTATCCCATAACCGTGGAAAAATAACTTCAGGCCACTATAGACACCCAACCCAAGGATTTACCATATATAAAACACACAATCCCAACCATTAAACTAATACCCAAACCACATTATAATCGAAACTCACATTATATACACTATTGATCAAATAAATGCACACAAAAAATCTTTTTATACCTCTAGATAGATCATTTTACAAGTTTATATGAAATTAAATCTCACTATCAACATTTCACTTATAACCCAAGTACGCCGCATAGTCTACACATCCATACAATACACACTATCAACTCTTAACATCCTATAGGAATCAGTGTCAACATATTTATCCCTCTCCTATCATAGAAAACCCATATAATGTCATATTCTTACTTATCACCATCACATTGATTGATTAACATCTTAATCAATTATTTCATTTACCATGTACCATATTCTAGTGACCACTACTATGAAAATAATCACCTCATAACCCCTCACAATCCCTAGAACCGAATATTGGTTCCATTTTGGAAATACCCCACTTAACAGACATCCCCCATAATAACATGTCAAACATTGGTGCATATAATTGTGGAATATATCCTGATTCACCTTATATGGAATTCACATCAACATGATTTTCGAGTAACATTAGTTGACATGGCCCCGAACAAAATAAATAAAATAAACTATGATGACCTCTAATGATATATATATATATAAAATTAATAGAGTAATATATCAACAAGAGTAAAACTATATAAGAACCCCTAAGGGTATGTGTGTCTCTATAAGGAAAGGGGGAGGGATAACATATTTTATTCTTAAAGGGCTCCAAAAAATAATGAAAATGGCATCAATTTTTTTCAACCCAACAAAACACTAAAATTGTGGTGGCTTGCACTAAACAAATAGTGTCACCACAAGAAACATAGTGTAATACCAGTTGGTATTCTCATCAACTAAATCTTGAAGAGATCCAATATTAGTTCATTTGTAAATCTAATAAAAAATAATAATTCCACAGTGACAACCTTTCTTCAAATATCTTCCTCATGCTACTTCCAACACCTAAACCCCCCTAACAAGGTCCAAATAAATATGGCACAACTAAAGTTAGTCCTGAATTTCTAACCAATCATTTTAAGACATCACAATCCAATATAATTATTTATTTATAGTTTATGAACACAACAATAATGTATCCTTAAGATTTACACAAATTAGATGTTATAATTTCATTGAAATTATGGTATCTCTTGAGTATAGATTTATATATTGTGGAATTATTGGTAAAATATTTCTTCAGCTTGTAGACTTGGGAACTAGCTTGAATATAGGGGATTCTCTACCTATAACACCATAATTTCTCTTACATGTATTTTGGTTGTGTATGATTATTAACCTCCAAATGAAATATTCTCACATACTATTTTCGATGGATTCATTCAAATGGATATGAATGTAATTAGTTTTTTATATGTCTGACATAAATCAAGAACTATATAATATGTAATGTGTGGATAATTTTTTAAAATATTAACGTAGTAAATGGTATAAGATAAAAAAATAATTATGCAAATAAGAAGGAAATATATTATTTAAAGAGGTGAAATGTAAAACTAATTTAGAAATATTTTGTGCTAGATTCCTTTTACAGAAAAAAAATTCATAATGTCAATCATACAAAAATTTAGGTTCATTCAAAGTCATGGAGGAAATGTAAGGTATTTTTTATAGTATTAATAGTATGGGTAGCCCTTATTTGATTAACATCCAACATCTAGTGTGAGATATTGGTGAAACATTATTGGGAAACCCTGATAGATAGGATACCAAATCAGTTGGGTAGAGAAAATTTATATGAAAGATTTTTTTATGGGGGTGTATCCTCAATAAACCATGATTTGTAACTGGTATGAATGATATGATTTTATGCATAACTAGTTATGAAATGAGTTGAATTCCAAATGGTAATGAAATATTCAGGGAAATATAGATCTTCTAAAAACTAACACAAATGATGTAATTTAAAAGTGATTATTATTTTAGTGGTATTTTCTTTAATAATAGTTATTATTGTAATACTTAAAAACATGATACATATTTGATTGAAACTTACAATTTAGATAAAAATTCCATCGTTGTTAACTTTATGTTATTAAAAATACATAAAAGGATATTATTAAGGTGATAATTTTCCTAGAATTGTATACTCACGTACATATAGTTCTAAAAAAATAAGTAAAATTATATATATTAAAGCATAGAAATCCTAATAAAGCACATATCGATGATGCTAATCAAGAAGAAAAATATTCTTATAGTAATAACAGTAATGATTTTCATGACATGTCATCACTGTTACTTGTTTATATGAATCACAATACTAAAAATAAACATGATAATATATATTATTTTGGGAGAATATATAACATAGATAGGATTTGTCAAGAATAATCCACATATAAGAGAAATGAATTATCAAAAGTACTTTTTTATATAATATTGTTCATGGAAATTCAGCCTCAATTCATGCGATAAATATGATTGGGTGTGTAAATGAATTTAAGATAATGGTTTTTCCTATTAAGAAATGTTTGGATAAAGAATTCTATTGGGTCAACCTATAGATACCAAAATTAGCATCTTCTATAATGATGTGATTCAGTGATCCTAAGAGAATTATTTTTTCTAATATATCTCCATATGTGTTTCTATATATAATTAATTATAAGGACATATATATAGAAATAGATACATATTATAAAGAAAATGGAAATGAAAATCAATTACCAGGATATGTAAAATTGATACAAGAAAATGATGAATAAATGATGAAAATATAATGGATTAAGGTGATTAATAAAAGAAATAAATGGAATGAAAATCATCTTCTGGATTTCATGTAATGAAATAAAATTCCATTTTGGAATAAAAAATGAAAAGCTTAGATAATAAATGATCACTGTAGAAACTGTTAAAAATATCTATAGTTATACACATTCCAAACATTGAAGACTGCATGATAGTGTATAATGGATATATTTTATCCAGATTGTTACTGTATACAATGGTTATTCTGAACATGTTGGTAATTTGTGGAAAGATATTCATTTATTCTCAAATTGATTAAAGAATAATTGCTATAAAATAATTCAAATTTATATAATTGTATGATTTTTGATTATTAGGAAACAATCCATTTCAGTCCCAATTACTATATATCTCAATGATTTAGATATTAACTATATAAAAATAACAAATGATAAATCATTTAGTTCAAATACTATATGAATATTTAATGATAGAAATAGAAATATTTATGGAGATTTAATGTATGATTAATCTCCACTTGGATCTTCTTCTTAATCTACTTAAAATAAAAAAAAATTAGATTTTCTTATCATTCCCATAAATACCATATTCATTACCATTCCTTATTTCATAGCTATTTTAAAATATCATAAGAAACATATATTTGAAAATCAACATCACTCAATCTTCCTTTCATTGTAATTGAAATTGTTCAGGGGATAAGTACTTGTCTATTAATGAGGATTACATTAAATTAGCACTATGGATAATGAATTAATCTATATTAATCTTCTAATTTATGTAGACTTATGTATATTTAATATTTCATTTAGTATAATGTGGGATATAATAGTACAATATTTTTTTAGATATTGGTATATGATCCTCCTTATTTATAGGGTTAAAGGTCAAAAATATTTTGGAATTCGAAATTGGTTTATATATATAATAGTTTTATAGGGGTTTACTACCTCAATACTATTTGTTATTTCTTATTTATTATACATATAAACATTATTTTAATATCCTAATATAATTTTATTTGGAATATATCTCTCAATACGTTAGTTTTATACTATTTTTAGATCATGAAAAATTCTAAAGATTGATCCAGATGTATTATATCATCACTCTTAAGAGTAAATTATAATATCTCTAATCATTGTATTATTTTCTTATTTCAAATATTTTCCTAAAATTTTATTTATATAATTATGAATAGTACATTTAAATATAAATCCATTTCTCAGACACTCATTATCTTGTAAATTTTGGATCTTATCATTCATTATTGATTTATTACACTTCACTTTTCAAGTCTGTACTTAATTATTTTCTAATAAAATAAATCAATTTACTCACAATGTTTTTTAAAAGTGAATTTCTTGAGTTTTTTAATTCACATGTGAGATACTGTGTAAATAATATTAATTAACACTAATAAAGGGGATAAAATAGCTTTAACATGGTTTTTAAAATTTTATTATGAAATAATTCTATATAACTTGTTAAAGTTTAGATCCTCTCAAATATGTTAGATCTTCCTTCCATATATGAAAATGTGAAACAAGAACACAATAAATATAGGATTTTTACATGGTTCATTACCAAAAGAGATTAATACTTCTTTATTATTTTTCCAAAATTCTATAAAATATAATAATTCTAATTTAATAAATGGAATATTTTGGGAGAAGTTATCATCATTAAACCAAAAATAATATTTCCCTACACGTTTTTTGAATGATAGTTTTTCTATCCCTCTATATTATAATAATTCAATAAAACATATTGGGAAATATTTTAAAATAACATAAAATTTATCTATCTTAATTGAATCCATATTCTTCAAATGTCAAGAGTATAATCTATGTAGAAAATAAATGAAACTATCAGTTTTGATAGTGAATCACACGACTTTTGAATATTTAGAATGAATAATCCCCCCTTATACTAAAATATCAATGTAAAAAGATATTATTTATTATTTCATCAATATAAATAACAACCCAATTCAAATCAAGATCATAATATTTTTTGTATTTAAAAATACTCACATGGAAAATTTCATAATTTTAATTTTAAAAACCCTTTGAATTTTGATATCCAAAATATTCATTTTAATACTAGTGAAATATCTTCCTCTAAATAACTAAATATTTGAACTTTAAATATGGGAGTAATATTTTATTTTTAATATAGTCAATAATAATTTAAATATATTCTGAAATTTTTCTTAAATTTTATCTTTTTATTTGTTAGAAAATAAGACTAAATTAATTTAAAATTCATATAAAACAAAATAAATAACTCATTTTATAATCTAGTTATTCTTATTTAGATCAATTTTAATCATAAAAAATATTCCCAATACTCAATTAAATCTTAAACTATCTTTGAATCATTTCATTCAAATTTTTATGGCCATTTAACCTTTTTATTTAATCATGCATAACTACTTATCATTTTAATTTAATCTTCTATGAATGATACATTTTCGAGATCAATATATCATTTCTATTTAAAATTATAGGTTAACCATATATGATTTTGCAACCTCTAAAACTCACTAACCTCTAATTTTAATTTTCAATCCATTTGTACATTGAACATTAATGTAAAAATGTTGACCTCCTGACTATGCAATTCTTATTCATTTTAGAGTTTAATTTGTGTTTTGGTTATTTTTAAGGTTGAAGAGAATTTCTATAGATAATGGTGGATTTTAGATGGAGGTTGACAAGATGGGGGAGATCCTTTAGGTCTGAGACCCTCTAAGAAGTCAATGGTCAAGTACTAGATATTCTTTAGAGGCATGTAGATTTTAGGTGGATCTTTTGGAACCACATGGTAGGGTTTAAAAGCTATCCTTTGACATGGTAACATCAAGGATGACTTGTATATCCATTATTATCTATGTTATTGATAGTGGTGGGTTGAATCTTTTTATTCATACCATAGGGTTTCTTTGATCATTTTGATTCTTTAGACTTCTTCTAATTTGGAAGATATGGATGGTATTCTGGGTAAATTTAATGGTATTGCCTCATTTTTCATTCATGATTTCCAGTTCTTTTCAATATCATCAAAATTGTTAATTCTATTTTGGATATAGGTTAATCCCAGTATTCTAGATGAGGTATAATTAGTTTTATTATTCCATAAGGTACTACCATACAAACGAATTGGTTGGAAAACCACTACAGTAACTCATTTTCATTAACGATATTGTCTAAATGGTGTTGGAATAAATGAATTTAATAAAAATACAAGGTTTTTCTGCTATAAAATGTTTCCTCAAATAGTTTTATTTAGAATTTGATACAATCATTGTTGTTTGGGTTTTATTTATTTAGGGGCATGTTTTATTTTATAAAGAATTTCGTATACCATGTTTAGTAAATGATAATGTATGTTTCATTGTTTCTTTGGGTAAAATATTTTAATACAAATCATTATTAATATCTTGATGGATTCCATTCTACTGAATATCTATGATTTGGCTCTTTATATATGTTTTACTAAGAACATATTACATTTAATAAAATTGAATATGTTTTTGAACAAGGAATTGATTAATAGGTTTCAAAGAGGTATACTATGAACATATAAGAAATGTTCTTGGGTGAAAGTTCTATTTATGAATAAGTTGATAGAATGGGATGGGATTAAAACAACAATAATATATTATACCCCTTATCATACCATGAATGGGATGGTTATCTTGACTGGATAGTCTTTATTGTAGACAATTCCCTTTTACTTAAATGGGATGGTTGGTTCACTCGACTTTAGATGTGATTTTTACCAAATCGATGTCAATCCCAAATTATGTTTGGAAGGTATGGACCCTCCTTTTACATATATTTGATTAATTTAGTTATATATGTTCTATATTAATGTTAGAATATAAAATATAAGCTTGAGATGTTTATTATTCACCTATATTTGTCTTTTTGTTTCATAATATTAAATTTATGGTATTTGTCTAGGGGTAGTTGGTGATATCCTACTAGGAATTTCATGTTGACACTATACAAGATCCTCTTATACGATATGTAGAGACCCTTATATTTTTGTTCTAGGTAAGGTAAAGGTGCTTCAACAAGGAAATATATTGTATACAGAGCACTATATCTATATGGAATCCTTTTTAGCACTTGGAGGGGGATCCCATGGTGGAATAAGTTTCGTCCACGACACCTCCTATGAGATTTTAAACTATCTATATACTAATAATAGGATCTTTATAACATGTTTTGTGGGACCTTTTTGACATATTATTTTTTATCAACATTACACTTGAGACATGGTACATAATTTTTTTAAACATTATGATATATGTGGTGTATATTCATATCTGATAATGCATTATGTGTAAATCCAATGTTCCATTTACATTATTAATTGTTAAATTATATTGGGTTCCCCTATGATCTTTTTTCCCATACCATATTAAGAACATTCGTATTTTCCCCATGTCATTTCAACAAATCAAAAACTATCCCCCACCTACATTCATCTCAAACCTAAGGGTCCAAAACAACCAGTGATGTTTAGTAGGTTAACCTAATGTGTTTTGTTTTCCGAAACCAATATAATTAGGATAATCATGACATAATTACTATTGATAATCTCTTTAATCATTCAATTGTATCAAATTTAAATTTCTAAAATATTCTTTTGAAACAAAAAATTATTTAAAAAACATTTTAAAAAAACATTAAGACTTCTTAAATGATATTTAAAAAATATGCAAATACTATTCACAATATTCCATAGGTTATTTAATCAAACCCTTAGGATTTTTTATAAAATACAATAAATCTAAGGAATTCATGAAATTTTTTCAATGAAAAAATCTCTTATCACCAAACTAATAGTTAAATAAAATATATTTTAATAATATCATCCATTCGAGAAACATAATTTTTTGATTATGATATTAAATTTTCTATAATTTTATTAATTATACCATATCAATTTTTAACCCCCCTAATCAATTAGAATAGAATTGTACTCCTTAAAAATAAAATTTTCTATAACCCTAGATATGTCTATTTCCACACATTGAAACGAAAAAAAACAATTAAATGTTTTTTATTTATAATATTCCTTATAAAATAAGGAAATTTTGAACATTAATTTTCATCCACAGCTATTGAAATATATAATTTAGAATATACTTTTTAAATATGTCATCAATCTGATTCAATGTAGAAATATATTCATGATTCCCTCTTATATTTTCCAATTTCTTATTGATAAAAATATTTTGCACATCAATTTGATTTTATAACACCCCATGATTTTGTAGCATGTTTCTTCTTAAATAATCTCTATTCATTAGATAGCTTATTTTGAATGCAAAAAAATCTCATTTTGAAATTAAACCTTTTTAAAGGAGATATTTATAACCTAGCAGTTAAACATAATTTTTCCACTTTGGTGATTTGATTTTCAAAAAATAGACATACCCAGTTGCGTTCATAATGACATTTAGAGCCTGATAGGATCAACATATTTTTTGGTAAGTAGTAACATACTATAATGATTATTAATGTTATCTTAATGAATAGTAATGTGCCCCATATGAATATTAACCTCATACATGAAATGACAAACAAAATTTGGGCACCTTATAAATGAAAGTGAGTATTTTAAAAATTAATAATTTAGTGTTTTTATTTTTGTGTGCACTAAATATATAATTAAAAATTTATAATTAATCAATATATTTATATGAACATTTATTTTTCTTATATATATTTTTAAATCAATATTTTTGTTTCCATTTATTTTAGTATAATATAATGGGACATTATATTATTTTTTATAGTGTTATAAAATAAATTATAATTTTAAAAAATCTATTTTTCAAGTAAATAATAGTTTAGTTAAAAATTAAATTTATCATATTTATAAAATTAGTTTCATAAATTGAATTCATTTTTTTATTCTATTTGTCAAAAAATGGATTGTGTAATTTTTTGGGATTTTTCTAAAATACTTGAATGTTTTACGAATAATAAAATATGGTAATTTAAAAGTATAGTACCTTATAATATAAATAAACTATTCCTTGAATCATGTATGATTTAATTAACCCTTACATTAAACTCACAGTAACATTTTAAAATTTTTGGTCATAATAATCTTTAATATTTTTTCTCTGGAGAAAAATAATACAATAATTTATAAAATATTGAGAAATCACTCCACTCCACCACTATAAAAACCCACCCTTCACCCCCCCCCCCCCTCGTATACTCACTCATCTATGAATTAATGATTCTCAATGATATTACACAATAATCTCCCCTAATACCTCCCCATGTCATGTATCCCTAGTGTGGCCAAAATTTAAAAACCCTTTACCTTAATGAAGTTCTCAATGAGGTTATTTCAAAAGGTAAATCCTCCTCATTTTTAATTTAAATTCATTACAATTTATCTTCTTTTATTATTCTCTCCTAACTTAATATTTTTAATCAATGATGATAACTCCAATATAATATATATATATAATATAATTATATCTTGTTGATGTAATAACCATTATCTATCTCCATACTCTCTATCTTTTATTTTATAAATGAAATCATCACCCCAGATATGTCAATTTACAACCATTGTGGATGAAAATGTTTCTTTATTAAAATTATTCTTCCTATGCATTCATGAAACCATTTAAATGGTTGAGAAATATTTCAATATTTAAAATATTACCATTTTATGTTTTGTAAGTAAAATATTTACTTAATAATAAATGATAAAACAAAATGAGTTTGTTATGATCAATAATCATCGTAATAATCTAAACGATCATAAAAAAACTTATCTAACGATTTATCCTTATACCATCTAACCAAATGATATCATTATCCATTTAAACTTATATATGTTCATTAATAATTTTTAAATTCAATTCTGGAGAATTATAATCATCTTACATGAACTTTTATAATCATACACAGTTATGCCGATCGTGAAAACCAAGGAAACAAACACTCTTGACTAATACATTTGTATCTTATAACTCATCCAAAAAAGCCATAAATTGACCTAAAATAATTAAACTAAATAAAATAAATGTAGATAAGTTTATGAATTAATTTATTATTTTATTTAATATGTTTATCTAGGATATTAGTCTGAATGGTTAGTGTTTATGTTTAATAATTGGGGGAAGTTAATTAAATTTCATTTGTTGGTTTCAATATAAATATATATGTTTATTATGTTCATGCTTTTTCATATCAGAAATTCATTGGACATAGTATGTGATTTTTGGATCCCTCTATTTCCCCTCAATACACCAGTGGGTCTTATTAGATAAAACAGAATTGGGTTTTGGCCGAGGCCTTACCCTAGTTTTTTTATAAGTCTTGGTCTAGGCCTCAAAAAAATGTTTATGATGTTTGGAATATTCATTCAGTCATTATTATATTTTTAATTGATAAATTGTGTGATTATTATACTAGTATAATATTCATTTTAATGTTTCTTGTGATCAATTATATGTATTTATTTAACCAGCTTTCATTTCTGTCATATTATGCTTGGATTTATTTTTAATGAAATGTGTTCTCTATCATTCACCACACCAACTATTTATGTTTATGATAATTTCTGTTCTATTACATACCCTGAATGATAATCTGATCTCACCTATTTCTTATATTCCTTTTCCTCTGGTTTTGAAGAAGAAAAATTTGAATAATCTATAAAGGATGCAATTTATTTCATAATGTAACATGTTTTATTTTATTCTTCAAATGTATTATATGTATCATACATGTAATCTGTTTTACCAATTATTTTAAATGGTTCATTCAATTAGGACATGAGTTATTTTAATCATTCCATTGTTTTAAAAAGGCACCGACTCTAGGAAACTAGGGTTGGGGTGTTATAATAATTACACTTTTCAATATTTAAGAAGTTGACTTATTTTTTTTCAACTCTTACACTTAAAAATAACATCCTTCAATCCAATAATAACCTCAAAATACCCAAATTTATATGTATGAATTATTATCATAATTATAAAGATATATAAAATAATAAAGGAAAATTTTCTAAACTACTTTTTCATTGAACCCAACATACTTCAACAATATAAATATATGATATTTACCCTCCAAACATGATGATTGTGGGATAAAATTCATTAAAATTAATGATTAAATAATTAAAAGAATTCTCTATTAACTATATAAAATTGTAAAAACTTCAGTTATTCTTTATCTATAATCCAAAATAAAAACAAAAAGTTTGAAAATAAAATAAAAAAACATTCATATTTTTTTACCCAAAAAACTAAATTACCATATTTAAAACCTATACAAAGACTAATAATAATATCGCTATAACTATTCCATGCATAAAATTATTTAAATTACCAATTAATTATACACTGGAACTTAAATCATGGTATCAAGTCATAAAAACTTTTAATAATTCACAATACAAGGATACATTATCAATATAGGGAGTAAGAGCTTATAAATCAATCCATAAACCCAAACCACAACATAAAAAAGAATAAATTCGAAATAAATAGTCTCCACCAAGATATTGGTGAAACACGTAGTCACAAATCTTCTATAATAAATAATGATTGGAAAGATAAAAGTGATAGAGGTATTGAGAGTGTTATTGGTGGCTTACGTAGGCTTAGAATCCACACAAATCCTCTATATTAGAAAAAGTTGTTGATAACATGGTCAAAGAAAGCGAGATCCCAATGAGTGAAAAAATTCTCGGTGGAGAATGATTCAGCCCAAATGGGGTTAAAACATTCAAATTTTATGGCAGATAAAACCCAATTTTCCTTTGATTAACAATTTAATAAAATTCTCCCTATTCTCCAATTGAATACCAGTATCCTACCATCAAACATCATTTGTCTTTCCAATGGCTACAAGTATATAGGTTTTCCAATTTACATCTTGTGGATTTCCATTATAGGTATATGGTTCAATAAACCATTTATCCCCTCATTTTATATCCTCCATCTGCTATTATAATTATTCCAAATATTCCTAAGACCTAATTCAGTACCAATAGACCACATCATGAACATTAAATACATTAATCATAGACTCATCCCTAACTCAAAAAACCCCATGTTTTAGAACTCAAATTCCCAAGATAAGTTTTATAATACACAAAATTAGATAATGATTCATTACAAAACTCCCCACTATAGAATTATTTTTCCCTGAAGAATTAAAATCTTTTGATAATCTCTTTCTTACTAGTTCTCTATCATATTTCCTTGTTGAACTCTCTACTTGTCATGAAAGAGAATGTTCCCAATGAGACCGTCAGAACAAAGTTGATGTCAGAAGGGAACATGAATACAATATTATTCAATTATATTCAATTAATTTGGAAGGCTAATCACCCCTCTCCTTTCTGAAGGCTGGTGGTCAAGTTTTAGATTATAAGGAAGGAATTTCTGATCACATTATAGGAAATTTCCCTAATCTTTTAAATAGGCATGTTTGGGGAGGGGGGTCTTTGATCGATGGAATCATCCCTTCATTGGTAAATGTTGTTAATAATCTCTTTCTCACTAGTACTACTTTGTATTTCAAGATTAAAAATGTTCTTTTTATCCTTACTTAGCTTCGGGTCCGAATGGATTCAACAATAATTTTTTTCAGAATTTTTGGGATGTAATCTAGTGTGTTTTCTGTAAATTGTTTTTTTCTTTCTTCACCTCATGAGTTCTCCCCTAGTTACATAATGCTCAATTTATCTCTTTAATTCCTAAAGTTGATAATGGATGTGATATTAATCTTTTTTAGACCAATTTCCTTGGTCAACATGGTTTATAAGTTCATATGTATAATCATTTCTAATATACATTCAAGTATTGATAATAATATTATTTCTTGGAATCAATTAGGAATTATCAATGGTAGATCTATTCTGGAATTTATCATTTCATCATCATAATTTCTCAATTTGTAATGAAAAAATCCAAGAGGAAGAATTTCTCTCAATATTGACAATAAAAAAATTGATACCCAGGATTGGAAATTTCATTATAAGGTACTCAGAGGTTTTGGTTTTAATGAAACCTTTATTATTTGTATTGTAATACTTTTTGGTTCTTCTATTGTTTCAGTGATTTTAAATGGTTCTCTAAAAGGATAATTTTATAGCTCTAGGGGTTTTTTCTGGGGGATCACCTCTTAACCGTTATTTTTTCTATTATGGTAAATTATCATTATAGGCTCATTACTAACATGGTTTCTCAGGGATAGCTTATTCCAAAACAAGCGTCTTGGTCCCTCATCGCCCATTGTCATCAATTCTATGTTGATGATATCTTTATATTCTTATTGGGTGTAAAGAGGAATGATTGTGTCCTCAAACACATTCTTCAACATTTTGAGAATATTTTTGGACAATGTGTTAGTTTGGATAAAAATTTTATTCTTTTTAGGAAGAGATTCTCTATTTCCCAGAAACAATGTATTACTTCAGAGTTAGAATCCATATAAGGGGTCTTGTCATTCCATTATCTTGGTGTTTCCCTATTTTGAAGGTGTCCTAGAGCTTCCTATTTCTCTAAAATTGTGTTCAGGATCAACGGGTAGATTTCAACTAGGAAAAGGAAGAGTCTCCCAATGGATGAGAGAATTAGTTTGGTAAAGTCTGTTATTTTCTCTAAATTGGTTTTCTCTTTCATGGATGATAACTGTCCAAAAGGTCTCTTTAAATGTCTTAAAATGTCCATTAATAATTTTATTTGGAGTGGTAATAACCACGTTAGGAAGATGGTCATTATTTCCAAGAAGGTTTTAAGTGATACATTTCCCAAAGATGGCATGGGTAAAAATAATATTGCTCTTTTTAATGATTCCTTTCAAGCTTGCCTTATCTGGAATATTCATCATTGTAACTCAGAATATGTGGGTTTCTATAAAGCTCAATTTTAAGATAAATTGAAGCATGGAACTAATAAATTCCTTGATTATTCTATATGGCCAGCTATTAATTCTTCTTTTCAGAATATCATGAACATCTCCAGATGGATTGTGATCATGAGTTCTGGTCTAATGTTCTGGTATGATAATTGGACAGGTGTTATTCTATTTGATAATTTCCATCCGGTAGTTTTTATATTATGTGACGAGATTATTATTAAGGAATTTTTTGAGGCTCTTGAATCCGTATTTCTTGATTAACATCAAGATATTGTAGATAGTTATGATTTTTTTCCTTCTCTGATTTCTTGGTTTTGGAGCTGGCTAGAAATGTAATTTTTACTAGTAAACTATTTTATCTGCACATCACCAAGGGTCTTCATGTTCATTTTAATTGGTTATCTTTCTTCAACTAGAAATTGATCAGACCTTCAAGACATACTCTTATATAGAGGTTGGCATATAATAAGTTACCTACTGATGATGTTCTATAGAGATTTTTTCTTCAACTTTGTTCCCATTTTTTTTTCTGTCATTTGCATAGGGAGTATGCGTAACACTTATTCCTCAACTGTGTAATGGCCTTAACTGTTTGGATTTATATAATTGATGTTTTTGGGCTCGCTGGTATGTGTTTTTATAGGTTATAGGCCTTACTTCACTACTACTCAATCTTCCAGAGGTCTCTTCAAGTGAGTTCTTTGTTATATGTGGTTGTATCCAAGAGATTGAAAACTATTTGGTGGTGTCGTAACAGCGTTCTTCAAATAAAGAGGCATTGTGATTTGGAGTTAGTCACGCAGTAAATTTTTTCTGCTATAAGGGACTTTGTCACTTCTAGTCGGGGGGTGTGTGGCAGTAGTGAACATGACTTTATGGTTTTGAAAAATCTTGGTGTTAATGGTAATTTCAGTCCTGTTTTTTGTACAATTTAATTGTTATGGATGCCTCCTTTCCCTCTTTGGATCAAGTTGAATACTGATGGTGCCTCTAAAAGAAATCTTCATGCCTCTGGGTGTGGTGTGGCCTTCAAGGCCCATGATGATTCTTTTAAGTGATGTTTCTATAGAAATTATGGCGTGACTAGTTCCATTGAGTTAGAGACACTTTGTATCATTTATGCTATATCATTTTCTAAAATGAATGGTTAGACTAAAATCTGGTGGGAAATTGATACATCTTCCCCTGTGTAGGCGATCAGAAATGGTGATTTGCATATTTCATGGAAGCTTGCTACAAAGTGGATGAAATGAATGAATACTCTGATGAGCCTCAACCTCATCATCCCACATATTTATCATGAACCGAACACGGTTGCAGATGGTCTTGAAAACCTTAGAGTTAGTGTCCGTCTTTCCAGGTTTGATACTCTCCCAATGTTTTTATTTCCTCTTTATGAGGTTGATTGTAAGCAGCTCTTGTGATTTTATCTCTTGTATCATTTCCTTTATTTTGGTAATAAATGCCTTATCCATTGGTTGACGGACCTTTTCAAAAAAAATCTTTCAAAAAAAACCACCACTTGATATTTATATTCTAAATCTCTAAGTCACTGAATCCAATAAGAGTACATTATTTATAACTAAAATCACCTACTATATTACCATTATATAATTAAAATAACAAAAATACCAAAAACAATCACTAAATTCTAAAAACCCAAAAATCTATAACACTTGATACCAATAACCCTTGATCCAATCCCAAATTCATAAATCCCACATTTTGATGAAAATCCCAATCCATAGCACTCCCCTTGATATTAACTACATCGTATTTTCTTACATCCATATTCAACTTATTTAAATTAATAAAAACTATTTATTTAATGAAAATAATTCACATGTTACATTATAGAATAAGATTTCAACATTTAATTCTTAAAACCACTACATTGAAAAATGTAATTTAAAACAAATCCCTCAATGGAAAATAGATTCTTATTTATTTTTAAAACCCCATCCATTTTTTCTATAAAACATTCAAATATGAATTCAGTCATTTTATAGGATTGTTAAAATATATTATGTTTCCATATTGCTAGGAAAAGAATATTATCTTGTTAAAATTTTAAAAAAATAGTTTTATGTCTATGTTAGAAAAAAATTAAATAAGTACATGATCTAACCATTAATATAACGTCTCATGACAACAAAGAGAAATCATTATAAAAAATCAAACTCAAATAAATCATAGCAAATAACATGGAAAAAATATGTTAATGATTTGGTAATAAAATTGTTTAATTGATATAAACAACTTTCATGAGATCCATTTTGTTAAGAAAATTGTCGAGTGTTCAAAGGAAAATCATGTATCATACATTATAATTTGATATTAATATAAATAAGTAACATGCTCAAGATCACAAATCATAATTTAATTTTAATAAAACATATAAAAATAAGACATATATAATCAAAATTTTCATGAATATATATGTGAATGAAATAAAATAATTAATTAATTTTAACAAATTACATATATAGGAAAATGTTTCTAAACTTATTAGAAATAATTTAGTTAATTAATTCCATTCACACATATCAATTGTTATATAAAAACAATTAATCTATTTTATTATGGTGATAACCATATGATACATGAATGGAAATAGTAAATGGTACATAATTATTATTTATAGACTATTGATCCATGCATACCTCTAGTTGAGGTGATATAACTAGTATCTCATTAACATTTTTGGTTCCCAAATCCCAACCCAAACATCATTGGTAATGTGGGATTCCATTATAATGAAGTTCAAGACACAATTCTATACATTACATCTCAAATAAGGATTTTCTAATCACTTTATATCCTTAATATAGACTATATAAACTATCATAAGTGTTAAATTATATCTTTCCAATATTGGATACTATTTTAAAACAACCATAATACAACTACTAAAAAATTATCAGACTGGGATTCCACATGACCTCAGGTGCACCTCTAGAATCCTAGAGGATATACAAAATCTCTAGGAATTCATAAAAAATTAATGGGAGATGTTCTCCCCTTTTATAATTCAATTTCATAAAATAAAAAATTTATATTATGAGTAAAAAATTATTTTATACAATAATATTCCATATCCCTAGAAAATTTAATAACACAAGTGGTTCCATGATACATATGCATAAATTCGAACATAATCACTAGTATCTAGTTCTGTCACAAAGTAGACCATGAATCAAAAAAATGATCATGCATATAAAAAACAATAACTCTATACATATACTAGTACCAATAGGTGTCTATAAAATAGATAATGAATCCTAATTTCCCCTAAAGTTTACATAAAGATCATAAAGAAACAATACTCAGATGGCAACCATCATTGTCTCAAATTACATGGAATGCACTCATGTGTATGCTTGAGATAAATGTACTCTTATATATTAATATACCAAATCATTTTAAAAATTATTTTCAATTTAAATACTATAATAAAAGCATAGAAAGATACATAAAAATTTCATAATTCCAACTCCCTATAATGAGAGTGTCAACACCAAACATACATACTTGAAATCAACAATATGAAAACATAAAGGACACAGTCATGAAAATTATGATGCCCATCCTAGATACACAATGTTCTGTGTAAAACACCTTTCCTAATTGAAGGATTGGGAATGGTTAATGTAAGATTCATATAGTATATATACTTACACATTCGGGGATATGGGAAGGGGTAAAAAAGAGTTAAAGCATTGTGATCCCATCTCAATCCATCAAATAGTTGTTATCAAAAAATGCTGATAGGATTACTTGAGAATATTATAATATATAGATACCATTCTCAAAATATTTTACATTTACCAAACATCAAATATATGAGTCACACTAGAAATCATGACACATACAATATAACATGTTCATCACTACAAATTTTATTTCCAAGAAATGTCATGTAAGAACCCTAAAACCAATAATTCTTACATTAGATAACCATAATATCAAACTAGATAGATTGGAATTAACTCAGTAAATAAATGTTCCAACAAACACGTTTCCTGTAAAATAAAAGATAAATGTAATAAAAAAACATAAAAATATAAATCTAAATTAAGTATATGGGATTATGTGATATAAATTAAGTTTGTTCAGTATCATGATACATGAAACCAATAGTTTCATTCATTAAATTAATTTCATAAGCCAGCGTGTTTTGTGTTACAAACAAACAAGCCACAGGTCATAAGATATTCAAACTCAAGGATGGGAACATATACCAAAAAAATGATTCACTTAGGCAATAAATTATAGAGGGAATAAAAGGAAAAATCTGTGCAACAACACGTGAATAATCTATAGTAATTTACTTCATTAAAGTATAAACCATTTTCCCCCATCATTATTTTCCCATCCATTTCATCACCACTAATGTACATATTAAATAGATATTAAAAAAATTATTTGAATTTTAATTCATCCCAGAAATAATATGGTAAATGACATGTAAATCAGGAATCAAATATAAGAGAAATGATAATAAATAGAATATTTTCTTAATAGGTTTTTGTAAGATCATATAAAATGGGGAATACCAAATAGTATTCTTTACATTTCATGTTATAAATCAGGTTTTTTGTGGAATTAATCCTTTGATATAATATATTTAAAAATTCATCTTATTAATTTCTACATTGATTCTTATGAAAGAGAATAAAATTTTATAAGAACCTTATATTACATCCCATTTTATTTCCCTACACATTTTATACCATGCTTAGTTTGAGATGAAATCCAAAGAGGTCACTAAACATGTTATATTACAAACACATGATGAAATAATATTTATTTGGTGATAAAAAATACCTATTACCCATTAAAACCATTTAAATAATTTATTTAATTCATTATGTGTCTTATAAGGCCTAATATAAAAGATCTAAAGTGATTATGAAAGTCTAGTTTGTTTGATCTAGTGTCAAAGGACACCTTTTTTGCGATGATTACATGTATATTCGATGTATTGAATATTAATTAAACATCTTATTACATATTTTTCATTATATATATATTTTTAATTTAATAATTTCCAATAGAATTTTTCCCATTGATAAGATAATAGTTGATTTCCACAACCTGTCCTCAGGGCCCGTGTCATGGCTACCCCATGCCCGCCTTCCATTGGCCAGGGGATGGCGACTAGCACCAAATGCGTAATTTCCTAAGCTGGGAAGGTGTTTCCTCTATACAAATTAAACACAGACAATCAGAGTACACAATTATAAGCAAAACACTATGAAACATAGTATAAAAAAGGAGTCTCAAATGAATAGGGGGCCGGAAATACATGCCCAACTGTAAAGTATAAGAAAAACTGAAATTAAGTATAACTAAAAAGGGGAAAAATAGATGGAAGGTGACAAGAATCTCCTGGATCATCCACCATAAATGTGGAGACCCGAATTTTTAAGTACATGGACATTACATTACTTTTTTGGAATACTTAATACATAAAAAAACAGACACACAAGGACCGTAATAGTTTAGTGTCTTTGGAAACTCAGAATGTAATCTTCTAATCATGGTGAAAGATCTTCAACATCTCCCTTTAAGATCTTCCCCTTTTGTTTTTTTACCTAAAACATTTCTTTATATCCCGGGGAAAAGAAAACATATAAAGGGTGAGCTCAAATGCTCAGTAATGGTAAGCATGGACAAAATAGAACAAATCATAAGCATTTGAACTTAAAAACATGAACATAATGTTTAAACATCAAAATCTTGAGCAATGACATAAAACATGGCAGTACATAAGGCATAGATCATAAAGAAAAATTAATCATGATAAAATAGCATGGGAATAAAACATGTGATTGTAGAAACCATTAAGCACATGATATTATTTCCATAGTATCCATGGCATTACTGCCAGGACCATCTTATTGGACATAGTCCCTTTCTGAATCGAGTTCACTCTTCGTTCTATTCATGTATTACTGAACCAGATTAACTTTTCATTCCATCCATGTCTATCTTATGAGATATAAATCTTTACCCAATGCATTGGAGGGAGATATAGGTCCCACCCATCTCATAATGAAATTACTCTTACTTGTGCTACAACATAAACATAAATCATTCATCATAACCCAAAGAATAAAAATGGGTTTCATAAACATCCTTCCATAATCACATAATCCATATAAAAGAAATGGATATCATTTCATAATAAGAAATGTGAAACCATGTAAATCATAGATACATTATACTTGAAACATACACATAAAAAATAATTTCATATTAGATTTAAAATGGTTTTGATAAAACACTTGGAATGAATTCTTGAGGAAAATATCCTTTCTTCTTCAAAATCAATTTTTTTTCACAAAACGTCATGAAATTTTAAAAGAAAAATATTTTGTTTAAAATATTCATTAAATATTTTGGAGGAATCATCATGAAAATAAGGCTTTAAAAACCTTAGAAATCCTTCCATTCCATATAAGTTAAAAACATTCTCTTCGTAGTTTTTGTCAAAAAAGTCAAAAAGTACCTTGTATGGTAAACAAAATAACGTTTCCTTCCAAACCATGTGGTAAAAGTCAAAAAAGGGTAAAAATGAAATTAAACATAACTGGAATAATACTAAATGTTTTATGAAATTTTTTTAGAAAACATGGACATGGATGATAAACATAACCCCAGTAAATACTTACATATAAGCAATCTCAGATAGAAAACAATTGAGATTGCAACATTATCCCTTACCTTATGTCTGATATTATTCGTATATATCTGAACCTCATGTATAATGATTTAAATAATGTCATTTAATTATTAAAGAATCATATTCATTTTTATGATATCATATATGGTTCACTTATGAATTTATATTACCCGTTCTTTTGTAAATTCATGTTAAAGTAGCATTTTAGGTAATATCGTTTCATTTGTTGTTCGTGTTTTAAATTTTAATTATTCATATGATTACATAGATCATGATTACTTACATATAGAATGAAAAACATTATTTATATATAATATATATTCAGAATATACATATATATAATAGATCGATAAATGGAAAGAAATACACCGTTCATGGAGACGGTAGGTCGTACGTACGCATGAACGTTGTTTTCATTTCCTCATTGAATTGAATCGAATTAATTGGATGAAATACATATATATATATATACATAAATCCAGTATTATTATTATTTCATATATTTCATGATTATTTATTATATATACTTTATAATCATTCATGAATGGTTAATCATTGAGAATGAATCTCATCGCGTCGTGGAGAGGGTTGTCCGTACGTAAGCATGAGAGATGATATCATTCCCATAATTAATTAATTGAATTGGAGTGGATGATATAATATATCAGAATCACTATGATTTTACAATAGCCATATATATTTATTCTTTAGACCGTTATACCCATCCATGTAAGGTGTTGGTGGAAAAAAAGATTACACCCCGTGGTGGAGACGGTATTCTGTACGTACGCACGCGCGGTGATTTTGTTTTCATAGGATAGATAGAAGGTGAAATGGGGTTGTTTCATATTTATAATAACATATCATTATATGAGTGATACTGATGCTATTACTTCATAATGAAACAACTAAAGAAGAGGGAGTAGAAGAAGAATGAAACTTGAAAAAAACGGTAGAAGGTATTACCTCTTTCTCAAAGTGCCTCCTTTAAGCTTTCTCATAGGGAACTAGAGTTGGTATTTTGAGAAGACCAGTACCTCTAGTAGGTTTCTAAAAAAGTGGGGAAGTTAAATGGGCAGGTTTTGGCCGAGAATGAAGGCTAAAATTGGTGTGAGGAGGAGAGGGAGCAGGTGCCCTTTTATAAGGGAGGAGAGGGGCACCTTTGGAAATATAAGAAATATTAGTTTATATTAAATCCCAACCCCCCTTAAAAACATCAAAAATGACTCATATACTAATATTAGATGATATAGGGTTGTAATATAATCAACCAAAAAAATTTAATCCATGTTAGGAATCTATTTTAAACATTGTCAACTTGATTTATCCTTATTTGTCAATTTAATTTTATTTGTGGTAATAATATTCTAAATTTTAAATTATTATAAATAATTACATATGTGTTGTTATTTTTATATAATTTGACACTTTATGACATTTTAGACCATATAAAATTTAATTTATAATTTTTAAATATTTCTGTGATTTTTAAACATTTTTATAATATGTTGTTTTTATAAAATAACAATACTGTCTATTTTGACACTATTCATTTATTTGAATTTAAATAAACAATATACAGAAGATATGTTCGAAATAAAAGATTTAATAGATTCATAACATGTAATATTTATCTAGAAAATTTTTGGATCACATTAAATAGGTCATAAAATATTTATTTTAATATTTTTAAAACAATTTATTTGATATTTCTCTTAATAAACTAATTTCAACATCACTATTATTTCACCTTTAATGATAATTATTTAATCCCAAAAAATTCTAAATAAATTTATATGATTTAGATACATTTATTAGCGTTCTGGAGACTATTTATATCCGAAGTTTCATGAAGTTTATCACTAAACTAAAATTATTATACTTATAAGATTTAAAAAAGTGGCATGTTGTCACTTTCTTTGGTTTTAATAATAATTAAATTATGTTCATTGAAAAAAGTCTATTAAATGAATATAATCCGACCCTTAGGTAATATGGGTCGACTTTTAGTCATCCAATAGTATTTTGGAAGATGTTAGGGTAATTTTATAATCTTATATTTACCCTTAATTACCCGATTTACCTTTAACTACGGTAAATAAAATTTACCGTAGTTACTATTCATAATGCCCAAAAAATAAAAAGTAGATTATTAACATAATTTGGACCCACTGATTCCAAATATGGAATCCATTTTTCCAAATTCAATACACAAAATTTGGAGAAATTAAATTAAAATTAATCCCGTTGTCGAAAGAAAACATGTTTTTTTTAAACATTGCAAAAGATTGAATTAATTTAACCAACGAATTCAAGGTTAAATCAATGCTAATGACATAAATTATATTAAATGGTAAAAATATATTCTATTTATACTTTAATGCAATTAAATGTTAAAATTTAACCATATAAATTATTACGGTGAAAAAAGTTGTTTTTAATTAAAATATAGCATGTGTTTAATATTCATTAAAATATGAAAGTTATCAGAAAAATATCAAAAATTTATCCAATGTAAATATTTATATCCTGATTCAAAATAATAAGTTTATTTTGTAAAATTGAACTCATAAACATGTCAAAAACTATATTTAAAGTGGGTGCGCCATCAAATGGCGGCAAAACTGCATTTTTTTAAAAATACTTATTTTACCCAAAAAAATTATTTTTTTCACATACCATGTTCTAGAAAATGTGTATGATGAAATAATAATGTTATAACACTCAAACTTTAGTTAATACTATTCATAATGGCTAGTTCATATTAATATTATAACCATATATCATTGTTTAGTGAAACCTGATATTGCGTACAACACACGCTATTGAGGAAAGTCGTGATTGCATGTAATGCAAGCCAGGTCAGGGTTGCATATTGTGCAAGAATCCTTCGTGTTTCGTATAACAGAATCCGACCATATTTTATTTATACATTGAATATATATATATATACACTCAATGTTGCGTAAAATGACTATTATAAAACAAACTTGAAATTGTGTGTAACCCAATCTTAGAATAGTGTTGAGTATATTTCAAGCTAATACAGTGTGGCTATAGCACAAGATAATCATGTTGTACCATAAAACACATGACATAAAATAAATTAAAAATAATAATTATCATAAAATATTGGGTTGTTACAATAAATCCTACCTAAAGGGTAGGTACAGATAGCCTCCTCTGTGCTCCACGTCCGTTAATCCCCTCCGGGTACCGACTCGTCGTGAGGTCCACCTTCTGGTACCGTCTAGTCCTCGTACACACCGCCTCAGTCAGGGCTATTTTTCGTTTGCATCAAACACCACAAGGTGTGGTCATATTCCATATAGGGGTGAGTATAACTATTCTCAGTAGGGATTCCGAGACCCTCAAGGTCCAACTGAAATCAACAAGGATATAAAAAATATATGAGATCAACTGAAAACCTCAATTAGGTTTATTACCATACATACACCTAAGTTTATCAAATAAACCATCTAAATCATGAGGAAACATAAGAGTTCCTGACTCAGCTCACACAGGTATACAACTTTTGTAGAGAGGTTTAGATGATCAGATATATCCACTGAATCATCTAAGTTGTCGGACCATCACATGATCTAGGACCATCTATTCGGTCAGACCAACACTAGATCCAGGAACATAAGTAAAAGCTATCGGACCACCACATTATCCATAAATAGTCGTTAGAGATGTCGTACAAACACATGATCCAGGTATAACTATTCTATTGGACCAACACATGATCCAGGAATAAAAATTAGAACTATCATACCAATACATGATCTAGGTCCAGCTATTCTGTCGGACCGACACATGATCCTGGAACAGAAGTTAGAACTGTCGGGCCAACTCATGATCCATGAACAGTCGTTAGAACTATCTTACCAACACATGATCCAGAAACAGTCACTGGAACTATCGTACATACACATGATCCAGGAGCAGTCAGCAGTGCACAGCAAGCCTCAGGGCTTCCACATTGCATGATTGATTCTGGGAGGGTCTGCTTCTCATGAAAAGTTTTGACACATCAACTACCTCTTAGTCTCAAGTTGATGTATTCTGAAGTTATGCCACATCATAGGGGGAAAACCAAAACCGAACATATCCAAGATACTGAGTACAAGATGACCAAGCCTTTTACCAAAAAGTACACAGACTGTTGGTATAAGGTCCACATCATGTAGTCAGATCTCGGGTACTCCCGTTGTGCAACAGACCATGTCGAAAATCTGGACATGTAGAAAAACAAGAACACAAAATTTGGTATGATTACACACCGTGTCCATGATACTGAGTTTGACTCTGTGTACACTGGCCATGTGCCCATACACGACCTCAACTCGTGTTCGTCATACCGTGTAACTGGTACACAGGATAGCCCGTACCACTGTCCATGCCTGGTCGTGTGGTGGAGTACATGATCGTGTACTCCACCCCATGTCCGTGTATCCCTAGGATACATGCTGAGTCTCAAGAATCCTCTTCTGCCATTCTTTGTAGAGAGTACACGTCGTGCCTCTTGGTCATGAATTTCTACCCTTATCCTTGTATTTCCTAGAATACACACCATGTCTCTCGACGTCACTTCTATCATTCTGTGTAGAAAGTACATGTCGTGTGATAGGGTTCACACAGCATGTGTTACTTGTCTAACATCTGAAACCCTAGAAACCGAACGCTCGTACTATATGGAGTTTCCTTCAGGAGTACAAACCGTGTATTCTGGAATTTTCCAGAAACCATGCCTATGGCCAGCGCGCCTCCTATATCACCCATTCCTCATTATTTTGTTAATTATTCCATGAAATTTATATCTCTAGGTCACCCCTACATACCGAAGTCGCCTCTAGTGTTTCCGGGACTCCGGTCTTCTCCGAAAACACCTTTTATCTACTCGCTCGAAGAACGGTCGAGGAATGGTCCATTCCGTTCCAATCCGATCCATCCCCCGCTATCATCGTCGCACCTCTGCTAGGTCATTATGATGTTGGGTCTTCATTCCGAGGTCTTTATGTTGCAAAAAGATCCAGCAATGATCCTTTGTTCGTCACCCATGAAGAACGTGAAGAACACACCAATATTCACAAGAATGGAGGAAGGAATCAGGCCGAGCTAGTTTGTCTCGGTCCTTCCGCATTAGTTTGACAGCAAGCAGATCAAGAGGAAAAAAATCAATCATGAAAGGAAGAATTAATGTTTCTCAATACCATGACACACCCCTACCTTGAGTTCGGTATTCATTGACGGCGTCACAGTAAGGCGGACGTTGTTCTGTTGACGTCAGGTAATGCCTAGTGTTGGGGACCGAGAAATAAACGTCATCGGCATTCTTCACTATGGGATCCTTATTTTTTCACTTGGTCAAAGATAAAAGGAGAAGTTCGTTGTTCTTCAGTGGTTCATTGTTGGAAGGATGAAGTTATCAACGGTTTCTCCAAGCATTGTCTCAAGCGCCACCAAAAGATTATGCCAACCATAAATAATAGACTCACTATTATTTTAATGGTTGGTAAGAATTCAAAAGATTTCAAAAATTAATTAATTGAATACATTAATTAATTTTTTTGTCAATTGGCACAATTATGGGGGAATTTCCAGAGTTCCCCCATTTAGGGGGTTTTCAAGGGGTTAATTCCCAAGTGGGCCCCACATCTTTGATTAAAAGAGATGTTTAAACTTCGGGTGGCACCCACCAAATAATATCCTCCCAAGGGAGGTTATGTGGGGGTGGGTCCCTCCTCTAACCTCCCCTTGGAGGTTTTAACCACCAACAAATGAAAATAAGAACACCTTATTTTTATTTAATTTTATTTAAAAACCCCATAAAGTAACTTCCAATTACTTTAGAATGCAACTGTGTTGAAGATCTCATTCTGTAATAATCGACGGTGTTAGTTCAATAGTGCCTTCAAATTTCAATTCCAAGCACTGGTTCAAAAGATATAAAATCTCGCTCGTACATTTACTAAATGTACAGAACCAAACATCAGAAATTGATTCCATGCACACCGGGCCTCAAGATCAAGGACCATCAGAAACTGCGGACTCATAAAATTCCCGTGTATTTAAGAAAAAAATTCCACGGAATTTACAGGTCTTTCAATACACCCCACATCGGGGATTTACATCCCCTTAAGCTATAACTCGAACTAAGGGAACATATGGGGGTACTGAGCATGCATTTGAGCCTCATAATCCCATGTTCTCTCCCGGAGGTTCTCGTGCTTCCAACGAACGCGCACCAGAGGTATCGACCATCCATGAAGGACCCAATCCAATCGATCCTCAATCTCCACTGCAACCTCCATGAATGTTTCCCCTTCATCAATGTCCATCTCTCATTGGTCGATGATGTGGAGGTGAGACACATATGAAGACGTGGTCGCCATCCTTGAACTCCAGAGGTCTCAGTCTCCTATCAGCATATGAATTCTGCCTATCTATGCAGTCTTCATTTGCTCCTGCATGATCTGCACCTTCTCAGTGGAAGCCCGCACAATCTCTAGTCCCTCTAGTGCTGACTCCCCAAGGTCTGTCCAACACAAGGGTGATCTGAAAGGTCGCCCATACAAGGCCTCAATAGGTTCCATACTGATGGTGGGGTGATAACTATTATTATACGCAAACTCTTCAAAAGGTAGATGATCCTCCCAGCTATGACCGAAGTCTAGGACAGGTGCACAGAGCATGTCCTTGAGGTTCTGGATGGTTTGGTTGTTCTGGCCATCCGTTTGAGGATGGAAGGCAGTGCTCAGACGAAGTTGTGTCCCGAAAGCTTCCTGTAACCCCTTCCATAGCCGGGAAGTGAAGCGTGCGTCAAGGTCGGAGATAATAGAAGAAGGTAATCCATGTAAAATCACAATCTCCTATATTTAGAGGCATCCCAAGCTCTCTACGGAGCCCTGATCTCTGATCAGTAGGAAGTGGGATGACTTGGTGGGTCGGTCAACGATCTCCCATATCGAATCGTGACTCCTGTATGTACGTGTAAGACCCGTCAGGAAGTCCATGGATATCCCATCCCACTTCCACTCTAGGACCTATAATGGTAGAACCAAGCCTGCTGGTACCTGGTGCTCTGCCTTCACTTGCTAACAAATGAGGCATCGAGAGGCAGACTCTGCTACTGACTTCTTCATACCTGGCCACCAGTACTGTCGTCTGAGGTCCTGATACATCTTCGACACTCATGGATGTACTGCTAGAGGGTAATTGTGGAACTCCCTCCACATATCCTCTAGAAGTGCAACTGGTACCATAGTTTTCCTCTGAAAAGAATGATGTGCTCTCCACCTTCATAAAATCCATCCAGTGCCTGCCCTGTGGATATCTGAGCACATCACGTCTCATAGTCAGCATCTCTACATTGTGACTACCTGACTCACTGAAGAAGTGGATGTGTGATGGTAAGAAACTATAGATAGGCTACTCCATCCCTATCCACAAAGGTTATTTTCAAGGCAGCCAGCTGCTCTGTCGCCTCTCCTAGCAGTTGTATACTAGTCCTCATGGTTAGCACATCTGCAACCACGTTCCCTTTCCCAGAAGTATAGAATATCTCAAAGTCATTGTCCTGGAGGAATGAAAGCCAACGCCGATGTATCAGGTTTAGGTCCTTCTAAGATACGATATACCTGAGACTCTTGTGATCAGTGTACACAGGAAAACATTCACCCATCAAATAGTGTCGCCACATATTCAAGGTGAAGACCACTGCCACTAACTCCAGGTCATGTGTAGTATATTCTTGATCATGTTGTCTTAGCTACCTAGAACAATACATGATCACTACTCGCTCCTACATCAGGAAACACCCATGTCTTTTCCCTAATCTGTCGCAGTAAACTACGTACCCTATGCCTTCCACTGGGAGCCTCAAGATGGGGGCACTTGTCAGCCTCTTACTTAGCTCCTGAAAGATATTTTGGAATCTCTCTGACCACACGAAGAGTTTCCCCTTCTTCTTTAAGGATGACAGTGGTGCTCCAACTCTAGAGAAGTCTAGAAAGAATCTTTGATAGTACCCAACCAAGCCTAGGAAACATCGTACCTCTGTCACACTCCTCGGTGGCTCCCAAGCAAGTACCCCCTCAATCTTGGCCAGGTCTACTGCAAATCCAGCCTATGAGATGACGTGTCCCAAGAAGTGAACCTCTCTAATCCAAAACTGGCACTTTGAGAGCTTACCATAAAGCTGGTGCTCTTGGATTGTGTGTAATACTACCGAAAAAATGGTAGGCACGCTCCTCCTCAGTAGTCGAGTAGATCAGTATGTCATCGATGGAGACTACGAAAAAGAGATCGAGGTATGGATGGAAGATCTTAATCATGAGACACATGAACACTAAAAGAGTTTTGGTTACACCAAAGGGCATAACCCAGAACTCTTAATGGTCATTCTGACACCTGAATTCCGTCTTCTGCACACACTCATCTCGAACTCTGAACTGGTTATAGCCTGATCTGAGGTCTATCTTCGAGAACCATCAAGATTCCTTGAGCTGATCAAAGAGGTCATCAATCCTTGAGAGTGGGTACTTGTTCTTCACAGTCACCTAGTTCAGGCGACGGTAGTTGACACAAATCCTCAAGATCACATCTACCTTCATGGCGAATAGAATCGGGGCTGCCCAGGGAGAAACACTAGGCCGAATGAATCCATACCCCTACAAGTCCTCCAGCTATACCGGCAACTCATGAGGCTCAGTGGGAGACATCCGATATGCTTTTGTAGATATCAGTGTCATCCCGAGGTATAGGTCAATGTAGAAATACACCTCTTTGTGAGGAGGTTGTCCTGGAACATCATTAGGGAAAACATTTGTGTACTGGTCCACCACTACAGGATAAGTCGGACTCTCTGCAGCAACCTCTACGAGGGTAAGGTAAGCCAACTGATGAGTGATCGGCTGCACACTCCTCTGAGTATGTTCATCCTATGCTGCAGAGGTACTCTTCTTCCTGGTGAAGGTGAACTTGGTCCCATATGTGAGGACACACCACCCTTTGTGCCTAATATAGTCGATCTGAGCATGGAATGTAGATAACCAGTCCATACCTATGATAACGTCGTAAGGCCTCGATGCTCCTACTAGGAGATCCCAGCTGAAGCTCTCACCTCTTAGAGTAATGTCACACTACTGGCACCAATGTTTAATTGTCGAGTCTTTTTCTGAAAAAGTCTCTAGCTGTAAGGATCGAGTCAACATATCCATTGAGCACCGAATGAGGGAAGTGGCTATGAATGAGTGATTGGCACCTGTGTCTATAATAACTATAGCTAATGTGGAGTAGACATAGACTGTAGCTCTAATCATCTTCGGAGCGCCGTGGTTGTAAGACTCATATGCCTTAAGCTGAGCTCTCCCCTAACCGCCAGCTCCCTGCGGTCGGGGTGGTCCTCCGGGTGGTGGTGGTTGCAACACCTCAAAACATCGTCAACTGCTAGCTGCTCAACCAGCTCCTCTGCCACTTCCGCCAGTTCCCTATAGACCACCTCGATCAAATCTATGCCTCTGCCTGGGAGGTCCCTCAACTGATTGCTGATCATCTGTATGGCGGGTCAGACAGTCACATGCCATGTGACCCTACCCACCGTAAGAGTAGCATTGCCCACTCCTGGCGTGACTGGATCTATCTCGTGTGCCCCGCACAACTGAACCTGTATCCTGAGGTCATCCACCGGATGTTATGGTACCTTAGACCTCTGCAACAACTGCCTTCTACCAGCTGCATAATACACCGCTACGTGATGTCCGGTGCTGGGCCTCGCTGTTGGTGCCTACTCAACAAGGGAAATCTCCACTAAGAGGGCTCGCTCCAACAACCCTTCCTGCATCAGGATGATGAGGGAGATCCTAGAAGCTCTGATCTCTCACCTGATCCCTGACTCGAATGTCAGGGCCAAGAAGAATGGATCCCTCACCATATCGTTGGAGTATTGCGAGTGGTCGGTGAACCTCACTGAGTACTGTTCCACTGTCAAGCTGCTCTACTTCATATGAAGTAGCTCCTAAATTCGCACCACACATAGGGTGGCTGGTACAAACTCCACCCCGAACTGGCTCTCGAAGTCTGCCGAAATAAGTTTCACCTCATCATGAACATGGATCGTCAGGCTCTACCATCTGCCTGCTGCGGCCTGGAAGAGACTCACAGCAAGAATCACCATGAGATCTTCTGGTGTCCTTACTATCCTGAAGACTCTCACCAAAGACTCCAACCAATCCTTAGCTGCATGCAGGTCCATCTCTGCCCTGAACATGGGCAGCCTATGGCAGTAGAACTCATGCAACGTGCTCATGTGGCATGCACTCTTTACTTATGGGGCTGGTGGCATCGGTGGCCCAATAATTAGTGGTACCGTTGGTGCCTCATCTATGATAGGGCCTTAAACCGAGGCCTCGTCGCTCATTGGGTTATCATCTCATACAACTGTCGGAATCCTGGTTGGTTGTCTGTGTGGAGGCATCCTAGAAAAAACAGGTGCGCCATAGTCAATAAGTTTTACCTAGTGAGCTGAGTCAAAGATATAACAAAAAAAACTCTTTAAACACACACAAAATTAGTTTTTTAGTGTACTATACTGGAAAATAGAGGTCAGGGTCCTTGTGTATGGATACATCGGCCACTGCACCAACACTGGACTCCCTGGACTTAAAACCACACTCAATACTCTTAACACTATTGCTTCACAAAAATAAATACCAGAGTCATAAGTTCTGCAGTAGAACCGACTCCTCTGATACCAATTTGTCACGACCCATCCTCAGGGCCCATTCTGTGACATCCCCAAGCCCACCTTCCATAGGCTAGCGGCTGGAGACTACCACAAAGGGATTAATTCCCTATGCTGGGAAGGCATTTCCTTTATAAAATGTAAACACACACAATTAGTGTACGCAACTGGAAGAAAAACACTAAGAAAAATAGTATACAAAATGGAGTGCTAAAAGTATAGGGGGCCAAAAATACAAGCCCAACTATAATGTACAAGAAAAACTACAATTAAGTACAACTAAAAAGGGAAAAAATAGTTGGAACGTGACAAGAAGCTCTTGGATCGTCCCCCATGGATCCTACCTAAAGGGTATGTACTGAAAGCCTCCTCGGTGTTCCACATCTGTCAATCCCCTCCGGGTACTGACTCATCATGAGGTACATCTCCGGGTACCGTCTAGTCCTCGTGCACTCTGCCTCGGTCAGTGATTTCTGTCATCTTCATCCAACACAATGATGTGAAGACATATCACGTACATGGGTGAGTATAACTATACTCATTAGGGACCCTGATACCCTCAAGGTATCACTAAATCCAACAAGGATATACCAAAAAGAATGATATCAACCGAATACCTCACTTAGTTATATTCCCATACATATACCTATGTTTATCAAATGACCCATCTCAATAATGAGGAAACACAAGAGTTACTGACTCATCTCAAACAGGTATACAACATTTTTAGAGAGGATCAGATGATCAGATATGGCCACTGAATCATCTAAGATGTCAGACCAATAAATGATCCTGGACCAGCTATTCTGTTTGACCAACACATGATCCAGGAACAGAAGTCAAAACTACCAGACAAAAACATGATCCATGAACAATCGTTAGAGTTTTCGAACCAACACATGATATAGGTCCAACTATTCTGTCAAACAAACACATGATCCAGGAATAGAATTTAGAAATGGCAGACCAACACATGATCTAGGTCCAGCTATTCTATCAGAACAACACATGATCCATGAACAGAAGTTAGAACTGTCAGACAAACTCATAATCCCGAAAGAGTCGTTATTGTCAGACCAACACATGATCTAGGAACAGTCATTTAAACTATCGGACCAACCCATGATCTAGGAACAGTCAACAGTGCAAAACCCACCTCAGGGCTTCCACATAGCATTCTTGATTCCGAGAGGGTCCTCTCCTCATGAAAAGTGTCAACACATCAACTACCTCTTAGTCTCCAGTTGATGTATTCTGAAGGTTCTCCACATTGTAGGGGTCAAATACAAAAAAAACAAATCCAAGATACTGAGTACTAGATGACCAAGCCTTTTACCAAAAAGTACATGGAATATTGGTATAAGGTACACATCTTGTAGTCATACCTTGGGTACTGCCTGTGTGCAACGACCTGTGTTGAGAGGATGGTCATGTAGAAAAACAATAAAACAACATGTGGTATGATTTTGCACTGTGTCCATGCAACTGGGTTTGACTCCATGTACGCTAGCCATGTGCCCGTACATGGCCTCAACCCATGTTCATTGAACCATGAAATTGGTACATGGGGTAGCCCGTGCCACTAGCCATGCCTGGCCGTGTGGTGGAGTATATGCCTGTGTACTCCACCCCGTGTCCATGTATCCCCAGGATACACGCCGAGTTTCACGAAGCCTCTTCTGCCTTTCTTTGTAGAGAGTACACATCATGCCTCTTGGCAGTGTAGTTCATCCCAAGTCCATGTATTTCCATGAATATAGGCTATTTCTTGCAAGGTCTCTTCTATCATAATGTGTAGAAAGTACACGTTGTGTGATAGGGGTCACACATTATGTGTTACTTTCCTAACGTCTGAAACCCAAGACACAAAACGCCAGTACTACACGGCGTGTCCTTTGGGAGTACACACAGTGTATTTTGAAATTTTCTAGAAATGACGCCTCTGGTCAGCGTGCCTCCTCTGTCACCTATTCTTCATTCCTTTGTTCTGTTTTCCACGAAAATTTGATCTCTAGGTCGCGCCGTCGTCTCTGGTGTTTTTAGGCCTCTGATCAGCTTCGAAAACACGTTTTGATCTACCCGATCGAAGAACGATTAATGAACGGTCCCTTCCGTTCCGGTCCAATCTATCACCGTCTATAATCGTCGCACCTCTGCTAGGTCATTGTGATGTTGGGTCTTCATTCCAGGGTCTTTACATCAAAAAGAATCCCTCAATGATCCTTTTTTCTTCACCCATTAAGAACGTGAAAAACCAATATTTACAAGAACAGTGGAAGGAATCGGGTAGAGTTATTTTATCCCTATCCTTCCACATTATTTTGATAGCAATAAGTTCAAGAGGAAACAATTCAATCATTTAAGGAAGAATTAACATTGCTAAAAACCATAACACACCTCTACCTTGAGTTGGGCGATCATTGATGACGTCGCGGTAAGGTGGACGTCCTTCTGTTGACGTCTGGTAAAGCATGGGGGTGGGGACCAAGGAATAAACATCATTAGCGTTCATCGCGGTCGGCTGGTTATCTTTTGACTCAGTCAAAGATCAAAGGAGAAGTTCATCATTCTTCGGTGGTTCTTCGATGGAAGGATGAAGTTCTCAAAGGTTTCTCCAAGCCCTCTCTCAAGCTCTATCAAAAGATTATGCCAACTAAAAATAATAGGCTCACTATAATTTTAATGGTTGGTAAGAATTCAAAATATTTAAAAAATTAATTAATTGATCCCATTAATTAATTTTTGGGTGAATTGGAAAAATTATGGAGGATGTTCAAGAGTTCCCCTATTTATGGGGAGTTCAAGGGGTTACAGCCAGTGTGGGACCCAACTCTTTGATTAGAATAGATGTTTAAACTTTAGGTGGGACCCCCAAAATAATATCCTCCCATGGGAGGTTATGTGGTGGTGGGTCCCACCTCTAACCTCCACTTGGACATTTTAACCACAAACAAATAAAAATAATCACACCTTATTTTTATTTAATTTTATTTAAAACCCCCCCAAAACTAACTTCCAATCACGTTAGAACGCAACTGCAGTGAAGGTATCACTAAGAAATCAATGATGCAGTGAGTTAAATGGTGCCCTCAGATTTCAATTCCGAGAACTGGTTCAAAAGATATAAAATCGCAATCGTATATTTACTGAACGAACCGAAAAAAACTACACAAATTGATTCTGGGCACATCGGGACTCAGAATCAAGTGTCGTCAGAAACTGTGGACTCGTAAATTTCCCGTGTATTTAAGAAAAATATTTCCATAGAATTTCCGGTTTTACATTGATCCCCATATGATAGAACCTTGATGATCTATGAAACTATTTTAAATTTTGTTTTTTGGTTGAATAATGTACAATGATGGGACACATAGAATTAACAAAATTTGGTGTGACTACTTGTAAAAAGATGAGGTTTATTATTATGATGATTTCAAAGGCTAATCTTTAAGATGGGATATAATAAGAATATGGTCACTAGTAGGAATTTTTTGTTTTTTGATGTCATCAAATATTCTAGTCTACGAGCCAGAGTAATGGTTCTTAAAATTTAAGATTATCATTGGTGCATCTCATAACTCACACACTTATTTTTACTGACCAAGACAATCATTCCATATATTTGCAGAATGTATGGTACATTGGGTACCTCGCAATTGACATATAATAAATGGGTATGTAGAGGATGGATTTTTCTATTCCATCATTACGGAAGCTGACATTTCAAGATATTGATTCAAATAGAATCATCACCTAAATTCTGTTTTCACGGAGTATCGACATGTATATTTCAGATAATAATATAAAGAAATATCAGTAAAATAAATTGATGAAATCGTGGTTTAACCTTCTTGATTTGATATTATGAAAAGGAAATTATATTACATAGTGTGTGTTCGTATGTCATTTTTTTGTTGGGACATTGATTTATTTATCATGCATGCATCGACCCATTACTAGACCGTAATCTTGGACATTAGGGAAGTCCACCTAATTATAATAAGAAAGAATCATAGAGGTTCTAACACTATGTGTTTCCGTTACTTTCAATTTAATTCTACTTAAATTTAATTAATGAAATATATATTATTCTCAAGACTAATGAATATTTTTTTAGGTTTTATTTATCACACAAATTAAATAAATATTTATTCCTTGGATTGTGAATAAAATGTGTTTATTTATTTCATTGAATATTTATAAATTATATTTATTACATTATTAATAAAATATTCATTTAAGAGAATAAAAAATTTTATTCAGGTATTACATAAATACTAGATGCATTTGAATGGACCTAGACCTTGTTTGTTGAAAAATATTAATTAACATGTATAAAAAATAATATTGGTTATTGGAAAAGTAGTTGTGTGCCAAAAAATATATTTTTTATTTTGTTTCATTTGGAATATTTATGTTTATTATATTATATATTAAAAAAAATTACCTAATCCTTAACTCTATAAATATATTGTCATGTCTATTGTGTATATAAGAAATTGGTGAAATAGAAATATGGAATTATTGTGCATAAAAAATTAACTCTCAACATCACCTTCAAACTCCATCTCAAGGACAAGAAATGAAATAGATATTTATTTTATATTGAAGAATTAGATATTGAGAATGAACAATAAAATTCATTTGATTCACTATGTTGGAACTAGGAGATCAGGTGGTGTTACTAAAAGATTATAAGAGCATGTATGGATCACCACTAGAGGGATTCTATCCTTGGATCCCCACAGTGCAATAAAGGCAATCCAAAATTGTCATTTTTAATGATCAATATTCATCAAAAAATGAATTTCATAATCCAAGGTATTCATTTCTTCAAATAGTAAACAAATTAATTATAAATTTTAAGTGAAATATCCTCACTCATGGTTTTGTGGAACAATAATTTAATGAAATTTTAATATATCTCCCACCACATCCTAGTTATGCCATTTCTAGAAACGATAACAGTTATTAGAGTGGTCACATTTAAATTCATAATTATTTATTTTATTTTTGATCTATTCTCAACTATAGTAAGATATTAATTTCATGTTATTAATTCTCTAACCTGATTTAATTTAACATGTTTTTAAAATTTTAATATGATTTGTTCATTGTTTAATTTTTTAAAAGGATTAAGAAATTATGATGAACAACTAGAGATTCCATAAATAATTCCAATCTATTTGTTAAGAAATGGATAGACTACATATATGAGAAACTATCCATTGTGTACCCAATTACGTTGTATCATGATTCCCTGAGGGATATATAACATGTCTCGTATTAATTACACAGTGTATGTCATGTGATGACCAGCCAATCTGACACATAGTTTTCAGATTACATATCATGTATCAGTGTACACATCATGTAGTCTACATTGGTTAGGGGTGTAAATCAAGAAATCTGTGTGGTCATTATATATAGTCAAAACGTCATAATACTAAATAACTAGACAATTTATAAAATACAAAATGGGTATTTGATGTACATGGTGTGTAGTTCATGAAATCTCACATCTTAAGAACACACCAACCCACTCAATGATAAAATGAACACACGTATCAAATAGACACAGGGTGTGATGCTTTCCTATACACACCATGTAGTCCTCAAAGACATACATCGATGACTAAAGCGGTCATATCATATAATCCAAAAGTGTAAAATGTTGTGTGTATCCTTTCTGTACACATCACATAGTTTTTCCAAGTTACATTACACATATCCATCCATGAACCCTAGATACATGAGAGTCAAGATAAATGGAGTGTAGTTTGATGTACACTTCTTGATGTGTCACATTAATGGATAGAATTAAAAATTAAATTTAATTGAAAAAAAAATTTATTAAAAAACTTTTTATTGAATTTAACACCACTGTGTGTTTGATAATTTAATAACAATTTAAATGAATTATAAATGCTAATATATTTAATTACAATTAATATATGTCACTATTGGTTCTATAGTTTATCTTCCCTGATGCCATAAATGATGGTTATCTCTAATAAAGTTCTTATAATAACAAAAAATAAAGTTAATTAATTTTTAAATGTATGTGTATTCATCTTAACAATAAATAATTTACAAAGAAATGAATTCAGGCATGTTAATTTTTATTAATAAATTCATGTATGCCCATTAATGAGCTTGAACAAGTCATATGTAGGTGTTAGAATTTATTTAATTTAATTCATTGTAAGAATTTGATAATATTTAATATTAAATTAAATGATGGCTAGTGATTCATCCATCCATACATTATTTTCTAGGACCGATATGTGCAAGGATATTTATGTAACCACCATCGACCAATACTTTGGTCCCTTTCACCAGCTAGTGAGTAATTAATACTTGTAATTAATGGATAATACCAATAAATGTGGATGATTTTTGATATAGAACCTTTATGAATCCATATTAGGTGATACATAAGTGGAATGTTGTAACTCATGCCAAGACAGACAATACGAGTTATTTACCCTTATATAAAGTTTTATTTAAGGTTATCTCAACAAATCCAGAATTAGATAAATATAAGGAATAAGTAATTTAATAAATTCAATATTTCTATATGTGAAAATATTTATTTTTTGGATTCAAGGACACGATCACATAAACAAATAAATTATTATGAAAAGAAGGAAGTTGAATAAATGAATTGTGTGAAAATGTACTATCTGAAAAATTTAATTAATTAAATAACGTGCATTTAATATTAACAAAACATATAATGTATTAACATGATAAAATTTATCCATAATAAATTAAAATCTCTTAAAAAAATATTACGTCATACATAGCCTTCCATTTATTAATTATGAATTAATCTTAAAAAATCTATTTTTTGACCAACCCTTTCTGGGACACTTACTTATGTAAGGGGAGTTATTATGAAGGTTTTGTGTTGACTAAACCATTTTACATCATGATTAATATCCCTTCCAATACATGGTGTAATTTATAGGCACGTTTCGAGGAAATACAAGTCATAATTTCATAATAGGGGAGTCCAATAAACCGAACAAGGAGTTTTAATCCCGCAGTTGGTGAATACCTTCATGCCTAAATACCATCAAGATGTTGGACCAACCATTTTTGGGTTTATAAAATAAATAATATATATCATTTCCACTAGAATTTCCTAGAAACTTGAAATTATGATTTTAATGATGATGAATATTGAGAATTGAAAAATAGTGGTACATTTAATGATTAATAAAATAAATTAATTTATTATTTCTCACATTATTTTTGAATCATGAGAGGTACTAATTTAATAAAATAATTGTATAATAAAATTAAAATATCTTCATCCACAATATCTCTATAATCAATATTGGATAAAGAAAACTTCCACACTAGCAATAACTTCCTAGAGTGGTTTAGACACCACAAGGTTGTGTTATTCCATGAATGGAAATCTTATGTGTTGGAATCCTCAATGCCTAATCCACCATCTAAATAGGTGAGTGGTGAATATTTCCAGGTCTACCAAAAAAACTGAAGGACATGATCAAATTTCGATGTATGATGCTATCTTCTTTGTCTCAATAACTAATGAAGTCTTACAAAACCATAGAATTGTTTTACATGCTTGAGAACTTCAATGCCTTTTACTTGGAGATATATACATTGGAAAATTTTGAGATCTACAAGGCCCCATTTTAGATAAATCTGGAAGTGGATTCTGAGTTGGGGGTCATATTTTCAATATCATTTTCTACAATTAGTGTCCATAGGTTCCAGTGTTTAAACATAATGAAGATCTATGAACCAACATCATTCTGGAATCACACCCTCAAATCATCTCTAGCCTTATTATACATATTAATCTGAAAAAAAAATTAGAAGTATCTACCTGATTTTCTTACTCACCTTCTCCAAGTAGAGAAATATATGAAGATTGAAAACCCTTCAGTCTTTATGATGAAAAAATGGAAAAGGAATGAGATTATATATGTTCATAAAAATATTTCATGCCCTTCAAAGAAGAGGAAGATCAAGAAAAAGAACATGATTTTATCTATTTTACACATGGAATTAAGGGAAAAAAAGTAAAATCTATACCCATTTTAATAAAAAAGGGGAAGCTTCAGGTGCATTTGTTATCAAGTGAGATATATCTATATCTAAAAATTAGGCATTAGATACATATTTTGGTGATAACATCTATATTAAAATACAATAACTATGAACATTATGAAATATTATCTATGGGCTGGTAGATCATAGAGCATCCAAAATAGGGAATATTTCTTATATAGTAATAGGTGACTATCACTTCATGTTTCCAATAAAAATGATCTTGGTTTTAAATGTTCTTTATTATGTAGCATTAGTATCAAAAAAATTATATCGTTATACAAAATAGATTCAGATGGTTCAATTTTCAATTTTCAAAATAGATAGTTTTTCATTTATAAATATCAAAAAAAAATTCTATTAAGGCATAATTAAATAGAAGTATTAATTGGTTGGACTACACAAAAAAAGTAATGTAAATCGATAATAAAAAAACCACATATGACTAATACCACACCAAAATTTGGTATCACTTTCTAGGTATTGTAAATGATAATATCATGAATATACTACATCATGATGGATATCTAGATTCTTTTGAATTAAAACAACTTCATATATGTCATGAATGTTTAAAAGTAAAAATAGCCAAATCCCCATTTAATGGGAACTATGAAATGAAAAAAATATTCTATAATTAGTTCATACTGATGTTTTAGGACCATTTCTTGTTGAAAAAAGGGATGGATATCCATACTTCATAACATTCACTAATGGTTTTAGTAGATGTGGATATCTCTACTAAAAAAGGTATTAGTCAGATTATTTTGAAAGATTCATCGAATAAATGATTGAAGTTGATAACAATCATAGTAAGTATATTAATAAAAATATCTTATAACATAGTGGATAATATCTTAATAAATAGTTTATTGATTACTTATAGGGGTTTGGAATCCTATCACAACTCACTTCACCTTACACGACATAGTAGAACAGTGTAAGTGAAATGAGGAACCACCCCTTGTTAGGCATAGTAAGATCAATGATGAGTAGTGAGAGTCTTTTATTATACTTTTGGAAATATTCAATATAAAAATAATCACACAAACTAACCCATGTACCAACTAAACTAATAAATGGTATTCTTTATGAATTTTGGAGTGAATGAAAAACCATGTGATTGAATTTACATGTGTGGGGTATCGATGCTTTTGTTATAGACTCTTAAGATAACAGAAATACAACCCGAATCACAAAGTGTAACTTTATAGGATATCCTAAGGAAAAAAGAGAATATTATCAATAATTACGCTCATATAAAAAAATTAGTGTAATGACGCACTATATTCCTCGAGGGGGATGAAATCTATAAAAAAGATACTGAGAGTGATATATAGTTCGATGAAGTCAATGATTAAGGTATATAAAGTTATTATAGGAAGATATTTAAATAAAACCCATGGAATATGAAACTATTCTGGAGACACAAGTACTATATATAAGTATAAGATAGGTTAAAAAACAAGAGTGTTATGTTTTTCTAGTCACCGATGATGTTGAATCATTATTATTTTATAATAATTATCCTCTAACCTACAAGGAAGTAGTAAGTGGCACAACTATTTCCAAGTATAAATATTTTCTAAATACTAAAATGGATTCCTTGTACCATATCCATGTCTAGATTTTGATATACCCTCAAATATATGTAAATCCCATTGGTTTTAAATGGGTATTCAATAAGAAACTGGGCATTGAAGGATAAGTCAGTATCTATAATCCATGACTAGTTATAAAAGGTTTTAAATAGTATATGTAATTGACTATGATGAAACCATTTCACCAATTTTAATGATAAAATATACATGAATTATACTTTCCATTATGGCCTTCCATTATTATGATATTTGAAAAATGGATGTCAAAATTTATTTCCGTAATATAAACCTTTATAATGATGTCTATGTAACACAACCCCAAGGGTTTCTAACTAGAATGGATGAAAAAAGGTATGAAAGTTGCAAAGATCCATTTATGGATTAAATCAAACATGGAAGTCATGAAGCATTCATTTTGCTAAATCCATAAAGAAATTTTGTATCATAAAAAACAAATGTGAGCCTTGTGATTATAAACAGTTTAGTGGGAGTAATGTAATTTTCTTCATATTATATGTTGATGTCATATTATTCATAGGAAATTAAATACTGATCTTATAGTCTATTATGATGTGGCTGAATAAATTCTTCTCAATGAATAACTAAGATGAGGCAACATATATTCTTGAGACCAAGATCCATAATTATATATCCAAGATACTACTTAACATAATTCAAGGTACACAAATTGACATGATATAAATGAGATTCAGTACGGAACAATCCCATAGCGTATTGTTTCTAATTTCACATGGCATTTATCATTATAGGAAAATTTATCCTCATAGACAAGAGAAAATAATTAAAATGGAAAGGATTCCTTATGTATTTGTTATTGCACCAATCATGTATGTAATTTTATGTATTATTCTAGATGTTTCTAATGTAGTGAGTGGGGTGTGCAGAAATCTAGATGATATAGGCGCCTACTGTTGGATGGTGATCAAAACAATCCTTATGTTTCTAAGTCATATTAAGGATATATTCTTATTCTATGGATGATGTGATGAAATAGTCATTAGAGGATATGTGGATGCTATAATCCAAACATATCAAGATGACATGATGTCACAAACATGATAAATATTAATTTTGAAAGGAGGTGTTTTGAGATGGAAGAGCATAAAGTAGGCCATGGTCACAAATTATACAGCATAGTCTTAGTATATCTCTGATTCTTAGGAATCTAAAGATGCAGCATGGATGTAAAATATTTCCAAGAGCCTTATATTATACCAAGGAGTAAAGATCATATCACACTCTATTGTGATAATACTACAACGGTGGATCTTGAAATATAGCCATGTTCACATAAGTGGAAGAATAACACACTTTAATAGTATCATATCTTGATGTATTTTTCACAAATAGGTGAGGTTTCAGTGAGAAATTTATCCATGAAAAAAACATGGTGGAACCCTTGACTAAGGCCTTCACTCACTAGAAACATCATTATCTTGTGAGGTATAGTAGAATGAAAGTCATAGGTAGTCATCACCAGTCCAAGTGGGAGTTTTTCGATGTTGGTGACCTAGGACCAAATTTTTTTACATTTATTGCACCTATATTTGATGTATTGAATATTAATTTAACATATTATTACTTAAAATTAATTTTTCTATATGAATTTAATGGAAAAAAGTTCATAATGTATTTGTCACATTAATAAGGTCATCGTAGTTCCCTGCTATGATGTGAACCAAGAAGTTCTATTATAATATTCTCATTATAGTTCTACGGTTGGATGTTGTAATATGATAGTACTGATGGTATTTTGACCATTTTCATTGATTACTTTTTTGAAGATGATTCTTCTTCTCATGAATTTTTCATTTGGTTATGTCCAAGATGGGAGATTATGATAATAGACCCACCAGGAAGAATTTATCCAGTTTTGGTGTAATCGGATATTACTATATATGAGTATGTGTAATGGTCCTCAGACTTCAATATTATTAATGGTGCCTTTCATGAATTTTTCACTTAAATTTATATATGAAAACTATCACTCCATATCTTAGTGGAAAATAGGGTGCATTATGTGCACATGATTTATACATAGTTAATAGATAAGTTAATAAATGATTTGTTCCTTCTATATTTATGGAATATAATATCTCATCCCATTTATTGGAATAAAACCATTGCATGAATTCCTTTTCCATGGTGTATACACATGTTTATTTCACATATTCAATGAAATATGTATCGATTATATAGGCTGATGAAACCACAATGTAACTTGATTTATGAGATAATATGAAATATTGATTATATTACACAATGAGTTTTTATATGTGGTATTATTCATTGTGAAATTATGTTCTTTCTATTAGGTCCATTTCCACGATTCTAGACAACAATCATAAACTTTAGGATGTCCCGTCTAATTCCAATGTTAAAGAATTAAAGAGGGTCAAGCACTATGTTTTTTCAGTAACCTCAATAAAACCCCATATCAATTTCATAAATGGAATAAATATTATTATCAAGATTTTGGAATATTTTTTATTCTAGTTTTAATGATCACATAAATTAAATAAATATATATAAACTGAATATTGAATAAAATTTATTTATTTTTTTGAATAGATAATAAATATTTACTTATTCGTTGATAAATAAAATATTTATTTAGGAGAATAAAATATTTTAGTTGGGAATTCACTAAATTCTAGAGGAGTTCTAATAGACTGATATCATGCCTAGTGAAAAATATTAATTAATAATTCAGTTAAATAATAGTTGTTATTTAGCATATTGGCGCATGACACAAAAAAATATTATAATTATTATTCTGTAATCTAGCATGGGGTTCATTAAAGAGTATTGTATTATTTAATATTTGGAAAGCATTAAATAATTATTTTAACCTAATCCTTAAATCTATTAAGAGATGGTTTTGTCTATTTATATAGGACAAATCAGTGAACTCAAAATAGTGAATTATTAGGCACAATGAATTCCATCTTGACTCATTCTTCTCTCTCCCTCTCAAGAATACGAAATGAAAGATTGATTTCTTCAAAACCAAAGAATGATTGATCAAAAACAAACAATTAAACACATTCAATTCACCTTTCTAGAACCCAGATATCAAGTGGCATTTCATGGTGATTTTAGGAGACCATGTGGATCATTGCTTGAGAGATTAAATCCTAGGATATTTATAGTATAACAAAGGAAATATGAAAATGGTTTTTTCATATGATCAAAATTCTCAAAATAGAATGTTCCTAAGCCCTAGTATTCATTTATTTAGATAATAAAAAAATCAATTATTAATTTTACTTGAAAAATACCTACTATGAGTTTTAGGCAATGATAAAAAGAAGAAATTTTAATATATAACCCTCAACCACATGATTTCATTGTTCCTGGAATGAACCCAGTTTCTATTATAATTATTAATCATAAATTCAAGATAATAAATTTAGGGAAACATTTTAATATATTTTAAAATACTTCCTTATCCTAAATAAAGGCTATTAAAGTTTGTGCTGCCATAAAATAAAATTTAATGATATAGTAAAAAATATATACAAAAATTATGTTGTTTAATATGAATAAATTATATAGTATTCTCCCAAATTTTTTGGAAATATCAACATCATTTTATCCTTTCACGTTTTTAATAATTTTTTTGGAATAAAACCTATAGGTTTTTCCATGATCTTTTTATAGAAACACTGAATCTATTAGAAGTTAAATCAATATAACTAGTTTTGACCTATTCATAACTTTTGAGTGAAGTTGAAAAACCCCAAATAATAAATGAATCTATAATTTACCTCAAGTAGATATGAAATATAATCCATTCATGTAATTATAACTATATATAATACTTACATGTTGAGATCTAAAAATATTATTAGAAAACACTTTATTTATGCTTTATAAAACATAACCATTATATATCCTTGAAAAACACTTTCTCATACTCAAACAGTAACAATGAATCCCCTAAAATCAAAACCACAACCATTAATAATTTATGACTCAACAAAAATTTACAAATTAAAAACTAAATTATATCCTAGGTAAAACATAAGTAGAATTTCACCACAATTATTCCAATCATCAATTTATATAAATCCTGAAGAGAATATCCAAAGTTCCTTAAATCATGGTCCAATATATATTATAAAAAGAGTGAGTAAAACTTAATAAGACACCCCAAACCCATTTGTTACCTTAGAAAATAAGATCCTAAAAAATTTGTAATTTATCATGTTTTTGGAAGAATATCTAACCATAATTATTTTCAATGTGACAGATATTGGAAATAGGCATGCGGAAGGGATAGAGTGGGTTTATGGGTGTCTTCCCTAACATTAGAAAACATCCAAATATAGATTTATATTGGAATAAGATGTTGAGAAAATGAGGATAGCAAGGGAGAGCCCCATGAGAGGAATTTAGCAAGTTGGAAAATGAACATCAAAATAGAGGGCCAAAGGGTTTAACAGGAAATGAGTAATTTTACCAAATCTAACTTAATTATTTTTTTTATGAAAATCAAACCAGGGTTTAATTATAATTTTAGTATACACTGAATGGAATTTTGGTATCCTTCCTATGTCTATTTTCAAACTTATTCTCCCATAAGATTATAATGGATACCCATTATAGATTTGGTGGTCAATACATTATGGATCCCTCCATTTTTCTATACTCAATACACCAATAGACTTATCCTAAACATTCCTAGCTATTAATTAAATTCCAGGAGACTACTTCAGAAACATTAAATCTTTCATTTGTTGCATCATCCTTAACCTAAATATAAAAATAATTAAATTCCCACATGTTTTAGTACGTGATTTCTCAAAATAATTTTTTTAATTAAAATGATAACATCATGGGTTACTGAAATCTTATCATGAATTCACTATTTCATAGACTTACTTCAACTGAAATACACTATCATTTAACCTCATTCCACCTCCTTAGAATTGGAAAACATCATTATAATATATTGTTCAAAATCATTAAAATATAGATAAAATTAGGAACACCAAATTATCATGCTTCATAATAAGGGATCCATGATTATTGGTAGTATCCACCACTTACCATAACATAAATTGGAACTCACTACAGATACTAAAATACCAACATCAGATCGAACCCCGATGGGGAATTTAAATCCCAATAAAAAAAAGTGATTATCTATAACCACCTAGCCTAGGAATTAAAACCAAAAAATTAAAGAATCATGCAACAAATTTAAATGGAATATAATCTTTTGATGAAACCCACTCTATTACCATATTAATTGAAAAAACATCATTGATGAATGAAGTTGTAAGTAGTTTCGTAATCATAAAAATTTGAGTGATCTTATAAATAAATAAGATTCAATATAAAAATCTAGCATGGATAGTGGTCCATGAAAATAAATATCCATCCATAAATATTTCTACAATATAAATGAAAATAGAAATGACCATATGAGAAGATAAAAGTCCTACTAGCACTACACCCCAATATAGTAACCAACATCCAAAACATGTTTCTTTAATTGATATTGTGGTGAAATATTTTTTTTTCACTTCTAGGATATTAAGATGAAAATGATTATAATATTACAAAATCTGATATCTAACTAATGAATCATATAAAAACACTAAAATTAATTTGAATTAGATTGTGGGAACAATGAATTATAGAGTTAGTATAAATTTAATATCAGAGCTCTACCCGAGCATGAGACGTTAAATTAAACCAAGACTACTCCCTAAGTATAGATAATAAGACTAACTATATTGGGAAGACCAATGTAGTGGCATCCATACTCATTATATTTTTTTATTTACTAGATATAGTAATTATTGATTATTTGAAGAATAAATGTATTTTAAGGGGTTATGAATGTAATAGATGGATATGAAGGAGGAAATTTCTTCTATTCATGCTAGTAAGAATTGGGAACATAATCCTTTTCTATAAGAAAATAAAGAAATATAATAATATGATTATATTGGGTCAAAGAATAATATCATGTTAATATTATATATAAGGAATGTTTAGTATTAAAAGGATTTAAATATATGGATGAAGTTCATTCTATGGGAATTTTTACACCTTCAATAAATATTTCTATTATTTAGGTGGTTCTTAGTATTTTATTATCATAGAGTCTATATCTTTGTCAATTTGATGTGAAGACATATTTTTTTAGGGATACCTAGAGAATGAAATATATTTGGAACATCCATAAGGATTTATTGACTTGGGGAATAATTAATTGGTGTGAAAACTGTATGAAAATTTATATTGGTTAAAAAATGAACCTGGGCAGTGGAATAACAAATGAATAATTGATGAGTATGAGTGAATAAATACAATGTGGCATGGACTAATGTTTCTTAATTTAAGTCATTTGATATAGGATATATCATATATCTTATGTATGTGGATTATATTATTATTCCATGATCATTCTTGAAAAGTATTGATGAACTAATATAACAAATATATAAGTATTTTGAAATGAATGATATTATAAAATCTATAAAAATTATAGGGATGAATATCAATGTAGATCGTGCATCCTAAAACTTAATTCTTTCACAATATAATTATATTTTAAATGTTTTTATAAGTTTTAGTACACTAAAATTAAATCCAATTTCCATAACCCTAGTGAAATATTTGAAATTATTAAATGATAAAGATCTAAAGAATGAAATAGTTTGAGAACATGTAAAAGATTTCTTATACATCATCTATCATAATATTCTTGTATGTCAGTGTAACAAACCATACTTTCTTTCCTTGGATATTTTAAATACCAAATACTGCACGAATCATCGACTGAAAATGAAAAAAATAAAATATTTTATTAAGATTAAATATTATAATATATGATAAACATTAATATATTATAATAAATCAATATGGAACATATTATTGCATATTTTAAAATTAATAAATCCATATGTAAATAAAAATTCCCTAAATGTGAAATATCCATCCTCATGGTCTTCCTTAAATATCATATAACCAATTATAATTATGGAAATAAGGAAAAAACCTAGAAATATAATATAAATATAGAGAAATAAATGATATATTAGGAAAAATAAATTATGGATAAGTATGTAAGGTCATATATAAAAGTGAAATTGTCATTATGACCAATATATGACATTTTCAAATACATATGATAGTTAATAATGAGTATAAAAAATTTGTATACTGAAAATATTATAATGAAAATATAATTATTTTATAAAAAATAAAATTATATTGTAAATACTAAAAAAAATTATAGTAAATATTCAACACCTATTAAATATATTTGTAATTATAAGTTTTTAAAATATAATCATTCAATATATAAAAATAAGTTTCTATTAAAGAAAACTTGTATTATAAAGAATTTTTCATTCTTATTAAAATGATAGGTTTCTATTTTTGGATTATAAAATTTAATAAAATTTATATATATATATATATATCATAAATTAATTAATTATTTTTACTATATAAGAATGAAATCATTTATTTATTTAAAAAAATTCTAAAAAAAATATTTTAGTTCTTTTTTTATTTTAGGAAACTCAATATATCTTAGCAAAGTTGGTTTTAATAAATTTTAAGGTTTATATATACAATAAAAATTAACATTCATGGAATTATTTGTAACATATTTGAAATAAGAATAAAAACAAATAATACCTAAAATGTAATTTTTCTATAAAAAATAATTTTCAGTATGCATTGTTTTTCATCATTTAAAATTTAAAATTATCATATGTACAATTTCAATGTAATTACAATAAGTTTAAATTTTGAATCATCACATTGAACTTATTTTATATCTATAATATCATAGTTTTGGTAAAAAAAATTACTATATTATATAATGAAATCAAGTAAAATAGTGTAAAGGGAAGTAAAATGAAATGGAATTTTTTCTATAATTAATTTAATATTTAAAAATTATATAATTTAAGTGAAAACTGTGGGGATCCATCCTAAAATTACAACTAATATTTTTTAACTAACACATATGTGATTCCATGTTTTCCCTTCACATTAGTGAAATTCTTGAAAAAATTTCTCTCATTTTCTCCTATAAAAGGATCTCTATTACACCCACTAAAAAAATATTCTATAATTTAGTTGTATCTTTAATACCTACCTAAATTAACATTTATAATTTATTATTCCAATTTTTATTCTTCTTCCTTCCTTCATTTTTTTTATTATTATATGAAGAACCCCCCTTTTTAGAGAAGAACATAGAAAATTCTAACAAGAATCATCAACGTAAGACAATATCAATCCAAAGGCCATGTGAGATAAACCAAAATGAAAAAGTGGATATACCCCAACTCATCATATAACCATGATAATCCTCTCCATTGAAGCATGTCTGATTGGAGAACAAGTGTCTCCTGTCAAAGAACTGGCCCGATCCGATGGCTAACGTCATACCCTCTCAGAAATTTAAATCTGAAAATCATTGTAGCATTGAATAACAAGCTAAACAACCTACTCTGGGTTCTGATCCATGTGAAGTAAGGGTGAATCACAAAACCAACAAACCGCACAAGACAAACCCTCTCCACGATTCCAAAATCGTATATCCAAATCTCCAAACCACACTGCCCTCCACTTGACACCCCTACCACCAAAGCCTCACAACCCGAAAAACAATCCAAAAGGTGTTAGATCAAACCATCGTCACTAGGGATGGAATGGCCCAAAACTCCATCGAGGTAATTCCATAAATGAAGTAATCTAAGTCATTATAAAATAGAAATACTTCTCTAGGCATCGATATGATCTAATAAGAACCACAAATACACCTCACCAGGTTTTGAAACTAGCCTCATGGTGACAAGGAACGAGTAGAATGTCAATGAAGAACCATCGGTATCAATCGAAACCAAACGTAGATCCCTCAAATTACACAATCACAAAATTAACAAAATGAGACATGAAAAACAAAAAACTAAAATTTAATCTCAATGCATCACCCTCTAGAACACGTAGATCTGGGAAAGCCAAACAGGAACTGCTGAAGGCCACCTGGTCATGTCAACCGAGCTGAGAGACCTTGATGGGGTCGATCTACATCATCAGAAGCAATGGAGAACAACGATTCAGTGCCTCCAAGCCTTGTCATCTTTAGAAGAAGTGATCCATGAAGAGAGAACACTGATGCATTACTAAGTAGCGCAGACGCTGAGCCTCGCTGAGATGATAAGCATTGGAACTGAAAGCACAACATCACCCAACCAAGAAGAAACCAGATGCAACTGCTGAGAATGGACCTGGACGGTGGGGGAAGGGGAATCAACTCGAGGAGAAACCGTAGGCTGAGCGGGTTTGGGGGAGATGTCACACTGAGGAAATGTCTATGTTATGAGGTTTTGTTAGCATCTGGTCTTATAAAAGAAGCATAAATCCTTTATTATGAAGTATGTCTTCATGAGAAAGAGTCATCCCATCAATGCATTTTTTTGGATATCCACTATTATTTTCTTTTAACTTTTCATCTTCTATCATTTTAACCATCATTAACCACACCAATAGTTTCATATTAACACAATTTTTCTTCCATAAAAATGATAGTACTATAATATAACTATATACTCTAACTCACTCATTGGAATAATGTGTTCTTATTTAGGTCAGTTCAACTACCAACATGAATGATGTTGTATTATGGTAATAAATTCTATCATGGATTATTATAAAAAATAAATAATATTATAATATTATTTATGATATTATTAAGGTTCTGTTAGGGTGACATGAAAATTAATTTACATTATAAAGTAACATGATGTTATCCGTAAAACTATTAAAAACCATTTTGTTGTAAATTTTACTCTTTTTAAATCGATATAAACCTTACATAAAATGAATGTGGAACTATATAAATCCTTATGATAATATTATTCCTCTATATTGAATAATATTTTAATGATATGTTTTTTAACAATTAATGGTCATCGACAACACCATTTTGAAACGAATAAGAGAAAATCAAAAACACTTGTATCTAATCAGGAAAATAAAATATAACTAACTAATACATAAGAAATAAATTAATGTGGTCGAATAGTATAAAATGTAAAATACTAGAATAAGGTCGTAAAATAGGTTATTAATTTGTCTTTTCTTAATATAATGTTCTTTTTCTTTGGTGTTATAAGTAATGTTAAGGGTTTCTCATCTCAATTTTCATTTATTGAGATATGTTCCATATTAACCACCCATTTTATTTTATGAGTTTTGTATACTAAATCATTATTTTTTTCCTAATTTTAAATTATTTCATGGGATTTAAAAATTTATCTCATGTTTTACCCATCATTGGATTTTCATTCTTGGATTAAAAATGATTTATGATTTAATCTATGAGTCTTATTTCTTACTTGATATTATTGAAACATATGATTCCACTGGGAACCTTTTCATGTAATTTCCATTAAAATCCCATATTAATTTATTCACATTGGTTAATGTTTTTTATTTACTTGTTTTTTTATATTTTTCCATTATTTTCTCCATAATTACTCTAAAATAACATTTATATAAGGGGGTTTTCATTAGATTTTTCCCGCTCAGAACATATCTTATCCATGTCCCTATTTATTAAATTATTCTAATAATGTAATTATATATAATTCAATGATTTATTAAGATCCATTTCGAATGCTTTTAAAAATTTTAAAATTCATCAAATTATTCATGATAGCTATACACTGTTATATTTCCCACTTAGTCATTTTCTCCTATGGGTTTATTTTCTTCTCTATGTAAATATTACTTTTTATAATTTCAATGATTTATAAGGTAACAATTACTAAATTTAATTTTTTTCATAATAGAAAAAGTTTTTGTAAATAATTTCCATTAAAATTTATTTTTTAAAATTTTAGTATATTTCTTATTATTTTATAAAAAAAGAATATAATGTTAATCTAAAATGATTTTCAATTATAAAAATATCAATTACTGTTTCTTATTTTCTACTATGGGTTTGTTTTAAGGGAGTCATTAAATTTATTTATCTAGATAAATTAATTTATACCCTATGAGGATTATTATGAAACCCTATTCATTCTCATGGATTATTTATGTTACAATGATATTATACTAATTTTATATGATCATATAGAACACATATGTTTTGTTTATCCTTATTTTATGGGTGTAAATGGAATTATATTTTCCCTTAATGCATTAGGTAATGATTTTTCTCACATTAAATATTATGTTATGGTACATGGGTGGTTATACTAGGCCACTATGTTTTTGGACATGTTTTCCACTATGTGATGATGGTCTTGGTAATGAGCCTCAACATGAAATATGATTTTCTATGATTATACATGTACTACATTTATATGTCATGATAAATACATATTTAGTGTATTAGGTCTACGTTATTATTCATGTTATGATACATTTTTCATACTATTTTTTTATGATTTCATGATTATATATATCCACATGTAACTATTATACCCACTTATGGTCCAATTTGGAATATCTTTGTTGAATAATTTAATATATCTTTTGTCTTACCCTTATATGGAATATAAGTTCTCCCATTTATAACATTTCCTCTACCTATGACATGAAAATGACTATAATGTAAGATATTGTTATAAGATATTCATGTGTGGATAATTTTTATAGGATAAGTTTAAAATTTGTGGAAAATATGTATCTTTTGAATGTAATATACAGAGACACTAAAACTAAAGGTTCTGGGGATTTGATTTATTATAATATATAATTGATATTCATGTATAAAGAGGTATTATTTATTTATGTCATATTATAGTATTCATAGATATCATTTTTATCCAACTACATATTACTCTTGTTGTAGGATTTACTAATGGAAAATTTTTAAATCTTGGAAGACAATAATGTGAATCTATTTAGTGGATACTTATTACTACATAAATATGGATCATTTTGTATATTTCGGTACTATGGATACATGGGTTCCTATTTAACATTATTCATTGTGAACTTATTTCAAGGTAGGGTTTTCATATCATTTTTTCAAAATTGTAATTTTCTTCTAGTAATAGTGATAATAATTATGCCTCTCTAGGGTATTGGTTATTTTATATGAACCATATAAATCATTGTGAGTATATATTATTATTGTCCTATATTTTTATAATAATATTTTTTTATTTAGTTAATTATAAATAGTGTTGTTATGTTTCATAATAGTTTATTTTTATAACCTAGTTTGATAAAGTGATAGAAATAGTGGAATGAGTTACAAATTTGGTATTGTTTTATTGTAAATGAGTCTTATTAGATGAAATACAATAAAATTAATGTCTTGAATATATTATATTAATCAATTAAAAAATTTCCAATAAATTTGGTGAAGCAATTAGAATCCATTTTGTAATTAATATGGACACGATTTGAGGTTTTTTACTAGAAAATCAATCATTCTTCACCATTAACATGTAGAATATCATTTATTTGAATATAGTTTCATACATTTATGACTAAACTTTTCTGATCTATATGTCTTGTAAATGATCTGATCATTTAACTATTAGGATGGATGTATTTACAAGTGTTATACATTTAATTCATGTTTTTTAAGCCATGAAGATGTCATTAAATAAAATTGATAAGAGATTCTCATGGATAATGTCATGGAATAAAATTTCTAGTTAATATAATACTCTAATATAGATTATATTAAGTTGATGATATGTACATCCATGAATGAAATTTTGGACATATTTTCCGATGTTTTTTAAGAAGACCACAAGGAATGGAAGGTGAGTTGGGGATTTGATGATATATCCAAATTAGAACATTGATGGTTTCTTCAACCACAAAATTTTTGTTTTTAGACCCATTCATAGTCTTGTTTATTAATTATATAATGTTGATATTGTAAATAAATTTTTATAAAGACTACCACCTTTAAATAACCTATGGTTTCATCACATGAAGAAAAAAACTATGTAATTCATTCACTTAATTATTTTTAATGAATCATGGGGTATATGAAAAACCTGTGAATCGAAAAGGGGTAAAAAGTAAACGATTAAATGAGATAGTTTTTATAAATTATTTGAAATATCATTCTAATTATAAAAAAACTATATTGTATTTAAAATGATGTGATTTATTTGGAACATGGATGGTAGTCAAGGTAAATGTGGTGATGTATTCAATGATAGTGTATTTCTATGTTATTAAACCAAGAGTATAGAATTTAAATGATTTAGAAAAAGGATTAATAAAATAATTATTGTCAATGATTTCAATGTTGTAGTGGAAAAATGATGACATAAATTCGGACCTAATTGTTTTTAGGAAATTCAGGAAGAGAAGGATGATCAATACACAAAGAGAAATGAATAAAAAAACTCATAATTTGAGGATGATTAAAAGGTTGAATATGGAAAAGAAATATGATTTTTAGAGAGTAAATCACTAAATCAAAAATTAATAATTAGTTAATGATTCAATGATTATAATATCATTGGTGAAATGATAAATCCAATATAAACACATCAAATAAAAAATGACATGCCCACTTTTTTTTATCATAGGTAGAGGCGACATAATTTTAATAAGTGTAAATAGATGAATAGTGAGTTAAATACATGGATGATGAAATTTATTAGCTTCGAATGAATAAAACATGTGATATTAAGAAAAGATTTATTGTTCACAGTTTCATTAGAAAAAAAATGAGAGTTCAATAACAAATATAAAGGGCATGGGAATTTGATCTGGAAAAACACATGGTTTTTTTACAATGGTTATTCACAAATTTAATTTATTCATATAATGATGATATTTAAATAAGTGTAATGACAAAAAAAATGATATTTATTCGTGGAATAAATTTAATGAGGTTTAAAAATATACCAAATAGATGAAATTATGACATTCTTTAGGGGAATTATCAACGAGGATGTATACATTGGAATTCAACTAAAGGATATATAAGGACATGTATTTCTCTGAAAGAAATATTCATATACCTTAAAGTACTCACCATGAGCTTCATTTGTGCATATGGATATATATATCAATAATCTATATTTTTATATAGGTGTTGTTGATAAAAATCATCATTTAAAGTCTTCAAAGAAATAACATTTTATGTCGTGTTTCTATATCATTGACATAATACATGATTTCAAAAATAAGGATTCAAAGGAAGAAAATTCAAACATGATCCAATTAGAGTTTAAAGTATCAATGACCAAATAACTAATGTATTTTATTAGGAAAAAAATTAATTAAATTAGTGAATATACCATAGTCTCTCAAAGTAAATATGATAGGGATATCTTGAATAGAATTTACATGTGAGATTTAAATGTAGTTTTTAGATCATTAATGAATGGAATAAGTCTCATAAAGAAGAAGATATAAAATTATTTTTTATATTGATAGGAAGTTTACTATATTTTATAGAAATGTTGTTGGACATCATTTTTATAGTATATTTTTTAACGTGATTATAAATCAGTCGAAAAAATTGATCACCATATCAAAGTGAAGAAACTAAAGGGATATATACATGGTAACCATGATTAGGGTTTAATATTTAATGTAGTAATATGGGAAATTGTTTAGTGAATATATAGATGTATGTTATATATAAAAAACCCCCAATTGGAGGTCTGTTTTTCATTGGAAGAGAAATTTATTTTTGGATCAAAAATAAATAAGATATAAATTAACATAGTCTTATTCATGTGGGGTGTATTTCAACTAAATATCCTTATTCTGAGTTGACATTTATGAATAAAAAAATAGCATACCTAAACAATGATGTGATTTTTCCCATGATAATATTTAATTAAATATAGTATAATTATGGTTTCAAATAAACAAGTAAAAAATTATCACTTGAAGTATACTGAAATTATGTTTTAATTTATCATATAAAAACTAGATCACACTAGAATAAATCAAAAAATAGTGTATATTTTTAAAAAACATTTTTCATGCCAATTTTCTATCATCATTAAGTGTATATTTCTTTTCAAACACTTCTTAAAGCCTAAAATGGTTGGAATATTCCCACTGTGAATATGTTTTTTTTAAATGGTTCTCATTTATGACATGTGTCATTCCCATCGATTTAATTTTATAAGTGGGTAAATATGGGAAATTACATACCATGATAATAAATTATAGATAAAATTAATAATTTTTAATAATAAATTTTATAATTCATAATAACATGAGGTTATTGAGAATTTGATTATGTACTAACAAAATATGTAGAAAAAAATAGTTTTAGTTAAATCTCTTGTCAATTTGGGTAAGAATACTCATTAGGGGGGATAATTTTGACACAATAAGTCAATAATATACAATATATAGGGACTTGTATTAAGTAATGATAAAAATATGGAAAGGAAAATTACATTATTGATTTACAAAGTTGGATGTTAAAGGTAATCATAAAAAAATGTCCATAACTCTAATTGTTCACATCAATCCTGACACATATAGTCTAAGAGTGATAGAATATAGTTTTATTAAAAATTATAGTCATTATAAATTTGGTAACTGTCAAAAATAGTTCTAAAATTATTAATTAACTATTAGATTGAATTGAAACCTAAATGAGATAAATCTAAGATCCAAATTACAACAAGTTAAAATAATAATTAAAGGATTTTCAAAAATATCTTTGTTCATTAGCAATAGGTATTATTCTATCAAATCGTATTTTTTAATAAGCCACTTTTTTGAATTGACTGGGAGCATATATAGTCAAGAACTAAATCCTTCCAAATCACCATATTATAAACATCATGAAATAAATACCCCCATGATAAGATACACAATATATACTTGAACCTAGTATAGGAAAAAAACAACCATAAATTATGAAACTATAAGTGGTAACATACCACCAAAAAAGACATGCCAAATATTAAAAAATAGGGAATTGTTCTGGTATTTCCAAGTTAGATTCTTGATGATAAGGTTGTGATATCAATGCAAGTTTTCTTTGAAAATAGCTGCAGTAAAATCCTATACCAACATGTATTCATCGATGTTGAAATTAATTAAGACAAAATCTATAAAAATAACATCATTTTTTGACAAACTATTAGGATAATTCTCTATGTTGGCCTTATGGATCCATCCCATTTATCATATTTACTGGTTTCTCTAGTATCAAATATTTTTATCAGTGTATTGTTCTTCATTACAATCCACAATTGTAGCCTTACTAAATTTACCATAGGTGGTTTTCATCCTTTATGTGAATTTGGTAGGGAATATTAATTTCTTGATTTTATGTTCTTCAAAGTCATCACATATATTGTTCGAGATTGTTATATTAGCCTCTAAAATGAGGGAAATATCATAAACTATTGGTTACATGGCTTTAACCAAGGTAACCTAAGGAAAATATTTTCCTTTTATAATTTTATTATAAAAATTTAATCAATTTTATTTAAAGAGGACTTCTTACCCAACCTTGTAACTAGTAGACTTATTGTGATGAATAATCCTTTTGTAGCTCTGAATTTTTAGATGGAATGGTGGTGAAACCTTCGATTTCCACTACTAAATTCTTTCCTTCAAAGAAATTAGATTTTTAATATTACCCAGGTAGTATGTCCACGTTATTATATTAAGCACATGACCATGTATCACCCTCCTGTAACTCTCTCCCTAAGAGAACTTGTCACAACCCGACCCAAAGTTTGGGCTCGAGTAGTAACTACACTAAGCATACAGTCATTGGCTAGGGCTGGAGACAAGAATAGAAAGTAATATCCTAAATGGGAGGAAATCACCTAATTACATGAATGCACACGCCTAACTATATTACGTAAGAGTATAGAGGAATATTAATAAAAAGTTGAAAGAGATATAAAGTAACCAATAATTCATAACATCTAGGATGTATAAGAGTAACACTGTGAAAATTGAAAATAAAAGGGGAAAAATATATTCCCAACAAGAAATATGTCCCAAGCTAACAAAACATGTAAAAGTAATCTGGTTGGAAATCCTAAATGATAATCTCCACGCTATGACCACTGTACATTGTCCACATCACCTAGTATCCCTATGCTCCACTAAATTCCCCAAAAATATGTTTTATATATTCATAAGATAAGAAATGTGTGGGAAAATCCCATATGGAGGTGAGTATATGAATTCCCAATATGATATCCTAAAAACTAAAGGGGGAGAAGTAAAAGATACAATATGAATAGAAATATAGTAAATAGTATAAATGATGAGAGATATATAAAAATAGAAAAACAAAACCCAAACCAAGAATAAGAGTAACATCATTCATCCTTAGGGGGGTTAACATGGTGAGTATAGGAAATAAACATCAGGTCCTTTCTAACCATAGTAGTAGAGTAGGCTCATCCAACCATGATAATCTAAACACAGAAAGCATGTGGAATACACCATGCATCTTCATATCCTATTGAAATGGATTAACCAAATACAAATGCATGGAAACAAATGTATACATATATATATAATATTAAATAATATGAAATGAGAGATTAAGGGGGTATATATCTCACAGATCATCACAAGAATAAGAGTCAACAATAGATCTAAAAGTCCATCAACGATGCATAGCATCACATGTGTCTATCCAAAAGTAACCATACAAGTAAGGCCACACCTCATCACTATCTGGAACAGTCTAGGGGACAAAAACACTATGAATAGGACCCATTCCATGTAACAATAGTTGGTTCTCACTCTAATAGGAGATGGAGGACCTATTCTCTGACTGGAAGGAGGGTTCTAATTGATGACCACTTACCAAACTCTACCAGTGGGTTCCACTCAAAAGACATCAAAATCCAACTGCCCATCCCAAATGAATACTTCTACTTGAAATTCATCAAAGACCTACTACCCAGCTCTACTATAGGGATCAACTCAAAATTCATGGATGACTCACTGCCCAACTCTGTTGGAGGGTTCTAATATGATGTCATCAATGGCCCACTGCCCATATCTATTAGAGGGTTACAATCTAATGTCGTTGAGGACCCACTGCCCAGATCTCCCATAGGGTTCCAATTTGAAGCCATCAAGGACCCACTCTCCAACTCTACTTGAGGGTTACACTTTGTTGTCCTTATGTAACCCATGCATAGATCTACAAGAGTGTTCCACTCAGTAGTAATATAGGACCCACTACCCAGCTCTACAAGAGGGTTCTACTCGAAAGACTCTATTGCTGAAGTGTGATCACATTCACAATTGAGAATCACCTCAAATAATCATCATTCTTGAAGAATTTACATTTAATCTTTAAATACACAATAGAGGGAACAATTAGCTTATACATGGAAAAAACACTCAAGTTGGGCCACTTTTGGGCCAGAATCTGAGTCCAAATGATGGAGATATTAAATCTTGATGTTTCTTCAAAGGATACAAGGGATAAATATTGTGAGAGGGGAGCCACACAACGTGTGGTCCAATGCCTCCACCTTGTTATGTCCCTATAAAAAACATTTCTTTATTCCCATGTAGGGATATACGTCTTGAAGGTATTATACACTGTGTGTTCGAGTTCTCGGGATTCATGCATGTGTACCTCAGCTATGTCCTGGTACTTTGATACTTGACCGTGTAAATATCCATGTACATCCACACAGGGTATTTCCCAGGTGATTTAAAAAATGATTCATCAAATTGTGGATGAGTTACATGGAATGTATGATGGCTAAATTCCGTTCCATTTTTATTATCTTATAAAACCCCAATTGTCATATCAAGGGGGCTATATGTTGACTGTTCATTGTGATACACTGTGGGTGATTTAGGATTTTCACAAATTCTCATATATACTTCCTATGTTTTGATTCAAGATGTTTTTTCATACATACCACCTATTTTCCACCTAAATTCAGTATATCTAGTTTTTGTTCATCATTGTAAACTACTTTTCATCAGAAATTGGAATCCTCAATTCCTCGAAGGTTTCGATATTCGACTTGTATGCGCTGCACCTTTAGTAGATGATGAATTATTGTGGAAATAATATTACATAGCCCAAACACAGTCTATATCTCTCTTACTTCATCTCCATGTCCCTCACTCATGGATATATCACAATTATGGGGGTCTGATTGGGATTAGTACCACCTGACAACATCGAAACGGGGTCAAAGAGTCCAACTTGTGAAGAATTTGAAATAATTAAGTGATAAAAGAACAATAATCTATTTTAAATAATCATTTTCCAAGATTTCTTGGCCATATATCCAGAATATGTGTATTCGAGTTAGAATACAAAAATAAATTGACAATTAAATTGCTACGCAGATGCACCCAAAGGTTGCAATTGGTGCAGATCCACAATTGAGATCAATCTTCTCAATCAATTTAATTAAATATGGAATAAATAAAAAATCAACAAGTCCTACCTAAATATTTGATCATTATACATAAAAAAGTGTGCTTTCCAGATATCAATGAAAGTTGGTGTGTTCATTGGGTCTCTATATGCTATTATCTGGAGTTCATCGTCATCTAGACTGATTCACCAAACAAAGATTGAAGGAGAATATCTCAGAATATCTGAGGATTATGAGGCTAAAACTAGGAAAATCTCTATGGAAATATATTCATAAACATTTAATCTAAGATAAAAATATTTAATTATTTAATTAATTAATTAATCCACTAAACATTTACCCAATGGGTGAGAGCTCTAAACACCCCGCACCACCATATTTTTGGTCACACTTAGGGTAAAAATCATGTTCTAGACCCAACCATGGTAATGGATTTATGATATGGGATTTTTTAACATTTTTCCATTTTCTTTAAGAACCATGCATGTATAATATAAAAATATTTAATATTTTTATAAAATTATATTAGGGAACACCAGGCTTCGGAATCGAATATTGTCTCATCTCCTAACTCTGGAAATATATATAGTATTATTTCAATGTCTTAGAAAGAATAAATTGGGTCTCTACATCAATGAATACTTTTATATTTTCACCCCCAAAAAACAAAACTAAACAAAAAAACATGGAATACTGAGCCCACACTTGGTTTTCCTACTCCCAATAAATCTCATGCATGTTCTCATATAGCCACAACTTGACAAATAAAGAGAATTTCTATCCATCTAGGCACCTCTCATGTCAATCCTTGATTTACACTAGGTGCTCTGCAAATCTTCCTCCAACCTCGATGTGCATCTCAGCCAATTTGATGACGGGAAAGGGGTCATTATCATATATCCGTGAGTATGAAACTTGGAAAACATCTTCCACTCAATCCATCTATGAGGGTATAGTGATGTGGTACGAAACCTCACCATCCCTCTACATGATCTCCAAGATCCTGATGAACCACAGGGATAGCTTGCATCCCCGGTCAATCCTCCATAATCCGTATTTTAGGGAGAATCTTAGGAAGACATGGTCTCCCTACTCGAACAATAAGGTCCTACAATGGTGATCTACTTAATATTTTTTCAGCTCTCAACTATCTTTATCATCTCACATATTACATGAACATTCTCCAACATCACAAGATCCATCTTGGAGCCCACAAGAGATTTCTCGCTGATCTCTATCTAGCATAAGGGTGGCTTGCAAGGTCTCCCATATAGGGCCAAAAAATGTTCCTTTCTTATGGTAGGTTGGTAGTCGTTGTTGTAAGAAAAATCTAATTAGGGAAAATGTTACCCTAAACTATGGTCAATATTTAACGCAAAATCCCTATACATATCCTAGAAAACATGGATACTGTGATCGCTCTTTCCTTATTCTAAGGGAGAAAGGTTGTATTCATCCTCATTTTTTCTCAAATTAATCCCTTATGCCTCTGCAAAATTGTTACATAAAAAACGTGTCATGATCGGTGACAATCATTGAGGGAACTTCATGGAAGAAAACCATCCCCTATATGTAAAACTATCCAAAACACTCCACCAAACTCTACTCCTAGATAGAAAGAAATTATTCCAGTTTCATGATTCAGTTAAATATAATCTTGATGGATTCATATCCCTTCATGTTCAAGGAATCCTTATCCCAATTTCCATTAATATTTTCATACACTTCCTCTCTTGGATATCAAGGTTCTACAGCAAACCTACCAGAACATGGTACTCTACCTTCACTTTCTGAAAGGTGAGGCCCCGAGAGACAAACGAAGTTATGCTCCATAACTCTCCAAAATACCAAAACTACTACTGAAGGTCTCTATACATCTTATCTACACCCGGATATATAGTGAGGGGGATTATTGAACACGTGAATCACCTCCTCTCTCATCGTAACTAGGACCAGCATCCATCCCTGGAAAAATATGACATGATTCCACCCTTTAGAATATCCATTCATTGAGTCCCCCATACATATTTGATCATGTAAGAATTAACATTTTATTTCTCCCAGCTGGAGCTCTCTCAAATGCTTGAGAAGTGAAATATTCAAAACCAGAAACTATATAAAAGTTGTACTCTCCTCCTCCACCAAGGTCAGTTGTAATGAGACAAACCACTCAAAAGCCTCCTAAACCAAGGAAGCAATGAAGTTACCCAGTCAGGATCCAAGTATCAATGAGAGGGGTATGAGTGAATCTGTGATATATTTTTCTTTAATGTTTCCCCTTTTTCAAACAACCTTCACCTCCCGTTAAAGAGTTATTTCCCGGATGAACACACACAACCACAGAAACACAATATTTATAAGGTTCACTACTCAACAAGAGTCTACATCCCTGGTATGGTATGGAAATAAACCAGTACCATAGAATCAACTTGAAAACAATTCTTTGATTTGGAATATAATTATTAGGATATTCCATTTCACTCATTTAGTACTTGGGAGATAATGTTCAGGTATGTGCGCACTCTCTTAGCACAAATAGGGTAAATCAATACCTATGTGCTCCATGAAATCCATTCACAAATCTGATCATTGAAAAACATATCTTCTATTTCCTATCAAAAATCTGATAGAAACTACATGGAATTTTTCATAATACTTAGTCCTATACCCTAGTCATATCTTGATCCACATCAAATCCCTTCCTACTTAATTTGGTTACTCAACTCTTCATCTCGTAGAGTACCTTCGCGAAGCACCATCATGGAGAACTCTAGTTCACAAAGCTCTCTAGTTTACAAATATCACTAGATCGTAACGATATCTCTTTAGAAAAGCAACTATTGTTATTTGTTGAGTTCTTATTTCACAAAGCTCAACGGCTCACCACAAATCTCTTTTCCTTCACAGATCTTACTGCCTTTAGAGAGATCGCTTCCTCCGTGGACCTTCTCTGCAATTCGAGTTCTCTAAAATTATCGTTAAATATATCTACATACCTAGAGTGGTTAGGGGTGTATTTATAGTTTTTCTCCTTAATTCCGAATCTTTATAGCCACATCACCTCCACATCAGCATCAAATCACGAAGCTCCAAAAAATCCTCTGAAAATCACTCTATTTTGCGAAGCACCATGACTATTTACCAGATTTACAAAGCTCTTCATAATCAAGAAGCACTCCATAAAATTGTTTGTTCAACCACAATTCTCTTTCTTCTTTTGCACCACAATTCTCATTCTTCCTTCACCCCTCCATGATTCCCCTTCATTCTTTTCATTACAAAGCATTCTTGTGAAGCACTTCACCTCTTCAATTCGTGAAGCTCATCGTAATCGCGAAGAACACCATCAACATTCTTTATGTCGTCACAAAATACACTTCATGAATCCCATCTTCATGAAATTATTGAGTTTCCCATATTTTGATATACTCTGGAAGAAAATACACTTTTCACTATGATAGCCATACTCCATATTGTGGACCACAAAATTTTGGCAGACACTAGGAAACAATGCCACCTTAAACACATGTATATGCAAGACCAACCTTTCTAATCGACTGTATAATTTATCCCCATTTCCTTCATAATACATGAATTATAATTTCTCCAACTAGCTTATGATATTTTTGAAATATAGACTAGTAAAGCGTTGTTAGATTTATCGTGGAAAGTATTTTAACATTCCTATCTTTCCTAACCCACTTATACAAATTGATGTGATTTATTTTCATCTCAAACTATATTGAAAACAAATGCCAACAATTCTTTAAACCCACAACTTCATCATCCAACTTTGTCCCAATAAGAAACATACTTATTATTATGGGAATCTGCTAGTACATTTAACTTCACCATAGTATAGACTATCAAAAATTAATAAACCTATAAAAAATTCAACTAGAGTCTCTGTCTCAGATTCACATCTCTCAGTGCAAAATCCTACCTCAGACTTTGGTGGTCTGAGTAAACAAAAAAACCTCTAAGAATATAGTTCCTACACATAATCAGTGTGAAGACTACTTCCACCATTACATGGATTTTTTTACATTGTTAATCACATTGGATCTTAATAGACTCGACTCATATGTGATAACTCTCTATCATTGCATCAACATGCTGTTGAGACAATATGCTAAGGCATAAAAATACACTATGTTCTCCACTTCTTAATATTATAGTGTCAATAGAGGTGATCTTGTAAACCTCAGCCACCAAGACTCAATGATCCTCTATAACTACTTGGGCCTAGAAAATGCCTTCCCTTTCTGCGTTGGTGATATCAAAGGAACCAAAATCCTGGGAAAGTCTTCTACAAACATCGTGTTGTATCATACCAATCCTAGAAACATCTATACCTCTGAGACAATATAGGGTTCATCTAAATAAATAATTATGTCAATATTTTCATGGTCCTTGGATAAACCATTCTCTGAAATGACATGCACTAGAAAGTGAACCTCTTGTATACAAAATTTTAACTTTAAGAGAATCTCATAATGTTGGTGCTCTTGAATAACTTCTTGAACCAACCTCATGTGCTTTGTATGTTACTCATTTGATGCAGAGCTGATGAGTATGTCATTTTTTATGAAAACCGTATACTATTCCAAGTATGGTTGGAGGTCCTCATTCATCAAATACAAAAACACATCTGTCGAATTTTTCACACCCAAGGGAATCACTAGGAAATCATAGTGTTTGTAGAAACATAATAATAAAAACTTTGGAATACCATCCTTGTGAACCCTTCAACCTGTGGTAGCCAGACATGATATTGATCTTTGAGAACAATCTCATGATGAAATTTTTATCATAAAGGTCATCAATCCTTGGAAAAGTGTTCTATTTTATTTATGAGGACCCGGTTCTGGAATTGATAATCCACAAAATGTTGTGATCCCTCATCCACCATTTTCAAAACCAACACTAGAGCTACCTAAGGGGTCACAATGAGCCTGATTTAACCTCTTTTTAAAGGTCCTCTAATGATAACCGCATTCCCTAGAGCTCAGTTGGGGAAATCTGATATTCCATATTAGATAACATAGTGATCCTGAGATTTAATTAAAGGAAAAAAATCACCTCTCACCATAGAGGAAATCCTGAAATGGTCTCAGGGAAGACATCCATATAATCCTCCATTACTGAAGGAATCGAGATTCCGTAAGAGCATAGTGCCCCATGTGACAAACTCATAAGCTGATGGTTGATGGGTTTCATACTACTGCTTGCAAAACCCACTGTCCATGCCATGATATCTCTCCCACTAGAAAATGTTAATCTCTTCCCATTTGTGTGTAGGCATCTAACTAGTCAGTGGTGATAGTGTTTCTAGACACAGAACATTGACAACCAATCCATACCCAATATGAAATTATTGGGTTTTGTCTAGATGATCAAAAGTTCCCATGTGAACCACCCACCATTAAGACATATCTCTCACTACTGTAAGATAAATGATGCAATAGTAGAATTCCTTGTATGAACCTCTAGATGAATATGTTGGTATAGTGCCTCAAATGGGAACTCCAACTCTTTTAAAAAGATTATATTTATAAAATAATGACTAGAACCTATGTCTACTTATTTTAAATCAAGATTATAAATCACAAATATCATACCTCTCATCATCCCATGCACTACGAGGTCATAAGCCTCCAAAGACCACAGCTGTCTGTGACCACAATTTCTAGCTCCCTTAGCCTGATGTGTGATGCCTGGTGGTGGTGGTGGAAGTATCTCATAGTGTCTTAAACAAACCATATATCCTTCTACTCATATACTAGCATCTCGTCTCATAGGACCACACAACCCTTGCTTGGGAGATCCCTAATCACCGTCATTCCTCTACTGTAGTGTTAAAACAACTATTTTCATATGCGCATATACCCATATGATCGGGATGTCACAAATTATCTAAACTATACCATCATAAGAATAACCCCAAACCTATTTTTACTACTGTGGTTCTTTTTCTATCCTTACACTGCACAACCACAATCCTGACTCTGATTGAAAAAGGACCACTCATGCCGCGATCCTATCAACTAGAGTCTGCTAGCAGTTGTAGATGGATTAGCTCAGTGACACCCACTACAAGTTAAATCTTGTTAGATTCCCTCTGACATAACTTTCTCTATCTTTATATCCTACTCTAACACCCTATCTTAGTTAGGTATGCACAAGGGTACCACACTGGAACATATCTTCCTATGTAGTTCATGGTCATGGTTTTGTACTCAGATTTATTCATTTTGGATCATGTCAAGGGACTATGGTAAGGTCTATGAACCTTTTTGTTTACTCATCCATATTCATACCTCCCTTATGTAGCTCTAGAATCTTCAAAATCTTATTTGATCACAAGAAAGATGGTTAATACTCTTCATGGAATAACTTATGTAGGTCAGTCCACAAGAGTGTTGAATCATCACACATCTATATAACTATGTTCCACCAACATCTATATACAACATGGAAAAGGCTAGTAGCTAGTTAAAACAAATGATTGGTTAAAAACTGAATAAGCCTAAACATATAGACCAACAACTCTATCTAGTTATTTGCTACCTGAATATCTGGAGCACCGTAGAACCACAATACCTAGAGTGTTGGAACATTTTGAGCATACTAAGCTAGAATTCATCCTCATCCTACTCTATTGTAATAATCTAAATCTCAATGGGTGGATGTGTGGATACATTCCCACCTTGAGGGAATATAATGCAGGGTGGACCCTGAACTGAGACCTCATTAATCATTGAATCATCATCCTGATATGGAAATGGTATCCTAGATGGCTGTTCATATAGAGAAATCATTATATTTCATCATTATGTAGAATTGTCAAATGAGAATATATATATATATATATATATATATATATATATATATCACAAAATGGGGAGTTCAATCAAAAGGGAAGATAATTACTCAAAAAATATAATGTGAATACTTTTGATCTATTCAACCAATTTATTGTTATTCCATGTTGGAATGAAGGAATCCAAGTTCTTGGTGAATGGATACATCATCTTACCACACCATCACTTGATTCCCTGGCATGAGAGCCACTCTCAAGACACTTCGAAACTATTTCCCAAATCTGATCTTAATCCGCATAAGTGTACTACTCCAGACAATTCCTCATGGAATGAAAAACTCTGATACATGTCTATCATGACCTGATCCAATCTTGGGCTCATGTAATAACTACCACATGTCCACCTCCATTTCCAATGGGGTGAAGACAAAACCAGAAAGGAATATCCTAAATGGGAGGCTTTTGCATAAGTACATGTACACACACACTCAACCATATCAATACTAAAGTGCATAAGAAAAAAAATAAAAATAAAAATAATAAAGAGATATAAAGTAACCCATTATGAAAAACCTCTAGGGTGTACAATAATACGATAGAGAAAATAGAAAAGTAAATCATTAAATACATTCCCAATGATAAATATGTCATAACCTGACAAAACTGGAAAAAGTAAAGTGTTGGGGGATCCCAACTCTTGATCATTAAGATACAACTAGTGTACACAGTCCACAACACATAGTATTCCTAATCATCTCTGATGTTCCAACCAAAATGTTGGTCGTCTGAATAAAAAATTATATGTGTAGGAAAACCCCATGCATGATTTAGTATACACATACCAATTAGGATAACAAAACATTTGATGGGGAGACAGTAAGAGATACAACATGAAAGTAAATAGTATATAGAGTTCAAGATATAATGAAATGGAATATCTTAAACCAAACCAATAGAATGAGTAACCTTACCTATGCACATGTTTCTTAACATAGTGACTAGATAAACTATACATTTATAATTTTTTACCCTTAGTGGGAGAGTTGACTCATCAAACTAATAGAATCAATACATGGAAGGCACATGGTAAACCCTGTGCATCTTGGAATTTCTTGGAAATTTAGTAACCAAATACAAATTTATAGATAAATAATTATGCATAAATATATATACACTCGGTCATAAAATCCCAAATTAGAGAGTATGGGGAGCTCTATCTCACAACTCATCCAAATAAAAAGATTCACCAATGGTTCCAAAAGCACATAAATGATCCCCATCATCCCACATGACTTCACAGACATAACCTTCCAAGTCATGACACACCTCTTCATTGTGTCACAAAGTCTAGGGGCCATAAAATCAAAGAAGACAACCCATTCCCTAGTACAGTTGGAGGGTTCCAATATGATAGGAATTACAGGCTCCATACCATTCATGGAAGGAGGATTCTACTCTAGAATTCATTGATGGTACATTACCCATCTCAAATGGAGGGTTTCACCCTAATGTCATCAAGGACCCACTACATCCCTCTACAAGAGGTTTCCACTTAGAATTTGTTGATGACCCACAACCCAGCTCTACAAGGGGGGTTCCCCTTAGAAGTCGTTAAGTACCCACTACACAGTTCTACAAGATAGGTTCCACTTGAATGTCATCCAGGTACCACTACCCATCTCTGATAGAGGATTCCATGCAAAATTCATCGAGAAACCACTTCCCAACTCAACTAGAGTGTCCCACTCAAAAGTCATTGAGGACCCACTGCCAATCTCTATAGGAGGGTTCCACTTAGAAGTTGTCAAGGACCCAATGCACAACTCTAATCTAGGGTTCCACATAGAATTAACTGATGTAAAACTACATAGATATATCAGAGGGTTCCACTTGGAAGCCATTGAGGGTCCACTACCCATATCTACTAGAGGGTTCTACTCAAAAGCCTTGGGAGATCCTACCTGATCACTCCCATCATCGAGTATTATCTTAAATAATCATCATGACAATAATATTTAACATAAAATCTCCAAATACATAGTGGATGGAACCATCACTTTCATTGAGAAAAAACAGAAATGATATGACACACACTAGCAAAATTCCGAGTCTAAACAAATGATATACGAAAGGGTGAAGTTTCCTCAAAGAATCCAAGGGATACACGATGTGTGACAGACTCACACGATGTGTGGTCCCACTCCGCCACCTGTACAAGTCCCAAAATGGAACATCACTCACTTTTCATATAGGGCTACATGCTATCTAGGGAGCCTACACGACTTGTCCTGGTACATGGGGTCCATGCCCAGGTAACTTAGCTATATTTATGTACTTCAGTACATGGCCATGTACCTAGTCGTGTACTACAACATGGGGTCCTACCAATTTCATTTACCACATGACTACTCTAACTGCGGATGGATTACATGGTGTGTAGTAGGGATATAGGTTTTACCACCATTATAATGTTCTGAAAACATATATGTTGTTTCTAGGGGCTACACATCATGTTTTCATCGTGCTTCACGGTGTGTTATTAGGATTTCCATATATTCTTAGGTAAAATTCCCTCAATTGGATTCAATTTTTTCTCTATAGATCATAAATTTTGTCCAACCGAGGTAGAAAAATCAAAAAGTAGTTCAACATTTTGGGCCATCCTTCATCGGAAATCAGATTATGTCATTCCTCAGTGGTTTCACAATTAAATAATTACATACCACACCTTCTGTCGATGCTGATTTAGCTTTCAATCATTGAAATGGTCTTTCATATCCTAGAATCATTCTGAATATATTTGAACCTCATTGATTTGCACCTCTCATGGATTCATCATGATTTCAGGTGTTCAACTGGGCATGGTACCAGATGAAAATGCCGAATCGAGATTGCGGGATCCAACTGAAGAAAAACAAAAAAGAAATTATGAGAGGAAAGAACAACAATAGATTTTTAAACCAATATGGATAATCATTCCTGGATGAGGATTAAGAACATGTATATTTTTTATAGAAAACTAATGAAATAATCAATTTAATTTTTACTCATGTGCATGAAATGGCTGAAATTTGTGCAGATCCAAAATAGAGATTGATATTCTCAATCAATATAATCAAAGAGGGCATAAACCAAAAATTGAAGAGTCCTACCAATATATTGGATTTATTATCATCAAAGAACAGGTTTTTCAATGATCGAAATATATTGTTTCACTCACTACGTCCTGATATGCTATAATACAATGTTTCATCGTCATCAATTTTTATTCCCTAATGGAACTCAGAAGAAGCATATCTTGGAAAATCAGTTGATTATGAGGCTAACCCAAGGACAATTAGCAAGGTACTGTATTTATAAAAAAAATTATGTTAAAATGAATTTACGAATTGATTAACTAATTAATCCACTGAACATACGACAAACAAGAGAGATATTAGAATTACCAATGTTGAACTACATTAGATCTCACCTAGGATAAAAACAAGTTATGGACTTAGCCAAGGTCTTCGATTTATTATATTTTTAGTGAGTAGAAGAAAATGTTTGATAATATAATCATATACGAGGTGAAATACTTGTGCATTTTTATAGGCTCGAGCTCTGGTGGTTTTCCGAGAAAATTCTTCAGGGCTATGATGCATATGGACAACACTCTAGAGGCTTGGGTGGAGGTACCATAGTTCAAGGAGATTACATCTAAGATGAAATTTCATGGGTGGAGAATGAGGAATCCCCCTATTCCTACAGATGATAATATTCCGAACAGCGGAATTGTTCCAGTGTTGATATGATAGTGTTGCGACCAGTCGAGGGGTGAATCTGTTATGCATGTCTTCTTTAGAGAGAATAGGATAGAGGTATCTATTTAGACATAAATAGTATCTCTTTCTTCATTTACGAGGGTGATTCCATGTAAAAGGTGATCATATTTTGGTTCGATGGAATGTATTAGGAGGATATGGAAACAAAAATACGTAGCATCATCTTTTCTTTGGTTTGTTGGACTATATGGAATGCAAGGAATCATGCGATATTAGGTGTGTGGAATTCCAAACATTTCATATAGATTAGTGTGCGTTCTAGGGTGAGGAAGATTTGTCCCTTAATCAAATGGGGTTAAGGATCCCATGTTCTTTGTATCATTCTCAACCATTCGTTGGATGTCCCCTTCCTTGGGGGTCAGTGGGTGAGTCAGTCCCCTCCTCAAGATGGTCTAAAACTCAATGTTGAAGATTCCTTCTTAAATGGATGAATGAAGGGTGGTGGTCTGGTCAGAGAATGCTATGAGTCAACCATTCTTTCATTTAGTGTGGTTTTGAACATGGAAATTCATTGGGGTGTAAGATAGAGCTATGAATGCAGGCCTGGAATTGTGTAAAAGACTCCGAATTCAAATCAAAGAGGTGGAATCAGACTCAGTGGTGTTGGTGAACATTTTTCATGGGAAGGTGGTTCTTTCTTGGTCCATCCATTATATGATCCGTCAGGGCAAAATAGACCTAGCCACTAGGGTTTTATATAGGAATATATGAAGGGAGAGGAACTCTACAGCTGATGGTCTGGTGAGAAGTGGTTTTTAAGGGGAGCCTTTCATCATTTATTCGGGTGTGTGTTCTCTTCTGACTCGTTTTAATAGCATTAATCTAGGATATTACCTTGGAATCCTTCACTACAGGACCCCCTAGATACCCATGGGCATGGCTTACCCATACATCCCCACTTCTTTCTCTTATAATAAAAATATTCAATTTTTATTCAGTATTTTATGAGATTTAATTTAAGAGTTATCCCATTTTCTTTAAGAACCAATCCTACATAATATAAAATATATTTAATATTTCTATCAAAATAATAATAGGCACACTGGGCTCCAGAATCTCACATCATCTTAGGAACTTGATCTGGAAAAATATATATATATATTTTGAAGTCTTAAATGAAAAAATATGATGATGGTACAATGAGAAAACAAGGTCTTTAAAAGACTTCATTCCATGTCCGGCCTCTGGGATTGTTTAACAGAGTTATTAATTCCACATTCTATATAGACTATCTTTTCCCCCCATTCTCATCATAGAGTATTCCATTATATCCCAATTTTTCAAACAAAATCTTAAGTCATCCACATAAAGATCCACCCCCCCCCCACACACACACGATTGCATGTATGTTTTTATATGATAATAAAAATATAATTTCGCAACCCATCACCATATCAATGGTATGTCAATCATCCACCACAGGAGAACCATACTTCCAGCCTAGGACCTCTCTATAATCATTCAAGAGGGAGGGGAACCAATTTTGTAGGGATTTTTACCTGGCCTACCAACCCTCGCATCAACCTCATATGACATCGTACTTGTGATAATATTCAGAGAGAAAATTTGAATCATTTCATCAATCAAAGAAGTTGGGATACCCCTAACTTATCCTTTGTTATACCCGTTACCAAATTTGAAAGAGGTGATATCTCACATTGTTCATTCCTTTATATCATTGAGGTATAAATAACCACAATATCCTTTTCCACACAAGTCAAAAATAATTTTAATCACAATATTCACACAAAAAATATCCAAAAAAAAATTAATTCTTATCTATCCACAATGACATCCACATAACCATCTGAAATACAAATCTGTTCGGATTCACTTCTCAAATAATAGAAACACTAGGCATGGTGACCCTATAAATCACAAGATGAAAAAATATCTAACCATAATTTATAGTAAATAAATTACATTTAATAACACTATCCCTCTATATCAATACTAGATAACCCTAACAAGGGATTAGAAAGGTCAACCTTGATACAATCCTGATGTAAGATTAGATAAAAGGCCGTCTGATTCCTATTTCTTTAGTGACGGAATTGGCCAAATAAGTTTCTAATCATCCAATTAATATAGGGGTTTTAAAAATGAATGGATAAACATGTACGATGGATTTAGATAACTAAAAAAGTTGAGTCATGATTCATGTGTTACTCATATATTGTACATCAAGAAGACTAACCGATAAGATATTTTTTAGCAACTATCTCTCATTAAAAAAATTATAAAATCTTTATACATATGGTTTTTGATAGAAAAGATGAAAACTAGAATAAGATCATGAAGAGATTATACTTATGTGAATTCTATGAGAGATATGGGAAGCGAAGGACAAAATTGTTCAAAACTCATAAAAAATCACGCGAAAATTATTATATCCACAATATAATTATTTTTGTACAATTTTTTTTGAAGAATAAATATGGATTCATCAAGAATAAATACTACTCATTAATTTGTTTCATGAAATATTGAAGAATAAAGAATTGGTCTTGTATTTAAGGGTTGTAGATTAATGTTCACAACTTAATATAAAGTCATAATAAGAATAATGATTGGGTTATTGATAATAACATGGGATTTATTCCATGGTTATAGACCACAATTTTCTGATTTCTAAAACATGTCATAATTCAGGCCCATCATCTGTGTAAGGTTTTCAAGAAGAATTATATTGGGATGTTTGTTATGGTATAAATTACGTTTTGTAATTAGATACTACAATTTTTAATGTTTTTTAGTATTGTTCTAAAATAATATACTTTGTGTCGTAACATTTATATCTTGAAAATATATAAAATTTAAAACCAAATTAATTGAAGGGATATATATAACTATCCGAAGATATATTTTAAAGATATATGATACTCATGATTAATTTAATTCTAATAGGGTATGTCTCTCTAATATTTTTTAAATAACATTATATTTATAAGTTTTTTATATTTTTCCAATAGATGAATATTTTATTCATTTATGGAAGATTAGAAACCACTAGTACGGATGGTTTTTATGTACAATCGGTTGGATATATGTCTCGTAACATGAAACAAAATTAGGGGGTATTTATGTTTTTATTTTAAATAATTATAATAATGCATTATAAAATAGATAAAATGCAACAAGAGAGGTAAACATCATTCAATATCTACTTTTGAGTAGTTATTTCTGATAGGGTTGAAGAACCTGAATGTAATTGAAGATTCAAATATATTTAAAAAGCTAGAGATGATGAAAAATACCTTTATCAATTTGTTGTATTGACTCTTATTAGATAATTCATTTGAAATAACTTGTGATTTATATTATTTCCACCATATCTTGACATAATTAGAAATGAGATGAGCATAGGAATTGGACCTTGAATTTAGTATTGAGTTTTCCTAAAAAAACAATAATCATTTAGTTGTGAGATAGTGATTTTATTAGAGCATTGGGACAGCAGTGGTGTATGTTCATTGTAAATATGCATTATGTGTGAACAAAGTAAAATATTCATATCACCAAAATTTTCATTTATTTTTTGAAGAGGAGTGGTCATGTAAAGTAAGAAACCTCTATTAAATAACATGAATGATACTCCAACTAGAGTTACACATTATCCCAATATCACTTCCCCATATTCGAGAGGCTTCTAACCAATGGTGGAAATCTATAACCGATATATAGAAACTATACTCTTGGTAAAAATATATAAAATAAAATGTAAACAAAATAATTGTAATTCTAAATCAGAGTAAGAAAAAATGTTACTACTAAAGGAAATCTTTTTATAAAAAATAATCATCAACATGTTATATTATAATGAATTTTGTATAATACACAGACATATCAAATAATCATATAATCTGTACAAAATAAACAACTCCATGATTATAGGGGTATTCAACTATAAACATCATATTTCATCTCCAAGGGGTCTCCCAACACCCAATGATGAGAGCATGGTATTTCCTAATATTTATTGAATTTTTGGTATTTAATCCCTTTATTTTCATTATAATTAATATCATAGTCAAATTTTATTAGTTTTCGAATTTTATGGAGTTAAATTTATAAAATGAGTAATTTCAAGGATTTTATTGCTTTATTTTTTTTTGAATTAATTTGGGTACAACCCCTACATCTATAATTGGTTTTTAATCGTAAAACTGGTGTTGTAGATGAATTATGTAGATTTTGGGAAATTCAAATATAGTTAAACCACACTCCCAACTAAATACATGATATAAAATTACATATTTTATAGATTTTTTTTGTGATTAAACCAAGCAATAATAAATCATGTAAGATTATATTCTATAGTCTAAATCAATATAGGAAGAAATATCATGTTAATTTTTAGTGTGAGATAAACATATATGCATCACATGAGATTAAAATTGGGAAATAAAAACAAGAATCTAAACAAAATACTATATGTGTTTTATCAAACATGGGAATTCAGAGGCTCTATTGAATTAGAATTACTTCTTAATTCTCTTCTCAAAATAAACACTCATACCGTACATGTGATTAAATTCATATCCTATAAAAATAGTAACTAAACCATGATAATATATTGTGTATGAATATTTCCAAGGGATCCATCTATGAACATGTTTATATTTATATTCTCCCTATAATGTTATTCTTTTGAAATATGTCTCACATCATTGACTGTAACCTAATAATTCCATGAAGTATATGATCTAATATATAGAGTAAATCATGCAATGTAAAATGATATATTCTCCACTTTATGTATCCTCAATACCCTGCTGAGCTTGTAGAGTATATGAATCACTTATTGTGGTTATTAATCTCATCAAGTACATATGGTTTCCAAAAATTCATAATATTCACAATGGAATATTTGTGTTTTCGATTTTCATGCCAACTTGGGTAAGGACTCAATTGATCCATCCATGTGGAATTCATCCATAATTTTGAGTAAATAATGGATATTGAGTTAATAAGAATAAGGAAATTAGAATTTGTAATCTATCTCTATGAAGGATATCTAACTATATTTGATTTATATATAGAAACCATCTATTAAAAACTAAGGATACCCTACTACCAATTTAAGTAATTATCATCTTCAAGTTAAATTTTTTGAACCCTTGGTTATGGTACCATTGATATCTATCCTCACAAATAGTTTTGTATTTCAACACTTGTCGATTAGAATATAGTTATTTTGTCCTCATTTAATTAGTGTTAAGATTGTAGAGAAAAGGTTGCTATATATTTTTTTTGGGATTTTTATAGTTTAACATGGTCCTTTAGAAAGGGATATATTGATTCATTTTGGAGTTTTTTGATGTTTTGAATGTTTTCTACTTACATTGAAATTATGAAGTGGTTTCTTTTAGAGATATTTTAGTATGTATGCTACAAAAAATTCATAAAATTTTATAATTGTTAGAGTATGAATGGATTGTAGGAAAGATTCACTTTTTCCCATATTTATCACCTCTTTTATTTCAAAATGTTTTTAAACATAAATTCTTCCCTTGTCTAGCATAAAACACATATGGTTGAGTAAGGTGTGTGATATAAGTTTGTATTGAGAGGTATCACTTGTAATATAATGATATAGAATGAACTAAAAGGCATTTTTTTGTCTCATGCATCTAATTATTTGAAATTATAATGTTAGTTAGATTAATCGAGTAAATTATAGATAGTGAGTGAGTTATAAAAATAATCAATTCAATTGGACTATGAATGATTGAATTTTTAGACTACTAGTATTATCTAAATCTTGTACATATTGTCTTCATTTTTCTTCAGGTTTTCTTTTAAATCTCAAATCAACAATTTTTTGTTTCATTTTGTTTCAATTATTTTAAAATTTAAATTAAAAAATGAATAAAATAAGTAATAATTAGTTAATTTACCAATGCTCATTGTGAAACTATAACCCTTATCATCCTTATGATACATTACAAGAGTTATTTAAATTATATTTAATTAGGACCCACAGTTAAAAAAACTATTTGAAGAGGTTTAGGATAAACCTCTATCAAATTTTTGGTTCGTATTCATGGAGTTGTATAATGTATATTTACATAATTTAAACTCCAAATAAATTATTTTTTCATTCATTTACTATTTTTTATTAGTTATTTTTATATTTTATATTTTTTTCTATCTTTTAACCATTATGGTATAAAGTTTTTCAATGGATCATTCATCTATAATGAATCCCCAATTATATTCCCAGTTCAAAGAAGATGTAAAAGAACTTATGAGGTCAAAGATACACACCTCACCCAAAATTTTCACTTTAACCACTCCCACATCACACTGAAACATGAAGAGAAGTTTTAATAGTCAAAACACACCAAATTTAATGATGTGTATATCACTGGATTGATAGATTATATACAAAAAAAAATAGACTGATTCAATGACATTAAATTCCCCTATAGCGCCAAGATGAATATAAACCAACACTAAATAAAGTAAAAATAATGTCACTAGCTCCAGGTTTTATGACAAATAGTTTATGGAGAAACAATACAATATGGGTGAACTAATTGATGTCATAGAAAAAATGGAAACCACTCTCCAATATTATTTGAATCAAGGATATAAATAATTAGAGGAGTAAAATATACATACAATGAAATTTCATTTAGAAAATGTTGAGGAGGTAGGAATTCCAAAAGTAAATTAGTCCCTCACATGAACCTCAAATTTCCTTCCATAGGTAATCAAAAAAGATCAAGAGCTCCTTTAAATTAAATTAAGGGTGTTTAACTTTTATTGAAAACTATTTCCTCTTATATTTCATTAAATTAATTTCGTTCCCACACTCTCTGGGTTGATATTTTTCCTCCGATAAATCCATTCCTAGACATGAAAAGAGATAAACATGAACAATATCCTTAAATATAATAAATAGTGGAGCTATACATAGAGAACAAAGGGAATGTTGTTAAGGAAATACTCATTCAAAATAAAATTGAGAATTATATAATGGGATATTTAAACTTACATAAAGAGATCCCCCTCTTCCCATTCCCTCCCAAACTCATCTTCCCTTCTTTCGCCACTAATGAAATGAAGGGGTTTTATTTCTATTTTGGGTCCTCCAAAAGCAGTGTTCACTCATGGAAAAGGGTAAAAATAATCTATAGTGTTTTATTCTATATAAACCAAAAACCCCTTCATATTGGGGTGAATAAACATCAACTCCCTAACTATTGATAGTATAAACCCAACACCACATAGAGGATAACCTAATTCTATTTTCACCCTCACATTTTTCTTTAATTTATTTTTAATTTGGTTCAAATTTATAATTTTTATTTTCTTTTTATTATGGGATATAAATTTTATCAAGTAGTAGATTATCGAATGGAAAGAAGAAACCCCATGTTATAACTTTCCTTCTAGTTAATATTATTTCTCTACCTCTCCCATGAACATTAATGATGGATATTAAAATATTATTTGGTGTAATAACTTTCAATATTGTGAGACTTTCTCTTTTTTCTGATATTTTAAGAACATTGAGGTTTAATTAATATAATGATTTCTCAAACTTGATTTGATTTTTGGAAATTATCCATGATTTTTAAGAAATAAATTTTAATTGATTTTTTATATGAATTGGTTTTACTTGAAATTTAATTTCAAACTTTTTTTTGAGTTTAACTAATTTTTTTGATCCATTCCCATTACAACTAAACAAAAACATTTTTATCATTTAATACATATTTTAAAAAATATTTAAATCATATTATTAACACCCTCACATTTTTTATTGAAACATTACTTTTGTGTGTAAACTAGAACTTTTAATTTTACTCGTTAATACATTCATAGTTCATATAATATTTTTAAAATTATTGAGTGACTTCTTTGGATAGCACAGGTTATCCATTGATAGAGATTTAAATAAACTCAACCCTATCCCTTACAAACCATTGATTTATTTGTAGTTTTAAGCTATATTTATAGCCATATTTTACCTTTCCTACCCTTAACTATTAATATTATTTATGACTATTTCTAGTTTGAGCATAAGGGAGGCCTTCATGTGTTCACATTATGAGGAATTACTCATTACTGGAAATGAATGATCATGTCATCATTTGGGGAATAGGTAATCAAATAGGAATGGGTCACATTTATTTCTTTCATTTTTCATTCAATTATCCTATAATATATATATATATATATATATATAAGATTAATGTTTATTAAATTTGGTGTATATGTGAACATAGAAATTAAAAATTAAAAAAATTAAAACATAGAGAATTTGAATTTAAATTCATTCATTATACATCAATTATTGAATCAAGAAATATAATATTGGTGTTTTTTGGGATTCATTTACAGGGGAATTGTGTGAGAATTGTTATTTAAAAATTACTTGAATACTCTTTCATTATAATGTAGAGTTTATCCATAATTTCACCATATTGTTTATTTAAAAAAACATTCAATTCCAACCAACCCAAATCCAACAAGAAATAATTCAAAATCCCTCAAGATTAATTTAATCTTAATATTTTAAATTTCATAGAAATTGAAATTTTTTCAAGAATATAGTGAGAAATATTTGTACAAGAATGATTGTAACTCAATTAAAAATTCCATTTAAGAAAGAGTGACATATATTTAGAAGTTATGAGGTTTATAATTAATTCATGTAAGTACTATAGAGGATGAATGGATTTAAATTTTAGATGTTAATAGGTGAGAAATTTTTTCCCACAAAACAGGTAGCATAATTTTTTTTTTGGAATGATTGGATAAAGTATAAATTTCAACTCTTGCATGAATTTTCATTTTTGATATAGATTCATTCTAATGTGTATAAAAAAATAAGTTTAGGGAAGTGATGAGAGCCTCATCTTACACAAAAATTTATAAAATTTATTATATTAAATCCCTAAATAAAATTTAATTTTAATACATTAATGAAATTTTATTATTTTTAAAATAAGTTGAGTTAAGTTGATCAAATGGTTAATTTCATTATTTCTATTATTTTTTAAATTTTGAATTAATTTTACAAAAAATCCTATAACTAAAATTGTTTTATAAATCTAAAATATTTGTTATTTTTTATTAAACTGTGAAATAAGAGCTCAAAAAATATTGGATTCTATAGTCCATTGATACATCAAATTAAGTAACATGATAATGTGTTGCATGAAAATAATATATATACGTTTCATGAGAAAGATATTTGAAAATTGGATATCATATTTAAATAAAAGGTATATCTCACCGTAATAAACATGAGAATTCATAGGCTACATAAGAGTAAAAGAGACATTTGAATGTAATTTCATATTAAATATTCATCCCATGTGTGCGATTAAATACATTATATGATGTGGAAGAAACCAATCAATGATAATTTATTGTATATAAATAAGCCAAGGGGATCCAATAGTGTGCATACCACTATTTATATTGTCCCACGTGACCTTCTTACTTTGTGATACAACTCGTGTAATCCAATTCATCCTTTTTTCCCATGGAACATATGATCTCATCTCAATAATACCTCATAAATCAATGCATGATCCATTATCCACTCAATGTATCACCAAGACCACGTTGAGCATATTGAATATTAAATTCATATTTTAATGTCATTGATATCATAAACAACACTTGGCCTACTTATATTCATTATGTGAATAAATTAATACATATTTTCTATTTTTAATGAAAACATTAGGTAAGAAATTATGTGGCCCATCCACGTGGCCTTCATCTATTTTTTTGAGGATATAAGTGAATATAAGGGAATAAAAAGGAAATAAGAAGAATCAAGAAAATATATACATAGATATTTATATCCCTCAGATATTTCTACATGAACACCATCCATGTACAACAAATAATATCCTATTCCTTTTTAAATTTTATTCATCTTCACTGTAATAGATTCAAACCCTTGGCCTCTCGACCATGGATTTGATTAAAAATTTTATTTTTATTATTTATTTATTATAAAATTCAATTCAAATTTTTTTCTTTCCTTCCTATTTTTTCAATTTACATCCTTATTCAAATTAAACTTTTATCTCTTATGATTTAGGGTTATAGAGTTGTTAACCCATGGGTTTGTTTTAGGGGGGAGGTTAAGGTTTTCATGAATCACCATTCTTGAATTCTATAAGTTTTTATTCCATTTTGAGATGGAATAGTGTTAATGAAAATATTTGGTGAGTTATCTTCTAATATTCACATTATATCGCATACAATTATATTCATAACCATATAAAAAATTGTATCCCTCATATATCTTGGTTCACACCTTGTACAGTGGAGGCGTATGGATTGTTGGATGAAAAATATATGTTGGGACTGAATGGGATGTGGTTTCATTCCTTGGCCAGAATGTGTTTTTAATTTTACATAATATAAAAGGAAGGATTTATAAGTTGAGGACGGTTTTCCTATGCATGTTGAGTTTCAAAAAGTATGTAGGGGATGGTAATTCTTGAATGGTATTTATTTAATTTGAAAATGGATTTATATAATTAAAAATGGATATTGAACAAGTATATGGAAAAATACAATGATCGCTTCCCATTCCTGCAAACTTTTGTTTTCTTATTTTTTTTTATTACAAAAACCACTTTTACCTCTTTTAATTTCATTATTTACTATAAATTTAAAAAAAAAAGAAAAAATAATAATAAAAATGTTTTTTTGTGAAACTATTCATTGCGACTCTCCATGACACAATACTATAGTAAGCTCCCTAAATTAATTCATGGGGTATTTTAAAAATAATAATTAATAATAAAAACCCATTAATAATATTTTTATTCCATCACACAATGTGATACTCTATAATTATTTCTCATAATAACCTGTAACCTAGAAAATAAACATAATGTTTGCACATGAGTTAGGGTACCTTTATGGGATATGAATATAAACATCAGTACAAAACCATCCGCAAATCCCTTATATAAACTTTTTTATACATTGAATACATGTGTCAGAAAATAATTTTAGTAGAAATATAAAACATAGAGTCAATCACATTAATTTTCACATTCTTACCATGCTAATATGAAAAATAACCTCACCTTCCATAAATAATGTTAGTAGGTGAAGTAATATCATAATACAAACTAGTCACATTCCCATTTTCTCAGTACACAAACCTACTGACGATTCTTGACCACTACCCTCTCAATTAAGGTTGGGTCTTGTATCAAGTCATGATTTGATATCCAGTCACATATTGTCAGCCATTTACTCAAGGTCGGGCCTCATCACATATCACATAACACATCTTATACCACCCCACTCACTTAGATTGAGGTCACATAAAATGTCACATACTATTTATCATTACACCACTATCTCACTCAAAATATATTACTATACCACATCAAATTTGATGTCTCATTCGACCACCCTCTAGCTCAATTTATGGTTTTATACCATGTCTGATGTCATATCTCAGGCCTCTACAATCTCACTGAGGGTGAGGTCTTATAACTATAACACAAAATGGTCAAAAAACTAATAGGTAAAAAAATTCATATATATCCTATATACATTCCCTCATATATATATATATATATATAGACAAATCCCCACATATCCCTCTATTATGTGGAATCATACACAACACAACATAACATGTCGCAACCATCCTCATTATATGAAAATATTAAAATCCATAAACCCTAAACCATGAGAAAAATATTTTTATTTTATAGAACAAAATGGATCTGAATGACCCTCTCCCAATCTATCTAACACTTTTTCATCACCTCTCACTAGAAACATGATCCATCCACTCATCTTACCCTCCCTCATTTCAAAAAACTAATCCATTCTCATTATTGCATCCTTTATCCACTATTCCACATTTCCCACACACACCTGGTTCTATATCATTTCACTCCAAATGAGCAATTTGAAATCCTTAAAAACTAATATGGAAAATAAAAAATGTGAAAACTCTAATCTGGAAACACCCCATGCTTGAAAAACGCATCCCTTATATCAAAACACTCTCAAGGAAACATCCATCCTGAAAGAACACTCTTCCCACTATGGATTTATATATATCTATCATGGGTATTCTTCAATTCTCTAATGAAAGTTTTGGATTTTTAATGATATCTAAGCTACAAGAATACCTAGTTCTCTTCATTCCCCTTGAGAGTTTTAAATATTCATGACACACCAACTCTTACGGTGGTTTCACCAAGTTACTACCCTTCTGAGAAGTTTCTTTCAATTAATGTCTAGTACTTCACATTCCATGAGAAACTATTTACCATAAATCAACTATCAAAACTAATATACTCACCTTATTTTCATTTCTATTGACCAACTATTTCTCCAAATATCATTAATGATCCAAGCTCTCTTGGTTTCTCAAACTACTCATACCCAAAAACCATTATCATTCCAAAACATGATATTCAAACCATGTTACATCTCACTAATCCTCAACCCATCATTCCTCACATGGATTTTATACAATAAAGAAATAAATACTATCTCTATTTGAACCAAAATGAAATAATGGATTCAAAATTAAATAGAAAAATCAATAAAAATCATAATAACTGACACCAAAACATTCATTTTAGAAGAAAAAATTATGAATATACTATTCCAGGTAAGATAAATCTGATTTTTATTTTGATATTCATGTGTAATAAATATAAATTCAGGTTTTTATGTCATTTATGAATCAATTCTTGACATGAGGTAAGTGTTTGTGTTGAAACCTAAATTTTAATCTAGATTGATCATGTTTAAAGCCCCATTGGTGAAATTATATGCACTATATCACATAAACATCATCTATTTCAATCTCCACTGGTTTTTTGGTCTTTAAGTCTTATTTCATTTTCCACCCTATGTGGTACTCAAGAAGACCAAAAATTATTTAAATAAAATTAAATCTAGTTATCATTTTTTTGTTTGAAATCTATCTATTCCTTTTCCATATTCTGAAAAAAGTATCTTGAATGATAATTTATATTTTATAATAATTTTTCAATTTCACGTTAACCATATTTGAATTTATCTTCTATATTTTCAAATGGAAATTTTATAATATTTTCTATATAGGAAATATTATAATTTCTTTAAAATTTTGAAAAGAATATATTTTTTAACATTTACTGAATAAATGAAATTTCCCACAGTCATGAATTTTATTTATTTTTCAATCATTACATACAATGTTCCTTGTTTTCATAAAAAGAATAATTTTACCATTTTATAGGAATTTTATGTTTTTAAAATCATCAATTTGAAACGTTTTTTTATCACTTATCATAAATGCATATTTCTAATGCATTTTTAGAAATATTTTTAATCTATGTCCACATAATTTATGGAATATTATGCATCACTAAGGATATGATCTAAGGATATCATCCATGATATTTCATTGGATCTATTATGATTACATGATGAAGAAATCTCTATGGAACCTATTTATTTTCCATAGGATATGTAATAATGAAATTATGAATATTTTTGTGATATTGTAACACAATTAAGTACTGATACGATTATATTTGAGGTGGGAATGGAATTATATATCAATCCAATTATTTGGTTAAAAATTAATATCACATAATATAGTATTAAAATGTAATGGGAATTAACCCAGTAAATTATAGGACTCTATTAAAAATGATTGAAAATGAACTGGGGAGTGAAACAAATAAAATATGATACTCTACCCACCATAAAAACAAATGAAATGGGGATTGAACCCAGTACACTATGGGAATATGTACACAATTTTATGATGGGGTTGGTAGTGATCAACTAATGAAATAATTTTTTAGTCATATAATTGATCTCCATGGTCCTATAATATATAATTATGGTTTTGATATGTTTTCAATGATCATGATTGATTATTGATGATTCTACACTCTTATGATTCATGTGTTTTGTTATGACAATGTTTTATTACATGACTCATTATTCATGTTCTACGACCAATTGGATATGAATTTTACATGTCATGAAAAAAGAAACCCTTCCCATATGATTATCTTAATATCACTTATGATATTTTATTGATTCCACTCATGGTCATCCTTACAGATTATCAGATCTCACCTATTCAGATTTTTTCATTTTCCAAGGATATAAAGAAATGATTTATGTTGTAAATGGCTTATTAGGGTACTGTAGGAGAAGAAATTTTTCTAGGGACATCATGATCTTTATTAAAAATAATTCATTATGTATATAGTCTCTAAAGACACTTAACCATTATAGTTCCATGATGAAAAATATTTTTATATTCATTGAAAATTCATAAAAATGATATAATACTTATGTAATGAAAAATTGGGTTACATAAATTTTTATCAGATTTGGGTTCTGTTATTATTGGATATTAGGGTTTTAATAATATGATGAAATAACATGATATAACCTTTTATAAAATGAAAGAGATGTAGGTTAAACCTAAAGTGTCACAGGTTGGTAAAAATCTCTCATATTTTGGAACATATTAAGAAATAGTTAGATAATTATATGATTACTTACACGAAATAATGATTTTTTATTCTTTACTGGGATTTATGGTTTTAGGACATGGTTAAAACTAGTATATATCATGTTAAGAAGTGAATGAATTCGAGGGTAAATGAAAAAAATTAGCCTTAGAGAACTATTAATCTAATAGAAAAAGGTAATGTCCATTTGATCACAACTTCGAAAGAGGCTCCTCAAAATAAATTGGTGAAGAGTACACTTATCCAATAATCCAAAATATAAATTTGTTATTTGATTCAAGCTATACCCACACACTTATTTATAATAAATTTCTTGACAATATCACATAACCACCACAATTATTTGGTGTTTAATTATCAGTGAAAATTTTAAATGGTACCACGATCACATCTAATGACTATAATACTAATTTTATAAAAGTTTGAGGGAATGTGACTCCAATAAATTTTTTTATCATCCATCAAGATAAATTTTACATGATTTATGTAATGTATTAACTACGTAATTATAAAGACCATATCAATTTCTAATGAAGTGAAGTCACATTTTATATTTCAAAACAACATATGATTGTCTATTAGTATGAGTATGAACCTAAAATTTCAATGGAAAATAATTCTATTATATTTATATTACTACCAATTCATGGGTGGTATTTATCTCAAATGGTTTTAAAGAAAGTCAATATTTACCATGTGTTAACTCTTTAGGAATATACCATTGTATTTTCTAAAATACTTCTTTCTCCTTCCTCGAATGATGATAAATAGTTTTATGCCTATTTCAAAGACTCCTTATATAATGACCTTTATTGAGTTTCATGAATTTCAAATGTCACTCCAAGATATTATATATAAGGGAATTATTTACATAGTAGATTCATAATGGGGTACACCTATTAATTTTATAAAAAATAAATAAAGGACAATGTTTATTTTCATCGATTATCTTGAACATAATAAGATCATGAAATATAATAAGTATCCTCTCCACTATATTGATGACTTCCCTCATCAACTATGAGTTGATTTGTACAATTCGATGATTGATCTTCAATATGGATAACATTATTTAAGGGTCAAAAGAGATGATATAACAAATATAGCCTTCCTTAATAGGTATGGAAACTATGAATTTATAGTGAATATTTTTTGAATTTCCAACATCCCAACTATATTCACTGATCAAATGAATATATTCTTTAAATAATTTTTATATCAACTTATATAAGTCTATATAAATGATATTTTTATATATTGTAAGAATAAGTAGGGGAATGAAAATAATTTAAGTACTGTATTAATGGCATGACAAAGGATGAATATGTATTAAAAATTTAACATCTTTGCTAAAAAAATTATCATTCTTGGGTTGTGTAATTACAATATAGGGTATATTTTTGGATACTACAATGATGAAAGCTATTGAGTCATGGACCAGAACTATAATGATGACTAAGAACCATAATTTCTATGGTTTATTTATTTATTATCAATTTATTTTGATTAATTTATCAAACCAAATAATCATGTTGACATGGAAGGGATTCTTATCCATTTAGACTAATTAATATAAATGGAATTCCAAAGAACTAAAAAGAAGTTAATTAAATGCACTTATTAACACACTACCCTATAGTGGAGAAGGGTTCTTGATCAATTATGATGCATCAAATAATGCATTGTGATGTTTTCTCTTGATGAATGACATAGTGGTATTATATTTCTCACACCAATTGAATGACTAGGAAAAATTACCCTATTCAAGATTTTTAGTAGGATGAGGTAATATTTAAAGTGAATATATAGTGGTATTATATTAATTTTTAGAGTTTTACATATATATAGATTATAATTTCCTGATGTATATAATCACATAGAAAGAGTTAAATGCACACCAAATGAGATGGCTACAGTTGAAAGGTGATTATTACTTCTTATTACATTACCACTCCTGGAAGAAAACATGTGGCTAATGATTTATGTTAGAAGACCATGCTATTCTATCCATGATCAAGATTGAATGACATTCATTATTTATGGATTTTTGAAATATGGATCTTGTAATAATGATAAAATGAGATCAATACTAACTTTATCATGTGAATTATCAAGAATCGATTTATGTGAATATTAATTAAGAAAAGGGGGGATTTAAAGCTTTAAAAGAAATCCAAAAACAATCATTAGTTAAATTAGGTTAGTGAAAAATGATCAGTTTCAGGAAAAAATATGCCTTCCATCAATACTAAAATTTAAGAGAGATAAGTCGGATTAAATGTATAGATAATCATTCTATATCAATCCTTATATTAAATATATTTTTATAGATCTAAATGTGAATTTATGGTGAGATAACATGAAAATATATATTGTACAGTATACATATTAATGTCAAGTCAATTAATATGTTATTTTTGAACATTAGAAGTATAATGGGATGATGAATTTATTTCCCATTCTTGTATGGAAATAAGAAATCATATACATATATTTCATCATAGGATTCCCCAAAAAATCTAAAGACTATAATCCCATTTGGGTTATAGTCAATCTCCTTATGGATTAAACTCATTTCATTGTAGTCATAGAAGATTTGTCAATTTGAGAACATTATCTGATATAAAATTAGGAAGTAAAAATGTTTCATAGACTACCATTTTTAATCATATAGTAAATATGTGGAATTTTCATGGAATGTTTTTTTAAAATACATGGGAATCTTACGAGTCCGTGAAAACTGACGGTGAATGATTCTGAGGCCCGGTGCGCCTGGAATCGATTTTTGATGTTTTGTTCGGGTAATTTTATTAAACGTATGAGTGGGATTTTATATCTTTTTAACTAGTGCTCTGAATTGAAATCCTAGGTCATCGTTGAACTCATCGCGTCGGCATTCTCTTAGGAATACTTTCACCTCGACAGTAGTTGGTCGAGGATGAATGTTAATTTTTAGATTTTACGTGGGAATAAAAAAATTATTTAATTGCATCTCTTAATTTATTTTATTTTTTTATCCACCATGTGGAAGTTGGAGGTGGGTACCACCACACATTAACCTCCCAAGAGAGGTTATGGTGGTGGGGACCACCCAAACTCAACCTCCCATGGGGAAATTAATTTGGTGGGGACCACCCCAGGATATAACCTCTTGAACTCCCCATTAAGTGGGGAGAAACCTCTTGAGCTCTCCACTTAATGGTGCCACCACCCTTCACATTAATTGTGCCAAATAAGTGTTAAGGAATTATTTGTGAATTCCTTTCCAACGAAACAATAGATAATATAAAATATTATTAGGCACATCTATTCACTTGGGTGTTTTGAGTAAAGTATTATTGGGAGAAGCTCCCAATGAAGAAAGCTCCTCCCAACAAAGAACAACCATTGAATAATGATGAATGATTCAATATACCGACGACGGACATCTTCTTCTTTGATCTCCAACCGGAACATGTGAGGATCCGCTTTCCTTGAATAATGTCGACGACGTCGTGATCAACTTCTTCATCCTATTTTCCAACGACAATGAATCTGAGGTAGGGGAGTGTTTTGATTTGTGTGACTTTTATTCTTTCTTCCATGACTTTTTCTCTTGACCCGCTTACTACCAAACTAATAGGGAAGGACCATGCAAAACAATCACAGCCCGATCCTTCCGCTGTTCTTGTAAATGTTTGGTGTGTTCTTTGTGTTCTTCATGGGTGACGAACAATGGATTGCTGCGAGACCGTTGTGTGACACAACGATCCCAAATTTATGATCCAACATCACAATGAACTAGCGAAGGTGCGATAACGAAAGCAGGGAATTACTTGGACCGAAATGGAAAGGACTGTTTCTCGACCGTTCTTCGAGCGGGTAAATCAAGTCGTCTTTTCAGAGCCGATCGGAGGCCCAAAACATTGGAGATGACAAATGGGAATCGGGGCAGGCTTGTGTCTGATGTTTCGTGACTATCAGACCTTCAAAATGAAGAATGGACTTCATAGGAGGCGCACTGGCTGGAGGCGCTATTTCTAGAAAATTCCAGAGTACACGGAGTGTACATCTAATGAACACACCATGTAGTATGGTTGTTCTACGGCTTGAGTTTTGGACATTAGACAAGAAAAAAATATCATGTGACCCCGGTCACATGGTGTGTTTTCTCTATGCAGAATGGATTAAGCGGATTCACGAGACATGTCATGTATTCTAAGAAATACACAAACACGGGCAGAATTACACGGCTAAGAGGCACGGCGTGTACCATCTACTCAGAGTGGCAGAAGAGGCTTCATGAGACTTAGTGTGTATACCGGGAATACACTGATAGGGGTTCGAGTACACGGGCATGTACTCCACCACATGTCCAGGCATTTCCTGTGGCACAGGCTACCCCCTGTACTAGTTACACAGGTTGGTGAACACAATTTGAGGCTGTGTACGGGCACATGGCCAACATACATGGAGCCGACCCCAGTTACATGGACATGGTGTGTAACCATTCAACCTACCATGTTCTTAAATTTTCTACACGATAATACTTTTGACATGGGTTGTTGCACAGAAGAGGTACCTGAGGTCTGACTACAAAGTGTGTACCTTATTCCAACACGCCGTGTAATTTTTGGTAAATGTCTTGGTCATCTCGTCCTCTGTGTCTTGGATATGATTTGTTTGGTTTTTCCCTCTATTAATTGGCATGAATTTTGAGACACTCCCTATTTGGACATCGTGGTAGTTGATGTATCTATACTTGGCTTGAGGAGTGGACCCTCCCAGAATCAAGCATGCTTTGTGTGGAACCATATGGCTAGTTGTGCACTGACGACTGTTCCTCGATCCCGTATGGGTTCGATAGCTCTGACTTATGTTCTTGGATCCTGTGTGGGTTTGATAGTTCTAACTTCTGTTCTTGGATTCTGTGCGGGTTCGATAGAATAACTTTTCCTAGATCCTTTGTGGGTTCGACAGTTCTGATTTCTGTTCATAGATCCTGTGTGGGTTCGACATAATAGATGATTCAGTGGCTACATCTGATCATATCTATCTATTTAAAAAAGTTGTATACATGTGTGATCTAAGTCAGTAACTTTTTGTTTTCCCCATTATTGGTATGGATTACTTGATAACTTAGGTATATGTATGGGCATATACCTAAATGGGGTTATCTGTTGATGTCATACATTGTGGTTTATCAATGTTGGATTTTGTGAGACCTTGAGTGTCTTGGGGTCCCTACTGAGTATTATTATACTCAACCCAACACAAGATATGCCCAGACCTCATTGTGTTTGATGTAGATGATGGACAGTGCTGACCGAGGCTAAGTGTACGAGGACTGGACAGTACCTGGAGGTGGACCTCAAGCTTATTCGGTGCTTAGAGGTGACTGACGGATGAGGGGTGATTAGGAGGCTATTTGTACCTACCCATTAGGTAGGATCTGTGGTGGATGATCCATGAGCTACTTTTCAACTTTTAACTATTTTTTCTCTTTTCATTTGTACTTATACTTTCAATTGGGCATGTATTTCTAGCCCCATTACTTTTCAGCACTCTCTTGTTATACAGTTTTACTTAGTGTTTTCTACCCATCTGTGTACTCTATTGTGTGTGTTTTTAGTTATAAAGGAAATTCATTCACAGTTTAGGGATTTATGCCTTTGGTACTAGTTGAAAAACCCTAGCCTATAGAAGGAGGGATTAGGGTAGTCCCGACACAGGCCCTGGGGAATGGGTTATGAAAAATTGGTATCAGAAGAGTCAGTTCTACCGCAGAACTTAGGACTCTGATCTTTTCTGCGAAGCAATAGTGTTAATGGTACTGAGTGTGGTTTTCAGTTCAGGGAGTCTAGTGTTGGTGTGGCTCCGATGTATCCATACACTAGGACCCTGACATCTGATTTCTAACTCAGTGCACAAAAACATTTATTGTGTGTGTGTTTCAATAGTTTTATTAGTGATCTCTTTGAGTTATCTCACCAAGTATTACTTATTGACTGTGGCTCACCTGTTTCTTAACATGATGCCTCTACACAGGCAACCAGCCAGGGTTCTAGGCTTTGTACAATATGGAAGCCCACCGAGCGACGAGGCCTCGGTGTAGGGCCCTTTCACAATAGGGGAACTAGCGGTACCACTACCTATTGGGCCATCATTTACACTAGCCCCAACAACAGTGAGTGAACTCCTCCTGATCACATTTCATGAGTTACAGCACCAGAGGCCGCAGAGGTATAGGAGTGAGATGGACCCACAGGCAGTTGAGGATTGGATGGAGGATGTGGTGAGAGTCTTCAAACTGGTAGGGACACCAGAAGACCTTATGGGTATCCTTTCCACGAGTCTCATTTAGGCAGTAGCAGGCAGATGGTGGATCCTGATGCTCTAGGTGCATGAATAGGCGACACTACTCTAGGTAGACTTCGAGAGCGCGTTTTAGGCAGACTTTGTCTCAGCTACCCTACGGGAGGTGTGGATACATGAGGTACTGCATCTACAGTAGGGTAGCATCATGGTGGCACAGTACTCAATGAGGTTCATTGACCTCTCGTCCTACTCCACAGATATGTTGCAGGTCCCATTATTCAAGGCCCAGACCTTCGAGCAGGATCTCAGGCGAGAGATTAGGGCTTCAATGATCTCTCTCATCATCTGATGCAGGCGAGGGGGCGGGGGTGTTGGAGTGAGCCTTTTTAGTGGAGAGTTTCCTTGCTGAGTAGACATCAGTAGCGAGACCCACCACCGGGCATCACGTAGGGGAGTCTTCTGCAGTTGGAAGAAGACAAATGAGGTACCTATCATGTAGATTCATAGGTTTGATTAAGGATATCCGTAGGGCGTAGGTGGAAGTGGCAGAAGAGCTGGTCATGCAGCTAGTGGTGGACAGCGTTACAAGGTGTTACCACAACCACCACCAGGAGGTCCTCCTCGACTGCAGGGAGTTGGTGGACATTGGATAGCTCAGATCCAAGAAACTGAGAATTATGATCACAGCACACCGAAGATGATTCAAGTTACGATCTTTTTCTACTCCACCTTGGTTGCTGTTCTTATAGACACATGTTCCAATCAATCATTCATTACCACTACCCTCGTTCAGAGCTCAATGATTTCGATGGAGTTGTTGCCTCAATCACTATGGCTAGATATTCCTATGAGAGAAGATTCAATGATTATGAACTGCTGTTGGTAGAGTGATCTTACTCTAGAAGGTGAGATCTTTAGCCAGGATCTCCTAGTTGCAGTGTCGAGGCCTTACGATGTCATGTTGGGTAAGGACTGGTTATCTATAGTCCATGCTGACATCAACTGTATTGGGCGCAATGTGCGGTGTGTCCACATGTATGGGACAAGGTTCACCTTCACTGGTGAGAAGGGAGCCATTGCAGTGCATGACAGACTTACTCTGAGGAGGGTGTAGTCGATCACTCATCATTTGGCCAGCCTTACCCTCGGAGCTGCTGATGTGTAGATTCTGAGCTATCTTGTAGTGGTGGACCAGTACGTGGATGTTTTCCTTGAAGATGTTTCAGGTCTACCTCCTTGCAGAGAGGTGGAATTTTACATTGGCGTGTACCCCGAGATGGCACCAATATCTACACCAGCATATCAGATGGCTCCTGTTGAGTTTTGTGAGCTGTTGGTATAGCTGGAGGACTTGAAGGGGAAGAGATTCATCCATCCCAGAGTTTCTCCCCGGGAAGCCTCGATACTTTTCGCCAAGAATGAAGAATGGAAGCTTGAGGCTTTGTGTCGACAATCATCTCCTGAAACAGGTGACTGTGAAGAAAAAGTACCCACTCCTGAGGATTGATGACCTCTTTGATCAGTTGAAGGGATAACGATGGTTCTTGAAGATAGACCTCCGATCAGGCTATCACCAGCTTAGATTTCAAGATGAGGATGTGTAGAAGATGGACTTTATATGTCAGTATGACCACTACGAGATCTTGGTTATTCCGTTCTGGATAAAAAACGCTCTATCAATGTTCAGGGGACTCATGAACATGATCTTCCATCCATACCTCAATGTAGTTTTCGTATTCTTCATCGAATACATTCAAATCTACTTGACTACTGAGGAGGAACAAGCCTAAAATTTATAGGTAGTACTTGGAACACTCTGAGTGCATGAACATTATGGTAAGCTTTCGATGTGCCAGTTTTGGATCTGAGAGGTTAACATTATGGGATATGTCATCTTAGAGGTTGGAGTTTTAGTGGATCTAGTGATGATTGAGGTGATACTTGCTTAGTAGACACCCATGAGTGTGATGTAGGTTTGAAGTTTCCTGGGATTGGCTAGATATTATTGAAGGTTCGTACTGGACTTATCTAGAGTTTCAGAACCACTATCAACCATGATACAAAAGGGGAAACCCTTTTTATGGTCGAAGAGATTTTAGTAGAGCTTTCAAGAGATGAGGCAGAGGCTGACTAGTGCCCCCATCTTGAGGCTTCCAGAAGAGGGTGTAGGATTCAAAGTCTACTGTGATGCATTATGGATCAGAATCAGGTGTGTACTAATGTAGGAGCGAGCAGTGATCACATATGTTTCTTTACAGCTGAGACAACATGAGTAGAACTATGCTACCCATGACCTGGAGTTAGTTGTAGTGCTCTTCACCTTGAAGATGTGGCGACACTATCTGATGGGAGAGGATTTTACAATCTACTCTGACCACCAGAGTCTCAGGTTTATCATCTCTCAAAAGGACCTAAACCAGAGACATCGACATTGGCTTGAGTTACTCCAGGACTATGAATTTGAGATAGTATATACTCATGGGAAGGGGAACGTTGTAGAAGATGCACTCAGTAGGAGATCTGGTATATAGCTGCTATAAGAGGTGACATAGCAGTTTACTGCTTTACATATAACCTTTGCGGACCGAGATGGAGCAGTTTTCCTTCAGTCTCATACAGTCACTCCCTGACATCATCAGCAATCCATGGAGGCGTATTATACAGAGGCTGACTGCGAGACATGATGTGCTCAGATATCCACAAGGCAGGGACCTCATGGATTTTCGGAAGGTGGGGGCACGTCATATTCTTCCGAGGATGTACAATGTTGCCAATGACACTTTAGGGGGAACTTTTGAGGGAGTTTCACACATCTCCCCTAGAGGTACATCCAGGAGTGGATAATACGTACAGGACCTTCGATGATTCCACTTGTGGCTAGGTATGAAGAAGGTGGTAGCAGATTTTGTCTCTTGATGCCTCACTTGTCAGCAAGTGAAGGCGGAGCATCAGGTACCACGAGGATTGGTTCAACCATTAAAGGTCCCAGAGTGGAAGTTGGATGGGATATCCATGGACTTCTTGATGGGTATTCCACGTACATCCAAGGTAAATGACTCTATCTGGGTGATCTTCGACCACCTCACCATGTCGGCCCACTTTCTACCGATCAGAGAGTAGGGTTTAGTAGAGAGCTTGGGATGCCCCTACATGTAGGAGATTGTGTGGATACATGGAGTACCTTCTTGTTTTTTCTCTATTCATGACACATGATTTACTTACAGAAAATAGAAGGGGTTTCTGGAGGATTTCTGGACGTAGCTTCATCTGATCACCGCCTTCCATCCTCAGACGGAAGGTCAGACTGGGCGTACCATTCAGACTCTCGAGGACATGCTCCGTGCATGAATCCTTGACTTCGGTCGTATCTCAGAGGATCACTTACCTTTGCTGGAGTTTTCATACAACAATAGATATCACTCCACCATCGGGATGGCACCTTTTGGGGCCTTGTATGGTCGACCTTGTAGATCGCCATTGTGCTGGACAGGCCCAGGGCAGTCAGCCCTAGTGGGACCAGAGATGGTATGAGCTACCATAGAGAAGTTGCAGATCATCCAGCAGCAGATGAAGACTATACAGAACTGACATAAGTCATTTACTGATAGGATACAGAGACCTCTGGAGTTCGAGGATGGATACCACGTCACTCTACAGGTCTCTCCCCGACGAGGTTTACGGAGATTTGGCCGAGGAATCAAGTTATCTCCGCATGACATCGGACCTTTTCAGGTCTTAATCAGAGTTGTTGAGGTGGCATACCGCTTAGCTCTTCCACCTCAGTTGCATCGTGTGCGTGACTTCTTCCACGTATCCCATCTTAGAAGATATTTACACAACCCTTCTCACATCATCAAACATGGTGATCTGGATGTCGACGATGGGGAAACTTTTACGGAGGATTCAATGTAGATTGAGGATTGAAAGGAGAGGGTCCTTCGTGGATGGTCGATTCCTCTGTTGCACGTTCATTGGTAGCACAGGGACCTCCAGTATTTCCCAGGGGACCAAGAGGCTCAGATGCATTGTCATTACCCCCATTTGTTCCCTTATTTCAAGATATATCATTTAGGGACATAAATCCATGAGGTGGGGAGAATGTAAAGAGCTGGAATTTCTGTGATTTTTTTTTCTTAAATACATGGGGATTTTATGTGTCCAAAAAAACTAACGGTGCATGATTATGAGGCCCGGTGCACCCGAAATCAATTTATGAAGTTTTGTTCGGGTGTGTTCAGTAAATGAATGAGCATGATTTTATTACTTTTGAACTCGTGCTCTAAATTGAAATATGATGGCACCATTGAACTCGTTTCACCGGTATACGCTTAATAATACTTTCACCTAAACGATAGTTGGTTGAGGATGACAGTTAGTTTTTGGGTTTTACATTGTAATAATAAAATAATTTTTGTTCATGTCTTAATTTAGTTTATTTGTTATATCCACTATGTAGAAGTTGGAGGTGGGGACCGCCAGAGCTTAAACTCTCATGACAGGTTATGGTGGGGGGGCCTTCAAGAACTGAACCTCCCATGTGAGGATTAATTTGGTGTGGACCACCTGAGGATATAACCTCTTCAACTCCCCATTAAGTGGGGAGAAACCTCTTGAGCTCCCCACTTATGGTTCCACCACCGTTCACATTAATTGTGCCAAACAAGTGTTTAAGAATTCTTTTTGAATTTCTATCCAATGAAATAATTGATAATATAATATATTATTTGGCACGTCTCTTCACTTGGCTGTTTTGAGTGAAGGATTATTGGGAGAAGATCTCAACTAAGAACACTCCGCCCAACGGAGAACGACCATCGATGAACGAAGAACACTTCAATCTACTGACGATGGACATATTCTTCATTGATCTCCAACCGGAACAAGGGATGAAGTGTTGTCATTGAAGAATGTTGATGACGTCGTCCTCGACATCTTAATCCACTTATCCAACAACAAAAAATCCGAGGTAGGGTGTGTTTTGATTTGACTGACGTTGATTCTTTCTTACAAGACTATTTCTATTGACGTTATTGCTACCAAACTAACACGGAAGGACCGAGCCAAATAAACACAGCCTGATCCCTCCTCCATTAATGTAAATGTTTGGTGTGTTCTTCGAATTCTTCATGTGTGATGAAAAATGGATCGGTGTGGGACAATTGTGCGATGAAATGATCCCAAATTAAATATCCAACATCACAATTACCTAGCATAGGTGAAACGACAATAGCTGGTGACAGATCAGACTGAAATGGGAAGGACTGTTTCATGACCGTTCTTCGAGCAGGTAAATCAAGACATGTTTTCTGAGCTGATCGGAGGCCCTAAAACACCAGAGATGACTATGAGCCATCAAGGAAACCTAGTGTCTGATGTTTCGTGATGAATGGACGGTCAGAACGAATAAGGGACTTCACGAGAGAAGCGATGGCTGGAGGTTCCATTTCTGTAAAATTCTCGAATACACAGCGTGTACTTCTGATGAACACACCATGTAGTAGAGGCATTTTGGGGATTGAGTTATGGACATTAGACAAGTAACACACGGCGTGTGACCACAGTCACATGTTGTTTTTTCTCTACCCATAATTGAGGAAGAGGCTTCATGAGACCTGGCGTGTTTTCTGAGAAGTACACAGACACGGGAAGAATTACACTACCAAGAGCCACAGCATGTACCATCCACACAGAGTGGAAGAAGCGGATTCATGAGACTCAATGTGTATCCCAGGAATACATGAACATGGGGTGGAGTACATGGGAATATACTACACCACACGGCCATGCATGGGTGGTGGCACGGGATACCCCGTGTACAAGTTACATGGGTTGGGGAACATGCATTGAGGTCATGTAAGAGCACATGGCCAGCATACACGGAGCCAAACCCAGTTGCTTCGACACAACGTGTAACCATAACGCACACTGTGTAGTTACATTTTCTGCACGATCAGCCTTTTGACGCGGGCTGTTGCATATGGGAACTACCTGAGCTCTGACTTAACGGTGTGTACCATATTCCAACACGTCATGTACTTTTGGGTAAATGGCTTGGTCATCTCATCCTCTCTGTCTTGGACATGATTTGTTTGGTTTTTCCCTCTATGACTTGGCAAGACCTTTGAGACACTCCCTCTATTTACATCGTGGGATTTGATGTATCGATACTTTTCTTGAGGAGAAGACCCTCCCAGAATCAAGCACACTTTGTGCGGAACCCTTTGGTTGGTTGTGCACTCACGACTGTTCCTGGATCCTGTGTGGGTTCGACAGCACTGACGACTGTTCCTGGATCTCGTGTGGGTTCAATAGCACTAAAGACTATTACTAGATCCCGTATGGGATCAACATCTCTAACTACTATTCCTGGATCCTATGTGGGTTCGACATTTCTAACTTCTGTTCCTGGATTTTAAGTGGGTTCGGCAGAATAACTGTTCCTAGATACTGTGTGGGTTCGACAGTTTTGATTTCTATTCATGGATCCTGTGTGGGTTTGAAATAATAGATGATTTAGTGGCTACATATGATCATCTCTATCTCTTTAAAAAAGTTGTATTCATGTGTTAGCTGAGGTAGTAGCTTTCTGTTTTCTTCATGATTGAGATGGATTAATTGATAACTTAGGTATATGTATGGTCATATACCTTAGTGGGGTTATCTGTTGATTTCATACATTTTGGTTTATCCATGATGGATTTTGTGAGACCTTGATTGTCTCGAGGTCCCTACTGAGTATCATTATACTCTCCCTTATACAGGTTGTGCCCGAACCTCATTGTGTTGGATGCAGACGACGAACATCGTTGATCGAGGCTGAGTGTACAAGGACTGGATGGTACCTAGAGGTAGACCTCACGACGAGTCGGTACCCGGAGGAGACTGATGGACGTGGAGTTTTGAGGTGGCTAGTTGTACCTACCCATCAGGTACGATCCTTGGTTGTTCATCCAATAGTTTCTTTTCACCTTTTAGCTGTTTTTACCCTTTTAGTTGTACTTATACTTTCAGTTGGGCTTCTATTTTCGACCTCTTTACTTTTCAACACTCTCTTATTATACAGTTTTTCTTAGTGTTTTTTATCCACCTGTGTTCTCTATTGTGTGTTTTTTGAGTTATAAAGGCAATTTCTTCCCAGTTTAGGGATTTACGCCTTTGGTGCTAGTGGCCAGCCCCTGGCCTATAGAAGACGAGTTTGTGGTAGTCATGGCATGGGCCTTAGGGAACGGTTCGTGACACATATCTGATTGAGATCTATAGTTTAGCTAGAACTTCTAGAGAAGAATTTAGAAGTAATTTAATATATATTTGAACTATATATCTTTATATCATACTTATATATTTAGTTATTTTTATGAAAATATTCATACCCTAGATGATATTTTGAGAGCTTCCAATATGGGTTTAAATGGTGGTTGGGGTCAAACCCTCCCCCTAATTGGATTTTCATAAAACAATATATATCACTTGAGAATTTAGAATCCTCCTTATAATTTTCTCTTTGGTTTGAAGTGAATAACCCCAAAATGTATGGATAGAATTAGAGAAAGAAATTTATTGGGAAGTGATCTTGATAATGACATGATAAATAATGATAGATCTATTAAACAACACATTATGATAGCTCAATGATGATAGAATAGTCACGTTACTAACATTAGATGAGATCTAGATATTCATATTATAGAGAAGTTATCCATATTGATATATCATTTTAAGATGATTAGATTATTTTGAACAAAGGGGCTGTTGAGTCCCAAATATATAAGTCTCTATGACATTGTTGATCATATCTGGATAGTAGCTTATTACTAAGAGCTTTCACCAAACCTATGCTAACATCAATATGTGTTTTATGTATCTATTTGGATGTTTTAAATAACTGATCTATCAAATACACTTAATTGTTATGTCATTTCACATGAGGATGATATTTATTATGAGAAACTACCAGAAGAAATCATACAATGTAGTGAAAAAGGGCTACAGAACAGGACCAATCAAATAGATAATGTTCTCTGAAGGAATGATAAATTTGAGTAAGCTATATGAGAACTTGAGGAACTATACTCATCTATTTCCATTTGATTAATGGAATTTCCATGGTCAAATTCCTATAATGGTTTAGAATGTAACACACTATTATTTTAGAACACTTTTTCCTTTAATTAATATGATGTGTTTGATATCTTGTGATGCACGAAACAGTGAATTAAATTGAATAATAACGTATTAAAAATATAAACTAAAATACATTAATAGATAGTTAAATGATACAAATAAAATGAAATCCTGAAAATAAATTTATAACTTGGTATAAAAAATTTAAAAATGAAAAGTAATGTTATTATAGTAATTTTTGAATAAATGAAAATGATTTTTTACAAAAATAATTAGTGTCTTTATTATTTGAAAGTTAATTTATTTTATTTAAAATATTAAAATGATAAAAATTTATTTTTTCTGCATATTTAAAAATGATTTTTAATCGTTCAATGAGTATCAAATGATTATAATTAAATATAAAATCATTTGAAGTAAAAAAATTCATATTTTTTTGAAATATGAATTTCTATGGACAATGTTATTTTTTAGTATTAAATTAAATTTTTCATTACTACTAAACTATTTTAATTAAATTTATATAAAATATATTTAATCAGATAAATTAAAATTTGGGAATTTATTGTAACTGGGTATTGAATGAGAATCAAATCATTTTTATGCTTAATTTTTTTAGAAATTGATTTAACCTATTTTATATTTAGTTATTATAATTAATCTCTACCACCTCTGGCAATTGAATTTATAAAAATATATTCTTTATTTTAAATAGTCATATTAAATATTAGGAAATATTTTCATCATAATTGTTTTCCATAACAAATAGTTTCTATGGTAAAAATATTAACTTCATTGTACAGTTTAAAAGGGATAACAAGAGGGTTAAACTAAGAGGTGTCACTTAAATAACCAAAAATACATGTGTTAATGTTATTTTTTTCATCAGGTTTAACCCCCACATATCATAAATTCACAATATTATACATTTTTGTAACTTTTCCATAATAATTACCTTCCATTATTTTCATGGGTTCCACTCTGCTCACTTATAAAAGGTAACCTCACAATCTCACTTATTTACACACATTTATCACTATATTTTGTCCAAGAAAACCCCACATATATTCCCATATTTCCTCCCCATATCCTACCGACCAGGGTCTCTATTAAATATCATCCTAAAATTTCTTAAGGTGTATGAAAATGGATATACTCAAGGAATATATGTAATTGTATTTACTAATCTTTTTCGTGCTTCACTCTTCTTCATCCAAAAAAAAATATTATTTAACCACGTTAATATAATAAATTTATTTTCTTTAATTTAAATATTTCATTTCTAATGTTATAACCATATTATATTAATTTTCCATCTAATGAAAAATGGAGTGTTTCTCTTTCATATTTACAGACTACCATTTACATCAAGTGATGTGTTTCATTTTTCGTAACCACCTCACATGGATAGTCATATTAGTGAATTTAGTGAATATATAAGATATTTATCATAAATTAATGATTAAATAAAGATAAACTATGATTTAACATTTTTCTATCTAATTAAAAATGAATGAATCACATGTGTGCAAGTGTAGAATACCCCCTCCATGAAGTGATGTAATTAATTTCTCATCACCACCATACATGAATCTTTATAAAAGTGTATATAATGAAAAAATTTATATTTCAATCAATGTTATGATTCTAGAGATGATGAAACCTTTACCAAGGTCAAATGATCAGAATAATTAAACTAAAACATGTAATAAAATTAGAATAGTTAATAGAAAAATGATATATTTATATGGGAAATATTAATAATTGGGTTATGGAAAGTTCTAAATGAATTATAAATAGTTAGAAATGTAAAAATATAATTCTGTAATATGTTTATAAAAAACTAATTTATTTTACAATATTTTAGATCATGTGTGACGAAAATTGAGACTTGAGGTAAGGGTTTATGTTGTAATCACATTTTTAATTAGGTTTGTTCATCTTTAAATCAACATTGAGGTAATTGTATTATTTTTCCTTCTTAAAAAACATATATTTTCTTAAAAATGTTTATTTATGATGTTTTTAGGCATTCTTTTCTCCTTATTTGGTACTAAAAATTATGAAGGTATTATTTTTCAGAAATCCATACCTTATTTATCATTCATAGTTAAGAATAATTTACTTTTATACCCATATTATTTGAAATATTTCAATAATATTATTTTTTATTTTCTAATGATAGTGTACTTTCATTTTCAACAACATTTTACATTTTAAAATTATATAAAAATAATAATTATTTTTGAATAGGTTATATTATCTTTTTAAAAAAGATTGAAAATATAATTTTTATTAATATTTAATGAAAGAATGAATTTTCCTCCCACATGGACCAATTTTTATTTGTATGATTCCTTTTCTTTTTTTTGTTTTTGTAAATTAAATCACATTATAGTTTTTCAAGGAATTTTTATCCTTTAGAACCTAATAAAATAAAATGATGTTTTCTATTGTTTATGAAGAATATTTCTAATGATTTTATAAAATTTGTTTTAATCTAAGTCAATATACAATAAATAATATTATGAAAAATTGGGGACATGACCTAATGATACAACACATGTGTATTGTATTTATGTATTATGGTTAAATTATGACATAATATTTATGAGTATTTCATTTTATTAATTATGTTGTACTAAAATTAAGAATTGTTGTATGATATTATGGTACACTTAAGTATGGTTTTCATCATACGATGGGTGGCCAATAATTATATAGACATATAATCTGTAAGGTAAATATTAATTTATTATGAGATAATATGAAAAGGGAATGGGGTGTGAACCCAATCTAATATGGGACTTATTCCACTATGAATTAAATGTGAGTGGAGAGTGAACACAATCCCATATGAGACTATATCCACCATTTATGAAAATAGAATATCGAGTGAACCCAATCCACAATGGGACTATGTCAATAATGTTATGATAGTATTGGAAATGATCCTTGACTAATGAAAGGATTTTATAAGATTTTGATTATTTCAAACATTTTTATGATATATTCGGAGGATTATGATATTCTCTCATGGATCCTGATTGATTATTGATGATTCATAACTCTTATAACTCATCTCTTTTGTTTGTGAATTTGTTCTATGACTAATGATTAATGATATATAAAATATAGGTTACGAATTTCATAAGTTATAAACATGATCTCATTCTCTTATCCCAATATTATGTTCACATATGTTTTTTGATTGATTTCTCCCCTATTTTCCATTTTTGGGAATCGAGGGTCCACAATTCTCATGTTTCCATTTCCCCCAGATAAGTAGAATTGTATTATACAAGATATGAAAAAGTAGGGTACTATGTGAGCTGAATTCTATTGGATATTTTTAAGATAATTCATAAAATGAGTTTATTATTTTTCTAGTATCACAAGACACTAAAACCATATGGTTCGGGGGTATGTGTTATTGGACGATACACTGAATATTAATCTAAAATGATGTTATATTATGATATAGAATGATCATGCCACCTTAATACATCAACGACTCACAATATCCAATTTGGAATATGGGTAATTCACACTATAGAAATTTCCTAACACTCAAATCTTCATCCATTGAACATACTGAAATTTCCCTAGTACATGTACATAATACCCACATTTTACCTAATCACCCTTAGGGCTATCATCCTGAAAACCAAAACCATCAGATACCAAATGCATCAGATCTATCCAACATCATCATAGAAAAGTCATTTTGGACACTCTCACTGAACTGATTATTCAATTCCGCATAAATCCTATAACCTACATGATTCCTGAAACCCCTCCTAGTAAGGTTCACTATACCTGGAACCTATGATAACGATATGACCAATGCCAGAAATAACATTACATACAAAACTACCTATGTAACCCTCCCCAACATTGGTATTATCAACACAGAACCATTGAAACTATATATCCATAAGCCACGTCCAATTAAATATCGATAAACACAAACTTATCTCATTACTGTGTTACCCAAAGGATCCAACCTTTAAAATCCTTACAAATCATGGTGCATTAATTCTCATCGTATAGACACCTCTATCCCACAAGTCTGATCAGTCCAACTGAACCTAAAATATTATCATCAATGAACAAAACATGGATTACATTACTAATAATCATGTAGGTGTACGTCTTATATACACCACACTACACAAGGAAAACCCTATTATAGTGAGTCTTACTCTTCCATCTCAATCCAATCAATGCATCATAATTCTTCACGCTCTCTAGTTCACCATCAACCTCCAGCATTCTGATATTATTTAATATATTCCTGGGGTTCAAAATCCATATATACATTATATCTGCATAACCATCATCAATCGATTCTAGATACCTTGAACAAACCATCATTATATAAGTATAATTCCACCAAATCATATATGAAACAATATTTATAATAATTTGATAAAACATCATATAATTGAAAAGACTCCTTATTCTATAATATCAGTCAATTACAATAATACATGGAAAATTTAAATAATATATTTAAAAATAATGCATGAAGATTCTACTCTAACCTCTGTATGTCAAAAGAAAACCCATAAATCAATAATACCAAGAAAACTTATTTATTGAAATAAAATAACTCACGTGTAACCATGAGAATCGTAAAAGGAAATCCTAGATTCCTTTGAAACAAATAATTTCTCTTGTACCTATATTGTTTCGCAATATAATATGCAGCTCATTCCATAGTTGAACACAACGTTAGATATCTTTCTATCATGTCCCAAATAGTTGAATAATCACATACCAATAAAACCTTTTTTAACACCCCTATGTTCCACATTTTTTTTCTTCTAAAATAATTCAATAGCTTGTGTTGCATGTAACATTAAGTTCAAGCGCATCATGACCTATCAAACTAGTTGTTTAAAAAGTGGTTCTGAATAGTATAAATCAAATTATGAAATTTATATATTTTATTTTTTCAAATATACTTCATTTTTTGAATTTGGAACCTCGAAATTAGCTTACTTTGTATTTTTTTGGGAAAAATTCAATTTTTGATGAATAGTGAAAAATTATGAATTGTTGTTAAAAATTGAATTTTTCATTTAAATAATTGTTTTAATATAAATATTTATTAAACTAAAAATAGTTAAATAATACATATATTAATCTAATATAGTTAATTAATGTCATTTTATAACATAATTAAAAAAAATCAACTTTTGAATGTCTCTTTTACCTTCCTTCTAGACACATCTATTAGATTTTAATTAAACATAAATTTACCACTTACATGAATTTAAATTCAAAAAAACATACATATATGGTTTTAATATTTATGAAAAATTTGCCCTAATATTATCAAACTAATTTTTGGTGATTATTAACTTTTTTATTAAATTTACCACGGTTAAAGTTCAATATCATAATTAATGGTATAAATAATATTATAATAATATAACATTACTCCAACACATCTATTAATTTCGTTTTATACGTTTTTCCAACCAAAATATTCCATACTTCAATAATATGATCCATTCTATACAACTTATTTAATATTAGGACATTAATTATATTTTATTTAAAAAGAGATAAAAAAGTCATATTCAAATTTTAAAAAGTATATAATTTCTAATTTAAGGATGTATAAGTTATAATGTCAACTATAAATATTATCTATATATATGAAATAATTATCTATATCATGGTATTTTATTTATAATTTTTAGATATTAAATAATTCCATTAATGACGACACAATGGTGAAACAAAACTTATTTCATTAATAGAAATACAAATTATGTGATATTAAAAATATCAAAATAAATATAATTTCACTAAATTAAGGAAATAAAATATTTTTATAGAGAACATAGACATGTTATTCACATATTGGAATTATTTTTTCAAATGTACCATGATGGTATTGTATTTTTTAAATGAACTTGTTCAATAGTATCAAAAGGGACATAAAGGATACATTAAAATAAATAATATTTTATTAATTGTTATAAAATTTATAAAAATATCAGGACCATAAAAATAATAAGGAGAGTGTAAGAAATTTCATAACTTATCCAATTATTGTTCTTTTGTAATTTTTTAGTAACTATATTAACCCTATAATATAAAAACCGAAGTAGACACGATAAGACTTAAACTGTTTATCTAATGGTTATATCGAAAAGAGAAGGTTTCATTAATGACATTAACCAGTCTAAAAATATTTTGTGAGTATTTTGACAAATAATCATCTTAGACTAAAAATTAATCACTTTGGATCTATTTTATATTGAAAATAAGTTTATAATAATTTAATAGTTTTGGTGTTTCCAAAACACCCCCTCCCCTAACTTATAAAAGAGAACTGCTAATTATCTTTTATTAAAGCCTCTATAGATTATTGTCTCATCCAAAACCAACCTATTATAATCCCAACATATCTCAATTCATACAATAGGCCATTAAGTGGGTATAAAGGAATCCTAATGATTCATTTTTAGCAAATCAAAAGGGGACGCTCAAAGAAGATATAATTGTTTTACCAATTCCAATAAAATTTGTTTCTTCTTTTACTACCTCTTCCTTTGTTTTTCCAAATGGAAGTAATAAATATACTATCATATAAAAGATTTTATGTTATTATAATTATGCAATAACCCAATTCCTCCATTTATCCATTAGTTATCACCATATCATTCTCCCTGTGTACAAATCCTAGTTCCTTTTCTAAATCATCACTATAGATCACCAATCCTTCTCCACTATAGGGTAATGTATGCGTCGGTGCACAAACTAATCTTCCCTTATGTTCCATGATATATTCTTCATGTTTATATTTAAAAAATATTTTCTCCCTTTTTAGATACATTTTTTAGTATATTATAATTAAATGATAAAATCTCTAAAATGTGTCGACAATATCCATCCATACTAAAAAACTACGGATCTCAGTCATAGTAGTTTGTCTATAACAATGTCCAATAACTTTCATCTTTAATGGATCCACAGATATACCCCCACATGAGTTTTTATGACCCAAAAATGAAACTTTTTTAGACATAATACAAACGTACATAATTTTACATATACCCTATCCTATCGTGGGGTATTCCAAAGAGTCCTAAATAATCATAATTCTCTTCCTGCCTATTTAATTATATATTAATATTATTATAAATAAAACCACAAAATAATCACTATTATATTTAATGGATTTATAAGTTAAATCCATGAATATAGTGGGAATATTTGTGCGACCAAAGAGAATCACAATAATATCATAATGTTTATACGTTATACCGAAGGCTTTCAATGGAATATCCTCTTTATCAACCCTCTATTAATGATATATTTAATTTAGGTAAAACATTGAATGTTTTTCTCCTCATAATTTGTTAAAAAATTCATCAGTTCGAGAAACATGATACTTATTCTTGATTGTTATCTTATTGGTTGCTGAAAATCATTGCAGCAACTCATTGATCCGCCGATCTTCTTAACAAAATAACACATCATCCATTATTGGCTGAAGAAATAACATAAAAATATTATTCTAGAGATTATTCTTCAAATACTGAAATTCAATTAGGACTACTATATATAGAATCCATAAAATAGGTGTAGAACAAAGTATGAGCTCTATTGAGAAATCAAATTCATGATTCAGTCATAGACTAGAAAAATATTTTGATATTATATCAAGAAACTCTCATTAAATATAAATATCATTTATGTTCAGTTTCTCTCCATCCATTATAGATAAAAACTACATTCTTATATGAATCAAGACCCTATACTAGATGTAAATTCTATCAAAAGTTCATATTTATCGTCGTATTGATAAACAATATTTGGTTGTTTTGGGATACTAAACATGACTTAACTTTCTTGGATTTTGAAGTTAGATTTTGGTAAACAAATAGATTTCATGAAAAAGAAAACATCCATTTGAAATAGAGGGAGAATAATGATATTTTTAAGAATATCATTCCTATTAACAGTTTTCACTACTAATTCAACATCTAGTTATCAAGGATATGAATTAACATTCTTAAATACCTTTCATCAGATAAGAGTTTTTGTATAAATAATCTCAAATAATATAATTTAATATTTGTCCATTTATATAGCCACATCAAATTTATGGTTCCATTTTCAATACCTTTCTAAAACCATAATTGTTGGTTTCACAATCATTTATCTTTTACCTGAGTATTCAATCATTAAAAATCACTCAAATGATTTTAGAATTGTGACTCCTAATTTTCAATCTATGAAACCTTAGTTATATATTATTCCATTTATAGTAATTATCAAATAAAACCCTTTTAACAATTATAATGAAAATTTTAATTTAGCTAAGAATATCCCCTTAGAGTGGCTAACATGGTGTTTAGTAAGACCACACTCATTGTGCACCATAATTATGGATGAGATATGATCGACCAACTCTTTTTATGTTTATTACACTTAGATACATCTATGTAAAAAACCAGATCCTAATTTTGTATCTAAATAGGGATGTTTTACAAGGAAAACCACTATTATTTATTTAACATAAATTAAGATGTTTTCCGATACAGAATATTATCTCGAGGGTTCTCACTAAATTTCTGTCATCATAGTTTCAAAAGGTATGTATAACATGTTTCAATAAAAACTATATTTTCCCAAACATTTAATGCATAGATATTACATCTTAAGAGATAAATAATCATTTGATAAAATTATGATCCATGATACTACTATATTAGTATACTATCTTTGGAAATGTCAATATATAAATAACTGAATAATAAGATAGCAGCATCATCTCCCACTAGTTTATTCATAATTGTCACACTTTTTAGACATATTATACTGAATAACATTCTTCATAACATGGGGAAGGGAAACATAAGAAAGGGTTTGTGCATATTCCTAAAAATGTTAAAAATGGAGATATCAATGACTATGTAAGTATAATATGAGAATTATGGTATGATAACACGGTCTTATCATTTTAAAACCATACCTACTATATCATAGATCATAATATTCAATCATGAAATAAAGATTGGATGTTCATAATACATGAATCATAAATAGATAAAAAATGATCCATGGGTGTATAATATTTTCATCGACTTAAGTTTGTGGAATACAAATATGCATAGAAAATCATTTTCTTAGTAGTCAAATATCCATTCCAAGACTATTATAGTGGATTAGTTTCACATCCCAAACCATTATATCCTTAGTAAAGGTTCACCACAACGATTATCATATAATTCAAAGACTATTTCGGAATGGGCCCACACCCTATTCTAATAATTTTTATCTCATGAGATATCCATATTTACCTAATAAATAATAGGTTTATATAATTAAATATTCAAAAATATCATAAAATATTTATTATGTCATAGCCTATGAAAAATGAATTTTTTTTCATAAAAATTTCCACATTTTTTTCATATAATAACCCGTATAAAATAAACAAGATTTAGAATTATCCTATCATAATAATCATAAAACATATGGTGAAATAATAAATATGGTATCATTTTATAATATCCCAAATAAATCATAAGAAACATCATATTATGAAATGACATATGAAAACATTTCTTTAAAAGGTTACAGGAACATTTCTAGATGAAAATACTAGTTTAACTTTGAAATCAATTATTTTTTAATACAAGTATTTCCCGAATACCAAGGAAAAATTGATATTTGAAAATAAAATTGTAATAATTTAATGTTATATTAAATATTTTCTGTTGTTATTATGGTGGGAAATTATTTTAATTACATGTATGTTGAAAAAACAATCCTTTCACATTTTAGGTAAAAATTACAAAGTACCCCATAATGAAATGAAAACATGAAATATATAAAAATAATCACAGCATAATAAAATTTATTTGTATATTTAGAGGAACACAGTGAGATTTAATCATAATAATCTTATTCATAATCAATCCTGGTAAACAATGATATTAAAACATGGAACCCTTCTCAATTTATTATCTTTTGAATCATAAACGGAAAGAAATAATAACATAAATTGAGACTCTTTATATCAATAATATAATTATATTTATTATATAAAATATATATATATAATTTTATACCCCAGACAAAATAAATGAGTGTTGAATATGGAATATATAACCCAGAAATAAAAGTGAGACTAAAAATCCCTTAACCCGAGTTCAACATTCTTTAAAAGCACTATAACATCATGTATAATAAGTTTAACAATATTATAAATTTATAATATAGTCATTTAAATACTTATAATATCACATATGATCAACTTATAACATTTGAAAACCGATTTGTTAACTGTTATTTATTTAAATCATTGTATTTTGTTCTCACCTTTTTTATTTTTCATTAGTATTTGGGATGGGTCATTTTGGACATTGTACATTTAACAAGGTACCATCATATCCATAATTTTTATCATGATATAAATATTATATATATATATTATATATATTCATCCATAATGTATAGATATATAAAAATTAATCACATTTTTCATGAGGATGGTATGTTGTACCTACACTTGGATGATATTTTTACTATTCAATGGATTGAATAAAAGAAAGGTAAATAAAAAATAAACAATCAAAAATAATCATTACATCATATATATATATATCAATATATTTATTATTTTTATCATTATTTTCAACCATGTAAAATGAATATGAAAAATAAATTACATTGCGTCATGGAGGTGGTTGTCCACATTCACACACAAGCGACATTATCATTTCCCAAAGGAATGGAATGTATGAAGGAATATATGATATTTTTATTATAGAAGAATAATAATTCCTTAAATATAATATATAAAATTTAAACCAATCATAAAAAACATTCATGAAATATGGTGAAGTAAATTGAATGTATCACTACCTGGGGGAGCTAATCCACATGTACGCATGAGCGGTAATTTCACTTACCATTTTATGAAAAATAACTTGGATAATCATGGTTTTATTATAATAATAAAATTTATGTATATTTATAATAATAATTATATTTTTTTTGATGAAAATTTTTTATCTGGATAAGGTAGAAGAATAAAAAAAATTGAAATTAGTCGGGTAGAAATATTACCTCTTCCTTAGTTGGCCTCATATTGATCCATTCTTACAGAAACATGGAATGGTATTTCAATAAGACCATCACCTATATTTCATGGATAGTGAAGTTGTTAAGAGAAATTTTAGGATTTTTTTCAATATTTATGAATCATGTTTATTTAAATAATATACCAAAGGTGTTTCTTTGTACGAAAGAGTGAAATGACACACTTAGAATAAAAAGATTAAAATGTAATTATGTCATTGTAAATAAAATTTATTCTAGATGTAATGAGATTATAAGAAAAAATAGTATGTGGTATAAATATCAAAATAAAAATAAATTTAGTTATGATTTGGTGTCATTTTGATCCTTATCGTTCGGTTTAACCCATTGGTTAACTACTGATAATCTTAAATGTGGAAATGATTTATTTAACATTAAAATGTTATAATTTTACTTAAAAGGTAATAATGGAATTATAAATGAACAAGGAATGAAATTTTAGATATTTTATAATACTAAATGTCATCTTCCAATATTTTTGTGATATTTAATTAATTTAATTAATTATTATGATCCTAAAATACTATTAATTTCATTTTAGATCAATTCACATAATTTGACATTGAAAAAAAAATTAAAAGAATAAAATTGAATATAAACGATTAAAAAATACATAATTTTTTATATTATTCTATAAAATTTATTTAAACCAACAATCCATGAAAAATAATCAAGTTTTAATATATTTTTAGTTATTTATTTTATTTTTATTTTAATTAAATAAATACTATATCTACAATTAGTAAGAATTTAAGGTGATTATATCATCACTCAAGATTAAAAATAAATTACCATGATAAAAAATTAATTTGACTTCAAAATAAATATTTTTTACAAAAAGTATAATTTTTTATCATTATATAAAATTAAAATAATTAAAGTTAAGAATGTCACATTTTTTAATTATCATGTTTTTAAAATAACATATTGGTCATAATCAAAACAAATGGCAAAAAGTAGACATATAGTTGGAGATTATATAGAAATTAATGAACTCAACTCATAAAATATGATAAATAATTGTGTTATATAAGTGATAACGGCTCTTCTCAGGGTTTTAAAACTATTTTACCAGTTTCAAAATATACATCATTTTTGAATTTTAAACATCAAAATTAGCTTAGTGAGAATTTTTTGTAACTTTTTAAAAAGTTTCAGTTTTTTAGGAATAGTGAAAAATAATGAATTTTTGTTCAAATCTGACATTTTCACTTAAATAAATATTTTACTATAATTTGAAATTAATATCCTAATAGATATATAATAAAAATATCAATCCAATATAGATAATTTGAATCATTTTATAATATAATTATATAAATAAATTTATTAAACTTTTGAACATCTCTTTTATCCGCCTTCTAGCCACATCAATGGGATATGCAATAAACAGAAAATTTACCACTTCATGGAATTTAATTTCAAAAAAATGATATACATGGTTGTAATTAGCATTGAAAATTTGGTCAAATATGGTCAAAGTAATTGATGGTGAATAGTGGCATTTTCATTTTATTTACCACTGTTAAAGTTAAATATGTCAATTAAAGGTAAAAATAATATTAGGATAACATGATATTAAACCAAAACATATCTTTATTTCATATGATAAGTGTTTTCAGACAAAAAAAAACTTAGGTTTAATATATGGTCCTTTTTAATCCACTTGTGTTATATTAGAACATTTATTATATTTTATTTAATGAAGAGTTAAAAATGTCAAATTCAAATTTTAATAAGTAAATTATTTTTAATATTAAATTATATAACTGATATGGTCAAATATAAATACTATTTAGAAATTTAATATAATTATCTACATCATAGTAAATTATTTATAATTTTTAGAGATTAAAATTTACCATTTATAATGACACAGTAGTGAAACATAACTTATTTTATTAATATAGATAACAATTAAATGATATTATAAATAATAAAACAAATATAATTTTACCTAATTAATGGAATAAAATAAGTTTACAGATAACATAGTCATTTTAGTGACATATTTAATGTATTGGTTCAATGTTATCATGATTTTGTGACATTTTTAAAAATGAAATTATTGAATAGTATCAAAATTGACATTGATGATATTAAAAAAATAATATTTATTAAATGTTACAAAATTCATAAAAATATGAGGTTTAGAAATATAACTAGTATATTTTTAAATATTTCATTATTTAACTAATTTGGTTTTATTTGTAATATTATATCAAAAATATTAACCCTATAGTATTAAAAGACATGTAGATACGACAAGAGTTAAAATATTTAACATAGGATTTATCCAAAAACATAAATGGTTACTTTTGTGGACTAAACTTGTATAAAAATAATTTGTTTTTAAGGATTTATACCTACACTCTTTTTCTACAGGAAATTACTCACATTGGATCAATTTTAACTGAAAATAAATTTATAATAATTTAATATTTTTTGAGTTTTTAAATGTTCCCCTTCGTTATCTTATAAAATAACACATCTCCCCCTCTTTTATTCAAACCTGTAATGACCTTTTTCTTAAAAAACACTACCCATGTATCCTCCGAACTTACCTCACTTCATCATAGAGGCCATACCTTGGGAATAAGGGCACCCTATGGAGTCCTTTTGTGAAAATAAAATGGAGACGCTCAAAGAAGAGATAATTGTTTTTCCAATTCCATTCAATTTATCTTCTTCTTCTACTTCCTCTTCCTATAATGTTTACATATCAAAGTAATAAATCTATTATCCTAAAAATCCATATATATTATTATAACAATGTAACAACCATGTTACTCAATTTATCCATCCTACGAATAACAATATCATCATACATTCATATCTTATCATCTCCACGTCATTGTGTATTTGTTATTCAATATTAATTTATTTGGATGGATGAAATGATACATATAATGTATTTAAATAATGAATAAAACCTGATAATTATTATTTATAAATAGTATACCATCCAATTATATATTATCTAACCATTATGGGAATGATATCATCGTTCATGTGTACACAAGACCTATCATCTCCACGACGCAATGTTATTCAGTCTCCAAGTTAACCATTAAATAATGAATATAAAATTTATATTAGATTTAAAAATAATAATAATAAACTTAATATAATTATTTATTTGAATAAAATACATAAAATTCATAACCTATTTGACCTATTGAAAAAACATGCATATGATAATGAAGTAGTTAACACCCAAAAAATGGTAATAATGAAATATTATTAACAAAGGATATAAGAGGATAATATATGATATCAGAAATACGTATATGGTCTTGTTATAATTTAATAAAAAAATAACCATTGTAAAAGAGGTTTAATCACCCTCTACTAAAGGAAAGTACAAGTTAACAGTTAATTTCATAATATCTTATTTATCTGAGATTGTTTATACATAAGCATCTATTAGGACATTATTATCGCCAATTTTCAGGTTTCATAAAGTGTATTTTGAAATATTATTCAAATTTGTTTAAATAAATTTATAAAAATGTTTTACTTTTGATATAAAACATTTTGAAGGTAATATTTCCTTCATTTTCCCAATGAGGTACTTTATGACCTTTTACAAAATTAAGGAATGAATGTTTTTGAAATTATGCGGTGTGAGTTGTTATTTTAAATAGTTATCACGCCATGACAATTTTAAGCTTACCTTACATAAATAAAAAAAATTTAAAAGAAATGTTTTCTTTTATGATTGTGTTGATTTTAAATAATTTCAAACTAAAAATGGATATTTCTTTCAAAGAGGATTAATGAATTTATTAGATTATTTTCATCTATGTCAACATCCATTCATGCATTTTATACTTGATCGAGGTTGATTTATTTTGATACAATATTCCATATTGTATTGTCAGTTTTATGATATGTTTGACTATATATATTCTATTTTTATACCATTCCATTCTATGGTTAAATAACTAAAATTTTGTATCCTAGTTTTAATATTACTTTTTCTGTTATGTTTCACCCTTTTGATGTGAGGATTGAATTGAACTTAGTATGTGATGGGAGACGACCTCTATAGCTCCTTGATACATCGGTAGGCCTCATGAGACAAATTAGTATCTTGGAATGAGGCCTTAAAGGTATGGTTATTTATGGTCTTGGCCCAGGGCCTTGACGGTATGGTTATGATGTCTGTCATTGTTATTTTCTTCATTATGATATTAGTTATTGATATTTCATGTTATTATTCAACTAATAGAATATCAATGTGACTGGATAAATAGAAATATTTTATTTATTATTATCATATTATGCAAAAAAAGTATATTTACCTGGTGTGTGTTTTAGTTTTTTACCGTGCCTTAAATGTTTATGATTATTTATGATTGCTTCACCAATATTATTTTTCCTTACAGAGCATTTGAGCTCACCCCTTTATAATGTTTAATTTTCCCCAGAATGTGAATAAGTATACTATAATTGAATTTCAGGGATAGTCTAAGATATATGAGAGATTTAAAAAGGGATAATATGTGTTTTTCATGTAAATATTTAATATAACACTTATTTTTATATCTAGTATTTCCAAGGTTAGTAAACTGATTGGCCCTTCGTGATTTAAATTCTTATGATCGTGATAATGTAATAAAATAATGCACCGAATGTAGTAAACATGGGTTAGGGGGTTACATTGGTAACATCCCCATAAAAATCACTTGAATTAATATTAGCCTAATTTTTTTATGTAAATTCCATATAACCTTGTAATATGAAATAAGATTTTAAAATAAAATACATTGGGGGCATATAAACCCAGATTCTCATGCAGGGAGTGAGATACAAACTCAGTAGTCCACCCCTAATGTGCCCCTAAATATCCCCAACAATATACAAGTTGATGTATATTGTAAAATAATGAACAATGATCAAATGTACTAATATCACGATACATGGGGTATTTGACCACCACCCACATTTTTTAACCCACCAAGTTCAGTCAATTCCAATGTGGGAAAATGTACCCAAAATATGAGGAAACCTAGAAGCTCTCACAACAATAAAATATATCACCACACATCTTCAGTTACCAAACATAACCACCCCAAGTAACACCCTATCCACACATTATATTCAACAACCCCAAGTCATTCATCATCACATAACCATCCAAATGGTCCTCGGTCGAATTGTTTCAAATAAACTACTTAAATGCTCAGAATATATCAACGGTGGACTACCTCTTGTATAGAAGAAAATGTAAACACCCAAACATAGAAATATACGGAGTATCCCTCTAATAATATGGCGTCCAACAAAACCTTTCTCCTCACGTTCACATGGTCCAATTCCCTTATCCGTAGTAATGTGCAGTGAAAGCAATATCCTATTGGCACAAAAATGGAGAACCGTATACACCCCATCATGAGTGAATAATTCATCACCATTACTCAATACTTTGGAATTACAATTCCACCCAAAGTATCCATGATGAATCATATCATATCATAACGAGTGAATACATGAACACAAAATAAAAAAATCCTAATCCATGATCCAGGGGGATCCCTTGGTCACCCCCACTAGAATCCATTCACTATCCCATAACTGTGGAAAAATAACTTCAGGCCACTATAGATACTCAACCCAAAAATTTACCATATATAAAACACACAATCCCTACCATTAAACTATTACCCAAACCACTTTATAATAGCAACTCACATTCTATACACTATTGATCAAATAAATGCACACAAAAAAAGATGGTATACCTCTAGATAGATCATTTTACAAATTTATATGCAATTAAATCTCACTATCAACATTTCAATTATAACCCAAGTACGCCGCATGGTCTACACATCCAGAAAATACACACTATCAACTCTTAACATCCAATAGGAATCTGTGCCAATATATTTATCCATCTCCTATCATAGAAAACCCATATAATTTCATATTCTTACGTATCACCATAACATTGATTGATGAACATCTTAATCAATTATTTCATTTACCATGTACCATATTCTAGTGACCACTACTATGAAAATAAGCACCTCATAACCCCCCACAATCCCTAGAACCAAATATTGGTTCCATTTTGGAAATACCCCACTTAACAGACATTCCCCATAATAACATGTCAAACATTGGTGAATATAATTGTGGAATATATCCTGATTCACCTTATATGGAATTCACATCAACATGCTTGTCGAGTAACATTATTTGACATGGCCCCGAACCAAATAAATAAAATAAACTATGATGACCTCTAATGATATATATATATATATAATTAATAGATTAATATATCAACAAGAGTAAAACTACATAAGAACCCCTTAGGGTAAGTGTGTCTCTATAAGGAAAGGGGGAGGGATAACATATTTTATTCTTAAAGGGCTCCAAAAAATAATGAAAATGACATCAATTTTTTTCAACCCAACAAAACAATAAAACTATGGTGGCTCGCACTAAAAAAATAGTGTCACCACAAGAAACATAGTGTAATACCAGTTGGTATTCTCATCAACTAAATATTGAAGAGATCGAATATTAGTTCATTTGTAAATCTAATAAAAACAAAATATAATTCCACAGTGACAACCTTTCTTCAAATATCTTCCTCATGCTACTTCCAACACCTGAAACCCCCTAACAAGGTCCAAATAAACATGGCACAACTAAAGTTAGTCCTGAATTTCAAATCGATCATTTTAAGACATCACAATCCAATATAATTATTTATTTATAGTTTATGAACAGAACAATAAAGTATCCTTAAGATTTACACAAATTAGATGTTATAATTTCATTGAAATTATGGTATCTCTTGAGTATAAATTTATATATTGTGGAATTACTGGTAAAATATTTCTTCAACTTGTAGACTTGGGAACTAGCTTGAATATAGGGGATTCTCTACCTATAAAACCATAATTTATCTTACATGTATTTTGGTTGTGTATGATTATTAACCTCCAAATGAAATATTCTCACATACTATTTTCAATGGATTCATTCAAATGGATATGAATGTAATTAGTTTTTTTATATGTCTAACATAAATCAAGAACTATATAATATGTAATGTGTGGATAATTTGTTAAAATATTAACGTAGTAAATGGTATAAGATAAAAAAATATTTATAAAAATAAGAAGGAAATATATGATTTGAAGAGGTGAAATGTAAAACCAATTTAGAAATATTATTTTCTAGATTCATTTTAAAGAAATTTTTTTTTCAGAATGTCAATCATACAAAAATTTAGGTTCATTTAAAGTCATGGAGGAAATGTAATGTCTTTTTTATTGTATTAATTGTATGGGTATCCCTTATTTGATTAACATCCAACATCTAGTGTGTGATATTGGTGAAACATTATTGGGAAACCCTGATAGTTAGGATACCAAATCAATTGGGTAGAGAAAATTTATATGAAAGATTTTTTTATGGGGGTGTATGCTAAATAAACCATGATTTGTAACTGGTATGAATGATATGATTTTATGCATAACAAGTTATGAAATGAGTGGAATTCCAAATGGTAATGAAATATTAAGGGAAATATAGATCTTCTAAAAACTAACACAAATGATGTAATTTAAAAGTGATTATTATTTTAGTGGTATTTTCTTTAATAATAGTTATTATTATAATATTTAAAAACATGATACACATTTGATTGAAACTTATAATTTAGATAAAAATTCCATTGTTGTTAACTTTATGTTATTAAAAATACATCAAAGTATATTATTAAGGTGATAATTTTCCTAGAATTGTATACTCACTTACGTATAGTTCTAAAAAAATAAGTAAAATTATATATCTTAAAGCATAAAAATCCTAATAAAGCACAGATCGATGATGCTAATCAAGAAGAAAAATATTCTTATAGTAATAATAGTAATGATTTTCATGACATGTCATCACTGTTACTTATTTATATGAATCACAATACTAAAAATAAACAAGAAAATATATATTATTTTGGTAGAATATATAACATAGATAGGATTTGTCAAGAATAATCCACATATAAGAGAAATGAATTATCAAAAGTACTTTTTTATATAATATTGTTCATGGAAATTCAGCCTCAATTCATGTGATCAATATGATTGGGTTTGTAAATGAATTTAAGATAATGGGTTTTCCTATTAGGATATGTTTGGATAAAGAATTCTTTTGGGTCAACCTATAGATACAAAAATTAGAATCTTCTATAATGATGTGATTCAGTGATCCTAAGAGAATTATTTTTTCTAATATATCTCTATATGTGTTTCTATATATAATTAATTATAAGTACATATATATAGAAATAGATACATATTATAAAGACAATGGAAATGAAATTAAATTACCAGGATATGTAAAACTGATACCAGAAAATGAAGAATAAATGATGAAAATCTACTGGATTAAGTTGATTAAAAAACGAAATAAATGGAATGAACATCATCGTCTGGTTTTCACGTAATGAAATAAAATTCCATTTTGGAATAAAAAATGAAAATCTTAGATGATAAATGAGAATTGTAGAAACTGTTAAAAATATCTATAGTTATACACATTCGAAACATTGAAGATTGCATGTTGATGTATAATGGATATATTTTATCCATATTGTTACTGTATACAGTGGTTATTCTGAACATGTTGGTAATTCGTGGAAAGATATTCATTTATTCTCAAATTTATAAAGAAATAATGGCTATAAAAGAATTCTCATTTATATAATTGTACGATTTGTGATGATTAGGAAACAATCCATTTCAGTCCCAATTACTATATATCTCAATGAATAAGATATTAACTATATAAAAATCAAAAATGATAAATCATTTAGTTGATATACTATTTGAATATTTATTGATAGAAATAGAAATATTTAAGGAGATTTAATGTATGATTAATCTTCCCTTGGATCTTATTCTTAATCTACTTAAAAGAAAAAAGAATTTAATTTTAGATTATCTTTTCATTCCCATAAATACCATATTAATTACCATTCCTTATTTCATAGCTGTTTTAAAATATCATAAGAAACATATATTTGAAAATCTACATCACTCAATCTTCCTTTCATTGTAATTGAAATTGTTCAGGGGATAAGTACTTGTCTATTAATGAGGTTTACATTAAATTATCCCTATAGATAATGAATTAATCTATATTAATCTTCTAATTTATTTAGTCTTATGTATATTTAATATTTCATTTACTATAATGTGGGATATAATAGTAAAAAAAATTTTAGATATTGATATATGATCCTCCTTATTTATTGGGTTAAAGGTCAAAAAGATTTTGGAATTCGAAATTGGTTTATATATATAATAGTTCTATAGGGGTTTCCTACCTCAATCCTATTTGTTATTTCTTATTTATTATACATATAAACATTATTTTAATATCCTAATCTACTTTTATTTGGAATATATCTCTGAATACGTTAGTTTTATACTATTTTCAGATCATGAAAAATTCTAAATATTGATCCAGATGTATTCTAGCATCACTTTTAAGAGTAAATTATAATATCTCTAATCATTGTATTCTTTTCTTATTTCAAATATTTTCATAAAAATTTATTTATATAATTATGAATAGTACATTTACATATAAATCCATTTCTCAGACACTCATTATCTTGTAAATTTTGGATCTTATCATTCATTATTGATTTATTACACTTCACTTTTCAAGTCTGTACTTAATTATTTTCTAATAAAATAAATCAATTTACTCACAATGTTTTTTAAAAGTGAATTTCATGAGTTTTTTAATTCACATGTGAGATACTGTATAAATAATATTAATTAACACTAATAAAGGGGATTAAATAGCTTTAACATGGTTTTTAAAATTTTATTATGAAATAATTCTATATAACTTGTTAAAGTTTAGATCCTCTCAAATATGTTCGATCTTCCTTCCATATATGAAAATGTGAAACAAGAACACAATAAATATAGTATTTTTACATGGTTCATTACCAAAAGAGATTAATACTTATTTATTATTTTTCCAAAATTCTATAAAACAAAATAATTCTAATTTAATAAATGGAATACTATGTGAGAAGTTATCATCATTAAACCAAAAATAATATTTCCAAACACGTTTTTTGAATGATAGTTTTTCTATCCCTCTATATTATAATGAATCAATCAAACATGTTGGGAAGTATTTTAAAATAACATAAAATTTATCTATCTTAATTGAATACATTTTCTTCAAATGTCAAGAGTTTAATCGATGTAGAATATATATGAAACTATCAGTTTTGATAGTGAATCACACGACTTTTGAATATTTAGAATGAATATTCCCCCCTTCTACTAAACTATCAATGTACAAAGATATTATTTATTATTTCATCAATATAAATCACAACCCAATTCAAATCAAGATCATAATATTATTTTTATTTAAAAATACTCACATGGATAATTTCATAATTTTAATTTTAAAAACGCTATGAATTTTAATATCCAAAATATTCATTTTAATACTGGTGAAATATCTTTCTCTAAATAAATACATATTTGATCTTTAAATATGGGAGAAATATTTTAATTTAAATATAGTCAATTATAATTTAAATATATTCTGAAATTTTTCATAAATTTTATGTTTTTATTTGATAGAAAATAAGACTAAATTAATTTAAAATTCATATAAAACAAAATAAATAACTCATTGTATTATCTACTTATTATTATTTAGATCCTTTTTAATCATAAAAAATATTCTCAATACTCAATTAAATCTTACACTATCTTTGAAACATTTCAATCAAATTTTTATTGCCATTTAAACTTTTTCTTTAATCATGCATAACTACTTATCATTTTAATTTAATCTCTTATGAATGATACATATTCTAGATCAATATATCATTCCTATTTAAAATTATAGGTTAACCATATGTGATTTTTCAACCTCTAAAACTCACTAACCTCTAATTTTAATTTTCAATACATCTGTACATTGACCTTTAATGTAAAAATGTTGACCTCCTCACTAGGTAATTATCATTCATTTTAGAGTTTAATTTGTGCTTTAGTTATTTTTAAGGTTGAAGATAATTTCTATAAATAATGGTGGATTTTAGATGGAGGTTGACAATCTAGGGGAGATCCTTTAGGTCTGAGAACCTCTAAGCAGTCAATGGTCAAGTACTGGATATTCTTTAGAGGCATATAGGTTTTATGTGGCTCTTTTGGAACAACATGGTAGGTTTTAAAAGCTATCCTTTGACATGTTAACATCAATGATGAATTTTATATCCATTATTATCTATTTTATTGATAGTGGTGGGTTGAATCTTTTTATTCATACTATATGGTTTCTTTGATCATTTTGATTCTTTAGACTTCTTCTAATTTGGTAGATATGGAAGGATTTCTGGGTAAATTTAATGGTATTGCCTCATTTTTCTTTCATGATTTCCAGTTCATTTCAATATCACCAAAATTGTTAATTATATTAGGGATATAGGTTAATTCCAGTAATCTAGATGAGGTATAAATAGTTTTACTATTCCCTAAGGTACTACCGTACAAACGAATTGGTTGGAAAACCACTACAGTAACTCATTTTCATTACCGATATTGTTGAAATGGTGTTGGAATAACTGAATTTAATAAAAATACAAGGTTTTTCTGCTATAAAATGTTTCCCCAAATAGTTTTATTTAAAATTTGATAAAATCATTGTTGTTTGGGTTTTATTTATTTTGGGGCATGTTTTATTTTATAAAGTATTTCGTATACCATGTTTGGTAAATGATAATGTATGTTTCATTGTTTCATTGGGTAAAATATTTTAATACAAATCATTATTAATATCTTGATGGATTCCATTCTACTGAATATCTATGATTTGGCTCTTTATATAAGTTTTACTAACAACATTTTACATTTAATAAAATTGAATATATTTTTGAACAAGGAATTGATTAATATGTTTCAAAGAGGTCTACTGTGAACATATAAGAAATTTTCTTGGGTAAAAGTTCTATTTATGAATAAGTTGATAAAATGGGATGGGATTAAAACAAAAATAATATATTATACCCCTTCCCATACCATGAATGGGATGGTTATCTTGACTAGATAGTCTTTATTGTAGACAATTCCCTTTTACTTAAATGGGATGGTTGGTTCACTCGACTTTAGATGTGATTTTTACCAAATCTATGTCAATCCCAAATTATGTTTTGAAGGTATGGACCCTCCTTTTACATATATTTGATTAATTTAGTTATATATGTATTATATTCATGTTAGAATATCAAATATAAGCTTGAGATGTTTATTATTCACCTATATTTGTTTTTTTGTTTCATAATATTAAGTTTATGGTATCTGTCTAGAGGTAGTTGGTGATATCCTACTAGGAATGTCATATTGACACTATACAAGATCCTCTTATACGATATGAAGAGACCCTTATATTTTTGTTCTAGGTAACGTAATGGCACTTCAACAAGAAAATATATTGTATACAGAGCACTATATCTATATGGAATCCTTTTTAGCACTTGGAGGGTGATCCCATGGTGGAATAAGTTTGGTCCACGACACCTCCTATGAGATTTTAAACTATCTATATACTAATAATAGGATATTTATAACATGTTTTGTGGGACCTTTTTGACATATTTTTTATCAACATTACACTTCAGACATGGTACATGATTTTTTAAACATTATGATATATGTGGTGTATATTCATATCTGATAATGCATTATGTGTAAATCCAATGTTCCATTTACATTATTAATTGTTAAATTATATTGGGTTCCCCTATGATCTTTTTTCCCATACCATATTAAGAACATTCGTATTTTTCCCATGCCATTTCATCAAATAAAAAACTATCCCCCACCTACATTCATCTCAATCCTAAGTGTCCAAAACAACCTATGGTGTTTAGTAGGTTAACCTAATGTGTTTTGTTTTCTGAAACCAATATAATTAGGATAATCATGACATAATTACTATTGATAATCTCTTTAATCATTCAATTGTATCTAATTTAAATTTCTAAAATATTTTTTTGAAACAAAAAATTATTTAAAAAACATTTTAGAAAAACATTAAGACTTCTTAAATGATATTTAAAAAATATTCAAAAACCATTCCCAATATCCCATAGGTTATTTAATCAAGCCCTTAGGATTTTTTATAAAATACAATAACTCTAAGGAATTCATGAAATTTTTTCAATGAAAAAATCTCTTATCACCAATCTAATAATTAAATAAAATATATTTTAATAATATCATCCATTCGAGAAACATAATTTTTTGATTATGATATTAAATTTTCTAAAATTTTATTAATTATACAATATCAATTTTTAACCCACCTAATCAATTCGAATAGAATTTTAATCCTTAAAAATATAATTTTCTATAACCCCATATATGTCTATTTCCACACATTGAAACGAAAAAAAACAATTAAATGTTGTTGATTTATAACATTCCTTATAAAATAAGGAAATGTTGAACATTAATTTTCATCCATAGCTATTGAAATATATCATTTAGAATATACTTTTTAAATATGTCATCAATATGATTCAATGTAGAAATATATTCATGATTCCCTATTATATTTTCCAATTTCTTATTGATAAAAATATTTTGCACATCAATTTGATTTTATTACACCCCATGATTTTGTAGTATGTTTCTTCTTAAATAATCTCTATTCATTAAATAGCTTATTTTGAATGAAACAAAATCTCATTTTGAAATTAAACCTTTATAAAGGAGATATTTATAACCTAGCAGTTAAACATAATTTTTCCACTTTGGTGATTTGATTTTCAAAAAATAGACATACCCAGTTGCGTTCATAATGACATTTAGAGCCCGATAGGATCAACATATTTTTTGGTAAGTAGTAACTTACTATAATGATTATTAATGTTATCTTAATGAATATTAATCTGCCCCATATGAATACTAACCTCATACATGAAATGACAAACAAAATTTGGGCACCTTATAAATGAAAGTGAGTATTTTGAAAATTAATAATTTAGTGTTTTTATTTTTGTGAGCACTAAATATATAGTTAAAAATTTATAATTAATAAATATATTTATAAGAAAATTTATTTTTCTTATATATATTTTTAAATCTATATTTTTATTTCCATTTATTTTAGTATAATATAATGAGACCTTATATTATTTTTTATAGTGTTATAAAATAAATTATAATTTTAAAATATCTATTTTTCAAGTAAATAATAGTTTAGTTAAAATATAAATTTATCATATTTATAAAATTAGTTTCATAAATTGAATTCATTTTTTTATTCTATTTGTCAAAAAATGGATAGTGTAAATTTTTGGGATTTTTCTAAAATCCTTGAATGTTTTATGAATAATAAAATAGAGTAATTTAATGTATAATACCTTATAATATTAATAAACTATTCCTTGCATCATGTATGATGTAATTAACCATTAAGTTATACTCACAATAGCATTTTAAAATTTTTGTTCATAATAATCTATAATATTTTTTTCTCTTGAAAAAAATAATACAATAATTTATAAAAATATTGAGAAATCACTCCACTCCACCACTATAAAACCCACCCTTCACCCCCCCCCCCTCGTATACTCACTCATATATGAATTAATTATTCTCAATGATATTACAAAATAATCTCCCCTAATACCTCCTCATGTCTTGTATCCCTAGTCTGGCCAAAATTTCAAAACCATTTACCTTAATGAATTTCTCAAGGAGGTTATTTCGAAAGGTAAATCCTCCTCATTTTTTATTTAAATTCATTACAATTTATCTTCTTTTATTATTCTCTCCTAACCTAATATTTTTAATCAATGATGATAACTCCAATATAATATATATATAATATAATTATATCCTGTTAATGTAATAACCATTATCCATCTCCATACTCTCTATCTTTTATTTTATAAATGAAATCATCACCCCAGATATGTCAATTTACAACCTTCATGGATGAGAATGTTTCTTTATTAAAATTATTCTTCCTATGCATTCATAAAACCATTTAAATGGTTGAGAAATATTTTAATATTTAAAATATTACCATTTTATGTTTTGTAAGTAAAATATTTACTTAATAATAAATGATAAAACAAAATGAGTTTGTTATGATCAATAATCATCGTAATAATCTAAACGATCATCAAAAAAAACTTATCTAACGATTTATACTTATACCATCTAACAAAATGATATCATTATCCATTTAAAATTATATCTGTTCATTAATAATTTTTAAATTCAATTCTGGAGAATTATATTCATCTTACATGAACTTTTATAATCATACACAGTTATGACGATCTTGAAAACCAAGGAAACAAACAATCTTGACTAATACATTTGTATCTTATAACTCATCCAAAAAAAGCCATAAATTAACCTCAAATAATTAAACTAAATAAAATAAATGTAGATAATTTTATGAATTAATTAATTATTTTATTTAATTTGTTTATCTATGATATTACTCTGAATGGTTAGTGTTTATGTTTAATAATTGGGGAAAGTTAATTAAATTTCATTTGTGGGTTTACATATAAATATATATGTTTATTATGTTCATGCTTTTCATATGAGGAATTCATTGGACATATTATGTGATTTTTGGATCCCTCTATTTCCCCTCGATACACCAGTGGGTCTTATTAGATAAAACAGAATTGGGTTTTGGCCGAGGCCTTACCCTAGTTTTTTTAGAAGTCTTGGTCGAGGCCTCAAAAAAAAATTATGATGTTTATAATATTCATTCAGACATTCTTATATTTTTAATTGATAAATTGTGTGATTATTCTTCTAGTATAATATTCATTTTAATGTTTCCTGTGATCAATTATATAGATTTATTTAATCAGCTTTCATTTATGTCATATTATGCTTGGGATTATTTTTAATGAAATGTGTTCTCTATCATTCACCACACCAACTATTTATGTTTATGATAAATTTTGTTGTATTACTTACCATGAATGATAATCTGTTCTCACCTATTTCTAATATTTCTTTTCCTCAGGTTTTGAAGAAGAAAAATTTGAACAATCTATAAAGGATGCAATTTATTTCATAATGTAACATGTTTTATTTTATTCTATAAATTTATTATATGTATCATACATGTAATCTGTTTTACCAATTATTTTAAATGGGTCATTCAATTAGGACATGAGTTATTTTAATCATTCCATTGTATTAAAAAGGCACCGACTCTAGGAAACTAGGGTTGGGGTGTTATAATAATTACACTTTTCATTATTTAATAAGTTAACTTATTTTTTTCAACTCTTACACTTAAAAATAACATCCTTCAATCAATTAATAACATCATAATACCCAAAATTATACGTATGAATTATTATCATAATTATAAAGATATATAAAATAATAAAGGAAAATTTTCTAATATACTTTTTAATTGAACCCAACATACTTCAACAATATAAATATATGATATTTACCCTCCAAACATGATGATTGTGGGATAAAATTCATTAAAATTAAAGATTAAATAATTCAAAATATTCTCTATTAACAATATAAAATTGTAAAAACATCAGATATTCTTTATCTATACACCAAAATAAAAACAACAAGTTTGAAAATAAAATAAAATAACATTTATATTTTTTTACCCAAAAAACTAAATTACCATATTTAAAACCTATACAAAGACTAATAATAATATCATTATAGCTATTCCATGTATAAAATTATTTAAATTACCAATTAATTATATACAAAGTAACTTAAATCATGGTATCAAGTCATAAAAACTTTTAATAATTCACAATACAAAGAAACATTATCAATATAGGGAGTAAGAGCTTATAAATCAATCCATAAACCCAAACCACGAAATAAAAAAGAATAAATTCTAAAAAAATAGTCTCCACCAAGATATTCGTGAAACACGTAATAAAAAATCTTGTTTAATAAATAATGATTGGAATGATGAAAGAGATAGAGGTATTGAGAGGGTTATTGGTGGCTTACGTAGGCTTATAATCCACACAAATCCTCTATATTAGAAAAAGATGTTGATAACATGGTCAAAGAAAGCGAGATCCCAATGAGTGAAAAAATTCTTGGAGGAGAATGATTCAGCCCAAATGGGGTTAAAACATTCAAAGGTTATGGCAGATAAAACCCAATTTTCATTTGATTAACAATTTAACAAAATTTTCCCTATTCTTCAATTGAATACTAGTATCCTACCATCATATATCATTTGTCTTTCTAATGGCTACAAGTATATAGGTTTTCCAATTTACATCTTTTAGATTTCCATTATAGGTATAAGGTTCAATAAACCATTTATCCCCTGATTTTATATCCTCCATCTGCTATTATAATTATTCCAAATATTCCTAATACCTAATTCAGTACCAAGAGACCACATCATGAACATTAAAAACATTAATCATAGACTCATCCCTAACTCAAAAAACCCCATGTTTTAGAAATAAAATTCCAAAGATAAGTTTTATAATACACAAAATTAGATAATGAGTCATTAAAAAAACTCCCCAATATAGAATTATTATTCCCTGAAAAATTAAAATCTTTTGATGACCTCTTTCTTACTAGTACTCTATCAGATTTCCTTGTTGAACTCTCTGCTTGTCATGAAAGAGAATGTTCTCAATGAGACCTTTAGAACAAAGTTGATGTCAGAAGGGAACATGAATACAAAATTATTCAATTATATTCAATGAATTTGGAAGGATAATCACCCCTCTCCTTTCTAAAGGCTGGTGATCAAGTTTTAGATAATAAGGAATGAATTTCTGATCACATTATGGGAAATTTATCTAATCTTTTAAATAGGCCTATTTGGGTAGGGGGTCTTTGATCAATGGCATCATCCCTACTTTGGTAAATGGTGTTGATAATCACTTTTCCACTAGTACTCCTTTGGATTTAAAGATTAAAAATGTTCTTTTTATCCTTACTTAGCTTCGGGTCCGAATGGATTCAACAAAAAAAAATTTCAGAATTTTTAGGATGTAATAAAATGTGTTTTCTGTAAATTATTTTCTTCTTTCTTCACCTCATGAGTTCTCCCCCAGGTCCATAATGCTCAATTTATCTCTTTAATTACTAAAGTTGATAATGGATGTGATATTAATCTTTTTAGACCAATTTCCTTGGTCAACACGATTTATAAGGTCATATGTATAATCATTTCCAATATACATTCAAGTATTGATAACAAAATAATTTCTTGGAATCAATTAGGAATTATCAATGGAAGATCTATTCTGGAATGTATCATTTCATCTTCATAATGTATCAATTTGTAATGAAAAAATCCAAGAGGAAGAATTTATCTCAATATTGAAAATAAAAAAATTGATACACAGGATTGGAAATTTCATTATAAGGTGCTCAGAGGATTTGGTTTTAATGAAACCTTTATTATTAGTATTGAAATACCTTTTGGTTCTTCTCTTGATTCAGTGATTTTAAATGGTTCTCCAAAAGGATAATTTTATAGCTCTAGGGGTTTTTTCTGGGGGATCACCTCTTAACCTTTATTTTTTCTATTATGGTAAATTATCATTATAGGCTCATTAATAACATGGTTTCTTAGGGATAGCTTATTCCAAAACAAGCGTCTAGGTCCCTCATCGCACATTCTCATCTATTCTATGCTGATTATATCTTTATATTCTTATTGGGTGTAAAGCAGAATGATTATGTCCTCAAACACATTCTTCAACATTATGAGAATATTTTTGGACAATGTGTTAGTTTGGATAAAAATGTTATTCTTTTTAGGAAGATATTCTCTATTTCCAAGAAACAATGTAATCCTTCAGAGTTAGAATCCAGATAAGGGGTATTGTCATTCCATTATCTTGGTGTTTCCCTATTTTGCGGGTGTCCTAGATCTTCTTATTTCTCTAAAATTTTGTTCAGGATCAACAGGTAGATTTCAACAAGAAAAAGGAAGAGTCTCTCAATGGATGAGAGAATTAGTTTGGTAAAGTTTGTTATTTTCTCTAAATTGGTTTGCTCTTTCATCGACGATAACTGGCCGAAAGGTCTCTTTAAATGTATTAATTTGTCCATTAATAATTTTATTTGGAGTGGTAATAACCATGTTAAGAAGATGGTCATTATTCCATGGAAGGTTTTAAGTGATACTTTTCCCAATAATGGCATGGGTACAAATAATATTGATCTTTTTAATGATTCTTTTCAAGCTTTCCTTATCTGGAATATTCTTCATTGTAACTCAGAATATGTGGATTTCTATAAAGCTCAATTTTAAGATAAATTGAAGCCTGAAACTAATAAATTCCTTGATTGTTCTATATGGATAGCTATTAATTCTTCTTTTCAGAATATCATGAACTTCTCCAGATGGATTGTGATCATGAGTTCTGGTCTAATGTTCTGGTATGATAATTGGACAGGTGTTATTCTCTTTGATAATTTCCATTCAGTAGTTTTGTTATTATGTGACGAGATTACTATGTAAGAATTTTTTGAGGCTCCTGAATCCGTATTTCTTGATGAACTTCAAGATATTGTAGATAGTTATGATTTTTTTCCTTCTCTGATTTCTTGGTTTTGGAGCTAGCTAGAAATGTAATTTTTACTAGTAAACTATTTTATCTTCACATCACCAAGGGTCTTCATGTTGATTTTAATTGGTTATCTTTCTTCAACTAGAAATTGATCAGACCATCAAGACATACTCTTATATAGAGGTTGGCATATAATAAGTTTCCCACTGATGACGTTCTATATATATTTTTTCTTCACCTTTGCTCCCGTTTTGTTTTATGTCATTTTCATAGGGAGTATGTGTAACACTTATTCCTCAACTGTGCAACGGCCTCAGCTGTTTGGATTTATATAATTGATGTTTTTGGGCTCGCTGGTATGTGTTTTTATAGGTTATAGGCCTTACTTCACTAATACTCAATCTTCCAGAGGTCTCTTCAAGTGAGTTATTTATTATATGTGGATGTATCCAAGAGATTTAAAACTATTTGGTGGTGTCGTAACAGCGTTCATCAAATAAAGAGGAATTGTGATTTGGAGTTAGTCACACAGTAAAATTTTTCTGCTATAAGGGACATTTTCACTTCTAGTAGGGGGGTGTGTGGCAGTAGTGAACATGACTTTATGGATTGGAAAAATCGTTCTTATAATGGTAATTGCTGTCCTTTTTTTGTAGAATTTAATTGTTTTGGATGCCTCCTTTCCCTCTTTGGATCAAGTTGAATACTGATGGTGCTTCTAAAAGAAATCCTCATGCCTCAGGGTGTGGGGTGGCCTTCAAGGCCCATGATGATTATTTTAAGTGATGTTTCTATAGAAATTATGGCGTGACTAGTTTTATTGAGTTAGAGACGCTTTGTATCATTTATGCTATCTCATTTTCTAAAATGAATGGTTGGACTAACATCTGGTGGAAAATTGATACATCTTCCCCAGTACAGGCGATCAGAAATGGTGTTTTGCATATTTCATGGAAGCTTACTGAAAAGTGGATGAAACGAATGAATACTCTGATGAGCCTCAACTTCATCATCCCACATGTTTATCTTGAAGTGAACATGGTTGCAGATGGTCTTGAAACCCTTAAAGATAGTGTCCGTCTTTCCGGGTCTGATACTCTCCCAATGTTTTTGTTTCCTCTTTATGAGGTTGATTGTAAGCAACTCTTGTGATTTTCTCTCTTGTATCATTTCCTTTATTTTGGGAAAAAATGCCTTAGCCATTGGTTGGAGGACCTTTTCAAAAATAATCTTTCCAAAAAAACCACCACTTGATATTTATATTCTAATTCTCTAAGTCACTTAATCCAATAAGAGTACATTATTAATAACTAAAATCACCTACTATATTACCATTATACAATTACAATAACAAAAATACCAAAAACAATCACTAAATTCTAAAAACCCAAAAATATATAACACTTGATACCAATAACCCTTGACACAATCCCAAATTCATAAATCCCACATTTTGATAAAAATCCCAATCCATAGCACTCCCCTTGATATTAACTACATCGTATTTTCTTACATCCATATTCAACATATTTAAATTAATAAAAACTATTTATTTAATGAAAATAATTCACATGTTACATTCTATAATAAGATTTCAACATTTAATTCTTAAAACCACTACATTGAAAAATGTAATTTAACAAAATCCCTTAATGGAAAATAGATTCTTATTTATTTTTAAAACCCCATCCATTTTTTCTAAAAAACATTCAAATATGAATTCAGTCATTTTATAGGATTGTTAAAATATATTATGTTTCCATATCGCTATGAAAAGAATACTATCTAGTTAAAATTTAAAAAAAATTAGTTTTATGTCTATGTTAGAAAAAAATTAAATAAGTACATGATCTAATCATTAATATAACGTCTCATGACAACAAAGAGAAATCATTATAAAAAATAACACTCAAATAAATCATATAAAATAACATGGAAAAAATATGTTAATGAGGTGGTAATAAAATTGTTTAATTGATATAAAAAACTATCATGAGATCCATTTTGTTAAGAAAACTGTCGAGTGTTCAAGGGAAAATCATGTATTATACATTATAATTGGATATTAATATAAATAATTAACATGCTCAAGAACACAAATCATAATTTAATTTTAATAAAACATAGAAAAATAAGACATATATAATCAAAATTTTCATGAATATATATGTGAATGAAATAAAATAATTAATAAATTTCAACAAATTACTTATATAGGAAAATGTTTCTAACCTTATTAGAAATAATTTAGTTAATTAATTCCATTCACACATATCAATTGTTATATAAAAAAATGAATGTATTTTATTATGGTGATAACCATATGATACTTGAATGGAAATAGGAAATGGTACATAATTATTATTTATAGACTATTGATCCATGCATACCTCTAGTTGAGGTGATATAACTAGTATCTCATTCACATTTTTGGTTCCCAAATCCCAACCCAAACATCATTGGTAATGTGGGATTCCATTATAATGAAGTTCAAGACACAATTTTCTACATTACATCTGAAATATAGATTGTCTAATCACTTTATATCCTTAATATAGACTATATAAACAATCATAATTGTTAAATTATATATTTCTAATATTGGATACTATTTTATAACAACCATAATACAATCACTAAAAAATCATCAGACTGGGATTCCACATGACCTCAGGTGCACCCCTAGAACCCCTGAGGATATAAAAAATCTATAGGGATTCATAAAAAATTAATTGGAGATGTTCCCCCCTTTTATAATTCAATTTCATGAAATAAAAATAATAATATTATGAGTAAAAAAATATTTTATACAATAATATTCCATATCCCTAGAAAATTTAATAACAAAAGTTGTTCTATGATACATATGGATAAATTCGAACATAATCACTAGTATCTAGTTCTGTCAAAATGTAGAACATGAATCAAAAAAATTATCATGCATATAAAAAACGATAACTCTATACATATACTAGTACCAATAGGTGTCTATAAAATAGATAATGAATCCTAATTTCCACTAAAGTTTACATAAAGTTCATAAAGAAACAATACTCAGATGACAACCCTCATTGTCTCAAATTACATTGAATACACTCATGTGTATGCTTAAGAGAAATGTACTCATATATATTAATATACTAAATCATTTTAAAAAATTATTTTCAAATTAAATACTATAATAAAAGCATAGCAAGATACATAAACATTTCAGAATTCCAACTCCCTATAATGAGAGTATCAACACCAAACATCCTACTTGAAATCAACAATAAGACAACATAAAGGACACAGTCATGGAAATAATGATGCCCATCCTAGATACACAAAGTTCTGTGTAAAACACCTTGCCTAATTGAAGGATTGGGAATGGTTAATGTAAGATTCAATATAGTATATATACTTACACATTTGGGGATATGGGAAGCGGTAAATAAGAGTTAAAGCATTGTGAGTCCATCCCAATCCATCAAATAGTTGTTATCAAAAAATTCTGATAGGATTACTTGACAATATTATAATATGTAGATACCATTCTCAAAATATTTTACATTTACAAAACATCAAATATTTAAGTACCACTACAAATCATGACACATACAATATAAAATTTCCATCAATACAAATTTTATTTCCTAGAAATGTCAGGTAAGAACCCTAAAACCAATAATTCTCACATTAGACAAACATTATATCAAACTAGATAGATTGTAATTAACTCAGTAAATAAATGATCCAACAAACACGTTTCCTGTAAAATAAAAGATAAATGTAATAAAAAAACATAAAAATATAAATGTAAATTAGTGATATGGGATTATGTGATATAAATTAAGTTTGTTCAGTAGCATGATGCATGAAACCAATAGTTTCATTCATTAAATTAATTTCATAAGACATCATGTTTTGTGTTAGAAAAAAACAAGCCACAGGTCATAAGATATTCACATAGAAGGATGGGAACATATACCAAACCAAGGATTCACTTAGGCAATAAATTATAGAGGGAATATAAGGAAAAATCTGTGCAACAACACGTGAACAACCTATAGTAATTTACTTCATTAAAGTATAAACCATTTTCCACCATCATTATTTTCCCATCCATTTCATCACCACTAATGTACATATAAAATAGATAATAAAAAAATTCTTTGAATTTTAATTCATCCAAGAAATAATTGGGTAAATGAAATGTAAGTCAAGAATCAAATATAAGAGAAATGATAATAAATTTAATATTTTCTTAATAGGTTTTTGTAAGATCATATAAAATAAGGAATACCAACTAGTATTCTTTACATTCCATGTTATAAATCAGGTTTTTTGTGGAATTAACCCTTTGATATAATATATTTAAAAATTCATCTTATTAATTTCAACATCGATTCTTATGAAAGAGAATAAAATTTTATAAGAACCTTATATTACATCCCATTTTATTTCACTACACATTTTATACCATGCTTAGTTTGAGATGAAATCCAAATAGGTCACTAAACATGTTATATTACAAACACGTGATGAAATAATATTTATTTTGTGATAAAAAATACCTATTACCCATTAAAACCAATTAACTATCTTATTTATTCATTATGTGTATTATAAGGTCTAATATAAAAGATCTAAATTGATTATGAATGTCTAGTTTGTTTGAGCTAGTGTCCAAGGATACCTTTTTTGTGTTGATTACATGTATATTCGATTTATTGAAAATTAATTAAACATATTTTTACGTATTTTTCATTTTTATGTATATTTTTAATGTAATAATCTCCAATATAATTTTTCACATTGATAAGATAATATTTGATTGCCACAACCCGTCCTCAGGGCCCGTGTCGTGACTACCTCATGCCCGCCTTCCATTGGCCAGGGGATGGCGACTAGCACCAAAGGCGTAATTCCCTAAGCTGGGAAGGTGTTTCCTCTATATAAATTAAACACACACAATCAGAGTACACAATTATAATGAAAACACTATGAAAAAAAGTTTAAAAAAGGAGTCTCGAATGAATAGGGGGCCGGAAATAAAAGCCCAACTGTAAAGTATAAGGAAAACTGAAATTAAGTATAACTAAAAAGGGGGAAAATAGATGGAAGGAGACAAGAATCTCCTAGATCATCCAGCATAAATGTAGAGACCCGAATCTGAAAGTACATGGACATTACATTACTTTTTTGGAATACTTAATACATAAAAAAATAGACACACAAGGACTATAATAGTTTAGTGTCTTTGGAAACTCAGAACGTAATCTTCTAATCGTGGTGAAAGATCTTCAACATCTCCCATAAAGATCTTCCCCTTTTGTTTTTTACCTAAAACCTTTCATTATATCTCGGGGAAAAGAAAACATATAAAGGGTGAGATCAAATGCTCAGTAAGAGTAAACATGGATAAAATAGAACAAATCATAAAAATTTGAACTTAAAACATGAACATAATGTTTAAATATCAAAATCATGAGCAATGACATAAAACATGGAAGTACATAAGGCATAGATCATAAAAAACATTAATCATGATAAAATAGCATGAGAATAAAACATGTGATTGTGGCAACCATTAAGCACATGATATGACTTCCATAGTAGCCAAGGCATTACTGCCAAGACCATCTTAGTGGACATAGTCCCTTTCTGAATCGATTCCACTCATTGTTCCAGTCTTATATTACTGAACCGGATTAACTTTCCATTCCATCCATGTCTATCTAATGAGATATAAATCTTTACCCAATGCATTGGAGGGAGATATAGGTCCCACCCATCTCATAATGAAATCACTCTTACTTGTGCTACAACATAAACATAAATCATTCATCATAACCCAATGAATAAAAATGGGTTTCATAAACATCCTTCCATCATCACATAATCCATATAAAAGAAATGGATATCATTTCATAATAAGAAAATTGAAACCATGTAAATCATAGAGACATTATACTTGAAATATACACATATGAAATAATTTCATATTAGATTTAAAATGGTTTTGATAAAACACTTGAAATGAATTCTTGAGGAAAATATCCTTTCTTCTTCAAAATCAATTTCTTTTCACAAAACATCATGAAATTTTAAAAGAAAAAGATTTTGTTTAAAATAGTCATTAAATATTTTGGAGGAATCTTCACAAAAATAAGGCTGTAAAAAACCATAGAAATCATTTCATGCCATATAAGTTAAAAAACATTCTCTTCGTAGTTTTTGTCAGAAAAGTCAAAATGTACCTCTTATGGTAAACAAAATAATGTTTCCTTCCAAACCTTGTGGTAAAAGTCATAAAAGGGTAAAAATTAAATTAAAAATAAATGGAATAATATTAAATGTTTTATGAAAACATTTTTAGAAAACATGGACATGGATGATAAACATAACCCTAGTAAATACTTATGTATAAGCAATCTCAGATAGAAAACAATTGAGATTGCAACCTTATCCCTTACCTTATGTTTGATATGCTTCGTATGTATCCGAACCTCCTGTATAATTATTTAAATAATGTCATTGAATTATTACAGAATCATATTCATTGTTATGATATCATATATGTTTCACTTATGACATTATATTACCCGTTCTTTTGTAAATTCATGTTAAAGTAGCATTTTGGGTTAAATCGTTTCATTTGTCGTTCGTGTTTTAACTTATAATTATTCATATGATTACATAGATCATGATCACTTACATCCAGAATGTAAAACATGATTTATATGTAATATATATTCAGAATATACATATATATAATAGATCTATAAATGGAAGGAAATACACCGTTCATGGAGACGGTAGGTCGTACGTACGCATGAACGTTGTTTTCGTTTACTCATTGAATTGAATCAAATTAATTGGATGACATACATATATATATACATAAATCCAGTATCATTATTATGTCATATATTTCATGATTATTTATTATAGATACTTTATAATCATTCATGAATGGTTAATCATTGAGAATGAATCTCATCACGTCGTGGAGATGGTAGTCCGTACGTACGCAGGAGCGATGATATCGTTCCCATAATTGTTTAATTGAATTGGAGTGGATGATATAATATATCAGAATCACTATGATGTTATAATAACCATATATATTTATTCTTTACACCATTATACCCATCCATGTAAGGACTTGGTGGAGAAATAGATTACACCACGGTGTGGAGACGGTATTCTGTACGTACGCACACGCGGTGATTTTGTTTTCCATAGGATAGATAGAAGGTGAAATAGGGTTGTTTCATATTTATAATAACATATAATTATATTAGTGACACTGATGTTATTACTTCATAATTAAAAAACTGAAGAAGAGGGAGTAGAAGAATAATGGAACTTGAAAAAAATGGTAGAAGGTATTACCTCTTTCTCGAAGTGCCTCCTTTAAGATTTCACTTAGGGAACTAGAGTTGGTCTTTTGAGAAGACCAGTACCACTAGTAGGTTTCTAAAAAAGTGGGGAAGTGAAATGGGCAGGGTTTGGCTGAGCATGAAGGCTAAAATTTGTGTGAGGAGGAGAGGGAGGAGGTGCCCTTTTATAAGAGATGAGAGGGGAACCTTTGGAAATATAAGAAATATTAGTTTATATTAAATCCCAACCCCACTTAAAAAATTCAAAAATGACTCATATCCTAAAATTATATGAGATAGGGTTGTAATATCATCAACCAAAAATATTTAAGCCATGTTAGGAATCTATTTTAAACATTATCAACTTGATTTATCGTTATTTTTTAATTTAATTTTATTTGTGATAATAATATTCTAAATTTTAATTTATTATAAGTAATTACATATTTGTTGTGAATTTTCAATAATTTGACACTTTATGAAATTTTAGACCATATAAATTTAAATTTATAATTTTTAAATATTTATGTGATTTTTAAACATTTTTATAATATGTTATTTTTATAAAATAACAATACTATCAATTTTGAAACTATTCATTTATTTGAATTTAAATAAATAATATACAGAAGATATGTTCGAACTAAAAGCTTTAATAGATTCATAACATGTCATATTTATCTAGAAAATTTGTGGAGCACATTAAATAGTTCATATATTATTTATTTTAATATTTTTAAAACAATTTATTTGATATTTCTCTTAATAAAATAATTTCAACATCACTATTATTTCACCTTTAATGATAATTATTTAATCCCTAAAAATTCTAAATAAATTTATATGATTTAGATACATTTATTAGAATTCTGGAGACTATTTATATCCGAAGTTTCCTGAAGTTTATCACTAAAATAAAATTATTATACTTATAAGATTTAAAAAAGTGGCATGTTGTCACTTTCTTTGGTTTTAATAATAATTAAATTATGTTCATGGAAAAAAGTCTATTAAATTAATATAATCCGACCCTTAGGTAATATGGGTCAACTTTTAGTCATCCAATAGGATTTTGGCAGGTGTTAAGATAATTTTGTAATCTTATATTTACCCTTAATTACCTGATTTACCTTTAACTAAGGTAAATAAAATTTACCGTAGTTACTATTCATAATGCCCAAAAAATAAAAAGTAGCTTATTAACAAAATTTGGACCCACTGATTCCAAATATGATATCCATTTTTCGAAATTCAATACACAAAATTTGCAGAAAATAAATTAAAATTAATCCCGTTGTCGAAAGAAATCATGTTTTTTTAAAACATTGCAAAAGGTTGAATTGATTTAACATACGAATTCAAGGTTAAATAAATGCTAATGAAATACATTATATTAAATGGTAAAAATATATTCTATTTATACTTTAATGAAATTAAATGTTAAAATTTAACCATATAAATTATTACGATGAAAAAAGTTGTTTTCAATTAAAATATAGCATGTTTTTAATATTCATTAATATATGAAAGTTATCAGAAAAATATCAAATATTTATCCAATGAAAATTTTTATATCCTGATTCAAAATAATAAGTTTATTTTGTAAAATTGAACTCATAAACATGTCAAAAACTATATTTAAAGTGGGTGCGCCATCAAAAGGCGGCAAAACTGCATTTTTTTAAAAATAATTATTTTACCCAAAAAATTTATTTTGTTCACATACCATGTTCTAGAAAATGTGTTAGATGAAATAATAATGTTATAACATTCAAAATTGAGTTAATACTATTCATAACAGCTAGTTCATAATAATATTATAACCATATATCATTATTTATTGAAACCTGATATTGAGTACAACACACGCTATTGAGGAAAGTCGTGATTGCATGTAATGCAAGCCAGGTCAGGGTTGCGTATTGTGCAAGAATCCTTCGTGTTTCGTATAAAATAATCTGACCATATTTTATTTATAAATTGAATATATATATATATATATATAAACTCAATGTTTCGTAAAATGACTATTATAAAACAAACTTGAAATTGTGTGTAACACAATCTAAGAATAGTGTTGCGTATATTTCAAGCTAATACAGTGTGGCGTATAGCACAAGATAATCGTGTTGTACCATAAAAAACATGACATAAAATAAATTAAAAATAATACTTATCATAAAATATTGGGTTGTTACAATAAATCCTACCTAAAGGTTAGGTACAGATAGCCTCCTCCGTGCTCCACATCCGTCAATCCCCTCTGGGTACCGACTCGTCATGAGGTCCACCTCCGGGTACCGTCTAGTCCTCGTACACTCCTCCTCAGTCAGTGCTATTTGTCGTTTGCATCAAACACCATTTGGTGTGGGAATATCCCATGTAGGGGTGAGTATAACTATTCTCAGTAGGGACCCCGAGACCCTCAATGTCCAACTAAATCCAACAAGGATATACAAAAAATTATGAGATCAACCAAAAACCTCACTTAGGTATATTACCATACATATAACTAAGTTTATCAAATGAACCATCTAAATCATGAGGAAACATAAGAGTTCCTGACTCAGATCACACAGGTATACAACTTTTGTAGAGAGGTTCAGATGATCAGATATAGCCACTGAATCATCTAAGTTGTCGGACCAACACATGATCTAGGACCATCTATTCTGTCGGACCAACACTAGATCCGGGAAAAGAAGTAAAAACTGTCGGACCACCACATGATCCAGGAATAGTCATTAGAGATGTCGTACAAACACATGATCCAGGTATAACTATTCTATTGGACCAACACATGATCTAGGAATAAAAATTAGAACTATCGGACAAATACATGATCCAGGTCCAGCTATTCTGTCGGACCAACACATGATCCTGGAACAGAAGTTAGAAGTGTCGGGCCAACTCATGATCCAGGAATAGTCGTTAGAACTATCTTACCAAAAAATGATCCAGAAACAGTCATCGGAACTATCGGACATACACATGATCCAGGAATAGTCAACAGTGCACAGCAAGCCTCAGGGCTTCCACATTGCATGATTTATTCCGAGAGGGTCTGCTTCTCATGAAAAGTGTTGACACATCAACTACCTATTAGTATCAAGATGATGTATTCTGATTTTTGCCACATCATAGGGGGAAAACCAAAACAAAACATATCCAAGATACTGAGTACAGGATGACCAAGCCTTTTACCAAAAAGTACACAGCCTGTTGGTATAAGGTCCACATCGTGTAGTCAGATCTCGGGTACTACCGTTGTGCAATAGACCATGTTGAAAATCTGTACATGTAGAAAAAAAAGAACACAAAATGTGGTATGATTATACGATGTGTCCATGATACTGAGTTTGACTCTGTGTACACTGGCCATGTGCCCATACATGACCTCAACCCATGTTCGTCGTACCGTGTAACTGGTACACGGGATAACCCGTACCACTGGCCATGCCTGGCCATGTGGTGGATTACATGATTGTGTACTCGACCCCATGTCTTTGTATCCCTAGGATACATGCTGAGTCTCAAGAATCCTCTTCTTCCATTCTTTGTAGAGAGTATGCGTCGTGCCTCTTGGTCATGTATTCTTACCCGTGTCCTTGTATTTCCTAGAATACATGAAATGTCTCTCGACGTCACTTTTATCATTCTGTGTAGAAAGTACATGCCATGTGGTAGAGTTCACACACCATGTGTTACTTTTATAACATCTGAAACCCTAGAAACAGAACGCCCGTACTACACGGAGTTTCCTTCAGGAGTACACACCGTGTATTCTGAAATTTTCCAGAAACCATGCCTATGGCTAGCGTGCCTCTTATGTCACCCGTTCCTCATTTTGTTGTTAATTATGCCATGAAATATCTATCTCTAGGTCACCCCTAAATCCCGAAGTCGTCTCTAGTGTTTCTTGGACTCTGATCTTCTCCAAAAACACGTTTTATCTACCCGCTTGAAGAATGGTTGAGGAATGATCCTTTCCGTTCTGATCCGATCCATCGCCCGCTATCATCGTCGCACCTCTACTAGGTCATTATGATGTTGGGTCTTCATTCCGGGGTCTTTGTGTTCAAAAAAGATCCAGCAATGATCCATTGTTCGTCACCCATGAAGAACGTGAAGAACACACCAATATTCACAAGAATGGCGGAAGGAATCAGGCCGAGTTAGTTTGTATCGGTCCTTCCGCATTAATTTGACAGCAAGCGGATCAAGAGGAAAAAATTCAATCACGGTAGGAAGAATTAATGTTTCTCAAGACCATGACACACCCCTACCTTGTGTTCGGTAATCATTGACGGCGTCGCAGTAAGGCGGACGTTGTTCTGTTGACGTCAGGCAATGCCCAGGGTTGGGGACCGAGGAACAAATGCCATCGGCGTTCTTCACTATGGGCTCCTTATTTTTTCACTCGGTCAAAGATAAAAGGAGAAGTTCTCCGTTATTTAGTGTTTCACTGTTGGAAGGATGAAGTTCTCAACGGTTTCTCCAAGCCCTGTCTCAAGCTCCACCAAAAGATTATGCCAACCATAAATAATAGACTCACTATTATTTTAATGGTTGGTAAGAATTCAAACGATTTCATAAATTAATTAATTGAATCCATTAATTAATTTGTGTGTCAATTGGCACAATTATGGGGGAATTTTCATAGTTACCCCATTTAGGGGGTTTTCAAGGTGTTAATGCCCACGTGGGCCCCACATCTTTGATTAAAAGAGATGTTTAAACTTCGGGTGGCACCCACCAAATAATATCCTCCCATGGGAGGTTATGTGGGGGTGGGTCCCACCTCTAACCTCCCCTTGGAGGTTTTAACCACCAATAAATGAAAATAAAAACACCTTATTTTAATTTAATTTTATTTAAAAACCCCAAAAACTAACTTCCAATTACATTAGAACGCAACTATGTTGAAGGTCTCATTATGTAATAATCGACGGTGCGAGTTCAACAGTGCCTTCAAATTTCAATTCCGAGCACTAGTTCAAAAGATATAAAATCTTGCTCATACATTTTCTGAATGTACCGAACCAAATTTCAGAAATTGATTCCATGCACACCGGGCCTCGGAATCAAGCACCATCAGAAACTGCGGACTCATAAAATTCCCGTGTATTTAAGAAAAAAATTCCACAGAATTTACAGGTCTTTAAATACACCCCACATCAGGGATTTACGTCCCCTTAAGCTACAACTCGAACTAAGGGAACATATGGGGGTAGTGAGCATGCATTTGAGCCTCCTAATCCCATGTTCTCTCCTGGAGGTTCTCGTGCTGCCAACGAATGCGCACCAGAGGTATCGACCATCCATGAAGGACCCAATCCAATCGATCTTCAATTTCCACTACAACCTCCATGAATGTTTCCCCTTCATCGATGTCCATCTCTCATTGGTCGATGATGTGGGGAGGGTCATGCACGTATCTCTTTAACTGAGATAGGTGGAAGACATCATGCACCCGGTGCAACTAAGGTGGAAGATGCATGAGGTAATCCACCTTGCCTAGTCTTCTGAGGTCCTGGAAAGGTCCGATGAATCTCGAAGATAACTTTCCACCTTAGCCAAATCTCTGTAAGACTCATAGAGGTGAGACCCATATGAAGAAGTGGTCGCCATACATGAACTCCAGAGGTCTCCGTCTCCTATCAGCATATGACTTCTGCCTGTCTATGCAGTCTTCATCTGCTCCTACATTATCTGCACCTTCTCAGTGGAAGCCCGCACAATCTCTGGTCCCTCTAGTGTTGACTCCCCAAGGTTTGTCCAACACAAGGGTGATCTGCAAGGTCGCCTATACAAGGCCTCAATAGGTTCCATACTGATGGTGGGAAGATAGCTATTGTTGTACGCAAACTCTTAAAAAGGTAGATGATCCTCCCAGCTATGACCGATGTCGAGGACACGTGCACGAAGAATTTCCTTGAGGTTCTGGATGGATTGGTTGTTCTGGCCATCCGTCTGAGGATGGAAGGTAGTGCTCAGACAAAGTTGTGTCCTGAAAGCTTCCTATAACCACTTCCATAGACGGGATGTGAAGCGTGCGTCAAGGTTGGAGATAGTAGAAGAAGGTAATCCATGTAAAATCACAATCTCCTATATTTAGAGGCATCCCAAGCTCTCTACTGAGCCCTGATCTCTGATCAGTAGGAAGTGGGATGACTTGGTTGGTCGGTCAACGATCACCCATTTCAAATCGTGACTCCTGTATGTATGTGTAAGACCCGTCAGGAAGTCCATGGATATACCATCCCACTTCGACTCTGGGACCTCTAATTGTAGAACCAAGCCTGCTGGTACCTGGTGCTCTGCCTTCACTTGCTGACAAATGAGGCATAGAGATGCAGACTCTACTACTAACTTCATCATACCTGGCCACCAGTTCTGTCATCTGAGGTCCTGATACATCTTCGACACTCATGGATGTACCGCTAGAGGGTAATTGTGAAACTCCCTCAACAAATCCTCTAGAAGTGCAAATGGTACCATATTTTTCCTCTGAAAAGAATGATGTGCTCTCCACCTTCATAAAATCCATCCAGTGCCTCCCCTGTGGATATCTGAGCACATTATGTCTCACAGTCAGCATCTCTACATTGTGACTACCTGACTCACTGAAGAAGTGGAGGTGTGATGGTAAGAGACTATAGATAGGCTACTCCATCCCTATCCACAAAGGTTATTTTCAAAGCAGCCAGCTGCTCTGTCACCTCTCCTAGAGGTTGTATATTAGTAATCATATTTAGCGAATCTGCAACCACGTTCCCTTTCCCAGATGTATAGAATATCTCAAAGTCATTGTCCTTGAGGAACGCAAGACAATGCCGCTGTCTTAGGTTCAGGTCCTTCTAAGAGAAGATATACCTGAGACTCTTGTGATTAGTGTACACGGGAAAACGTTCACCCATCAAATAGTGTCGCCACATATTCAAGGCGAAGACCACTGCCACTAACTTCAGGTCATGTGTATTATATTCTTGATCATGTTGTCTTATCTACCTAGAACCATACGCGATCACTACTCACTCCTACATCAGAAAACACCCAAGTCTTTTCCCTGTTGTGTCACAGTAAACTACGTACCCTATGCCTTCCACTGGGAGCCTCAAGATGGGGGCACTAGTCAGCCTCTTCCTCAGCTCCTGAAGATATTTTGGAATCTCACTGACCACATGGAGAATTTCCCCTTCATCTTCAAGGATGACAGTGGTGATCCAACTCTAGAGAAGTCTAGAATGAATCTTTGATAGTACCCAGCCAAGCCTAGGAAACTTCGTACCTCTATCACACTCCTCAGTGGCTCCCAAGAAAGTACCGCCTCAATCTTGATCGGATCTACTGCAAATCCAGCCTCTTAGATGACGTGTCCCAAGAAGTGAACCTCTCGAATCCAAAACTGGAAATTTGAGAGCTTGCCATAAAGGTGGTGCTCTTGGATTGTGTCTAATACTACCGAAAAAATGGTAGGCATGCTCCTCCTCAGTAGTCGAGTAGATCAGTATGTCGTCGATGGAGACTATGAAAAAGAGATCGAGGTATGGCTGGAAGATCTTAATCATGAGACACATGAACACTGCAAGAGTTTTGGTTACCCCAAAGGGAATAACCAAGAACTCATAATGGTCATTCTGACACCTGAAGTCCATCTTCTGCACACGCTCGTCTCAAACTCTGAACTGGTTATAGCCTGATCTGAGGTCTATCTTCGAGAACCATCAAGCTTCCTTGAGCTGATCAAAGGGGTCATCAATCCTCGGGAGTGGGTACTTGTTCTTCACAGTAACCTAGTTCAGGCGATGGTAGTTGACACAAATCCTCAAGATCACATACACCTTCATGGCGAATAGAATCGGGGCTACCTCGGGAGAAACACAAGGCCGAATGAATCCCTACCCCTACAAGTCCTCCAGCTATACCCGCAACTCAAAAGGCTCAGTGGGAGATATCCGATATTCTTTTTTAGATATCAGTGTCATCCCGGGGTATAGGTCAATGTAGAAATCCACCTCTCTGTGAGGAGGTATTCCTGGAACATCATCAGGGAAAACATTTGTGTACCGGTCCACCACTACAGGATAAGTCAAACTCTCTCTAGTAACCTCTCTGAGGGTAAGGAAAGCCAACTAATGAGTGATCGGCTGCACACTCCTCTGAGTAAGTTCATCCTGTGCTGCAAAGGTCCTCTTCTTGCCGGTGAAGGTGAACTTGGTCCCATATGTGCGGACACACCACCCTTTGTGCCTAATACAGTCGATCTGAGCATGGACTGTAGATAACCAGTCCATACCCATGACGACGTCGTAAGGCCTCGATGCTCCTACTAGGAGATCCCAGCCGAAGCTCTCACCTCTTAGAGTAATGTCACTCTACTGGCACCAATGTTTAATCGCCGAGTCTTTTTCTGAAAAAGTCTCTAGCTGTAAGGATCGAGTCAACATATCCATTGGAATCTCTGAGCACCGAATGAGGGAAGTGGCTATGAAAGAGTGATTGGAATCTGTGTCTATAATAACTACAACTAATGTGGAGTAGACATAGACTGAACCTCGAATCATCTCCAGAGCATCGTGGTTGTAAGACTCATATGCCTGAAGCTGAGCTATCCCCTAACCGCCAGCTCCCTGTGGTCGGGGTGGTCCTCCTGGTGGTGGTGGTTGCAACACCTCAAAACATCGTCCACTTCCAGCTGCTCAACCAGCTCCTCTACCACTTCTTCCAGCGCCCTGTAGACCACCTCGATCAAATATATGCCTCTGCCTAGGAGGTCCCTCAACTGATTGCTGATCATCATTACGGCGGGTCAGATAGTCACATGCCATGTGACCCTGCCCGCCGCAAGAGTAGCATTGCCCGCTCCTGGCGGGACTGGCTCTGTCTCGTGTGCCCCCGCACAACTGAACCTGTATCTTGAGGTCATCCACCAGATGTTATGGTCACTTAGACCTCTGCGGAAACTGCCTGCTACCAGCTGCAGAATACACCGCTACGTGATGTCCGGTGCTGGGCCTCGCTGCTGGTGCCTACTCAACAAGGGAAATCTCCACTAAGAGGGCTCGCTCCAACAACCCTACCTGCATCAGGATGCTGAGGGAGATCCTAGAATCTCTGATCTCTCATCTGAGCCCTGACTCGAATGTCACGGCCAAGAAGAATGGGTCCCTCACCATATCGGTGGAGTATTGCGAGTGGTCGGTGAACCTCACTGAGTACTGTGCCGCTGTCAAGCTACTCTGCTGCATATGAAGTACCTCCTAAATTCGCAGCACACATATGGTGGCTGGTACAAACTCCGCCCATAACAGGCTCTCGAAGTCTGCTGAAATAAGTTTCACCTCGTCATGAACATGGATCATCAGACTCCACCATCTGCCTGATGCTGCCTGAAGGATACTCACAGCAAGAATCACCCTGAGATCTTTTGGTGTCCTTACTAGCCTGAAGACTCTCACCAAAGACTCCATCCAATCCTTAGCTACATGCGAGTCCATCTCTGCCCTGAACATGGGTAGCCTATGGCACTAGAACTCATGCAACGTGCTCAGGCGGCATGCACTCTCTACTTATGGGGCTGGTGGCATCGGTGGCCCAATGGTTAGTGTTACCGTTGGTGCCTCAGTTATGATAGGGCCTTAAACCGAGGCCTCGTCTCTCATTGGTCTATCATCTCATACAACTGTCAGAACCCTAGTTGGTTTTCTGTGTGGAGGAATCCTAAAAAGAAACAGGTGCGCCACAGTCAATAAGTTTTACCTCGTGAGCTGACTCAATGATATCACAAATAAAACTCTTGAAACACACACACAATTAGTGTTTTAGTGTACTATATTGGAAAATAGAGGTCAGTGTCCTGGTGTATGGATACATCGGCCACTGCACCAACACTGGACTCCCTAGACTGAAAACCACACTCAATACTCTTAACACTATAGCTTCAGAAAAATAAATATCAGAGTCATAAGTTCTGCAGTAGAACTGACACCTCTGGTACCAATTTGTCACGAAACATCCTCGGGGGCCATTCCGTGACATCCCCAAGCCCACATTCCATAGGCTAGCGACCGGAGACTACCACAAAGGGTTTAATTCTCTATGCTAGGAAGGCATTGCATTTATAAAATGTAAACACACATAATTAGTGTACGCAACTGGAAGCAAAACACTAAGAAAAACAGTATACAAAATGGAGTGCTGAAAGTATAGGGGGCCAAAAATACAAGCCCAACTGTAAAGTACAAGGAAAACTACAATTAAGTACAACTAAAAATGGAAAAAATCGTTAGAAGGTGACAAGAAGCTCTTGGATCGTCCCCCATGGATCCTACCTGAAGGGTAGGTACTGATAGCCTCCTCGGTGTTCCACATCCGTCAATACCCTCCGGGTACTGACTCATCATGAGGTACATATCCAGGTATCGTCTAGTCATCGTGCACTCCGCCTCGGTTAGTGCTTTCTATCGTCTTCATCCAACACAATGATGTGACGACATATCACGTACAGGGGTGAGTATAACCATACTCAATAGGGACCCTGAGACCCTCAAGGTATCACTAAATCCAACAAGGATATACAAAAAAGAATGAGACCAACCGAATACCTCACTTAGTTATATTCCCATACATATACCTATGTTTATCAAATGACCCATCTCAATAATGAGGAAACACAAGAGTTACTGACTCACCTCACACGGGTATACAAAATTTTTAGAGAGGTTCAGATGATCAAATATGGCCACTGAATCATCTAAGTTGTCAGACCAATAAATGATCCTGGACCAGCTATTCTGTTTGACCAACACATGATCCAGGAACAGAATTCAAAACTATCAGACAAACATATGATCCATGAACAGTCGTTAGAGTTTTCGGACCAACACATGATATAGGTCCAACTATTCTGTCAAACAAACACATGATCCAGGAACAGAAGTTAGAAATGGCATACCAACACATGATCTAGGTCCAGCTATTCTGTCAGAACAACACATGATCCATGAATAGAAGTTAGAACTGTCAGACCAACTCACAATCCCGAAAGAGTCGTTATTGTCGGACCAACACATGATCTATGAATAGTCATTGAATCTGTCGGACCAACCCATGATCCAGGAACAGTCAATAGTGCAAAACCCACCTTAGGGCTTCCACATAGCATTCTTGATTCTGGGAGGGTCCTCTCCTCAAGAAAATTTTCAACACATCAACTACCTTATAGTCTCAAGTTGATGTATTCGGAAGTTTCTCCACATTGTAGGGGTCAAATACATAAAAACCAAATCCAAGATACTGAGTACTAGATGACCAAGACTTTTACCAAAAATTACATGGAATGTTGGTATAAGGTACACATCTTGTAGTCAGACCTTGGGTACTGCCCGTGTGCAATGACCTGTGTCGAGAGGATGCTCATGTAGAAAAATAGGAAAACAACATGTGGTATGATTATGCACTATGTCCATGCAACTGGGTTTTACTCCATGTACGCTGGCCATGTGCTCGTACATGGCCTCAATCCATGTTCATTGAACCGTGAAACTGGTACATGGGGTAGCCCGTGCCACTAGCCATGCATGGCCGTGTGGTGGAGTATATGCCTGTGTACTCCACCCCGTGTCCATGTATCCCCAGGATACACACCGAGTTTCATGAAGCCCCTTCTTCCTTTCTTTGTAGAGAGTACACATCATGCCTCTTGGTAGTGTAATTCTTCCCAAGTGCATGTATTTCCCTGAATATAGGCCATGTCTTGCAAGGTCTCTTCTATCATAATGTGTATAAAGTACACGTTGTGTGATAGGGGTCACACATCGTGTGTTACTTGTATAACGTCCAAAACCCAAGCTACAAAACGCAAGTACTACAAGGCGTGTCCTTTGGGAGTACACACAGTGTATTTTGGAATTTTCTAGAAACGATGCCTCTGGTCAGCGTGCCTCCTCTGTCACATGTTCTTCGTTCCATTGTTCTGTTTTCCACGAAAATTCGATCTCTAGGTCCCCCCATCGTCTCTGGTGTTTTCAGGCCTCTGATCAGCTTCGAAAACACGTTTTGATCTACCCGATCGAAGAACGATCGATGAACGATCCCTTCAGTTACGGTCCAATCTGTCACCCTCTATAATCGTCTCACCTCAGCTAGGTCGTTGTGATGTTGGGTCTTCATTCCAGGGTCTTTGAATCACAAAAAAATCCTGCAATGATACTTTGTTCGTCAACCATGAAGAACGTGAAGAACACACCAATATTTACAAGAACAGCGAAAGAAATAGGGCAGAGTTAGTTTAGCCATATCCTTCAACATTATTTTGATAGCAAGAAGATCAAGAGGAAACAATTCAATCATGTATGGAAGAATTAACATTGCTAAAAACCATAACACACCTCTACCTTGGGTTAGACGATCGTTGACGACGTCGCGGTAAGGTGGACGTCGTTCTGTTGACGTCTGGTAAAGAATGGGGTTGGGGACCAAGGAAGAAACATCATTAGCGTTCTTCGTGGTCGGCTCCTTATATTTTGACTCAGTCAAAGATCAAAGGAGAAGTTCATCATTCTTCGGTGGTTCTTCGATGGAAGGATGAAGTTCTCAAAAGTTTCTCCAAGCCCTCTCTCAAGCTCTACCAAAAGATTATGCCAACTAAAAATAATAGGCTCACTATAATTTTAATGGTTGGTAAGAATTCAAAATATTTCAAAAATTTATTAATTGAAGCCATTAATTAATTTTTGGGTGAATTGGAAAAATTATGGAGGAAGTTCAAGAGTTCCCCCATTTATGGGGAGTTCAAGGGGTTAAAGCCAGTGTGGGACCCAGCTCTTTGATTAGAAGAGATGTTTAAACTTTAGGTGGGACCCACAAAATTATATCCTCCCAAGGGAGGTTATGTGGGGGTGGTTCCCACCTCTAACCTCCACTTGGACATTTTAACCACAAACAAATAAAAATAATCACACCTTATTTTTATTTAATTTAATTTAAAACCCCCCAAAACTAACTTCCAATCACGTTAGAACGCAACTGCAGTGAAGGTATCACTAAGAAATCAATGATGTTGTGAGTTCAATGGTGCCCTCAGATTTCAATTCCGAGCACTGGTTCAAAAGATATAAAATCCCACTCGTACATTTACTGAACGAACCGAAAAAACTACAGAAATTGATTCTGGGCACACCGGGACTCGGAATCAAGTTTCGTCAGAAACTGCGGACTCGTAAAATTCCTGTGTATTTATGAAAAATATTTCCATATAATTTCTGGTTTTACATTGATCCCCATATGATAGAACCTTGATGATCTATGAAACTATTTTAAATGTTGTTTTTTGGTTGAATAATGTACAATGATAAGACACATAGAATTAAGAAAATTTGGTGTGACTACTTGTAAGAAGATGAGGTTTATTCTTAAGATGATTTCAAAAGATAATATTTAAGATGGGATATAATTAGAATAGGGTCACTAGTAGGAATTTTCTGTTTTTTGATATCATCAGATATTCTAGTCTACGAGCCTGAGTACTGGTTCTTAAAATTTAAGATTATCATTGGTGCATCTCATAACTCACACCCTTATTTTTACTGACCAAGACCAACATTCCATATATTTGCGGAAAGTATGGTACATTGGGTGCCTCGCAATTGACATATAATAAATGGGTATGTAGAGGATGGATTTTTCTATTCCATCATTACGGAAGCTGACAAGTCAAAATATTGATTTGAATAGAATCATCACCTAAATTCTATTGTCACAGAGTATCGACGTGTATATTTCAGATAATTATATAAAGAAATATCAGTAAAATAAATTCATGACATCATCATTTAACTTTCTTGATTTGATATTATGAAAAGGGAATTATATTACATAGTTTGTGTTCGTATGTCATTTTTTTTTTGGGACATTGATTTATTTATCATGCCTGCATTGACCCATTACTAGAAAGTAATATTGGACATTAGGGAAGTCCACCTATTTATAATAAGAAAGAATCATAGAGGTTCTAACACTAAGTGTTTCCGTTATTTTCAATTTAATTCTACTTTAATTTAATTAATGAAATATATATTATTCTCAAGACTAATGAATATTTTTTTAGTTTTTACTTATCACACAAATTAAATAAATATTTATTCATTGGATTGTGAATAAAACGTGTTTATTTATTTCATTGAATATTTATAAATTAAATTTATTACATTATTAATAAAATATTCATTTAAGAGAAAAATAAAATTTATTCAGGTATTAAATAAATACAAGATGCATTTCAATGGACCTAGACAATGTTTGTTGAAAAATATTAATTAACATGTATATAAAATAATATTGGTTATTGGAAAAGTAGTTGTGTGCCAAAAAATATATTTTTTATTTTGTTTTATTTGGAATATTTATGTTTATTATATTATATATTAAAAAATTATTTTTACCTAATCCTTAGCTCTATAAATATGTTGTCATGTCTATTGTGTATAAGAGAAATTGGTGAAATAGAAATATGGAATTATTGTGCATAAAAAATTCACTCTCAACATCACCTTCAAACTCCATCTCAAGGACAACAAATGAAATAGATATTTCTTGTATATTGAAGAATTAGAGATTGAGAATGAACAATAAAATTAATTCAATTCACTATGTTGGAACTAGGAGATCGGGTGGTGTTACTCAAAGATTATAAGAGCATGTATGGATCACCACTAGAGGGATTCTATCCTTGGATCCCCACAGTGCAATAAAGGAAATCCAAAATAGTCATTTTTAATGATCAATATTCATCAACAAAGGAATTTCATAATCCAAGGTATTAATTTCTTCAGATAGTAAACAAATTAATTATAAATTTTAAGTGAAATATCCTCACTCATGGTTTTGTGCAACAATAATTTAATGAAATTTTAATATATCTGCCACCACATCCTAGTTATTCTATTTCTAGAAACAATAACGGTTATTAGAGTTGTCACATTTAAATTTATAATTATTTATTATATTTTTGATCTATGCTCAACTATAGTAAGATTTTAATTTCATGTTATTAATTCTCTAACCTGATTTAATTTAACATGTTTTTAAATTTTTAATATTGTTTGTTCATTGTTTAATTATTTAAAAGGATTAAAAAATTATGATGAACAACTAGAGATGCCACAAATAATTCCAATCTATTTCTTAATAAATAGATACACTGCATATATGAGAAACTATACATTGTGTACCCAATTACGTTGTATCTTGATTCCCTAAGGGATATATAACATGTCTCATATTAATTACACAGTGTACGCCATGTGATGACCAGCCAATCTGGCACATAGTTTTCAGATTACATAGAATGTATCAGTGTGCACATCATGTAGTCTACATTGGTTAGGGGTGTAAATCAAGAAATCTGTGTGGTCATTATACATAGTCAAAACGTCATAATACTAAAGAACTAGACAATTTATAAAATACAAAATGGGTATTTGATGTACACGGTCTCTAGTTCATGAAATCTCACATCTTAAGAACACACCAACCCACTCAATGAGAAAATGAACACACGTATCAAATAGACACAGGGTGTGAAGCTTGACCATACACACCATGTAGTCCTAAAATATAGACATTGTTGACTAAAGCGGTCATATCATACACACCAAAAGTGTAAAACGTTGTGTGTATCTTTTCTGTACACATCACATAGTTTGTCCAAGTTACATTACACATATCCATCCCTGAACCCTAGATACATGAGAGTCAAGATAAATGGTGTGTAGTTTGATGTACACTTCTTGATGTGTCACATTAATGGATAGAATTAAAAATTACATTTAATTGGAAAACTTTTGTATTAAAAAACTTTTTATTGAATTTAACACCATTGTGTGTTTGATAATTTAATAACAATTTTAATGAATTATAAATGCTAATATATTTAATTACAATAAATATATTTCACTATTGTTTTTAGAGTTTATCTTCCCCGATGACATAAATGATGGTTATCTCTAATAAAGTTCTTATAAAAACAAAAAATAAAGGTAATTAATTTTTTAATGCATGTGTATTCATCTTAACAATAAATAATTTACAAAGAAATGAATTCAGGCTTGTTAATTTTTATTAATAAATTCATGTATGACCATTAATGAGCTTGAACAAGTCATATGTAGGTGTTAAAATTTATTTAATTTAATTTATTGTAAGAATTTGACAATATTTAATATTAAATTAAATGATGGCTAGTGATTCATCCATCCCTCCATTATTTTCTAGGACCGATATGTGCAAGGATATTTATGTAACCACCATCGACCAATCCTTTAGTCCCTTTCACCAGCTAGTGAGTAATTAATAATTGTCATTAATGGATAATACCAATAAATGTGGATGATTTTTGAGATAGAACCTTTATGAATCCATATTAGGTGATACATAAGTGGAATGTTGTAACTCATGCCAAGACAGACAATACGAGTTATTTACCGTTATAAAAAGTTTTATTTAAGGTCATCTCAACAAATACAGAATTAGATAAATATTAGGAATAAGTAATTTAATAAATTTAATATTTCTATATTTGAAAATATTTATTTTTTGGATTCAAGGACACGATCACGTAAACAAATAAATTATTATGAAAAGATGGAAGTTGAATAAATGAATTGTGTGAAAATGTACTATCTGAAATAGCTAATTAATTAAATAACGTCCATTTAATATAAAAAAAACATTTAATATATTAACATGATAAAATTTATCCATAATAAATTAAAATCTCTTAAAAAAATTATTACGTCGTACATAGCCTTCCATTTATTAATTATGAATTAAACTTAACAAATCTATTTTTTGACCAACGCTTTCTGGGACACTTACTTATGTTAGGGGAGTTATTATGAAGGTTTTGTGTTGACTAAACCATTTAACATCATGATTACTATCCCTTCCAATACATGGTGTAATTTAGAGGCACGTTTCGAGGAAATACAAGTTATAATTTCAGGATAGGGGAGTCCAATAAACCGAACAAGGAGTTTTAATCCCGCAGTTGGAAAATACCTCCATGCCTAAATACCATCAAGATGTTGGACCAACCATTTTTGGGTTTATAAAATGGATAATATATATCCTTTTCACTAGAATTTCCTAGAAACATGAAATTATGATTTTAATGATGATGAATATTGAGAATTGAAAAATAGTGTTATATTTAATGATTAATAAAATAAATTAATTTATTATTTCTCACATTATTTTTGAATCCTGAGAGGTACTAATTTAATCATTTAATTGTATAATAAAATTAAAGTATCTTCATCCGCAATATCTCAATAATCAATATTGGATAAAGAAAACTTCCACACTAGAAATAACTTCCTATAGTGGTTTAGACACCACAAGGTTGTGTTATTTGATGAATGGAAATCTTAGGTGTTGGAATAATCAATGCCTAATCCACCATCTAAATAGGTGAGTGGTGAATATTTCCAGGTCTACCAAAAAATTGAAGGACATGATCAAATTTCAATTTATGATGCTATCATCTTTGTCTCAATAACTAATGAAGTCTTACAAAACCATAGATATGTTTTACATGTTTGAGAACCTCTATGACCTTTACTTGGAGAGATATACATTCTAAAAATTTGAGATCTACAAGGCCCCATTTTAGATAAATCTGGAAGTGGATTCTGAGTTGGGGCTCATATTTTCAATATCATTGGCTACAATTAGTGACCATAGGTTCCAGTGTTTAAACATCATGAAGAACTATGAACCAACCTCATTCTGGAATCACACCCTCAAATCATCTCCAGCTTTATTATACATATTAATCTGAAAAAATATTAGAAGTATCTACCTGATTTTCTTACTCACCTTCTCCAAGTAGAGAAATATATGAAGATTGAAAACCATTCAGTCCTTATGATGAAAAAATGGAAAGGGAATGAGATTATATATGTTCATAAAAATATTTCATGCCCTTCAAAGAAGAGGAAGATCGAGAAAAGGAACATGATTTTGTCTATTTTACATATGGAATTAAGGGATAAAAAGTAAAATCTATACACATTTTAATAAAGAAGGGGAAGCTTCAGGTGCATTTGTTATCAAGTGAGATATATCTATATCTAAAAATTAGGCATTAGATACATATTTTGGTGATAACATCTACATTAAAATAAAATAACTATGAACATTATGAAATATTATCTATGGGCTGGTAGATCTTAGAGCATCCAAAATAGGGAATATTTCTTATATAGTAATAGATGACTACCACTTCATGTTTCCAATCAAAATGATCTTGGTTTTAAATGTTCATTATTATGTAGCATTAGTATCAAAAAATATTATATCTTTATACAAAATTGATTCAGATGGTTCAATTTTCAATTTTCAAAATAGATATCTTTTCATTTATAAATATCAAAAAAAATTATTTTAAGGTATAATTAAATAGAAGTATTAATTGGTTGGACTACACAAAAAAAGTAATGTAAATCGATAATAAAAAAACCACATATGACTAATACCACACCAAAATTTAATATCACCTTCTAGGTATTGTAAATGATAATAGCATGAATATACTACATCATGATGGATATCTAGATTCTTTTGAATGAAAACAACTTCATGTATGTCATGAATGTTTAAAAGTAAAAATAGCCAAATCCCCATTTAATGGGAACTATGAAATGAAAAAAATATTCTATAGTTAGTTCATACTGATGTTTTAGGACAATTTCATGTTGAATAAAGGGGTGGATACTCATACATCATAACATTCACTAATGGTTTTAGTAGATGTGGATATCTCTACTAAAAAAGGTATTAGTAAGATTATTTTGATAAATTAATCGAATAAATGATTGAAGTTGATAACAATCATAGTAAGTATATTAAGAAAAATATCTTAGAACATAGTGGATAATATCTTAATAAATAGTTTATTGATTACTTATAGGGGTTTGGAATCCTATCACAACTCACTTCACCTTACACGACTCAGTGGAACAGTGTAAGTGAAATGAGAAACCACCCCTTGTTAGGCATGGTAAGATCAATGATGAGTAATGAGAGTCTTTTATTATAATTTTGGAAATATTCAATATAAATATATTCACACAAACTAACCCATGTTCCAACTAAACCGATAAATGGTATTCTTTATGAATTTTGGAGTGAATGAAATACCATGTTTTTGAATTTACATGTGTGGGGTATCGATGCTTTTGTTATAGACTCTTAAGATAACAGAAATACAACCTGAATCACAAAGTGTACCTTTATAGGATATCCCAAGGAAAAAAGAGAATATTATCAATAATTACTCTCATATAAAAAAATTAGCGTAATGACGCACTATATTCCTCGAGGGGGATGAAATCTATAAAAAAGATACTGAGAGTGAGATATGGTTTGATGAAGTCGATGCTCAAGGTATATAAAGCTATTATAAGAAGATATTTAAATAATACCCATGGAATATGAAACTATTCTGGAGACACAAGTAATACATATAAGTATATGATAGGTTAAAAAACAAGATTGTTATGTTTATCTAGTCACCAATGTTGTTGACTCATTATTATTTTATAATAATTATACTCTAACCTACAAGGAAGTAGTAAGTGGCACAACTATTTCCAAGTATAAATATTTTCTAAAGACTAAAATGGATTCCATGTACCATATCCATGTCTAGATTTTGATATACCCTCAAATATATGTAAATCCCATTGGTTTTAAATGGGTATTCAATACGAAACTGGGCATTGAAGGATAAGTCAGTATCTATAATCCATGACTAGTTTTAAAAGGTTTTAAGTAGAATAAGTAATTGACTATGATGAAACCATTTCACCAATTTTAATGATGAAATATAAAGGAATTATACATTCCATTATGGCCTTCCATGATTATGATATTTGAAAAATGGATGTCAGAATTTATTTCCGTAATACAAACCTTTATAATGATGTATATGTTACACAACCCAAAGGGTTTCTAACTAGAAAGGATGAAAAAATGTATGAAAGTTTCAAAGATCCATTTATGGATTAAATCAAACATCGAAGCCATGAAGCATTCATTTTGATAAATCCATAAAGAAATTTTGTATCATAAAAAAATGTGATCCTTGTGATTATAAACGGTTTAGTGGGAGTAATGTAATTTTCTGAATATTATATGTTGATGTCATATTATTCATAGGAAATTAAATACTGATCTTATAGTCTATTCAGATGTGGCTGAATAAATTCTTCTCAATGAATAACTAAGATGAGGCAACATATATTCTTGAGACCAAGATCCATAATTATATATCCAAGATACTGCTTAACATAATTCAAGGTACACAAATTGACAAGATATAAAAGATATTCAGTACAGAACAATCCCATAGCATATTGTTTCTAATTTCACATGGCATTTATCTTTATAGGAAAATTTGTCCTCATAGACAAGAGAAATGAATTAAAATGGAAAGGATTCCTTATGTATCTCTTATTTCACCAATCATGTATGTAATTTTATGTATTATTATAGATGTTTCTAATGTAGTGAGTGGGGTGTGCAGAAATCTAGATGATATAGGTGCCTACTGTTGGATGGTGATCAAAACAATCCTTATGTTTCTAAGTCATACTAAGGATTTATTCTTAGTCTATGGATGATGTGATGAACTAGTCATTAGAGGATATGTGGATGCTAGAATCCAAAAATATCAAGATGACATGATGTCACAAACATGATTAATATTAATTTTTAAAGGAGGTGTTTTGAGATGGAAGAGCATAAAGTAGGCCATGGTCACAAATTATACATCATAGTCTTAGTATATCTCTGATACTTAGGAAGCTAAAGATACAGCATGGATGTAAAATATTTCCAAGAGCCTTACATTATACCAAGGAGTAAAGACCATATCACACTCTATTGTGATAATACTACAACGATGGCTCTTGAAATATATCCATGTTCACATAAGTGGAAGAATAACATACTTTAATAGTATCATATCTTGATGTATTTTTCTCAAATAGGTGTGGTTTTAGTGAGAAATTTATCCATGAAAAAAACATGGTGGAACACTTGACTAAGGCCTTCACTCACTAGAAAAATCATTATCATGTGAGGTATAGTAGACTGAAAGTCATAGGTAGTCATCTCTAGTCCAAGTGGGAGTTTTTCGAAGTTGGTGACCTAGGACCAACATTTTTTGTATTTTTTACACCTATATTTGATGTATTGAATATTAATTTTACATATTATTACATAAAATTAATTTTTCTATATGAATTTAATGCTAAAAGTTCATAATGTATTTGTCACATTGATAAGGTCATAGTTGTTCCCCGCTATGATGTGAACCAAGAAGTTCTATTATAATATTCTCATTATAGTTCTACGGTTGGATGTTGTAATATGATAATAATGATGGTATTTTGACCGTTTGCATTGATCACTTGTTTGAAGATGATTCTTCTCCTCATGAATTTTTCATTTGGTTATGTCCAAGATGGGAGATTATGATAATAGACCCACCAGGAGGAATTTATCCAGTTTTGGTGTAATCGGATATTACTATATATGAGTATGTGTAATGGTCCTGAGACTTCAATATTATTAATGGTGCCTTTCATGAATTTTTCACTTAAATTTATATATGAAAACTATCACTCCATATCTTAGTGGGAAATAGGTTGAATTATGTGCACATGACTGATACATCGTTAATAGATAAGTTAATAAATGATTTTTTCCTTCTATATTTATGGAATATAATATCTCATCCTATTGATTGGAATAAAACCATTCCATGAATTCCTTTTCCATGGTGTATACACATGTTTATTTCATATATTCAATGAAATATGTATCGATTATATAGGCTGATGAAACCACAATGTAACTTGATTTATGAGATAATATGAAAAATTTATTATATTACACAATGAGTTTTTATATGTGGTATTATTCATTGTGAAATTATGTTCTTTCTATTAGGTCCATTTCCACGTTTCTAGACAGCAATCATAAACTTTAGGATGTCCCGTCTAATTACAATGTTAAACAATTAAAGAGGGCCAACCACTATGTTTTTTCAGTAACCTCAATAAAACCCCATTTCAATTTCATAAATGGAATAAATATTATTATCATGATTTTGAAATAATTTTTATTCTGGTTTTAATGATCACATTAATTAAATAAATATATATAAACTGAACTTTGAATAAAATTTATTTATTTTTTTGAATAGTTAATAAATATTTACTTATAGGTTGATAAATAAATTATTTATTTAAGAGAATAAAATATTTTAGTTGGGAATTCACTAAATTCTAGTGGAGTTCTAATAGACTGAGATCAGGCCTAGTGAAAAATATTAATTAATAATTCATTTAAATAATACTTGTTATTTAGCATGTTGGCGCATGACACAAAAAAATATTATAATTATTATTTTGTAAACTAGCATGGGGTTCATTAAAGAGTATTGTATTATTTAATATTTGGAAAGTATTAAATAATTATTTTAACCTAATCCTTAAATCTATTAAGAGATGGTTTTGTCTATTTATATAGGACAGATCAGTGAACTCAAAATAGTAAATTATTAGGCACAATGAATTCCCTCTTGACTCATTCTTTTCTCTCCCTCTCAATAAAAAGAAATGAAAGATTTATTTCTTCAATACCAAAAAATGATTGATAAAAAACAAACAGTTAAAGACATTCAATAAACCTTTCTAGAACCCAGATATCAAGTGGCATTTCATGGTGATTTTAGGAGACCATGTGGATCTTTGATTGAGAGATTAAATCCTAGGATATTTATAGTATAACAAATGAAATATGAAAATAGTTTTTTCATATGATCAAAATTATCAAAAATTAATGTTCCTAAGCCCTAGTATTCATTTATTTAGATAATAAAAAAATCAATTATTAATTTTACTTGAAAATACCTACTAAGAGTTTTAGGAAATGATAAAAAGAAGAAATTTTAATATATAACCCTCAACCACATGATTTCATTGTGCCTGGAACCAACCCAATTTCTATTATAATGATTAATCATAAATTCGAGATAATAAATTTAGGGAAACATTTTAATATATTTTAAAATACTTACTTATCCAAAATAAAGGCTATTAAAGGTTGTGCTGCGATAAAATAAAGTTTAAAGATCCAGTAAAAATTAAATACAAAAATTATGTTGTTTAATATGAATAAATTCTATAGTATTCTCCCAAATTTTATGGAAATATCTACATCGTTTTATCCTTTCATGTTTTTAATAAATTTTTTTTATTAAAACTAATAGGTTTTTCCACGATGTTTTTATAGAAACACTGAATCTATTAGAAGTTAAATAAATCTAACTAGTTTTGACCTATTCATAACTTTTGAGGGAAGTTAAAAAACCCCAAATAATAAATGAATCTATAATTTACCTCAAGTAGATATGAAATATAATCCATTCATGTAATTATAACTATATATAATACTTACATGTTGAGATCTAAAAATATTATTAAAAAACACTTGATTTATGCTTTATAAAACATAACCATTATATATCCATGAAAAACACTTTCTCATACTCTAACAGTAACAAAGAATCCACTAAAATCAAAACCACAACCATTAATAATTTATGACTCAATAAAAATTTAAAAATTAAAAACTAAATTATAACCTAGGTAAAACATAAGTATAATTTCACCACAATTATTCCAATCATCAATTTATATGAATCCTGAAGAGAATATCCAAAGTTCCCTAAATCATGGTCTAATATATATTATAAAAAGATCGAGTAAAACTTTATAAGACACCCCACACCCATTTATTACCATAGAAAATAAGATCCTAAATAAATTGTAATTTATCATGTTTTTGGTAGAATATCTAACCACAATTATTTTCAATGTGACAGATATTGGAAATATGCATGCAGAAGGGATAGAGTTGGTTTATGGGTGTCTTGCCTAACATTAGAAAACATCCAAATATATATTTATATTGGAATAAGATGTTGAGAAATTGAGTATAGGAAGGGATAGCCCCATGAGAGGAATTTAGCAAGTTGGAAAATAAAAATCAATATAGAGGGCCAAAGGGTTTTACAGGAAAGGAGTAATTTTACTAATTCTAACTTAATTAATTTTTATTTATCAAAATATAACAAGGGTTTAATTATAATTTTAGTATACACTGAATGGAATTTTTGTATCCTTCCTATGTCTATTTTCAAACTTATTTTCCTATAAGATTATGATGGATACCCATTATAGATTTGGTGGTCAATAAATTATGGATCCCTCCATTTTTCTATACTCAATACACCAATAGACTTATCCTAAACATTCCCAGCTGTTAATTCAATTCCAGGAGACTACTTCAGAAACATTAAATCTTTAATTTGTTTCATCATCCTTAACCTAAGAATAAAAATAATTAAATTCCCACATGTTTTAGTACATGATTTTTCAAAATGAATTTTTTAATTCAAATGATAACATCATGGGTTATTGAAATCCTATCATGAATTCACTATTTCATAGACTTACCTCAACTGAAATACACTATCATTTACCCTTATTCCACCTCCTTATAATTGGAAAACATCATTATAACATATTGTTCAAAATAATTAAAATATAGATAAAATTAGGAACACCAAATTATCATGCTTCATAATAAGGGATCCAAGATTATTGGGAGTATCCACCACTAACCATCACCTAAATTGGAACTCACTACAGATACTAAAATACCAACATCAGATCGAACCCCGAAGGGGAATTTAAAACCCAATAAAAAAAGTGATTATCTATAACCACCTATCCTAGGAATTAAAACCAAAAAATTAAAGAATCATGCAACGAATTTAAATTCTATATAATCTTTTGATGAAACCCACTCTATTACCATATTAATTGAAAAATCATCATTGATGAATGAAGTTTTAAGTAGTGACTTAATCATAAAAATTTGAGTGATATTATAAATAAATAAGATTCAATATAAAAATCTATCATGGATAGTGGTCCATGAAAATAAATATCCATCCATAAATATTTATACAATATAAATGAAAATAGAAATGACCATATGAGAAGATAAAAGGCCTATTGGAACTACACCCCAATATAGTAACCAACATCCAAAACATGTTTCTTAAATTGATATTGTGGTGAAATATTTTGTTTTTACTTCTAGGATATTAAGAAGAAAATGATTATAATATTACAAAATCTGATATCTAACTAATTAATCATATAAAAACACTAAAATTAATTTTAATTAGATTGTGGGAACAATGAATTATAGAGTTAGAATAAATTTTATATCAGAGATCTACCCGAGCATGAGATGTTAAATTCAACCAAGACTACTTTCTAAGTATAGATAATAAGACTAACTATATTGGGAAGACCAATGTAGTGTCATCCATACTCATTATATTTTTTTATTTACTAGATATAGTAATTATTTATTATTTAAAGAATACATGTATTTTAAGGGGTTATGAATGTAATAGATGGATATGAAGGAGGAAATTTCTTCTATTCATGCTAGTATGAATTGGGAACTTAATCTGTTTCTATAATAAAATAATGAAATATAATAATATAATTATATTGGGTCAAAGATTAATATCATGTTAATATTATATATAAGGAATGTTTAGTGTTAAAAGGATTTAAATATATGGATGAAGTGCATTCTAGGGAAATGTTTACACCTTCAATAAATATTTCTATTTTTTAGGTGGTTCTTAGTATTTTATTATCATAGAGTCTATATCTTTGTCAATTTGATGTGAAGACATATTTTTTTGGGGATACCTAGAGAATGAAATATATTTGGAACATCCATAAGGATTTATTGATTTGGGAAATAATTAATTGGTGTGAAAAGTGTATGAAATTTTATATTGGTTAAAAAATGAACCTAGGCAGTGGAATAACAAATGAATAATTGATGAGAATGAGTGAATAAATACAATGTGGCGTGGACTAATGTTTCTAATTTAAGTCATTTGATATAGTATATATCATATCTCTTATGTATGTGGATTATATTATTATTCCATGATAATTCTTGAAAAGTATTGATGAACTAATATAACAAATCTATAAGGATTTTGAAATGAATGATATTATAAAATCTATAAAAATTATAGGATAAATATCAATGTAGATCGTGCATCCTAAACCTTAATTATTTCACAATATAATTATATTTTAAAGTTTTTTATAAGTTTTAGTACACTAAAATTAAATCCAATTTCCAAAACCCTAGTGAGATATTTGAAATTATTAAATGATAAAGATCTAAAGAATGAAATAGTTTGAGAACATTTAAAATATTTCTTATACATAATCTATCATAATCTTGTTCTATGTCAGTGTAACAAACCATAGTTTCATTCCGTGGATATTTTAAATAACAAATACTACACGAATCATCGACTGAAAAGGAAAAAAATAAAATATTTTATTAAGATTAAATATTATAACATATGATAAACATTAATATATTATAATAAATCAATATGGAAAAAATTATTGTATATTTTAAAATTAATAAATCCATATGTAAATAAAAATTCCCTGAATGTGAAATATCCATCCTCATGGTCTTCCTTAAAGATCATATAACTAATTATAATTATCGAAATAAGGAAAAAACCTAGAAATATAATATAAATATAGATAAATAAATGATATATTAGGAAAAATAAATTATGGATAAGTATGTAAGGTCATATATAAAAGTGAAAATGTCATTATGACCAATATATGACCTTTTCAATTACATATGATAGTTAATAATGAGTATAAAAAATTTGTATACTGAAAATATTATAATGAAAATATAATTATTTTATAAAAAATAAAACTATATTTTAAATACTAAAACAAATTTTATAGTAAATATTCAACACCTATTAAATATATTTGTAATTATAAATTTGTAAAATATAATCAATCAATATATAAAAATTAGTTTCTATTAAAGAAAACTTGTATTATAAATAATTTTTCATTCTTATTTAAATGTTAGGTTTCTCATTTTTGGATTATGAAATTTAATAAAATTTTTATATATATAACATAAATTAATTAATTATTTTTACTATATAAGAATGAAATCATTTATTTATTTAGAAAAAATTCTAAAAAATATATATTATTTATTTTTTTATTTTAGGAGACTTAATGTACCTTAGAAAAGTTGATTTTAATAAATTTTACGGATTATATATACAATAAAAATTAACATTCAAGGAATTAGTTGTAACATATTTGAAATAAGAATAAAAACAAATAAGAACTAAAATGTAATTTTTCTATAAAAAATAATTTTCAGTATATATTTTTTTTCATCATTTAAAATTTAAAATTATCATATGTACAATTTCAATGTAATTACAATAATTTTAAATTTTGAATCATCACATTGAACTTATTATATATCTACAATATCATAGTTTTTATAAAAAAAATTACTATATTATATAATGAAATCAAGTGAAATAATGTAAAGGGAGGTAAAATGAAATGGAATTTTTTCTATAATTAATTTAATATTTAAAAATTAAATAATTTATGTGAAAAATGTGGGGTTCCATCCTAAAATTACAAGTAATATTTTTTAACTAACACACATGTGATTCTATGTTTTCCCTTCACATTAGTGAAATTCTTGAAAAAAATTCTCTCATTTTCACCTATAAAAGGATCTCTATTACACCCACTAAAAAAATATTCTATAATTTCGTTGTATCTTTAATACCTACCAAAATTACCAGTAATAATGTCTTATTCCAAATTTTTTTCCTTCTTATTTCCTTCAATTTTTTTATTATTATATGAAGAACCCCCCTTTTTATAGAAGAAGATGGAAAATTCTAACAAGAATCATCAACGTAAGACAATATCGATCCAAAGGCCATGTGAGATAAACCAAAATGAAAAAGTGGATCTACCCCTCCTCATCATATAACCATGATAATCCTCTCCATTGAAGAATGTCTGATTAGAGAACAAGTGTCTCGTGTCAAAGAACTGGCCTGATCCGATGGCTAACATCATACCCTCTCAGAAATTTAATTCTGAAAATCATTGCAGCGTTGAATAACAAGCTAAACAACCTCCTCTGGGTTATGATCCATGTGAAGTATGGGTGAATCACAAAACCAACAAACCGCATGAGACAAACCCTTTCCACGATTCCACAATCGTATATCCAAATCTCCAAACCCCACCGCCCTCCACTAGACACCCCTACCACCAAAGCCTCACAAGCCCGAAAAACAATCCAAAAGGTGTTAGATCAAACCATCGTCACTAGGGATGGAATGGACCAACACTCCATCGAGGGAATTCCATAGATGAAGTAATATAAGTAATTATAAAATAGAAATACTACTCTAGGAATCGATATTTTCCAATAATAACCACAAATACACCTCACCAGGTTTTGAAACTAGCCCCATGGTGACTAGGAACGAGTAGAATGTCAAAGAAGAACCGTCTGTATCAATCGAAACCAAACCTAGATCCATCAAATTACACAATCACAAAATTACCAAAATGAGATCTGAAAAAAAAACTGAAATTGAATCTCAATGCATCACCCTCTAGAACACATAGATCTGGGCATGCCAAATAGGAACTGCTGAAGACCACCTGGTCATGTCAACTGAGCCGAGAGACCTTGATGGGGTCGAGCTACATCATCAGAAGCAATGGAGAACAATTATTTAGCGCCTCTGAGCCATGTCATATTCAGAAGAAGTGATCCATGAGGAGATAACACTAAAGAATTACTGATTAGCACAGACGCTGAGCCTCGCTGAGATGCTAAGCATGGGAACTGAAAGCACAACATCACCCAACCAAGAAGAAACCAGATGCAACTGTTAAGAATGGACCTGGAAGGTGGGGGAAGAGGAATCAACTCGAGGAGAAACCCCAGGCTGAGCGGGTTTGGGAGAGATGTCACACTTAGGCAAAGTCTATGTTATGAGGTTTTGTTAGCATCTAGTCTTATAAAGGAAGCATAAATCCTTTATTATGAATTATGTCTTCATGAGAAAGAGTCATCCCATCAATGTATGTTTTTTGGATATCCACTATTATTTTCTGTTAACTTTTCATCTTCTATCATTTTAACCATCGTTAACCCCACCAATAGTTTTATATTAATATAATTTTTCTTCCATAAAAATGATAGTACTATAATATAACTATATACTCAATCTCACTCATTGGCATAATGTGTTCTTATTTAGGTCATTTCAACTACCAACATGAATGATGTGGTATTATGGTAATAAATTATATCATGAATTATTATAAAAAATAAAAAATATTATAATATTATTTATGATATTATTAATGTTATGTTAGGGTGACATGAAAATTAAGTTACATTATAAAGTAACATGATGTTATCCGTAAAACTATTAAAAACCATTTTGTTGTAAATTTTACTCTTTTTAAATCGATATAAACCTTACCTAAAATGAATGTGGAACTATATAAATGCTTATGTTAATATTATTCCTCTATATTGAATAATATTTTAATGATATGTTTTTTAACAATGAATGGTGATCGACAACACCATTTTGAAACGAATAGGAGAAAATCCAAAAAACTTGTATCTAATCAGGAAAATAAAATATAACTAACTAATACATAAGAAATAAATTAATGTGGTTGAATAGTATAAAATGTAAAATACTAGAATAAGGTCGTAAAATATGTTATTAATTTGTTTTTGTTTAATATAATGTGCTTTTTCTTTGCTGTCATAAGTAATGTTAAGGGTTTCTCATCTCAATTTCCATTTATTTTTATATGTTCCATATTAACCACCAATTTTATTTTATGAGCTGTGTATACTAAATCATTATTTTTTTTCCTAATTTTAAATTATTTCATGGGATTTAAAAACTTATCTCATGATTTATCCATCATTGGATTTTCATTCTTGGATTACAAAAGATTTATGATTTAATCTATGAGTCTTATTTCTTACTTGATATTATTGAAACATATGATTCCACTGGGAATATTTTCATATAATTTCCATTAAAATCCCTTATTAATTTATTCACATTGGATAATGTTTTTTATTTACTTGTTTTTTTATATTTTTCCATTATTTTCTCCAGAATTATTCTAAAATAACATTTATATAAGGGGGTTTTCATTAGATTTTTCCCTCTCAGAACATATCTCCTCCATGTCCCTATTTATTAAATTATTCTAATAATGTAATTATATATAATTCAATGATTTATTAAGATCCATTTCGAATGCTTTCAAAATTTTAAAGTCATCAAATTAATCATTATAGCTATCCACTATTATATTTCCCACTTAGTCCTTTTCTCCCATGGGTTTATTTGCTTCTCTATGTAAATATTCCTTTTTCTAATTTCAATGATTTATAAGGTAACAATTACTAAATTTAAATTTTTTCATAATAGAAAACGTTTTGTAAATAATTTCCATTAAAAATTATTTATTAAAATTTTTAGGATATTTCTTATTATTTTATAAAAAAGTATATAATGTTAATATAAAATGATTTTCAATTATACCAATATCAATTATAGTTTCTTATTTTTCACTATGGGTATGTTTTGAGGGAGTCATTAAATTTATTTATCTAGATAAATTAATTTATACCTTATGAGGATTATTATGAAACCCTATTCATTCTCATGGATTAATTATGTTACAATGATATTATACACGTTTTATATGATCATATAGAACACATATGTTTTGTTTATCCTTATTTATATGGGTGGAAATGGAATTATATTTTCCCCTAATGCATTAGGTAATGATTTTTCTCACATTAAATATTATTTTATGGTACATGGGTGGTTATCCTAGGCCACTATGTTTTTGGACATGTTTTCCACTATGTGATGATGGTCTTGGTAATGAGCCTCAACATGAAATATGATTTTTAATGATTATACATGTACTACATTTATATGTCATGATAAATACTTATGTGGTGTATTAGGTCTATGTTATTATTCTTGTTATGATAAATTTTTCATACTATTTTTTTTATGATTTCATGATTATATATATCCACATGTAACTATTATACCCACTTATGGTCCAATTTGGAATATCTATGTTGAATCATTTAATATCTCTTATGTCTTACCCTTATATGGAATATAAGTTCTCCCATTTCTTACATTTTCTCTCCCTATGACATGAAAATGACTATAATGTAAGATATTGTTATAAGATATTCATGTGTGGATAATTTTTATAGGATAAGTTTAAAATTTGTGGAAAATATGTTTCTTTTGAATGTAATATACAGAGACACTAAAACTATAGGTTCTGAGGATTTGATTTATTATAATATATAATTGATATTCATGTATAAAGAGGTATTATTTATTTATGTCATATTCTAGTATTCATAGAAATCATTTTTATCCAACTACATATTACTCTTGTTGTAGGATTTACGAATAGAAAATTTTTAAACGTTGGAAAAAAATACGGGGAAGCTATTTAGTGGATACTTATTACTACATAAATATGGATCCTTTTGTATATTTCGGTACTATGGATACATGGGTTCCTATTAAACATTATTCACTGGGAACTTATTTCAAGGTAGGGTTTTCATATCATTTTTTCAAAATTTTAATATTCTTCTAGTAATAGTGATAATAATTATGCCTCTCTAGGGTATTGGGTATTTTATTTGAACCATATAAATCATTGTGAGTATATATTATTATTGTCCTATATTTTTATAACAATATTTTTTTATTTAGTTAATTATAAATAGTGTTGTTATGTTTCATAATAGTTTATTTGTATAACTTAGTTTGATAAAGTGATAGAAATAGTGGAATGAGTTAAAAATTTGGTATTTTTTTATTGTAAATGAGTCTTATTAGATGAAATATAATAAAATTAATGTCTTGAATATATTATTTGAATCAATTAAAAAATTTCCAATAGATTTGGTAAAGCAATTAGAAACAATTTTGTAATTAATAAGGACACGATTTGAGGTTTTTTACTAGAAAATCAATCATTCTTCACCATTAACATGTTGAATATAATTTATTTGAATATAGTTTCATTATTTTATGACTAAAATTTTCCGATCTATAAGTCTTGTAAATGATCTGATCATTTAACTATTGGGATGGATGTATTTACAAGTGTTATACATTTAATTCATGTTTTTTAACCCATGAAGATGTCATTAAATAAAATTGATCAGAGATTCTCATCGATAATGTCATGGAATAAAATTTCTAGTTAATATAACACTATAATATAGATTATATTAATTTGATGATATGTTCATCCATGATTGAAATTTTGGACAGATTTTCTGATGTTTTTTAAGAAGACCACAAGGAATAGAAGGTGAGTTGGGGATTTGATGATATATCCAAATTAGAACATCGATGGTTTCTTCAACCACATAATTTATGTTTTTAGACCCATTCATAGTCTTGTTTAATAATTATAGAATGTTGATATTGTAAATAAATTTTTATGAAGACTACCACCTTTAAATAATCTAATGGTTTCATCACCTGCAGAAAAAAACTATGTAATTCATTCACTTAATGATTTTCAATTAATCTTGGGGTATATGAAAAACCTGTGAATAGAAAAGGGGAAGTAAACCATTAAATGAGATATTTTTTATAAATTATTTGAAATATCTCAATGATTAATATTTTCATATATATTATTAATCCAAATTAAGATCTTTATATCAGAATAGAGTAACTGAAAAGTAACCACATTGTGAATAACACGAAAAGGATACTACTATTTTGTAGTGGTCTCTCAATATACTCTTTTCAATGGGTAGTTAATGTTTTGAAAAATATATAAAATAGGGTATTCTTATGTTCTTTTATGAATATTAAACCATATTAAAATTTTCATAATATCATTCTAATTCTAAAAAAACTATATAGTATTTAAAATGAAGTGATTTATTTGGAACTTGGATGGTATTCAAGGTAAATGTGGTGATGTATTCGATGATGGTGTATTTCTATGTTATTCAACCAAGATTATAGAATTTAAATGATTTAGAAAAAGGCTTAATAAAATAATTATAGTCAATGATTTCAATGTTGTAGTGGAAAAGTCATGACATAAATTCGGACCTAAACTTTTTTAGGTAGTTCAGGAAGAGAAGGATGATCAATACACAAATTGAAATGAATAAAAAAAACTCAGAGTTTTAGGATGATTAAAAGGTTGAATATGAAAAATAAATATGATTTTTAGAGAGTAAATCACTACATCAAAAGTTAATAAGCAGTTAATGATTCAATGATTATAATATCAATGGTGAAAAGATAAATCCAATACAAACACATCAAATAAAAAATGCCATGCCCACTTTTTTTATCATAGGTAGAGGAAACATAATTTTAATTAGTGTAAATAGATGAATAATGGGTTAAATACATGGATGATGAAATTTATTATCTTGGAAAGAATAAAACATGTGATATTCAGAATATATTTATTGTTCACAATTTCATTAGAAAAAAATGAGAGTTCAATAACAAATATAAAGGGCATGGGAATTTGATCTGGAATAACACATGGTTTGTTTACAATGGTTATTCACAAATTTAATTTATTCATATAATGTTGATATTTAAATAAGTGGAAGGACACAAAACAAAATGATATTTATTTGTCGAATAAATTGAATGAGGTTTAAAAATATACCAAATATATGAAAATATGAAATTCTTTTGGGGAATTATCAAAGAGGATTTATACATTGGAATTAAACTAAAGGATATATAAGGAAATGTATTTCTCTTAAAGAAATATTCATATACGTTAAAGTACTCACCATGAGCTTCATTTGTGCATATGGATATATATATATCAAGAATCTGTATTTTGAGATAGGTGTTGTTGATAAAAATCTTCATGTAAAGTCCTCAAAGAAATAACATTTTATGTCGTGTTTCTATATCATTGACATAATACTTGGTTTCAAAAATAAGGATTCAAAGGAAGAAAATTCAAGCATGATGCAATTAGAGTTTAAGATATCAATGACCGAAGAACTAATGTATTTTATTAGGAAAAAAATTAATTAAATTGGTGAGAATACCATAGTCTCTCAAGGTAAATATGATAGGGATATCTTGAATAGAATTTACATGTGAGAGTTAAATGTAATTTTTAGATCATTAATGAATGGAACAAGTCTCTTAAAGAAAAAGATATAAAATTATTTTTTATATTGGTAGGAAGTTTACTATAGTTTATAGAAATGTTGTTAGACATCATTTTTATAGTATATTTTTCAACTTGATTATAAATCAGTTGAAAAAATTGATCACCATATGAAAGTGAAGAAACTAAAGGGATATATACATGGTAACCATGATTGGGGTTTAATATTTAATGTAGTAATATGGGAAACTATTTAGTGAATATATAGATGTATGTTATATATAAAAAATCCACAATTGGAGGTCTATTTTTCATTGGAAGAGAAATTTATTTTTGGATAAAAAATAAATAAGATATAAATTAACATAGTCTTATTCAAGTGGCTTGTATTTCAACTAAAAATCCAAATTCAGATTTGACATTTATGAATAAAAAAATAGCATACCAAAACAATGATGTGTTGTTTCCCATGATAATATTTAATTAAATATAGTATAATTATGGTTTCAAATAAACTAGTAAAAAATTATCACTTGAAGTATACTGAAATTATGTTTTAATTTATCATATAAAAACTAGATCGCACTAGAATAAATCAAAAAATAGTGTATATTTTTAAAAAAAACATTTTTCATGCCAATTTTATATCATCATTAAGTTTATATTTCTTTTCAAACACTTCTTAAAGCCTAAAATGGTTGGAATATTCCCTCTGTGAATATGTTTTTTTTTTAATGGTTCTCATTTATGACATGTGTCATTCCCATCGATTTAATTTTAAAACCAGGTAAATATGAGAAATTACATACCATGATAATAAATAATAGATAAAATTAATAATTTTTAATAATAATTTATATAATTCATAATAATAGGTGGTTATTGAGAATTTGAATAAGTACTAACAAAATATGTAGAAAAAAATTGTTTTAGTTAAATCTCTTATCAATTTGGGTAAAAATACTCATTAGGGGGGATAATTTTGACACAATAAGTCAATAATATACAATATATAGGGACTTGTATTAAGTAATGATGAAAATATGAAAGGAAAATTACAGTATTGATTTACAAAGTTGGATGTTAAAGGTAATCATAAAAAAATGTCCATAATTCTAATTGTTCACATCAATCTTGACACATATAGTCTAAGAGTGATAGAAGATAGTTTTATTGAAAATTTTAGTCATTATAAATTTGGTAACTGTCAAAAATAGTTCTAAAATTATTAATTAACTATTAGATTGAATTAAAAACTAAATGAGATAAATCTAAGATCCAAATTTCAACTAGTTAAAATAATAATTAAACGATTTTCAAAAATATCTTTGTTTATTAGCAATAGGTATTATTCTATTAAATATTATTTTCTAATAATCCACTTTTTTGAATTGAGTGGGAGCATATATAGTCAAGAACTAAATCCTTCCAAATCACCATATTATAAACATCATGAAATAAATACCCCCATTATATGATACACAATATAAACTTGAACCTAGTATAGGAAAAAAACAACCATAAATTATGAAACTAGAAGTGGTAACATACCACCAAAAAAGTCATGCCAAATATTTTAAAAGCGGGAATTGTTCTGGTATTTCCAAGCTAGATTCTTGATGATAAGGTTGTGATATCAATTCAAGTTGTCATTGAAAATAGCTGCAATAAAATCCTATACCAACATGTATTCATCAATGTTGAAATTAATTGGGACAAAATATATAAAAATAACATCATTTTTTTGACAAACTATTAGTATAGTTCTCAATTTTGGCCTTATGGATCCATCCCATTTATCAGATTTACTAGGTCATCTAGTATCAAATATTTTTATCAGTGTATTGTTATTCATTACAATCCACAATGGTAGCCTTACTAAATTTACCATAGGTGGTTTTCATCCTTTATGTGAATTGGGTAGGGAATATTAATTTCTTGATTTTATGTTCTTCAATGTCATCACATATATTGTTCGAGATTGTTATATTAGCCTCTAAAATGAGGGAAATATCATAAACTATTGGTTACATGGCTCTAACCAAGGTAACCTAAGGAAAATATTTTCCTTTTATAATTTTATTATAAAAATTTAATCCATTTTATTCAAAGAGGATTTCTTACCCAACCATGTAACTAGTAGACTTATTGTGATGAATAATCCTTTTGTAGCTTTGAATTTTTAGATGGAATGGTGGTGAAACCTTTAATTTCCACTACTGAATTATTTCCTTTCAAGAAATTAGATTTTTAATATTACCCAGGTAGTATGTCCACCTTATTATTTTAAGCACATGACCATGTATCACTCTCCTGTAACTCTCTCCGTAAGAGATCATATCACAACCCGACCCAAAGTTTGGGCTCGAGTAGTAACTACACTAAGCATACTGTCATTGGCTAGGGTTGGTGACAAGAATCGAATGTAATATCCTAAATGGGAGGAAATCACCTAATTACTTGAATGCACACGCCTAACTATATTACGTAAGAGTATAGAGGAATAATAATAAAAAGTTGAAAGAGATATAAAGTAACCAATAATTCATAACATCTAGGATGTATATGAGTAACACTGTGAAAATTGAAAATAAAAGGGGAAAAATATATTCCCAACAAGAAATATGTCCCAACCTAACAAAACATGTAAAAGTAATCTGGTTGGAAATCCTAAATGATAATCTCCACGCTATGACCACTGTATATTGTTTACATCACCTATTATCCCTATGCTCCACTAAATTCCCCAAAAATATGTTTTCCATATTCATAAGATAAGAAATGTGCGGGAAAATCCCGTATAGAAGTGAGTATATGAATTCCCAATATGATATCCTAAAACCTAAAGGGGGAGAAGTAAAAGATACAATATGAATAGAAATATAGTAAATAGTATACATAATGAGAGATACATAAAAATAGATAAACAAAACCCAAACCAAGAATAAGAGTAACATCATTCATCCTTAGGGGGGTTAACATGGTGAGTATAGGAACTACACATCAGGTCTTTTCTACCCATAGTAGTAGAGTAGGCTCATCCAACCATGATAATCTAAACACAGAAAGCATGTGGAATACACCCCGCATCTTCATATCCTATTTAAATAGATTAACCAAATACAAATTCACGGAAACAAATGTATATATATATATATAATATTAAATAATCCGAAATGAGATATTAAGGGGATATATATCTCAGAGATCATCACAGGAAGAAGAGTCAACAATAGCTCTAAAAGTCCATCAACGATGCATAGCATCACATGTGTCTATCCAAAAGTAACCATCTAGGTAAGGCCACACCTCATCACTATTTGGAATAGTCTAGGGGACACAAACTCTATGTATAGGACCCATTCTATTTAACAACAGTTGGATCTCACTCTAATAGGAGATGGAGGACCTATTCTCTAACTGGAATGAGGGTTTTAATTGATGACCACTTAACAAACTCTACCAGTGGGTTCCACTCAAAAGACATCAAGATCCAACTTCCCATCCCTAATGAATACTTTTACTTGAAATTCATCAAAGACCTACTACCCAGCTCTACTATAGGGATCCACTCAAAATTCATGGATGACTCACTGCCCAACTCTGCTGGAGGGTTCTAATCTGATGTCATCAATGGCCCACTGCCCATATCTATTAGAGGGTTGATATCTGATGTCACTGAGGACCCACTGCCCAGATCTGCCAGAGGGTTCCAATTTGAAGCCATCAAGGACCCACTCTCCAACTCTACTTGAGGGTTACACTTGTTTTTCCTTATGTAACCCATGTATAGATCTACAAGAGTGTTCCACTCACTAGTCATAGACGACCCACTACCTAGCTCTACAAGAGGGTTCTAATCGAAAGTCTCTATTTATGAAGTGTGACCACAATCACAATTCAGAATCACCTCAAATAATCATCAGACCTGAAGCATTTACATTTAATCTTTAAATACACAATAGAGGGAACAATTACCTTATACATGGAAAAAACACTCTAGTTGGGCCACTTTTGGGCCAGAATCTGAGTCCAAATAATGGAGATATTAAATCTTGATGTTTCTTCAAAGGATACAAGGGATAAATAGTGTGTGAGGGGAGCCACACAACGTGTGGTCCAATGCCTCCACCTTGTTGTGTCCCTATAAATAACATGTCTTTCTTCCCATGTAGGGATATATGTCTTGAAGGGATTATACACTGTGTGTTCCAGTTCTCGGTATTCATGCAAGTGTACCTCAGCTATGTCCTGGTACTTTGCTACTTGACCATGTAAATTTCCATGTACATCCACACAGGGTATTTCCCGGGTGATTTACAAAATGATTCATCAACTTGTGGATGAGTTACATGGAATGTATGATGGCTAAATTCCGTTCCATTTTTATTATCTTCTAAAACCCCAATTGTCATAGCCAGGGGGCTATATGTTGACTGTTCATTGTGATACATTGTGGGTGATTCAAGATTTTCATGAATTCTCATATATACTTCCTATGTTTTCATTCAAGATGATTTTCCATATATACCACCTATTTTCCACCTGAATTCAGTATATCTAGTTGTTGTTCATCATATTCAACTATTTCTCACCAGAAATTGGAATCCTCAATTCCTAGAAGGTTTTGCTATTCGAATTGTATGTGATGCAACTTTAGTAGATGATGAATTATTGTGGAAATAATATTACATAGCCCAAAAACAGTCTATATCTCTCTATACTTCATCGCCATGTCCCTCACTCATGGATATATCACAATTATGGGGGTCCGATTGGGATTAGTACCACCTGACAACATCGAAACGGGGTCGAAGAGTCCAACTTGTGAAGAATTTGAAATAATTAAGTGAGAAAAGAACAATAATCTATTTTAAATAATCATTTTCCAAGATTTATTGGCCAAATATCCAGAATATGTGTATTCGAGTTAGAATACCAAATAAATTGACAATTAAATTGCTACTCAAATGCACCAAAAGGTTGCAATTGGTGCAGATCCACAATTGAGATCAATCTTCTCAATCAATTTAATTAAATATGGAATAAATGAAGAATCGACAAGTCCTACCTAAATATTGGATCTTTATACATCAAAAAGTGTTCTTTCCAGATATCAATGAAAGTTGGTGTGTTCATTGGGTCTCTATATGCTATTATCTGGAGTTCATCATCATCTATACTTATTCACCAAACAAAGATTGAAGGATAAGATCTCAGAAGATCTGAGAATTATGAGGCCAAACCTGGGAAAATATCTATAGAAATATATTCATAAACATTTAATCTAAGATAAAAATAAATAATCATTTAATTAATTAATTAATCCACTAAACATACACCCAATGGGTGAGAGCTCTAAACACCCCGCGCCACCATATTTTTTGTCACACCTAGGTTAAAAATCATGTTTTAGACTCAACCATGGTATTGGATTTATGATCTGGGATTTTTTTAACATTTTGTCCATTTTATTTAAGAACCATTAATGTATAATATAAAAAAATTAATTATTTTTATAAAATTATTTTAGGGAACACCAGGCTTTGGAATCGAATGTTGTCTCATCTCCTAACTCTGGAAATATATATATAGTATTATTTCAAAGTCTTAGAAAGAATAAATTGGGTCTCTACATCAATGAATCCTTTTATATTTTCACCCCCAAAAAACAAAACTAAACAAAAAACATGGGATACTAAGCCCACACATGGTTTTACTACTCCCAATAAATCTCATGCATGTTCTCATCTAGCCACAACATGATAACCAAAGGGAATTTCCATCCATACAGGCACCTCTCATGTCAATCCTTGATTTACACTAGGTGCTCTGCAAATCTGCCTCTAACCTCGATGTTCATCTCACCCAATTTGATGACGTGCAAGGGGTCATTATCATATCTCAGTGAGTATGAAACGTGGAAAACATCTTCCACTCAATCCATCTATGAGGGTATGGTGATGTGGTAAGAAACCTCACCATCCCTTTACATGATCTCAAAGATCCTGATGAACCACAGGGATAGCTTTCATCCCCGGTCAATCCTCCATAATCAGTATTTTAGAGAGAATCTTAAGAAGACATGGTCTCCCTACTCGAACAATAAGGTCCTACAATGGTGATCTGCTTAATATTTTTTCAGCTCTCAACTATCTTTATCATCTCACATATTACATGAACATTCTCCAACATCAAAATATCCATCTTGGAGCCCACAAGAGATTTCTCGCTGATCTCTATCTAGCATAAGGGTGGCTTGAAAGGTCTCCCATATAGGGCCAAAAAAATGTTCCTTTCTTATGGTAGGTTGGTAGTTGTTGTTGTAAGAAAACTCTAATTAGGGAAAATGTTCCCCTAAACTATGGTCAATATCTAATGAAAAATCCATATACATATCCTAGAACACATGGATACTGTGATCGCTCTTTCCTTATTCTAAGGGAGAAAGGTTGTATTCATCCTCATTTTTTCTCAAATTCATCCCTTATCCCTCTCTACAATTGTTACATAAACAACGTGTCATGATCAGTGATAATCATTGAGGGCACCCCATGAAAGAAAACCATCCCCTATATGTAAAACTACCCAAAACACTCCAGCAAACTCTACTCCTCGATAGAAAGGAATTGTTCCAATTTCATGATTCAGTTAAATATAATCTTTATGGAGTCATATCCCTTCATGTTCATGGAATCCTTATCTCAATTTCCATTAATATTTTGTTACACTTCCTCTCTAGGATATCAAGGTTCTACAACAAACCTACCAGAACATGGTACTCTACCTTCACTTTCTGAAAGGCGAGGCACCGAGAGACAAATGAAGTTATGCTCCATAACTCTCCAAAATACTAGAACTACTACTGAAGGTCTCTATACATCTTATCTACACTCAGATATATAGTGAGGTGGATTATTGAACACGTGAATCACCTCCTCTCTCATCGTAACTAGGACCAACATCCATCCCTGGAAAAAGATGACATGATTCCACCCTTCAGAATATCCATTCATTGAGTCCCCCATACATATTTGATCATGTAAGAATTAAAATTTTATTTCTCTCAGCTAGAGCTCTCTCAAATGCTTGAGAAGTGAAATATCCAAAACCAGAAACTATATAAAAGTTATACTCTCCTCCTCCACCAAGGTCAGCTATAATGATACAAACCACTCAAAAGCCTCATAAACCAAGGAATCAATGAAGTTACGCAGTCAGGATCCAAGTATCAATGAGAGGGGGATGAGTGAATCTGTGATATATTTTTCTTTAATGTTTCCCCTTTTTCAAACAACCTTCACCTCCCGTTAAAGAGTTATTTCCCTACTGAACACACACAACCACAAGAACACAATATTTATAAGGTTCACTACTCAACAATAGTAGCTACATCCCTGGTATGGTATGGAAATAAACCAGTACCACAGAATCAACTTAAAAACAATTCTATGATGTGGAATATAATTATTAGGATATTCCATTTCACTCATTTAGTACTTGGGAGATAATGGTCAAGTATGTGTGCACTCTCTTAGCACAAATAGGGTAAATCAATACCTATGTGCTCCATGACAACCATTCACAAATCTAATCATTGAAAAACATTTCTTCTATTTCCTATCAAAAACCTGATATAAACTACATGGAATTTTTCATAATACTTAGTCCTATACCCCTGTCATATCTTGATCCACTTCAAATCCCTTCTTACGTAATTTGGTTACTCAACTCTTCAGCTCGCAGAGTACCTTCGCGAAGCTCCTTCATGGAGAACTCTAGTTTACAAAGCTCTCTAGTTCACAAATCTCTCTAGATCGTAAAGATATCTCTTTCGAAAATAAAATATTGTTATTTGTTGAGTTCTTATTTCACAAAGCTCAACGGCTCACCACAAAGCTCCTTTCCTTCACAGAGCTTACTACCTTCAGAGAGATCGCTTCCTCCGCAAACCTTCTTCGCAATTCGAGTTCTCTAAAAATATCGTTAAATATATCTACATACCTTGAGTGGTTAGGGGTGTATTTATAGTTTTTCTCCTTAATTATAGATCTTTACAGCCGCATCACCTCCACATCAGCATCAAATCATGAAGCTCCAAAAAATCCTCTAAAAATCACTCTATTTTGCGAAGCACCATGACTATTTACCAGATTTACAAAGCTCTTCATAATCAAGAAGCACTCAATAAAATCGTTTGTTCCACCACAATTATCTTTCTTCTTTTTCACCACAATTCTATTTCTTCTTTCACCCCTCCATGATTCCCATTCATTATTTTCATTGCAAAGCATTCTTGTGAAGCACTTCACCTCTTCAATTCGTGAAGCTCATCGTAATCGCAAAGAACACCATCATCTTTATTTATATCGTCACAAAATACACTTCATGAATCTCATCTTCATGAAATTCATGATTTTCCCATATTTTGATATACTCTGGAAGAAAATACACTTTTCACTATGATAGCCATGCTCCAAATTGTGGACCACAAAATTTTGGCAGACACTAGGAAACAATGCCACCTTAAAAACGTGTATATGCAAGACCAACCTTCCCGATCGGCTACATAATTTATCCCCATTTCCTTCATAATACATGCATTATAATTTCTCGAACTAGCTTATGATATTTTTGAAATATAGAATAGTAAAGCGTTGTTAGATTTATCGTGGAAAGTATTGTAACATTCCTATCTTTCCTAACCCACTTATACAAATTGATGTGATTTCTTTTCGCCTCAAACTATATTGAAAACAAAAGACACCAATTCTTTAATCCCACAACTTCATCATCCAACTTGGTCCCAACAAGAAACATACTTCTTATTATGGGAATATACTTGTATATTTATCTTCACCACATTATAGACTATCAAAAATTCATAAAACTATAAAATGTTCAACTAGAGTCTGTCTCAGATTCACGTCTCTCAGTGCGAAATCCTACCTCAGAATTTGGTGGTCTGAGTAAACAAAAAAACCTCTAAGAAGATAGTTCCCATACATAATCAGTGTAAAGACTACTTCCTCCATTACATGGATTTTTTTTACATTGTTAATCACATAGGAACTTAATAGACTCGACTCATATGTGATAACTCTCTATCGTTGCATCAACATGCTGTTGAGACAATCTGCTAAGGCATAAAAATACATTATGTTCTCCACTCCTTACTATTATAGTGTCAATAGAGGTGAGCTTGTAAACCTCATCCACCAAACCTCAATGATCCTCTGTAACTGCTCGGGCCTTGAAAATGCCTTCCCTTTCTGAGTTGGTGATATCAAAGGATCCAAAATCCTGGGAAAGTATTCTACAAACATCATGTTTTATCAAACCAATCCTAAAAATATATATACCTCTGAGACCATATAGGGTTCATCTAAAGAAATAATTATGTCAATATTTTCATGGTCCTTGGATAAACCATTCTCTGAAATGACATGCACTAGAAAGTGAACCTCATGTATACAAAATTTTAACTTTAAGATAATCTCATAATGTTGGTGCTCTTGAATAATTTCTTGAACCAACCTCATGTGCTTTGTATGTTCCTCATTTGATGCAGAGCTGATGAGTATGTCATTTTTGAATAAAACCATATACTATTCCATGTATGGTTGGAGGTCCTCATTCATCAAATACATAAACACATCTGTCGAATTCTTCACACCCAAGGGCATCACTAGGAACTCATAGTGTTTGTAGAAACATAAGAATAAAAACATTGTAATACCATCCTTGTGAACCCTTCGACCTGTGGTAGCCAGACATGATATTGATCTTTGAGAACAATCTCATGATGATTTTCTTTTTCAAAAAGGTCATCAATCCTTGGAAAAGTGTTCTATTGTATTTATGAGGACCCGGTTCTGGAATTGATAATTCACAAATTGTTGTAATCTCTCATCCACCATTTTCACAACCAACAATAGTCCTACCTAAGGGGTCACACTGAGCCTGATTTAACCTCTTTTTAAATGTCCTCTAATGATAACTTCATAACCTAGAGCTCAGTAGGGGAAATATGATATTTCATATTAGATAACACAGTGATCTTGATATTTAATTAAAGGAAAAAAACCACCTCTCACCATAGAGGAAGTCCTGAAATGTTCTCAGGGAAGACATCCATATAATCCTCCATTACTGAAGGAATCGAGATTCCATAAGAGTATAGTTCCCCATGTGACACACTCATAAGCTGATGTTTGATGGGTTTCATCCTACTGCTTGAAAAACCCACTGTCCTTGCCATGATATCTCTCTCACTAGAAAAGGTTAATCTCTTCCCATTTGTGTGTAGGCATCTAACTAGTCAGTGGTGATAGTGTTTCTAGACACAGACCATCGACAACCAATCCATACCCAATATGAAATTATTGTCTTTTGTCTAGATGATCAAAATTTCCCATGTGAACCACCCACCACTAAGACATATCTCTCACTATTGTAAGATAAATGATGCAAGAGGAGCATTCCTTGTATGAAACTCTAGATGAATATGTTGGTATAGTGCCTCAAATGGGAACTCCAACTCTTTTAAAAAGATTATATTTATAAAAGAATGACTAGAACCTATGTCTACTTATTTTAAATCAAGATTATAAATCACACATATCATACCTCTCATCATCCCATGCACTACGAGGTCATAAGCCTCCAAAGACCACAGTTGTATGTGACCATAATTTCTAGCTCCCTCATCCTGATATGTGATTCCTGGTGGTGGTGGTGGAAGTATCTCATAGTGTCTTCCACAAACCATATATCCTCCTACTCATATACTAGCATCTCGTCTCATAGGACCACACGCGCCTTGCCTGGGAGATCCCTAATCACCGTCTTTCCTCTACAGTAGTGTTAAAACAACTATTTTCCTATCCACATATACCCATTTAATCGGGATGTCACACATTATCTAAACTACACCATCATAAGAATAACCCCAAACCTATTTTTACTGATGTGGTTCTTTTTCTATCCTTACACTGCACAACCACAATCCTGACTCTGATTGAAAAACAACCACTCAATGTCGAGATCCTATCAACTAGAGTCTTCTAGCAGTTGTAGATGGATTAGCTCAGTGACACCCACTACAAGTTAAATCTTCTTAGAATCCCTCTGACAGATCTTTCTCTATCTTTATATCCTACTCTAACACCATATCATAGTTAGGTATGCATAAGAGTACCACACTGGAACATATATCCCTATGTAGTTCATGGTCATGGTTTTGTACTCAGATTTATTCATTTTGGATCATTTCAAGGGACTATGGTAAGGTCTATGAACCTTTTTGTTTACTCATCCATATTCATACCTCCCTTATGTAGCTCTAGAATCTTCTAAATCTTATTTGATCACAAGAAAGTTGGTTAATACTCTTCATGGAATAACTTATGTAGGTCTGTCCACGAGAGTGTTGAGTCATCACACATCTATATAACTATGTTCCACCAACATCTAGATAAAACATGGAAAAGGCTAGTATCTAGTTAAACCAAATGATTGGTTAAAGACTAAATAATCCTAAACATATAGACCAAAAACTCTATCTAGTTATTTGCTACCTGAATATCTGGAGCACTGTAGAACCACCATACCAAGAGTTTTGGAACATTTTGAGCATACTAAGCTATCATGCATCCTCATCCTACTCTATAAGAATAATCTAAATCTCAATAGGTGGAGGTGTGGATACATTCCCACCTTGAGGGAATATATTGCGGGGTGGACCCTGAACTAAGACCACATTAATCATTGAATCATCATCCTAATATATAAATGATATCCTAGATGGATATTGTTATAGAGAAATCATTATATTTGATCATTATGTTGAATTGTCAAATGAGCATATATATATATATATCACAAAATGGGGAGTTCAATCAAAAGGGAAGTTAATTACTCAAAAAATATAATGTGAATACTTTTGATCTATTCAACCAATTTATTGTTATTCGATGTTGGAAAGAAGGAATCCATGTTCTTGGTGAATGGATACATCATCTTACCACACCATCACTCGATTCCCTGGCATGAGAGCCACTCTCAAGACACTTCGAAACTATTTCCCAAATCTAATCTAAATCCCCATAAGTGGAATACTCCAGAAAATGCCTCAAGGAATGAAAAACTCTAATACATGTCTATCATGACCTGATCCAATCTTGGGCTCATGTAACAACTACCACATGTCCTCCTCCATTGTCCATGGGGTGAAGAAAAAACCAGAAAGGAATATCCTAAATGGGAGGCTTTTGTATAAGTACATGTACACACACACTCAACCAAATCAATACTAAAGTGCATAAGAATAAAAATAAAAGTAATAATGAGCTATAAAGTAACCCATTAAGAAAAACCTCTAGGGTGTACAATAATACAATAGAGAAAATATAAAAGTAAATCATTAAATACATTCCCAATGATAAATATGTCATAACCTGACAATACTGGAAAAAGTAAATTGTTGGGGGATCCCAACTCTTGATCTTCAAGATACAACTGATATACACAGTCCACAACACCTAGTATTCCTAATCATCTCTGATGTTCCAACCAACAAGTTGGTCGTCTGAATAAAACATTATATGTGTAGGAAAATCCCATGCACGGTTCAGTATACACATACCAAATAGGATAACAAAACATTTGATGGGGAGATAGTAAGAGAAACAACATGAAAGTAAATAGTACCTAGATTTCAAGATATAATGAAACGGAATATCTTAAACCAAACCAACAGAATGAGTAACCTTACCTATGCCCATGTTTCTTAACATAGTGAGTAGATAAACTATACATTGATAATTGTTTACACTTAGTGGGAGAGTTGACTCATCAAACTAATAGAATCAATACATGGAAGGCACATGGTATACCCTGTGCATCTTGGAATTTCATGGAAATTTAGTAACCAAATACAAATTTATAGATAAATAATTATGCATAAATATATATATACTCGGTCACAAAATCCCAAATTTGAGGGTATGGGGGGCTCTATCTCACAACTCTTCCAAATAAAAAGATTCACCAATGGTTCCAAAAGCCCATAAATGATCCCCATCATCCCACATGACTTCACAGACATAACCTTCCATGTCATGACACACCTCTTCACTATGTCACAATGTCTAGGGGCCATAAAGTCTAAGAAGACAACCCATTCCCTAGTACAGTAGGAGGGTTCCAATATGATAGGAATTGCAAGTCCCATACCATTCATGGCAGGAGTATTCTACTCTAGAAGTCATTTATGGTACATTACCCATCTCAACTGGAGGGTTTCACCCTGATGTCATCAAGGACCCACTACCTCCCTCTACAAGAGGGTTCGACTTAGAATTTGTTGAGGACCCACAACACAGCTCTACATGGGGGGTTCCCCTTAGAAGTCGTTAAGTACCCACTACACAGTTCTACAAGATAGGTTCCACTTGAATGTCATCAAGGTAACACTACCCAACTCTGGTAGAGGGTTCCATGCAAAATTCATCAAGAAACCACTTCCCAACTCAACAAGAGTGTCCCACTCAAAAGTCATTGAGGAACCATTGCCAAGCTCTATATGAGGGTTCCACTTAGAAGTTGTCAAGGACCCAATGCACAACTCTACTCTAGGGTTCCACATAGAATTAAATGATGTAAAACTACATAGATATATCAGAGGGTTCCACTTGGAATCCATTGAGGGTCCACTACCCATCTCTACTAGAGGGTTATACTCAAAAGCCTTGGGAGATCTTACCTGATCACTCCCGTCATCGAGTATTATCTTAAATAATCATCATGCCTCTAATATTTAACATAAAATCACAAAATACATAGTTGATGGAACCATCACTTTCATTGAGAAAAAACAGAAATGATATGACACACACTAGCCAAATTCTGAGTCTAAACAAAGGATATACAAAAGGGTGAAGTTTCCTCAACGAATCCAAGGGATACACGATGTGTGACAAGACTCACACGATGTGTGGTCCCACTCTGCCACCTGGAAAAGTCCCAGAATGGAACATCACTCACTTCACATATAGGGATACATGCTGTCTAGGGAGTCTACACAACTTGTCCTGGTACTTGGGGTCCATGCCCAGGTACCTTAGCTATATTTATGTGCTTCAGTACATGGCCAAGTACCTAGTCATGTAATACCAAACGGGGTCCTACCAATTTCATTTACCACATGACTACTCTAACTGGGGATGGAGTACATGGTGTGTAGTAGGGATATAGGTTTTACCACCATTATAATGTTCTGAAAACATATATGTTGTATCTAGGGGCTACACATCATGTTTTCATCGTGCTTCATAGTGTGTTGTTAGGATTTCCATATATTCTTAGGTACAATTCCCACAATTGGATTCAATTTTTTCTCCATAGATCATACACTTTGTCCACCCAAGGTAGAAAAATCAAAAAGTTGTTCAACATTTTGGGCCATCCTTCATCGGATATCAGATTATGTCATTCCTTAGTGGTTTCGTAATTAAAAAATTACATACCACACCTTCTTTCGATGCTGATTCAGCTTTCAATCATTGAAATGATCTTTCATATCCTAGAATCATTCTGAATCTTTTTGAACCTCATTGATTTGCCCCTATCATGGATTCATCATGATTTCAGGTGTTCAACTGGGCATGGTACTAGATGAAAATGCCGAACCGAGATTGCGGGATCCAACTAAAGCAGAAAAAATGAAATTATGAGAGGAAAGAACAACAACAGATTTTTAAACCATGATGGAAAATCATTCATGGATGAGGATTAAGAACATGTATATTGTTTATAGAAAACTAATGAAATAATCAATTGAATTTTTACTCAGGTGCATGAAATGGCTAAAATTTTTGCAGATCCAAAATAGGGATTGATATTCTCAATCAATATAATCAAAGAGGGCATAAAGAAAAAATTGAAGAGTCATACCAATATATTGGATTTATTATCATCAAAGAACAGGTTTTTCAATGATCGAAAGATATTGTTTCACTCAATGCATCCTGATATGCTATAATACAAAGTTTCATCGTCATCAATTTTTATTCCCTAATGGAACTCAGAAGAAGCATATCTTGGAAAATCAGTTGATTATGAAGCTAACCCAAGGACAATTAGCAAGGTACTATATTTATAAAAAAACTAGGTTAAAATGAATTTATGAATTGATTAACTAATTAATCCACTGAACATACGCCAAACAAGAGAGATGTCAGAATTACCAATGTTGACCAACTTTATATCTCACCTAGGGTAAAAACAAGTTATGGACTTAGCCAAGGTCTTGGATTTCTTATATGAGTAGAGATTAGAAGACAATGTTTGATAATATAATCATATACGAGCTGAAATACTTGTGCATTTTTATAGCCTCGAGCTCTGGTGGTTTTCCGAGAAAAGTCTTCAGGGCTATAATGCATATGGACAGCACTCGAGAGGCTTGGGTGGAGGTACCATAGTTCAAGGAGATTACATCTAAGATGAAATTTCATGGGTGGAGAATGAGGAATCCCCCTATTCCTACAGATGATAATATTCCGAAGAGCGGAATTTTTCCAGTGTTGATATGATAGTGTTGCGACCAGTCGAGGGGTGAATCTGTTATGCATGTCTTCTTCTAGAGAGAATAGGATAGAGGTCTCTATTTAGACTTAAATAGTATCTCTTTCTTCATTTCCTAGGGTGATTCCATGTAGGAGGTGATCATATTTTGGTTCTATGGAATGTATCAGGAGGATATGGAAAGAAAATTACGTAGCATAATCTTTTCTTTGGTTTGTTGGACTATATGGAATGCAAGGAATCATGCGATATTGGGTGTGTGGAATTCCAAACTTTTCATATAGATTATTGTGCATTCTAGGGTGATGAAGATTTTTCCCTTAATCAAATGGGGTTAAGGATCCCATGTTCTTTGTATCATTATCAACCATTCGTTGGATGTCCCCTTCCTTGGGGGTCAGTGGGTGAGTTAGTCCCCTCCTCAAAATGGCCTAAAACTCAATGTTGAAGATTCCTTCTTAAATGGATGAATGAAGGGTGGTGGTCTGGTCATAGAATGCTATGAGTCAATCATTCTTGCATTTAGTGTGATTTTTGAACATGGAAATTCATTGGGGTGTAAGATAGAGCTATGAATGCAGGCCTGGAATTTTGAAAAAGACTCTGAATTCAAATCAAAGAGGTGGAATCAGACTCAGTGGTGTTGGTGAAAATGTTTCATGGGAAGGTGGTTCTTTCTTGGTCCCTCCATTATATGATCCACCAGGGCAAAATAGACCTAGACACTAGGGCTTTATATAGGAATATATGAAGGGAGAGGAAATCTACAGCTGATGGTCTGGTGAGAAGAGGTTTTGAAGGTGAGCCTTTCATCAATTATTCGGGTGTGTGTTCTCTTCTGACTCATTTTAATAGCATTAATCTAGGAGATTACCTTGGACTCTTTCACTACAGGATGCCCTAGATTCCCCTGGGCATGGCTTACCCATCCATCCCCACTTCATTCTCTTAAAAAAAAAATTCAATATTTATTCAGTATTTTATGAGATTTAATTTAAGAGTTATCCCATTTTCTTTAAGAACCATTCCTACATAATATAAAATATATTTAATATTTCTATCAAATTAATTATAGGCACACTAGGCCCCAGAATCTCACATCATCTTAGTAACATGATCTGGAGAAATATATATAAATATTTTTATGTCTTAAAATAAAAAATATCATGACGGTACAATGAGAAAACAAGGTCTTTAAAAGACATCATTCCATATTTGGCCTCTGGGATTGTTTAACAGAGTTATTAATTCCACATTCTATATAGACTATCTTTTCCCCCCATTCTCGTCATAGAGTAATCCATTGTCTCCCAATTTTTCAAACAAAATCTTATGTCATACACATAAAGACCCCCCCCCCCCACACACACGATTACATGTATGTTTTTATATGACAATAAAAATATAATTTCCCAACCCATCACTATATCAATGGTATGTCAATCATCCACCATAAGAGAACCATACTTCCAGCCTAGGACCTTTCTATGATCATTCAAGAGGGAGGGAAACCAATTTTGTAGGGATTTTAACCTGGCCTACCAACCCTCACATCAACCTCATAGGACATCATACTTGTGATAATACTAATATAGAAAATACGAATCATTTCATCAATCAAAGAAGTTAGGATACCCTTAACTTATCCATTGTTATACTCATTACCAAATTTGGAAGAGGTGATATCTCACATTGTTCATTCCTTTATATCATTGAGGTATAAATAATCCCAATATCCTTTTCCACACAAGTCAAAAATAATTTGAATCACAATATTCACACAAAAAACATCCGACAAAAATTTAATTCTTATCTATCCACAATGACATCCTCATAACTATTTGAAATACAAATCTCTTTGGATTCACTTCTCAAATGATAGAAACACTAGGCATGGTGACCCTATTAATCACAAGATTAAAAAATATCTAACCATAATTTATAGTAAATAATTTACATTTAATAACACTATCCCTCTATCTCAATCCTAGATAACCCTAATAAGGGATTACAAAGGTCAACTTTGATACAAACCTGATGTAAGATTGGATAAAAGACCGTCTGATTCCTATTTCTTTAGTGACGGAATCGGCCAAATAAGTTTCTAATCATCCAATTAATATAGGTGTTTTAAAAATGAATTGATAAACCTGTAAGATGGATTTAGATCACTAAAAAATTTGAGTCATGATTCATGTGTTACTCATATATTGTACATCAAGAAGACTAACCGATAAGATATTTGTTAGCAACTATCTCTCATTAAAAAAATTATAAAATCTTTATACATATGGTTTTTGATAGAATAGATGAAAACTAGAATAAGATCATGAAGAGATTATGCTTATGTGAATTCTATGAGAGATATGGGAAGCGAAGGACAAAATTTTTCAAAACTCATACAAAATCACGCGAAAATTATTATATCCAAAACATAAATATTTTTGTACAATTTTTTTGAAGAATAAATATGGATTCATCAAGAATAAATACTACTCATTAATTTGTTGCATGAAATATTAAAGAATAAAGATTTGGTCTTGTATTGAAGGGTTGCAGATTAATGTTCACAACTTAATATAAAGTCGTCATAAGAATAATGATTGGGTTATTGATAATAACATGGGATTTATTCCAAGGTTATAGACCACGATTTTCTGATTTTTAAAACATGTCATAATTCAGTCCCATCATCTATGGAAGGGTTTTAAGAAGAATTATATTTGGATGTTTGTTATGGTATAAATTACATTTTGTAATTAGATACTATAAATTTTAATGTTTTTAAGTATTGTTCTAAAATAATATACTTTGTGTCTTAACATTTATATCTTACAAATATATAAAATTTAAAACCAAATTAATTAAAGGGATATATATAACTATCCGAAGATATATTTTAAAGATATATGATACTCATGACGAATTGAATTCTAATAGGGCATGTCTCTCTAATATTTTGTAAATAACATTATATTTATAAGGTTTGTATATTTTTCCAATAGACGAATATTTTATTCATTTATGGAAGATTACAATCCACTAGTACGAATGGTTTTTATGTACAATCGGTTGGAGATATGTCTCATAACATGAAACAAAATTAGAGGGTATTTTAAGGTTTTATTTTAAATAATTATAATAATGCATTATAAAATAGATAACATGCAACAAGAGAGGTAAACTTCATTCAATATCTACTTTTGAGTGGTTATTTCTGATAGGATTGAAGAACCTGAATGTAATTGAAGATTCAAATATATTTAAAAAGATAGAGATGATGAAAAATACCTTTATCAATTTGTTGTATTGACACTTATTAGATAATTCATTTGAATGAACTTGTGATTTATATTATTTCCACCATATCTTGATATAATTAGAAAAGAGATGAGCATAGGAATTGGACCGTGAATTTAGTATCGAGTTTTCCTAAAAAACAATAATCATTTAGTTGTGAGATAGTGATTTTATTAGAGCATTGGGACACCAGTGGTGTATGTTCATTGTAAATATGCATTACGTGTGAACAAAGTAAAATATTCATATCACCAAAATTTTCATTTATATTTTTGAAGAGGAGTGGTCATGTAAAGTAAGAAACCTCTATTAAATCACATGAATGATACTCCAACTAGGGTTACACATTATCCCAATATCACTTCCCCATATTCGAGAGGCTTCTAACAAATGGTGGCAATCTATAACCGATATATAGAAACTATACACATGGTAAAAATATATAAAATAAAATGTAAACAAAATAATTGTAATTCTATATCAGAGTAAGAAAAAATGTTACTACTAAAGGACATATTTTTATAACAAATAATCATCAACATGTTATTTTATAATGAATTTTGTATAATACGCACACATATCAAATAACCATATAATCTGTACAAAATAAACAACTCCATGAATATAGGGGTATTCAATAATAAACATTAGATTTCATCTCAAAGGGGTCTCCAAACACACAATGATGAGAGCTTGGTATTTCTTAATTTTTATTGAATTTTTGGTATTTAATCCCTTTATTTTCATTATAATTAATAGTATAATCAAATTTTATTAGTTTTCGAATTTTTTGGAGTTAAATTTATAAAATGAGTAATTTCAAGGATTTTATTGCTTTATTTTTTTAATTAATTTGGGTACAACCCCTACTTCTATAATTGGGTTTTAATTGTAAAACTAGTGTTATAGATGAATTATGTAGATTTTGGGAAATTCAAATATAGTTAAACCACTCTCCCAACTAAATAAATGATATAAAATAACATATTTTATAGATTTTTTTGTGATTAAACCAAGCAGTAATAAATCATGTAAAATTATATTCTATAGTCTAAATCGATATAGGAAGAAATATCATGTTAATTTTTAGTGTGAGATAAACATATATGCATCATATGAGATTAAAATTGGGAAATAAAAACAAGAATCTAAACAAAATAATATATGTGTTTTATCAAACATGGGAATTCAGAGGCTCTATTGAATTAGAATTACTTCTTAATTCTCTTCTCAAAATAAACACTCATACCGTACATGTGATTAAATTCATATCCTATGAAAATAGTAACTAAACCATGATAATATATTGTGTATGAATATTTCCAGGGGATCCATCTATGAACATGTTTCTATTTATATTCTCCCTATAATATTCTTCTTTGAAATATGTCTCACATCATTGAATGTATCATAATAATTCCATGAAGTATATGATCTAATATATAGGGTAAATCATACAATATAAAATGATATATTCTCCAATATTTTTATCCTCAACACCCTGCTGAGCTTTTAGAATATCTTAATCACTTATTATGGTTATTAATCTCATCAAGTACATATGGTTTCCAAAAATTCATAATATTCACAATGGAATATTTGTGTTTTCGATTTACATGCCAACATGGGTATGGACTCAATTGATCCATCCATGTGGAATTCATCCATAATTTTGAGTAAATAATGGATATTGAGTTGATAAGAGTAAGGAAATTAGAATTCGGAAGCTATCTCTATGAAGGATATCTAACTCTATTTGATTTCTATATAGAAACCGTCTATTAAACACTAAGGATACCCTATTACCAATTTAAGTAATTGTCATCTTCAAGTTAAATTTTTTGAACCATTGGTTATGGTACCATTGATATCTATCCTCACAAATAGTTTTATATTTCAGCACTTTTTGATTAGAATATAGTTATTTTGTCCTCATTTCATTAGTGTTATGATTGTAGACAAAAGGTTGCTATATATTTTTTTTTGGATTTTTATAGTTTAACATGATCCTTTAGAAAGGGATATATTGATTCATTTTGGAGTTTTTTGATGTTTTGAATGTTTTCTACTTACATTAAATTTATGTAGTGGTCTCTTTTAGAGATATTTTAGTAGGTATGCTACAAAAAATCAATAAAATTTTATAATTGTGAGAGTATGAATGGATTGTAGGAAGGATTCACTTTTTCCCATATTTATCACCTCTTTTATTTAAAAATGTTTTTAAACATAAATTATTCCCTAGTCTATCATAAAACACATATGGTTGAGTAAGGTGTGTGATATAAGTGTGTATTGAGAGGTATCACTTGTAATATAATGATATAGAATGAACTAAAATGCATTGTTTTTTGTCTAATGCATCTAATTATTTGAAATTATAATGTTAGTTAGATTAATCGAGTAAATTATAGATAGTGAGTGAGTTAGAAAAATAATCAATTCAATTGGACTATGAATGATTGAATTTTTAGACTACTAGTATTATCCAAATCTTGTACATAGTGTCTTCATTTTTTTAGGTTTTCTTTTAAATCTCAAATCAAGAATTTTTTGTTTCATTTTGTTTTCAATTATCATAAAATTTAAATTAAAAAATGAATAAAATAAGTAATAATTCATTAAGTTACCAATGATCATTGTGCAACTATAACCCTTATCATCCTTGTGATACATTACAAGAGTTATTAAAATTATATTTAATTAGGACCCACAGTTAAAAAAACTCTTTGAAGAGGTTTAAGATAAACCTTTATCAAATTTTTTATTCGTATTCATGGAGATGTATAATGTATATTTACATAATTTAAACTCCAAATAAATTATTGTTTCATTCATTTACTATTTTTTTATTAGTAATTTTTATATTTTATATTTTTTGTCTATCTTTTAACCATTATGGTATAAATTTTTTCAATGGATCATTCATCTATAATGAATCCCCAATTATATTACTAGTTCAAAGAATATGAAAAAGAACTTATGAGGTCAAAGTTACACACCACACCCAAAAATTTCCCAGTAACCACTCCCACATCACACTGAAACATGAAGAGAAGTTTTAATAGTCAAAACACACCAAATTGAATGAGGTTTATATCACTGGATTGATAGATTATATACAAAAAAAATATACTGATTCAATGATATTAAATTCCCCTATAGCGCCAAGATGAATATAAACCAACACTAAATAAAGTAAAAAAAATTTCACTAGTTCCAGGTTTTATGACAAATAGTTGATGGATAAACAATACAATATGGGTGAACTAATTGATGTCATGGAAAAAATGGAAACCACTCTCCAATATTATTTGTATCAAGGATATAAATAATTAGAGGAGTAGAATCTACATACAATGAAATTTCATTTAGAAAATGTTGACGAGGTAGGAATTCCAAAAGTAAATTAGTCCCTCACATGACCATCAAATTTCCTTCCATAGGAAATCAAAAAAGATCAATAGCTCTTTGAAAGTAAATTAAGGGTGTTTAACTTTTATTGAAAACTATTTCCTCTTATATTTCATTAAATTAATTTCATTCCCACACTCTCTGGGTTGATATTTTACCTCCGATAAATCCATTCCTAGAAATGAAAAGAGATAAACATGAACAATATCCTTAAATATAATAAATAGTAGAGCTATACATAGAGAACAAAGGGAATGTTGTTAAGGAAATACTATTTCAAAAAAAAATTGAGAATTATATAATGGGATATTTAAACTTAAATAAGGAGAGCCCCCTCTTCCCATTCCCTCCCAAACTCATCTTCCCTTCTTTCTCCACTAATGAAATGAAGGGGTTTTATTTCTATTTCGGGTCCTCCAAAACGAGTGTTCACTCATGGAAATGGGTAAAAATAATATATTGTGTTTTATTCTATATAAACCTCAAACCCCTTCATATTGGGGTGAATTAACATCAACTCCCTAACTATTGATAGTATAAACCCAACACCACATAGAGGATAACCTAATTCTATTTTCACCCTCACAATATTCTTTAATTTATTTTTAATTTGGTTCAAATTTATCATTTTTATTTTATTTTTATTATGGGATATAAATTTTATCAAGTAGTAGATTATAGAATGGAAATAAGAAACCCCATGTTATATCTTTCCTTCTAGTTAATATTATTTCCCTACCTCTCCCATGAACATTAATGATGGCTATTAAAATATTCTGTGGATTAATAACTTTCAATATTCTGAGACTTTCTCTTTTTTTCTGATATTTTAAGAACATTGAGGTTTAATTAATATATTAATTTTTCAAACTCGATTTGATTTTTGGAATTTATCCATTATTTTTAAAGAAATAAATTTTAAATGATTTTTTATATGAATTGGTTTTACTTGAAATTTAATTTCAAACTTTTTTTTGAGTTTAACTAATTTTTTAGATCCATTCCCATTACCACTGAACAAAAACATTTTTATCATTTAATGCATATATTAAACGATATTTAAATCATATTATTAACACCCTCACATGTTTTATTGAAACACTTATTTGGTTTGTAAACTAGAAATAGAATTTTACTCCTTAATACATTCATAGTTCATATAATATTTTTAAAATTCTTGAGCAACTTCTTTGGATAGCACAAGTTATCCATTGATAGAGATTTAAATAAACCCAACCCTATCCCTTACAAACCATTAATTTATTTGTAGTTTTAAGCTATATTTATAGCCATATTTTACCTTTCCTACCCTTAACTATTAATATTATTTATTACTGTTTCTCATTTGAGCATAAGGGAGGCCTTCATGTGTTCACTTTATGAGGAATTAATCAATACGGGAAATGAATGATCGTGTCATCATTTGGGGAATAGGTAATCAAATAGGAATGGGTCAAATTTATTTCTTTCATTTTTCATTCAATTATCCTAGAATATATATATATATATATATAACATAAATGTTTATTAAATTTGGTGTATATGTGAACATAAAAATTAAAAATTAAGAAAATTATAACATATAGAATTTGAATTTAAATTCGTTCATTATACATCAATTATTGAATCAAGACATCTAATATGGGTGTTTTGTGGGATTCATTTATAGGGGAATTTTGTGAGAATTGTTCTTTAAAAATTACTTGAATATTCTTGCATTATAATGTAGAGTTTATCCATAATTTCACCATATTGTTTATTTAAAAAACATTCAATTCCAACCAACCCTAATCCAGCAAGAAATCATTCAAAATCCCTCAAGATTAATTTAATCGTAATATTTAAAATTTCATAAAAATTGAAATTTTTTCAAGAATATGGTGAGAAATATTTTTACAAGAATGACTGCAACTCAATTAAAAATTACATTTAAGAAAGAGTGACATATTTTTAGAGGTTAGGAGGTTTATAACTAATTCTTGTAAGGACTGTTGAGGATGAATGGATTTAAATTTTATATGATAATAGGTGATAAATTTTTTCCCACAAAACAGGTAGAATAATTATTTTTTTTTGAATGATTGGATAAAGTATAAATTTCAACTCTTGCAAGAATTTTCATTTTGGATATAGATTCATTCCAATGTGTATAAAAAAATAAGTTTAGGGAAGTGATGAGAGCCTCATCTTACACAAATATTTATTCAATTTATTATATTAAATCCCTAAATATAATTTAATTTTAATACATTAATGAAATTTTATTATTTTTAAAAAAAGTTGAGTTAAATTTATCATATGGTTAATTTCATTATTTCTATTATTTTTTAAATATTGAATTAATTTTACAAAAATTCCTATAACTAATATTGTTTTATAAATCTAAAATATTTGTTATTTTTTATTAAACTATGAAATAAGAGCTCAAAAAATGTTGGATTCTATAGGCCATGGATACATTAGATTAAGTAACATGATAATGTGTTGCATGAAAATAATATATATACGTTTCATGAGAAAGATATTTGAAAATTGGATATCATATTTAAATAAAAGGTATATCTCACCGTAATAAACATGAGAATTCATAGGCTACATAAGAGTAATAGAGCCATTTGAATGTAATTTCATATTAAATATTCATCCCATGTGTGTGATTAAATACACTATATGATGTGGAATAAACCAATCAATGATAAGTTATTGCATATAAATAAGCCAAGGGGATCCAATAGTGTGCATACCACTATTTATATTCTCCCACGTGACCTTGTTCCTTTGTGATACAACTCGTGTAATCCAATTCATCCTTTTTTCCCATGAAACATATGATATCATCTCAATAATACCTCATAAATCAATGCATGATCCATTATCCACTCAATGTATCCCCAAGACCACGTTGAGCATATTGAATATTAAATTCATATTTTAATGTCATTGATATCATAAACAAAACTTGGCCTACTTATATTCATTATGTGAATAAATTAATACATATTTTCTGGTTTTAATGAAAACATCAGGTAAGAAATTATGTGGCCCATCCACGTGGCCTTCATCTATTTTTTGGAGGAGATAAGTGAATGTAAGGGAATAAAAAGGAACCAAGAATAATCAAGAAAATATATACCTAGATATTTATATCTCTCGGATATTTCTACATGAACACCATCCATGTACAACAAATAATATCCTATTCCTTTTTAACTTTTATTCATCTTCACTGTAATAGATTCAAACCCTTGGCCTCTCGACCATGGATTTGATTAAAAATTGGATTTTTATAATTTATTTATTATAAAGTTCAATTCAAATTTTTTTCTTTCCTTCCTATTTTTTCAATTTACATCCTTATTCAAATTCAACTTTTATCTCTTATGATTCAGGGTTATAGAGTAGTTAACCCATGGGTTTGTTTGAGGGGGGAGGTTAATGTGTTCATGAATCACCATTCTTGAATTATATAAGTTTTTCTTCCATTTTGAGATGCAATAGTGTTAATGAAAATATTTGGTGAGTTATCTTCTAATATTCACTTTATATCTCATACAATTATATTCATAACCATATAAAAAATCATATCCCTCATATATCATGGTTCACACCTTGTACAGTGGAGCCATATGGATTGGTGGATGAAAAATATATGTTGGGACTGAGTGGGATGTGGTTTCATTCCTTGGCCAGAATGTGATTTTAATTTTACATAATATAAAAGGTGGGATTTATAAGTTGAGGACGGTTTTCCTATGCATGTTGAGTTTCAAAAAGTATGTAGGGGATGGGAATTATTGAATGGTATTTATTTAATTTAAAAATGGATTTATATGATTAAAAATGGATAATGAGGGAGTATATGGAAAAATCCAATGATTGCTTCCCATTCCTGCAAACTTTTGTTTTCTTATTTTTTTTAATTACAAAAACCACTTTTACCTCATTTAATTTTATTTTTTACTATAAATTTTAAAAAAAATTAAAAAAATAATAAAAATGTTTTTTAGTGAAACTATTCATTGTGACTCTCTAAGACACAATACTATGGTAAGCTCCCTAAATTAATTCATGGGGTATTTTACATATAATAATTAATAATAAAAACCCATTAATAATATTTTTATTCCATCACACAACATGATACTCTATAATTATTTCTCATAATAACCTGTAACCTATAAAATAAACATAATGTTTGCACATGAGTTAGGGTACCTTTATGGGATATGAATATAAACATCAGTACAAAACCATCAGCAAATCCCTTATATAAACCTTCATATACATTGAATACATGTTTCTGAAAATAGTTTTGGTATAAATATAAAACATAGAGTCAATCACATTAATTTTCACATTCTTACCATGCTAATATGAAAAATAACCTCACCTTCCATAAATAATGTTAGTAGGTGAAGTAATATCATAATACAAACTAGTCACATTCCCTTATTCTCAGTACACACACCTACTGGCGATTCTTGACCACTACCCTCTCAATTAAGGTTGGGTCTTGTATCAAGTCATGATTTGATATCCAGTCACATATTTTCAGCCATTTACTCAAGGTCGGGCCTCATCCCATATCACATAACACATCTTATACCACCCCACTCACTTAGTTTGAGGTCACATACAATGTCACATACTATTTATCATTACACCACTATCTCACTCAAAATCTATTACTATACCACATCAAATTTGATGTCTCATTCGACCACCCTCTAGCTCAATTTATGGTCTTATACCATTTCTAATGTCATATCTGAGGCCTCTACAATCTCACTGAGGGTGAGGTCTTATAATTGTAACACAAAATGGTCAAAAAACTAATAGGTAAAAAAATTCATATATATCCTATATACATTCCCTCATATATATATATATATACAGACAAATCCCCACTTAGCCCTCTATTATGTGGAATCATACACAACACAACATAACATGTCAGAACCATCCTCATTATATGAAATGATCAAAATCCATAAACCCTAAAGCATGAGAAAAATATTTTTATTTTATAGAACAAAATATCTCTGAATGACCCTCTCCCAATCTATCTAACACTTTTTCATCACCTATCACTAGAAACATGATACATCCACTCATATTACCCTCCCTCATTTCAAAAAACTAATCCAATCTCATTATTTCATCCTTTATCCACTATTCTACATTTCCCACACACACCTGGTTCTACATCATTTCACTCCAAATGAGCAATTTGAAATCCTTAACAACAATTAGGGAAAATCAAAAATGTGAAAACCGCAATCTGGAAACACACCATGCTTGAAAAACTCACCCCTTATATCAAACAACTCTCAAGGAAACATCCATCCTGAAAGAACACTCTTCCCACTATGGATTTATATATATCTATCATGGGTATTCTTCAATTCTCTAATGAACATTTTGGATTTTTAATGATATCTAAGATACAAGAATACCTAATTCTATTCATTCCCCTTGAGAGTTTTAAATATTCATGACACACCCACTCCTACGGTGGTTTCACCAAGTTACTACCCTTCTGAGAAGTTTCTTTCAAGTAATGTCTAGTCCTTCACATTCCATGAGAAACTATTTATCATAAATCAACTAAAAAAACCAATATACTCACCTTATTTTCATTTATATTGACCAACTATTTCTCAAAATATCATTAATGATCCAAGATATCTTGGTTTCTCAAACTACTCATATCCAAAAACCATTATCATTCCAAAACATGATATTAAAACGATGTTACATCTCTCTAATCCTTAACCCATCATTACTCACATGGATTTTATACAATCAAGAAATAAATACAATCTCTATTTGAACCAAAATGAAATAATGGATTCAAAATTAAATATAAAATATGAAGAAAATAAATCCATATATAAGGAGCTGACACATCCTCCATAATGCCATAACTATGCTTTAATTTAAAACAATATCAAGAAATCACCAGACCAGAAATAAAGAATATGGTTTTGTCATGCTCAAACATCACTCTATCATAACATCATTAATCTATATGGATATCACCATTTGGTACATCCTCATATAAGTAAAACTAAACATTAAAAATTCACTGAATTTCCCATTAGGTGAATGATAATCAACTAACCTATACAATACAACTATAATGAACATCCCTAAAAAAACCATATATCTATCTGACTACATTCTCAAATCACCTCATCAAGAGGATTATATAACCTTATAAAATAAACGACACTTATTATCTCAACTCCCCCAAGGTTCTATCAATTACCTAAAAATATAATACCTGTTGAAAACAAACAAAAAATCCATCTGTGATCCCAAGAGAAGGCATCTCATGACTTAAATTATTCAATATAGATCTATCATCTACCATGACCATAACTAAATGGATCATAATATTAGAAAAATAACACAAAAAATCAATATAGTAGTCATAATTATTAAAGTAAACTCTATAATAAAATTCAAAAAACATTGAATAACTTATGGTTGATAGGTTAATTAATTGGAACTTATTTTAGGAATAAATTTTTATAAAAAACATTTTAATAGTTTTACAAAGACGTCTTTCCCCTTTTGAAAACTATTTTTCATTCATAATCAGTCATGCACATTTACAGGTATACATACATTTATTTTAATGATTAATAATATCATTCTCTATTTCAACCCCAATATGAAATTAAAAATGATAAATAACAATCTCAACTTGAACATCATTATTGGATCAATATCTCATTCATAATAGAGAAAATAAATTAAAAACAGTCCCACCCATATAAGATTGAACTTTCATGCGCCATGGGATAGCTATGCCAATGAATAAGGTTTATATGATGCTCTAATACCAACCTAACTTAAACTACCCACAAAAACTGTAATTCCAATAAAAACAATGCTCATATTCAATTTGGTAATTACCTAACTAAAATTCAAAAAATGACATTTTATTCTAAGCTCCAGATGACCTCAGAGGATCCTCCTTATACAATATATATTACTCACTTGTGGTGAGAGTCTATAACTAATTTGGCGATACTATACTCATGGTACCATAAAAACCAAAAATAATTATTAATTCAATCATCATAATACATCATAATAAATGCAAGGAATTAAATCTGAAATCTAAACATTAATAAAGATTAAATAACAACATGGTAAATCAAATTTTAATATTTTTCATATACACAAACATAAAAGATATCAAATATGCTAATCCAACATAAAAATAACCAATAATATATGGGAGATTTAACTATAAACATGAGAACTTATCTTGGTCCATTCTCCAACCAACCATCATGACACTGTAGAAAAATTCTCCGAAATTACTGATCACCATAATGATAAAAATAATTTCTATTTGCATAGTAGTGTTCCCATACAAGGTGTTAGAATAAGATTTAATAATGTACCACATGAAATATATATATACATTCTATCATATACAATCCATTCATGTAATGAAAAATAAATCAGGTAGAAAACTTAACATGAATGAAATCATACCAATTCATTATGGGCTATACAAGACCCCATGACGCAAAATTTCATCTACCTCGTAAAATTGTAGTGGAACATGCCATATCATGAAACTATATCCCCATTTCATATCACTCATCTAAAACACCTACATGTGAGTTTCTACCACTACCCTCTCACATAGGGTAGGGCCTCCTATCGAGTTTTGTACCCTACCGATATCCTGTCACTCAATGTGAGGTCTCATACCATGCCTCATACCACCACCCTCTCACTCCGGGCGAGGTATCATACCATGTCATTAACTATGTCTCATACCACCACCTTCTCACTCAGGGTGAGGTATCATACAATATCACATACCTTTATTCTTTCTACCCCCTCCCACTTATCTAAGGTCTCATACAATGTATCATGTCGCATCTCAACCCTCCACCCTCTCACTCATAGTGAGGTCTCATCATAGCTGTATAACATAGTTATAAAATAATAAAAAAGAAAATACATGGATGTCGTATACTATGTCCAATCACTTGGTAAATTACACACACATACCTATATATCCCTCGACGACGCTGTGTAATGTACAATGAAAAATAACCTTCCTCAACCATCCTCATCATACCTAATCATTATATAAACTAAAGCTCCAAAATATACCTTGGGAACCTCATCATTTAGAATTAACTTACATCATCACTCCACCTCAAGTTCATACAAACACTATACCCCTATCAGGAAAGCACTACCCTAATCTATATCACACTACTAGAACCCATTCATACATAGAGGTGTCTCATTGTATGATTAATCACAATTCAAAAACGTATAATAACCAATGTTCAAGAACTGACTATCCTATGTCCCACTATGGTCTACCTATAGGTATCCCATAATCCATCCTCCCATTGAATCTAAAGGATTCCAAATATAAATCCATTTTCAACTCACAATATGATCTTTCTATCAAACGATATCCATACATAGGGGTACCCACACTCAATGTTCACCATCCATAAGTGGAATAAGGCTCACTCTAATTGAGTAAAAACTATCTTTTTTTACCCCATAATATGAAAATACCAAGTTCATGTCTCACCATGATTCACTACCTACTCACAATATCCTACTACTCTCACTCAACGAATTCCAAATCTCAACAGTGGTTCTCATAGACTCCCCAAATATATTATCAAGAATCATCAATAACATATCCATTACTCAAGATTAAACCACATTATATCCCTATAATCTACTCCTTATGGTATATCCTAGCCAATTTAAAAGTAGTTTCACAATCTCACACCACTTTGGATCCTTAAAACTATTCCAAAAATCTTGCAACATGGCGGCATCGCTATCATGTGTCCCTCCAATCTCAAACTCATGATTGAAAAACTAAAATATTATAATTTAAATCTTAAATGAAGACTTTATCACACATTGAAACACACCCAAACCACATTATAGAGTTCTCATTCCAAGAACATAAACCCAAAGGCACAAGAATGAAATTAACAAGAATCCAAGTATATGTTTATGTATTTATGGTACCACCAACATAATATTAGAATTAGAACATAAAATCCAATCTCAAACAATCCTTTCCCAAGACCACACCATGTGTCTTCATGCTTTTGAGCCCCTAAATCTCATAATGAACCAGAAAAATTTAATATAAAACAATTATAATTATTTATTCAACTTAATTAAAAAATTTATAACCATGAAAGCCTCACTGAGTAGCCTCTCATGGTTGGAACCTCATGAAATAACATGATAATGACTTGTTATATGTCACTGGAATTCTTATAAACAAAATCCCAACGAAAAAATTCCCAAAAATCACAAATTTATAACTAATATGATAGAATCCCAAAAAAAAATACACTATTTGATGTACCTCTTTTGAAACAACAATAATCTAGAGTAATATGTCCCTTTTAGGTGTCATCAATTTACTACACTATGAATCACCAACATGACAGTGTAATTCCATCCACATTGAGTGGAATCAATATATAAACACTATATAAAGACATCAAAAATCGTTAGGAAGAATAGAGTGAATATGAGTTGAACAGAGAGGTGGAACTCACCTATAATGATGATGAAACCCCTCACCAATCCTCATGGACCTATCATAAAATATTATTGATGATGAGAGTAGAAGAGGACACCACGACCCCTTTGTTAAGTCTACTAGATATAGAATACACTAAAGGGGGTTATAATGAATGGAGTTATACTTATAATGTTTTCTCCATAAAAATTAACACATATCATATCAAGTACCCAGATGGTATGTACTGGGTTCTGAATACCCTTCCAAAACCTGGTCTAGGGCCACTAGCCATCAGGTTTCCTTTCCCGAGGTCCCACACCCCTAGATTAATCAATAAGTTCTGGGTGGAGTTCCATTGAGTAACCAGTGGTTCCTTGCTTCAAAAAATGTGAGACCACAACAACCATCCATTGACATCGTCACCAACACCTATAACCTTCAAAATAGATAAAAATTCTTGTTTTATATGTTCTCATACATATGAATCTAATCTAAGTCTACATAATTAAAAAAACCTAGTTTTTGAGCTCAAAATTCAAATTCCATCTTAATTTTGAAAAACTCAAAATAATGAAATTCATTATAGAGAGTTCATGTTAGCGTCCTCAAAATTTTAAAAAAACTTATACGAAATGATTATGTTTTAATTTTTTTTAATACAGAAATTCGAGATGGAATTTTAAATAATACATGATGGTGGGTAATAAAAGTTTTTGAATTTTTAAAATAAGTAATAATGTTAAAATAAAATATTTTATATTGATTGGTATATGATACAAACATTATATTTCATAAATTTTTTAAACTCATATAATATCAAAAATATGAAGAGTTTATTATATGATCTTTATGTTTGTATTAATGTGATGAAATAAAGGGTTTCAACATCAAGTATGAAAGTTAAATGGACTAATAAAAATCAAAAGTGGATTTGAAACAAGGATTCTCCTTTTCACCTTACATTAATTTATGTGATAATAGAAATTATTTATAAATAATTGTTGATATAAATAATAAGAGATGATGATTTAGATTAATGTATTTCTCGATTGATCTAATTCCATAACATGCTTAAAGAAAAGTTAAGGACCAAAAAAATCTATTCATGGTAAATGAATTTTTCCATGCAATTTTTTAAAATATAATAGAAATATATTCCACCACAAATAAATAGAATTTTTAGAAGAATAAAATATCAATTTTTTAATTTTACTCTAATCTCATAGAATACCATATAAGATAAGGTTGTTCATCATTTATAAGTTAAATATTCCCATAAATTAAATAAGTGTTATATTATAATAAAAAAATATTTTTTAGAAACATATTTTAAATAAAATATCTTTCTAGGTGTTTTTTGGGTGTTTTTTTGTAAATATATTAGTTTAATGTGTAGTAAATAAACTATTTTACTAGTTTAATTCAAAGAAATTGTAAATTTACATCCTGAAAGTATTTATGATCTGTTGTTAAAGAAATATATTCTTGTAAGAAACTAATTTAAAAATCTATAAACAAAACTATCTAAAATAAAATTTTGAGTGGAAATTATCAAAATAAGATAATGAAGTTAGAATGTTTTGTAAGTATTTAACGTAAAATAATTCATTAAAAATATAACATTATATATTTTTTGGTAATGTTGTTTGAATGATATGTTCTAATAGTTAATACTCATGACAATTAATCCTAATATTACATATATTTAGATAAATATTCATCATAGATGTTAACTAATTAGAGTTATATGGGTGTATTTATTAGATCGTCACATAGGTATGTTATTGGAATTACATAGGGATGTAGTGATATTTAAAAAAACATTGAAAATACAGTAAACAAACGATCTTTCTTGTGATCTATCATATGGGAAATGATATGATTGGTTATTTTTTATATGTTATTAGTATATTATTAAAAAAATTAGAAATATACATAATGGATCAGGTTATATATAATTTATATCAAATTTATCATTATTTTCTATAAGATTTATATATTTCATGATGTTTATTGAAAATTAAGGACTTAAAGTATGAGTTTTTGATTTCCCAAATCAACAGTAAAAATGGATAACTACATATTTTAATTAATATTTAATATTACAATGAGTTGGTTTTCTTATTATTATGTTGAATTTTCTCATGAGGCGCAAAAACTATCAGCATGTATGATTACTCAACACTTACAGAGGGTATGAAAAGAAAAAATTATAATTTAAATATGTCTTAATGATAAATATGTAATTTAAAATATAATAATATGGGTTATATAAAATAATATTTATAAATAAAAAATTTTATTTTTTGTTATTGACATTATTTTCAATTTAACGAATATGATAATAATCCAAAATGATTACGCAGCGTTGACATAGCACATGTATAGGCACAAAAAATAGTCAAAGTGATGGTTTTATAATTTCTCATGGTGGTAAGGATTGGTTAAGATATGGTATATCATGACTTTTCATCATCAATACTAAATTTATATAATGTATTAAATATTTATATTGGAATTATAGTGTTGTGTATATAATTTTAAATTAAAATAATGAACATAACCCTAAAAATACTTAAAAGTTTATATAATTTTGAAAAATATTTTATAAAAGGATAAAGAATTATTAAATATTTTCTTAAGGAAAGTGAGATTTGGAATGTTATTGAATATCTATAATTTCACATTTTTTATAAACATTACCTTTTAAAATTACATTCTTATCCGTTAAAGATTTTCTATTTTTCAAAATTTTATTACATTTTTTAAACAAAAGGAGAGTCATTCTAACCTTTCCAAACCACATATAAGGTTTAGTTTATTCAATAAACTCTTCAAAATTATTTCTATAAACACAGGTTTTTAGGTTCATCAGGAACTTTACTTCCCAAAATCACTTCCTCTAATGGTTGTGGACTCAATCAAAATGACATGGTTTGAGAAGACATGTAAGTGTTTCTGAGCTTCATTATCCTTTCATGTTTTTTATTTTTGGAGTAAAAATATTTTGAAACATGTTTTTTACAAGATTATATTCTAATAAACATGGAATAATTTTCTTACATAAATTAATAAATATACAGCATTAACACTCAGGGGTCATTTTTTATAATTTTTTGCATTTCCAAAATATGGTTTATTCAAAAATTATATATAATTTTATTTAATTTTCCCCTTAAATTTAAATATAAAATAATTAACATTTAAAATTAACCATAATATATTATATTTGTTTAAAGATATGTTTTTAATAAAAATAAAATATTTATTTGGTTTTGAATTCATTTAAACTCTTTGTAAAAATATCACTCATTGAGGTGGGTTTATTCTACCAAAGAGAATGATAATGTTTTCAAAACTTATATATTCCAAGGATATTATTAAAAAATTGATTTCATGATTACATAAAACATTAATATTATATTAAGTTAACTGTTATTATTTTATACTTGTTTCTTATCCATCATAATAATTAAATTGTAGATAAAACATCTTAGTTATTTGAAGGGTTAAACACATTTTTTTCAAGAAATATTCACTCAATAGTGACTATTCTAGTTACTATTTTCCTCCAATGATTATTGAATTATATAGACATAATTACCCAAAATATATTGATGTTATTTATCCTTTGGAAAAATACTTTTGATTATCACAAATAAATTATGATAGTTCTGGTATTTATGAACTGAACGATCATAAAACATTTGATGTGAACAATACCAATTTGAAAAATGAATGAAATAAGATAAAAAATGAAATTTAATGAGTAATAATTATGGAATTAACATTATTAAATTTCTTAATAAAGTAAATAAAATAACATTAGTTGTTATTCAGGATGTTATATTATGTATGAGGCTAGTCGATACTTGTGGGAAGGGGTTTTTCATTTAAAATTTCCTTTAAATTATTTAGTGTTTCACTCAAAAATATTTCTACTTAATATCCATATTATCATTTATAATATATCTTATATATACCTATTTTATTACTCAAAGATATTTTATATTTTCCATGACTTTATTCACAAATTTTTGAAAGGAATATCTTTTCATGTTTTCTTCTTGGGTCATTATTTACAAAAGTGTAAAAATTGTATCTTTTTAAATTCTTTATGCATAGACACATTTTCTTAATCTTATAACCATTTTTATAAATTAATATTTATATTCTTGTTTTCATGGTTATCTAAAAATTATTCCCTTTTTTTAAAAAAAATCTTTGAAAACATAAATGATATTTCAACTTATTTTTATAAGTTAACATTAATGTGTGATCTGATAGGTTAAAAGAAAAGTTTTGATTATTTTTACTCCTAAAATGATGAAAGGGAATATTCAATTAATTTTATTTAGGTAATATTCCTTGAAAAATATAGATGATGATGGGTGGGCATAGTAAATAAACCTAAAATAAATTTGGTAATGAATTTTTCTAAAAATATATTATATTTTAATCAACTCAGTATATAATTCCATTACAGGTATAAGATTTAAGAGTGAACTAGTTTTTTATTCAATTATAAATTATAAAGTAATTATCTATTCAATTTATTCTATTCAGAACAATGTTGGAATTGACTATGTAACTTTCTATTGACTAAGTGAAATAAATATAATGTTCTAAATACCTTCCATGTTTATTTTATTGAATTTATATATAGAAATGATACTTTTTTATGAAAATGTTTCAAAAAACACATTTTCCTGTTGAAAAGTAATTTTATATGCTTTTTAAAGCTAAAATATTTTTTATAGAATTATTGTTCATGTTTTTTCTTATATTCTGATGGTTTAATAGGTTTTCACTGTCATTTATACTAATGACTTTATTTTATAACCATACCTGATATTCAGAATATTTTCACTGGGAATAAGGTTATGTAGTAATAATTGTGAATCCTATCTCTGAATGTGATATTATGTCCTCAGAACAAGAAAGTGTGTCATTTTAAAAACTTTTTATTTTGGAAAAAAATTACACTAAGTGGGTGTATGGATTTTTCAATCATATAAGTTTCAGAGTCCTCTAAAAATATTAAACGAATAGGTTATAATAATTTAGGTAATGAAAATAATTAACTCTATGAAGTATAGAGTGACTATATATGGAGTATTACATTATTTGAGATGTTTTTTTAACCCATATCAAAATGGATATTTGTTAAATTTTATGATCATGTTTAAATAATAATAAAATATATTATTTGTATTATATCAATTAGATTCACTATAGAATGGAAATATAATTGTTTATATTACATTTAATATCATAAAATTAATTTAAATACCGAATATTTAATACATTAAAATAGTTCATGTTAGAGAAATAAAAATAAATATTCTATTTTCATGTAATTATTAAATGTATGTAATGTATTTTAAATTATAAATGTTTAAAATTAAATTTATTTAGAAATTATTTGTAGATAGTGTTTCTCTTGTTTAAAATTTTTAATTTTCAATTTATTTATTTTATATCATTATTTTTATTAATAAATATAATTATAATATTATAAATTTTAATGTATTCTTTAGTTTATAGTTACTTAAACTACTTCAATATATTATCATACATCCATCTATGGAGTTACATGGTATGTATGATAATTTAAATAGTATTATATATCCATGAGTTTGGATTTTATTTTCTTATAAAATTGAATTTAGTAATAAAAAATATTTTATATGTATTAGGTGTTATAATTATGACAGTATTTATGTCTCTATTGATTACATCATCTATGGGTAGACAGTCTCTGAGTAAGACTTCTCACTAGATTTGAGGTTGATACCTTTCATAAAAAAGTGAGGGTTAAATATCTAGATCTTCGTGAATACTCTAGTGGTGATTTTTTAATTTATATAATTTTGATACTTCAAATGAAGGGTTCTGTGTATCTTATGCATATGATTATTTCATATTTATATTCATATATTTGTATTTTTAATGTGGGTTTGTAATGAAAATTTTGAGTTGCGAAAAGAGATAAATATTAATACAGTTTGAATTTAATGGTTATGGGGAAGGAATAATATTCCAAAATAATTAACTAGAATCATGTATAATTGTAAAAGTAATAACACGTTATTATATATTGAGATTAAATCCCCATATAAATATTATGTGTAATATTCTTTCCAATATGAAAACATTTCAAGACCTCGATTATCCAACCAAGTAAACCATTTCAAAACTAGGTTCTTCTAGATTATATTATGTAACAAAAATAGTTAAATTGTGACCTAGATTGGATTAGGATCCTAATTTATATATATTATTTGGGTAAAATAAAGACAGAATACCTTAATTAAATTATGTAACTGGATTAATAAACTTTAATTTATTAATATGATAGTTTGGTAAATAATTATTTGATATTATATCTAAAATTCATATATGATGTGACAGGGATGATTACCAACCTAAATTACTATGTGGAGAGATGATTTTCATATATGTCTCATTACTTATTAAAAAATGGATCTTTTCACATTGATGTATATGATGGATTTTAAATGTTTTATTTTTTTAATCATATAACATCTTATAAAACTACATATTAAACCAATGTTTAACATGATAATCATCTGAAAAATGATTTTATAGTAGATTAAAAATATCATCATCAATGAAAATAATGGTGAGATTATTTCTCATAAAATAATATTTTTAATATAATAAAATTGTTGTAGGGGTAAAAAAATGAACAATTATTAAGAATAGAAAATTTTAAATGATAATAAAACATATTCATTTTTTACTTTGTATTATTTGTAGTTTAATTAGGGGATCAATTGGATATTTATAGAAGAATAATTTGACTTTTGTAAAGTCTACATTAATAATTCTTTTGGCTATAATAATATTTCTATTTTTACCAATGGAAATATCCGAACAATGTGAATTTATTTGAGAAACTTTTTCCTAATATTCTCAAAGTGTTGAGGATCGATAAACTATGCATGAGATGACTTAGTTATGGTACTACATTGATTTTATGAGTGGATAGAAGTTTAAATTTAACGAATAAAAATTAATTAAAAACTCTAACAATATTTCTCTTAGAATCCAACCATAGAGCATCCAAGATAGAGTTATTAGGAAAGACGGTAAATGATTCCATATGATGAATTTTTTTAAAAATATTTGAAGGGGTTTATGAAACTCTATGGTATGATCATGTCATGTATCAGTCTAATAAAAGTTAATTCTTGAGTTCCAGAGGGTATTTGATAGCAAGTTTATTCCCTGAAATTTTTTAAAAAATACAAGAATTAAAAATCAAGTTAACAATTAATGGAGATTCTTATTTTTTACTTAATTGATAATGAGATGGTATATTGAGTAACAGTTTTAAATTAAAATGAAAATATCATGATCAAGATGGTTATAATTCAGGTTTAGGTTCATTTATCTCATTTATGTTTTATGATAAGAGATGTTATTTACTATAAAATATTTGTTATGAAAAAAATGAGGTGATGCGTTCAATACCCATGGTTTATATGTAATAATATTATATAAAATATTTAAGCACATGAGGACTAAAAAATTTAACCATAATAAATGAGTTTTATCAATGATAAAAAAAATATCTAGATGTTTCTAAAATTATGAGGGATTCGATCCCACCACCATTAGTTGAATATTTTATAGAATACATTTTTATAAAAATTATCCAAACAGAAAGAATACAATATACCTAGCAACTCCAGCTAGAAGCTAATCATGTGACCATTTATTAAAAATAAAAGAAAAAGTACAAGAGAGATGATTGGGGTCAAACAAATGAACATTCCATCATCCGTCAAGTGTATAATTAGAGATCATAAAAAGACATGTTGTTCCCATAATTAGAATCATTTCCTATTTAAAATTCATATTGGTACTTACCCTGGTTGAGTATATTAAAAATATCAGAATTGAATTTACCTGAAAATTTCGAATTAGATCGGGTAGACATTGTGTGAGGTGTGTTAGAGTAGTCCGTCTTTAGCATTCCCTTAGAGAGAGTAGGAGTGTCATATACCTTACCTTTTTCAAATAAGATTGCATCCATAAAAGTTTCAGGACCACCACTTCATGTATTCATCCCTTCTGAATCAGATATGTCACCCCACTTCTCAAAAATCCTAGAGGAGTTCAATAAATTCTGGATCTTGTGATGACAATCAACATGTTGAGGATTCCCAATGTGATCACCCAAACTAGGATCAAGCGCACAAATCCCACCAATAGTGGTGGAATTATTCTCTCCAGTCTCAAATAATCCAATGGGAGAAGTAACACCACCATCATTGGATGTCCTCTCATTAACAAATCCAACCCGAGCATCACATGGGACACTCATCGAAGACTTATCCACCATTGGGCCTTTGCCTTTCAAAATAGGCACCAGAGAGACAGATTTATCAGAATCCAACATACCATCCTTAAGGGAGGATGGTTTTTTTAGAACATCTATATCATGATCAAGATACTTTGAAAAAGTCACATGCTTCCTCTTAGTTTTCCGTCTGCAATGGTTAGTTTGATGACTCTTCGTACCACATTTCTTGCAAGAAATATTCCTCCGACAAAAATCCTAGGAATGCCCCATAGCCATACATTTGGTACAGAAAAAAGGTTTCCTTCCATATTCAACATCAATTTGGATATTATTAGAGGACGTAGAGAGAGTTACCTTATCAATCAAAGTGGAACTCAGATCAATCTCTACCAACATTCTAGAAAATTGTTTGAACCGAACAACCTCAGTTTCCTTATTAAGACTTATAGGAGTCTCAATTTCCACGCCGATGTCCTGCAATATTATTGGGTACCAAAGGACCCTATTATGTCTATGCTAATGAACCCAAACATGAGAAAATACATTCCTTGCATTCGAAGCATTGAAATCCAGAGGCCATTCATGTAGGTGTAGCTATCCAGGTCTAAAAGAAAGAGACCTGATGCTCCATGCATGTATTTTAAAATAATTCAAATGGAAAATGCAATGAAAGAATCCACGACCAAGAGAATCACATATCCACTCAGAGGAGTCCAGCAAAAATGAAATCCGTCTTACCAAGTCCTCATACCTTTAGGACTTCTCACTATTCAGTAAAACAAGACGTGCTATTAGAGAACTCTTCCTAATTTCAATCCATTCAGCAAACACACCAGGATTAGCCTCAACATAGGCTAATGACCCTTTTTAGAGAATCCATCCAGAGCCGATGTCAAAAAAAATATGCAATTGGGGGGTATAGTTGGTTCTTCCACTACTCTAGTGGGGACCTTTAAATTATCACTACTATTCGAGGACTTCAAAACCCCCTTCAATTTCACCATCACTAGATCAAAAATCACATGAGCAGAGGGACAATTCGTCATTCTATTCAACCCGAGTAGCAGATTAGAAAAATCACTCATATTGCCATAAACACAATGATATCTAGTGTTTTGGGTGTCCAGCACAGATCTGAAAACACACACCCCAGAAGCATCCTTTGAATCTATCGTTAGATCCGGCGTAGATAAATAAAAACCTTCTCGAGTGTCACATTGTTCATCCCAATCCTCATACCTCGATTTTTTCTCATAATGTTACACCAAGCATCGCTGCCTCTTGTACATCATGTAACATCATTCCATGTCGATCCACGTTCACCAGCAATGAGCACAGAACCAAGAAAATGAGGAATCTTCATGTCGATCCACGTTCACCAGAAATGAGCATAGAACCAAGAAAATGAGGAATCTATATCCCGAACCCTAATACGGAACCAGAGCCTCATGGCGGTAGAGCAGCCAATCCGCTAGAAGTGCCATCACCAAAACTAATAGAATACCATATATGAAATGACTAAAATGGTTACTTTTATAAATGTTCCTACTAAAATATAGTAAGATTTATTTACTAAAAACAAAATGTTTTTGTATCTTAGTAAGATATTCTGAAGAGAATGTAGTGTCTAAGTGGTCCATTGGAGTATGCTTAAAATTTTAGAATATAAAAGTTATGAAAAAAAATCATTCCATATAAATTTAATGAAATTTAATATTATATAGGGGTATATGATGTGTTTGAAAATGATTAATTTTAAGATTTATGTTGGTTACCAAAATATTTTTAAGAAAAAATTTTATGGAATTTTTTATATGGGTGGATGATGATGTTGTACTTAGAAATGGTTCTTTGTATACAAAACATGTTATTAACATTACAACAATTGATATTTTGGGGTAAGAGGTTTCAATATATATTCATGAAGTTGTGCATTAGTAATAGGATTTCTAAATCTCACCATTTTTCTAAATATAATGCTTTATTATGTTACTCACTAAACGATTTTTTGGGAGGGTTTATTTAGGTGATCACATAGGGATGTATTAGGAATTATATAGAGATTTAATGATATAGAAAAAACATTGAAATTTTAAAAATGATAAGACTTATATATAAATCTATAATATATGATATTTCATAGAGGAAATTTTTAAAGGATTTATTAATGTTGTTAAAAGTGTTCAATAATATAAATTGTGTAATTTTATAAAAAAGCAAGTGTCAACTTTATCATTCTTTCATGTGAGGTAATATAATTATTTTTTGATATATATTTCATAAAGTGTAATGTTTATTGACCTCTCAAAGTATGAATTTTACTTATCCCAAATTAATATTCATCATGGAGTATTCTTGGTAATGATAACTTATTGAATATAATGTTAATAGGGTTCATGTATCCATATATGGAATATACTAATATGCTACAAAACATGTGTTGTTTGTGGGATGTCCCACTTAATATATACTGAGTTTCATATATTATTTCATTGATATAATTCAATTTTGTGGTTTATATTTATAGTTATCAATACCTATGTATGGATTGAAATATTTCTCAAAAACCATCATAATTTTATATATTTATTATATAACCCTTGAGGGTTATCAAACCAGTAGGATTTTTGGTAAATTCTTGATCATTTTGTTAGTTGGAGCTCATCCAAGATGTTAGTTTTCATCTTATATGAAAATTATTACATAATGGAACTCCATTGAGATATTATAAAAAATAATATGGTCAAAACTTGGTAATACTATGGATGATATTATCAATTCAAGTGATAGTCATGTGATATGGTCACCTATAAAGGTGAGCTATAGGTGATATATTCGTCGACCTAGTCTTTCTATAATCATAAAATCAATAGTGTATTAGTACCCATATAGGATACACATATTATAGGTCATATAATCAAATGATTTTTTGGATAAATAAATTATATGAAAAATTAATGATTTCACATGATTCAACTACTGGAGATGGGTATAGAGATAAAAATGTTTTATAGAAATCATATCAAATACCATTACTACTTGAATATCATTGATGATTTTCTAGAGACCAGTGCTTCTTTATATGTGAATAAAATAAATAATATTGGATGAAAATTATACAACGTAATATGGGGTCATACTTTTTGGATGTTTGAATAAGGATTGTGTTTGACTTATAGAGCTACTCTGAAATTGATTTACAGTTTATCCAAAAGGAGTTTCATATGATGTGATACAAAGTGATTTTGATAAAATATTACAAATATTCTTTTGGAATATATTCAAAATAATTTATTAATATGGTTTCATAATTTATTATAGATGATACAATATATGTCAAAATGACACTAAGATTATGGTAGTTTAGTGGATGTGAGAGATTGAATGAGATATTCCCGAAATCCATTCTGAATATGATTTATTTTGGACATGTGACAGTTATGATATTTGTATACCACAGATCATGGTTTTCATGATACGTACATTATTGATATCTCTGTATATGGTATATATATATATATATATATATATATATATTGTATAACCATGATGAATCGTGATGTTTGATTTATAAAATAGCCCCATAACTCCTTTGTAATTTGAATTCAATCTGTTATTTTTCAGCAATCTAACATGATGGATTTAATAAGACTTCTATTTAATATGATAAAATTCATGTGATATGTATTAATGTGATGAAATATTAAATAGATAATTTCAATTCACCCATGACTTTTAATGAATGAGTGGATTCATTTATTACTCAGGTGTTTCTAAATTGTCAATATAAAGAGGTGGTCGGTATTAGATAGTGATAATATGAATGCCTTGATCCCATAAAAATTGTTCAATTATATCTCACATTGTCTTTATAATTTACACTATAATGAAATAAAATGTCATGTTAAGAAGTATAATCTTTTTTAGAGTTTATTGATTAATAAGATCCCATGGATACACTAAACGGTATGGATGTCTTTTGACTTCCTCTTCAAGCATATATTATATAATAATTTATGGAAGATCATTGGTTAATAGAATATAAAAGACATTAATCATTTTATATAAAACATATTTTTAGGATTAATGTATATTAAGTATAGGATTATAGGTTTTTTGTTTGTTCTCATGTTTATATAAAACGTTAATCAATCTTAATAAACCTTATTATAAGACATATCAAAGACCTTAGGGAAACCAACATGTAAACTCATTCTTGATTTCAGTTCCACTAGTGCATACTACATCCTTTTAGCCACACTATTTTGTTCTATAGATCCTGTTATAGTCTCCTAAAATAGAATACCATTTTACTATAAAATCCTTCATAATTCCCCACTTCGATATCCTCCACTTTTTTAGTACAAAAACATGTCCGCTTAATTATGATATATTTTTTATCCTTTTTTATCCCTTGAATAAAGGTCATTAAAAATTATGATTTTTTCTAAAAATTAAATATCACACCTTTTATTCCATATCATCAATAAAGGTAACATAATACATCAAACCAAGCTGTGAACAAACTCGAGCAGGAACACAAATACTTGTGTAAACATTCTCTTGATTTTGATCCTCTATCATGTTTCCTTCCATTTTTAAACAAATATTGCAATTATTCCCAAGGATTAACAATTCATATCTTCCAAAAATAATGATTATATCATTTATAATTACATTATTAGATAATAATTCTATGTTATTCTCACTTAAATGACTATGAAATTAATTTTATATCATTGTAGATGTAAAATTTGTTTATATGGAATGAATTGATATTTACAAAACATTTATTTGGTATAATGTTTCAAATTTCACTCATTGGGGTACCATAACATAACCACTTGTAATGTTTCACTCTATATTAAAATATTTACTTAGGAAACCCAAATCATCGTGTTTTCTAAATAAAATGAAGTTATTCCTGAATGTTGGAATATTAATCACTCCATGGCAGTTTAGAAAGACTATATTCTGAGTCTAAATGGTCTATCCATCAATTCCCAAAATCACTATAGTTTTATCATCCATAAGATAAAACATCATGAAACATTTGAATGTATAATTCCTCATTCATATCCTCTTATATTTATAATGAATATAATCTCTATATTATATGATATGAGACTCAATTTGATAATAAGATCATTGAAAAATTTCACTTATTTTATGAAATCAAGTTTTTTGATATATATATATATATATATATATTATGAATCGCATCTAGAATTATCCTTAGTCTAACATCAATCATTATTTGTATGGAATTTCTTCGCACAATGTCAATATATGGTACTGACAATATCCAAAATAATCTGGCAACTAATTAGTCTACATTTCCCATTCTTATAACTTTTTTATGAAACTATAATCCCTTATCTTCCCCACTAAATTAATTTCCAATAAAAGTATATAAATCCAAAATACCGATATCATCTTTTAAAATTATATTTTGAATATACTTGAACACAAATTCACCTTTACATATATAATTTCTCATCATGATAACCAATTAGTCCCATGATTCCTGGAATGATGAAAGTTATGCGAACTCCTATACTAGGTTAGAAAATATGAATACTTTAAATTCAAGATAACTTCAAATGATATTGAATTAATTTATTTGATTAATTATTTTATTTCTTTCTGATATTATCATTAAAAATACCCTTTTTAATAGAAATTTATTTTTCCATTACAATCATCTTATTAGAAATATTTGAAGTGTTATTATATATTATAAGACTATCTTCACAAAATGTACGTTATAGTACACATTTTGATCTAATGGCATCATGATCATCCTAATTTATTTCTTGTCTAGAACATACTATTATTAATTTTTTCACCTCTTACAGTTTGGATTTTATCAATGAAATATGAATATCCTTTTATAGAAGATATTCAAATACTAGTATTTTCTAGAATCTAAAATTCATCCCCTAAAATGTATCAATTTTAACATTACCCTTTTTCAATGACATCCTTATAGAATTGATGAACTAAAACTAAATTTTTAATACAAAATAGGGAAAAAACTACTTCATATAACTTATACTACAATGTTATGTGTATAATGAAACTGTTGAACTATGCTATGAAACTTCTTTTAAAGGTTGTGGTCCTAGTGAAATATAAAACTGTATTTTATACAACTTATTGGGCTTAGAACTTCTTGTAATGGAAGAACCCTTCAGAAGATCCAAATGTGAAATAAATTTTAGATTGTCCCATTTCATACTGAAAATTCATCTACAATTCATCCAAAATATAGAGTGTAATATACCCAATCCATAACCCAAATTCTAAAAATACACATAAAAATGTCTTCCTAAAGAAAACAATAGATAAAAGAAATCAAATAACAACCTAAGAATTTATTTGGTTTGAAGATAGACCTACTCCATAAGAAAAATGAGGGAAAACATTATTTATAAATTGAAAAGATATCATAATATCAAATATTTTCAATACCAATAAACATTTACCACTATTTATAGTATGTAAAATCTAGTGTTACAATTTCCACCACCCATTGAATGTTACAGGTGACCATCCACCATGTTTTGGTTATCAACTAAGATTAATCACTTAAACTAAATTTTCTACTGAAAAATTCAATCATTTTGAAACTCTAGAAGTTATTTCTGAATATAATTCTAAGGAATACTTTTGTAACCCTTATGAATGTAGATTACACCTTACATGACTTTATTATTGATTCTTATGTAAGTCATTTTCATCATTACAAATCCTCTTTAAAGACTCATTATTTTTATTATAATTTGTCTAGCTCCATCATTATAGACATTAAATGTGATATGAAACTATCTTTATCTAGATTTAGAATTATATATTTGGATTTTATCCCTTAAAATGTTCGGACACTTATCTGAATACTAATTTCCATATAAATTGTATGTAACATCACACAAGGTTTGTCAGACTTGATGGTAAAATGATCATAAAAACGAAAATAATCCTGAATATTCTTCTTCATATATCCAATTTGGGAATAAATAATTTTTAGTATTCCTCCTCCATGATTGAAAGAGAAACTCAATTTTTTATTACTCTATGTGACTACATATTTTCTATAGATGTGAAAATTTTCACTTTTATTTTTCATATTAAATTGGTATCCTTTAAAAGAGTCATAATTACTTTTAATTTCAATAGATTATTATTTTGGATATAAAATCCAAACTTCCTCATCCTTTTAAGATTTTTAAAGATTTATTTATCATACTTAAGGCGACATTATTTTGGATTTTCTTAAAATTTGACCTAGAGACGAACACTATATATATTTGATACCCTTTTCATTGTTAGATAATAAAGTATTCCATTCATACACTAGTAAATATTATTATCCAAAATTTTAAAATAGAATATAACATTATATTACGGAATGTATTCATAGATATAATTATTTCTTTAATGATATCCATTCCAAATACTAAAGTAATTAATTGGTGTCTTTTACGTAGCATAAAAAAATACATGCTTGTTTTCATATTTAAAAAAATTATTAAAAAAATTACTCACCCATAAATATTAGTTAAAATTAATTTCTTATTGAATATAAATAATAAAACAAATCAATTCATTATTTGAACTAAATAAGACATCAATGACATAAATTTTTGTAACTAAAAAACAATTTCAAAACACTTTAAAAAAAGTAAAAAATATTTTCCTCTTTTTAAATACATTATGAAATTGGTATTTACATAACCTCCAATACAAATCATGAAAATATTATTTAATCCAATGAGATCTTTTTTAACTTAATAAAATTATCTACAAATTTTAATTTATAAAAAAAAAATTTCAAAACATATAACTTTTTAGAAATAAAAAAAATATGAAATCACTTTTTATTTCATTTGAAAATGTTTTCTGTTCAAGGAATTGGTGAATGAAATATTATCCTAATGAATTAAATTCAAGAAGTGGGTAATTTGAATACATAATCAGTATATTCTTGTAATAATAAAAATTTCTTACATTTTATGGTTTATTTCTAAAAATTTTTCCTTAATCTTATAACTTATTTATAAAAATACATTTCATATGTGGAATGGAATGATCATAGGGACTTTCAATAAGAGGTGAAATAATAATTTTCCAGAAATTATTTGGTGCTTCTTACACATAATGTACCAAATATTAATAATTAGTGAAATAATGGATTTTTATTGGTTCTATGTGTGAAGAAAAAACTCTACAATCAACATCATTTAAATCTAACCATATAGTTTGAGTACCATCTTATAAATAATTGATAGTATTTTATGTTGGATATTATTTTCATTTAACCCATTCCATTGTAAATGGACATATAGGGGTTTTTCCCTTAATGTAAACTTATTGAAAAGGTAGTGGGAGAGTAATGATTAAAATTTCTAGGTATTTCATAACCTTATCAACATGTATTTTTGGTTTTGGTGAATTATCCATAAAATTTATGATAATTTATTCCTCAATGGTCTTGGTCCTCCTTATAAAGATTCAGAATGCTTTACTTGAGTGGTAATAACTATGAAAATTCACTTTATATGATTTATCGTAAGACTTTCCATTGTTATCCTTAGTGTTACGAACATTACATTTATATCCAAACTCCATAAAATAACTAATATTGGGTTTCTTACCCATTAAAACATTATAAGTTGTTTTCCTAAATAATCTTATAATGACATATTTAATATTATAGAAATGGGTATTTACCATGCCAACCCAATTGTATTAATGGATTCTAATTCATCCATGATAGTTCTTGCCATAAAATATAAAGTTAGTTTCAATATTTCAACAACCCATTTTGTGGTGGAGTTTGAGGAGAAGAAATAAAATGATTATAACAATATTAAATAATTTTTTTCCAAATATTGGTTTTAATTAACTCACTTATGATCACTTAAAATGTATATTATTTTATAAACTTTTATATTTTTAGATTTCTTAGTAAATTTAATAAAATATTTAACAAAATATTTTTTATATACCATAAAATAAAGGCATGTGTATATTGTATAATCATTCAAAATTACAAAGGTATAAAAAATTTTCTTGTACTATATTCTTGGATCAAAAATAAATTATCAATGCGAACAACATTAAGATTCTTTGAATAAGATACTTCCTTTTTTAAATTGAACGAGATTTTTTGTTTATTTCCAATTTGGAAAGGGTCATAGAAAATATCCTTTTGAAAATTACATTCAGTAAAATCATGTAAATTTGGTTTTGGTTTATCTTAAAATGTGTGAGTGAGTGTGTGTATTATAAAATGACTGGGGTATATATTCCAAAGACAAGAATTAAAATTATTACACTCAATCATTTTACATGTTTCTTTCAATGGGGATTTTGATCATTGAAACATTTTTAAAGTGTGTGAAATCAAATCTTTTACTAACCTATGTTTTGTATATGTTTTATTAGAAATAAAAAGCTAACTATAAGGATCAGTGAAAAGTCATGATATCGCAATCAAAAAAATTGTGTTTTGTTTTTTTTTTCAATCGAAAAAACTAGGATCAATTGGGAAAGAAAATTATTTTATAGAAACAAATTCAATGATTAGGTCAGAGGCTGAACTCTGAAATATTATTATATCATAGTCTTAAAATTATTAATCCTTTCCTTTTCCTTAATAAATTATAAAATCCAAAATCACCTCTACTTTATAATGTTTTAATAGGGAATGTGAGTATTGAAGTAGTTCTTATCATTACTGATTGATATAGATCCCGACCAGTATGGGAAGATATCAGAAATTCATCCTAATATCTCACCAATGAGATCCCTTAAAATTAATAAAGATACTAAAAATAAATAAATAAGTACTATTGTGAAATAAAAATTGATCCACTATATTACAAAAACATCTAAAACATATCTAGAAACATCACCAAAAATCCATGAACATTTAATCTTATATAGTCAAGTTCAAGTGAAAGAGAAAATACATTTCTTCCTAAATGACAAAAAGTTCACATAAATAAAAATAAAATACCATCACATCTAATAAAAAATCCCAACATTGAAAATTGAGATAAAATTATCTATAAAAGAATTTATTATTGGAATTTGATTTCAATCATAAATAAAATGTTCTCATCCTCATAGTATAAAACACCAAAAGGGTTTTATCCCACCATGAGAAGGTTCATAGTCAAGGTATAATAAAAAAATTAAATAAATAAAACAAGAGTAATCAAGTGATTGAACTCCCTCTTCCAATAGCTTCAATCTCTTTAAAAAGAATTTTCATTGCATTCTTGATATCAGTAGTGATTACAAATATAAAAGGTAGTTAAATATCTATTTTATAAAGATTTTAAAATTTTATTCAAGATTAATGGTTCTCTACAAATTCATCGTTGAATGTTCCCTTCCCTAATCAGATTACACTAGATCCTCATACTTTATTCATTCCCAATTTTTTTAATCACGATCTTAAAAATATCTTATCCTCTTCTCATTAACCTCATTCGGATCTACATATCATTGATACAATATCCACATCAATAGTTCTTAAGTATATATATTCTCATATGATAAGTTTTTCTCCTAATTGAACAAAGGATAAGATTTTACATATCTTAAGATTACTATGTATACAACTGATTGAAATTTCTCCTAAGAATAAAGCTTATGAATCATCCCTTTCTTAGTCATAGATTTATTTCATAAAGTAAAAACCCTTAAGAAAGTTCCAAAAAGTCTTTTATAAGTTCCATAATGTCCTATGAATTGTTATTTCAGCTAAAAATACCTTACACACCACTAGTGGAATTATAAATTTTATTGTAAAACCCATAGATATCACCAAATACATCTTATATTTAAAGTAGATCATTCTTGTATTTATAATACATTTCACAAGGACTGACTTCTCCCTCCTAGTGGTAGAGGAAAATTATATATCAGGGAATATTTCTTAAATACCATGATGAATTTATTATATATGATCTTTAAAATTTTGCATATATCTTGGAAAATTATACATAACACCTAGTATATGATATGTATCTAATCTACATGCATGTTTTGTTTAATTCATCTGGATTGTGATCAGATTAGAAATATTTTTATCCTAAACCACACTTTCTTTAATGATGTAGTATGGTGATAGTGTGGGGTTGATCCCATTGGTAAAGTTTCTATAAGAAATGAACCAGGATATTAAACCCTTTGTGTAGGATTCCTTATGAATTATTTTAGGTTTTGTATTTTATTAAAGATATTGAGTATGATTAAGGATTTAGGAAGAAAGTAGGGATAAGGGTCAGGTTTTGGGTTCAAGTATAATGAATAATCTCGTCCCAAACATGGAATAGTCCTTGGGCATAGGGTGCGAAGTAGTGCATAGAGAACTAGTTTATTATATTAAAACAAAATAGATATATCTAAGATGAAACTATTACATGGAACATATATATATATAAATCTATATTATTTAATCCTATCTTCTATTGTAGAAAGTGTCACAGGCTAATGGACATAGCCTACTCAATTCCAATCATGTCGGGTTCATTCATTTAAACTAGTCGTGGTCTGGGTTGCCTAAAATAATTGAATAAATAGTAATTATGTAACCTTATTACTTACCTTTGGGTTACCAAGTAAAAATTTATAGATTCATTTAGTTCAGAACACCCATACTCTCAACCCTTACCCAAGGTGGTTTAGTCTCTCATTATGGTAGTAATCTATATCGATTAAACAAATATTAAAATTTTTGGATGATTAAGAAAACAATTGAAATACAATAGTTTTCAAGTAGAGTTTCAATAATTAAGCAGTGTGAAACCATATTAGGAAAAAAATAATTCAAACACTTACTTAGAATGGTAAACTAGCACAAATGTATGGTGATCCCATTATTAAATAGAAACAACAATTATAGATGGTCGTTAAAATAGTAAAATGTGATGAAAAATATGTATAACACATATAGAAGAATTAAGAGAAACTAGATTCAACAAAAAAATTAAAAAAATAATTTTTTTTTGTTGAGTTCGAAGAGAATATAAGGGGAGAAACAATATATAATGAGATAAAAATAGAGGAGATAAAATTTATGCGTTGTTGTATGAGTGATGGAAAGTAAATTGTTGGGAAATTAAATGATGTGTAAACTTATCACATCATATAATATTGATCCATGGTTTTCTAAATTTATCTTGGATCTAGTGCGAATATCAGACTATTTCATGGAGATTCATATATTTGACTCATCCCATGATGTTTAGTTGAAACTCACGACATGCTTCTTCTCGCGACATAAACTTTAAGCAGGAACGGCCTTTGAATCTTTGATGACACATTTTGGGTATTCACATCTAATCATTTCATAACTTTTAATTTCTTCAAAACGTCATTCACAACTTGTTACATGCTATTAATGCTTCATGAACATCGTGTGAGGGCTTCATGACATGTAATGTTCATTTTTTTCCTGTTTTCATAGAATTACCTTTGAAGTATTGGGAACCTATTCTCTGTAATAACCATAACATACCTAGTAAATTATCAAATAAAATATTATTAATACCTAATTAAGTCACTCCAAAATATATATACAATATAAACTTATCAAATTCCACAACACCGGAATAATTCATTTTCCACAATACTAAAAAGCATATCCATAGGGATTCCGAAAGAAAAGAATTTTAAAAAAATAAACATATATGAAAACATGGAAAATAAATATATGTGTATGTATAAAAATTAATTCCTCCAAAATTATCAGGAAGAGAAAATTATTTTGGCCTCATAATTTATTTCTTTATTCAGATTATCAATCTTTTAATTACAATTACAGAAATTATTCTAAAATTCTACACAAACTTTTTAATTTACCTCACAATTAATTTTCTCTTATCACTGAGGCTAAAATGTAACATTATTTATGCTCAAACCATGAATACATATTCTTAACTGTAGGTTGTATTTATTCTATTTTCTCCACTTCATAAAGTCAAACAAAAAAGTAATCATGAGGGCTTTAGTAATAATGGTCAACTGTCTCTACGGTTGAGGGAAGATGGCACAAACATGAAAATAGATCTCAAAATGAGATTAAGATATAATTTTCAAGGCATAATAAATAGAAATATTTCAGTGGTATGGTTCCTTCAATATCATATAGTGTACATCATTCATGTTTCACAAAATAGATCCACAACTGTATTATGTATGTATCAAAAATGTACAATGTTCCTTGCTTTTAATTTTATTTTATTATATTTTTTGAATGTAATTTTAAGTCTAGATATCGCATCTAATCCCTAACCACATATGATCCTTCAGGGGATTAATCTGTCTGGAAATTGTTATTTTTGACCATACAAATACACAACGGAAAATATTTTTTATTCTTCTTTAGTATTTTTTATCGGAACATGGTATGTTTAAAATGACAAAAATTAACACCTAAGTAATAACAAATCAGTCTAGTAAAGTAACATAATACGTATTCTCAACCAAATAATCTGATGTCAGTAGCTGAAAATTCCCCCACAGTTTTTCAATTTATAATCATCCACTAAACCAAGAAAATGGTAGGATAGAATAATTAGCTTGGAATACCTTCATTCTAAACAGGTTATTCATAGATACAATAGGTTAAATGAAGGAAAAGTGTAAGGAGGGTCTCAGGAAATATTTTCTCAATAAATATTTCTTCAACAATATTAATATTTTGGTTATTAATTCATAGCCTTGATAAGATCTCAATGCATGTTCAGGTAGGTTTAGTTGTTTTAGGTGTCACTCGGGGTATAAAACCAAGTAAATAGTTGATAGAAAGATATTTAAAAAATATTAATTTGAATTAAATTAATAATCATGGAAATAATAAAAAAATACACATGATTCTAATATTCATTTGAAAAAAAAATTACTTAACATAATCTTTCATTTAAATGGAAGAAATTCTTTTTTAGGTTTAAAGTATTCTTACATTTAAAATTGTATCCTAGATAAATAAAAACCCCAAAAATACAAGTGTTTCAATAGTGAATCCCAAGAATGACTCCCCCAAACAAAAAATGAGAGAAGTGTTTACACTTTCTTGGAAATTACCAAGGGAGAGATATCACAAATATATCACACACAAAATGAAATGTAAAATTTTAAAATGAATGTTATGGAATCAAGATATCTATGTTCTGACTATCATGCCATGTGAAATCACAGTGGATGTTGCAATGGCCAAGAAATCTATTTATGAATTTTCTTATTAATGTTTATTTTTTATAGTATAGATCATATATAATCACTCACAGAACACAATAAAAAATTTGTAAATGAATAATGAATGAAATAATAGGTAAATAGAGACGTTAAGGAAGATATACTAAGGAAATAGTAACTTTCCTTATGAGTTGTAATATGACCCTTTATAAATATTAAATTGCCCTAATGAATAGTAACCTCAACCATAAAATCATAAATAAAATTTAATCTTCTCATAGGTAAAATAATGATACAATTATTTCATAGTAAAAGTAAGTGAATATTTTTGATATTAATACAAAAGTGATAGTATTTTATTAGTCTATAAATATATAATTACAATTTTATAATTAATAATATTATATTTAATAAAATTTATTTTCATAAAATGTTTTTCTAAATAAAAAATTTGTTGCCTAATGATTTTGTTCTATATTTATGAGACCTTAGTAAATTTTTGGAAGTGTTATAAAATTAGTTTTAAAATTAAAATCTATATTTCTTGAGTAAATAATGATTTTATTTAAAAAATTGGTTCTACATATTTAGGAAATTATTTTTATAAAATGGAGTCTATTTTTGAATTCTAAACATCCAAAAATCTCTATGGGGATTTTTTGTGATTTTTCTGAACTGCACGAATTTTTAGGAAAGAGTAAAATATGGTAATTAACAATAAATGCTAAATACATGATTAACTGAGTCATAGGTTATTTATAGATGATGTGAGAACATTTGGTTCTAAATCACATGCCCTTATTACTATTTTGGTCAAATGAATGTACACTATTGTTTTTCTTGAGAAAAATAAAAAAATAATGAATAGGATATTCAAAAATCACCCCTATCCACCACTTTAAAAGTCACCCCTCATTCCCTCTTCTCTTCATGCCTCTAAGCCTTGAAGATTATCAATGTTCTGACCAAATAATATTCTCTTGTTTCTCCCCACATCCAGGAGCTCTTAGTCTTTCCAAAATACCGAAACCACTTCCCTTAAGGAGTTTTTCAAGGAGGATATTTCCAGAGGTAAAAATCCTCTTCCTTTCCCATTTAATATCTTTTTAAGTTATTTTTTTATTATTATATTCTCAACTATTCTATCAAAATGATCATGATAACTATAGTATGATATATATACAATAATTATATCAATTTTAGGGAATAACTGTCACTAATATCCATACACACTTTCTCTCTTTCTTATTTTATAAATTAAATCATCATTTAGGACGTTCTGATTTATAACCATTGTGGATGATAAATCTTCTTTCTACATTGTATCCATCAAGGGTGGTTATGAGACCATTTATATGGTTTAAAAAACTATAATATATATTTTATAACCTACATAATGTATTGGAACAATTTTATATACCCATAATATTAATACATATGATAATACTTGTTCGTAATAATTGAAATACCGGAAAAATAATCTAAATGATTACCACTAAATGTAATGTCTAATGATTCTTCCTCATAATATATAAAAACATGACACAAATAACCATTTAAAGTTTTGGGTTCTTTTTAAAAACATATGATTCCAAATTTGTATAATTATAAAAACATTAAATAAACACTATTCCTTATAATCAAGCGAATCTGTCATCAAAAGAAAGAAATAAACACTCTAAAATGAACGAATTCAATTTTATAACATATTAATAAGGACAAAAATGACCTTAATAAAACTATAATGAATCAAATTTATGTTTCTTGGTTATTAATTAGTTAATTAATGGATTTAATTTGATTATAAACTAATTTAAGCACAAGTACTAAACACATTTGGACATAAGGTTAGGGTTATCTACCCGAACCCCCATTTTCATCCGGGTTACACTTATTCACTACTTAACTTAATGAAATTATTATTAATTTCTATTTACCCCTATTAAATTCTATTAATTTCATATATATGTTTAACAACCATAATATTTCTTTTTTTAAGGGGATTTACATGTTTTAAAAGGATCATTAAAAATTTATTTTTGATGAACAAGCATGTTTCAAGGGAACATCTCAAATTCATACCCAATTTTAAGTACACACTATAATCTATTTTAAGAAACAAACTTTTTTGTAAAATCATTAATTTTATAATTAATGAAATACCATATTTAAGTTATAGTTTTATATAAATATTTTTCTAATGGAAAACTTCTTTTCAAAGAAAAATAGTTTTTCTCTCAAGAATTATAGGACGATTTTATTAAAGTATTTACGTCAATTTAAATACCTCTATTGAATTTTATTCTTTACTAAGGTTTATCTATAATGTTTAAAATACACCATATTTGATTAAGTGGTTTATGATCAGTTTGATTGTGGATGTTCTATTTTTATACCATTAACCATATTACTCTGAATGGTTAGTATTTATGTTTTATCATTAGGGAAAGTTAGTGAAATTTCATATGTTAGATACAATATGAATGTATATGATGTTTATATTAAACTCCATTTATATAAGGAATTAAGTTTACCAGAAAGTGATGCGTGGGGCCCTCTATATCGCCTTGATGCATCGGTAGGTCTCATGAGACAAAAACATAATTGTGTTTTGGCTGAGGATTTAGCTATTATTTTGAGACATCTTGGTCGAGGCCCCAACGATATGTTTTAGTTGTCTGGATTTATGCATTAATTCACTATGATATTATAAATTGATAAAATATGTGATTATTCGACTAGTATAAAATTGATGGTTATGTTTTATTTTCTCATTATCATTCATATGGACTTATATAATATGATTTCAATCATTCCATATTATGTGCAGGTATATTTTTAATGGCATGTGTTTTTAGTTGTTCACTATGCCTAGTTTTTATGTTTATGATAACTACTATGGTGTTACTTCACCTTACTAAGAATCTGATATCATCCCATTCTTATGTTTTATATTTCCCCAGGATGTGAATATGAATATTATAAGTGACCTGCAATGATATTCTCTAATTCATAGATTTTTCTATTGGAATTTCTAATATGTATTTAATTACATGTTGTAATGTTGAACTTACATATGTATCTAGTTTTCCAAAACTATTTAACTATTCCTCCCTTTGGGATATGAATTTATTGTAATCATGAAAATGTAATAAAATAATTCAACAACGCCAGGAAACTGGGTCGAGGAATTATAGATGTGGATATGTGATTTCGTCTACCAACACGATTTTTTATAAATACAAATCCTACACTATTTAAAACATTATTTTATTGGATTTTAAAAAAATAATTTTTAATACAGTCATGTCTACAAAATAAATATAATAATAAAACAACTCATATACATGTAGATATGTATGTACAATGTAGTTTTGAGCGATCTGTAACAAAAATTATGTTGTCAGAAGGAAAAATTATAATCCAAAGTATAAGACTAAAAAATATAAGACAAATGATATTTGAGTTTCCTCCCATTAAATAATAAAAAATTAAATTGTCATCCAGATGGATAGAATGAATAATCAATCAACTGTGATCTAGCTTCTCATTACTCATATGTCACTCGTGAGAACTTGCGGTTGTCTCAAGGAGCTCACGTGGATTCTTTGTAGGATTAACCACCTGAGGGGCATTATGGCCATGAATATTGTGTGGAAGGAATATAATTCATTGATTCCATGATGGTGATTGATGTTGATCAGTGATCTATAGTGATAGATCCTCATTCCATCTCTTGAAATCATCCAGATGTTGAGTTATCCATAGTAAAAGGGATGATAGTCCTAGAATAGGCACATCGATGACCATAAAAAGGAATAAGAGATAAACATGGCGACTATAATAGTGTAATGAGTAGAAAAATAGGCCAATAAAAATTTAGGAAAAACTAGGATCCCATGTATATAATAAATTCAATAAGATATCAGTAAGACCCAATATAAATAATACAAAAAAATATGATTATATAAACAGAGTATACAAATAGGGGAGGATACTAGTATATATTAATAGAAATCAAACAATCTAGCTTCAAATAGATAGTACTCTACCAGAAAAATGGTTTCTATATCTATCCCACTAGATAAATACCATCAATGGAGGAAGGGGTTGGTCAATCAACCACGAGAGGGGGTTCTATGGTGCTAGCAGTTGTCTCAGTGGTTTTTGATAGTGATGTACCGATCCAGATTGTGGTCATGAAACTGAAATCTAGATCAAAAAAAATTACTTTAGTGGAAGGTGTTAGGGTGGGGCCTTGTCCTGCAGGGACTACTCCTCCAAGAACTCTTGTTGAGTAGCAGAACCACTTAGCTCGGACGGTTGGTTGGCAGAGGTGGTTGTGCGTGCAAGGATGGTGGAGGATTATGGACATACCGTATGTGTTAGTTGGAAGGCCATTGATCATCACATCAACCCAGATTCCTGAGAAATCTAGTGATGAAATCCATCTATATGTCATCCCACTTCTACTTGGGAACATCTAAGGTCTCCAACAGACCACTGGGAACACTATTCTCCACCTTCACCACCTGACACACTAGTCATCCGGCCACAAAATCCGCCACTACCTGCTTCAACCCATACTGCCAAAACTGTTCCCTCAATCCTCATTACATCTTATAAACTCCTAGTTGTACTGCCAGGGGTGAGCTGTGGAACTCACAGAGAACTCCTTTGTTCATTTCCACAACAACAAACAGCTTCCTGTGGAATAACATCCGATTCTAAAAATCCTCCAACCATCCCTCTGAAGCATCACCCCGGATTGTGCGATCACGAATCAACTCCGTCTCTGAGTCTCCCAACTGATACTCCTCCACCTATCGCAACAAGGATTACTATAATATCAACTAAAATAGACAACCTCTTCCACCATCCACCCTCGCATCCAAATTTGTAGAGGCAAACTCCTCCATTTCCTTCCAATAATCGGTGGATTTACAAACCACCTCCTTCGGTGACTTCATGCTTAAGTCATCATCCACCATGTTCCCCTTTATAGAGGTTAGAGAGACAATTAAGTCGTTTTCCTGTAGAAAATCCATCAACCTTCACTAGCACATGTTCAGGTTTTTCTTGGAGATGATATACCGCAAGATCTAGTGATCTATGAAGACCACAATAGTCTCCTCGACGAGGTAATGTCACCACATATTCATTGTAAATACATCCAATAAAATATATTTACCATTTGTGGAATAGTAACGTTCATGTTTACGTAACATCATAGACACATAAGAGATCACTCTCCACTACTACATCAGCACACATCCAAATCATTGACCGAAAAAATTTGAAAACACTTCAAACATCACCCCTTCCTATGGAAACCTATGCACTATGTAGTAACCATATCCTCCTTTTGGTAGTATAAAGTTGTCTGAAACTTCTCACTTCACATTATATCCTGATCTTTTCTAGTCAAAACTATCAAAGGAGATGCAACTTGAGAGAAATTGGGTACAAACCTATGGTAATGGACTTCTAGTCCCAGGTAGTGGTGAACCTATGCCACTTTATTGTGTGTATCCCATGAAACAACCACATATATCATATTGTCCCTTTCTTAGACACCACATTACCAAGAAAGTGCTCCTCTTGCATCCAGAACTTGCACTTAGACAAATTCCCATTGTGCTGGTGGTGTTAGAGGACCTAAGAGAATGTCCTGAGGTGCTCACAATGATCCTCCACTGACATTGAGTAAATATATATATCATTGATGATCATAACAATGAACCGGTCCTAGAACATATGGAATTAAAAATTCATGAGGCCCATGAACACGGATGGTAATTTTATGACACTTAAGAGAATGACCACGAAATCAAAGATCCTATACCAGAAAAAAAATATGTTTTTTGGATGTCACCCTCATTCACCCTAAAATGGCGATATCTCGACTATATATTGATATTATAGAACCATTATTCTCCCCTCAACTGGTCGAACAGTTAATCTATCCATAGAAGGGGTTAATGGTTCTTGACTGCCACCTGGTTCAATCTCTGCTAGTCCATGCACCGCCTCATACCACTATCTACCTTATTTAAGAACAAGACCAGAGTACCCCATGGTGGCACAAATTACTAGATTAAACCCTTTTTCATCAGTTCATCAACCTAAATTAGAAACCCTCGCAACTTATCAGGTGATATCTGATAGGGAGAAATCAAAATCGGATGGGCACCGGGTTGTAAGTCAATTCCGGACTCAACATCAAATTGATGGGGTAGAGTCACAACCTCTTCGCAGAAAAACATATAAGGAACTCCTTGACAGCTCAAAAAAACTCCACCATTTCTTTATATGCTGATCCTACTTAAATCATGGCCAACAATGAGAGAGGAGGCTCCACACACCGACAGCCCAACTGATAGCTCCTCTCACCAATGAATACTACATACCGGCCACCCACACCAAAAAAAATGACACTTCTTTTGAAGCTGTCAATAATAGAATGCCAAAAGACAACCAGTCGATTCCTAAGATGACATCATAGGGTTATATCTATAGCATAAGTAGATCCCCACTATACTAATGTGGCCCCAACATCAGTTGACATACCCGAAAACATCATACAAACTAGTCTGACCTCCAATTGACGTACTCAATAAAATGGGCATGGGAATCCTCTATATATTTAGTTCTAGATCATGGGATATCTTGGGTGAAACAAAGAACTTTGAGGATATTTAATCAAATAAATCACAATCAAGGGTTGTATATAGACTGATTGTACCTCGAATGACCTTGGGCCCCTCTGGATTTGCTTCCTCAGTCGTGTGCAACTTCCCCCACCGAGCTCCTCTACCCCTCTGATGTTGACCACCTCTCCAACCACGAGCTATTAGCAGTCCCTAAGGATCACCCGAAGGTCGGCTTCCTGCGGCACTATGTACCCTTGGTGGAGTGGGAGTTCGCTTCCCCTTCTTCTAGAATTTCTTGACCAGTAACTGCTACTACTGGGGTGGGTGCTGAACCTTACCACCCCCAACATACTAAGCTCAAATTGGGAACTAGTTCTAAAGATGTCCAAGGCCTCTACAGACAAATAACCATGGTCCTGAGCCCATGTGGAAAGGATGTAGACTAGGAAATTGGAACTGCCATAGGTGAGGCATACTTCCCACTAGCCAAAACAAGGAAGCCCCTGAACCCAGAGACTTTTTGAGGATTTCCTTCCCTTCGACGAACTCATCCCCCCCTTATGGTACACCTTCCAATGAATGAATCATCTCCACAACTTCATCCTTTTTCTGAACTTCTATGAATATTGGTAGGGTAAAGGGTGTGATTTCATTCTGAAGTGGTGGTTAGAGTGCCACCTCCAATCATCTTTTCGAAGAACCCTAATCTAGAAAGAGATCTAAAAAATGAGTAGGAGATCCTTGAACATGATCCCTAGTTCACTCACCGACATACTCCCCTACTGGAGGGAGAGAAACACCTGCCTTTTCTCATCCTTCATCATCGAGGAAATAAACGCTTCCTGAAATACCTTCTCAAAGTCAGCCCATGGGACATCAGCCTTCTTACTCTACCTGAGGTAAATCATCCACCACCAATTCGCCTTCCCTCAAATATGGCTCATGGCTAGAAGAACCCAGTAGTCCCTCGGATCATGGATCAAGTAATTGGTAATTTTCTAATCCTCAATAAATCTCTCCATCTCTAAGTCTGAAACCCTACCTTCATACATCCCCATGGTCTACTGCTAGAAATCATGATGTTTATTTCACCACAAGTCATCTTCCTCTTCTCGATCGACCCTCCGTTGATCAGACAAGTCATCCTACTAGGCCTCAACTGCTCATACAAAGCATGGACGACGTCCAAGTGCCAAAGATGAAAAGGATAAATAATGAACTCCTAAGCCTGGGTACTATGAAATTTTATTTTAATATTTATTTTAACTCTTCATTTATTTTAAATTCTGAAAATTCCCAAGAAACACAAGAAAAAAATTAATTATGATTCAGGTACCTTTCCTAGGGTCACTACCATGGAAATCTGTGTAGCCTAACTTGGTCGTTTTGTAGGAATAGAGTCCATGCATTTAGATCATTTTGGGGAACAAATAATATGTCTTAGACGGTCTTCCCTCCCCTATTTCACGCACCAAGATTGTCTATCACAACTTTCCTACAATCCCATGTGATCTTTACTATGCCTAACTCTGATCACAATCCAATATCTCAACCATCAGCTATGATACCATTCTGTCATGACCTTACTTCTCCAAGATGTTGGAAGGGATAGAAAAGTGGCATTCCCTTCCTTTATCAAGACTAAGGATAGAAAATGATGCCTAATTCCCACCTTTAATAGGCCCTGGAGTGGAGACTAGCACTAAGGATATATAATCTCACACAAAATGGAAGACATTACTCTTTTTAATGAAAATATTATCAACAAATAATATGATAAACATCCCAAAAAGAACCAACCATTTATATTAAGGAACCCAAAATCCAACCCATGCATGATTTAAATGTAATGTGTGAAAAAAGATAAACAAAACACAAAATAAAGTAATAAAAGAAAGAGACTAAATAGAAAAAAACAATTTTCCTAATGCCCAAGCATGTAAAGCCCATCATAGACCTCAAAGTCCACCTGGATTCTTAAATTATAGTTTTACAGGGGTAGGGTGAGTATACAAGTACACCCAGAAGGAAAACTAAATCTATCCATTCACAAGTGGGGGAAACATTCTAATCTCCCTGTGAGAAAATAGTTGGACCACAAGGCACCTACAAAAGAGTACTATCCATCCAAGCCTCACCATGGCACACACACAAAATAACGCAAGTCAAATAAAGTAGTAGTATGAGTGACTCGATATTTGGGTACCCTGCACCAATTTCCCACTAGTTTACTTCAATTCCTAACTGATAACGTCTTAACACTACCATTATTCAAAAACATAGTCCCACTTCCACATCCCACCAAACCACACATGGACCAAAACCACAACACACATCTCACCCACCGACACATAGACCACAACAACCACTCCTCACATCTGAAGACACCTGTTCCTTATTCCGAAGACACTTGGAAAAACTAACATCGCCCGCAAATACCAGGTCACCTCATCCACACCTAAAATTCCTGAAGGATCTTGGACTATGTTTTGCCCCAATAAATTACAGCCTCCCCGGATACACTCAAGTGTTAAGAGCCCAGAAGAGGGTGTGATAATGAAATTTAGTAACCATCCATCCTTCCAATGCTAGGATGTTGGTAAACACACTCTCCCTTTTGAAATGGGGGTGTTTAGAAAATGGTGCTAAATAAGTGTGGGTTGTGTATAGAAAACACAAAGAACTATAATTTATACATATAATTAAACAAACACTCATCCCAACCTATGGGTCCCAAAACTAACAACAAAACCACACAAAACCATATTTGTTGGTACTTTTGTATACAAAACCACACAGACATCCACTTCCATAGAATAAACCCAATACATTTTTCAATCAACAATTATTCATTTATTTATTAAGGGTTAACTTTATTTTATTCTATCAATACATTGGGAAACTACCAAGAAAAACATATTCAACCATTCTCAGAAGGTGAAGAGCCTGATTAACGCAGCAACCAAACCACTTCGTACTTCAGTACTATCAACATTGATCATGGGAAGAGGGACCCAGGTAAAGCATTGACCATTTTATCACCCATTCATAAAACAACCGGAAACAACCAACTTGTAATCCCAATGCATATACACTATTTTATAATGAACAATTCAACCACTGACAATAGTACTTCATCGAAGTTATCCTGCTCAAAAAACCTCTGATAACTAAACACGACAACCCCATTGAAAAACAACAACACACGTGGCACACGCATTAACATGAAATCATTACACAACCCATACATGAATCCCCACTAATCAAAAATTTCCTAGATGAATTTCCAATACATAACAAGTCCATGAACACACAGTAGTTCTACTACCCAACATTTCTCTATAGCCATAACATAAAAAAGGTTGTCCCACTGCCTACAAGTCCATCCATTCCACAATCAATCAGTCTCTCAACCAATGATTCAAGCACATCACCCATTATTCCCCACACACAAAGCCCACACCCAATACTATTAAACCCTAGCCTCATTGCACACACATACCACACCCCTCTCTCAGAACCAACTCTCCTTCCCACCCCTATACCCAAAACTGTGCTCACAACATCATCACCACACAACCCACACAAAGTCAAAAAATCCAAGAGAACATAGCCACACCTATCTAACCGTATTTATTTAAATATGGTAACCACTATTCTTTAAATCCACTTTGATAAACAAGTGTGATCACACAGAGGAATTCATCTAGTAGAATCCTTTTATTTAACCAAGTATATATAATTTAAAAGATTTTATGTTACATCCAATTAATTAAACATCACAAAAAATAGAGCATCACCTGTGTTCATGAAAATACTATTAATGGCCACTATATTTAGAATTCCTTTCACCCACAGAAGATCACACCATCCACAAGGATACCAAATAAAATAGGTGATCAACATAAAAATACTCCCAGACCATTATTTCATTGACCCATGTTATCTTTTGATCATATTATCTAATTATTTATTACACATTTTTAGAAAATCATGCAACCCTTATTTATAATGAATCATTAGTAAATCCACCCTTTATGTTCTGAAATTAAATAGAGGTGGAATAAATCCATACATGAAAAAAAATGTGAAAAAAAAAATTCTCATTGCATGAAGAATAAGGGATCATGTGAGTAGTAGGGAAATCCAGGAAAACTAAAGAGGGGGATTTTTCTTAGCCGCACAACTTATCTAGAGAGGAAGGCCGTAGCTGCACCAAAGGGAATGGGAAATACACTGGGAAGGGAAGATATTGGATTTGAAGAAGCTAGATCCTATATTAATAGAGGAACAGTTTCAGAAGTCATTAACCTAGGTTCATGGTCTACAACATGTGGTTTGAGTATCTTAGACTCCCAAGAGTGTTATGATATTAAAGATATAATTCATATTCTTTGAAACTGCCATAAAAATTCCCAAACATGGCTTGAAACTCCATTTATGTCTAATAAGATGTAAAAGGGGTGAAAGTTGAAAAACATAGGATATTGGAAATTTAGAAGAGGTTGAGAAAACATTTGATGTTCCACTATTTAAGTGTGGCACTGTCACGGTTCAACAATTACAGTGAAACTATTTCGGTGTGCAACTATTATAATTCCACCATTTTGGTGGGCTGATGTTACGATACCTCCGTTAGGGTGCCACCATTTCATTTTGAGTCCATTATGGTGCCATCATTATGGTCTAACCATTTTGATGTGTGACCATTACTATGCCACCGTTATGGTAACACTATTTTCATCTGCCACCATCATGGTTCCACCTTTTCATTGAAACTATTTCATGAAACCAGATTTTTGGAAAAATCTCGAAACAAACAACTGCAACCCCTCAAAACACCACAAGAAATGGATTCTCATAAAGGGTTTTCCTGGGGAAATCTATTTCATTATAAGGAGATAATAGTAGGGTTTTTTTAGGGGAGAGGTGTGGCCAAATTCTGGGAGGTAGTCGAGTACAAGAGATGGGAGGGGCAGGGTGACCTGAGAGAGGTAGGGAAAATGGGAAGGTGGGCTAGCATTGTGGCCCTAGGTCTCATGATATAAATAATCAATGAAATTACATTATGTGCATTTTCATACAAGAAATGTAACTCATGAATTAAATTATTTCATCCAGTTAATCGTACATGTCTTGTAGTTGATAACATGACTTGTAATTAGAGATTTTGTTAACATTATTAAATAAGAGCTTGGTCCTTTGATCTTAGAAAGCCCAAATATATGATAAATCTTTTTTTATCATATTCTAGCATATTTTTAACTATCATGGGTTCCATACCAATCATCACTTCATTTAATGTTATTATCTTTACTCTGTGGTTCTCAACATAATTTCAATGTGATGATAGATCCCTCATGGAATTGTTCTTGATAAATCATCAATCATTGAACATTAAATTTGAACAATGGTTATCTTACTTTATTAATTTTTATGGACCCATAAGGGAATACTTGTATGACCATAATTTGTTTGGACTATCATGAATTTAGTTTCCAAGGGAACATTTTAAATAAGTATTTTAATAATAATACCATATTCCCTATAACAAAAATTTATCATGTGATGTGTTGATATTTAATATTCTTGGTTTTATATTTACAAATAATAGAATTATAATGTTCATACTTTATTATATATTCCATTTTATCCATCTGGAGCATTCTAAATTCCCCATATTTATAATAATATAGATTCAACATTTTAATTTCCTAGAATGCGTAATGCAATTGTTCTATAAGAAAATCTAAATTCTTTTTAAAAATTAATTAAAAGGTGTGGTGTTGATGGGTGTTTTATATGCATTAAAGTGTTCCCAAAATGCATCATCTAAGTTGACGCTTTGGCCCATTCAATTTTTGATTATTGTATTTTCATGAATTTTTCTGATTTCCTTGTCTGACAATTCAACATACCTACTTTTTTGTAGGTGGTAGGGAGTTCTTGTGATATATCATATTCTATAATTAATAACAAGTCATTTAATATAATTATTTGTATAATGTGTTTCTTAAACATTAAGGATTAGTCTGGGAAATCTAAATCCTAAGAACAAATTATTATTTAATAATTTTGTTACCCCATTTGTCATGTCCAGAGTGGTTGCTTCAGCTTATACACATTTAGACATATATTTAATGCCAAAAATGATATAAAATTTTTCATTTGAATTAAGGAATGTCCACATGCAATATATTCCCCACATGTTGAATAGTTCAAATTCCATTATTAAGTTTTTAATTGTTTCCATTATTTTCCTAATGGTTCCTGTTTTTTGTCACTGATAACAACTCTGACAATAATTTATTACATCTTGGTGAAGTTTTTTAAAAGGGGGTACCTCGCAAGATTTTGTCTATTGTGGATTCTAATCTATGATTCCTTCTAGTTGGTGATATTTTACACATATTTAAAACACCTTAGATCTAGTCTTCTTGGATGCAGCATCACATTAATCCATTGGCATAGTGCTTAAAAAGTAGTCAATCATCTCAGTACTAGTGTGATCTCTCAACTAAAAACTACAACTTTTTAGGTATGGGAGGTTTGGGTAAAGAGAAAATGTGGTGATATAGTTCTCAATTTTGGAAAACCATGGGCGTGGCTTTGTTTTTATTTTGAAAATAGATTAATTGGAGAATTCGTCCTTGATTCCTAAATTATCATCTTCCTATAAGGGGTTACGAGAGTCTGGATATATGATAAAAAACAAAATTATCCATTCCCATGGTGTATTTGATTATTATTTCATATTATTCTAATAATATTATTCATTCTATCAATCATGGTTTGGAATCCTTATTACTCATTGAATATTTCATGGCAGCATGATTATTGTACACAATCACCTATGGAAAAAATATGTTTGAGAGAAAATTTTCGAAAGAAAATATTAGTGTGAGGGGTTATTTTTTTATTGTTTTGTAGTTTACTAGAGAATATTTCAATGTATAATAAGAATAGTATATATTACATAAGGTTTTATAGAACCACTATCCTAAGACAATGCCTATATCAAAGTCTCTTGATTTGTACATCAACTCAAAGACAATCTCCCAATCTAGTAGAATGATAACTAGACTAGACAAAATAATTTTCTACAATGACTATATCATGTTTCATAGGTTTCTCATATTTTTTCTCTTCTCCTTTATAATTTTTCTGAAAATACATTAATTTTTATCTTATCAAGACCAATGTCATCTCCTCTTCCTTTAGAAATGTCTCAATATTACCAGGAATCGTACCTAGAAATATATCAGACTTGATATTTGAGAGTTTACCCATTTGATGTTCGAGATTACAGAGAGTAGCCCTTTGATATTTCATTTCTGTTTATTGGGTTCTCATCCATTGATATTCATTTTTAATTAAGAATATGGGTAAATTATAAAAATTTTAATTAATAAGTGTGTCTAGTTATGGTGGTCTTTGCAGAGCTTGTTGAAATTCGTGTTTCCTCTATGAGGGAAAGGTTATTAGACAACTTATTTTGGAGGATTAGATATATGATTCAGTGGTGGATAGCCATGTGGTCCTTGGTTACTGAGTGTTGTTTGAACACTACTCTACTAGTAGTACACTTGATTATTGTATTACATCTATTTAGTCAACCACTATTGATAATATTTTTGTGGTTGTTGGTATTATTGGTTTTATAGATTGTAATTTCTATAACTATAATCATGGATTTTATTTATCTACTCATGCCTTAAATTTTTGATATAAATGCCTAAAACTTTACATTTTTTAGGATTTAATCTTCATTATTGAAGCAGGAGGTGGAGGTGGTATATCAGATAGCTAAAATTATTCTATATTCTTAGTCAAATCCTCAACTTCTGCAGCTATCCGAGTGTTTTCTTTAACATGGTGGATTCCAAATCAAGGAAATACATAATCGCTCTGTTGTAGATTGGAATTGCGTGATACCTCGTCTAGTAGTGATAATTATACTTCATGTGTTTTCATCATTTGTTTTTCATGAGTGGAAGCATCTACTACTATACAAGAGGTGGGATAGATTCCTTGAAAGAAGTTCTACCATTAGAGCCATAAATCAAGTCCATGATATTGGAATTTATGAGTAAGTTCATTAAATTAATCTCTAACTTCCCAGGATGGTTCTCAGTCCATTTGAGAAAAAATTGGATGGAATTTTATCCATTCCAAGAACTTATAGGTAGAAAACATTAATCAAGTAATTTCTTTGATAATTCCTCCTAAGTTGTGATCGACATAAAAAATTGTGTGGTGAAAGGTACCATTAGATTTAAAGAATAAATGTAGGCGCTTCATGGGTTTCAATGATATTTGAATGAGTTATGTTGCCCTAAATTATGAACTAATCCAAAAAAGAAGGGCTCATTGGAATTAAAAAGAATAATGAATGAAGGAAAAGAGAAATGGGTATGTGTGAGATAATACTAGGTTTTTGTCGAAGGTACATATGCCTAAGTGTAGTAAAATAGTTCTACACCAATGGAGCCTAAATTTGACATCCCCAAACATGTCATTTAATTCATGCAGGATATGTTTATATTAACATATATTTTTACCACAAATTTCACTTTCTACAATGACATAATATAGTAATATTATATGATGGATCCCATGGGGAAAGTTTCACCAGGAAAGGAACTACGAAATTGAACACTTTTGGTAGGAGTCCAATGGAATTTTTCTAGGCTTGGGATTTGATTAAATCTATTGATATTGGTTTAGGTTTTCAGAAGAAGGTTGTGATCATGGTATGTTTCGGGATTCTCGTAAAATTGACAATATTATTCCTAACATGGAATAGTCATATAGGTTATATTGTGAAATGGTGCATAAGGAACTATTTGATTTTAGTCAGACCGACTAGATATATATAAGATGCAACTATTCCATGTTCTGGGTATACTTAACATTCTATAATCATTAAACCTAGATTTTATGGCATAAAGTGTCACACACTAATGGTCATACCCTGCTCCACTCCAATAAGGTTAGGTTTGTACTTTTAAACTTTTCACGATCAGGGTTTCTTATAAGAATTGAATAAATAGTGGTTATGTAATCTCAATTAATTCCTTATGGTTACAATGTTACGATATATATATTCATTAAGTTCAGAACACACCTACTCTCGACCCTAACCCAGGGTTATTTAATTGCTCATGATGGTAATAATCATGATTGAAGAAACAATTATAAACAAGATTGGAAGATTAATAAAACCGATTAAATAAGAATGTCATCAAGAAAGGGTTCGATAATTAAAAAGTTCAAAACCAAATTAATAAATAAACTATTCAACCACTTATTAGGAATATTAAAAAAAATAAGAATATATTGTAGAAGAGATATCGAATGGAAAGGGAAATGGTATATGGGTGTCGAAATTGGAAAAGAAGAAGAAAATTTTGTAAAACTCTTATAGAAAAATCAACTGAACTTTGATACAATAAAAAAAGAAAAATTCATTATTTAGAGTTGAGTTGGTAGGGAAGATAAGGGGGAAATGTGAGAAAAAAGAGAGAAATTAATAGTTATGCACTGATATCCACGTAATGGATAGTAAATAGTAGGGATATTACATGACGCGTAAACATACCACATTGTGTATTTGAGATCCATGGTATTCTCTGCATATCGTGGATCTACTGATAATATAGTAATATATTTTTGGTATTTTGATATTTGAATCATTTTCGGACATGTAGTTGAAACTCAAGACAAGATTCTTCTCATGACTTTAACATTAAGCGGGAAGTGTCCTTTGAACATTACACGATGTGTGTTGGGAATTCATATTGTGTAATATTTTCATGAAATTTAATTTCATTATATCTTTCTTCGTATCTTGGGACATGTTACTAATGATACCTACCTATCGTTTAACTGATTTATGATGTGAAATGTCCACTTTAGGCCAGTTTTTACATCTTTTCCTTCTGGATTCATAGAAACATATTCTCTTAAAAAATCAAAACATACTTGGTCCTTTATTGAATAAAATATTAATAATAATTAATTAAATCACTCCAAAAATAATATACAATTTTATCTTATTAGTACTATAGTGTGATTTTCCCAATGATTTTCCATTTTGCCATGATTTCTTCACTTCTTGATCTACCCTTCTTTTTTACCTTAAAATGGAAAATCTAGGGATTCTAAATAACTTAACATTCTTTTTATTCTTTAAATTAATGGAATAAATTAAATTAAATTTTCATCCATTTTAGGAAATATTCACAAAATCCCATAATATGATCCTTTACATTCAAAACTCTTTATACGTAAATTAATTAATTAATGTGATTGAATGAAATGAAATGAATATTAATTAGATTTTATGATGTAATTTTATGTGTTAACTCCTCTACACTGAAAAAATGGAATCTGGGACAAGTTTACCAAAAAATGTTATCCAACTAAAATTCAACACACAAGCCAATATAAATACTATTTTCAATAACCGTGTCACTCATGCTTTCATTCCACTTACAAGTTCTTCATTCCAAAATATACATGTGATAAATTAAATCAATTTCCACTTTTAACATTCTACAATTCTCATTTATACTTACCACCCTAGAAACATTTCTCTCATTACAAAAATTATGAATTTTGTGACAAAAAATATTATTCAAAACTCTTTAATATTCATCAAAGCATAGCTATACTTATATATCTATAATAATTGAGTCATGTACTTGTCTATATTATGAAGTCCTAATCAGGTTGTTCTGTGGCTATGGTTTGATAGGTGTTCATATTATAATTTCCATGTCAAAATATGAAGGATTATCCCTAATGGAATAAAATTTAAGGATTATTAGTTCACAAGAAATATTGTTATCTGCACTCACTATCCATTATAAATATTCACCTACGAATTACTTTTAGATTTTTTTAGGATTTTAATATAATAATATTATCAGTGGAAGTAAATTTTTTTCCTTTCCTTCAATAAATTTTACCATTTTTTATATAAATTAAACATATATTTTTTTCATAAAGTTAAAGATAAATCACTAATCTTAAAACTGTTATTCGAAATTCCTTTCCCAATTTTTGAAGGATATATTTCTTTCCATATTTCCTAGACTTGATATTTCCCACCATATCTTCCCAAAAAACTGATTCTCCCCAGTCATGAGTATAGATATTATAATGAATTTAATTATAAATCCTTTTAGTTACGGATTTCAGTGTAAAACTGAATAAATTCAAAGAATAATATTTTTGACAGTGTACAAGACACCCAACAATGATATTTAATGACTGCGAGATGTTATAACTCAAATATGATCATTATAACATAGTCATTGAATAAAATGGTATGAATAGGAATAACCATATTATGAAATATATAGGTACATTTTTCATTGAATATATTTACTAATTCTTATGAAATAATTACTAATTTTTTATAAAATCATTTTATGCATCAAAAATAAATTTTCATAAAAAAATAGTGTTTATTGGTCTTTGTGGTCGAATAATATATTTAATTTATTTCACTTATAATTATTATATTTCATAAAAGATATATCATTATTGAGATAATAATACTAAAATTACATTGAGGTGATATTTTTTGATTTTCTGGAAAGTATTGATTTTTCAGTCAATAGTGTAAAAATGATTTAATGGTAAATTGTATTCTATTTTCAGTTATTTAAAAATAAAATTTGGTTTTGAATTCATTATAAAATCTAAATAATTTTTTTATTAACAAAAACTTTTTGATGTTATATAAATTAACATTGAGCTTAATTTTGATATAAAAACCTTTTTATATTAAAAATGCAATTTTCTAGAAAATTTTTTATCATCACGTTTTGTGGGATTATTTTAAATTTTATTTTTTTAATCTTATAAAAAATTAATTTGAAAAAAATCACTCATATTTTGAATCTCGAGTTTAAAATATTGCAAACAATACCCATTTATTTTTACTCACTATGAATAGTAATCATCCTAAATTTTTTTCCACTGTGGTAAGGGTAAAATTTGTAGAAAAAACATTAACTAATCATACAAAGATTAAAAATTATCTATAAACATGAATATATTTAATTTTATTTCTATTAATTATATGAAACATTAATGTATTCAAAAATAGAAAATTTTTATTTCTTTTTTCACTGATAAATATCATTATATTATTTTATGTAATTGATAATTAAAAAGTGCCACTTTCAAGATTTTAATATCAATTATATTTTTTGGTAGGGATAAAAACAAGATATGAATGGTTGGAAACTTTTTTTACCATTATAAAGAAATTTTTTGATGATTTTAGTTTATTTATTTTAGTGGCTAAATAATTAAAAAAATGGTTAAATGACCCTGACACGATGCTTTTTAAAGAAGTAATAAAATAAATAAAATGATTTTAAAAATATATAAAGTAATATTATTTTATTGAGTTATGGTGTTCCATGATTTTTATATATATATAATTTATAGGTGATGTATTAAAATTATATATTAAAATTATATTTATGTTTTCAATTTTTTAAATCAAATTAATTGAATGGTCTCACAAATGACTTTAATTTTATTTTATGATAAATAATTTTTTATTAAATGATTTAAAATTCAAAAAAATTAAAATTAAATGGGATATGGTCAAATAAATTCTACCATTTTTCACTGATGGGTTATTTTCCTTTTTAGTAGCTTTTTACCTCTAAAAATTATAAAAACAATCATATCGTAGTAATTGTTAAAAGTGTTAATGGGTGTTAAAACTAAGAGATAAGGGTTAAAACATCGCCCAAAGATTCCTAAATTTTATTAAATGATATTATTTAGAGATATATTACCTCTTTATTTGAAACAAATCATATTAGTTACACTTTAATATGATAATTAATTTGTATTAATCTATTAATTTAAGTAATTCTAAGGTTTCCCCACTCCTCTCTTATACAAGTACACCACGCCACCTCTCTTCCTCACCAATTTTGAGAAACTTTTCTCAAAAATTCACTAAAACCCCTATTATTGAATTCCCTATCTTCAATATATAAGTTATTTTATTAATAAAATATCATCTTTATGATCCATAAGGAGAAAATCAAAGGAGGTTATTCTAAGAGGATATAATCATCCTAAACAAGTGTTTTGATTTTAATTATTTTTATACCTAATTTAATTCTATCTAAAACATTAAAAAATAATAAAATAATTGTATTAAATATACTAAAATTTTATTATGTTAATATTATAACCTTTCTCATCTCATTTTCCATAAAATGGAAAATGAAACCATCATTCACGTGTGCATGTTAACTTCCACCACACGAAACTGATGTATTTCGTTTCTCAACCCATACGATCATCACTGGTTATTATGAAGTAATATATATATATATATATATATGATATTAATTAATTAATTATTATTATGTAAATATAATATGTCCTCTATATTCATACCATTCCAATAATTAATAATGAGATTATCCCATGCACATATGTAAGGACTATCGTCTCTACAAATTGTAATTCTTTATTTTTTAATACCACCTATCATGGATGGTCATCGGGATATATTTAATGAATATATTTGATTTTTATATCTTTATATTATTCTGGAATGTTAATATTTTATTTTTTTCAATATTTTTTATCCAACAAAAATATCACTAGTGTATACACACAGAATACCGACTCGTAAGATAATGCATTTTTTTCAAAAATGGATTTAATAAATAAATATAAAATTGTATTTAATATATAAATATTATAAATATTTCATTATTATTATAGATTTGATGTAAAAGTGGACCATTTTTTAACCTAACAATGTCATTTTTCAACTATGATCTGAATATACTCAAAACACGTGATGTGAACTTAACTGACTAAGTAGATAAATATGTCGTGGATATAAATTAAATAAATGGTTTAAGGATGAATTACTAAAACTCAAAAGGTTATTAAATAATTAAATAAATAATATAATTTTATCATATAGTATTTAATGGACATTCCTAGAATTTCTAGACTCGTGTTAAGGGTTTTCTTAACTCAATTTTCATTTCTTTGGGATATAACACTTCTTCATTGACTTTTCCATTATATGATTATATATGAATTGAACATAAATTTTTTATACTATATTTACACATATTTTATATGGATTTATATATGGTAATATAATCATTTCGTGGAATAATTATAACTTCAAATGTTATTATATTTGTAAGGGTTTTCTTTGTCTCAATCTCTTTTTCATGAGACCAGTTTCAAATGATACACTATTATTTATATATATGGTGTACTCACTAACCCATAAATTAATTATCAAAAGTTAATTAATGTAACTTGGTGGATTTATAAAGCTATATAATATTCTTTCTATCAATGACTTCTGATGCAAAAGTTACCAAAGTGGTAAATTCTTTTTGTTACCATCTAATTTATTTAAGAGTGTTTAAATTCAAGGTTCCAATGGTGGAAAATATCGTAACCCAGGATTTTAATAAATGAATATTAAATGTCTTAAAAATAATATTAATTACATTATACTAAAATAAACCTAAGGACCATATTATTTTTGTTCAATTGGAAACATTAAACATAATATTCTAATATGGTGAAAAATATTCATTGTTTCTCATAAATATCTTCCCATTTAGTATTATTCATGGAAATATCCTCCATAAAAAAATTGTTCAAAACCTAAGGAAAGGAACCATAAGAAAGAGTGAAAGAATATTCTAGTAATGGTAAATACATGAAATACATAAAGATAGCATGAGTATAAAAGTAAGATAACCTATGAATAATCTATGAAAACCATACACTCTGTATCAATAATCAAAACAATGAGTCATGGCATAAATATTGGATGTTCATAAGACATAAATAAAAATGAATCAAAGAACATGATCCAAGAGATCATAAATCTATCATAATTCATGTATTTTTTAAAACACATAATCATAGAAAGTATTATCTCTAGGCTACCCACGAAGAAATTAATGACATGTTTGGTTTCGGATATGCAACTGTGTACCTTCTTCGGGCTTGAGAGGACCTACTATGTAACCTGTTCTAGTCATGGAATAACCACCCATGTAACCTCCTTTCAGTCTTGGTATAACCACCACGGTACCATCCTTTTTAGGATTGGGCTAACAACCCTTGCACCAAATGAGCTCATAGAACATTTATTATTACCCAATGCATTTGAATAGAGATATAGTTTGCACCCATCTCATAATAAAAATAATACATATGCATTCCATAATATCATAAAACATAAATATTATCATGACCTAATAAACTAAATGGGTTTTATAAAAATTTCATAATAACATAACCTATTGAAAAGAAAAATGTTTTATATTAAATCCATCATTTTATTATATCAATACTAGTAAAATAACAAGTGGGTTTCATAAGAATTATATTATAGTATTAACCATGGAAAAAGAAGAGGGTTTCATAAGAATTTAATCATAGTATAATACATAGAAGAGAAATGATTTTTATAAACAACATGAAATCACATACATAAACCAATAAGAGAAATAATAAGAATTGTATCATTAGATCATATCCCAAGTAAGGAATATGTAACTTCAACAGATGTAATTTTAGATGGAAAAGAATTTTTATCAGTCATTTTAAACACTTCTTCTAGAAATTAAATTTTATTTGGAAATAATTTTTATAACTTAAAACCTTTTTGAAAATTAATTTCATTGAATATAAATATTAAAACTCACAAATGACTTTTTAAAAAACATTTAAAACATTTTATGAGGAAAATATCCATTCTTATTTGAAAAAACATTTCTTAAAACATAAATATTTTTTAAAATACTTTTTTAAAAATAATAATGATAATATATAGAGGAATATTCATATATAATAATGGTCATGATGACGAGGTTTTTTTTCATGTTGTACATGTTAAAATAATGATCCCTTTCAAAATTTAAAAAAATCCATATGGCCATTGTTTATGAAAATCATAGGAATATTTTTTAAAATAGATTCGTTAAAAGGTAAAATATGGGTAATAATTTCTTTAATAAATAATTTATATAATGAAAAAATCTGTTTGAAAACATTGTTAAATGACGTGGATTTGGAAGAAAAAAGGTTTTTTTGAATGAAAAGTGAAATAAATAGATTTTTTCGGAAAAATAATATTTTGAAATTCTGTGTATACAAAGAGTGGAAGAAGAAGGTAAAACATGTATTCTACAAAAATAACCAAACAATAATAAATTTCATGAGCTTTTTTGGAGATGTATCATATAATTATATCATCAGGAAACATGATCAAAAATAATCCGGATAAATATAGAGATTGTAACATAAAATCATTGTCGGGTTTGTATCATCGAAACGTAATACCAAAGATAGAATAAAATTAAATTATTTATTAAATTAAATTAAATTAATGATATTATTGATATAAAATTTTGTATATTTAGTATATACACCTCATAACATTGCATAGGATCATAACATAAATTATCACCCAAAGAAAGAAAATGGAGAAAAAAATACCTTATCAAGCTGTTTACTCCTGAACCGTAAACCCCTGGAAATAAATATCCCAAAATTGATATTTAAATCACCATAATTTTGATTATAAATGTCATAAAAAATATATGTGGGTATTATATAGATGATATAAAAGAAACATGTGGTGAATATGGCATTTGTCTCACAAAAAGTAAAAGTGAGATGGAAATCACTTACCTTAAGTCTTGACTTACATCGTACTCATTAATACCACATCTATAATAACTATATGTTTATTATAAATATATTATATAACCATTTTCATATATATGATATAATATATAATTTTATTATGACCATTTATTACCCATCTATTAACAATTTCATGTTAAAGTAATATTCTTGGTAATAAATGTTTTTTATATGCCTTGATTTTTATACTCTTAATTTGAAAATTGTTTCATTATCTAAAGAATTATAAATCGGATATAAATGTAATATATATTCCGTATATATTTATTTATAAGAATTTATCAAATTTAGTGATACAATATCAAATACACCATTCACGATAATGTCACTTGATCATGAACGTTGTTTCCATTTTATTATCAGATTAAAAGAAATAAAATTAAATGATATATCATAATTAAATAATATATTTTATTTCATATACATCACATATTTTCATTAATACCATATTTAATAACATTCATGAAAACCTTGAATAGATCGGTTTTCTTCACGACGTGGTAGCCCACCGTATATATAAGCGACATTGTCGTATTCTCTCAAAATGAAAATCATAAAGTTATTTGTGATATAATAATTACATAAGCATAATATGATTATAAAAATAATATATAAAAAATTAACCCATAATTATTTCCAAACTTTAGAGGTGGTATTTAAAAAAATGGCATCGGTTAGAGATGTGGTAGTCCACTTTACAAACGCTTGATGATTTCTTAACCCATATTGATGGTAGTAAAGATGGTTGTAGGTTGTGACCCTAGAATTACAAGTTATAAGTATATAAAATATATTAAGTTCTTTATATAATAATGTTATAATAATAATGTTTTGTCTATTTGTATGAAATATACAAGAACACTTGCTGATGAATGTTACTTATTTTTCGAATACCCCCGTTGGGATTGCACCAAAATTCTTTCTAGGTTGAATTCCATTCCAAAATAAGAAACCTATGTTGAGATTAGAAAATTATGGATTTTATTTAGTTAGTTATCTATATAACTAAAATTATTTTAAGGGGTGAGTAAGATATGGGAGTGGTTTCCTTTTAAAAGTGGGAGAGAGGACACACATGGTAATTTTTAAAATAATTGAGTGCTCCAACATTTTTCAGATGTGAAAAGGGTATAAAAGGGGCCATTATAAAACCATATATGTGTAATGGTATAAATATGTCCATAATATTGTTTTTTTAAAAATAGTGTAGTTTTTATTTACACTTGTCCTTTTTTGCTTAACCCCACAGTAAACAAATTGTTACCTTAACCACTGTAATTAATTTTTACTGCATTCACTATTCATTTTGCACAAAAATTCAGTTAGAGATATTATCAAATATAAATTATTTGGATTCGTATTATTGAATAAATTTTTCCCAAATTCAATTCCCATAAGTGGAAAATTATAATTTAAAATTAATCACATGGACCTGAGGAGAAATACGGTTTTTAAAGAGAAAATGTCCAAATGTTTACAAAGTTTTTATATCATAATTCTATATGAAATTGATTATAATGAAATAAATTGTATAAATTGATGTATAATTGAACAAATTTCAGTTTATAAAAATTAAAATATAATAAATCATCATAAACAAATTTAATAAATAGTCATTTCCAATTAAAATTTGGTATTTTTAACTATTCATTAAAATATGAAACTTTTTTAAAAGATCTAAAAAATTCCCTCAAAGATAAAGATAAAATTATGATTTAAAATAAGAAGTTTATTTAATAAAATTAAATTTCTAAAATTTTTAAAAAATATTTTTATTATTGTTTATAGAATTAAATAAAAATCATTTTTTTGAGAAAATAATATTTTCAAAGCATATAAATACTTTTATAAAAAATTAGTATATTTTTCAAAATATGTTTTCTTTCTATAAAACCGTTATATTTAATGCTTATAAATTAGTTACTACTATTAATATATTTATTCTTAATGTCTAGGGTATAATTAATTGTTATAAATTACTATATAATATATCATAGTTTCATTAAAACATAGTGTCGTGTGTAATGAAAGTTAACCTAGAATTGTGTGTAGCACAAGACTAACATTGTGTTCAATGTAAATAAAGATAAAATTAGTATTTACTAAAACTGAAGATAAAATTTGTCCTGTATCTAGCAAAAAATATCAAAAATATCAAATTATTTTAAAAAAAATATTTCACAAAATCTCAGTGTGTTACACTCTACCCACATTAAAATACATTTCATGCTAGAAATTTGTGTTGGCCATAAATAGTTCAGAATTTAAAAATTACTCTATCTAAACCAAAATCTTAAAAATAAATTATAAAACATTCATTAAAAAGAGAAATTTAGAAACATAATGATTAACTAATACAACCCATAACTAGGATTCCACATATGAGAACATAGGAGAGAAGTGAGGTTTTGAACATGGAAGAAAATGATAAATAATTATATAGAGTGATTGAGATCACTATTAAAAAGAAGGTAGGTGATCTAGAGAAAGTAAAAAACTACAAAACCATAATCAAAATAGACATAAAATATTTTATTTATATCATCAAAATTTATGAAAAATGAAAACATTTTTTTCAAATATCCTTCTCCATAAGATGAATAATTTTTATAAGAAGATATACTTACTTGATTTCATTCCATTTCATAAATAAAATCTCAACCTTTAGTGGTACCTTGATCAATTTTAAATTTATCAATTACTCTATGAAATGAATGTGGATTTTTTTCTTGAGCACTAACATATCATAATATCTATAAATCTAAGGATAAGTCATTTTGTCTATCTTTATTTATCATCATTGTAATATGGTTAACACATGTTATGCATAAATTTTCATATGGAAAAATTATACATTAATAACTAAATCCACATCAAAATTTAACCATAATACATTTCCTAAATGGTATGCCTTATGAACCATCCAAAATATTAAAATCCAAAAATTTAGAAATATTGTCACAAATTTCCCTAAATAAACATATCATTTTTGAGAAAACATGAAGTAGCTATTAATTATCACATACCAAGCATGTGATTACCTTCATTGTGTATTCTCTTAATTTTCCATAAAATTTCAATTAAAACCTAAATGCTTCCTCATTACCTGAAAAATACAACAAATAATTTAATATATTATATAAACCCAATAATATTGTAAACTCTATCAATGGGAACACAGACCACTTGGTTCACAATTTATTAATCAGTTCCTAGGTCGTCAGTATTGCCAATTTAATTTAGCCATATCAATTTTCTCCTTCTCCCAACATCATTTTTTAAAATGTGGAACATTTTAAGGATTATAATTATATTAATAATTTGTTTTACATTATTATCACATGAAATTAAATCACTTTTCTATGTCATCAATATCTTTCAATATGTTCATTCAAATAAACATGTTTCTATATCCTTCAGAAAAAATCCTATAAATTTTCCTATACATTTACCCATCCATAGAATTATCCTAAGAGACATCCCTATATATATCCTTATAAATATCCCAAGTGGTATCACTAACATTTTGTCATAATAATTTACAAAGTTAAACTAAACCATTATTCTGATACCAGCTATAGAGACCCAAGATTAATATTAATATATATTAAATCTATTTGGATGAATATTCAACACATTATAGAAACACACACATAAGGAATGTAATATTTTAGTGCATTTGAAAACATGGGTACACAATATTCTAACGTGATGAAGGATATTAAATATTTCTCATAAAAATCATCCAATTTAGTAATATATATATAAATACCCCACCTAAAAAATTTCTTCATAGTCTAGTTGGAGGAATCATTAGAATGGGTGAGCGTAGATTCTCAGTATGGGTAAAAAAGGAAAATACATAAGCATAATGTAAGCATAGGGGTATAAGAACAAGAAAATATCTTATATACACCATACCCTCTATATCAAAGATCAAAATATTGACTCGTGGAATAAATATTGGCAGTTAATACAACATGAATCATAAGGAAATTAAATAATAAGATAAATGACATAATAACTCTAGCATAAGACATGTACTTGTGGGATACAAATAAGCATAAAAAATCTTACATAAAGGCTACCCGCAAATACATTCATAACATGTTAGGTTTGGTTTAACCACCTGTGGACAACTTGGGGCTTGGGGAGACCTCTCAAGCACCCTCATTCATACATTTTATAACCACCTATGTAACATTTTTTCATTCATGGGCTTACCAGATGTGTACCTTCCTTTTTAAGCTTGGGAAAACCACCTATGCACGCTCTAATCTCATAAAAAAATTATAACAAAATTTATTTGAGGGAGATATACGTCCTACCCATTATATAATGAAAATTATACTTATATATATTTTAAGATCATAAAACATTAATATTACCATAAACCTTGAAATAAAATGTGTTTTATAACCATTTCATCATATCATAACCACTGAAAAATATATACACTTAATAATTAATTAATCATTTCATCACAGCATAACCCATGAAAAAAAACTAGATTCATAATAATTCAATCATGGTATAACCCATTGAAAAAGAAGGTGGTTTTATAATAATTTTATCACTGTAGAACCCAAGGAATAGAAATGGGTTTCATGAACATCATTCCATCAAAAAATAGACCATTTAAAGAATGAATAATAATGATATCATTGGACATTATCCCTAGTAAGTTTTATATATCATCAAGAGATGTAATATTAGATAGAATATGATTTTTATCGATCATCTAAATATTTTATTAAGGAAAATAACATTTCTTTGAAAATAATTTCTTAAATATAAAATATTTTTTAAAATAATTTTCCTTTAAAATATACATTGAAACTCATAAAGGGGGTTTTAAAAATCATTTTAAAAATTTCATGAGAAAAATATAATTTACACTTTGAAAAAAAATATTTTAAAAATAAATCATTTTCAAATTCATTTTATTTTAAAATAACCTTTAAAACAAATAAATTATGCTTCAAAGTTAAAAATGTTCATGGTAATGGGAATTTTCATTCATTTCATGGGTGTAAAAAATGATTCTTTTTATATTTTAAGGAAAATAAAAACATTCTTTTTTTTGCAAATGACATGAAGATTCATTTTATAATATTTTCTAAAATGTTAAAAAATTGGTAAAAATTAATTAAAACTCTATTTTAATAATTTTAAAATCATTTTTATAAAACCTAGTACTATAGGAAAAAATATGTATGCCCAAAATGAGAAATGAAGACGTTTTATCTCCAAAGCATTATATTGAACTCTTAAGTACATAAAATGTGGATAATTAAGGGAAAACATGTATTATTTAGAAAGATACAAAGGAGAATAAAATTCATAATTTTCTTTATATAGGGGCTATAAGATTCTATCATCCAAAAACATGGTCATAAACAATCTTGTTATACAAAGAGATTACAACCTAAAATCTTTACCATTTTGTTAACATTGAAACATAAGCCCCAGGAAATAAAAAACATTAAATTAATCTTAAAATATCATTAAAATATGTATATTTATGAAAAAACATATCAAATAGGCCGTATGTAAACCTCATAGAAGAGGACAGGTGCAAAACAAAACTTATGTCCCAAAGAAGGAAAATTGTTACAAAAAGTTATTATTCAAGTGTAAAAAATTAAAATATCAACCCAAATAAAGATATATCCTCAAATTTATTTGTAAATATACCAAATTTAGGGATTTTTATCATAAAATACAGTCATTGTTAGTATATAAACCACATAAAATAAATATGTGGTGAATATTTCATTTGTCTCACATGAAGTAAATGTGAGACGAAAATCCATAACCTTAAGTCTTAACTTTTGTCACACTCACTAAAATATCATCAATAATAAATATCAGTTTATTAGAAATATTTTACAGAACCATATTCATATATATCATAACACATACGATATTTTTATGATATTATATTACCCTTTTATTAACAATTTATTGTCAAAGTTTCATTTTGGGAAATAATATGTATGTTTTTCGTATTTGTCTTGATTTTTTTACCTAATATTTTGATAATGGATTCATCATATGTATAATGTTTTCCAATATATGAGTATGATATAAATTCATTATATATTTATTTATATTAATTCATGTAATTTAGTGATAGAAAATAAAATACATTGTTCACGGAGATGGTATGTCATACGTAGGCATGAACGTTGTTTCCATTTTCTTGTTGGATTGAAATAAATAAAGTAAATGATATATGAAAATTACAAGAGAATTTTAATGTAACATATATTTTTTTTATTAAATAATAATTGTATAATAAGAGTTTACATGTGGATGAAGGAATAATAATAAAACTGTTTATTGATGAACATTGTCGCCTCTTCATCTATCCTCCTAAGGATTGCACCAAAAGCCTTCATAGGTAGTATGCATTTTAAAACTAAGTATTATAGTATGATAAGAGACAATTTGGTAATTTTTTTGGGAATTCACTCTTTGAACCAACATTTTCTTAAATTTTGGAGAAGAGAGAATATGGGGTGTCCTTCTATAAGTGGGGGAGAAGACACACCTCATAATTTTTAATCGAATTGAGTGTTCTCAAATTTTACAAATTTCATTGATGCATCTGAAAAAGTTTTTAATAAATATCATAAGGATTTTATGCATTTTTATTGAATGTCAAAATTAATATTAAAATATATACATAATGAATATCAAAAAGAAAAATTAACCTGATCTACAAAGAATCCTTGTTGAATGCATAGCATGCTCGCTATGTACTTCACTACTTCGCAAAGAGACTTTGTTGAGAACCCTCATAAACAATCCCCCACAAATTAATCTCCATTTACAGTTTGAGGCGTCCATTTCAAGACCCTTGAAAATTAGTTTTCATTAGTGGGGAAAAATTTCCTTTCCAAGCCCCTGCAGGCAAATATCTGTGGTGAAACATGATTTTCAATCACCCTACAAATTAAAATATATTTGTGGGGGGAGGGAGTATATTTGTCCCTTAAAAAATAAAAATTCACTTTTCAGGGTGAGTCATCTTTTTTCAATCCCCCAACAATCAAAAATCACTTTTTTAGCGAGAGGAGGATTCTTGAAAACCAAAATCCTTCATGGGCAGTGGTTGAGCTGTTAAATCTGTACCCCAATAAATATCCCCACACATAGACTGATGGGGATGTAAGATTTGGTTTAGAATTCATTAGTGGATTTCATGTGTGATATAGTCATAGAAATAAATATTTGTAGATGAACATTTACCTTATATCATAAATTAATGAGGATATAAAATTCATTCTTTATAGAAAAGTATTTTTGTGGGCCGAACCTCTGTATATTGATTCCCTTTGAGAACTAAAATTCTTCAAACTGCATGTGGATGAAGTATTTTCTAACTGCCTTACCTTTTAGTAACCAGTATATTGGACTGGTTCCTTCAGTCTCGGTACCCTTCTGTGAAGCACTCAACCTTCTCTCATCCCCTTCGTGAAATTTCCAACTCACCCACTCCATCAACTCCCTCACAAAGCACAAAGACCCAACTGGGACACTTTTTGAAATACCCCTAAGTAATTCCTAGGACACAACCAGGACCCTTCATGAAGAAACCATTTTGAATCACCCAAATAGACCGCTTTGTGAACAAAAAGTCCAAAGCATCTCCCAAATCTACTAAACAAATTTGATCAAATCAAAGGGTACACCAATTTTCCGTCACGGTCAGACATACCTGCGGTAAATGAGGTCCTATTAGAAACCTTTATAAGAAGGTAGATCCTCATAATGTTATCATCTATACATTCTCATGGTAATAAGGGTCCCAAACATGTAGCTAGTACCAAAGTCCTCCCCATTCTAGATAGTGAGGTGTTGGATCATGGTTGCCTTACCCATTGACGGTTAGTGTCTTGTCCCACTCTCTTTTCTGGAATCAGGAATAGGGAATCTCTATGGGAGTACCCCCTATCCTTATTTATCAGTATTTTTCTAGATAAGTAAATATATTTGACTATCTTTGTTACCAAAATAAATGTACATATGGGCCCATTCAAAGACCATTCTCTCTCTCATCTCCCTGACCTCATCCACCAATGGATGAAATAGATTGTGTGGTTTTCAGATCTTTTAATTCCTCTTGTTTCTCACACCAATAATGGATCATGTGGGAATATATGTTACTAAGGATCATGATCTCTTCCAGATCAACTACCCATATTGGGAGGACACTCCCTTAATGGATCTTATTTCTTCCACATAATGGGCATCCAATTTGGTGTAATCCATAAATCTATACATCAATATTCAGAGGTCTATATTCCTAATGAAGTATAATTGGAATCCTCCATAAGAGTAATCCACAACCCAGCTGAACTACATGGGATTGGGTTCTTGACAAACTGGGATATATAGGATGTCTCCATATGGTCCCAACATAACTGTCCAAATTCTCCAAAATGTTATCTTGTCCATATTCGTAGAAGGGTTGCAACCAACTTGTAGAAGGGTTCAATCATGGTATCAAAATCAATTACTTCTTACCCGGAGATGGTAAATTACCGATATCCAAATTATGTGTCTTAAAACTACTATCATGATAATAAATGATTTACTAATCAATAATCTATCTATAAAAAAGTACAATTGATGGATAACCCCATATACATTTATATGTCTCTCTCTATGAAGAACCTTGGATATATATAGATGAATATAAAGTCAACACATGATAATAATTGTTAACACAGTTCCCTAGTCCATATATGGGATTCAATAAAGTATTAAAAAATAGAGTTTTATATTTATAAGATATTCACAAAGTAGGAAAGAATTTACCCTATAAGGGTGAGATGAGATTGACCAATTAGCCATTATGGCCACACATATTTTGAGGCCTCATTAGAAAAACTCAAAATGTTCACCTACATTTGGAAATCAGGTCTACATTAACTCAAAATGAGTTTGGGACCAAGACCACTATAGAAACAAAAAATGGTAACTGAAACATGAATCCTTTTACTCACCATCACACATCAGTTCTTTTTTTACATGTTACAAGAAAAAAAATGTGTTGATCCTGATGTGAATCCTTTTATTCTACCACATATGTTGGATAATGTTTTTTACAAGTCTCACCAAAACAAAAAATGATGATATGAATGTGAATCATTCCCCTCACCATCACACATTAGACCATTCTTATTTTTCATATCTCATGCAAATAAAAAATGGTGAATCTAGCATGGATCATTAACCAAGATGACTATTTCACCCACATTTCGGGACTCTTCAGATATAAAGAAACACGGCTCAAAACATGGATTCAAAAAAAATATGCATCTATTTTGTTAATTGAGATACTGCTTTGGTGGTTTTTTTGTTTGTTACTTGTTTTTCTAACACTTTTGTTATGAACACCCTTCAATCCAATCCAATGGCATCCTTTCATCAAATCTGATATTTTTTATCTATTTTTAGGTTCTCATCCAACCAGAGGACATTATCACTATCATTTAATCTTCAACACCAGGTATTGAACATGGTCTTTTGGGGTACCACAAAAATGGTACCATCCTTACCATGGATGTAGTTTGAAAACCCCTCCAGCTTATGAAGCCTTTCTAGCCATCTACGAAGTAATAGTTGGCGGTCTAGTAGCCAATAACACCAGTTTTCATGTCAAATCATTTTAGGAGCCTATTCTAAGAATGTTTCAACTAATTACTCCCATATATCAGGACGGTTGATTTATAGGACACTAGAAGACTCATTTGAAAAGTATAGGGTTACCACCAAAGTCCACCTTCCAATAGCTGTCACCACCAGCAACGCACGACACCACTCCCTCGGCAAGATAGGGGTTCTCTTCTTTAGAGTCCATTCTAGGTAACATAGGACTGAACACACATGACAGTTTGCTGAGGGAAACAAGTTGTTATCAAATAAAAGAGACATACGTTTTTCCCACCAATAAGCCCACCAGACTAACTTGGTATCATATTGCGAGTAGGTACCAACACTTTCCCACACCATCCAAGCATGCTAGCATAGTTCACCAGCATTTGAATAATATCACCAAACCAGCATAAAAGCAAATAGATTGTAGGAACCAACAACATTTTATCCCATAATTATCATATCAACTTAGAAGAAAATCACAAGAAGGTTCACACAAATTTCCATAATCATCATTCCTTCCATACCAACTTAGTGTCACTCAATGAACATAGTTGGAAGACATCAGCTACCAAAATGGGAAGAACTATATCCACACCCCCATAGATGATTATATTTGGAAATTCAATTCAATAAATAGAGTAAAAGAGACAGAATATATACCTAATCTAGCTATTGAATGTGAATATTTTCTAGTTTAAGCTTTTAAAGTCACTCAGTATATATTATTGATGATGGAAGGACATAGAGTTATTCCTTCCCATATTTTACAACATTTTAAGGATATAATGATAGAATCGATGGTGATGAAGAGTCTAGAACACAACCCAACCTCCACATTTTTAGTGAATTGGATGTATAATTCAAGTTTCCCCATGGATCATACACATATTCCTACTCCCATCTAGTAGGGTTCTGGCCATACCGTGATGAATGGAAAAATTGGATCAAGCACATATCCTCATTCCAACTGGATTGTATTCCTATAATTCAGATTCCATTCCAAGTAAATAATATATCCCTACTATAATTATAGAGATCAATCATAATATCTAGCAATTATCTTGAAAATCATCAAACAGGTTTCCACATATGAAATTTGTCACCCATATCAGGAGGAAACAATTTTTTAGATAAATACATCTAAAAATACGCCTCACTAAATGAAATTGGGAAATAAAGATTCATTCCATGACCATGCTTTACTAAATATTTGTTTTCTTGAATCTCTCGGAGGTATATCCATAGCTGCTCATTATCTAATTAATTTGTAACTAAATTATAGAGATAATGGATGTGATTTTGAAAGTCCTCCACACAATTGTAAAACCAACCATTCTGAAGTTCCTCCTCATATATCTTACCCTAAAGCCCCACTTTATGTTTATAATCTGATGAATCTTGAGAGAACATCATCTTATGATTATTGTGGTATCCCATCATGTGTCTAAAAGATCCAACCACATAAAGGTCCTCCCCTTTTTACCATACACTCTGAAGTTCCTCCCCAAGGTATATGCTGCAAACATTCTATCTATAGTAGGATAGAAAACCATGAAGGTAGTCCTCCCAATGATTGTATTCCTTGTGAAGGTCCTCCCTGCAATGACATTTCATCTCTTTACAAAGGTCATCTACTTGATTAAACAAATTTGAGAAATCCCTCTAATTGTGAGACACTTTGTAAAATGGGGTCAGACATGCCTAAATACCCATCATTGAAAAGTGGTATTTCTTTTTAACCTGAAGACTACCAAAGGAAAATTTTGTTCCTAGATACCTCCTTGGGTACCCTACCATCTAATGCAATAGAGGAAGTCCCTGCCAACCCTGTTATTTATAAAAAATGGGAAAAAACCACATTGATCATATATGGATGAGGGAATGATTTCAAAAGATGATGGAGAAATATTGTCAATGGGGAGAAAATTAAAAAATTACAATATCCCAGTAATGAACTAACATTTAGACACTCTCTAATTAGGCATTCTAGAGGCATTGTCGGATGATTGTGTGCATCATATCCTCCTCATGATATGAAATACTCTTAATTCATTGAAAATAAAGGTATTACATTATAATAATATCCATATAATGTCATGCATTGTCAAAATTACATGGTGTCCCTCCTTACTTAATGACACCCAAAATGTGGGAAAACACAAGGATCTCTTCAATGCACATGTATATATGCATTAAATGAATTACATAAGCTAATTTCATACACCTCATTCATTTTTCATGTTACTGTAGGTGGTGACCATGGGTAATTTCATTTTACTTCAATTCTTGAACAAACAAATCTTCCAAGAGGGATGTCATGTAATGTCATTATCCTTGGCTAGATTCCTGAAGTATATCATGATAACAATAAGGATCTTATTAATATGTATTAGAACAAAAAAACTCTCAAATATGTTTCTACAGAAGGGAGAAAAACATCAAAAGGATTATGTATTACACAATGGAAAATATTGAAGAAGCTTGAAGATTAAGGAATGTAAATCATCTTGTAGCACAATTATCAAAAAAATTGAAAATTTCATTAATATTATATGGCTCAGGTGTATTTCATACCATGAAACTGTTAGGATGATATGTGACTTAGTATGATATACTCTATAATACCAAACGTAGGACCGAAATAAGAATGAGATTCTTAGATGCAAGAGGGGGTGAATTATACCTTTTAAAAATTCCCTTAGGAGATTTTTATGATGGTTATGTTTAAGAAGGTTAAATAGGATAATTCACAAGACATATATGATTTATAATAGCTTGCTTCATTCAGTAAAAGTGATTCCTAAAAATGAACTTAATTAAAGTTACAAAGATTAATATTCTACCTTAAAGCGTATAAAATCTAACTATATCGTAGTACAAGTAAGGATGTATAAGAAAGTTATACTTTCCTTAACAATACAAAATACATAGCGGAAAACAAAGTCATAACACTACAAGTAACAAACAATAACTCTTATAACCCAATGAGAAGGGTATCCAACAACCTTGGATAAAGGTCCCTTGATTTTTACTTTCATGAAAGTATGTCTTAACCACACCAGGGTAAGCCCTTGATTTGAAGATCAGAGACTGTCTTTCTATCCTCAAAAGCCCTCAACTATCAGGTAGTCAGCACCTCTATCTTCCTATCTTTGGAAGCCCTTGATTGTACAAAGAAACAATCGGAGTCGCATAAAGAAAATCTGAACAATGCAAAGTTTGAACAAGTCGTTAAAACTTTATGCATGAAGTTTGACATTTGATAATAGCCTCTCTCTCTAGAAATAAATTCAAGAAGTTATGATCACCAAAATTCAAAAAGTTATAACTTCTTTTCAAATGAGCATATATTTATAGTCGAAGCTCCAACGGTCAGCTCCCTCATCCAATGGTAATATTCTTCCTTGAATTTCAAAGGGACCGGTACATGTGTCACTCAACCAACAGTTAGTCAATAACTGAAAGCAAGAAATCATTTTGTAATAGAACAAATGTAATCATAATTGAATTGATATTTGGAATGGAGTAGAAAATGAAAGTTCAGAATGGAAAAGGTTAAATTCCAAAATGGAAGTAAAAAATAAATTCAGAGTCTATAAACGTAAGAATGTTCAGATTCTATTTTTTAGTAATTAAAAACCCGAATTATGTAGAAATACAGAGTCTGAATTTCAAGGAAATTCGGTGTCTGATTTCACTAGAATTCAGAACCTGAACTTATGAAGTTTGGAGTCTAAGTTCATAAGAATTTAGAGTCAGACCTCATCAGAATTCGGAGTCTGAATTCAGAAAACTCGGAGTCAGAACATAGATAAGTTTGTAAAAAAAATTTGGAGTGGAACTTTATGAGAGTTCATATCCAGAATACAAAGTGGAACTTCATGGGGGTTCGTATCCAGAATTAAGAGGTGAACTTCATTAGAGTTCATATCCAGAATTCGGAGTTGAACTTCATTAGAGTTCGTATCCATAATTCGGAGTTTAACTTCCTTAGAGTTTGTATCCAGAATTCAGAGTTGAACTTCATTAGAGTTCGTATCATGAATTCGGAGTTGAACTTCATTAGTGTTCATATCCAGAATTCGGAGTTGAACTTCATTAGAGTTTGTATCCAGAATTTGGAGTTGAACATCATTAGAGTTCGTATCCAGAATTCGGATCCTAAAACTGAATGCTTCTTGTCTAAGTATTATACAATTCCATGGTTTTAGATATGAATCCAATTTTTACACTTAAGAAAAGTATTGATATGAATAATGAAAACAAGTTACGGGTAAATTTCCATTGGGAAGGAAATTTTCCTTATGAAGGTAAAATAGGGGTAAAATGAAATTTTCCTTAAGAAAAGGTGTTTGTGATTTTCAAAACAATAGGAATGGTAAAGTCATAAGGAAACCTTGATGACTTATCAATCTCCCCCATGAATGAAGGAATGGAAAAATTCAAAAGGAAAAAAATATTGACTCAACAATCTCACCCTTTTTGGAAACGGCAAACATCCTTACGAAAAAGAATGTAATGACTTAGAATAAATTTCTAGACATGTAATTAAAGCTTATATCTCTTTGTTTAATATCAATGGTGAATACGACTAACTCCCCCTTAGGCTTTGAAACTCTATGGATCATATTATAGATTTCTGTATTGAGAGAATTCATTTGAATTAAGAATTCGTAATGAGAACTCCCCCTTACTTAAGGATTGTTCTTATTAACATAGAAATTTCTCTTCTCCCTTTATGATTTTTCTTTCTCCCCCTTTCATTAGTTCTTTTTCCTTCTCCCCCTTTGTGATTTTCAAAAAAAAATTGAGAGAATGGAAAAACAATAATGTACCTAAGACATTAGCAAGACATACAAACAATGGAAGAAACCAAAGTTTTCATTAAGATTGAAAGTATTAGTACAAGGAGAAATACAACAAAAGATTGGATTGGTCTATTTGTCTTCTTTATCCTTGGGGATTAGTTTCTTTAGAAGGATTTTCAGCTTCTTTAAGTTATTGTGGTCCTCCTCAGCTTACTTCTCCAAGGTTGTGATCCTTTCTTTTTGATATTTTAGGACCTCTGCCTGAGCCTTCATGGCCTCTTCTTGAATCTTCTGCAATTAATCTTGTTTTACAAGCTTCTCGGTGATCTCAATCTGGAGATCTCTTTCCCCCTTCCATTTTTGAGCAATAGAGTTAAGATTCCCAATCAGATATTTCACTTGTGGATTCCGAGAATTTTCTTCTAGGGTCAGCTTTTCCGGAAGATTATTCATCTTGGAATCCTTTGTATCAAATGATTATTTCACATCATTCTAAATGGTATAAATCTTTTTCAAATCATCATAGATTTTTTTTAACCATAAAGTCATTTTTCAGCAAGATTTTCTATGGACCTCATAATTTATAAGAAAATTTTTATGATCAACCTCAATATTTACACATTTATCAATCACCATGGATATAGATTCTGACATATTATTTAAGTTGTGTTGAAGCATCTGGCATCTGGAGTCTATTGTAGGAAAGATCAGAATTGTATCCACCAACTTCTTCAGAGACTCAACAACAAAATCGTGTCCCAATGCAAATGATTCCAAATCCAACAAATTTCTAGGTGAATGTTCTTATTCAATTTCCACAAGCTTTCTTTTATATGAGAGTTCATGTTGATTTTTCCTTATGATATCTTTCGTTGGGGTGTCCATAATCACTTGCTTACCCTTATCAACTTTCATAATGGCTTTCTCATCAGGAGATTCTTCCTCACTTTTGGATAGTTGAACTATCTTGTTTTCATCAGGTTTTTACTTCTCTACTCCTTCCTCAAGAAATTGCTTTTCATCACTTTCTTCCTTAGATAATTCATTCTCTTTCTCTTCCTCGTCTTCATCTTTCTAACCATATTTCTCATCTCCCTTTCCCGGAGCAACAAGATTTGAGGACCCAGCCTTAGATGTTCGGAGTGGTAATCTTTCCGATGGATTTTCTTTTTCTTGATAATCTTCAACTTGTTTAATCAGATCATCTAACTCACCACTATATTCTTCTTCTTCTTCTGCTAATTCATCTTCTTCTTGTACTTATTCAAGAAATTATTCATCTACATCTTCAACAATATCTTTCGCTTTATATTTTTTCGGAGTGAAAAATTTATTCTCTAGAGTCTTAGGTAATGACTCGACTAGGAATGTTTTCTGTACTGGAATATTCTCGGAAGCTACTTCTATGGCTCTCAAAAGAGATTGTACAACTTCAGCCTCAGACAATTTCTTCTTTATCTTCTTCTCTTTTTCAAACTTCTCAGGGTATTCAGCAGTCTTCTACCTTAAAGACTTGGCTTAAGTAGGGTCCAATCCGAACTGAGGTTCCCCTTCTTTTCTATTTTCCTTATCTTCCCTCCATTTTGAAATCACTTTATTCAGAAATGCTTTCAGTTTCGTCAATTTGTGAGGTACGGATTGTGATTCTTTAGCTTTATGAGTTTTATCTGTCTCTTCAACTTCCTTCAGCTTCTTTTTCTTCTTGGATTTCTTAGATGGCTTAGCGTTATCAATATTTTCTGGATTGGCTTCTGCCTCTTCCTCTGGTAGATCATAAAACTCTTTTGTATCCTTTGAATAATCCATATTCATTCTTTCCAGTGTGTCATCACTAACAGGAATTAGTTTGCAATTCCAAGACTTGGATTTGCATGAAATCTTGAAATACTCAAGACACCGAACTATAATATTTGAAAGTAAGGCAAGAAACATGATAATTTTGTATCTATTATTCCCCTCCTTTATGTTCATGATTGTAACAAGTATATTCCTCATCAAACTGATTGTCCTTAGATTTACCAGAAATTATAAAAAATATATATCACTTTTCTTGAGTTTATCTTTTTCACCCTTTCTCGATACTACGAAACCTTATACCCATAGATGAGGGATCTGGTTGTTAGAAGATAGGTGAGAAACTTTTGTTGTCTTGACATCATCAAGTCCAAGACATTGTAAGGCCTTTACCTTAACAAAACTGCCTAGAACATCTGGGTGTTTGTGTGATCAAAAATCATCTTCCCATTCATATTCCAGCCTCACCAAGCTTGCAGCCTTGGTATAAGTATGTTTTTAGGTCTTCTCATAATTCTTAAAATAAAAATTTTCTCTTCCCTCTTCCTCAAGGAAAAAACTGATTCATATAACTCTATGAGCAATTCCAGATACACCATATCTTTATCACTTGTCTTAAGATATGTGTACACCTTCCCAACTTTAACTTTATAATCTTAGAGATGATAGAATCATACATGAAAAAGTTCAGATGTACCAACCTTTCCCTGTATACATGCCATTTTGAGATTGGCTTCATGGTAGAAATTTCTTGAGAAGTGGCTTCTACAGACATTTGGATTTGGGGAACTCTGAGAGATTCGGAACGGGCTTTAAGAATTGAGGCAGAGCTTCGAGATGGGTGAGCTTGAAAAAAGATATGAGACAGTGTTAGGGGTCCCCTTTATATAGGTGATAGTGGTGACCTTTCAACTTCCAAAAACAATCTGACTATTGAAAAATCTCTGATCTGATCTGATGGTTTAAAACATACCCACAAAGAATTATTGAATCCGATCTTTTGAGGTTTTAAAAACATTCAGATTTAAGAAGTAATAAATCTGAAAAATATTAGAAACAAAGGAAACTACCAACAAGTAAATGTGACTACGAAAACATCAGTAAGGAAATCATACCTTTCGGATTGCCTAGGAATATTATTCGTAATAGGTGATATTCTTCTTGAAGAAAATTTGACAAAGAAAAACTCACTATGATAATGTTTTATTGCAAAATCTTTGAGTACCAAAACTCAATGACAAAAATTATGAGTATGAAAATTCTCATTACGAAAATTCTCAATACGAAAATTTCCATTATGAAAATTTCCAGTATGAAAATTTCTAGTACAAACATTTTCATTACGAAGATTTCCATTCCGAAAATTTTCATTATGAAAATTTCCATTCCAAAAAATTTCATTACGAAAAATTTTAAAAACATCAAAACAGATGTACTCCCCCTATGAAAAAGAGTTTATTACTGTAAGGATATTGGTTCAACGAGAATTTAATTAAGAAAGTTTACCTTATGGTTATCATTACTAACTTCTGTTTAATGTATTCAAATCTATCAGAAGGTAATGATTTTTTCAAAATGTCAGAAAGTTGATCTTGTTTTCTGATAAACTAAAGAATGATATCTCCTTTTACAAATAAAACATTTGAAAATAATGTTTTTCAATGATGAAAAATGTTACCTATACAAATAATTTCTCCCTAATCATTATCTCTGAAAGTTACTTTTCCTCCTTTCATTTTGATGATTTTTCCAAAATAGTTTTTGTTACCAGTCATATGTCGGGAACATCTATTATACATGTACCATGTATTGTTGTTGGTAATCTCCCTAATTAACTGAAAATAAGAAAATGTTAGGTTTTTGGAATGTAGACTTCCTTGGATCCGGAAATCTCAGAAATTAAAATTTTGGGTACCCACGTCTTCTTAGAAAAATAAACCTTATGAAATCCTAAGGATCGGGTTTTGTTTATGGAACAATTCTTTGCCCAGTGACCACCACATTGACACTTTGTGTAGAATGGGGCACTTTCAGGAATAAATTATTTGTTAGTAAAAATTGGTTTGGAACTTTTGTAACCAAAACCAGAAGTATTCTTTCGAGGTCAAATTTGTGAATAAATTTTATCAAAATTATCCTTACCTAGGGTAATGTTTGACAAAAAATTCCTCAAAAAAAATATTTCATATTTGAGTTTTATAAAAAGTTTCTTGTTTTCAAGAACATTTGAAATAGACCAAGGCTCAAAAACAGCTTTCTTAGAAATTATATTTTCTAGATCTTTTGAAAGATTATTCTTCTCAGAACATACTTCCTCATGATTTTTTGAAATACATTCAAAATCAGAATTTTTCTTATCAAGATCTATAGAAAGATCTAATATTTCCTTAGTAAGAATAATATTCCTAGAATTTTCCTTATCGATATTCTTCATGAGTGTTGAATTCTCATTTTCAGGAAGTTTGGAAAATCTAGATACTTCTTCATAGACAGGTAAAGTGTTATCTTCATCAGAAGAGGATTCTTCATCTGAAGAGTTATAATATTTGGTATCATTAGAATTAAAGGAAACAATGGTCATAGATTCAGCATTGTGTACCTTATCCATCAAACAATGATTATCAATAGATATCCTTGATATAAGACCAAGATTCTTCTGTCCAAAAGATTCATAATCCAAAGATTCATCTGAAGAGTCTCCACCCCTGAAACTCCATGTGTAATTGTCTTTCAACACTTTCTTAGCATTGGACTTGTAATACCTCTTTCTATTTTTCTCAGAATTACTTTCCATTCACTCTTTTCTCTTGAGTATAGGGAAATCAGGTCTTATGTGTCTAGCTCTCTTACATTCATAGAATGTAACTTCATAATCTATCTTGTCTCTCCTTTCCTTCTTCTTTTATTTAGATTGAAAGTTCCTCTATCCACCTATCTTGTTCGTCCTTCGAGCCAGATTTGCTAATTCATTTTCTGAGAACTCACTTCCACTATATTCAGAATGGATAACAATATTCTTAGATCTGGATCTAGTAACTCTCTCAGGAGTTTTAGATTTTATATGATTTCAATTTGTAGTAAAAGATACACTTCGATTCCCATTCTTCTTCTTTACAATATCATCACCTCTCATCATTCTAGTCTCATGTTGAAAAAGAGTTCAAAATAGATCATCAAGGGTAATATGAGTAACCTTTCTATTCTCATCAATTGCAGTCCTATTAGATTCCCACTAATTTGGCATGATGTTGATGATCTTGTCAACAACGGCTTCATCGTCTAGACCTTTCTCTCCCATTGTTTCTAAACAATTCACTATATTCAGGAATCTTTATTTTACTTTGCATATGGGTTCACCATAAGTAAAACTAAAACCATGATATACAGCTCTAATCATGGCTCTTCTTGTCTTAATTACTTTGGAAGTTCCAAAGTGAGTATCTTCTATTTTCTTCCATATAGAAATTTCTACATCACAAGAACAAATTTGGCTATATATATTTCTAGTCATTGAACAATGTAATGTATTGCGTAACTTATAGTTGAGTTGGTAATCATGCTTTTCTTGATTTTTAAAGGCACTTACTTCTTTATCAAGGATCTTGTATCCACTATTAAGAATAACAAAGTTATCTACTCCAGTATTTATAATGAAAGTCTTCATGCGATCTCTCAAATATTCCTAATCATTACCATCAAATATTGGTGGTCTGGTTGGATTAAGATTATCAATGAAACCAACATTGATTCCTTCCATCTTTAATAAAAGTATTTCCACAAGAACATGTTAGTAGAAAAATTTTGTAATCAAGAGAAAATATTCTAAGAAGGAAAATTGTATCTCTAAGCAAAAAGTGAATCTGAACTATGATTCTGAAATGTAGATTCTGAAAAGTATCAATCCGGAAATATGAATCCGAATTTTCAATTCCAATAAATTCAAGAGAGAAGATAATACTTTTGAATCTAATCATGAGAATAATTCAGATTGAACCAAATTCGCTGATACCAATTGTTAGAATCGTATGTGACTGAGTATCTATAATACCAAACGTAGGATCAAAATAAGAATTTGATTCTCATATACAAGAGGGGGTGAATTGTACCATTTAAATATTCCCTTAGTAAATTTTTAGGATGGTTATATTTAACATGGTTAAACAGGATAATTCATAAGACCTCCATGAGTTCTAATAGCTTTCTTGATTTCAGAAAAGTGATTCCGAAAAAGGAACATAATTAATGTTACAAAGATTAAGACTCTACATTAAAGCGTATTGAATATAACTATATCAGATTATAGGAAGGGTAGTATAATAAAGTTATACTTTCTATAACAATACAAAATGAATAGAGGAAAACAACGTAGTAACACTGCAAGTAACAAAAAACAACTCTTTAAACCCAAAGAGAATGGTATCCAACAACCTTGGATAAAGGTCCCTTGATTTATACTTTCAAGAAAATATGTCTTAACCACACAAGGGTAAGCCCTCGATACGAAGATTAGAGTCCATCTTTCTATCCCCGAAAGCCCTCAACAATCAAGTAGTCGGCACCTCTGTCTTCCTCAGTAAGGAAACCCTCAACTTCAAGGTGTTGGAACCTCTATCTTCCTATCCTCGGAAGCCCTCGAAAGTACACAACAACAATCTGAGTATCATGAAGAAAATATGCACAAGGAAAAGATTGAAAAAGTTGTTCAAGCCTTCTTCACAAATCTTAAGAGTTGATAAGAGCCTCTCTCTCTAGAAATCACTTTAGGAAGTTCTGATCACCAAAATTCCAAAAGTTATAGATTTTTTTCAAATGAGATCCAATTTATAGGCGAAGATCCAACGGTCGGCTCCCTCCTCCAACGGTCATATTCTTCCTTGAATTTCGAAGGGACCTGTACAGGTGTCCCACAACCAACGCTTAGTCAATAACTGAATGCACGACATCATTTTTTAATAGACAAAATGTAAGCCTAGCTAAAATAATATTCGGAATGGAGTAGAAAATGAATGTTTGGAATGGAAAAGGTTAAAGATCAGAATGGAAGTAAAAAATAAATTCAGAGTCTAAAAACTTAAGAATGTTTGGATTCTATTTTGTAGGAATTTAGAACCTGAATTCTGTAGAAATCCAGAGTCATAATTTCAATAAAATTTGGAGTCTGGGTTCACTATAATTTGGAACCAGAACATACGATGTTCAGAATCTATGTTCATGAGAATTCGGAGTCAGAACTCATCAGAGTTCAGAGTATGAATTCAGAGAACTCGGAGTAAGAACTTGAAGAAGTTTCCAATCAGAATTCAGAGTGGAACTTTATGAGTGTTATTATCCCGAATTCGGACTGGAACTTCATGTGGGTTCGTATCCAGAATTCAGAGTTGAACTTCATTAGAGTTAGAATCTAGAATTAGGAGTTGAACTTCATTAGAGTTCGTATCCAGAATTCGGAGTTGAGCTTCATTAGAGTTTGTATCTAGAATTTGGAGTTGAACTTCATTAGAGTTTCTATCTAGAATTTGGAGTTGAACTTCATTAGAGTTTGTATCCAGAATTCATAGTTGAACTTCATTAGAGTTCGTATCCAGAATTTGGATCCTAAAACAGAATGCATCATGTCAAAGTATTATACGATTCTGACGTTTTAGATATGAATCCAATTTTTAAACTTAAGAAAAATATTGATATGAACAATGAAAACAAGGTAGGTGTAAATTTTCTTTGGGAAGGAAATTTTCCTTATGAAATTAAAATAGGGGTAAAATGAAATTTTTCTTAAGAATAGGTGTTTGTGATTTTCAAAACAAAAGGAATGGTAAAGTCATAAGGAATCCTTGATGACTTATCAATCTCCCCCATGAATGATGGAATGGAAAAATTCATAAGGAAAACCTTATTGACTCAACAGAATCTAGCCCATATTTTAAAAATACTCTATAAAATCAAAAGTTTGGTCCCAGTAATTTCATCCATGGAAGTATAAGAGCAACCCAAGGCCACATGGTTTGAGGAATTTTTAACGCAAGAATTGGATCCAATAATTCATGCTCAAAGAATTGTGAAAGTTGAACAAGAGCACCCCAATTATATAGGGATAGGTTAATTTTCCCATAAATCTCTACAAAAGTTAATATTCTCATGGTGGGGTGAATTTATACAAAATTAACCCTCCTTGTTTGTCTCATACCCTGGTGTAGTTTCTTCTTCAGGAATGTGGACAGTGAGTTTATCTTAAGGATCCCATTAGTTTATTCATCCCCAAATGTCATTAAATATATACTAAGAGGAAAGGATGAGTGCCCTTAAGAATAACACTAATAAATGATCTATCATGAGAAAAATTGATCCTGGGAATCATGGATCCTTTGCTTGATATTCTCAATCCATCCAACTCTCACACTATTCCATGAATGATAAAATGTCTGAAATGCAACTCACATCATTAAATATTATCAATAACACATATAAAATTACTTTATAACATCAAGATAATATGTGATAATGTGAGGATAATATATCCATTCAAAATTCAATCTAAAACAAAATAGAAGAATAAGGTTTCTCCACCAGAAATCATAGGATTGCATAGAATTTGGGGATTCCTATGAATGTTCCACTACCTCCTACTTGATGATAATCATCTAGATAAATGTATTAGGATATGGTTCCATCCAAATAATTACTATATGGTGTCGAACCCCTTAAACTCAAATAGAGTTTAACTCATTATGAGACAAAAATGAGAGAGTTAAGGAGGCGTTATATTGAATTACTCAAGGCTCATATTATTGCTAGAAATGATATTCCAATGGAAGCTAATTTTCCTCCCCTAACTAATGTTACTAGGGATTAAGAGATCTTTATATTAGGAAAAATATAATTCCAATTTCTTCCCAATAACAGAGGAATACCACCAATCTATTTGGAACCAGTGACATCCAAATACTAATATTCCCTTCTATTGGCCAAGTTACCTAACTAATGTCTATCAAGCTACAATTGGATAGTTCAAGAACAAGTGTAGATAGATCCAACAAAACTAGTTAATCATGTTGTACCTTAAACTCCAATCCAATATGAAGTAACCATTTTGATAGGACCTATTGATATTATCAAGTCATTGGCTTCTCAACACAATGCTATTGATGGACAAAATGCACAAATGTAGCCAGAAAGAAAGTCTTATCTTGAATGGGTAGACGAAACACTTCCCCAAACCAATTTTGGAAATCCCATGATTCTAACATTTGATGTATAATGATATATGGATCAACATCTTATAAATTATGTATCTCAGTGTGGCCCTAGGATGGGAACATTATTATAGCATGAAACTTCCAAGATTTGATGTTTTTTTCAAACATTACACGGACCATCCTTTATCTGGTACAGTAGTTTATCCAGAGGGACAGTTAAAGGGTGGGAAGACATCCATCAGGATTTTCTTTTCCAGTTCATTTCAATACTCTGAAAGAAAATATTCCTTGACCTCTCATACTAAAGCCACAATAAAATGAAAGAGTCTCGAACTTTATTTCAAGGTGCAAATGGGTACCATATTCCATAAATTTATAATTTACATATGAATATTTGATGGGAATTTATATAGAGAACCTCTCTGGTGAATTTCAAACACCACCCATTATTTTTAAATACACTAGTGGGTTTTGAGATATTCCTATTGTTCCTCAGATAATGGAACACTGTGTCTAGTAAAACAGATCCAAATCTAGACTTGTCTTGAAAACCCATAGAAAGGGAATCAGAAATGAAGAAATAGCCACAATTACTCTAAAATAAACACCTATTACAACTCCTACTCAAAAGGTTTCACATTATAATGTGGAAGCCCCTCTATGGTGGAAAAAATAGAAAAAATATTCCCATCATACTAAAAGGATATAACAAAACCATTCTCATTTTGAATAATTAATATAGAAATTACTCTTTCTAAGATGAGAAATGTTCAGGTTTCCTTATAGAAGCTTTGGAAAACAAAAAAACCCTTCCAGAACCCAAAAATACTGATCATATCTATCTTGAGTATTTCCTGAATTATTAACCATTTCACCAAATGATAGGGTACACCATATGGGGTTGTTTCATCTTAAAATATATCCTATAAAAGATGGCTAATTTTGAAAAATTGATGTTGGGTAATCCACCAAAAAAATGTCATGAATTTCCACCACTCTTTTAGAGGAATAGGGTGAATGCAATGAATTCACCAATACTAGTTCAAAAAACATCAATGATTGAATGAATCAAAATAAGATAAAAAAAACTCATGTTATTCTCAATTCATTGTTGAAACACCCAATTATGCCCCCATATGATTCCACTGAAGCACAACCAATTCTTTTTGTACCTCAATCCTCTAAAAGTGAATATTCAAAGAAAGGACATAGCTAGGAGAGAAGAAAGAGGATGAAGGAGTCAAGCCCTAGAAAAATTCCAAATCTATTATTGACCCTCTCAGACTTCATGCCCTTAATCCAAAGTGAACGGGTACCGCCTCACCAAATATTAAAATGGGTACTAAACCATCAACCTAATCTCTCTTCAGATGAAGAGTTTTTATTCTGCTTCATTAGTTTCATTAAATTGATGTATCCCTTATACGATGATGAGTTTTATTATCATCATGATTTCCCCACACCAAATTTGGGAAATATGAATAATTTTTGTAGGGTTTGAGGAAATAGGTAAAGGCATGACTATAGTAAAATACAAAAATATTTGATGCCTCCCTTCTAGAGATATTTATACTACTGAAACTCATATAAAAACACTTTGATAAACTCAATAAAAGAAGTAATATACCTCCAAACACACGATAACACATTCCTAGCTGATTTTTTTGGAAGAAATATTATTTAATGGGAAAATATATAGTCAGTCCAAGAAAATGGGTAAGCCAATATGGCTTGATTCAGTAGTAGATAAAATACCTTACACATATACTCTAGCAGGTGATAAATCTAACTCAGGGAAATTAGGTTCAAACATACCTCCTAAGTAACAGTTACCTATAAGTAAGTTTGAACCTTTGACTTAGAAATATGACATATTAAAACAACTGGTCATATTTCTGGAAGATTATATGACATTGACATCCATAAATATTTCATTTATAATGTATTGGGTGTTAAACTTATTCCATTCAATATGAATCACTGACTAGGATACAGTAAATATTATTCATCTTCTTCTACTTTAATGATTTAGTGGTATGATAAAAGTTATTTGAACCCCCTTATTAGTATTAAGATAAGAACATAGTTTGGTAATCTGAAGCCTGATTCTACGTTCTTGGTTATCAATCAAGATGTACATTTCAATGTAATGATAGGAAATCCTTGGTTGTATCAGCATATAGAAATACATTAATTATACCATAAATGCATAAAATACAGTAGTAGTGGGTAGATTGGGACATCACATGGTGAAAGAATTTTGTTTGAGTCCTGTGAAACTCTATTTGTTGATTTAGGATTCTATTAAAGAGAGGGGAAGCAACCCATGATTAATAATGTCAATAAGTTCACTACTCTTAATGTTATTCAAATTACTTCAAATAATCCATTATGAGCTCTTAGCGATGATATATGGATCCCACCTATCTTGTCGAAGATATCATCTCATATTTAGATATTCATATTTGGGTCTTCATGATATCATCCACATTAGTAGAACCCAAGGATGTTGAAAAAATAATTACTTCCACTATTGGTGATAATAACTCAAATGGAAATGATCTAACCTTATATTCATAACTTTAGTAGGCCACCACTTCACCCATCGATCCTATAGAAGTTGTGATATCTCTATTTAAAGCCATCTCCTGGGGTACTGGCCATAATGCTTCTTTCACATATCTCATCCATCTTGACATGGACATGGAAGAAGAATAAAATGTAAATGATAAATAAAATGAACTTAAATATTCTCTTAAGGTATTTGAATAATGGATATCTACAACTATCAATAAACTACAACAGATAAGTCTAGGAATAGAAGAGGATCCTAAATAATTTTGAATAGTGTGGCTATGCACCTCGATGAACAGGAGAGATATATCTATTTTTTGAGCAACACTAGGATGTGTTTTCGTGGAATTATATAGTGATTCTAAACACGGATCATGATGTGTCTACCAATGGACTAGGTTTACTAGAAGTCTGTCATGGATACAAGTGGGAAGCAAAAAGGGCACATCTAACTTATTTTTCTAGGTTGAAGATGATTCTGTTAAGATTATAAAATCTAACATCATTCATGAAGTCCAATACCTTAAATGGATTAAAATTATAGTCTTTTTAAATAAAAAGAAAGGGAAAATCATGGTTTTAATTGATTTCAAATACCTCAATCTGGGATTTTTTAAAGTTGATTTCTCATGTCCAATTATAGGACATATGATTGATGAAACACCAAGATATCAGGACCTTTCTTTCATGGATGTCTATTCAGTATATAATCAAATCTGAATGGAAAGATAAGATTAAGAATACACCAACTTTAAGTACCCCCAGTGATTGTTTCACTACCATGTAATGCCCTTTTGTTTAAAGAATGTTGGAGCTATATACAGACATGTCATGCATTGCATCTCTAAACCCTTCAGGGTAAAATAGTCAAATTTTATGTCAATGATTTGGTCCTTAAATATTGGAAACATTCTAATCAAAATTTCGATTTGAAAATCATCTTTGACAAAAATAGACAACACAACCAAAATATAAATCCCCAAGAATGTATTTTCAGTGTTTCTTTAGGTAAATTTATCGACCTCATAGTATGAAATAGTAGAATCAATGTCAACCCTGAGAAAACAAAGGCAGTTTTGGGTATTTCCCCTCCATGAATCCATAAATAATTGAGGTGACTATAGGGATACCTTTCCAAAATTTTATTCTTTACAAAAAATGTCATGGGAAAATTTTTTCTATTCACCAAACTAATAAAGAAATGTGTTTTGTTCCAGTGGATTTATGACTACCAAAAAACCTTTGACAACCTCAAGAAATATCTTCAGAACCCACTAATGTTTATTCTTCCAATTGAAGGAAAACATATCATTCTATATGGGATGGATTTAGAATGATCTCTAGGTGCCTATATTACATAGAAAAATGATGTTGGTAGTGAGAATTGAGTTCATTACCTCAATCTCACTAGTCTTGACACTGAGAATCGATAGTCATACATCACGAAGAACTATTTTGAATTGATTTTCTCAATTCATATTCTGAGGAATTACATATAGCACAATGAGGACCATTTGATATCATGAATTGAATCTCTAAAATATATCCTAAATCACATCATGTTTAATAGTTTCTTGGAGTGATGTGTAGTCATTCTACAATAGTCTAATATCTAATTCATAATATACAATGATATATAAGAACATGCTTTAGAAAACGTCCTGGAGGAACATCCCTCTAAAGAAGAAGTACCCATTAGTATAAAAGTTTTAGATAATTAAATATTTTTCATTATGTACTCCACCCAAATATAGGAAATGTAGTTTGATGGTGCATCTAGAAGTCCCAATAGAAAGAGGATATTATATACCAGGATCAAAAAATTATGGTTAGAGATCAACCTCATTTTAGCAAAAAATAAATATTTACCTTTATTTATTTTTTTATTATAAAGTTTCACCAACAATGAGGCTAAATTCCAAGGCCTTATTGTAATGTTGTAACTGGATTTGTAAATACCAGTGACTCAACAATGAATTAAGGGAGATTCAAGTATGGTAATTAAGAAGATGAATAGTGAATATGTCAACATAAAGGTATATTTTATCCCACTTATTAATTATTTTCAAGGATTGATGGAATAATTCCCCTAAAATCCAACAATAACTCATGCCTTGCACTGAAACAATTCTCAAAAATATGCATTAGAAAATGTTGTTGTAGACATTTCAGATCCAGATCAGGATGAAATAGTCGTCAGTATTTCCCAATGCACAATAATGTTTTCATTTGATCAATGTGGCATTGAAATGATCAGTGAGATCAACTCTACTTATGAACTAGATATTTCTATAAATTGATGTATGAATCACATCCTATAATATCTTAAAAATGGTACCCATATTCCAAATATAGCTTTATAAGAAAATTTTTTATGATGGATAGTTAACATTACTCTCTATAAAAGACTAGGTCATTATAAAGTTCTTTACAAGAGAAGATTTTATGGAATCCTCCTTAGATGTTGTGATGGAAACAATATTATTTCAACTATGGGAGAATTTCCTGTTGGTTATTATAGTTTCCATCAGTCAGAAACCATGATTTCTTACCAAATCAAGAATCTTGGTTATTTATGACCTTCAATGGAAGAAGATTATATACAATTTTTCAATAAGTTTCATTCATCCCAATTCACTCCAATTTCATCCATCAACCCATAGAGTTGTTACATACAACTAAATACTCTTAAACAATAACTATATGGGGGATGAATGCTTTAGGGCCGTACCCTCTAGCTACAGTTAAGTAGTTCATGTATACCCTTACTTCTACTAACTTCTTCTCTAAATCGGCTAAGGTGACATCGATTAATGAAATCGAAACAAAAATCATCATTAATATCAAGAAATAAAACATCTTCAGTAGATTTGGTGTTCGTCACACAATAATAATACACACCAACACCAATATTTAAACATTTGAATTGAAGTGGTTGTATCAGAAATACAACATCAAATCTAACAATTCTTCTCACTAACATGCAGTGGAAAATTTAATTATAGATAATTTTAATAATAATCCATTGAAAATCGTCTAGAAGATTTTGGATAAAAAAATAAATCATTTCTTGACAAGCATTAACATGCCTTGTGGGCCTACCAAGATACTACCCACACTTCTACTCAGGAAACTCTTTATACATTGGTTTATAGAATAAAAGTATCATATCCAATCATGGTTTAATTACCCTCCCTTTATATAGTTATCTACAAGCAACTTTCAGATGATGAACAATCAGATAAGTGGTTTGATGAGTTAGAGATACTCGATAAAAATGGTTTGTATATCCTACATAATTTATAACTATACTAGAAATAGGTAGCATGAGCCTTCAATAAGAAATTTAATCCCTACTCATACCTCCAAGAAAAATGAGTACTATTCCTTGAAATCCCAATGATACTAGGGAAGAAACCTATGAACACTAAACCATAGTGGGAAGAACCTTTTTCCATACACAAGTTACAATCCAATGGAGATTGCTTGTTAATCAAAATGGATAGAGAATGCACTATTCCCCCTAAAAATGAAATATTTCATAATAAATACTTTACGTTATTCCAAAAGAAAAAACCCATTGGCCTGATCCATAGTTGTAATCCCTAAACCCCATCATCCTAGCAGAAAGATGGTAAACTGCATGGTCTTCATCCATGTTGCAAGATAATAAATTTCCTGACACCAACATCCTCATTATACAATGTTATAATACATAGCCTCATGGTTCTAAATGAAAATCATTAAAGGGAAATCCACAAGTCCTAATCATATAACCTAAAATGAAAAGACACCAATATAATTTCAGCATGACATAAACCTACATAATTAATATCCTTATTGCATAACGTAAAACCACATGACATTTAATTTTATGCTTGGGTGTATCATAACCTTTGGTATTGGTATCCTACCGCACCTCCTTTCAGTAACTATTTGTGGCATAATTCACATCTATTCTTGATATGTAGTGATTCATAAACCTCCTATCATAGTTCTAGCTACTAATTTAACCACGTTCATAACATGGTTTTACTATACTTTTACCCCAAGTCCTCTCTTCATGCCAATTTTGTGTCATGATGATCCACAATACCATCTTTCCCTAAATTATTATTCTTAGTCATATGACTAGAAACCGAAAGACACCATCTTCCTAGCCACATGATTTAAGAGTTCATAATTTATTTCCTTTTTTCCTTATGTAAACCTTCACAACAATTAAATCTATATATAAATGGATCAAAACATTGGGCTTTGGTCTCCTATTGCACCCCCTTTCCAGAAATATGTGTTACTTGATTCTTATCTCCATAGGATAATTAGTGATACCCAGATATTTCATCTTGGACCCAACCCTTTGATGACTAATTATGAGGACTTTTCTTCCACGTTGTCTTGATGTATATCTGGGGTAAAATTTTTTAAGATTTTTTTGGAAAAATTTCCCTTGGATCCACTTTTCATGCTAGATTATCACTCCTTCAGGTCATGAAAATCTTCTTGGGACACTGGTTCCACCCCCATGGTCTAATCTCTAAAAAAATAAATTGGTAGCTACCCCTTTTCCACCAGGATGCCTCATATGATAAATATGGGAAGACCAAAATCATCATCCTGGACACATGATAATAAACTGTATAGTCCATCTCCTTATTGAATGAAAACAAATTGTAAAATGTTTTGGCCCACACTTGATCAGACCATGACCATCGATGATGGTCTTGTACAATACCACCAACCAAGAACTCTGTGTGGAATGATTCTTTTTATCATAGGATACATAGTGACAACTAGATCTCCAATCCCAGGTCCATCTGCATTATCAAAACTTCTCCTTCCCTATGTACGGGTTAGAACTTCTTAGGTACCACTCTTACAAAACTAAATATGGCTTGATCCTCACCTTGAGGAGAAAAGTAGTTAAACATATACCTTATGTCTCTAGGCCCAACCATAGATTCACCACAAAAACAACTGTTACCTGTGGTATTATCACCGTTAAATTATTTAGTGGTCAACCTTAATAGGTGTAATCCCTAAACATAACATCATGGTCGTATGACATAAATGTGAAGGGTTAACGTCTTAGTCACATGAAGTTAAATGGTACAACAAAATATTTTCTATGTGATGTTGAACTGCATGGTTATGGTTATCATTATGTGATATAGAACTACAAATTATTCTGGTCCGTACTTGGTTAGATCACTACCTTGGGTGATGGTATCCTACCACACATTCTTCATAGAACCTTGTGTGGCTTGATTCATATCATCACATGATACATAGTGACACCCAGATCTCAAACCTTGAGTCTATCTACAATATCAAATTGAACCCCCTACATATGTACAAGTCAAACCTACACATGTAGTGTTTACTCTAAAACTATGTGTGGTTTGATTATCCCCTGGAAGTGATATGTATTGACAATCAAAACATATCCCTAAGAGATGAAAAAAAAATAAGGGTAATTTCCCATTCTCCATATGAAAAAATATTTATTCATATGTTCTCAATTGTGTTCTCTCATTCAAGAACTCAACATAAAAAAATCACCCTTCCTTATATATGTGTTAGATCTTTCCAAGTAAATCCACACCCCCTGTGTAATTTTTATTCCAATGTTTCCTTCTATTCTAAGACTCATTACATCCATAAATCATACTCTTTTTCTAGGGAAAACATGAATATTGATAAATCATCCTTGAATTTTGGTACGGAATGTCAGTTTCCTAAGGAATCCTTTTTCTTGATTATGCATAATATTCCCTTATTTTTCTCAACATAGACCTACCTTAATTGTCCCATCAACCATAATCATAATCATTCCCATAAGAGTGCTCTTCTCTCCTTATATTCCCAGAAAACTTTATATAGGAAACCCTCATTTTGACCATGTCTTGAAACCATTCCTTGCATACTTTCCCAAAATCTTTTTTCCTAATATTATAATTACCATGATTTCACCCTATAAATTCTTTCCTCGTGTTAAAATAATGATGAAACTTTCCTAATATGATATTCCTAATTTGACCCATTGTTTCGATGATATAAAGTCAAAAACATCTTTACTATGTAGAAATAAAATGAATGGTGAATTTCCTCACCACATGACACTAAAATGCATGACTGAAGAGAAATTTGTGTATCTTGATTATCAAATTTGAGAGATACATAGTGATTATAAAATATCTAATCATGGGTTTAGCTGAAATATAAAAATTTTCCACCCTCTTATGTGTGATCTAGATTTCTTTATGTGGGTGAAATATGGGTTGTCACTCAACTTGTGTTCTCGTACTAAAAAAAATTCTCCCCACAAAATTCAATCAAGTGTGGGAAGTCTTAATGCTAGAAACACACCTTTCAAACATGGTTAGAAATCATTCCTTTATATTTATGATAACATCGTATGGATTGATTCTTAACATGATGAGGTACGTAGTGACACTCAAACCCTATATCTTGGTCCCATCCACTATAAAAAATCATTCCCCGCATTTGGTCTGGACCTGCATTGGAAAAATTTAACATATTCTATAGTGATCCAGACATGAGAAATTCCTTTCATACTTAGGCACATTCCTTAAATAAATAATAATCTATTTCTAGAAAAATTTGATTCTCACCAAGATTTCCTTGGTAATCGGTAATCTAATGTCACTTTCCAAATGAAACCTTTTTGTGGATTATCATAACATTCCCTAGTTTGGATCTAATAAACCACCCTTAAATTCCCCATCAACTAGAGACATATTTTTTCTCGGGAGATACATATTTTATATGTATGCCATGAAACCTTATACTAGAAGACTACTTCTCAGGAATGGTCCAGTTCATTCCTATCATACTTTTTCAATATCACTTAATATATTTGGAAATCCCCGCACTGTAGTTTACAATCTCTTATCTTTTTTTCATGTAGAAAGATGGAAAATTTTAGGTCAGATTACCCTTGAATGCTAAATCCATAATTTTTTGGTCAAATCCCTGTGAAATTATGAAACAAAAAACATCGACCCCCACAACATGATATAAAATCATGCAGCTCAAGCCCTCATAAAATTATCCTAAACTATAGATCACATTAGTCATTATATCCTAACATGAAACTTTCAAACACGTGATCACTCTCATATGACTTATTACCTATATGAGAGCGAGATCCATGTGAAGGTACCCAGTATTGGATTTGGAAACTCACATTATTATAATCATATGCCAGGATGAAATATGAAAATTCATTAACTATCATTAAGAGTATGATCTAAATAGCGGTCTCATCTTTTGGAAATTATTCATTGGTTATGGCTATCAGATTTGTCCATGGGATTTCATTGATATGAAATATGTCCCTTCTGAAACTAAATTTCAAAAAAAATCCATCACCAATTCAATGTCATGCAATTATAGGCCCATTCAAATGACTCCCCAATTCTCTACATCAATCTCACTGAAAACATCACCCAAGTGAGCATGGGGGACCTAGGTTTTCATTTTCATTTAGTTGAAAACTCTCTTTATTCACCCATTTATTGGGTATTTTTCATCTCTACAAGATAGTTTGATCCATGTTTATGTATTTTCCCACAAAACCATTTGGGATTCACAATATTAGTACCATTTGTCCTATGTATGAGTTCAATATGCATAAAATATTATGAATCATGTTCCTCACTCAATGGGAAATTGTTAATAATTAAATTCCCCATGTCCCTACATGTGGGTTAGATCCACGTAGGGATTATTATTTTAATTGAATAAAAACATAGTATGGAAAAATTACTCGAATAACTATCAGTTAATGTTGTTCAACCAAAAAACCCATTTTGTAGTCCTAGAAGACCCTAGATGTCCAAATTTAAATAACCCTCCTATTCCAATTATCACAAGTTAAATATTTCAGTACCTGTACATCAAGGTGATTAAATAGTTCAATTATAGTCTTATTATTATAATTGCATGGGAAATATGTAATGAAGATACAGCTGATTAAAACATCAAAATTTTCATTAATTGGAAAAATTATGGAGGATCATCAACATCCTGAAGTCTCTCCATTGAATTATTGGGAAAATAGAAACAATTGCAATGAATATAATGAACCTTGACATTATTAATTCAACCAATAGGGTAATTCCTAGAACAATACATCAAGATCCTTCTTAAGATTGGTTATCTACCCATCCTTATATCTAGCTAACTGGTGAATTTGTTTAATGAAATAATTTATCATTTAAATGTTCTATTTAATGGATTACAGTCCCATGATTTTTATGATAGTTACACCTTTATCCAAGCTATTTGAGCCTCATATTCTAATAGTTATGCAGTATGTGCAACCATAAGATCAAAAAATCAGCCTTCTCCATCCACTAAGTGATGCGTATCAGTAGCAGTATCCTATAACTTTTTTTTATAATGATTGGAAATATTAAACTTGATCAAATCACATTCACAAGATTCCAACTCATACCCAGAGACGATGACTCGATGGATAAGGACATGAAAGTGAAAGTAAGCATACTTGTCTATGCCTAAGATAAGAAAAATTTGATAAGGGATATCATTGTTATTTGAAATTTTCAACAATTTTTCCTCTACGATCATAGTATAAATTTGGTGCCACACCCCTTTTTGATTGGAAGAATGCCCAATATTATTCCAATGGGAACAGTGTCAGTTGGACAGCCAATCATGCAGGTTACAAATGTGAGATCCATGTCACTCTATATAAATGGATAGATTAAGGATGAAACTTCCTCAGAATAATTATACCATCAAGATGAACATATTTCACCTTCGAAATCGGGTGAAGTTAGTGGGATTGGTAAAGAACTATGAGATTCCAACAGTTTATACACCCATCGGACTCGCTTCTCTATAACCACATATATATAGTATTCTACCCACATCTTAGAATAACCCCATAATGAGTTAGTTGGATCATTCATGGGAGGTAAATAAATTTCTTTTCCCGAATCCTCATGCATAGTCATTAAACACAATTGATAAAGGATGACTGGGTGTGATTCCTTTTTAATCATGGTAATGGGTAAACATGAAACCTATTACAAGAATCCATAATTTGGTGAAAAACTATAGAGATAATATGTTGTGAGAATTGCTACCTCATCTACCCAAGAATTCATAATCACATCCTACAATGAGATGATGAAGGAGAATTTTTCCAAATAACATCTACCTTTATTTAAAAATACTCTAAAGGGTCCCAAAAAGGAGTGAAGGAGAATTAAGAGATATTTTTAAACAATTAAGTAGCACTATTGATAACAAGGGATGTTGAGAGCATTCAAGAAATGTTGAGAAATGTGTGATAAATGTGGAATGAGGTATTATTGTGGTATTTTTATATTCATAGCACCAAATTTTATCTGCCACCTGACCACATTAAAAATGAAATAGTCTACAATGGTGTTTTGAGGATCTAACCCCCTATATATGACACTGCAACACGTAAATGAGATCGAGAGTGGGAATATCTAGGATTATTAGTTTTCTATTTTTCCAAAGTGGCCTCCATCACCTTGGTGCATACTTTGACACCTGTTTAGACATCACGATATTGAAAGAGACATCCACTTAAAAACAAGGTGAAAAATCCAACCAGCCCAAATACTAGAGATATGTCTAGATAGATGATATAGATAACTTTTTAGTCATTTTTTATATGTATTCCAATTATTTAACACCCCCTAATATATCAATTTATGTTTTTTAAAAGATTTTGTATTTATGTCGTGTTGTGTGATAAAATGCGAAAACTTCTTAATTATAGAATTTTAACAAATTTTAATCACTCTGATATTTCAATAATAACATTTAAAATATTTTTCCAATTTGAGTGATTCTTTTTTTGTATAATTCCTTGATTTTCTGGATTCAACATCTTCTTCTATACAAGGATATGATTTGAACATCCACATGCCCTAAGAATAAATAAATTTGAAAAAAAATTTCTTGATTAATGAGTCAATCCCTCTACATTAAATAAGTAATAACTAGAGATACACACTTCTTATTTTTGGGATTCAAATGGGATTTGAAAGATATTCCACAGGAAAATTTTACCATGATAGACAACATTGATATTCCCTCGTCTATGAGGTAATTGGATGTTCTAACATAGAGGAATCTTTAGTAAACATTCATATAGAAATAGAGTGTCTAATTAATTGTGTCTCATATTACTCTATACATGTCCAATATATTTTAAATTTTGTGGGATGATATAAAGTTAAATTTATAAAACTTATAATGAGGACCCATTATGAGATTATATCATATTATGGGCATACCATGAGACCACATTATAATGATGGATTCTAGAGGGGATGTTCATGCCCCCTTTTCGTTTTGTCTTTTATTTTTAATTTTATTATTTTCTACTTTAGGAATATTTTAAATTTAATTTTAATTTATTTCATTTTAAATAGAATATATGTAATGACCCAAAATATTATTGATTAAAATTCCTCTTGATCCAGTTAAATGTTTAATTATGTAAAATTGTTGTATATAATATTCATTTCCTTAGTTTTACATTTTTGGATTTTGAAATACCATAAAGTTTTTTGATTTTTGCTCATATATTCGTTAAATAGTGATAACATGATTAGTATAAATATAGGGCTTCAAAAAATCCATTTCACCTAGAAAAAGGAAGTGATGGCCTCATCCAGTAGAATTTATCCATAAAAATCCCATTTGTGGAATCTTATAAAGGAGGTGGAATCATTGGTCTTTGCTCTTAACCATTCCCATGCCGAGCTTCAACCCATTAAGATCAAACAGAACATCCAATGTGAGAAGTAGATGTTGATAGAGATTACCACATGAGTGATTTTATCTGATCCACCCCAAGATTTTGTCATTATCGCACACCTTACCCTTCTATCTTATTCTAGTGTTATAAGGGGTAATTTCACAATACCCTATCACAATGATTATGTACATTATTTTTTATAGAGAACATACATTCATTTTATTATTGGAACTTTGTGAATACTTTTTTAAAACAAAAATAGAATTTCTAGTTAATATTAAATTAATAAATCTATTTTGATGAATTAATGTATTTTTATGAATTAGGAAACATTTTAATGAAATGTTATTACTAAATTAATTTTTAATAAATATAAATTATCATATAATTTTTATTAATACAAGTTAAATTTTTATTAACGTTTGAAAGACGTTTTGGTCAAATCCCATGAATTTTTTATAAATGTCAGTTTTTATTTTCAAAATAAAAATTCAAATATTTAAAAATCTATTTAGATGAACTGTATATTATTTTTTGATTGAGGACGTCGATATATCCAACGGTGAATGTTTCATAATTTTCTGAGACAGTCAAATTTTTGGGTAAAAATTATATATTTTTTAAATATATAATGTGTTTTATGACATCATAATGACACAATTATGATGTAATAAAACACTATAAAGATTATTTTTGGCAAATATATTATTTAACATTAAAATAATGTGATTTTAGGTTTTTCTGATTTATTTTACAAAGAATTAGTGGACCCTCTAAGACTTATAAAACATTTTACCTTTTTAAATTGATTTCCTTGAGGGTGTGACTCGCCTCCAAATAAGCAAGGCAAATATTTTAATAAGTTCATCCATTGGCCTTAGAAAATATTATTTTCCACTACCCTTTGTAAAAACCCATGGGAAAAACACATTGGGTGGTTTGTTTTTTTGATTAGTTTAATGTGTTGGGTCCAAAACCTAAATAATAAAGAATTCCCTCTCTTTTTTTATATAAACCAACCCAATCTCCCACTTCCACGTCACTCAAATCCTTTGGATCTAGACCAAAAGCTTCCCTCCTCTCTCTAGAATACTCCCATGGTGCAACAATCTCCCAATAATCCTCTCTCAAGCCTCTCCCAAGACTTTGGGATGACACTTCCACGTAAGGAATTGTTTCCTTTCTATTTTTTTAAGTTTCTTAATGTTTATCTACACTTTAATTTTCAATTAAAAATGTTGTGGTATGATTTCTAACCTCCCCCATACTTCCTACATTGTGTTTTAATTATGAGATACCCAATTCCCTCTAATTAATTCCTTCCTTGTACCCCCCATAATATGCTGAAATTTCATAAGGAATTTCTCTCTTCTCATTTACATTCATTCAATTATTTTGTATTATGAATTTAAATTCTATTACATAACTTGGAAAATTTATCTATATTACCCCCTTAATTTATATTTCATGTAAATATGATGAGACAACCCTTTCTCTATCATCAAAGGTATTTATTAATTCTTATGTCACGACGTTATGCTGCTGATATTGCACGGTGATTTTCCAAGAAAAAGTCATTGTGTAGTGAATACCATTCCCATTTCTCTATCAATGATATTCACATTTATACACATTTACATATTTATTATAGAGTTAATTTATGAATTCCACATTTCTTTATCATGTAATAAGTGATGATGTTTAATGAATCAATGTTATATGATCCACGTGGCATACTTATGCATGAAATGAAATGATTAAGAAGGGTGCTCTCTGGTAGCACTCCAATGCATTTGGTAAATATTAATATCATGATACAACAAGTTAAATGAGTTTTTAATCATTCTAATTCAGTTGAAATGAGGTTTTATTCACGCCCCATGTGCAATGATCCTTGGTTCATGCTAATACTTTGTTATGATTCATTGCCACATTTCTATGTTGTGATAATCATGTTATATCATGCCTTTAGGTTCATGTTTCTTTTATGATCTGTTGATATAACTATTTCATAACATGTATTTTATTATTCATTTTATGCCTTCTATACTCCCTAAATAGGCTTTATATTTCACCCTTTTCTTATGCATTTCCTCTGGTTATCCCATTCAATGCTAATTACGAGGGAATGTAGTGGTCATGTAAAGGAAGTTTTAAATAAATATGTTGTCTTTCATATTCCTAGTTGTTATGTAATGTTCATAAGCCCCATAGACACTAGAACTCTATATATTCTTTATTTTATCAACTGAAGAGTTTATGTAAAAATCATGTTTATGTGTGTAATAATGATCCGGGTAGTTATAGTTGGTATCAAATGATAGGTTTAGTTATTTTTGGGATTAGGATTAGAAAACCCTAGTCAAAGCCTTAGGGATAAGATTAATTTTTATAAAAACATCCCTATTTTTTGGTGAGTATTGATTAATTGTTTTATCATGCAAATACTTCCTTTCTTGGATATGAGCTCATAGATCCGGCTTTGGCAGAGATGTGCCTAGGAGTGAAAAATCTGTCCAAAAGTTTCAGGCTAGACCTAGGGTATCCTGGTACATGAAAATGGGCCTTGATTAACTCTTGGTTATGACACACCCAAGGGATATGATCTGGTAAATTTATAACCTTAGTACAACCCATTGTTAGGGGAATAAAAAAATTCCCCAAAGAATATATTTTGGGATGTAGATCATGGATAACATAGATCGAAACCTATAGATTAATAAGTTAATAAAATAAGAGTTATTTATAACTAATTTTTTTCCATTGGATTAACCTATATGTGTTAAAACTAACATTCTTTTTATTCCATCCAATGGTAGTAATAGGAGTACATTGGATAAAAACATATGCAATGATCAATGTGATGGTGGTTTTAATTAGATACCCAATATAATGGGAGAGGGAATCATGATCTTTATCACGATACTCTCTAAGTTATCTCAAGATTTGAATAGAAACATGGGTCAAGAGGAACATTCAACCCCCCCCCCCCCCCTCCAAGAAAGAACAATTCGCAATCGAGAGCTTCATGAGACAAAGGCCTCCTACTTTTAATGAATCATCTGATCCCTCAATTGCTGAACAATGAACCAACTCCATTGAAAGGAACTTCTCCATACTTTAATGTTCCAAACAAGAGAAGGTATATCTAGAAGATTATCATATGGAGGGTGAAGCTGATCAATAGTGGACATTGATAAAAAAACAAAGCCCAAGGAAGAGATCAAGGAATTTTAATGGAAGGGTTTCTGTAAAATGTTTTCTGAAAAAATATTTTCCTCGCACACTCTAACTTAATATGGTAAGAGGCTTCCTTTCCCACAAGCAAAAATATGACGAATCAATCAATGCGTGTGAGTCAAACATCACATGTCTTGCACGATATGCCTCCAACTTTATTGTTATCCTTAAATGCACAGTTGAAATATTATTTGGTGAGATGAACCAAGACTACAGAAATCCCTAGTGATCTATGTCTTCGAGAGCTATGAATAAATTTTATGAAGTTCCCTCAATGTCGAAATTGAGATCGGCGAATCTCAGGGGTAGCATGGGGATAAGAATATTAAGTTGAACTTCAATTCTATCAGTCCAATTGATAAATCCAACGGTGCTAAGAAAATTCAGCACCCCACTTTCCAAAGGTAAGGAAAGGATCACCATGAAAATTTCCTAAAGGGGATGAGGAAATGATTTAGGTGTTTAGGAGAAGAGATCCTAGCCATTAACTACCGACAAAAAAAACCCGCGGTTGCGACAAAGGAGAGGAACACTCGACACAACTCCCAACACATTTTTCATTCATTCAACTACAGAGATACAAGGAACCTTTAAAATCAGTTCCCTAATCTAGGGGTTTTTGAATGCAAACAAAAACCTCCAACGCTGTAAGGGTGAGCTTTTTCCATTACTACTGTCGAAGTGAACACCGACAATGAAGTGGTGACAGTTATGCTAGTTATTCATTCAATAATATCAAATGTACTTTTTGATTCAGGTTTTATTCATTATTTCATATCCTAAATGTTTTGTAGGACAATCCCAAACCCACCAAAAATCATAGAAATAAAGATGTGGGTGAGTACAACAAATGGGGAAATCATTGTAACCCATGAGTATAACCCCTTCCCTATCATAATTTTTGGATTGAACATCTGAGAAAATCACATCATACTCCCTCTGGATGAATTTTATGAAATTTGTGGCATGTATTGTATTTCCCTATATAGAGCTGACATAAATTTCCATGATAGGTAAACCACTTTCCATAGAGAGAATCGACCCCCGATTCTATAAAAGTGCAGGGAGGAGGATGAATCTTCTTTAGCACCATCATCTAAAGTGTGGATATTACTGCTCTATGAGCATGTATATCTCGCCCAGATGATTGAGTCTAAGGAAGCAACCATCCTGGAAGACATTCCTATTGTGAATGAATTTTATAAATTGTTTCCTAAGGAATATCTTTTTCTTCCTCCTAGAAGAGATGTTGAATTTTCAATTGATCTTGTACCTAGGTAATTAACAATTTCCAAGACTCTATATAGAATGGTTTTTTTGAAGCTTGAGAAGCTGAAGAATCTAATATAGGATAATCTAGATAATGGGTTTATACACCCAAGTGATTCACCATGGGGTGTATCAGTCCTCATTGTCGAGAAGAAGGATGGGTCAATGTGCCTTTGCATTGATTATCAGGATCTCAACAAAATCATGATAAAGAATTAGTATCCTCTGCCTATAATTAATGATATGTTCGATCAACTATGTGGAGCACGATACTTCTAAAAGGTATATTTTCAGTTGGGATATTACCTAGTATGGGTGTAGAAGAATGATATCTCCATGAATGATTTTTATAAATGGTACAGGCAATATGAATCCATAGTAATTCTTTTCAGACTCACTAATGTTCCAACAATCTTCATGGACTTGATGAATTGAGTCTTTATAGATTACCTCAAAAAATTTATGGTAGTCTTTTTAGAAGATATTATAATATAATCCAAAACCAATGAGGATCATGAGGAGCATCTAAAAACTGCACTAGAGACCTTGTTAATGGAGTAGCTCTATGAAAAGTACAACAAGTGTGAGTTCCGGTTGAAGGAGTAGCTCTATGGATCCCTTCAAGATAGCTACAATTGAGTGATGGAAAAGGCCAACATCGCTAACAAATATCCATAGATTCTTGGGGATAGCTGGACATTATCGCTAATTTGTGAGAAATTTCTCACGATTGTCCATCCCTCATACAAAGCAAACTCTGAAGGGATTAAAGTATTCTTGGAGTGATGAATGTGAAGATAACTTCAAGGAGTTAAAAATGGGTCTTGTCACAATGCTTGTGCTCACACTACCCATAAGGGGAGAACTTTTTGTGGTATTTATTGATACTTCCAAGAATTTTATGGGTTTTGTGTTGATGAAAAATGAAAAAATCATTGCCTATGCTTGAAGGCAATTGAATGTTAGTGAGAAAAACTATCCAACACGTGATCCCGAGTTGGCTACAGTGATCTTCACATTAAAATTTTGGTGGAATTACCTCTTTGGGGAGAAGTGTGAAATATATACGGACCACAAAATCCTCCAGTATATATTCACACATAAATATTTGAACATACACCAATGAAGATAGTTAAAGTTAATCAAATCTATGACTTCTCAATCCATTGCCACCCAACGAAAGTGGACATGGAAGCGAATGCACTATATAGAAATGAACCAACGATTCAACCATTGATGAGAGTTGAAAAGGATAAAATTTTCTTAGATTTGATGATGATGGATATGGGAATCATAAATATGGGAACATCATCAATAATTTCACAAAACATTTCTCAAACATATCTTTCTGAAAGGTTAAATGATGATCAAAAGGATGGTGTGAGAATTCCGGAGTAGGTGGAAACTTTCAAAAAATGATAACCCTCAGAGTTTAGTGTTAATAAAGAAGAAATTGTGATATTTGGGTCAATACTATGTGTTCCATCAAATATGGAGTTAAAGAAGGAAATTTTGGATGATGCAAATAGTTCAAATTTCTCCTTTCACCCATGAAACACTAATATGTATTGAGATCACTGATAGAATTATTGGTGGGATAACATGAATAAGTAGAACATTGAGTATACATAAAATATCCTGGTATGTCAGCAAGTTAAGGATGAAAGTAAGAGTTCTAAGGGGATGACTTAAGAATTACCCATGCCATTATTGAAATTGGAGAACATAACCAGGGACTTTGTCACCGGAATTTCAAATACATCTAATGGAACCAATGATCATCTTATTAAGACTGCACACTTCATTGTAATTTTAGAGGATTTTTTACTAGATCAACTGTCACTAATATATACCAGATACATGGTAAGGATGCATGGAATACAAGATCGATTGTATCCGATCAAGATCCAAGATTCAACTCATAGTTTTGGAAGAGTCTTCAACATGCACTGGATACTGAGCTAAACTTCAGTACAAATTTTCATCCTCTAATTGATGGACAATATGAGCAGTCTATCCATACACTTGAGGACATGTTGAAACAATTCTCAATGGACATAAAATGAAGATGGTTTCAACAACTTTATCTGGTTGAGAACTCTTACTACAACAGCTTCCACTGATATATCCAAATGGCTCCTTATGAATCCTAATTTGGTAATAGGTGCAGGACACTGGAATGATGGGATGAATTTGGGCAGAGAAAACTCTTAGACCCAGAAATGGTCAAAGAACTGGTGGAGAAGGTTAATACCTACTAGTAGAACATTAATGCTTTTTAGAGTCGACAAAAGTGTTATGTTGATAATCATTGATGAGACCAAGAGTTTTATGTTCGAGACATGGTATTCCTCCGCATATCCCTATGGAATATATTTATGAGATTTGGGAAGAAGGTAAATCTTAGTCCAAGGTACATCGGCTCTTTTTAGATCCTTGAACACATTAGAGTAGTGGCCTATCGACTAGCTCTCCCACCGAACCTATCTCAAGTACATGATGTATTCCATGTATCGCTATTGAGAAAGTTCATACCTAACCCATCGCATGTACCCAATCCAGCGGTGGTACCATTGTAGAATTACCTCACCTATGAAGAGAAGATAGCGAAGATCATAGATCGTAGGGAAACATTTCTACGAGATAAGACAATTCCCCCCTTGTCCAGGTGTTGTGGAAAAACCAAAAGTTTGAAGAAGAAATGTGGGAACCAAAGAATGTTATGAAGCAGAGTTACACGCATATGTTTTTGTATGGGAAAAGAAAATTTCAAGGAAGAAATTTCTTAAGGGGGGGGTATTGTAATGACCCAAACATTCATTAATGAAAATTTCTCTTGATCTGATTAAATGTCTTATTATGAAAAATGGTTATATAACATATTCACTTCCTTGGTTTTATGTTTTTGGATTTTTAAATACCATTATGAATTGTGGCCATTGCTAATATATCCATTAAATAGTGATCACATGATTAGTATAAATATAAGGCTTTATTAAATCCAATTTACTCAGATAAAGGAAGTGATGACCTCATTCACTAGAATTTCTCCATATGAAGCCCATTTTTCAGAGCTTGGAATGGAATTGGATTCATTGGGCTTTGATCTTAAACAAGCCCAAGCTAAGCTTCAACACATTAAGCTCAAACGAAACTGCCTATGTGAGAAGTGGAATTTTATAGAGATTTACACCCGACCGATGTTCTCTGAGCCACCCCAAGAGCTTGTCAGCATCACACACCATACCCTTTGGTCTTATATGAGTGTTATAAGGGGATATGTAACAAGACCCTAAAACTGGGATTATGTATATTATATTTTTATAGAGAATATACATTTGTTATATTATTGTTACTTTATAAATAGTATTTTAAAGAAAGAATGGTTTTTTTAGTTAATATTCAATTTAGAAATGTATTTTGATGATGTAATGGATTTTTTTGAATTAAATAATATTTAATGATATAATATTAATAAATTAATTTTTATTGAACATAAATGATTGTATAATTTTTATAAATACAATTGAAATTTTTATTAAGGTTTGAAAGCTATTTTTGTCAAAACCCATGAATTATTGAAAAATATATGTTTTTATTTTAAAAATAAAAAATTACATATTTAAAAAATTATTTAGATAAAATTAATATTATTTTTTGATTCAAGATGCCAAAATTATCTAACGGTGAATTTTTCATTATTTTCTGAGACAGTTGAAGTTTTGGGTAAAAATTAAATACTGTTTAAATATATAATGTGTTTTATGACATCCTAATGACCCAATAGTAAAGTAATAAAATACTATAAACATTATTTTTGATTTATAAATGTTTTACCAGTGAAATTATGTGATTTTAGGTTTGTTTGATTTATTTTACAATGATTTAGTGGCCCCTCCAGGACTTATAAACCATTTTAACTTTTTAAATTAATTTCCTTGAGAGTTTGACTCACCTCCACATAAGCAAGCCTAATATTTCATAAATTTAGGTCATTTTCCTTATAAAATATTTTTTTACACTCCCATTTTTTCAAAACCATGAGTAAAAACCATGGGTTGGTTTGTGGTTTTAATTAGATAAATGTGTAGGGTCCAAAACCTAAATAATAAAGAATTCCCTCCCTTTTCCTATATAAACCCACCCAAGATCCCACTTCCTCTTCACTAAAATTCATTTTAACATGACCAAACTCTACCCTAATCTGTCTATAATCCATAAAAGGTGCCCCAATATCCCAAGAATACACTCTCAAGATTCTCCCATGCCTTTGGGATCACACTTCCAAGTAAGGGAATTCTTTCTTTCTCATTTTTTCCTTGTTTCTTAATTTTGTTATACACATTTATTTTCAATTAAAAATATTTGGGTATGATTTAACACCTCCCCCATAATTCCCCCCTTATTTTTTAATGATGAGATACCCTTTTCTATCTTATTAATTCCTTCTATGTATACCCGTTACTATGCCGAAATTCTATACAGAATCTCTCTCTTCTCATTTATATTCATGAAATTGTTTTCTATTATGAATATAAAATCCATTACATATGTTGGGAAAAGTATCTATATGAACCCATTACTATCCATTTCATGTACATATTATGAGACACCCATTTCTCTCTCATCAAATATTTTTAAGAATTCTTATGTCATGTTGTTATACTGCTGAAATTGCACCGTTATTTTCCAGGCCAAAGACATTGTGTAGTGAATACCATTCCCATTTCTCTATCAAGGTAATTCACCTTTATTCACATTTAAATGCTGATTATATAGTTTAATGTATCTATTTAGCACTCATTTATCATTAAATAAGTGATTATGTTTAATTAATCGTTGTTATATGATCCACATGTCACACTTATGCATTAATGAAATGATAAAGAAGGGTGAGCCCTAATAACGCACCAATGCCTTCGGTAAATATTAGTATCATGTTACGTCAGGTGAAATGACAATTTGCTCCTTCTAATTCAAGCATAATGAGGGTTTACTTGTGCTCCTTGTGTAATGAGCCTTGGTTCATGCTAATACTATGTTTTCTGTTGTTTCCACATTTCCATGTTATGATAATCAAGCTATATCATGCCTTTATATTCATGTTTCTTTTATGCTCTATTGATATGCATATTGCATATCATGTATTGTATTCATCATGTTATTCCTTGTTTACTCCCTTACTAGGATTTATATCTCACCCTTTTCTTATGCATTTCCTCAAGTTATCCCATGCAATGCTAAGTATGAGGGAATGTAATGGTCATGTAAAGGAAGTTTTCAATGTATATGTCATGTTTCATGTTTTAAGTCACTATATAATGTTACTAAGACCCAAATAGAATATGGATCTCAATATTCAATTTTGTATCAAGTGAATAGTTTATATAATAAATCATGTTTATGTTTGTAATAAAGGTAAGGGTTGTTATAATACAATTTATTCATAGTTTTTTCCCTTCTTCCACACATCCTTATTATTTTTCTTTACCTTCTTCACCCTTATTTTAGTATTTTATTCTTTTTAATATATTTTTATATTCTGATTTCACCATGTGTATTTATTCTTCTTATTTTCTCATCCTATTTGTTTTCATTTATTTTTTTATTCTCTTTATTTCTCATTCCACTGTGACCTCTTACCCTAAAAATGTGGGGCAAACCAGAGGCCTGGTAGGTGGGAGGTATGTGGCAATTTCATATATTATTTGCTTAAATTATTTTGTTTTATTATGTTTGTTGTGATCAATAGTGATGTGTATGGGTGTATAGATCATCCACTACAACACCAATCTTAAATTAATTTCTATTCTTTTATTAAATATTTTCCCTCTGATCTACTCGATACAAGATCTTCATATGATGGGGTTAAGCCATTAATTATATAAAATGGCATTCGATGGAGCCAGGTCTATGGAGATTTCATAGTCTAGATCAAGGTATTATATCAAACTTGATTACCAGAGGATGTGGAATTAAGATTTTCAAATGCATTCATGATTTCACATCAATAAATTAAAGAATAGTAATTCATGTATGAGATCTCAAAATTTATTTATCAAACATCATCTAAACACCCAGAATGGGAAAGACAGAACCCTTAAACCATACCATAAAGTTCATGATTTTTATTCTCTAATTAAATTTTGCCATTTCATGTTCGTTTAATATTTTATTTCATTTAAATTACATTACATTCTTAAATTAAATAAAAACATAAAAAACCAAGTAGTTTGGATGATATATAATAGGCAGGTGAACAGCTGTGAAAGCTCTTCAAGTGAGATGACCCTAGACAACTATTGTGTTGTATTATAAAAAAAATTTCTTTTGTCATTCCCTGTGATGAGTGTGTGTCAAATGGGTGTTGTTGATGGGAATCCAATTACTGTTTACTTATATTTTTCTATTGTCTCATTATAGATATATTTTCACTTTGTTTCTTAAAAAATCATAAAAATACCTATTTTTCTATGATGTATCCAAACGCTAATTATTATGCATGGGAATATTACTTGAAAATGCGATATCAAGAACCATAAGTTGATTATAGTGATCTAAATGAATAGGTGACAAGGATGAAAGATACAGAAGATGACTTGAGGAGAAAAATGGAAGGAGAAGTAGACTGTGTTCAAGAAATAATAGAGAAACTAGTAACTGATCCATAGGTGGGAGATCAATAAGATTTGAATGGATTCTATAACGAGTGTGAGGAAAAACTTTATCTCCCTAAGGAAGACACGCCACCGCAGCTTCCCAATTTTAATAAATAAATAAAATTGGTTGAGGAAACACATAAAGAACATCACCAGCCCAACCATTTATGAATCAGATACAATATGACCATGATAAGTTATAGTGTATAAATGATGAGGAATACATACATAGTGATCTATGTGTGGGTTATCAATATAATTTGTATGAATTATAGAATGTGTATGAGGTATAACATGATCTCCTCGATCCCTACAAAGTATATGATCCAATACCATTGCATGTAACTCTATCCATGGAAGAGGAAGCCTTCCAAATGATATAGTTTGAAGAAAATAAATCGGAGTCTGAAAACCTTCCTCCATCCACTAAGATCCAATATCCAGATACACTCATCCCTGAGGAAGTTATTGAACAAGAAACAACTCCAGGAGATGATATTATTTTGAATTCATTATTTTCTGATTTTGGTCAATATTATTTGAGTATAATTCATTAAGATTTTAAATTTTTCATATTTGTTCAATCCATTCTTTTCCTTAGAGGAGGATGAAGAAAAAAGACATGCACCTAGTGAGGAACCTCTACTACAAAATATGCCATTAACAGTGCTAGAAATGGCATTTACCATCCCTAGAAAAGTTTTGACTACATGAGTGAAGTTAAAATCCATGTAGATATATCAGTATTGAAAGAGTACTGAAAAATGGATACATTATAAGTGCTAAAAAACAATGAAAAATGGTACCTTTATCAATGCTTTTAAAAGTTCTAATAATAGAAAATATTTATTAACACTTTAATTTAGTTTGTGTAAGGGAACCATTTATCAGTGCATATAAAAACATTGGTAAAGGGATTTTTATCTATTCTTATAGAATCATTAAAAATTATACCTTTATGTATACTTAAAGAAGTGCTGATAAAAGACCATTTATCACAGCTCATAATAGAACTGTTAAAGTCCCACACTATCATCTGTTGTTACATCACACTAAATCACCAAAAACACACCAGATATCAAAAAAAAAGTCCAAATACATGACTTAAATGAAATGAAATTCAAAACGCAGAGTCAAGAAAAAAACATTATATTGTTGAAATTTTAAACATTGGTTCATATAATTCCATAAATACAAATTATTATACACATTCAAAAACCTAAATGTTCCTTTGTCTTTTCATCCTGTCTTGACCAATGCTAGTGATGAAAAAAACACCCTTAATCAAACAAAATAACACATCTATTTATGAAAACAATTTTTATGTTAGTAATTATGTATGGAAATAAATTAGAAGAAATTGTTAATTTTATTAAAATTCATGTCAATTTTAAGTACAAATACGGGCTTGGATTCATATTAGTCACACCATGAATCAGATTGACATTTGGTTAACTAAAAAATGTATAAAATGACTATTGGATCATTTTATTAATGTACCAAAACAATATGAATGTGTTTCCTCAATTTTCAGTTTGTTGGCTCTCTTTTTTACTAAAATGGCGTTTTAAACTGAAAACACACACTTTTGACTCATTTTGATCACATCATGTATCAATTTTATGTGAAATGGATTACTACACATCAAAAATGACATATCTAACATTTTAATAAAATATGAATAAAATATGATCATGTCTGATTGGTTTTTAGTGAGTAACACTTTTTTAACTAAAATGTCCATTTTAAACTAATAATGGACACTTTGAGTCATACCGGGCACATCATGTATTGGATTGATGTGAGGTTAATTCAAATATGTCACAAATGACTTATGGATAATTTTTGTAAATTATAAAAAAAATTCAAATATGTTTTCTTGGTTTTGAGTTGGACAGTTGTCCATTTTACTCAAATTGATGAAAATATTAAATAAAAAGATGCACTTTGAGACATACCAGTCACGTTGTGCACCATTTTGATATGTGGTTGATTCATAAAAATACTAAATTACTTATGGATAGTTGTAATAATTTATAAAAACAATATGAATTTATTTATGGGTTTTGAGTACATCACTTTTCTTTTTTACTAAAATGTCATTTTAAAATTGAAACATGCACTTCAGCTCCTTCTAATCACATTGTGTATCGAATTGTGTTTCAAATGATTCATACACATCAAAAATTACATATGGATAATTTCCCTAATTTATTTAAATAATTTAAATGTCTTTTATTGGTGTTGAGTAGGTCAATTGGCCTTTTTACTAAAATTGATGTCTATTTTAAAAAAAACATTCAATTGGTGTAATATCGATCACATTATGCATAGGATTGTGGTGCGGATGATTCATGCACATATTAAATCACATATGGATCATTTTCCTAATGTATCAAAAGAATTTTAATGTGTTTTTTTTAGTAGGTAAATTTGTTTTTTACTAAAATTGATGTCAATTTTAAATAAAGACGCACATAGGGTCGTACTGGTCACACCGGGCATCAGATTATTGTGTGAATGATTCCTACGTGTTCCAAATAACCTGTGGATTTTTTTCATAATGTATCAAAACATTCTTTATGTTTTTTTTCAATTTTGAGAACATCACTTTTATTTTTTACTAAAATTTCATTCTATACTTGTAACACACACATTGATTCATACATATCACATTGTGTATCTGTTTTGAGTGAGACTGATTTCCGCATGCTAAAACATATTTATGAGTCGATGACCTAAATTATAAAAAAATTCCTAGTGTGTTTTTCTCAATTTTCAATGAGTGATAGTTTTTAAATTCCTATGTCGATTTTAAAATGATAATAGTCATGTCGATTCTATTGTCTTTTTTAATAAAATTAATGTCAATTTCAAAAAGAAATAAGTACACTGAGTCATACCAATCACATCATGTGTCAAATTGAGGTTTTGATGATTTATACATGTCTCAATGTCTCAAAAAAACCTAACTATTAATGTTACCATGATTTCAAATTAATTTCTTTATCAAACTTCTAATAATTCAAGATAATCTTTCAACAAACGACATCAACTCAATAAAAAGAATCAACCAGTGTAAGAAAAAAATTATTATGAGTAATAATAAAAAAATTAAAAAATAATATGAAATAACTAATTATTTTTATGGACAATTATTTTACTATGAAAATATCGAGATTGCCTCTATGAATCAGCCATAGGGGGAATATAAGTGAAAGTGGTAAATTTCAACATTCTAAGGTGAAAGGTTTTGAGTGAGAAGATGTCAAAGGATGTTTTAGTGAATAATGGCTTGAAATATGGATTGAGTACCCCATCTCAAAAAAAAATAATCCACTAGTATAATAAATAAATTATTATGTAAGTAATACTAAAGTGAAATAAATTGAACCTAAATATGAAAAAATACATTAATTATATGGAAAATGATTTTACTCTAAGAACAACAATAATACCTCTATAATTGAGAAGAGGTAGCATCTATTCTATTTATACAATGTTATTAGAGTTAACATGAATGAATGTTAAAAATTCACCATTTCCGGGGTGAAATGGTTTTGATGGGGAGGAAGTCTATGAAATTTTTGCTGCAGAAAGGCCGGAAATATGGACAGAGTATCCCAACTCAAACAAAATAATACACCTATATGATAAAACAATTTTTTATGTGAGTAATACTAAAAATAAATAAATTCAACATAAATATGAAACAATAATATAATTTTATGGAAAATTGTTTTTCTTTGAAAACATCAAGATTACCTCTATAATTGTGTTGTGGCTGCATCATTGCTCTTCCTGGAAAGGTAGTGGAGGTAACTTAAAAGAATGCGATGTACCACTATAAGAGTGAATGGATTCTGAGGGAGTAGAATTATATTATAGCTTTAGTGTAGAAATGCATGAAAGATAGAAATATCACCCCCAACTCTAATAAAACAATCCACTTGTATAATAAAACAATTATTATGTGAGTAATACTAAAAAGATAAAAATTAAACATAAATATGAAAGAATATATTAATTTTATGGACATATGATTTTATTGTGAAAATATCAAGATTAATATTGTAATTGAGATGAGGTAGCTTCATTTATATTCTTAAAAGGTCAGTAGAGGTTACATGAAAGAGAGTGATAAAGGCACCCCCAAAACTGTGAAAATATTTTGAGGTAGAAGAAGTATATGGATGTCTTGGTGAAGAAAGGCATGACCAAAGGAAAGATAACCCCAAATAAAATAAAATAATCCACCTATATAAGGGGAAAACTATTTTTTTAATACTAAAAAGAAATAAATTGCACATAAATATGGAATAATACATTAATTCTATGGAAAATGATTTTAGAGGGAAAATATCAAGATTAAATATTTGATTAACAAGAGACAGTGTTTTTGATCTTATTTCAAAGGCATGAAATAGGGAAAAATTATAAAATAAATTAAAAATATAAGGAATAATGAAAATTAAATCACTGCTTCATTATATAATTTTTTGGGAAAATAATGAATGCATATCTTAACATTACTTTAACATCTTTCTAAAGGGTTTCTTTCATTATACATTGATCTTATGAGGGACTGGAAAAAGATGAACATTAAGTCATATAGGTCATACTATGCATTGGATTGATATATGGATAATTCATTCACATCAGAAATTTTTTATGGATCATTTTCGTAAAGTATCAAAACCAACAGAATATTTTAACTCAGTTTTGAATACATCAATTTTCATTTTTACTAAAATTTCATTTTAAACTGGAAACAAAAACATTGACTCATGCTGACTACATCATGTATCAGTTTTATGTGATACCAATTTTTATATGTCAAAAAGGACTTATGAATCAATTTCCTAAATTATCAATAAAATTTGAGTGTGTTTTCTCAATTTTCAATGAGTGAAATTTTTTGAACTAAACTGTTGATTCTAAACTGATAACGGATGTTTTGAGTCATACCAAGCACACTGTGTATTATATTGAGGTATGAATAATTTCTATATGTCCCAAATTATATATGGATCATTTACCTAAACTATAAAAACAATACGAATTCATTTTCTTTGTTTTGAGTAGGTTAGTTGTCTTTTTTAATAAAATTGATGTCATTTTTAAATAATAGATGTATTTGGATTTATACCAGTAAAACCATTCTTCAGATAGAGGTTAGATGGATTCCTATATGTCTTAAATGACATATGGATCATTTTTATAAAGTATCAAATCAATCTGAATGTGTTTTCTCAGTTTTTAGTGAATCCTTGTTTTTATTCTAAAATGTCATTTTAAACTAGAAACATGAACTTTGAAATATACTTATCACATCATCTATCGGTTTAATGTGATTCTTATTCCTACATGTTATAAATTACATAATAATAGTATTTATAAATTATCAAAAATATTGGAGAATGTTTTCATAATTTTTAGTGAGTGACATTTTTTTAACTGGGTAATCAATTTTAAACAGATAACAGACACATTGAGTCATGTTAGTCACATTGTGCATTGAAATGAGGTGTTTCTAATTCATACACATCGAAAATGAATTATTTATTGTTTCAATAAAATATAAAAAAAATATGATTTCGTTTTCTTGGTTTTGAGAAGTTTAGTTGATATTTTTATTAAAATGGATGTCATTTTTAAATAAAAAGACTCACTTAGAGTCATATTGGTCATACAGTGCATCAGATTAAAGTACAGATGATTCCTACACATCTCAAATAAATTATAAATCATTCTAATAATGTATCAAATCATTCCTAAAGCATTTTCATGGTTTTCAGTATGTCATATTCTTTTATTAAAATGTCATTCTAAACTGGAAACATGTAATTTGACCTATACTGGTCACATAATGTATCGTTTTGATTGGAGACTAATTCCTACATATCAAAAAGGACTTATAAATTAATTCCCCAAGTTATCAATAAAATACGAGTGTGGTTTATTTGTTTTTAGTGAGTGGATTTTTTTATCTAAACTCTCAATTTTAAGGAAAATCTCTTACATTAGAATATAAAATCAGAACTTAAATAAATAAATTACCTTACATGAATTTCATAAAATTAGCATCATTTGCTGCTTCACGCTATCATAACACTTTGAATTGGTTTTCTAAATCAATTTTCTTGGAACAAAAAATTGAAATTGACTCAAAATAGTAAAGCAAGTTGGCGTATAGGCAGTGAAGAAAATTGATTCAAAAAAACAATTTAAAAATACCAAAATGGGAAATAAAATGTATTAGTCAAGAAAACAATGGATCATATACAAAATAAAAAATATATACAAAAACCAGATCAAAAATACATAAATAAAATTAGAACCCACAAAGGAAAATCGGAAACCCTCTAATCCAGATCTTGAAATGATAAATACAAAAAGAAAATCAGAACCCATAAAGAAAACCAGAGGCCTACCTCACTAGTTTGAAGAAAATTGGTGTCCCTCTGATCCATATCTCTATTTTTTCTTTGGAAGCCTTGACTACAACCGAACATCTGATGTCGATGATGTTTGATCTACTGGAGGTAGTGGGTTTGTGTGATTTGAGTGGGCTTGTGTGATAAGAGCTTCAATGCACTTAGTAAAAGCACCAATAATGGGTAGCTTCACTAGAAACCTTTTTATATTATTATGGGCTAACAATAGGTATGGTTTTCTTAATTATATAGGGACACTATTATTAGCACTTTTGTAAATTTAATGAAAAATAGTCCTTTTATAAGTGCTTATTATTTATGCACTCATAGAAGGCATTTTTATCAATGCTTTTTAGCCCTAATAATGATAGGTCTTTTTAGCATTAAAAACGCAGATATGTATTACTTTATGAGTGATTTTTTAGTGATGATAAATCTTTATCGTTTTCAACACAAATCAAAGTGTTCATGAGGATTCCTTTTATCATCGCTTTTTACTTAAGTACAGATAAAGAATTTATAATTATAATTAAAATAGAAAATTGTAAATATATATACACATAATAAATATATATATAAATAAATATAGTAAAAATATTTCTTATTTAAATATATTATTTATAATTATATAATTATTTAAATATATAATTATTTATTTATTATTATATAAATATTTTCAAAAAATAAATATTTATATCATTATATATATTTATATAATTACATATATATATATATATTAAAAATATTTAAATTTAAATATAGTAAATATATTATTTATTTTTGAAAATTTATGAAAAACATTAATAATTATTTGAATATGTAAAATTATTTATTTTTAATTATATAAATACTTTCGAAAAAATTATGTACTTATTTATAATTATAAATATATAATTTTATAAATATAGTATGTACGTTTTTATATATATTTATTTAACAAATATTTTTAAAATTATTTTTTCTTAACAATATTAATTAATTTCTAATTTTAAGTTCACAAATGTAAAAAATGAGTGAAATAGAATAAATTATAAATAAATACACTTTAATAATATTGAAAAAAATTGAAATGTTTTGTTTGTGTGCATTATATAAAAAATGCACAAATTAGGTATATGTGAAATCAATATAACACACATTTGATCTCTGTGAAATTGAAAAATCAAATGACATTCAATTATATGTCCATCACTCTTTGAAATTAGTAAGTATTTTTAATTCATCTTAATTTTTTATTATAAACCATTATTCACTTAATATTTGATTATTTAATGTAAAGCTGATAAATATTTTTTAATATTTAAATCATATTTATATACATTAATATATATCTATATATTTCATATACATTATTTTTTAACATTATCAATAATCACCTAACAAATAAAATGTTTAATATTTTTCTCAATTTAATTATTTTTAATTTTAATTTGTTTAATTCTCATTATTAATATCTACATATTTGTTTAATACTATTTGTTACTATTTATAATTTATATATAGTATAATCAATTTATTCATTTTTATCAATAACTATTTAAATAATAAATTTTGTAATATTTTTTTAATGAACTCATTTTTTATTTTTTATTTATTTATTTATTTAATTTTTTTATTAGGACCTTTATCAATGCTAAAAAAATTGATAAATAACTCATTTATGAACACTAAACATATAGCGATGATAAATGGTAACCTTTATCAGCGCTAATAAAAGGGACATTTATCCGCACTAAAAATAAAGCACTGAAAAATAGTAAAATTTAACATCGCTTTTTTCTAGTGCTGATAAATACTATCGTTTTTAAATGACTATTTTATATAGGTGAACCCATGGACCTCCATAATTTTGATGAAAATACATTTTAGGAGGACAATGAATAAGTACAAGTAGCTAAGCCTGAGGAAATCAAGATTAATGCAGCTGACACGGAAAATGGGTAATTCTTATTTACATTATTAATGTTTAATTTAATTCAAATTAAAAATACATTCTAACCCTACTTTTTTTATTCCAATTTGTGCATCCTTCATTACGCAAACACTAGAAAAAGAAGTTGTTGAAGAAGTAGAAACCAAAGAGGGGTGGTTCTATACTTCATATTACCCCCGCCATGCAAGTTGTACCTAATTGTAAAGGAGGAGGATCTAGTGTTCTCTAAATATGTAATTTTCCAAAAAAAAGAACAAATAAATGAGATATGGGTGAAGGACCATGTTGTGGTTCCAATATAGGAAGCCCCAAAAACCAACAAATATTAGATAACAGCTCGTACTTCTCTCTGGAGATAGTAAAAATTTAGGGCCCACATAGGGAATCCAACCATGACATATCCCTTTACATTACATCAGGTATTTTCAATTTCATTTTTTTTATAATTATTCTATCATGCAACCCAATCCCTCATATCTTTTTGTGCATAAATGAGTTAATCCTTGCATATAATTTAGTTATCCTATTTTTCAAACTACGATGGAACATAGAAAACCACATACAGCTAAGGAGGAAATATGTCTAAGATTCATGGTAAAGTCATTTCACTTTTTCTGTCACTTAAAATCATGTCATTTTTTCCTAAATCATGATTTCATCTTTAAACTACAGAATTTCATGACAATTCTTGAATTACAAATTTAATTGGCTTATCTACGAGACATCAGTTTATTAATAACCCTATGATACCTTGTTTTATATTTCAATGATAATTAGTTTTAATGAGTGAAATTGATAATTGGACTATTAAAGTTAATCATGGATATTAAAATGAGGACTCATGATTTTAGATAATTTATCGATTCAAGTATATGAAATTTTATAAAATTTTTTATGCTTTTAATTTCTAAATTTCATTTAAATTAAATTATTTTTATTAATCATGCATTGAGTGATTGTCCCAAATCATATGTCCTATTCCTTAGAGTATTTGTAGACAAATTACTTCATATTTATTCTTGATCATATTTCTTCAATGATCATGTGGCATGCCACCAGCTTGCAATTTCATTTGAACTTATCAAATCTATAACTATACTAACACACATTTAAAATGATCGACAAAACATTTAAAAATTCCTTATTCTTTAATAACTCCTTCACATATATCCTTCTTAGATAATAGAGACCATGAATTACCTTGTTGGGGATGAGAAATGATGCAAGATATATTTTCCATTAGTACCCACCTCTTAGTATTTTTCATGATATTTTAAACGTTAACTATCATTGTGAAGAGATTCAAAGTTGATGGGAAACAATTAATTGCATGTAAAAAGTATATATGATTTTGTGGGAATAAGTACATTTATTTATTTGTTAAATTTAAATAATTTTTTTACTTCTTAAAAGAAAAATATTAAAAAAAGGGGTTGTGACTTAAAAGAATCAAAAATCACCTTCACTTGACTAATGGTTTTTATATTATGTGGTTAGATAGAGCATGTGAGATTTATTATAAGAATAACATTTGAAAAATTAAAAAAAGGAATATTTCTTATTTGATAAAAAAATTATAAAAGTAGAGAAATATTCAAGAAGGTTCGCATCATTAATTATGCTTTCATTATTCATGACATCATATTTGAAATTTTGTGGAAGTGGGATTTGCTACTTTAATAAGGATAATTTCAATAAATATTTATATTTTATGTCATGAATTTTACTTAAGAGATAAACATCCTCTTTGAGACATTGTTTTTAAAGCATTAAATAATATCAACCTTAAGCATATGAGTCACTTTAACCTTTACGGCCAGTCCTTGTGATTTTTTTGGATTTAATCATTACAAAGTGGAGAGAGTAGTTTCTTTATAATCTTATGGGTAAGGATAATTTATAAATGTTATGATAATAACTATACTATAATTTTTTCATGACATATGATAGAAAATATTCCATTGTGAGGTAGATCATGATTTGGCATATTTAATAATATAGAATTTGGAATATAATTGAATGAAAGGAAAAGTTATATCATTTATCAAATGGGAAATGTTAAATACATGTATTGGTTGTTTCTTTGTAAAATGATAAATTGAATTGATATTCTATGTGTAATTTTAAAATTTTAATTGAAATTGATAATTTTTTGATTTCATTGCTTTGTATTGATAATTGTTTTCAATTTTATGCTTGAGGATAAGAATTGTTTAGCTTTACTGGAATTGATAGATATAGAATTATCATCAATTTTACTATGTATTTCAATGATTTAACCCACCCCCCCCCCCCCAATTTATTAATTTGGTCTTATTTTCTTCCATTTTGGATGTATGGTGTGTTTTGGGTTATAATGTAAAAATTTATTAATTCTAGAATTTTAACATATTTTAATCCCAATGATATTTCATGAATTTCATTTAAAATATTTATCCAAATTCAGTGATAAAATTTTATATTGGGTTATTTTATTTGCGGGATTTAACCTCTTATTCTAGAATAGGATCTGATTTGAACAACTACATACGCTAAAAAATCAATCAAGTTAAAAAATTGTCCTAGATGATAGAGTGGACCTTTTTGATTTAAATTAGAAATAAAATTGGAAACACATCTCCAAGTGAGTTTATTGAAGTTGGGATTATAGAATTTGGTGTTTTTTATTTCAATTAAATATAATGAAGATATTACCTCCTCACTGAGGTCATTAAATTCTCGAACTTAGAGGATGATTTTGGAAAATTTATTATATAAAGAGATTCTCTAAATAATTGTGTCATAACATTATATATACAAGTCAAATGTATTTGAAATTTTGTGGGATGATAGAAAATTTAATTTCTAGAATTTAATAAGAATAACGGTTAAGGATATTTGGAAATATGGTCTGAATAACAAGAGACAGATTTCAAAGGACTGATTCTGGAGGAGAAGTTGTTTCACCAATTTCTTTTCTATTTTATTTTATTTTTATTCCTTTTTTACTTTATTTTTCTTTTAACTATAATTTTATTTTATTTTTATTTTAAATAAAATCTAACTCATGCATGTTTTTTATTATTCCGTCTTCTTCCACAAACCCTTTTTATTTTTCTTCAACTTCTTTAGCCTTTATTTCTTCTTCTTTTCTTCTTCTTCTGTTTTTATTTTTCCATTTCACATGTGTGTTTTTATTGTTCTTATTTTCTCATCATCATTATTTTCATTTAATTTATTTTATTTTCATTCAATCACATTACACTATGAACTATTACCCTAAAAAATGATGTGTTATCCCAAGGCTTGTCTAGGGGTAGGTATGTGGAAATTTCATATATGTTGTGCTAAAATTATTGTGTTTAATATGTTTTTGATGAGAAAGAGTGACGTGCATGGTTGCGGTCATAATACACCATGACATTACTATCATACTCATTTCTATTGTTTTATTAAAAAATTTACCTCCCTTATACAAAATACTAGCTCTTAATATTTTGTATTTGATCCACTCAATGGGTGAAATGAAATATGATGAAGCAAGGTCCTAGGATATGTTACACTCTTGATCCAGGTGTACTATCAACCATGTTTACACGAGGAGGTGGAATTAGGATTTCTAAAGGAATTAAATATTTCACACGAATAAATAAATGAATATTAATTCATTCATGATATCACATAATTTAATTATAAAACATAATATAAACACCAACAAGGTGAAATATGGATCCCAAAAACCAAACCATAAAGGACAAGTTATTTCATTAACAATTACATTTTGTTGTTACAAGTCTCTTTAAAATTTTATTTAATTTTAATTCAGTTACATTCTTAGATTAAAAACTCCAAAAAATAAGTTGTTTTGATGAGATAGAATATATTGGTGAACAACTAAGAATGCTCTTCCAATGGGATGACCTCAGTCAGCCTATATGCTACTTTATGTATATAAATTTCCATTTACATGCCCTATGACAGGTATGCATCATCTAACATGGGAACCCCATGTTGTATGAATTACTAACTCAAGAGAGGACCAATATTAACAAGGAACACTTCAATATTATTCAGTCATATTGGTCTTGGTATGCCAAATTTTCAGCCTCTGATCACAAATGTTCCAAAAAAACATTATCCATAGGATGAATGGAATGAGTGAATGGGTGTAAATAGGTTAACCAATTGATTTATCTGTTCAAATTAGTAAATATATTAATAATGGAGAAAAATATATTGAATCTTCCAAGGTGTTATGTACAAGAATAAATTTATCTTTCATATTTCCAAGAATTATAATTTCTCATATTTTGAAGATATCAAATATGATGATCATGACTTCACCAAGTGTTAAATGAAATGTTCTCGTGCTCAAAAACCAAAGACTAATCAATTCATAAAGGAAATCATTTGGTGATATACTGAAAAATAATAAATTCATACAGTATAATATAAGATGATGATCTCCAATCATTCGGTAAAATCCATTTCATTATGACACACCTAGAACACCCATGCGTATTAATCAAAAAATATTCTTCCAGCTGGAAAATACCACTTGGGACTCCATCCTCCATTGAAATAATTTTTTGAGAGAATAATAATGGATTGGTAATATTGAATGGATAACTTCAAGGATATATCATCATTATGTTGGTTTCTTTAAGACTATAGGGAACCATTCAGAGTATAAACTCTCTCTTGACCTCGTTCGGAAATTATGTGTTCTAAAATAGAAATGTTCACTTGAAAACGATCTAAAAACACCTCAAACCTTGTATATGGATGATTTTAATCATAAAATGTAATGGGAGGATCTTCTTGAAGTCCAATGATATATATCAATAATCTATTGGAGAATAGGTAATTCAAAAGCATTGGAAAAATGAGACTTTATAATACACTCTTGAGGGAAGATGTGATGTCAGAGATTTTTTTTTGATATTATGTTCAATAGAATTTCTTCCCTAAATAATGGTAATAGCAGAAAGAGTCCATTTTCATGGTTCCATATTTCCCTTATAATAATAAAAATCAGAAAAATATATCATAAATACATCAAAATCTTGTGAACCGCATTGGGTTATGCACACCCTGAAGAACAAAAGATGTCATGTGGACTGCAAATCACTTCAGACGCTATGTAGAGAACCTTATTGATATGCAAGAATAATTAAACTGCTCTGGTGATTGAATGCTTTGTGAAAAATACCATGTCATAATTAATTTTTTTCCACATGGAGGATGTTGATTTCAGAGGAAATTGTTATTAGAAGAAGACACTATGTGGGTGTGCTCAGAGCAGATCGCAATCATTAGACTTCACAAAGTGAAAAATGAGTAATGTCTGGCATATTTTTGTGTGTGTTTTCTTATCTCTAATTCTTCAAATATCCAAAAAATCATTAAACCAAATGGAATTTTTCCTCATAATTGACTCATCTTCATGCTGATTGAACCCCATTCCAATTAAGGCGTTTTTTGTTCTCTGTAAAATTTCACATGGAATATTAGAAGTATTTATTCATTTTTCTTCCTGAATGGATGAATTATGATCAACCAAGCTACTTTATGAATATTAAAATTTCAAATTACCATAATCCACATATGGACCTAATCATCGACATAGCATCCTTCTAATGCAAGTCGATGCTGGGAATACTGCCCTGGCAAAGTGTCACCCAGAAATCAATTTGAACTTTTGAGGAAAGATGCCCTTTTTAAATCCCTCTCATTATTATATCACCTCAGAATCATCTAATATTATGTGAAAGAGATCGTGTGTCTTTTTTGGATCTTGAACATTATCTTATTTCCCACATCGAGTGTAAATCACATTAGATTATAATTTAGTAAGGATTAGAATATTTTTATGATAAACTAACCATATCAGGTGGAGACACACTTTATGAATCTTCCTCACACCTCTTAATGGGTCTCCAATGTGTTTTAAGCCCAAAAACCTTGCCTTGATCATTGAAGGGTCATATTTCCCATGAATTACAATGGGAATCCACCACAGGTGTATGCCCGAACCCATTAAAACTCTGTTGGATTTGATTCATGACTAACTAGGATGCATAGAAATCCTCCTGGAGAACCAAACCTAACACTCCAAATTCACCCTATTATTCTTTAGGCCATATCCCCAATAGATTTTCATCCAAATTGATGGGTAATATTCCATTTGATGTCCTTATATCACTAAACTTATTAGGATATATACCTAATAATACCATACCCCAACTAGGAAACCATATCTCTTCCAGGCCCTTTAGTTTTCGTTTGCATAAGTCTCACAACAATCATTATGAGGCACCTTTTAACAAGATTTCGTTTTTTTAATGATGTTAAATTGTGTGGTTTGGCCCTCATCACATGAATATAAATGGTATGATGTTTCCCGTTAAGTGGTATCAGACTATGTGGATTATGATTCCTTTCACAAAGATACTTAAGAATATCATTTCATTGGCTTTATCTAGGTTTAAAAACCCTTTCAATCTTATCAAGGTATGTTAAATTACCAAGTACCTAGTTATATAGATTAAAACCATCATCGTGATATTAAATGACAGAGGACCCTCTAATCTATCATCAAAAATGGTACCATCGATATAGAACCTCAAATAAAAATAGATATATCCATTTTTAAAGAACCTTGGATCTGTATAGATGATTCTTAATTCAACACATGCTTAGAATTGTTAACATGTATGGGGCATAATCCATACACGGGATTCAATAAAGGATTCAAGATTACATCTTAAAATTATAGGAGAGCCTTAGAGTTGGAAATAATTTCCCACACTCAAAGGGTGTGATGATCCCAACCTCCAATCCTCTTGGACCATGTTTCAATATATTTCTCATTGGAAAAAAATCCAAATGGCCACCTTCATTTATAAAATATGTCTGTATCAACTCAAAAATGAGTGTAGTCATGAGACAATGGTGGTGATAGTCGGAAGAGTCCAAAATGGGTCATTCACAAACCACATAAGTGTGATGGTACAAATATGTATAGAAAATAATTTTTAACATTTTAATATGTAATTTATACCATTTTATTTTAAGTTTAACCCTTGGTAAAATAATTTTTACCTTAACCATAATAATTAATTTTTACTACAAACACTATTCATTTTGGTATAAAATTAAGTTCAACTAATTATATAAAATAAATTATACTTACTATAAATGTGCAATCCATTTTTCTAATTTCAATTCATGGAAGTGGAAAATTTTTAATTTAAAATTAATCTTGCAGTTGTGGCAAGAAAACTGGACTTCCAAGAGAAAATTTCAAAAAGTTTACCAGGTATTTATATAAAAATTAAATATAAATTATTTCATAATGACCTAAATTGGATTAATAGATTTATAATTGAAATAATTTTATATTGAAATTGATTTAATATTTATTTTAAATTTAGAAATAAATTAAGTGAAAATTTTGTTTCATTTAAAATTTATTATTTTTTACTATTCATCAAAAATAAAACTTGACACAAAAAATCCAAAAAAATTCACTAAGATTATTTTGTGATTTAAATTCAAAAAATGAATTTTATTTTATAAAATTAATTTTCTCAAATTTTAGAAAATTAATTTTATTATTTTTTATACAAATAAATAAAAATCATTTTTTTGAGAATATTGTATTCTAGAAAGCTTATATTGAATTTTCTAAAAAATAAATAACTTTTATAAATACTTTTTTAGATAAAACATTATAAATAATATTTAAAATCAATAAATTATTATTCATATCTCTATATTTAATGGATAGGATATAATGGTTGTGATTAAATTACAATATAATATATCATGGTTTTGTTAAAACTCAGTGTCATATGTAACACAAGCTATCCCAGTATTACATGTACTGAAAGACTGAGTTGGTGTTGGGTGTAATTAAATATAAAATTATTGTTTAATGTAATTAAATATAAACTCACTGTTTTTTGTAACACAAAATATTGAAAAGAACAAATTTATTTGAAAAAATATGTATATCGCAATATCCCTGGGTGTTTTAGATGTTATATTATCTTAATTTATTAAACCACTTATATATTATTGTAATACATTTTTATATATATTACCTACTTTATTTCTTTTTTCCTATCTTTGGAACTTAAATAGAAAAAAAGATTGTGTTTATTGAAAAGACGACAATATTTCTCCTTTTAGTCTGAAATATTTTTGCTTCTATAACTAAGATTTCAAAAGTGTTTTAAAGAATGTATTTTTTATTAAATAGTGCTTGTATTATGTTATTTTCAAATATATTTGTCTCTTTTTAATATTGGTCAAAATGAATCTTTTTTCAGAAAAGTTAATTTTTGTATTTACCATAATTTTGATAGGGGTCTTTTTTTAAAATTTACCAAATGAATGGATTTTATGACTATTATAACAATTATTTTCTTTGAGGTTTACTTAAATAGATTCCATGATTAATTTCAAAGATAATATTTCTATAAATATTATTTTAATTTTTATTCAAAATTCCATCAAAATAAAAGGTTATTTTATCAATATTTAATAAAATGTCTTAAATGGTATTTTCAATGTATTTTTCATCAGTGTAAATATCCTTTAATATTTTTTAAATATCAATTAAAAATACGTTCCAATGATACCATCCTTATTATTTACATAGATGAAATATGATTTTTTTAAATATATATTCTGGTAAATATTTTCAATACCAATAATTTATCAAGCTAAAAATAATGATGGTCGTTTCCAAGGATGTTATGTTGAAAAGTGAAGGCTCTTACATGTTATATTAATTCAACGGTGCTTGGTAGTATGTATGGATGATTGATGGATAGTTCTATTATTAACTATGTACAAATGGTTATGTTTTAATCTAATTATAGTTGGGTCCCTTATTGTTCACCAATGCATTGGGTAAAGTGATGGAGTTAACTAATTATAAGTTACACCTAATAGATAATGAATTTAACTAATTATAAGTTACTCAAAATAGATTATATATTTTACTATTTATAGGTAACTCCAAAGAGATTTTTGTGTGGTTTATTTTGGTTACACTATAATGAATATTGAATTTTCTAAGAATCCAACATATTTTCTATATGATTAAATTGATTTTTTTAATGGTTATATAAATCAAGATTGACATCCCAGGCCTCAGGATTATTGATTCTTTTGAATCTTTCCTTTTTTTAAAGCTCTATTCCATGAAACTTTTATAACAATATAGGTTTTGATTCATATAAATTGTCTTATGTAATTATCATACACATTGAATATGTTCTCATACCATTTTTATCTCCTTGTGCTCAATAAATATATTCAATTATTAATGACTATGTTTACCCTTACACATCATTTGATCTCACCCTTATTATGCATATTTTCCCCATGTTATAATATAAAATTTTAATTAAGATATATATAAATTGGTATCATGAGGCTGATGATGTTGGATTAATTTAAAATATGAATATATACTTATATTGTGAACATTTATCACTTAAATACAGTGTTAATATTATGTAATAGTTTTTACTCGCTCTCTAATACTATAAAACATAATGGTACCTGGGTATGAAAGTGATTCAATATTTATTTTTCATTGTTTTAATAATTTTGAAAAGTAAATGTCGGGTAATTATTGTTGGTATCCAAGATATAAATGTAAAAATTTTATTTTGAGCACTAAATCCAGGTGTACAAGTTCATGGTTAATAAAGTTGGTGTCAAAATAAGTGTTTAGATATCTTTGTATATAGTGATTAAAAGGACCCAGCCTTAAAACATTACTTAATATTGAATTAAATAAATAATTCACATTGAGTATCTTTTTAGGTATAGAGTTTAAGAGAACTATTCAATAACTACTACATCTCAGAAATTACAAAGTAGACACTTCTACTCATATTCCATTTTTTCGTAAAATAAAAACTCTTGATAAAAAAATTCATGCCCAGTACCATGTTTTAGACAGAAAAAATTTCCATGATCCCATCCTTGGCCCTATTCCACTTTATGTCCTGTGAAAAACATTTCAAAAACTTGGGATGAGCATAAAAAGCTCATTAAGGAATACACAATGAAAGAAACTATTAGTTTTTCAAAACAGCAAGTAAACCATGAATACTTTAACATAAGTAATAATTTTCACCTTTACAAAGTAGTAAATACTCTTCACTAAATAAAAGATCACTACTTAACCTTTTATAACAAAAATATTACTCGTATAAAGAACACATAACATGTCAAGGTAACTTGGAACATAAACATACTTAAATGGAATAATCATAGATTCGACTTCCACACATGTCACTAAATGGAGTATCCATATGGCCGACATCCATACCCAATGCATTGGAGTTTATAATGTAACCACCCATCCGGTTATTCATGGAACCACCTTTCATTTGGTTTATCATGTAACCACCCATCAAATGTCCAAGTACAATTATAAAATCATAAGACATAAAACAAATATAAAGGAAAGAAAACATTTCCACATTTCAATAACAATATATCACATAAATATATTGACATAAAAAATCCATTATCAAAATAATTTTCAATAACAAAATATATAATAGAGTATAAGGTGTTTATTTACTTTTAAAAACAATATGGCTTGGTGAGTAAGCCAAAGATCAAATAGTACTCACAGTGGCGGAAAGGTCATTGTCACCGAGTACATTAAAAGAAACAATCCATTCTATCTTTTAGTAAAAATATTCATAGAAAAATATTCCCTTTGAATTAAATGAAAAGTTACTAGTTTTTATATATCATATAAAAGAAAGTCTTGTATTAAAACAAAATATGCCTCAATGAAAGGAGATTGAGATGAAGTCCATTACCTCGTGTCCGACTTGACTCGATTGTTCTTTAATCTCTTGAATAAGAAACTAATGTTAATTTATACTTTATTAATAACCTTTTTCAAGTTTATAATTCCATTTATATCACTTATTTCCATGTTATAAACATTATGTAATAATTTAATTTAATAATGTTCTTTTTGTCGATATTTGGTACTTAAAGTCAAAAATGGGCTTCTTATAATTACGTGTTGATCTTGTGGTCAAAGGTTCATTATATCCAGAATTATATTAATGATTTTTATTTCATAGATATCATATTTATATCAATTATATACATTTATTTATAATTGTACATAAAATTTAGAGGTAAGAAATGAAATGCACCGTTCATGGAAACGGTAAGCCGTATGTACGCATGAACGCTACTTCCATTTATATTTCATTTTTAATGGAATTAAAACATAATGATACATATTAGTATTATAATTCAAGTATTTTATCATATATAATATCATTAAACCTATCCTTTATACGTAACACATATGTTATTAACGAGTCATATCACTTTGAGGGGGCGGAAGTCCGCATTTTCTCAAATGAAATTATCATGTTTACACGTAATGGAAACCATAAAGGTTTTCTATATATAAAAAAATACAGAATCATAAAGAAAACATAAACATAATATATATCATATATAAATATAGTGGCATATTAATGTCCACCATGATTTGTGTTAAAATAATATTGAACAATCATCATTTCGTGAGGAAGTAATTCGCCATCCGTATAAATATCATGTTCTTTAACCATTAGACGAGGGTGTGTGGGAGTGTAGGTAGAATCCTTTTCATAACAACATCCAAGTATATTGGGGATACTATTGTTATTATGGGATCAAATAATAAGAAGATTGTGGTGATTGAAGAAGGAAAATAAAACGAAGAAACTCGAGAGAAGACATTACCTCTAAATCGGGTAACTCTTTTTAATTTGACCCAATATCTTCCTTGGAAAGACTTATGCCCAAAGTGAGGCTTCTTGGAGTAATAGAGGGAAGTTGAAAGATAATATGAGAAAATTTTGGATGAGCCAAGAGCATGAATGTTGTGGTTAAGGGGGTAGAGGTGGGGACTTTTAAAAGAGGGTGGTTGGTCACTTTTGGAAAGTCTTGAAATGTTACTTTATTATAAAATGGTTTTTAGATTTTAAAGGTCCCACAATGATATATTTCTAGGATAAGGTGATAAGGGTTATAAATAAACCAATCCAATAGGTTTTTGGAAATTTTAGGTCTTAGATGTTACCTTATCTTTTCAATTTATTTAAATCATTCATTAATGAGGTAATCACTACATCACCATGATGTCATAAATAAATTTATTTATTTAATGTCTAAAAATTATTAACAAATTACCATGATGTAAAAAAAATTTCATCTTTCCAGTGACTATTTATTGTCTATAAGATCATTTATGTAAACAAAATTAAAATTGTTTTACTTAGGATATACAAACCTTTGTTATATTTCCCTTCTTTTTAAAAAAATAATGTCATAAATGCCACTATTAAATCCATGTGACTCCATGGGCCCTTAAGTTTGGTAAAAAGCTTCACATGGTCGGAAATGACTCAAAAAAAATATTTGGACACATTTTGGGATCATTTTATACTATTATTTTATTATTTTATTACCCTTAACTACTCGGTTACTAATTAATCACGATAATTAAAAACAATTACCATCGTTACTATTCATAATGTCCAAAAACAAAAAGGTCTTAATTACGTAATTTGGACCTTCTGATTCCATATTTGGAATCCATTTCACCAAATTCCAGTCACAGAAATTTTAGTAATTAATTTAAAAATAATTCTCGTTGTCAAAAATAATAATATTTTTGTAAGAAACAATATCGTTCAAAATATTGATAATTATTTATATCCAATTTCATAGAGAAATTAATTATAATGACCAACAGTGGATTAAATGGTAAAAATATATTCTAATTACACTTTAAAACTAATTAAAAAAAATCTAACCATATAATTAAATTAGTTGAAAATGCAGTTTTGAAGTGAAATGCAGTATTTTTCACTATTCATTAATGAAATGAACATTATCAGAAAAATACAAAAAAATTATCCAAAGTAAATTTGAATGTCCCAATTCTAAAGAATAATTTTATTTTGACAAATATAGCTTATAAAATTGTCAAAATATATATTTGAAAATGGTTCTCCATTAAAAGGTGGTAAAACAATATTTTAAAAATATTATAGAATTATATGCTTAAGATTGGATTTATTCTCATTTTATGCCTCTAAAACACTATATAATTCATGAATAGACATGGATATAAAAATATATTATTCTTTACAAACTTGGGATATTACATCCTTCCCCTCTTTAGGAAGTTCCCTCCCCACAATTTATTTACATATCGAATAAGTGGGGGTATTTATCCCTCATTTCATTTTCAGATTCTCATGTTACCTCTTCAACAATATGATTTTTTCCATAGAACCTTTACATGATGAATCAACTTATTCAACAAAACATGCTCCATGTGGTCAATAATCTGGACTGGTTGTTCCTCATAAGATAGAATCTCTTCCAACTAAACTACCTTTGCACTCAAAACATGGGATGGATCTGGCATATAGTTTCTCAATATTGAATCATCAAAAACATTGTCTACCTGGGAGAAACATGGAGGTAATTCCAATTTATATGAAACTGATCCAACCTTCTCCAGGATTTCATATGGTCCAATAGACCTCGGACTCAGCGTTCCTTTCTTGCCAAAACACATCACACTTTTCCAATGAGAATCTTTGAGAAAAACATGATCACCTAGCTCAAAAGAAAGACCCTTCCTCCGGTAATCCACATAAAGTTTCAATTGACTCTGATTTGTTCTCATGTGCTTTCGAATCAACTAAACTTTTTCTTCCATCTCTTCTACCAATTATGGTGCCATCTGCTTTCATTCCCCTACTTCATCCAAAAAAGCTATAGTTTGACACCGTTTACTATATAATGCCTCAAACAGAGCCATCTGTATACTGGAATGACAACTGTTATTATAATAAAATTCAACCAAAGAAAGATGTTGGTCCCAAATTTCCTTTTAATACATCGTGCAAGCACATAAAATATCCTCCATGGTCTGAATTGTTCGTTCTGACTGCCCATCTGATTGAGGATGAAAAGTTGTACAAAAATTTAATTCAGTACCCAAAGACTTCTGAAGGACATTCCAAAAGATAGAAGTAAACCAAGGATCATGATCAGATACAATGGATAGGGGAAATAAATTTAACTTGGATATATCTTTAACATACAACTAAGAAAGTTTATCTAGAGACAATGTATCTTGAATAGGAATGAAATGAGCAGATTTATTTAATCGATCAACAATAACCCAGATTACATTATTACCTCGATATGTCTTTAGTAATCCCACAATGAAGTCCATAGATATATTTTCCCATTTCCACTTTGGCACCGTTAAACACTAAAGCGTCCCTTTTGGTAACTTCCGCTCTGCTTTAACCTGTTGACAAGTCAAACAATTCACAGTAAAATCAGCAATATCTCTTTTGATTCCATCCCACCAGTAATTCTCCTTCAAATCTCTGTACATATTAGTACTTCCAAGATGAACTGAAAACGGGGAACTATATGGCTCACATAACAAATCATTCGTCAGCTTTGAGACAAAAGGCACACACAATCTCTACCCAAATCACAAAACGCAATCATTATCAATGTTGTATTCAGGCAACTTACCCTTCTGAACCAGCTCTGCCTTTTTATGCAACTTACTATCTTTCTTCTGCGCTTGATTAATTCTGTCTGATTGAGATGATTTCACTGACACCTGAAACAAAAAAGAAGAACTTCTTACACCAAACCCATCTATTCCAATGTTTACAAAATCTAAAACCAAAGGATCTCATTCCAAACATAGCATGGTTAATGAATAAATAATTTTTAGACTCAAAGCATCTTCCACTTTATTTTCCATTCCAGGATGGTAATGAATTTTACAACCTTAATCCTTGATTAATTCCAGCCATCTACTATGTCTCATGATCAATTTTTTCTAAGTGAATATATACTTTGAAATTTTATGATTAGTATATATTTCACACTTTACACCATAAAAATGATGCCTCCAGATTTATAAAGAAAAAAACAATATAAGCTAATTCCAAATCATGTTTAGGATAATTTAACTCATGAGTTTTCAACTGACCTGAAGCATAAGCAATTACCTGATCATTATGCATAAGGAAAAAACCAAGTCCTTCAACGAAGCATCACTATAGATAACAAAATCATCATTTCTGGAAGGTAGTTCCAAAACTGGAGCATTCACCGATATTCTTTTAAATTATTGAAAACAATCATCACATTCTTTTGTCCAAATGAACCAAACACCTTTTTAAGTTAACTTAGTCATTGGACTAGATAAATGCGAAAACTTTTCAGAAACCCTCTGGTAATAACCTTCCAAAAAAATAAAACTACGGATCTCTGTTATATTTGTGGGACTTGGCCATTCATCAACAACTTTTTTTTACCACGATCAATAGTTATGCCATTTTTTGAAACAATGTGACCAAGGAAATAAATTTTGTGTAACCAAAACTCAATCTTTCTGAATTTTCTATATAGTTTCATTCCTTTTATGGTTTTCATGACAACCATTAAATGACTTTCATGTTCCTCTTTACTTTTGGAATAAACCAAAATATCATCAATGAACACAACCACAATCTTATCCAAGAAGTCATGGAAAATTCTATTCATTAGATCCATGAATACAGCAGGTTCATTGGTTAACCCAAAATGCATGACTACAGATTCATAATGGAAATATCTAGTACAAAACGAGGTCTTCGGAATGTCTGCTTCTTTTAATTTCAACTGATGGTACCCCAACCTCACGTCAATCTTCGAAAAATACAGAGCTCCCTAGAGCTGATCAAACAAATCATTGATATCAGGCAAAGGATTCTTGTTCATAACAGTGATGTTATTCAATGCTCTATAATCAATGAAAAGTCTCATTGAACCATCTTTCTTTTTAAAAAACAACACAGTGGCACCTCATGGTGATGTGATAGGTTGAATGAAACTTTTATATAATAACTCCTACAATTTATTCTTTAACTCTAAAATTTCAACATGAGACATTCGGTAAGGGGGTTTTGAAATTGGATAAGAATCAGGAACTAAGTCAACAGTAAATTCAACTTCATAATCATGTATAATACCTAGAAACTCATCAAGAAAAACATCAAGATAATCATTTATAATTGGAACATCATTATTCTGAACAGTTCTTTTGTTTTCAACAATATGTGCAAGGTAACATCCATTTCCATCGTTTACTAGTTTCTCACCTTCCTGATTTGTTTTTAAAAGTAAGGGGTTGATTCTTGTACAAAAACTAAAAATAATTCCGAAAAGAAACATCTTTAGCTGTGAAGTCAATAATAGAATGATAAATAGAGAGCCAATCCATGCCCAAAATAACATCAAACTCTACTAGAGGCAAAACAATAAGTTTGGCTGGTAGATTCTTTCCACACACAAGGATAGGAAGGTTCTTATAATTTCTTTTTTTCATAATGTTTCCCCCTGGTGTTTTTACCATAAGTTCAAGATTCATATCTTCAGATAGAATTCCAAATTTACTGGAAAACTTCTCAGAAATGAATGAATGTGTAGACACTGAATCAAACAACACATTGGAATAATCTGAACAAACAAACAGTGTACCTGATACTACTTCATTAGATGGGCCGACATCTACTGAAGTATTTTCAAAGGATTTCACCACCCATTTCTGCTTGTAGTTTGGATACGTTTCCTCAGTTGAGTTCTTCATTTGACACTCATTTTCATTATGACCAATTTCATTACACTTAAAACATCTTACCGCTGGATTTTCATTGCCTGTATGACCATATTTATTACAGTTATGAGAAATATGACCAGACATACCACACCGAAAGAACTTTATAGACTTAGATAAACTTTCTCCATGATGCATTTTACCACACTTCTCACATGATGTAAATTTGGTTTTCTTACCTCTGGGCTTCATTGTTGAATTCTTTCCCTTTTCCTGCCAACTGGACCTCTTATTCTGCTGTTTTTCAAAGAACAAATGGTCATCAGAAAACTCCATTTCCACCTTCTCAGCACATAGAACAAGTGTTTCATAACTTTTTAACTCACAAGAAGCTAATTCCATTAAATATTTTGGCTTTAATATAGATAAAAAATGATTGATATTACTATCGAGGGCTCAGATTAAATTTGGACCATACCTTTCCAATCGAGTGAACTTCTCTTCATAAGCAGCCAATGTTGTCAGTTTGCCTCAATTCCGATAATTTTTTTTCCATCCTAAGTCGAATAGACTTAGGAAAATATTTCTCAAGGAACATACCTTTGAATTCATCCTAGTCAAGAGAATCAATCTCATCAGCATCCCTGATTTTTTTAACCACCGACCACCACTGATCTGCTTCACCCTCCAAATGATAAACATCAATAAAAACATTCTGATTGTTTGAACACCCCATGACATCGAAAATCTTCTCAAGTGCTTTAATCCACCCTTCAGCAAGAATAGGGTCACATGATCCTCTGGATGATGGGGGATGTTGCCTCATGAAATGTTCCACCACTGACATGTTCTTCTACGGTTGATCTCTCTGATCTCATGCATGGATACCACCACCATTTATCAATTGAGTCAACTACACAATTACAACAACAAACAGTTCAGTTCCAATTCCGACCATCTCAGGATGCTGATTTGGAAGGTCATTTCCTTCTATATTCCTTCCTAGCATTGTTTCCCTATTTCCTATGCGGAAAAACATTCTCAACAAACATGTCTTAGATGAAGCAACATGGTAATATTCAAATTCTATACCATTTCAATTTGACCGTAATGTGTAAAAAAATATTTTTCGATAATCCTTTAATATAATTCTAACTCTTAAAGATATCTAAAACGACCTTTGATACCAACTATAAAGACCCATCCTTAAAAAATTACATAATCTTGAAATAATAAATAATTCACATTGAAGATCTTTTTAAGTTTAGATTTTAGAGAATTAGGTCATAACTATTACATCTCAAAAGTTAGAGAGTAGACACTTCTACTCAGATTCCATTTTTTTCATAAAATAAAAACTCTTGATAAAACAATTCATGTAAAGTTCCATGTTTTAGACAGCATGACTTTCCTTGATCCAATCCTTGACCCTATTTCACTTTATGACCTATGAAAACCATTTCAAAAACATGGTATGGGCATAAAAGCTCAGTAAAGAATACAAAAATAAGGAAACTTTTAGTTTTTCAAAACAATAGGTAAACCATGAATACATTAAAATATGTAATACTTTTCACCTTTATGAAGTAGTAAAAACTCTTCACTGAATAGAAGATCACTACTTACCCTTTTGTAACTGAAATATTACCCATATAAAGAGAACATAACATATAAAGGTAACATGGAACATAAAAATACTTAAATGGAATAACCATACGGTCGACTTCCACAACTGTCACTAAATATAATAGCCATACAGAAAACATCCATACCAAATGCATTGGGGGTTATAACGTGACCACACATCTTGTTATTCACGACCCCAAACTTCATTTGGTTTATCATGTAACCACCCGTCAAATGTCCAAGTACCATTATAAAATCATAAGACATAAAACAAATATAAAGGAAAGAAAATATTTCCACAATTCAATCACAATATATAACCTAAATATATTGAAAAAACAACTCCATTTTCAATACCAAAATACATAATAGAGTATATGGTATTTATTTTCTTTTAAAAATATTATGGCTTGTTGAGGAAGCCAAAGATCAAATAATAACTGTGGCGGCGGAAAGGTTGTTGTCACTGCGAATGTAAAAAAGAAACATTCCTTTTTGTCATTTAGTAAAACGCTTCGTAGAAAAAGACTCCCTTTGAATGAAATGAAAATTCAAAGGTGTTTGTACATCATATAAAGGAAAGTCTTGTATTAAAACAAAATATGCCTCAATTAAAGGAGATTGAGACGAAGTCCCGTACCTCATGTCCGACTTGACTTGATCGTTCTTTAATCTTCTAAATAATAAAATAAAGTTAATTTCTAATTTCTTAAGAAAGTTTTTCAAGTTTATTATTCCTTTTATATCACTTATTTCCTTGTTATAAATATTATGTAATCATTTAGGTTAATAATGTTTGTTTTGTCGACATTTGGTACTTAAGTCAAAAATGGACATCTTATAATTACATGTTGTTCATGTGGTCAAAGGTTCATTATATCGAGATTGATATTCATGATTTGGATATAATATATATCATATATATCCAGTATATAAATGTATTTTTAATAGTACATAACATTTAGATGTAAGAAATGAAATGCACCGTTCATGGAGACGGTAAACCGTATGAACGCATGAACGCTACTTCCATTTGTATTTCATATTTAATGGAATTAAAACATAATGATACATAGTAGTATTATAATTCCAGTATTTTATCATATATAATATCATTATAACTTTCCTTTATACGTACCACATATGGTATGAATGATTCATACCACTTTGAGGGGACGGTAGTCCGCACTTCCTCAAATGAAATTATCATGTTTACACATAATAAAAACCATAAAGGTTTTCAATATATATATAAAATAAGGAAGCAAAAAGAAAACATAAAAATAATATATATCATATATAAATATGGTGACATCTTAATATCCACCATTATAGGTGTTAAAAAAGTTTGAACAATCATCATTTCATGAGGCAGTAATTCACTATCTACAGAAACAGTATGTTCTTTAACCATCAGACGGGGGTGTGTGTGAGTGTAGGTAGAATACTTATCATAAAAAAATCATAGTATATTTTGGATATTTTTGTTATTATGGGATAAAATAATAATAAGATATTGGTGAGTGAAGAAGGAAAATAAAAGGAAGAAACTCAAGAGAAGACATTACCTCAAAATCTGTTAACTCTTTTTGATTTGAGCCAAAGGCTTCCTTGGGAAGACTTCTGTCCAATGTGAGGCTTTTAGGAGTAAGAGAGGGATGTGGATAGAAAATATGAGTAGTGGCTGGATGAGCCATGTTCTTGAGAGGTGTGGGTAAGGGGGTAGATGTGGGGGCCTTTTATAAGAGGGTGGAGGGTCACTTTTGAAAAGTCTTGAAATTTTACTTTATTATAAAACGGTTTTCGGATTTTAAAGGTCGTACAATGATATATTTCAAGGATAAGGTGATAAGGGATCGAAATCCAACAATAAAATAGGTTTTTCAAAAGTGTATGTCTTATATTTTACCTTATCTTTTCATTTTTTTAAATCGTTCATTAATGAGGTAATCACTGCATCATCATGGTGTCATAAATACATTTATTTATTTAATGCCTCAAAATTATTAAAAAAATCATGATATAGGAAATATTTTTAGAATTTAAATGACTATTTATAGTCTAAGAGATCATTTATGTAAACAAAATTAAAATTTTTTACTTAGGATATACAATCTTTTTTTATATTTCTCTTCTTTTCAAAAAATAATGTCATAAATATCACTATTACATCTGTGTGACTCTATGGGCCCTCATGTTCGGTAAAAAGCATCCCATGGTGGGCCATGAATCAAACACGAATATTTGGACATATGTTGGGGTCATTTTATATTATTATTTTATTATTTTATTATCCTTAACTACCAGATTACTAATTAATCACGATAATTAAAGATAATTACCATCGTTACTATTCATAATGTCCAAAAACAAAAAGTTCTAAATTACATTATTTGTTCCTTTTTATTAAAAATATTGAATAAATTTTACCAAATTACAAACACAGAAATTTCAGTAATTAATTTTAAAATAATTCTCATTCTCAAAACAAATAGCGTGTTTTTAAGAAACAATATCTATCAAAGGATTGAAAATAGTTTATGTCCAATTTCAAAGTGATATTAATTATAATGACCACCATTGGATTAAATGGTTAAAATATATTACAATTACAATTTAAAAACAACTAAAAATATAATATATCCATATAATTAAACTAGATGAAAAATATGTTTTGAAGAAAAAAAGTAGTATTTTTCACTATTCATTACAAAAATGACCACTGTTAGAAAAATACCAAAAAATTATCCAAAGTAGATTTCATTGTCCCAATTCTAAAAATAAGATTATTTTGAAAATAGATGTTACAAAATAGTCAAAATATAGATTTAAAAATGGTTTTCCATCAAAAGGCGGTAAAACAATCTTTTAAAAATATTAGAGTATTCTATGCTTAAGATCGTATTTATTCTCATTTTAAGCCTCTAAAACAATATATAATTCACAAATAGACATATATATGAAAATATATTATTCTTTACTTACATGGGATGTTACAGTGGTGTTTTTAGGAGAGTCTAAATTATGATTTATAGATAAAATAATGGTTTTATTCATTTAAGGTTGATAATGATTTAAAAGTACTAAACACCCCTATTTGGTTTTAGGTGATTGCATTTTAAGGCGATTTATTATATTTTAGGAGACCTTTTATTAATTTTAGGTATATGTAACCTTTAGATTTAACATGAATGATTAGTTAGGAAGAATGATACTAAATTCTTGGGACAAAATATGAATTCTATCATAAAATATTTTAGGTTAAAACATTATCTGATTTTTAGGATATTAAGTTTGATTAGGATACACGGTTAATTATTTATATAATAATCATAAATAAACATTTGGTTTTATAGTGGGAATTTTTAGGGTTAAATATAATATTTATTCATATGATGGTTTATTCATTTTTGTATTATATTTCCTTTTGATAACCATTTTCTATTTATTAAAAACTATTGGATTATATTTTATTCCTTTTCTATATGCTATGTTCTATTAAAAGTTGATTCTTTGTGAATAATAAATATTCATCAAGGATAATCATAACTTTGAATATGGGATGTGGTATAGGTGTTAAATTGATATAACATGAAACTATATGATTAAATTTCATATATAGAATATAATACAATCAAATATAACTTTCCATATTATTAGTCCGGATTATAATATAATCCCCAATAAATTAAAAATATTATCTTTTACAATCACAATCGCAGAATTGATGGTCTTGTTTCTCTCTTATTAATTCAGGTTTTTTCTTTGTTTTTTAATTTTTCATGGTCGCATTCTCTATCACTCAACATTTTTATTTGGACATTAATTTTATACTATATGTACATATTTTCACATCACACTAAATTTCTCATATTTTGAAACCTGGTAATCTATTATTCCACATGACCTTCATGTTTCTTTTTCTATCTTTTTAAAATCACGTTTTATTAATCATTTCTATTATGCGAGTTTTCAATAAATTTATTTTCAAGTGTTAAAACCATGAATTAACAAGATTGAAATAAAGTTGAGATGATATAATTTATTTTTAGGTGGAGAAATTAATACCCTAATATATTAGAAAAATACTTTGTTTGAAAGCATATAAGACAGAAAAACAGATCATTAGAGTCCATGATATGTTAACATTTAAATACAACAATTGTAACCTAGTCATTGAATTGGAATATATGTCTATGAGTTACCAAACGATGATATATATATATATAAGAATATAAAGATACTACTGAATAGAAATTTTGACTAATTATTAGGAAATAAGGACTCAATTTTTAGTAATGCCATTTCATGCTTATAAAATATATTTTTTCAAAAATTGTATCTGTTTTTTTATGACCAAATATTAAAATTAATTTCTTCCAATTTTATAATTATTTTATGATAAAAACAATTAAAATTTTAAATCATCATTTAAAAATTATCTTATGATGTAATTTTTGTATTTTTATGAACATATTTATTTTTCACTGAATAGTGAAAAAAATGATTTTGTAGAAAACTGTGTTTTTATTTCAATTATTTAAAAAATTAAATTTTTAATTGGTTTAAAATTTTATTATTTAATTTTTATTACATATAATCCAATTAATGTTATTTAAATCAGCATTATGCTTAATTTTATATAAAAATATGTTTATACTTAAAATTCATTTTTCTAGAAATTTATTTTTCATCGTGTTTGGATGCTTTATTTTAAAACTAATATATTCTATTTATAGAAATTAAATTTAACAAAAAAAATCCATATTTGTAATCATGAGGATTATATTCTTTAAATAGGTTTTGTGTATTCTTTTCAGTATGAAAAATGACTTTGGTAAAAATAGTGTCACCGTGTTAAGGGTAAAATAGGTATAATAAGGTTAAAACCCTGAAACAAGGATTTAAAATGATATATAATATAATTTATATTACTAATTATGAGTTTAATTTAACCACCCTCTTCAAATATTCAAAACTATATAATTTTTCCCTTTTTATTAGGAAAATATATTTATATAATCTTTTGTAAACGAAAATTCCAAAATATCTCTCTCTTAAATTTAATATCAATAATATTTTTGACGGGGATAAAAATTCGTAATGAATAATTCTTATAGATTATTTTTAATATCAATAAGAAATTATCATTGAATTTTTTTTTATTTTTTAGTGATTCAATAATTACCTTAAACTATTACGTAATGTTGAAATAGTGTTTGGGTAAGTAGTATAAAAATCAAGTAAATGATTTCAAAAACTGAAAAAGTAATATTTTTTTAGGTATGTTAATATGTTACAAGTATATTTTAGAAAAATATAATATATTTCTAATTATATAATAGATTATATTTTTATTAAATCTCTTTGTTGATTTTTTAAGTCAAATAATGTGAATACTCCTTAAACAAACATTACTGTTATTTTATGTTATATAATATTGTTAAACATGATTTAAAATTCATAAAAAAAAGTTTTATTTGTCGAATTTAATATAATATAGTCTATAATATTCAAGGGTGTCCCACTCTACTCTTATATCAGGACACTACCCTTCCACTCTTGCATGTGTATCTTGAGCCACTTATATCAACAGAAGCCTTTTCTAAACTCTTATAAACTTTATTATATAAATTCTAGTGGTTTGTTTAATCAAAATATAGTATCTATGGACCTTAATCATATATCTAAATGTGGTCCTTCAAATAGTTAGAAATCATATTTACCGGGTGTTTTCATTTTACTCGTTCTTATTCCCCCTTAAATTATATCCTAATCGTTACAATATGACTACATATGTATATTCCATATACAGTGATGTTACAATGTTAAAGGAATAACATTTTTCATGTATTTATCAATAAAATGGAAAATGAAATCATCGTCTGTGAATGCATATAGACTACCACCTCACAAAACCAATGTATTTAAATTCTTATCACTTTCTTTCATTTATATTTATTATGATGTATTTAATATATATATATATATCTGTGTGTGTCTGTGTGTGTTGGATTGTGTGTGTTATTTTCATTACATAATTAATATTCTATATATATAATATACCATATTTTTTAATTACCTTCCAATCATTAAAAATGGAATCATCACATGTGCATACGTATGGACTAATGCCTCCACATAACAATTCACTTTGTTTTAAAAAAACTCCTCTCTTGTGTGTTCATAGGATTTTATTTAATGAAGATATTATAATTTTATAACATCATAATTATTCTATAAATGAAATATTTTTTTATTTCATTATTTTCCCACCAATGAAAAGTAAAAACACCGCTAATTTGTATGTGCGTATTACCGCTTCACATGCTGATATATTCTGTTTTTCATGATTAATTTTCCTGAAAAAATATAAAACAATTAAATATAAATATTATAAATATAAAATTATTATTATTTCAGATATAATTATTAAGTTAAATCATTGACCATGTTTAACCTACCAAATTCATTTTTTAATTTAGAACTGAACGTTCTAAAAACAACTGACATGAACATAAGAGAATATGTAATTAAATATTGCAGGGATATAAATGAAATAAATTATTGTATTATTAATTAATAAATTTAATATTTTTTTTAAACAAGTAAATATTTAATATAAGTTTATTTTATATAAGTTAAATGTAAAACATAACAATTCTGGACTTGAGTTAAGGTGTTTCTTTACCTAATTTTCTTTAATTGGGTTATGAAACATATTCATTAACTTTATTACTCTATGATTTTATGTGAATTGATCCTTTAAATATTTTAAAATTTATCTAAACATTTTTATTCTTTATTTATATATGTTTACATAATCACTTCATGTATTAATTATCAGTTCTAATATCTTGTTCTTTACAAGGGTTTTTTTATCTCGATCTCATTTTCTTATGTCTTGTTTCATGTTTTCCACCATGATTTAATTAATGAAATATTTACTTCTACATCAATAAATTTTTATGTACTACTTTATTTAATCCATGATATTTATAGGTCCATATAATATTATTTCTATCAAATACTTTTGCTTCAAAATGTACCAAATTAGTTAACGCTTTATGTTACAATCTCATTGTTTTTTAAGATTTTTATGTTTAAGGTTACTTTGGAGAAATTAAATGATATTAACTTATTGAATAATAATTATATAATTAAACTCTATTTATTTATGAGGTTTAAATTATTTTGATTCATTTTTTCCTACTTTGTTACTTATGATGACAAAAAAAATTAATGAAAAATCAGAATTATTTCTATTTTTGTTAGGGAAAATTTTTTATTTAGTATCCCTGATCATTGAAATTTTTTCTAGAATTTCATTTTCTATAAGGAATTTTTTTTGAAATTATTTTCATATATTTTTAAATGTATATACCAATTTATAAAAAGAATTTTTTTCCTATTTTCCAAATATCGTGCTTTTTTACCAGAAGTGTGAAAAAGATAATTGTTTTAACATTTACTAAATTAATAGATATTCTTACTATCATAACAATTAATTTCCTTCATGTTTCCATTAAAAGATTCCCTATTTTTTAAAAAATAAAATATTTTTCTCTATATTATTTTAATTTTTATTGAAAACATTTTCAATATAAAAGGATACTTTTTATTTTTTATGAAATGTCTTAAATGTTTTTTTAAATATATTTTTTATTAATGGAAATGTATTTTATAGTATTCCAATGGTCTAATGGATATTTTATATTATTATACTATACTTGTTCTTTATTTTGATGGCTTATGATTATTTTAAATATAATTTCCTGGAACCCATTTCTTTTCCATTTATTAATCATGCTAAAAAGGAATTGTGGTTTTTTAAAGGTTGTTAGGATGAAAAGTTAAAGATTATAAATGTTTTTTTCATTCCATGGTACATAGAAATATGTATCATTGTTTTATGGGTAATTTTATTATAATCCAAGGATGGATGGTTATGTTAAAACCATGGATGGGTGGCTCTGTTATAGCCCTCCAATTCATTGGGTGAGGTGAAAGAGTTAACTGATTATAAGTTAATCATAAGTGATATGGTAATTATCATCATCATCGTCGTCAAATTTATTTATTTTGTAAAAATATAAAAAAAAATTAAATTCCAATTGCAATGTAAGGATCAACCACAAGACATGTATAAAGGATACATAGGAAAATTAGAGAGGTCTAAAATAATGAGACAGAGAGCGTCCCCTCTCCCATGATTAATCCGCCCAGGGGGCTGAGAGTTCTTACTGATAAAATAAGTTAACATTCCTCTTTGCTTCCCTTTTTATTCAATTAAATATACAACATTTTACCTTATCACCAATTATGAAGGATATTAATCTTGTTGTTAATGTATACCATGCACCATCTAAGGATATAAGAAATTGACCAAGGAATCATACCATAATCATGCAAGGAGTTTTAAAGAATCATGGAATAATTATAAACCATTTTTAGACTAATGTTATACAACCTCCAAAGGGATAAACTAGTTTCCAAGGCCCTATACTTGGCATGTAGATAGTCCCCACCCCCAAAATGTGTAGTGAAAGAGAGAATGACCTCGCCCCAAGGTTCTCATACCACGTCACCTCCGCTCATAAAACACAAATAAAAAGAACCATTTGTGTTAAACATTAGACATGATCTATAATGATACTAGAAGATCCATTTACCATTATTGATCCTCATATTTATAATATAACATGAAATAGTATCAAAGAATGGTCTAAGAAATGGAACATATTCCTAGATTTTGAGGATATGGACCATGTCAATCGGAACGTTATAGGTTCTTCTAACAAGGGCCCTCCCGAAACCATGAAAGTTTGATGTTTCAAGATACTAAAACAACTTCTCAATTTTTTATATGAGTATTTAAAGGTTAACTTGATCATTAATCCCATTAAATAGAAGTTATTTTTAAAATTCTATATAGAGAATTTATTACATTCTTTATCACTCTTAAACAATTTTGATCATTAGACCAGATCCATCTCTGTTCGCATAGGAAGAACCTCACCTCCCATTAGTGGTTGGTCACTTCCTCCTCTACATTACTATTTGAGTGTAAGTTTCTTGATCCCATCACTAGGCATAGAAAATTGATCAATTATAAAAGAGGTATAAATATATCCCTTCCATATAGATAATCTCTTATTCCCTCCCCCTTCTTATTCATCCTCACATTCTGAAATCCCTAAAGATCCTATAGAGGTGATTCACTAAAGATTAAGGGAGGATTATCATGTTCTTTTTTTCCAAATATTCCTTCAAGGAGGTGGAATATTTTCCTTGGTTGACACAAGGGGCAAGGTTTGAAAGAGAAAACCTCTCCTCCAATTTTTATATAACTTCATCAGTTCATGCCATTTTACAATGTTATCTAAAATGTTAGTGTTGAATCATAAATCATTTATGTCATACTTTATTCCCAAGAAATATTTTTTGAAGGATTCTTCTAGGAGCTCCAGATCAGTAGGTTGATGACACTTTCATCTCAATTTGTGGTCTATAGACATTCAATAAGATAAATATTCCACTCAATAAGTAGTATATATTAACCTAGCCATTTTACCTCTTCCCTCACACAATATTTATATCCATTGAGAAATTGGTGGATATTTATGTACTTTTCTCTATGTGGATGACTAGTCCCTTCACCTTTAGCACATTGTTGCATCCTGTATTTTCATCAAAATTCATATAACGCTCCCCACTCTAGTGTAGCTTCTCCTGACAATCGATGATTTAGTTTTGTGGTGGCAACAATTGTTTCATCCTGCCCTTGTAAACTTCTATCTATCCTGTATCCTAATATTTCATTCATCGTAATCCTATAGAATAAAGATACTAGTTTTCCTAGTCTCCCATCAATTGCGTCACTCAACTAGTGGTGTGTTTTCAATCCCATTTGTTGATGTCCATCACATCTTTCAACATCTAGATCTGGGTCTAATACGTAGGGTCAGAACCACCCCTCCACCTCTATCCTATTTTACTAACGAGTCATCATAGATTCGGGTGCTACACCCACATTATATTGGTCATTCATATTTTAATTCCTGAATGTGTATGAATTTTCCTCTCTATAGGACATCACTATACTATATCCATCATGGTGGTTTGGTTTTATTCAGATCATTGAATTTTCAAAATTATTACCTTCAAGGAAAAGGTGTTTTCCTCACCCTTGAGTAAACCATTAAATTACCTGCCACCACGTCTTTTGAATCTTCAACCTTAGCAGTAGTGATAATATAAGCATGTCCTTTATCCCTTGTCCATTTCCAAGGTAATTTCACTTAATTCTTAAGACATTCATTTTAAAAATTCCCCTTTTCTCTACAATTATAGAATTCCACAATGATAGCCTCTTTCTTCCCCTTGAAATCACGAGCTTGGTGGCCTTTTTCACCACACTTGTAGTAGAATCTCATTCCCTTCAAGAAAGTACCTGGGAGTTTCATCCCACATTTACTACAGGTTGTATATTCAAATTTTCCCCTCTTCTCCTTATTTAAATTTCTATAGTGTTCATTAGATCTCTTCTTCTCTTTCTTGGGTTTGAAGTCGTAAGACTTAGAGAATTCCTTTTCTATCTTGATAGAACATGAAACAATATCTTAGTACGATGAAAAGGATCTTGAGAATAATGTGTGATGTAGAAATGTCTTTAACCCATCAAATAATAGATCAATCTTACTTATTAGGTTACGTATATAATATTATACATGCCTTGCTAACCTTCTAAAGTTAGCCTCATACTTTGTGACATTTTCATCCTCTTTTTGCCTCAAACTCTGAAATTGTCTTTCCATATCCGCTCAATGGTCATGAGGAAAATATTTTCTAAGAAAATATCTTTAAACTCCCTCTATTCCATGTTTTATAATTCTTCATATTCCTTTGTGTGTTGGATTAATTATCACCATTGATATGTATCTCATGTCAGACGATAAACTACCATGACAACTTTTTCTCTTTAATTACTCCCCAAATAATGAAATATTTTCTCTAAGGAACTTATCCATTACTCAGCTACTAATATATTTTTACTCCTATTGAATGTTGGTGGTTGTGTCAACATGAAGAGGTCTAACATTGATCCTCTACATTGTGGATCAGTGTGCTCCAAACGGGTAAGCTTATTATTCAAAACCTAAGTGAGTTGTCTCAGTATGGTGATAAGCTGAATAACACCAGTTTCATTACCATCTCCACTATAATTATCTTTGATAGGAGGGAAATACCTACATGGATAATGTGGGTTTATACAGTTTTCATTCCTTCCACTAGGCACCATTTCTAAACAATGGCATACACTAGATTAGTTTATGAATCGCAATACAAAATTCCAAACATGTAAAACAGTTAACATAAATTGAACAGTTTATGGATATAATCCATAATCATAAAAATGTTTTCATTGAGAAGTATATAATCATAAACCCTTCATAATGGTTTGTAATGGAAATTATAATTATCCTAATCATATACCTCAGGAGTGTCGTAACCAAGAGTGCAGCAAAGCCCGTTGTCGTGCACCAGTTCTCATTCGAGTTTAGCTCAAAGGGGTGTTTTTGGGTTTTACCCTGAGGTACATCTATGCCAGAGCCACCTCTACCTACCCATACCCAAAATGGGCTGAATTTCATTCCTAATTCACAAAATCTCTTCCTTACCAAAATTCCATGAATTTATTATATAATAATTCACAAAGTCTATCTTAGGGTAATGTTCTCTAATCAGAGTTTTTCTAAATCTAGCTACCAAGGTTTGTAATAAACTTGGTTTGATACCAACTATAATTTCCTGACCCTAGTTACCTAGATTCGGTGCATTATTACATAACATTGGAATGATACAAAGAATCATGTCTCCAAATACCGATCAGTTTATAGCCTTGGAAGTACTAGATACATTCATAAGTTTTATATTACATCATGAAATAAAAACATCCACAACATTTTTCCAGTTCTAAACACACTTATATCCTTATCTTATTCATGAAGGTCAACCATAAAATACTTCATCACATCCTAGGAAAAAAACATAGCAAGGGGTGAGATCATATGCTCAGTAAGGATAGCAATATAGTGGAAACTTTCATAAATAAGCATAAACATTTAAGGAATTGTATAAGACTAAAAAAAAGAATTTTAAACTTAAACTTAAGCATAATATGGAAAAGATAAAATAAAATAATTCCATTTACTCAATCATATGGAAATTCTACAATTTGAATAATCACAAGCAATATCAATAGCCACTTTCAAAATGATAGAATGCATAATGCCAGACTTCATAACCACATAGTCAAGGCCATGTGCCAAGACTTCAAATAATATTTTGTCGTGGCCTTATTCCAAAAGAATAGATTGTCTCATGAGACCTACTGATGCATCAGGGAGCTATAGCGCTCCACCTATCACTTTCTAATTCCAATGCATTCCTCAAATTAAAAGTTTTAAACATAACATAAACATTCATATTAAAACTAGCATACGAAATGCCAATACATTATCGATAAAAAATGAACGGTGTAAAAATAACACATCCATAGTCAAGAATATCATAAAACCTTCAATATAATATGGATTTTTTGTATCATAACAAATTAACTTCAAAGAATCTTAAAATCCATCAAAGTATATTTACATAGATAAAATCAAAAAAAATACAGAAGTATCTCTTTCTATTTTTAAATCATTTAAAAGTCTTATAATTATAAAAGAAAACATTTTTTTGGATAATATTCTTACAAGCCTGAATTGGAAGCTTAGATAATGGTGGAAAATATCCACACCAGTTGTATAAGTTAAAAAAGGGCATTCTTACCTTAATTTTGTCGAAGAGGTCATAAAGTACCTTGATTGGAGAACGATAGAAAGATTCCTTTCAAAATATATTAGGTCAAATAAGGGTATAAATGACTTTAACCCATATCATATTAAATATTAATAAGTTTTTTAATAACATTTTTATGAAAACACGGATGTGGATGATAAAGACGTCTTAGAAGATACTTATGTAAAAACAATCTCAAATAATAAAGAGATTGTGAAATTAACCCTTACATTGTACTTTTCCTTAGTAGATGGTATGTTAACCTCTTGTATAAAAGTTAAAACATTGTTATTAAATTATAAAATAACTATATACATAAATATGATATCATATATGATCCTCTAATATTTATTTATTAATAATATTTTAATAGTATCATCGTTTCGGGTGTTAACTCATCTATTTTCATTTATATGCTCCATTATTTAAGCCATGTTGTTTATGAGTTGGATGTATTTTATTCATATATATATAATGATATTAATTTATTCAACATTATTTTTAATCATAAAATTAAAACTATTATTGAATTATTATGATGGGGAATGAATATCATCGCGTTCGTGGAGACTGTAATCCGTACGTACACACGAGTGACAATATAACTATATTGATGGTGAAATCGTATGTAATTGGATGGTATGTCATATATACATAATAATTAAAATATTATTTTTATTATTTATATCAGTTATACTCATTTTTATACCCATCTAACAATGAAGTGTTTGAATAACAAACTACACCACGACCTGGAGACGGTAAGTCGTACGTACGCATGTATGGTGACATTGTCATTCATATGATGGATAGAATAATGGATATGGTTGTAGAATTTTTATAATAACATCAATGTATATATTATATACTATATTTATTATTTTATAATGTAAATAACAAAGATAGAATAAGTGGAATAAGAAAATAACTTGAAAGAGGGTGGTGAAATTATTACCTCTTTTGCGGGTGTTTCCTTTTGAGTTGATCAAAAGGGATCTTTATGATGGATTCATGATCAAACTATGGCCTCTAGGTTGAAGTGAGGGAAATTGTAAGGATATTTGGGTAGAGTTTGGCCGAGAAAAATGTCTTTGGATGTTTGATTTTGAGATAAGGGGAAGTACCCTTTTATAAGAGATGTGAGGGTCACTTTAGGAAAATCATGAAATATTATTTTATAATAAAATCATTTTCCATTTATAATGGGTCCAAAATAATTTATTTCAAAGATAAGGTGGGTATGGGTTCGAAACCTCTCAACCCATAGATTTTAGATAGGTTTATGTCACCATATTAAACTTATCTTTTAGATTTAACTCTTAGATAAATAGGTTGACATCTACCATGTCTCATTGTATTTTTATATTTTATGGTTAATAAACTTATTATATCAAGACAAGAGAACCCCAAGTGGTTAATTACTAAAATATATATCCTTATTTAAGTCCTGTTTCCAAATTATAGATTTTGAAGAATATTATATAATTTAATAATATAACTTTTGTTTTAAAAACACAATTATGTCAATTTTGACACTATTTAATATTTGGTTATTGTGAAAATCATAACAGATAGATTAATTCAGAAAAAAATTATTTAATCAATCCTACCATTTCATATTAACTAAGAAAATTATTTTAATTCATCAAAAGTCTCAAATTATGTTTATTTGGAAATTTATAATATCAATTATTTTAATCATTATTTAATAAGGTAATTAACGCATCATCATTGTGTCATAAATAAATTAAATTATTTAATGTCTAAAAATTATAAATAAAATACCATTATGTAGAAATTAAATTTAGCTTTATAATAAATATATATAGTAGAATTTATATTATTTATAACCATATCTTAAAAATGGTTTAGTTATTAAACTTTGAATTTAACTCTTTTAACTTTTCTTTAAATAAAATAATAATAAATGTCCTATTCTAATCCAAGTGGAACAAAGGGGATGATATTTTATTCATAAGGATGTTGTTGGTCGAATTAGACTTACCCAATAGAATTAATACACGTGTTAGGGTAATTATAATACCATTTATACCCTTAATCACCCTATTTACATTTAATCGTGGTAAATAAAAGTCAAATGTTTTTATTCACCAAAAATTGTTTTCATCTTATTGAATGAAATTTTACTTACTGATATCAATTTATTCTCTTGTATTTTTGAAATTCATCTCATACAAGCTGTAAAATTATGTTTCTTGCAAATTTATTAATGCACCTAGAAGGTGGGTAACAGACGGTAAAAAGTTTAATAAAATTTTATATATCTAAACATATTATAAAATAAATCCAATGAATTACATTGAACATATTTAGTTATTATGTTTATATTTTTACCATAAATAAATTAAAATAAAACAATTGATTTTTTAAATAAATATTTAGTATTAAAAAATTACGCGATGTTTTTCAATATTCATCAAAAAGTGAAAGTTCTCAGAAAAATATCAAAAAATCACCATAAGAAAATTTTGATATTCTGAATCCAAAAATGAAGTCCATTTTGAATATTAAAATTTATAAAATTTCAATAAGTGGGAATTACTATCATAATGGCTCGTTTCATTGGTTGTGGTCTGTTAATACGCCAAGTTGAGTACAACGCAAGCTACCATATTATTCAAAGGGAAATGCTCCGTGGAAGTTTGGGGTGTTACACCCAAAATTGTTGATACATTTTTATGGGTATAAGAAGTGGATATTAATAGCCTAGGGTTTGAATATAGTATAATAAATACCAAATTTCTCCTCCAACTAGGGGTGTAAATTGAAGATTTTATAATTACTAAAATGGTATTTATACAATTTTTTGATATGTGAAAAATAGCAGCATTTTGAAAAATGCTTTTGTTTTTTGTAAATAGATTTAGTGATTTTTTTTTTAAAGGTTATATTACCAATTTTTATGTCATACTAGTCCAAAAATGATTAACCATTCCTTTTTTACTTGATTAATTAGATAATCTAAAATCACTACTCCCTCATCAAGTATTGATAGTTATTGTGAGTTTTCAATTACCAAGGATCACTACTAAATAATGTACCTTTATATGTTTGTGGGTATATTTTAGACAATCACCCAAATATGTCAAAATTTATCTCTCCTTAAAATACTCAAGTAAATCCTAATATAGAAAAACTCCCCTTGACAAATCCAAGAAGAGTCATTACCTTCCCTATGCCTCTAAGAAATTTTAGGATACTTCGCCACAAAACCATTCCCATTCCACCATATATAGGCAAGATTAAGTAGATAAAGAAAAGAGTTAATCATCCCCATCAAAAAATATTATAAAATTACATAAACTAAACAGAGTAACATCCTATAAAAAATTAATACCCAAGAAAATAATAAAAAATTATTAAAACTAATTTATTATTGATATTCAGACTCAGGCATAGAAAAAAGGTTCTCCTCCATGTTGTCCCAATCACTAAAAGGGATTAATCCCTTTATAAAAATAATTATATCTATGAAAGATTGAAAAAATTAAAAAAATAATATAGAAATAATCATATAATGATCAAACTAACTATCCTTATATCTTTAGTCCCCTTTAATAGGTTATTCCTTACTACCTTGAGATCAAGGATAATTCCTCATTTAGCATTCTTTTTGATATCCCCTATATATGAATTTGAATATTTACATTGAGAATGTTAATTCCCTAAAAAATAATTCTTGAATATTCCATTCATTGGATTAGATAAGTCCTAGATTGGGAGATTCATTATTTTCTACTTCTGTTTACCATTTACATATGAAGATCATATCCATGTCCCCTAAAAATTATCAGGCTTCACATAGAATTGAGATTATCCCCATGGAAATAGTTCTTCTTGACTATATAAATTCTCATGTATCAATATTTTATCTTAATTTTACACCCAAAAATTATAAAATAAGACCCTTTGTTTTTATATTATACGTGACATGCAACACCGAGCAAAAACATTCAATGATAATTATTTATTTAAATTTAATCTATTTGATAGCTTTCAGAACATGCAACCCCATGTCTAAATGATTTGTAATATTGTAAATCATTATAATATTTTAATTTAATTGGAATCTATGGATAGTACTAAATAAATTAAGAAATTATGTTTATCTAGTTATTAGTTATAAAATAAAAATTATTTAATATAAAAATAAATTTTTTCTGAAAAATTATATTTTTAACAAAAGACGGCTTAGTCACACTTTGCGCAAATAATTTAAATTAATTTTTTCTAATTTTATAAAATTAATTTGATAAAGTGATATTAATTTTTTAGATCATCATATCAAAATTATCATTGGTTTATTTTTTGTGATTTTTCTAAAATGTTTGGTTTTTTGATGAATAGTGAACATTATGGATTTCAATTAAAAAATGCATTTTTGTTTATATAATTGACCCAGTTAAATAGAAAGTTAAATTAGTTTAAAAGTAAAATTAGTTAAAGTATATTAAAATTTTACTGTAATTATTTATTTTAATTAGTTTCATATTGAATTTTTATATTAAAACCTTATATACTTATGAGAATTATCTCTTGAAACCCAACTTTTTCAATCGTGTCTATGGGTATAATTCAAAATTTGATTCGGGAAATTCTGTGAACTTAATTTTGTAAAATGGATTCTATATTTTTAATTATAGTAATTTACAATATCTAAAATGTTAACCATAATTTTTTACTATTCTGAATATTAAAAGTAGTGAAAGATAATTATCACGGTTAAGGAGAAAACAAATTTACTGGGGGTTAAACTAAGAATATGAGGGTTAAATTTGTTGAACAAATACGTACAAAATTAATTTTATGGACTTATATAGACCTTATAACCTACAAAGGTATCTTTTTAACCATTTATTAGTCTTCTTTAATTATAAAAAATGTGGGTGTAATTGATTCTTTTTAAAAATTACATGTTTTCTATCTCCCCCACATATAAAAGTTCACCCCTCTCCTCCCCTTTTATCACATCTAAATCCATTGGGTTCAGCCAATAACTACCCAATTTACTTAATTACTCCCCTAAAATCATCTTATATCCATTTGTTTAAAACAAATCAATCCTAGGAAGGATTTTGGTGCAAACATGAAGATATTGTCTAAAGAAGAGGTATTGTTCTTAAACGCGCGTTTTTATTTTGATCCTTCTTCCACCACATTAAAATATTATTAAACAATGATTATATAAAAATATTAGTATCTTAATGATACATATATATTAATATTTTATGGTTATGGCATATATCCATCTATTCATTCATCAAATGGGAAATGAAATCATTGATCGTGTGTATGGTGCACTACCGCTTCACGAACTGATGTAATTCGTTTTCGGTAATCAAAATTCATGTATGGATATAATGATAGATTTAATATATATATATATATATATATATATATTATAATTATACTTATTCAATTATAAAACCACATATACCTTCTGACTTTCCATGTTATTTAAAATATGATAACCCCTCTCGTGTGTACAGAGTACTACCGTCTCCCGAAGCAATGTGATTTATATTTCAACTACATTTTACATGGAAAGTAATAGTGGTAAATTTATTTTATATATGTGATATATATGATATGATATTTATTCTTTAATATTAATATATCACCAAATTTCTTATCCTTTCACTCGTCAATAGAATGATATTGTCCCTTGTGCGTTCATACGACCTACTTCCTCCAAAAAGCGATGTGATTCATTTTCTATATCCAGACGTCTAGATAGATTATAAAAATTTATATAATCATAAAATATTATATTTTTAAAATTAATATAATTCCTTATATTATTGATATATATCCTACACAAAAGAACCATAACATTCATGAAAAATCCTGAATGAGAAAACAAGGCAATTGACACCCGGAACAATGAAATTAATGAAATTTTATTAAGAAATGGGTAGTAAAATGTTATAAGAGAATCATATATGATGTTATAAATATGATTATTATTTTATAATAAATAAAAAAACTATTAAAACCATAATATATGTGTTAAAATTGTGTTCAAAAAAAGGAAGCATCAGGTAAGGGATTTCATCTCAATTTCATTTCATTGAGGCATATTGTAATGTTATGAAACTAATTTATTTTATGTGGTGTATAAAATACTCATATTATATGTAATATAATAAAATATTATTAAGTAATGTTATTTTAATTTTAATTTTGAATTATTTTATTTAATGGATTCAGACTTAAATGTTACATGGTGGTATATAATTTCATAACACAATTTATTTTCATCGTGTTAAATTACTTCTTCGTTATCATTAATATTTTAAAATTAAGAGTTTAAATTATTTTTAATATCAATTTTCATATTTAATCCTATATTATTTTTATTTATATTTGATTCACATAATATATTCATTAGTTAATTTTAACTTTAAGGTTATGATCTTTATAAGGGTTTAAATCCCAATCTCATTTTAATTGGGATTGATTACGATTAAATTTCCTTTTAATGAAAAAGATTGATAGTTGGATAATATATCTATTTATGTTTTTTATAAATTGGTTATTCATGATTTTTTAAAGTAATTTTACCATTTTATCTCTCTTTGGTACTTAAAATGATTAGTAAAATATTTTTAATTAAATATTATTTCATTTATCCCTTCATTTGAAAATATTCTTTCCAGTAAATCCATGTCTTTTAGAGAATGTTCTCACAAATGTTTAACATTATTCAAATGATTCATTAAACAAAAAAATACCTATTTTATACTTTTTAGGAAATATTTTGAAAAGAATATTCTTGTCTCTTTCCGAATGAGGGTCTATTAGCCTTTTTCAAATAATGTGACTTAGAATCTATTTTTAACATATAATGCATGTACGGATTTTCTTACAATCAGGACCTATCATTGATTTCAATATTACATTAGAGGTTTAAAAGATTATTTAAAAAAGAAAACTTGTTTTACCAATATTTTATACATTTTTTTGTTTTGAACAGAGAAATTCAAAGTATAAAAGATATTTTCCTATATAATGTTTAAAATAACTTTTACTGTGTTTTTATTAATCAGCGACAAAAACCCTATATTATATTTATAATAAACTAGAGATATGTTATATTTATGAAATTATTATTGTTTCTATGGATGGTTTATGATTGTTCTAACTAAGGAATGTATTGACATTTACTTTATTGATTCGTTCTTGTAGTCACTAACGTTACATTGAAATATCCATTTCCAGGGGTCATTGGACATTAAATTTCCCCTTAATATCTATATTTTTTATCATGGATATTCTTATTGATTAAACCATATATAATTTCTATATATGCTGTTTTACATTGAAAGTTATTTTATTGACTCTGGAAAAAATGATAAATATATATTCTTTACTCAATATGGAAATTTGTTTTAAGGAAAATTATTTATTAATTAAATTGATTATTAAATATATGGGGAATTCTATTGACAAACAGTTAAGGGTAGGATCTGGTTATAGATATCCCCTTGAGGCATCAGTAGTCTGATGAGTTGAATTTGTTGGCTAACCTTAAATAAATGGGCTTCTGTTGTATACCTACCCATCAGTTTTAAACTATTATAATAAGGGGCTTGATAGTAGTGGAGTCATGATGCCTATGATGATGAAGTCCAATAAGTAATAATTTTCTTTTCCAAGAAGTCAGTTATAATTATCCATGATATTTTTTCAATGATATTATCTCAACATTAATCTCATTCTCAGTTTATTGATTAATTGGGGTGTCATTTATTTATTTACCTTTCCATGTGTATTATGCCTTATCTAGTTATGATAGTTATTTTACTGATTAAATGGAATGTGTTTTAGTAATTTAACTTTCCATATTTATTATACTAACCAAATTATTTAAATCGAATGTGTGTAACATTATTTACCTTGCTTTGTTGATTACGATTATTGATTCATGCAAGTTTCGATTACTTAAACCTTACTGTTCAATTATTCTCACCATTATTTTTTTCCATTCCCATGAATATAGGAAGTGTATTAAGAGAGATATAAAAATATATTCTAGAGGTAAAATTGAAATTATCAAAAAAATGTTGATATTTTTCTTTTAAAATTTAATGTGGGAATCATGTACAAATATAGTAAACCAATAATACTAAACTATTAAATCCCTAGAGATGTGATTCCTTGTATCTTATGTCATTTCAACAAAGTATGACATTGTCTTTCGGTTACTAGAGTATGGGTCATCGCACCTAATTTATAAAAGTACATTATTTTACATAAACTCAAATTCTTTTATTTGTATCTGAGGGAGATATTTCCAAGTACAAAACCATATGTGAAATACCATTAATAATCACAAATAGATTTCACAGAGGGAATAACCTCATAAGACTTCCTCAATATCTTAAAAAATATTAAAAAATATTATTTATTTTCAATGTATATCAAAAAATATTACGTATAACCAATACAAAATTATGTTTCAGAAAAAAAAACCATACATATTATCAAACATCTTATATATATCATGGAGCTCTAAAGTGAATATTATGTATCACCAGGAATCTCAAATCCCACCAAGAATAAATAGAAAATAATTTAGGTATCAACGTATACTTCTAAAATTCCAAAACTATTTCCTTATATTTTATATGGAAAATCTTATGCGTATTTTTTAAAATCTTATATGTCACCTAGTATCTGTTACATGTCACCCGGTGAGTTTCCTTCTAATTTAGCAATTATTCCTTATTTCTTCACTATATGATCTACCCTTTTCCTTTACCATCAAACTAAAAAATAAATATATTCCAAATTACTACCCTTTTATTTCATTTGAAAATTAATTAAATTAATTAAATTCATAGTTTTATTAATTTTTAATAATATTCACATAAACTAGTGATATGATCATTTTATTTTATAAATCTGTAAAACTAAATTAATTTATTAATTACTATAATTGAATAAAAAAAATTTATTAAAAAAATATATTTAATTAATTTTCTCATTCACTGATATATTATTTTTAAAATGGGATGAAAAAAATTGGGAATCAAATACTTTGAAAATATCATTCTTAAAGGAAACTCAAAAATCATTATCACTTAATTGAATAATTATTCAAAAAGTATTCTCAAGACTATAAATATATAAATAATCCTTAGTTATAATTGAATTAATAAATCCAATGGTACTTATATTGATGATCATTCCCTATATGTTATCATCAAATGTGACATCTTTACTGCTAAGGTTTTCTTGGTGGTTGAATAAGGACTAATCACTATACATATGCCATTAGAAAAAATCTTCCATGTACGGTATACATCCGAGGGATTTTATATTTATATATTATTCCTATAAAATAATCTAGAAACTAAGTACATTGGAACCCAAATAAATTTAGGTCTATTAATGATAGTTATTAGGTATTTATGATCCCATGTTTTCATTATATAACTATAAATCATAGAATATTTAGAGTATAATTGAAACCTTTTTAGTCTGCCATAATGATAATTTTTGGACTTTCATTCATAGAATATATTCATAATTTTAAAATAATAATTGAAACACATATATTGAGAAGTTTCTTTCATAAATTTTTTTACTAACTACCATAACTAGTACAATCGACTCCATAATGGTTATTTATGTGAAATTTATAACTGGGGATTTTATAATGATTTTCTCCACCTTTGGTGAATTTTTATAAAGAATATTTAGGCAAAATAATAGTGGAGCATCCTTTTTTGGTTCAAAATGCCTATGAAGAATACACAAGAGGGGAGTGAATTGTGTCCTTTTATAAATCATAACAAAAGTAAATCGTCCCTCTTGAAATAAAGTGATCATTTCCTTCTCTCTTAGAGTCGATCATGTGGGGCAAATAAATAAAGGATAGGAACCTAATAGTTTATACTGTTTCAAGGCATAGAAATACCATAAAACACTCCATCAATGCTTTACTCCATGAGATTGGATATTTTCACAAGAAGTTCCTCTTATCATAAGACCGTTCACAACTGATTAAAAGGTGTTCGCACCTACCAAGGATTTTACAATTTCTTATAGTTATTTTATCGGGAACCAAAATATCCACAACTTGTTCGAAAAAGATGAAACTCCCCCATAACTAGGTCCAAGAAGCTGATAATACAAATCAAATAGATGAGATTATTTTATTGTGAAACAAATTTATATCATAGTTTCATATAAAATAGACAGATGTATATGATCTTACATAATTCACAAGAGTAGTAGAAAAAAATTCTTCAATGTCTGGTAGACCTCTTCTTATATAAATAGCAGAAAATATATTTGACAATGTTGTGTGGGATTACTTCTTATATTCATTGGGAGAGAATAATGATGTACAATGAATATTTCCACTTTTTTAAAATGATGAGCAGGAGAACATTCCATCACTTTATCTTAGTAAAAAATTTCAAATCACCACTCTTCTTCATGCATTTTTTCTACCAATGAGATATTTATATTTGGAATAAAAATCAAGCAGTAACTTCATCATTCCTATTTCGTCATATATTTGAAATCCTTCATTAATTTCCCAAGAATATAGTATCATCATTGCTTCTTTATTCCAATAGAATAAATTTCAACTAAAGTCATTCAATGTTAGTTGAATAGATCTTCAAGTAAAATCACCAAAATAATTATAATGTTCAATGGTTTAAAAATACTATTTAAATCTATTTAAACCACTTTTTATATAGTAATTTTTTTCTAAAAAAACTAGAATCACAATCCGAACATAAATTCAAATATTTTAATTTGAATAGCTTTTTTCCTCTTACTTTGTTGAAAAAATAACATTAGAATAGACTAGCCGTTTTTCTCTCTAAACACCAGACCATATCATTTTCAAACTCTTCATCCATAATCCTTTGGATTTATTAGAATTTATCCACATGATATAATGATGAAATAATTCTAGGTAAGAAGGTGGCATATTGAAATACTAGAAATCATATAAAACTGAGTATTGTAGGATTCTTAAATTCCATGCCCTGATTTCTATATATTTCACCATTTAAATAGTTATTCCATCAAGCCTTATACTAGATGAATGAGTTTCTTCATGGATAAACCATCTTGAAGTCATCCTTTCTCATGTTCATGTACATATCTTTAACCTTTTGTGTGGCCTAATTTATCTTCTTATTCATATTCTCACTACAATAAAAAAGACTAGTTCAGAGGGGGTTATTTTTTACTTTAAAAGGGGTTATAACCCCTTCTATGGAAATTTGTAGTGATTTTAAGGAACTGTCGCTAATGTTCCGACAAACTGTCATTAGAGTCGGTTTTGGGTAAGTTCCGGTACATTCAAGCTGATATTAACCTCAAACTCCTCTAATAGAGGGATTTGTGGGTGCTTTTAAAAACTACCCCTAAAGATCTCCCTTTTTTATTTTTTAAATAGACCCAAGGACCACCCCCACTACAGTTCCCCATATCACCCTACACACTCCCTCTCATGTGTCACCACACACGCTCCCCTCCAGTTCCCATATCACAGCACATACACCGCTCCCATATCACCGCACACACCCCTATCTGCTAACATGTATCTTGAATCACCGCACACGTACTGCACATGCCCTCTCTCTCAAGTGCCCTCCCCCCCGCACATTCCCTCTCTTTCCAGTACATCACACACGCTCCGCCTCCATAGAAGTGCCCTCCTCCCTCCTCTAATCCCTAACCCTTCTCTTTGGTTTTTGAATTTCACTCCACAAACGGCTTTTAAAGTATATCTAATGCATATCGAACCAGTGACCAATGACTTCCATATGCAGCACTTATTCAACCAAGATATGCCAATTTATGTGTTTTATTTATAAAACATTATATTAGTAGATTTTAAAATTTTAATTTGAATAAATATCATTTGAATAACTATTTAAATATTTAAAAATATATAACATATTACATATTTATATTTATATAAAATAATATATCTAAATTTATATTCTGAATTTATGTATTTATATTATAATACATTTATATTATATTTAATTCATACATTTCTATAAACTATATATTTTATATGTCAATTTTCAAACATTTTAGATTATATATTTTATAATTCTATTTATATTATATATATAAACATATATTTATGTAACTATAAACAAATTTATGAGAATTTTTATATACTTAAATACATATTTATATAATATAAATAAACCATTTATTTAATATATTTATATAATGTCTTCAAAAATATATTTTTATAATTTATTTAAAGATATATATTCATTATTATGTACATTAATATATATTTATTTTTATAAATTTTATAATATTGTATATAATTAATATTATAAGAAATGCAATTTATTGAAGTATTTTTATTATATATAATTAATATTAAATAAAATACAATTTATACATATATTATATGTGAAATAAAATATAAAAAATATTATATAATGATATATGAACAGAAAATTATTCGAATATTTATATATTTAATTTCAACACATATATTTATTATTATTCACATTAATATATATATGCACTTCAACATATATAATTTTATAATATTATATACTTTAATATATATTTGATTGAATAAATATAATTGTATAATATTGTGTACAATAATATATATTTGTTTTTATAAATTGCATATCATATAATATAAATTATATATAATATAAAAGAATAAAAAAATTATTTAAAATATATTCATTATTAATAAAATATAAATTATGAAAACTACAATCTTGGGTTATAATATGATATATTTTTTAAATAAATTTTATTTATGTATATATTTATATAATATGTTTATGACTTTATATTATAAATAATTAATATTATATGAAATACAATATATATAAATAAATATATGTTAATGTACAAAAAATTACCCAATTATATTTACGTATACGTATAAGTACAATTAAATACAATAATGTAAATATTCAATATAATATGTTCATATAATATTTTTAAATACATTTTTGTATAGTGTTATAGTTATATATATATATATATTATGTATTTTATTTAAAAGTGGGGGTTCACAACACCCTCTAATGTCTTAAATTAGAAAGAGGTTTGAACCCCCTCTAATTTAAAGTCATTATGGGGGGTTTTAAACCCCCTCTATTTTAAAGACATTATAGGGTGTTTTGATCCCCCTATAATTTCAAAAACATTAGAGGGGGTTTTTATCCCCCTCTAAATTAAAACATTATAGGGGTATTAAACCCCCTATAATTTAAAGACATTAGAGGGGGTCTTTAATCCCCTCAAATTTAATACATTAGAAGAGGGGGGGTCTAAAACCTCTATGATTTAAGACATTTGAATAGGTTCTCAACCACTCTTAATTTAAGACATTAGAAGGGGTCTTGATCCCCCACAAATTTAAGATATTAGAGGAGGTTGTAAACCACCACTAATCTCATTGATCAGTGGCAGTTTCGAACCCCTTCTATTTTCTTAAGTTATATGATGTTGAAAACCCCCTATAAATCCAGCTAAATATTAAAAAAATGTTAAAACACTTAAAGGGAGTTCACAACCACTGCTAATTTAATAATTTTGAGGGTGTTCTTAACCCTCTTTAAATAAGATGATTAGTGAGGGCCTCACATATTTAAATATAATTTATATGAGAAATGAATTTTTTTGGGGTTCATAACCCATTCTAATTGTACATAAAGTTAAATTAGTGTGGGTTAGTCATAACCCCGTCTAAAAAAACTCTAATCACCCAGTTTTTTAATATTGTCTTAAGAAATAATCATGTGTTTAGAAAAACATATTTCAGCATCTTCATCCTTCATTTTCAAGTGATGTTCATGCGATATTACTTAAGAAGAGTTCTTCTTCACATGTCTTTATTTTTAAAATGATTTAGATGTTATCATCCTCCACAATATGTAATAAATAAACATTCATCGTATAATGTTTCATCGTGTAAACATGGAGGAAACACAACATCGTATTCTATTTTGAAATAGTTAATATTGGTCTCCATATTTTCAGCACATCAAATATCAAAATTACATAAGGTGATGTATCCACAAGAAGAGTATATGATTTAATATACAACAAGTTAGGTAGCAGCATAAATTCCCATAAACACTCTAAAATCATAGCATAATTCGGATTGTCATTCACTATTTTAGTTACAAAAATTATGTAGTGAATTTAATATATTTAGATGAAACGTTTCAGATTTTTATGATATGCACAATAGGATGAGATTGGTTTTTCATAAAAATAACACAAGGTGGTAGAAATAAAATAGGTTCATTCTGCCCAGAACATGGGGTTCAAGAATGTATGGTTCACTGAAAGTAAAGATCACTGAAAGTAGGGTTCACTGAAAGTAGGGTTCACAGAAAGTAGGGTTTATAGAAAGTAGGTTTCACTGAAAATATTTTTCACTGAAAAAAGGGTTCATGAACATTGGGTTCATTACTATTGTGGTGTAGGGTTCACAAAAAGTACAGTTAATGAACATAGGGTTTATTATCAATGTATGGTTCATGAACCATACTTTTATATAAAAAGTATGGTTGAAAACCTAGGGTTGAATATAAATGTAGGGTTGATTTACCACACATTCCCTTTCACAACTGTAAGGTTAATTAACCATTATTTCATATCAAAATTAGGGTTTCACTATTATAAATGTACGGTTCAAATAAACCTTTAGAGAAATAAGATAACTTTCATTTAGATACTTCAATGATTTTTAGAGCCCTTTAACAGAAGAATCGGCATTATTCTTAGAAGAATTATATTTAGGAAATATTAATAGATTGTTAAATGATTATGAATTTAATAAATATGACTTCTACATGTCGTTATATCTATGATAAATATATGCAACAAAATTCTATAAAATAGTAACTTTGAAAAATAATCACAGAACTTCAGGAAATTTATTCACCATTCAAAATAAATTTTTTGCCTTATATGTTAACTAATGAAATCAAGATAAAATTCTTGGATTTCTATTTCAATAGGTTTCAAGTGATTTATATATCTATACAACTTTCAGTAAATTAGATACTTTTTGTTTTCAAATATGTTCAGTAATGAGTTGTGATTCTATTGTAGCACCTCTAATGTTGTTTTTGAGTACCAAAACAAACTTTTCATACTTCCTCATTAATTAATGTTGTTTTAATAACTCTATTGTCTATCCAGTTTTATGAGGATCACAAAAATCCTTTCACTATACCATAAGAAATAATAAAAAATTATATGTGAGTTTAATTAGAACGATTCAATGTATCTTGAACAGCATGTAACACCTTCAGCGAATTTTTTCACCGTCAAAAAACTGAATTGGATTTCAACATTAACAAATGAAATGAAGATAATCTCCACATATTTTAAATTTAATAAATAATATAAAAAATGATCCATATTTCATCATGTAAAAAATAAATTCTATGGCATATTAAATATGAATCACATAAAATTTTTATTAGAAAAAAAATAATTATGGGTTGAGGTAATTATCAAAACTAAATCAAGATGAGAATGATAAGGAGCCACTCAACATTATCCCTTTTTTGATAATTAAAAAAACTAAATCTCTTCTATCTTTTTCTCCTTCTTTTTTATGGATAAAAAAGATGAGTTCTTTAGTATATTAAATATTTAAACATATTTATCCCTTTTATAATGAATATGAATTTGAAATTTTAGAAGTAGTGTAAAAAATATTTAAAATTAGAAATGAACAAATTTATTCACCATTTTTTTAAAATATCAAAGATATGAGTTTTCGGGAATGTTATACAAAAATATTTTTTTAGTACATATAGAAATAAAAACTCCCCCTAACTTCATGATTCCTTTAAAAATTTGAAAAGGTATAACCAAGGATCCACGAAAACATTTAAAAATATTCAATGAATAATAAGGGTTTTAAATGAATATGTTAAGATATTTAATTCATTACACAATAATGACTAATTTAAGAAATAATAATTATTTTAAATATCTCCCCAAATATAAATAATAAATATTTATGACATTCAAAGAATTTAAAATAAATTTTGTGCATGATATAATTGATCAAAACATTTTAATCTAATAATAGAATAATTTTTTACTTAAAATAAATTATTATTTTAGTACATGCGATTATTTATAATAGTAATACATTAAAAAAAGATTATACACCCTAGAAACATTTATAAAAAAAGAGTATGCTTGATGGTCAAGAAAATAATTCAACTAATTAATTCATAAAATAATTTTTTTAGAAGAGGATTTAATAGTTTTTAGGTTATTAAATATGGAGTAATAAAAATATAAAACATTTATAATCTTTCTCCCTTGTGTAAAACAATTATTTTTTTAAAAAAAATTATTTAATAGGAAATGAAATACTTTATGAATTTTTATAGTCTCAACTCTTTGAAAGTTTCAATTAAAAGAATTAAAAATAGATATATAATAAATTTTCCATTATTTTCAATAAACCACATAATGATGTAATAATTAAGACCAGTATCTCATACCTATAAAATATCAAATACAAGTTCTCTTTGGTGTACATATTCTCTTGGGCCTGATAATGTTAGAAATTAATGAATTAGGAAACCAAACATGTTTATTTAGATCAAAACTTTATAATTGAAGATAAATAACAGTTTTGAATAATGAACAAGAATAACCCCAAAAAAAATGGGGTCTTTCTAGAGTAACATTCATTACTATAATGTCTTTTAATACCATAATAGAATCATTTAAAATATGACATACTTTTATTGTTCAAATTAAGAATAAAATAATTATTATAAAGCTTCTCTCTTTATCCATTATTACTAATTATTTATTTTCATGTATGAATTTTTTTTACCCAGAATATTATTCAAATAATTATCTACTTTAATAAGCTTACTAGAAACTTGATTAAAATTATTAACTTCATCTAAAAATCCTTTAATTTTAATTTCACAAAGATCATAAAAAATTTTAGAATCATTTAATCTTAAATCCGCAATCTTTTTTGACAAACTTTAATTATGATTAAAATTAGCATTAAATGATTTTATATGTTTTCTAAGAACTTTATTTAGGGATTCATATTTTACATTAAGAACAAAACAATATTTATCATGTTAATCATGATAAAAATTTTCTACATGATAATTTTAAGAGTAATATGATTTTACCACATCAGCATGAGCCATATCGATTATAATTACCTTTTTAATTTCTTGACCAGCTTCAATGATTTTAGTAGATTCATTTATTTAATCAAAATTAATATATTCATAATATTAATTTATAAAAACATTGATTGCATTATTTTCCTAATTAATATAAATATTAATTTTATTTTCCTCTTTCATTTAGGCTTTGTGCATCTTAATCAACTCCTTTAACGCCTGATTTTTTTTCTCAAAAACAATTTACCAGGGAATCAACATCATTACAGTCTTATATCAATTTATTAGTTCCTATATAAGAAACTAAAATTACCTTCTACATCTCATGGGTAGTATCACATTTTGAAACACTATTAAATTTAGTAGGTCTAAGTCCGTAAATGATATAATTTACAGCATTAAAATTAATATATTATTCATCTTCCTCCGTATCATCTCACTTTTCAGGTTCTATAGGGATTTTATTTGGTGTGATAGTCTTCATGTAAACTTTAAAACCAATATTATTCAATTAGATAGTCAAGTGATCTTTCTAAAATCTGAATTTATCTCCATTAAAATAATGATCAAATATCATTGATACACATTTTCTAAGATCATCTATTGAAATTTGAAATCATCTGAATCTTAAACTCATGATTGTTAAAGACAAAGGAAACCTTAAATATTCCATAAAGGTCATATCCTTTGATATTGCTTGTCAGGAATCAGATTGAAACAAAAAATGTTTACGGAGTTCCAAAAAAGATAAATATAATAATAGAGCACTTTCTCTGACACTACTTATTCGTATTGAGTAGAGATAGATTTCAAGAATGAGAAATATTCCAATAAATTTTATCCTTTAATAACACTTGTTGGTATTATATAAAAATAAAAGGATTTCATTCATTCAAGAATATCTCAACTATAGAACACCCTTTGATACCACTTTTTCAGTTGGAATGGCTATTAAAAATAAATAAGATGGGGTGAATTGCTTCCTTTTAATAATATTGAAAAAAATTAAAACATACCTCTTGAAATAAAGTAATCATTTCCTTTTCTTTTAATGTCATTTGAGAAGCAGAAATAAATAAAGTATAATAACATAGTGGTGTATAGTGTTTCAGAGTACAAACATCCCCTAGTCCACTCCACTAATGTTCTACTCTATGAGCTTATTGATTTTCACTAGAAATTCCTCTTATCACAAGACCTTCCACAACTGTGTATAAGTTGTTGACACCTTACAAAGATTTTATAAGGTATTCTTGTTATTTTTAAGGGAACCAATATATACAAAGTGTAACATCCCAAGTAAGTAATAAATAATAGATATTTTTTATCTATGTCTATTAATGATTAAGATAGTGTTTTAGAGGCTTAAAATGAAAATAAATCCAATCTTAAGCATGGAATACACTAATATTCTTAAAAGATTTTTTTAATGCCATATGATAGAAAACCCTTTTAAATCTATCATTTGAAAATTTTATAAACTATTTTTGTCAAAATAAACTTATTCTCTATGATTGGTACATCAAAATTTACTTTGTGTGAATTTTTGGTATTTTTCGGACAATGTTCATTTTTTAATGAATAGTGAAAAATACTGCATTTTAATTCAAAACTGCTTTTTAATCTAATTTATTTATATTATTAGATTATGTTTTGAATTGGTTTTGAAGTGAAATTAGAATATATTTTTACCATTTAATCCAATGGTGTTCATTGGAATCAATTTCACTTTGAAATTAGACTTAAACTAGTGTCAATCTTTTGATAATAATTGTTTTATAAAAAACACGATATTTTCTATGACAGTGGGAATTAATTATTAAATTAATTAATGTGACTTATATGTTTTGAATTTTGTAAAATAGACTTAATTTTTGAATTTATAATATCAAATATAGCTTAGGGTGAATTTTTGGTAATTTTCTGAAAAACATCAATTTTTGATGAATAGTGAAAATACTAAGTGGTGCTTATAAAAACTGATTTTCCGTTAAAATGAAATTTTTCCATTATTGTGTTTTGAATTTCAAAAATCTGATATACATGGTTGTCATTAAGAATTAAAATGTGGTTCAATGAGATTAAAATAATTTTTTGGTGAATAGTAACTTTTTAAGTTTTAATCACGATTAGTGGTAATAAGTGTAGTTTAAGGTAAAAATAATGATTTAATAAAATAAGATGAGCTTGACACATGTCCTACCCTCATTGGTTCTGTCATGGCCGACCAAGACAAGTCATGGGTCAACTTGGAGACCCCATGTATCCACTTTGGTTGGGAAATGACATAAATAACATTTTATTTAATGTAAAAGTAAAAATGACACAAACATAATATGTTTTACAAAAACAATTTTTACATTAGGTTATAAAGATCAGAATTTTGATTATAAATAGTAATTGGAAAGCTAAAGAGATTTACTACATCATAGTATTTTTTTATAATTTTTAAACTTTAAATAAATTAAATTATTTATGACATCATGATGATGCAGCAATGACCTCATTATTTAACGATTTAAATAAAATGGAAAGATAATGAAAAATCTAAAACCTACACACGGACAAAAACAATTGGATGAGTGGATTTTGAAGCCTTATCACCTTATCCTCTAATTATAGAAATGTCGGACCTTTTGAATCCGAAACTCTTTTTAAAATAAAGTAACTTATCTTTACTTTCCAAAGGTGCCCCTCCTCTCCTCTTATAAAAGGCCCCCGCCTCTACCTCATTTCACTCACTCCTCAAGCCTTTGGCTCGGCCAAAACCTGCCCATTTACTCTCTCCACATCCCTCTCCTCATACTAGATGATTACGTTTGGGAATAATCCTTTCAAAGGAAGCCTTTAGGCTCAAATCAAAAGGAGTTACAGTTTTAAAGGTAATTCATCCTCTCGTGTTCATTTGTTTTATTTTGCTTATCCAACCCCCTAAACTCTTTTTATTTACTTCTTTTGTAACAACACCGGTATCTTAAATATACTAGGATGTTTTTATAAGATTTATTTGATCTACACTCTCACACAACTACATCAAATGGTTAAATAACTTACGGTTTCCGTGGATGGCGAAATTTTGCCTCCCGAAACGATGATTGTTCAATACTCATTTAACACCTTCAAAGGTGGCCATTATGATGTCACTGTTTTTATATATGATATATAATATGTTTATGTTTTCCTTAAGCTTCTGTTTTTTTCATTTTGGGCATAAATTTATGGTTTCCATTATGGGTAAACACGATATCTTCATTTTAGGAAGTGCGGACTACCGCCCCCTGAAAGTGATTTGATTCGTTAATACCATATGTGGGATGTGTAAAGGATAAAGTTAATGATATTATATATTTTATTATACTGGAATTATAATATACTCTTATATCATTATGATTCCATTCCAGAAAATATGAAATAGAAATGGAAGTAGCGTTCATGCGTACGTACGACTTACAGTCTCCATGAACGGTGCATTTCATTTCTTACATCTAAATGTGATGTAATATTATAAATACATGTATATGATGAATATATATGATATATATGTTATCCAAATCATTGATATCATTCTGGATATAACGAACCGTTGACCAAATTAACAACATGTAAGTGTAAGAAGTCTATTTTTGACTTAAGAACCAAATACCGACAAAATGAACATTATTAACTTAAATGATTACATGATGTCCATAACATGGTATAAAAGGAATAATGAACTTGAAAACTGTTCTTAAGCAAGTAGAGATTAACTCAAGTTTATTATTCAGGAGATTAAAGAACGGTCGGGTCAAGTCGGATACGAGGTAAGGGAACTTCTTAACCCAGTTACCATTCTTTGGGTTATTCTCCTACTTTCAAAATTATGTCATGATATTATTATGTCCTATCTTGTATTTGTACATTCTTTATGTGTACTTATAGTGAATACACATAATAGATCTATTTTATTTTAAAAATGATCTTTGCATGGGACTTCGTCTCAATCTCCTTTCATTGAGGCATATTTTGTTTTATACACAACCTTCTTTTATACGGTGTATAAACACCTTTGACTCTTTCGTTTATTCAAAAGGAATCTTTTTTATACAAATCGTTTACTAAATGAAAAAAGGGAATGTTTTTGTCGTACGTATGTAGTGACAACGACTTCTCTGCCATCGTGACCGTTATTTGAGTTTCGGCTTCCTCTACAAGCCATACCTTCTTTTTAAAAGAAAAATAAATACCATGTTTTACTTTTCTTTTATTTTTGTATAGAAAATGGTTTTCATAATGTTTATATGTATCAATGTGTTTTATTGATATCTTGTGATTGAAAGGTGGGAATTTTATGTTTCCTTTATGCATGTTTTATGTGATATGATTATGTTGAGGTTCTTGGGAATTATTATGAAAACGGGTGGTACGGTGATAAACTAATGGTGGGTGAGCCCGATATAGCTCTCCAGTACATTGGTTAACGTGAAGGAGTGAAATGTTAAGGTTTCTCCGAAGAGATTTAGGGAATATACTGTGATGGGTATTCCAAACGTAACCAAGAGGGTTACTCCCTACGTAAGAATGTTATGAATGCCTCAACTTACCTTTATGTCTTATGATTTCGATGATTTACTCGTGATTTGATGAGGTATGTTAATGTGCTTGTGTTTTATGGGTACAGTATGATTTCACTCTTATGTATATATGTACCCATGTTTCCGTTCCATGTTTTTATGACCCATACCGAGCCTTTTATGCTCATCCCAAGTTTTTTTGAAAATTTTTTCACAGGTCAAGGGAAAGGTACATGATATGATGATAGTGTCAAGGAATTGTCAATAATGAATCCATGTTTTATTTTAAATATGTTTCCATTGATGGGAATTAATAATACTATCTTTATGTAACCACTTTGTTTATATGTGGGTTGTAATGCAAGTTTTATGATCTAATTCTCTAAAACTCTAAACCCGAAAAGATCCTCAATGTGTAATCTTGTAATAACTCAAGATTAAGTACGGTTTAAGGCTGGGGCCTTATTGTTGGTATCAGAGGTCGGTTTAGATAACTTTAGGAGTTAGAATTATATTAAATGATTATCCAAAAATATATTTTTTGAAATGATATAGCATTTAAAGATTACCATGTTGCTTCATCTAAGACATGTTTGTTCAGAATGGTTTTCCGCAGAGGAAACAGGGAAGCAGTGCTAGGAAGGCATACAAAAGGAAATAACCTTCCGAATCAGCATCCGGAAATGGTCGGAATTGGAACTGAACAGTTTGTTGCAGTAATGGCGCAGTTGAATCAAGCGATAAATGGCGGTGGTATCCATACACGAGATCAGCCAAACCAATCGCAGAGGAACATGTCAGTGTTGGAACATTTCATGAGGAAACATCCACCATCATTCAGAGGATCATCTGACCCTGTGCTAGCTGAAGGATGGATTAAAGCACTGGAGAAGATTTTTGATGTCATGGGGTGTTCAGACAATCAAAAGGTTAGTCTTGCTATTTACTGTTTGGAGGGTGAGGCAGATCAGTGGTGGTCGATGGTTAAAAATATCAGGGACGCCGATCAGATGGATGCTCTTGACTGGGATGAATTCAAAGGTATGTTTCTTGAGAAGTATTTTCCTAAGGCTGTTCGACTTAGGATGGAAAAGCAATTCTTGGAATTGAGGCAAGAGGAAGACTCAGTGGCTGCCTATGAAGAAAGGTTCACTCGATTGGCAAGGTATGCTCCAAATTTTATCTGAGACCTTGATAGTAAAATCAATCATTTTTACTTAGGATTAATGCCAAAATATCGAAGGGCATTAGATTCTCGTGAGTTTAAAAGTTATGAAAAGCTTGTTCGATGTGCTGAGAAGGTGGAAATGGAGGTTGTCGATGACCAAGTGTTCTATAACAACCAGCAGAAGAAGAGGCCGATGTGGCAGGAGAAAGGTAAGAATTCTTCAAGAAAGTCTGATGGTAAGAGAACTAAGTTTCCAGTTTGTCATAAATGTGGAAAACGGCATGCTGGGGAATGTCTTCTGAATTCTGGAAAGTGCTATAGATGTGGTAAGATGGGACATAAGGCTCGTGATTGCACTGAAAAGGAACAAGGTGAAGGTAAGAACAAATTTGATTTACAGTTAGTGAAATGTTATAAGTGCAATGAGATGGGTCACTATGAAAACGTGTGTCTGACAAAGAGCTTGAGTGATGGGAAGCAGTTAGACTACAAGAAGAAAGGGGTGGTGAAATCCTTTGCAACTACTTCAGCAGATGTCGGGCCATCAAATGAAGTTGTATCAGGTACTTTGTTTGTTTTTTCAGATTATGCCAGTGTGTTGTTTGATTTGGGGTCTACACATTCCATCATCTCTGAAACCTTTTCTAGTAAAATGGGAATACCATCTCAAGAAATGACTCCTGATCTTTTGGTAAAAACACCTGGGGGAAATGTTGAGGCATAAAGAATTTATAAGAATCTTCCTATCCTTATCTGTGGAAAGAACCTACTTGCAAACCTTATTGTTCTACCTCTAGTAGAGTTTGATGTTATCCTGGGTATGGATTGGCTCTCTATTTACCATGCTATGATTGATTGTTGAGCTAAAGAAGTTTCTTTTAAGAAAGACTTTCAGTTTGTTTACAAGAATGAACCCTTACTTTTGATAACATATCAAGAGGCCGAGAAACTTGTAAAAGATGGAAATGAATGTTACCTTGCACACGTCGTTGAAAATAAAGGAACTGTTCAAATTAATGATGTGCCAGTGGTAAATGAGTATCCTGATGTTTTTCCTGATGAGTTTCCTGGAATATTACCAGTTCGGGAAGTTGAGTTTACTGTTGACTTAGTTCCTGATGCTAAGCCAATTTCAAAACCCCCTTATCAAATGGCACAAATTGAACTTTTAGAGTTGAAGGAGAAATTGCAAGATTTATTAGAGAAAGGTTTCATTAGACCTAGCACATCACCATGGGGTGCTCCTGTTTTGTTTGTTAAAAATAAAGATGGTTCTATGAGACTTTGCATTGATTATAGAGCCTTGAATAATATCACTGTTAAGAACAAATATCCCTTGCCTCATATCGATGATTTGTTTGATCAGCTCCAGGGAGCTCAGTTTTTTTCAAAGATTGACCTGAGATCGGGGTACCATCAGCTGAAGGTAAAGGAGCCAGATATTCTGAAGACCGCGTTCCGTACAAGATATGGCCATTATGAATTTGTAGTAATGCCTTTTGGGCTAACCAATGCACCTGCTGTATTCATGGACTTAATGAATAGAATTTTCCATGAGTTCTTCGATAAGTTTGTGGTGGTTTTCATTGATGATATTTTGGTGTTTTCTAAAAGTAAAGAGGAGCATGAAAGAAATTTAAGGGTTATCTTGCAAACCTTAAAAGAAAAGAAATTGAATGGGAAATTCAGCAAGTGTGAGTTTTGGTTGCAAGAAATTTCTTTCCTTGGTCACATTGTTTCTAAAGATGGAATAACTGTTGATCCTTCAAAAACAAAAGTTATGGAAGAATGGCCAAGACCCACAAATGTAACCGAGATTCGTAGCTTCCTTGGTTTGGAGGGCTATTACCAAAGGTTTATTAGAAATTTTTCACGGTTATCTAGTCCAATGACTAAACTAACTCGGAAGGGTGTTAAGTTTATCTGGACAAAAGAATGTGATGATTGTTTTCAGGAATTGAAAAGAAGATTGGTGAATGCTCCAGTTTTGGCACTACCTTCGAGGAATGGTGAGTTTGTTATCTACAGTGATGCTTCATTGAAAGGAATTGGTTGCGTCCTAATGCAGAATGATCAGGTAATTGCTTATGCTTCATGACAGTTGAAAACTCATGAGGTAAATTACCCTACACATGATTTGGAATTAGCTGCTGTTGTTTTTGCTTTAACAATTTGGAGGCATCACTTGTATGGAGTAAAGTGTGAAATATATACCGATCAAAAAATTTAAAAGTATATATTCACTCAGAAAGAATTGAAAATGAGAAAAAGGAGATGGCTAGAATTAATCAAGGATTATGATTGTACAATTCATTACCATCCGGGAAAAGCAAATAAAGTGGCTGATTCTTTGAGTCAAAAAAGTAATGCTTCATTAACAATGTTGTGTTTGGAACGTGATCCTTTGGTTAAGGATTTGATGAACTTTGGTATAGAAGTTTTTGGTGCATAAAGTCCTTCTGTTTTGTTTCAGGTATCAGTGATGTCATCTCTATCAGATAGAATCAAGCAAGCACAGAAGCAAGACAGTGAGTTGCAGAAAAAGGTAGAGCTGGTTCAGAAAGGTAAGTTTCCTGAATACAACATTGATAATGATTGTGTTTTGAGATTTGGGAAGAGATTGTGTGTGCCTTGTGATTCACAGTTGAAGAGAGAGTTGTTATGTGAAGCTCATAGTTCTCCATTTTCAGTTCATCCGGGCAGTACTAAGATGTATAGAGATCTGCAGGAGTATTACAGGTGGGATGGAATGAAAAGAGATATTGATGATTTTAATGTGAAGTGTTTGACTTGTAAGCAGGTTAAAGCAGAGCGGCAGTTACCGAAAGGGATGCTTCAGCCTTTACCAGTGCCAGAGTGGAAATGGGAGAATATATCCATGGACTTTGTTGTTGTATTACCGAAGACATATCGAGGTAATAATGCAATCTGGGTAATTATTGATCGCTTGACCAAATCTGCTCATTTCCTTGCTATACGAGATACTTTCTCTCTTGATCAACTTTCCCGTTTGTATCTTAAAGAGATAGTCAGGTTACATGGAGTTCCTCTCTCCATTGTATCGGATCGTGATCCCAGGTTTACTTCTAACTTTTGGAAAGGCCTTCAGAAGTCATTGGGTACTGAATTAAATTTTAGTACAGCTTTTCATCCTCAATCAGATGGGCAGTCAGAACGAACAATTCAGACATTGGAGGATATGTTACGAGCTTGTTCTATGGATTATCAGGGAAGTTGGGACCAACATCTTTCTTTGGTTGAGTTTTCATATAATAACAGTTTTCATTCCAGTATACATATGGCACCATTTCAGGCATTATATGGGAAGCGGTGTCGAACTCCAGCTTTCTGGGATGAAGTGGGTGAAAGGAAGTTGATGGGACCAGAATTGGTAGAACAGATGGCAGAAAAAATTCAGCTAATTCAGAAACACATGAGAACAGCTCAGAGCAGGAAGAAGAGTTATGCGGATAACCGGAGGAAGGATCTATCTTTCTAGGTAGGTGATCATGTTTTTCTCAAGGTTTCTCCTTGGAAAAGTGTGATGAGATTTGGTAAGAAAGGAAAGTTGAGTCCAAGGTTCATTGGACCATAGGAAGTTATGGAGAGAGTTGGATCAGTTGCATACCGAGTGGCTTTTCCTCCGAGTTTATCTCAGGTACACAATGTTTTTCACGTTTCGATGTTGAGAAAGTATATGCCAGATCCATCTCATGTTTTGAGTCCAGAGGTAGTTCAGCTGGAAGAGAACCTATCTTATGAGGAACAACCGGTCCAGATTCTTGACCACAGGGAGCAAGTGTTACGGAATAAGGTGATTAACCAGGTAAAGGTTTTGTGGAAAAACCACATGATTGAAGAGGCAACATGGGAATCTGAAAATGCAATGAGGGATAAGTACCCCCATTTATTCGATAAGTAAATAAATTGCGGGTACGCAATTTTCTAAAGGGGGGAAGGATGTAACATCCCAAGTAAGTAATGAATAATATATTTTTCTTATCTATGTCTATTAATGATTAAGATAGTGTTTTAGAGGCTTAAAATTAAAATAAATCCAATCTTAAGCATGGAATACACTAATATTCATAAAAGATTGTTTTACTACCTTATGATAGAAAACCTTTTTTAAATCTATCTTTTGACAATTTTATAAACTATTTTTGTCAAAATAAACTTATTCTCTATGATTGGTACATCAAAATTTACTTTGTGTGAATTTTTCGTATTTTTCGGACAATGTTCATTTTTTAATGAATAGTGAAAAATACTGCATTTTAATTCAAAACTGCTTTTTAATATAATTTATTTATATAATTAGATTATGTTTTGAATTGGTTTTGAAGTGAAATTAGAATATATTTTTACCATTTAATCCAATGGTGGTCATTGGAATCAATTTCACTTTGAAATTAGACTTAAACTGGTGTCAATCTTTTGATACTTATTGTTTTATAAAAAACACGCTATTTGCTATGACAGCGGGAATTAATTATTAAATTAATTAATGTGACATATATGTTTTGAATTTTGTAAAATAGACTTAATTTTTTAATTTTTAATATCAAATATAGCTTAGGGTGATTTTTTGGTAATTTTCTGAAAAACTTCAATTTTTGATGAATAGTGAAACCACAAAGTGGTACTTATAAAAACTGATTTTCCGTTAAAATGAAATTTTTCCATCATTGTGTTTTTAATTTCAAAAATATGACATACATGGTTTTCATTAAGAAGTAAAATTTGGTTCAATGAGATTAAAATAATTTTTTGGTGAATAGTAACTTATTAAGTTTTATCGTGATTAGTGGTAATTAGTGTAGTTTAAGGTAAAAATAATGCTTTAATAAAATAAGATGAGCTTGAAACATGTCCTACCCTCATTGGTTGTTTCATGGCCGACCAAGGAAAGCCATGGGTAAACTTGGGGACCCCATGGATTCACTTTGGTTGGGAAATGACAAAAATTACTTTTTATTTAATGTAAAAGTAAAAATGACACAAACATAATATGTTTTACGAAAACAATTTTTACCTGGGGTTATAAAGATCAGATTTTTGATTATAAATAGTCATTGGAAATATAAAAAGATTTCCTACATGATAGTATTTTTTTATAATTTTTAAACTTTAAATAAATTAAATTATTTATGACATCATGATGATGCAGCAATGACCTCATTATTTAACGATTTAAATAAAATAGAAAGATAATGAAAAATCAAAAACCTACACATAGCCAAAAACAATTCTATGAGTGGATTTCGAAGCCTTATCACCTTATCCGCGAATTATAGGAATGTGGGACCTTTTGAATCCGAAACGCTTTTTAAAATAAAGTAACCTATCTTTACTTTCCAAAAGTGCCCTTCCTCTCCTCTTATAAAAGGACCCCACCTCTACCTCATTTCACACACACCTCAAGCCTTTGGCTCGGCCAACCCCTTTCCATTTACTCTCTCCACATCCCTCTCCTCATCCTAGAGGATTCCCTTTGGGCAGAATCCTTTCAAAGAAAGCCTTTAGGCTCAAATCAAAAGGAGTTTCACTTTTAAAGGTAATTCATCCTCTCATGTTCATTTGTTTTATTTTGCTTATCCAACCCCCTAAACTCTTTTTATTTACTTATTTTGTAACAAAACCAGTATCTTCAATATACTAGGATGTTGTTATAAGATTTATTTGAGCTACACTCTCACACAACTACATCAAATGGTTAAAGAACATACGGTTTCCGTGGATGGAGAAATTCTGCCTCCCGAAACGATGATTGTTCAATACTCATTTAATACCTTCAAAGGTGGCCAATATGATATCACTATTTTTATATATGATATATAATATGTTTATGTTTTCCTTAATCTTCTGTTTTTTTCATTTTGGGCATACATTTATGGTTTCCATTTTGGGTAAACATGATATCTTCATTTTAGGAAGTGCGGACTACCGCCCCCTGAAAGTGATTTGATTCGTTAATAACATATGTGGGATGTTTAAAGGATAAAGTTAATGATATTATATATGTTATTATACTGTAATTATAATATATTCTTATATCATTATGATTCCATTCCAGAAAATATGAAATAGAAATGGAAGTAGTGTTCATGCGTACGTACGGCTTACCGTCTCCATGAACGGTGCATTTCATTTCTTACCTCTAAATGTGATGTAATATTATAAATACATGTATATAATGAATATATATGATATATATGTTATCCAAATCATTAATATCATTCTGGATATAACGAACCTTTGACCAAATTAACAACATGTAAGTGTAAGAAGTCTATTTTTGACTTAAGAACCAAATACCGACAAAATGAACATTATTAACTTAAATGATTACATGATGTCCATAACATGGTATAAAAGGAATAATGAACTTGAAAAATGTTCTTAAGCAAGTAGAGATTAACTCAAGTTTATTATTCAGGAGATTAAAGAACGGTCAGGTCAAGTCGGATACGAGGTAAGGGAACTTCTTAACCCAATTACCATTCTTTGGGTTATTCTCCTACTTTCAAAATTATGTCATGATATTATTATTTCCTATCTTGTATTTGTACATTATTTATGTGTACTTATAGTGAATACACATAATAGATCTATTTTATTTTAAAAATGATCTTTGTATGGGACTTCGTCTCAATCTCCTTTCATTGAGGCATATTTTGTTTTATACACAGCCTTCTTTTATACGGTGTATAAACCCCTTTGACTTTTACGTTTATTCAAAAGGAATCTTTTTTATACGAAGAATTTAATAAACGATAAAAGGGAATGTTTTTGTCGTACGTATGCGGCGACAACGACTTCTCCGCCTTCGTGACCGTTATTTGAGTTTCGGCTTCCTCTACAAGCCATACCTTCTTTTTAAAAGAAAAATAAATACCATGTTTTACATTTATTTTATTTTGGTATCGAAAATGGTTTTCATAATGTTTATATGTATCAATGTGTTGTATTGATATCTTTTGATTGAAAGGTGGGAATGTTATGTTTCCTTTATGCATGTTTTATGTGATATGATTATGTTGAGGTTCTTGGGAATTATTATGAAAACAGGTGGTTCCGTGATAAAATAAGGGCGGGTGAGCCCGATATAGCTCTCCAATTCATTGGGTAACGTGAAGGAGTGAAACGTTAATGTTTCTCCGAAGAGATTTAGGGAATATACTGTGATGGGTATTCCAAACGTAACCAAGAGGGTTACTCCCTACGTAAGAATGTTATGAATGCCTCAAGTTACCTTTATGTCTTATGATTTCGATGATTTACTCATGATTTGATGAGGAATGTTAATGTGCTTGTGTTTTATGTGTACAGTATGATTTCACTCTTATGTATATATGTACCCATGTTTCCTTTCCATGTTTTTATAACCCATACTGAGCTTTTTATGCTCATCCCAAGTTTTTTTGAAATGTTTTTCATAGGTCAAGGGAAAGGTACATGATATGATGATAGTGTCAAGGAAGTGTCAAGAATGAATCCATGTTTTGTTTTAAATATGTTTCCATTGATGGTAATGAAGAATACTATCTTTACGTAACAACTTTGTTTATATGTGGGTTGTAATGAAAGTTTTATGATCTAATTCTCTAAAACTCTAAACCCGAAAATATCCTCAATGTGTAATCTTGTAATAACTCAAGATTAAGTAAGGTTTAAGGATGGGGCCTTATACAAAGATTTTCCCAAGAAGATGACACTAAAGGATAACTAATTCCAATAATCCAATACTCCAAATAAAATATATGAGATGATATTTGTTGTGGAAGAGGTTTAGATCATAGTTTTCACATATCCTCTCTTCTTCGTCTATTTTTTCTACTAGTGATATATATATATATATATATATGTAGAATAAAAATCCTATATAAACTGCATCATTACACTTTCTTTATATACTTAAAATCCTTTATAAATAACACAATAATATAATATCTTTGTTTCCTCTTTATTCATGTTGAATAAATATCTAACAAAATCATTTAATATATATTTGATAAATCTTCTAATAAAATATAAAAAATCATAGGATAATAAAATTATTTAGGACTATCATTTACGTATATTCAATACTTCTAAAATATAGTGAAAACCATTCTAAAAAACTATCCACACAATACCAATGTAAATTCAAATATTTGAATTTGAGTGGATTTTTGTCCTCTGACTTTTTAGGAAAAATTGAAATCAGAATAAAATGGTCATTTTTATCTCTAAATGAAGGAACAAAACCCTTGAAAACCCTCCATCCATAATCCTTCTAAATTTTTAGAATTTATTTTGTAGATTAATTGATTAAATAATCCTTGGTAATTATTCAGTAGATTGAAATACCATTAAAAATTTAAAACTGAGTACTCTGTGATGCTTAAAATCCATGGTCTACCTTCTATGTATTTCATCTTTAAAATATTTATTCTATCTGAACATGAATCAGATGTAAAAGTTTCTCCATGTCGAAACCATATTGTGTTCTTTCTTTATCATGTTATTTTAAATATCTAAAATCTGTTGTGTGACCGTATCTTCCATCTTTTTCATCTCATCAACCAATGTGTAGGTTTTTAGAAAAACATATTTCAGCATCTTCATCCTATGGTTTTGTGTCATATTCCTGCGGTATTTCTTTAGAAGAGTTCTCTTTCGCACAACCTTATTTTTAGAATGATTTATATACTTTGAGCCTCTGTAAAATGAATCAAATAAACGTTCATCATGTATAATTTCAACGTGTAACCATAGAGGAAGCATAAATTTTTCTTCCAACATGAAAAGGTTAATCTTGACCTCCATTTTACGACACATTACATATCAACATTCTGTCAGGTGATGTATACACATTAATAGAACATTCTAAAATATATAATAGGTTTTGTAGTAGTAAAAGTTCCAATAAACACTATAAAATTGAATCATACAGCAGGTTGCAATTCTGTATTTTAGTTGTAAATGTATGTAATGAATTTAATCTATTTGGATGAAATATTTAATCTTGTAATGATATGAACAGTTGGATGAGTTTTATTTTTTTAACAAAATAACACAATGAAGAAGCAGGTTAGTAAGGAATATTATACCCAGAATATAGGGTTATGAATGTAAGGTTCAATGAAAGTACGGTTCACTAAATATAGAGCTTACTAAAAGTAGTGTACACTAAAAGTAGGGTTCACTAAAAATGGGTTTCACTGAAAGTATGGTTCTCCAAAAGTAGGGTTCACGAAAGTAGGGTTCATTACCAACGTATTTTAGGGTTCATTAAAGGTAGGGTTTACTCAATGTAGTGTTCATAAATGTCGAGTTCATTAACAATGTATGGTTCATGAAACATAATTTTATATCAAAATTAAGGATGAAAACATTGGGTTGAATACAATAATATGGTTTATTAATTATAAATTCACATCCCCAAATTAAGGGTTGATTAACCATATTTCTATATCAAAAGTATGGTTTCACTGTTCTAAAATTTGGGTTCAAATGAAACATCAAAAAAGCTAGAGAACATTCCTTTAGACAATTCAATGATTTTTAGAGCCCTTTAATAGAATATTCAGGCATCATACTTGAATAAATATATTTCTAAAATATTAATTTCTTTATATAGATCAATAATCGAATATATATGACTTCTACATCCTCCAATGCCTTTGAAAAACATAAGAAATAATATTCTATAAAACAGTTTCTCTAAAAAATAATCGCAGAACATTAGACAATTTATTCACCATAAAAGACCTTTTTATCTTTCAAATTAAAAATTTTATATATTGATAAAATTCTTGTAATTATATTTAATTAGGTTTAACTTGATTCTGATATCATTATAACATTCATTAAATCAAATATATTAGGTTTTAAAATTATCTCACTATAGAGTTGTAAAACTATTGTGGCAGCTTCAGTAATTTTTTGGAGTAACAAAATAGCCTTTTCAAATATTATCATAAACTAATAAATATTAGATAAATCTCTTATCTATCAAATGGAATAAGAATCACACAAATTTATTTTCATTATATTGATAAATAATGAAAATTCAAAGGTGAATAAATATGAGAACTACAATTCCACTTGAATACCTAGTAATAACATTCGTGAATTTTTTCTCTATTGAACCAATTGAATTGGATTTTGACATTAACAGATAAATTGAATATAATATTTATATATTTCAAATAGATAAACCAATATAAGAATATGATCCATATTTTCCGATATAAAATAAATACTATGACATACTAAATTTGAAACACCTAACAAATTTATTATAAAACAAACAATAATGGGTTGGAGTAATTATCAAAACATAATCAGGATTAGAATGAAAAGGATCCACTCAACATAATTAATCAAAATTTGGTTCATATTTTATTTTTTAAGAATATTAAATCCTTTTATTTGGAGATTTAATATATTATTTTATATACATGAATATATTTCATTTCATGTTCTTTCAATTTTGTAGTGAGTTGAAAAAATATTACAAGTAATTTATCTGTAGTTGTTCTTAGATAATTAAAACATACAAAACTAAGAGAAAAATATTAAGTGATATGATTTATTCTAAATTTTACCTCAATTACATCTATAATACATTTGGAGATATTATTACTTTATTGTAATGAAGAGACATAGTCGCCACTCTCAATTATAGTAGATGTCCTGAATGATGTTTTACATTCATTCTTATCATTCATGTTATCCTTGAAAATGGGAAAATTTAGTTTGTTGTGAACCTTGATATGGAATTAAAATAATGTTACTTATAATTCTACATTCATATATTTATTTTTAATTAAATTAAATTATTTCTCCTTTATAATATATTTTGTCATACTTCTAGGCAGGTGAGAATTTTTAATATCACTATTATAAGAGCTTCCATAATTTTCATTGAATTTAGTAAACTTATTTTAAATGAACTATTTGGATTTTTTTAATCATTCCACTTCCTAATGATTTCTTATGTCATGATATAACCAATGAGTTCATCCATGGAAATATTTTGATATCCTTTTCTTCTTCAATTTCTATTACAATGAGTGGCTAGGAGATCGGTAATGCCCAACGTATTTTCTTCAAAAGACTTTATGAGGAGATAATATCACCAAGATATTTGGTTCCATTTAAATTTTTAGTAAATATAGTAAACTTTATAGTTATAGATTCACTAAAATACATGCTAATACATTCAATATCGTGTATATATACATCAAGACTAGTATCCTTTACATTCTTTATGACTTCAAGAGTGACTTCAAGAGGATCCCATATATAATAATAAAAATGTAGGAACAGATATATATTAATTTTATTCTAAAACAAAGTGTAAATAATTCGTGTATTTCTCATAAATATCAAAAAAGGAATATTCATCATGAGTCAATTTTTTCTTCAATTTTTTTATAGGTATGTAATCATGCATAATAATTTTATATATAGGATAACCAATACATAAAAGAAATATAGATATTAGTTTTATAAAAAACAAATTATTTTCCATCAAAGAAAAGTTCACTACCCATTAAGGACTCCTAGAAGCACCGTGGGTATTACAAGAAGAGGAAAGCATTTAAAAATGCTTCCTTGAAACTATCTAAGACAAAAAAACGTGGGGAATGTAATTCCAATTGTTTGTCTCAGTAGGATGGAAAGAGAGGGGACAAATTTCCATTAAAATAATCTATCAAACCTAAACTAAAATAGAGATTAAAATTAAAAACAAATTTTATAGACGAATGTAAAAAAATGAAATAATAATCTGATAAAAAAGTTCACATAAAATCCCATTCACATGAGAAAACATGTATTATATTCTCAATAGTTTTAGGGTTAATTTAATCCCACATATTTAGTGTTCTACAAGTTCTAACCACATAGGTAACAATATAATAAATATTTTAATTTTTTATTCCTGAATTAAGTAGTAATGTTCATGATAAATATATTAAGTATTTTTAAAATCAAAAAATGAAATGGTTTTATTAAACTAAGTTCTTGTAACATTTTATTTAAAAGTTTAATTTTAAAATCAGATAATTTTAATTTTATAAAATTAATTTCATTTCTAAATTAATCATTTTAAAATTATCTTATGATGAATATTTGAAAAGTTTCTGAAAATTATTGATTTTTCAAACAATAGAGAAAAATACTAACTTTTATAAAAAATTGTATTTTATTTACAAGGTAAAATTATGTTTTGTATTATTTTTAGATTTTAATTAATTTATTTTGATTTAAATTAATTCAATTAATGTTTTTAAAATTTATTTTACAAATTTTTTAAAAAAAACATTTTTTTGTTAAAAGGGGATTTTTCGCAAAAAAATTGTTTTTCATTTGGTTTTTTCTAATTAATTTTAAATTAAATTCTGCAACGTTTTTTTGGAATTTTGAAAAAATGAATTTTATATTTGTAATTAATATTTAAAAATTAAGTAAATAGTTTAATTTTATTATTAGATAAATTGAATAGTAAACATTGTAATTCTTTACCATGAAAAATGGTAAATCAGGTAATATATAATACAAATAAAATTTTAAAAACCAATAAATTACCTAAAAACTATCCTAAATCATATTTTATGAGTATATATCAATCCTAATCATCCATGTTTTGAATTTAAGACCATTTTATTCAACTTGGATAAGATTATGACCTTTAAATTATTTTTTATATTACAGTCAAATATCTCACACTCTTATTATAATTAGTGTAATATTTTTATGTGGTTTTATGCAAAAGATATGTTCAAATATAAATATTATTTCAAAATATATTATATTTATCCTCATCATGGTAATTTACTTATAATTTTTAGGTAAGAAATAATTAATTTAAATCCGTTCACAATGTAGAAGCTCTAATTATTCAATTATTGGGAAAATAAAATAAATGATTTAAAAATATTAAAATAAATATAATTTGAGATAAATAATGTGATAAAAAATAGGTTAAAATTACATTTTAGGTATGTATGAAATTTATTTATTTTTACTTATATGTGTTATCTGGATATTATTTAAGCTATATTAATGAATATTTTTAAAAATTATCATAATTGAAATTTTATTATAAATAATATTTTATTAACGGGTATAGAATTCATAAAAATATTAAACCCACCTTATTTATTATTATAATATTTAAAATATAAATCATTTTATAATTATTTATCCTTTTTTATTTTATAGTTATTACTTCAACACTTAAAGAATAAAAAACTATATTATCGCGGTAAGAGTTAAAGGTGTTAAATAAGGGTTAAAACCAAAATATAATGGTATAAATATAGTAAACAATGATATAATTTTTATTTTATGATATTTTGAATGCCCATAACCATCTTATATTTAAAAAACATCACATTAGAGCCATTTGGAAGTTAAAATTAGTTTATATTAATTTAATATTTAGCGAAATGCTAAGATTTCCCCTCTAATCTCTTTTAAAAGGGAACAACTTATTCTCATTTATTCACAGTTCAAACCCAATGTTTATTATCTAGTACATGCCTAAATACCATCCTACAATCCATCCCCAATCTCAATAGTTTTGTTTTTGGAATAATATCAATCTTATAGTTCTTAAGGTGTTAAGAAAGGGAATTTTTCATATGAATTTGTATTGTTTTTATCTACATTTTTTGGTTTTTTTCTCATTACACATCCATAAAACCTTCAAAAACCAAGATAAAATAACTAATATATTATCCATAATATATTAATATGATATTATGTTAGTGTAATGAACTATATACAACACAAGTTCCATCAAATGGGAAAAGCATTTATCGTTCATGTGTATGTTGAACTACAGCATCTTGAACCGATGTAATTCGATTTCCATGACTATCTTTAAATATTGGTTATAATGGTGGAATTAATGATTAAATATGATATTCATGAAATATTTATCATTAATAAAATATAACATATCATTTAAATTCTAACCATTCCATACACACACAAAATATAACGTCAGTTCTGTGTATCTACAACCTACCATCTCCATGATTGTAACAGATATCATTTCTCATATACATATTAAATGGAAGAGTTTAAAAGTATAATTGATTAATAAAAATTTTAATTATTTAATTATTATTATTATTATTATTCAATATATTTTTTAATAATTACTTCTATTATTATAGTTAAATTATCGAAGTTATTTTGGACTTATGAACCAAATAGCAACAAAATAATTGAAGTGATATTAATTTGTTAAATAATTGTATATAATAATGAAAATAATCAACATAAACTTAGTAATTAACATTAAAATGGATCTTAAAAATTTATAGAATAACCAAATTTTAATATTCAGGAAGATAATGAACATACTCGAAAAGTCATACTTAATATAAGATACTATATTTAATATCATCTTTTAATGTTTACAATAAAACTGTATTTTTCATTCGTAATAAATTGATTGTTTTCAAAAAAATATTAAAATTATTTTTTTACTATAATTAAATGATTTTTTAAAGTCATTTTTACAAAGGTATTAATTTTTATAAAACTATTTAAAAGGATTTTTAATTTTTTAAATGAGATACATTGTGACATTTCTGACAAAAATATAGAAATAATGATTTTAAAAAATTATATGGGATGAGGTACTTCTCTTTACTACAAGAATAATATTTCCATTGAGTATTAATATACAATATTACATGTTTTTTTAAAATACATTTTTTCCAATGTATGTGTGCAGTTTTCTTTTTAAATAAGTGGTTTTCCTCATATAAGGTTTTTTATAATGTTAGCATTCAACTTTTATGATTATGTTATGGTTATTGGTAATTTTTTATGATGATAGGAGGTTATGTTATAAACCAAATAAGTGTGGATCTGTTATTGAATATTTTTATGTTGCATGTTGATTATAGTGGTTATTAAAAATGTAACTACACTGGTTACTCCAAGTATAACTTTGAGTGTTATTTCAAGTATAATTATGAGGTTTATTTAATGTGTTTGTCAGAGGGTTACTCAAAAATTAAATTTGATAAGAAAATTATTCTCCGATTAACCTATATGATTTATTTTTTCTTTCTTTGCCTTTATATAAATGTCATGTTTTAGAAATTTAAATTATTGAGTTTATTTTTTAGGAAAAGTATATGTTTCTTTTTAAAGGTGAGAAGTCTAACTTTGTGAAAATGTTTTCCTGAGTTTATCATGTTTTCAATGAAACCATTATGGGTTTTATTTTTTATTTTACGATTTATTTTGAAATATTTTATGGAATTATTTGGGTATTAAAGGTGATTTATAGGGTAATAACATGTATATTTGGAGCCTAAAGTTTATTTTCAGGTATTCACGGACTAATAGTTATTTATTTATTTTTATGTATGTTATCGAGAATTTAGAGTTCACCAATATTTTTAAAATGTTTTCCAGGGGATTTATGTATTCCTAAGGGAAAGGTAGAGTTCAAGATGAATGTTGTGAGTATTTTTCAGGAAAATAAATGAGGTTTTGTTTCAAAAGTTTTATATAGTGGGAAAAATAGATACTAGTCGGAAGCTTCAACTTTGTGTTATATAGTTTTCTAATGTATTAGTTGGGACCTATTTCTTTAAAAATATTAACCCTAAAATTTCCTTAAATTTATGAGAATTAATTATTGGCTTAAAACTAAATATTATTCAATGTTTACGGTGGGGACCATATAGATGGTATTAGAGGACATTTTATATAAATTTAGAGGAAAGGAATTTTTAATACAATACACTTAAAAGGATTTACATTATGCTTCAGTTGAAATGATATATAATTTGAATATTACTATGTTTCATCATCTAAAATATTTATGTTAATAATGGTTTTCCAGATAGGAAATATGTTAGTTGAATTAGGAAGTCACCAACAGGATGATATACTTAAAAATGAGAAACCCATAATGGATTGAATTGGAACTAAATAGTTCTTCATATTAATGGATCAGTTCACATTGGCTATGAATTGTGATGAAACCCACAAAAGAGTTAGGTAGATATGTCATAGGGTAAAATGACAATATTGGGACATTTTATGAGGCAACACCCTCTTAAATTTATTATATCGTCTTATCTAGTGGTAGTTGAGGGGTGGATTAAAGCAAAAGAAACGATATTTGATGTCAGGGGTGTTCGTATCAACAAAATTCTAGTATTATAATATATTTTTTTAAATGTGAAGTCGACCATTATTTTTCAGTGGTCAATAATTTTTAGTTTCTCATTATTGATGTCATCATGGTTTGGTTTTTTTAATTACTTCAACCCATCTATCTTTGTTTTCTATTAGATTTGTTTCAGGGGTTTCTGATTTAGTATATTACTATATTAATTTTATATCTAAATAAATAATGATTATAATATTAAAAATTATATTCATTTGGAAACATAATAATATTATATTCATTTTATCTATTTATATGGAAATCCAATGCAATTGGTACAATGGTGAAAAAATTCATTAAATCTATAATAAGATGTTCAAGTGATATTGAAGTTTTCAACTTAAATTTCCCACTGTATTATAATGATATATCAATTAAAATGATTTATTTCTCAGTAGTATTATACCAACAGATAGCTATGGGATTTACCTAAACTTAATTATTTTAAGATGAATTCCTGAAATATGTATTGGTACTCTAAAAAATCATCGAATTTGTTATTTCAGTTTATAACTCTATAGTCTACATATTTGGAAATATAATGTATTTTATTTTCTATAAGTTTTAAAAACATTTTAATCACTCAAATCATGGTTTGATCAAAATATATATTTCTATTCTTATTTCATCAGTGTACATCGAAGTCTAAAAAGATCATTTTGTTGGTCATTGAATTATTCTATTTTAGCATAGCTATTTTCAAACTCTAGTTTTTATAGAATGATATTGATTCTATTTTTTGAATATATATGTATCTATTGATGGTATATTAAATTTATCCATAATCCATCAGAAATGAATAAAAATTTCATCAATATAATTCTTCTACATCAAATTATAAATCTGATTTAATGAGCCTCTAAAAAATCATTGGAGTCTATAATACTAAGTTTTTTAGTAATTATGAATTTTAGACATATGTTTGAGTTAAACGTAGGGTTGATGACCTCTTAGTTTTAACTCTAACTTTGAACCCAAATTTTTAATAACCCTAATTTTGAGTTTAAAGTATGTTTAAACTACCATACATTGGAATAAAATGAATCGTAGGCTACATTATTGTACCCTATGCTACATTCAATGAACCCAAATTTCTGAGGATAATGTACCCTATGTTGATATTTCATTCATGTATTATTCTGTTATATATTCTGATGAAATCGATAATTCTACTAATATTATAATTTGAACATTGAAAAAATATTAAATGTTGGAAAATAAATCCAACCCATTTGTAGTAGATTATATAATGAAATAGTGGTTTTGATATATCTGAAATCAACACCCAGTATCAGCATGTATGTTGTAGAATTATTTAAAGATAAAACATTACATGCTACAGAATCTATCAATGGACCATGAAGGGATCTTTATTATGTGTGAAAAATATTATATGATGAAATATATATTGTTGTATATATATTAAAAGTTAAAATATGCAACACATACAGGATTGTACATCATGAACAGGAAGACGATAATTTTTAATAAACATTCTTTCTCCTTGAGAACCTAATGAAAAAGTGCTTTCTAATTCTTCTCAAAAATACCTATATATATATATTGAAACTAAAATATATGATATGAGATCTTTTTTCTCACATTGTACAAGATCTAGAAATCTCTCCTCCACTTTTAAAGTCTTCCCTTCTATACACCTTTGTTATTGTATCCTCATATGGGAGATGATATTTTTAGTATGCCATTAAAATACAAATGAATCTATTTGAGTCACTCTACGGACTCTAAATACATGTATTTTGAAGAATGAACAAGACAATATAGGTTTTATGAGTTCCATAGAATATACACATCCAGGAATTTTTCATCACTTAGATATTGTATAAGAAGGCTTCACTAAAAAAATGGATGAATAGAAAAATGGAGTTGTATAGGGAGATGATATATTTTGTGATTTATTTGATTGAGTCATGGATTATATTATGTATTATTGAAAATATGAAAACAAAAAATATACTATGAATTTCTAAATAAGGTTATGGTATATTTTTTTACATGGATCATGGTATTTTAAATTTGTGTGTTTTAAAATAGAATTCTTTCAGTTGTTTATCAGTTGGATAATTCATCATAAATTCGAAGGATTATAATCGAAGATTTTCCCGTGATTTGGCAGAAGTATTTTAGATTGAAAAAAATATTTATTCAAACATTATTTTTTGAGTTATTTTGAAAGATAATAGATTATTTATATTGAAATATCTGGATTAACTTTTGAAAGGTTCTATTGATTTTCAAGAATAGTTTTGACTATGTTTAAATATGTTTGAATGGATTTAAGTAGAATTTTAAATTGTTCAAATGATGCTATTATTCTTTATATATTATTGGAGGAATTTTTCAAATTATTTAGAATGATTTTATTTGATAATTATTCTTTAGGAATAAAGAGGAAACTGTTTTATTATTTGTATGGAGATATTTATAGAAGTTCTTTAATATAATTTTCTTCAATATCCTAAGGAAGGGGATCGCTAAAACTTCAAAATATTTATTCTATATATATATATAAGGATAAGGAATATAATTAGAATATTAGAAACGTGAAAACACTTGTGAAAATAATGTTTTAAAATGGATTCATTTTGCAACTTGATATTTTTAAGACTGAATTGAAATATTTTTTATATCTATAATTTTTTTCATTTGGATAAGAACTATAAGAAAAAATATTACCTATGCCAAGAATGAAAAATATTATTTTCTACTAAATAAGAATAATTATCAGCCACATTGATGATTATTTTGTAGCTAATGTGCAATATTGAAGGTTCAATAAAACTATCAGTTACTACTATAAATGTATGGGAAATCTATTTTCATAATAAAATTATAATGTATTGATTTATTGGTTTATTGATTTCTCGGACTCAATTGTGGGGGAGTTTCATCTTCTCAGACTAAACTATGGATTTTGGGATTCCAATAAAAGAATTAGAAGGCCCTATAAAATAATTATAAGAAATCAACTAAATGTACTCAACTGTAGAGTTCTTTGAATAAGAGGACCTACTACTAAAAATCACTAAGCATGTGGAGTATAGTGTTGTTGGAGTAGATTATGGGATTTATGTGCCCCACACCACAATACATCTTCGTGTTCTTTTCATTATTTATTTTCATTACTCACTTTTCATTAAGAGATAATGAAATGATCTATTCATTCCAAGAGGGATGTTTTAATTTTGACAAGATTTTTATAAGGATATAATTCACCCCCTCACGTTACTTAGTGATAGACATTCTGACATAAAAATTGGTATCAAAGTATAGAATCTTTTATAATATTAAAAATTTCGTTTCCCTCTAACAATCTTGAGTTAATGATTCAAATTAAGACAGATCTTAATGGCTAAAGAAAAGAACATATGTCGATGATATGTGCTCCTTATTTTAGTAGTTATAATTATGGATAATGGAAATCTCTCATGACTATCTATTTGATGAATCTTGGTTTCAAAAATTACATGAATACTGTCAAACCTTATGGAATCTTTGAAGAACCAAAAAAGTGGGTAGAGGTGAAGGAATCTATTTTTTTTATTCAAAATCCATGAATGAAATTATATACGGTCTCATTCCTAATGAATATAATCACATTACATGGCAAAAGTAAAACTTATGATGGAAAATATTGTATTGGTAGTAATGGAGAAAATAAAAAATTATATAAGACTTATTTTGGTCCTCATTCGAGCAGCAAAATCATTTCCATTGTTAATTTTTTTTATTGTTGTATTAATGGATATTATTCTAATAACTGTTATTTTAAAATCACTCAATTTTTTTGTGTCAACAATTTTCATTATTATAAATCATTATCCAGCTTTAATTATAAAATATTTTATTGAAATAAATATATTTGGTGACATAAATCATTATTTGCTAACACTATCAGACCAAAAAGAATATGTGTACCAAAAAGAACATGTATTTGTTATTTTTTAGGTTCAGGCCCCTGAATGTCATCGTTACATGATCCAGTGGTTTGTTTAAAAATTTATAGAGATTTATTTTAATTATTTTAAAAATAATGAACATCTTAGAATTTTTTTGTTGGTTGAAAACATTCACAAATATGGAACTATTAAATCTAAGAAGTATTTTATTTTTCATTTAAATATTCAACTTATGTAAACTATTTGTTTTCTACAAGTGATAGAAACTATTAAATGTTTAATCTTTTTCCCCTCAACATTTGATTATCCTTATAATTAAACAATTAATCTTTTTCTTATTCTGTTATTTTATTATTTTATGTGATAAATTAATCCCTTGAATAATTCTTTTAACATCAAGAATGATCTTTAAAATATTATATTGACATGTATATATTTAGGAAAATATATTTTTTGTGTAATCATGTGTTTAAGGAATTAATATTTAAATTAATTTTATTTGCTGAATTAATCAGTTAATGTCTGTGATAAATTATTCTATTAATAAATTAAAATATTTTGATCAATTATTACATGCACAAAATTTATTTTAAATTCTCCAAATATCCATTGTTTTATATTTTTGGACAAAAATTTATTTTAAATTATTTGAAAATATACCACTTAAAATTATTTAAAAATATTTCATTTAATTCCTTGAATAAAATTTAGAATTATCCTATTTCTTAGGGAGAAATAATTTAAATATCTATCATGTTTTTAAATGTTTTTCTATTATGGAATGAATTAAATTGTTTAATATGTATTTTTAATTCATTTAAAACACAAATAATTAATTGAATAATATTTTATATTTTTACATGGATCATTAATTATATATATTTTTAAAGGAAGCATGAATTTCGGGGGAGTTTTTAAGACTCGCGTATTAAGAATATATTTTAAAATAACACATATTTTTAATATTTATTTTGAAAAATAGGAATGAAAATTTTTTTCTCAAATTTTAAATATATTTTATCCTACTTCAAAATTTTCAAATTTCAATTCTTTATTAAAAGGGGTAAATATATTTTATTATTTAATATACTCTTGAACTAGTCCTTTTGATCCTTACAAAAAGGTGGATAACAATTTGGGAGAGAAATAAGGTTTTTTATTTATAAAAATATGGGGAGAATATTTATTGTCTCCTTTTCATTATCATCATGGTTTGGTTTTGATAATTACATCAACCCATCATTATTTATTTTCTAATAAATTTGTTTTAATGGTTTCAGATTTAGTTTGTCATTGTATTTTTTATATATTAATAAATAATGATCATATTATAATGAAATTTATTTCATTATAGATATAATAATATTATCTTTATTTTATTAGTTTATGTTGAAATCCTATTTTTTTGTTTTGATGATGAAAAAACTCACCGAACTTTTATAAAAGGTGTTTAAGTGACATTATATTTTTCATCATAAAGTAAAATTTTAATTATAAAGATATATCAAGATATAATTCACATATTCATGTTCATATTATACCGATGGAGAGGTAATGGATTTACATAAACTTTACAATTTTTTTATAAGTCTGAAAATGATGTTTTGGTACTCTAAAAATTCACTAAAGTTGCAACACCAGTTTACAACTCTATAGTCTGAAAATTTGAAAATCTATAGAATTTTTTATAATAAAAGTTTTAAAGAGATCATACTCACTCAAAACCTTGTGTGATGGAAATATGATAAGTTTATCCTGGTTTTATAACTTTACATCAAAGGATAAAAAGTTTTTTTGGTTGGTCATTAAATTATCTGAAGTTATATGATGTGGTTTCATATTTTCAGTTTCTCCAAAATATTTTTGATCTTGTTTTTCCAAAATATCTAGATTTATTGAGTTTTTATTGAGTTTAATTTTGATTCATTATAGAGGAATACAAATTTACTAAATATATGTCTTCTACACCAATGTCTAAATTTGAAGTTAATAGTCTCTTGAAAATTGTTCAATTTTGTAATAATATGTTGTTCCCTTATGATGAATTTTATCAATACATTTTAGTCAAATATAGGGTTGATCTAACATCTTTTAAACCAAAATTTTGAACCCTACATTTCAACAACCCTCCTTTTGGGTTAATATTATGGTCATTTTACCATATGATGGAATGAAATGAACTATTCTCCACATTCATGAACCCTACATGACTTTCAATTAACCATATATTCTAGGGATAATATAACATACGTTGTTATTTGCATCATGTATTATTCTGTTGTATATTATGTTGAAATACACAACACTACTACGATTACCATTCAAATCATGAAAAAATCTAAAATTCTTAAAAACATATTCATCTCGTGTGTAGTAGTTTATATACTGAAATAGTGATCTATATATTACTGCAATGAACACCTAGTGTCATCTTATATGTTTTATAGTTCTTAACAAGCTAAAACATTTCATCCTACATAATATCTTGATAGACCAAGAAGAAATATTAATTACCTTTTTATAATCATTTATAATGATATAAATAATATTTTATGTGGAACAAGGGATGAATGATGGGCATCACGCAATAAAACACATCATGAATAGGAAGAAGATAATTTTTTGTACACCTGATCATTTCTTGAGAACCTAATGAATATGATCTTTCTAATGCTACTGAATAATACCTGAATGTATTGGGAAAATAAAATATTAGAAAGGATCTCCTACTTCACACCTTATACGTGACCTATAAATACCTACTCCACTTCAAATGTCGGGCCTTCTATACACCTTGTCTTCAGCATCCTCGTATAGGAGATTATATTTTCAGTATTCAATTTAAAGACAAATTTTTTTGGAATTACATTATGTACTCTAATAGAAGATATTGTGAAGTAATAAAAAGACAATAAATATTCTATGAGTTTCATAGAATATACACATCATAGAATGTTGTAAAACATAGAGATATTACATGAATGATATACTTCATAAATGGTTGAATAGAAATATAGAGATGAATAGGGAGAATATATATTTAGTGAATGTTTTACTAGAGGTGTGGATGGGATTATAGATTATCAAAAATATGAATATATCCAATATTATGGATATTTTAAAAGTGGGTTACAGGACTCTGTTTTACGTATTTCTAGGTATTTTAAATTACATTATTTTTATCAAGAATTATTTAATCAGTTTATGGGTTGGATAATTACTCATAAATTCAAAGGATTATAATATAAGAGTTTCCCATGATTTTTGTGCATTAGATTAGAGAGAAATTTTTTTATTATTCTAACATAACTTACCAAGTGAAGTTTTATGAAAATAGATAATTTAAATTCAGGTATTTGGATTATCTTTCAGATAGTGCTAATAAATTTCAAGAAAAGTTTGACTAATTTTAATGTGGTTTGAATGGTATTAAAAATGATTTAAATTCTTCAAATCCTGCTATTATAATTGAGATATTATTGGAAAATTTATTCAAATTATTCTGAATACTTTTATTGTAGATACCCAAGATTTACATAAAATTACATTATATTTATTTTTCAGAATACTTAAATACAAAATAGAAATAGACACCCAGTAACCATATTAGTTTAGTGTCTTTGGAAACATGGAACATAATCATCTAACTTGGTGAAAGATCATAAAAATATCCCATAAAGTTATTCCCCTTTGATTTTCCTACCTAAACCCTTTCATTATATCCTGGGTAAAACAAAATATAAGAAGGGTGAGCTCAAATTCTAAGTAAGGGTAAACATGGGGAACATAAAACAAATCATAAAAATTTGAAAGTAAAAACCTGAACATAAAGTTCAAACATCAAAATCATGAGCCATGACATAAATATTGGCAGTACATAAGGCATATATCATAAAGGAGAATTAACCATGGTATAATATCATTTTTGTAAAACATTTAATTTTTGAGAACTAATAAGCACATAATATGATTTTCGTAGTAGCCAAAGCATTGCTTCCAAGATCATCCAAGTGGACAAATTCCATTACTGGACTGTGTTTACTTGCTATTCCAGCCATGTATTACTGAACTAGATTTAATTACCACTTCAGTCATGTTTATATCATGAGATATAAATCTTTACCAAATTCCTTAGAGGGAGATATAGTTCCCACCCATCTCATTGTGAAATAATTCTTACATGTGCTACAAAAAAATATAAATCATTCAACCCAGTATAACCTAGTAAATAATTTGATTTCTTAAATATCATTCCATCATAACATAATACATATAAATTATTATTCCATTATTAACATAATAAAAGTATCGTAAAAATAGGGATATAATAATTACCCTATTTAAGAGTTTCATCTTAGATGGAAAATAATTTTGAAAGAACACTAGAACTTACTAATTGAGGAAAATATACATTCTTTTTCAAAAACAATTTCTTTCACAAAATGCTAGGAAAATTAAAATATAATAATTTTGATGAAAATAAACTTGAGATATTATAGAGGAATAATCATGTAAATAAAGTAATATGAAACCATAAAAATACCTTCATGTCGAATATGTTAAAAAACATTATCCTCGTACTTTTGTCAGAAAAGTCAAAAAGTACCTCGTATCCTAAAAGAAAGAAATATTTCTTTCATAGAAAGTAGTAAAAGAAAAAAATGGGAAAAAAGGACGTTAAACATACATGGATAAACATTAAACATTTTATGAAAACATTTTTAGAAAATATGCACATGGATGATAAATATAACTCCAGTAAATACTTACGTATAAGCAATCGCGGATAAAATGCGATAGAAAAATTATCACTTAAATTAGGTCTAATATGCTTTGTATATATCTGAACCACTTTTATGATGATTTAAAAAAATTATTAACTTATTCAAGAATCATAATTATTCTTATGATAATATTTATGATCATATTTTCATCTGTTTTTCAGTAACATTTCATTGTAACTTTTTAATAAAGTATTAACTACTTTATGTTCTTATGCATGTTTTTTTGGATAAGTTCTTTCCAATATTTTTAGGTTACGGTTATATCATTTAAATAATGTTATTAATATTATATATATCATATTTATTCATTTAATTCATTTATATAATCAATCTTTTATAAATATTATGTAGAACGAATCACATTACAACATTGAGACGGTAAGTTGTATGTATGCACGAGCGAGGATATCGTTCCCATAATTGATGAATGGTATTAAATTGGATGTTGTATAATATCTCATAATTATTATAATTTACTATTAAACATATATATTTATTATTTCAACTATTAAACCTATCCATGTAGGTTGGTGGTGAAAAACATATTACAGCATGGCAGGGAGATGGTAAGACGTACGTACGAACATGCGGTGATTGCATATTTATAAAATGGATATAAGGTGAAATAGGTTTGTTTTATATTTATCATAACATATCATTATAGTATTGATACTAATATAATTACTTTATATTGAAACACATAATTAAGGGGAAGTTGAAGAAGAAATAAATTTGAAAGAATCGATAGAAGAGATTGCCTCTTCTTCGACGTGCCTCATTTAAATTTCCTCTTTGGAACCTAAAGTTCATCCTCTTAGAAGAAAATAAACTATATCATGTAACTAGGTAAGATTATAAGATATATGAGTAGGTTTTGGAGGAGCTTTAAGTCTCATAATGGACTGAAGAGGGGAGGGAGGAGGTACCCTTTTATAAGAGAGGAGAGGGGTACTTTTGGAAACACTGAAAATATTAATTTATTATAATTTAAATTTCGATTAATAATGGTCCAAAACTTTTTTAATTAGAATATAAGATGAATATGGTTTGAATATCCATCATTGAATAATATTTATGCAAGTTTTTAATATTTTTTTATCCTTATCGTTTTGGTTTAACCCTTATTTTACACTTTTTAATCTTACTATGATAGCATGGTATTAACACATTTTGGGTTAATGTAATTACCATATCATATCAAACAACCCAAAAAATTACTTATGAAATATTGGGACATATATTTACCATTTTTTAGAGTCTTATATTTTTTTTAAAATATAATATCATTTAATAAGCTATTTTATGTTTTAAGTTGTGAATTATGTCAATTTTGGACACTATTCATATGTGCCTTTTTTTTAAAATTCATAACAACCTGATTACTTGGAAAAAAAGGAATTAAATAAGCCTAATATGTCAATTTCATCCATAAAATTCATATATCGCATAAAAATGTTCAAATTAAATTCATTTTAATACTTATAAATTCATTTATTTGAATCATTCATTAATGAGGTAATCACTATATCATAATTTTTTCATAATTAAATATATTTATATATGGTATAAAAATTATAAATAAAATAGGATGTTGTTAAAAATATTGTTATAATTATGATGAATATTTATAGACATGTATATAAGTTATATAACTCAATATTAAAATCAATTTTATAAAAGATATATTTTTATGTTATAATTATCTTTACTTTAAATTAATTCTAATAAAAAGTCATTTTCACATCCAAGTAAATCCATGGGGTCCCAAAATCGACCCAAGTATTCCCATGGTGAGTAATATATCATCCAATTGGATTAGAACATGTATTATGGTAGTTTAATGTTATTATAATATTATTTTTTACCCTTATATAACAAATTTACCAATTAACCATTGTAAAAAAATATTTTCGGAAGTTATCTTCATAATGTCAAAAAAGAAAATGTACCTATTTTAAAAATTTGAACCTAATGATTCCAAATATGGAGTCCATTTATCCAGATTAAAATCATATAATTTTTATTAATTAATATTGAAGTGCCCAGATCAGTGTGAATCACTGAGAGGGGGAGGGGGTGAATCAGTGATCCCTTAAAACTTTTTACTAATTGATTCTTTATAAATTAAACCTCTATGGCTGGTTAAAGCCTCGATCCACTCTTCTTGTATCTCTCAGCCTTTCCTCGAGTTATGCAGTAAATGTAAAGGCACAGGACACAAGGATTTACAAGGTTCGGCACCAAAGGCCTACGTCCTTTCCATGTTGGTTGTACGCCCCAACATGGTTTCTCCATTATAACTTGTTAGAATTACAATGGTCGATACAGAGTCCCACTGTATCTCTCCTGAGTCCCACAGGAGGGTCTTTATACTGCGTCCCACAGTGTTACCAGAGTCCCACTGGCCTGCTCCAGAATCCCACTGAAGACTTCTTCTCCCTGAGTCCCACAGGGTCTTCTCCTGGCTGCTCGAGTCGCACAAGTAGCTCTTCTCCTCTTTAACTTCTTCAAGTAACTTCAGCAGCCTGCGATAAAGGCTGCTGGCCTTGCTCTGTACCTCTGATCACTTGAGTTGATCAGGTCTTCTCGTCTTTCTCAGGATTTATCTCCTTCTTCTAAGGGTGACCTGGCTTCTCTCCAATTACTGAATACTCAGACAATTGATGTCTTTAACTTCAGTCTGGTCCAGTCTCACTTCACTTCAACTTCATGCACTGAGTGCATGGAAACTCTGCATCCTCATGCACTGACTGCATGGCCTTCTCAAAATATTCTTCAAGAACTTTCAGTCTTGTTCAACTCAAACGCACACCACTGATTTAAGCTTGTTCAGTGTGCGCATGTGCATTCATGCATGCATGCACTCTCCTCTTTCTCCTCTTGGTGCAATAAACCCTCAAAGGGTGTAGTCACTTTAAGCACACACCTTTTCTTCTTTTCCTTCACACGTTTAATTCCTTTTGTCTACACTCTTATATTGTGTGTTCTACAATAGTGTGAGAGTCCTCTACTCTTTCTTCTTAGTTTGTACACTTTATTTTGCACACACACTAAGGTTCGGCCACTTTGTTGTTTTGCACACACAACTTGTTCTTTGATTTGCACACACATATTGAGTGTCTATTTGGCCTTCACTCTTTTTCTTGCACACACTTAACCCGTAGGTCCTCTTCTTGTTTTGCAGACACAAAAGGTGTGGTATTCACTTGGTGCACACACAAGGCTATGCCTCGGGTCCTCTTCTCCACTTGGCACACACTTGGCCCGTAGGTGTTCTTGTCCACTTTTCACACACACAAATAGTGTGGTCTTCCTCCTTATGCACACACACTGCCAAGTCTTGGGTTCTCCTTGCACACACACACAAGGTGTGTTATACACTTCACAACCCGAACTCCCTTCTTCTCCTCACAGCCGCACAAGGTGCACTGGCAAGGTCCGCGCAAGATGCAACACCCCACTGCCTCACCGCGCAAGGTGTGCTTGAGCCGCGGGTCGCGCAAGTCACAGGGCACAAGGGTGCGCAAGTTCCTCGGGTGCAAGGCACCTCAACCACAGGGCGCACAAGTGCTACTGCCCCGGGTTCTTCCTGCCGCGCAAAGGGAAGGCGCACAGGGATCTCCTCCTCCTCCTTCTTCTTGTCGCGCAAAGAGGTAGCGCGCAAGGGACTCCTTCAGGCCAAGGATGGCACTGAGAGCTTCAGCCGCGCAAGTAATTTGCGTGGGGCTTCAGCTTCGCGAGGCACAAAGTGCTCCGCGGGACTTCGGGATTTCAATAAAACTTCAGCAAACAATCCAGAGGTCTCGGCCTCTTTTTATATAGGCAGAGGGCCTCGGTTCATCCACGTGGGATATAAATTCAAACTCCCGAATATCTCGGGTTTTCAAGATTTCCAAAATCTTGTTTCTCCTCTGTTTCATGCGGCTTAACTCATTTTTAATTTCCTTTTTCATTCCTCCTCGTGCATGCGATTTAGAACGCATGCACGGCCTCTGTTTTGGCCATCCCATGCAAAAACACGAACACCACATGGCCTCGGAAACTTCGTTTTGCCTCGGCCTTGTTCGAAATCCTCATTTGTTGCATGTATGCTCATTTTTTAGCATGGATCTATTCAGTAGGTCCAGACAAACTCAATGGAGCCTTCGGCTTCGGAAATGGTGGTCGGCAGCTCAAGAACGATGCTCGGAGAGCGTCTGGTTCGTCGGCAGCTCGCGGGAGACTTCGGACGAGCTCGGGGTTGAAGACGGTCTCGCAGCCGTCGGATCGGCGATTCAATTGATCTCGGACGGCCTGGATCAGATCATCTTGCCGCGGATCAGATGTGCGGCTTAGATCGTCCGCGCGATCAATCGTGTGGCTTAGATTCGCTCCTGGAAATTTTTCCGCGTCCCACATCGAATCGGCGTGCTGTTTTTCCGCGCTTTATCACCCTAGCGCCGCCTCAACCCCTCAGTTGAACTTCTCCCTCCACGGTGCCACCCCACACCGTGTTCTCCCTGCGGGCGCGCTCTGCGCCCTCTTTCTGCTCCCTGCGGGCGCGCTACTAGCGCCCACTATGCTTCCTCGGGTGCGAGGGCTTCACCACCGCGTAGCCTCGGGGCTTATACACGGCCCCGACCTTCCTGCCTCAGGGATATGCTGCCTTGGCCTGAGGGTTCCCCATGGGCGTGGTGACCTCGAGTCCCACATGAGCCTTGGGTGATGACCCTCGGCTGGCCTTCCTTGGTGGCTATTTTTTGCTAATTAAAACACTTAGGACTTTGTATAAAAACAAAGTAACCAAGTGAAAATGCCAAATGCCACTCAATCCATTTCTTCTCCACTTCTTCTATTCTTCTTCTTAAGAATTCCATTACTTCTCCTCATATGATATTCACTTAGGATATGGAATTAAAAAGGTTCATCTTCATCAACCGAACTCCTGAATCACTTATAATCTTCAATGTTCTTTATTGATCTAATCAGAGATCAATTGGATCTTCTTCTAATTCTCATGCACTAAGTGTTAGTGCATGGACTTCATTAATCCACTTCATCCACTTAGAAGTTGTGGATGGATCCCATTCAACTCTTCATTCATTGTCAATACAATGCATGGTCTTCAAACATTGGTGTGACATTGTATCCAGTTGATACAAGTTCTTTGAACTTAAAGAGCAGCTCATCAATCGTCTGATTTTACTAGAAAATGTTTCAACAACATCTCCTATGCCACTTAGTGAATATCCTAAGTGACACGCATCTTAGTACCATGGCCATTCTCCATTCATCACCAACACCATCACAACCTTTTTCATTCACATCATGATATTCCTTGACTTCCATTCATTCCAAGACAACTTCATGCCTCATTGACAACAAATGCAACACAGTGCACTTCAATCTCCCCCTTTGTATTTGTTGTCAATACACCACTTCAGCACATATGAATGGGTCAATATGTGTGCCAATATTTTCTCCCCCTTATTGGTAATCAAATGAAAAGGTGTGGTGTGGTTCACTTTCAAAAATATCTTCCTCCCTTTGAATAGCATCTTCTTGAAAATCACTAAGAGAGGGATGATGCCACATGTTCTTCTTTAGCAAAGAACCTTTAGTAAATCAACTCTAAGTCTACTTGGGCTAACCCGGTGTAGAAAACAAGAGTAATGTAACCAAGATACTCAATGTTGTCCACAATTCTCTACACATGTGAGATCATGCTTAGGGGTTGAATTTTTTTCAGATATTCAATGAATTGCTGAATCCTGCACATACTTCACAAAACACATTAGAATGTTCAGGTGCAAAGATAAAGCTCCCCCATTCATCCATTTTCTTAAGATGATATTAATCTCAGAACATCATCTTCTTCAGATTTGCTCCCCCTCAAGGGGTGCACTCAATTCTTTCTAAACCATCCTCTAGTTGAGAATGATCATCATCTTCAATTCCCTGTAATGTTAGCACATGTAAATACAAGTGATTAGGGAATAAGATGGAACCTCCTTGGTTCATCAATGTGAACAACAAGGTTGAGAAGATTCTCTCAACAGAGATGTCCCATTTTCACCATTCTTCACACTTGCACATTTGATCTTCAATGATGTTTGTGCTGGTGTGGATCTCAACACATCTTCATGTGAAATCTTCTTCTTCCCTTTTGCCTTAGCAATTGCCAGAACTTCATCTTCAGCTCTCTGCAGATCTTTGGAAAGTTGCAACTGATTTGGCCATATGATTAACAAGTCATTTGGAAGTGTGGCCTCAGTTCTGGAAGTTCCACATGGTTCTTTTGATGCTGTCAAGATACCTTTCTTAGGAAACTTTTTTTCAATCAATCCCTTCTGCTTCTTTTGAATTGATTGTCTGTTTGAGTTCAGTCTGCTTCTATTTAATTTCATGGCTTCTTTACAAAGATCCACGATATGTCCTTTCTTCCCACAGTAGAAGCATTTCTTGGTGGTCCTTCTAGATGTATCACCCTTCTTGGATTTGAATTCCAAGGACTTCTCTTCATTCTTAAAACTCTTCTTGGGAGCATCTTCCACTTTCTTCTGCTTGCTTCCCAAGGAATCTCTTTTAGCCAGGTTCAGTGATCTTTTATTCTTTTGAGCTTTGTATACAGTTGGAGATTGACATGTATCATTCTTTTGACCACTTTTGCAACCATCCTAGATGTTGTCAAGCAATCCAAATCTGTTAGCAGTAAACAGATGTCTCTGGACCTGTGGATGTTGCTTATTGCCTTCTGGCTTGCTCCCCCTTGGCATGGGATTCCTTTGTGCTTTGACATTTAGTGGATTGTACCAACAATCCTTTGCACAGTGCCCATACTTATTACAACACCAACATTGACCCACAAATCTTGACTTCTTCAGTCCTTCTGATTTTAGGGTTCTTTTCTGGAGCTGTTGTGTTGTTTCAGGAGAGCTCTGCTTCTTCATTTTCTTCATCCATACTTGTTTGGAATTATTTTTCCATCCTCCACTTTTTGTGAAAACACATTTAGAAACATGAGTACAAGATGGTATGGATGGTACCTTCTTTTTAGAAGTTGTTTCCCTTTCATTAGAGGATGTCTTTCTTTTAGAATCATCCTTCTCAAAGCACACTTGAGTAGCAACATTTCTTCTTCCAGTTGTCTGGGAGGCTTTGGCTTTGGGTGATTGCTGATTTTTCAATATCACCTCTAATTCTAAGCATTTCATGTTAAGGGAGTTCTTTTCATCCTCAACAGTTCTTAGCTTTCCTTCCCAATTCTCCACCAGTTGTTTAATCTGGTCTTCATGCACCTTCTTCAATTCTTGCAATGAATTGTCCAGCTCCTTTACCAATTTGACTTTTTCTTCGAGTTGAGCATCTCTGACAACCATTGATACTTTATGCCTCTTTTCCAGTGCATGGAAAACATCTTTGACCACAGTCTTAAAGAATTCTTTCTCAGAAAGGCTTCTTTGCAATTCTTCAGTAGTGTCTTCATATCTTTCATTGCAAAGCGATACTGTTTCGTCTTTAGCCTTCACCAGCTTTCTGAGAGTGTTGGTTATGCCAACCCTTTTTGCCAATTGGACTTCCAGAGAATTGGCTTCATCTTCTAGCTGTAATTTTTCTTCTTGAAGATCAAGGAGGCCTGTAGCTATACACATTGACACTTCCTTGGGGACTGTCTTCTGAAGATATTTGATTGCATTTAGAAGATCATTGTTCCTTCCATCTTCATCACAGCTAGAGCAGGCTTCATCAGAAAAATGATAAAAGGAATTGTCATCTGATGTGAGTTTCACATTTCTTTCCATAGAAGGAGTTTCTCTGATTGCAACAACCTTCTTCTTCATCTTCTTTGCCTGTTTCTTCTTTCTGTTTTTCAGAGTCTTGGCAGATATCTCCATTTGAGGCTGTTCTTTCATTTCCTCAAATCTGAACTCCATATAGACTCTCTTGGATCTTTTAGAGGTAACCTCCCTCTGATACCAATTGAAGTGCCTAGATCAGTGTGAATCACTGAGAGGGGGAGGGGGTGAATCAGTGATCCCTTAAAACTTTTTACTAATTGATTCATTATCAATTAAACCTCTATGGCTGGTTAAAGCCTCGATCCACTCTTCTTGTATCTCTCAGCCTTTCCTCGAGTGATGTAGTAAATGTAAAGGCACAGGACACAAGGATTTACAAGGTTCGGCACCAAAGGCCTACGTCCTTGCCATGTTGGTTATACGCCCCAACATGGTTTCTCCATTATAACTTGTTAAAATTACAATGGTCGATACAGAGTCCCACTGTATCTCTCCTGAGACCCACAGGAGGGTCTTTATACTGCGTCCCACAGTGTTACCAGAGTCCCACTGGCCTGCTCCAGAATCCCACTGAAGACTTCTTCTCCCTGAGTCCCAAAGGGTCTTCTCCTGGCTGCTCGAGTCGCACGAGTAGCTCTTCTCCTCTTTAACTTCTTCAAGTAACTTCAGCAGCCTGGGATAAAGGCTGCTGGCCTTGCTCTGTACCTCTGATCACTTGAGTTGATCAGGTCTTCTCGTCTTGCTCAGGATTTATCTCCTTCTTCTAAGGGTGACCTGGCTTCTCTCCAATTACTGAATACTCAGACAATTGATGTCTTTAACTTCAGTCTGGTCCAGTCTCACTTCACTTCAACTTCATGCACTGAGTGCATGGAAACTCTGCATCCTCATGCACTGACTGCATGGCCTTCTCAAAATATTCTTCAATAACTTTCAGTCATGGTCAACTCAAACGCACACCACTGATTTAAGCTTGTTCAGTGTGCGCATATGCATGCATGCATGCATGCACTCTCCTCTTTCTCCTCTTGGTGCAATAAACCCTCAAAGGGTGTATTCACTTTAAGCACACACCTTTTCTTCTTTTCCTTCACACGTTTAATTCCATTTGTCTACACACTTAGATTGTGTGTTCTACAATAGTGTGAGAGTCCTCTACTCTTTCTTCTTAGTGTGTACACTTTATTTTGCACACACACTAAGGTTCGGCCACTTTGTTGTTTTGCACACACAACTTGTTCTTTGATTTTCACACACACAATGAGTGTATATTTGGCCTTCACTCTTTTTCTTGCACACACTTAACCCGTAGGTCCTCTTCTTGTTTTGCACACACAAAAGGTGTGGTCTTCACTTGGTGCACACACAAGGCTATGCCTCGGGTCCTCTTCTCCACTTGGCACACACTTGGCCCGTATGTGTTCTTGTCCACTTTGCACACACACAAATAGTGTGGTCTTCCTCCTTATGCACACACACTGCCAAGTCTTGGGTTCTCCTTGCACACACACACAAGGTGTGTTATACACTTCACAACCCGAACTCCCTTCTTCTCCTCACAGCCGCACAAGGTGCACTGGCAAGGGCCGCGCAAGATGCAACACCCCACTGCCTCACCGCGCAAGGTGTGCTTGAGCCGCGGGTCGCGCAAGTCACAGGGCACAAGGGTGCGCAAGTTCCTCGGGTGCAAGGCACCTCAACCACGGGGCGCACAAGTGCTACTGCCCTGGGTTCTTCCTGCCGCGCAAAGGGAAGGCGCGCAGGGATATCCTCCTCCTCCTTCTTCTTGTCGCGCAAAGAGGTAGCGCGTAAGGGACTCCTTCGGGCCAAGGATGGCACCGAGATCTTCAGCCGTGCAAGTAATTTGCGCGGGGCTTCAGCTTCGCGAGGCACAAAGTGCTCCGCGAGACTTCGGGTTTTCAATAAAACTTCAGCAAACAATCTAGAGGTCTCGGCCTCTCTTTATATAGGCAGAGGGACTCGGTTCATCCGCGTGGGATATAAATTCAAACTCCCGAATATCTCAGGTTTTCAAGATTTCCAAAATCTTGTTTCTCCTCTGTTTCACACGGCTTAACTCATTTTTAATTTCCTTTTTCATTCCTCCTCGTGCATGCGATTTAGAACGCATGCACGGCCTCTGTTTTGGCCATCCCATGCAAAAACACGAACACCACATGGCCTCGGCAACTTCGTTTTGCCCCGGCCTTGTTCGAAATCCTCATTTGTTGCATGTATGCTCATTTTATAGCATGGATCTGTTCAGTAGGTCCAGATGAACTCAATGGAGCCTTCGGCTTCAGAAATGGTGGCCGGAAGCTCAAGAACGATGCTCGGAGAGCGTCTGGTTCGTCGGCAGCTCGCGGGAGACTTCGGACGAGCTCGGGGTTGAAGACGCTCTCGCAGCCGTTGGATCGGCGATTCAATTGATCTTGGACGGCCTGGATCAGATCATCTTGCCGCGGATCAGATGTGCGGCTTAGATCGTCCGCGCGATCAATCGTGCGGCTCAGATTCGCTCCTGGAAATTTTTCCGCGTCCCACATCGAATCGGCGCGCTGTTTTTCCGCGCATTATCACCCTAGCGCCGCCTCAACCCCTCAATTGAACTTCTCCCTCCACGGTGCTGCCCCGCACCGTGTTCTCCCTGCGGGCGCACTCTGCGCCCACTCTCTGCTCCCTGCGGGCGCGCTACTGGCGCCCACTATGCTTCCTCGGGTGCGCGGGCTTCACCACCGCGTAGCCTCGGGGCTTATACACGGACCCGACCTTCCTGCCTCAGGGATATGCTGCCTTGGCCTGAGGGTTCCCCATGGGCGTGGTGACCTCGAGTCCCACATGAGCCTTGGGTGATGACCCTCGGCTGGCCTTCCTTGGTGGCTATTTTTTGCTAATTAAAACACTTAGGACTTTGTATAAAAACAAAGTAACCAAGTGAAAATGCCAAATTCCACTCAAGCCATTTCTTCTCCACTTCTTCTATTCTTCTTCTTAAGAATTCCATTACTTCTCCTCATATGATCTTCACTTAGGATATGGAATTCAAAAGGTTCATCTTCATCAACCGAACTCCTGAATCACTTATAATCTTCAATGTTCTTTATTGATCTAATCAGAGATCAATTGGATCTTCTTCTAATTCTCATGCACTAAGTGTTAGTGCATGGACTTCATTAATCCACTTCATCCACTTAGAAGTTGTGGATGGATCCCATTCAACTCTTCATGCATTTTCAATAAAATGCATGGTCTTCAGACATTGGTGTGACATTGTATCCAGTTGATACAAGTTCTTTGAACTTAAAGATCAGCTCATCAATCGTCTGATTTTACTAGAGAATGTTTCAACCACATCTCCTATGCCACTTAGTGAATCTCCTAAGTGACACGCATCTTAGTACCATGGCCATTCTCCATTCATCACCAACACCATCACAACCATTGTCATTCACATCGTGACATTCCTTGACTTCCATTCATTCCAAGACAACTACATGCCTCATTGACAACAAATGCAACACAGTGCACTTCAAATATAATATTAATTCACATAGTTAAAACTAAAAAGTGGGTTCTTAAAAAATAATAACTATCAGAAGATTGACATGTGTTCAAGTCCAATTTAAAAGTGAAATTAATTCCAATTATGAACACAGGATTAAAATTTAAAAACCTAATTCAATTACCCTTTTAAACCAATTAAAAATATAATCTAACTATATAAATAAATTAGATGAAAAGGCAGTTTTTAATTAAAATTCAGTATTTTTCACTATTTATTAAAATTTTAATTTTATCAGAAAATTACCAAAAAATCAAAAAAAAAATTTGTGTTCCTCTTCCTACGAATAATTTTAATTTATCAAATTTAACTTATAAAAGTGTGAAAACTATATTTATAATGGGTAGGCCATCCAAAGGCTGTAAAACTATATTTTTTTAAATACATATTTTATCTGAAAATTTGATTTCTTTCCCATATCATGTTCTAGAAAATGTGTAAAATGAATGCTAATGTTATATAAAATTCAAATTTTGGTTAATACTATTCATAACGGCTAGTATATATCCCATTAAATAATAATATTTTAACATATTGTTATTTAGTTAAACTTAGTATTAAGTACAACACACACTATCAAGGAAGGTCTTTCACGCGTGTAACGTAAGCCAAGTCAGGGTTGCGTGTAGTGAAAGAATCCTTAGGTGTTGCGTATATCATGATCCAAAAATAGTTCCTTTATACATCGAAAAACACTATACACAATTTTGCGTGAAATTAATTCCATTAAAATAACTTGAAATTATGTGAAACACAATCCAAGAATAGTGTTTCATATATTGCAAGCAAATACGGTGTTGGGAATAGTGAAACCTAATCTTTTTGTACATACAACATAATACATCAATGAAAATAATATATCCCATAAAATCTTGGGGTGTTAAATGTAGGTTTCGGGCACAGCGGAAGCGCGTTGGTGGGTTAGCTCAACTTTAATTTTAGGGTTAAACAACATCCAATCCGTGATCCGTCACGATATAAAACGCCGAATTTAGGAATAGAATGAATAACGAAAAGAAAATAAGAGTCCTGGAACCCTTGAGTAGGATCATCATATGTTGATTATAATTAATTTAATTAATGCATAATAATTACCTCGTTGGAATTCTTTCTTCATTGATGTGTCCGGTCATGATTCGTTGATCCGTCATTGTGTCATAGAATCCATGTGTAGGATTCATCTAGCAGTGATCCACACATCTGTCACGTATATCCGGACGTCGCTGAAGGGATCTCTGAGTGATAGTGTGTAAGAACCTTCACTTGCGATGTCCGCCTTCGACCGCCTTGATCCGGGGGAGGATCTTGCTCTCGTAACTTGAGGGCGTTCCTGGTGGAAAGACAATTCTCTCTTGGCTTGAGAGTATTTCCAAATCCGTTGTGCACAACAATGACTCTTCAAAATGTTGGGGTTTCGAGGATATTTATAATCAGGTTTGAGGTTAATAGAGTTATGACAATGAATAAACATGTTACGTGTTTTATTTATTTCATTAACTCTTATTGAAAACCCCCATGTCGAATTATTAATTCCTTGACATGCACCCACGCTGATTATAATAAATATAATTTAATAAAAGAATATTAAATCCTCAAAATCCCAACTGGAAAATCTACACGGCGTGTAATAATTAATACACGGCGTGTACTTGCTTTCAATAAAACTACACGGTGTGTGTATTTAATAAACACGGCGTGTACTTTTATTTTCCATTTTTCTCCACCACATTTATTAGAACTTGAGTAATGACTCTTTATTTCTTAAATAAATGTAACTGCATTACTCGCTAATAAATATATTATTTCATCTACAGTATATTCTCTCGAATAACTAGTGTCAAAATAAATGTGATCAGACATCCTTAAATAATTATTAAACCACTGTCGGGAATAATATTTATTTAACTTGTTAAATTAATATTTAACTGAGATACATTGACACACTTAGTGTGTGACCCTCTAGGCCTCTTTCTCAGTGGCATTAGGTTGAGCCTGCCTAAAGTCCAAGGTTAGCGTCTAGCAACACGCCAAGGCACCCATAGAGAAACAAGTTAACACCGCAAATACGTGTCACCTCCTACGAATGCTTACCGTGTAATATAATCCCTTTGTCTCGATATCTTTAATCAATAGGGTTTCATGCTAGTGCCATCAACCCATGTGCTTGATTATTCTTTCATTGACTTCCCGGAATTGATCTTGCCCATACTATACCATGGCCATGGATTTATTTAGGCTATATCAATTCAATCAAAGGGCATGAGATATCTACTTCCGTTATGGAATGGAAGGGACAAATCCTTTCTCGCATTATCTATTAATGCGGTATTACTCATGATGCACCCAACGTATCCTACCTCGCTGCGAACAGTGTGTCTTCACAGTTTTCGTCAGTACATCTAAGTGCGCGATTTGTAAAACTCATTAATAATAATCTTAAAGTCTAAGGATCAATACACACGTATGTAGATAGGAACATCCAATGACACTATGAAATGTGGATTTCATACTGGCGGGTCTCGTTCTCATAATATCCTCCTGGATATTACCAGGGTGCACACCATGAGAAGGTGACTCAAAGTTTTATGAGTCCTCACCCCTAATGACGTGTATTATTTGTGTCCCTCAAATAATATCATCCGGCCATAGAACATACATTCAAGAATAGTGTTATGGCACTTCCGGGTTCTCATCATAGCAGGGATCCGCTACGACCCTTTAATGGAACAGTTGTCCTTAGGACATTATCACATGACATGTCATGAGGAAGACCAATCAAGATGTGATAAGGTTTTTATTTAATGAATAAAGTACAAAGTAGTTGGTTCTAGACCACCAACTCCAACAGACTCCCACTTGGACTAGATCCAACACCTAACAACCTTTAACCCGTTAGCTCTCACATGATATTCATGCTTCTGCTGAGATAGGCCTTTAGTCATGGGGTCCGCCACGTTCTCTTCCGTGAACACTCTGCTCACTGCAACTTCACCCCTTTGATAAAAATCCCTCAATAGGTGATACTTCCGAAGTATGTGCTTTGTTCATTGATGTGACCTTGGTTCTTTTGTAGGAGCCATCGTTGTAGTATTATCACAATAAAATGTAATGTGATCTTTACTATTAGGCACCACATCACGCTCCTAGACAATGTTCCGAATCCAGACAGCTTCCTTGGCTGCATCACAAGCCTCTATATACTCGGACTCTGCTGTAGAATCGGCGACAACTGGCTGCTTTGAACTCTTCTAGCTCACAGCTCCTCCATTGAGACAGAAAACATATCCAGATTGCGAATTTAGATCATTCAGATCTGTTTGAAAACCATCATCAGCATACCCTCTGATGACAAGCTCCTCGTCTCCTCCATAGACCAAGAACATATCCTTAGTTCTTCTCAGTTACTTAAGGATAGTCTTAACAAGAGTCCAATGCTATTCTCCTGGATCTGCTTGATATCTGCCTACCATGCTCAGTGTATAGGAAACATCAAGCCTAGTACATAACATGGCATACATGATGGATCCTATAGCCGAAGAGTATGGGATCTTTCTCATCCTATCTTTCTCCTATTGTGTCTGGGGACACACTTTCTTAGAAAGATGTAATCCATGTGACACTGGAACTAATCCCCTCTTGGATTTTTCCATACTAAATCTCTTTAGTATCTGGTCAATCTATGTACCCTGACTTAGTCCACGTAGCCTCTTGGATCTGTCACGAATGATCTTGATCCCTAGAATGTAGGCTGGTTCTCCTAAGTACTTCATGGAGAAACACTTGTTCAACCAGTCCTTAACTAACTGTAATACTGGTACGTTATTTCCAATAAGCAATATGTCATCAACATATACCACTAGGATGACAACCACATTCCCATTAAACCGCTTATAAACACATGGCTCACATTCGTTCCTAATGAAACCAAATTCTTTTATGGCTTCATCAAATCAAATGTTCCATGACCTGGATGCTTTCTTCACTCCATAAATGGATTTCTGTAACATGAAAACCCGTTTGGCTTCACCTGGTGTCACAAACCCTTCTGGTTGTGTCATATAGACATCTTCTTGAAGGTTCCCATTAAGGAATGCTATTTTTACATCCATCTGCCTAATCTCATAGTCATGGTAAGCTGTTATGGCAAGTATGATTCTTATGGATTTAAACATGGAAACTGGCGAGAAGGTTTCATCCTAGTCTATTCCTTGATTCTATCTGAATCCTTTAGCCACTAGCCTTGCTTTATAGGTACTAACTTAACCTTCCATGTCCAGATTTCTTTTGAATACCCATTTGCATCCAACAAGATTTACATCAACTGGCTCATCGACCAGAACCCAAACTTTGTTCTGATACGTGGAATCCATCTCAAAATTAATAGCTTCTATCCATCTTGCAGCTCCTGAGATTTCTACTGCTTCCGTGTAAGAGAGAGGTTCATCATTGTCCAACAATAATGATTCACCATCCTCGGTGACTGGGAAACCAAATTTCTCTAGTTCCCTTACCTCTCTTGAGCTCCTACGAAGTACTTGTGTTTCTGGAACCTCTTCCATGGGGACCTGTGGAACTTGTTCCTGTACCAACTCTTGTGTATCTTGAGCATCAACTTCGTTGAAGTCAATCTTTCTCCCACTATCCTTCTTGAGGATGTTCTCCCTCTCAAGAAAGACGGCTTGTCTGACGACAGTCACTTTCTTGTTTTGAGGGTTATATAGGTAATATCCTTTCGTTTCCTTGGGATATCCTATAAAGATACACTTCATGCCCCAGGGTGCTAGTTTGTAGCCTGATAAGGCCTTAACAAATGCCTCGCATCCCCATACACATGTGTGTGATATAGTGGGTTTACTTCTATTCCATAACTCAGATGGAATTCCATTTTCCACCTTAGTTGGTTCTCGGTTTAATGTGTATGCTGCAATTTGTAATGCATATCCCCAAAAGGATAATGGATGATCCGCATGACCCATCATCGACCTCACCATGACCAAAAAGGGGTGGTTCCTCCTTTCACTAACACCATTCCACTATGGTGTATAAGGAGGAGTGAGCTGAGATAGAATCCCAGACCCCGTAGAAGATCGATGAACTCTTGGTTTAGATATTCTCCACCTCGATCCGATCGAAGATTCTTTATCTTCTTACCAAGATGATTCTCTACTTCATTCTTGAATTCCTTAAATTTCTCTAAGGACTCTGACTTATACCTCATTAAGTAGACATAGCCATATCTACTCAAATAATCAGTAAAAGTAATGAAGTAAGAATATCCACCTCTAGCTTCTACTGGAAATGGTCCACACACATCCGTGTGTACCAATCCTAGAAGCTCTGTGGCCCTTTCACCTTGTCCACCAAAAGGCGGCTTGGTCATTTTTCCTTGTAAACAAGCGTGACATCTATCAAGTGGTTTTTGATCAGTAGAGTCTAAATAGCCATCTTGGAAGAGCTTTGTCAAATGCTTCTCATTCACATGACCAAGGCAGTGATGCCATAACTTGGTGATGTATGAGTCATGTGAGTGTGTTTCGTTATCGATTTCCAAAACTTGGTTTTCATAATTTAATACAGACAAACAATTATTTAAATGTGACATACCATAACATACGTTGTTCTTATAAAAGATAAAACCCTTATTTCCAAATTTGAAAACAAATACATCCATATCCAAACAACATATAGAAATTATGTTCTTGGTAACACTAGGCACATAATAACATTTATGTAAAACCAAAATCATCCCAGTCGGAAATGAGAGGTGGTAGTCTCCAATAGCCAATGCAGATAGCCTTGCGCCATTGGCAGCTCGAAGATCCACCTCTCCTCTGGAAATCTTTCTAAATCTACTTGGTTCCTGCATTTGAATACAGATGTGATCCCCACAAGCTGTATCTAATACCCAATGTGTAGAAATAATAAGATTTCACTCGATAACAAACACACCTTTAGCGTCCCCATGGTTCTGGGTGTAGTTCCTCTTCCTGTGGCCCTGCTTGCCACATGAAAAACACATTGCCTCCCATTCTTTTCCATGCCTCTGGTACTTCCCCTTCTCGGAGGGACAGTGCTCGGGGGATTCAGAACCTTTATAAGTCTTTGGCACCTTTGTCTTGTCCTTCCTTTCCTTTTTCACCATAAGGACCACGGGTTTGTCACGCCCAATGTCCTTATCTACCTGGCGAATCATGGTCAGAAGCTCTGATAGACTCTTCTCATTTCCGCTCATGTTATAGTTGATAATGAAGCTAGACAAGGTCTTGGGCAGTGATGATAGGATGAGATCTATACGCAACTCATCCAGGAATTTAATCCCTAAGATGTCCAAGCATTCAATGTAGCCAATAAGCTTGACTACATAAGGCCCATCTAGCGCAGACTCTCCAAGCTTCATTGATTTTGTAATATTTTGTTGCGTGAATATTCTAGTGGAAAGGATCCATATCGCCCTTCACATTACCCCAACTAGGGTTGGTCAAGCAACTTGAAGGGTTTTAGGTAGGCATTCCAAATTCCAACTGCATTAACTCGCAGCTCTTTGATCCGATGAGTGGACTCCCCAATCCTGAAATCCTTTTGGATTTCCTCAACCTTTGCCTCTTGGTCACACCAAGTCCTGATGTGGCAGTCAACCCTTGATGCGAACCAAGTCATGTCAACCCAAAACCTTGAATTAGAATTCCCTGATAATTGAAAGCACCCCAACTAGGGTTGGTCAAGCACTTTGAACTATGGTTCAATTCTAACCAAGATTTTGGAAGGCTATGCCAACTTAATATTTATTTTGAGATATTTTATACTTACACGTAAATTTCCATTTTATTATCTTTGATTACATGCTTGTTAATAATAAGTGGGATATACTTAAGTGATTAACCATATCTAAGATAATATTTACGTATAAGCCAGTTTTATTTTAGTTCCATCTTGCATGCTCATTTAATTCATTAATTGTGTGATCGTGACAACACACCCATAATAAATAAACCATGCAACTGACAGAAATAAAATAAATGGTATGATCATTATCTTTTCTATTGGTTATTTTATCTAGCAGTTGATAAACTAACCCAAGACCTAGGGGAGAAACACCTTGATCCTTTCGGGTTCGTGTTTACACCTTTCCGCCTATCCACCTTTGTATCTCCTTGGGTTGGTTTCACCTTGGCTCCCGACTTGAGCCACCTCCACTAACTTGGGAGCTCCATCCATTATATATGCATTTATCTCACATGCAGGTGAGGGGTAAAAAGGGTTTTTACATAAAAGAATCCTATGGCACGCAGGCCCTACATATTAATGAGGAGATGGCTCGCAAGCCAACAAATTTAATGTAAATAAATAAATTAAAAGAAACCATTCACATACAAAGGTCTCTGTCTAGCTCAAGATCATCCATACATGCAACGATATTTATGCATAAATAAAACTAGCAATCAATTATTTAATCGTTATTGTTTAAGATAAATCACGCTCGAATCAATTAATTATCTTTAATTAATCAATCCTTTTATCTTAAATCCCTTTTTTGAATTTCCTTGAGATTCTCATCAATCATAATTTTAAACAAATAAATTCATTTAAAATTATCCTTGTACATAACTTGTACCTTGGAGGAAACCCAGTGAATTCCCATTTATTACGCAGATGTTAAATTAAACACATATATATAAAACACCTATCATGTGTTGTGCCTCAGATTTACGCCTGCACCATGGTACACATCTCAAGGGTTTGTATAATATAATAATAAATTTTAAAAATTCTTCGTAATTTGGGTGATTACACGGCGTGTAGTTCCGACTACATGGCGTGTACTTTTCTTCACCGTTCATCCGAAGTACATGCCCGGTGATAGGGTGTGTTAATGTACTTCGGAAATTTTCAGAATACACGGCGTGTAGAGTGGGACACATGCCGTGTAGTTTCTGCGTTACACGGTTTCCAGCCGGGCAGGCCATGTACGGAGTACACGACCCAACCCTAACCTGAAGGGACAACACGCCATGTTCATTGGACCACACGGCATGTATTCCAGAAATCGTGTGCCACCTATTTCTGGTCAACACACGGTGTCTTAAATTCATATATATAATCCAATACATGGCCTGTTTTGGTGGATCATTCAATGCATTGAACCTAGACTACACGGTGTGTACTTCCGAATGCAAGCTATGTATTCTAGTGTTATACGGACAGAAATGTTTGGCTCCTCCGGATGACTTCCTCTATTTTATTTTAATCAAAATTAAAAGAAAAAACAGTTTCTGTGAGGTGAACGAGAAACGAGGGAGGAGGAATAGATCACAAGATTCAGATTTCCGGAATGATTAAACATGAATTGAAATAACTAAATTATTAAATGCGTAAATCACCAACTAAAAACTAAATAATTATAACCAACGATATAACCCCTCTGATACCACTTGTAGGTTCCGGGTGCAGCGGAAGCGTATTGGTGGGTTAGCCCAACTTTAATTTTAGTGTTAAACAACATTCAATCCAAGATCCATCACGATATAAAATGACAAATCTTTGGAATAGAACGAAGAACGAAAAGAAAAGAAGAGTCCTGGAACCCTTGAGGAGGATCATCATATGTTTATTATAATTAATTTAATTAATTCATAAGAATTACCTCGTTGGAATTCTTTCTTCGTTGATGTGTCTGGTCACGATCCGGTGATCCATCATTGTGTCGAAGAATCCAAGTGTGGGATTCCCCTAGCGGTGATCCACACGTGTGTCACGTATCTCCGGACATCGCCGAAGGGATCTCTGAGTGCTAGTGTGGAAGAACCTTCACTTGTGATGTCCGCCTTCGACCACCTTGATCCGGTGGAGGATCTTCCTCTCGTAACTTGAGGGTGTTCTTGGTGGAAAGAGAATTATCTCTTGGCTTTAGAGTATTTCCAAATCCGTTGTGCACAATAATGGATCTTCAAAATGTTGGGGTTGCGAGGATATTTATTATCATGTTTGAGGTTAATAGAGTTATGACAATAAATAAAACGTTACGCATTTTATTTATTTCATTAACTCTTATTGAAAACCCCCATGTTGAATTATTATTTCCTTGACATGCGCCCACACTGATTATAATAAATATCATTTAATAAAAAAATATTAGTCCTCAAAATCCCAACTGGAAAAACTACACCGCGTGTAATAATTAATACACACTGTGTACTTTTTTTCCATAAAAATACACGGTTTGTATATTTAATATACACGGCGTGTACTTTTATTTTCCATTTTTCTCCACCACATTTATTAGACCTTGAGTAATGACTATTTATTTTATAATTAAATGTAACTTCATTACTCGCTAATAAATATATTATTTCGTCCACAATATATTCTCTCTAATAACTAGTGTCAAAATAAATGTGATCAGACATCCTTAAAGAATTATTAAACCACAGTCGGAAATAATATTTATTTAACTTTTTAAATTAATATTTAACTGAGATAGATGGACACACTTAGTGTGTGACCCTCTAGGCCTCTTTCTCAGTGGAATTAGGCGGAGCCTGCCTAAATTCAAACGTTAGCGTCTAGCAACACGCCAAGGCACCCATAGAGAAAGAATTTAATGGCACAATGACGTTTCACCTCCTACGAATGCTTACCGTGTAATATAATCCCTTTGTCTCGATATCTCCAATCAAGCGGGTTGCATGCTAGTTCCATCAACCCATGTGCTTCATTATTCTTTCTTTGACTTCCTGGAATTGAACTTTCCCATACCTTACCATGGCCATGGATTTATTTAGGCTATATCAATTCCATCAAAGGGCTTGAGATATCTACTTCCGTTATGGAACGTAAGGGACAAATCCTTTCTCGCATTATATATTAATGTGGTATTACTCGTGACGCACCCAACATATCCTACCTCACTGCGAACAGTGTGTCGTCACAGTTTTTTCCAATACATCTAAGTGTGCGAGTTGTAATACCCATTAACAATAATCTTAAAGTCTATGGATCAATACACACGTCCACAGATAGGAACATCCAATGACACTATGAAATGTGGATTTCCTGCAGGCGGGTCTCGTTCTCAAAATATCCTCGTGGATATTACCAAGGGCACACACCATGAGAGGGTGCCTCAAAGTTTTATGAGTCCCCACCCCTAATGACCTGTATTATTTGTGTCCCTCAAATAATATCATTCGGCCATAGAACATACATTCAAGAACAGTGTTATGGAACTTCTGGGTTCTCATCATATCAGGGATCCGCTACGACCCATTAATGCAACAGTTGTCCATAGGACATTATCACATGACATGTCATGAAGAAAAACAATCAAGATGTGATAAGGTTTTTATTTAATGAATAATTTACAAAGTAGTTGGTTCTAGACCACCAACTCCAACATTAAATTCTATCCCTATTAAAATGACCTTCCCCCTCGAAATACTTCGGGGTTATAAATGGTTTACTACTTGAATGTTTCATTCATGGAAACCCATATCTTAAAAAGGAATATAAAAACATCATTTTTAAAAGAAATGTTAAAAACATAATAATTAACAAAAGTAACTCATCAATAGGTTTCCATATAGGGTAACATAGGTGGGAAGTGAAGACATGGATATGGAAGAGAAATATAACCATCATGTTCTGATGGGTAGTGATAGAGAACGTGATTTGGAAAAATTTAACTACTAGAAAGCCATAAATTTGTGATGATTTAAGGGACCATCTGATTCATCGGATAATAAGGTACTATGAAAAAAAAATTGTTTTTCAATATCCTTTTCCAAATGCTGAAGAATTTTTTTTGCATGAGAAGAAATACTTACTTGATTTCAGAACCGTTGATCGTTCCCTAAACAATATCCACTTCATATATTATTTAACAAAATAAAGTTTAATTTTTCATTCTTGGATTGTTAGAAGAACATGCGATATAATGATAGGTCATCCCATCTGTCTCAAAAAAAGGTTGGAACAGGTTATCAAATATGCATAATTCCACCTATAATACATTAATCTAACAAACTTAGTAGCAGAATATAATGTATACTATCCATATATGGATAAGATTACAATCCTTCCAATAAATAAAAATATAAAACTTTTGAAATAAGTGGACAAAATCGACTTAACATTTGTCTCCCATATCTTATTTGGTAGTTCTTAGTTGTCACATTCATAACATATGAATACCTTAATCATGTATTGTCTTGAAACATGAATTACCATAGAACCTTAGTGAAAATTTTCATTCTATCAAAATTTACACTTTCCAAGAACCAAATATTCTATATACTCAAACCACAAAATCACTTTTTCTTATATCATTCATGATATCTTTAATACTATCACATATCTTATTATCTCGGTATCCCTTCATTATGCGCATGTAATATTATTTTTTTAAAAATTAGATTACTTTTCAGGGTTTCTGGTACATCGAATTATATAGAACCACAATAGACCAATACATATATACTGAAATATTCAAAAAGTTTATAAAATATATTCAACAACATTATTTTGGAATTCCATTACACAAACACTTAATCATTCCACCACATTTTTTATCATACTAAACATCACCAATAGTGATCACATGTGACTTCCCTTTGTCTTTTGTCTTAAGAGGTTGATGACGCCGATCATCATTAACCTTGGGATTAGGGAATTTCTTAACATAATGCCTCATTTCATTACACTTATAGCATTGAAGTGTTGGTGGTGCGTTCTATGTAGTCTCTCCTTATTCACATCGTTAAATACCTTTTTCCCATTACATAGGCACTCAACTACTCAATGAAATTATTTTATACACTTCCAATATTTTCTAGTCCCTTTAATAAAATCTCTTCTATGCTTATTTCCAAACTTTGAGAATAATGAAACATTCATCTTATTTTCAGCATTATTTAGAGATTTTACCTTAAACTACATCTTTTGTTACTTGTCAAACCCATGCGATGGGTATGCAACACCAACTTATAGTTAGTCCTTGATTGTACAATGCACAAACACTTCATAGCTACTGAAGTCTCTTTTAGCTAATACCCTTCGCATACTTGGTTTTATGACACTGAAGAATTGATCAACCTTACATTCTATTTGGTTGATAAAACCAGAAGCATACATTGAAAGTATTGTAAAATTCACTTCATATGTACCAACAGATTCATCATCCTTTTTATTAAGCTCAAGGAACTCCTTTTCCATATTTGTTAGAAGAATATGAGGGAATTACTTATTGAAAAATTAGTTTTTCAACTCATCCAATTCCATGGAATCAATTTCATCTTGTTGCCTTATATTCTTAACTAGAGTCTTCCACTGGTCTACTTAACCTTCTAAATGAATGATGGAAAAAATGACCATTCATGCTCCAAAGAGCGAAGGATTGAAAAAAGATTTTCAATTGTACTGATCCATTTTTCACTAACTAGTGGATCAGAATACACACAAAATGTAGGTGGGTGTTACCTCATTATGGACTCAATAGAGTTTTGTTCCCTTCTTTTCTCATTTGGAAGTCCATAATGATTCATAGCTTGTGTAATTATAGAAATAAGAATTTTCATTCCATCTCCCACAACATTTGGTTGCTCAGGAGGAAAATCATTTCATTTCCAAGTGCATTGATCATTATCAAGGTTCCTTCAGGTTCCAGACATTATCTAAAACCCAAAAATAATAGTTTGAGAGGTAAAATCATACTAGGAAAACAACATAATCAAGAGTTCGTACTTTAAATATCTAACATCTTTGGTTTAATCCTAGGTTTTTCCTGATCATTTCCATAATTCTATGATATTAAACTATGGTTATACTTACCATTATGGACATCCCTAAACATACCTTAGAAATATATCTTGGGATCTCACTAAATGTTTTGAATCCTAGTTTCTAATGGTTAACTAAAATGTTGTTCTAAAACCAACTATAGAGACCCATGTTTGACGTACATGGATATTACATTTATTTTTTGGAATATGTAAATACATGATATAAATAGATTCTCAATGACTGTATTAGTTTAGTTTATTTGGAAACTTTGAACATAATCTTCTAAACTGGTGAACGATCTTCAACATGTCCCATAAAGATCATCACCTTTTGTTTTCCTACCTAAAACCTTTCTTTATAACCTAGAAAATAGAAAACATAATAAGGGTGAGCTCAAATTCTCATTAAGAGTAAACATGGAGAACATAAAACAAACCATAGACATTTGAACATAAAAACATGAACTTAATGATTAAACATCGAAATCATGAGGCATGAAATGAATCTTGGCAGTACATAAGGAAAAGGTAATAAAGAAACATTAACCCTCATATAATACCATTAGAATAAAACATGTAATTGTGTCAAACTAATAAGCACATAATATGACTTCTATAGTAGACAATGCATTGTTTCCAAGACCATCATAGTGGACAAAGTCCATTATGAATCGGGTTTACTTTCTGTTCTATCCATGTATTGTTGAACCAGAGTTCCTTTCTGTTTTAGTCATGTCTATATCATGAGATATAAATCTTTACTCAATTAATTGGATGTAAATATTTGACCCACCAATCTCATTCCAAAATTATTCTTACATGTTCCACAAAAAAACATTAATCATTCATCATAGCATAACTCAATAAATAATGGGATTTCTTAAATATAATTCCATCATAACATAATCCATATAAAATAACATTATATAATTAACATAATCAAATCATAGTAATAATATGGATAGAAACATAACCTTGTTTAATATTGTTATCTTAGATGGAAAATAATTTTGATAAAACTCTTGACCTTACTTCTTGAGGAAAATATCCTTTCTTTTTCAAAAACATTTTCTTTTCTCAAAATTCCACACAAATTTTAAAAAAAATAGTTGAAAATACACTTGAGATAGTGTAGAGAAAAATTCATGGAAATAAAGAGTCGTGAAACTATAAAAATTGATTCATGTCATATAAGTTAAAAAAATATTATTCTCATACTTTAGTTGGAAATGTCAAAAAGTACCTCGTATGGTGAAAAAAAATGATCCCTTACATGCCAACAAGTAAAAGTAAAAAAGATTTACAAATTAATATAAACATATATTGAACAATATTAAAAATTTTATGAAAATATTTTAGGAAATATGGACATGAATGATAAATACAACCACAGTAAATACTTATTTATAAGCAATCTCGGATAAAAATGAGATTGAAAAATTATCTCTTGCCTTAGGTATGATATGCTTTGTATGTATTTGAAACTCTTGTATGATTATTTAATAATTTTACTGATTTATTCTAGAATCATAATCATTTTCCTGATAACAGTTATGATCATATTTCCATCCATTTGTTAGTAACATTTCATTGTTACTCGTCATTCGGGTATTAACTGCTTTATATTCTTATGCAAATATGGTCGCATAAGTTATTATTCCTATTTTTAGGAATATAGATATCACATTTACTAGATGGTATTAGTATAATATATATAATATTTATTCATTTCAATAATTTATACAATCATTCTTAAATGAATATTGTGTAGAAAGAATCGCATCACAACGTGGAGACGGTAAGTTGTACGTACGAGAGAGTGACGATATCATTCCCATAATTTATGAACGGTATTTAAGTGGATGGTTTATAATATCTTATAATTAATTTAATGTTATATTAATCATATATAGTTTTTATTTCCACCATTATACTCATCCAAGTAAGGTGGTGGTGAAAAATAGATTACACCACGGCGTGGAGATGGTAAGTCTTACGTACCACCGTGCAGTGATTTCATTTTTCATATGATTAATAGAAGATGAAATAGGGTTGTTTCATATTTATAAAATATATCAGTATATTAGTGATACGGATGTTATAACATTATAATGAAAAAACTAATGAATAGAAATTAGAAGAATAAATAAATTTGAACAAATCGATAGAAGATATTACCTCTTCATAGATGTACCTCCTTTAAATATCCTCTTAGGGTAATAGAGTTGGTACTCAGAGATGAAAATAATATCTAGAATGTAACTAGAAAAGTTGAGAAGGTGAATTTAAAGGTCTTTTCTGATCATGAATGCTAAAAATGTAGTGAAGAGGGGAGGGAGAAGGTTCCCTTTTATAAGAGAGGAGAGGGATAATTCAGGAAACTCTCAAAATATTAACTTATTACAAATTCAATTTCAAATAAAAATGGTCCAAATATTATTTAATTATAGGATAAGATGATTTTAGATACAATACCCATCATCAAATAATTATTAGAAAAGTTTTCAATATTTTTTATCCTTATCTTTTTTTAACCCTTATTTTACCTATTTTAATCTTACTGTGATATTATGTTATTTACATATTGTGTGTTAATGTAATTAACATATCATGTGAAACAACCCAAAAAATAATTTATGACATATTTATACTTATAAAAACTATTTTAATGAATATTATATTTTCATTAATTGAATATCATTTAATAAATTACTTTATGTTTTAAGTTATGAATTCTATCAATTTTGGACACTATTCGATCTTGACTTTTTTAAAAAATTCATAATAACCAGATTACATAGAACCAAATACATTAAATAATTAATAATATGTAAATTTAATCCATAAAATTCATGTATGGATTCAAAATGTTCAAATCTGATTTATTTTCATATTTATAAATTTATTTATTTGAATCACTCACTAATGACGTAATCACTACATTATGATTGTGTTGTAACTCAATAAATATATGTACAATGTCTAAAAATTATAAATTAAATAAAATGATTTAGGAAATATTTTTAGCTTCAAAATTAATGTTTTTACTCATAGACATCATATATATAACTCTATATTAAAACGGATTTATTAAAAGATATATTTTAATTCCATAATTATCTTAACTTTAAATTAATTCTTATAAAATGCCATTTTCATATCCACGTCAATCCATGGGGTCCCAAAATAGACCGAAGGATGGAAATGGTCATAAATATATCATCTAGTAGGATTATAACATGGTCTATGGTAGTTTAATATTATTATATTATTTTTTTACCCTTATTTACCACATTTAGCCTTTCACCATGGTGAATAAAATATTTACTGAAGTTACAAATCAAAATGTCCAAAAATAAAAGGAACCTATTTATACAATTTGAATATTATGATTCAATATATGAAATCCATTTTTCCAAATTCAAAATAAATAATGTTCATAAATTAATTTAAAATTAAATTTCATTGTCAAAACCAAAAAGTGGGTTTTTAAAAAGTAATAACTATCAGAAGATTGACAAGTGTTTATGTCCAATTTAAAAGTGTAATTACTTAAAATTATAAAAATTGTTTTAAATGATAAAAAATACAATTACAATTTAAAAATAATTAAAAATATAACCTAACTATGTAAATAAATTAGGTGAAAATGGGGTTTTGAATTAAAATTATGTATTTTTCACTATTCATTAAAATTTGCATTTTATAAGAAAAATACAAAAAATTCATAAAAAGTAAATTTTTGTGCCCCAGTCCTGAAGAAAAATTTTACTTAGTCAAATTTAACTTATAAAAGTTTCAAAAACTAGATTTAAAATTGATTCACCATCAAAAGGTTGTAAAAATGCATATTTTTGAAAAATAATTCTTTTATCCAAAAATTTGATTTTGTTCTGATATCATGTTCTAGAAAATGTGTAATATGAATTCTAATGTTATAAAAAAATTAAAAGTGTGGTTAATACTATTCATAACATCATGTTTATATCCCATTAAATAATAATATTTTAATATATCGTTGTTTAGTTAAACTCAATATTATGTATAATGCATGCTATCCAGGATGGTTGTTCTTGCATGTAACGCAACCCAAGTCAGTGTTGCGTGTAATGAAACATTCTTTTGGTGATGGGTATAACATAATCCAAAAATTGTTCTTTTATACATCAAAAAATATATATACTCCATTTTTCATGAAATGAATTCCATCAATAGAACTTGAAATTATGTGTAACACAAGCCAAGAATAGTGTTGTGTTTATTGAAATCAAATACGGTTTTGCGTATAATGCAGGATAATCATGGTATAACGTAAAACACAACACATCAATAAAAATAATATATCCCATAAAGTCTCAGGTGTTGAATTTATTAGAGAATTATTCTACATCAATATACATGAAATGGTGTTTGTATTTATATAAAGGTATTTATGGATGTTCACCAATGGATTTACTTTGAATATTTAAAAGAAGAGGAGGGTTATAACTACTGGATATTTATTCTATATATGTCCCTCTGTGTTAGGGAAAGCAATATAATAATAATAGTAGAGATTTGAAAACACTTTAGAAAACAAAGTTTCACAACTTTGTCATATGACTCCTTGATACTTTGAATAGAGAATCAAAATTTTTTATATCTCCACTATACCATCATTGTGAGAAAAAAATAAAGAATAAGATAGAATGTGACAAAATGATAAAATATTATTTAATACTGATAAGGCATATACTTAATGACATTAAATATTTTTTCTTCTATAGTTAATTATCTAAGATCAAATACAACTGTCTGTTGTTGCTGCAACTATAAGTGAACTTTTTTCCCAATCAAATAAATATCTATTGATTTATTGGAGTATCGGTTGCTTGGACTTAGTCGTGATGGAGTGTTAGCTTCTCAGAATAATATGTCTCTTTTTGGATAAATATAAATTTACTAGAAGATTATGTAAAATACTTGTAAGATGTCAACTTCTTCTACTCAGTTGTAGAGGTCTCCATATAAGAGGACCTACTTGTGAAAATCACCAAGCTCGTGGAGTACAAAATTGGTGGATTGGACTAGGGGACTTATGTTCCATGAACCAGAATACATTATCATGTTTTTTTTCTTTATTTACTCTCACATATCACTAATCTTTAAGATATAAGGAATTGAGCGCTTAAATTCAATATGGTTGTTTAAATTTTTTCAATATTTTTAAAAGGATAAAATTCAACCCCCCCCCCCCCCCATCTAATGGAATCTTCATAGCCAGTCTCATACAAAAATAATATCAAAGAAAGAGAAGAGATTGATTACCTGTAATGGGATGAATTTCAGAATCATTTACTTGAGAAATATTTTCCTAAGGTGTTTTTTCATATGATAGAAAATATATTTATGTAATTGAAATAAAAAGAAGAATATTTAGTGGCCACATATGAAGAAAACTTCACTCAATTGGAAAAGTACACTCCAAATTTTACCTGGCATTTTGATAGTAAAATCAATATTTTTTACTCATGATTGAAGCCAAAATATCAAAAGGAAATGGATTATTCTGAAATCAATAGTTATGAGAAACTTTTGTGATGTATTGGGAGGTTAAAAATTGAGTTTTCTAGTGACCGCATATTTTAGGAAAATAGGAAGAATAAAATATTTATATGGTATGAAATAGGTAATCATAAATCGAATGAATCTAAAGGAAAAAATCATGTTTGTCAATTGTGGAAAGTGTAGTAAAAACATCATGGGGAATTCCTTATCAAATATGGGATGTGCTTTCAATGTTGTAATTCTTGGCATATGGCCCATGATTATAATGAAAAATATTTTGGTAGTGGTATGTTCAAATTTGATAAGAATATAGAAATGTTTTTTAAATGTGGGGAGATGGTTCATTATGCACATAAATTCCATAAAAACATAATTATGGGAAGAAACCATACTATCTATTGAATGGTGTGATGAAATTATTTTTAACTACATTAGAAGATGTTGTGTTATCCAATAAAGTATTATTAGGTACATTTCTAGTTTTTTTAGATTATTCTAATTTATTAGTTGATTAAGTTTCTAAACATTCATTCATTTATGGGAAATTATTTGGTAAATTAGAAGCCCCCCTAAAGAAATAGAACTAGAAATTATGTTAAAACAACTACGGGAAGTATTAAAGTAAAAAATAAATTATAAGAATCTTATTTTCTTGGATTGGGGAAAGACATTACCTGCAAAAATTATTTTATTACCCCTAGTATATTTTGATTTAATTATGGATATGGATGGGATTTTTTCTTACAGTGGAAAGATATATTGTCGATTTAAGGAAATTTATTTTCAGGAAGAATTTAATTTTGTATGCAAGAACAAACTCATTCCTTTGATAACTTATTAGGATATTGAGAAACTATTAAAAGATGGAAATTAAATTTATCATGTACATATTATTGAAGAAAAGGGAACTGTACCAATTAAAGATGTGTCTGTGGTAAAGAATTACATATATGTTTTGCCGAATGATTTTCCCAATTTTATACTTGGTCAGGATGTTGAATTTAATATTGACTAATTTCATGATTCTACGCCAATTTCCAAACCACCTTATTGAATGGATCACATAGACCAAGAATTGAAAAGGTAGTTATAGAAGTTTCTTGAAAAAGGTTTAATTTTTCCTTTCACATCATCATGGGGAGCTACTATTTAGTTAATTAAAAAGAAACATGGTTCCTTGAGTATTTTCAATGATTATTGATATTTTAATAGAATTTATATTAAGAATAAGTATTAGTTTCCTTTTGTTGATGACTTGTCTGATCATCCCCAGGGAGATTAGTATTTTCAAATATTTAATTCAGATCTAATTATCCTCAAAATAAGGTGAAGTTTGATGAAATTTAAAATTTTTCATTCGATGCTAGTTATGCACATTATGAGTTTATAGTTATTCCTATTGGGTAAAAAATTGTCCCATTGTATTTATGGATCTTATGAATAGATATTTCCATGAATTTTTGGATAAGTTTTTTGTTGTTGTTATTGATTATATTTTGGATTATTATAAACATTATGAGTATCCGGAAAAAGATCATTGTATATTTCTGTAAACCAACAATGAAAATAAGTTATGTAGATAATTTTTGAAAATTTGATTTTTGGTTACAGTATATTTCTTTCCTTGGAATCATTATAAATATAGATTGTGTAATAGTTTATTACACAAAAATAAGTTGTTTATGAATGGTTAAGATCTACAAATGTTATGGAGATTTTATTTTTTCTTATATAAGTAGTATATTATCGATGGTTTGTTGAAAAATTTACATGGTTATGTATCCCACTAACAAATTTAACACGAAAAGAAGTTATTTTTTCGAGAAAAAAATTTGATGATTATTTTTAGGAATTAAAACAAAGATTGGTGAATGATCAAGTTTTCTCCCTTCCCAAGAGAAATAGTCTCTTTTTCATCTACATTGATGCTTCAGGGATGGAAACTAGTAATGATCATATGAATAAAAATAATGTAATTTATTATGATTCATAGCAATTAAGACCCAGTGAGTAATATTATCCTTCATATGATTTAGAATTAGCTATTGTTGTTTTTGAATTAAAAAAATCGGCATTATTTATATGTATTGTGGTGTGAAATATATGTTGATACAAAAATTTTTAATTATATATGCACTCAGAAAGGGTTGAACATGAGGCAGATAATTTAGTTTGAACAAATTAGAGATTATGATTGTATGATCCATTATTATCCTTGGAATGAAAACAAAGTGGTTGGTGCTTTGAGTCAAAAAAATAATTCCATATTAACCATGTTATATATGGAATTTGACATTTTGGTTAATGATTTGATGAATTTTCTCACAGAAATAGTGAGTACAAGAACATCATCAGTTTTGTTTTATGTATCAGTGAAATCATATCTATTAGAAAAAACTAAGAAATATGGGAATGATGATTGTGAGTAATATAAAAATTTAGAATTGGTTAAGATGACTAAGTTTCTTGAATTTAATATGGATAATGAATGTGTTTTTAAATTGGTAAAAATATTATTTTTTCCTTTTGATTCCCAATTTAATAGTTAGTTGTTAAATAAAGCTCATAGGCCCCCATTTTTCATTCATCATTGAATTATTAAGATGTACAGAGACATTTCGGAGTATTACTAGTGGGATAGAATAATAATAATAGATTGATTAATTTACCATAAAAGGTTTAAATTTTAAATAGGTTAAATTATAATTATATAATTATTTTACATGGATTTCATCCCTCCATTGTATATGATTTTGATCTTGGGTTCAATTATAGTTATGGGAAAGTTCTTCAGAAGTTGTTGGGAATTGGATAAAAGTTCAGCACAACCTTTTTTCCTCAATAAGATTGAAATTTGAAATGAAATTTCAAACCTTGAAAGACATTATCCATTATTTTGAAATGGATTACATAGGAATTTGGGATTAACATGTTTCTTTAGTTTATTCTTCTAAAAAAATAGTTTTCATTATAGTATATAGATGGTGCCTTTTGAGGAATTATATAAAATATAGTTTTGAAACCCATTATTTTGGGATAATGTAGGTAAAAAGAAGTTGATGGGACCATAATTGGAAGAGGAAGTGGCTGAGAAGGTGAAAATAATAAATCAATATATAATGATGTCTTTGAGCAGGCAGAAACGTTATGTTGATAACATGATAAAATAACATTCATTTGAGGTAGGTGATCCTGTTTTTTTCAAATACCTCCATGGAAAATTGTTACGTGTTTTGATAATAAGATAAAGTTGAGTACACAATTAATTACCACAAAATAAAGTTTAGGGAAAGTTGGACCATATTGCTATGAAGTGGCCTTTCCATCAAGTTTATCCCAATTACACAATGTTCTTCATGTTTTGATGTTAAGAAATTATGTGTCAGATTCATCTCATGTTTTGAGCCTTGAGGTAATTGTTTTAAAAGATAAATTTTCATATTTGGAAAACCCTGTTAATATTACTAACCATAGATATCAATTATTGTGTAATAATTAAATTCACCAGGTCAATGTTTTTTGGAGAAACTATATAGTTGAAGAAGCTATAGGGGAAACTAAAAATTCTATGAGGGAAAGATATCCCCACTTGTTTAATAAGTGAATCCAAATTGAAAGGACATAATTTAAAAAGGGGGTGGAGAATGAAACAACACAAGTTATAACAAAATAAATTATTTTAATATTATTATTCCTAAATTAAGTAGTTATATTCATTATTAATATATTAATTAATTCTTAAAATCAAAAAAAATTGTTTTATTAAACTCATTTCTTATAAGATTTTATTTAGTAGATTAATTTTGAAATTATTGAATTTGAATTTTTAATATTTTATTTTATTTTTAAATTCACTATGTAGATATTATTTCAGGATGAATTTTTAATTATTTTTAAAAAAAATTAATAATTCAAGTAATAGTGAAAAATACTGATTTTTTAACATGTATTTTATTTACAAGTCAAATTATGTTTTGTATTCATTTTAAATTTTTATTAGTTCATATTAATTTAAATTCATCCAATTATGTTTTTTCAATGGATGTTATACTTAAATTTAGTGTAAAAATTTTATAGTTAAATGGGTGTTTTTTTTGAAAAATTGTTTTTTATTGCATTTTTTCAAATTAATTTTTAATTAAATTATACTAATATTATGTGTTGAATTTTGAAAAATGGACTATATATTTGGATTCATGATTCCCAAATTTAGTAAATAGTTTCATTTTAGTTCTAGACAATATAAATAGTAAACTTAGTAATGTTTGTTACCATAGTGAAGTGAAAATCATGTAATTTGGGTTATAAAAATGAAAAGAACCATAAAATGACATAAAACATGTATAAATATAATTTTATGAGTATGTCTAGACCAAAATCATCTATGGGTAAAATTTATGACCTTATTTTTCCACCTAGATAAGATTATGACCAATATGTTATTTTATTTAACGAAATGCCAAACATGTCACACTCTTATTTTTAATAAGGTTAATATTTATAATATGATGTTATCTAGAGGGTATTTTAGAATATAAATATTATTTCTAAATATAATATATTTATATTCATCATGATAATTTTTTTAGGCAATAAATAATTACCTTTAATTCTTGTAGAGAGGTGATGGAGTAATTATTCAATTATTGGGGAAAAAATAATGAATGATATTTCAAATATAAAAATAAATATATTTTTTTATACTTAACATGAAAAATGAATTTTAAAGATGATCTTGACATGTTTTGGATTTATTAAAAAAATAAATTATAAGTATTATATTATTATTATTAAATTCAATGAAATGAATAGTTCTAAAAATTGATATTATTGATATTTTATAATAAATAATATTTAATAAAATGTTATAAAATTAATAAAAATGGAAATTATCCCTAATTAATATAATAAGTTTTACGATATCTACCATGGTCTAATTATGGGTCTTTTATCATTTTATCAGTATTATATTGACCCTCAATGAATAAAAATACATATTTCACGGTATTTGTAAAAGGGATTAAATCATGGTTAGAACAAGAAGGTAAGGGTATAAATAGAGTCAAAGTTTTCAAAATTTAATATTTTATAAGGTTATTTGGAAGAAAAGTCATCTTAAATTATAAATAACTCACTTTTCTTGATTTTTAATTGAAAATTAATTTATATTAATTTAATATTTTGAGAAATTCCAAGAGTGCCCCTCCCATCTCTTTTAAAGGGGAGTCATTTCATCTCATTTATTCACACATAAAACCACCATTCATTTTCCCCAACAACTACCCATATTCCTTACTATAATCCATCCCCATATTATAAAATTATTTTTTATTTGTAATAATAATCATAAAGGTCAAAAGGTGTTAATCAAGGGAGTTTTTCCAAAGAGAAGGTATAGTTTTTATCAGCAAGTTTATGTTTTGTTTCTTCTTACACACACTTTAAACCATATTCATACATGATAATATAATAACTCTAGTATCCTTTATATACTTATATGATTTTATGTTAGGTACATGGCTTATATCCATATTCTATTTTACCACATGATAAAATAATTCATCGTTCAGGTGTATGGTGGAATACTGACTCACAAACTAATGTAATTTTTTTTTTAAATCATTGTCTCTAAATATAGGTTATAATGATGTAAGTAATATTTATAAATTATATTCATGACATATTTATAATTTTTAAAAGATAATAAGTCAGTTAACTTATTTCCTTCTCATGCACATAACAATGATAGCATTGTTCGTGCGTACATGTGGAATATCTCTTCCATGAAATGATGTGATTAATTTTTCACCACCACATTACATAGATTTTATATATAATTATAATTAAATAAAAAATATTATATTATATTATCATGACCATTTTTTAAATATAAAATAACATTTTCCATATTTCCCTAATGATCGTTGAAAAATGGAAACGTGAATCTTGTGTACATACAGCCTACCATCTCCATGATTGTAACATAGTTAATTTTTCATAACCCTATTTCATGGGTGGATTGAAAAGCCTAACAAACTTATAAAAAATATATTTATTTCATGATTATCATTTAGTATATAGAAGAATAATTTACTCTATGAAAATAATCAAATATCCAAAATAATTTTGGACTTATAAACAAAATATCATCTAAGTATAAAAAGTGGACTTAATTAATTAATTAATTGTATACGACATTGAAATAATTGATATAAAAGAACTAATTAACTTTAAAAATATTCTTAATCAATTATAAATTATCATAGTTTTATTATATTACAAGATAAATAATGTTAATCATGAGTCTGACTTAAGGTAAAAGACATTCCTTCAAAAATAATCTTTTAAATTTTCACATAAAACTCTATGTTAATTCCATATTCAATTTATTTTTGCCAAAAAATTTCTTCAATAAGGTTTTTATTATTCCTCTATGATATTTTAATGTAATTTTAACCCATGTTTGACTTTTCAAAAAATGGTTTGAAGGAAATATTTTTTGTAATTTTTCTCAACAATGTACTTTGTGACTTTTCTAACAAAAATATGGAAGGAATCTGTTTTTAAATTATACGGAATTAACAGTTATTCCCACATTCGTGAATACTATTTTCCTCTAAGCTTCCTTTTCAATATTATATGGTTATTTTCAAATAATATATTTCATTTTATGTGCATAGTTTTCTTTTTAAAGAATTGATTTTCCTCCCAGAACGTATTTAAATTGAATACATTCATATTTTATAATGATGTAATGATTACTCAAAAACTTTTATGATGAATTTTGATTCTGTTATAAAAAAAATGTGGTGGGTCCATTATATCCCTCCAATACATTGGGTATGTTTATTTTGTAAGTTAACTATGATAGTTATTCCAAATGTAACTATGATGGTTACTCTATGTATAACAGCGAGGGTTATCTCAAGTATGCACAGGATTGTTATTTTTTAAAGACCTAAAAATTCCATGTACTTTTTTTTAATTGTATGGGAATTTTACGAGACCATGAAAATTTGATGGCGGGTGATTCTGATGCCCTTTTCTGCCCTGGAATGAATTTATGAACTTTTTTTCGGGTACGTTCAGTAAACGTACGAGTGGGTTTTTGTAACTTATGAACCATTGCTCGGAATTGATATCTGAGGGCACCATTGAACTCACAGTGCCGGTATTTGAAAAAGGGGACTTTCACCTCGACCGTAGTAGGTGGAGGGTAAAAGATAGAATTAGGTACTTTTGTGGAAATAGAAATAAAATAGAATAAACTTTTATATTATTTTTATTTTTATTGAAACCTCTCATGTGGATGGTTTAAAGGTGTGGACCACCTGAACTAAAACCTCTCTTATGTGTGTTATAGAGGTGGGGACCACCTCAGCCTAAAATTCCAATGTGAATGTTTTAAAGGTGGGGACCACCAGATTTAAAACCTGTCAATTTGAATTTAAGGGTGGGGACCACCCGAACACTTCTAATGTGAGAAACCTCTTGAACTCCCTCCTTAATGAGGGACGTGACATTTAGGTTTCCCCAAACTTTATTTTTCCATCCTCAATGTAATTATTATGCCAATTTAATTTGGTCCAACAATTAAATTGGGGAAACATATCATATTGGATGCCTTTTCTTTTTGGTGGAATTGGGGGAAGGGTTGGCAAAGGGAAATTGGGAGAGAACCACGGAATAATCCTTCTTCTCCAATGAAGAACGCTCCTCCAACAAAGAACGTCAATGCACGGCATCGACATCTACCTCAGTGCATCCTCCAATGTGGGAAGTCTTCAATCGACGATCATCCTTCCCTCCTCATCGACATCAAGTACGAAGAACCAACAAACGAGCCTGGGATCAGAGGTTTATGGCTGGCATGGAGAACATCGACATCTTCTAATTCTTTCTCACGCCAACATCATTGAACCTTTGATCAAGGGTGGTTGATTTAATTTTTTCCCCTACCCGTTCTTGATAATTCATCATAAAATTACGAAGAGATTATATCCACTTTCTACCCATCTAACGCGGAGTGTGCGGGCCAAAAAAACATGTCCTTACCTCTCCGTCATTCTTTTGTGTTTAATTTTTGTGTTCTTCGCGATGGAGGAGGATGACAACCAACCTCGGTGGGGCACGCGAATGGCGGTAGGATCCTCCGTCGTCCATGAAGAAGGCGATGGGCTGACGGTTCCGCCTCGCGGAAACCATGCCACCAATGGCCCCCACACCTCCTGTGGCCTCCGTCGCCCAGTGGCCTCGCGCCGCCCATGGCCTCCGCCGCCCCGCGGCCACCACCACCCCATGGAGTCACGTCGTTCGCGGCCTCCACCACCCTATGGCCTCACCACCCAGCAACTCTCTGTAGCCCCCACAGACTCTTCTCCTGACTTCCCTCCATGGCCCCCGCGCCCTCACCACCCTGTGGCCCTTCATGGCCTCCATGGCCTCATAGCCCTCACGGCCTCTACACCATCCTCACGGCCTCCGCGCTGCCCTGGCGGCCTTCGTGCCGCCCTTGCGGCCTCTGATCCAACCTCACAGCCTCCACACCCCCCTCACGGCCTCAAGGTACTCCGCACCCCCTGCCTCACCCAGTGTAGGCAGGGCCTGACTGGACCCAGCAGACCGGGTTGACCCAAACTGGGTGCAGTCGGCCAAGGCCAGATGGGACCGAACCCCGACCAGCAATGAGCTTTTTGTTCTATCGGCCATAAATTTGGCACCAGGCATCCATTTGGAAAACTGTCAACTGTTCTATAAACCTTGGAGTGTGATGGTCCCATTGGTATACCCCACTTGAGATTTGGATAAAGTTGGGATACGGTCGGGTTGGATCGAGCACGAATCCAACCAGGCCCTCAAGACTAAAAGGATAATAACATATAGACCAGAAATCTGATTGATGCACCATCTGTTGTGTTGAGACCCAAAAGACATGGTGGTAATTTGGGATACTTTTTCATAGGGTTTCATTGCAGTTTGAGTATCGACCAGTGGCTTGAAGATCAGACCCTCCCGGAGATGACAAATCTTAGCGCGGGAGTCCAGTAGCTGGCTGTGATGTTAAAAATTACTAGAAATCATGTGTGGGTCAGTACCAAGCGATCTTGTGTGGGTCAGCACCGAGCTATCCTATTTTTGTTAGCTCCGAGGGATCATGTGTGTGTCAGCACCGAGCGATCCTGTGTGGGTCACCACCAAGAGATCCTATGTGGGTCGGCTCTGAGAAATATTGTGTGGATCAGAATCAGATCCTCTTAACAGAGTAAGACGATTCAGTAGTTATATCTAATCATTTTTACTTCTATACCTAAGTTATACTTAGTGTGGGATGAGTTAGTACCTTGGTGGTATTCTTCAATGTGGCGTACCTGTTTGGTACTAAACTTTGTGGTATTATTTCTTTTGTAGAACAGGTGAGCTTTGGGGTGAGGTGTTGGGCCTTGTGATTCCTCATGTTTGAGATGAATTTACTTAATAACTTAGGCATATGTATGAGAATATACCTATGTAGGGTTGTTATTGGTTTACATGCTTTGTGGTTTATACTTGGTAGATTTTGTGAGACCTTGAGGGTGTCAGGATCCCTACTGAGTATCATTATACTCACCCCTGCACGGGCTATGCCCGCACCTCATTGTTTTTGGTGTAGACAACGGACAGCACTGACTAAGGACAAGAGTACCAGCACATGAGGTAGCTCAGAGGTGGACCTTAGATGAGAAGTACTGTAGATATGACCATTTGAGAGTTGTACCTACCCTTCCGGTTGGATCCCTGGCGGGTGATCACAAGAGTTGTTCCAGTGTATTAGTACTTTCAATTTTTTGTACTTTCCAGTTGGGCTTGTATTCTGTCCCCTTTTTCTTTCTGTAATCACTCTATTTATTGTTCAGTCTACTTGAGTTTGTATCATTTTGTGTTCTTGGTTGCATGAGTTCACAGGTTATAAAGGCAATGCCTTTCTAATTTTAGGTAATACGCCTTCGGTGCTAGTCGCCAGCCCCTAGCCTACGAAAGGTGGGCTAGGGGTAGTCACGACACGGGCCTCCGGGGACAGGTCGTGACATATTCCAAGTGTATCCATATAGGTCACTTCATAATTAATCCTGATAAGAAAATTATTCCCAAGATTCTTATATGATTTATTTACTCTTGATATGTTTTAATATAAATATCATGTCTTTACAAAGTTATTTTTTTAGGTTATATTCAAAGTAATATATATGATACTTTCTTAGGGTAAAAATTATAACTTTGTGGAAATGTATTCACGAGTTTATCCTGTTTACAGTGAAACATTTAGGGTAGTAATTTTCCTCTAAGATCTATTATGAAATGTTTTATGGAATTATTTGGGTATAAAATATGCTTTATTATGTAATAAATTGTTTATTTTGAGTCAAAAGTTTATTTTTAAGTATTCATAGAATAACATTTTATTTATTTTTATTTCCCTTAGAGAGATATTTGTGATCATCCAATATTTTTAAAATGTTTTTTATAGGATTTAAGGATGAATAAGTGAACGATAGTGTTCAAGTTGAAGTTGGTTAAGATTTCTCATGAAAATAAATAATGTTTTTCTTTAAAAGTTTGATATGGTGAGAAAATTGATACTAATCCAAAGCATACACCCTTTGTTATATAATTTATTCATATATGAGTTATTAACTAATTCCCTAAACAAATTAACCTAAAAATATCCTAAAATTTAATAGAATAAATTTTTGACTTAAAACACAATATTATATAATGCTTAAGGACAGTTCCTTACACATGTAACATAAATTGACAGATATACTTGCATTTAATGTTTATATAAAGAAACCCAAACCATTACTCTAAAGGCAGTGGTCACAAAAGATAAATACAAAATAGTGGTTTGTATTATTCTATTAAAATCCATTTTAGTCCCAGTCTCTGGTCTCTTAAAGCTATAATAGTTCAATGTATGATACAATTAGTATCGATCGATCAGTGAAGACACACCTGAGGGGGGGTAAATCAAGTGTGGTAAACTTTTTACCAAATTCCAAATATAATTGTTATATCTTTAACCCCATTCATCTTTGAACATATGTTACTGGTGATAAAAATGGATATTTTCTTGTTTAAAATTTTATACTCTTATATTAAATTCACGTAAATAAATAAATTTGGAACATGTGTTTTTAAACGGATTATCCCATATAGGATAAAAATACTCTTTGTTCTGCATGATATTTCTAATTCATTAATTATTTAAATTAATTGAATCACATATACAATTGTATTATGCCGCTTATGATCTTATAATACTTGAAGAAATAGATCACCATATTATATGCATGATCAATAAATCATAATACTATGCATGCATATAAGTAAAGTATATCACTTCACTTCTTTATACTAGAATCCCACTAGTTTTCATTATATCTTACTCTTTTTTATGTAAATCACAATATTTTTTATTTATGTTACTACACCCAAAAAATATTTGCTTCCTCAAGTCAAAGATTCCTAGACTACCTTCTATTAATTGTGAAATAAGTATTACACTCAACCTATGAATGTATGCCAAGCTTCTTAATTCATTCAGAATATTTTTGATCAATTCTTTCGACTTTTATTTTATGAGTACATCCTAGGAAATAATCAATACAATGTATGCACAATAAATAAAAACCTTGGAGTATTTCATGGTGATGAAGAACTGAAACTTGGGACAACTCTTTCTAACAGCATGCAAAGCCTTATAGGACTTCTAATTATGAATCTCCTCTTACTACTTTGACAAAAAAAACATTTAATCATCTTATTTTTATTTTCTTCATCAATAAATTTAGTGTATTCTTCTCAATACTATATAAGGTTTATCTTATTCCTCTAGATCATTATATTTATTAGCTCCTCAGTCTTCCTCAAGGGGTTCTCTTCCCTTGTCTTACACATAGATACAACCAGAAAATTGTACAAAAAAAATTTATCTTTTATTGTTCTCTCTTTAAAATATAATTTTATGTGAAAGTAAATTAAATCTAATAATTTTCATATTTCCAAAAATGTACATATTTTTAAAATATTATGAAAGAAAAAAATAGCTCATCTGTATACACCATCTCATCCATGTTTTTCCATGATTTAATTTTTCAACTATTGCACATTGGTTTTTAAATTATTTAATCCAATAAAAATATTAATTAAGGTTATCTTTGTTTATCATTTTTAAAAATAATATGAATATGTATTTAGATATTTCTCTAATAAGTCTCGTTTTCCATTCTTCTAAAAATATTCCAATGATGTTCACAAATAATATTCTCTTTATAACTATATAAAATATACATCTTCGGAAGCATGTGGCATGGAACTTTTCATTTTTTGTCAAAGAGCTTCTATATCTATTCTATAAAGTTAATATTAAGCATTTAAACCCAATAAATAAAATCATACCTTCTTCCACATCTCTATTTTATATCACAACTGATTTTTTTTATTTAGGGAGTATAAGTATAGCTCAAGTAATAATGAATCAACATTTCCATATTTTATTAAGATAAAACTATCAAATGTTTTTGGAAATTTCAATTCCCATATTATAGATTAAAATTTAATCATGCTTCTCAACTTGAAAATTGGATTAATCATTCAAATATCTTGGATAAAAATTGGTTTGATGATATTTTATACCTAGTAATGAAATCCTTACACCAATTAATTTTTTCCACGTTGATCACCAATATTGAATTTAAAATATTCTCATTTAAAATTCACATTATAATGGTATAGTGATCCCCACAATTTATATTCATTTACTTTTTTACATCACAAGAACATATCTTGGATAATCATAGTTTCATATTGTTTGAAAATGAAATAATGCCTTTTTCATTATCTCTAAATGATTTTCTCTTTAGAATTTTTTATCCAGTGAGTAAAGAAAAATTCATTATATGGATCCCAGTTTGGATATCCTTATGGATATATCTAGTGAAAGTCCCATTACATGGTTATATATATATATATTAATCCACTTATATGGCTACCCTTACATCTATGACTCTTTTTGAGATCCACTTAATATGATATATGTCTCCTTTTGTGATATGAATCCCCTTAAATTAAACTATAAATGATCTCATATATCTTTTTTTATAACAAATCCATATATCACTTTATGTGGATCGATTAGTTTTAGGATACACTAATATTAATCTCCATTTTTGAATTCATTTATGTGGGTCCTTTATCAATTTTCTGGGGTAAAACTACAAATTCTGTATTATTTTCAAATGACTTCAGTACCAAAAAAAACAAACTCATGGTCATCCCAACCAATTCAAAACACATCATAACATATCCAATTTTTTATGGGTATTATTAAAATAAATCCAAACAATAACAAATTTATTACAATGTGTTGGGGTATATTAAATACTCATTGAGTGTATTTCCAAAAAACCAACTGCACTTTAGTTCCTTCTTTAATCTCAGTTATCACCCACCTTCATCAATGTGATATTTGTAACTCAATATAGTATCCAATAAACTAGATATCTCAGGGATGGTTTCTATAGTATCTATGTATATTTTATTAAATCATTTAACATGTTTGAATTATTTAATTAATAGTTATACATGTTGTGTGGTAATAGGTTCAGCAGCCATCTCCGCTTTACAAGTTTTCTATTCAAAGTATTACATACAAGACTTCATAGCCTTCATACCCATCTTTAAAATGAGGAAAACTTTGATTATCATAAGATATAAGTGATTCCATTTGTTTTTATCTATTTAACTATTCAATTGAAGAAACATAATTACTAGTCAAATTATGGGAACCTCATTTTCTTCCTTCAGGTGGATACTCAATCCATCACACATCACTTCAACTATTAATAATTTCATTAAAATTATTTCTGAAAACAAAGATAATTGAACCAAAAAACAACTTCAACACAAATGGTACTTTAATATCCCCCTTTTTATTAATTTTAAATCCCAAAATACTTCTATTTATAATGTAATTTTTCTCCCCCTAATTTATAATAAATGAAAATGGAGGATATTTATTCTCCCCCATGAAACTATAGGTGATGATTAAAATTTTTATTTTCTACAATAATCACAAAAAAAATTGTCTGGGGATGATTTCCCAATAAAATTAACTCTTATTATTTCAAGAAAATCCGATTCACAATATTTGTTCCATCTCCCCCTTTCCGAGACTAATTCAACATTAATTTGAAAAATGTGTGGCACCACATTTTTCATAGAAATATTTCATTAACTAAACACCTCAAAGAATAATTAGTCTATCTAGATGTAGAAAATAATATGGGTAAAATTAGATAAAAAATTCCATATATAGAAGATAGTGTGATGGTTGTTTTGAAGTTCACTATCTATGTCTTGAAAAATAGATTTTATGAGAATTTTATGAAACTACACTCCATTTGAACAAACCCATCAAAAAAATTCATGTGAAAGTATATATTCTCATATAGTAGATAAATAGTCACTCCTATTTTGATAAAAATATCCAATATAAATCAAAACAGTGATGGGAATTCGAGAAAAATACCTCATTATTTAGAGTTTTTATATCTATACAGAATAAAAAGTTTTTTTGAAATAGCTTATTTCTAGATTATTTAGATTCTTAATAGATCTCGTATAAGGGATAATACTTCATACGTCACTATGGTTAGTTACAAGAATGTATAATACAATTTTGATCCTTTTAAGGATTTTTATATGAATACTAATAATGAATAACCATGATATATAATACTCCAAGTAGTCTTGAAATTACAAATCTCGTTATTTCTCTTTTTTCTTGCTTCACCTTCTATTCCATCTAACATGATGCATTGAAAAAATTATATGGGAACAAGGTGGGTATTCATCATCACTTCAGTGTGAGTTAGAGGGATGATAATTTTTTCTCATCCAAGAAACTTTTTCTTCATAGATTTACTTTATTTAGAAATATTTATATTATCTTAGCTTTAAATTTTTCAAATTGTTTCTAGATGGGGCAGCATAGATTTCTCTTTACCTTAGAATTTATTTTCAGTGTGAGTGTTATTATTTAATTTTGAAAATATATAACATTAATTTATTTTAAATTTTTATGAATTAATAGACTCTTCAATTGGGTTGGATATATTTTTATAAACTCTTTTAGAGTTTGGTTATAATTCTTGGGGTGTGTAGACTCATTTTACACATTATATTTCTTTGTAATTAGAGACTTGGGTTATTTTATTTTATCTTTTATTTTTCTAGGTGGGACATTAAAAAATTTTATAATCACCCATACTAATTACTTTCACCTTCCAAACACCTCTTAAATGGTATTTGGTTTGTCTTCCATTTAAAACATATCATGAAATTAAAATTATTCATCATAAATGTATAAAACTAAACAAATATGGCTATCTCACTCTTGGATTGACTTTTTGATTTTAAAATTAATATTTTTCCCATTCATCATTATGTTCATGGATATTTAGAAATGGTACATGATGTATCCTCTATTACCATGGTATAAGCATCTTATTCTTTGTGGTGTGGCATCCTTTTCAACTATCCTCTTGGGTATACCCATTAGAAATTTCTTCTTTTGTTTGTTTCCTAAGGAGGACATGTAAATTGGATTCATTTTCTTTTTTTTAATTTTTCATCTTTTTCACATTAGTATAGGAATTATATTATCTTTCTTTAAAACAAACCTCTTCATAATAGTGACCACATATATTACAGTACTAAAAAAATTTCTCTAAAATTAAAATTTGTTCCCTGTGGATGTGTGTTTATATATATATAAAGTATACTTCTTTTCTGTAGGTTTGTTACTTATTCCATAATTTGTCCCCATAAATTCAGCCTTATATAGTTTAAATATATTGATATATTAATCCCTTAATCAATTTAATTTTCCTCAAAATTTCAATAACAATAACATCTAGAACCAAATCTCTTTCATTTATCATTAGAAACAGACTGTCTAGATTTTAAAGATTAAAATCCATGGAATTTTTTGGGATGAAACATCACTATTTTTTCCTCTATTTTTATAGATTATATTAATATTAAATCCATCATTCTCTCTTAAGGGTATGGTTTTCTTATTATCAATTTTCTCCTTCCATATTCATATAGTTTTTAATTTCAAATTATATACCTACAGTTGAAATAGATTTATAAAATAGAGATTTTATGGGTTTATGTGATACCTTATTGCGTGATCTTGTAGATGATACATATCCAATGGATCCCAGGATATATTTGACAGAAAATTGTGTCTTATTTGTAGTAATATTTGTATAATTTATTCTTGTGGAAACATTACTTCTTCCAATATATTTTTAAGTTCCATCTTGGGTGTTTTCTAGATTTTTCCACTCTACATACAACTCTATGTATTTTATAAAAATAATGTATCAATATCCTTTAATTTCTATCACCCTATCTTCTCACTCTTTCTTCATCTTCTTTATCTAATACTCATGCATTTTTTAGTTGAAATTAAAGAACTATACAACCCATTCACCATTATTTGTCTTACTTCTAATGGTTCCTCTTTAATATTGATATATTTTTTATATGATTTTTCTGATTCATGACAACATATTTAAAATAACTCAAACAACACTTTCTCAATAACAAAACTCATTTAATTATTAATCAATTAGTGAAAAATTTCCAATGAAAAGTAGGGCATATTAATCCTTGTATTTAACAGGCATTATGTGGTTGTTTCATCTTCTTATCTATTTACTAATTCTTCTTCCATTGAATCATAATCTCAAATTTTTAATGAATTTTAATCTTATACCACCTTGATATAATAAGATATTTTTGTTAAAAATTCAATGGGAACTTTATTTATGTAATCCTTAACATCAGAATGAAAATATTTAAGTGATTAATTTAATTATTCTTCTTCAGAGCATTTAATTTCTGCATCAAAAGAAAAATAATAAATATTTTTTATTACTTAAATTTTACCTTTTTTATTACCTTCAGTAAAATGTTTCCCTTGTTTAACATTTTATTTTTTCATCTACTTCTTAGTCAATCACTTGTTCATTTTTTTAAATGTCTTGTCCAAAACCTATGTTTTAGTATTAATAGGGATGGGAAAATTAATTTCAATTTTAGGTTCACCCATTTAAAAATTTCAAATATTGTATTAAAGTAAAAAAAAGGTTCTTTGAAATAAATCTAATCAATATAAACCTAGGATAATATACCAATTTTTAGTACTAGTGGTTTGGTGCATCCACACCTAGGGTTAATTCAAGTGTGGTTAATATTTTACTAAATTCAATGTATTTTTTTAAAAATTTAAACCCTTTCATATTTCAAAATATATTACCAATTGAAAAAATATATATAATTATTTAAAAAAATACACCTATATTCAATGAAAGTAAAATAGTAAATTTGAACCAGGTATTTTTACATGGTACTGGCCTGATATGGAAAGCCCAATCCATGTTTTTCTTTAGATGTTGAAGTCATTAATTATTCACTATAACTAAATAAAGAAAGAAATTGGAGTGTTCTAGGTATTACCATGTAACCCTTATTTCAATATTATATAGTAAAGTGATCATTATATTATAGAGGTGATCAATCATTCACAATATTAAAATTGTGATATATTACAATATCCTTCTACACATGATTAAAATCATATGTTTTCATTTATTTCTAGACACTCATTCTTTAAAAATTAGATTAAAATGCTATCCAAGTATTTCTCTATACCGACAAAATTTTCTAATTTTTTCACTCAAAGATTCTTTGACTACATTCGGTTCTTCAAAAAATAAGTATGCAATTTGTCCTATCAAAATATGTCGATCTTACCAGGTCTTTAAAAATATATTTTTTATATTCCTACAACTTATTCATTGTCATTATAGAAAAAAATCCAACCTAGCATGTATTTACTCAATAATACTACTTTATAATCATTCCTTTTGATGAAACAACGAAACTTAAGACTTCAGTTGCTCACATATTGTAGCACATAATAGGATTGGAACTTCTTCTTCTCTTCTTCAACCAGTTAATTCTATTCAGTTTATTTTTATTTAATTTTTTCATAAAAATAATTTATTTTCAAAATATTATATCATTTTTACATTGTTCCTTGAAGATATATGTTCTCTCAACTCTTTGGTCTTCCTCAATAGGTTAGAAACCCATATCTTACTAATAACTACACACACAAAAATACATAGCTCATATTTTTATTTTATTTTCCTTAATTATTGATATAACTATATAGGAAAATAATTTAGTTCTTATCAATTTCATATTTAAACAAGTTGAAATATATTTTCAATTACATAAAAGACATAAATAGCTTAGTCGCATTCACCAACTCATTCATGATTCTCTATGATCTCATTTTTTCAACTACCTTATATAGGTTTGTAACTAATATTATTCAAGAAAACTATCCATGAAGTCCAACACTCTCCAGGTAATTTGAAAAATTGACAAAACATGAATTTATATATTTATCTCAACATATTCTAGTTTCATTATTCTAAAAATATTCCTCCAAAATTGGAATGTGATTCAATATTCAAGGATATAAAAACTTTATAGCTTCAGCAGCTTAAGGAATGGGTCTTCTCATACTGGGGATGAGAGATTTCATAAAAACAGTACAAACATAATCATAGGACTTTAAACTATAGAAAATAACTCATTCCATGTTCCTCATATCTATTTTCATCACAAATTATTATGTAATTTTAAGACACTTAATTACATCTTGATTTCCCCAAATCTTCATTTATATATTTGATTAATCTTAAAGGATCTCATTTTTGGGAACTTTGAATTATCATATTTTCCTTTAAACATTCGTCTTTTTTATTACCATAAAGACCAGGTTCCTCATTCAAATATCATTAATAAAGAATAATTTTGTTACATTCTAAATATAGCGACACAATCCTTGCATCATATATTTTTTCCATTTTCATAACCAATATTGAATTTAAAATATTCACATTTAAAATTCACACTATTAGGGTATAGTGATACGATAAATTTAATATCCTTTAATTTTCTTTATCTAAAACTTAGATTATGGTAAATAAAATTTAAATAATTTTTTAAACAAGAAATATTAGATCTTAGATCATCTTCAATGGATTTCCTCTTTAAAATTTAAAGAATGGAACCTTCATAAATATTACCAACAATATAAAAGTAAGTCCCATTAAGAGGATCCCAATGTGTATCCCATTATTTGGATCTCTAGTGTGAGTCCCTTTACATGAATTTTCAGACATATCTAAATCCTCATGCATGGTCACCCTTACTTTGATGACTATGGAATAGATCACCTTAGGTTGAGATTTATCTCCTTATATGATTTGAATCCCCTTACATTGATCCACAAATATTATTCTAGTCCCCTTTAAAGAGATTAAACAACTAATAATACCTCTACATTGATGTCTTATTATGAGTATTCAATTATTTAAAGTTCTATTTTTGAATCCATTCATGTGGGTCCTTTTTTATTTTTCCAAGACAAAACTCTATATTATATATTACCTTTAAATGGATTCAAGAAAACATCAAATAAACGTCATACAATCCCAACCTCTGAAAAACACTGCTAATTAATTATGTGTATTATTTAAATAAATAAAAAATCTTCTATTACTCTTCCAAAGTATTATGATATATTAAAAACTCAAGTAGAGTATTTCCCTGAGCCTCAATTCATTTCATTTATAGATTTAATTTCAGTTATCTACAGTCTTCATCCAAGTTAGATTAACCACTAAAAGCAGTTGTCAATATAATATATATCTCTTGGATGGAAACTCGAATTTCAAGTTATCTTCACTTAAAACTTTGAAAATTTTTATAACTCTATATGCATAACTATACAAGTTGTCCAAAAATAGGTTTACAAGCATTTTCCCATTATCATATATTCCATTCATACTATTTTAGAAAATTATTTATAACTTCTATACTTTTATTTTAATTTTCCATTAACTCTATAATATTTAGATATATGGGATTCCACTTTAAGATGTCTATCTATCCATTCGAGGTCAGAAACTCCAATACCCTTCAATGTATGGGAATTTCCATTGCTTCATTTGGGAGGATACTCAATCCATCACACATTAATTTTACTTTCTATACATGCTTTAAAAAGAATCCTAAATGAAAATAAAATTGAATATAAATCCCACTTACGCATAAAGGTAATATCATGGTAACATAACAATTATACACTAAGTATTGTCTACATTATTAAGAGAGTATATTAACCATGTAAAAAATCTACAGCATTGGGTGTGTTCTATCTCTCTCTCTATCTTACATCATCCCTAGTTGGTTTTATTCATTGATCCAATGAACTAAATAGCATGGTAATAATATGAATTTTTATAGTTAGGGGTTTTATTAACCACTTATTATCCCCCCCCCCACTCAATGTTCATGAAATCTATCACATGGGATTATAATATGGTATCATAGTTGGTTGTTTCAATCAAAATTTTATCTAATCAAGGTGTTCTATTAGATCTGTACTATATTAGTTTAAGGTATCACAAAATATTTTAGTAATTTCATATTGATTATTTATTTTTATTGATTTTATATTGATATAATGAATACATTAATCAATAGTAGGATCCCCAGGTTTGATGGAAAATTATTCCATCTACATAAATAAAGTATAGTTCTATATCTTATATCTATTTGATTTAATGTTATTAACTTCATTGAGAATGTTTTTTATATTCCAAAATTTTGGACAACCTATACTTTACAAGACAAAAATAATATTTAGGAATATATTATAGCTTGAAATGTGTAACACACATCCCTCTTTAAGAAAGAATAAACATGAGTTATAGAATTAAAGATAGTGAAAATAATTTGGTGAAAATTTCATGATATACATAAAGTAGATATGAAATTCAAAAATCTAAAATTATATACATTTTATGATAAATTTAATGCTATTAATATAGATGAAGAAAAATCAATGGATACGGTATTTATTTAAGTGAACGAAATTGTGATATTGATTTAGAGTTAAGTAGTAGTTCTTGAATACTATCATGATGAATAAATTGATAGGGATTGTAACCCCCCAACCCTAGTTACCCTGATTCGGTGCATTATTACTTAACATAGTTATGATAAAAGGAATCATGTCCCAAAATATCAATTAGTTTAGTAGCCTTGGGACTACTAGATACATTCATAATTTTTACATTACATCATGAAATAAAAACATCAAAAACATTTTCTCCCCTTTTGAACACACTTATATCCTTATCCTATCCTTACAGGTCAACTATAAAATACATCCTCACATCCTGGAAAAAATAAAACATAGATAGTGGTGAGCTTATATGTTTAGTAAGGATAACAATATTGCAGAAACTTTCTTAAATAAGAATAAACCTTTAAGGAAATTTATAAGACAAAAAATGTTTTAAAATTAAACTTCAGCATAATATAGAAAAGATAAAATAAAATAATTTCATTTACTTAATCACATGTATATTGTACTAATAAAATAATCACATGCAATATCAATAGCCACTTTCATAATGATGGAATACATAATGTTGAACTTCATAACCACATATTCATGGCCTTATGCGAAGACTACAAATAAGATTTTTCATAGCCTTGTGCCAAGACACTAGTTTGTCTCATGAGAACAATCTATAAACTGATTATCTATAGCAAGCTCCACCCATCACTTACAAAGTCCAATTCATTCCTCATATAAAAATATTTAAATATAACATAAACATTCGTTATTAAAACTAGCATAAGAAATTTAAATAATTTATCTATAAACCGTGAATGGTTTAAAAATAACACATCCACAGTAAAAAATATCACAAAAACATCAATATAATATAGAAGTTTTGTATCAAAATAAATGAACATAAAACAATCTTAAAATCCATCAAAGGATATTGACATATATGAAATCAAAACTTTTTTAGAGAAATATCTCTTTCTATTTTGAAATAATTTAAAAGTCATATAATTATAAAAGTAAACATTTGTTTTAAAAATATTCTTATAAGCTTTTATAGTAATCTTTTACAATGATATAATGGTGGAATGTAGCCACACCAGACTTATAAGTTAAAAAAAGACATTTTTACCTTAATTTTGTCAAAAGGGTCATAAAGTACCCTGTTTGGAAAAAGGCGGAAAGATTCCTTTCAAAACATATCTGGTAAAATAAGGGTATAAATGAATTTATCCCATAATATAGTAAATATTAAAATGTTTTAAATTACATTTTAAAGAAAACAAGGATGTGGATGATAAAGAGGTCCCAGTAGATACTTATGTAAAAACCACCTCGGATAAAAAAGAGATTGTGAAATTAACCCTTACCTTGTACTTTTTATTAGTCGATGGTATGTTAACCTCTTGTATAATTGTTAAAACATTGTTATTAAATTATAAAATAAATATATCCATAAATATGATATCATATATGATCCTATAATATTGTTTTGTTTATAATATTTCAGTAGTGTCATTGTTTTGGGTATTAACTGATCTGTTTTCCTTTATATGATCAGTTACATAAGGCGAGTTTTTTATGGATAAGATATATTTTATTCATGTAAAGAATTATATTTTGTTATTAAATATTATTTTTAATCATAAAATGAAAATTATTCTACATTGAGTACGATGGGGAATGAATCTCATCGCATTCGTGGAGACGGTAATCTATACGTATGCACGAGCGACAATATCATTATATTGATGGTGAAATAACTTTTAATTGGATGTCATATCATATATAAATAATAATTAATTTCTAATATTTATTATTTAAATCAGTTATACTCATTATTATACTCATCCAAATAATGAAGTGTTTGAATAACAAACTACACCACGATGTGGAGACGGTAAGCCGTACATATGCACGTGTGGTGACTTTTTCATTCATATGATGGATACAATAATGAATATGGTTGAAACGTTTTTATAAGAATATCACATTATATAGATGATATTGGATTTATTATTTTATAATGGAAACATAAAAAAATATGAAGTGGAAGATGAAAAGAACATGAAAGATGGAGGTGAAATTATTACCACTTCTTCGGGTGTTTCCATTTGAGTTAATCAAAAGGGCTCTTTAGGCTGGCTTTCTAATCAAAATAATACCTTTAGGTTGAATTGATGGAAATTTGGAGGATATTTAGGTAGCGTTTGGCTGAGCCAAATGGATTTGGAGGTGTGATTTTGAGAAAAGGTTAAGTACCCTTTTATAAGAGAGGTGAGGGTCACTTTAGGAAAATCTTGAAATAGTTTTTTATAATAAAATAATTTTCAGATTCTAATGGCTCCAAACTAATTTATATCGAGGATAGGGTTGGGATGGGTCAAAAAACATTCAACCAATTGGTTTCAGATAGGTTTAGGTCACTGTATTAACCGTATCTTTCAGATTTAACTCTTAGATAAATAGTGTGGCATTTACCATGTCTCTTTGTATTTTTATATTATATGGTTAATAAAATTACTATAACAATTAAAGAAAAACCCAAGTGATCCATAAATAATATATATTACTTTTTAATAGTATTTTGGATGAACCATATATTTTAAATAATATTATATAATTTAAAAATATAATATTTTTTTTAAAACTCAATTATGTCCATTTTGACACTTTAGTATTTGGTTTTTGTGAAAATCATAACAGCATTATTACTTCAAAGAAAAATTATTTAATCAAGCCTAAAATGTAATATTATCCTATAATATTAGTTTAATTCATCAAAAGTCTCAAATTACATTTATTTAGATATTTATAATATCAATTATTTTAATCATTCAATAATAAGGCAATTATTCCATCATCATTGAGTCATAGATAAATTAAATTATTTATTTTCTAAAAATTAAAAATAAAATAAAATTGTGTATAAAATATTTTTTTACTTATAATTAATACTTATAGTCGAATTTATCTTATGTATAACCCCATATTAAAAATTGTTTAGTTATTAAACATTGAATTTAACTCTTTTAACTCTTATTTAAATAAAATAAAAATAAATATCATAATCTAATCAAAGTGGAACAATGGGGATCATATTTTATTCTTAAGGTTGTTTTTTTTGAATTACACTTATCCAGTATAATTACGACATGTGTTATGGTAATTATAATATCATTTTTACCCTTAATTACAATATTTAATTTAAATTGTGGTAAATAAAAGTCAAAAGTTATGATTCCCCAAAAATTATTTTCATATTATTGAACCAAATTTTACTTAATAATATCAACCGTGTCTCTTGGAATTTTGAAATTAAACTCAGAGAAGTGGTAAAATGATGTTTTATGCAAATTTGTAAATGCACCAAGAAGGTGGGTAAAAGACGGTAAAAAGTTCGATAAAATTTAATATATCTAAACTTATTATAAAATGACTCCAGTGAATTAAATTTAACATATATTGGTATTATATATCCATTTTCACCTAAAATAAATTAAAATAAAATAACTAATTATTTAAATAAAAAGTCGGTTTCAAAGAATAACGTAGTGTTTTTCACTATTCATCAAATATTGAAAGTTTTGAGAAAAAATACCAAAAAACCACCCTCAGCTAATTTTGATATTCCGAATCCAAAAATGAAGTCCATTTTGAAAATTAAAATTTTTAAAATTTCAAAAAGTGGGTATTATTATTCAAAATGGAATGTTTCATTGGTCGTGTTGTGTTAATACTCCAAGTTTCGTACAATTCATGCTACTAAATTATTCAAAGGGAAACATATCATGGAATCTTGGGGTGTTACATTCTCTCCTCCTTAAAATAATTTCATCCTCAAAATTTATATAATGTTATTACATAAAAATATTTGGGTGGTTCTTCATCATAATTTTCTCGGGTTCCCACATTGCCTCTTTCGTCTTATGGTTTCTCCATAGAACTTATACTAGATGAGTCGTCCAGTTTCTTAGAACTTGTTCTCTGGTATCAATAATTTTTACAGGCTCCTCATAATAAGACATATTGGGTTCTGGTTCAATTTCCTCATAGACGAGTACATGTGTTGGGTCGGGCAAGTATTTTCTCAACAGTGATACGTGGAACACATCATGTACTTTGGAGAGACTTGGAGGCATTTCCAAACAATATGCTACAACTCCAATTTGTTCTAGAATTTCAAAAGGTCCGATGAACCTGGGACTCAATTTACCCTTCTTACAGAAAATTATAACACCCTTCCATGGAGAAACCTTTAAGAAAACATGGTCTCATACTTCAAATTCCAAATCCATACTTCGGTTATCGGCATACCTCTTTTTCCTACTTTGTGCTGTTTTGATGTGGGTTTGGATAGTATTTACTTTTTCTATTATTTTCTCAACAAGTTCTAGGCCTATGAGTTTTCATTCACCAACATCATCCTAACATGCCGGTGTGAGACATATCTTTCCATATAACAATTCATATGGTGTCATCTGAATACTTGAATGGAAGCTGTTGTTTTTATAAAATTATACCAAAGGTAAATATTGATCCCACATACCTTAAAATTCAAGTGATCAATATCTAAAAATGTATTCTAATGATTGAATAATATGTTCTGATTATCTATCGATTTGAGGGTGGTAGGCAGTGCTCAAACGAAGTTCATTATCTAGTGATTTTTGAATACTTTTCCAGAATCTTGATGTAAAACATGGATCACGATCAGAATCAATTGATAAGGGTACTCCAAGAAGTCTTACAACTTTATTAATATATTGTCTTTCCATACGTTCAAGTGGTAAATATTCTCTTACAACAAGAAAATATGTCTACTTGATAAGACGATCATCAATGACCTATATTCCATCATTTTTTCTAGGAGTCTTTGGTAGCCCCATGACAAAGTCCATCGTAATATTATCCCATTTACACTCAGTTATGAAAATAGGTTTCATGACTCCTTCAGGATATTTCATTACATCCTTCACTTGTTGAAAAATCATACATCTAGACAGAAAATTAGTATTATCCAACTTTATTTTTCCCCACAAAAAATATTCTTTCAAATAACTATACATCTTGGTGCTCCTAGGTTGTATAGAGAAATTGGAGGTATGAGCATCATACATCAATTCCCTTTTTAGATCAGGTATGTTAGGAACACAAAGTCTCTTCCCAAATTTCCAAATTCCATCTTTATATATGAAGTCACTCAATCTCCCATCATTCAGAGCTTCAATATTCATTTGAAACTCCTCATCATCAGTCTAATAACTCTTTACCCTTTCTAGTAAAGATTGTTTGGCAACCATTTAAAAAGGTATTTATGTTTCACCTTCCATTGTTATTCCTGTATCAATATTTACTAGATCCATGAAAATAGGATCCTTTTCAACTCTCATCTTGTTCAAAACTCCCTGATTTTTTCTACTCAAAGCATCTACCACCTTATTTGCCTCCCTCGGGTGGTAGTGTATTGTTCAATAATAATCCTTGATTAGTCCAAGCCATCGTCATTGCCTCATGTTGAGTTCTTTCTATGAGAAAATATACTTCAAACTCTTGTCATCAGTATCAATCTCACGTTTTTCAGCATAGAGAGAGTGTCTCCATATCTTCAGAGCAATGATTACAGCTGCTAACTCAAGATCATGAGTAGGATAGTTTTCCTCGTGAATTTTTAGTTTCCATGATGCATAGGCAATAACTCTATCATTTTGTATAAGGACCCAACCAAGCACTTTCTTTAAAGAATCACTATAAAAAATAAGCCCATCATTCCTCGATGGTAGAGTCAAGATAGGGGCATTAACTAATATTCTCTTAAGTTCTTAAAAACATTCTTCACACTCTTTTTTCCAAAAAAAATTACCCCCTTTACGAGTGAGCTTGGTTAATGGGTTAGCCAATTGTGACAAATTCTAGACGAAACACTGATAATTACCTACTAAACCAATAAAACTGCATACCTTAGTTATACTCATAGGTGCTGGCCATTTTTGGATTGTCTTGGTCTTTGAAGGATCAATAGAGATTCCATCCTAAGAAATAATATGGCCAAGAAAAAAATCTCCTAAAGCCATAATTCACACTTGCTAAATTTCCCATATAATTCATTTCTTATTAGAGTCCTTAGGATAATGCGCATGTTATTTTCATGATCTTCGTAGCTTTTGTGAGTATACCAAAATATCATCAATAAATACCACTACAATGTCATCAATATATTCCTTGAAAACTCTATTCATTAGATCCACGAAGACAGAGTGTGCATTAGTCAATCCAAATGGAATTACTGTAAACTCCTAATGCCCGTACCTAGTTCAAAATGTAGTTTTTAGAGTTTCTTTCTTCTTCACACACAACTGATGATATCCAGATCGAAGTTCGATCTTTGAAAAATATTGAGCACCATGAAGTTGGTCAAATAAATCATCAATATGAGGTAAGTTATACTTGTTCTTTATTGTTATGACATTTATCACCCTATAGTCAATACACAACATCATAGATCCATATTTCTTGTTAAAAAAAGAATAGGGGATATCCATGGAGAAACACTAGGGAGAATAAATCCCTTATTAATCAATTCCTCTAGTTTTTTCTTTAGTTCCTCTAGCTCTATAGTGTCCATTCTATAAGGGGTCTTTGATATGGGCCTTGAATCAGAAATTAAATCAATGGAAAACTCAATTTCTAACTTTGGAGTATGTTCAGGAAAATCCTATAAAAACACATCAACATATTCTTGCACAATAGGTACGTCCTCTATTTGAACATTCTTTTCCTTGACTATAGTTATTTCATTCTCTTACTCCCCAATCATGCACAATTCTGGACAAAACACCAATAATAACATGTTAAAAAAATTAAACAGTGTACCTTAGTTATACTCGTCGGTGCTGGCCATTTTTTGATTACCTTGGTCTTTGAAGGATCAACAGAGATTCCATCCTTAGAGACAATATGGCCATGAAATGAAATCTACTAAAACCATAATTCACACTTTCTAAACTTACCATATAATTCATTACTTATAAGAGTCCATAGGATAATGCGCAACTGATTTTCATCATCTTCGTAGCTTGTTTGAGTGTACCAAAATATCATCAATAAATACCACTACAAAGTCATCAAGATATTCCTTGAAAACTATATTCATTAGATCCATTAAGACAGAGGGTGAATTAGTCAATCCAAAGGGAATTACTATAAACTCATAATTCATGTACCTAGTTTAAAGTGCTGTTTTTAAATAGCCTTTCTTCTTCACACACAACTGATAATATCCAGATCGAAGGTCGACCTTTGAAAAATATTGATCTCCAAGAATTTGTTTGAATAAATCATCAATGTGAGTTAATGTATACTTGTTCTTTATTATTTTACCATTGATCTACATGTAGTCAATTCCCAACATCATAGATCCATCTTTCTTCATAATAAAAAGAATAGGGGATCCCCATGGAGAAATACCAGGGCGAATAAATCCCTTATTAATCAATTCCTATGGTTGTTACTTTAGTTCCATTAACTCCATAGTGTCCATTATATAAGAGGTATTCGATATTGGCCTTGAATCAGAAATTAAATCAATGGAGAACTCAATTTCTCACTTTAGAGGATGTCCAAGTAAATCCTCTAGAAACACATCAACATATTCTTGCACAATACGTACATCCTCTATTTGAAAAAAAATCCTTTCCCATATTTATTTCATTCTCTTCCTCTGGAAACACATCAACATATTCTGTCACAATAGGTACTTCCCCATTTTTAATATTATTTGCCTTGACCATAGTTATTTTATTATCTTCCTCCCCAATAATTGAATTTTTAGCTTCCATGATGCATAGGCAATAACTCTATCATTGTGCATAAGAACACAACCAAGTCCTTTCTTTGAAGCATCACCATAAATAATAAACCCATCATTCCTTGATGATAGACTCAAGATAGGATCACTAACTAATATTCTATTCAGTTCTTCAAAACATTCTTCACACTCTTTTGTCCAAAAGAAATCAACCCCTTTACGACTGAGCTTGTTTAATGGGTTATCCAATCATGAAAAATTCTGGGAAAAATGATGATAATAACCCTCTAAACCAAAAAAAACTGTGTACCTCAATTATACTCCTCGGTGATTGCCATTTTTGTATTTCCTTGGTCTTTGAAGGATCAACAGAGGTTTCATCTTTAGAGTAAATATGGCCATGAAAAGAAATCTCCTGAAGCCAGAATTCACAATTTCTAAATTTCCCATATAATTAATTTCATATAAGAGTCATAAGGATAATGCGCAAGTGATTTTCATGATCTTCGTAGCTAATTTTAGTATACCAAAATTTCTTTAATAAATACCACTACATAGTCATCAGGATATTCCTTGAAAACTCTATTCAATAGATCCATGAAGAAAGAGGGTGAATTAGTCAATCTAAGAGGCATTATTGTAAACTCTTAAAGCCTGTACCTAGTTCAAAATGTTGTTTTTAGAATGTATTCCTAATTCACACACAATTGATAACATCCAGATTGAAGGTCGATCTTTGAAAAATATTGAGCACCATGAAGTCAGTCAAATAAATAATCAATGTGAGTTAATTGATAATTATTCTTTATTGTTATAACATTTTTCTCTCTATATTCAATGCATAACATCGTAGATACATCTTTCTTCATTAAAAAAATAATAAGGGATCCCCATGGAGAAACAATGAAGGACCCTTGGACACCCTGAGAGGGGAGGGGTGAATCAGGGTGACAGCATTTCTTTAATGTGATGGATCTTGTTCCGACGTTGGTAGGAACTTTTTGAACCTGTATGATGAATATGATCAGAAAACAAACATTCACGTGCACAAAGAAGACACAGAACTTTTTACTTGGTTCACCACTAAGGGCTACGTCCAAGTAGTATATGCCGATAGGTTGTCGTTCATACCTAATTCCACTAAACTTCACTATATGTGGATTACAAAGGTTCAGAATAGTCACTCTGTCCCAAGCTCACTTCCTTTACAAAGATTCAGGGATAACTCACTACTTCCCTTAGGTCACTCCCGTTGACTCTCCCTGGCTCACTACCCTTGGTGAAGTCACACTCAGTTTATAGACGTGATGTTCTCTTCATCATTTCAAAATAATGCATCCTATGTTGTATATAGATGCTCTATTGAAGTCCAGCTTTCACCCATAAACTAATCCCACTTTGCACCGAAGGTATCAGGCAATCTTCTAGTTTTTTTGCAGCTCCAAAAGGACCAGCGTACAAAAAACTCACCTGGAATGCTTCACCAATACTAACGTGCATGTTTCAATAACGGTGTGCAAGTCACTTGCGTGGTATACGTTCGACGCGTAGGTGAGACCAACCCACTTGTGCGACACTGCCTCCTTCAACTCCAATCTTGACCGACTCTACACCTTTAACTCCCAAACTTCCTTGGTCGTGCAGCCAACAACTAGCGTGCAGCCTCTACTTGCGTAGCCCAACCACCACTTACGTGACTCAACCACTTGCACGATGAGAGCTCGAAAAATCTCTAAGTCTTGAACTTCATTCTGAATGAGGATGGGCAGTCCTCTATTTATATGAAAATTGGACCCCCTGCGTGGTGGCACGCAAGTTTCCTCACAGCGTGCAAGTCCCGGCGCACTGCTCCAATCGCCCTAGCCTCTGTCACGCTACTCACTTGAGCGAACAAACCAAATACTTGTGTGACCTAGTTTCCTTAGCCATATTTTGAAGTTCTGATCATGAATAAAAACTGGCGCGCAAGTTTCCAATCCTCCTAGGCATCCGCACGCAAGTCCTTTCTCGGCATGCAGGTCACTTGCGCGACCAGCCCAAAACTTGTTAGGCCCTTATCCCTTTTCCATTTTTCCATGTTCTGATCTTGAAAAAAATATGGCACGCAAGTTTCCTCTTATTCAAATACACAGCACGCAATTATCTTTGCCAAAAACACATTTCTCCATTTGTCGATTTTCAGGCCCAATTATTTGGAAAACACTTGGAAATGGCGCCACATTCAATATTGTTGTATGCTTGAACTGTATGATCACTTTGTTGGAACACGTTCTGAACTTCCACTGAGGATTTCCAAAAAAAAGAAACCATACTCCAATTCTTGAATAGAATACCACGGTTCCAACAATCTCCCCCGTTGGGTTTATTGGCAATCAGAAAATAAATTCAATAGTTTCTCATCCATGTGCAAACCAAAAATGCAAGAATCAACTCAGCCAACACTCTAATTCAACGTGAGAAATACTCAGTGTAGAAAACAAGAGAGGAAGCTTGAATTGGGTTCCAGTGTTTTGGAATTCTCAATGATGTCCAAGAAGCATTACATGACCGATGTATTCCTTCTTATCTTTCTCATCCTATCACTGACACTGAATTCACATTGTGTCACAGGAGCATTACATGCCTGAACATACATGAATTTATTCCTTTCTCCCCCATTGACAATAAACCCAAAGACTGGTAATTTGTTCAAGGTTCAGCTTAAACCATACTCCCCTTAGATAGTATCTCCCACACAAACCTACATCACATCCATAAATAGATAAAAATAGTTATCATAGTCGGGGAGATAGGATTTTCGTAACCACCTTATACACTGGGAGGTGGCCAAACACCGAGGTTCAACCGATGCTTCTCAAACACTACCACTGAGATTGGCTTGGTAAGCATAACAGCCACTTGCTCATCAATTCCCACATGATCCATTCTAATCACTTCTTGATCAACCTTTTCTTTGATAAAGTGATACCTGATTTCAATATGTTTTTTATGAGAATGATGAACAGGATTCTTCTTAAGATCAATTGCGCTCTTTTTATCATAGTAAATTACCATTGGTTGCTTCACCTCATCACCAATATTTTTTAGTTGTTGCTTCATCCATAGCAGTTGAGTGCATGCCTTTGTGTTTGAGATATACTCAGCTTCAGTAGTGCTAAGAGAAGTACTTTCTTTTTTCTTGCTCAACCAGCCCACAAATTTCTGCCCAATATAGAAGGATCCACCACTAGTGGACTTTCTGTCTACTACATCACCAGCCCAGTTAGCATCAGTAAACGCTGATAATTCACTGTCCCTACTTGAAGAAAAAATAACCCGATGTTATGTGTACCTTGAATGTACCTCATGATTCTTTTTACTACCGCTATATGTTCCTCCTTTGGATTACTCTGAAAGCAGTCCGTAAGACATGTGGAAAAGGAAATATCTGGTTGTGTCACTATCAGGTACAGTAGCCTCCCAATGATCCTCCTGTACATGGTGGGATCAACAGAGGCCCCATCCTCATGCTTTCCAAGTTTAGTTCCAACTGCAATCGGAGTTGACATTGGTTTGGAGTCTTTCATATCAAACTTATTCAACAACTCTCTTGCATACTTTTCCTGAAAAATGAAGGTGTATTCCTTCTTTTGAATTACATGTAGCCCCGTGAAATATGGGAGCTCCCCAATCATAGACATTTCAAATTTTGATTTCATGTGATTAGAAAATTCATCAATTGATTTCTGTCTGCTGCCACCAAATATGATATCATCAACGTAGACTAGAACCATGAATTTATCTTTTTGAGAATTGTTCACATAAAGATTGTGATATAATCCTCCTATTTTGAATTCCAGCTTCTTGAGATATGAATCCATCCACGATTACCATGCCTGTGGTGCCTGCTTCAAACCATATAGAGCTTTATTCAGTTTGCAGACTTTGTTTCATCGGTACCGAAAACAAAACCCACTGGTTGTTCAATGTAGACTTCTTCTTCGAGTAAACCATTCATGAATGTTGTCTTGACATCCATTTGATATACTTTATATCCTCTTTGGAGTGTCATGGCAAGGAAAAGCCTGATTGAGTCCAGTCTAGCCATTGGAGTAATGGTCTATTCAACAACAATGCCTTCAATCTGGGATTATCCTTTACACACCAGTTGTGCCTTGTTTCTGATGACACTTCCATGTTCGTCAAACTTATTTTCGAAGATCCATTTGGTACTAATCACATTGTGACCTTCGGGTCTCTGGACGAGATCACATGTCTAATTCTTATCAATCTGATCTAATTCTTCATTCATGGCTTTCACCCAAGATTCATCCTTTGTAGCTTCTTCAAATGAGTATGGATTCACAATTGACATAAATGCAGATTGCATGTTATTCCTCATCCTTCTTGTTTGAGTGGGTGCACTTTTATCCCCAATTATGTTGGATGGATCAATCTCAGCTCTTCGATTTCTCCTGTGAGGTTCATTTTCATTCTCTTTATCCATAGTTTCTTTTTCAGATTATTCTCCTGAATCAACATCATGATGTGACTGCTGAGTGTTTTGTACAACTTCCTCTATTTCTGTATTTTTATTTTATCCACGTTCACCTTCTTCCTAACTTTCTATCACATCAGCATATGGCGTCCTTAAAGCATTTGTGGTTTTCTCTTCAATTATCTTAACATCCCTACTTTCCACAATCCTTCTTAAACACTTGTTGAAACATTTGTAGGCTTTTCTATTCATTGAGTAACCGATAAAAATTCCTTCATCTGCATTGTCGTCATACTTCCCTTGATTTCTTTCATGGTTCCTGATTAAGCATTTACTTACAAAGACATGAAAGTATTTTAAAGAGGTCTTCCTACTATTCTAGAATTCATATGGTGTCTTCATCTCATCCATATAAAGTCATGTTCGATTCTGAATATACACTGCAGCTTGAACAGCCTTTTTCCAGTAATGTCGTGGAATACGACTCTCAATCAGCATAGTTCGTACCATGTTGTTCACCTGTCGATTCCTACATTCAACAAATCCATTTTTTTGTGGAGTTCTCACAGCAGCTACCTCATGTTGTATCCCATGCTTCTCCAGATAAATTTTAAATTCAATGGACGTGTATTATCCTCCATTTCTAGATTGCAACACTTTGATTGTTTGTCTGGTATCATTCTCAGCAATTCGCTGATATGATTTCATGCAGTCAAGGACTTTTCTCTTCCTGTGAATGACTATCACACATGCGATTCAACTGTAATCATCTATGAAAAAGACAAATTACCTTTATCCCTGAGATCCATATACATTTATTGGCCCACATACATCTGTATTAATCAGATCAAGAAGGTGAGATGCCCTTTTCATCTTTGGCTGATATGAACTGCAGACCAGCTTCCCATGTATGCAAGCATCACAAGAGTTTTCACTCTCACACATCAGGTTGGCAATGTCCATGACAATATTCCATTATGATATTTCCTTCATGTCTTCTTGATTGATGTTTCCCAGTCTCTGATGCCACAAATTGTTTTCTTCTTCAATAGTCATGTAACAGACATTCTATTCATTATCAACCCGATACAAGTTTCCTTCTGTTCTGCATCCCTTCATAAGTGAATTTCATGTCTTTCCATTGATAGTGCATCCTTTCTGATTAAAAGTAAATATAAGTCCTGAGTCACAAATTTGACTCATGCTGAGTAGTTTATGACGTAGGCCATCTACGTAAAGGACATTAGTCTTCTTTAGTTCTCTATTATCTAATTCGGTACTTACACTCCCTTTTATTTTCAGAGCTCCATCATTATTAAATCGGACAGTACCATCAGCCTTCCTTTTGATATCTGTTAACAGACCGGCATTACCTGTCATATGAGATCAGTAGCCACTATCCAGAATCCAGGTATGGTTGTTCTTTGTAGCTTTGAGGGCCACCTCTATAAGGTTGGATTTCTCAATCTTCTTCCTTTCCTTCCATGAGACATTGGATTGAGTATAGAGTATTGATGGCCTTTTAATTATCTCTTCTGCATACCAAGGTTATTCATAGTCAAAATCTTCTTTGAGAGGGGCAAACTTGTTTGAAAGAGAAAAACTGTCTTGCTGACGAGAATTGACCTGTCTTGAACTTCGGTATGAGGTGTATATGTCCTTTTTCTACCTGCAATTAGAAGCCTTATGACCAAAGATAGAACAACGATAACAATATCCATAGAAATTGTTTCTTCTATAAGAATTATGATATAAATTTTTTTCTCCTTTGTTGAACTTCTATATCTTCTCCATTCAAATAGCTTCTTGCCTCTTCGCAATAAGACATGGTATCGCCCAGATAGCCACAGAACTGACACTTCAGAAGAGGAAATGTCTACTCACTTGAATTTCTCCTCATACCTTCTTCCTTGGGAGAATAGTTAGATAGTCTATCATTTCTTAATGTTTGAGGAAAATTTCAGTTCTCCATTTTTTTGTATTGAGGTTTCCTTTTTCAGAACATTATGAAACGTTTCAACATGTTCTAATTTCATATTATCTTTCTTTTGGATCTTTTCACTTCCAGCAGTTGATGTCTCAACTTCAGAGCCAATTCCACTCTTTCCCATGAAAGTGGGTCTTTGATCACTCAAGATTTTTCCAACCCAATCTTACCCACACTTGGCTCTTGCCAGTAATTCTACATCTGAGAATCTTCCAAATAGTATTTTCTTCCTCAATTCTTTTATAATTGATTCAGTATCAAGTTTACTCCTAAGAGTAAAAACTTCTTCCCCATGACCCTCAGAAGTCTTGGATTTTTCTTCTAGTCTGGAGGTGAGTTCATTGATGACATTTGCCTGCTCTTCAATTCTCAGATTCAGATCTACTACATCATCATTTATTTCAATTATTTTAGACTGCACCTTCACAAATTCTTCAATTCATTCAATTTTAGCTTCAAGTTGATCAACATATTTATTTTATTCTTGTACAATTGATTTCCACTTATTGCAACTCTTACATTTAGTATTAATCTTACTAACAGCGTCCTTAAGTTGCATCTTGGGATATATACAAGTTCTCAGTTGTTTTTATCCACCAGTATCTTCTGACATTTCAAAAGTGGCCATCAATGAAGCATGGTTCCCAGTTTTGAATTCAGGTTCTTCTTCATCACAGAATTCATTATCATCTTCTTCCTCTTCACAGACAAAACTCTTCCTTTTCATTTTATTTCCAGATTTGAAGTCTCTATTTTTGAAGAACCATCTATGAGGCTTCTCAAAGCTTTCATCTTTGCTATCTTCACCATTGATATTTCTTAAGCACTGAGAGGCAATGTTCCCAACTTTTCCGCAACAAAAACATGTGAGAGGTAACATCCATTTTAATTTCCATTTTCCCTTCTAGAACTTCTTTATAATGAGACAAATTATTTCTTTTTCTTCTTCATCTTCACCACTACTATCTTTTTTAATTTTTAGTTTATCCATGGCCTTAAATTCCATTTCCTTGCACACATGAGTCATAGAATCTTCTGGTTTGATTCTGATTTCATATGCTACCAAGCTTCTTAGAAGGTCATCCAGAGAAAGTTTTGAAAGTTCGCTTTCCTCAAGTGATGATACCTTTGCATTTTACAGGGGTGGAAGTATTCTCAGTATTTTCTTCCCAATGTCAACGTCTTTGATTTCTTCTCCTAGACCCCTAATTGCTCCAACTACTTCAGTGGTTCAATTAAAGGAGTCTGCATTCTCATCAGGATGAATCTTCAAATCATCGAACCTATTGTACAGCACTTGTAGTTTTTCCTCCTTCACTTTTCTATCTCCTTCATAAATATTCTCGATTTTATCCCACATGGATTTTGATGAGGTGCAATTCATCACCTTTAGTTAGATCTGATCAAAAAGGCCTGTGGTGAGTGCATTTTGTGCTTTTTCATCTGCATCATGAATTTTACTATTTGTTTCAGTCATATCTAGGCACGTTGGATAAGTGACTTGTATTCCTTGTATAGTAGGAAATAGAACTTTCGTTCCATGAGATCTTAGATGAGATCTCATTCTATTCTTCCAGATCTGGAAATTACTTCCATAGAAGTGAGGGACTCCCCTGACATTGAATGCATTCTCCATGACGATAAAGGATTGATTCAACACCGGAAACCTGGCTCTAATACCACTTGAAGGACCCCAGAACACCCTGACAGGGGTGGGGTGAATCAGGGTGAAAACTTTTTTGTTCAATGTTATGGATCTTTTTCCCACGTTGGTATTAACTTGTTGAACCTGTATGATGAATATGATCAGAAAACAAACATTCACATGCACAAATAAGACGCAACACTTTTTTACTTGATTCACCACTAAGGGCTACGTCCAAGGAGCATACACCGACAGGTTTTCGGTCATACCTAATTCAACTAAACTTCACTAGATGTGGATTACAAAGGATTGGGAATAGTCACTCTGTCCTAGGCTCATTGCCTTTACAAAGATTCATGGATAGCTCACAGCTTCCCCCGGGTTACTCCTGTTGACTCCCCCTGGATCACTGCCATTGGTGAAGTCACACTCAGTTTATAGACATGAAGGTCTATTTATCATTCCAAAAGAATGCATCCTCTATTGTATGTAGATTCTCTAATGAAGTCCATCTTTCACTTGTAAACTAATCCCACTTTTCACCGAATGTATCATGAAATATTCCAGTTTTTGTGCAGCTCCAAAAGGATCGGCGTACAACAAACTCACCTGGTGCGCTTCTACAAGAGCAGCGCCCAAGTTTAAAGAACGGCGCACAAGTCACTTGCATGGTCCAAGTTCGGCACTCAGGTGAAACCAACCTACTTATGCGACACTTCCTCCTTCAACTCCAAACTTGCGCAACTCTGCACCTTTAACTCCCAAACTGCCTTGGTCGCGCAGCCAACAACCAGTGCGCAGCCTCTACTTGCACGGCCCAACCACCACTTGCGCGACTCAACCACTTGTGCAATTATAGCTTTAAAAATTTCTAATTCCTGAACTTCATTCTGAATGAGGAGGGGTGGTCCTCTATTTATAGGAAAAATTGACCCCCTACGTGGTGGCGCGCAAGTCCCGGCGCGCAGCTCCAATCACCCTAGCCTCTCTCGTGCTACTCACTTGCACGAACACACAAAATACTTGCGCGACCAAATTTCCTTGGCCATATTTTTATATTATGAACATGAATAACAACTAGCGTGAAATTTTCCAAACCTCCTATGCATCGGCGCGCAAGTCCTTTCTCGGCACGCAGGTCACTTGGGCGACCTGCCCAAAACTTGCGCGGCCCTTATCCCTTTTCCATTTTTCCATGTTCTAATATTGAAAAAAATATGGCGCACAAGTTAATTTTCTTTCAAGTACACATCGCACAAGTCTCTTTTCCAAAAACACTTTTCTCCATTTCTCAATTTTTAGGCCCAAAAAATTGGCAAACACTAGGAAATGGCGCCACATTCAATATTGTTGTCTACTTGAACTGTATGATCACTTTTTTGGAACATGTTATGAACTTACTCTGAGGAATGACAAAAAAACACAAAACCATACTCCAATTCGTGCAAATAAGACCATGGTTCCAACAAACACTAGGGTGAATAAATCCCTTATTAATTAATTCGTCTAGTTGTTTCTTTAGTTACACTAACTCTATAGTGGTCATTTTCTTAGGGGTTTTTGATATGGGACTTGAATCATAAATTAAATCAGTGGAAAACTCAATTTATCACTTTGGAGGATGTCTAGGTAATTCCTCTGGAAACACATCAACGTATTCTTGCACAATAGGTATGTCCTCTATTTGAACATTCTTTCCCTTGCCCATAGTTATTTCATTATCTTCGTCCCCAATATTGGAATTTAGTTGATGGTATGTTAACATCTTGTATAATAGTTAAAACATTGTTATTAAATTGTATAATAACTATATACAAAAATATTTTATCAAATATGATCCTCTATTATTGCTTTGTTTATAATATTTCAGTAGTATCATCGTTTCGGGTGTTGACTAATCTATTTTTCTTTATATGCTCAGTTACGTAAGACATCTTTTTTATGGATTGGATGTATTTTATTCATATCCAGAATGATATTAAGTTCTTAAACATTATTTTTCATCATAAACTGAAAATTATTCTTGAATGATTACGATGGGGAATGAATCTCATCGTGTTCATGGAGATGGTAATCCGTACATACGCACGAGAGAAAATATCATTATATTGATACAGAAATCATATGTAATTAGATGTTATATCATATATAAAGTATCATTAACATATTATATTTATTATTTACATCATTTATACTCATTATTATACCCATCCAAATAATGAAGTGATTGAATAACAAACTACACCACGACGTGGAGACGATAAGTCGTACATACGCACATATGGTGACTTTGTCATTCAGATGATGAATAGAATAATGAATATGGTTGTTACATTTTTATAATAACATCACGGTATATATAAGAAAATTTATTTATTATTTTATAATGTAAACAACAAAGAAAGAGGAAGTGTAATAATAAAAGATCTTGAAAAAGGGTGGTGAAATTATTACCTCTTCTTCAGGTGTTTCCTATTGAGTTGATCAAAAGGGCTCCATAGGATGGATTTCTTATCAAACTAAGGCCTATAGGTTGAATTTAGGGAAATTTTATGGATTTTTGGGTAGGGGTTCGCCAAGCCAAATGGATTTGGAGGTGTGATTTTGAGAGAAGGGGAAGTACCCTTTTATAACAGAGGTGGGGGTCACTTTAGGAAATGCTTGAAATATTATTTTATAATAAAATCAGTTTTTGTTTATAATGGATCCAAAAATATTTATTTCTAGGCTAAGGTGGTTATGGGATGAAAACCTCTCAACCAATAGGTTTCAAACTGGTTTAGGTCTCCATATTAACCATATCTTATAGATTTAACTCTTAGTTAAATAGTTTGACATTTACCATATCTCTTTATATTTTTAACTTATATGGTTAATAAACTTACTATAAAAAGACAAGAGAACCCCAAGTCATTAATTATTAATATATATAACCTTATCTAAGTCCTTTGGCCAAGCCATAGTTTTTTAAGAATATTTTATAATTTAATAATATAGTATTTGTTTTAAAAACTCAATTATGTCTATTTTCACACTATTTAGTATTTAGTTTTTGTGAAAATCATAACAGCATGATTACTTATAAAAAAAATATTTAATCAACCCTAACATATCATATTAACCTATAAAATTAGTTTAATTTATCAAAAGTTTAAAATTACATTTAATTGGATATTTATAATATCAATTATTTTAATCTTTCTTCAATAAAGTAATTACTACATCATCATTGTGTCATAATAAAATCATCTTATATAATATCTAAAAAATATAAATAAAATAAAATTATGTAGGAAATATTTCTATATTTCTAATGGATATTTATAGCCAAATTCATATTATGTATATCCCTATATTAAAAAATGTTTTGTTATTAAACATTGAATTCAACTCTTTTAACTCTTCTTTAAATAAAATAATAATAAATATCCTAATCTAATCCATGTGGACCAAATGGGGACATGTTTTATTCATAAGGTTATTTTTGGATGAATTTCACTTATCCAATAGAATTAGGACATGTGTTAGAGTAATTATAATATCATTTTACCCTTAATTACCCTATTTACTTTTAATCGGGGTAAATAAAAGTTAAAAGTTACTATTCACCAAAAAATTATTTTCATCTTATTGAACAGAATTTTACTTACTAATATCAACCGTTTATCTCCGATTTTTGAAATTCAACTCACAGAAGCAGTAAAGTCAAATTTTATGCAAATTTGTAAATGCACCTAGAAGGTGGGTAAAAGACTGTAAAATATATCAATAAATGTTTATACATCTAAACTTATTATAAAATGTATCCAATGAATTACATTGAAAATATATAGGTATTATGTTTCTATTTTGACTTAAAATAAAATAAATTAAAATAAATAATTATTTAATTAAAATGTCGGTTTTAAACAATAACGCAGTGTTTTTCACTATTCATCAAAAATTGAAAGTTCTCATAAAAATACCAAAAATTCACCTTAAGCTAATTTTGATATTTTGAATCCAAAAATGAAGTAAATTTTGAAAATTAAAATTTAGAAAATTTTAAAATTTGGGTATTACTATTCACAACGTCTAGTTTCATTGGTTGGGGTGTGTTTATACTCCAAGTTGTGTATAACGCAAGCTACTGCATTATTCAAAGGTAAACGTACCATGGAAGCTTGTGGTGTTACAGGGATTCTACTAGATATGTTTGATTCTAAAATATCAATATTAGTGGATCAATATTTAGATGATCATAACATTTATAAGATAAAAAATATTTTTATTTCATATGAGATGTGGATGTTCTTCTCCTTACAGAAGAAATACAAACCTAAAAATGATAAAACAATCAAATATTCTAAAGTGTTTAGGAATAGAAAATAAAAAATGTCTCCATAAATTTTAATTAATTTATACAATTTTTCTTAAAAGTAATTCAAGGATGAAAGGGCGAATAAAAAATGAAAAATACATTTTATGTTCTTAAATTATAAAAATATTGGACTCTTTTTAAAGTAACCTAGGATTTGGGGAAGATTGAGTTGTATTTATTTTCAATATAAATAATTTAAATGTGTGTTAAAGTGCAATGGAGTGGTTCCCATTAAATTTGAACAAAATTATATATATCATGTTGGAAAAGGAATTGGGAAGTCTACCCATGCATTAGGGTAATGGTTAAAAATTATGGTTTCAAAGTGAGAAACACATTATATCTAATGATCGATGACTAAGTCCTTAAAGTTTAAATGTGTGTTCTAAATTTAGATAAGCATTGTCTAAAATAGTTAAAAGGAGTTATAGAAGTTTTAAGTGTCATTATAATATCTCTTGTACATCTTATAATGATTTATTTAACAAGGTCGTATTGGATTCAATGGACGGGATGAGCCCGTAAGCGGCATAGTTATGATAAGTTTTCCCCTGTACCGCCTCCCTCTCCACTGTTGTGGATCCAATGTGGACCTTTCCTTGGTTATTTTTTTTTCGTTCGTGGTGTGAATAACCTTCTAGTGGTGGCGTCGTGTGGGCTTGTCACCCTCGGTATACCCCATTGTTTTCTTCCTTCTTCATACCCTAACTTTTAATTGGCTAGGGTTTCATGGACGTGTGGTGTTGGTTCAGATATAGATCTCCAAATCTTTTGGCCTGAGGATGTTGTCGCATTTTGTGTCGAATGCAGGTGTGTTAGGAGGATTTTCTCTCTCTATGTGGGTTTGAAGGTGGTGGTGGGATCTACAGCTCATGATTTTGGTGCGTTCTGCTTCCAGAAAGACTTAGGAGGACCTCATTTCAGTGATGTTTATTTTTTGTTACTCTTTCTATATGATTATTGTTGGTTTGGGTCGTGCGATGGTTCATCATCACCGGTGATTTTTTCCGGTTCTGGTTGTTCTGGTGGAGGGTGATGGATGCGTCGTTGAGTTGCTGAAGGCGTTGGAGAATAATAGACTAATTCTGTGAAGTTGGTCTCTTCTATGATGTTGGTTGCTGAATTTGGGAATTTTTGGATCTTTGGGTGTCGACCACTTTGTATCTATTTTTTTATTCTGAGTCTGAGTTGATGAAGGCAAAGGATTTGAATGACTGGTTCTATGAAGGATCTAATAGAGGTGTTATGAATAGTCATTGGTGATATGAATATTTAATTATCATAAGTTTTATTTTGTGTTTTTTATAATTGTGTTGAATGATATGAAATGGTGGAGTTCTTGGTTGAATGCATTGATTTGGTGGAATATCTATGTGGCCATCCGGTTCGAGGTTTGAGGTTCGATGCATATGTCTTACATGGTTTTTCTCTAGATGGGTTTTAGAGCAGTTGGTTTTCGTCTTGTCTTCGATTAGGAATTAGATGTTTGAGAAGGTATGGCTTTTCCATCAGTTCCAGTATCATGCACTCATGCATGGGACAATTATCCAGCAGTGAGGAGGAGAAGGAGGCTGATCATATTATTTATGATACTAGGTAGGGGATCTTCTATATAGGTTGGGTGTTTTTGGACTTTAAGATTTCCACCAGGATGCTTTGATTCTCTTAAGTCGTTAATTCACGTATGGTTTCTCACTTTTTTCTCAAAAGTGTTTAAATAATATAAAATTTAATTTTCAGTCAGTATTAGATTCAAAGTGTTGGAAAATAAGATAATTGTGTTGCATAAATAGTCCATGTATAATTTATCTAGAATGTTTTTCAATATAGAGTTTCAATTACACATAGATAAATTATTATGAAGGTAGACATTGAGGTTGGAAATCAAGTGTAGTGAACTACATAAAACACTGTAACTTGAGTTTATATGTAATAATAGTGTTTAATCATGATTTGAACTGTTTTGAAATTACAATAATGATAAAAAAGTCATTTGAAGTCAATTGAATTGTTTTAATATGGTAAGAGTAGGATTAGATCAGTTCTAAAAAAATAATAAATTTTTCATGAAATCTGGAATTTTGATTTTGAATAAGATATTAGTAAAATCTAGTCATAAGGATCATTTTTTCACTGACATGATTTCTCTTAAGGATAGAGGGTCACGTAAGGATGGTTATCCAATATGTATTTCCTCTTACAAGGATAAAATTATAAGGATCATCACTATAAGGACAAATAATCCAAAAGTATGAAGGCCTAAGAAAGGATGAGCCTATAAGGATGAGAAGAGGGAGATTTATGATCATATAATGATTAATTATAATACACTATAAATATGAGGTTATCAATAATAATGATATTATAAGGGTCACTTAAATACCTAATGATTACAATCATTAGCATGATCCCATGAGGATCAGTTCACCCTTATGATAATTATAGGTTTTTATATAATTTTATATTCTAAAGGGTAACCAATTGTGATTATTATAAAGTAAATCCTAAATGTTATTAACATCATAAAAACATAAATGGTTGTGTTTCAAGATAACAAAATTATTAGATTTATGTATTAATTCTTAGAGAATATGATTAATGTAAGAGGAATATTTCAAAGACATTACGATGCTAGAATTTATGAGTTTCTAGAATTTAATATTCAGATGAAATTTTTTTGAAGATGGTGAATATGAGATTTATGTAGAAAAATCATGATTCTTATCTAATCCATGATTCAAGCATGAATTTGAAAATATGACTTTTCTTTATTAAGATGATATGATTTTATTGAGTTAATAAGAACAATTTAGATGAATTCGCAATGAAATCCAGATGTAAAGCAGTGCTTAAATAATTATGATTCAAGCTTGTGAAATTGAGAAGATATGAATGTGTAGCTGAGTATTGATTGGTATTTATATATTCAATTTGAATTCATATATGTTTCTTACTGAATCTCTCACATATTAAAGAGATTATTCCACACTTAAAAAAATTATGATGTATGGTTTTTATACTGCTAGAAAAATTGAAGTGCATAGTTTGTGGACTATATTTTGGGGATGAAAAAGGAAGATTTTTAGAAAAGAAAATACTTGTCTTGGCTGAGAAAAAAAAGAAAAATGAAACAGGGAAGATCTGTAATTTACTATGTATAGAAATTTGAAAATAATAGAACATAGGAAAATCACACATATCTCCACTTGAATGAATGATATATGGGAGATTTGGGAAGGTGATCTATTTGACTTAAATTCTATCTTCTAAAGTTTTCATTTCTGGAAACTAGAGAAGACCCAAAAATATACATATTTAGTAGAATATATAGTGCATCAAAATGAGAGAAATCAAATTTTCAAAGTAATGTTGTGTGTATTTGGTTTTGAAATCCTAAGTAGATAAGAGTGTAGATAACCACTTATTATAACATCATAGGACCCATACTCCTAGATCCTATGATGAAATAATGAACTTTACATTTGTGGCTATGATAAAGATATTTGTTACCCAATTGTTTCTATCCAAAACATAAAACAAAAAAGGAAAACTTTGATCACTTATATTCTCGATAGCCTTTTAATTTTAGAGATTTATAAAATTAAGAAAACTCATATATAAACAATACCAAAGTCACCAAATGAACATTTCTCCAATTTAACCTAGATTTTATTATTTCACATTAGGTCATTAACATTATCCTTATGAAATCATTGATAGACATAAATTGTTAAACTATAATATTTTTAACGTGGGAAAAATGAAACATAAGATGGGTGAGCTCAAATTCATTATGAGGATAAACATAAGCATTAACAATTTAATTTCACCAATTAGTATAATAGTGCATGAGGGTATAATGAAATAATCAAACTGAATGAGTTAATCAAAAAGGAACTCATACCAAAAAATACCTAGATCATCACATATAAAAACATAGAAATGGAAATACTCATCAGAATTAATAATCATGATCCATGTGATATCAACCTAGATCATAGGAAACATTACAATCCCATAGAAATAATAGATAAAACATATTGGTATATTATAGAATCATCTTATAAAACCTTTAAATAACCCATACAAATTGGAATAACCATTCAGCTAACTTCCAATAAAATTCTTCAAATAACATATTCATTACCTAATGTATTAGAGAACTATTTGGGTACACTCATATTTTATTCTATAGTGGGATCACCTTGTGTAATATGAGAATACACATCATTTACAGTTTCCACGAATGAAATAATGAATAAATCACAATCAGTATTAAATTCAACATAACCCATTGAAATAGCCTTTATTTTTTTAGAACATTTCTAACTCGTGGAAGGAAAACCATTTCAATAAAAATATATTTGAAATAGGGTTTAATCATGTAAAAGAAATGTTTTCCATTATAATATCCTTTAAATATTATTAAACCTTGTAAAAGAAATATGTTTTATAAAAATACCATTGAAACATTATTAACCCGTTGAAAAAACATAGGTTTCTTAACAATATCTTTGAAATAATATTATTTCATCCCGAGAAAGAATGAGGATTATATCAATACAAAATATCACTAGTGTGGCATATGTAAAAAACAAGGGTTGTTGAAAATTATGAGTTGAAATTACAATAAAATATTTTTAAAACATTTTGAGGAAAATACTCTTTCAATTTTTAAAATCTCTTTTTAAAACATAATACATTTTTGAAAGCCTTTTTCTATGAAAATAACCTTAAAATCATATAAAGGAAGATTTAAAAATCATTTAAAATACTTTTTAAAATAAAAAAAACTTAAAAATAATTTCACTTGAAAATGGGATATAAAGATCATTTAAATAAATTTTAAAAATATTTTTATAAATCATTATTTTGAAATAACACAAATTTCTAAATGAACGGATAAATGAAGTCATATTTTATTAAAAAAACTATTTACTATTTTAAGTAACAAAGAGTGAGAATATTGTAAAATTATACCTAAATATCCTAAATAAAAATAGGATAATATAATTCATGAGAATTATAAGATATAAATAATGGAGACATAATCAAACACAATCTTGATAAATGATGCGATTTTAACAAAATAATCTCAAAACATTTATATATTTGAATAATAATTACCATAAAAGAATAATATTAAATTAAAATTATAATATCATTAGAATAAGAACGTTTGGGACATAAAATTTCAATGGGTTAGCATATACCCCTCATAAAATAAGATAGGTGTATAACATAACAAATGTCTCAATGAAGGAAAATTGAGAAAAAATTATCTTACCACATTTTTATATTTAAAATCATAAACCCCGTGAAAGGGAGATTTTTAAATGGTATATAAATCACCATAAATTTAATTATAATAATAATAAAATGCATTAATAATTATTATATACACAACACAACAAAAATAAGTTGTGAATACCTCATGTATCTCATGGCAATAAAAGTGAGATGTGAAAAACCTTTAACTTGTGCTGCCTTTTGGTTGAACACTATTTAACCTCTTGTATAGTTATTTTAAACAAGTTATTAACTTATTAAATAACAATACTGATATTTTTTATATCATATTTGATATTGTTTTTATCTTTTTTTACCCATCGATTAACAATTCCTTGTTAAAATTATGTTTTAGTGATTGGAAATAAAACACAATATTCATAGAGACGATAAGTTTTATGTATGGATGAACATTGGTTCCATTTTCATATTGAATTGAAAGAAAGAAAATTAAATGATATATAAATTTATATAATAATTATAATATAATTTTTATTTCATATATATCACATAACTTTATTAAACCTATTCTTAATAAATTTCATTAAAAGTGTGAATGAATCACATCACTTTATGAGGCCATAGTCCGTTGTACACATGAACAATGTTACCAAATATTTAAAAAGTATAAAGAATGAAGTTATATATTATATAATAATTATTGAAGAATAAAAGTATTATAAATATCATAAATACAAAATATAAATAGTATGACCGTTAAAATTTACAACCTTTGAAGATGGTAATGGAAAAATGAACTAAATCGATTTGCGAGGTGGTTGTATGTCATATGCGCATATTCTGATTTCATACACCATTTTATGGAAGTGTGCGAGGGTTTAGGTTGTAACCATAATATAAAAACATATAATAATATTTTAGATACTTATTTTATTATATAATCATGATATAAAAATAAATTAAGGGGGTGGAAAAAGATATAAAACATAAATTATTGTTGATGAATGTTGCCTCTTCTTTGGATAACTCCTTTTGGTTTAAACCAACGTCTACCAATGGTTGGATATATAAAAAAAATGAGGATTCTAGTATGATATTATATATTTTGGGGTGTTATTTAGGTATATTTTGGAAAATCCAAAAGGCTTCAGAGGTGTGAAGAAGTGGGGAGAGTGAGTTCCTTTTTATAGTGGAGGAGGAGTGGAATTCAGGTAAATATTCTAAAGTATTTACTATTGGGAGGTATCCCTTACTTAATGTGTATAAAAATGAATAAAAATTTAGTTGATGTATGATTTATACTTTGAATTCCTCCAACATACAAAATAAAATTTTTTTTTAAACATTTTCTTCTGTACCTCCGATGTTTACTTATTTTCTTCATTGTGGGTTTTCATTAAGGTATCTATTTTTGTCACACATGTAATTAATCCATTAAGAATTAATTAAATTGAGACTTATTAGAAAATTTAGAACCAATCATATTTAATATTATTTCCAAATTATTAAATAATATTCATATGTGTGTTGGAAATTAAATTTAACAAAAGCGCATCTGATGCCTATAAACATTGCTTGAACCCAAACTGTGTCGACAATGTTTTTACTATTTAGGGGGTAATATTTTCATCATAAAAGATAATTTGGTACATGAATAGAAAAACATTGAAATTTATCTATATTTAAAAATATATTTACATAACGTAGTATTTTATGTAATTTTAAATCATTTAATAAAATATCATTTATTATAAAATAACATTAATGTCGATTTTTACATTATTTGATTAATTTGATATTATAAAAATATCATGAAAATAATAGAATTAAAATATATTAAATTCTAATATATTTATCATTACATATTAATATAAAAATATAATGTGACCTAAAAAGTCATTCTATTTATCTCTCTTTTGATAATTTTTCTATAATTTATTTTGTTTTATAATTACATAAATAATCCATGTGTTGGAATTTCTTATGAATTTAATATAATTATATAATCTCTAAAAATTAAAGCAGAATTATTATCATAAAATAAATACAACTATATTTCAAAATAATATTTATAACGGAACATATGTAGTGTTTTCCAAATCCTCAAAGCTTTATAGAAATTAAAACGAAGAACAGAATATTTTTTTATCTTTTTCTTTATTTGACATATTATATTGTTCACATTCATAGAAAAGTGTCCCAAAAACACATAAGATTATATATTAAAATAATAATGGTCTTAATATGCCCGTAAAATAGGTATTGGACACCTCTGGGGTCATATTTACACCATATATTCTAAGTTTAACCATTAAGAAAAGGTGTTTTTACCTTAATCCTTATAATTAATTTTAATTTTTTTCATTAAAAATTTTGATAAAAATTATTTTAAATTTTTAGAAATTATAATTTATTATGATTCCAAATATTGAATACAATTTTCTAAATTCATATCATATAAGTGGTAAATTATAATTTAAAATTAGTTCCCCTATTGTGACGTGAAAGTGGGTTTTTAGAGTATAAACGTTCAATTATTTGGAATGTTTTTATAGCCAAATTCAATATAAAAATAATTACAATGACCTATATTAGTTTAATATATAAATAATTTGCCAAATTGTCTTTAAAAACAATTTAAAATATTTTTTAACATTATAAATTATTTAGATGAAAAGTCAGTTTCAATTAAAATTCAGTATATTTTATTTTCATTAAAAAAAGGAAACTTCAGAGAAAAATAACATAATTCACTCTAACACAATTTTAACATTCCAATTTAAAAAAGGATTTTTATTTTTTCAAATAAAATTTATAACATTTTCAAAAAAAATTTAAAGAAGTGCACCATCAAAAGGAAGAAAAACTACCTTCAGAAAAATACATCTTTTTATGCATAAAATTAGATTAATTTTTAAATAATCTCTTGACACATAGGATTAAAACTAAAAAATATAATGAATATTATATATATATATATCATTAATATTATTTAATAATAATAAGTAATTTAATTTGTTAATATAAAACACATTTGGGTGTATAAAAATTGTTTTTTTAATTCTTTTTCATTCAATTGGTTTTTATTTTCATTTCTAACTAATTAGAATCCAATTAATTCATTATATAAACTTGTGTGAACTATATTTGAATAAATTATTTTAATATTATTCATTCCCACTATTCCAAATACTGCGTGATAACTATCATGCAAAATAAAAATATTAATATTATATTTTTGTCTAGTAAGACTGAGCCTTCTGCATAACAAAAGTTATCGAAGAAATTTGATGTTATGTGAAACAAAATATAAAATTTGTTTTACGTGTAATTCAAGATAAAATTTTCATTTTATGTAATTTAATATATCAAATAACATAAATTAATTTTAAATAATATATTTTATATAATCTAGGGATATTAAATCTAACCCTCCTTTATAATAATTCCACCCTCGAAATTCATCTTGGTTATCATAGGATTGAATTTTTTTTAATTAATTTATTTACACCCACTTTTTACAAATTAAATAAAGAATACATCCCTTAAAAAGTAAAGTGGGAAAAATAAAATTTCACCCAAAATTACACTAAACTAGGATTCCACATAGGGGGAACATAGGTGGTAAATTAAATTATGAATTTCAAATGAAAAACTAATGCCCATTGACTACTAGAGAGTGATAGAAATATTATTCAAGAGGAAGTCAATGAAAAAACCCAACAAAAAATATCATGTTCTTAACTAGATAATGAGACATCCAGGTGAATTTTTCACACTTAAATCACTAAAATAAAATTTTAAATACCACATAACCATAAAAGGGATAACAATTTATTCCTCCTTTAATTAAACATTAACCAAAACCAAAATAATTAGCACATGGTAATATAATTCCAAAAACGAATAAACCTTCTTATGATACACTAATCTAGTCAATTAAATAGTAATAACCAATGTTCATACCAAATAATTCCATAAATAATTATCTTTACAATTATCCAAACATTTATTGACTAAGTTAAAAACAAACGGATTATAAGTATTTGATCTTATATACTTCCAGGATAAGTCAACCATTATGACTTGAATAAAATCCCATAGGTTTCGGAAGCTAACTTAATATTATATTTTAAATACATCATAATAACATGGACATCATGTAGACGATTTGTAGGTGTGAAACCTTTACTATCATCCAGTCAAGTGTTCAAGCCCCACCAAAAATGGGTTTTAAATACCTTAAAGCACTAAAATACCTTAAAGCACTAAAATGTCTCTAAAAATGTAATTAATAACCTCAATAATTTTACTACATAAAACCCTCAAATTGTGTCTCTAGTACTTTGACCATATGATCATACCTATACCTATGATTGTATATATAAATCTTACTATAACCACTCAATAAGAAATCTTAATCACTTATGTTATCTAAATAGACCTTTTATACCAACTATAATATCCCAGGAGTCAAACTCTCCAATCCTGTGCTAAAATCATGTACTATACATTTCTGGTTGTGATGGAAATATTTTTGACTCAATTTTTCCTATAAAAACCTAACAATGTCAAAGGAAAACTTGTTTCACTTACATTATTTTGGACCCTTTAGGTTTATAGTTTTATAGAATTATGAAAACTCTTATATATAAAATTCCCATGTCATTAAATAAACATTTCTCCCATTTAACCTAGTTTTTTTATTTCACATTTGGTCCTAAACATCATCCCTGTGAAATATTTTATTTAAAAAAATTGTTCAAACACATTATTTATAACCTAGGAAAAGGGAAACCAAAAAATAGTGAGTTCAAATTCTCAATGTGGTAAAACATAAAAATTTTAATGCCCCGGCCCTAGAAGCCCAGAGTTGGTGCATTATTTTATTACATTGGCATGATTAAAAGTAATCAAATATTAATGTACCAATAATTTTTGCTTTATTGTAAATACAAATTATATAAATGATACTCATAATACATTGTTAAAATAAAGTAAAACATGATGCATAATAAAATGGAATAAAATTCACCCTTTAATGCTTATTCAGTGGTTTTTTCTTAATATCCTAGGGAAAGGAAATATAATAAGGGTGTGATCAAATGATCATTAAGGGTATGTAAAGTGGAATTAATAATTAATTGATGAGAATAATATACATGTTAAGGTAAATAACTGATAACACATTCCATTTGAATAACTAGATAAGGCAATATCAATATGTAAAGGTAAGAAACTGAAAAAACATTTCATTTAATCAATCAAATGAAAATAAAATATATCCAAATATATGTCAACGTAAAATCACATAAATAAATAATAACAGGAGAAAATGTGTTAAATTCTTGATTATTGGATTTCATGTTTCCTAGGTTTATGTAATCATTCCCATCAAGACCTTTCATAGGATGGTTTAGCATATCAGGTAAAAACCTATCTATTTTTTCCAACTATTTCTTCTCATTAGACTACCGATGCATCGAGGGGTTATCTATAACCAGGACCCACCCATGTTGTTCATATTGAAATAATTCCTCATATATCAATTCAACTCATGAAATATGTTCCTTAAAAAATATCTTTATTGAATAAAGGATACTTATTTATCAATAATTCCCCATTTGATCAAATAACTGTCAAAGTGAACACCATATATAACACGATATAGGATTTTTTTCATTAATAATATCAACTAAATTAGAATATTTATATTCAAGATGAATGTAACATAAAATAAAAATTACTATAGGTAAGTTATTATTTCATGATAAAGTTAAAAATTAAAAAATAAAATGAGATTTCAAAGGTTATCATTAAACACATTCTTGAATAAAATAATCTGTAAACATTTCAAAGTGTCCCATACCACATTAAAAGATTTTAAATCATAATACCTTGGAATTAATAACATTAAATGATACATAGAATATCTTTAGATGGTTGATAATAAGGATATAACATGTCAAAGGTATGAATATAAATCATATAAAATTAAATTCATGCATAATAATAAATAAGTCTCAATGGAATGTAAATTGATATAAAATCCCTTTACTTTGTATATGGCTTGTCTTGGGTTTCTTTATATTGTTGAATAATAAAATAATGTTAATTATTTACATGATTTGGGTACTTTTTCACTTTTATCTTTTTTTTATTTCACTTATTACCATGTTTTGAACAACTACTTAAACAATTAAGTTTACACAGGGTGTTTTGACCAAATATGTTTTATGTGTCAAAAAAAATTGGTAGGTCAACTATGATCAAAGGGGTCCATTAATAACAAACTAATAAAAATAATAATGACATAATTATCATATTTATACATCAATTATACTTTTAAACCCAGTAATTAAATGTGGGTATGAAAAATGAACCAAAGTACAATCATGGAGACGGTAGATCGTACGTACGCATGAGTAACGTTTCCGTTTTTCAATCATCATTGTGCAAAGAAGGTAAGTAACATTATATGTTTCAATAATTATAATTATACCACAAATACAATATTATTTATTCATTTATACTTATATATAAAATTATAGTGATTTAAAATGAATCACACTGTGTCGAGGAGGTTGTAGTCCACATGTCCACAAACAACGTTATCACTTTTTAAGTGTGTAAAAGAGTAATAAGGAAAATGATATATTATATTTAAATTAAGTTTATTATTTAATTAATATAATAGATATGTTTTTTATTTCCAAATGTTTTAATTAAAAACATTCATTATATATTCCATTTATATCATGAACAGATCGCATTTCTTTGAGGAGGCGGTAGTCCACATTTCCACAAATGATATTATCGTATTTACCAAGAAAGGAATGTATAATAGTATGTGTTATAAAAGAATTATAAAAGAATAAATAAATATCATAAATACCATAAATAATATATATAAATATATTGTTTCTCATAATTTCCGATCAGGAAATGTGGTAAATGAAAAAATGAACTATCATCGTTTCGTGAGACGATGGTTCACTGTACTGAAGAATAGTATTTTCATTAACCATTAGATGAAAGTGTATTTAAATTTTGGTAGAAACCATAACACAAAAAATAATTATATTTTGGTTATTTTTGTTTTTATATAATAACGGAATAGGGCGAGTTTAGGGGGTGTAGAGTAGAAATAAAACTAAAGAGATTGAGGAATAATGTTACAACTTATTTGGGTAACTTCTTTTGGTTTTCACCAATTGGATTCCCAGGGTGGATTTATGACCAAAGGGGGAATTCTTGTATTATGGGTGGTATTTTTAGGATCTATTTGGAGAGATATTTTTTGATCAAAAGTATCTTGAGATGTGTGAGGTAGTGGGCATAGATGAGGCCTTTTATAGAAGAGGAGGAGTGGAACTCTTGTAAAAAATTTTTAAAAAAAATATACACCTATGTTTTTACCATTAAAATTGGATCCAATAATAAACCAAGTTTAATACAAGGGAGTATATAGTATAATTATTTCCTAATTGTTAGAACCCAGTTTCACTCAAGTATGGATCCTTAAATTTTTTGTCTAAATCTATAATTTGGATCTGATTTGGATGCCTAATGAGTTACTAAAGGTTCGGAGCGTGTTCGGTGCTTGTTCGGAGCCTCGAACCCATCTTATTGGAGAAAATAGAATTTTCGGATGGTTTAGAGTAAACTGTGTGGTATTTCTGCACGGTTTCGAAAAATGTGTGGATTTTCTTTTTTTAGAAAGATCCACCTTGCAAAGTTTGTGCATGGCTATGCAGCCAAACTGTGCGACCGCCCTTTTCCCAGGTATCCATGCATTAGTTGCGCATGGTTTAACATACCTATAGACCAAACCATTCAGGAATAGCCATCCCATATGATTTTTGTATAGTTTTATAAACAATGTGGATAAACCATTCCCAGACTAATTTTATTGGTAATTTTTTCCTATATTTCCCTTAATGGTCAATTAAGCCACCCCTTACTCCATAATCTGATTTTATACCGGATTGACCTATTTATCTATCAATTTGGGGATTTTTTAAGATCTAAAATTGGAATCAGGCAATCTTTTTCATCTGGAATATGATCAAGATTCCGTTCATCATTCTGGATCCATAACGGTATGTACTTGAGTCCTCTTTAACTATTCTTCTTCTCTTTCTCACTTAACATATAAATCATCATGTGAGCGTTCTTCACCTTTTCTTATATCAACTATGATCGGAGTAAAATCAAGGGATGATTACATAGGAGAAGCATTGTAAAACCCTAAGGTTGTTGGTCTATAACTTACCCCTAAAGTTTGTTGATTTTAGAATGTTCATGTGGGGCCCACCAGTTTCGATGGAAGTCATTTCTTAAATTTACATGCCATGATTATACTTGTTAGAGTCATATGGTTATGATATTTATAAATATGTGAATTGTTTTTAGCATTTACACACACAAATAAATCTTCCCCCTGTCAAATGTTATTCCATATTAGGTTTTTTAGTGTTTTTACACATTTGATCCACCTTTCGGGTGTGCCTTTGCTTGACCTTCCTAAAGGAGAGCCTTCCAAAAATAAATGACTTATTTAAATAATAATTTCATAATGTCATGTACCATGAATTTTCACCACTTTACCAGCCTAAGGTAAGTTCTTTCAAATTTATTACTTAATCTGAAATGTTAAATTTGAACAATAAAGAATTCTAAGTAAATAACATGGCCTTATCAAATTAGTTTGAATAAAGGTTACATGTCTATATCACCCCTTTCCCTGTTTATGTGAGGTAGATGAGTGAACCTCAATAATTGAATATTCCATAGTGGTAAATAAAGACTTGATTAAATTGTTTCAATGCTACAAGGCCAATCTACACTAATGGAAGACAAGGCCTGGTCCAATTTAAAAATGGTCTCAACTCAACTTGACCTATTCACATTAATGGAATGAAATAATAGGTCCAATTGAATTATTACATGATTAAAATACCAAAAAGGAATTGATTGACTTGATCTCACCTTGGATTCTGATAGGCCAATACCTTGGGTAATGGGAACCCCATTCCGATTCAAGGATTTGGTTTTCTTAGGTTGATACTAACCTAGACTCTCGTTATTTTTTATTCCTTGGATTGTTGATATACTAATGTAGGGTCTCTTTCTTTATTACAGGATACCTCGGATACACTCCTTGGATCCATCATTGACTAGTAGGTTCCATGGTAAAATTCTTAGGTCCCAGTCCTTGCCTAGCCCGGTTTTACCATAGTCAATCACCTTGGACTCGAACGGCACCTTATTGAGGGATGCCTTGGATTAAACTCTCACCCCTTAGATACACTCAGATACTACTAACTTAGTTATCCATGATATTTATGTGAACTTGGTTTTTACCCCGGAATTCCCTCTCTAGATATCTTTTTTAGGTTTCCATGTCATGTCTTGGGGCATTCACTACCTATACTATCATGAGGTGATGGTGGTGTTGGCTATGAATCACGTGACCTATTAAGATGAGTGGTAATTACATAATTAATGAACTTATTGCATGTTCATACACCATCCAATGGATAAAGAAGGTACTTGATTATTTAGTTATATTGCACCACTTCTTTTACATTATATATATTCATACCTGCACACTGCTATATTCCATTAAATGTGATGGATGTTATAGAAATCATTGGTGATATCCCACTAATATTTATCTCTAACCCTCTCTGGGTGTCATTTGGTACATAGAGTATGCTAGACAGTTGTAGTTATTGATAAAAGAAAGCATATAGCTTCCAACACTTGATTTTCATGCTGATATGATGGATCTTGATAACAGTTGACCGAGTAGGATCTCAGGATGCTTGGAGTAGCCTTAGTTTTCTTTTAATTTGAGGATCATGTTATACATATTGTCATGTATCCATGTTTTCGTGTTTTCTAGTGAAATGACATTACATCATAATTGTCCTAGTTGATACAGTAATTATTATTCCCATTTATTTATTGCATTGGTTTCTTCCGTAGTTTATTTATATTGCTTTCACTATTTAAAATTAATTTATATTCCTTCTGTTGTGCTACACGTTGTTAATGAGGGTATATAATTCCCATGATCACACCCTAGTCCCTTGCTGCTAGTCGGTGGCCACTGAAGTTTGGGAAGATGTGCTTGAGGCCATGTGGACCACCGGGTTCGGGGCACCTGTCATGTGGCATTCAGTTCTGGGTCATCACAAAGTGGTATAAGAGGTGGTTTATATTTAATTTTATTATTTGGAGATAATAGATTATATAATTGGAACTCTTGGTACATGGAAATAATACATTCTTATGTGTCGCAAACCCATGTTTGGGGTAAAATCCAAGTTACCCAAAATGCAATTGTTGTTCTATTTTTTCCAATATAGTTGATACTATTTCACCGTTGGGTGATGAACATGTATTGTGGTTTTGTTGATAATTTATCTATTTCATAATTCCTTTCATCTTTGTCCTAATGATATGAGGGCAATGATCATTGTAACATATATCACTATCACCACCGAGAATTCACTTGTCATGCAAAGTGTCATTCCATATAAGTTCATTTCACTGCTTTTCATTGCTTGATATGCTTTTGATAGTTGAGTGATTCTATAGTAGTTCTTTTTACATGTATAACTTTTAATTATATTGATTGTTTTCCTATCTCTATTCAGGAGTTTTATGGGCCCTCATGGGTTGGGATGAGTAATTTATCTAGTCAATCCATTATGTTGTAAATAAATGGTTATCGTTTCTTGTGATAGGTGTATGGGCACAGATTCATCGGAAATGGAAATCCATTATAAAGTGAGTCTTGAAAACTAAAATGAATTGGATGCACATCCTTATACCACCTTGTCATGTTTATGAAAGTTAAAGAAGTGAACTTGGAAATTAACTGCAAAATGACATGAAACTTACACTTGAGCACTTATCGATACATAGACATATAAGCAGAAAGATTGGGGAGTAAGCCTTCGATAGTGAGTTTCCCAACATTCATATCACATTAGTGATACTATATTATGCATATATTCTTATTCTGTGGTGTGTTATTGGTATTTTTAGACCAATGTCATCACGATATCCTCATGTCATTTTCCATGAGGGTGGTGACAACCATGCTTCGGATAGGGTGGGATTTGAGCCACCAGTCTTACTTCCATGAGTGATACTTGAAGAACCACCTAATTTACCAGATCCAAGCACTGATTCTCAGGTCCTTGATAGTCTCTTGTGTCTAATTTAGTCCACACAAGGTGCTCCATAGGTTGTACCTATAGTGCTTGATCTGACCTGTGAGTTCCAATAGCAACATACTCTTACTTTTTCTAGGGAAAGTGGTTCTCAGGATAATAAGTCATGGCTAGAGGCAATGATGTCTATCTTTGAGCATCAAAAAACTATTCTAGAGTAGAGAGTAAAACTTTCAACATATATGCTTTGGGATTCGTCCAAGCACTTGTGGGATGTCATTACTCAGGCCGTTGGTCATCCAGGCAAGTTATGGGTTGAATTACAGACATCCTTCTATGATCATTAATTTCCTCAGGCACTGAGAGAAAACATAGTTTGAAATTTCATGAATATTTAGTGGGGTTCTATGTCATTTATGGATTATTCATCACATTTCACTGATTTACATCACTTTTCACCACTTCTAGTTGGTGATGAGCTTTCGCATGATATAAGTTTTCAATATGGGATCTAATACTCCATCCAAACTCAAGTGAATGTATTTCACCTTCCTACCTTTTTTGAAATAGTTTATCAGCCCATTATCACTGAGCATAACCTAAGGGATGGTACAAGTTCCAGATTTAAAGGCTCAGTGCAGTGGCAGGTGAGTGGTTCTTCCAGTGGAAGGAAACATTCCCTTGAGTTTTTTTTAGGGAAGGGGAGGCCAAAGTATCCAATTTGATAGATTTTTCATGTTTTATCGGTGTGGAAGACTAGCTAATAAGAACCCCAATATAATAGAGACCCTATGGAGTGTCGATCTTGTGGCTGTATGGGTCATCTTATGTGATTTTTTAGGACCTTTCCACCAACTTCGAGTGGAAAAGGATCAACATCCTCTCCTCCTATAGGAGAAAGTTATTTTGCGATGTGTCAAGTGGGAAGTTGGAGTAGCACCGGCTAGTCTGGTGGAGGAGTAATTTGTGGCCAAGGTCGTTTGACCCATAATCACCTGCAGTGTCATTAGATCAGTCATGATCATGTTAGTCCACCTATTTCATAGGTCTTTAGATCGTGTTAGTTGCATGCTTTACATCCAATACATGAGGATCAGGCTGCGGGGCCATCTACAATATGTGGTACTATTATAGTAGCCTCCATTATTGTCTCTGCTTTGTTTGATATAGGTGCTTCAAACTCTTTTTTTCTGTATCTATCATAGAAAGTTCTGGAGTAGATATATAGTTTCACTATGGTGTAACAGCCCTTGATGCACTATTGTGAATACAAAAGTAGGCCATATGTTAGTGCAGGGACTGTCCTCTAGAGGCTTTCAGTTACCCTTTCCTGCGGAATCTCTTTATACTTGAGATTACGGACTTTGATGTCACTCTTTGGATGGAATGGTTAGTCTACTATCACAGCTTTGTATACTACTATCACTACAAGGTCTATTTTACATCACCAGAAGGCAGAAGTTATCTTTTAAAAGGTTAGTGGGATGTCCAGGCTAGGAGAGCTGGACCAAAGCATCATGGGTTAGGTGAAGTGACTATTGATATTGGAAATCTTTTCATGTAAGATCATGATTTTCTTCAAATTGATTTCCATCTATTAGTTGATCATTTTAGGGAAGTTTTTCTTGATGAATTTTCTATCTTACCTGCTAATAGAGAGTTAGAGTTTTTAATATATCTTGTTCCAAGAGCATCTCTAGTGTTCATTCTTCTGTACAGGATGCCACCTATTGAAGAGTACATGGAGGAAAATGTTTTAATACAACCTAGTACATCATCTTGGGGTCCACCCATGATTTGTTCTAAGAAGGCCAATTGAACTCTTCATTTATGACCGAATTAATGAATTTTGAACCAGCTTATGGTCAAGAACCAGTATCCACTTCCTTGAATAGATGGCCTCTTTGACCAGCTCTAAAGAGAAAAGGTTTTCTCTAAGAATGAACTGATATTGGGTTATAATCAGGTCTGAGTTGGGACATCAGACACACCATGTAGAGATTTCCATAGTAGGTATGGTTTGTATGATTATCTTGTTATGTCATTCAGTATTATGAATTCTCCTGTTGTTTTCATGGATTGGATGAATCGGGTTTTCCACCCCTATTTTGACTCTTTTGTCATGATCTTTGTGGGTGAAATCTTGGTGTATTCTCTCACTCATAACGACCATGCCAAATATCTTGAGAACATTCTGAGTAGACTGAGAGAGAATCATATTTATTCCAACATTTCTAAGTGTGACTTCTATATTAACAAAGTCCACTTCATGGACCATATTATTTCATAATCAATAGTACTTTTTTACCCTAAAAAGGATAGTAATATAGTTTCTTGAGAGAATCCCAAGAATGTGTTTGATGTCAGGAGTTTCTTAGGTCGTTCTGAATTTTATTGGCATTTCATACAGGACTTCTCACATATTACTTCACCTTTTACTGGAATTATAAAGAAGGGTGTTAAGTTCTTGTGGTCGGAAACATACAGGAAATCCTTTTAAGAGATGAAAGGAACAATTGTCTCGACACTGATTTTGATTCTTCCAAAACATGGAAACGGTTATATCATCTTATGTGATTCACCGTTCATTATACTAGGTGCCGTTTTGATGCATAAATTCAATGTCATTGCATATAGATCTCGGTAGTTGAGGCCTCATTAGATAAATTCCCCTATACATAACCTCGAGATAGCAGTAGTTTTCCATGAATTACGTTTTTGGAGACATTGTCTATTGGATGAGTGCTTTGTAGTGAATACAGACCACAAGAGCCTCTAGTATATCTTTTTTAAGCATGTCATGAATCTCAGGCACTAGGGATGGGTTGGATATCTACAATCCTTTGATTTTGATCATGACTATATGCCTCAAAAGGGAAATGTGGTCGTTGATGCACTCAGTTAGAAAAATCAAACATAGGTTGTACAGGAATCCAATAATGAATGGATGTTAATGGACCTCTTTTCTGAACATCATCTAGAGCTTCATGATAGTCACGAATATTCTTACATCTCATCCCCTTGAGAATGTGAATAGTAGGAATTTTTAAATCCTGAAGGTTTGGTTCTCTATGAGAGTATATCAAATGATATTCCACCTATGGATTGGTCTATGGATAGAGACGACGTCTTGCATCTACATGGTCGTATCTAGGTTCCTATAGATATGAGATATGATTTGATTAAGGAGACCCACACTTATCAGTGGGTAGTTCATCCAGAAATCTCAAAGATGAATCAAGATATGGAACGCCATTATTGGTAACATGGAATGAAATGTCATATTGTAGGATTTATCACTAGGTGTTCCACCTATCGGCAGGTGAAGGTAGAACACCAAAGACCTACAGTATTGTTACAACCACTTTTAGTCCTGTAATAAAAATGGAAATATGTTATTAGGGATTTTGTAGTCAGATTACCTAGGTCTCCAAGGGGTTGTGACTATATCTAGGAATTCATTGACTGACTAATGAAATCATCCCACTTCATTCCTATTCGACAGACCTTCTCTATTGATGAATAGGGAAGACTATATGTCTGTGAGATCATAGGACTAGATGGGGTTCCACGAACTATCATTTCAGATAGGGAAGATCATTTCACTTCCATATTCTGGGAGGGTTTACAGAAAGCTATGGGGACACAGGTTCTTCTAAGAATTTCTTTTTACACTCATACCAATGGATAGTCAGAGAAAACAATACAGGTTCAAGAGGATATGCTCCGAGCATATGTCCTTGATTTTGGTAGTTTTTGAGAGAAGAATATTCCTCTCATATAGTATTCCTATAATAACGGTTTCCATGTAACAAACCAAATAGATCCTTTTGAGGACTTACATGGTAGGCCATTCCGTTCACCCATATGTTGGTTAGAGGCAATTGAGATATCACTATTAGGTCGTCATCTTGTTAAGGATACTTCATAATAGGTTCAACTGATCAGGATGTGCCTAAAAATTTCTCAATCTAGATATATATCTTATGTCTATTATCATTGAATACCTATTGAGTTCGCAGTTGGGGATCCTGTTTTTCATCGGGTATTTCCCATGCTAGGGTATAAACGGTTACATAAGGGAAGTTGTCTCCTCATTATGTTGGGATGCTTGAAATTCTAGAGAGAGTTAGGTTGGAAGAATTTCGGTTTCTACTACCTTAGAGGTATCGTTACATACACGACATCATTAATGTCTCATAGCCTCACCAATATCATGACGACCTGTCTCATACCTTTGATCCTGAGAAAGTTGAGTTAGATGTTGATGATACCTATGAGTAGTATCTAGTACGCATCATTAACAAAAGAAAAAAGGTTATATAAGGAAAGTATGTCCCTCTCGTATGGGTGATATGGAAGCACGACAGAGTACAATACTAGACTTGGGAGAGAGAAGATGATGTACATGCCCAATGGCTGGTGGTGTTCTCAGACAGTGTTCCTTTACCCTTGGAAGGAGAACTGAGGGTGACTTCTTTTTAGGGGGAAGACTATAAGAACCTTGATTTTCATTCAGGTATGGATCCTTTAATTTTCAGTCAATATATTTACTTTGTATCTAATTTGAATGCTTAATGAGTTAGTAAAGGTTATGAGGGTGTCTGGGGATTTCTCGGAGCCCAGAACCCATATTTTTTGGAGGAAACATACTCGGCGCATTGTTTAGAGTAAACTATGCATGATTTCCTCATGGATTTCCAAACTGTGTGGATGGTATTTTTTCAAACAGATCCTCCTCACATGGTTGGAACATAGCCATTCATCCAAACCATGTGATTTCCCCTTTACCCAGGTATCTATTCATGTTTTGTGCATGATTTAATAAACCATGCAGATCAAACTGTTTGACAAGTGCTGCCCCGCATGGTTTCTGCATAGTTTGACAAACCGTGCGGACAAACCCTACGCATGTTACCTTTCTGGGAAATTGTTTTCCAATTTTTTCCTTAATTAACTATTATGTTACCCCTTACTCCCTAATCCTAGTTTATGTGGTATTGACATTTTTCTCTATAAATTTGGGGATTTTTGAAGATCCAAACATGAAATCAAGAGATCTACTTCATCCAGAATCTGATCGAGATTCTGTTTGTTATGTTTGATGTGCAAGGGTACGCACTCAAATCATATTTTACAATTATTCTTCTATTTCTATTTCAAAATAGATATCTCCATGTGAGCTTTTTCATCACCTATTCTTAGATCTACTCTGATCTGAGGTAAATCAAGGGTCGATACCATGGAATAAAGATCTTATAACCCAATGGTGAGTGGTCTATAACTTATCCCTAAATTTTGTGGATTTTGGAACTTAAATTTACATTCCATGATTATATATGTTAGAATTGTATGGTTATGCTCTTTCAAAATAGTTGATTAGTTGTTAGTGGTTACACCCACAGATCAATATTCCATATTTGGGTTTTTAGTGTTGGGAGAGGTTTGATCCATCATTCAAGTGTTAATTTTCTTGACCTTCCTAAAGGTGATCCCTCCCATAATAAATGAACTTTTTAAATTAGAATCTTATAATGGAATGTACCTGGTATTCTCACCACTAGACCCGCCAAAGGTAAGTGCTTTAAAATTGATTATTGAATGAGAAACGTGAAATGTGAAATGTGAAATGTGAAATGTGAAATATGAAATGGAAAGTATACTAAATATATAACTTGGACTTATCAAATTAGGCTGAATATAGGTTACATTTTTGTAAAACCCCTTTCCATTTTGATGGAAGCTAGCTGAGTGAACCTCAATAATTGAATATTCCATAGTGGTTAATAAATACTTGATTAAATGGTTTCAAAACTACACGGCATATCAACACTAATGGAAAACAAGTTTTGGACCAATAAATAAATTGTTTCAGCTCTACTTGACATATCCACACTAATGGAAGGAAATAATTGAACCAATTGAATTATTACATGATTACAGTGCCAAAAAGGAATATATTGACTCGGGGTCGCCCTGAATTCTAAGAGGAGAATACATTGGGTCTCATGAACCCTATTCCAATTAAAGGATGTGCTTTTTTAGGTTGATACCCACCTAGAATATGGTTATTTTCTACTTTGTGCATGCTTGGTATACTACCAAAGGGTCCCTTTCTTTATTTTTGGATACCTCGGATACACTCCTTGGATCTAGTATTGACTAGTAGGTGCCAAGGTGAAAGCCATAGGGTCATATCCTTGCTTAGCCCCATTTTACCTTGGTCGATCACCGTGGACTCAGTAGGTGACTTATTGTGGAAAACCTTGGATTACAATCCTTGTATTACACTCTCACCTCTTAGCAAGACTCACATATTATTGAGTTAGCGTTCTGTGAGATCTGTGATACCACGATTTTTAACCTAGAACTCCCTCACTACATATCATTGTCAGGTTTCCTTTTTATGTCTTGGTAATTTCACTGATTATACTATCATGAGGTGATATTAGACCTTGATATTCCTCACATGAATTATTAAAATAAATGTTAATTAATTAATTGATGAACTAGTTACATGGTCAGACACCAGCCGAGGGCTGAAGCAGGTACGTGTGTATTTAGTTATATTGTACTTTTAGTTTTAATTTATATATATTCATCCCTGCACACTGCTATATTCCATTACACGGTTAGGATGTTATAGACACTATTGGTGGGGGCCCACAAAGATTTATCTCTCACCCTCTCTGGGCACCATTTGGTACTCGGAGTAGATTACAGCATTTCAGGTTTTGATAAAGGGAAATATACAGCATCCAACACTTGATTGGTGTGATGATAGGATGGATCATGATAACATATGACTGAGTGGGATCTTGGGATGCTTGGAGTAGCCTTTGTTTTCTTTTACTTTGTGAAGCATGTTATGCCTATTGTCTTCTATCTAAGTTTTCCAATTTTCTAGTGACATGATATTACATCATCATTGTCCCAATTGATACAGTTATTATTATTATTGTTTATCTATTGCATCTATTTTCTTCCATAGTTTATTTATATTGCTTCCGATATTTACTATTCATTTATATTTCTTCCATTGTGCTACTCTCTGTAGATAAGGGCACAGTCTTCCCATGGACACACGCTAGGCCCTAACTGCTAGTTGGCAGCCTCTAGCATTTGGCAAGATGCGCTTGAGAATATGTATCCCACTGGGCTCAGGGAACCCCTTAATTGGCACCTGGGTCTAGTTCATCAAACTTATGTAGAATTTTAGAAAATTTTCTTGGTCATTTTGTACCTTAAGTTTAAGTTTTTGTCCTTTGTTAAGATTAATTTTTACTTAATCATTGTAATTAATTTTAATCACATTTACTAATTTTTTTGGTCAAGGACTAAGTTGAACATATTATAAATTATAAATTATGTTTATTAAAAATATGGAATCCATTTAACCCAAATAAAAGCAAAAAAGTGATAGAAATTAATTTAAAATTAATCACATAGATGGGACGATAATATGGGTTTTTAAAGTAAAAACGTTCAAAAGTCTGCTAAGTTTTTATACAAAATTTCAAACTCAGATTAATTCCAATGAAATAAAATAGTTATATTTATAAATAATGGATAAAATTTTAATTTAAAAAAAACTAAAAATATAATTTACCACTATAAATAAATTAGACAAGAAATAATTTTTAAATTCAAATTCAGTATTTTTCATTATTTATTAAAAATGAAACCTCACAGAACAATACAAAAAATTCCCAGAAACATAATTTTTATGTTTTTATTCCAAATAAAAATTTTATTTTGACATATATAATTTAAAAAAGTTGTAAAATTGGATTTAAAATAGGTTCTCTTCTAAAAGATAGTAAAAATTATTTTATAAAAATATAGATTTCTATGTGGAATATTGGGTTTGTTCTTATCGTATGCCTATCATATATATTGGAAGAAAATAAAAAATATTTGAATAAATATATAATATATAGATTTCTATAATATCATCCTCAAATCTTAATTAATTTAATTTATTAGGATAAAATAGAATTGTGAAAATAAAAATAATTTTATTATCCTTTATATTCAATGAGTTTTCATATTCATTTATAATTAATATATAACCAATGAATTAATTTTATGTTTTTGTAAACCATATATTTTCATAAGTTATTTAACCCTTTTCATATGTATTAATTTAACCACTATGTTACATCTTATTATATTAAATAATGACATTTTAAAAATATATTGTTGTTTGGTAGAACTCAGTCTTGTGTGTAATATATTCCATAAAAGAAACTCATTATTATGTGAGACACACACTAAATCATTATTATTTCCAATTAATGATATATCATGGATTTAGTTTTTTTTAATGTTAAATATATTGCAATGTATTGAGGGGTTATATTCCCTAACGAGCTTGGTTATGTGTGTGATGCATTCTATCAAATAGAATGTCTGTATTTTCAATTTTTGCGGTGTTACAATAATTAATATTTTAATTTCATCAATAATCATAACTGTTCATAAGGTTATGATTTCATAACCAAATTTCATGATCAAATCATAAACAAACTCATTCCCATAAAATATCCTAAGGATCACATATGAAAACAAAGAAAAAGAAAGACTCATCAGAATCAATAATCATGAGCCATGTGATATCAATCTCAGTCATAAGAAAATTTATAAAACTATAGAAATCATAGAAAAAACATATTTTTATCTTTGAACATCAGCTCATAAAACCCATAAAAACCCCTTATAACACCTTATAAAACCATTAAAAATTGGAATAATCATACATACAACTTCCTATATAATTCTTAGGAGAACAAAATCATTACCCAATGTGTTATAGTTCTATATAGACGCACCTATAATTTAAGATATAACGGGATCACCTAGACCTATCTAGGAACACCCATCATTTTAATGTAAAAGAAAAGAATAATGAATAATGTACATAGAGTATTCAACTCATTATAACTCATTGAAAAAACCTTTATTCTTTTCATAGCATGACTAAATCATGGATAGTAAACAGATTCCATGAAAATACACTTGAAAATTCGTGAACCCGAGAAAAAAAAGGGTTCTATAACATTTTATTTGAAACATGATTATCCCAAGTAAATGAAATAAGATTCATAAAAATAATTTTGAAACATTATTACCCCTTGGAAAATAAATGTATTTCAAAAAAATATCTTGGAAAAATATTATTCCATCCTAAGAAAGAATGGGGATTATATCAATATCAACTATCACTAGTGGTGGATAAATAATCAAAAGGAATTTTTATATCGATTAATGTAAATTATATTTTATGATCATTAAAAAAATTTTGGAAAATACCTTTCACATTTTGAAATTCACTTTTTAAAACCTAAAACAATTTGAAAACAGTTTTCTTTAAAAATAACCTTGAAAACATATAATGGAGGCTTTAAATATAATTTAAAATAATTATTAATATGGAATTTTTTATAAAAAAACTGTAAAAATGTTCTTAAAAGTTTATTTAAAAACATTTTGAAACATTTTTAGAAAACATTTTTTTGAAAGAATACAGATTTCGGACCGAAGAGATAAATGAAGTTGAATTTTCATAAAAAACATTCTGGAAAATTTTAGGTACAAAAGAGTGGAAAATAGAACAATTAAATGAAAAATCATGAATATCTAAAGTATAATATAATTCATGATAATTATAATATTTCAACATCGTAGACATAATCATACACAATCACTATAAATGATGAGATAATAACAAAAGACTCTTACCACTTTTGAAACATTGAATCGTAATTCCCATGAAATAATATCATTAAATGAAACATAAAATATCATGATAATATGTATATTAAATATATAATATGTAAAAGGGATAGTATATATGCCTCATAAAATAAGATATGTGTTTAATAAAATGAACCTCTCAAAGAATGAAAATTGAGGCAAAAATCCATTACCGCTCTAGTATATTTAAAACTGTAAACCCCATGAAAGAGAGATATTCAAATGGATATTTAAATACCAATAAATTTAATATTAAGAATAATAAAATACTTTAATATTAATTATATACATCACACAAAAAAATAATTGGTGAGTATGGAATGTATCTCACAGAAATAAAAGTGAGATTGGAAAAACCCTTACCTCACAGTTCCTTCTGGTCGAACATGTTTTGACCTCATATACAGTGGTTTTAGACATTTTTTTGACTTATTAATTAAACATATTAATATTTTTAATATCATATTTTATTTCTTTAAGACCATTTATTTCCTGTCTATTAAACATTCCATATTAAGGTTATGTTTTGGGTATTAACAACTTTTTTTTCATATATGTTTTGACATGATAATTTTTGTCCACTTATGAAAATAAGTGTTTCATAAATTTAATAAGTTAAACCATGAAATATATATAATATATATTCAGTGTATATTTGTAACACCCCAGGTAAATGAAGAATAGACATTTTCATATTTATCCATATTTGTGAATAAAGTATTAATATTACTTTAAAGGGTTGCTATGTTCGATAGCGTACCTGATACACAACAAAGAGTTTCATTGAAATCTTACGTTGCACTCTAATAATAAAATAATATTATTTTAATTGTTAGTTAAAAAGTAGCCGTTGTACTGGCGGGAATGGATATAAATAACTAAAATATGATTAGATATGTTTTTAAATGTTTATACAATTACCCAATAAAAGATAAAGGCTTAAAATACGGAAAGAGTTCAATTTTAGGGCATATATACTCTAATTTTCACTAAAGGTTCACTTATCACCTTTTAATGGTGAACCGTCATTAAATATAGTTTTGATCACTCTTATACTTTATTTTGGACCAAATATAACTCTTCTTTAGAATCGGGACATCAAAATTTACTTTGTGTAAATTTTTGGTACCTTTCTGATAAAGTTGATTTTTTTATGAATAGTGTAAAATGTTGTATTTTAATTCAAAACCTCTTTTTAATCTAAATTATTTATATGATTAGATTATTATTTTAATTGGTTTTAAAGTGAAAATAGAAAATATTTTTACCAGTTAATCCAATGGTGGTCATTGGAATCAATTTCACTTTGAAATTGGACTTAAATTGGTGTCAATCTTTTGATACTTATTGTTTCACAAAAACACGCTATTTGTCATGACAGCGGGAATTAATTATTAAATTAATTAATTTGACTTATATGTTTTGAATTTTGTAAAATGGACTTCATTTTTGAATTCGGAATATCAAATATATCTTAGGGTGAATTTTTGGTAATTTTCTGAAAAACTTCAATTTTTGATGAATAGTGAAACCACTAAGTGGTAATCAAGCAAACTGATTTTTCAGTTAAATGAAAGTTTACCACTAATGTGTATTGAATTTTGAAAATTCGACATACATGGTTTTCATTAAGAAGTAAAATGTGGTTCAATGAGATTAAAATAATTTTTTGGTGAATAGTAACTTATTATGTTCTTAATCGCGATTAGTGTTAATTAGGGTAGTTTAAGGTCTAAATAAGGCTTTAATAATATGAAATGACCTAGAAACATGTCCCAACCTCATTGGTTGTGTCATGGCCGACCATGACATGCCATGGGTCAACTTGGAGACCCCATGGATCCACTTTTGTTGGGAAATGACATAAATTACTTTTTATTTAATGTTAAAGTGAAAATGACACAAACATAATATTTTTTACGAAAACAATTTTTAAGTGGGTTTATACAAGTCCAAATTTTGATTATAAATTTTCATTGGAAAGATAAAAAGATTTCCTATATCATAGTATTTTTTTTATAATTTTTAGACATTAAATAAATTAAAATTATTTATGACATAATAATGATGCAGCGATGACATCATTATTTGACGATTTAAATAAAATGGAATGATAATGAAAAATCTAAAAACTACACATGGCCAAAACCAATTTGAAGAGTGGATTTCGAACCCTTATCACCTTATCCACGAATTATATCAATGTGGGACCTTTTAAAACCGAAACACATTTTCAAATAAAGTAATGTTTCTTTACTTTCCAAAAGTGCCCCTCCTCTCCTCTTATAAAAGGCCCCCACCTCTACCTCATTTCACACACTATTAAAGCCTTTGGCTCGGCCAACCCCTGCCCATTTTCTCTCTCCACATACCTCTCCTCATCCTAGAATATTCCCTTTGGGCAGAATCCTTTCAAAGGAAGCCTTTAGGCTCAAATCAAAGGAGTTACACTTTTTAAGGTAATTCGTTCTCTCATGTTCATTTGTTTTATTTTGCTTCTCCAACCCCCTAAACTCTTTTTATTTACTTCTTTTGTAACAACACCAGTACCTTCAATATACTAGGATTTTGTTATATGATTTATTTGAGCTACACTCTCACACAACTACATCAAATGGTTAAAGAACATATGGTTTCCGTGGATGGCGAAATTCTGCCTCCCGAAATGATGATTGTTCAACACTCATTTAACACCTTCAAAGGTGGCCATTATGATGTCACTATTTTTATATATGATATATAATATGTTTATGTTTTCCTTAATCTTCTGTGTTTTTTATTTTGGTCATACCTTTATGGTTTCCATTATGGGTAAACACGATATCTTCATTTTAGGAAGTGCGGACTACCGCCCCCTAAAAGTGATTTGATTCGTTAATACCATATGTGGGATGTGTAAAGGATAAAGTAAGTGATATTATATATGTTATTATACTGGAATTATAATATACTCTTATATCATTATGATTCCATTCCAGAAAATATGAAATAGAAATGGAAGTAGCGTTCATGCGTACGTACGGCTTACCGTCTCCATGAACGGTGCATTTCATTTCTTACCTCTAAATTATGTAATATTATAAATGCATGTATGTAATGGATATATATGACATATATGATATCTACATAATGAATACCATTCTGGATATAATGAACCTTTGACCAAATTAACAACATGTAAGTGTAAGAAGTCTATTTTTGACTTAAGAACAAAATACCGACAAAATGAACATTATTAACTTAACTGATTACATGATGTTCATAACATGGTATAAAAGGAATAATGAACTTGAAAAAGATTCATAATCAAGTAGAGATTAACTCAAGTTTATTATTCAGGAGATTAAATAACGGTCGAGTCAAGTCGGATACGAGGTATGGGACTTCGTCTCAATCTTCTTTCGTTGAGGCATATTTTATTTTATACACAACTTTCTTTCATACGGTGTATAAACCCCTTTGACTTTTACGTTTATTCAAAAGGAATATTTTTTATACGAAGCGTTTACTAAACGACAAAATGGAATGTTTTTGTCGTACGTATGCGGTGACAACGACTTCTCTGCCGTCGTGACCGTTATTTGAGTTTCGGCTTCCTCTACAAGCCATACCTTCTTTTTAAAAGAAAAATAAATACCATGTTTTACTTTTCTGTTATTTTGGTATTGAAAATGGTTTTCATAATGTTTTTATATCAATGTGTTTTATAGATATCTCGTTATTGAAATGTGGAAATTTTATGTTTCCTTTATGCATGTTTTATGTGATATGATTATGTTATGGTTCTTGGGCATTATTATGAAGACGGGTGGTTCTGTGATAAACTAAGGGCGGGTGAGCCCGTTATAGCTCTCCAATGCATTGGGTAACGCGAAGGAGTGAAACGTTAAGGTTTCTCCGAAAAGATTTTAGGGAATATACTGTGATGGGTATTCCAAACGTAACTAAGAGGGTTACTCCCTACGTAAGAATGTTATGAATGCCTCAAGTTACCTTTATGTCTTATGATTTCTATGATTTATTCGTGATTTTATGAGGTATGTTAAAGTGCCTATGTTGTATGGGTAAAGTATGATTTCATTCTTATGTATGTTTGAACTCATGTTTCCTTTCCATGTTTTTTTTAACCCATACTGAGTTTTTATGCTCATCCCAAGTTTTTGAAATGTTTTTCACAGGTCAAGGGAAAGGTACATGATAAGATGATAGAGTCATGGATGTGTCAAGAAATAATCCATGTTTTATTTTAAACGTGTTTCCATTGATGGGAATGAAGAATACTATCTTTCTGTAACCACATTGTTTATATGTGGAATGTAATGCATGTTTTATGATCTAATTCTCTAAAACTCTAAACCTGAAAAGATCCTCAACGAGTAATCTTGTAATAACTCAAGATTAAGTATGGTTTAAGGCTGGGGCCTTATAATATTTATTTATATTAATCCATAAAATTTATTGATAGGAAATGGAACACACCAGTCATGGAGACTACAGATCATACATATACATGAATGTCATTTCAATTTTCATGACCTATTGAACGAAAGAAAAGTAAATGATATATATATATATATATTAGTTCTAAAATAATTTTTATGCTATATTTATCAAATCTTTTTATTAAAATATTCATTAATACATTCCTTGTAAATAGTGAATGAATCAAATTTATTCTCGAGGTGATAGTCTATTGTACACACGAAAGGCATTATCGTATTTCCAAAAACTGAAAAGAATGAAGATATGTGTTATATAAAAATTATATAAGTGTAATAACATTATAAATTTCATAAATACCATAAATAAATTATATTATCAAGATTATTCCCAACCTTGAATGGTAGTAATAAAAAATGAACGACATTGGTTCAGGAGGAGGTAGTACGTCTTACGCACGAACGATGATTTCATAACATTACCTCTTCTCGGTGTAACTTATTTTTGTTTGTCCCAAATGAAATAATTGGTTTTCTTCAAACCAAAAGAGAAGACTATAGTTTTATAGGAGGGATATTTGTAAGTGATTTTGGGAGAGTTTGGATGATCCAAAAGGCTTGAGAGATATAAAGAGGTGTGGAGAGTGAGTCTATTTTTATAATGTAGGAGGAGTGGAATTATTCTAAATAATAAAAAATATTTACTATTGGTAGGTCTCTCATACCTCATGTGACTCAAAAAGTGGAAAAAAATAATGGAGGGTATGGATTCTTAGGTTGATAAATACCTCCAACACAGAAAAAAAGTACTTTTTAAACATTTGGTTCATTCACTCCTAAGATTCATTATTTTTTCATATTGTATTTTTATTTTGGTAACTGGTTTTCTAATGCATCTATTTCATCCATTAAGACTAAATTAATATGATAATTATTATAAAATTTAGAATAACTAATTTTAAATAATTTATCCAAATTATAAAATAAAAAATATCTTGTTTTGGAAATTAATTTTAATAGAAGCAGATGTAATGCGCAAAAACACTACCTTAACCCTAACATTGCAAAAAATGTTTTCACTATTTAACTGTCAATATGTTCATTATAAAAGATGAATTGTTACATTAATGGAGAATATTTTATATTTTTTCACTTTTAGGAATCGCTTTTTATAATTTATTGTGTTTAGTAATTTTAAATAATTTAAGAAATATCATTTATTAAAAAATATCATTAAAGTCAATTTTAACATTATTTATTTAATTTAAATTTAATAATATCAAGAAAATAATGGAACACACTTATATTAAGTTAGTTGATTTTTTTCACGACATATTCATCTTCTAAAATAATGGAATTCAAAAACTCATTCTATTTACCCCCTTTTAATATTTGTAGTACCATTTATGTTATTTAATTATTAACTAAATAATCCATCTGTTATCATTTCTTAATTATTTAGTGTAATTATACCATATATAAAAATTAAATATAATTTTTTTTATAAAAAAAATCATTTATAATTAAAAATAATATGTATAACTAAACCCATTTAGTTTTTTACCAATCCCTAAAGCTTTATAGAGATGAAAAGAAAGAAACATACATTTTTTCCCTTTTTCATTATTGTACTTATTATATGGGTCAATTACATTGAACACTATACCATAAACTCATAAATTTATTTCCTAAGTTCAAAAAATCTAACTAGTTTTATAAAATATGTTATTTCTTGTTTTGGGCTATTTTTACACCATTTATTCTATATTTAACAACCAACTAAAATCATTTTTCCCTTAATCACTATAATTAATTTTAATTTTTTCACTAATCACATTGGTAAGAAATTAATTTGACCTTTTAGAAATTATAAAGTATTCTGATTCCAAATATGGAATCCATTTTTTCAAATTCAACTCACATAAGTGGAAAAGGTAAATTTAAAATTAGCCCCACATACGTGACCTAAAAATGGGTTTTTAAATAGAATTAATGTTTTACACTTGATTTAATATATTATAAATAAATATTTAATTAATATCGTTCAGTAATAGTAATTAATTTAATTTAATTAGAGAAAACACCTTTGGGGTAATTAAACTATTTTTTCATAAAAACATTTCCTTAATATTAAATTGGTTGTTTATTTTAATTTATAACTAATTCATGACCAATGAATTAATTATATAAACATATTTAAACCATATTTTTATAATTTAATTAATAATATTCATGTCTTTCATTCCAACATCTTAGTAATAATTATCATATTTAATAATAATATTAATATTATATTGTCATCTGGTAAGACTCGGCCTTGTATGTAACACAAGTTATCAAAGAAACTTGATATTATGTGTAATTCAAGATAAACATTGCAATTCATATAATACAAGATAAACTATGAATTTCATGCAATTAAAGCTATCAAAGATTAAAAATTAATTTGAAAAAAAATTCTTCATAACATATCAGGATGTTGCACTTATTGTATGAAAAAGAAGTAGAGCTGTGTGTATTCTAAGAGAAATATAAATATTGAATTATAAGTTGAGTGTAGTATATTTAGAGAACTAATAGAATCTTAAGGAATAATAGATATTTATATTTTTATGAAGAAGAAATATTTTCTAGGATTCAAATAATGATAAACATCAATAAAATTCTGAGTACACCAATCTATAATGCGAAACTGATATTGTGAAAATTTGCAACTAGAAGAAGTGGTTGATGTTATAGAATAAGCATTCGATACTATAGAAGAAGAATTAACAAAGAAGATGAGTTATATGAAATATTATTTCTAGATGATGAAAAAAAATTAATATCATTATGTGAGAAATATTTCATTGAATATATTATTACATAAGTGATCCATGTATTGGAGAAGTTTCATAAAGTATCCATGAAAGTTAAGGATTCTCAACTAGAAGTGAAGTTTAAGAATATAAATAAACATAAAAGCTCTTTATCAGAGTTAATTAAAAAGAATTACGATCAAATTAATACACTGAATAGAGAACACTAATATAGGATTAATGCACTTAAAGATTAGAAATACTCTCTCAATATGAAATTTCTATCTATAGAGGTCAAATTAAGAAACATGAAAACTACCCAATAAGAATCTTAACAATCTATTGAAGAAATATAATATGTCTCAATAAGTGGTTTTTAAAATATTATAGCTTTGACAACACTCAAAATGGTGTCAATATGAGTTTGGAATCATCTTGTGGACATTCCACAACAATATCATATAAAAATTTCACCCACCATTCAGTTAACTATGTTTTCAGTGAATCTTTTTTCTATGTGTTCAAGAAAAAAGAAATAAACAATAAAAAATGGTAGAGTAATAATTATTACAAAAACCCACTAAATTATCAAGGGAGTTTTTTATTGTGTATTAGAAATGATTCCCCCCAAATAGATCCCAAATTTTTGGGGTTTCCATTCATATTCATTAATGTACTCTATCTGGATTGACTGCATGTTCTAGAAAAATAAAGTGATCAATTTCAAGATATTGGTGCTACTTGAGGTTTTGGCTTATGGATATGGATTTTTATCATAATATGTCATTATATACAATTCCATGAAGCCTATAATCAGTGCGAAAAATCTAAAATTAGAGCAAAAACTATGTTATATAAGAAGCATTTATAGTGAATGAACAATCTGTCTTTTATGAATATATTTTAAATTTTGGAATATTTATTCGATTATTGCAACATATTTAGTCTCAGTTATGAAGAGTGTAAGTATGTGCTAGTCCAACAGAACTCTTATATGGATTATAAAAGAAGTCTATAATATAATTTCAAGAAACAAAGCAACAAAATTCAAACATGGAAAATAAAATCAGTATAGAAAGTTATTGACCAATCCACTCCTTAAAATTTAGAAAAGAAGGTTTCAAAGGGTGTCCAACCAAATAGAATATTTTTCTGCTGTGGTAAAAAATTACACATCATAAAAAAATAACAAGATGAACATAAATTTCAAGATGTACTAGAGTAAGATGAAAACAATAAGAAATGATTCAATAAAAGAGAGATAGAAATATTGGAATGTTGGTTGACACTCCTTGTAAAAAGGTTGAGAGGCTTCAAAAAATGGTAACAAAAAATCTAGAAAAGATGTGTGTAGAAGGTAAAAAGTATTTTGATACCATGATAAACAATTCATGACTTATCTTCCTTGTTAAAAAAATACATTTAATAATAAGTAAAAATAACCAGTGACTCTAGGATTAATGAAATATGTTGTAAATAACGAGTTTCCACACAAAAAGAAGGATGAGAATGAGCCTCGTGATTTATCAGTTATAATGCCAGATTGGTTGTATGAGGCTAGTAAAGTGGAATATTTAAAAAAAAGGTTAGATTAATATAATTTCTAAAGTTAATAAACCCATTCCATCTAGGAATAATGTTGAAGTGGAAAAGAATCTCATTGTGCCAAAAAGGGACCAAACATAGAAAATCAAGGGAGTAGAGAGCATGAGGTGTTCTTAGACTGTTAAAGATGCTAAGAAATAGTTACATGGTTTGATAAATAAGTCTCATCCCCATGATCTAACTGAAAATATGAATAATAACACCTTATTCTCATATATTGATAGTTTGGTATAATAAAAAATGGAATTACATGTGTGGAATTAAAAAATAGAGATGATGACAGATGTAATTTTTAGATAGCTTGGATGTTTTTCAATAAAAATTAATATCTATATGAATTCGTTTATCAATTGGAATAAGACAAGTCATTTTATGAAACCCCAAGATTTTATGGTATATATCTTTTTAAATAAATTCAATACATTTTATATCTTCTGTTTCAAATAACACTGAGCTTAAAATAACTGTAATATACTATTAAATAGTTACTTTAATATTGGAATAGTAATGTGACCATTAGAAAAGTAACCTCACTTTTGAAGTTTCTATTAAATTTAAGAACCATATGAATGGAAATGTTATATAATTATATGATAGTTTAATTAAATAAATTTTTTTAAAATGATAAATTAATTGTTGGTATTTTGTGAAAAATAAATGTTTATTTTAAAATTTTAAAATATAAAACATTATTTTAAAAAATTATTTTCATAAAATAGTTTCATAAATTAATATTTCTTTTTATGAATATCAGTTAATTTTATGGGACCTTAATTAATTTTTTAAAGTTTCATATGATCGGATATAATTTTAAAGTCTTTATTTTTTGGATAAATGATGAATTTAATTAAAACATAAATTTATCATATTTATAAAATTATTTTAAAAAAATGGAGTTCATTTTATAATTATTCACATCAAAAAACGTTTAAATTGAATTTTTTGTATTTTTATAAAATATTTGAATTTTGCAGAATAGTGAAATATAGTAATTTACAGAATAAGTAAATGAATTATTGAGTCATGGATGATGTATGGATGAGGTAAGAACCCATTGGTTCGAACTCACATGCATTATATTCTATATTTAGTTAAAATAATCATCACTATTTATATCATTAATCCAAAATAATAAAAAAATCAATAAAGTAGTTAAAAACACTCCTATCCTCCACTGTAAATACCACACCTCATCACTCCTTTTCTTCACACCTAATCATCCTTTGAAGTTTGTAAAATTTCTACCCAATACTCTTCTCAAGTATCTCCAACACGTCCAAGAGTATTTGTTCCTAGTAAAATACCAAACCCAAGTCCCTTAATGAAGTTCTCAATGAGGAAACTTCAAGATGTAAAAGCCTTAATCATTCCCCTTCATTTTCTTTCATTTTCTTTTATTTTATTATCCTTCCTCCACAAACCCAATAAAAACATGATTGATAAATAAATTATATTATATATACTGTAATTTTATAATGTTAATGTAAAATCTATCATCAATACCCTTATCATATCTTTATTAATCTAAAAATGAAAATAGCGTCCCTGTTGTGTCGATTTATCGCCGTCATGGATGATGCATTTTCATTTTCTGTCACATCCTTCATGGGTGGTCATAAAACCATTACAATGGATAAATGAGATTTTAAAATTTTTACTAAAAATTGTTTAGTATTTTTGAACTAGTACATATAAATAATATTAAATAATAAAAGAAAACTATTTTGTGATAATCGAAAATTCTTCAAAATACACTAATGTTCATCATTTACATTTTATATAATTAATCATCCTCGTATCTATATACAAAATAATAAATAAGGACAATTAATATTTTTTAAGTCCAATAATGACATATAATTTCAATTCTGATGAATTATTTCCCGTTTTACATGATCATCCATACATGTATACAAGTGAACTGATCATGAAAACCAAGGAAATGAACACTCTTGAACAACAAAATTAAATCTTATAACTCATCAAAAAGTCCAAAAATAAACATAATAAGATTATAATAAATAAAATAAATATTTAATATCCTTTTAATTAAAATTTTAATTAATCTAATTCCATTATCCATGACATTAAGTGCAAGTGCATAATACACATAGACATAATGTAAGCGATTCTCCTCGGATCTCTATTTTTCGTTCGAGTAACTTGTTCTCTCTCTTTACCCCCATGTAATTTTTATTTATTTTAATATAATTTTTAAACATTCTATTTATATGTTCCAAACTCATGTATCTTGATTATTTCATATTTCTCTGATGGAAAAATACAGGTTTTATATGGTTTTCTTTTTAATTCCTCCCGATAAGCAAGCCCGATTAAAGGGAACTTCCCGTTTTCTTACACATTTTTAGTTACACTCCATAATATATTTTAAGCCACAAATATTTTTATAAAATCACTATTCCTATAATGAAAATATAGATTTTTATTTCTATTTTTATGCAAATAATTATTCCTTTTCCCTCCTTAAATAATTATTTATATTTTTCCATTCAATCAAACTTAAGACACCCTTTTCTAAAGTTACATAAAAACTCTTTTTAAATGTTTTCACGTCTATTGGAAATAATTTATCATGATATATGATTATTTTCCCTTATAAATGTTTAAGTATGATTTAAATTAATTCTTTCCCAAAAACCATTATGATATTCACTTTGACCACATAATCCTTGTATAGTGTATGTATACTTTCCTGTTACTTATGATCTTCATTCATTGAAGATTTCATTAAATATCCATATTTCTTGTATCAGGCATTTGATTATTGTCTTAGTCGTATACCATTTTATTATATGGTGTTTTATTTGAATGTTGTTTTAATTTAATTTATGTATAAATAATTATTTTGAATTTTAGTGAAGGAGAGGGCCCGGTATTACAGAGCTCATCGATGCATTGACAGGTCTCATGAGAAAAAATAGTTTTTGAACAACCCTTTGTGTTTGTTTTCAAGTAGAAGAAGATGGGTTTTTACCCTCAAAAGTAAACCATCTTGATGGTATAATGGTTCTTGTTCTATATACATGACTTCAAATGATTAATCATTTTCTTCATTCATTATTTAGTAATTACTTTGCATTATATTTTCACTTTAAAAAAATCTATGGATGCATTTACATTCTCAGTTTATTAATGGAATGTGTTTTTCAGTTTTGTAACTTGATATTATGATTATGCCTTATTGAATTTATTTCAATTATTATTGATTCAGGTAACCCTTAATAAGTTTTTGATCTCACCGATTCATTTTTTTCCTACCCTAGGTTAGGTAGATGAAATATTTGAATAAGATTCATGGAAGCAGTTTAATTTCTTTTTTATATTCTATGTTTAATTTCTAATATAATAAGGGAACCATGTTTGTATCTAGTTCTTAAAGAATACTAAACTGATCAATCATTGGTGATGTGATCTCTTGTATCTATGTCATTGTATTAAAATACCCACTGACTTTGGGATTCAGGGGTCAGGTTAGTTACAATTGGTGTCAGATCCAGTTTAATAGAAACCATTGGAATATGATGTTAAGTAAACCTGAGAATTATAATAATAATTTTTTGTGATTTATTTTCTCAATACCCATGATTATTATGATCTAACTTATTGTGTTCTAATATTTAGTTATGGTGCCTAATGGAAGTAAGGGAATCAATACCTTTGATCAATGTAGGGATTGACCAACAGAGTAGGTCAACACAGTTAATATTGGATATGAGAAGATCATGATCATATAATTATATATTACTTAGTCTATAAATAATAATGATACTAATCCTATGTTGGGTCATTTAATATAGAAAAATATCCCATATTCTGTGGGACTACAAATCCAGCAGTATCTAAGCAGTGGATAAAGTCCCTTGAAAATATATTTATAGCAATTGGGATGTTGGGAAAATGAAAATACAGTACTAGAAATAAATTTTCTCAAGGTATATGATGATAAATAGTGGTCATTGATCCAAAATACTAAGGTGGAAGATGACTTAGAATACATATAATATAGAACATTTAAAGAAACAATATTTGAAAAATATTTTCCTTCAGAACATTTAATTGAAAGGAATAAAACATTCCATAGCTTAATAAAAAGGGAAGAAGAGAGTGTTGTATATTATTAGCATACCTTCACAAGACCATCCAAGTATGTATAGATTACATACATGATTCAAAATTCAAGATTAATCATTTCTTTCAATGGCTTAATCCAAGTCTCCAAAGTTCATTGGCCACACAAACATTTTCATCATATGATAAAATAGTATTAAGTGTCATAAAAAAGGTGAAGTAATTTTATAGAACCTATATATTCAAGGGAAATCATGAGAATAATAAGCCTTATGATAACTATGGAAAATTTTATGCATAAAAAAAGAATAAGGGGCTAAAGAAATTTTCATTTTGTGATAATTGTGGAAATAATATCCTGGTAAATTCTTTAATTTTAGGGGTGTCTTCTATAAGTGTGGAGAAAGGGGTCATCGAGATAATGATTTCATGAGGAACAGACAAATAAATTCTTACAATGCTTCATCAATAATTAAATTTGGCATTATTAAAATCAATTTTACAAGTATTAAGAGAATCTACTATAGAAAAGGCCAAGGGGAAATGGAAAATATTATGTGATCAATATAACTAACATATAAGTACCCAATGAAATAGTTTAAGGTGTATTAATACTATATTAAAATATATCCAAGGATTTATTTTATTATATATTATCACTGTATTTTATATCAATCTTTTTTTTCAAGAAAATAATATATTTCCCTTTTCATTTAACAAATGAGTTATCATTCAAAACTCTTTAGGGAAGTCTCATTGAAATAAAAATGTGTCGTTCAATCCCTTTTATGTCACATAACGTTACTTAGTTATGGAACTTATATTCACACCCATGGGTTACCTTTTTATAATCCTAATTATAGAATGGATTTCAAAATACGATGCAAAAAAAAGTATTACAAGAAGAAGGAACTTATGAAATGTGATGAACATCTAGAATCTTTTTTCTTTAGAGCAGAAACCTCATCATCAAATTCTTATCTAGATCATCATCAAGTATCCCTAATGAGTGAAATTCATAGGGAGGAAGAGAAAACAACATATAGGTATGTGGAAAGTAATCTTCGAATTGAGGATATACCAATTTTGTAGGAATACATTGATCTATTTCATAAGGAAATATTCGGGCTCCCCCTAGAGTGTGAAGTTGAATATACCACTGATCTAATCCTTATTTCAAGAACAATATCAAAGACGCCTTCTATTTTGGAAACAATGTAATTAGGGGATATAAATAAAAAACCTATAGTATTTTAGTAATAAGGTATTTAATCATCTAAGTGTTTCTCTAGGGGGATACAATTTCTCTTTGTGATTAAGAAATATGGATCCCTGAGGTTGTGCATTGACTATAGAGAAATAAATTCTCGTACAGTAAAGAACAAGTACCCTCTTCCTCGCATTGATTATTTATTTGATCAACTTCACAGAGATAAATATTTTTTTAGGATTGACCTTTATTCTAGATATCATTAATTAGATATTAAAAAAGTGGTATTCCAAAGACAACATTCTGAACATGGTATGGAAATTACAAGTTTACATTAATGGCCTTTAGACTGACTAATGCGCCCTCTATTTTCATAGATCTAGTGAAAAAATAATTCAAGTAATATCTTGGTAATTTTATTGTTGTATTTATCTTTCATATATTTGTGTACTCAAAAACTTATGAAGACCATTAGAACAACTTCTAGATTGTTTTGAAGACTCTTATAAGAAAAGGGTAATATGGGAAGTTTTTCAAGTCTAAATTCTGGCTTCAAACAGATTGTTATTGTGGTTATATCAACTATAAGGGAGAAATCTTAGTTTATACTATGAATAAAAATTCAATCCAATAATGTAATATGACAATGAACAAGACTAAGGAAAGTAGTTTCATTTGTTTAGTAGGTTATTATCATCGTTTTTTCCCAAATTTTTCCTAATTCCTTAACCTGTTAACCAATCTCACATTAAAAGGGGATAAGTTCGTATAGAAATAAGAATGTTTATATTTTTTTGAATTATTTAATAGAATATAATTCAATGCTCTTATTTTGTATCTACCAATAGTAAATGATGGGTTTATGATAGAAAGTGGTGTGTCAAGGAATAGACTGGGTTATGGCCTTAAACAAAATGATAAATTTGTTGCATATTCATAAATGTAGTTGAAGACACATTAAAAAAATTATCCAACTCATGATATTGAATTAGTAGCCATAATATCTTCTCTAAAGATGTGGAGAAACTATCTATATGGTGGAATATGTGAGATTTATATGGATCACAAGAGTTTTACAAACATGTTTACACAAAAAGAACTCAATATGATCTAAAGGTGATGGCCTGAGTTACTCAAATATTATTATTTCCCAATACACTACCACCAAAGAAAAGAATATAAGGTATCATATGCATTAATCAGGAAAGATCATGCACTTCTAACCCAAATGAGGACTGAGAAAGACATTATGTTTACGGATTTAGTAAAGATGGATATGGGAATTATTAAAGAATAAGAAACAAAACTTCTTTTTCAAATGATTTTTAAACCATATTTTCTGAAGAACATAAAAATCTAGCAATTTGATGATGATAATGTTCAAATTAAAATTAAATTCCTTAAGGATTATAGATTTTCAAACTTCATGTATAGGGATGGAGTTCTAAAATTTTGAAATATGTTATCTCTCCCATCAATACCAGAGCTAAAAATGGAACTATTAGATTATTTTCATAAATCAAATTTCTATATAAACCCTAGTAGTATAAATATGTATAGAGATATGAATGAAAATTTTTGGTGGGATAATATGAAGTGGGAAATTGATGACTATGTGTCAAGGTTTCTAGTTTACAAAGAAGTAAAGGTTCAAATACAACATCCTAGAGGATTTATGAAACCTCAGCCTATTCTTATGCTGATGTAGGATGACATTATGATGGAATCTATCACTGGAATACTAGGGACACTTAGAATTAATGATTCAATATGGGTTATTGTTGACAATATTAAAAAATTTGCACATTTTCTTTCTATAAGATACCTCTTGAGTGCCTAGAAAGACTCTATATTAATGAAGTTATAATACTTCGTGGTTTACTTATATTGATATCATCTGATCGAGATATATTTTTTACATTAAAATTCTATAAATTTCTTTTGAAGGCTCTATATTTTGAGCTTTATTTGAGTACTACTTATCACCCTGAAACCGATATATAGCCTGAGAGGACTATTCAAACATTAGATGACATGTTGAGATTATTCTCACTTAACTTTCATGTTATGTGGGATCACTATTTATATTTTCTATTATTTTTATAAAGTAATTGTTTCTATTCTAATATTATAATTGCACCATATGAACCGTTATGTAGAAGGATATATCATACTCTAACTTGTTGGGATGAAGTTGGTTAGAGGAAACTTATAGGCCTAGAACTTATTGATGAGAAAATGGAAAAAATAAACTCTATTAAGGATTATATAAAATATAATCAATGTAGTAAAAAGATTTATACATACAACTAAAGAAAGTATTTTGAATTTCAAGTGGGGGATCACGTCTTTCTGGAAGTATCTCCATGGAAGGGTTTCATAAGGTTTGGTAAAAAATAAAAAAATTCAGAATTGGATTTGTAGTGTACCGATTAGTAATGCAAAAAATTCTCTCCATATTTAATTATGTGTTTCACATATCATTTTTAAATAAGTACATTTCATACTTGGAAAAATTTATTCGACACATCATGTTCCGATGGCTTTGGTTTTTAAATTGAGTGCACTGAACATGCCTCTGTCTCCTACCCCCTTTTTGACCATTAAAACAGACACTCCTCCCTCAGAGGTGGTCATCAACCCATCTATAGAGGCTTCTGACATGGATTCTATAGATGTGAGGTCTTCATGGAAGGAGGTTCTTCTCAATGACCCTCCCAACCAGTCACACGCTTATCCATCGATTCTGGTTGTTCGGCTAGGTCCCTCTGATTCAAGGGTAAGGAATGGAACAGTGGTACTCTATTTTCTAGATTATTCTTTTTTAGAAGCCTCTTCCCTACATAGATCGTCCCTTATGGCCAAAATTGGGGTAGATAAGCCTCAACTACCTCTCTTTGAGATTTTTTTTCGTGCGTCGAATGTAGCTCACCCGACAAGGGTTTTATAACGTAATCAAAAGTCCATTATGGTTGTTTTGTAATCTTGAGAATATTTCATTCATGCTTGGACACATAGCCCATTATCGGTCGGCCATTGGGGATTCAACCTCTCTCAGTGGTCTATGGAGGTCCATCGAGGTAGGGAGCCTTCTATAGTGGCAGTTTGGGTTCACCATCCAAGCCTTTTACTTCCCTTCTTGAATCCTGAATTCTTGGAGAAGATCGAAGACTACCTTGGGAAGTTCTTGTGTGTGGATGATCGCAACCTCCAGCTTCCTAACTCAGCAATGGCTCAAATATATGCAGTTATGGACCTTTAATCACCTCTTCTTCCCCGCATGCTCTTCCAAGTTAAGGGTTTTTAGGAGAGTATTTAACCTATCTTCTACACTTCATCGCTTCACTTATTCTCTATTTTTCCTCTCATGGGTCACATGGTGTTGGAGTGTGGAAAGAGCTCATCAAATCGATCTTCAATGTGCAAGGTGTGGTGTAAAGTTAGAGGTCCCTCATCCGCAAAGTCCACCCCCATATTTTAGCATTCCTATTATTAAAGGGATATCATTATTGGGGGTTCTTCTTATCAAATTGTGGTTCATCCCTATCTCCCCACTCCCCCCCCCCCCATCCTTACCGTATCCTCCCTCACCATCTCCATTATCCTCTTATAGGGCTCTCATATTACTCCCATTATTTCCACACCCCACCCCATAACCACTACTCTTCCCTTGAAAGGCCCTCATCCCCTATATACCCCACCTTCCATTCCACCCTCCCTTAATTTCCCTCCCTCACCCCCCCCCCCCCCCCCACCCCCCCACTAGGCCCTTCTTGTCTTACAAGGGGAAGGATACCATCTACGATACCTCCCCCCATTCCTCCCCTATTAGAGCTCATGATCCCCCATCCTCGCAGATTGAGTTATCTTGATGCTATAGAGTGTTAATGTATATACAGGACAGTCCTTTTAGGTCTTCGACTCCCATTAAGGGGGGTCACTTTATTCTATAGTCTACAAATGTGGAGTCCTAGTCTTCATCCCATTATATCCCTCCTTGAAATATAATATTCAATAGATCTCAATCAAATTAATTGTTCACTTCTTCAAGGGAGCATGTTATAATTCCTTTCTCACCTGGGGATAGTAAAAGGACACTCCATTTTAATGATCTTAATGATCATCTGGAATACCCATGGTCTTTGTGTTAGGGTAAAATTAAATTATATCTCTTCTATGGTGTCCAAGAACAAGGTATCTCTGGTTTTGATTCTCAAGAAAAATAAAATTGAGGCTAGGATCAGGTAGTTCTCCCAAAAATGGGGATACAAAATTTAATGAATGGTGAGTTATTGGATCAAAACATCTTGAACATTTTCAAACCATAGATTAGTTCTATGAAGATAATGGTTACAAATCGTCATTTTTAATTTGGTTTGATTCTGGTAATCATCACTGATTCTTTTTCTTTGTGTATACTAAGTGTGAAGTGAGGCTCCATGAGAACCTTTGGTCGAATCCCAAGTCCTTTTACCCAAGGGAGGATCCATGGTTAGTGGGTAGTGACTTCAACAAAATAGCGGTTCCCTTAGTGAAAATATGTTAAAATACTTTACTACATAGTGACAGGGTTGCCATCTCTTCAATTATGGAAGAGGAGGGCCTTCAGAACGTTGGTTTTTTAGGATATAGGTTTAGTTCATTTGAAAATTAGAGAGTAAATAGGTTCTCTTGGAGAAGTTTATTCCATTTCCTTCGGAACCTTCATTCCATATCTTCATTCCAAAAAACATAGGTCATCTTTTTTGTGTGATCACTTTCTAACCAATCTTTGCTCCTTGTTCGTCTAAGACCAGGTACTATAGGGGAAAGATGATTCTTCTTTTCTAATTGTTATATACATAACCCTGAATTCCATGATGTGGTGTAGTTCTCTTGGATGGCCCCAAGACAACGTGGGGGTTATTACTTCTTCAACAACAAACTATGGAATCTGCTCCATGATATTTTATCCTAGAATGGTTCCCTTCCTTCATTAAAGTCAAACCTGGATGAAATTATGAGAGACATCAAGATTACAGAGGCCAGCCTTGATGAGGATTTGGATGAGGATTTTATGGTGTCCCTGGGTCATAAAAAATATATTTTGAATGAGATACTACTAAAGAAACATATAATCATACATTAGCGATCCATAATTACTTATCTCAATGAATGGAATCACAACTTGGAATTTTTTAATGCATGTCTAAAATAAAAGGATCAGTTCTGGGATCCAAATATCATAATTAAGAATGGATATTTTCCTTTTATTTAATCCTAATTGGTTTCTTGGTTGATTCCCATTTTAAAACCATACTGTGTAACCCAAGTCCAATAATGCAACATGGATATCCAAGAGAACATTCATCGCTCTTTGAATCAATTCCCACTGTTATCCCTACACATTCAAATGCCTCATTAGGAAGAGGATCGAAGGAAAAAGTGGTCTGAGATGATGTTTTGGACATGAATCTAGCAAGTTCCCCCGGCCCTGATGGATTTTTAGGGTCATTTTATGTCAACTCATAGAGCATCATTAAAGTTCATCTTATTGGAGAAATATATGATTTATTTTATGAGGGAGTTCTTCCTCGAACATCATGTTCCATGACTTCAATTCTCATTCCCAGTGTAAAATATTCATCCCCCATATCCTATTACTGACCTATTATCTTGTGTAATTTCATGTACAAAGCACTGGTTACTACCATCAACAGAAGGTTCTCTTGTTTCATTCAATGTTGTGTATATGATGAAAAACATGGTTTCATTTAGGGAAGGTTTATTCAGGGGGATATGGGAATTCTGCAAGTCATGGTCAGAGATATTAATAGGCATGTGAGGGGGTCCAATTTTTTATTAAAGTGCACATGGATAAGGCCTATGACTATATGGATTGGAGTTCTATTATTCAGGATATGTGGAATATGGGGTTCTTATAATGGATCATTAACCTTATTTTTTAGAGATATACCACTCCTTGGTTCAACATTGTGTTTATAGGGAAGCAATTTGAATTTTTGAATTCTGTTAGAAGACTGATCCAAGGGGGATCCCTCTCCTACAACTTTTTTATCCTGGCACAACATGTACTCAACAAATATGTATCCTTGGTTATGCAATGTGTCATGATCTACCCATAAAACTTCGGGACACACTTATGTAGGGTTCCTCATCATCTATTTACTGATGATATAGTTTTCTTCATCAATTTCCATAGCTATTCTATTAGAGGGTTCAATATTTTTATGGAAGATTATTTCAAATGGCGTTTTCAAATCATCAATTGTGATAAAAATGATTTTTTCTTCTCCTCCTATTACCCAGATAGGCATAGAACCATCATTGAATCTTCTCTAGGTATTAAAGGAAATAGTTTTTCTATGACATAATTAGGTTCCCCTATAGCTCATGATATGTTTTGGATAATACACTTTGTAGAAATTATCAATAAGACCATGAATCACATCAATAACTGTAAGCATGGCTTTCTGTCATTCAGTAGGACAATCACTCTGATAAAAAACATATTATCATCTATACCCATGCATATTCTCTCATTTATAAAGTTTCCCAAGTCAATTATTAGGAAATTTTAGCACATCATTAACTCATTATTATGGTATGCTCAAGGGGATGGCAGATGTCACTTGGATTCATGAATCAAATTTTCCAAGTCGAGTAAGCTAGGGGCAATCAAATTTATTGATACAGGAAAGAAAGAGCATTTTTTTCAAGGTAAGATGGAATGGGAAGTGATTTAGGGTCAGTAACTGTAGATTTTTTTTATTAAAATGGAGTATGGATATGGTTTCATAGATAATAGAAGTTCCCCCATCTCTTTGAAGAGCTCTATGCGAGAAAAATTCCTGAGGATGTAAGACCACTCCAGGTGGATCCTAGGGTGTGGTGCAATTAAATTTTGGGAGTGTAACTGGGGCGTTAGGGTCCTAGGATTTTGAGGGTTCCCCACGCTAGACTTTTCCTTCAAAGATTATTGTATGCATCCCTATTTCATCAAGGCTATTCTCACCCCCCCCCCAAGAGATTCTGTTTGATAGTGTTGAGTTGGACTCATCCCATGACCAATGTATTTTCACAGGTTCCCCTTCAGGTAGATTCTTATCCAAATCCTATTGTAAGATGATCCTCAAGAATCCAATCTATGCCCCCTGTGAATAACGGCACTGGAGAAAGGATATCTCACCCAAGTATATCAATATCATCTAGAGGATCTTTAATTCGGAAATCCCCTTAGAGATAGCCCTCAAAGATAGGGGTGTTCCTCTTGGATACTAGGTGTCCCTATATTTTGACCCCTAAGGATGAGTCCTCTCTTAATCTATTCTTTCAAATTGAAAGGGCAGGTTCCCTTTAAAGTGAGATGGGTGAATTTAGGGGAATTATAGGTTCATAGACCTCGTTTAAAGAGTTTATCCTTCATTGGATTTCTGGTACTGGTAACAGGTGCGAAGAAGAGCCCTGGTTAATATTTATGGCTATAGGTTACTAGATTTTATGGTAGGTGTGCAACTTGTCCAGGCACTCTGTCCCCCATTTTTCATAGACAGTGGCTATAGTTCAAGATAAATGCCTCAGAGTGGATCTGCATGGGCTTCTCAGTCATATGTAGGAATCTCTCTCCCTTAGTAATTTATGTAGTTTTTGATCCCCTTCTTCCCTTCTAAGATCCATACAGATGGGAAATTGGGTGAGCTGGTCACTGCCCTCTCAGGGGCTCAAACTCAACACTGGTGGGTCTTTCAACCAGGGGAAAATTCATGGGGGTGGATGGTCCAGGACTTGACTGGTTCAGTGAGTTTTTTCTTTTGTTCTTTTTATAGGTCTGGAGACTCTCTTACAGTGGAGGATATTGTCATATTTAATGGCCTTGATCTTTGCATGTCAAAGAATATTAATCTCACCTCAGTAAAAATCGACTTTAAAATAATCTAGAGCTCTATAAATGGTGTCTTTTCTTCTCCTTGGAATATCACATACTTGATCTTCAAATGAAAGTATCCCCTCCCAAGAAATACTGAGATCCATCATACATGGAATAAAGGTAATCATGCACTTGATTTCATGACCTCCAAAGCCACCCAAGAACCCCCACTTATGGAATTTTGAAATCCTGGATCCCTTTCTCTAGGAGGAGGGGAAGTGGTAATTGGGGATTCCATTGGTCTTAAATTCTATATACCCCCCCCTGATATATGGTTCCTAATTTTATAGAATAAATTGATATTTTAGTCAGAGGTTAAAAAAATTACATGTCAAACCCAACACATGTACTCACCTATGCAGAAACAGAACTGGAAGATTTTTTCATTACTTTGAAGATACTATAGATATTCTTGAGACAAGAGGGAAAGTATTGAGAAATTTGATGACTCAACTGGTAAAGGTTCTTAGAGGAAACCATAAAATAGAATAATCAACATGGGAACCTAAGTATGTTATGAAGAATAACCACCCTCAAATGTTTAGAAGGAAATATTAAGGAAAATTTTTAAGGATGAAATTTGTAAAGGAGGGAATAATATATCACCCTAAAATTTCATGGCATGTATCTTCTTAAATAAATTAAATTCAATACATATCTTATGATGCACACTACACTGAGCTTAAATGAATTTTTAATATACTTTTAAATTGTAATTTCACTTTTGGAATAGTAATCTGACCATTAGGAATAATAATGTGACCATTAGGATAGAAAATTTTCTTATAAAAGTATAAATAAAATTTAGGCATCTTATAAACGGAAATATTATATAATTATATAATTTTTTAGGTAAATAAATGTTTTAAAAATGATAAATTGATTGTTTATAATTTTTTTGAAACATAAATATTTATTTACAATTTTATAATTTATATAATTTTTTAAAATAAAACTTATTTTCTTAAAATAAAATAATTAACTAATATTTTTTTTCTTATGAATATAAAATTTATATATGAGGCTTTAATTTATTTTTCAAAATGTCAAAATATCTGTTATAATTTTAAAATCAGTATTTTTCGAATAAATATTGATTTTAATTAAAAATTAAATATCTCATTTTTAGAAAAAAAAAATCAAAAAATTGTGGTTATTTCTGAATTACACACATTGGAAATTGTTAGGTGTAATTTTCGGTATTTTTTTCAAATAGGTGAATTTTTTGTGACTAGAGAAATATAGTAATTTATTGTAAGAGTAAATAAATGAATTATGAGTCATAGATGATGTATTGATGAGGTAAGAACTCATTAATTAAAAATCAAATGAATTTTTTATTGTATAAAATAATTGGAATCATTAATTTTAATAGTCTTGAACAAACATATTAAACAAAGGAATAAAACAATAGAAAAATACTCCACTCCTACGCTATAAAAATCACCCCTCACCACCCCATCTCCTCACACCTTCCTAGCCATAAAGCTTATCCAAATTTTTCCAATATTTTTTCCAAGACTCTCACACACATTCAAGATCCTTTGGTCTCAATAAAAGAACAAAACCAAGTCCCTCAAAGTGGTTCTCAAGGAGAATATTTCAATAGATAAAACCCTTAATCCTTCCCTTTCATTTTATTTTATTTTCTTCTCTTTTGTTATCCTTCCCTCACATCCTCTATCCAAAAATGCATGATAAATCTCATATCTTATATATATTTATATATATATATATATTCATTTAATTATTTTAATGTAAATTTTATAATCGAAACCCTTATCTCTCCCTTTTACTAAAAAAATAAAAAAATCTTCCATTACATGTCGATTTACCGCCATCAAGGATGATGCATTTTCATTTTCCATTTTCACCATTATGCTTAGTCATAAAACTATTATAATGGTTAAAATAGATTTTATAATGTATACTAAAACTTATTTATAATTCTAGGACCACTATAAATAAAAATATTTAATAAAAAAACAAGTTTGTGATAATCGAAAATTCCCCCAAATAAACTAACATTAATTTTTAACATTATATCTAATAAGTCAACCTCATATCTAAAAATGATATATAAGACCATTTAATCATTTAAATTCCATTAAAAACAAATAATTTCAATTCTGGTGAATTATTTCCCATTTTAAATGATCTTCCACACATGTATACAAGTTAACCAATCATGAAAACCAAGGAAATAAACACTCCTAAATGACAAAATAGAATCTTATAACCCATAAAATGGACATAAATGAACTTAATAAATTTATACTAAATAAAATACATGTTTAACAGGTTATAAATTAAATTATTAGTGAAACTAATTTCATTATCTAGGATAATAAGTGAATGTGTGAAACATTTTTTTACATTAGGTAAGGGATTCTCCCCAAATCACCATTTTTCATTTGGGTTATGCTTTCTCTCTATTTAACCCAATGTAATTCTACTTTATTTTTATATAATTATTCTAAATTATGTTTATATGTTACAAATTCATGTATTTAGATCATTTCATCTTTATTTTATGTGTAAATATATGTTTTATAAGGTTTTCATTTTAATTACTCCGGATAAGCAAGCACAATTAAACATAACATCCAAATTGCTTACCCATTTTCGAGTACACTCAACAGTATGTTTTAATACAAAAATAATTTTCTAAAATAACCTTTCTAATCAGGAAAAAATATCTTTTTTCATCTTTTTTTTATGAAAAAATTTATTTTTTTCCATTTATAAAGTCCCTTTTATATTTTTCAATTAATAATACTAAAGTGACTCTTTTCTAAAGTTTCTTAAAAACACTTTTTACATGTTTTAGATTCAATTGGACATTGTTTATCATGATATATTCTTATTTAAGCTTATGAATGTTTTGATATGATTTAAATCAATTCTTTTATGGAAACCAATGTGATATTCAATTTAACCACTTATTCCTCATGTGGTGAATGTACACATCAATTTTATTTATGATCACTATTCATTGAAGATTTCTTTAAAAATATATATTTCTTGTATCATGGATACTATTATTATATTATTTGTATAATTTTTTATATATGGTGGTTTCTTTTAATATTTTTATTGAATTTAATCTATATATGAATAATTCTATGGACATGAAATATCGGTTAGGCTCGGTATTATATAGCCCCTTGATGTATCGACAGGCCTCGTGAGGAAAAATAGTTGGTGAGAAACCCTTCATGTTTTTTTCCAAGAAGAATTAGATGGGTTTTTATCCATAAACTTAAACTATCTCGATGGTTTAATGGTTCATGTTCTAGATACATGATGTCAAATGATTAATCATTTTCTTCATTCAGTATTTAGTTATTACATTCTATGAAATTTCCACAAGGAAAAATTATATGGATGGATTTACATTCTCTGTTTATTGATGGAATGTATTTTTTAGTTATTTACATTAATATTATGATTATACCTTATTGACAATGTTTCAATTATTATTGATTCATGTCACCCTTATAGAGTGTTTGATCCCACCCTTTAATTTTTTCCTTCCCCATGTTATGAAGATTATATATTTAAATAAATGTCTTGGAAGCAATATATTTTCATTTTTTATTCTATGTTTAATTTCCAATGTAGTAAGGGAACCATATATGTATCTAGACCTTCATGACTAAAACACTGATTGATCCCTAGTGATGTGAACTCTTGTGTCCATATAATTTTAATAAAATAACCACACACTTTGGGAAACATGGGTCAGTGTTGTTACAGAACTATTATCAAACATGTTGGGAAAATACCATAGAAAAGGCTGGAAGGAATACCATGCTAGGGAGCATTCAAAATTGGTTATCTTTCCAAAAATTTCTCAATTTTTAGAAAATTTGAAAATATTTACATCCCCTTCAAAATCTAAAGTATAAGGTATGGTTTTTTTCTCCCATTTTTGTTTTAACTCTTATACATTATTTTAATCAAGGGGTGATTCTAAAAAAATGGTTAAAAGGTAACATGCACTTGAAATGTTTTGATGTGTGTTTTTAAGTGAGTATAGGTTCGGGAAAATTCCTAGAAATTTATTTTAGTGGCCCCTAAGTATTACAATCATGATTTTCTACCCCTAATAAATAGAGTAAATGGATCGCTTACTTCTATAGATTAACCATTATTTATTTCTAAATCAGGCTATCCCAAGTAGTCCTAGAGTAGTTTGTTTGATAGAAATTTTCTATCATTGTGGCATCACACATCTCTCATAGAACTAATAGATAATTTATAATTTTTAAGGGATCTAATGGATGAGAATATTAATTTAATAATATTTGATGAGTTGTTTTGAAAAGAGGAAACCTTCCCATGGAATTTGTGAGACTTAAAAAGGAAATAAAAATATCCTCAATACCTCCCTACAATGAAAATAAGGGGGAGAAAAATTTTCAACTAAATGATTTTCTTGTCAATAAGGGGGAAAGAAAAGTTAAATTGGATATGGAAGTAAAAAGTTTTTGAAAAAATCAAATGTGGAGAATTAAGTTCACTTTGATTTGGAGAAGATTGAAATGTATTTATTTTTAGTATGAAAAAATATAATGTGTGCTTAAGGATAATGTAGTGGATACCTCCATTTACAAAAAATAGTCTCCATATAATTTTCACAAAGGAAGTGAAAAGGTTACCCTTTCACTTAGATAATGGTTAAGGAAGTTGTCTACTTGTTGAGTGACCCATTATATCTAGAATTTTTTGATCTCATATATATGTCTAAACAAAAGTGGTGAAGTTACATAGGAATTTTTTACAATAGTTACAAGTATCTAAAGAATTTCGATGTTTAGGGCGTATAATGAATCTACTTTTAATATCTTATAAAGTTTTATTTGACAAGGTTTTATCGGATTCAAAGTGTTGTATAATAAAATGGATATGTTAGAGAAATTGTCTCATTGTATGTGTGACTAATGGATCCTAAATATAGTTTTTAAAGTAAAATTGGATGAATGATTGTAAAATATGACATTAGGGGTATAAATGAAGTCAATTTAGCTACATGAAAATTGTCTAAATTGATTTTATATGATTCAAGAGGCCTTTAACATTAGTTGAAGTTATTTTTAATTAATATGATAGTTTCCAAATTCATTTGAATTGTTTTTTGGATTATAAATGTGTGATTGGAGCTATTTTTAAGATATATTGAGATTATTTACATGAAATATGGTCTTTGTTATTTAGATATGAAATTAGTTAACATGACACATAAGGATCATTTTCGTATATGCGTTATTTTCTTTAACTACGGAAGGTTGTGCATGTATGGTCAACCTATAAGGATCACGTCTCATAAGGATAAAACCATAAGGATCATCACTATTAGGAGGATCATTATATATTCATGCTGGCCATAGTAAGGATGAACCTATAATGATCAAATTAATTAGATGGATGATCCTATAATAATTATTTATAATGGGTTATAAGGATGAGGTGATCCATAATCATGATCATATATGGTGCATCTAGAGCCTTAAGGATGAAAAACTTAAGCATGATCCCATAAGGGACATTTTACCCTTATAAAAAGTCTAATATTTTCTTGAATTTGATATTTTGAAGAATAAATAATTTTGATGATGTAAAATATAATCTTTAATGTTTTAAACATCACAAATATTTATTTGGTTGTGAATCCAACCACAAAATTCTATGAAGACTACATTCAAAATTGGTGGAGAATATCAATACAAGCGGAACGCCAGAGATAATTTTTAAATTCTAAAATTTTGGGTTTCGGTAATTTTATATTATAGTGAAAATAACATTTAAAGATATTAAAGTTGAAATTTTTCTACAAAAAATTGATTCTTAGTTATTCCATGATTCAATAATAAATTTTAATAAACCAGTTTTCTTTATAAATATAAGATGATTTTATTAGGTGTTTAAAAATAATACATATTAATTAATCACAAAACATGAAAAATACTCAAGTGTTAAATAATTGTGATTCAAAATTGAGAAAATAATAAGAGTATATTGTAACACCCCAAGCTTCTACGGTACATTTCCCTTCGAATAATGCGATAGCGTGTGTTGTACGCAACCTCGAGTTCTAACACACACCACAACTAATTAAACTAGCTGTTGTGAATAGTAATACCTACTTTTTGAAATCATATATATTTTATATTTCAAAATGGACTTCATTTTTAGATTCGGAATATCAAAATTAGCCTAGGGTGAAATTTTGGTACTTTTCGGATAACTTTTATATTTTGATGAATAGTGAAAATTACTAAATTTTAATTAAAAACAACTTTTTTAATCAAAATAATTAATAGTGATAAATTGTGAATTTGAGTGGTTTTAAAGTATATTTAGAATATATTTTTACCATTTAATATAATGTTGGTCATTGGACATAATTTTACAATTAAACCGAACATAAACAAGTATCAATCTTTTGATAGTTATTACCTCTTAAAAACACGCTTTTTGTTTTGACAGCGGGAATTAATTTTAAATTAATTTCTGCCACTTCTGTGTTTTGAATTTAGGAAAATGGATTCCATATTTGGAATCAGGATTTTCAAATTGTGTAAATAGGTAACTTTTATTTTTAGACATTTTGAATAGTTACTGTGGTAAATATTTTATTTACCATGGTTAAAGGGTAAATCCGGTAAATAAGGGTTAAAAAATAATATTATAATAATAAAAAATTACCCTAAAACGTGTCCTAACCTTATTGGTGGACACATACCCGACCATGGGCATCCTTGGGTCAATTTGGGGACCCCTTGGATCCACTTGTATGTGGTAGGGACACATTATATTAATAAAGTTAAAATAAAAATAAAAATGGCATAAGCTTACATCTTTTAGAAGAAAAATTTTTACATAGGGTTATACATGTTGAATTTTCGATTATAAATATTCATTAGAAAGCTAAAAAGATTTCCTACATAATGATATTTTATTTATAATTTTTAGACATCAAATAATTTAAATTATTAATGACACAATAATGATGCAATGTTTACCTCATTAATAAATCATTTAAATAAATAAGATTATAATGATTAAAATATTATCTAAAACCTGTCCAATTCTTATTGGTTGATGTTATTTAGAATATGAGTCATCTTATCTTCTACCTCAATGATTTTTGGACCATTATAAACCGAATATAATTATATTATAAAGTAATACTTTCACTCTTTCCTAAAGAGCCCCTCCTCTCCCTTATAAAAGGAGACCACTTCTACTCATTCCTCACACCTCTCAAGCCACTTGGCTCGTCCAAACTCTGCCCAACTAAGCTCCCCACATCCCTCTCCTCCTCCTTGAATCTTCCCCTTAGGCAGAAAGCATTTCAACAAGTCCTTTGGTTCCAACCAAAGTGAGTTACCTAAATTAAAGGTAACGATTTCTCTTAAATTATTTCCATTTATTTTGCTTCTTCAACCCCCAAACTCTTTTTATTTCCTTTCTTTTGTAACAACACCAGTATCCTCAATATACTAGTATGTTGTTATAAGAAGGATTCAAACTACACATACACACAACTCCATCTAATGGATGATGAACATAATGTTTCTGTGGATGGAAAACTAACGCCTCACGAAACGATGATTGTTCAAATACATCTTACCGCCTCTCATGGTGGCCATTATGATGGCACTGTAATTAAATATGATGTTAATGATATATATTTTATATATAAGCTTCTGTAATTCCATTTTATTTCATACCATTATTCGTTTCATGTTGTATATACATACGATAATTTCATTTGAGGAAGTGCGGACTACCGCCCCCTTAAAATGATATGACTCGTTCATACCACACATGGAACGTATAAAGGATGTTGTTAATGAACTTAAGTAACATATATAAAATATTATATTATACTGGAATAGTAATATACCTATGTATCATTTGTATTCGATTCTTTTAAAATAAAAATTAAAAGGAAGTAGCGTTCGTGCGTACGTACGGACTACCGTCTCCACGAACGCGATGAGATTCATTTTCCATCGTATCCATTCAAGTATAATTATCATTTGATGATTTAAAAATGATGTTTAAGGACTTGATACCATTCTGGATTTGAATAATATACAACTTATCCTTTACAAACATGTCTTACGTAACAAAACATACAAAAGCAAACAAGTAAGTTCACACCCGAAACAACGATAATACTAAGATATTATTATCAAATCAATATTAAAAGATCATATATGATATCATATTAATGTATATGATTCTTGTTTAATTTAGTAACAATTATTTCACTATTATACAGGAGGTTAACCTACCCCAACCAAGGAAAAGTACAAGGTAAGGGTTATTTCACAATCTCTTCATTATCCGAGGTTGTTTATACGTAATAATCTACTGGGATCTCTTTATCATCCACATCCATGTTTCTTAAAAATGTATTTCAAAACATTTTTACTATTTACAAGAATATAGGTTTAAGTCATTTATACCCTTTTTTGACTTTTTATAAGAGGTTTATAAAGGAATCTTTCCGTCGTTTTCAAAACAAGGTCCTTTTTAACCTTTTCGAAAGAATTGAGGTAAAAATGTTTTTTTTAACTTATACGACGGGTGCGGTTATTTTCCGCCGTTATAAAATCGTCGAAGCTTTCCATACAAGCTTATAAGAATATTTTCAAAGAAAATGTTTTATTTTATATGGATCTTAAATGATTTCAAAATAAAAGGAGATACTTCTTTAAAAATAATTTTGATTTCATCTATGTCAACATCCTTTGATGGATTTTAAGATTATTTGAAGTTTATTTATTATGATACAAAACTTCTATATTGTATTGAAGGTTTTATGATATGTTTGACTGTGGATGTGCTATTTTTATACCATTCATAGTTTATGGTGAAATTATTGACATTTCGTATGCTAGTTTTAATACGAATGTTTATGTTATGTTTAAACCTTTTCATATGGGAATGCATTGGACTTAATAAGTGACGGGTGGAGCCCGCTATAGCTCCTCGATGCATCGGTAGGTCTCATGAGACAAACTAGTGTCTTGGCACAAGGCCTTGACAAAATATTATTTGTAGTCTTGGCACGAGGCCTTGGCTATGTGGTTATGATAGTCTGGCATTATGCATTCCAACATTATGAAAGTGGTTATTGATTTTTGCATGTGATTATTCGATTAGTAGAATAACCATGTGAATAATTAAATGGCATTATTTCATTTTATTTATTCCATACCATGTTGAAAGTTCATATTTAAAAGGCTTTTGTTTTAGTTATACATTGCCTTAAATGTTTATTCTTTCCGCTATATTGTTATCCTTACTGGGCATTTGAGCTCACCCCTTTTTTATGTTTTATTTTTCCCAGGATGTGAAGAAGTAAGTTATGAATGACCTGCAGGGATTTTATGAGGGGATAATAGTGTGGTCTATTGAGACATTATGTTGTTGTAGTAGTTTTTCATTTTATAATGTAATGTAAAACTTATGAATATATCTGGCATTTTCCAAGGCTACTAAACCAATCGGTCTTTCGAGATTTTATCTTTCTTATGATCATGCCAATGTTATGTAATAATGAACCGACTCTAGGTAACTGGGGTCGGGGCGTTACAGTTGGTATCAAAGGAAGTTTAGTACAAACCTTGGAAGCTAGATTTAGATAAACTCTGATTAGAGCACGTAGACCTAAGATGAACTTTGAGGATTAGTGTAGAAGAACGTCCTAGAATTTTGGTATTGTAGAGATTTTGTGAGTTTTCCGAGCAATACATCCCTGTCTGGATACGAGCAGGTAGAGGCGGCTCTAGCACAGATGTACCTAGGGGTAAAACCCGAAAACACCGCTTTGAGCTAGACTCGAACGGGAACTGGTGCACGACAACGGGCCTTGCTGCACTCTTGGTTACGACACTCCCGGGGGATATGCTTAGGATAACTCTCACTATCTTTACAAATCATTATGAAGTGTTTATGAGTATATACTTCCTCAAAGAAAACATTTTTATGATTATGGATTATATCCATAAATAGTTCAATTTATGCTAAGTGTTTTATAAGTATGGGATTATGTATTTTGATTTATAAACTGATCTAGTTTATGCCATTGTTTAGAAATGGCGCCTAGTGGAAGAAATGGAAACCGTATCAATGCACGCACCCCATGTAGGGATTGCCCTCCTGCTCAAGATAATTATAGTGGGGCTAGTGATGCAACTGGTGCTGATCAGCTAATCACCATACTGGGACAACTTACTCAGGTTATGAATAATAACCTTACCCATATGGAGCACCCTGATCCGCAGCGTGGAGGATCAATGTTAGATCGATTCATGAGACAACAACCACCAACGTTCAATGGGAGTACAAATCCCTTAGTAGCTGAGCAATGGATATTTTCCCTAGAGAAAATATTTCAGGCTTTGGGGAGTAGTGAAAGGGAAAAAGTTACCATGGCAGTTTACCGCCTCACTGGAGATGCTGATCAATGGTGGTCATTGATTCAAAACATGAAGGAAGATGATGAAGTATCAAACATGGAATGGAGGGAGTTCAAAGATCTGTTTTAAGAAAAATACTTTCCTCGCGACCATCGAGAAGATATGGAAAGGCAATTTCTGAGTCTGAGACAAAAGGAGGATGATAATGTCACAAAGTATGAGGCTAACTTTACAAGGTTAGCGAGGTATGCTGGAGATTATATTCGCAACCCAAGAAGTAAGATTGATCGTTTCTTTGATGGGTTAAAACCATTTCTCCATCGAGCATTAGTCTCACAATCCTTTTCATCGTACGAAGACATTGTCTCATGTGCTATCAAGACCGAAAAGGAATTCTCTAAGTCTTATGACTTTAAAGCAAAGCAAGAGAAGAAGAGACCTGCTAATCAATCTGGGAATGGAAATAATGGGAATAAGGGAAAGGTTGAATATCCATCTTGTGGTAAATGCGGGAAGAAACATCCTGGTACTTGCTTGAAGGGAATGGGAGTCTGTTACAAGTGTGGTGAAAAAGGCCACCAAGCTCATGATTGCAAGGGGAAGAAGGAAGCTACCAACGTTCAGTGCTACAATTGCAGGGAGATGGGGCATTATGCAAATGCATGCCCTAAGCGTCAGGAGAACTTACCTCAGAAAAGGCCAAGGGATCAAGGCCAGGCTTATGCTATCACTACTGCTGAGGTAGAAGCTCCGAAAGACGTGGTGGCAGGTAATTTAATGGTTTCCTCAAGTTTAGCAAATGCATTATTTGATTCTGGATCATCGCATTGTTTCATATCTTCCCAGTTTGCTAAGAAAATTAGATATTTCCAATTTTATTTAATAAGGGAGTTGTCTGTTAAAACTCCTAAGGGAAGTATCGTTGCAACAAAGTTTTGTGAATCAGTCCCCATTAGAGCACATAAATTTTCTTTATCTGCTGATTTCATCGTCATACCTATGATTGAGTTTGATATAATCCTCGGTATGGACTGGCTTTCGGACTATGATGCGAAGATTTATTGTAAGAAGAAAGAGGTTACGATTCTTGATGATAATGATAAGGAGCACCTTATTTTTAGAGCAGAATCGTCACCACCTAATTCTTATTTAGATCCACCCCCAACAGCTCAACTTAATTCAATTATTGGGGAGGAAGAGAATGAAATAACTGTCGGTGAGGAAAGGAATGTTCAAATAGAGGATGTACCTGTTGTGAAAGAATTTGTAGATGTATTTCTGGAAGATTTACCTGGACATCCTCCAGAACGAGAAGTTGAGTTTTCTATTGATTTGATTCCTGGATCAAGGCCTATATCGAAGACCCCTTATAGAATGGCCACTGTAGAGTTAGTCGAACTAAAGAAACAACTAGAGGAATTGAGTAATAAGGGATTTATTCGCCCTAGTGTTTCTCCATGGGGAGCCCCTGTTCTTTTTGTTAAAAAGAAAGATGGATCTATGAGGTTATGTATCGACTACAGGGAGATCAATGCTATAACAATAAAGAACAAGTATCCCCTACCTCGTATTGATGATTTATTTGACCAACTGCATGGAGCTCAATACTTTTCAAAGATTGACCTTCGATCTGGATACCATCAGTTGTGTGTGAAGAAGGAAGACATTCCGAAGACAGCATTTCGAACCAGGTACGGGCATTACAAGTTTACTGTAATGCCGTTTGGATTGACTAATGCACCCTCTGTGTTCATGGATCTGATGAATAGAGTTTTCAAGGAGTATCTCGATGAATTTGTGGTGGTATTTATTGATGATATCTTGGTATACTCCAAAACCTACGAAGATCATGAAAATCACTTGCGCATTATCTTGAAGACTCTGAGGAGGCATGAATTATATGGGAAGTTTAGCAAGTGCGAATTCTGGCTTCAGGAGATTTCTTTTCTTGGCCATATTGTCTCTAAAGATGGAATCTCTGTTGATCCTTCTAAGACCAAAGCAATCCAAGAATGGCCAGCACCTACGAGTATAACTGAGGTACGCAGTTTTATTGGTTTGGCAGGTTATTATCGACGTTTCGTCCAGAATTTTGCCCGATTGGCTAACCCATTAACGAAGCTCACACGTAAAGGGGTTAGATTTGTTTGGACAAAATAGTGTGAAGAATGTTCCGAAGAACTGAAGAGAAGATTAGTCAATGCTCCTATATTGACTTTACCATCGGGGAATGATGGGTTCGTTATTTATAGTGATGCATCGAAGAAAGGACTTGGCTGTGTCCTTATGCAAAATGATAGAGTTATTGCCTATGCATCATGACAGTTGAAAATTCATGAACAAAACTATCCTACTCATGATCTCGAGTTAGCAGCAGTGATCTTTGCTTTGAAGATATGGAGGCACTACCTCTATGGTGAAAAATGTGAGATTTATACTGATCACAAGAGTTTGAAGTATATTTTCTCACAAAAAGAACTCAACATGAGGCAAAGGAGATGGCTTGAATTACTCAAGGATTATTATTGCACGATACACTACCACCCGGGGAAAGCAAACAAAGTAGCAGATGCTTTGAGCAGAAAAGACCATGGAGTTCTGAACATGATGAGAATTGAAAGGGATCCAATTTTCATGGATCTAGTGAAGATGGACATGGGAATAACCAGGGAAGGTGAAACATCAATGCTTTTTCAAATGGTTGCCAAACCATCTTTACTAGAAAGGATTAAGAGTTCTCAGAACGATGATGAAGAATTTCATAAGAAGATTAAAGCTGTGAATGATGGGAGATTGAGAGACTTTGTGTATGAAGATGGAATTTTGAAATTCGGGAAGAGACTTTGTGTTCCCAATATACCTGATCTAAAAAGGGAATTGCTGGATGATGCTCATAGTTCCAATTTCTCTATACACCCTGGGAGTACCAAAATGTATAGAGATTTGAAGGAACATTTTTGGTGGGACAACATGAAGAGGGAGATTGCTGATTTTGTGTCAAGATGTATGGTTTGTCAACAAGTGAAAGCTGGAAGGCAACAGCCTGGAGGAGTCATGCAACCTCTTCCCATACCAGAGTGGAAATGGGACAATGTTACGATGGACTTTGTCATGGGGCTACCAAAGACTCCTAGAAGGAATGATGCAATATGGGTGATTGTTGATCGTCTTACCAAGTCAGCACATTTTCTTGATATAAGAGAAGATCTACCCCTGGAACGTCTAGCAAGACTATATATTAATGAAGTTGTGAGACTTCATGGAGTACCCCTATCGATTGTTTCTGATCGTGATCCCCGTTTTACTTCAAGATTCTGGAAAAGTCTTCAGAAATCCCTAGATACTGAAATTAATTTGAGCACTGCTTACCACCCTTAGACAGACGGACAATCAGAACGGACTATTCAAACCTTAGAAGACATGTTGAGATCTTTCTCACTTGACTTTCAGGTTATGTGGGATCAATATTTACCTCTGGTAGAATTTTCCTATAACAATAGCTTCCATTCGAGTATTCAGATGGCACCATATGAAGCGTTATACGGAAAGAGATGTCATACACCAACCTGTTGGGATGACGTTGGTGAAAGAAAACTTGTAGGCCCAGAACTGGTGGAGGAAACGGTGGAAAAGGTGAAAGTAATCCAAAATCACATCAAAGCAGCTCAAAGTAGGCAGAAGAGCTATGCCGATAATCGAAGGAAGGATTTGGAATTTCAAGTCGGTGATCATGTTTTCCTAAAGGTATCTCCATGGAAGGGAGTCATACGTTTTGGTAAGAAAAGTAAATTGAGTCCCAGGTACATCGGACCTTTCGAAATTCTAGAACGAATTGGGGCTGTAGCTTACCGATTGGCAATGCCGCCAAGTCTCTCCAAAGTTCACGATGTGTTTCACGTATCTCTGTTGAGAAAATACATGCCTGACCCAACGCATGTACTCACCTTTGAGGAATTAGAACTGGAACCCGATCTGTCTTATTGCGAAGAGCCCGTCAAGATTCTTGATACGAGAGAACAAGTACTGAGAAACCGGACGACGCGTCTGGTAAAAGTTTTGTGGAGAAATCATAAGATGGAAGAGGCAACGTGGGAACCCGAGGAACTTATGATGAAAAACCACCCGAGTCTTTTTATGCAGTAATACCCTAGAAATTGCGAGGACGCAATTATTTGAAGGAGGGGAGAATGTAACACCCCAAGCTTCTACGGTACGTTTCCCTTCGAATAATGCGATAGCGTGTGTTGTACGCAACCTCGAGTTCTAACACACACCACAACTAATTAAACTAGCCGTTGTGAATAGTAATACCTACTTTTTGAAATCATATATATTTTATATTTCAAAATGGACTTCATTTTTAGATTCGGAATATCAAAATTAGCCTAGGGTGAAATTTTGGTACTTTTCGGATAACTTTTATATTTTGATGAATAGTGAAAATTACTAAATTTTAATTAAAAACAACTTTTTTAATCAAAATAATTAATAGTGATAAATTGTGAATTTGAGTGGTTTTAAAGTATATTTAGAATATATTTTTACCATTTAATATAATGTTGGTCATTGGACATAATTTTACAATTAAACCGAACATAAACAAGTATCAATCTTTTGATAGTTATTACCTCTTAAAAACACGCTTTTTGTTTTGACAGCGGGAATTAATTTTAAATTAATTTCTGCCACTTCTGTGTTTTGAATTTAGGAAAATGGATTCCATATTTGGAATCAGGATGTTCAAATTGTGTAAATAGGTAACTTTTATTTTTAGACATTTTGAATAGTTAATGTGGTAAATATTTTATTTACCATGGTTAAAGGGTAAATCCGGTAAATAAGGGTTAAAAAATAATATTATAATAATACAAAATTACCCTAAAACGTGTCCTAACCTTATTTGTGGACACATACCCGACCATGGGCATCCTTGGGTCAATTTGGGGACCCCTTGGATACACTTGTATGTGGTAGGGACACATTATATTAATAAAGTTAAAATAAAAATAAAAATGGCATAAGCTTACATCTTTTAGAAGAACAATTTTTACATAGGGTTATACATGTTGAATTTTCGATTATAAATATTCATTAGAAATCTAAAAAGATTTCCTACATAATTATATTTTATTTATAATTTTTAGACATCAAATAATTTAAATTATTAATGACACAATAATGATTCAATGTTTACCTCATTAATAAATCATTTAAATAAATAAGATTATAATGATTAAAATATTATCTAAAACCTGTCCAATTCTTATTGGTTGATTTTATTTAGAATATGAGTCATCTTATCTTAGACCTCAATGATTTTTGGACCATTATAAACCGAATATAATTATATTATAAAGTAATACTTTCACTCTTTCCTAAAGAGCCCCTCCTCTCCCTTATAAAAGGAGACCACTTATACTCATTCCTCACACCTCTCAAGCCACTTGGCTCGTCCAAACTCTGCCCAACTAAGCTCCCCACATCCCTCTCCTCCTCCTTGAAGCATCCCCTTAGGCAGAAAGCATTTCAACAAGTCCTTTGGTTCCAACCAAAGTGAGTTACCTAAATTAAAGGTAACGATTTCTCTTAAATTATTTTCATTTATTTTGCTTCTTCAACCCCCAAACTCTTTTTATTTCCTTTCTTTTGTAACAACACCAGTATCCTCAATATACTAGGATGTTGTTATAAGAAGGATTTAAACTACACATACACACAACTCCATCTAATGGATGATGAACATAATGTTTCTGTGGATGGCAAACTAACGCCTCACGAAACGATGATTGTTCAAATACATCTTACCGCCTCTCATGGTGGCCATTATGATGGCACTGTAATTAAATATGATGTTAATGATATATATTTTATATATAAGCTTCTGTAATTCCATTTTATTTCATACCATTATTCGTTTCATGTTGTATATACATACGATAATTTCATTTGAGGAAGTGCGGACTACCGCCCCCTTAAAATGATATGACTCGTTCATACCACACATGGAACGTATAAAGGATGGTGTTAATGAACTTAAGTAACATATATAAAATATTATATTATACTGGAATAGTAATATACCTATGTATCATTTGTATTCGATTCTTTTAAAATAAAAATTAAAAGGAAGTAGCGTTCGTGCGTACGTACGGACTACCGTCTCCACGAATGCGATGAGATTCATTTTCCATCGTATCCATTCAAGTATAATTATCATTTGATGATTTAAAAATGATGTTTAAGGACTTGATACCATTCTGGATTTGAATAATATACAACTTATCCTTTACAAACATGTCTTACGTAACAAAACATACAAAAGCAAACAAGTAAGTTCACACCCGAAACAGCGATAATACTAAGATATTATTATCAAATCAATATTAAAAGATCATATATGATATCATATTAATGTATATGATTCTTGTATAATTTAGTAACAATTATTTCACTATTATACAAGAGTTTAACCTACCCCAACCAAGGAAAAGTACAAGGTAAGGGTTATTTCACAATCTCTTCATTATCCGAGGTTGTTTATACGTAATAATCTACTGGGATCTCTTTATCATCCACATCCATGTTTCTTAAAAATGTATTTCAAAACATTTTTACTATTTACAAGAATATGGCTTTAAGTCATTTATACCCTTGTTTGACTTTTTATAAGAGGTTTATAAAGGAATCTTTCCGTCGTTTTCAAAACAAGGTCCTTTTTAACCTTTTCGACAGAATTGAGGTAAGAATGTTTTTTTTAACTTATACGGCGGGTGCGGATATTTTCCGCCGTTATAAAATCGTCGAAGCTTTCCATACAAGCTTATAAGAATATTTTCAAAGAAAATGTTTTATTTTATATGGATCTTAAATGATTTCAAAATAAAAGGAGATACTTCTTTAAAAATAATTTTGATTTCATCTATGTCAACATCCTTTGATGGATTTTAAGATTATTTGAAGTTGATTTATTATGATACAAAACTTCTATATTGTATTGAAGGTTTTGTGATATGTTTGACTGTGGATGTGCTATTTTTATACCATTCATAGTTTATGGTGAAATTATTGACATTTCGTATGCTAGTTTTAATACGAATGTTTATGTTATGTTTAAACCTTTTCATATGGGAATGCATTGGACTTAATAAGTGACGGGTGGAGCCCGCTATAGCTCCTCGATGCATCGGTAGGTCTCATGAGACAAACTAGTGTCTTGGCACAAGGCCTTGACAAAATCGTATTTGTAGTCTTGGCACGAGGCCTTGGCTATGTGGTTATGATAGTCTGGCATTATGCATTCCAACATTATGAAAGTGGTTATTGATTTTTGCATGTGATTATTCGATTAGTAGAATATCCATGTGAATAATTAAATGGCATTATTTCATTTTATTTATGCCATACCATGTTGAAAGTTCATAATTAAAAGGCTTTTGTTTTAGTTATACATTGCCTTAAATGTTTATTCTTTCCGCTATATTGTTATCCTTACTGGGCATTTGAGCTCACCCCTTTTTTATGTTTTATTTTTCCCAGGATGTGAAGAAGTAAGTTATGAATGACCTACATGGATTTTATGAGGGGATAATAGTGTGGTCTATTGAGACATTATGTTGTTGTAGTAGTTTTTCATTTTATAATGTAATGTAAAACTTATGAATATATCTGGCATTTTCCAAGGCTACTAAACCAATCGGTCTTTCGAGATTTGATCTTTCTTATGATCATGCCAATGTTATGTAATAATGCACCGACTCTGGGTAACTGGGGTCGGGGCGTTACATATATAGTAAAATTGGGATTTAATTTGTATGTATATATTAAATTATAATTTTCATAGTTTTCTTACTAAATCTCTCACCCAACATAGAGATAGTTTCACACTACAAAAAAATGTTTTGTATTATTTTCATACGGCTATAAATATTTAAGTGTGGAGTTTGTGGAGTATATTTTTAGTAAGAATAATTCGATGATTCTATAGAAAATTGAATACTTATTTAACTATAGACAAATTGCAAGAAAAAAATCAATCATATCATTTACCAGAGATATAAAATTGAAAAGAAGAGAATGTGGGAACATCCCAGATGATTCCACCTAAATTAATGAGATATGGGAGATGTGAGAAGATGATATATTCAACTTGTACACTATATTGTAAAGTTTTTCAATTGTGGTAACATGATAAGACCACATAAAGAGTACAATAGAGTTTCTTATATATCATATATTTATATGAGAAAAATAGAATATATAAATTACTATTGTACATGTACAAAAACATAGCTATATAAAATTTTATATAATCTCTCATTGTAATGAAAGTAATTAGAGTTGTGTATATTTTAAGATAAATATTTCCCCCAAATAAGAAGAAGTAAGGAGTTAAAAAAGAGAACTGATAACCTCTAAAATAAGAGTATCTTTCAAGAGAGTAATTAGAATGAAATGTTTTATATGTTAAATGAAATAGAATAATAATAAGAAATTGAGTGTATTGATCTCTACTTGTGAAAAAAATAGCCAAGGAAAAATTATAATGCAAGAAGAATAGGGAGAAACAAGCAGAATAGTGTTTTCAGTGTGTTATTTTTTCAGGATTTGTTTTTTGAGGATCTATGCATTTCTTTGTATACTCACTTCATAATTTTATTCGAGGATTGTATTCTTGAAGAAGTTATTAGTTGAAATTGTGGCGAGAAATAGACACTAAAGAGGAATTGGATTGGTAGTTTAGAAGTTCAAACCAAATTTTATGATTATTTTCTAAATATTTAAAGGTAGTTGAAGAATATCTATGTGGAGGGAAAATATTATTTTTTAGGGTACAGAGAAATTCTTTGATAGTAATTATTTATCTACTTCAAAGGATAAAGGAATCTATGATGACTATCTTGTGCAATGTCGGATTAAAGAGAAGTTGTGGGATTCATATCATTGTCTTCTTGTATAATATAGTGTACAACAACTTGTTTAATATGGTGACCTAAGCTATGAAGTATAGTAAATATAGTTTCATGATAAACATATTAAAACCCTCTAAAATTTATAAAAAAATTATTGTTAGATAATTCATGTCTCAATAGAAATTAGACACTGAAAAGAGTAGGTTTCCCACCTTAGGGTTGATCTTTTTGAAAACATGTGTTCCAAAATTACTTTAATTACCTACATTGAAAATAGGTGTATACCAGGGAAAATTACAAGATTCCCATTTACATCCTAATAGGAAAATTAGATTAAAAAATCAAAGGGTATTTAAATTCTTAAAGAATAATTTTTTTCTTCCCCAATTAAGTATATCTAGAAGATACATTGAGACTCTCACTTTTTAAATTGTCTACTTCGGAATGAATAAGGATATGGAAAAGATAATTAAATCAAAAAACAATCTAGGAGAAACAATTTGGAATGTTCGTGGAGTAGAAGAAAAAATATTTAATGAAAAATAAAATATAAATACTTTTAAGGAACAAAATTTTCTCTCAAAACATGATATGGAATCTTGTGATTATTAAATTCAAATAGAATAATACTTTATGATTTTTAACTAAATGAAGATATTAAAATGATATAATTATTGAAAAAATAAGAGAGTATTGAAGAGGAATATACTTATGAGGACAAATTAAAATAGTTTTCATTGAGAATGGATCACATATTGCTTTAAAGAAAATGTAAAGCTTGATGTTTAAAATAAATCATTGATGAATAATAATTAATTACTAAATAAATATCTTAAGGAATAAAACATTATATAGATTACAGAGAGATAAATGTAGTTTCTAAGAAAAATGGGTGAACTCAATCCAACACTTAAATCAAGAGATGTGATTTTAGATATTACAACAGAAAAATTGCTTGATAATAATGAATAATTGAAATATATTAAGGTGAGATTGGTCAAAATTGGGAAATTCTTAAAAAATTCAAGGTTTTAATTTCAATACTTTATCATAGAAATTATATAATATTATAAATTTGTTTATAAGGTTATAAATTATTATAATAATATTATTGGTTTTACTATTATAATATAAATAATTATCTTGGGAACTCAATATTGATATAATAAATTTGCTAATAGTTAAACAAAATGGAAGAAATTTATTACTTCACCGAAGAATGTAAACAAACCCATTATTGCATCAAGTGGTGGTTTTTGAAATAACATAACTATTGATGTCTAAAATGAAAATGTTGTCAAGTATAAGAATAAAAGAAATTAAAACGTTATGTAAGAAGTCTTTAAGAATGAGTAAGTTATAGAATAGAAAGAAGGATCAAATCTCAAAATAAATTGATTAGTATATTTTGAGGAAGAATATTTCCAATCAAGATTTCGATTTGAAGGAATATATTGTCCTTTATAATTATTTGGACCCAATGTATATGTGTGATATTATAATATATCATTCCATCAAAAAATAGAGGCCATGAATCAATGGGAATACTAGATAATGTTTTAAGAGGCTAATTCATACAAAATAAAAGATGAAATTACAAAATTTTATTTATACTCTTGAGTAAAATTGTTATAGGATCAAAACAAGTACCTTATGATACTAAATATATGGATGAAACAAAGGGATAAATTAAAATCTTTTAGGAGGAGGAGTAATCAAGATATATCAATATTGTTTTAGGTGAATTATAAACTAGTAAAAGTGGAAAAGTTTTAGATCTTTGAAAACTATTACTAATTATATATGATCAGGAGTAAAAATGACTTAAAGTAAATCCAAACGTATGATGGAGGATCTATTAATTTCAAAAATAGTAGATAATTCCATGTAAAAGGAGTTATATGAACTAATATTGGTGAAAATAGTATTGATTCATGTGATGTTCTTGTATGTAATGGGTTGAGGAAAAATATCCTAAATGTATATTAGCTTTTAGGCCATAAGAATATAGTGATATTTTAGAATACTGGATGCATCATTAGATGAATGTAGGATGGAACAATCAACATGAAAGAATAGTGAATGAGTAAAAAATATAGTTTGGGTGTCATAGAGGAAATATAGTTAACAAGAGCCACTATTTAGTGGAAATAAAAATAATGAAACCCCTGAAGTTGACCCTCAAAAGTATATGTCTAGATGTGATTTAAATCAACCAATGGAGATAAGTATGTTGTTAATTTTATTTTTTATTTTACTCATATTACTTATGTATAATTTATGTTAGTTAAATTTAATGATATTGAAAGATCAATAATTTTAGAATGTGTTCCTAAAATCCGATTGGATGTGCTATCAAAATATGTTTATTCAATAATGGATATGAATACAATAATGAAGGATTTGAGGTATATATTGATATATATGGGATAATTCATGAATACAGTGCTCCATATATACCATAAAAAATGTATTAACATAAATAAATAACTGATGTTTTGTATCCATAAGGAAAACAATGTTATCTAAACCTGGTACATCAAAATTATTTAAGAGATGAGCCTTAAAAGTGATTTTCAACATTCTCAATTAATGCATATTATGATAAAATTATATTAATATACCTTTTTATATGTGGTTTTGAAATAATATAAATTAAAATAGTGTGAAATTATTTAAAATACCTAGTTATATCAAAACTAAAATAGATATTTTTTCATGTCTGATGAGTGAACCAATGAGGGGATATTTCAAATATATACACCCGGTTGAAGGAGTTATCTATGTTATAATAATAATTTCAAGAAATTCATTAAAATGTACAGTTTTATTATCAAGGATAATAACTATTTATTACAAAAAAATTCTCATTAATGTTTGGATTAAATAATCTCTTTGGTAAAGGGTTATAAACATACATAGATTTGAATGAAATAATATTTTTTTGAAATTCTCATTATAATTTCCAAATATCAAATGATAAAGAAGGAAAAACCCAAGGTGTAACTATATTAATGATACTTAAGAAGTATTTTATTCTGAAAAAAACATCTGTTGATATATTATAAAAGGTTATTAAATCATTATAATTCTAAAAAATTCTAATTATTCCATCCTTATTTTAGATGTTGAACTGAAAAGTGAAGATGAATCATTATAACATGTAGATTTTATTTTAATAATTAATTAATATAAAAATAAAATTGAGAAGAATTAAACTTTAGAGTTAGTTATTCATCGAAAAAATAATAATGTGATTCAGATGAAGTGGGTTTTGTATAATAAACTCAATGATAAGAGAGAAATAAGATAAATAAAATATCATCTAGTATACATGGGTTAATAAAAAATTAAGGGTATATATTTGGATAATATTTTTTCACAATCCACAAGGCTAGAAACAATTTGGGTTTTCCAGTTACATATTCTCAAAGGAACTATGATTTTTTCTAAATGGATGTGAAGATATCATTTTGGAATGGTGAAGTTGAGGTAGAGGCTTACAAAAAAACAGAATGTTTTGCCCTTTTTGGTAACAATTCTCAAGTTTTCTAGTATTAAAATACATTACATGGGATTAAATAAGTTCCTAATGCATGGTATTTTAATTTTTATAGTATCTTAAAGATTTTTAATTTTATAAAATGTAAGTTGGATTTTAATATAAATATAAAATGATATAGTAGAAACTCACTCAATATGATTGTGTATTACTATGACATTACATTTAACAAAAATAAAGAGATTTTTTTCTTTGAATTTTCTACGCAAATTAAAAAACATTATGAAATATATACATCTATAGAAAAGACATTATTTTTTTCATTTTATCATACAATAATAAAATAACTATTCTTGTGGGTTACTAAACAGGTTTGTAATGAAAGAATCAAGAGAAGTCACTCATCATATATCACATAAGACTAATATTTCTTTAGATAATAAAGGAAGGAGTGTTTATTGAAAGGGGTTTCTAAGGATTATCACAAACCTACTTTAATTGAATAAATTATAAAATTTTGTTTTTTTAATCTTTGTACATGATTCCAAATAAATTCAAAGGAGTCGAATATTATAGTTTAAAAAATAATATTTATCTACACCCAAGGGATTATTGATTATGGATTAAGGTCTAATAAAAAGATAAATCATTTCATCTTTTTGGATTCTCTGATCTATATTGGTATGACAAGTTAGAAAAAAAAAAGTTAACTTATAGGTGTTCATTATTAATAAATGGAAGGTTAATTTTCTTAAAAGCCAAGAAGTTAAATTTAATCAAATAATGAAAAACTTATGTTTAGTGTGATATGATATCACAATCCATAACACAAATGATATTGATAAATTCACAATTTGAAGATATATGGGTGAATTCTTCACACCCATTGACGATTGAGTGTGATAATAAAAGTAAAAAAATTATTCAAGAATTTTGTGCAATATAATATGTCTAATAATATTGATATTGAGTTCCAATTCAGCAATTAGAAGGTGGAATATGGATTTATTAAAGTGTAATACGTTTAAATTAAGAAAAAGGATTCATATAAATTCATAAATCCATGTATGCATGATTAATTATAGGCCTTAAGGGTGTTTTTAAGAATGTATTCGCTCCCAAAATCCTTGTATGTTTTTTATTTTATTTTACCTATTTCATTCCTTTTAATTTATGGAAAAAGGGGGAGAATTGTATGAGATATATTCATTCAAGGTAGAGAGGACCTATGTTTTATAGGATAAAAAAATGGGGGAAGAATGGGGGAATTTTTTCTTCTATGGGGGATATAGAAGTTATTGGTAACTAAAATTTTAAGAATATAGCTCACATTTTTTATCATATTTCTAAAAAATACAAATGGGATATTTATGATCACTTAGAGATTGAATAATTCTCATAATTTGAATTGATAAAGTCATGAGATGAGTCAATATCGATGGAGAAATTGCCAATATAGTGTCATCCATTATAATGAGTGTCCATGAACTCTTGAAAATATAATTTTATCCTACATCGTGGTGTCTAAATAACTCTCACATTAGGAGATTTCTATAAATAGTTTATTGAAAGGATTTGTTCGTAAATTTTGATTGTTATTTTGTGTTATATTTATTGACAACATGCTCATGGATGATTTAGAGTGTTATTAAATCTGGCATGTAGGCAATGGAATGAAGGGATTCTAAAATTATATTCACTATTCCATGGTGCACAAAAAAACAAATTGTGGTTTTCATGATGAAATAAATTGAGAAAAAAAAAATAAATTAAAACATCCATTTTCTTGGCCATGGTTTCATTCTTGTCCAACGGATTTTCATAAGGATGTTATATTATGATTTTATTACCCTTAATTATGTCATGGTATCTTATATATATTCTTATAAAGTACATATTCATGGTTCTAGAAAGTATAATAGTGTAATTTAATTTTCAACATGATGAGAAATAATGTCTTATATTCATGGTGGAAATAAAAAAACTTATATTCCTCACTTGGGAAAAATAGTCATGGAGATGACCTTTTAAGAAATGGATATGAGATCATTTTGATAAGGTAAAAGGTATTATGTCAAGGTGTATATTTTAAATATAATTATAAAAAGAAAAACATACTTTGAAACAAATTAGAAGATGCGATCAAGTTGGCTATAGTTTATGGACTTATCCTTAACTAACTTAACCACACTATGGAAAATCTCATTACATCATGGTGTTTTTATGCCTGTTTATTTTTTTTTTATTTAATGAAATAATATGATTAATCATTGATATATATGACCATACAATATATAGTGAATTCTATAGATATTTTAGTTGGGTTTTAAGAGAATAACAAGGGTGAATAATTTATCCAATCTTAAAAGAACATAAATATGCTAGTGAAAGATTTATCAGCTTTTTGATACTTGTTTTGAACATTCTTTAATATGGAGGTTAAAATCATCTTCAGGATATATTACTTTTTCTTTTATATAATAATATAATTAGATGAACAAAATAATCACAACTATTGGACACAAACGATTAACCATTCAATCAGGAGAGTGTGTGAACCTTGTAAAAATATCATTTGCCATGCCTATTCTGTCTCTCTCTCTCTTTATTTCGCATTATCAATTTTTTTTTTTATTTTTTGATCCAATTTTATAATTGGTAGGGGAATAATTTTATTTTATAAATATGGTTTTTGGTGAATCATTGGTCATGTAATATCTCACATGGGCCTATAATTCTAGAAAATATTTTTATAGAATTATGGATTATAGAGGAAATAAGTTTCTAAATTTTATAAAGGACCATGGGATCATGCTTAGTGATTCAATAAATAAAGATTAGTTTTATTATAAGTTATATATAATTAAATGTGTGCAAGATATATTCTATAAAAAGATTTTTAGAGGATATCTAAAATAAGTTCTTTATATGGATTCACAAGTTGTTACATATAAAGTAACATATGGTGACCAAGAATTAAATTTATGTGGCTTTATTTAAGATGGATATTGATATAAATATACACTAAATAAAAAATGATTTAGATTTATTAACCACACCCTCATTAATACCATTCTAAACCACTTCATTGTAAAGGTCGTTGTATCATGGTTTAGTTTATAGTAATGCATGTTTTAAATGATCTTACATGTTGATTTCCTATTTCACCTACTAAAGTCTATCATGATGTTTTTAAAAAAAATTATGATATTTAATGAGATTAAGAAATTTTTATGTGTTTAATTCTAATATTATTGGTTTGGATGAATGTTTCGAAATTTTTATAAAATATTGTATAGCTTGAGTATTTAGAATTAAGAAATTTATCATAAGTTGAATGTGTGAAATTATTAAATCTATAATGGATCATATAAGGAATTTCCCTAATTAATATAAAACAAGGTCAAAACAATAAAATATTGTGCTTATTTTTTATTGTAACTCATCCATTCCATAGATCTTATTCTCTTTCTTTCATTGATCTAAGTTTTAGAAAATTTTGAGGAAGATAGATGATCGTTCAATTTTATGTCTGCTTTTTTTAAATTTAATTTCTATAAGTTTTGAATTTAATTGACCAAGATTGGATAACTATTAATTTCCTCATTAATTAATTTTGTAATTGAAAAATTTAAATTATTTTGATAAATAAAATAAAGAAAATAAATATCATCAAATAAATTTTAAAAACTGAATTTTATTGAATAAAAATGTTTCTTTTATAAGTGAAGAGGATAAAGAAATACAAAAGAAAATAATTGAATATTTTCCTAAAATCTGACCAAAATCTAGGATATCCCTCAACTAGAATTCAAGCCACATGATCACCCTAAGGGGTATCTAGTTAAGAATGTGTGAGGGTCAGTCATACACTACTATAGAAATCTATTTTAACCATGATAAAAAATCTCATCAATAACGATAAAAAAATTATCTAAGATATGTTAAAAGGGGACCTCTTTTAATAGTAATAACAAAACTGATTATAAAGGAAACATTTATAAGTGATTTTCTTTCAGCATTGTTAAAAGGGGTATTTTATCAGTTCTTCTTTAACATTGATAAAAGAAAAATTCTGAAATTTTAAAAAAAACCGAGGTGGAGACCGCCCCTTTTCTTTGCGAGAATCCTCCTTTAATAGCTCTATCCCCCCCCATAACAGAACTAGGAACTCCCCCTTTAATAGTTTTAGGAAACCCCCCACCTCACCCCACCACACCCACCTATGCGCCTCTACATCCCCTAGGATTGGACCCCGAGACATATCTATTGGGTAATTGGACCCTTACCACTCCTCCATGTTTCTTTATTATCCATTTTATAATATATTTATTTATTTAGATGTATACCTAGTTATATTTTTTTATCCAGATATTTATTCTTATTTTAACAATATTTGTATCATTATTTTTAAATAAATTTATAAAATATTTTTTTTTTGTGTTTGTGTTTTTACAAATAAATAAATACATATATACTATATACATATTTATATACATATTATATATTTGTGTATAGATAAATTTAATTATACCTATTTTTGTTTATTTACATTTATTATATATAATTATTTATATAAATATATTAGAATATATCTATAATATATATCAGTTTTTTAATACAAACACACACAAATATATTTACACAAAAACATATCATCCCTTTAATAACACAAAAAAATGGCATTTACAGTACAAAAAATCCATATTATCCTTAGTTCTAATGAAGTCCCCATTAATCAGCTCTAAACAAAAATGTTGATAAAAGCCAAAAAAATAATTTATTGCCTTCAAATTGGAGGGTGGTACCTCCCCACTTTTATTAATGCTTGATCCCCCCTTTTAATAGCACTAGTCTAACCTCCCCACCACTTTAACAACACTAGGGAAGCCCCCCCCCCCTCCAACAGCACTTGGGATTTGTATCACCCACCTGCATACGCCCATGCCTCTACTGGGTTTCGAACCTGAGACCTCCCCTCATAATCTTGCACCTTAACCACTCCCCTGTATTGTTTTCATTTATATTTTATTATATATCTATATCTTTATATATTTATTGTTACATGTTTTTATACATATATTTATATACATATATAAAATATTTTCTATGGGTGTGTATGTGTATGTGTGTTCATAAATACATACATACCTACATACATACATACATACATACATATATATATATATGAGTGAATATATAAATATAATTATACGTATATATATTTATTTACATATATTATATATTAATATTTATATAAATATATTAGAATATATAGATAAATTTATATATGTTTGTCAATACACACACAAAGATATTAATATATATATATATATATATATATTATATATACATTAATTGTATATAAATATAGATATTCATACATATTTATTTTGACTAAAATTGATATTATTTTTTATTTAGATACGGTTTATATATTTAGAAATATACTTTACATGTAAGTATTTTTAAATGTATAATTATAAAATTAATTTTTTTATGTGTGAATATATACAAAATATGTATATAATTTTATATATTTGTATATAAAAAACTAAATTTTAAAAAATGATAATATTTTAAAATGATAATATCTATGTGAATGTAATACTTGGGAATTAATTTAGTACCCACTGAAAACAGGAAAAAATTACCCACTTAAACGAGGCTTAAAGTATATTTAATGTTAAAAAGTTATATTACCTTCACTAAAAATTGAGTTTTAATGGAATTATGGTCATTTTTACCATAGAGAACATGAAAGTGGTTTTCCTCATGTCACCAGTATATTGATTTCATCGCAAAATTTGATTTTGTATGTAGTAGAGCTCAAATATACATTTAGGTCAAAAGTTATGGCTTTTTAACATTCAACTTACATATTCAACATATTTTCGATATTTTATTAATTTTTTGAATTTTTTTGTCTTCAAATTATTATTAAATTATTATTAATAGATATTATTTTAAAAAATTATAAATTAATAATTTTTTTTAATTATCTTATAAGTAATATTCACTAAATATGATATATATTATGTGTAAATATCTATTTACCCTTATCTACAACATATTTAAAACATATTTATTAAATTTATATCAATATTAATATATTTACATAACTATATAATAATATATTATTTTTAATGAAATGAAATTCTTTTTCAAATTTATTGTTTATCAAATCTACTAAAAAAGTAATAATAATGACACCCCCCCCCCTTATCAACACTCCTAAAAATCACCAATAAAGCGTGTCCCTTTAACAGTTCTAAAAAGAGAGACGATAAATGGTGTACCTTTATCGGCACTAAGAAAAGAGATGATAAAGGGATACTTTTAACATTGCATTTTTAGCATTGTTAAAGGGTGGCACTGTTTAAATCTGGTTCTATGGTAGTGATATATATATATACACAAATATTATATAGGTATATAAATAGTCATATATTAAGATTTTTAAATAAAATTGATATTTTTTTAATTAGATATGGTCTATATATTTACAAATATATTTTATATGTATATATGTTTACATATTTATTTATAAAATTATATATATTTTCTGTAAATATATACAAATATGTATATATGTGTGTGTACTTAATTATAAATAATAGTAAATAATAAAAAATGATAAAATTTAAACATGATAATATCATTATGAGTGTAATACTAGAAAATAAATTGAGTCTCTACCCAAAAAAGAGAAGAAGGCCCCCATAAACGAGGCTGAAATTCCATCAAATATTAAATAAATTGGGATACCCTAACTAAAAACTTAGTTTTGGTGTCCTTTTGGTCCTTATGGCCTTGAAAAATGTGAGCAGGGTTCTCCTAGGTAATTATGGTGTAGATCATTTTAAGAGCATCAATTTGATATGTGGTAGAGCTCAAACGGGCAATAGAATCAAAATTTATAGTCATTTGAAGTTTGAGTTACGTTTTCAACTTATTTTAGATATTTTATTAATTTTTATTTTTTTCAAGTTGTTATGATAATAAAATTACCCTATAATTATTATTAAATTATTAATTAATATTTTTATTAAATTATATGATAATCCATTTTCACTAAATATCATATATATTTTATTGAAATGATTATTTGGCCTTATATAAATCATATTTAATAAAATGTATTATATATCTCAATATAAATATATTTTTATGTTAATATATTATTTTTACGGATTTATATTTTTTGAAAGTTACCCTTTATCAGTGCGTGTAAAAAATGTCCATTGGGTGGTGCATGAGATTAGGTCTGGCGGAGGAAGCACCAGACTAAGGTTTATCAGGATAGAGCGGGCCAGAGATAACTTCATTGTCTTTCACCCATATCAAATCATTTTAATGAGATCTTGCTCCTATAATTATTTCAGGTGGGATGAGAAAGCATGTGGGAGAAATGTACATTTAAAAAAGAAAAGATATATTCTACTTCCACCCATGCTGTCTCCGTCGGACAGACCTATTTCATAGAAGTTGTCTCACATGCACCATGATCCGCCATTACCATCGTCATAAAAGCATTGAGTATGATGCGTGGAAGAGAGAAGTTCCTAGTTTTTTATAGTTTCTTTATTTTTTTTAAATGAACCTAGGACAAGAAAAGTTAAAAATATTTCCAAAAGGTGGTAGGTTATCCACCGCCTGCCTGATTTATTGAAAAATAAAACAACCCTTACCGCCTTTTCTTGTCATTGACCCAGATCCATGACATAGAAATGGTGGTTGGGGGTGGCCACCTTTCACCTAAAATAAAGAAAAAGGTAGTAGTGGTGGTGTCTTTTTTTCCTTAAGTCCCAATAAAAGATAACCCCCACCCCAACCCTTCCTCCTCACTTCAAATTTTCATCTTCTCTCTATATTCCACACCCTCTATCTCCAGAAAAATCCTTCTTTGTGGGAAGTGGTTTAGATGGCCTAAAAGAAGTTCCAATTTTTTGCAAATCATCATTTAATGATATTTTTCTTATTTAATCTAAAGTTGTTTATTTATTTATTTTATTGGTTTTTAGTTATTTTTAAATACCTTATTTGTTTATTAGTTTAGTTAATTATATATTTTTTTACAACAAATAGTTATTGTTAGTAATGATTAAGTATAGATTAACTAATGAATAACTTAGGATTAAAGATTGAATAAAAATAATGAGTATAAAATAATAAATAACTATTTAATATCATATGATTAACTAGTTATTAAGGCATAATTAATTAAGGATTAATTAAGGTTTAACTAATTATTATATAATTAATAAATAATAATTGACGAATGATTAGATAATAATTATGTAATAATTGAAGAATGATTAACTAATGATTTATTAATGACTAACTAATCATTTAGTAATGTTTAAATAACGATTAAATTATAGTTGAATAATCATTAATTATTGATTGAGTAATGATTAATGAATGATTGAATATTGATTAAATAATTATTAATTAATGATTATGGAATGATTAAAGAAAGATTAAGGAATGGTTAAATAAGGATTAAGGAATGATTAAAGAATAATTCATTATTGATTAAGTAATGGTTAATTAATGATTAAATAATTATTAATTAATGATTAAATAATGATTGAGGAATAATGGATGAATGATTAAATAATGGTTGAATAATGATCAACTAATTATTAAATAATGATCAACTAGTGATTGACTAATGATTATCTAATTATTAAGTAATTATTAACTAATGATTAACTAATTATTAATTTTTGATTAACTAATTATTGACTATTGATTAATGATTTATTAACTAACGATTAAATATTTATTAAGGGACGATTAAGAGATATTAAGGAATGATTTATTAATGATTAACTAATTATTTAGTAATTATTAAAGAAATATTAAGAAATGATTAAGTAATGATAAATGAATGATTAACTGGTGATTAAGGAATAATTAAATAATGGTTTATTAATCATTAAGTAATGATTAAAGAATGATTAAGGAATGATTAAAGAGTGATTAATGAATGATTAAATAGTGATTAAGTGATAATAAAAGAATGATTTACCAATGATTAGAAAATTATTAACCAGTACTTAACCAATGATTGACTAATGATTAACCAATGATTAAGTTTAGATTAACATTGAATAAACCTAGGATGAAATATGAAAAACTGGATGACCAAGAGGCTTAACTAAACACATGATTTTTTACTCCCATGATTTAGATGATTCATCCCTTATTGCACAACTATTTTGTTAATGTCGATGGATATTTTTTAGATGATTCACATTCTCTTTAAAACCCACAGAAAAAACCTTTATGATTTTTAAAAATTGAAATAAAAACAATAGTTTCATCTTTTAGGATATAAGATTATGTTCTAAAATCTTGGTAGCATAAAAATTATGTGGTTATCTAAACAATGAAATCCTTTTCCCGATAATACATGATGATTTATCTCTTGAAAAGTTGTACCTATGGGTAAAACTCAAAAACACTACATTGAGGTGGACTTGATTAGGAACTCATGCACGAAAATAAGACTTATTTCACATATGGATTAACAATCCCAGGGTATAGGCTTTAGTTGATTCATAATTTATTTATAAACTACTAAAATAACTTTAGTAATATTAAGAAGTGTACTATAAATCATTTTATTATTTTTGAGTATATTAGAAGACATTCTAAAAAATCAGTATTATAAAGAATATATGTTCAACCCTCATTGTCAATAGTATTCATAGAATGTTTTGGAAACTGAGGTAAAAATAAGAGAAAACATTAAATAATTTTAATTCTTCATTCTAAAATGGAAATTATGTGCATATAAAGTGAAATGGACAAGATCAAACACATTAAAAAATACATGAATTCTTTACAAAAGACAAGAAATACCTTAACATTTTTCAATAGAAAAATTTTAGATGAAATGAGTCTGACTTCGAATGTGAAGTAAAATCCATGTTATTTTTAAGTGGTGGCTTAATAAAAAATTTTAAAAAGATGTATTACCTTTTGAATTTTCAAAATTTCTCAGCCTTCTCAGGATAGTCCTCCCCATACAATGATGATGTCCTTATAAGGTCAAAAGATTTCGAAAATTCAAATGTTAAATTCATCCCTTTGAAAAATGTTTTTAAGATACCACTCGACAATAAGTTGGATTTTACTTCACTTATGAATTCAGAATCATCTCATCCAAAATATGTTCTGTTGAAAAATATCTAGGTATTTATAGTATGTTTTAAAGAATTCATTTTTAATTTAATGTGTTTTTTTATGACTATTTCACTTTATATGATCAAAATATTCATTTTATCATGGATAAATAAACTGATTTAATGTTTTCTCTTATTTTTACCCCAGTTTCCAAAATATTATGTGACTTATTTTGTAATAACATTTTGTATAATGAAACCTTAGTATCATATTTTAAGATATAACAAAACATTATAAAATTTCAGTATCATAAATAATATATGTCCGACAATTATTGTAAATATTATTTACACTGTCAGAATATTGATCAGAAAACATCGATGACGTAGAGAATTAGGTTTTTGTGTGTCTACTACTATGGGAGGTTATTCAAATAGAGAAAGGATCTTATTATAGTACACAAACAACAATAATGGTGTGTACATCAGACTATGTAACCCTAAGTAACTGTTAAGACAAAATTTGTGGTTGCAAAAGTCTGGGACCTGATCAAGATATCAAGTCTATTAGCTATATACATTTTCAATTCAAAAATACAATATGGGATCTATATTTTCCATTATTTACTGATGATAAGTCGTTCTAATAAATAAATTTAATTTATCTATGGTCATATGGTCCCATGATAGAGTTATAAGTTGAGGAATATATTGTACAACAACAAAATCCAATTGTACAAATATGTAGACATTAAAGAGTAGTTAAAGATGGTATGCCCCAAAAATTGAGGCCTATCCCTATGATGTGGAAAAGGAAAATCTAAATGATCTCTGGGATATACATGTTAATCTGACTTTTTATGAGTATTTTATTTATTATAGAATATAAATATACAATATTTATGATGAGGAGGGAGCAGTAGAAGTTGGGGAGGATGTTTCTAGAAATGAAGTACTTGTACAGTATCCTCAGCCCATAATAAATCATACACCACTCTTCATAACCTGGTATGATACAATGGAAAGATTTCATGAATTCGAAAGTAATTTTATCATAACTAAAAGTGATTTTTCTGGAGTTTTATTGTATAGGTTTAGTGATTTGGAAAAAACATTATATGTCGGAATGGATTTTCTATGTAAAGATTCATTGAAATATATAGTAAAAAGATTTTACATAGAGAGGCTTTGTAGATATCTAGTTCCAGGATCAGGTAAAAACATATAAATCATATGGTGTTATAAATATGTGGATAATGGTAGTTTTCTCTAGAGTGAAATTCCAGACACTTCATTTGGAGGTTGGAGAATTTTGAAGATTGAGTCAGCTCATACTTCCATTCAGCCAAACCTAACACAAGATCACACTTCATTGGATAGTGAATGTGTTTCATCTATTATAATCAATATTATTAGGATGTTCCAAGATATTATATATCCCTTTTTCTAAAGAGGATAAAACAAACTTTTGGTTATAATATTTCTTATACTAAGGCCTGGATAGTGAAACAGAAGGCAATTGTGAAGGTCTGTGGTGATTGGGATGACTAGTATCTGGTGTTACTGCAATTTCTAGACTAACTAAGACATAAATGCCAAGTTGTCTTCCATATTCATAATAACAAACATGCATCTCAAGATAACTAACATGATCTATATCATGTTCAATTTCATCAGTTGTTCTAAGCAATACTCCTACGTATTTCTTGTATTTCGTTTCAGACAATAGTTCATTCTGATTGATGGAACATTGTTATATGGAAAATACAGGGGTGTATTATTGACTACAGAAACCTAATATAGATACTGTTAACCTCTTCCACTTCAATTTTCTATTATGTATCCAGAAAAATATGAATCATGCAGTTGGTTTTTTGCATGTATCAGTAACAATTTCACCTGCATAAAGGGTCTCTATTTAATATCTGATCAACATCAAGTAATCAATGAGTAAATCATTATGGATCCTAATATAAGGATCCAACAAATTCTTATCATTGTTATTAAATCATACACATTGATAGAAACATTCAAAAAAACAAATTCATAATGAACTTATGAAGAAGGAAAGCAGGAGTCTTGGTATGAAAAGTCTTTTCTATTTTTTACTAATTAAATATAAAGATAAAATCAATTTATGCGAATTATGATCACTTATACATATCATATGATCCGATTCAACCAAGGTTTGACCATTTTTTTTAAAAAAATGACAAGACTAATAAAAAATTGTATGATTATATGATGCAGCTCCCAAAAGAAAAATGGGAATTGGTATATAATGCGGGGAAGAGATATGAACGCATGAACACTAACATTAAGAAGTACATCAATGGTTTCTTCAAGTAGTTTCATAAGTTACCTATAACTACCATAGTTTAAAAGACATTTTATTGTTGTGTTAAGTACTTCGTTGATAGACAAAAACTATCCCTGGATGGGATTCAGTTAGGGATAAGGTATGGAATACACTTTTAAAGATAAATTGAAAAGAAAATTGAATAAGCTTTGGGTTATTGGGTGTGCCTTTTCAATCAATAAGAATCTATATTTGAAGTTCAAGATTTTTCGGATCCCATCATAAGTATTTGCGATGAAAAATGGTGGTATTACTAGAAGTGGGTAAATATCATTGTGGAAACATTCAAGAATTATGGTTCCATGCGCACATGCCATCGTAGCATGTGTCTCTATAATCATATCATGGGAAGCATATGTTTATCCTTTGTCTTATCTAGACACAATTTATAACTATTATATAACACCATGGATGTCTATTGGAGAGTTTAAAAATTTCTTAATCCCTGAAGACCATCTGATAGTGTTACCTAACATTAATTGGTTGTGTCAACAAAGGAGTTAGAAGACTAGTAGGATGCATAATGAGAAAAATTGTCCTCCTGAAGAATTAAAAAGTTTGATATGCAGCATATTTCATCTGGAAGGTCATAATTAAAAATGATTCCATAGAATTTTTGGATTGAGTTCACACTCTCAATAACAATGATGAATTTTCTCCAATGTGATAATCTCAAATTGTTAATTATATATTGTTAATTTAAGAACATTTGTTTTGTATTAGTTTTTTGGAATTTATGAATACATTTACTATCAAGTAATAATAATCCTTTCATATTAACATTAAAATGAATATGGAATGAACATGTTAAGTGACATGAAAGCATAATAAAATTATCCATGGAGAAACTATAAAGAAAACATATGATCAAATAATCATGAAATATACCACAATTTGAGAAATCATACATAAATTTGAAATAAAACCATGTTCTAAAAAACTTTTAGACAAAGAAGATAAAATGTTTATATATATATGAATATATAAAACAATTTCTTACTAAAAACCCTTTCCAAGATAAAAAAATATATGAAGACAAATTTGAAATTTTCTTTGAGAAAGATAACATTAAGGCCTATTAGTTTAGTAGAAAAACATCATAAAATAATGAGAATAAACAAGTCATGTATTATATTCTACTATTCATATCATTATTTGGATCAGAATGTTATATTTTCATTTTACACGTAAGACTTATTTCATTTTTTTTACACAAAGATAGAGGATACAATACTACCCTTTGAGTAGGATACACATATTTCCCAGGCCATGATAGAGGGTCATCTGGTTCGATGGATCAAGGTACATCGAGCACACCACCATCTTCGCATACTGCCCCCAACTACTATTATTTCATACCTATAACATGTTGGCTTCAATGAAATTACGGTATATGATTTCACAGTCTTTGATCATCACTTCCTTTCTTCCCTCCTATAGAGGCGGAGGATTTTGATCAGGCTGGTACATATAGTTGGAGATTTATGTGCTTGGATTACACTTACAGATCATTATGCATGTCATGTCATGCAGACTGTTTTAATCTAGTGGGATGCATATAACTTCTTCAGATGTGGTCATCGGAGTGCATCCCCTACCTCTCCTTTGATATTATCTGTAACAGTTATATTTTTTTAGGAAATATTATATTTAAATAATTTTTATCCTTTAGTGAGTTTCTTTACATGGAATCATGATTTTAAATGAACCATAAGATTCCCTTAAAATAAAATTATTGTTATATCCTAGTCATTAGGTTAACAGGAATAATTATTACTAACTTATGAAAATGCATTATGAATTCATTGGCTATTAATTATTTATGAAAAATATAAATTAATTATATATTTTTATTTTTGTGAATTACATTTTCTAATGAAATTAATGAGATATATGTGTTACATACTTAATAAAATATTTTTTATATTCAGCTAATGTATATTTTAGTCATAAGGTATGAATAAAACCCTATTTTATTTATAAGAACCTATTTTTTAAAGATTAATTTTATAATTTTAATAGTGAATCCATTTTAAAATACGATCTTGACACATTAAAATTTTCAATATGACAACATAAACATGTTATTTTGAATTGGGATATAAAAATTTTACTTTGGATTATGTTTGGATATTTTTCTGAAAACCTTCATGTTTTTATGAATAGTAAAAATACGCTAAATTTAAATTAAAAACAACTTTTTTCATTGAGACAATTCTTATAATTAAATTATAATATCAAATGGTTTTAAATTATAGATAGTAGATATTTTTATCATTCAATATAATTTATTTCTTTATCATTAATTTTACATTGAATTTGTAGGTAAAAATATTTTAATCTTTTGGAATGTTTTAACTTATAAAACTTCTATTCACATTTCAACAATGGGAATAATTTTAAATTAATTATTACAACCTCAGTTTTTTGAATTTTGAAATATTGATTCCATATTTGGAATCATAAGGTCAAAATCGTGTGAATATGTACCTTTTATAAGAATTAATTTAAAGTAAAGATAATTATAACTTAAACATATATATTTTACTATTTTTTTTAATATAGGGTTATATAAATGAACCATATGATTATAAATATTCATTAGAAATATAAAAAAAATTCCTACTTCATCCTATTTTATTTATAATTATTTATTTATGAAACTAATATTATGTAGTGATTACCTCATTAATGAAAGATTCAAATAAATGAATTTACAAATATTAAAACAAATATAATTTGTTTATTTAGATGTCATACACTAATTTTTTTGAATACATTTACATATTATCTTTCATTTAATTCCTTATTTTCGAAATAATAAAGTTTTTATGAATTTTTAAAAAGTCATGTATGAATTGTGTCCAAAATTGACACAATTCATAACTTAAAACATAAAAAAGTTTATTAAATGATATTCAATTCCGAATAATATAAGATTTTGAAAATTTTTTAATATAAGTAAAAATAGGTCATAAATAACTTTTTATGGGTTTTTTTACATGATAAGGTAATTACACTAACCCACATGTTGTAGATAACATGATATCAGAATAAGATTAAAAAGGGTAAAATAAGGGTTAAAAAATATAAGGATAGAAACATATTCAAAACTTATATAAAAATTATTTAATGATTTTTATTTGAACCAAAAACGTCTTATATTATTATTAAATAAGTTTTGGAAAAATTTTAGTCGAAATGGAATTTATAATAAATTAATATTTTCAAGAGTTTCCTAAAGTTCCCCTCTCCTCTCTTATAAAAGGGAACCTCCTCCCTCTCATATTAACTCCATTTTGAGCCTTCAATATCACCCAAAATCTACGCATTTCAATTGAAAAATTCCCTAGTAACATTATAGAGGTTCTGGTCTTCTCAAAAAAACCAACTCTAGTTCCCTAAGAGGAAATTTAAAAGAGGCACGTCGAGGAAGAGGAAATCTCTTCTACAAATTATTTCAAATTTATTTCTTCTTATATTTCCCCATATTTAGTTGTATAATTATAAATTAGTAAAATCATTATCAATAATATACTCCAATATGTTATTATAAATATTAAACAACCCTATTTCACCGTATATCCATCCTACGAAAAACAAAATCATTGCGCGTGTATACGTACGGCTTACCATCTCCACGTCGTAGTGTAATCTATTTTTCCTCGCCACCTTACATGGATGGGTATGATGGTGGAAATAATAAAAACATTTGATTATTATAACATGATACTAACTCTAAGATACTCTTCATTATCCAATTCAATACCATTCAACAATTATGGGAATGATATCGTTGCTCGTGCATACGTAGCGCTTACCGTCTCCACAGTATAATGTTATCCATTCTACATGTAATTCATTAAATCATGATTATATAAATGAATTGAATGAATAAATATGATATATATTGTAATAATACCATTATGTAAATGGTATAACTATAACCAAAAAATAAGAATAAGAAGTTATCGAATAAAACATACATAAGAACATAAAGTAATTAATACACGAATAACGAGTAACAATGAAATGTTACTAAAAAATGATGAAAATATGATCATAAATGTTATCATAAAAATTATTAAGATTATGGAATAAATCTATAACATTATTTAAATCATTATACAGGAGGTTAAAATACATACCATGCATATCGAACCTAACGTAAGGGATAACTTTTCCAATCTCTTTTTATCCGAGATTGTTTTTTCGTAAGTATCTATTAGAGATATATTTATTATCCGTGTCCATGTTTTCAAAAACTATTCTCATAAAATGTGTAATATTATTCTATGTATGTTTAAATTCATATTTACCCATTTTGACTTTTACTAAATGGTTTGAAAGGAATCTTTCTTTTGTTTACCTTACGTGGTAATTTTTGTCTTTTCAAGCAAAATTATGAGGAGAATGTTTTTTTAAACTTATATGGAATGAACAAGTTTTTTCATATTCATAACACCTTATTTACATGAATATTTCACTACACATTTAAAATTTTATTTTCAACTCAATTGTTTTTTTTAAATATTTCAAGACATTTGGAGAAAAGAAAACGTTTTTGAAAAAGAAAGGATATTTTCCTCACGAATGAAGATCACGTGTTTTATAAAAATTATTTTCCATATAATATTATGTAGGATTATGTTTCTATCCCTTTTATTACTATGATGTTATTGTGTTTATGATGGAATTTTTTTTAGGATATAAATTTGTTTTATATCAATTATTATAGATTGATGTTTAAAACCCCATTTGATTTCATGGGTTATGTTATGGTGAATGTTTCTATGTTTTTGTGGAACACATAAAAATGATTTAATTATGAGATAGTTTATACCTATATCTCCCTTTAATGCATTGGGTAAAAATATATATCTCATTATATGGACATCATTTGAACAACAAGTTAATCTAGTTCAGTGATACAGGGCTGGAATGATGAGGGAACTCGGTTCAGTAATGGACTTTGTCCACTATGATGGTCTTTGAAAAGTTCCTTGAAAAATATGAAATTATTTTCAATCCTTATGTGTGTATTAAAAAAAATTCATGTCATATATTATGACTATTGATATTACATTTCACTTTTATGATTTATCCCATGATATGATATTGTGATCTTTTATATACAGGATAAGATTTTCAAAAGTTATGTTCTTATGAATATGATATGATTGTTATTTCATTTGTTTACCCCTAATGAGAATTTAAGATCTCCCTTTTATATGTTTCTTTTCCCAAAGACATTAATAAGGTTATTAAGTAAGATATGCCAAAAAAGAGTCTAGATATGATGAAATAAATGGGAGACAATGTAGATGTTTTATGAACTAGTTGTTTTTTTTTCAGTTTCTAAAGACCTGATACCTATATGGTCCTGTTATGGTTTTGTTATATGTTGTTATAAATATAATTCAATTCGGAATTAATATCAATGTATTTAAATTTTGGGTCATTATATTGTTGGCCAACATATACCTATATATGGGCTTTATGAGGCTCTGTGTGGATGCTGGTATGACTACTCATCTCCATTGGTTTCTGATTCCAGTAGGAGTTATTAAATTTATTTTCTTATTATATATAACTTTAGATATTGAATTTTACTGATGGACTCATTCACACAGCTTCATCAACACTCTGACACAACATTTCGATGAATATCATCTAATTTTTATAGCCTTATTACCACCGAGGTAATTATATACCATCTTTTATTGACTGAAAATATTCATAACATCATCATTTTTTGTTTTTAGTAAGAAAAGTTTTTGAGAAATATCCCGTGTCATTTTAGATTTCATGGATTCCATACAGAGCTTTATTGGACTATTTGGATGCATAATGCACTAATGGACTTCATGATGTTATAGCAGTAGTTCCCCTCACTATGTAACATCTTGAGTTTTAAGAAAGAAACATTATATTCAATAGCATACAAGATACTCTACATCGAGCTCAAACGAATAACTAAATATTATTTTTTTAATGTTAACGTTTTTATAACAACTCATACTTCACATACATTGTTACTACTTTAGAATTGAATAACACTTATTACAAAATATAACAAAACCAGGAAAGGACCGTATAGGTATAGAGTCTTTAGAAACTGGGAAACACAAACAATTGATTCATAAATCATATACATTGTCTCCCTTTTATTTTATCATATCTAGAGACCCTTTTGGAATATCTTACTTAATATCATTCTTCTTGACCTGGGGAAAATAAAACATACAAAAGGGTGATCTCAAATGCTCAGTAAGGGTAAACAAAAGAGATATCAATCACATCATATTCATAAGAACATATCATTTTGGAAATCTTAACCTGCAAAAGAGATAATAATTTCATAACATGGGATAAATCATAGTAGTGCAATGTAATCCCAATAATCATAACTTAAAACATGAAACTTTGTGTCATACACACATAATCATATAGAATCATTTCTTAGTAGTCAAGACTCATATCCAAGACTATCATAGAGGACAAAGTCCATTTCTGAACCGAGTTCACTCCTCGTTTCAGTCCTGTTTCAATGAACCGGATTAACCTGCCATTCCAGCCATGTCTATCTCATGAGATATAAATATTTACCCAATGCATTAGAGGGAGATATAGGTCCCACCCATCTCATAATGAAACCATTCTTATGTGTGCCACAAAAGCATAAATCAAACATCATACCATAACCCGTGTAATAAAAATGGGATTCTTAAACATCATTCCATCATAAGAAAATAGGACATCATAAAAATAATTCCGTTATAACATAATCAAATAAATGTAAAAATAGGGATAGAAACAGAACCCTATATTATCTTAGATGGAAAATAATTTTGATAAAACGCTTGAACTCCATTCTTGAGGAAAATATGCTTTCTACTTCAAAAACATTTTCTTTTCTTAACATGTCATATAATTTTAAACTAAAAGAGTTTGATTAAAAATAAACTTGAAAACTTGTACAAGAAGCTTCATGGAAATAATGTTCTAAAAATACATTCATGTCTTATAAGTTAAAATAATAAACTCATCTTGTACTTTGGCCGGTAAAGTCAAAAAGTACCTTGAACGAAAAATGACAAAAGATTCCTTTAATATCTTTTAATAAAAAACCACCGAAGGGTAAAATTGGATTTAAAAAATTATAGTAGGATAGAAATAATATTACATATTGAGGAAACATGGATGTGGATGATAAATATTCCCCAGTAAATTCTGAATTATAAACAATCTCAGATAAAAATGAGATTGTGAGATTTTCCCTTACCTCAGGTCCGATTTGCTTTGTAAGTGTCCGAACCTCCTCTTCTTGAGGTGCCTCTTTGAGACCTCCTTTTAGGGCACTAAAACTGGCCTTTGAAGAAGACCAGGACCTCTAGGATAATCCTAGGGAAGTAGAGAAGAGAATTTGGAAGGGGTTGGCTGAGCTTGAAGGCTCAAAGTGGTGTGAGGAAGAGAGGGAGGAGGTGCCCTTTTATAAGGGAGGAGAAGTGCACCTTAGGAAAAACTAAAAATATTATTTTATTATAAAGTCATGTTCGGTTTTTAATATCTCCAAATTGATTTATTTCGAAGCTAAGGTGGGTATGGGTCGAAATCCTCTCATCCAATAGAATTTAGACAAGTTTAGGTTTCTATTTTAACATTATCATTTAGATTTAACTTTAAGTTAGATAATTTAACTTTTACTGTGTCTTCTTGTTTTCTTACACTCTAAGGTTAATAAACATACTATACCAAGGCAAACTAACCCCAAGTTTTTTATTATTAATATATATAACCATATCTAAGTCATTTGGCCAAACCTTAGATTTTTAGAAATAAAATAAAAATTAATAATATAATATTTGTTTTAAAAACTATTTTATGTCATTTTTGACACCATTTGGTAATTGATTTTTGTGAAAATCATAACAGAAAGATTAGTTCTAAAAAAGTTAATTAAATCATTAATAATATGTAATATTAACCTATAAAAGTATTGGAATTCATAAAAAGTCTCAAATTACATTTATTTGGGTATTTATAACTTCGATAATGTCAATATTTCATTAATAAGATAATTACTGCATCATCATTGTGTCATAAATAAATTAAATTATTTAATGTTGAAAATTTACAAATAAAATACCATTATGTATGAAATATTTTTATCTTTCTAATTAATATTTATAGTCAAACTTATCTTATGTATAACCCTATATTAAAAATTATTTAGTTATTAAACATTGATTTTAACTATTTTAACCCTTCTTTAAATAAATTAATAATAAATGTCCTAATCTAATCCAAGTGGGCCTAAATGGACATATTTTATTCCTAAGGTTATTTTTGGTCGAATTAAACATATCCAGAAGAATTAGGAGATGTGTTAGGGTAATAATAATATCATTTTTACCCTTAATTACCCTGTTTACTTTTAACCGTGGTAAAAAAAAAGTAAAAAGATACTATTCACCAAAAATTAGTTTCATCTCGTTGAACCACATTTTTGTCCTTGATATTAACCGTGTCTCTCGGATTTTCGAAATTCCACTCATAGAAGCGGTAAAATTAAGTTTTATGTAAATTTACAAAATCTCCTAGGAGGTGGGTAAAAGATGGTGAAAAGTTCAATAAACTTTTTATATATCTAAATTTATTATAAAATGACTCCAATTAATTCCTTTGAACTTATAAAGGTATTATGTATCAATTTTTATCTAAAATAAATTTAAATAAAAGAAATAATTATTTAAATAAAATGTCGGTTTTTAAATAGTAACCCAGTGTTTTCACTATTCATCAAAAATTGAATGTTTTCAGAAAAATACCAAAATTTTACCCTAGGCTAATTTTGATATTCCGAATCCAAAAATGAAGTCCATTTTGAATGATGAAATTTACAAAATTCCAAAAAGTGGGTATTACTATTCATAACGGCTAGTTTTAATAATATTTTAATAGCATATCGTTGTTTAGTGAAACTTGGTATTGCGTATGACGCAAGCTATCGAGGAAGGTCGTGATTGCGTGTAAAGCAAGTCAAGCAAGTGTTGTGTGTAGTGAACGATTCCTTTGATGAATTATATAACATAAAAACAAAATATTTCTCATAAAAGTCTCGGGTGTTACATTCTACCCCCCTTAAAATGAATTTCACCCTTGAAATTTGTCACTTTGTAACAAACAGATTAGAATACCTCTCCCTCATCATATCCTCAAGCACCAATGTAGCTTCTTCTAATTGGTGGTTCCTCCATAAAACATTCACCAAACTAGTTGTCTTGTTCCATTGGACTTTTTCACTACGATCCAAAATCTCTATCGGCAGTTCTTCATAAGAAAGATCTTGCTCCATCGGTACAACTTCTGAGATGAGTACATGTGAAGGATCAGGTATGAAATTTATCATGATAGATACATGGAACACATCGTGAACTTGAGAGAGATTAGGTGGAAGAGTCCATCGGTAAGCTACCTTCCCAACATGATCCAGTATTTAAAGGACCGATTTAAAGAACACTTTATCACCCACTTCAAACTCTAGGTCTTTTCTTCGGTTATCGGCATAACCTTTTTGTCGACTCTGAGCTGCTCTTATGTGTTGTCAAATAGATCAGACCTTTTCTTCCATCTCATCAACAAGATCAGGTCCTAATATCTTTCTTTCCCCAACTTCATCCTAGAAAGTTAGAGTTCGACATTTCTTTCCATATAATGCTTCATAAGGATCCATCTGAATACTGGAGTGAATGCTATTATTATAAGATAATTTTACCAAAGGAAGGTGTTGATCCCAACAACCTTTGAAATCCATAGAGCAAGCTCTTAACATATCTTCTAGAGTTTGAATTGTCCTCTCAGACTGGCCATCTGTCTGAGGATGATAAGTAGTGCTGAAACTCAACACTGTATCCAGAGTGTTCTGAAGACTTCGCCAAAACATTGAGGTAAACCTCGGATCCCAATCAGATATAATAGAAATTGGTTCTCCATGCAATCTTACCACTTCCTTTACATATATCCTGGAAAGCTGATCGAGAGAAAAATCTTCTCTAATAGCAATGAAGTGTCCAGACTTTGTAAGACGATCAACTATGACCCAGATATCATTATTGCCTTTGGATGTTTTTGGAAGTCCAGTGATAAAGTCCATAGTGATGTTTTCCCATTTCCATTCGGGTTTGGGTAAGGGTTGTAACATTCCCTTAGACTTCTGTCTCTCAGCATTAACTTGTTGACAAACCAAGCATCGAGAGACATATTCAGAAACAACTCTTTTTATTCCATCCAACCAAAAGTACTATTTAAGGTACCTATACATCTTTGTGCTTCCAGGATGAATAGAGAATGAAGAACTATGAGCCTCATCCAGCAGCTCCTTCTTTAATTCTGGGGTGGGAGGAACACAAACATAATTCCTGAACCTTATTATCCCATAACAATCAAGGTTGAATTCAGGAACATTTATCTCCTTCTTTTGTAACTCTACATCTTCTTTTTGTACCTCTTTAATCTTCACATGTATAGATGGTTGAACATTCATTTGAGAAAGATACGATTTTTTCCCTTCCATTATAATTCCAAGATCCATCCTTTGTAAATCTATAAATATTGGATCTTTTGTTATCCTCATCATGGATAAGCTAGCATGGTCTTGTCGACTCAATCCATCTTCTACCTTGTTTACATTCCCAGGGTGGTAATGAATTGAGTAGTAGTAATCCTTAATCAGCTCCAACCATCTTCTTTGGTTCATATTCATCTTCTTTTGTGTGGAAATATACTTTAAACTTTTACGATCTGGATAAATATCACACCTTTCTCCATAAAGATAATTCCTCTAAATCTTTAATTCAAAGATTACCGCAGCTAACTCCAAATCAGGAGTTGGGTAATTTTGCTCATGGAATTTCAACTACCATGAGGCATAAGCTATCACCATATCGTTTTTCATGAGAACACACCCTAGACCCTTCTTGGATGCATCACTGTAGATCACAAACCTTTCTCCACTACATGGAAATGTGAGTACAGGTGCACTGGATAACCTTCTTTTCAACTCCTTGAAATTCTTTTCACATTCCTCCGTCCACACGAACTTAAATCATTTTCGAGTCAACCTGGTGAGTGGATTAGATAATCGTGAAAAATCATTCACAAAACGTCGATAATATCCATCCAAATCAATAAAACTTCAGATCTCGGTTACTGTTTTTGGTCTCGACCATCTTTCGATAACCTCTGTTTTTGCTGGATCCACAGATATCCCCTCTTTTGAGATTATGTGACCCAAAAATCCAACTTTTTAAATCCAAAATTCACTCTAGGTAAATTTGGAATAAAGCTTCTCCTTTCTTAGGGTCTTCAATATAATTCTAAAGTGATCATCATGTTCTTCTTTTATCTTTGAATATGAAAGAATATCATCAATAAAGACTACCACAAACTGATCAAGATAGTCTCTAAAGACTCTATTCATCAGATCCATGAAGATAGCAGGGGAATTAGAAAGACCAAATGGAATCACTATAAATTCATTGTGCCTATACCTTGTACAGAAAGCCATCTTTGGTATATCCTCCCTTTTTACCCTTAATTGATGATACCCTGAACGAAGATAAATCTTGGAAAAGTATTGATCTCCACGTAGTTCGTCAAATAAGTCATCAATGCATGGGAGAGGATATTTGTTCTTGATCGTGATCTTATTAAGTTCTTGATAATCAATGCAGAGTCTCATTGATCCATCTTTCTTCTTAACAAACAGAACAGGTTCTCTCCAAGGTGACGCACTAGGGAATATGAATCCTTTATCAAGATTATCATGGAGTTGATTCTTCAATTCCTGCAACTCAATTGGGGCCATTCTATAAGGTGTCATTGAAATAGGCAAAGCAGCAGATATGAGTTCTATTGAAAACTCAACTTCACGATTTCGTGGAATACCGGGAAATTCCTCTGAAAAGAAATCATCAAACTCCCATAAAATAGGCATATTCTTAATTTTGAGTTTCTCACCAACCATTTTAGATAAATAACCTTCATTTAGTGGAATCAAGACCCATAAGATGGAAGAAATTCCCACTGGAAGGTTATGTTCATCTTTGCATCGATAGACGATCAAAGATTGATTTGGAATATGAAATGTGACTTCCCTTCTTTGGAAATTGATATGAGCTTCATATAAAGAAAGCCAATCCATGCCAAGAATCACTTTAAATTACACTATAGGAAGGATCACAAGATTTGCAGGAAGAAATTTCCCACAAACATCAATCGGTGAAGAATTATAAACTTTTTATGTGACTGTTGTGCCATTAGGAGTTGTCATAGCTAACTCAACATATAATTGTTGAAGTAATATGGTGATACCCTTTGAAAATTCTTTAGACATAAAAGAGTGGATGGATCCAGAATCAAATAAAACATTTGATACTTTAAAGTGGATGGTAAGTGTACCTTTCACCAGCTCTTTATCGTACTCCACATTGCTGATAGAAATTTCATGTGACTTTACTTTGTCTTTAACCTTAAGAGTTTGTTGAAGTCGATCATCATCAAAAACCCTTGTATTAGGGCATTGATTAGAATAAAGCCCCATTTCCTTGCAATTGTAACATTGAAGTGTAGGAGGTGCACTCTGTGTAGCCTTTTCTTTGTTCGCATCACTAGACATATTCTTCCCATCATTGCAGCATTCAAATGCCCGATGACCTTCCTTTCCACATTTTAAACATTTACTTGTCCATTTAAGAAAACTCCCTCCATGTTTCTTTCCACACTTTGAGCATATGGGAAAACTCATCTTCTTTTCTGTTTTCTCTTTAGATTTTCCTTGGAATTCCATTTTCCTCTTCTTATCAAACCCATATGACTGATGGGTTACTCCTATCTCCATCTCAACCTTGAGAGCACATCGAATGATTTCCTCATAGCTATTGAAGTCCCTTATGGGTAACACCCTTCGAATACTTGGTTTTAAGCCACTAAAGAATCAATCGATCTTACCCTTAGGTTGGATAATAATACCAGAAGCGTACCTTGCAAGTCTTGTAAAATTTGCTTTATAGGTACCAACAGATTCATCATCCTTTTTCTTCAGTTCAAGAAAATCCTTCTCCATATTTGTTCAAATAATACGAGGGAAGTACTTATTGAAAAATAAGTTCTTGAACTCATCCCATTCCATGGACTCAATTTCATCTCTTTGCCTTGTATTCTTGATAAGATTACACTATTGATCAGCATCTCCTTCCAAACGATACACTACTAAGATGAATTTATCATGTTCAGAACAATGATGAACTGAAAATATCTTTTCAGTAGTACTGATCCATTGTTCAGCAACTAATGGATCAGTAGACCCTTTGAATGAAGGTGGATGCTACCTCATGAAGGATTCAACAGAATGTTGCTCCTTTCTTTGCTCGTTTGGAAGTCCTGCATGATTCATAGCTTGAGAAAGTTGTGTGGGCATGGCTAAATGATTTTTCATTCCATCTCCCATAACGTTTGGTTGCTCAGTGGGACAATCATTGCATTTCCTGTCGCATTCCGCATTAACATGGTTCCTTCAGGTTCCAGCCATTGACTAAAACCAAGAAGAATAGTGTGAGAAACACTAATTATAATAGGAAAACCACATAATCAAGAATAAAATTTTACACTTAAGTTCTTATAATAGTTTATTCATGGCCATTTCTAAATCACTAATATTGTGTTCTATGCTTAGACTTATCCTTACGGTTCTTACTAAGGCTTTCACATCCTAGTTTCTAAAGCTTGACTATACCTTTCCTCTGATACCAACTATAACGACCCATAATTTACATACATTGTTATTACTTCAGAATTGAGGAACACTTATTACAACATATAACAAAACCAGGAAAAGACCATATAGGTATAGAGTCTTTAGAAACTAGGAAACATAAACAACTGGTTCATAAATCATCGACACTTTCTCCGTTTTATTTTATCATACCTAGAGTCCCTTTTGGCATATCTTACTTAATATCCTTCTTCCGGACCTGGGGAAAAGAAAACATACAAAAGGGTGAGCTCAAATGCTCAGTAAGGGTAAACAAAATAAATATCAATCACATCATATTCATAAGAACATATCATTTTGGAAATATTAACCTGCAAAAGAGATCATAATTTCATAACATGGGATAAATCATAGTAGTGAAATGTAATCCCAATAATCATAAATTAAAACATGAAACTTTTTGGAATACACACATAATCATAGAGAATCATTTAATAGTAGTCAAGACTCATATCCAAGACTATCTTAGCAGACAAAGTCCATTTCTGAACCGAGTTCACTCCTCGTTTCAGTCATGTTTCACTGAACCGGATTAACCTGTCGTTCCAGCCATGTCTATCTCATGAGATATAAATCTTTACCCAATGAATTGGAGGAAGATATAGGTCCCACCCATCTCATAATAAAACCACTCTTATTTATGCCACGAAATCATAAATCAAACATCATACTAAAACCCATGTAATAAAAATTGGATTCTTAAACATCATGCCATCATAATAAAAAAGGACATCATAAAAATAATTCCATCATAACATAATAAAATTAATGTAAAAATAGGGATAGAAACAGAACCCTATATTATCTTAGATGGAAATTTTTTTTGATAAAACGCCTGAACTCCATTCTTGAGGAAAATATCCTTTCTACATCAAAAACATTTTTCTTTTCTTAACATGTCATATAATTTTAAACTGAAAGACGTTGATTAAAAATAAACTTAAAAACTTGTAAAGGAAGCTTCATGGAAAAATTTTTCTAAAAATCCATTCATTCCGTATAAGTTAAAAAAAGAAATTCTTCTCGTACTTTGGCCGGAAAAGTCAAAAACGTACCTCATACGAAAAACGAAAAAATATTCCTTTCATATATTTTACTAAAAACTCACCGAAGGGTAAAATTGGATTTAAACAATTGTATTAGGATAGAAATAATATTATATATTTAGGAAACATAGATGTGGATGATAAATATTCCCCAGTAAATTCTGAATTATAAATAATCTCGAATAAAAATGAGATTGTGAGATTTTCCCTTACCTTAGGTCCGATTTTCTTCGTAAGTTTCTGAACCTCCTCTTCTTTGAAGTGCCTATTTGAGACCTCCTTTTAGGGCGCTAAAATTGGACTTTGAAGAAGACAAAGACCTATAGGATGTTTCTATGGAAGTGGATAAGATAATTTGGCAGGGTTTGGCCGAGCTTGAAGGCTCAAAGTGGTGTGAGGAAGAGAGGAAGGAGGTTCCCTTTTATAAGGGAGGAGAGGGGCACCTTAGGAAAAACTAAAAATATTATTTTATTATAAAGTCATATTCAGTTTTTAATAGCTCTAAATTGATTTATTTAGAAGATAAATTGGGGATGGGTCGAAATCCTTTTATCCAATAGAATTTAGAAAAGTTTATGTTTCTATTTTAACCTTATCATTTAGATATAACTTTAAGTTTGATAATTTAACTTTTACTCTGTCTTCTTTTTTTCTTACACTATAATGTTAATAAGCTAACTATAACAGGCCAAACTAACCCCAAGTTGTTTATTATAAATATATATAACCTTGTTTAAGTCATTTGGCCGAACCATATATTTTTAGGAATAAAATAACAATTAATAATATAATATTTGTTTTAAAAACTATTTTATGTCAATTTTGACACTATTTGGTAATTGATTTTTGTGAAAATAATAACAGAAATATTAGTTCAAAAAAATTTAATTAAATCATTACTAATATGTAATATTGACCTAGAAATTTATTGCAATTCATAAAAAGTCTCAAATTACATTTATTTGGGTATTTATAACATCAATTATGTCAATATTTCATTAATAAGATAATTACTGCATCATCATTGTGTCATAAATAAATTAACTTATTTAATGTCTAAAAATTACAAATAAAATACCATTATGTAGGAAATATTTTTATATTTCTAATGAATATTTATAGTAGAATTTATCTTATGTATAACTTAATATTAAAAATTATTTAGTTATTAAACTTTGATTTTAACTATTTTAACCCTTCTTCAAATAAATTAATAATAAATATCTTAATCTTATCCAAGTGGGCCTAAATGGTCATATTTTATTCCTAAGGTTGTTTTTGGTCGAATTAAACTTATCCAATAGAATTACTACATGTGTTACGGTAATAATAACACCATGTTTACCCTTAATTACCCGATTTACTTTTAACCATGGTAAAAAAAAGTAAAAAGTTACTATTCAACAAAAAATATTTTCATCTCATTGAACCATATTTTAGCCCTTGATATTAACTGTGTCTCTTAGATTTTATAAATTACACTCACAGAAGATGTAAAATTATGTTTTATGTAAATTTGTAAATTTTCTTAGGAGGTGGGTAAAAAACGGTGAAAAGTTCAATAAAATTTTTATATATCTAAAATTATTATAAGATGACTCCAATGAATTACTTTGAACTTATAAAGGTATTATGTATCAATTTTGACCTAAAATAAATTTAAATAAAATAAATAATTATTTAAATAAAAAGTCAGTTTTTAAATAGTAACCCAGTGTTTTCACTATTCATCAAAAATTGAAAGTTTTTAGAAAAATACCAACATTTCACCCTAGGCTAATTTCGATATTCTGAATCCAAAAATAAAGTCCATTTTGAAATATTAAATTTAAAAAATTCCAAAAAGTGGGTATTACTATTCATAACGACTAGTTTTAAAAATATTTTAATAGCATATCGTTGTTTACTGAAAATCGGTATAGTGTACGACGCAAGCTATCGAGGAAGGTTGTGATTGCATGTAAAGCAAGCCAAGATAGTGTTGTGTGTAGTGAAATATTCCTTTGATGATTTATATAACATAAAAACAAAATATTTCTCATAAAATTCTCGGGTGTTACATTTAAAACCTAGCCATTAGAATAGAGGGAATGAAAATTATTAACTAAATTATGAATTTATTTTTAACACAGGTACATATAATTATTTTAATGATTAATTATAAATTAATTTAAACCCCTTTTAAAAATAAAATGAATTGTTTTTCAAAAAAAATTAAATGTGTAGAAGTGTGTTTTATAAAAATAAATAAATAAAGAACCCTTACAAGATTATATTAATGATATATATATATATATAATATATTTAATTAAAATTCTAAAATTCACCTTATGTTTTTTAGACATTAAATATGAATAAATCTAATTTTAGGCAAAAAAGAAGTATTTTTCAGAAAAGGCACTTTTTACACCTTTTGTTGGTGCACCTATTTTAACTATAGTTTTTGAAAATTTTATAAGATCTATTTTACAAAATTAATTTTTTATTTAAATTAAGAGTAAAAAAATTTACTTTGTTTGAGTTTTTTTACTTTTATGATAATTTTTATTTTTTGGTGAATAACAAAAAATAGTGAATTTTAATTAAAAACTTCTTTTTATCTAATTTATTTATATAGTTAAATTTTGTTTTAATTTATATTTAAAGTATAATTATATAAATTTTACATCAATAAAACCAATTTAGGTAATTTTAATCAATTTGACATTGAAATTGGATGTAAACACATTTCAAACATTTGAACATTTCACTTTAAAACATGCTTTTTCATTTCGTCTACAGGGTTATTTTTAAATCAAATTCTTCCAATTATTTGAATTTAATTAGGTAAAATGGATTCCATATTTGGAATCAAAATTTCCAAATTAGGTTTTAATTAAAATTCCATCATTATGTATCAAATAATAACCATGGTAGAAAAATTATTTACTACGGTATAGGTAAAAAATGAAACATGTTAAAGTTAAAAATGCTAAAGGCATGAAATAATTAAAAACTACAACATTTAATAGTTATTTAAGATGTGGATAAACCCTATCCATACTTAAAAATATTAATTTTTATACAATGTCATTAAATTTAATTCCTCCTAGAAATGGTTGTCTTTAAATATAAAATACTTATTATTTAATCGCTTAAACTCATCTCTCCTCAAATATAAATACCACCCCTCACCACCCAATTTTGACCCACAAAGCCATTTAGATATTAAAGTACATATCCAAACCTCTCATTATCACTCTACCCCTATCCAAGGGTCTCTGTTCTCATCAATAGACCAAATCAGAGGTCCTCAAGGGTCTCTCAGGGAGGTGATATTCAAGAGTTAATTTTATTAGTGTACCTCTCTTAATTTCTTTTCTTTTTCTACTTTATCCTCGCCTCCTTCATCAATAAATGAATGGTAACTCCATAATAATTTATATACTATATTTTTATGTGTCTAATGTTATATCTCTGATCCATTTCATTTCTCACCTCCCATTATTCAAAGAAATGAAATTATTGTCCAATTTATGTCGGCCAATCACCTTTGTGAATATTGTTTTTGTTATTTTTTATTTCCTCCCTTCATGGAATGTCTTAAAACTATATTTATAGTTAAATAATTTTTAATATTTATGTTATAATCTATTTCATATCCTGGTACTAATATATATGCACATTATTAAATAAAATGAAACTCGGTCAAGGTGTTCAGAAAAACCCACCAAAATAAACTAAATGATTATCATTAATGATTTATCGAATGAATCATGCTCATGTAAGAAATAAAAATGATATATGGGAACATTTATTATTCTATAAGTACATTAATAATATGTAATCATACTTTTGGTGTTTTAATATCATTTTACAATAACATCCATAATTTTAGCCATATGAATCGATCATGAAACTATAAAACAAACACCCATGAAATCATAAATATAAAAAAAATATTATCAATGAATGGATCATAAAATTATCATATAAGGTACTATAAATACAAATATATTTATTTAATGAGTTAATAAACTTCATTAAACCATTATACAGAAGGTTTTAATATGTTTGAAGGATGTCGTACGTGATGTAAAGGAATTTCATAACCCAAACTACATTTTTGGGTTAAACCTGTACTTCTTGATTATGTCATGATAAATATTATGTGTGAAATGAATTTTGAATATATTATGTTTTATTTGAAGTTTTTTTATCTATATTTACATCAGATACACATATTAAATTAAATTTATTAATTTTCATTTTCCATGATATGATACTTTTGTGGGATTTCATCTCAATCTCCTTTAATTGAGGCATTCCTTGATGTTATTTCCATTTATTATTTTATAAGGTGTATATAAAAATAATATGAAATTTCATTTCCATATTTTATCTATTCTAAAGTTATTAAATTTTATATTAAATTTATACTTTCATGGATATTATGATTTAAATGTTCAAAGTGGAATGGGACACTTTGAATGTTTAAAGATTTAACTATCAAATATTTTTCTCCATGAAAATATTCTTGATATTATTTTATATATTTATTTATTTTTATATAAAAGGACTATAAAGGAATTTAAATTTCTATTTTGAATTTCCTTCATATTATTTCAAAATTGAATATTTCTATGTGTTTTTATGCAGAACATTTTTGAAAAACAACAAAAATAATATTTTACTCTAAATGATTAAGATTACAATGACTTTTCCACCACAATGGAAATTATTTTGTTTTCATCTTTCATTGATAGATTTCATGTTTCCTTAAATGAAAGCACATCTTGACATTTATTGATTTTTTGTTATTTAAAATGGTTTCAATGAAAATTCTGTTTTGGTTTTATGGGTTCCTAAAAGAAAATTTTATTTTTATCTGGATGTGTTTTCATATGGGATTAAAATACTTTTTCAAAAGGTTTTATAATGAAAGTGTATTATTAATGATATATTACTTACGTATTATATGAAATCATTGACCCTGATATAGCTTATTTGAAGTTTTGATCCCCATTATAGATTACGGGTGATCCCTGTATAGCATATATGAAGGGTTGATCACCATTAAAGCTCATGGGTGAGCCTATTACAACTTATATGAAGGGTTTAACCCGATTTAAGCTCACTAGTGAGACCATTATAGATTATATGAATGGATAAGCTACATTATATCTTATGGGTGAGGGAAATATAGCTTATACAAAGGGTGATATCCATTATAGATCTCTAGTTAATTGGGAAATAATAATATTGGATGTGGTCTACATGGTTATTTCAATTAAAAGGGATTTGAATGGTTTTATGTATATGTTTCTCTAAGTCACCTGAAATAATTTTAACTGAGTTCTGTTAGTTTTAATGATTTTTTTTCATTAAATCATATATGTGTTATTCATGTAAATGTTTTTTTCATTATCTCAAAGAACATTAAATTGGTTTTCATGTTTTTCAATAGATTAAGGGTTTTACTTATTTTTATTGCTCTTACTAAGCTTTTTTAGGATGATCCCACGTTTTAAAATATTTCCCATAGGATTAAAGTATGAGAGAAATATAAGAATTGTGATGTTATAGAAATAAACCATGTATTATTTTAGAATTTTTTCTTGGGTGTAAAAATGGATACTAAGTATAAGTATCCACTTGTAATGTATGGGATTAATTTATAAATTTTTTTAATTATATAAAACTATAAACAAAAAAATCCTCGAAAATTAATTCTAGTTAAGAAAACACTATAATATGTAATGTTTAAGGTCAGGTCCTTATACATCCACATTCATATTATTGATTGACACTATCCTGATAGAGTAATAAAATAGTTTGGTTGTGTTTAGTGCATTCCATTTCCACCGAGATAGTTATAGGAGATTTATTCTTTGAAGTTGATGGGGAGGTATGATATTTGCAATCATCAATGAAATGCCCAGTATCTTGACCTCAAGGTAATATGATCATCTCTTCCTATCAAGGGTGTACAGATGATGAAATTTCATCTATCACAGTATGTCGAGTACGAGCATTGGTATAGAATTAAGTATATACTAAATCCTACTCGACATGGTAGAGGGATTCCAAAAATGGTAAGTCACTAAATTTACATTATTTTTTTTATTTTACTATTTTCTATTTAATTTTTAATCTCATTGCAGAATAATAGAGTACAGCATATTATTTTCATGTCTAATCCATAGGAGGAGAAATTTTTTATCCTAGTAGTGATCCATGTTCTAGAATAGGGGATAATTCAAACATATCATGTGGTTCACGATAGTATCATTTATCTTCCACCACATGGAGATTACTTTCCCACCCAGGGAGTGGATTTTCCTACTAAAGAACCTCCTCCAGAAGATTCCAATGCTAAGGATCTATGAAGAATATGACGTAGACCGTGTCATGATTTATGTGTGGCCTCACCTATTCCATATGAAGAGTTTGGAGCTCTAGTAGTCCAACCTAAATCAATTGGGGATGTGAATAATGTGGAATAGGATCCCTCTACATTGGAAGGATATCCAATTTTTTCTCCAGGTCTGAATTATCCAAACTTCGATCAGGAGTCATTTCACATGCCTTCATATATCGTGCTAGATCCTTCACAACATGAATGGTTCCCCCAGTTGATGATAGAAGTTCATTCTACTCACCTAGGGGAGAATCATCAGGTGTGTAAAACGAAATCTAGTGAAACCTCCTCCCACTGAGACATGATCAGAGTATCTAACAGGTGAGGATCCATCTCCCAAGAATCAACCCTCTCACTGTAATCATGTTCAACCCTAGTGTAGAAGTTGGTGATCTTGATACGGGTGTCCCATTTTCACACCACTATGTGAGAAGGAACCTCACCATAGATAATAACTGTAATCAATCATGTATATGTATTATGTCTATTAACATGATGAAATTTGTTTTACTATCAACCATTTTTACATATTTATCCACTATTTTAATTTTCATTTATACTTTTGTTACAATTTATATTTTATAATCTTTCAATGTACACTACTTGAAACATAGGAAAAATTATTAAATTTTATATAGGAAACTTTAAAATCATATAAAATAGAAACTATAAAAACAATATAAATAAATCTCAAAACATAACCAAAGACTCTAGAGCATTATTAAAAATAAAAACAATCTCATAACTATAAAAAATAATTGAAAATGAAAGGAATTTAAAACGAGATTTTAAATACAATTTTATTGGTTTTAAAAAATAATATATTGTGATACAAAAATTAAATTTCATTACTTATTTTTAAAAAATTATTATTTTTTTATTATTTTTCATTTGTTCATTATGTGTGTCAAATATAATTTTGATTGTACATATATTTTATTTGTTGTAGAATTTCAGTGCCACCAACTTCAAATATTATTATGTTTTATATAGGTGGCTTTGAAAAAATATAACTTATAAAACACAATTACAATCTAGGAGATATATGACCAAATTACTCAACATATAAAACATAATTGAAAATAAATAAAATTAAAAATATAATAAGTAAAATCTAATTTACATGTCACAAAATTTATTTCCAAAAAATGTAACATTTTCACTTTAAAATATAAATGATATAATTCTAAACAAAATAAAATAAACATAATATATATCATAATATACAAACATACATTTTTTTAAAATATACAAAAATCTATATTTGAAATAATTTTTTTTTATGAAATGCTGCATAGGCTATGCCCCCTTTCCTCTTAACAGAAAGAAAGTGTGGGACCTTCCACCTTTAAGGATTAACATTCAGAAAAATATGACCTAAAATTTTCAAAAAATTAAAAAAACGCATAAAAACTCGATAAGTGAATCATTTCTTAATCACTGCAACACAAAATCCATGCATAACTTACTCTTGAAGCTCATACTACATCCATAGAATTTCATGTAGCATTGAATTTGTGTGTGAAGGAAAAGACCATTATTCTAAATTGTGTAAGGCTAGGTAATGATGAATGTATATGTTGAGATACAATGATTTTTTAAATATGGTTGAATCGTAGAATAGTTCAACATATTAGAGTTATTGATAATGGGAAAGCAATGAATTTTGGATTAAAAGTTTTATTACGTCATAGTATGAAATCTACACATTAGTTTGGGGATGGAACTAATATTCCTACGCTATAGATGGGATGTTTCATATTAGTGGAGTTAAGAAATAAAGGTTTCACTATAAGACACCATCCACATTGAAGAAGGTATATCTACCCGGATATGTTCTATCGATTGTGATAATATTTGGCATGATAAAAGATTTTTTTATTACAATTTAAACTAAGGATCATGCATGTGGGGCAGATTAAATATTATGAGTCTATAATGAATGATATATTTGAAAGAAGATGATTGTAGGATATCAAGTTCATTGTGATGACAACTTATATTTCTACAGATTATGAGAAATATAATGGATTGATAAAGGATAAAAGATAATGAAGATAATAGGATATATTTGTTATCGTTATTTTCCTATAAATGAAAATTTGTTGATAACTATGAAGGGAACATTTAGACATAGAGTCTCAAACTTTAGAGTGTTTCTGCTGAAGTATTTTTTCTACTAGGATTAATTCTTTTTATTCAATTTGGACACCCTCATAACTAGCATGAGGCGGGAATCTTTATTACTACCAAGAATGTAATAGTAGTAGATTTATTTTTGTGAAGTAATGTATTATGATAATTATTTTATAGTTTTTTCATTCATCTATTTATATAAATCTCATCCTTCTACTCTCATGCATGACCATTATGGTTTGTGGATGGTACACTCTATAACGCATTAACTAGTTATTAATTATCCATGCATGAATATTTCAAAGGTTTGGGTACTTATGTTAAAATGGGATTTTGGATTAATGGATTTGTGATAAAACAATGTTTCTAAGAGGTTAAAAGGGTAATTTTTGATTTGATAATGAGGACCTGGTCTAGGATTGACTTAGACTAAATACTAACAACATCTTGACTGGATCGATACCACTTTTACCTCACTAAGTGCATGAACCTCGATTTATCGTCTCTTTTATGTCTTCATTAATTGATTGTTTTCCAAATAAAAATCTCATTTTTTATTACTAATTCAAAAAAAACTGTCTTTATGGGTTAGACCTAAAACCTTCCATGTACCACACCATTTTTAGTTACTTACTAGTTTGTGATTTTTATAAGTTTGTTTTTTCAAAATTATATTACCCCAAGAAATTATCGACCCCTAATGATATTTCAAGAGAATCCTACATATGTTTTAGGTTATTCAGAACAAAAAGGTATATTACTCTTTTTTGTATTATTTATTTCAAATGAATAGTTGGATCTTGTCGAAAATGGAATTTACAGTTCCATTTCCATTGTATTTGGATGAAGTTTATCCCCACTAAAACCCAATAGTGGTGTATGTTAAACTTATAATGTGTTTCATAATTTGAATGATTTATAAAATATTAACACAATGTAACCCATTAAAAAATCATTAGCATTAATCCAAACCAATAATCTAAATGTTTAACAATTAAATATTTTATAAACATCATTAAACACAATCCAATAATGTAATATTTATTATTGAGAGCTTTAAATGGGTGAAATGAAAAATTGATATACAATATCATAAAATGAATAATCGTCCATTCATCAATCCAAGATGTGGTGGCCTTAAAATTGATATGGTTTACTCTATAAAAATCTATTACATGGTTAATTCCTTCACAAATTTTCTTTTCTTTAGATCATTTTCCACCAATTTTTCTTGGGTTTATTTTGATGATATCTTTGTTTGTAATTGATCAATATCACTACATATTGAACATCCGAGGGAGGAACAACAAATACACTAAAAATTACTATTTTTATGAACATAAATAAGTGAATCCTCATGCTCCCAAAGATAATATTACTTGGATATGTAGTATCAGTTGACATAATCCAAGCTCAGGAGGAGAAACTTGATGTCATTTGAGATTGGACATTACTAAAAAATATTTCTCAAGTGTGAAGATTCACTGGGATATATAACATTTATAAAATATTTAAAAAAGTGTTTTTATTGATTACGGAACCCTAATAGAACTCTTTAGGAAAGAGAGTTTCTATCATGGTGGTGATGCTGAGAATATATTTTTCATTATTATAGAGAATATCATAACCACTTTTATCCTAATATTTCAATATTTCTAAAAATTCATTGAGCCTAAAACTAAATCTTTCATGGTAGGGAATAGTATCATCCTCTCACAATAAAATTGACCTATTTCAATTATAATCAATATGATATATGACTTATTAAACAAATAGACTACTTATGAGATTGATCTTTTCATAGTTGGGTGGGAAGTTATGAAATAAGTTTCGTGTCTTTTATAATGGGAGTTCATTAACCACACCATGGATAATTGAAATGTATAAATTCTAATTTCACACTAAATCTATTTTTCCTTATTATTTAACATGCATATTATTCCTTGTTCCTAACATTGAGATTTGGGTGGGTTTTCCTTGAAATTTTAAAATTATCAATCTTCAATGAAGGGATCACAGTTAAGTGAGTAGTTAGTACTAGTCATAGAGAAAATGTGTGAAGGATTCTATTTCATAATAGATCAGTTGAACATGGTAGTCCAAAATTTACAAAACCATGCAGTGTTTTAATTGAGTTTGGTGATTCTCACATAGTTTGATCATGGTTTGGAAAAATGTGTGGCCAAATAATTTGATATACCCAGACATTAAAAATCATGAAATTCATAATCCACCATTTCCTAAATTAAATTCCTACCACATCTCATTTTTCTCTCACTCGACCCTCAATCCCCATATGAATTCCATACTAAACATCCCATTTCATTGGCTTAATTTCAAGGGGAATCTCATTCTTATTCTTCACAAAGTCATTCGATAAGTGTATTATTTCCATTACATTGGTTCTTCAATCTCTCTTTATGTTTTGTGTCCTTCTTCTCCCACATTAGAATCATGTTTTAGAAACCCAGGGTCTTGAGGGTTGGTTTAGTCATATTTCTCTTAGTGTCTAGAGATTGTGAACCTCTTCATGTTTCCTATCCTAGTGGAATTCATTGAAGTTGATAAGTTTAACTTTGGTTTATGGTAGATGGATATATACGTAGATCTTTAAATTTGGAAAACTAGATTACATACCTTTCCTTCACCAAGATTTAATTTTGATTTTATAAGAATTATAAAAAGTATATCTAATTATAATTGTCCCAATGTTTTAAAAATTTTAAATGGTATTTTAGTGGAATCTAGGCTATTTAATGTTTGAAATTTATTTATAGATCCTGTTAAGTGTTTTATAGAACTCTATAATTGTTTATTATAGAAAATATATGTTTTAAAATGATTTTCAAGTTATAAAAGGTTTTTAAAAATTTTTCTAAAATTTATAACATAATAATTTTTGTTCGCATTTAATTTCAATGAATTATTTTAAGGGGGATTAAATGGTGATTGATCTTGGTGTTCCTTATTTGTGATTTCATGTTTTCTTCTTAAACGATTGATTCATACAATATGGAGTTTTGTTTTAGAGAGTGTCATAGGTTTATTATTTAGTTAATTCATTATTATTTTCATGGAATGAAGTCTTCCTTTGGTTTAAATGTTTTTTTTCAAGGTCATGGTTTTTATTCTATTTCAAAGTGGAATATTTTAGTTTAATGTTTTCAAAGTGATAATAAAGGCTCGGTTGGAACTTTTGGAAATAATATTGGGAGTATTCCTTATATTTCACTATTTGGGGTATTCATGGTATTTAATTAAAAGGTGGATTATTCTTGGTGAACATACACTACTAGAATTCTAGATATTTTTGACGGGCTATTTGCGATGGGATCTCGTCACAAATAAGTTTTTGCGACGGGGTCCCGTCGCAGAAAACGACGTGGCAAAAAATATTATTTGTGACGGGCCCATCGCAAATAATATTTTTTGCGACGGGCTACTTCCTCGTCGCAAATAAGTCTCTGATTATATAATTTATATATATATATACTTATTTGCGACGAGCCCGTAATCCCGTCGCAAATACATTTGTTTAAAAAATTATTTGAATTATTTTTTATGGGCCCGTCGCAAATACTTTTTTTGACGGGTCCCTAATCCTGTCGCAAATACTTTTAAAAAAAACTATTTAGACTATTTGCGACGGGAACCCGTCGCAACAGATCCCGTCGCAAATAATAAATTAATGTTTTAAAAAATAAATTTAATAAACTTATGATTATTGAAAAATTAATTTTAATATTATTAAAATAATTTAAATAAAAATATTTTAAAATTCTCAATATTCACAAAATAAATTTAAAAAAAATCATAAATTATTATTATTATTAATATTATTATTATTATTATTATTATTAGTAAAATAAACAAACATTAAAAAATATAATACTGAAAGAATATATTTAATAAAATTATGATTAATGAAATTATAATATTAATATTATTAAAATAATAAAAAATTAAAATTATTAAAATTATTAAAATTCTCAATATTCCCAAAAAATCATAAAATATTTCAAATCTAATCATATCTATTCATATCTACCCATATCTAATCATATCTAATCTTATTCAATCATATCTAATCATATCTAGTCATATCTAATCATATCTAATTATATCTAATCACATCTAATTATTTTGAATTATATTTAATTATTACGAATTATTACGAATTATATCTAACTATTACGAATTATATCTAATTATATCTAATTATTACTAATTATGTCTAATTATTATTAATTATATCTAATTATTACTAATATAAAAAAATTATATTATTCTAATATTAATAATAAAATAATACTAATTATATATAATTATTACTAATAAAAAAATTATATTATTAATATTTATGAAAAAATAATATTAATATTATTAAAATTATAAAAAAATTATAAAATATTAAAATTATCGATATTCGCAACTGGCTTTGCTTTATTCTTAACATGTTCAAATCTCAAATGGTCGCCAATTTTCAGGTCGTGCGTAATAAATATTTTGTGTCAACCATGTCCAATGTAAACTCTATAATTGTCCTTGCATGGTTGATCACCTCGTAAGTAGTGTTGTCATAAGATGACCAAAACAATGTCATTCTCGTCTTTAAGAATCACCTCGCTCCCTTTATATAGATTATTCTTCCTTAAAAAATTAAGGGGACTTCAGCATCTTTCCCTTAAATTTTCAAGGAAGAATGGTCTATGTAAAGGGTCATGTGAGATAATTATTATAGATGAGAAGGGCATGTCTTGGGTTGTCCTATTGCAACACTACTTGCAAGGTGATCTACTATGAAAAGAAAATTATAGAGTTTACATTGGACATGGCTGACGCTTACTAATTATTACTAATTATTAGTAATTATTACTAATTATTACTAATTATTTGTATTTATTACAAATTATTACAATTTATTACTAATTATTATAATTTATTTCAATTTATTAATAATTATTACTAATTATTACTAATTATTACTAATTATTACTAATTATTACTAATTCTTACTAATTATTACTAATTATTACTAATTATTACTAATTATTGCTAATTATTAATAATTATTACTAATTATTAATGTTTATTGATGTTTATTACTTACTAATACACTTTATTACTAATTAATACCCTTTATTACTAATTATTACGTTTTATTACTAATTATTACACTTTATTACTAATTATTACACTTTATTACAAATTATTACAGTGTATTACTAATTATTACACTTTATTACTAATTATTACAATTTATTACTAATTATTACAATTTATTACTTATTATTACAATTTATTACTAATTATTACAATCTATTACTAATTATTACTAAATACTACAATTAATTACTAATTACTACAATTTATTACTAATTACAACAATTTATTAATAATTACTACAATTTATTACTAATTATTACAATTTATTACTAATTATTACAATTTATTACTAATTATTACAATATATTACTAATTATTACAATTTATTAATAATTATTACAATTTATTACTAATTATTACAATTATTACTAGTTATTACACTTTATTACTAATTACTACAATTTATTAATAATAACTACAATTTATTACTAATTATTACAATTTATTACTAATTATTACAATTTATTACAATTTATTACTATTTATTACAATTTATTACTATTTATTACTAATTACTACAATTTATTTCAAATTATTGCATTTAATACTAATTATTAGAATTTATTGCTAATTATTACAATGTATTACTAATTATTACAACTTATTTCTAATTATTACAATTTATTACTAATTATTACAATTTATTACTAATTGTTACACTTTATTACTAATTCTTAAAATTTATTAATAATTATTACAATTTATTACTAATTATTACAATTTATTACAATTTATTACTAATTATTACAATTTATTACTAATTATTACAATTTATTACTAATTATTACAATTTCTTACAATTTATTACTAATTATTACAATTTATTACTAATTATTACAATTTATTACTAATGATTAAAATTTATTACAATTTATTACAATTTCTTACTAATTATTACAACTTATTACTAATTATAACAATTTATTATTAATTATTACAATTTATTACAAATGATTAAAAATTACTCCAATTTATTACAATTTATTACCATTTATTGCTAATCATTACAATTTTATTATTAATTATTACAGTTTATTACTAATTATTACAATTTATTACTAATTATTACAATTTATTACTAATTATTACAATTTATTACTAATTATTAAAATTTATTACTAATTATTACAATTTATTACTAATTAATATAATTTATTACAAATTAATACAATTTATTACTAATTAATACAATTTATTACTAATTAAAACAATTTATTACAAATTATTACAATTTATTACTAATTATTACAATTTATTACTAATTATTACAATTTATTTCTAATTATTACAATTTATTACTAATTATTACAATTTATTACTAATTATTGATAATTATTAAAATTTATTACTAATTATTTCAATTTATTACTAATTGTTACAATATATTACTAATTATTACAATTTATTACTAATTATTACAATTTATTACTAATTATTACAATTTATTACTAATTATTACAATTTATTACTAATTGTTACAATTTATTTCTAATTATTATAATTTATTACTATTTATTACTATTTGTTAATAATTATAAATATTTATTTCTAATTATTAGTATTTATTATTATTTATTACTAATTATTATTAATTACTACAAATTAATTATATACATTATTAATTATCGTTAATAATTACTAATTACTACTAATTATTAAAAATTAATACTAAAAATTTCAATTTATTAGTACAAATAAACAGTCATGAAAAAATAATTTAAATTCAAGTTATTTACAACTAATCAACAATAATAAAAATAAACAAAAAATTGAAATAAATAATAAATTAAATAAAACATAAATACCTTTAAACTTGATTTTCTATTGATGTAGAGTGTTTCACAACTTCTTCGGGTCTAAAAAAATTAACTTAGAAAAAATTTCCCTCTGAAATCGGTGTTCTGAGAGAAAGAAGATCTAGGAATTGAGTGGAATGAGAAAAAAACGAATGGAGGTATATATAGGTTAGATTATTGGTGACGAGACCCATCGCAAATACCTACGCCCGCATTAATTACCGTCGGTGGTTAAAAACATATTTGTGACGGGACCCATCATAAAAAGTCTCTGTCGACACACCTTTTGTGACAGGACGACATCCCGTCGCAAAAAGCTATTAACCGCCGTCGGGTATTTGCGACGGGGCCCGTCGCAAATACCCTTCACGCCAAACCTTTTGCGACGGGACACAAAATCCAATCGCAAATAACCCCTTGGACGGGATTTTTGCGACGAGATTTATTCCCATCGCAAAAACCCATCTCAAAAAGTCCTTTTTCTCGTAGTGTTATAACAAAGAGGAGGGTTGTTTTATATGTTATCGGTGCTTCATGTGGTGACTTTGGATTTTTTATTCACCTCCCTTTTTTATTTACCATGGGAACACAGGAGATTAAGGGAAATTAGGATAAGTTTATCTAGGAAAGGTCTATCCTAATTAACCATTTAATCATTTAATAACATAAACTAAAAACAAAATAATATGAATGGGGTTATCATTAGGTCTATGGAATCGTCCTCCTTAGTGGCTTGTGCATGAGAAAAGTTATGTATGGTTTGATCCCCAAGGGTATAAGGATCCTAAGACACCTGGATGTTAGTTTCCTAGGGCCAATCCCATGATAACGGTTTACCTTTAGTTGATTTTATTTTATGGTTTATGATTTTATTTATATTTTATTATTCGTTTTTCAATAGAATTTATTTATTTCATATCTACTGTCATTTATTCTTATTTTTATGTAACTTTTATTTCTATTTTTTTTTGTTCTCTTATATGTGTCTATTTCTAAGTTAATTTTCTTTCTTTTCTTTCCAAAAAAAATTTAATTGATGTTTTGGTATTAAATGGGAAACATTGATTTTAAAATGAAGTGAATTTCTATGTTTTCCATATATGATTTTTTAAAATTAAAGAGGAAAACAGTATTCTAAATTATATTTTCAAATAAGCATGAAATTAATTTTATTTTAAATTATTTTTCATGGTGGGTAGAATTGGAATACCAACAGGGAACTCGTGGTCACGCCAATATTAACATTTCAAATTTAGGTTTGGTGTTATTGGGAAACTTCATTTGTGGTCTTCTCCTCTTCGGGTCGCACTTGTAGTGGATGTATTCACAGGTGACCATAGGTCAAGTAGATGTTGTTGCTCACTTATATTTTTTTATTTTATCTCTCTAAAATTAGAGATGTACCAGCCTCCTTGAAATTATTTATATTCTAAGGTTTTATTTAGTTTCTACGCAAATATTTTTTGTTACAGTTATGCCTTTTATTTTTAAATTTTTGTATTCCTTTTTTGGATTTTCCTTTTTTTGAATGTGATTATATATTTTTTATGCACATATGACTTACAGATGGGACATCATAGACTTCTAGTTGAATTCCAATGTGTGTTTAATCGTATTAATTGGGTGAAATTATTTCATTTTTCTTAAATTTTATTCCCTAGCACTAATTTTCATCCATGGGAGATTGGGAATGTTCCTTGGGTATGTCATAAACTGTGTTGGGTGCCTGGTTTAAGGTTTTTCTAGGTTGGTCAATGAAAAAAATATCAAAGATTGGGTTCTTAAAGAGATAATAGATTCCTAAGATTCCCTTTATTACTTGGGTGAGTCTAGTAGATTTTAATAAATGGTTTTTGGGATTTTATTGAGTCTATGTTAGTTGTTTTGAGAATTTTCATGTTTTGGGAAAAAAGTGGAAGAAACACTAGAGAAACACTATTAGCATGCATGATATGGTAAAATATATAGAGCATGTGTGTATAGTTTTCTTGGTCTCCCATTGACTTCCATATGGTTGGCACACAATTCACCAAAATCTATGGACAAACTATGCATAACCACTTTCGCCTCTTTAAATATAGTGTTATCCCCCCTTCCTAGAGTTTTACATGGTTTTTCATTTATAATTTAAAGTTTTAAAATATTTTTAGGGTGAATAGTAAAGCACAAGTTTAGTTCCATCCATGTTGAAACCATTTGAAGGTCTCCATTTTGTAACAGATCGGTTCTGTATAGTGTAACAAACCATATGGCTAAATTGTGAATTGTTTCATGTAAGTCCAGTAATACTTATATAGTGTGTGTATTATTTGAAAAAGTATGTGGGAAAATTGTGTAATCGGGTCATATATTTTTTTCTTTTGAGAAAATATAACAATATATACATGATGGGGTGAGTAAACCTTTTTTAAATATGAAATACTGATTTTAGAGGTTATATCAATGTTATAGAGTAAGCACAACACAAATAAAATAAAATGAAAAAGTAGATTTTTATAGTGTTTCAAATCTAAATGATCTTTGTCCACTCTTCACTCTAAAAAAATTAGTGATATTTTACCCACTATAACCACTATAACATAATATTAAAGATACTTTTTCTCTAACACCCCTAAATTCTAAATTAAGAACATTATGTTTGATAGTGTATATCACATGCATCTTCCAGCACGTAAGGGAATATAATACCCTTGTTCATAAAATATATTTACTATTTTAAACAGGTTTGACATATTCTATATTTTTCAATGGATGCAACATAGAGTTATCTTGTGTTACACACAATAGTGGTTTTCTTTGAAATCTTACATTACAAGCAATACCAATTTTTAACGAACAAAAATATTTTATTAAAATATTTTTTTTTTTATATAATAAGACTTAACCTAGCCATTAAATTAGGGGTTATAAATATTAATAACTAACTTATTAAAATATAGTGTTTATAAACACGCAAAAATAATTCATTGTTTACTAATTAATTAGAAATTAATATGGAAACCAATTGAATATAACTAAAAATATAATTATTTTTATGATCACAAAGTTATTTTACACTAATAAATTAAATTAATTACAATTATTGAGTGATATTAATTTAATATATATATATATATATATTCAATAAAATATTTTTTATATTCAACCAAATTATTTGATAATCATAAGATAAGAACAAACCTAATATTACACATAAAATCCTATATTTTTATTAATGCACTTTTATCACCTTTTAATGGATAACCTATTTTAAATAAAAAATTTGAAACTTTTATAGATTATATTAGTCAGAAAAATTATTTTTTAAATTGAAACATATAAATTAGGTAAGGGTAAAAAAATTATTTTAATGTGAAGTTTCATTTTTTAATGAATAATGAAAAATACTTAATTTTAGATCAAAACTGATTTTTCAGCTAATTTGTTTTTATAGTTAAATTATATTTTAACTTGGTTTTAAATTTAAATTATACATAAAAAAACCAATTTAGGTCATTTGAATCAATTTCACATTGAAATTATATATAAAAATATTTCAAGCTTTTGAGCATATCACTAAAAAACACAGTTTTTCGTTTTATCTTCAAAATTAATTTTAAATATATTTCTTCTAATTATGTAATTAAATTAGGTAAAATGGATTTAATATTTAAAATTATATGATAAAAAATAGGTTTTATGGTCAATTTCATTTTTAAGTATAAAAAATTTACAAGGGTAAAAAAAATTATTTATTGTGGTATAGGTGCAAAATGAAACATGTGGAAGTTAATAAGGTTAAAGTAATAAAATAACTTAAAAATACAACATTTAAAGATTTTTTGAGTTTTTTCTAGACCCTAAATAGCCTAAAAAATATTAATTTCCATCCAAATTCCTTGAATTTGATACCACCTCGAAATGGTTGGCATTAAATATAAAATACTCATTATTTAATCACTTAAACCCGCCTCTCCTCAAGTATAAATATCACCCATCACCACACCATTTCGACCACAAAAACTTTATAATACTTAAAATGTCTACCCAAACGTATTATCCTCACAATCCTAATGTATAATTCTTTCTTGTCACACCAAAATACCAAACCCATGGTCATCAAGGGTCTCTCAAGGAGGTGATATTCAAGAGGTAATTTTCTTAAAGTACCTTTATTAATTTATTTATTTTTATACATTCTCCTCACCTACTTCATATATCAATGAATTATAACTCCCTAATCCTTTATATACTTTATTTTTATTTTTCTAATATAATATTACATATCCATTTCATTTCTCATCACCTCATATTCAAAGAAACAAAATTATTGTCCATGTTTTGCCAGTTAATCACCTCTGTGAATAATGTTTTCTTTATTTTTACATTACCGCCTTAATGGATGGTATTAAAACTATTTTTATGATTAAATAAATTTTTTATATGTATATTATAACCTATTTAACATATTTTAACTGTTATATTAAACATATATTCATTCTTTCTATATTGTGAATATATGATAACTTCGTTTTTGGACTTGTGGACTATCGCCTCCTCAAAATGATATGATTCATTCAAACATCAAGTTGAATGTATTAAATATTTTTTTACTAAACATATATTATATACATGAAATATTAATTCTACTTTATCGATATTATATACATATTTATGTGTTATTTACTTTCATTCTTTCAATACGACAGGAAAAGGAAAATAGTTTTCATTCGTACGTACGACCTACTATCTCTATGAATGTGTTTTTTGTTTATCATTAATGATTATTATAAATACTTATATATTGAATATATAAGATATTTATATCATGTTTTATATTCTGGAAATAATTAAATCAAGATAATCAAGAATAAAAAGTCCAAACTTTTACGATTAATGAAGAGAATATCACCCGAAAAATTAACTTCAACATAGAGTTAATAATAAATGAGTAATATAATGTTATAAGTAAATAATATGTGGTATTATGAAAATTAATATGTTTGTGTGATATATGAATAATAAAATTATACTATTATACAGAATTTATGAACTTGTTTAAGGGAAGTGGAAATCAAGGTAATTGATTTCATCTCAATTGACTTTGCCTTATGATTTATTTATTATTATGCACCTAGTTTATGTTTTATGGTGTATATAATGAACTTTTACAATAAATATCATGAATAAATTTATTTTCATGATATTAAAATTTTATTTTAGTGTTATCTCTTCATGAGGATTTTGATTTAAAATGATTCAATGTGGTTTGGGGCACTTTGGAATTTTTAATGATTATTTTCCTCAAGAATGTTTTAATGATCTTTAAATAGAACTTCCATTCATCAACAAAAAAAATTAATTATTGTTAAATATCTTCCAATGGGGAGTTATTGATAAATATGTATCCTTCATTCAATGCAGATATTTGATGATAAGGAATGTTTTTTATTAATTAAATAGATTATTCAATAAATGTGGAATGCTTTGGACCGGTAGACATGGGTAGGACCATTTATAGATAAATCTTTAATTCATTAGTAGTATCATGAGATAAATAAGTTGACCGAATAAAAATAGATTAAACTATCTTGATAATAGATCTTGATGGTATAGTTATTCATGTTCTAGAGACATGATGTCTAATATTAATGCATTGCCTTCATTTTAGTATTTATTTTTATACATCAGATTTAGTGTCAACATATCTATGGATACATTTCATTTATAGTTAATTGATTAAATGGAATGTGTTTTCCATTTATTACCTTTCCAAGTTGATGTTTTCTTATATTGTTATTTGAATTACATGAGTTATTAGTTGTTTACCTTTCCATGTGGATTATTATCTTCTATTCGTTATTGCTTATGCTTTACTTTTCATTACTGATCATTTCATCTCACCCATATTATGTTTCTTTTACCGAGGTTATGAAGATGAATACTTTGAAAGAGTACCAATGATGTTTTTTATTTCTTTTTTTATGTATCATGATTTTATTTTCTATTTCCTAATGTATTATAGATATTATATATGTAATCTGGATTTCCAAGAATTCTAAATTGATCAGTTCTTCAAAAATTTATTCCTAATAATAATTCCAATCTAATAAAATAATGCATCAGCATCGGGCTTCTTAGGTCAGGGTTTACAATTATTATCAAATGGGGTTTAGCAGAAACCTTGGAAACTGGATTGAGAAAACAAAGATTATGGAACATAACCCTAAGATATACCTTGATGATGAGTATAGAAGAACATCCTAAAATTTTGGTAAGGTAGATATTATGTTGATATTCTTAGAAATACATATCTTTCTAGATACTACAACTAGACATGGTTTGAGCATAGATGTACCTAGGAGTAACAACTTTGACAAGGTGTTGTGGGTCGGGCTCAGTGTAGCCTGGTACAAGAAAGCAATCCTTAATGCTTATCTAGTATGATAATCCTAGGTGATACTCTTAGGATAGTTCAAAATTTCTTTAACTACCCTTATTAAGGATTTAGAAGTAAAGATATCCCCCAAAGAATCCGTGTTTATAACTATGAGAATAGTTATTCATAAATTTCTTAATTTATACAATGTTGACAATTTTATGATCTAATCTAGTATATTCCAATGTTTAGAAATGGAACCTAGAAGGATGAATGGTATCAGTACTCAAGGAAAATGTAGAGATTTCTCTATTCGGGAAATGAATAAAACTAGTATAAGAACTAGGGATTTTATGGAAATTTTAGGGTAGATTAATCAAATTATGACATGTAACCTTTCCTAGACCGAGCAGCTTGTTCCACAATGAGATACTCTAATGATGGATCTCTTTATACAACAGAGGTCCCCATCATTTAGTGGGATTACCGATCTAATGGAATTTGAGCAATGGATTAAGTCTTTGGATAATATATTCATGGAATTGGGATGTGATGAAAAGGAAAAAGGTTACACTTGATGTATATTTTCCGAATGGTGATGCAAATCAATTTTGGTCTCTGATCAAGAATACAAGGGAGGAATAAGAAATTGAACTCCTGGAATATAGAACTCCTAAGGAGACATTATTAGATAAATAATTCCCTCATGATCAATAAATTGAGATGAATAGAAAGTTATATAACTTTAATCAAAATGAATAAGAGAGTGTTGTAGATTATGAAGCTACCTTTACAAGGTTCCCCAGGTACGGTACTGATTATATATGGAACACAGATTGTAAGATTGGCCCCTTCTTTGAATTAATTAAACCAAATATCCGAAGGACAGTGGTTTCTTATAATTTTTCATCATAAGAATAAATAGTTTTATGAGCCATAAAAATGAAAAATTGATTTTATAGAATCAAAATCCTTTAAGGAAACAATTATAAGAACAGGTCAAGTGAGAACCATGAAAACATGAATGAGTCATGGAATAATTGAATGAAGGATTTCCCCACATGTGTTAAATATTGGAATAATCACCTTGGTAAATTCTTAAAGGGGATGGGAGTTTGTTGTATGTGTATAGATAAGGGTTTACATGCTAAAAAATGAAAATTGAAAAATAAAAATGCTACTATTCAGTACTACAACAACAAGAAGATGGAAAAATATGAAAATGAATTCCCCAAGAAATAATAGAATGTACCAAAAATGATAATGGGTCAATGTCAATCATATATTATAAACACAAATAAATGGAATTGATTAGTGTGATTATTTATTTGGATCTAATAAATATGTTATAAAAGTATATTATTTATTATGTTATCATCCTAAAATTTATGAAATATATAAGGATTATACTATAGTACATTTTTAATAAATATTTGAGATCATATTTTGAATGGTACCAAGAATCTTTATTCAGTATAAAGATAAACTTTTTATAAAACACGTTATTAAGGGAAATAAAACCCTTAATATGGTCTTATCTTTGAGACAATTATGAAGAAATTATTAATTTGGACAAGTGATGACTACCATACAGACTTATTATTGACTTATTGATAAGTGGTCTATTCTATCACAGCTAGAGTTTACAAAACTTTTTGATTTGAGGAATATATCCAATAACATGCGTCTTATATAAATAATAAGGAAGAATACATGTTTCTAAAAAGGTGTTCTGGTGATTCGGGTTACAACTATATTTAAATAGGATACATGATGAAGTTATTCACATGTTTGGAATGGGAAAATTTACAATTGGTTCACATTTATTGAAGGCTAATGATAATTACATTTTTTAAATCATGTGACCTTCATTCCAAAGTATTAGATCATAATCTTTTTTGACAATTTATCCATTTATAAATGGTTTTAGATGTTATATGGATGAGGTTTTAGAAACTGATGTATTACTTCACCCTATGATATAACTTGTGAAAAGAATTGAAAGAGAAATATTTCATGGAATAACCAATGGATAAGATAGTGTTTATGAATTAAAAACATTTATTTACTAATATACTGTGAAATAATTCTTCAAATATTAGTAAATAGTCTTGAAACAAAAATGATCATATCATAATCATTTCTGATGATCTCAATGAACTATATTCAAACCTAATGATTATGGGTTTGTGGTATATAAATTTAATCTGAACATGTTATTTATCACTCCCTATCATAACATGGTGGTTATATTTTTTTCTACCATGTCTGGGATCTCATTAAGGTTCTCCAATTCTAAAGCCTAGATTTTTGGTGAACTTTAAATTTCATTTTCCCTCTTTTCAATAATAGGTGATGTTGAGATTATTTTAGATGTCGGTATTTCAAAAATAGTAATGTCAAATATCAATACCTTTATTACCAAGATCATGTTTAAATTATAGAGATGTAGTTTAATTAAGTTGTGGAAAATGTAACACCCCAAAATTCTAAAGTCCATTTTATTTGATAGCGTGTATCACACACACCAACAAGCATGTAAGGTGATATAATACCCTTATTCATTAAAATATATTAACTATTTTAAATTGGTGTGAAATATTATATATTTTTTTCACATAGCACTGAGTTAGCTAGTGTTGCACACAATATTGCCTTTCTTCGAAATCTTACATTACCCACAAGGCCGAGTTTTAACTAATAAAAATATATTATTAAAAAAATATTTAATATAAGAAGAATCCAACTAGCCATTAAATTAGTGGTAATAAATAGTATTAACTTAGTTATCAAAACATATACTTTATAAACATACAAACTGAATTGATGGTTACAAATTAATTAGAAATGAACACCTAAAATGATTGAATATAGCAGAAAATATTATTATTTCTATGCTCAAAATGAAATTTTTTTACTAATAAATTAAATTAAATACAATTAATGAGTGATATTAATATAATATATATATATATATTATAAAATAAATAAATTGTTTTTATATTTATCTAATAGATTTTTTAATCATAAGATAAGAACAATCCTATTATTACACATAAAAACCTGTATTTTTATTAAGGTGCTTATACCGCCTTTTTATAGAGAACCTATTTTAAATAAAAATTTTGGATATTTAATATATTATATATGTAAAAATGAACATCATATATTAAAAAAACATAAAAATTTGGTTAGCATAATTTTTTGGTATTTTTCTATGGAGTTACAATTTTTAATCAATAATGAAAAATACGAAATTTTAGTTCAAAACAGCTTTTTCATCTCATTTATTTAAAAAGATAAATTATATTTTAAATTGATTTTGAAGAAAAATTAGTAAAATTATACATAAATCAAACCAACATAGGTCATTTTAATAAATCTTACATTGAACTTAGATATAAAAATGTTTCATGATTTTGAACGTTTCACTTTAAAATCCAACTTTTAAATTTTTTCTGTAAAATTAATTTCAAATAAAATTAATCTAAGTATGATAATGAAATAAGGTAAAATGGATTCCATATTTAGAATCATAAGGTCCAAATTATTTTTTAAGGTAATTTTAATTTTTAGATATAAAAAAGTTACCATGGTGAAAAAATTATTTACCGTGGTATAGGCAAAAAATGAAACATGTTAAATTTAATAAGGGTAAAGGCTTAAAATACCAAAAAACTAAAATATTTAAAGGTTGTTTGATGTGTGTCTTGAATATATACAGAATACAAAATATTAATTTCTATAAAAAGTCATTGATTTTAATTCCACCTCAAAATTGTTAGCTTTCAATATAAAATACTCATTACTTAATAACTTAAACCCACCTCTCCTAAAGTATAAATACCACCCTTCACCACCCCATTTCAACACAAAAGGCCGTGTATCCACCCCCCCCCCCCCCCCAATATCTTACCAAACCTCTCATACTCACTCTCCTCAAATCTAAGTGATTATGGTATCACCAGAATACTAATCCCAAGGTCCTCACGGTTCTTTCAAGGTGGTGATATTCAAGAGGTAGTTTTCCCAAAGTACATCTCCTAATTTCATTCCTTTTTCTACTTTCTCATCACCTTCTTTATCCATAAATTCATGATAACTCAAGAATTATGTAAATGAATTATTTTTATGTTTCTATTGGAATATATTATATCAATTTCATTTCTAATCTCCTCTTACTCAAAGAAACAAAATTTCTGTCCAAGTTATTTCAATTAATTTCCCCAATCAATAATTTTTTCATTATTTTTCCACTACATTCATCATGGATAGAATTAAAATTATTTTTCTAATTAAATAATATTTTAACATGTTTATTATAACCAATTTAATATTATAAAAAGGTTATATTAAAAACACCTTTATTTTTTCCATATTGTGGATATTTGATAAATTCGTTTGGGGGCGTGTAGACTACTGCCTCCTCAAAATGATGTGATTTATTCACACATCACATAGAATGTATTAAAATTTATTTTATTAGACATATATGATATACATGAAATATTAATGATAATTTAATGATATTATATAAATATTTATGTGTCATTTACTTTCATTCTTTCAATAACATAGGAAGATGAAAATAGTGTTCATGTGTACATATGGAGTACCATCTCCCTGAAAAGTATTTTTCATTTATAATTAATAATTATTATAAATAATTATATATTAAATATATAAGATATTGGTATCATGTTTTATATTTTAGAAATAATTAAATCCTGATAATCAAGAATGCCAAGTCTGAACACGTATGATTTAAAATGTTTCAAAGCAGTATGTGACACTTCATAATGCTTAATGATAATTTTCCTCAAGAATGTTTTAATGATCTATAAACGGTATTTCCATTCATCAAAAAAAACAACCCTTATTGTTAATTATCATACACTAGGGAATTATTGATAAATGTTCCTCCTTTATTCAATATGGATATTTCATGACAAGGCATATGGTTTATTAATTTAATCAATTATTAGATAGATGAGGAATGATTTGGATGGGAAGAAATATGTGGGTCCTAGTTATAGATAGCTCCTCGATGCATTGATAGTCTCATGAGACAAATCGGGTTTCCAATTCAGAATATTTTCAACTTTCTTGAGAATAGATCCTGCTGGTATAGTGGCTCATGTTCTAGATACACTTCATCTAATATTAAAGAATTTCCTTCATTTTAGAACTCATTTTTATCCACAAGATTTTTTTTCGGCATTTCTATGAATGAATTTAATTTTTTTTTCATTGATTAAATGGAGTATGTTTTCTATTTATTATCTTTCCATATTGATATTTACTTATCTAGTTATTTTAATGGCATGTGTTATCAGTTCTTTACCATTCCATGTTGATTATTTTCTTCCATTCATTATTGATTCCACTTTACTTACCCTTACTGAGTATTTGAGCTCACCCTTATTACTTTTCCTTTCAACAGGTTATGAAGATGAATCCTTTGAGTTAGTTTTAATGGTGATTCATAGTTATTTTTTGATGTATTATGTTTATATTTTCTATTTCCCATTGTATTTTGGGTGTCATGTATGTAATATAGCCTTCCAAAACTGCTGAACTGATCAGTCCTTTTGGATTTGATTCCTTGTAATCATTATAATTTTATAAAATAATGCATCCTCTTTGGGCATCTAAGGTCATGACATTAAATTTTCCCATTAGGATTCAAAACCTAGTTAGAAATCCATTTCCCATTAAAGGCTTAAACACAAACTGACGTACCATTTTCTACCTAAAGTCACAATCCCAACAGTCATCCTTCCCCTAAAGGCACGACCCAATGCCTATCTTTTGTTATAGAGGGACAACCCAACTACCAAAATTTTAATGGGAAGTATAACCATTTATAATTATACACGAATAAGAAGAATATAAATAAATAAAAACCATAGAACCAAATAAATTCTTCGCAATTTTAGAGTTTAGGCAAGAAGTAATTCTCCATCAGTAAAGGATCAAATGATTTTAATTCAGATGAGAGTAGTAATTGACAACCAGAAAAATGTGGCTCTTATATAGTTCCATAATATACTCAACATCATGTCTCTATCATCCATTGGATGTGTCCTCTCTATATATATAGTTCTATTTTTCATAGAAAATTTAAATATGAAATATTTTCCTGTATTATTTTTTCAACAAACCAATTTATATTTTTACATGTTCATTTCTCAAGAAAAGATCCATATATAAATTTTTGATTAATGAAAATATATTTCCTATAAGTTTTCCTTAATATCTTGTAAATCAAATAAAATATATATGGTGGAACTTGTCAGAATAATCAACACCATAATAAATAACAAGTATTAATATCCATCGAACACTCCCTCATAATAATCAAAATTTACCCTTTGTATTTTAGCTGAATTAATTTTGGATATTTCAATTCCCATAAATTCAGTGTGAATATCATCACACACTTAATGCCATTTGAATTATATTTAATTTATCACTAAAAAAATTAAAATATGTTCACTTTACTTATATATAATTAATTAAAAATAATAAAACAAATAAACCACTAATTATATCTATAATAAACATGCTGTAAATTAAAATGTGAAAATTTACATAAAAAAGATCATATTTCAAGGTTTTAGATTATCCTATAGAAATTCAAAGAACTACATAGGAAAAACCACATAAGTGAGTCAAGTAGGTGAATTAAATAAGAAAAATTACATATGGGGTTCAAGTATTGAATTCATGTAAGTTTTTCATGTAGTAAATTCACCACGTAAGTGAATTCATCATGAATTCAAAAAATTGATGAATCTGAATTCTGAAATTTATAAATATCTAGACTTAAAAATTTCAAAATAAAATAGACATTTGAAATGGTATAATTATATTTATCTCCCATTTTATTTTTTTTAGATAATCTCATTATGTTTCCATGTGATTAATAATCGTTTTAATTAGACGCCTATAGAAAAATATCATCATAATACAGAAGGTAACTCATCTATTTCACTAAAGGTCAATCCATTTCACTCAACTTTGATCTATAATATTCCAAATTTTCACTTATGTTTAATCCATTTAACTCATTTTTTATCTATAATTTACTAAATTATCACTCATGATCAATATTTTTTAATTAATTTTTACCCATATATTTATAAGTTTTCACTCACAGTCGATCGGTTTCATTCATTCGATCAATAAATTTCTAAATTTTTTACTCATGGAAGACCTATTTCACTCACGGTTGATCCATACATTAAAAAAAGTTCAATATAGTTCAATCCTCAATTTCACTTCCGAAAATATACAAAATTTTAGTTCTAGAATATTTTAATTGGTATTTTATGGTCGCAAATGACATATTTATTATAGGAACACTTCATGAAACTTAAATCTCATGTTATGAAGAAATAAAAACCTAAAAACGAAATATATTTAATAAAATAAGTATTATTATATTATCAATATTAATAAAACATTAATTAATATATAATTAAAATTATTAACAATTTATAATAAAAAAAGAAAAGAAATTTGTGTAATTATCAAAACATAAAGTTATTCAAGGAGACACTCAACAACTTTAAAATTATTCAAATATTTAAATTTCCATTTACTAAATAAAATCCCTAACCCCACCCCACTCCCACACCCTTATCTCTCACTGGAATCTCAATACCATTTTTCATGACACCCATATCTTCCCCTCTCTTTTGATTGATTTAAAGAGAGATCTTTATCTTATTCTTCTGTTAATCAATTGGTATGTGTCTCCATTTACCACCCTTGGTTCTTCAATCTCTCATTCCATAGTTTATCCTTATTCTCTAACATTTGAATCATGGTGGGTGAACCCAAGATCTTAAGGGGTGGTTTAATCACCTTTCTCTTCATGAATAGGGATTATTGTGCTTTTTATGAGTCCTCTCCTAGTGTCTTTCATTAGAGGTAATGAGTTTATATTCAGTATGAGTAATGTGGATACATGTATAAATATTTAAATTAAAAAACCTTTTTTTTACTTTCTTTTATGTTATGGAATCAATTTTCTAAAAATTATGAAATTTATGTTTAATTATCCTTATACTGGTGTCTTCAAAACTTGAAATGGGATTTCAAGGGAATTTGGGATATATAAAGTTTGAAATTTATTTCTGGAGCCCCTTAAGAATTTGATAAAAAAACAAAATAGTTTATTTGATAAAATACATGTTTTTAAATGATTTTTAAGATATAAAATAATCAATAAATGTTTTCCAAAAATAAAAAACCTAATAATATATGTTGGATTTAAAATCAAATAGGCACTTTTAAGGTATTTTAAATGGTGGTGGATATTTGTGTTACTTATTTCTGATTTTACAAAAAAATTCATATAGATTTGGTTCTTATGATATATAGTGATCTTTTAAATATTTTTTTGAGTTTTACTTTGGGTTCACTCATTATATTTTTTATTGATTGGTGTCTTTCATTGTTTTAAATGTGATGTTTTCATGTAACATGTTTTATTTGGTTTCAAAGAGTAATCTCTTGGTTTAATGTTCCTAAAAAGGCAATAAAGGATGAGTTGGAACTTTTTTAAAGAGATTTGTGATTAGAATTTTTATTTTATTATTTTTGATATGATGGGTATTGAATTAAAGAGATTATTTATCTTATTTAACATGGATAGGAGGTGAGGGACATTTTGTATATTATTGGTTCTTCAGGGCGTTAATTTTCCTTTTCACTCACCTCGCCATTTTATAAATTATAAGAACCCATAATCATATGTAAAGTGCACTATGAAAAGTGAAACTAGTCAATTTATAGCCCATCTAGACTTTGAATCACAAAAAAACACTAACTAAACAACATTTTGATATTGATGTCATTATTGTTAGTACATTGGGGTATTCCTCCCAAAATAATTGTTCATATAAATGGTTATGTATGGTCTGATCCCCAAGGCTATGAGGATCATAGGATTATATAACATTATTTTTTTAAGGCTATTCCCATGATAATAGTTTATCTTTAGTTACATTTCTTTTATGTTATAGGATTTTGTTTATTTTTTATTTGTTCTTTTATCACATAATTCATTTATTTTTTCTACTGTGATTTTTTATTATTATTGTGTTATTGTTATTAATTTTTTCATTTTGTCTTATCATATGTGTTCATTTATATATTATTTATCTTCCATCCCTTTAAAAAAATGTTTTAAATGATTTTTTGGTATTAAATGGGAAAATATGATTTTAAAATGAAGTTTCTAAGTTTTTCATTTATGATTTGTTTTAAACTAAAGAGGAAATATTACCTTATAATTTTATTTCCAATCTAGCTTGAAACGGACTTTATTTATAAATATTATACATGGAGGGTGTACTTGTTATACCAAATAGGCATCCATGCACATTCCAATATTAACATTTCATGATCAAGTATAATATTTTTTGGAAACTCCTTGTGACATATTCTAATTTCTAGGATTCTCTTGGAGTGTATGTGTCGGTAAGTGACCACAAGTTGTGGGGACATTGTTTCTCATTTATGTTTTTATTTTTCTTTTGTATTTCATCTATCCTTGATGTATCAAAATAAATATACTTATTTTTATTCTCTAGCTTTCATTCACATTTGTTGTGCCTTGTTTATGTTATATTTATTTCATGTATGTTAGTTTTTTTTATGTCGGATTTGGATGAAATTTTTTTAATATAATTATTTAATTTTATTGGATATATGACTTATGAATAGGTCATGTCGGACTTTAGTTATAATTGTTTTGTGCTTAAGCGTATTTAATGGATGAAATTGTTCACTTGTGCTTAAATTTGATGTTTGTGAACTATTTTCTAGCCTGGGTTGATCGAGAACATGCCTCGATATGTCATGGACAGACCTAGGTACTATTTTAATAGTTGAACCAAATTGGTTCTGGATATTTCCTAAAAAATATCAATTAGAAACATTCATAATGGATTAATTACTTAAAAAACACTTTATAGTCTAATATATTTTTATACAATGGAATAAATTAATAGACATACTAAGAAGGAAATAAAATTTACTTATCACCAAATGGAATGATGTGGAGAGGTTTCACTTATGGAATAGACAATAAGATAATGATGATAAATTTTATAAATAGAGGTCATAAATTAAGTAAGGTAATAACATTAATCCTTTTATATAATATGATGGTTTTCTATTTTTTAATGACCATTGATATAGTCCCCAAGGTTTGGCGTAAGTGGATGTCACTACAGAGCTTTACCCCTAGGGAAATTTTGGTAAATGGAAAATCATCTCCTTGGTAAACTGATGATTTTATTAGCCTCAACTAAAGAGATATGTTTCTAAGGTGGTGTAGTAGTGTATGGTGTATCAAAGTAACAAAGAGTACATTCAGAAGGGTTATACATTATCACATCAACATCTAAAATAATCCTAAGAAGACATGATAATCAATTCTATTTTCAGTCATCCATGTATATAGTGATTTCATGGACCTTTTTTATAGTGGATCGATTTTGAAATATGGAACACCTTATACATTCTTAGAAGATAGTATATGCACCACAGGGTTACACTTTATTTTTTAGATAGTTAGTTCCTCAACATGGTATAAAAAAGATGATCCATTCCTATAAGGATACATAATTATTTATTCATTTTTGATAAATAATATAGAAGGTGTTTAATATGGATATTCATTTCTCCACCACACTCCATCCTTAGAAAGATAAATAAACAGAGTTTTTCTATTTCACCCCAAATACCCTAACTCATTTATTATATAGTGATTTCCTAAAACATAAAGACCTTGTCCTTGTAATTATTGAATTTTCATTTAATTATATGGTTATTCAAGTAACTCAAAAGGAAACTTTTAAGTGGTGTATCAAATGCCTCCAAATCACATGCTTGATTTTATCCAACCACCAAAATTTCTCAAGGTATAGTATAGTTATTGAACACTTGGATGATAAATTCAAAAGGATTATAAACTGAATCGGACCATGAAATTTGAAACTATGAGGAATATAAAAAATAGATACGTGGAAAAAAATTGAAGTTCATTAAAGTTGGATATATCATTATAATTCATATTCAAAAGGAATATTTTAATGATATGACCAATAATAAATTAAATAACAAGAATATTGATCCATGATTGTTTCTTTAACATATCAATTAGAATTTGTATGTCGTTATCCATATAGAGGTATGGGAACTATTTCCAACCATTAGTGCAGTTTATTTAATGATCTTTGTCATAAATGATCCTCTCTATAATCATTTGGATTCGAGGATGTGTCCTTTCTGACTATAGGTGAATGATTCTGCATTATAATAGAGGTACATATTTCATAACATTCCCCCACAATAACCCCTCCTAGGATAGCAATGAAAATGTGTCTGGACCAAATATAACAACCCACATACGGGCCACTCAAAAGTTCCCAGGCCAAAGAGCCACCGGGGACCTCATTTGTGCCTCTCCATACACCATAGGATACATACTAATAATGATGGTTAGTGGTGGTATGGTAGGGAGACAACACCCTCATATCATAGTGAAATAATATAATAAATCATAATAATCTTATATAGATCCAAAGTAAATTAGTAAACATACATTACAATAAGTTCCAAACAATAATCACAATCCATTCTACATAAAAATGATCTATAAACAAGTTAATCAGTTTAACTTTTGTAACAAGTCATATACATCAAAATACCAACAAACTCAAAAGGGAAAAACTGGTAAATCCACCAAAAATGGTCACGAGTCTTGGATTGGTCACAATATTGCATGCTTCTTCCTAGCTTCCTAACTGAAGCATCAGTTATATGGATATTATCCTTATATTTTCCTCAAATATTGAATCCTACTTGGGAACCAACCTATGGCCCAAATAGGGTGTGATTATAACTCATTATGCCACCATCAATGGTAGATAAAACAATGTCTAGTCTGATTATAAAGTGCATGTGGATGTTTATAATAAATTGAAGGCAATACATAAATAAATAAATTCATGGTCAATCCTCGAATTCTCTAGCGATACCCTTGACCAATCATACCTACTTTGGCCTAAGTAAGATAACTATGTCCATAGTATCACCTACAACTATAAACAAATCCAATGAGGTTTTACCCATGGCATTCTAAACCATGTTTCATTGATATAAATACCAGGGCATGAACCCCATATATGAGTAGCTCCCAAGAACAAACTAATTTTCACTTTATATTGATTTTTTTTTCTTTGTAACATTAATGTGACAATGTATCATAATATTTATCACATTTAAAAGGTTATATATAGTTTCCACTGTGATGAGAGTCATGATATTCAATGAGGATATTCTCAAACATAATTCTATGTATTGATAATATTACATGATGGGTTGTATAGTATATTTAATCTCAAGTTCCAATACACATATGGATATGAGAATTTATCCCATGAAGTTGACACATATAAATCCTCAATATGGTAGATTATGAGAATATTCCTTCTAGTAATAATTCTACATGTTTACATGTCATTGAATATTCCTATTTGTGAATGTGTGTGATGATCCTTAGAATGTATTCCTATCACTAATACATTTCATTAATCATTCACTTTGATAAAATACTATAAATTGTGGTGATATATGTTCCTGGTGAAGTTGGGTACATTGGGTTCATGTAAAAACCCAAACTTTTATAAATGAAATTACCTTCTTAAATGAGTAAATGAATTATTAAAGAATGAAATTATAGGAAAAAATATAAACTGATTTTTTGATTTTGGGCCATTACAAGTTATATCATGTCATATTTAAAATATCAGTAAGCATCATAACCATTTATATTATAGCCATTATATAGTCATCATACTATTAGTGTATATATAGGGTTACAAGAAATCCATTTGATAGAGAAAAAGTAATTGATGGCTTTAACCAATAATATCATACACTATGAAGCCCATTAATCAAATATTATGATCAAGATAGTATCACTAAGATTTTTCCTTTCCCAAGACTATGTCTAGATTTAAAAAATTAAGCTTGAGAAAAAACCGTTTGTGGGAGAAGTTTAAGCTCATCAAGATCACAACACAAACCAGGTTTTCTGAACCCCCCCAAAAAAATCTTACCACCACAAATATTACCCTTTGGGCATTTAGTGGTGTAATAAAAGTTTATATATCTTTAACCTAATAGTGTGATTTTTGATATTTCAATTTTTAATAAAATAATTATTATATTTATCTTTAGTTTCTTTATAATCATCAAATAATAAATTTGATACAAATTATATTTTGATATGACGAAACAAAAATTATATTTTCAGGAAAATTATAGTTTCAATCAAGATATCCTTTTTGATAAATTTAAGAATTTTTGAAATAAATTAAATTTTAATTATAATTTAATATCAAATAATATTTAATAAATATAAATGATAATATAATTTTGTAAAGTCAAAATTAATTTTTAAAGGGACTATAAAACTGTTATTGTCAAAAATAAATTTTTTTAATAATGTGGATTTCATATTTAAAATTGAAAATTCTCATAATTATATAATTATTTTGATAATATAAATATTAATTTTGAAATAATTCCTTAAAAATTATCCAATGGTGATTTTTTCATAATTTTCTTATATAATAAAATGTTTGGATAAAAATAAATATAGTATAATTATATGGTTTTTATTATGACATCATAAAATCCAAAAAGTGATGTAATAAATAATATAAATATTATGCGGATGATATTATTTTGTTTGGTAAAGCTGATAGGTCTACTATCTGTTATATCAAGGTATCCTTTAAGCATTATGAGGATGTTTCTGGTCAGCTTATCAGTTGGGAGAAATTGTCGGTGTTTTTTGGAGAAGTGGTTATTGCTTCAAAGTAGAACAGATTTTCCTGGAAGCTTGGGGTCAAGAGGGGGACTCTACCCTTTAATTATCTTCGAGTTCCTCTTTTTTGTCGTGCTGTGAAAAGTTGTCATTTAGAAAATATTTACCTCAAAATACTTAATGAGATGGATACCTAGATGGGTAAATCTATGTCTCGGGCGGGTCATGTTTGTATTGTTAATTCTGTGATCACTTCAATGTGTGTCTATAATTTTTCTTTATACAGATGGCCTATATCTCTTCTTTAGGAATTACAAAGGCAGATGTGGAATTTTATCTGGACTGGTTTGACACATGAAAGGAAGCTTGTTAGGGTTTCCTGGAGTGATTGCATTTGTCCTGTTGAGATGGGTGGCATGGGGATTAAGGACTTTAAGATCTTTAATGAATCTCTCATTAAAATGTTTACCTGGTCCATTTTGACTTATGGTGATTTTTCTTTGGAATTTATGACTAATAGAGTGGGATTCAAGCTGTCAAATGGTTACTCTCTTTATGTACCTTCTTCGATATGGCCCTCAGTTAAGCATGCTTATTGTAGTCTTTCACAATCCCCTAAATGGGTGGTTTGTCGAAGTTCCTCTTTGAATTAATGGAATAATGTTTGGTCATCATGTGCCATTGCTGATGATACTGTGATTCCTTCTGCATTGAAGGATCTGTCTAATGCTAACTTTGAGAATAATATTATGGCTCAGGGGTTTCTTTCTGTTCCTTTGAAAAGGGAGTTGGGATGCTATCACTATTCTGTGATGGATACTTTGGTTTGGTTTCCTAGTCTTACTGGATCTTTTAGCACTAATAAAGATTATAGATCTATGTGTTTTTCACCCCTGGTGGTTCCTTCTTGGCTACTGGTGTTTCATTCTGCTTTTATTCCACCGGCACATTATTTACTTTTGGGGAGGATTTGGAAGTGTCGACTTCCATTACAGCGGATGATACAGAAAGTTCTATTTTCTCTTGCACCTGTTTGCTTTTGTTGCCTTCCTGCTGATGAGACTATTAATCACTTATTTATTTCATGTTGTTCTTCAGCTGGTTTATGGGATTATTTGCAGGGGATTTTTGGATGTCATCTGAATCAGTGGAGTTTTGGACAGCTTATGGATTCTGTTCATCGTGCTGATTGCAGTTCTCAGGTGCAGCCTCTGTTTTTATCTATAGTCTCTACGTTGGTTTCTTTTATCTGGAGGGCACTTAATGCTCTTGTATTTGAGAACCGAGTCACACCAATTTCTGTTGGTTTTCAAGAGCTTCATATCTGTGTGTTTTCTGATGCGTGTGCTCGAATTGGAGTCATGCGGAATGATGTTTCAGATCTGGTTTTTTTACGATCTTTGGGTGTTCCTGGTATATGTAAGTAACTGATTATGCTGAAACATATCTAGTGGATTCCTCTGATATCTTGGTGCCTGAAAGTTAATGTGGATGGAGCGACTTCAGGTGCACCGGGGCCTTTGGGTTGTGGGGGTGTTTTTTGCACTTATAGGGGATTTCTTAAAGGTTGTTTCTTTCAATTTTTATAGAATAGCTTGGCGATTGAGGCGGAATTATGGGCTATGATTAAGGCTATCGGGTATGCCTCTTTTTATGGCTAGCTAAATATATGGATGGAGTCTGATTCTCTTTTGGTGGTTAACATTCTAAGAAATCGCTCAAGGAATGTCCCTTGGAGGATGATTTCTACCTATAATGATTGTCTTGAGATTGTGGTACAGGTTTGTTTGGTTGTCACTCATGTTTATAGGGAGGCAAATCAAGTTTCTGATGCTTTTTCCAAGCGTGCTATTGAAGAGGCTTGTTCTTTATGGTCCTTTTTTACTCCAACCTTCTGTTGTGGCTTTGTTGCTGTTGATGCACGTGGTGATGTGTACAAGCATTTTTGTTGATTCCATGTTTCTTTTCTGTTGATGTATTTACTTTTTTATTAATAAACTTTTTCTGGGAGTGGGCATTGCTTGATCCTGAGTCTCATGATTATTTAAATCCACTCCCCTTTGGGAAAAAACTATGAGTTGTTTAGTGGTCTGGATGAATTTATCATAAAGTGTCCAAACCTTTATCTTAGACATTAATAAGGAATTATCCTCTATTTTTCTATAAAAAAGCCCCTAAACCTCTAATTAATCTTTACTTGAAACCATTGAACCATGAAGTTAATCATCCCTTCCCTCTCTATATCTCTCCCAACAATTACCAAATCTCTTTATAAGCTCTTCCCATGATTTTAGGAGCACCCGCTTAGGGTAAGGGACTTTCTTCTCTCCATTTTATTTCAAGTATTTTATTTCTATTCAATCCCTTTTTATTTAGAATTTTATAAGCTATTATGATTTTCTACAAATCCTATTATTACCTTTATGATTTACATGTAATTATAGACATCCTTTCAGTCCCATTTACCACTTACATAAACCATTATATACACCTGTTATGCTTCCAAAATTATCCTATGATTCTCTAGGCCAAACAATTTTTTACTGAATAATCATCCCCATTTCTACTCAATAGTATTCACCTAGATTTACCCATCTTCCATTTCTTTGGTAATTCCATGTATGTTACCTAAACTCCTTGATCATGGAATTAAAATTGATGAAAGGCATTCATGTGTTGTATGATCTAAATGGAAAACTTATTTATGTACAAGATATAAATATGACGAGTGGGCCTAAAATTATAAATCCCTATAATGAATTAGGTACTATTTTTATCTCAATATATTTCATTTATGGAATATCAGAGTTTCTCCTAAGACCACTATTTTGTAATTTCATGGTGGTTATCTTGACTTATGCTTCTGATTTCATGTTTTACGTCATTTCTACATTCTCATGTTTCCATTATGTTATCTTATTTTGTCATGCTTATATATTTCAGTTTATGATTATCACCCCTATTATGTTACCTATATATTCCTATTGACTCAAATGTATTTATTTCATCATGTTATTATTTGATTATTTTTTTATTTGGATTTATATCTCATCCCTTTTTTATGTACATCCTCATGTTATCCTGTGTAATTTTAAAATATCAAGGGAGTTTAATGTCATGTTGTGGAGTTTTAATTAATGTGGTTATACTTCTATTTCAAGTTGTTATGATATGTAGTAATTACCCAAACAAATTATACCTCATTATCTTTTGGGGTTGTATTAAATGTATCTTTAGGTAATAAATCACAAAATAATGTGTATGAAAGACATGGGTTGTCATAGTTGGTATTATAGAAAAATCTAGTTATTTTCGGGTATTATGATTAAAAATTTCAAAAAAAACCATTATGTATAAGACTAAACATAAGAAAAAATACCTAAATTTTGGAAAAATATAGTGTAAATGGTTTCCAAAAAAAATACACACCTATCTGGACAGTACAATTGGATGTGGCTCTAGAATAATTATACCAGGGGTAATAACCCCAAAAACAAATAATTGAGTTAGACTCCATCACCACCTGGAGCACAAAAAAAGAGGTCATGTTTCTCACCTAGTTTTAAACTCCTTGGGTATATGGTCTGGTAAATTTATAATCTCATTAAGAAACATTATTAAATGTGATAAATGTCTATAATACTATATGTTTGTAAAAACATCATGGATAACTTATATTGAAACATATAAATTCATAGGTTATGGAATATATGTCATTTATGAGTTATCCTTTTAATGTTCATGGTTTTATGTTTCTGTGTTTAATAGTTTAAAATTTTTCATCCCTAATTTTCCCCTTATTTTAGTCAGTGGATGTAAATGGGAGGAACTGAGTTAACAACTGGTATGATGAGAAAGGTGTTGACTAATGGAATGATATTCCCAACCCGATGGGAGTATGAGTCAAGAAATTTATCGAAATAATTTCCCAATTAACAAATTTTTTGAATAGAAACTTGAATTTCTTGGGAAACCAATAAACCCTAGTAAGGAGAAGTTTATAGTTGATACCTTTATGGGATAAATTCCTCCAACTTTCTGAGTAACTTATGATCCATTTGAAGTAAAATAATTAATTAAATATATTAAAAATATCTTATTCATCCTTCAATGATCTAAGAAAGACAATTTCATGTTGGATGTCTATCATATGGATGGGAAAGATTATCAATGGAGGGATTTGATCAATAATATGAAGACTAAAGAAGAGATCTAGGTGATATAGTGGAAAGAATTATAATAAATATTTTTTAATAAATATTTTTCTCACTCTCTTAGAAATAAAATAGAGAATGATTTCCATTCCCTCAATAAAAAGGATGAGGAGTCTAGTGGGGAATATGAGTCAAACTTTAAAAGACTTCTATATAAACATCTAACGTTTTCATTTCCCCTCAAATTAAATTTAACAACTACTTTGGTGGGATAAAGTTGAGCCTCCCAAAATATTTGGTGATTCGGGACATTGGTATATATAAGGAAATTTTTGGATGTTCCCTCAAAGTTGAAATAGAGATCAATAAAATCATAGGGGTCTCACAGGTCTGGGGAGAGAAAGCAGGGAATGAATTTTAATATTGATGGTTTTATGGAAAATTATTATGGGGGAAAGAAAGTTCCACATCCCACTTTTCAAAAGTGTGCAAAGAATCATCCCCTAAATTTCCTGATGGGGATAAGAAATTTTATGTTACATGAAGGAATGGAGCCTATATAGTGATTATTGTTGAGAAAAACCCACCAATGTGATGGGAAAAAAGAAATGATCAAGTCAACCATCAGCATATTTTCCTATGTTCCAAATATAAGGAATAAGGAAATTATGTGAATCAATCCTATAAGCCAAGGTTTGTCAACGAAAATTGATGAAACATCCTCCTTGGACTAGAGAGAAAGGATGAGCTTATGCAATTATAATTTCTGATATGGATCCCAACAATTAAGTGGTTTTAGGTACTCTAGTTATTAATTAACGGGTAGTGAATGTATTATTTCATTCGAGCTCTATGAATTCTTTAATATCACGTAAGTATAATAGAACTATTTAAACAGCACTATAAAACATAGAAGTAGAGAAATCAATAAAAATGGAAAATGGGGTAACTATTACATCCCAAGTATATATCTCCACATCTATCAAAATTTGTGGGTTGAATTCCCAATAAAATTTTTAATAATTACATTAGAGTAATTCAATGTTATTTTCGGCATGGATTAGATTACTTTATATTGATCCTACATAAATTTCCAAGAAAAGTAAATCACCCTTTGTATCACAAATAAACCTCTAATTCTATAAAATTTCAAGGAGGTGGATAAATTTTCTATGATATCATCATCTCATGATTGGATATTATTTACTTTTGAGTAGTAAAATATGGATTAGATGATTAATATTAATGAAAAATATCATTCTTAATGACATTCCCAATATAAGGGAATTCACATATGTGTTTCTAGAGGAATTATTCAATCTTCTTCTTAGCTAATAGGTTGGTTTCTTGATTGAACTTATACCCAAATATTTTAAAAAATCCAAGACTCCATATATAATGTCCATTTTTGAACTTGAGGAACAAAATATATAAAAATAGGTGAATCCAAATAAAGGTTTTATATGCCCAAGTAATTCACTAGGGCATGCACCAATCATATTCATCAAAAATAGGGATGGTTCAATACACGTCTACATTTATTATCATGATCTCATAAAAATTTAGATAAAGAACATATATCCTATCCCATGGATTGAGGAATTTATTTATCAGATTTTTAGAGTCTATTACTTATCTAAGGTTTATCTACAGATGGGATATTATCGAGTAAATGTAGAGAAGTTGGATATCCCCAGCACTAATTTTCGAACAAGGAATAGGAACTAAACGTTCATAGTGATTCCAATTGGAATCACTAATTCAACATAAATAATTATGAACTTAATGAATAGAGCCTTTGGGAATTACCTCAACATATTTTTAGTAGTCATTATAAACAATATTCTTATATACTCCAAAATAAAGGAGGAGCTTGAGGAGTATTTTTTTGATGCACTTAATACCTTTGAGAAATAAAATATGTATGGAAAGAAAAATAAATGAGAGTTTTGGATGGAGAAAGTAAAATTTATAGGGAATGTTATCACCAAAAAATAGATACCTAATGATCCTTCAAAAATATAGGTAATTGGAGGATGGTCAAAACAAACCTCTATGATGGAATTCTATAGTTTTCTGGGATTATCTTGTTATGATCATCAATTTGTGAGAATGTCAAGTACCATCCCAAAAAACCTAGTAACCTAATAACTGATCTAGTCCTAACATAGCTCAAAAGGCATTCTTTATCTCCATGGGTTGGTGACTAGCACCAATAATCATACAATATAAACAGGGAGATGATTTTTTCACAAACACAATAGAAATAAGAGAACAAGTTAGTACTCATACATGAAAATCTCCCTAGGGAGAATTTTACTAGAAGTCAAATAGGTATGAAAATGCAAAGTTAAACAATAATGTACAAGAAGGTAGGAGAAAAACACAATTCATAGTAGACAAAACTCTCCAAGAATAAGTATTACAGACTAGAACCAGTACTAAGTGGCACATTACACTTGCTTGATCCTGGAAGAATAAAATCTACAAACACATGAAGTTACCTATAGGGTGTGTGCTAAATCCTAGTAGGGTCTCACCATGGATTCTATAATAATATTTTGATGTTTAATTAACCAAATAAATATGTCAATTTTAAATAAAAAGGCATGGTGGTTAAAAAGAATATTTTAATAAATCATGCTTTACATATCAAAAGATGTAAATACTTTAAACAAATTCCTGAATAAATATTTTATATAAAACATTTCATATAAATTCATAAAGAAAATGTAAAAGGGCTTAGAAAAAACAATTGAATATATTTAAAAAATAAATAATGAAAAACATGGTAATTTTCCAAAAGGTATAATATTTCCATGATATGGGACTAACTCAAACTCAAGTAGTTACCACAAAAATATGTTTGTAGATGTACCTATGACATTGGTCAAAGAGGACCCATCACCATCCCATTGGAGATGTGATCGACTGCATATGTATCATCAATGTTATAAAACTTCAATAGAGTGTTTTCCCGAATAACTCACTAACTGACTAGGATTTCATGTGCTCTAATAACTATCAAGGATTGGAAATTTATTTTAAAACTGTTTAAAATACAGTTCATCCCATTCTTCTATTTCAAATATACCAATTTTCTTTTAAAAACCAATACTTGGGTTTTTAATCAAATAATTCCCTTTCCCAAGATAAAACCATTAGGTCTCTATCAAAACCATTTTAATCCATTTTCTCAAATACCAATTTGAAATCAATTTCGTGATTCAAATTCCATAATTTAATTCAACAATTAAATTTAAAAAAATTCAATCTAATTTTACAACACACCCAAATTCAATGAAGTTGAGGGTTTGTTTCAATTTCATGAAAAATATAATTTCCAATTTCTAATTAAATTGAATTGGGTTTTTAAGAAATCAATTAAAATAAACTACATTTAAATCACACAATTTAATTTTTGGATTAATTAAAATCCAACCATGGTTTCCTAGGTAGGTCCACATTGTTTGAAAAATTGTGTTCCCGGGATGTGTTCCCCTTTTAATGGGGTTTCCCAGTTTCTATTAGGTGGGTGCATGGTTTTTTAGACTATTCACTATCCTTGCAAACCCCAATTTTTTGTTCTTTCACGGTTTCACCTGAGAGGGTGCACAATTTGGGAAAAATTTGTTCCAATTGCGTACAGCCTAGAAAATTTCAAACAGTTCTATAAAATTCACCTGAAGCACCCATAAAAGAAACAAAACCAAAACGTGATCAAAATAGGGGTTTAAGAATAAAAGAAAATAGTAGTAGGATGTTACAACCACCCCACCATATAAATTTTCTTAACCTATAGATCTTACAAAGAAGCTTCCATGTCAAAAAGATGTGGTCACTTCTTTAATATTAGTTCCTCCCTCTCACACATCTCATGAGAATTATTACCATGCTATCAAATATGTTGAACAAAAGGTATCATCCTTCCCCAAAGTACCTTGGTTTCAGAATCAACTATCCTAACTAGATGCTCAATCACAGATAAATGAGGCTCAACCTTGAGATCAATCAAGCTCAGAACATGAGATTGATCAGATATATAATTTCTCATCTACAATACATGGAACACACTTTGTATCAATTTCAACTATCAAGTAAGTGTTAATTGGTAAGAAACCTTCCACATATGATCGACAACCTCAAAAGGTCCAACAAAATGAGGTCCAACCTTCACTTTCCTCCCAAATAGCTGATGCCCCAGTCAAGGTGAAACTTTCAAGAACACCTTGTCACCAACTTAAAATTCCAAAGGTCTGTGATGATGATCAATATAAGATTTATAATTTAATTATTCCATCAACATTTTATGATGAATTAAATGAATATTTTTTCCATATTTTGAACTAAACTCGGTCCAACCAAGGAACTTTCACCAATCTATGACCAACACAACAAATATCTAAAATGCCCTCCATAAAATTCCTAAAAAGGATAAATTCTGATGGCAGATAGGAAACTATTATTATAAGAAAACCCAACCATCCCTTGATAATTATTACAAGCTCTACCAAATTTGAGAACAGAGGAATGAAGAATATCCTCAACAATCTGTATGTCTCTTTTTGTCTGGCTATCTGACTGTAGATGGTATGTCATACTTAAATATGTCTAAGACCCAACTTCCTCTTGAATTCCTCTACAAAAGAGAGAAGTGAACCAAGGATCCCTATTAGAGGCTATGGCATACAATAATTTTGAAAATTAATAGTCTCTTTCACATATATATTTTCCAAAACATAAACTTGGGTAGTATCATGAATAGGTATAATGTGATCTGATTTGGTTATCTTATTGATCATAACCTATATCACATTCTTCTTTGGTTGGGTACATGGAAACACAACCAAAAAGTCTATATATATTTCATCCCACTTACAAGTTAACACTGGAAGTGGCAGAATAAAACCTGAAGGTTTATGGTGCTTTTCCTTGACCTATTGGCATGTATAACAATGAGAGACAAAATTAGAAATTCCCTATATCATACCTAGTTACCATAATAATCACCTATTATCATGTAATATCTTCACGGTTCCTTAGTTCACTACCCATGGGGAATTATTGCAATCTCCCATAATAGATTTCCATAATGCTAATGGCACAACAAAGAGATTTTTATAATATAGAATTTCCTTAGTGGAGAATGACCAGTCAAGCATTGGCTCCCCACCATAAAGAGAGTATATAATTATTTTTAACTTCTCATCAAGATTCAATTCCTAAATAATCATCCTGATAAGAGAAAATTTAAACTAAACACAATTAAATGAAACATAAGTCCCTGATTCTTTAACTCCAGTGTGAAACTGTGGAAAAAGAGTCAACTAGTTCCACTCTTCTGATGATTATTTCATGGAATGGGTCAGATTTTTCTTGCATAAAGAATATATGAAGACATTTCATTTCCCTGGGGTATAGGTGGTTTCAAAGTTGAAGGATTGTAGGTATTTCACCAAATTACCCTTGTGGATATTGAAATATTTTTTAGAGAAGATATAACTCCAGATATGGTGGTTTTCGTACATGTTATACCTTTCTCTATAAAGGTAATACTACAATATCCTAAGAGAATGTATCACAACAACACGTTTAAAGTCATGGTTTGGATAATTCATCTAATTTGGACTAATAAAACGAGATCTGTAAGTAATGAAATAATCAAAATTCATAAGAACACATCCAAAACCTAAACCCGGTGCATCATAAAAGACCACATTGCCATGCATGTCCTATGGAAGAGTCAACACTGGTGTAGTACTCAAAATATATTTCAAATCATCAAAATATCTATGAAATTTCTCATCATAAAAAAACATTACTCTTTTATAGTTTAGATTAGTCATCTTAGAATCCAAATTTGAGATGCTCTTAACGATCAGGCTGTAATACCTAGCTAAAACCAAGAATCTATTAACCTTGAAAAAAATTCTTGGTTGTTCCCATGTAATAACAACATTTAAATTTATAGGATCAACTAAAATACCATGTTTTGACTCCATGTGTCCCAATAAATTCACTTCACAAATCTAGAAATTGTATTTTAAAAACTTTCCATAACGTCAGTGATTTCTCAATAATTCAAGAACTACTCTTAGAAGACACACATGATCCCCTTTAAACATAGAGTAAACATGGATTTCATCCACATATACTACCACAAAAGTATCAAGACACTCATGGAAGATTGTATTTTTTTAATTCCATAGAATTAGTAGGAGAAATGGTTAGACCAAATGACATGAATGGGTACTCATAATGGCCTTACATGCTCTTAAAAGTGGTTTCTTAAATGTCATATTCTTTTTTTCTCAACTAATGGTAAACATACCAAAGGTCAATATTTGAGAACTAATTTTCCCTTATCAACTAGTTAAGAAGATCATAAATATGTGGTAACAGATACTTTCCCTTTACCATAACATGATTGAGTTTTTGGTAAACAACACAAAGGAGAATTGAACCATCAGCTTTCATAGAAAAGAGAACTAGCACCGCTCAAGGTCACACGCTTGGTTGTATAATTCCTTTCTCTATAAGATCATACAACTAGGACTTCAACTCTTTAATATCATCCGGTTACATGCAGTACGAGAGAATAAACACTGGTTGACTACCAAGTACTAAATAAATAGAAAAATATACCTCCCAGACCGATGACAACCTATAGAAGTCGGAAGGAAAACATTGTAAAACTTGAAGAAAAATGGTGGGAGATCACCACGCAAAATTCATAACTCTAGATAAAAAAATAAAACATAGATATCTCTTTCCCCAAATCTAGATAAGAGGGTCTAGATAAACTCAACCTCACATGCCATTCTTATTGAATGATTTAGAAAACCCCATTATGTGAACTGAATAAGACCCTTCAAAGATAACAATCAATCTGGAATTTATTGTCAATGAGTAAATCTATCACAAATATAATTTCATGAGGTTTCACGTCAAGAACCAAAAAACTTCACACATGATTGATATCTTATAATGAGAAAATAGAAGGACTAAAAAGACCCTACTCTCTCTTTTCTCCCATGGGTATAGTAATGTCCATTATAAAAGATAAAATCTTCAATGTAAGATTTAGAATATTGACAACATGAGTTGAAATAAATGAATGAGATTGCACCAGAATCAAATAAATAAGTCACTAATGATGAAGCTATTGTAATAGAACCTCTCATGGTCACTAGGCCCATATCCACTTCTTATAGATACTCTTCTACTATGTGAAGAATCTTTGTTCTAGATTCCTGCGGTTGGAGCCCCTTGGTCCATGAACCATATGATTGAACCACATATTTAACAGGATATAATGATCATGTACCACTATATATATTAGAAAATACATGGAAGAACTTCTTCAAGTGACCTGAGAATCCACGGGAGCTACATATCTTGGGTGTCTCAGTGAAAATGTGCTTACAATACTCTATCTTTCCATGATTGTATCAAATTAAAGAGCCTCTTCTAGGAAATACAGGAGGTTTAAATTAACCCTACTATTGAGAAATAACATGATAATCATCATGATTCTACATTCCCTTATAGGAATATGTAGAACTTATACTTGGAGGAAAAGAAACTCCTATCAACACTGATCTGCTAGCTAGGTCCATATCGACCATCATTGCTCTATCCAGAACATCAGCACAAGAATTCTACTTTAATAAGAAAACTTGATAAAGAATATCTGAAATAAATCCCATCTCAAACCATCAAGTCTTAATTTTCTCATTATATATTTTCTCAGTTAAAAATTACACAAGCTCGGTAAAACGGTTTACATAGTAAGTCATCGTCTTATCAGCCGTCTAGATTTTGAAAAACTCTATATCCTTGGCCAGCACCATAGACTATAGATATAAATGATTATTGAAAATAGATTTAAATTATTTCCACTTTAATCCCTCCTTCTCTTAACCATCACCATTGTGTCCCACGATCTCTTGATTAGTCTCTCCAGCCCAAAGGTGGAGCACGTCACCTTAATTTCATCAGGTGTCACCAAGAACTCAAATAAATGCTCAATACTGCTCATCCGTTCCTCGGTCTCTTGGTAATCAATTGAGCCCTATAATTTTTGTGAATTCTAGAATAGGAACTCTAGAGCATAATTCTATAAGAAATACCTTTGAGGTTCCATAGCTAGATCGTGAACGGGAACTCATGTAGGTTCCAGTCCCAAAGCTAGGATTGTAGGCACAAAGACTTCAACCAGATTTAGGTCCACAAGATGATTCTCTCAATGAGGTTAAAATACAAATTTCTCTTGGATCCAATTCACAAGTATTATCGAAGGCATGAGGCTACAAAAAATCAACATAAAACATTAAAGTCATCAAATTAACAATAAAATAGAGCAACAAGATAAATTAATCCAAATAGATAAGAACCCAAGATTTGGATTTCCCCCTAGAAAAATAAAAAATAGAATAAAGGCAAGAAAAATCCCCAAGTCATATTTCCCAAACCACCCCTGGTGAATTAAGACTCATTGCAGTGAGAGATTCAAAGACACTCAATTGTAACTACCACCTATGTCCTGAAAAGACTACACAAATACATACTAACATCAAGGAAAGATGACAAACATACACCTTTAATAACACTTTGTCATGAACCAGCCTAGAAACCCTAGTAACCCAATAACTGGGCTTTTCCTAACATAGCCTGAAGAGTGTTCCTAATACCCATGGGTTAGTAACTAGCAGCTAGCATAACATAATATCAAATTAGGGAGGAATTTTTCCACAAACCTAATGGGAAAAAGGGAATAAGTCAGTATGCATACAAGAAAAATTCGATAGAGATAATTGTACCAGAAGTCAAATAGGTATTAAAACCAAAAGTACAACCACAAAGTACAATAAAGCAAGATAAAACCCCATGTACTAGAGGATACAAATCTCCAAGACCAAGGATCAACAACTGGAAAAACCTCCAAGTAGTGATTTACCCTTGCCTGATCCTGGAAGAAGAAAATATACAAACACCCTAAGGCACTGGTTGGGTGTGATATAAAAACTAGTAGGGTCTCACCAAGGATTCCATAATAAGATTACAACATTTAACTAACCAATTAAATCTTTCAACTTAAAACAAATAGGCATGGAAGTTAAAAATAATATTTAAAAAATCATTCTCTATAATTCAAATGATAGAAATACTTTAAAAATGGATTAATAAACCCTTTATATAAAACAGTTTGCATAAATTCATAAGGAATGAGTAAAATAATTTATAACAAATAACGATATATATTAAATATATAAACAACTAGTAACATGGTCATTTACAAAAAGGTGTGATAGTTCCACGTTCTGGGACTCCCTCACATTAAAGAACTTATCACAAATATATGTGTACACACATTTATATAACATTAGTCAAAGAGTATCCATCACCATACCATCGGGGATTTGACCTGCTTCATATGTATTGTCAATGTTGTAAAGCTCCAATTGACTGATGTCCCAAATAAATCACTAAATACCTAGACTTTCATGTTCTTAAATGATAATAAATGATGGGAAAATTATTTTAAAACTATTTACAATAAAATAAATCCCATATTTCATTTCAAAGAAGTCAATTTCTCTTTAAAAACCAATACATGGGTTTTCAATCAAATATTAACTTTTTCGAAGATAAGACCACTGGGTTTCTATAAAAACCAATTTAAACCACTTTCTTAAATGAAAATTTGAAATCAATTTTATCACATCTATTTCATGACTCAAAATCCATAATTTAATTCCACAATTTAACTTAAAAAATTTCATGTAATTTTACAAAAAACCTCAATTGAATGGAATTGGGGATTTTTTTTTTGAATTTCATGTCAAATACAATTTCAAATCCCCAATTAAATTGAATTGGTTTTCACATAAATCAATTTAAATAAATAATATTTAAATCTAAAAATTTAATTTTAATCAAGAAAGTTAAGTGTTATCAAATTGGCCATCATAAACGGAACCACATACCACAAGATCACTAGATCTCGAAACACAAATCCCAACTCGAGAAACTCCAATAAAGAACATCAGCAATCAAGATATGATAATAAAACCTATATCCAAGATCTAAAATAGTTTATATTGGACTCTCCAATAACATGATGATTTATACAACCCTAGGAAAGGAATATGAGAGAATGAGAGAAGGATCATAGGAAGAAAACGCATATTAAGAAGGGATAGAACGTCATTCACCTTGATTCACTTAGATTTTGGAGTGGTATGGAGGGTCCAAAATAATCTCTTAGGATCCTATAAGTAATAATAAATAATATTAGGTTCATAACAGCCCTTTGATCACTTAAAAAGAGGTAATGGTGTTTTAAATATTAATTTTTGGATTAATTAAAATTTGTGCACGGTTTCTTGGGTAGGGTTGGACGGTTTGAGAAACTGTGCACCTTGAAAATGCGCCACTTTTACAAGGGATTAATGGTTTATACTATGTGGGGATTTGATTTTTAAAACCATCTATTAACCATGCAAACCCCCAATATTTGGGTTTACACAGTTTCTCTTGGGAAGGCGTATGATTTGGGAAAACTGTGCACATACCATGCACAACCTAGAAACTTTCAAAATATTCTAAATGTTTTACCTAAAGAACCCTTAAAAACCCCCAAAAAAGCATGGTAAAAAGAGGGTTTCAATAATACCTAAAAACAGTAACAGGATATTATATAGAAACATCTCACAATTTTCAAGACCACTAACCAAGGTAACTTAGAAGGGGGAAATTTTATCTAGATTGAAGAATTCAAAGAAATAATTAAAGTGTTGAAGAAGAAGTTAATCACTACATTAGTGATACAATTACCTAATAGTGGGGAGGTATTTTGGATCTATATTGATTTTTCCAAAATAATATTTTTTTTGTGTAAACATGCAAAATGAAAAATTGATAGATTATACCTCCCTCCAATTAAATATTCATGAGTATAAATAAAAAACATGTAACACCACAAGTTTATAGTATGTAAACCTTACCTAATGATTTTATTATATTTAAATGTTATGTTTCATGTTTTGGGAGACTTTGGAATACTTTTGGAGGGGTTTGGAAAAAAAAGGGGTGCACAGTCAGCACATTGTTTGGCCAAACTATGGAAGGCCAAAACTAATTTTCTATCTTTGTGGTTATAATCTAATTTGGTCATCTACATGATCTATTTCGACCAAAATTAACCCTAAAACGAATTTTTTCTCACCCAAAGGCCAAAGGAGGTTCTTATATCAATCTGGAAGTGATCAGAACATGTTTCTTGGCGAATAAAATGTAGATTCTTGTGGTAAGTTCTTGTTCTTCATCGAATTCTTCACAATTTCTTAGATATACACATCCCATCATCTCTTTTTCTATGATATATGCCCCATGTGGGTATATATAAGATTTTGGAAGCCAAATAAGGTTATATTTTTTTTCATGATAGAGGAGGAGATCTTGGGTGGTTTCTTGGAATCTTGACTCGGAATCTTGAGTGTTCTTTGTATGTTTTTTTCTTTCGTCGAAATGAGTGAGCTAAGTGGATTTAAACTCATCTCTATTTGCTAAAATTTATTGTAATTTATTAGAATTTTGTTTTTTATGAAAATAAAATTGGTTTTTTTCTTCCGTACAATTTTTATGCCCTCTTTGGTGACAGGTTGTGGGAAACATGGAAAATTGGGCGGTTTTGTGAAGAACCCAAGTTTTGATTTTAAATGGGGAATTATAAATTATGGATATTCTAGAATTTTATAAAATTGATTTAATTATAATATTTCCACTAGATATATGGGTTTTTAAAATGCTTTAATATTTTGAAATTGGATGGTTGGAATGTTTTACAATAAATCAGTGTCTTTATTGAAACAGTTGAAATTGTTTGAAATTGGTTTTGGTTTTTGTAAAATGTGGTGTGAGTATCATATTTCATTACACAGAATGGTTGAAATATGATCATGTTCCTGGTGCCAATGTTTAAATATCACATGGGAAATAATTACCTTTTGATGACTTGGTAGATCGACGAGAAATTGCTCATGAGTATGGAACTGTCATAACGATGCATGCATTTTTGGTAGTTGTTGTTTTGTGAAGTTTATTGGTTTACCAAAGTATTTTTCAAAAAGTGTTTTAAATATTTATTTAAATTTTTATCAGTATTACAGCTTTTTATAAAAAAAATTCACGTGATTTTAGTTTATATTTAGTTATAAACTATTATTAGAAGTCTTTATAATTAGTTATAAACTATTTTCAAAAATTGTTTTAGATAATATGTTTTGTATAAATGTTTCTAACTCTTATATCCTAGTGGCATGAGTAGGTAATTCAATGGGGTAAAACCTACATAGTTTTATACACACCCATTCTTTGGAACTTTTTTTCTTTTCTAGATGTCATCTTCTACAACGTGCACAAAGGTAGGGTGCAACTGGTTTTTATCATAGCTTCTTGACTTGTTGAGATATCTAGAGGTGGTGGAGCATAGATCTGTTGGATCCTAGAGTCTATTGGATATTTTGGTATCTTTTTGAGTTATCTTCCACTATTAGTTTGATTTCTTGATTTCTTCTGCTATATCACTTTTGTTTGGGCTCACATTGGTATAAAATATTTTCTGAATTTTCATTAGTGTTTTCATGCCTCATATAGTTGCTTTGGGTTGTGGTTGGTTAGTTTATAGTTTATCTTTTAAAGGTTAAATATTACCCCTCTAGTGTTTGAAACCCTTAAAAAATTATTTCTATCCTTTTGCATCTTTGTATATATCTGAACTCAAAGTAATGACTCATTGTACTCTTAAGACAATGAGAATCAGTGGGTCATTAAAAATGGTATCATCTTTGTCCCTTCTCAATAGAACAAGTAGTCCTGAGTTTTCTTAGTCTTGGATTTGAAATCATTCATGTCTATTCCTTGGGTGGTCTTATTAGAAAGAAGTGGGATTTCTTTGACTTGAAATGTAGAGCATAAAAATACATATCTAACCTTTTATGTTGAGCTTCAAGTTACTAGGTAATTAGGTTTATAAGTGTTTTAGAAACACTAGTAGGATAGTGGAGTCTCATTTTCATGGGTTTAGTCAATGAGACCAGCATCACATACAATGTAGATTAATAACTTCCCACTATGATTTCATACATCATTTTGAGTAATGACATATGATTGGGAGCATGTTTTTAGTTTTTGGAAAAAAAACAAAGAAATTTTTATTCAAATGAAAGACATTGAAAGGGAAATAGTTGATATATTTTGAAAAAAAATTATTTACAAAAATAAAGAGTGATTTGTTTTCAAAAATGGTTTTATTTGGAAACATATTTTTTGATATTGATGTTATAGAATTTTACCTTCCAAGACAATCAATTTCTAGAATAGTGGACTTATATAATGTGTTGTTTGTTTAGAAAATGGAACCTAGTAGGCAGTGGAGAAACCAACCAGAGGAAGATGCTAAAAATGTGGTTTCACCTCAGCCATAGGTGAACCAAGATCTTTTGAAAAGTTTAGTCCAAGAATTACAAGTGGTGGACATGGGTAACTGAAGGGAGGATCCACAAAATGTGGACCACCACATCCAGTTTCAGGATTAGAATCCACCCATATTCTTGGGTAATTCAGAACCAAAGAGGGAAGAGGGTTGGATAATGTGGATGAATCGAATATTTGAGTTCGTTGGCACATCAATGGACTTAAAGGTCAAATTATCAACTTATATGTTAAAGTATATTTCATTCAAGTGGTGTGATTCGGAAGTGAAATCTATACTGGATCATTTATTGAGTTGGGAGGATTTTGAATAATTATTTAACAAAAAATTATATCCCCACACTTTCTGAATCCAGTGAATAATAGACTTTTTCAGCCTAAAGTAGGAGAGTCTCTATATTACTGAATATGCGAATAAATTCATGAATTTAGTGCACTTTCAACAATAATTTGAAGCAATTGAGACCTTGGAGGCTTGAATATTCAATTTCACGAGAAGAATTACAGTTGAGAGTGCATGAGAAGAATTACCCAACACATGATTTGGAGTTAGTTATGGTCATTCATGCGTTAAAGGCTTGGAATCACTATCTCTTTAGTGAGAAATTCACTTTTTTCGCCTATCATAAGATATTGAATCACATTTTCTCACAAAGGGATCTGAATATGAGGTAAAGGAGATGGATGGAGTATCACCATATGTTTCAATTCGACTCGACGTATACACATAGAAAATGAAATTTGGTGGTTGATCCATTAAGAAATAATTAATATGTTGAGTTTGAAAAGTAAGATTCAAAGGCATGGTAATTGATATTGGTCTTAGATGATATTCATATGGAATGTGAAATCTGAGGTGATGTTATAGTTTTCATGCCAGTTTCAGTAGTTCCTATTTTACTAAAAATGGTTAAATAGGCACAAACATTCAATGAAAAATTCTTGTGTATGAGTTCAAAACTCAATGGTAGGGAAACCATTGAGGGCTGGAAAATTCATTGGACTTCAGTTTTTTGGTTCAAAGATCGATTGGTTGTACCTATCTCTTGTTAGGAAAAACATCTTCATGCCTATAACCATTTGAGATGGGATATAAATATAGGGATACAGAAGATGTATAAGGCATTGAAGGTGTTGTTTTTATGGAAGAGTATGAAGTGAAAAGTGGCTGAGTTTTTTTAAAATTACTTAACTTGTCAGCAAGTTCAGGAAGAACATTCGCAGATAGTGGGTATGTTATAGTCTATACCTATTACATTATGGAAAAGGTAGTATATAGATATTGATTTTGTTACAGGTTTCCCAATAATTTTCTGGAAACATGATTCCATATGGGCGATAGTGGATTGTCTCACCAAGTTGGCTCAATTCATCCCTATTCATGAAACTCATACGGTGGAGGATCTGTACAAAATCTATATCTGAGAGGTGGTAAAGAGAAATGGAATATTGGTTTTGATAGTCTAAAATAGATATCCAAGGCTCACATCTTATTTATGTAAATACTTACAGAAATACCTTGGGACTCAGTTGGATATGAGTATGGCGTATCATCCTTAGATAGATGGCCAATCCAAAATGATGATATAGTCATTAGAAGACATGTTTCAAGCTTCTGTAATGTATTTTTGTGGCTCATGGGAAGATCACTTTCCATTGGTGGAGTTCTCATACAAAAAAACATTTATCAGGCTTCAATACATATGGCCCCCTTAGAATCATTGTATGGGAATCCATGTAGTTCTCAAATATGTTGGGTGGAAATAGGTGAGACCTCATTAGTTGGGTTGACTTTAGTCCATGAAATGATAGATAAGATGAATTTGATCAGAAAGAGAATCTATACGGCTTAGATTCATCAGATATATAATGCAGATCATCACAAAATATTGTCTGTTTTTACGGTGAATTATCATGTGATCTCGTGGATCTCTCCAAGGCTTAAACATCATTATTTTAGGATGTAGGGAAGATTGTCTCCCAGATTCATTAGTCATTTGGAGATATTGGAATAGATTAGAGAGGTGGAATATTAGTAGGAATTTACACCATGGTTCAGTGCGGTGCATAATGTCTTCTATGTATATCAATTGAAAAAGTATCAACTGATCTTCACTATGTGATCAGATGGGATCATGTTGATCTAGAGTGGGATGCTTCTTTGGTACATATCTCGGTGCAGATTTTGGATAGGAAAAAGTCATGTATTGGAAAAGTATCATCCTAGCAAGGGTTTTTTGGAACCATGGTCAGATTTAGGATGAGACTTAGGAACATGATAAAGATATGAAAGATAAATGGCTAGAACTCTTTCAGGACATGAATTTCTTTAAACTTTTTGAGGATAAAAATACCAATTGTGGGGAGAATTTAACACCCCCGGTTTATAGTATGTAACCATTCCCTGATGTTTTCCTATGTTTAGAGTTATTTGAGAAGTTGAGGGAGAATTTGGAGTACTTTTTTAGGGTTTTTTTCCGAAAAAATGGGCACATGGTCAATACAATGTTTGGCCAAACCGTGCAACGCCAAAACTAATACCCTATCTTTGTAGATTGAGTTGGTTTTGTCCATATGTTTGATCTATTTTGACCCAAATCAACCCTAACATAGATTTTTTCTCCACTAAAGGCCAAATAAGGTTCTACTGTCGATATAGAAGCGATATGAACACATTCATTGGCAAGTCGAAGGCATATCCTTGCGGTAAGTGCCTGTTCTACATCATTTTCTTCACGATTTATTAGATATACTCCTCATTTAATCTATATTTCTTAGATATATGCCTTATGTGGGTAAATATAAGAGTTTTGAGTAAAAATAATGTAAGATATGGTGTTTTTCATAATAGGGGGGACATCTTGGGCGGTTTATTGGAATCTTGACCAAGATTCTTGACTGTTCTTTGTCCGTTGTTAGTTTCATCGAATAGAGTGAGGTTGGTGGATTCAATCTCATGTACCGTTTCTGGAATTGATTATCATGAATTAAAATTTAGTTTTTGATGAAAATAAAATTATTATTTTTCTTTTGTAAAATTTTTAAACCCTCTTTAGTGATGGGTGGTGGAAAACATCAAATATTGGGGGGTTTTGTGTAAAAACCTAGTTTTGATTTTAAATGGGGATTTATAAATTATGGATCTTCTATAATTTTGTAAAAAATAAATTATTTATAATGATTCTAGTATATATATGGGTTTTTCAAATTCCTTAATGTTTTGAAATTGGATGGTTGGAAAGTTTTTAATAAACGGGCTTTTTTATTGAAGCAGGTGAAATTGTTTAAAATTGGATTTTGTTTTTAGAAAAATTGGTGTGCATATAATATTTCATTAATATGTATGGTTGAAAAATGATCACGTTCATTGTGAAAAGGGTTAAATTCCACCTGGGAAATAATTACATTGTGAAGAATTGGTATATCGATTAGAAACCGCTCATGAGTACGGAACTGTCATAATGATTCATGCATTTTAGTTTGTTGTCGTTGTGTGGAGTTTATTGGTTTGACAAAGTAGTTTTCAAAAAATGATTTAAAGAATTATTTAAATTATTACTTTTAGTATAGATTTCTATAAAAGTGGTTCACAAGGTTTTAGTTTATATTTAATTATAAACTATTTTGAGACGTGTTTATATTTAGTTATAAACAGTTTTTAGAAATCATTTTAAAAAACTATTTTATATAAGTGTTGCTAACTCTTCTATCCTAGTGGTTTGAGAAGGGAAGTCATTGGGGAAAGACTACTGAGTTTTTTACTCACCCCTTCTTGGGAACTTTGGTTATTTTTGAGATGTCATCTTACGGTACATGGGTAAAGGTAGGGTGCATCATGTTTTTAGCACTACTTCTTGAGTAGTTGAGAAATCTAGTGGTGGTGGAGCATGGACCTGTACCTACTTGGAGAATTTTGGTTATTTTGGTTTCTTGTTTGGTTATATTTCACTATTATTTTGATTTATAGTTTTCTTTTACAGTAGAAACATTGTTTGGGATCACTTTGGTATAACATATTTTCTGAATTGTCATTATTTTTTACGTGCATCATATAGTTTTTGTGTATTTTAGTTAGTTAGTTTATAGTTTATCATTAAAAAATTAAATCATCCCCCCAATGTTCTGGGAAACCATTTGGCATTTATTTCCAGCCTTTGGTATCATGGGGATGTCTCCTAAGTCCAAGTAATGACTCATTGTACTCTCAATCCAATGAGAATTAGCAGGTCATTATACAAAACATGATCCATAACTGGTTGTAGTGACCTTCACACTATCGATTTAGCTGCAATATATCAATGGGGATTTGTTTGAAATATATATGGATCATAAAATCCTTAAGTAAAAAATTACACAAAATTATCTTAAAATGATCCAAAGAAGGTGGTTGGATATTATTAAGGATTATTATCATTCAATCCATCACCATCCTGGGAAGTAGAATAATGGAGAATATTCTCTAATTAGAAAGGATACTGCAACAATGTACATTATGAGAATTGAAAGGGATCTAATATTATTGGACATGTAGAGGATGTAAATTATAATAATAAAAGTATCTTCATCCTACCATTCTAAAATAACTACTCATACAACTATTCTTGAGAGGATCAAGGTGGCTCAGAACGATCATGAGGTGTTAAAGAAAAAGGTACAAAATATTTTAGATTTCAACTTTACTAAATATGGATTTATAAGGTTTGGAACCCAAATATGTGTCCAATCAAAACCAAAACAAAAGGGGGAACTTCTAAAAGATGAAAATCACACATCCTTCTCTATTCATCCAGGAAGTACTAATATATATAGAGATTAAATGAAAAAATTATGGTGGGATAACTTGGAGACAGATATCACATTATTTGTATCTCAATTCTTAGTATTCCAACAAATCATGGTTGAATGAAATAACTATAGTGGAATGATGAAACCATTACCCATACCATTACAGAAATGGGAAAACATAACCATGGATTTTGTCACAGGACTCCCTAAGACCCCCAAAGGCAATAACGCCATCTGGGTGGTAGTCTATCACCTTACCAAGTTAGTGTATTTAATTTATATCAAGTCAGATTTATACATTGACCGACTTCCCAAGATATACATAAGAGAATATTTCATACTTCATGTAGTTTCACTCTCTATTATATCTTATTTATATCTAAATTTTACCTCAAGGATTTGGAGAAGCCTTCTATAAGAATTAGATACATAACCAAGAATCATCGCTAATTACCACCCTTATATGTATGGTCATTCAGAAATAACCATTAAAACTCTAGTGTATATGCTAAGATCTTATTATATGGATTTCCAATGATGTTGGGATCAACACCTTCCCCTGGAGTCCTAATATAACAATAGTTTTTACTCTAGTATTCAAATGGCCCCTTATGACATTATGTATGGGAAAAGGTTTCGGACTCCAACATGTTGAGAAGAAGTTGGGGATTGTAATATGATGGTAATTAAACTTATTAAAGAGATTATATAGAAGGTAAAAAAAATTCAACATTATATGAAATCCACAAAAAGTCAGAAAAAAAGTTGTGCAGAAAATCATTAACAATACCTAGAGTTTGAGGTTGGAGATAATGTGTTCATTTGTATATCACTGTGAAAGAAATTCATGAGGTTTGGGGATAAGGAAAGGCTTAGTCTAAGATATATCAAATCATTCATGACCATTAATCAAATTGGAGTAGTGGCCTATAGACTATTACTCTCACCAAACCTCTCTCAAGTATATAATGTGTTCCATATATCCCTCTTGAGGAATCACATACCAAACCCCTCACATATACTGAATACATAGGTTATACCATTGGGTAATGATATTTCATAAGAGAAGAAGCTATTGAAGATCTTAAATTACATATAAAAGGTTCTATGAAATAATTCAACTCACCTACTCAAAGTGTTTGGGAAAACCCACTAGTTTGAGGATGCGACTTAGAAAATAGAAGAGGTGATGGAACATAAATACCCTCATATATTTTAGTGTATGAATGAAATTTCAAGGGAGAATTTTCTGAGTGGGGAATAATGAAATGACCTAAAATTTAATAAATGAAATTACATTTTTAGATGAGTAAATTCATTATTAGGAAATTAAATTATAGAACACACATGGATTAATTTTGTTATTTTGGACCATTATAATTTATATATTTTTAGAATTAAAAACACCATTAAGAATACTAACCTTAGATAGTATAGCCATTATAAATTGATCATATAATTAGTATATATAGGGTTATGATAAATTCATTTTATATAGACAAAGTAAGTGATGGAATTGAATAGTAGGATCGTACCGAATAAAGCTCATTTATCAAAGATTATAAGGGAAATAGCATCACTAGAATTTTATATTAACCAAGACCAATATGATATTCCATAACTAAAGCATAAGAGAAACCATTTATGAGAGAAGTTATAGTTCATTGGGATCATGGCTCAAACAATGTTATTTGAACCACCCTAATAAAATCTCACAATCACACATCATACCCTTAAGGAATTCGTTGGTGTAATAAAGGGATAAGTATTTAGAACCTAACATAAAAAATTTGTTAATTTTTTCAGTAATTAATGATTATATTTATCATTTTTTTATTTATAATGATTATGTAATAATTGTAATAAAAATTAGATTTTGATACAATGAAGGGAAAATTCTATCTTTCAAAAATATGTAGTTTCAATCAAGAAATTATTTTTTATGAATTAAATAATTTTGGAAATAATAGATATTTAAAAAAAATATTATTATAAAACTATTTTTATTAAATATAAATTTATGAAGTCAAATGTAATTTAATAGGGGTCAGAAAACTATTATTGTCAAAAATAGAATTTTTAATTAAATGTGGATTCCTAATTTAAAAGTGTATGTTCTATTATTTATAGAATTATTTTGATAAAATAAATATTATTTTTTAAATAATAATATCAAAATTATTCGATAGTGATTATTCATCATTTTTTAAGACCGTTGAATTTTTAGGTAAAAATTAAATATGGTATAATTATATGATATGTATTATCACATAATAAAATCCCAAAAGCAATGTAATAAATACTATAAATATTATCAAAAACCAAAATTATGTTTATCCTTTAAAATAAGGTTTTTTATGTTTTTTTATTATTTTTATATACCCAAAATGAATCCTACAAAACCTATATTACATTTTAAGGTTTTAAAATCAATTCATTATAAACAAGACCCACTTACACGTCACCAAGGTTATAATTTAGAGTATTTAAATTATTAGACTTATAAAAAAATTAAATCCAATATTCTTTAGTAGAAACCAATGGATAAACCATGGGTAGGTTTTTGGTTTGGATTAATTTTTATTATAGAGTCTAAAACCTTAGTTGAGAAATTAATAATGAATTTCCCTCTCTTTTACTATTAACACCAACACAACCTCTCATTCCACTTCACTAAAAACCATTTTATAATGAATTTACAATTCCCTTACCTCTACATACCCATCCTAAGGTGTTCCCAATATTTTAATAATCTATTCCCAATCTTTTAAAAGCATCCTATTAAGGAAAGGGAATCTCTCCTCTTCCTTATATCACAAGCACTTTCTTTGTACTAATCCCATTTTGATTTCCAATTTTCCATGTTGTAATGCTTTTGACAATTACATTTACTACCCTTATTATTTATAAGTAATGGAATTCCTCCTCTTAATCTTATTTACCCCTTCCATAAACATTTATATTCACCTATTATGCTTCCAAAAATATCCTTTGGTTCTCCAATCCGAACATTTTTCTAGTGAATACCAATACCCATTTCTACTCAATGTTATTCACCTACATATACATAACTCTTATTAATTTAGGACCTTCATGAATGTAACTCACGCTCCTTAATCATTGCATTTAAATTGATGAAATCCATTATTATTTTTTATAATATATGTGCAACACTTATTCATGTGGATGATATGAATGTGACGGGTGGGCTTGGAATTATATATCCCCATAGTGCATTGAGTAATGTTTTTATCTCATGATATTTCATGTGTAGTACATGGTATTTTATCCTATGTGCACTGCGTTATGATTTCTTGGAGTTTAGCCTTGACTTATTAATATGATTTCAAGTTTTATATTATTTCTACATTCCCATGTGGCCTTTATGTTATCATATTTTATCATGATTTGATATTAAATTTTATGACTATCACCTCCATTGTGTTAAATTTATATTCCTATTTACTTACATGTGTTACTTTTTACATTTTACTATTGGATAATTCCCTTACTGGGCCTTATATCTCACCCATTCCTTATGTATGCCCCCAGGTTCTCCTGTGTAATTTTAGAAGATCAATGTAATTAAAAGGCCTGTTATAGAATTTTATTCTATGTCTTCACGATTCCATATCAAGTTGTTATTTAATTTACCTAATTATCTAAAGAATTTATGTCACGCAATCTTGTGGGGTTGTATTAATTATATCTTTATATAATAAATCATGAAATAAAATTTATGAAATATATGGATTTTTATAGAGCATCATGAATGATATGTCATTAATGAATAATTTGAGGAATGTGTTCGCCTTACTTATTTATGGAAGTTGATATTATTTCCTTTAATTGAAATTAAACAGTCACAGTATATTCCATGACCATGATGTAATGATGGGTTTATTTTAGATAGTAAAATAATGATGTATTAAAACTATAGGTTGATGGCATAAGTGTGCAGCTCTCATGATGAGATACCATGAAAAAAAAGGATTATATTATATATTGTGAATTCATATGTGGTTGTTTTTATTACTACATATCTTATTCTCTTTTTATACATATATGAACCTAATATATATCTTCTTCTATTTTGGGTTCATTAACACATTACTCTCTAGTAACTTGGGACTTTAGGTGAGCCCTACTAATTCCAGTGTTGAATAAGCCATGAGGGTCCCACACAACGTGTTTCTATTGAACTCAATTAAGTATTGTTTATATTTAACAGTTGGAATACATATTATTCTTCAAACTGAGAAGTTATATTTATTCTATATTTATTTATAAATAATATTAAAAACATACTCACAAGGTAATTGTTTGATTATGTGGATAAATATAAAATTTATTTATATATTCTTATTTATAAGCTACTAAAAAATTATTTATTGAATTTATAATATTTATTATTTATTCATAATATAATAAATAATTTTTACAAGAGTTTTAAAATAATTATTTTTTTCTGAACCTTGGATATAATATTTAAATATTTATTTTATAATTCAATAAATGTTGAGGAGGACGACCAGACCTAATTATTTATCATATGATAAATATTTATTTACGATACTCTAAATAATATTTATCATTACATGAGTTAGTGCATACTATGAAATAAAAAGATATTATTATTATTTTACATGAAATGTGGTTCATTATGGCTTTAACATATTATTAAAGGAAATTGGAAAAATAATTAATATGAAACCCTAACCATAGGTCTATAAATAGAAAGCAATAAGATTTATGATAGGTTGCTCATTCTGTAGAACATTATTCTCCCTAGAGAATTATCTTTATCAATGAAGAATGTTTCTAGGGTGTTCTCTTGAGCTTGAGATACTCTCACTTCCTCAATCCCTTCTTCTTAAGTTGTAAATATAAAGAGACAATATTTCTAGACAGAAGGGAACATCATGCTAGAACATAAAGTACCACTGGAGACCTTCTAAGATCAAAGGTGCACATGTGGATCACCAATAGAGGGTCACTACTTTGGGTCCCTACCAACACAACAAAAACACAACTGAATTGTGTACAAATGTTCAACACTTTCATTGAAGAATGAAATCAAAACTAAATTATTTATTTTTATAATTAAATTAACTACAAATTAATGTGAATATATCCTCTCTCTTGATTCTGACGAGAAATGTTTGTCAATATTCATCAAAAAAATTGGTGTGTGTTCCATTCATCATCATTTACATTGTTAATTATCTATTGAATATGAAAAATAATCTATTTTGTCCATATATATAATAGTTTCTTTCACTACATATGAAACCTTAAAGAGGTATTTGATTAATCATGTTCAATTTTTAATTATTTATTTATTGTTGATTGATTTATATTTTTAAAATTTAGTTTTCATTTCAATAAATTCATTCTCATAATATGATTATTGAGTTACCTTCTTCCATTTTTTGATTATTTATTATATAACCCATATCTAGTTATTTTTTTAAAAAAATATTTGAATAACTCATTCGATGGTGTTATAGATTCTAGTTGGACAGTACAAGATTACATGACATATAGAATAAATTTACACATCATGTATTCTATTATATTTCACCTAGATGTAAGGGAGTTTCCATGTGTCATCGTAAAATAATTAAATGTTAATGTGTTAAATATTCTTTATGATTTTTACTATAATAGATAGCTACAAACCATGTTAGACTATACACAATTTAAATGGGTTATACACTATATATTCCATGCTTTTTATCAATGTAAAATGCATGGTTAAATATACATCATGTATTAATTACACGGTATGTAAAGACTGATGGTCATTTAACAAGGAGGTTACATTGTGTGTACCAGTTGTACACACCATTTACCTAAACAAAATATATTAAAAAATACACGACCAATCCATAGACATGTATCAAAAATATATAGTGAGTAATATACATGACATGTATTTAGATGTACTCACCGTGTACCTAATTTATTTATGTGGAATATTATAAATTAAATTATTATTCCATAAACCTCATCATTATGTGTTTTGGTATCATTTGTTGACTCATACATTCCATATGGTAGGTTTTATAAGATATTAAATTCTTAGATAATTTTTGTATAAAAATTTCAACCACAAATTGTGTATAGTCATAATATATCAACTACTCTATGTGTATTTAAATAAGTACATGTTATGTTAATTAAAATGGGTTTCATGTGTCATTTATTGACTCATACACACCATGTAGTTTTTTAATAAAATTTGTATATTGTATTTCCAATTAGTATACTGTATATGATATCAACACATGCTAAGTAGTTCCAATAGGTACACACTGAGTTACTTCCAATTACAAGTATTATACTTATTTTTTTACATTTCAAATAATATTAATTTATTTAATATATTAAAAATCATGGAGTATGGGTATCTTCAGAACATATTGGATGAATATTAAGATAAATTGCACTAATTTAATAATCATACAACTTATTAGATTGATTCACATGTGTTTTATCTTAATATAAGAATGAATAAAAATGAATGTCTGTTAGTTATTTTAAATACATATTTTTAACAAAACTATATAATCATGACCATAGACCGACTTGTGTATGTGTATGGTTTCAGGGAATTTAATTATTTCATACGATTTTGTAATTATTTTTATTTAATTAAATTGATGGATTATGAGTTATCCATCTCTCTATATTATATATGGTCTTGTGTTCACAAAGTTTCTTTTATATAAACCCCCTTTCTGGTTCCCTTCAAATGTGTTTGAATAAAATTCATTGTAAGGATGTAGCTACTAGACACATGGTGTTTTTTAAATATGGATCAAGGTGAAACTAAACCTAAAATATTCAAAGGATGAGGGCAGAATATCGCAACTCAATCTTTGACTGACTCAAGGAATTTTCCCCTTGGTTCAATGGTTTTTTTGTTGTCTAATAAATAAAAAGTCTTATTTTCTAGGATTGTAATATTTCCACATTCAATTTATTTTATTTTATTTTATGTGTGATTTATTTTATTCATTCAAGATCATGATTATTTAAATAAAATCATTAACATGGAAATATGGGATTAAAATAAATGGGATTATGCATAAATATTTTATCAGTACATGGTTAATCACTTAAAAATAATCCAATTATTATTAACATGAAATGTAAATAGACAAAAGGAGAAATTTTATTCATAATAAACAAAATCCATCAAGTTAATATTATTTCATTTTATTTTTTATCTAATATAAAATGGGTCCATAGTTAAAGTGGTAATTAAAACCTTTATTGGGAGTAATTTTAAATATAAAGAAATCTAAAAAAAGTTGGTGGGTTGACTTAACCTAAATTGTATTTAATTTAATCACATTTGATTTTTCAATAAAAACTTTAGAGGTAAGTGAGATGAAATATGAGTCAATATTATAAGATTGAGGAATCCACTCATTGGATTAAAGATCATAAAGCTGATAGTTAGAAAGACCACCAAACTAAATACCTTATTATGATTTACATGTCCTTTGTATAGGTTATAAGAATGTAAATTTGGATCATTCCAAAAAGAATTTCCACATTATAGGACATTATGAGTTTAATGGTGAGGGTAATTGAGCCATAATAAAATAGTGGGAGATTTGATAAAATAATTAAGTAATTTTTTATCTCTTATTTTCTTCTCAAGTAAAGTATTAATCATATGTTTTAATTATTATATAAAAATAAAAATAAAATCCATAAAAACAAAACAACCATTTCTCAACATAGGGAATATCCCCAAAGACACAAGTTTTCTATAGTGGAATAGATATTTTTCATTACTTTACTATCGGGTATTTTTTACTATATGTTGGAATACCTAATACTAATCAAATTCCTTGGTAAGAATGTGATGGTGACTAGAATTTCTATATGTGATTCATGGAGGACTCTTCTTATGTTCGTTGCATCATACTATCAGTTATGTCTTGAGATATGATAATGAAACATAAGTTCATGGATCCTTACATCATAAAGTCTCATCTCCCTGATCTAGAAATATAAGAGGAGAGACTTTAGTTAAATGAGATTGTTGATGTACTTCATCATTATAAATTTGAATAAGGATAACTAGTTACTAATCATGTCATTAAAATGCAGAAGTATATTGATAAATTAAAAATATTAGTCTTACATTGGGATAATTAATTATACTTAATCTCATATTAACATCCTCACAATGACGGTTATCCATATTCATCCAAGCCTGGATAAAAAGTATATACACTACTGGAATTAGAGGTATTTACAATAGGATATTTATGATGGGATCCTATCACAAATAGACTATAGCGACGGGGTCCCGTCGCAGATAGCCCATTGTAGAAAACGGCGTCACAAATGTTATTGTTTGTAATGGGCCCGTTGCAAAATATAGTATTTGTGACGGGAAAGGGCATCATCACAAATAATCTTCCAATTATATAAACTATATATATAAATAAACCCTTTGCAACGGACCATCACAAATACTATTTGCGATAGGGACGTTCCTCATCACAACTAATCCATCGATTATATACATTATGTATATAATAACCTTTTACGACCGGCCTATCGCAAATTGTATTTGCGACGGGCCCATCCTCCCGTCGCAAATACTATTAATAAAAAATTATATTTAGAATATTTGCAATGGGAGGCCGTCAAAAAAGTTCTCATCGCAAATACTAAAATTAATTACAAAAATAATTAATAAAAAAATTATTAATGAAAAAATTATATTAATATTATTAAAATAATAAAAAAAATAAAAACAATTATTATTAGTAAAATAAACAGACATTAAATAATATAATACTAAAAAAATATTTAAAAAAATTATGATTAGTTAAAAAAAATATTAATTTTATTATAATAATAAAAAATTATAAAATTATTACAATTCTCAATATTTAAAAAAATATATATATATAAATCATAAAATGTACTTATTATTAGTAAAATAAAAAATATTAAAAACTATAATACTAATAATAAATAATAAAATATTAAAAATAAAAATAAATAAATTATTCAATATCTTTACAAATATAAAATACATAAACTGGAAATAGTTCATATTACAATAAATCATAAATTCAAATGTTTTTAACATAAAAAATAAATCAATGGGGGTCATCTTCTAGAGGAGGTGGAGGAGCCGTAGGAGATGGTGGAGGAAACTCCATCCCTAAACTACAAGTCAAACAGCACATGTACTCTAGTTGCTTGTGATGATGCTGCTGCCATCGACGCATCTCTTCCTCATGTTGTTGTTGATGCTGCATCTGTCACCGACCCATCTCTTCATGCTGCTTCTGAAAACTCTCTATAAGCTCAGACTGATTTCGCAACTACTCCTAATACTGTGAGGCAGAAGATGATGTCTCTCCACGAGCTCCTCTCGAGCTAGACACTGACATCACAGCAGTACCAAAATAAGTACCAAGAGTCAAATTATAGCAGATACCAACTACTCAACCCTTATAAAAGCCATACTGTGTCGCCTGCATCCATGCCACTTTATCAAAATGGTGGGCACTGGTCTACTCAGTCATCTCATCTTGACTCTCAGCCTGTGTCTGAGAGATTTTAGCCTTATATGGATCCTTAAATTCCAATTTTAAATTAAAATGGTGAAAATATTATATACAGTTAATTGTCAATGTGGAAAAAATAATACTACCCACAATCTGATGCTGGCGATCACCTCTAATCTCTCCAGTGGTTGTATCACTATACATCATTCGATAAACGTCAAACTCCGTAATATGAGGATGCTCTAATGCCTATAGAAATATAAAATAAACTATTTATAAAGTTATATAAAATATTTAAAATATATATACTTACCATATGCTCTCTATGTGTACTGAATGTACGGCTACAAGCTCGATGTGTCACCACCTATCTCCCCCAGTTCTGCCGTCCCACTGAATATATCCTCTGAAATCCATCACACAACCAGTGTAAACATAATCCATACCAAACATGAGATGAAATCTACTCTGGTCGGTGGGCTCTATACAACTCATCAAATTCTTTCAATCTAGCTTTCTTAATGGTTTTTCTTCTCAAATTGTTCAGAAACTGACGGAAATGGTCACGCATAGACACCTTTCATGTCATTTGGATAGCATCACACATGCTATCATCAATGGGTTATCATAAAACCTACAAATAATTTATAATATCAAGTTATTAATAAAATAAATTTCAGAATAAATATTCTTTATTTACATACCGTACAATGATTGAACATGTCACGCCACACATGAACGGGAATCTGTCCCCATGTGATCAATGGGTGAAAAAAATAATTGGGCAAGATACCACTCCCATGTCCAATAACTATATCTGCAAAACTGTGAAAAAAATAAATGATCAAACAATTGGTATATATATAAATAAATTAATGAAAGCTAAAGAAAATATAAAGGTTACCATGCCTCTATGTGTGTGGATCGAAGACAATATGTGGACTTTGCTCGGGGATAGGGTCAAGAATCATCAATCATGAAAAACCATACCCCCTCTATGTACCCCGTGAACCGTCATTAGGCTGAGGGTCAGATGGTCCATAATCCCCCTTATCCAATGGAAGATCAGCCTTCTGCAACTCACGAAATAGATCAGGATCCATCTGAAACACAAAATGATTTTTGTTAGAATATAGTTGAAAATAAATATTATATATATATATATATATTAGTTATGATTATAACCAGCATTTAACTATATCAATGTCCATCTTTATCCTCATCTCCATAGATGTTCATGTCAATGTCTTCATCTTCCTCCCCAGCATCATCACTATCTATATGAGTTTTAGTTTCATCATCTCTTGTCATTTCAAATTCATTTCCAACATAATTAACATCTTCATCACCATCGATCCTTAATTGTTGTGTGTCATCATCGATATACATGTCTCTTTTTGAAAAAGATGGATTTTGAGTAGTCTCTTGAAAAATTTCAATTCCTTAAACTTCAGTGGAACCAAATTCAGTTTGAGTAAACTGATTTTCCTGAGATTTCATTTTTATTATGCTCCACTAATCACTCAAGTTTATTGAAGTAGCACAGTACTTTACGTAATAAATTTTATGTGACTATTGAGCTAGTAAAAATAGTTCATTTACTACAATAAGACTTTTATATTTAATATCAACGATTCCATGAGTTAAATGAACATGCAAGCCTCTCTCATTATCCAACCACTAACATTTAAACATCATTATGTAATTCTATCCTAGATAACACAGCTCAATAATTTCATCCAGAATGCCATAAAAGTCAACTTCAATTTCTCTGTGATACGATCCTCTCAAAAAAAACTCCACTGTTCATTTTTTTTATTCTTCATATGCACATCTATGAAATTGAAAACCATTCACCACATATACATTATAAGATTTAACCATTTTGGATGGTGGGTTACTCAATATACACAGTCTCTTTTCAATTTTATCACCGTGTTGAGACACCTGAAAATTTGTAAATCAATTATTAATATGATAAATAATAAATGAAATTGATATTAAACCATCAATAATTTATGATACCAGTTTTTGAAACCATTGAGAAAAAAATTTTGTCTGCGTTCTTCAAGAGCAGTTACTATATTTTGTGGAAGTTGTTTCATGATATTATTATCATACAACCAAAAAATAAAATAAGTTTACATACTATAACATAAATTATATAATAAGTGATAGAATCACTCACATTAAAAATGATTTCATTTCTTTACAGTTGATCAGAACATATGTATGAGCTCATTGATGTTCATCATTTTAAATCCATCATTCATAAACTCCAAAAAAACCAATATTTGGTTGATTAAAAACTGATAATTTATTGTCTATATCATCATTAAAATTCTCCTCATTTCATCCCATGCGATTGTGTTTTGAGGGATATTGAGATTTAAAATAATGAGAGTAGAAAAAAGTAATTTCCTTTCGAAAATATGCTTCAGCAATTGAGCCTTCAACTGATGCTTTGTGACATACTTTTTTCTTCAATTTATGCGTGCATCTATCAAATGGGTACATCCATCAAAAATTTATTATACCTCAACATTTAGCTTCATGTGGAAAATGTAATATCAGATGTTCCATTGAGTCAAATAAAGCTGGTGGAAATATTTTTTCCAATTTACATATAATTAGAGCAACATCTTCTTCCAGTACTCTTAGCACATTGTATTCTGTTGTCGCAGGACAAATGTCTCGAAAAAAAATATGATATGTCTGTTATCGAATCCCAAATCATAGAATTCAACAAACCTCTGAATCTAATCAGAATAAGCCTTTTTATTATAACATGACAATCATGACTTTTTAATCTGGTAATATACCCATTCTTAACACTTCTGCCCAAATTGAAAGCATGCTCATCTAGAAGTCTCAAATCTTCTATCCCTTGACAAAATATTAAGCTACTCTATCTAGACAATGTATAAGCTTCTTTTGGAATCATTAACATCTATGATTTGACATTTTCAAATAGTTCAAGTTCTGGTCGCCTGTAGATTTGGGTAAGATCTAATCATGCCTTTAAAGTATCTTTGGTCTTACCTGGTGTATCCAAAACTGTATGAAATAAATTATCAAAAAAGTTCTTCTCAATATGCATGACATCCAACATGTGGCGGACCAACAAATTAGACCAATATGAAAGACCCCAAAAAATTCTTCGTTTTATACAAATATGTTCTTTCCTAATTCGATGAATTTTCTGTTGGTTTACTGTTCGCCCAAATGTGATGGGAGGTAATGAAAATACAATTAATTTTAACTCTGTACTTGAGATCATTTGTGGAAGTTCATCCCTTTCAATTATACCTTTTCTGAAATGATATTTATTTCCTCTGAAAAGGATGATCGGTTGGAAGAAATATGCAGTGATAGTCAATACAGTAGTGTTTTTTCCATTGACGATTATAAATGCTTTGTTGTCTTTCATACAGTAAGGACATGATTTTGGACCATGTGTACTCTAGCCAGATAACATACCATATTCCGGAAAGTCACCAATCATCCACATCAATGTAGATTTTAATATGAAATTTTGTTTCGCATCAACATCATATGTACTAACACCATCACTCCATAATGAATTTAACTCATCAATCAATGATTTCAAATAAACATAAATATTTTTTTGGATGTTATGGGATTAATATGGTCAAAAAGATATAGGGTTCCTTCATCAACATCCATGGAGGTAAATTTTACTGAGTTATAAAGATAGTCCAACATGAATACTGACTACCATAAGAACCAAATGGACATAAACCATCAATACAAAGACCCAATCGCACGTTTCGGAATTCTAAAGAAAAATACGGTGCAGACAGTCAAAATGTTTCCATGAATCACCATTAGATGGATGATTCAATCTTTTATCGGTTGAAATTTTGGTTTTTTTCCATTACATCATTGACGTTGTGTTCTGAGACATAAATAAAAGCTTCAACCTGGGTGTAATGAGGAAATATCTCAACTGTTTTGCTGGAATCAATCCATACTTCCCTTGTTAAGCTTCTTTATACCTCGATTATCCACATCTGGGAAAACTATGCAATGAATTATTTTCACCAGAATAAAAGATGAAATCATTTGGACATGCATGAATCTTCCAGTAACTAAGGCACTGATTACGAACCAGCCTCTTCCTCTCATAGTAATTTTCAAGCAACGCATTTTCTTTAGGTAACAGTGTTTTAACCAAAGAAAATATCTAATCAAAAAAGTTGTTTGACATTGAATTATCTGATTTAATAGCCATAAATTGTGCAACCACTTCTAATTTTCTTATCTTACAACAAGGATATAATTCATCCTTAGCATACCTCAACAACTAATAAAATTTGAATGGGGCTAACTCAAGAGTTAAATCGATATCATCTTGAGTTTCAGTTTGCTGAACAGATGGACCTGTAACATTATGTACTAAATTTTGAAATTGTGATGGATCCAGAATCATGTAATTAGTATCTTCTTTGGAACTGCATTCTCCTTGTTGATACCAAAAAACATAATTTGGTTGAAAACCAAACCACAAGAGATGTCCCCCAACCTTGTCAAATTTGTCAAATGTTCTCAGAGCACATTTTCTACAAGGACACTTTATTGTGACTTCTAAAACATATTATAGTTTTGATGATGCAAATGATAATAAATCTTCAACACCATCAATATATACAAGATTTAAACTAGAACTATTTGGATTTCTACGCTGATTTATTCAAGCGCAATCATCTAATAATGATTTTTACCGATTTCCTTGTTCCATATTTTTCTAAAAAATATTAAATCATTACTATTTTTTAATAATTTGATATTATAAAAACATTTTCTAAAAAACAGATAAATAATTAGAAATACTTCTTAATAATTACCATTACATATGGGCGACATAATTTCCATTGGATTTACGGCTACTCTTTTTTCTGAGGGCTAATTTAATTGGAACTTTCTCACAGAGAAATCACAAAGAAGAATCTGATCATAGGTACGGATATTCATTCTTGTGCATATGAGAATGAATATGCATACCTCCGATCAGATTCTTCATTGTGATTTCTATGTGAGAAATTTGCAAGTAAATGAGCCGTCAGACAAAAGAGCCCCCTTTTGTCGATGAATCATCTTCTTGCAATTATCACTGCCTGAACACATTATGAAAAATGTGGTCCTACTAATACATATTCAAACTAATGCATACGAGATTGGATATGCATACATAGAAGCATACTTTTCATAATGTTTTGAGTCGGTGAAAGTTGAAAGGAGAAGAGTCATCGAGAAAAAAAAAGTAAAATCGATCCACTAGAAATTGTGTCAAGTTATTACAAGTTATTACAATTTATTATAATTTATTTTCTTTCTAATTATTACTAATTGTTACAAATTGTTACTTATTATCACTAATTTCTATTTGTCGTTATTTATTGCTATTTATTGAAATTTATTGTTAATTGTTTCTATTTATTACTAATTATTACTAATTGTTGCTAATTATTGCTAATTATTCTTAATTATTCCTATTTATTCTTATTTATTCCTATTTATTCCTATTTATTCCTATTTATTCCTATTTATTCCTATTTATTCCTATTTATTCCTATTTATTCCTATTTATACCTATTTATTCCTATTTATTCCTATTTATACCTATTTATTCCTCTTTATTACTATTTATTACTAATTATTACTAATTATTACTAATTATTACTTATTATTACTAATTATTACTAATTATTACTAATTACTACTATTTATTACTATTTATTACTATTTATTACTAATTATTAGTATTTATTTGTATTTATTACTACTTATTACTATTTGATACAATTTATTGTTATTTATTACAATTTTTTACTATTTATTACTATTTATTACTATTTATTAGTATTTCTTACTATTTGTTACTATTTAATACTATTTATTACAATTTATTACTATTTTTTACTATTTTTTACTATTTATTAATATTTATTACTATTTATTTCTATTTATTACTAGTTATAACAAATTATAACTAATTATTACTAATTATTACTAATTATTACTAATTATTACTAATTATTACTAATTATTACTATTTATTACTATTTATTACTATTTATTACTATTTATTAATATTTATTACAATTTATTAGTATTTATTCCTATTTATTCATATTTATTCCAATTTATTCCTATTTATTCCTATTTATTCCTATTTATTCCTATTTAATCCTATTTATTCCTATTTATTCCTATTTATTCCTATTTATTCCTATTTATTCCTATTTATTCGTATATATTCCTATTTATTCGTATTTATTCTTATTTATTCCTATTTATTCCTATTTATTCCTATTTATTCCTATTTATTCCTAATTATTCCTATTTATAGCTATTTATTTCAATTTATTCCTATTTAGTACTAATTGTTCCTATTTGTTCCTATTTATTACTATTTATTACTATTTATTATTATTTATTCGTAATTATTACTATTTATTCTTAATTATTACTATTTATTCCAAATTATTACTATTTATTACTATTTACTACTATTTATTACTATTTACTACAAATTATTACTAATTATTACTAAAATACAGATAACAAAACAATTTAAATCTTATTTAATTACAACTAATCAACAATAATTAAAATTAAAATTAAATAAATTAAATAAATACTAAACTAAATAAAATATTAATACCTTTAAACTTGATCTTTGATTGATGTAAGCGGCTTCAAAACTTCTTCGTAAAAAAATAAACTCAGAGAAATTTTCCCTCTAAAATTCAAGTTTAGGGAGAGAAAGGAAGTGAGAAATGAGATGAAGAGAAAGAAAAATGGAGCGGGGTATATATAGGTTAGATTAGTTGCGACGAGACTTGTTGCGATGGTAAGCTCATCGCAAAAGGTACTTTCTGTGATGGGGCCCGTCGCAAATAACGTTTCCCGCATTAATTGTTGTCGGTGGTTAAAAGGGTATTTGTGACGGGGCTTGTTGTAAAAGGTGACCTACCGACACACATTTTGCGACATTACAACATCACGTCGCAAAAACTCATTTACCATCACCGGTATTTGCAACGAGTTCCATCTCAAATATCATATGATCGACACAAAATTTGTGATGTGGGGATCCCCCCCATCGCAACTAACCTTCACGTGCTTTGGCGTGCATCTCGTGCCAAATCTTGCATTATATTTTGCGACGGGACCCCAAATCTCGTCACAAATAACCCCTGGAATGGATAATTTGCGACAGGAACTAATCCCATCGCAAATACCTCATCGCAAAAGACTATTTTTCCCATAGTGATATAATTCACATAGGAATATTTTGACTTTGCATCTCAAGACAAATAATTTTTTTATAGAACATGTTTCTACATTCCTTATTAACTAAGAAAAATATAGAAAATTCCATGACCAATTTAGATTCAACAATTTATTTATGATTTCCTCCAAAGAGACAAAATATTACAAGGGAAATTAATGAACAAGAGATTTCTTACTTGTAACGTGGTGAGAAAGGTCATTGGAAGAATAATTCCGATGAATTTAAGATGAGTAAATTAGAAGAATCTATTCAAAATATATTTATCATTAAACATAAATTTTCTAGGATACTTCTTGTGTATATGATTTCACATTTATATGTATTTAAATTATAGGAACCAGGAATGTAAATAAATATTACAATAAGTAGGCTGAATTCTGAAATGAACTAGAATAGGGTGATTCCAAGATCAACAGTGAAAAATTCACAACTTCTCGATTCCATAGTGGAATGATTCAAGTTAAAATAATTTTTTGTATTGAGTATTAACAAATCCTTTTTCTCAATGTTTATTTTATACACAATGAGACATTGTTTTATTTTTGAAACATATATTTCTATAGTACTTCATTCTATACTAATTTTTTTAATAGTTATACAATTATAAATATCCCTCAAGCAATAAATGATTAATAATATAAAACTTAATTACCTTATAGTGATAGGATAATTATTTTCAAGAGAAATTGATAGTAGTTTAACTTGTTATATCTAGATAACTATTTTAGTCCCTATTAAGACAATATACTTGGAATAAAAACAAACTAAATATCTCATTTCAAATAAAATAAACCTTAAAAAATAATGTTATACCACATATCTTTTATATTTATTTTAATAATGTCTCATGAACAATTATAATGTTATATGTAAATTTATATAATTCATGAGATTCCTTAAAGAAATTTTAGAAATTCTCAATTAAGAAAATGTGTCCACTTGGTAAATATGGAGGACCCTCTAAGATGGATTATAGGAGAACATCTATTCCAAGTTCCCACACTTAGATTTCCTTGTATTTATCAATATAGTGGTAAGTTGGAATAATCATTACGAGTTCTAGTTTTCCTCACTTTGGTAACAGGACATTCTATGGATTCAAAACCATCATTATTCATGTTATTCACAACTAATAAATCGAAATTATTAGTCTATATATCTTATTTAAAATCAGAAGAGGATGGGGAATCTACCACTTGAAAAACAAATTTGTTTCTCCCAAATCCTTGCCACTATTCCTGGGTCTCTACCTCTTAATGTTTATCACATGTTTGTTTCTTTTTACACTTGGAAAAAACCATTTAAAATCCCTCATATTCTTTACTACCCAAAGCATAATCTCCTAAGTGTTTGAATATGATCTATAGATTAAACTCTACACTAATCTCTTTCACTGCTGACTCAAACCAGTAAGGATGGATTGGTCACTTGAACTGGAACATCTATCCACTCCTCATTTACCTCAACATGCTTCCAAGAGATCACTTGATCATCAGACTTAATTTCACTGGACCTAGATTGTAATTGAGGTTAAATCCACCATCATTCCTTGAAGGGACATTCCTAGATAGAAATACTTCACAAAAGACACTAGAGTCCTAGTAGCAGCAATAGGTAAACTCCTAGAGAGGGACCTCTCACACAATTGGGACACTACCTTTAAGGATGAAGTATCATTGTCGACTATAATGACAGAATGGCTAGGATTGTATTGATTAGCTTCATTAATATGTCCCTTATTTTCAAGACCATTTTAACATCACTAATGACTTAGGCCAAATCTGAAGAAAGAATAATAAAAGTCGATCCAAGACTCAAAATAAATCAATTGAAGTCATCAGAACTCTCCCTCAACCACAATCAAAACAGATTTAACTAGAGACATTAGGACATCCATTTCATCACAAATGTGTTATTTTATAGGGTGTCTCAGTTTCATATATCTACTATCTAAACTCAAAAATTGGCCAATGATATTTCCAATCATAAGAAGAAAAAATATATTTTAAAGGGAAGTGTCGTAGCTTGTAAGCTGAACTAGATGGTCACGGTCAAGGGGCCCAATTAATGTAGAAATCATAGGACCATATGAACAACAAGAAGAGAAACTTGTTGAAACACCACCAATATTTGGACTAGGATAGGGAGAAGTCATCTTTATTAGTGAATAGAATCAAAATGTGGGGAAAATATAATAACCATATAGTTTCGTGCTTCTTTAAGCCCTAGAATACATTGAAAATTTTATCAAAAGAATCCACCGACATCTGGCCCCACATAAAAAAAACCACAAATCAATGATTTAAGAGAGAATATTCATTATAAAACTCTGAAAGCGATATAAGAAGCTTTATAATAGAATTTCGGAGCAAGGGGCCATCAAGTAATGTGGGATGGTGAGGAAATCTAGAATGGATGCAGGTATAGTAAAAGAGGAAAGATGATTAGGGTGAGCGGAACATAGAATATCAAAGGGTATATCTTCTACCTACAAAGGTGGAAGAATATTGGAGTTATCCATCTACTATTCCCCATTTATCAATATAGTGATGTTAGTAAAAAAAAATAAATTATAAGTCTTACATATATTACAAGTCTTCAATAATTTATTATATGTCATCTTTTACAAATATCAATGCAATAAAATAACCATATGCTTATAATATTGATAATTGATGTCATAATTTTGATATGATAAGAATATTTTAGGGAACAACCGAATGTTTTTCTAAATACCATCTTTTAAAAGATAGTTATTAGCTACGAACGAACATCAAACACTTAGTGAATCTCGATTAATGATCCTAAAACTACTGAGGATATTAACATATAGTCAAGACCAACATTGTTTCTATAAGAGGAAGATTATATATTTAAAAATATTTGTATAAGAGTTAACATATATGTGTTAAGGATCTGGATTCACATGAGTTAACATAAGAACACTCGACTCCGTTAAGATCGGTGGGAGGAGTGGTTCTAGAGACACATACTACATATCACGTTATAAACAAAGAGGTGGGTTTTTTTACCATGGTGATTGATACTTATATTATTATTTTAGAATAATTATTCCTATAAATAATTAGTAAATAGAAACGTGATAATATATAAATCCATGTATGAATTAAGTAATGGATTCCATGTACCAAGATTCATGGACATTATTTTTTATGCTTCTAAGATATGATACTACCGGTGAGAATCCAAAAGAATCTAGACATGGACAGTATAGGCTAGAACCAATAAATATTGATTTATTATTGAATGTTTTATCCTATAATAAAACCTATTAACCAATCATCATTACTAATATCTTTTTGAATTCTACTTGTCAAAGAATACATCTATGATTGTCATATCAGGTTATTGTTTTTAAAGGCCACCTAATTTAGAGGAAACCATATATAATATTTCTATATAATGTGACCAAAAGGATACCCTGTAGTATATGTCGATATATAATAGCTAGAAAGGGTTGGTGACATATATAAACTCCAACAAGATATATATATATATTAAAAATTCATTTATGGATAAATTTTGCATAATGATAATAGAATATTTGTTTGGATTTACAAGAGAGTCATGCGTGTTTGATAGGTTAGTGAGAGAGCTATAGTTTTGAAGATATATATATTGATAAAATATATATATAAAATGTTATTTATTACCAGCTTGTTAAGTCTAATTAATTAATTTATCTAAGAATGACTTAAGTTACAACAAAGTTATAGGGAATAATATCTATAAAGATAGATACATGGATTTTTTATATCTATTAATAAGTACATATATTGAGAATTTATTGAAGAATTCAAGTCGTAAAAATTCTATTCTGAATTTTTGTTGGCATATAATCTTTCAAGTCAAATACATAAGGGCATAGGATGGTATTATTTAGATTAAAATCATTCCACAAGTTTAAGTTCAAGGAATTTATCTCATATTCCATGATTTGTATTAATGATTTATAGTGTTGATGCAAGATTAATTGTATGTGAATATAATATGTTCTATCATAACAACACAAACTTCTAGTTACAACTATCCAGTAATACTTGACAACATTAAATTGGATGCTTTCTTAATATCTAGAGAAATCGGAATACTGGTGATCAGGGTAATTGAACACTTATCTACATTTAGTTCAATTTGATCTAGTATCTTAGTAAGGATAATTTTATATGAAATACAATCTTATTATGACTAGTGGTTTCCATTATACAATATCTGAGAACATTGTGACTTCTGATGTAGATAAATAAGTGGTTTACAAACATCTTGTTCCAATTCTAGGATAAACCAATATTAAAAGTTTAATCAATATTATTATAAGGCTTTATTATGTAATTGAACAAGAATTCATGGTTATCATAGGGGAATTAGAGGGGGATACTTAGTAATATCACCATTTTAGGGATTCACTAAAATAAGTGAGGTTTCAAAAAAACATTATCCAAAATTCCATTTTTAAAAACCAACACTATCCGTGGAATGATGTGTTAGTCCTAGAAGTTATAGCTATTCTTAGTAGAATCATATATAACATGTGATAACTAATGGAATGAAAATTTGTTATTTGTTGGATATAAATTAATTTTGGGTCTATTTGATTTGATGTCATAGAACCAACTACTTTGTACAATAATTTCCTTTTATATTTATGTATTTGAAGATTAGTAAATTCCATATCATATATTGATTATTCTTCTACATAACATTGATGTGATAATGTCCTAGAATATTTTTCAAATTGAAAAGTTTACATGTAGTCCCCCGCTATGAGGAGAACCATGATATTAAATGGTGATATTCTTAAACTTATTTCTATAGTCGGATAACATTCTATGATAGGACACATAGTATGTTTCTTGTCAGGTGTGAATACTCATAAACATATGATACTTAATCTCTTGAAGTTGACATTTATTAATATTTAATATGGTATATTATGATAATGTACACACTAATAGAAATTAAACATGTTTTTAATTTATTGGATATTTCTTTATGTGAGTGTTTGTGATGATACTTAATTTAATATAATTATTAATGCATGTCATAACTCAAGTACCATTATGTATTATCATAAACCCTGATGACATATGTTCATGATGAAGTTATTTATATTGGGTGCATCATAAATTATATTTTATAAATTAATAATTTGGGAAATCATTTTTCCCTTCCATGTTTATAATAGTTGATATCCTGAACATTTAATTGAAATGGAACTATCATATTAAATTACATGGACATAGTACAATGATTGGATTATTTTATATATTTAATGAATGATTTATCTAGTATATAGGTTGATGACATGGTTGTGCAACCCACTTGATGAGGTACCCTGATAAAAGGATTACATTTCATAGTAAGCATCTGTATATGATTTTTTTCATCGTGAAATATCTCCTTCATTTTTGGGTATCTTGGACCTATGCTAGATAGTAATATTGGAATTTTGACAAACCCACCTAATTATACTAAGGAAGAATCTTATATGGTCATAAAAAAAGTGTTTCCATGGATCATGGTATATATTATTTATATTTATCTATTAGAATAAATATTATTCCCTTGATTGGGAAGGGATATTAATTAAATTTTTATTGATTATAAAAATTAAAAAATATATATTTGTAATGGAATTGTTTTATTACATTGATAAATATAATATTTATTTATCTCTTTTTATTTCCAAGGTAATACATAGTTATTTAATTATTAATTTATAATTTATTTAATTATATTAATATTAAAATGAATATTTTTTATCAGAATGTGAGTATTATATTTACTTATTTATTGAATGTATAATATATATCACTTATTCTCAAGGTAATAAATAATTTTTATGAAATTATTAAAATAAATATTTTTTTTCATCAAATAAAGATTAAAATATTTATTTATGATATTTAAATATTTATTTTGAATTCCAAAAAATCAACGAGGATGATTGAACATAGTTATTTGATTGATGATAAGTATTTTTTACCAGAATATATATAATATTTATCATTGCAGAGGTTCGCACACACCATAGAATAAAATAATATTTTTATTATTTTACATTTCATGGTGTTTGTTATGGTTTTAAAATATTATTATGGTCCTTTATGAAATTAATTAATATAAAACCCAAAACCTAGGATAATAAATAGATAACTATGAGAATTATGAGAGGTTGGTCATTGTTCACAACATTATCATATCTAGAGAATTATCTCCCTCAATGAATAACATATCTAGTGTTTTATCTAATGTTCAAGAGATTTTATCTTCCTCCTTCCTTTCCTATCATGTTAAGGAGGTTAAGAGATAGTTCTTCTTGACTAAAGGGGTCTTTATAGTGATTAATAGAGAATCGTATGAGAATTGGTACCATCATGCTAACACCAAAAGAACGATCAGGAACATTTTTAGTTCAAGGTTTCACATGTGGATCACCTTTAGAGGGGATATAATTTGAGTCCTAATCAATGTAATGATAAACTAACTAAATTACAAATGAACAATCAACAACTGCATCAAAGAAATAACTCAATACTAAATGTATTTATTTTTTCAATTAAAATAATTATTAATTAACGTGTAATAGAACACCTCTATTTCTTCTAGGGAAACCATTTTTTAAAATTCTTTGAATTTCTTTCATGAAATCAATATTCATGTACATTATAGATTATGTACTGAATTAAATAACATACAAGTTTGACATAGGCCCAATAGGCACTATCGTTATGTCTGAAAACTTCACCTAAGGAATTTCAAACCATTTTTTCAATCAAAAACCAAGGTGGGTTTTACAAAATAATTTCAAACAATTTTTAATGAATTTAAATCCAATGGGGGATTACCCAAGGCATTCCAAACTATGTGACATCAATTTAAATTTAAGGGGGGATTCACCAAGGCATTCCAAACCATGAGTCATGAAGTTGAATATATGGTGGGTTTATTCCCTAGAATTATAACCAAAGTGTCATAAATAATTTATATAATAAATTAGTTCAAAAGTTATCTTAGTTCTATTATATATGGTCTCGCAAAATAAATATAGTCATGGTATCTTATATAGCATCCTATTCATCCATGGTCACACACAAAATACCACATTTTAATTCGAAGGCACCCAAGGGATTACATTGTAAATTTTAGAAAAATAAATTCCAAGGTCACACACAATTTAAGGGTTTAGGAAGTTCTAATATACTCACTAACATAAAAATTATGGCCTATTGAAAAATCCCATCTTATGATTTAAGGAAAAATATTTAATTATCTTTTAGGTCGAGCATGTGTTATATCTGCATGACTAGAAATTTCACACTAATAAAATAATAAAACATTGAGGTAATAGTTTTAATATCCCCTACCCTATAGTTATAGATGTATACCATCTAAAATTAGTCATTTATTCGATCTCAAATTGTCAAAAATGAAAAAGAAAAATAAATCCATATAAATAAGACATAATGGTGTCAAAACACAATATAGAAAAATAAATGAATAAATCATAAAACTGGAAGGTTATACTCACCAAAAAAATTTGTAAGCATGATGGGAACCTAATATATACTAGTACTAATGGAGAATACAAAGATGAGAGGAAGAGTAAGATAGGGGTATGCACACTTGTGATGGTCAAATAGGGACAGAAAAAAAGTGTTCTTTTGTTTTAATTCCTTAATAGTATAACCAAAAGTTTCCAAATTTTAAGTCATTAATAGGATACAAGTTTTATCCACATAGTTGGACAAACCATACACAAACCATGCTATCCTCACTATCAAACACACCACACTTTGCGTGGTTAGGTCACATGGTAAGAAAAACCAGGAAATAACTATATTGAATTCCCCTATAATTTTCTATATATATTTGTCATTGTTTTATAAAACAATAAATGTGGTTTAATAAACTATGTGTCTTCTATTTTACTATAAATGGTTGGGGTATATGGAGTAACTATCATAGAGGATATAAACACACATATATGGGAGTAATTACCCTCATAAATCCTAATAATAAATGAGAACTACCAATTAAATCAATAATATAATAAGTAATCCAAGCCAAGAAGTATTATGCATCTTATGTAAACTAGAAACCCAAATAACTATACCATAATAAAATAACCTTTAAAAGAAACTCCATGAACACCAATGGGCTCCAAAAACCCCACTAATAGATATTAATTCCCATCTTATTGACCCACCTCATCCTTTGGACCTATAAATAGATAGATACACACTCATACTCACACACACACCCACACACATATATATATATACAGGAGTGAACATAAAATTATGCTCAGAAGGATCCTGCACAATACAACTCATGAAAATTTGGAAGAATCGTATAAAAGCCTTAGTGAATAAATAGATTGACTATCCCCTTACCAAAACTATATCAACAAAGTTCCCAGCTCACCAAGGTTCACTCATCCAAATATCAAATAGAGGTATAAATAACACAACATAAAAAAGATATATAATATAATAGATACCCCTCATACCTTCCACACATAGAATGTCATGACCTATCCCTAATTGCATGTGTTTTCATGCCATGATCCCTATTATAAGTCATATCACTGAATTCCACACATTTGCATATCCACATCATAGCCACATTCATATAATCACGACCATATCGTAATCACATCCACATAATCACATATCATAACCTTGATCCATTATATAAAACATTTATATATATATATATAAACCATAATCCATTAAAACTCATCTATATATACACATATCATAACTTTAAACCAACATAATCAATATATATATATATTCACTTTAAGACATTAAAGTGTGTGTGTGTGTGTGTGTGTGTGTATATATATCATAACCTTGATCTATTATACCCTATATATATATATTAATATATAATAACCTTAAGACATCGTAGAAAAAATATGTATACATGCCATACTATGTATAGAAGAGATCATGGGTAAGGGGTTGTTATCCATCTATATCCTCTACATCATAGATGTTGGATAAATCACCTGGAACCCAAAACCTAAAAATTGTTTTGATCATGTTACCTAACTTGGGTGTTGGTGTGTAAGAAATAACAAATCCATAATGAATATATAATAGCAGTAAAACTCTATTTTAAGTTTAAAAAATAAAAGACTACACTATAGACACACTTATCATCACCACACGTCGATTAAGCTACCTCCTCAAGATACATCATGAAAGGAGATTGACACTAATTATAATAATAATCATTAATCTTGTAAAACACTATGTCATTTTGGTTTTTTAAATTTTTTTATTAATTTGAGGAATTAAATTTTTTATAGGTTTAATATTGGAGTATTGGATTTTTTATAGTTTTATATATGTCGCATATTTTTCATATGATTAGAATAAAGCATATAATTATAATTTGATAGGTGCTACAAACTTAAAAATGTTGTTTTGAAGGGTTGTATCATAATTAACCACACAATGTAGGCCTCCAAGTAATCCATATTACTAAATTTTTCCTTTATAGTTGACTCATATGGTTGGCACATAGTTAGGAGTAATTATGTAGGCGTACTATGTGAGTGTGAAGTGTATCCCCAATAGAGCCTACATGGTTGGCATATAGTTTACCAAACTATGAATCCTAACCATTTATATTTCACAAGTGTTTAAAAATTAGATTTCTCAAATTTTTCCTTCCTCGATTTCAAGTGGTCCCCCCCTCTTTCTCTCCCTTTTGTTTGACCATCCTTAGGGCTCTTAATGTATAATCCTATATCTATTATTCTGGGTTTTCAATATCCTTCTACCTCATTCTAAAAAACATTCTAAAGGTAAAACCAACTTTTCCTATTACTTTACATTCCCTCTATATATTTTTTACTTTTCCTTATGGTTTATTTCTCACTATAAAACCCTATTGGTTGATATAATAATATTAGGGTTCATTGTGATGTTATTATTTGGGGGTTTTGTTGTCAGGGCTTTCTTATGTTTCCTTCATAACTATATCAGTGTTCACTATTGAATATGATGAATTTTACATTCATCTTAAGGATGGATCCCCTCTCTCTCGGCCACCCCCAACCGCTCTCAGCTCTGCCTAGGGTTTCCTTCTGAAAACACTTCGCTGTGGGTCGACAGCATGCTCGAGCATCATTAATATTCCATTTTCTTCCTTCTTATCATCTTTTATCTGGGTCCTTCCTTCTTCCAGCCCCATCAGTGTGGAATTTTTATAGATTCAGGACCCTTTTCTTCCTCGCATCTCATCCACGCCTGTTTGTATTCTCTTTGGTTTGATCTTTAGAGGCAGCCTCTATATCTTCTTATGTTATAGTTTTGTTAGCTCTATATTCATTCAGGTGTGGTTTTGAGGCCCTACCAATGTTTGTTAGCTATAAAAGCTTCTGGACACTAATCTGCGGCTATAATATCCCATTCCCTTGTGTCTCTCCAAGTCTATGCTGGAGCGGTGGTGAATATGATGTTTTGGGATTTGAGGTTTAGCAGTCGTTGGTTTTATGGAACCTCCAGATTCAGTTTGCCTCTGTTTTTTTCAGTTCCTGGTTCACTGCCTCATTGTTGTTTCAATTGTTTGGAGCCATCATCTAGTGTTTCCCTTCTCTGGTCCCATGTTCCCCTAGCACCTCACCGAGGCGGATTAGGATCAGTGGTCATGAAGGGGTTTTGAAATGTGTGGATAGGCGTCCATTGGCATTCATGGTGCAAGACCTCCATAAATTATTTGTAATGTTTTGGCTACCAGTCTATTGACTTTAGCAATATGGTGTCTTCGTCAATGGTTTTTATTTGATGGGATTTTGGTTGGTTCTATTTTTTTTTTTGGAATGATTGTGTGGCTTCAGCGACGATGATGGGTAGGTTTCCGATGGGTGGTTCTTGGTGTTGTGGATGGTGATGGGGTGGGGAGCCATCAAGGTTCTCTACTTAGTTTTCTTTGTGGTTGTTTTTTTGGGGTTTCTCTAGTGTCATCGGTGTTCTTTTCGGCATGTGCAGTTTGGATAAGTGGACATTTGTGAGGTGAAAATGTTGATAGTGGGCTAGGGTGCATGAATCAAGGTGTCTGGTGGTTCAACTTTCATTGCTTAAGGTGATTTGGTGGTGTAGTGGTCGGTATAGTTTTCAAAATTTTAATTTTGGGGTTTTGGATGCTTATGGGTTGAATTTGGAATTTTCTTTTGTTATGTGTCATTATAGATTTCGGAATCTATGGTAACCACTAACCTTAAATTGGCTTTAGAAAAATACAAAAATAAGGATTCGGAGGAAGATGATGACTTTTAGCTTGATTTCCTTTTGATTGAGGAAAGTGATTTTATGTGTTTCCTATATTTGATATTTCATTTGATGTTTCAGATTTATAAATATATTGATTATTAATCTTTATCTATATTTGATAGTTTAATTGGATATTATAACTACTTTTTAATGGTTCTCTATAAGTAATAAAGGTTACTTCCACAGGGTTTGGATTTATAAAATTATCTTTGAATTCCAAGTGTCTGTAAGATGGTTTCAATTATCTATTTCAAATAAAATTTCCATTTTAAGGTATTTTTTCTATTAAAATTCATATTTGATTCAATCATCATCAAGGAGTGGTTTCTTTTAGGAGTCAACTCTAACCAGACTCAAGATCGAGTGGTGGTATTGTGTTTTAAACTAGCTTGGGCTACTATTTGAACTAGCATTGACCCAGTCTATCACAAGACAAAAGGTAATTGTTGATCCCCATCGACTTTCAACTAGTAGCTGGGTATCAAATAACATCTCATTAGGGATGATTTAACCCAAACAAATTAAATTAAATGAGAAAAAAAATTCTACCAAAATTTCAGTATAACCCATCTATAAGTCATACCAAGACAAATAATCACAAACAATAAGTAATTATAAATTTACCAATTCAAAATACTTAATAAAATAATTCTCACATATCACATATAACTCCCTCTCACACAAAAACTCATGTAATGACCTCTATAACTCCTCATATATAATGAATTTTCCTTAAAGTACATACAAAAATAAATTTGGTGGTTGATTTTACATGAACAATAATAAATATAAACCGGTAAGAATGAACTACTATACTTTGAGTGACCCTTCAAGACATACCAACTAATCCCATCATAGATCATTCCCAACGGACAATCAAGAGTTGAATTAAAACTTGAATCTTAAATATATAACATACAAAGAGCACAAACATGCTCAATAGGCCACCACCCCCATTAATATATTCCCAACCATTAATTATAAATCCATTTTAATCTTGTTTGAAATATGATTAGAAATAAATGTTTTTCAAAATATAAATTACTGAAAAACAAATACCAAATCCATTACCACTTTATAAAGTTAACTTTTTATTTTCATTAAATAAAAACAATAACTTTAAATATACTCACTCATCCAAATACATTTTATCCAAATACCCACTTTGAAAACCCACATTTAAATCAATTAATCCTATGTGGTTTCCTAAACATAATTGAAAACAATTTAAGCTAAAAACATATCAAAGACCAAGGGATAGATCATGCTTAAAATTTTAAAACAAAATACACCGGTCAAATAATTTTATAATAAATGTTTAAAATAATCCAAAGACCAAAACCAAGGAAAAATATAAAAACACATGGAACTAACCAATAAATAAGACATAAAAAATGAACCAATAAATAAGGGGTGACATTAAACGAATAATATGGGATAGAAACAAAGCATAAAATTAGGATCCCTTGAATCATCCTAAAAAGATCTAAGTGTTATGGGAAACTTCATAGCACTCAAGTGAAAAGGTCTAAACTAGAGACATGATCCCTAGATAAGAACTAATAAATCTATCATGTCCTAAGAAGTCTTATAGAACTATATAGAGATAAACTACTTATTTGCACAATACTACCATGTGCCTCATTAGAGTTCTAATATCTCACTCAGTATAATAGGACACACCCAGTTCCACTAGGACCAACAGCCTATAGATCTATTATCCCTAGTCAGAGCATTGTCTAAACTATGGATTTCACTTATCGAGACCTCTACTTATTCTCCCGATACTCCCATTAAATGTATAAAATTTTGGTGAGAAATCACATGAATCAATATATAAAAAGTATTAAATTTCATATCACGTCTTACATCCTCTCTAGAAACATCATATTTTCACATTTCATTCACATCACATGATATATATGACATGACCCTCAATCAATAATCCAAATAAATGAAAAAATAAACCTTAAGGTTTACAGATTGATTAAGGGGCTCAAAAAGGTCTCATACATACCCACACCATTTAAAAAACTCAAATTCCTAAATGATAATTTATTAAAAGGGACTTGAGATTCCAATTCATCACTTTAAATGGATTAAAAATTCATTTCAAACCATTATTTCTAAAACAATTCATTTAGAGACATTTTTAAAAATAATCCCAATAATTTTTCTAAAGTTACATGCTCAATTCTAGTATGAAATTAATTTAAAGAACCAACCACTTTCATTAAAAACCTTCAGTAATGTAAAATACCACCCTTCAATTTATCTTATACCCAAATGGGGTCAAAGAACTTATAAATATCACATTTTATTCTAAATAATTCTTGAAACACTTAATAAGTAGTTTCAAAATCTAAGTATCACTTGAATTTCCAAGTAAAACCTTTGATACTACACTTCTAAAATTAAACACCCTTTAAACTATCAGTTACAAATCATAAATACCATTAAGGAAATTTATAAAACACATGGAATTAATGGTTTATTAAAATATATTTAAAAAAATAAGTGGGGAAACCTTTCAATTTCAATGAAAATTATGAGGATACACATTTAATTTCTTAAAAATCAAATGAAAACAAACAACATTATAATTAAAAAATCTAAAAAAGTATTTAGAACTCAATATATCGATGGTCTTAAATTTAAAAGTTAGTTCATGGGGAAAACCTACCTCAAATCAATGGTAAATTCTATAAATCTTTGAAAATAGGATAAACAGTATGAAATGGGGGGATATCACGTCCTAGAAGCAAGAAGACCACAAGAATAAGGTAAACCTAACACCCCTAGGGTTAGGATGAATTAACAAAAGTAGATGATGAGAATAAACTAATGGGAATTAAATAATAGAGGGTGGAGGAGTCCCGAACTAGGAATTTTGTTCCCAAATCATAAATAACACACTCAGAATCACCAAAAACAAAGGGAAATCAGAGGAGGGAAGGCACTCCAAGGATTTATACCTCATTTGGGGTCATTTGAGGTATAGGGGATGAGGGTAAAGGGATTTAAAGATTTTTAAAATTTAAAGGGAAAAACTATAAATACTAAAGAAATTAAAAATTCATAGTGACCCACTTGATTTGGCTATATAGTTTACCAAATCATGCTCCAACTATGTGGTTTCCACTGAACCCCTAATGAAAGTCACAAGGTTTTCCCATAGGACCCCATATGGTTTAACTAGTTATTTAAAATGGAACCATAAAGCTGAAAACCTAAACTCATGGTTTTTATAGAGTCACTCCTAACTATGTGAAACTCGTGCGACACCCAAAAGGTATCCAAAAAATTTAAATCCCAATCCAATAATTACTAAAATATAAAAAATCCCAAAATTAAATAATTAAAAAAATATTAACATAGATTATTGTGGGATGGGATCTTCCTTGTACTTGTACCATATATAAGTCTTCCTAAATCATTATCCACTGTACTTTTGTGGGAATTAAAGCACTCTTTAAGAAATGTAGTGGATAGAAATGATTGAGGGAAAATTCAATTATTTAGAACTCTGGAATATTCAAGGTTGAAAGTCGTCAATTATTTAATTGAAGGACCCAATTGAGTATAGAGGGAGAGAGTGTTTCCTTTTTATCTTTATAAGGGTGGGTCTTGGGATTTTCGTGTGATATCATTTGTTCAATGGAACAATCCTGAGGATTTTAAAATAGAAATGGTCATAGAGTTTATGATCCTTCATTAGAGCGAGAAATCTATGAGTGAGTACAATTATTGTTTCTCTGATTAAGTGTTTGTTCCCATCAATATGGTTAGTAATGAGTCCTGAAATCTTGTTTGACTCAGAGAGGACATCATCATAATATTGGAGTCTTGGAATTTGAGACTATAATGGCATCGTATGAGTAATTCCTTATGATATCCTTATTAGTGGAAGATGATTGGGAAAGTCACTCCTTGGTGAGTGTTTTTTTTTCAGTATGTTCAATTAAGGATGTTTTATTTGCTGGGAGTTGAGAATTAATTTAACTCAAGATTGAAAAGTGTGTTGCAAAGGTCCAGTGTTATCTAATGAAGAATAGTAATCTTTTTTAATGCTTCTAATGTGAATCACCTAGTTATTCCATTTTTTATTGTGTAAATGATTTTAGGGCTTATTGTTTGGTGTGACTATTTGGGTCATTTTCAAAAAATTTGTAATTTTAGTTATTAGAAATGTAAGTTTTAGTTGTAATCAAATTTTGGGTGATTTATGAGTTTTGGGATCATTATCTAGTGTGTTTTGGATTTTCTCTCATTGATTTTGTGGGTGGAAGTGAGTTAAACATTTGTGTTTGTTTTGTTTATTTGGGTTACTTTATCCTTTGTTTGGGCATGGATCTATGGTGTGTATATTTCAAGAGTTGTTTCTTGATTTTTTTTATATATAAAATCATAAGGTCCATACTTGGGTTACTATGACCTTTATGGCCTTAGGGAAGATAAGAACTTTTCAATGCTAGTTTTTATTGTTTTAATATGGAAAACCATTGAAATATGTCTCGTGCATTTTTTTTTAAATTTATTATGTTTGGAGGTTTACTTCAATAGAAACTTCTTTTCTTCTTTTTTCTCCACCCAACCTACCTCTTTTATGAGGAGTTATTGAGGAATTTATTCTAGTATTTACACTTTTATAAAGTCCTTTTAGGTCATAAAGTGTCATTATGGGGAGCATGAAATACCTTGTGTCACTGTGGTTATTTATATTTTATATTAATTTGGTTTGTTTGAAATTTTTATAGTTTTTGGGTTTGGGTTTTTGAATTTTTACAATTTCCCAGCCATCACATAGTTTGTGAATGGTTTGTACTATTACGAACCATCTTGGGTTGACCCCAAACTGGTCACCCAAGCTAATCCGTGACATGGCCTTAGGGGAGTTCCTAATCACCACGAGCTGTCAACTAGTGTTGAGAATCAACAGAGAAAAAGGAGGGAAAATTTTTTTCCAATATAAATAAATAAAATAGCGAAACATATATAGTGTATCCCAAAATTTATATATAACTAAACATCATTTATACATAAACTGAGAATATAAAAAAATTCACAACAAAACCAAATTGAATATAATGACCAAAACATCTCAATGTGACCCCATGGGTTACTCAATGATACCAAAACCAACCATCTCCATAATGATAAAAACCAATCTAAAACCTACACCACAACCTATAAACAAGAAATAACTAAATGTGTGAGTATTGAAACTCTGTAGGCATGATCGAAAAATCTATTCCCAATGCACTTCCTTTAAAATAAAAGAAACATCAACTTCGGGATTTAAATATGATATATAAAATTAAGCTTTTTCACACATTCTCACTTTAAAACAATACACAATCCATTTCCCTTTTTCATTACAAATCCAAGTTCCTTTCCAAAACGTAAACATTAAAATTTCCAAGGGGGAATGATATTATAAATCATTTTCAAAACCTTTTTTCATAAACACCTGAAAAATCTTATCATTTTTTGTATAAATTCACATTTATCAAGAGGTAATAACAGAAATTATACAAAAAGTGAAATGGGAAGGAATCACATTAGAGTATCTAACGAAAAATGCATTATAGTCATTCACCATAGACAATTAAGTTCCGATAGAAATTGGGGAACCAAGGGGCTTGGGAATTATCCAGAACATACAATACATGTTGACTCATCTTAGAAAGCATTCCTCACTCGATGAAATAAAAAAAATGACATGCTCATCCACACCCTACCTGGTTCAGAGTGAGGGGAATTATCCCATAGCAATAAAACTCAATATATCCACATTTTATAGGCCACTACCTGAAGCAAATTCCTAAGATTATGGAGAAAATGTTCTCAGAAAATTCACTTACTATTCTAGGTTCCCAAGTTAAGATATAAAAAAGGTGATCCAACCGATACCAACTGAGTATCCAATCACATATACATATATAATAATAATTCCCACAACAGGCATCACCCAAGTCACCCCAAGGATCATTTTCCTTCCACAAAACTCATAGATCACAAATGTGTCCACACTAAGGATCTTATTTTCTGCTCAAAATAAGCGGCTCATGAGGAGTATATACTGAGTAAGTCCCACCCATTAAACATAAACAAGGAAACAATATATCCTAGTAGAGTTTTCTCAATAACCATTTTCATTAATTTCACAAAAGTGAAAAACGGACCTCAAGAATCCTCTTTTAGAGAACCAAAAATACCTTTCCAAAAAGGTACAAGTACACCATTTTCCAATTATATATCAATTAGAAAAAAAATCTCATTTAAGTTCTCACTTCACATGTACAAACAAAAACCACTTTCACTAAAATTCTAGACAGGCCACACATCATCATTACATTCCATACCATTTTTAAAATCCAAGTAGATGCTTCTTTTAAATCTGAAACCATTTGTAATTTATTTTAAGATACTCAAATCAATATTTTTCATGTCAAAAATTCGTTAATAAATCCAAACCATGCTTTAAATGTTGGAAATTACTTTTAAAATCCAAAAATACATTTTATCGAGCACTTGGGGTGAAAATTTTAACAAAATAATGCTATTTATCACAAAAAAATGAATAAATCCCCATTTTTTACACCCAAAAATCATTCCACAAATCACACATCCCTATTTCATATATAAGGAAGGATAAAAAATAAACCAGTAATTATTAAATTAAAAATTCAAGTGAAAAGGTAGATTTACCTCAAACTCGTGGTGCTTCAATAATGCACACGTGAACCCACCTCATGAAAGAAAAAAGATCCAATATTAACCTAGATAAACCTTAAAAAATAAAAAACCCCAACATAAATCAAGGGTAATCATAAACCCTAGGTCTAATATACCATATTAGAAGAAGAACCAAAAATAAAATGGAATTATAATGGAGATAGAGAAGTGAAGAGGAGAATACCATGAGAAATATTTCCCCAAACCTATAGAAATCACTAGATCCACCACATAAGATAGAAGTGGAGCCTTGGAGAAAAAAGGAGGACCCCTTAGGGTTCCACAAACTAGAGGGAGTAGAGGAGAAGTGTTTTGGTTTTAAAATCCCAAGAGAGTAGAATAGGTATTTCATAATTTTTTTGATTTGGTCACCTCACATGGTTTGGCTGCACAATTTTTCAAATCATGATCCAACCATGTTCCCCTTACTAGACACACCTCGGAACTCACATAGGCTATTCGTACGGTTTGGTGAACCATGCACTAACCATGAAAAATATTTTATCCAATATATAGTGAATTCCTGCATGTTTTAAGCATATTTTAACTAACCATGTGTGTGTCGTGCACCCTCAAACAGAATCATACCAAAGCTTTCATGGTTTTCTGGGATAGGAAACACCGTTTTATCTAACCATGCACCAACTATGCATAAATAGAGAAACTCACTGAAACTCAAAATTCAAAATTGTCACACCCGATACTTGAGCCAAAACCTCAAGGACAAAAGATAAACCAGATCAGATGTCAAAAATAAAAATTTGGTTGTAACAAGTAGAAAATGTGTGGAAATGTATGTCATGTACTATATAATTGGTAATGTGATTTTTTAAGATTGGTTCATAGATTATCAAACCTTTTGTACCTCAAAGCAAACTCGGAAACTACATGATTCATTTGAGGTTGTCTCGCATAGTTGGTGCATAGTTAGAAGTAAATGTGTATCTAAACCAAGTGAAGGTGAAATGGTTCTCTAGTGGAGTCTTTAAGTTTGGTGATTGGTTTACCAAACCATTAGACATAACCATATAGATCACTCGAGATCTTAAAATTTAGATTTTCTAGAATTTACATTCCCGGATTTTAAAGTTCATTTTCCCCTCTTTCAATATCCCTCATTCAAATAGCCCTAAAAACACAAGGGGGATTCCTCTCACCCATATTCTAGGTTTTCAAGCTCATTAAACCTCATTCTAAAAGGATTTGAAATGGTAAAACGCTCATTTAGTCTTTTTTTCCCTTCCTTATTTATCATTTTTCATTTTCCTTTCTGTTTATTTATCGCATTTGAACCCTATGGGATGTTATAGACATATTAGGGATTTTGGTGGCTTTATTATTGGGTGTTTTTTATTATATGATATTTATTGGGAACTCTTTTTTCCATTTTGAGTATTTCCCATATAAGATGACGACTTATTGATTGATCTCAATTTGATAAAATTATGTGCTTTTATGAATTTCATTTAGTTTACATGTCACTATATTCTTTAAGTTTAAATTTATTCTTTATCAAACATTAATTATATGTGATAGTTGAAATGGATTTTATAATTGTTTTGGATTGTTTCTCCACATGTAATAAAGGGTGTTTCAATGGGGTGTTTTTCTAAAATGATCTTTTAATTATCAGTGTTTGTAAAAAGGTTCTTATTATTTTTTTGAATGAGATTCGTGTTTTAAATGTATTTAACACTTTTTTTTCATGAATTTGGTGAGGTATTGGTTTAATGTAAATTTTCTAAAGGATTCGATAGTTTTTTTTCTTAAATGATTTTAAATTAAAGGGTTTAGTGTTTAAAATTGTTTTGAAAATGGTTATAAATAGTATTATTAAATATTATTCTTGAAATGGATTTAAAATAAAGAAGGAACAACTTTTCATACTTAGTGGAGTTTTTAGTAAGATCTATTTGGAACTCTTAAATTAGATTTCATAGTGCCTGATGAGATCCTCTTATGTCCCTTGTTTTATTAAAATTGGACACTACGGGGTTTTCTAGTATGGTATGACTAATGTTTATGGGTTTATTTCTTTTAAGGATATTTGAGATGATATTAGATTCTTGATTTTATATCATATTGATCTTATGACTTTTTTTATTACTCACCTCAGGTTACAGATTTCATGGGAAAACTAGTAACTGAGAGATATTTTCATATTTATGCTTCACCAGATAATTTCATACTACTATTTTCCCCCATGCTATGCTATATATTAAGGTTAGTGGGGAGTTCCCCTAATAAGGCTACACTACAACAAAAGCCGGTCCTAGCGGCGGTTTTTTTCCTGTTTAGCGGCGGTTTAAACCGCCGCTATATTGTGTGGCGGCGGTTTACAAAAACCACCGCTAAGTTTGGCGTCGGCAATCTATTAGCGGCGGTTTTTTCGATTCTGTGGCGGTTTTAGAAATGTGTCGTAGATCCGTCATTTAGCGGCGGTTTCTCTTCATTTAGCAGCGGTTATATGGGTATCAGACATTTTTTTATTCGTGGCGGTTTTAACCGCCGCTAAATTCAGGCGTTTGATGCGCCTATTCTGCGGCGGTGAAAACCGCCACTAAATATCAACATAATATATTTAGCGGCGGTTAAAACCGCCGCGAAATGCTGCCCATTTCATCATTTAGCGGCGGTTTTAACCGCCGCTAAATGCTCACAGGTATGGCATTAGTGGCGGTTAAAACCGCCGCTAAATGTTGAACTGGAAAAAAAATATGTTGGATCTGCTCCACCACTGCCCTAAATTCTCCAAAACCACAGCCAATGATACTTGAATGACTTAAACTAAATATAGTGACACTGTGGGTGTCACAAAATCTTCACAATCTAACTTTATCCCAATAACATTCACAATAAACATTAATAGGGTTATAAGATAACCAAAAAAACCAAAACATAAAGACTTTTGTTGGAAACTCAACCTAAAACTCAACAAAAAGATCCAACATTGAAAATAAACAAAAACAAAAGAAAACTGTGGTCAGGGTGTGACATTCTTAGATCTAAAAAAAGCTCATATCTTGGAATTAATTTTGATTTTTTTCATATAGGACACATCCATGATTTGTTAATTTCTTCCTTTAAGTGTGTTAACCTCATAAAGAAATTGACAATTAGTGGTAACATTGTCTCCAAGATTGACATAAAAAAAATCCTTCGACACTATAGATTAGGGCTTCATGTGTAATGTTCTTTCATGTTTTGGATTCAATGAAAAGTTTATTAGCTAGATAAAAACTCTTCTTGGGTATTACCCTATTTATATCTTAATCAATGAATACCTAGAGGTTTATTTTTGGTTCTCATGAGGGGAAATACAAGGAGACCCCCTCCCAGAAATCATTTTTACCATTATAGAAGTCCATCTCAGCCATATTTTATTCCATATGGTTGATACTTGTGACTTGAAACCCATCATGGTATCACGAGGTTCTTCAGAACCATGTCATCTCTTTTTTGTTGAAATGATTATAATTTTTTCTTAGGGAGTTATGAGGAATATCAAAAACATCATGAAGGCCCTTCTTCATTAAGATTGTTTCTTAAGACAAAAAATAAGTTGGGGAATTAGTTCATATACATTAACAAGAATATCTCAAATCCTAAAAAAATAATATTGATAGATGATGTGGGTATTAGGGAGGGATCTTTACCTTTTACATATCTTAGAGTTTCCATGTTTTGGGGAAGAACACACGCCTCCTACTTTATCAATATTCTCAGTCAGATTTAAAGAACTCTGGCCTCTTGGAAAGAAATATCACTCTAAATGGATAGAATAGATTTCATTTTTAAAGCATGTTGAAATATAAAAAATGGTATAATCCTTCATGGTTTACTCATGGACCACCTTGGTCATTAAAACCATTAATTCATTGATAAAAAAATTATTTGGAGTGGGATTATATTAGAGAGAAATACTATTACAGTTTCATGCAAACAATGTTGTATGACCTATGCTCTCAGGGGCCTTGGGATCATGAATATGACCCTCTTTAATCAGTCTCTTAAAACTAAATTTATTTTTAAATTAATCAAATCCAATTTTGAAGCCTTGGATTTTCTGATATCAAGGATTGTTTAAGAACTAAAAAAAGTAAAATTATGCTACATGGAATCCTTAATATGGCCTGGTCTTATGGTAATATTTCACAAGATCTTATAGAATTCTCATTAGATGGTCAGTGTTAACTCTTCTTCAAATTCTAGACTGCTAATTGGAATGGAATCCCACTCATGGATAAGATTAATACCATGGCTCAAAATATTTATTATAACATATCCCTTAAAGATCAAATGGATAATCTTAACAATCTTCTACATGAGATTTTACATTTTTTCTCAAATTGGTATTCCTAAACTAAAAACAAATTGGTATTCCTGGACCCATTGGAGTGGTGTAAAAATTTTAAGGCCATGATAGAGCCTTTTATCATTAACCTTTCATGCCTTAGCCATTTATGGTCATGGGATTGGTCTTTTAGTGTGATACATATTGGATATGGATCCAATAGGGGTATGAATATGGGTTACATATATGGTATTCTCATTGGATGTGGTATCATCACATGCATATTACATTAAGAATCTTTTTGTCAACACATGAGGAATCCAGAACACAGTAAATAAAATGCATAGAAGGAAACATGAGAAATCAAGAAAATGTTAGGACATGGAAATGTTTGGTGGCAACTATGTGCCATAAATGTTACATGTACAAACCAACTGTTATCATACTTGTTCAACACATCAACAATACTACTACTCATCATCTGATGTTGCATCGTCACCCTCTCCACCTTCATCTCCACCACCTGCTGCCACCTGTAAGAACATTATATTGAAAATTAAATATTGTTGCATATTTATAATAAAAATTAAAACCAATAAAAGTTTGCAAACTAAATGATTTTTATTTTTTTGTGATTTACCTGCTCACCACTACCCGATGCACTACCACCGGGGGCATATCTGCTCATATGCTGACGTATTTCAAGCAACTCTTTCTGCAAATCAGATATCTGATTCCCCTGCTGGTGAACTGTGTTTCGTAGAGCAGACATCTCCCTCTGAGTATCTTCAGGTATGAAATGAATATAACCAGGAGTAGATGAGTCTGAAATCCCTGATGGCATGCGAAATACCTCAGATGGTACGGGTCCCAAACCCATCCCGCGCACTCTACCAGGATGCTCCTTCCCAAGGACTTGACCAACCGGGTCATCCTGGGAGACTGAGTAGGATTTCCCAGGATTGGCATCCCACATTTCTTTAATTTTTACCTATAAATCAAATATTAATATATATTAACACAGTAAAAACTGATATTAAGTTATTATAATAAATAATTGACTTCATACCCCAACTTCTCTGGCAGGTTCATTAACAAAACTTCCATCTGTTTTTTTATGAACATCCAGCCACAGTTCTGTTCGGGATGCTTCATGCCCTAAACTCTGTGACTGCATTAAAAAAAGATAAATCATAAATCAAATATGTTAAATAGATAATATTATCTTATAAATATTTAAACTAATTAAAAGATTACCAATGACATTCGGCTTCTTGAAAAGCTTTTTGAACCCGCAGTGTGCGGGATTACCTGCTTCGCCCGGTTTGAAGCATTCTTTCTTGAGAGATCCCGAAATAAATAAAATTAAATTTAACAGTATTGTATTAAATGTCTATCTCCTCTTCATGTACATGTATAAATGTAAAATGAGGATAATATAATAATATATATTTCAATACCATCCTCTTCTCATCACGATGTCTATCGACAAAAACCTTCCACTGTTCTTTCGGTACCCCACTGGGTATCTTCTCATACATCTGCTGCACGGTCAACGAAGAATCGTTGACATCACACCACAACCTCCATTTGAAATCTTTCCATTTTTTCCCAAGATTTTTCAATGTCCACTTCCATGCTATCACATCAGCAACGGTAAAGTGGAAGAACATCTGTATACAGAAATTCATTTTGAATATATTAGTAAAATGACATTCAATTAAACCATAAAGTAATAAAATTACCTTTATCTGAGAATCATAAACTTCATTTTTCCAGTTTGGAGTCATATGCCTCCAATCATCATACGAAATAGGTAGGGAAACGGGCTCCGCTGCCAGCTGACCTATAATCTGACCAAGTAAACCTGCGGCGTCATCCGTCGGGACCCCATAAGAATCAAATGGCACCACTATCTTCTTGCCATGCATGTTCCAAACATCAGAACTTTTTATGTCTCTTTCCACGGTTTCATTGTCTTCATCTGCAATGATCAAACAATTACTATAAACAAAATGCAATAAATTTATTTAATTAAAATTTGTACCTATGACTTCGACCCTCCAGAATGTCCGTGATGAACTGGAGGGGGCGTGTCACTGCCCCACTGTTGAAGCTCCTATAGGGGGAGGCGATGACTCATCCTCTAATGAGGCATCCACTGATGGTGTCAGAGATGGTGCAGGGGGAGATGATGCCGTGGGGACAGACGGATCGTCATCTGTCACAGAAGAAGAAGGAATAGTGTACCGCTTCTTCCTTAGCATTCCTGTCATTTAATCAAATAAAATTAAGTTCAGAATATATATTTCAAAAAAATTATGCATAAAAAAAATTAAAAATGATAATAGATGCCCAGTATTAACAAACAAAATATATATAACAATGATAATGAATGACTACAGAAATGAAACAAGTAGTTGTTGAATGAATAAATAATTGTACATACAATCATTTTCCCCTTAAATCATGTCGGTTTCCTGCTCCATTGCTTCATCCACTTCATTCATCCTTACTAGACCAATATTTTCAATATCATGATGGACAAATAATTCTGCTTCCTGTTGTTGATGAAATTCAATTGCAGAGGTCAAATCTTCCACTTCATCACCCATATCATACAAATATCTTTGTATTACGTGAGTAACTACACTCCACCCTTCATCCACAACATCATTCACATAATATACTATTTTTTCCTACGATGCTAAGATATATGGATCATGCAGTTCACGATCACCAACATCCATCAAGTGAGAGAAGTTTACAGAAGTAAATTGCAAGGAATATCTTTTAACACCTCTGATAAAATCGACCCATTTGCATTTGAATAAAACAACATAAAAATGCCCGTGGTAGTTTAATTCAATAATATCATGCAGCTTTCCATAGTATTCCACTTCAGCAAAGGTAAAAATACCACTATTCTGTGTTTTCAAACCCACTTCTCGATCGACTGTTCGAAATCTAAAACCATTCACATTATAAGCATTGAACTTTCTAACTTTTTTTATAGGAAGTCTAGCAAGAAACTTCAAATCTTCTGAAAAGTCAGCTTGAGTATCAGTATTCATGATCTGGAAAAAAAAAATTAATAGATTTGCAAATTGTATGTGTCAAAGTAATATTCGTATTTATTGAAATATTTATAAACTTACATGTCGTGCAAACCATTCTACCAGATCTTTATTCACAGCTTTCGTTATATCTTTTTCATTTCGTGTTCGGCTTCTCATTCGTCTCTTTGTTTGTATCCTCAACTCTTCAATAAATGGATATGCAATTTCACTATTCAGCAGCACATATCTATGTGCCTGTAATAATTCCAATTCTGTTAGTGTCGCGTATGAGGTCCTCCCAACTGATCGGCCAATAGCAGGAAATATTTTTGATTTCTGATGCATTTGAGATTGATTTGATGTGTCGTCAACACATCCAACTCGAGTAAATCTTGTCTCAATATCATCCAAATATCTGGAACAAAAGGTGAGACACTCCTCGGCCAAATAGCCTTCAACAATAGAGCCTTCTGGTTGAGCTTTATTTCTTACGTATGCTTTCAAATGCCCAAGATATCTGTGAAAAAAAATAATAATATTATGCATTTATTTAAATGCCAAAAAATGTTTACTTAAATGGAAACATATAAATAAAATACCTCTCAATTGGATACATCCATTGATAATGAACGGGGCCTCCTAATTTAGCTTCGTCAACCAAATGCACAGTTAAATGCATCATGACAGTAAAAAACGATAGAGGGAAGATCATCTCCATTGCACAAAGGTTCAATACAAACCTCTCCTGTAGGTTGTCAAGCTGAAATGGATGTAGAGCTTTCTCACATAACTGTCTGAAAAATGTGCAGAAATGGAGTACAACAGCAGTAACTTTTTCAGGTAATAATGTACGCAATGCCAATGGTAGTAACTGTTGTAACAAAACATGTGAATCATGACTTTTCAATCCATATAACTTACGATTCTTCAAGTCAACACACATCGAGATGTTACTTGAATACCCATCAGATACCTTCACATTCTTTAAAATTTGAAGGAACGTATCTTTATCCCTATTTTTCAATGAAAAAATGGTCGGAGCATACTTTTCATTCTCATCTGGCCAGAGATCACGTTTTATGTTCATTACTTGTAAGTCTTTGAGAGCATTGAGATGATCCTTCGACTTTCCATGCTCATTAAGTAATGTGAAAATAAAATTATCACATACATTCTTCTCAATATGCATCACATCAAGATTGTGGCGCAAAGAATTAAATTCCCAATACGGAAGTTTGAAGAATATACTTTTTTTCTTCCATTGTTGCGTTCTGATTTCACTTGACGATGCACTTCGCACTCGTTTTCCGCTATCATTCAAATGATGAACCTTCCCAAATTCTGTTTTAACATTTTCAAGCTGTGTCAATATTTCAGAACCGGTTAACAACTTTGGAGGTGGTCTACGATCAATGCAACCATTAAATTTTGATTTGTTCAGCTGAAATCTATGAGATGCATCAAGAAATCTTCGATGGCACAAGAAGCACCATTTTCTACTGTGAGGTAGCCGTTTGGGCTCGAAATCAAAGTTACAAACGGGACAAGCCAAACCCGGATAAGTGTTCCAACCAGATAAATTCCCAAGCCCAGGGAAGTCACTAATGGTCCACATTAAAGCAGCATGCATTTTAAACATTGTTTTAGAAGAAACATCAAATTTCTCAACACCGTTGCTCCATAACTCCTGTAATTCTTCAATCAAAGGCTGCAGGTATACATCAACATCATTTCCAGGCATTTGTTTTCCAGGAATAATCATCGAAATGATAAAATATGTTTGTTGCATACACATCCACGGAGGCAGATTATAAGGGATCAAAACAACTGGCCAAATGCTATAACTCGTACTCAAAGTCCCAAATGGGTTGAATCCATCGGCAGCCAATCCCAATCGAACATTCCTAGGATCAGCTGAGAAATCTGGATGTAATGAATCAAATGTCTTCCACGATTGGTAATCTCGTGGATGTCTCATTAACCCATCATTGTTATTATCTACAGCAAGCCACTTCATGTGCTCGGAGGTTTTTGATGACATGAATAATCTTTGCAATCGAGGCTTCAAAGGAAAGTAACACAAAACTTTTGCAGGTGTGTTCCTTTTCTTCTTCTCCATGAAATTATGTTCAGTCATACTTCCAACATCACCCTTTGACTGCCATCTAGAAGAAGTAAATTTCTTACAATTCTGTCTACTTGAATCCTCTCCCCAGTAAAGCATACAATCATTGGGACACGCATGTATTTTTGTATAATTCTGACCAAGCTTGTTAACAACTTTTTTCATATCATAAAACGATTCTGGGATTTTTGCTTCAGGAAATTCATCACGAATCAATTCCAATAACATGGACATTGCCTTATTTGTAATTCCACATAGACATTTGATATGGTACAACTTCAGTAGAAATGAAAGCTTTGAATATTTCAAACACCCACTATACAACTCTTGATTTCCATCGTCAACTAAATCATGAAATGCATTTTCCACACTGAAGTTTTCCCTTACATTTGGCTCCACAGAATCAAGAGGATCCAATGATATGTTACAATCTTGATCTACTTGTGTTACAGTCTCAGAAACATCACTTGTCACGTTGAAATTTGTAGCAACCTCTTCTGGTTGTTCTGATATGTTTTGATGCTCATAGTGGTGTCTTGCAGTGCCGAATGCATCATTTATGAGGTTTTGCATTTCATTTTCCATTGTCGAAGAACTTGGGACCTCATTCTGTGGATTAACATCAGTCCTCAATCTTTCTGTATTGTTTGATTCTCCATGCCAAATCCAACACAAATATTGCTCAGGGAATTGCTTCAGTATTAAATGTTCATAAACATCATATCTCTTCAACCATGTTCTAAATTTACATTTAAGACATGGACATCTTATTCTCCCTTCAACGGATCGATTAGAAATTGAAAAATCTAAAAACCCATTCAAACCTTTAACATATTGAGATGTGTTCCTCGGTAATGTGATCCAGCTTTTATCCATGTATATCACAATGTGCCTACACAAAATATACGATAGTGTAAGATTACAGAAACATAATATAATAAAGATGACCCATTGACCATAAAGTATGCATAATATAATAAAGATGATTCATTGACCACATTTACCATTTCAGACCAACTGAACAAGTCTGGTCCATAGGAGACAGCGTCAACACCTCATTGAGGAGCAATAAGAATATCGGGATACACACTTATCATAACACCATCGATCACACATTTATGTTGCCTCAAACAACACCCCTTTGATGTGTGATCGAAACTGATCATAATGCATTTTAAATCAAGTTAACTACATTCACTGAAACCATTTTCACAATGGGTAATGTTTGTTTTATTGTTCTAGGGAAATCTAAATGGCCACATTTAAGTTTTGGGGTTCATCTTGTGATGGAAGCATGAGACATGGTGTTTGAATTTCTTGAATAAATTAGTGATAATGACCCTCCTAAGGTGGAGAGAATTATGTTAGTCATGGAAATGTGGAGAAAACTATAGAGTGGATGTGGAGGAATCAAGGTTCAAAATAGAAACCTATAAGGGACATGTTTGGGGGTTCTTAGGGAAGGCTAGGTGGAACTTTGATATGGTGTGTGTAGGTGATGGAGGTATACCTTAAGTGATAAGGCTTCGTGTTTGGGTAGAGGGACGACATGCCAATAGGGGAAGTTGGGAAACAACGGAGTGAGTTAGCAGGGATGGAACGACATAGTTGGATAGAAAGGGAATGGATGTGGTGGGCTGCGAGGCACCTCAAGTTAATGTTGAAATGATAAGTTTATCCTAGTAATGTGAATGAGTTTTGAAGAAGAACCAAGTATTCCTTGGTTGAGATATGGATGGTGAAAGTGTGACAAATCTGGGTAGTTTTGGCAGAAATAATGAATGCTAGAATTGGGTGGAGTTTTCATGGATGTTTTGAGTTGGAAAACATGTTAGGGAAGTTTTGAAGGTTGAGTTGAGGTTCTGTTGACCTCTTTTATGATGAGTGAAGTTCTCAAAACTAGAAAATTGTGGTGACGAAGTAAGTAATATGGTGTTGAGAACCATGGAAGGAAAGTAATCGATTAATGGTGTGGCTATAGTTTCAAGTTGGATGGTCTCAGGTAGGAACCATATTAGTGTATTATTTTTGGTGATGGGTGTTGGATCAGGTTTTGGATGGTTGAATACCTTGAGATGAAGGTTATGCTTGGGTTGTGCTTTGGATGTTTGAAATGGAGTGAGGCTGTTGGGACTTGAGTTCTAGATTGATGTAGGTCAGAGAATGTGGTTGGAATCTACGTATCCCTTCAGTGACAATGATTTTGTGTCACCATTATAATTTTGGTAACTAGGTGAGGTGGTGCTAAGAATTTTGGGCCATGAGTTGTGGAGAGGATTGGAACAAAGGTGTTCCGATTGGCTCTCCACAGGGTAGTGTAGTGCCTTATCGATATCCTCTTGTGCGGTGGTATAGTAACATTACCTAAACCTTTAATTTTCATTTGATGTTGATAATAAATAGTTGAGAGATGAACTTTAGTCATTTTTATTAAAAATACACACTATAAACCTATCAATTATCCTTGAGAGATGAACTAGGGTATTAACTAGACCATAAACCAACTTTAAAGATATAATCAATTTGACGTGTCATGACAATGTGGTCAGTTCCTATTGGAGAAACCAAGGGGATCGACACTACAATGTATATTAGGAAACCCTAAGAGTGGTAGAATCCACAATGGGAGATTTCGGAACCATCCTCACAATAAAATACACAAATCAATCACCATTTTCCATGATTAAAATTTCATTTATTCACTTAAAATAGGGAGTTAAATTACCTATATGTTGTTGTCGGTGCTTCCCATCATTAAATATCTTAATCACTATTCGATGATAGAAAGTTGACTCAATTTATTTACTTTATTCTATTTTTAGATTAATTATTTGGGAAATACACCTCACCCTATTCATTTGAATGGTCATGGAATAAAATCCCAACCATGAAAACTATAAAAAATACCCCATTAAATCATCATATAATCATTCTATAATAACTGATTAATCATAACACCACTTGTTCACACCAGGCTTCCCCACACTACTGAAATTATATCACATCAATGTCTGTACTTGTACCCACCAAAATGAAGTGTGAGCTGATCACTAGATGAATTTACCCCCACCCTCTTACATGTTTCTCCATAATTTCTAGATCTCCCACAATATCTCACCCTAGTGGATTTTTATAGACCACTTTACATGGTCAAGATGAAATTTTCCTTGATTTCAACCCCATATGAACACTCTTACCACATTGATATTTTATTATTATCCCATTATATTATGATATACATATGAATTAAGATCCAAATCAACCAACCTTATCACCTATTTACAAAATCACCACCTTAAATCATTAATACGAGTGTATCCATTTCCTAGAATTATTTCCTTACACCCCATCTGTGAATCACCTTGAAAAGGTTTCCTTTTCCCAAAACCCAATTAATATTGAATGTATTTATATTTTTTACTCATATCTTAGTGTATAATTTAGTTATCAAGACTTCCATGCATTCCAACCATGCTTCTAAAAACTTACAATCATCCTAATTTCCTTATGAGTAAAATAATTATGCTAACATGAAATCCCTATCTCAAATGAATGATCAGTATCTTATCAAAGGTCACTTTTTCCGAGATTAACTAACCTTTATAAGGATTATTATTGATAACTATCCAATTATTATTTCACCTGGATGAATCATTTTTCCACATTATCCAAATCATCCCAAGACTAGGCTGAATATGATATTACCTTGCAACCCCAAATCAATATCCCTATTTTTCAACATCTGAGAATAAATACATATTGAATCAAACCCAAGTCAGGTACCAAATCCCTTAAAAATCCTGTAAAAATAAAAAACACAAATCATCCTAGACATATAATAAGTCCTCACCCCTATCATAGAACTAACCTTCAGTGATAATAACACCCTCACCATAGGTTTCACCAGATGGATGGGTCTATGGGTACGATTCATGGATCATAAACTTGGTCATTATATCTAGTAAAACCTATAATATAACTTGAAATACATTTAACTTTTATATAAAAATCACAATCAGTCACCCCCATCAATATAAAATAATACCACAAGGATAGTCACACTTATATCAATCGCATATCTAGTATATTATGAAGTAAAACTCTTAGATCTTGGCCAACTAAGATATCAATGATCAACCTCTTAATTCATTATCAAGTGATCATTGGTGATGTTTAATCCAACTAACATAACCCTAATCTATAATTTACCCTAGTCTATTAATTAACTTTACACCAATTAATCATTTAATTCCAAATTAATTACTAACCAATAAATTTTAATTAATCCAAGACTGTTCTCATTTTCATTTAAAACACTATCGTATCATCATAAAAATAATGCATCAACATTTTATCCACACAAATAATTTTCTCATTATGAAATTTTATATGGTTCATGAATAATCACATGAGTATGTCAAGCAGTAGACATAGAGAAAACTCACTTTGGGGCCGAGGTCGAAGTGAGAAAGGTCGTCGGGAGAAGGGGGTCGCGGGTTGCCGGTCACAGGCACCACCGGAGGAGGTCGCGGGGTCGCCGGAGGAGGTCGCGGGGTCGCCGGAGGAGGTCGCGGGATCGTCGGGGGGTCGCGGGGGGCTGCGGGCGAGGGTTGCAGGGAAGGGTCGCGGGGGGCTGCGGGCGAGGGTTGCAGGGAAACAGGGGTTGGGGTAGGGAATGGTCGGGGTTTTTTAAAAAAAAAACAAAGGTTTAGCAGTGGTTTATTAAAAACCACGGCGAAACGTATTTCGGAAAACGTTTAGCGGCGGTTTTGTGAACCACCGCCACAAAACCGCCGCTAAACACTGTTTATTTTGTAGTGCTAGTTGTAGGGTAGTCGGGTGGCTTGTGTTGTTTGGATGCAACATATATTAGTAGTTTTTCATGTGTATTGGTAAGTTCTAGGACCAGCTTACTTTATGACATACTGTGATTCCCATGATACTAGATGAAATTTCATTAGGGGCTCTCATTTATTATGTTCAATAGTTTGACTCACATATATAGATCCATGACTCACTCCTATTTCTTTTTATATTAATTTACTTGATATATTATTATTTAGTGTTTTATTTAGTTATTCATATGGTTGGGATTTATTAATTGATGTATTCCAAAAGTGTTGGGAAAATTTTATTTCCAAAGTGATTTTAAAATTAGATTTTAAATGGGTGTTTTAGTAAAGGAGGCTTACGATAAAGAAGTGTTTAAAAGTGATTTTTTTATTTAATTAAAATTGTGTGAAAGTTTATAAAATGGATGTGGGTGTGTCTTTGGTTTTCTTTATATATTTATATATATATAATATAATTTCTAATTTATATTTAAAACTTTCATTGATGAAATTTCATTCGAAAGAAATAACACACACTCCTTAGGGGGATCCTACTTGGAATTCATTCACTCACACCCAAAATATTCAATCCAGTGTATCCCTACCTTATGGTTTCATTTTAGGCACATTTTCCTCTATTTATTTCCTATGGTTACATAAAAGTTGGTTAATTATGGGATAAGATAAATATGGTGAGTGGATAAAGGTTCATATGAAGATTTTTAGTTACTTTTGGTAAAAAAATTAGTTTTGTGTATTTATTTTATTCTTTTGTTTCATACTCTAGCCAAGATTTAAATTTTGATTATGACGTATATGTGATTTTGGTTATTATTTTGTTCCTTTGTATATTTTGATGTTTGGGTTATGTGAGTTCAATTTATTTTCCTTGTGCATCGTTCCCCGATTGGATGAGATAATATTATTCAAGGGTGAAATAATTCACATTTTGTTTCTTTTAATACCCTAGAACTAGTTTCTAGCATGGGGTGATCAGTAACACACCTCAAGTCATATCACAGACCATATTGGGTTCCAGGTTCTATGGAGGCCTAAACTAGTTCATGAAAAATATGATTTTAACACATAATTATTTCCTATTAATCAGTTACCTATTACTTATATATATATATATATACATATTCATTATCTTAAATTTATTATTATTCAATTCACAATCCATTAATAATCACATTAACATTCATTATCCATGTTACATTCATTTAAACAATTTATATATGCAAACCTTTCTTTTCCTAATGAGAACCCATATATAAACAAATTTCCACTTCTTCATGATAGTATTTCATCATCCCATCATATTAAATTCAATTATAAAATTAAACAATTCATTCATTTATTCATCATAACATTTACTACCACATTATTTTCACATTACAACTTAGTCCATTTAATTTATTCTTTAATTTGTTTCTATAACACATCTCAGACAATGATGACACAAAGATACCAACCTCTAAAAACCCACCTAAAATTTCAACCAATCAACACAAAATTATCACTTCCAACTCATTATACTACCTATAACTCCAACCCTATCAATATCTATGGAATAATACCACCATAACACCAACATACCATCAACCCATCCATCATGACAAGAACAACTATAGTAACATTACGACCCCACTGAAACCTCTTTATTCATAGAAAAGGTAACTATAATAATAACCTCAATGATTAACATCAATAAAAAACAACCACAACAATAATCCAACATACTAACTAGCTTCAATTATATATAAATTTATATTCATAAGCAGTATTAAAAGATAATCCCAAAGATTATCATCCCCTTCTCATTACATTCTTTAAGTTTTTTTATTATGAAACTGAATAAAAAAACAAATAGAATAATATAATTTAGGTAATCTTCCAATAAATATAAGAAAAACATATAATCAATAACATGGAACATAATTTTATATATCAAAATCATAGAAAACAAGATGAACATGTGTGATCACATTTCACCTTTTTTCTAATTACTTAATTCCATTTAATTATCTTCTTAGGTCAAATTCATATCTTTAAAAATGAAAAAAAAATCTTGATAACTAATCATTCACACAAAATAATAAAAAATATGTTTTGAATCATATACCTCAAAAAGTCATTTGATGAATATAGCGAAACAATGGTAACTAATAGTAATGATCACACCGTCCTACACATAGGGGAACTCTATCTAACCTAGACACTTTAAAACATCAATCAAACCCTAACTAAGAACTCATAAAACTATGAAAACACCACTACCATGGTTTCATGAGAAGAGAAAAGAATTATAGAAATCAGTGAACACATAATTAACTACACTTGAGGTAAATGATCAATTTAAAAGTTCATAATATCAAAGGAAATATTAAAGGACACCTATTGTGGGCCCTCCTATTTTGAAAGAAAGAGGATTGGGAAAATTTCCGCCTCAAAACAATCCAAGATACATCTATAAATGAAGTTATTAAATGGATAAATAAGGAAACTTGAGAGGTTTTAACCCCTTTTATAGCTCCCTCATAGGACATAAGTGAGATATACCTTAAGAGTGGGGTGAATCAGGGAAAGTAAATGGTTTCTAATTTAAACAATTTTTCCTTTTCCCATAACCACACTAATAGATATTGACCTCTTAAATATAATGGCCACTTCATTTAATCTCTTTATTTTGATCTGATGACTTGACCAGCCTTCACCTTATATAATCAAGGTTAGTTTCACCCCTTTTTTAGATTGTTTTTTGTTCAATATAAATAATAAATAACAAGAGACAATTAATTTTACGTAGTTCACCACTATGGGATAATCCAAGGAGAATGATATCAACAATGTAATCATGTAATAAAGCACAAAAGCAAACTAATTGGGGGATAGGTCACTCCTTTAGGGTCTCGCTACCATTAAAAAGGTTTAGGAAAGATATATATCCCCCTAGGATTACTCCCCTAGCACATCCTTCCCCTTTACTCACTTCTATAAGAAAGGATAACAATTTGGATCAAAGGAAAATAAAAATATCATATATTATCTAAGATGTATCTAAAGTAGATATAAGTGAATTAGAAATACTCTTTCTCATTCATAGACTAATGTGAACATTTCCATGTGACCATCATCCTCCTTCCATAAGAATTTTTTGAAATCACATATCTTCACCTTCTAGGATAGACTAAGAATTCTTATTCTTCACTGCATTTCAATAGTCACTTCTTCTTCTTTATCAAGTACTTTAATGAGTTCTAAGATATCTCATTTTCTTATCTTATATAAAGAAAAAAATCTTTTCACTTAATTAGAATTCATATATGTGATATTTTCTCTATTCTGATCAATTTTCTAAGGCTACAAAAGGAAACTTTATAAAAATATATCCCTTAATATGATTGATCATATTAATCTTCCCTCTTTATCTTTTCTTAATATTTATATAGGTTTTCCACAAATTTAGTGTGTCTATATAGAAACATTAAATTAAATTTAACACCTTATCATAACTTCACTACTGAATTAATAACCTTTATAGAAATCTACTTGACTTCAGTGTGATTCCTTCTTCTATGGAAAATTTATCCTCCTGTATTACTTTACCATGATGTATCACTATTAACTATAGTATAGAAATTGGTTTCAATAAAAAAAATTGGTCTAGATTTTTTCTCTTAAAAATATCCTCTTGTTGACCAGATCAATAAATCCTTCTCATTCAACATCCTCAAAAATTTCCCAAAATCACAGCATGTTCTCCTCAAACCTCTTTGAACACACTAAACTATTTTCTGTATAGTTTATTTTATACAAAATAGACACATATTAATAAGGAAATAATAAACTCATCCACACTGCCTAAATAACCTCTTCCAGGGAAAAATAATTTCCTACAGTATGGATATCTCCACCTAAGTATGGTTGCATCATAGCCCTTTATCCAAGTTATAGGTGTTCTGGAAAATATAACATCTAAAACTACTATAGTGACATTCACTACGAATGAGTACACAATATTTTTTTAATTTCCTTCACATAAGAATTATATAGAGTGAGGTTTACCTTTACACAAAATACCTAGTCATTGTTGTTTCCTTTAAATAAGGATTGAGTTACATTAACACAATCTCATCTAGGACATGGATTCAACTTTTATGTCATGGTTTATTTCTCTACCCGTATGAAATTCATGTAAAACAATATTTACATTGATGTAAATCAAAGTATTGGAAAAGGTTCTTTATTGACTACATATTTGGCAGGTTCTCAAAGTTTCTTTATTATAAATGTTGGTATTTTTTACAAATAAATGCAATACATAGATGGTTCAAGGCTATTTAACTTGTTTAGAGGATAGAAACTAAGACACAGAACAAGAGGTTACATCATAGCATTTGATTGGTTAAGCTATCAAAATTTCTAAATATAGGAATCCACCATGATCATCTTTGTATAAGGTTAAAACCTAGTTTTTGTAAAGGTAATTTCACAAAGCAGTGCACTGTGTAAAATTAGGTATGACCTGTATAATGTTGAGTTGAGTCTCCAGTACTGGATTAAATTTGGTTACAGTGGATGGATCATATATGTGGGTCTTCGTATAATGATAATCTAAATCCATACGTGCACTTCAAGTTATAGATGGATTTACATGACTTGTCAATGGGTAAAGGATTAGAAAATACTTTGTTAGATAGATCCATGACATGGAAGATATTGTGTCAAGGAAACCTGAACCCTCTATAAATGGAATATTAGATACAAAGTAGACTCCATAAAGGTATACCTATGGGTGTAAAACTCGCATGGTGGCCCAAGAACCTGCCTGGTCGGGCATGAAGCCTGGCTGGGATTGTCCTGAAAAAACCTTACTGGGCTAGGGCTAAGCTTGTACTAGGATTAGATCATAGTATTTTGGCCTAGTCCTAGCCCAAAATTTCAACATAACTTGAAAAATATAAATAAAAAACTCAGGAAAATCAGGTGGTATGAAAAACTAGTATAGGTGTTGAACTTGTTATAACTACAAAACAAAAAATAAATATATATTTATTTTAAAAAATTAATATTATAATTTATTATTAAAAATAAAATAAACTGGGTTTGATAGGGAATAGGCCTAGGACAAGCTACGGTACTATGTGGGAAGGGTTAGCTCAGACTAACCAGTTCCAGCATCCCATGAAATTATAGGTAATGCCTAGCAAGGCCCATTTAGACTTAGGCTAGTATAAGGTATTTTTACATTCCTAGGTAAACCTTAGTCAACATAAGGTTTATGTGAAGAAAATACTCTAGTTTTTTATCACCATGGTGTAGTTCATACCATAGTGGCTATTGCAGATCCTAGAGTTTCAAGGGTATGTATGTCACAGAGAAAGGGATACATCACAATCATTTTAAAGTAGACATATCAATGATATAGAAACTTCTTGTGATTTAGAGTAAGTGATTCATTTGGTCCGAGTGAGTTTTTTTCAATTTTAAAGGTTTCCATGTCGTAGAAAATTAACTAAATCGCAGACATTCTAATGTTCAAATTTTTTTGAAGAGATTGTTACATGATCATGGGTAAGTTATATAAAAGTTATATGAAGAATATTTTTGGATCTTATCAACATGAGGATACACATTAAGAGAATTAGTCCACACCACATGTTTCACTTGATCTAACTTCATACACTATAGTGAATGGTGACACCCCATGGTGAAGTCATGAAGAAGGATAACAACGTTGTGGAATAAGTGACCACATTTTTGTCAATTAGTTTTCCATAAAAATTATAAATTAGAAAGGAAAGTTACATTTAGGTCTTAAATCAAACCATAATGTCTATAAATACACACACTAAATGTGAGGGACATTTAAAGAAATCTCAACAAGATATAATGAAAGATTAATAAAACAAAAAAATGGATTAAGGGATATAGGTTTATAAAAATTCCTATAGTAGTTCTAAAAAAAGCTCAAAATGGAGAATGTATTTCATATTTCAATTCGAAATAAGTGAAAGTAATTTCTTCACTAAAGAAAATAAAAAAAGAATAGAGTTTTTCACTCATTTAATACCCTTCCAAAGAATAAGGAGAGATCAATGATGTGAAGTGAAGAATGGTAATTCAATGTAAATACTAGATTATAATGAAATGTGATTTCTTGAAATCTCATGGAAAGAGGATGTTTCTGCATGGTCATGTTTATAGTAGGATATAAAGAAGTAAGAGGATATCAGAGTCACCTACATCTCCATTTGGTGCATCTCATAAAATAGGTGATATTTTTATTATCATGTGATAAAACTTGTTATCCTTTCTTGTAGTATTTATCAAAGATATAGAAAGTTTAAGGGAAGTTATCACAACAAGATAAACATTTACATTAAACCATTTAAGGACTGTGATCCTAGGAATGAGTGAATTATTCCCTAACAAGTGACCTTTAATGTTTTAGTGCATAAAAACATTTTTAATATCATAGTCCTTGAATTATCCCATAGTGGTGGTCAAAGTAAAAAAGTAGTGCAACTCTTGTACATTATTTTTTATACTGTACAAAAAATAGTCTTAAAAGGGTTAAATCCACCGTTGATTATATCATGTACAGTGTGGTCAATTAATCATATCAAAAAAAATAGAAAAATAAGTGAACCTTATTTTTAAGAGGCCAATTTCTTCTAATGTAGTAGGAGGAAAGGAAAAGTTGTTTAAATTATAAATAGTTTACATACCATGATTCACCCACAACCACTCAAGGTATATCTTATCTAAGCCCATTGATGTGACTTTAATTAGTTCCAGAGCCAAAAATTATTCTCTTTTTTATTTTTTTTCTCTAAATTTTTCTTAGTTTTTTTAAAGGAATGCATCCTCAATGAATTCTTGTTCAATATAGTGTAATAATTTCACTGATTGGAATTATAATTTTATTATAAACTTGAAATAACACGGGGGTATTCCTCATGAAGTGTTGCTAGATATAATTCTTCTACTTTGGTGGCATATAGTTATTTGTAAAATAGATCAAGGAAATTTGGAGATTGAGGAATGTACAAAGAAGGAAATAATGGATTCTCTAAGAAATATGTGTTTGAGCATATTGATTGATAGAATTTATCTAAATACATGTGGATGAATTTGAAGAAACTATGTGGTAAAGAATATATAATTAAGGTAGATTTATAAATTCATATAGATGCAAAAATAGTGATAAAATGTGGTAAAATTGACATATATAAAAAGGTAATAGAAAGAATAATTCTAACAAGTTGAAAAACTCTCTAATTGAGCTAACTAATTCAAAATCTTTTATTTTTTCTATATCTAACTTTACTTTTAGGGAAAAATGTGAATCATAAAATTCGTACTCTATTATGAAGCTGAAAAGGATATGTGACTCCGGTGAAGAGTTGGTAACAACATCAAGTTTCCAATTTAAGAAATGTTCATGTAGACACCATGAAGAGTTCCATTACCAATAAGAATTGGGGGTTCAATGAATGGCCATGAATTAAGTTTATCATGAATATATATAGGATTTAGACTTGAAAAATAAGAGACTAAAATCAAGTAGGTGACCACGATGTTTTACATGAAGAAAATGGGAGCTAAAACTAAGTAATAGAGTGACATGATTGAATTGCTTTCCCAAGAGATCATAAAAATATTTCAATAAATTAGGAATTGAAGTCCATGCCATTCAACTAAGAACGTACCTAAAATAAATAAGTTAGTCTATAGTGGGTGTTTATTCATGTATGTAATGAATTAATATAACCTAAATAATAAGGGTGAGGAAATCAAGGGGATTTAAGAGAAGATGGTAACCTTAAATTAAAGTAAGTAGACCCCTTCTATAGAAGCCTCAATACACAAAGTAAGAAATAATCTATATTTGAAATCTAGATAATGAATGAAAAATCCATATATAGAGTTTTTAATAAAATATAAGTTATATGAAAATTCAGAAAGATAACATCCCTAAAATAAGATAGATCAAAAATTCTGCTTTTATGAACATGTTCTTCAAATCCTGAAGGCCCAAATGTGGGAAAAAAATCTTTTTATGACAAAATATCATGAAAGAAGAGACCAGACGAGGTATGATTACTATAATAAATGTTTTTTGTTCTAATATCAGTCATATGGTAAGTAATTTCAATTATAAGGTTTCATGGAAGGAAAAGTATCTCATAAGATGGAACTCCACTCATGCAAAATACAAAGAAATAATTTATCTTATAAAAAGGCCTATTGAGATATGAAATATGTTTACTATTTTATAGGAAAGAGATAGACCTCATCAAATGGTAAATAAAGAACCAAAATCTAATTATTCACTAAAACCTTCCTGGAAAGAACAAAAATAGATTTGGAAGAAAAACAATGGGATACCCCAACTGTGAGAATGAATAAAAATAAGGATCTATCAAAAACCCAAGATGGTACCCATGACCATCAAGGAATATATATTCCATAATGGTCTCATAAAAAATAATCTGAGGCAAGAGATGAATACCAATGAAAGTACCATCTAATGGAGATGGAATCCAAAAGAAATATTTGTTAGGGTATCATTACAAGAGGAGGTATACACAAGTGGAATCTATTCTATGTTAGTGGAAAAACATATGAAAATGAAGAACAGTAGTTCTCCCATACAAGAAGAAATGTGTCTTAGCAGTTTCACATGAAGAAGATCAATTTTCAAGGGAATAGAGAAACTGACTACAAAATATGTGTAAAAATAAGAATTTATGGAAGAAGTTATGAAATTGCTTTCCCAAAATTAGAAAAGGGGGAAATTAAAGGTAGAATATGAAGGGTTCGTTTAATTAGACCAGCCCCATTCCTCTTCTTGAGGAAATATGATGCACCACTTTCCTAATATAATATAATTTTTTCTAAAAAAATTAAAGTTATGAAATAAATTTGGGGACATAAAATTTTTAGGTTAAGTGTGCCCAAAAAAAATATGAAAAAGAGATGAAACAAATTGTTAAAGATAGAAAATTCATGAAACAAGAGGTGTTCGGAGTATTTTGGGTCATGATTCATATCAATCCTAAAGGTTATTTCTATAGAGAACTCCCATGATGAAAAAAACATGGAGAAGGGGCTGGATTATGGAAAAAACAATTCCAAAACCATACTTAAGATAATCACTAGTATATTGAAAAATATAGTATTTTATAGTTAGCATCGGGATATTAAATCAAGGACATCAATCCAAAGAGTTATTCGGATAATACATTTAAAATTTTTAAGATATATTGAGAAATGAAAGTAGCTACGAGAATGAATAACAAGTCTATTTTTTAAAAACACTAGCAATTTGATAAGTTTCTCACTCTATATGGTATACTAGATTCTCTTGTCCAAAAAAATTATTCTCAACAATATATATCTATAGGATGGAAAATATTTCAAAAAAGTGGTGTTAAAATCTGATTTTATAACTTAGGGTGATTTGATGATACATTTTCAAAGGTTTTTCAGCCTGGATATTGAAATAAAGAACATTTGAGAGTTTTTTTGAAATTTAATTCATGCAGAATTACAAACTTCATATTTACAAATGGGGTCAATTGATTTTTAAAGTTTTATATACCTCATACCGTTTTATTTCATGCTTATTTAGTGTTGGGTTTTGTGAATATGTGGCGAGATATCTGGTCGTTTTTTTAGGAAATTTAAAATATCAAAATAATTTTATTTTATTAGTTTTAATGAGTAACAAGGATATATTTTTTGAAGATAACTAAAACTCTTGTTTTTTAAATTGATCCCGGCCTCAGTAGGCTTAGAGAGTTCATTGATATCCCAAATCCTAAGTGGTAAAATCACTAATTGAATGCTATTGATTATATGATACTATTAGGAAATTTATCTATGAGGAAGATTCCATAATTCAACATTCCTACAAAAAAATTGACCATTTATAATCAGTTGGTTTATAAAGGAACCCCTCTTATTTTTTTAGTGGATGATATAATGGACATCATTTCCAAATGGGGTGAATAAATAGGAAGTGTGCACCTGTAGAAAGTTGGAATATCTTCCAATGGAACTCAAAAACTATGGGGGATAAAAGTAGAGGATAAAATAAGATTAAGTCCACCCTTTTGATTTTATTTCTAAACAGGGGAGAAAGATAATTATATTTTCAAAAAAAAATGTGGAGTTCATTGGAAACCTATGAATTGCTGTCAATTTTGTTGAAAATATTATTGGGTGATGGATCAAAGTTCTTTGTTGACAATATATGTGGAAGGTGGCCAACGATTCGTTATTAAGAATATTGAATTTGTTGACAAAGGAATTGAACATGGAGAAGATTCAAAAATACTTAATTTTTCTATATGATAGAAAATATGACATATAATCATATGATACACCAAGGTATTAGATTGATAGAGTTACTTATGCCATAGACTAGAGGTCACATCATGAGTGTATTCTCTTCGCATAAAGGATATTTCACAAATAAATGTGTTGCATAAAGGTAGGTATAACCTATGTAAAGTTGGGTTGAGCCTCATATGTCACAATAAAGTAGGATATTCTATAAGTAACATATGTGAGAGTTTTTAGGTTAGGAAAATTTCATTCCTCTAAACCTTTTATGGTGTAGCTTATATTCTTCCAAGAGATTTACAAGAATTCAATCTTCCCTGTACTTCATTCCTATATCAAAAAATACAATATACTCAACAAGGAATAATGGTCAATCGACCACATATATTTTAAAAAAATCACCTTGGTCCAATATCAAGTTATGTTTTCAACAAATATGATACCAACATGTAGGTTCCTACAATCCCCCCTTTGTATTTTTTTGACAAAACAATTATCTTCCTCCTACCCCTTTTCTAAATAAATCCAAATTGTGAACTTTTCCCTCTTAAATTTACAATATCATCAACCTCATTACATTTCCTCAAGATCTGAACCTTCCCCTAGCTTCTATAACAGCTACCAGGTCCTTGGCCACCCTTCACAACAAGATATTTTCTACTTTGGTGGCTCACTACCCCTCATGTTATTTCATTACAAAGGCTCATTTCCTAGGGTTCACTTATCATAACCATAAAATTCCTCCTGGTGGGGGAGTATTATATAGGATTTATATTCCATGCATGTAACTCCCCCACATCCTAATATGGGACTCATGAAGGGTTAGGTAATGGCATCACAACCCATACTACAACTCGTGAGTGTTATAACGTTACCTAATGGATCACCTTGTATCACATTTATACCAAATGGAAGTAGGGTTGTTAATAACATCTCTAAAATACCTTAGAAAATAACAATATAGTATTTCAAAAAATATACCCCTTAGTGCCTTCCCTAATGATATAAACTATCCCTAAGCTCTAATACTATATTTTGGGTCCCCAACCACCCTTCATAGTAAGATATTTTCTGCACTAGTGTCTCAATGACCCTCATAGATTTTTATTCTTGAGAATCACTGCCTAGGGCTCACTACACATGATCAAAAAAACCCTCATTGAGAGCCAGTTCTCAGAAAAATTATATTCAATGATTTAACTCCCCCATTTTCTAATGTGGGACTCAAGATATAGGGTGAAGACAAGGCCTCACATCCCACACTACAAACCCAGATCAATGTAGCAAAACTCCAGGGATCACATCATATCACCCTACTAACAAGAAACAGGAGGGTTGTAAAGTTCATGTCTCAAATCCCTAGGGAATGTATTTCATATTATTTCCAACACCTTTATTATGACTAAATAATATTGTATTTACTAGATTGTGCACTTTATCCTGTGGTGGAGACAAAAAAGGTATCATGTGTAAAAATGAGTTTATTTTATGAATTTAGGTCTCAAATAACAATCACAACATCCTAGGAACCCCAAAAATTGATCTCATAGTTTCCTAGGGTTTGAGGAAATATGAAAGAGAATAATAGGAATAGTTGGAAAAAATTTATAATAAATTTTCATAAGACCCCGCCATAGAAAGGTGAGAGCCTAAAATGGTCATTCCAACCTTGGTTAAACTATGTTTTGAAATCATTTTCCATTAAAATTATTATTACTCCATTAAAACACCCAAAAACTTCTATAAAATACATCGATTTTATATCTATTGTGGTATAGAAAACCTAGAAATGGGTGTTTCTCCCTAAAACCCCAACCCAACCTAAGAAATACTACGATATATTCTCCCCATTTTTTTATTTTATATTTACTTCCCCAAAATAAATAATGATATAAATCTTTACTAACACCGGTATATAAGTTAAATTGATTCTAAAATCATCATTTTGAACCCAGTTTCTATTAGAACCCCCGCCAATGTATAATACCGTATAAAACACCCACTAAAAAGTGTGTTCCAGGCCCCCTATCACCAAGACACCATAAACCATGCTCAAAACTATCACATCCACATAACTCACTCAAAATGATCACAACAATAGAATAACATACAAAATGTAATGTCCCCAGTAAAATGATAACTTCATAAACCCAATTTGGACCTCTAAAATTTCTTCTAAAATATCTTTATCCTTCTCAAAATGGGTGTTTTAGCATCCGACAAGACAAAATTAATCCTTTAACTCCAAAAATCCATTTAATATTCACTCTATCACCACAAATACCATAAAAGATAAAGTATAATACCAATAAAGGTGTGGGCCTCTATATTAGATACCTTATAGATGATTCTCATCCCTGATAATAAAAACCAAACCCAAAGATAAAAAACAAAATATCCATAAAACCAAATGTATTGTAATATACATCCCATCGAAAGATAACATCATGAAAATCACAACACAAGGAGGAAAAACTCAATTCATATAAAAACACTACATAGATATCTCAAAAATATCAATCATCAAATAAACCATGATACTGAGTACACATTTTTGGCGCACATTCCCATAATATTTTTTCAACCCGCTATATTCCCACAAGACATGAACCAAAGGAATATATTGTTCATGAAATGCATTCTCATGACAGTCTTGAATTAAAAAAAGTCATGCCATGAACATCACATCATCCTTAATTTCTAACTCACCATAATAAATGACATGTGATTCATCATAAATATATAGAAAAATCTATGAAATGTGAAAAAACATCAGGGTTCTAATCCATCTATGAAGGAAGTTATAATAGATACTTCACCTCACCAACATTCTACAACACCTCTAAAGGTCCACTAAATCGAGGATATATCTTAACCCCATGACTAAACCTCTACAACCCAAATAAATAGAAACCTTTATATCCACATGATGTCTAACACTGAAATCTAAAGGTCTCCACATAGGACCCATAAAATATCTTTATTATTCTTTATCATTGTTCATCTTCTCATAAATCACATATACCTTCTTTGTTGTACTCTATTCCAATTTTAGTCCATGAATCATCAACTTTATAACCTTATACTAGTACATTTTTTCCATCCAATGGCCCAAAGGCCTACATTTCTTATTGATTTTTGATAATCCACCTTTCAAGGGGTGAGGTGGAACCCTTACAAGGCCCGTAGGCGTAAGAATTACATGTACCATAGGCCTAAGAGTAATTCATTGCTTGTAGGCTTTCAAATATTACATATAACCCAGACTAACTAGTTGGAACTGATCCTCCCCAGTATTTTCATCATGAAATCAATTATCCACCTTCGCATGGCTGTTCATCTAGGAATTCTTGAGCATGCATAGGCTTGTCTCGATGGTAGGTTCCATACCCTATCATTCTTGTAATCCGTTTAGCTTATGTTGTGGTGAAACATCCTTTGCTCATCCTCATTATAGAGCTTGTTCCTTGTAGGTTTTCTGGTTTTCATCTGCACTAAAGGGGGCCCGAAGGCCTTGAGGTGGCCCGATGGCCTTACTGACCCGAAGGCATGGGTGTTCCGAAGGCCTTAAAGGACTCTGGGATCAAATCGGTGGCCCAAAGGCCCAAACGGGGGCATATTCCCGGCTGCTGCAGTTCCCAATAGTACCTGCTATAGTTCAAGCTACAGTACCTGCTACAGTACTACACATTTCCTGCTACAGTACTGCTATAGTACCCAGAAATTATGCCTCTTCTTGGATTTGATCTTGGGTCACTTGGATGCACTTATGGAGTCCTTACCAACCAGGCTAAGGCTCATGTGCTTATACTACTGCATTAGATATCTGAAATTCCATACACACAATTCTTTGAATGGATTCACATAAATGGATGAGTGATATAGATTATTATTTTAAAACCTTAAATAAAATATTTTATTCAGTCATGAACCACCAAAATCTAGAAAAAAGGCACAAAATATGTATTCCAACGTATGGATTGTTTTCTCTATATAACTATCCATTTATAGATAAAAATTAGTTCTAAGGTTAATTTAAGAGATAAAAATATAATATATATCCTTCCACACTTGTGATGTAAAAAAATAATGTAATTAGATATGATTATCCTTGGAACCCCATAAGGATGTAAAATATCCTCCAACCACAACCCTGATAAAATTTCCACCAAGCTTACCTTCTAGTTTTCTAAAATATATCAAACTTTGTTACCTGACCCATAATCACTTAGATAAAATCATATCCTTTCATAGATTTATGAAAATTAGTAAAAAAAACACATAAATATTTCCTCCCACTTATATCAAGTAACATAAAATTACTAAAATAAATCACCAAGAACATAATTTATAGAATTCACCTACCAGTGGTCTAAACACCATTACAAAAACTCAACTACTAAAATTTTCACCCTCGACCACCAAAATTTAATCCTTGGAGAATGATATAGCATGGTTACATTGTAGTACATAACCAAAGGTGAGATGTGAAACATGTGGAGAACCACCTAAAGCGTGGTTGACAGAATAAATGGCATCCTTTGAAATAGAACTTGTTTTCAATAATCCTCAATACATCCCTAAGGGGTATCACTACAAACAATAAGACCCCATCAAACCTCCACCTTAACATCTCCCAACTGATATTCCAATACCTTCTACCACAAAAATGGCCATAAAATCATTTTATAAAGACAACCTCTACCACTAACTTCCATTATATTCAGATATAATTATATAAGTTCCTCCATCACTCTCCATACAAATCATACTCATAGATAGTATCACTACAAGAATTTATAATCCACATATCAGCTACTACATTGTGTTTCACTAGTTTATAGAAGATCTCAAAGTTTTAATCTTGTAATAACTTCATCCACCATCGTTGATGTAAATTAAAATAACACAAAGAGAATTAATTAGAATTTTTTTATGAGTAAAAATTACAAATCACTAAATAATGAATTAATTTCCCAAAAGCTCCAAGGTAAACATAGTTTTTACTATCTTAAGATCATAAGTAGCATGATTATGTTCATGAGTTTATAAATTTCTAAACCCATGGGAGATCATCACATTATTCTATATCAGAACAAAACAAAATCCAAGATATAAATCATCACAAATGACCTAGAACGTGACTCCCTCCCATATAAAATGAAGAATAGGAGAACTATCTAGCTTATCCTATAGGCACTCAAACATATCCTGACACCAGTCTATCTATTTAATGTCTTGATCATTTCTAGTCACCAATATAAACAAAATTGAAATTCAATAAGAATCTACTAACAAAATCCTATAATATCCTAAAATAACAAAAAAATTCGAAACCATCACAATATTATAAGAAGATACCCAAAAAAACACCTAAATGTTTAAAATAAATAAAACTACTCCTTTGTGGGACACAATGTTTACTAATAAATGCACCTATTTTCCAAAAAAATAACACTAAGATAGTTTCCTAATGAAATAATTATGTAGAATAGTTTATAAAAAATATCTCAAATGCTTAGTATGATCCTCCTTGGACTTCATATACATAAGGATATCTTGAATGAACAGTACTAGAAACTAATCCAAAAACTCATGAAATATAGATTTCATCAGTTCAATGAATACCATTGGTTAATTTATGACATACAAAAGTATAAACATGAACTCAAAGTCCCTATAAAAAAACCTAGAGGTATTATTTGGGATATATTAATCCTTCATCTATATCTAATGGTACCTCGATTGTAAATCAATCATCAAGAACCAGCTAACTCCCTGCAAATCATCGATTAAATCATCAATCCTCAAGAGGGTAGTGGTTCTTCACTATTACCTAATTCACACGAAGTTAATAAATTTTATCCATAAACATGAATACTCTTTTATGGAAAACCTGAAATCACCCTAAGGTAACACTCTAGGTTAGATGAAACCTTTCTATAACACATCATAAATCTTAATCCTCAACATCTACAACTTAGAAGGCACCATCCTATATAAAAACATCAAAATCATAGAGACAACATTATATAACTCAATATCGCATTAAGTGGTTGTCATAATAACCTATTCAAGAAATACATCAGGAAAATCTTCCATAACCTTTAGAAATTCCATTGACTAAATCTCTACTGAACCCGAACTCAACTCTTCTAACTAAGAAAAAAGTTACTACACATGGATTCAGTCTATCTGATGCTATCACACACTAAAAAACATCAATCAATCACCTTAAGCATCAAAAAACATCACTCTTATCAATAATAATTCAATAATATCATACACTAGATACAATCAATCCCTGTTAAGGATAAACTAAAAAACATCAATCAATCACCTTAAGCATCAAAAAACATCACTCTTATCAATAATAATTCAATAATATCATACACTAGATACAATCAATCCCTGTTAAGGATAAAATAAAATGGTTGTATCTATAAGCATAAGAAATATCCCAACAATCGATGCTTCCCCAACACCAACTCATAATAAAATCTAGCTAGACCTCTAAATGGTGTATTCAACACCAAGGGAACTGGAAGTATCCCAACCTTAATTCACAGATCTTAGACCAATGTAGGTACAATGAATGAGTGAAATGATCTTGAATTAAACATACCATACACAAAAGTAGAAGATAAATAGATGGTACTATATAAAATGTATATAACAAACACAAGATTCCTTATCGAGTAAAACTATCCACACCCTAATATTCTACCATACTAACCAAGATTAAAACCACCACATGACCACACTCTACCCTTTTTCCCTAAGTATGAGGGGAATCATTGGGTTATCCTCTATGATATAGACTTACCCACAAAAGTCCCCGCCTAGGCTGGTGGTAATTCTAGTGTGTCCCCGCCTGGGTTGGTGACTAGCACTAAAAACACATAATACACATATGGGAGGACTTACCCAATACAAAATATACCATATATACATCATTTCCCATCTATAATAACCAGAAGACAAAAGGATACACATAACTATTGGGAAAAAAATTATGCATGCATGCATCTGTCTAATATCCCAAGGGAATAAAATAAAAAATCTAATAAAAATGGGGGAAATAAAATCCCAATAATCAAAATAAATAACTAAAATTATTTGATTATAGAAAAGGAATTCACTATATTGCACCAAATCCAATCTGAGAATTGTTGTCTATGAATCACATTAGGCTCCACTAGCTCCATAGAAGCCACTACCAAGTTGTGTGTCATCTGCACATACTCAACATGTGTGGGTAAAAATCCTATATAGGGGTGAGTAAAAAAAATACACTATAAAATTCCATGAAAAAAAAAGGAAACAAGGATGCATATTATCCCATAACAGATGGCATAACTGTACAACCACCCAATACCAAAATAAAGGTGATCAACGTGAGTGGAAAAAAGCAATGGATTCACTTCATAATAAATCCACAGCCTAATATCTTACTCGAATAAAGGATTCATGGATATCAAACTTTCTTCAAGGAATGAGAACTCTATAAATAACTATATTCCTTAGGGGAAACTCCACAACCCTACTTATCTATATCATGTAAGATCAACCATGTTTAGTCAAAATAAAGGGATTGATCCCCAAAACCATACAATATACCCACATGCATCTAGTCAAGAAGATCCCACACTAAAAAAGAGCTTATCATACCGTGAAATACACCACATTCACTCATGTCACCACATTCATGATATGCAGGGTGACAAGATAGACTCACTAACACATCATTATTCCAAAAATGATGCCTTACTCTATAGAAATCTCATCATGACATCTTTATCCTAGAACCCAACATCGATAGTCTAATCAAATTATAGGACCCACACCTCACGAAAATTTATAAGTTGGTTGGGGGAGTACTATACCTCATGGATGGGTCACCCACACCACATCCTAGAAGTTAGTTCATTTCCCTATCCTGCCAAATAGATACCACACATCTTCAACCATTCTAGGACCAAAAAGGAATCAAGTGTCCCATATAAACTCTATGGGAGAGATCAAACAACTATAAGGTGTTTTTATCCCACTATTCACAACCCCTCTAGATCAATATACCAAAGGGGAACCTAGAGAACCCGATTCAATAAAATTACTTAAGCACCAAAAAATACATGCTATAAAAATACTACTGCCATTGTACCACTGATCTAATTTCGCAACAGGGGGACATGCCTTGCCAAAGTGTATAAACTGGTTGACGGACATACCAACATCTAAATTCTAAATCATCCCTGGTAATCTATTACTGTAACCATCAATTCACAAATCATAATTTTATCAAGGGGCATGTGCCTCATTGAAGCATATAAACTGGTCGAGGGAGTTTTTGACCCCAAAGGAGGACCCCATTACACACCTTGGGTCAAAATCAATCAAGAAGAGTCCTTATTCATTTTATAAAAGGGTTATACCATGCCTATAGAGGTATCTATGAGGATTTATATCTTATAATAGAGTACCCATATCCCATATATCTGAGAGATTACCAGCTCTACCATAATCTACCCAAAGGATATCCCTAACCATTAAGGGATCAATAAGAAAACCAATAGATATGGGGGAGAACACCGAAAATCATTAGAAGAGTTTTGTATCTATCAACATAAGTGGTAACTCACACGATGAGAACAAATAATCCCTTAAGTGAGTACTTAATCCCATATCCATACTACCAGTTCCTAATACTCATCAAATATAAGGGTTTGATAAATAGTCCATTGAGAATACTCTATAACCATCTCACAAAGAAACTCATAAGGAACTACAAGGGAGAGAGGGTATACATCACCCACAACAGTAAGTTATACCTACATAATAAATCATTACATGAATAAATAACCAAAAAACCATCCTTATATACAAACCATTAGCACTAACGCCACTCTGGGGTATAAGGGAATGAGATAATCTCCTTGATTACCACATTTATGAATTTGTCCCTTTAAGAAACCCTATTTCGTAGATGGAACCATCGAAGACTAGCCTAAACACATGCGTTCATGAATCTCTCATCCCCTAATGTGGAACTCTAAATCATCAATTAACTTATATATATTTTAGACTCCAAATACATAAGAGGGTCTCAGACCCTAGTATCTAAAAGAAACCAATGGGCTTACTATCCTCTCAGAAGCTCTGTATCAGAACCAAGATATATTCTTCACCCCCACCATGGGACTAAGATCCCAAAACAACCAAAACCATATTTCCAATGTCCAATAATAGAAAATAGGATCCCACTATCACATTATAAATAGAATTATACTCTCAAAGAACTACCTATTTTAATAAATCTGTCTTTATGGTGAGTAAATAGTTAAAAACCAATCACCAAGGAGACACATGGTGTGCACCACGGAGTACACAATATGTACACCAAAAACCTCCATCTGGTTGTGTACCACTAACCATATAATTGTTTATTTACTATATAAATAGTGTGTACACTTTTCCACATGGTTTTTGGAACACAAGATCTACTTATATCATGTAACTCAACATGGAATGTGTTACATCAAGCTATGTACCTCACATGAAGTGTCTGGAAATTTACTTATCCATTCCAAGAGCCATGTACCCAAAATAATTATATTTACTGAAAATATTTCAAATAAAACATGTGAAAATTTCCTTCTACCTTTATCACAATAAAAACTTCATGGAATGTGTTCTTGAAAAACACATTATGTGATTAGGAATTCTAAACATACGAATTATGTGAACTACACTAGTCCAATTGTTCCATAAAAATACACTCCTCCTTTAGTCATTTATCATATGGTAGGAACAAAAAATTTGAAAATAACAATATAAAAAATGGGAAAATGAAAAAAATGTGAAAAAAAATAATGAATTATACCTCATAGTGAATTACAGAAGGTTCAAGTTCAGTTTTGTGCTCTGGCACCACTACCTCCTAATCTAGCTCATGTCGAGCTCCATGGATGAATCCCCACCGTTATCTCCCTACATATACTTAAGATTTAATAAATCAACGAGTTGAGGTCTCCTCCTACCATTTATATAAATGAAGAAAGACTTATGGAGTATGGGAAATAAAACCCAAAAATAAAAAAAAATGATAACCCATATATGGCGTAACCGAGGACCCAGGACCTAGAACCCAAATAGATTTTATACCTTTCTTAGGTTAAAAACTTATTCTAAGCTCAACCATGATGTGTTAATTTTTATATAGAGATATTTATTTGATATATCATCATTCAGATGCATGGGAATAAATATTATTTATTTATTAAATATTAAATATCATGAAAAAATACTCTAGGATTGGAATCTCACAAAATTTCATCCCAAGGCTATATATATTCCTAAGAAATATGGAATACTCAAAAAAATATTTCAACGATATTTTTCTAAGATAAATTACCATTTTACACTTTTTTTGTTTTTAGGGATTTGGAACTCAAAAATGAGAAAAGTCTTAAAAATATGAAAACCTATATCATTACATCCTCCCTGCCTTTAAGATTTTTTATCCCTGAAAACAAAACAACAAAAGAGACTCTAAGAGTAGTCGATAAACTATCCTTGTTCTGCAATATAACACTCCCACTCATGGGATCCTCTAGTGTTTGAATGCCTAAATATCTACGAGGACCCAAAAATGAAACCCAATTGGAAATGTATCATCTTTATATCAATCATATTATAGATATTGAATGTGAGATGATCATTCTACCACAAACACCAACCAACCTCAACCTTCATAGTGGAAGTTCCTGACACCATTGCAACTCACCTTTCCTTAATTTCATCAATGATTTCAAAATAAATACATTTTCCTATAATAATGGGATACCAAAAAATGCTATAAAAAATGTGATTCTATAAACTATTATTATAACTCAAATATGGAATTTATTCTGTGTCATTTACCATTAGTGTTTTATTCTATACACCTTCAAAAGTGGTGACCATGAAGACTATTATACTAAGACAACCTAATCACATTAAAATCCTCCATCGAGCACCTTAAAACAAGTTCCATACCACCCCACAAGTGTCTACCACCACTTATCATCATCTCCTCACAAGCACACACATTAACAATTTCCCAACCTAGGGCATGAGGATATCATCATTATTATTATTCTCTTCTTTTCAACAACAGTAATATCAACACACATTCTCTACTAACCTTAGTCAGACTCTCATTCACAGTTTATGACCTGATCCGTCTACACTAGAACTCAAGGTCGATATATTCCAAAAACCCAAACATAAGAAACTATAATTCTAATAATGATATTACTTATTGTACATCCCAATATACCACATGGGATCTCCAATAAAAACACTCACCATGTCACTAAGGTGTTGACATGACCAAGATGACTGACTTTCGGTCTATCAGTCACTCACCATAGTCAAACTCATGATGTATATCCCATATATACCATAGTACTTAGTTTGACCCAGATATAAGTAAAGTTTATAGAATTATTCACATGAATCCTTCCTCAATCCAATGTAAAATGAGATTATAACTCAAAATCTACTTCAGATATTTAGAAACCCCTAAAGTAGGACACTCTCAAAAAGACAACACTCATCTCCCCAAGCTCATTGAGGACATCACCTAGTGAAAAACAATTATATGTTCCACAATTATAGGAATAATCCTCAAAAACAACTATAGTACTCAAATACATGATCATCAGTCAATGAAAGAACTAGTTGAAGATTCTTAATGGTTGGATCTCCTCACTATATGGGTCTTACTTACAAATGAAAGTGGACCAAATCCAAATTTTTTTACCACAAAATACTCCCCCATAATGGACATACACCCAAACTCAGATTGTAGATGATCATATTTCACCAAAAATACCCCCTCTTTTCCTCACTCTACTATGGAGGCATCCAATATTCATATATATTCACAAGACCAACTCACATCGGTAGTAAAAATGGAGTTATATGGTCTCCAACAATATGAGTCTCAAGTTGTAACATGTTTGTAATGGGAATTCATTAGAATATCTAGATATCAGTCCCATAACGCAACAATGATAGGATAGAACGCATTATTTCTAATTAAACATGACTACTACGAAAAAATGTTCATGGTTCAAATATTGATCCACATCTCTTGCTTCCTGATAAACCCCTTTATACCGTTCACCCAAGCAGGATCCTAGCCCCCAACAACCCAAATTGAGTGAGGATCACCTAGAGGTGGAAGGGGATGAATTGGATTGATACTTCATTTACCACATACCAAGAGACAATAAGACCAATAATTTCCATATTCCATCCACTCCTCAAACATAGTACAAGGTCTCCAAAAAAGGATTCTCGCATGCATGATGGAGAAGCAACCAAACAATCCATCCCACATAGGTCAGTACAACCTCAAATAATAGATCCCCCTCATCCCTTAGATGAAAGCGTTTTGTAGGTCAGTACAACCTCAAATAATAGATCCCCCTAAGAATACACTCTTAGCGAAGAGATTTGAAAAACAATCCACACAATAAATAAACCCAAATTATTCACAAATTTGTAATAAGGTACCCACACCTCACCAAGTTTCTATGAACTGGTCTAGGGAGTATCCAACCTCAGTAGTGGGGGTCTACATACCCCAAAACATAGAAGAGTCACTAGACCACAAGTTTAAAATTGGCATACCCAAAACCACATCCAACAATAACATCTACAGATGGAGGGCCCACATTCTATATCATAGGGGATCATTGATTCATCTATAATATAGAGTACCCATACCCTATTATGATTCATGGAAAACACTACCCATTCCTGAATGGAAAACCCAAAAGCCTATAAATGGTATTTTATGCTCCAAAATCTATATAAAATCACAAACTCTCCAATATAAATTGGGGAACCACACCTCACTATAGAATTCACATCATGTGAGGGGGTACCAACCCCTCCCATGGAGGACCCATGCCACAAATATCTAGGGAGTACTAACTGACATGGTTAAATGAATTTCAACTTATCCTATCAAGAAGACTACCACAATAGATGGTGGGCCCACTCCATGTATAGTAGGGGAGTACCAACCCTAATACAGTATAGGGTACCTGCAATACATTGAGGCTAAGGGAATACTGACCCCAAGACTAAATAAAGGACTCAGACACCCATGGATTATATCTTATACCCCTAAATCTATGGAGGATTACCAAACCTTACAATATCACATGGGTTAACCACACCTTTGTATCAATATATCCTCGGGGGAGTTTCAATCCCAAGCATTGAGAACCTATGCCTCAGGTCCCAGGGTAGTACCCAAACCCCATTTATTCTCTATAGAGTAAATGAGGGACCCTTTCCCTAGTATCTACACTGTTATGGGGTCACTGGACATGCCCATACCAAACTTCTGAGGCCATCAGGATTCCTCTTAAAGTGTTGTTTTCATTCTGATAAAACTCTATATGCATCAAACCACAATAAAATTATAAGATCATCAGCTAATAAATTCACACATATATGAGTAGCCTCATGGATACCATTATCCACATAAGTCGTATTTATCACCTCCCAGGAAATATTTTTAATGAGGGAATCAACATCCTAATCAAATGTAAATATATACATAGTTGGGCGTCACACCATGAACTATCAATGAACTAAGAACTATATAATTAATTGGAATACTAAATATACCATTTAAATAATCCCCTAAGTACTCAAGCTAGTTAATATATTATCAAATTTTTTACATTGGAATACCTCATCCACTCCAACCTAGATGGGTTCCCAAGTATGATAACTATACCGAAGCACTTTCAAGTATTTTTTCTCTCAATGTCCCATAGAAACCTCATGATTATTTTATCTCTAAACTTAATTCATATAACCAACTCACTCGGATACCAATATAACATGATCTGATCCATTGGTTCAATACATGGGTTCATAGTATGTAGGGACTTTTACCCCAAGGAAATATATAATAGTCCAGGGGATAATGACTTGCCCCAAGAAGGCATAATAAACATATAGAAGACCTTATCCTATAGAAACTACAGAATATATACACCACCACTCATCCAAAATAACCAAAAGGATTGAAGATATAAATGACTATCTAAAAATAGATATATGAATGCATACATCAGTTAAACATCCCAATGGAATACAAGTAAAATTACATTATAAAAGGGAAAAAATACAAGGCCCAATACTATAAATAAATAACTAATCATTAGTGACTAGGTAAAATGGAATCACCATTTCATACTAACTCAACCTCAGGCAGTTCTAGCCACAAATCCTATTGGGATCTACTATGATCTATCTCCACTGGCTCAACAGAAACCACCAATATCTAGTGCACTATATTCAAAGACATAATAAGTGAGGGGAAAAAGCCTGTATAGGTGGGAGTATAAAAATACCAAGTAGGATGTTCCAAAAACAAGTGTTCAATAAGTTTTTAGGTCCACCTACAATCAAGGGTCTAACTGTATAGCCTCCCAACACCGAAAGAGAGGGTATGAACACAAATGGGGAAGAAAATATGGCTTCACTTCCCAATAAACCCTCAACCCTAACTCACAAGGGAAAATGATTCAATGATAGTCTGCTCCATAAATGGAAGGAGGACTCTACAAATAACTTCATACCACTAGGGAGATTCTACCACCCTAATCATCTGCACCATAGAAAATCAACCATGTCTGGTTGGCATAAAGGGTAGTTCATCATACCATAAGCATCACTGCATACATGCACATCACCACTCACCATATACATAGTGAAACCTGTAGGATTAGTTGGTTCATCATCATTACTATAAGGATTCCTCATTAAATAAAAGTTATATCTCAATATCCAACTCTCAGGGACTAATAACAATAGTCTTATTGATGTTGATGACTCACACCTCACTAGAATGCATAAGTCAGTCGAGGGAGTATTGACCCCTATGGATGGGTGATCTACACCCCATTCCATAATGGATTTTATTTCACCATACATACTAAGAAAAACCACACCTCTTTAACCATGCTTGGACTAAAAAAGAGTATTTAATTTTAGATACACTCTAAGAAGTAGATCAACCAACTAAAAGTTGTATCTTCGCTCACTCAACATAGTCCCTTTGGAAATACATGCCAAAGGAGAACGTGGAGCAGCCAATTGACCATAAGTCCCCAAGAACCTAAAATAATACATGTCACATTCATACCACCACCATAATCCAATGATCTAATGTCACAATAGAAGACATGTTCCTCATCGGAGTGTATAAACAGGTCAAGGGAGTTACCAACCCCAAATATCCAAACCATCCCTATGGGTCGATTACTATAACTATAATAACCCAAGAATCACCAGTATAAATATTATATCATTTTTTAGGAATATTCAGTATATGTCATATTGATACACACTCAAGAAAAATAAATTTTTAGTGTATTTCTAGAATGGATACATAATCAAATTATTTCATAAAATGTCGTTAGAATCACTCACAAAGTTATTATCACAAAGTGCCTATCTTAGACATATCCTATATAAAACCTTTCTTTATATCCTGGGGAAATATAAATATAAGAAAGGGTGATCTCGGTTTCTTGGTAAGGGTATACACAGAATATATCAATGGATGATCATAAGTGATCAGAATATTTGCATAAGGGTATGAGAAAATGATCATAACTTGAAAAAAAATACCTAGTAACTCATATAAAATATATCATCAGTCATTGAGTAATTATTTTTCAGGATAATATACATGAGTCATAAGATAGAGGAATTATAAATAATCAATAATGATCCACGAGAAAGGGTTATAAGAATAATACATAAGCTTATCTCATACAATTATTCATATAAAATCAGTTCCTTGTTCAATTTTTACTTCCAAGACTATCATTGTGTACAATTTCCTATAGTGTATTAGGTTCACTATCCACTCCCATTAACAAAATGGGTAGAGTCTAATAGTGTGTTGGGTTCAATGACAATTCCCTTTCATGTTATCACATGAAATATCAAGTTTTACATAATTAATTAGAGGGATATATAATTTTGGTACAACCCATCACCTAATAAAAACCTTACATATTTTTTCCACAATATCACAAAAAACATTTATTAATTTATCACATCTTAACTAACCTCTGGTAAAGAAATAGGTTCATGAAAACATCATTAAAATAATGTCATCATAATTCATTCAGAGAATGGGACTATATGGTATCATAAGATCATATCCCTAGTGAAGAATAAAAATTCTTAAAGGATATTAACATAGATTAATAATACTTTTATAAAATCATTAGAAAGATGCATTGAAAAACTAACAAATATTTATTTCTTTGTAACTTTTATAAACTTAAAATCATAGAAAAATATGAATAGGTTTTTATCTATAAAACCAGGGATTATTTTAAAGGAATATTTATAAATAATACTGTACCTGATAGTGGTAAAATCTATTCATGTCATGAATATTTAAAAAACATTCTTTTCAAACTTTTATAAAGAGAGTCAAAAATGACCAATTCAGAAAATGAAAAGAATATTCCTTTAAAAGGTATTTAATTAAAGTAAAATATAGTATAAAAATATCTTTATAAATAAATTAAAACTATATAATAACTTCCATAATACAATTTTTAATAACATGTATATGGCGAAAAAATATTCCTGAACAAAAAAGAGAATCAAGGTTTACTTTTCTTAAAAAATATTATAATATTTTTGAGTACTAGATAGTGTAAAATGGAATGAGTGCTTGAAAAATACATAAATAACATGACTAAAATAAAATATATTAGTTTTAATATATAAATAGAATATAATTCCACTAAAAGATAGTGAATCATAAATAATTCCAATAAAAAGTGAAATTGGAACATAAAATCTTACCTCTTGTCCCGAATTGCTTCATACATGACCGACCCATTGATAAAATAAACTTAAAATTGTTATGAATATAATTAATAAAAATATTCATACAAATATTTATATATATAAATCCATTGTATTTTCTAACTTCCCATTTATTAATGATTCTTCATTAAAATCAATATTTTGGTGTTAACTATTTTATTTTCCACAAATGTTTCATTTTGAAGACTCTTTTATTTGTACCTTGGTCATGGTTTCTATTATATATAATAATAATAATTTAAAAAATAAAATATTTATTCATTATTTTCTCTTTTATGACCATCCATGTAAGGCAATGTTGAAAAATTAATTACATCACTTTCAGGAAGCCGTATTCTGCACGTACGCATGTATGATGTTTTCATTTTTTAGTGGATGGAAATAATGGAAAGTAAATAATATTTTTTATTTATGTAATGATAATTATTTCAAAAATATTCATTAAATTTATTTATATAAAAATACAAGATATTCAATGATGAAAATTTAAATACAACACTTCACAGAGATGGTAGTCTCTACATACGCATGAGTGATGATTTCATTTTCTAATAGATAGAAAGAAGGTATATAATTATTGTTACATAAAAATAATATAATATAATTATAATATAAATTTATATTTTATTATTTTTATTTAGTTATATAAAATTTTTATTGAGTGGAATAATAAATAAATTTCAAATAATTCGGTTAAGATAATTACTTCCTCTTTGGGTATCCTCCTTTAGATTGCACCTTCCACCTTCTAAGGTTGGATTTTTTGTGATAAAATAACCTATAATAAATATATATGACATTTAATAATTTATTTGGGAATATTTTGGTCTATATAAGGTTCTCAAATAGTGTGGATAGAGGTGAGGAGAGAAGGTCCCCTTTTATAAGTGAGGGGAGTGGCACCCTTGTAAATACCCATAACTTTAAAAGTTATTCTCATGGGAAAGTTCCAAAAAAATATAAAATTTTAAAATTTAATGGTATTTAAGGTCTAAATACACTCAAAAAATCAAATTGGTACATTTATTACTGATAATTGTGACATTATCTCTTAATTTAACCCATCTTTTAACCCATTTAACTCATACCATTGTGACAAAATTTATCATGGTATATGCCCGAAAATTAAGTTAATCTTATTAAATAATATTTATTATAATTATTAAAAATAATTATTCAATTATACAAGATTCGGTTTCAATAGGTTCTAGAAATTAATTCCAATATCCACACATAAAATTCGTAAAACCCATTTTTATAAAAAACATATCTGTCATCATAAAAATGAATTTATTCCAATTAATATCATTATAAAGACCATTATATTAATGTAAATTTATTTTACTGAATAAATAATTTTTAAGTTTCATTAAAATCATTCATAAATAATGATTAATTTAATTTATTACGATAAAAATACATTGAGCACATAAAAAACAGTTTTCTGAAAAATATCTCATTTTACCTTAAAATGATTTTATTTATATTTGTGACTAATTTATAATAATTTTATGAATATTAATTAATTTTACTACAAGTATATAAAATAATTTTCTATAATTTTAATACTGAAAATAAGTAAAAATAACTTTTAAATAAAAAACATATAATAAAATGATGCTTGTAAACAAAACATTTATGTTTAAACAAGATTTATTAAACTTGTATTAATTATCATTAATTACCCATAACATGGTTGAAAGTAATTTATTTTAGTATATATTACTTCAATATTATATATAAATTTTTATATCATTACTCAAAAGTATTAAGTTTAACAAAAATTCCCAATTCAACAAAACATATAAATATATTCTCCTTAGAATCATTTATATTTTCTTAAGTTAATTTGACTCCATTTTACAGTGTCTTTTATATTATTATTTTCATTTGAACATATAATAATATTTTCCATATTATATTTTAATAAATTATTTTTCACTTAAGTTCAATGTTGCGTGTATCACAACATATCGAACAAATTGAATTTGTTAAAGAGAAATAAATTCTAAAATCACAGGGAGTTTCATTATACCCCCTTAAAATAATTATTACCATAAAATTCCATTATTATAATAGAAACATATAAGTATTCATATACCTAAATACATCCTTGGTTTCCCACATAGTTTCCTAAAATTTACAGTTTCTCTATAAAACTTCTTTTGTGTGGGCGGTCTTTTCTCGAAGCACTATATCTCTTTGATCTAGAATCTCTATTGGTTCTTACTTATATAAAATATATGGATCTAAGTATATATACATTGATTTAATTACTTATAAATTATTATTTATTTACTTATTCAAAATATATATATAGAATAATTCATGAACTTTAGATATGTTTGATGGAAGCACTAAGTAATAAGCTACTGTCTCCGTATAATCACGAATATCAAAGGGACTAATTTATCATGGGATCAGCTTCCCATTATTTTATAATCTCATAAATTTATTCCAAGTATATATTATTTGAAATTACTTGTCAAAAAATTATAATTCTAAATCTCTCTATCAAATATTATTATAACTTTCTTGTTAACTCTTAGTTACCCAAATGTTCTACTAAATGAATCAAAATTTCTCTACCATTTAACCAAATAGATTAGGTCCCAATATTTTTTTTATTCTATAAATTCATCCCAACATATTGGAGTTAAACACTTGTTTTCATAGATTTTATTATAAGGATCCATCATAATTCTTGAATGAGAGATATTATTTTAATAAAATTCAACCAAAGTAAGTTTTTGATCCCAACCATCATTAAAATCTATATAGAAAGATATTGACATATATTCTAGTGTTTGAGTGGTCCTCTTAGACAAACCATCTCTCTAAGTATGATATGAAATGTTAATTATCATATCTATATTCAATGCTTACTGAAAACTTCTCAGTAACTTTGAGGTGAACATTAAATCGTGATTAGATAAAATTGAGAGTGGTACTCCAGGAATCCTTACCACCTCCTTAATGTATATCCTAGAAATTTTTTCAAGTAAGAAATATTCTTAGATAATAAATAAATCCACAACTTCATAACTTGATTGACCATAACAAAAATAGAATTTTTGACATTATATATATTGGGATTCCTACGATGAAATCTGTAGTGATTTTCTCTCATTTTTATACTCATATGAGTAATGGTTACATAATACCATTTTAATTATAATGTTTATCCCGGACTTATTGACATACCAAACATCAAGATACATACTCTGCAATTCCCTTTTTCATTTTTCCCAACTAGAAATGATCTTTTACATCTCTATATACCTTTGTAAATCAAGGTTGGATAGAAAATTATGTTCTTCATTCAATAATACCTTCATTAGTTCTATTTTTGAAGGGACATGTATCTAGATCTTGAGCCTTATCAATCCATCATGGTTATAGTTTAAATTTATGGATTTCCTTACCTTATTTTATAGCTCTAAATATTTCTTCTACTCCTCTTTAATTATCACATACATCAATAGATGAATATTCATTTGAGAAAGATAAGATTTATCCCCTTTCCCTGTGATTTCATGGTATATCCTCTATAAATCAATAAGTACGAGGTATTAAAAATTCTTGTCATAGATTATCTAAAATGATCCTTCCAACTCAGATCATCATACACCGTGTTTTCTTTTCAATGGTGGAAATGTATTGAGAAATCATAATCTTTAATCAACACTAACCATATCCTTTTGAATATATTAAACTCTTTCTATGTGAATGTATAATCAAGATTTTATAATCAGTATATATATCACACCTTTAACCATAAAAATATTTCTTCTATATTTTCAAAGAAAATATTACCACTACAAGATCAAAAAAATGATTCAAGTAATATTTATCCAGAACATTCAATTAGAATGAGGCATTAGCTGCCACCATTTAATTTTGTATGATAAATAACCTTGGTCCTTTTTTTAATGTGTTATTATATATCACAAAACATTCAAAATTTTAGGGTAGTGTGACTATAATTTCACAGACCAACCTTCTCTTCAACACTTTTAAATTTTATTCACATTCATATATCCAAAAGAAATTAGCTCCCATTAACATCAACTTAGCTATTATATTATATATCCTACAGAAATGCTTTATAAATTATCAAAAATATATATTAAAACCAATAAAACTATATATCTTGATCATTATAGTTAATTTATTCCATTATTAAAAAACTTATCTCTTCAAAGAATCCACCAATATACCCTTTCTTATAATTACATAACGTAAGAATGATAATTTTTATAGCCAAAATTCACACATGTGAAATTTTTCATACACATTATGATTCCTTTATGTATTCAACACAATCCTCAAATGATATTCAATATCTTACTTTGCCTTGGAAAATATGAATATGACACCTATAATGACAATCACAAATTGACCATGGTAATCTCAAAAGTATTTATTCATTATATCTATAAAGATAGCGAGGGAATTGGTAAGTCTAAAAAGATTCACTAAATATTAAATGTCTTCATAACTTATACAAAATAATTTTGTACCAACTATAATGGAATGCACATCACTTATTTAAATATTACATCACATACATAAATATTCATTACATATCATAATAATACACATATCATAACTATAAAAGTTTATTGTCTTTTTAGAATAGATATATAATCAACTTATTTCATGAAAGATCTTCAATATATCCCACAAAGTTCTTATCTAGTAATACCCTTCTAAGACATATCCTTCGTAAAATCTTTCATCATAATATGGGGAAATACAAACATAATAAATGATGAGATCAAATACTAGATAAGGGTAAACATGGGAGTTATAATTTGATGATAATAATTTATCCTAATATAATAATAATGGTATGAGAACATAATCATAACTTATGAAAACATACCAAAAAAATTGTAGATCATAAATCAGGATTCATGGCAGAATGTTTTTTCATAATAAAAGACGAGAGTCATTAGAGTGTATAATCATCAATAAATAGTCATGAGCCCTGAGTGAATATCATAATCATAAAACACTATTTTTTAATTCACATAATAATATAAAATAAATTCCTTATTCAAGGCTCTCTAACATAAATATCATAGTGTATAGAGACCGATAGTGGATTAGGTTCACTCTCCATTCCTATAAACATTGTGGATAGAATCCCATAGTGGACTGGGTTCACTCCTCATTCCATTTCATATTATCTCATGTGATATTAATATTTACCTGATGTATTTAAGGGATATATAATTATGGTCCCACCAATCCCATTATGAAACCCATACATACGTTTTCCAAAAGATCATTAAAACATTCATAATTTCATTATATCTTAATTAGCACATGGTAAAGAAACAAGATTCAGGAAAAAATAATTAAAACATTATCATAATAATCCATAAAGAGAAAGGTATTGAATGGTATCATAATATTATATCCCCATTAAAGAAAAAATACTTAAATTATGTTAACACGGATAAACAATACTTTTATAAAAGAATTAGAAAGATGCTTTTAAAAACAATAATAACTATCCTTTTCTTTTTTAACTTTTAAAAACTATAAATTCGCAAGAAAATAATATTATTATTTTCTTTTTAAACCCAGGTAAAATTATAAAGGAAATTTTATTATGAATAAATTACATGATTGTGGGAAAATCTATTAAAGTTATAAAAGGTTAAAAAACATTCTTTGCACACTTTTGAAAAGAAAATCAAAAATAAAATATTCAAAAAATGATAAAAATATTCATTTAATAGGTTTGTAAAGAAAAACAAGGATAGAAAAAAATAAATTTATAAATCATTCAAAAGTGTATAAGAATTTCCATAACATAATTTTTAAGAAAATGGGTTTAAAGGAAAATGATTACAAACCAAAACGGATAAATAATTTTGATTTTTCATAAAAACATTCATTGATAAATTTTGAGTAAAAAAGATGGGGGGAATGGAAATAAGACTAGAAAAATCCAAAAAAACCATAGGAGAAGAAAAAAATAAGTTTTTGGAGAGAAATGGTATATAATTATTTCTAATGAGATTTAATCATAAACAATCTTGGTTAAATGTGATATTGGAACATAGACCCTTACATCGACTAATGACTTGCTTCATACGTGATCTAACCTTCTGTATAAAAAAATTAAACTTATTTTATATTCATACAAAAATAATATTCATACTCATATTACTATATATAATTATCTTACAATTTCCAATTAAACATTTATAAAAAAATATTCCTTAAAATCAATATTTGGGTGTTAACTATTCTATTATCTACGTAGGTTTCACTTCTTCAAGTTTTCGATTCTAATCTTAGCACCATGCTCATGGTTTCATTATCTAAATAATCTTAATCATGTCATAAATATTATATTTATTAATTATATACACTTTTAGAACTATCTATGTAAGGCCTATATGAAAAATGAAATAGAAAACTTTGTGGAAGCGATGTATGCACGTATGCAAGGGTGATGTTTTCATTTTTCAATAAAAGGAAATAAAGGGAGATATATATTAATTTTTCTATCCATAATCATAAATATATCATATATATATTCATTAAATCCATCTATATAACCATCCATGACAGTCAGTGGTGAAAAAATAAATACATCGCTTTATAGAGACAGTAGTCCACACTTTCACATGAGCTACATTTTCATTTTACATTTTATGGAAAGTTGGTAGATAATTATTTTTCCATAAATATAATAACATTTTAGTATACTAATGATATTAAGTAAATTATGGTGATGTGGTTATAAAAGATTTCGATAAGGTAGAAGAAGAAATAAACTTGAAATAAGTCAATGAAGTCAATTACCTTTACTTTGGGTATCCACCTTTGGCTTACACCTTAAGCCTTATTACTAATTATTACTAATTTATACTAATTATTACGTATTTCTTCTAATTGTTAATTATTATTAACAATTTTTACTAATTATTAGTAATTTTTACTAATTATCAATATTTGGTACTAATTATCACTAATTATTACTAATTATTACTAGAATATTATAATTATTAGTAATTATTACTAATTTATACTAAATTCTACTAATTATTACTAATTATTAGTATTTATTACTAATTTGTTCTAATTATTACTAATTTGTGTAAATGTTTAATAATTATTACTAATTATTACTGGTTATTTCAAATTAATACTAATTTATACTATTTAGTGCTAATTATTTCTAATTATAGAAAATTTCATATAATATCTACTAATTATGACTAATTTCTACTAATTATTACAAACTATTTTATAATTTTAACCATTTTATTCTAGTTATTATACTTTTTAATAATTGTTTCTATTTTTACTAATTATTAACAATTTATTATTAATTTATAATATTTTGTTCTTAATTATTACAAATATATTACTAATTATTACTAATTTTTTACTAATTAATACTAATTATTTGATAATTATTAATGATTATTTTGGAATTTTTACCATTTTTTTCTAATTATTACTATTGTTTACTCATTATTACTACTTTTTACTATTTTTTACTATTTTTTTACTAATTATTACTAATTTATAATAATTTTATACTAATTGTTACTAATTTCTTACTAATTATTACTAATTTATTGCAAATTACTACAATTTTTTTATTATTTCTAATTATTCCATAATATTTACCGATTTTTGCTAATTATTACTATTTTTTACTAATTATTACTATCTTTTACAAATAATTATTTACCTTAACTATTATTACAATTTTATTACTAATTATTATTAATTATTGTTTATTATTTCCATTTTTTCAATTTTTTTAACATATATTTATTATTTAATTACAATTTCATATATTTTTAAATTATAATTTATAATAATATTATTCTTATTCCTATTATTAAATAAATGAGTTGTTAAATTATCAATTAATACTAAGAATAATTGTAAATTGTACAATATTTTTTATATTCAAAATTATAATAAATTAAACAAAAAACAACATACATTAAATTTCAATAAATAATACCATAAGAAAATATAAATTAACACTAACAAATTAAATTGAAAAAATATATAATTAAATATTTAATAAATCAAATTGTAAACTATTTAATATATATATATATATATTAACTGATGTTCAGATCGCAAAACAAATATATGTATCTCAAAAAAAAGTTCTTGAAAAATTAGGGACTTTAAGAGAGGAGATATTCAAAAGTTAAAAGTGTGGGAAAGTTTGAGAATAGAGGGCGAGTTGTATTTATAGAATGTTTTTGTAAGGTTTATTTGCGACAGACTTTCCATCATAAATAATTCGTGGTTTGGACTATTTGTGATGGAAATTTGAGATATAATTGATTATTCATGATGAACATAATATATTTCACAATACATGCCCACCATAAAACAATTATCCCTCTCTTTGTGTTTTCTCAAGGCTTGAAGGTGTGGACATGGTGTTCTGATCCTTTATCTTGACTATTTAAAAGTTTTTTTATTTGGAATTTATTTTTTTCCTTAAAAATTTCATTACCATTATACAGGACCCCCTCCCTATGAAAAGGGTAAATCCCTTTACCATTATTTAGCTCAGTTTTTAGCCACTATATAAGGGTATATTCTAGCTTGATTTGGATCACATAAAGGTAAGTCAAGGTTTTTTATGTAGTATAAAGGTATATCTGATACTGTGTGAGGGTAAGTCTTACATCAAGGTATATCATTTATCATGTAATGGTGGATTCCAATATCAAGTGAGGGTAATCCACTATTTTCTTAATGCATGTAATGGTCATGTAGAGCCACACATAAGAGTATTTTAGTCATGTCAGAGTTCACATTAGGGTAATAGGGTGAGTAAGGGTACCATGAGATTTTTAAAGCTCATATATGGTCTCTCCTATATCGCGTCAGTGTTAGATTGGGTTTCTCTATGCCACATAAAGGTAGTTCATACCTTCTTTAAGAGCATTCTATCATGCATCAGGGTAAGGTCGTCATCTTGTGTAAGGATAGAGTTTCATAAGAGTTGAGATGTATAAGTGTATTTACATAACAGTGGTGATTCTTATATGGAAATTTCATTTTCCTTGTAGAATGACCAATAACTTGATTTTAATGGAAAAATTGAGTTTTAAAGCTAAACATTTGGGGAAGTAATTTTCTAAAATCATGGAATAAAATAATTATGATTTAAAAAATTAAAATTGATGAACTAGATGGTAGTTTAAATAAATAAACACTAGAATATTATATTCACACCTAAAAATAATGTATCACTTACAGGTGATCTGAAAACAATGAATAAATATATTGAAATTAATTCGAGTCTCAACTTTTTTAGTAATTTAATATTAGTAGTTTATGATTTTTTTGGAAACATTTAGTTTTTAGGTGCTTATTGTACATGTATATTTTTAATATATATGAATTCTTTTTCTTCTCTCTCCCCCCATTTTCCTCATTCTTTCTCTATTGATTATTTTATGAATATAGATGCACCCTTGTATTTTCTGGGTGTTTTTTATTTAGTTATGTACCTTATCAACAAGATATCACTCGTTGTAGTTCTTTTGTAAAAACTTGACTTGTAAACCCTTCTCTCCCCTTCTCCTCTTATGTAAAGAAATTACCTATCACTATTTATAGGTAAGTTATATGTAATATCTCTATCATTATGTAATTCTGGTTTAATCATACATTGTATGCCTCTATATGAATAGTTGAGATCAACTTTAAAAAGATTAAATATGAAATAACAATCTTGAAGTGGTAAGGGATATGGGACTTTCATACTTCTTTTTTGTGCTACCAAAGTTAATAATTATATTCTATGTGATATCTAGTGATATAATTTCCATCCTATATTTTTTATTTTTCTATCACATTTAATCTAGTTTACTTACTTAAAATTGATAAGATAAGAAAGATTATATATAGAATAATGGTATATCACATTCATAAATTTTCTATGGCGATAAGAGCTACTTGGGAATGTAATTAGAATAATAAGGATTTGTGTTATTATTTTCCTTTTTATGAATTCCTCATATATGGTATTAATAAGAAAAAAAATAAATATTGTGAATAATAGATATTATAAAATGAGTATAATCTTTTTAATAAATTTTATTGTGATGATAAGTTTTGTTTGACCATGTTGTTTGAATAATCTCACTGCTATTTTTAATTATATCTATACTTGTGATAATTTTAAGTATAAATTAATTTATAGTTCGAGCAGTTAATTGGAAATTTTTATGTTGGAATTAAATATCTGAAGTCTGAATGCATTTAGACAAAAAAAATTATATGCATTATATCATATTAAATATTGTTGTTTTTTCATAGATGTATTATGTTTGGTTTCTACTATTTATTTTTTTAATAAATTATATACTTTTGTGGTTTCGATGTGGCGAGATTGTGATTTTTTTATTTTACTGTAGTTTAGACTTTTTTTACTGTATTTTGAATTTTATAGATGTTTTGAAAGGTTTTGGATTGGCATCGGGATTGGTTGGTGCGGGTTAAGATCTGGGCTTGCCTATTTTTCTTGTTCTTGATTAAGATTCTTACTTTACACATGGGGTGGGTTTTCTTATTATTATTTAGGTATATCTCTCCTTAAAGATGAATTTTGTTGAGTCTTATAATACCTATAATGTGGAATGATAAATGAATTATAAATGAACCCTTGGGAATGGGAGTTGATTATGGGATTTAAATGATCAAATGGAAACCATTAGTTGGGTTAGAAAATGATTAAAGAGAATAGTTGTACAATATATAAATGATATGTTAAATATTAAATAATTTCCTTTAAATGAATTGTAAAATAATTAAACAAGAATTTATAATGGGTTATAAAGGAGGTGGTAATTGGTGTATTACTTAATGAATTTAATGAGAAACACTTAACAGTTATGTTCTTAAATATTTTTTTAGTTTAGTCCTAGATATGGAAGTCACAATTTCAGGGGGGTGGTAGATATAACTATATTATAAAGTAATTATTTTCTTGTAACAACTAAACCCCACCGAAATCATAGGCATTATAGCTAAATGTGGTCTTCGGGTCCTCACCCACCCTGTAGAGATGTGGTCCCGTACCTGGGGCCCATCCATGTTCCTAAACAGATCATCAAACTAATTATTTTCACCATATTACAACACATGTTTCTTAGTGTGATATTTCCTTACTCACACACATGTTGAGAAACATCCTAGGAGTTCACCCATCCTAATCACTATAATAGGCCAGCCACTCATAATTGTGGATTTCTAATCAGAAAGGCACCCAAAAAAATTACACCTTGTTGAAATGGGTAGTAACATTTATCCATTTAACCATTTATCATTTATGGGGTGCTATATTCACCCCACCCCACCCCCAGACACACACCTTTAGAGTACAATTCTCTCATTGTTGAACCTACATCTCAACTCAGGAAGTGAAACTGTACTTCTGGATGGGTACTGCCTCAGATACAAATATAACAAATAGGCCTCTCTAATAGCACATACACCCCACCATAACATGGTCATCAAATCTTGGCCAACTAGGCCCCACCGGTTTTCCCAAAGACATGCATTACCCAACATGGGGACTACCTACGTGCTTGAATGGATCATCATACTAATGAATGTCCCCATATAACAACACTTATTCATTCAACGTGATTTTTCCTCCCCCACACAAACCCTATAAATCTTCCCAAGAAGTCACTGATCTTGATCACTACTCTAGGAAAAGAATTTTTAACTATAGATTTATAATCAAGGAGGCTCTAGAAAATAAAGGTGCAGCTTATTAACATGGGTAGTAACATATACCCTTTTAACACTTTATCTCTTCTAGGTTTTTACATTTATCCTACTGTGGTTGTGTTATAGCTATATCATTATGGTTTGTGATTTATAATGCTCCACTTCTCGACTTGGTTGGGGAAGATGATTCTTATATTGGCCTAAGGTTATAGATGTTTCCAAATAACTAGGATGTTAAGGGAATATATGTATGACTATTACGACTACCTCTCCCCATCATATGGGAATACTATGTATATAGACATGCCCATGATGTAATTGATTAATGTTTAGTTTGTGTGTTTATATGGGTTATGATGGCTCTCAATTACATTGTACTTGTATATGTGGGATTTGGTAGCTTAAGGTTATATAATATACTTTTATTTTGTCTATAATAGATATGGTTATTATATTCATACTCATGTACGAGTTGTAATGGCTTGATGTGTAATGAAGGGTATTTAGGTTATTATGGGTTTTAGATTTATCACTTGGTAAAATGATATAATGAATAGCTTCACTAGGGAAAATAAGTGATGATGACATGGATATATGATCTAATGACACCATGAGATGTCGGGCCCTATACAAGGATGAGTAGGTAGGTATGATGCTTGATCCACATTAGAGGATAACTTAGGAGGATATGGGAGTTCCATGATTTGAGTAATTGAGTTATAGGGAGATTTGATCTATGGGAATGTGGTAGCTAGGTACCCTTGTGTATATATATATATATATATATATATATATATATATTCTTCTAATATGATGTTACTATTTTCAATGCATTACTTGGTGAGTGAGGATAGAAACATAGTATACCTGATTAGATGAAGATCTGGTCTCTCTATTTATTCATTGGGGTTTTAGTATGATTCTTCCACATTTTCATGTGAGGTTTTAGAGAGCATCATACTATATATACTTGTATTATCACCTCTATATATATAATTATTTTTTAGTCTTTCTAAATGGTTTTGATGATTGAGTTGGGTGATACTAGGTCATGGATTGATCTGGAGTTGTGGATGATCATGATTACTAATGTAGGAGTGTTTTTTCATTGTTTTTAGTTTTATTTCACATTTTATAACATATGATGTATTAGGATTATAGTTATATACTCTTTATTTATATGGTGGAGATGGTTGGTGAATGTTTCTTTTAATCTTTGTTCATTAAGGGAAATGAATCCCATTTTTAGTATGACATCCTCATTGATAGTCACAAAATCATGACTTATTGGAGGTGGATTTTGGAGGATCCCTACCAATCTTTACAACCAAATTGGGAGGGATACCAGTGGTGGTATATCATGAAAAGGTGGTATCAAAGCTTCTGGATGAGATATGTGGTGAATATTGGGGATAATAACTAGTGGGGATTGCATGGGCTGGTATGGAAACAAGATTAGATAAACTTACCACAATAAGTAAATAAGGGAGACTAGCTCAAACATGATATTTAAGGGCTCCCTATATCTAATGTAATGACCAAAAGTTTACTGAACATTCTAAGTGAAGTAACACTTCTAGAAGAGTAGAAACCTATGTGAGGATGATGCATCATTATTATCTACACGTGTGATTGAATTGGGTAGTTAAGGAGGATTATGTCAAAACATAATTAATTGATCTTAAGTATTCTATATTCTATAATTAGGGAATCCCAAGTAGTTTTTTCTTTTGAATGTGAAGATTTGGTACAAATTCACCTTTTGGTTAATGTCAATGATGATTATCAGGATATTACAGCATATCACTTTATAGTTGAATTATGTTAAAAGGATGCTTGGAGGAAGACTCTATAATAATTTCATATCCAAGGCCTATAAAAGTATAAATTATTTGTAACATATCGAGGGACAAATTATAAGTTGGAATAGGCTCCCAATTTCTTGATCAATCAAATTTTTCGCCTCGGTTTCAATAATCATCTTGTTTATCTAGCATTGGAAGTTTTAAAACCTATACTTAAAGACCATATGTAATTTTATTTCCATACTATAGTCATGACCATTAAAATCATAATTTTCCAACATTCATGACCAGTTAGCATGAAGCTGGTGGTCTGTTTCAAGTTCATCAATTGCAAAAATATCCACTATGATAAAACAACCAGTAGTACTAGAAGAACCAAGGATAGGGAGTGGTTTGAGGACAACCCTATGATGATCCTAATCCAAAAAGATAAAAAAAATTATAGATGTGTCTTTAATCAGATCTAGAAAGGTATTGGATCTAGGCTTGGTCAATTGAATGCTCTTAAGACTCTAATTCTAGCTGGACCAGATGTCATATGAGGTACCATCTACACTTATTCTAATTTAGGAGTGTTCTTTAGCTTGTTTTGATTAATATTATAATTATTGATTTTGGGTAATTATATTACTTTGATTACGATGTGTTAGTTTCACTTTATCCAAAGGGAGATCCTTGTTTGAGAGGTATTTAGAGGGATATTTATATTATTAATATTCCCCTCTCTCTATTTATTTCTGTGTTGAATTTTGATTCATGGGGACAGTAATTATTTATGAGGTATATGATATAACGGTATGGGTTTTTAAACCCATCCCTTTACATTTTTCTGAGGATTATAGGTGTAAAGAGGGTGTTGAGAGCCTTTATCTTGATTTTTTATAATTTTTTAAATTTGAATTTAATTTTTTTCCTAAAATTTTCTTTACCCTTATACAGGACCCCCTCCCTCTACAAGGGTAAACCCTTTACCATTATATACCTCGGATATTTTCCATTGTGTAAGGGTATATTATAACTTAACTAAGATCATTTAAATGAAATCCAAGGAATTTTTATGTTGAGTAAACATATATATGATCTTTTATTATGGTAATTCTCATGTCAATAAATATTATCTCTCATGTAAGGGTGTATTATAACCTTGCATGGGGGTAAGACACTATATCTTTAACTCTTTTAAAGGTTATGTAGATCCTCCTTCCATGGTTTTTAATAATTGTTAAAGTCTCTCAATGGGGAAACTAGTTGTGTAAGGGTGGCACAAGATTTCTAAAGCTCAGGTCAAGGTACTCCGCATTCATGATTCGGTAATGCCGGGTTTTCTTGTGTTGCGTAGAGGTATTTCCAACCTTGTGTGAGAGTATTTTATCTTATGTCAATGTAAGGGTCTCATCTTGCACAAGGGTAGAGCTAGGTAAGGTTATTCATTTAAAGGTAATTATTCTTATATAGAAATTCCATTTTAATTCTTGAATGACCTGCAACTCGGTTTTAAGGGGATAAATATTTTTTAAATATAAAATCATGGAGAAATAAATTACTAAAATCATGTAATAAAAACACTATAATATAAACAATCAAAATGAATAAAGTAAATGGAGGTTTAAATAAATAAATATTAAAATGATATAATATTATATTCATGCTTAGAAATAATTTAGTGTTTACAGGTGAGTTGAAAAAAATGAATAGATATATCGAAATTAATGTGAGTATTTACGCATATTTTTTTAAATAAAGCCAAAGGAATTTATGATCTTTACAAAAATGTCAGGTGTTTTTTGAGACTTGTTATGCATGTATATTTTTAATTTATATGAACTATAATCATTATATCTCCCCATTTTCCTCCTAATTTCTCCTTCAAACATTTTGCAACTAAACCTACAACATGGATTTTGTGGGGTTTTTATCTAGTTCAATCTTTAGCCTTGAGATATCACCCGGTGTATTTCTCTTATGAAAACCTGACATGTAAACCCTTATCTCTTCTCCTTTTGTGTGAAAAAAGTGACCATCACCAGTTACAAGTAGAGATTTTATTATATCTTTTTTATTTATTTATAAGAGTGGTTTAATCATACTTTGGCTTCTTATGGATGAATAGATCAGATCAAATTCAATAAGTTGGAATATCAAATAATAGTTTGGAAATGGGATGAGAAATGAGATTTGCATGCTTATATTTTGTTTATACTATCGAAGATGATAATCATATTTTATATGATATCTCTCGATATAATTTACATTATATATCCATTATATATGTATCAAATTTAAACCAGTTTGGTGACTTAAAAATGATTATATAACGAAAAATTTTGTTGTATAAATGTATTTTTCATTTATAAAATATCTTAGAAGATAACCACGATATGTTTATATTATTAAAATAATAAGGTGATTTATTATTATCATAATTTTATGTATGCCTCATGATTAATTATTAGATAATAAAATTAAATATATTAAATAATTTTGATTAGAAAATTATTATAATCTGATTATTAAATTTTCTTCTAATGATAATTGATGTTTTGGAATGTGGTTTGAGTAATTTTCACCACATTTGTTCTATTTAATTTTATTTATTCTAATGAAAATTTTAAGAATAAATAAATTGATATTCTAAGCTATAAAATTGAAAAGTGTATTTAAAAATTAAATATCTAAAGTTTGAATGATTTTGGACCATTTTTTATTATATTTGATTACTTTTATAATGGTAAATATTATAGTTTTTTATATGTTGTATTATATTAAGTTGCTACCATTTAATTTTTTAAATAAATTAAACCTCTATTGTGGTTTTGATATGGTGATATTGTGATATGTGAATTTTAATCTAGGTTGGAGATTTGGAATAGTGGATAGTAAATTTAGTGGAAAATTTGAATGGTGTCAGGTTCGCATCAGGATTGGTTAGCACATGTTGAGAGTTGGGTTTTAGTGTTTCACTTGTTCTTGATTAATATGCTTAATTTCTACCTACTATGTATTTTATTATTTCTTTTAAGTTTATCTCTATATCGAGATAGATTATATTGACTCTTATAATACCCATAAAATGTATTTATAAATTACTTATAAATGAATCCTTGGTTATGGGAGTTTATTATGAAAATTATATGACTAAATGGAAACCATAAGCTGGTTTAAAAAATTCATAAAATCATAGTTGTGAAAATTATAAATGATATGTTAATTATGAAATCATTATATTTAGAAAAAAATTGAAATAGTTAAAAAATAATTTATGATAGTCTATAAAAGAAATGGTAATTGATGAATTACTTAACGAATATAACGAGAAAACTTTGATGCTTGTGTGCTTAGATATTTTTTTAGTTTAGTCCCAGAGATGGTAGGTGGGATATCAGGTGTTATAGTAATTATATATCTTGTCCAAGGAATGTATTTTTCTCTATTGGGGTTGTGTGAAACTAATATAATTTTCTTCGATGATTTATTATGTTCCACCACTTGAGTTGGTTGTGGTGGCCAATGCCCATTTTGGCCTTGGGTTTCAAGTATTTCCCATCGTTTATATGTCAAGGGAATAGATAGACGACTACTCTTGCTACATTACTATATCAACTGGAAAAAAAATTGTGTTTAGACATTCCTGAGTAGTTGTGAATTACATTTAAATGTATGTGTTTATATGGGTTTTGATGGATTGTCGTTACAATATAATTGTATATGATGGTTTTAATGACTTTAGGTTATAGCATGTACTTAAGTTTTAGCTATATTAGCTGTGGTTATTATCAGTATACTCATGCATGGACTATAATGAATTGAGGCATAATGAAGAGTACATAGGCCATGGTGGATTTTAGATTTACCACCTAGCTATAAGATATTATGAATTGTTTCATAGGTTCATAGAGGTGATGATGGAAAGAATATATGGTCTAATTTCAGCATGGGATATTGGGACCTACATAGGGTTATGACAGTTAGGGTCAAGGCCTGACCCAAATCAGAGGATGACTCAATAGCATATGGGAGAGATATGATGTGAGTCATTGGGGTTTATGGTGAATAGTTTATTGTGAAAATAGAAGTGGGGAACATTATATATATATATCTGTTCTTTTGATATGATGTTACCTTAATCTATGAAATACCTGGTTTTTAAACCTTTGTGGGGATGGAAATATATTATACTTAATTAGATGATGATTTGATTTCTCTATTTATTCATTAGAGGTTTTGTATGCTTATTCCACATTTTAAAGATGTTTTTCGTTGAAATCCTAAGGACTATACTTATATGATCACCCATATATATATTAAACTATTTTTCAAGTATTCCATAGGTAACTGGTGATTGATCTTGGCAATACCAGCTTATGGATTGATCATGAGTTGCGGGAGATCATGATCAATATCTTAGAAGTGGTTTGTGGTTTGATTTCAATTTATTTTAAATTTTATGACATATCATGTGTGAGTATTAAGAATATTTTCTACTTATTTATATAATGGAGTTGTTTAGTGGATGCTTATTTTAATCCTGAGTTTATTGAGGGTGTTTCCTCTTGTTTCTTTGTACAATACCCTCGCCACTAGTCTCCAACACATGGATTATTAGAGTCCGGATTCGGGGGATCATTTTTTTGTATTCATGGTCTATCAAGAAGGGGTTCCAATGGGGGTGGTTATTTACACATAAAAAATAAAAAACAAGAATCAAAATTTTATGGAAATAGAAATAAGGAAAATTAAAATAATGAGTCCAACTTCATGATGGATCATCGAAGCTTTGGGTTTGGTTTCATGACCTTTTGTACATACCTCTTGATTCATTAAAATAGACAATATAAATGAGAGGAGTTCTCATCCTACCATTCATGTGAATGGGGAGAAAATTTTGGAGAGATGAAAAATAAAAACCAAGTAACAAAATAAAATGATGGCCCATAAAGGAACTGACTTGGGACACAAACCTAGATGGAGATTACACCTCACCTAGGAAAAAACCCATTCCAAACACAAAGATGAAGTCAAAATATCCATCCAATGATCCATTTATGTGATATCAACATTATCATGCATGAGAATAAATAATATTTATTTATTAAATATTAAATATCATCAAAAAAGGTTCCTGACTTAGAATCTCACCAAGTTTTATCTCAAGGGTATACATCTTATCCCAAGAACAGTAGAACACTTAAAAAATATTCCTATGGTTTTTTCTATGATAAATTACTATTTTATCGTTATTAAGGGTTAGAGTCACTCGAACTAAAAAATGAGCAACGTATTCCACATAAGAAATCCTGAATTGCTACAATTTACCTACTCCATCTCTCAAAGGTTGTTCAAAGCCCTAATCAACCAAATGTTGATGATGATATGGACTAAAATAAAATTTTTGTAAATATTATCCCTATAGTGGGTCACCTTCTTCTTATTTTATTCTAAGTAATCCCTAAATATTAAGATACTTTGACTACTGAAATAAAAAACTTATCATATCTAATCCTCTAGTAGGGGTCTAATAAATACCAGCCTTGGTAAAATATTAAGAGAGAAGCTAAAACCAACACCATGTTGGATGAAAATTTTAATACCTAGAAAACCAAAAACCTTTGTGTATATCTATTATCCTCCAAAAGTACTAAATACCACCCTATAGAGATAATTTAATCTATGTTAGAATCTCTCTGTCACATATGACTTTGTTAGTACCTCAATATATGTCTATAATGTAAATGGTGTGACCTTGTATTGGTTCTTCGAGAACACCACCTCCTCTAAATACCTCACTCTAGATTTTTAATTAGGAATAAAGTTTAAAGAATAACAAATGAGGTCCTTAAACAAAATCGTAAACTCACAAACATTGTATTTCTCTTATCGAAGAGAAAGAAACTACTTCTATCATGCTGCCTTTATTGTCAAAGAATCAAACTCAACCTGAAATTGATCATGTAACTTCTCCCATGATACTTATAATTCATTATAATCATTGTGAAATAAGATCCATAACTAACAAGAAACTTCATATAAAAACTAGTGGATAGATAAATCCAATTATCCTTTTTAGCATGGATCAAACTAAAAGTAATCTCCAACTCCTCCAACTATATATCAGTCTTCTAATCCGAAATAGAGGCCACATAGTTTGTTAAGATCTACCACTAAAACTCACAAAGAGTGTTTATTATCGAATAATCTTCCTCTAAAAATACTCTCTGATGATCCATTTTGTCATTCTACACAACATCATATTCTCAAACTTCATGAGGATTCCAACCATAAACCACCGCTAAAAGGATAGAAAAACATTTGGGAATATTATGACCAATGATAAGGAATATTGTAGGTTCACTTGATTAAGTTCATTTTAACTATAACATAATCTTTCCATTTCAATCATATGTGTAGTAAATTCTAATTCAAGAACCTTACCTAGGTCCCTACCCTCTAAATGGTGTCACTTCACCTAGAATGTTTCACAATATTAAGTTCCTTATGCCAGATCACTAGAGGCCCTAATCACATGTGTCCTAACCAATTTCCCCTTCCTATATCTAGAACTATGTTTAATTGGTATAATTGCTTTACCAAAACCATACAATCCTCACCAATCCCAAACTCAAATCATCATCTAGTCTATCAAAAAAAATATCTAATACCACTTTTTCATGACACTCCCTCACAAAAACACCTTGTACCAACAATAAGGATGCATATGACCCCCCAAACCCACCTCTAATAGATAATGGGTAGATTACTAGCACTGAGGGTATAAATACACATATATGGGAGGAATTGTCCTCATAAATCCTAATAAAAAAATAAAACCACTATGGATGGAAATGGGGTGGGGAAAACCCACACCTTGTGGGGTGTGATAGAATAGTTTTTCCTATTGGGTATGAGATGGAGAATGTTTTTACCACCCGAAAAAATTTCAGGGTGGGACAGTATTGTCTTGTCCTGCCCCAAGGGGGCCTGAAAAAATAAAATTATATTTTTGATTTTATAAATTATTGATAATTAATATATTTTTTATGGTTATTAATTTACTTTCATAAAAAAAATTAAAAATAATAATAACTCAATCAAAATATAATTTTTATATCAATAAAAAAATTGTTATTTATTAATTCTAAACCCTATTTTTGTTTAAATACAAATATTAAAAAAATATTGGTAAAAATATATAATATTTTTTAAAAAAATATTGAAATAATAAATTTTTTATATAATATTTTATATTTATTAACTTTTTTTAGAATTCATCATGTCGCATGGTGATTCTCAAGGTGAAAGAAAAGTCAAAGAAAATCTTCAAACAGGGGTAGGGTATGGCATGCTGCCTATGGGGTAAGAAAGGCAAGGCATGATCTATCCCTACCCAATCATGTTTCTATGCCTAAAACCACCAATAAAATCCATAACATAATAAATAATATAATCCCAAAAGCAATTCATGTCATATATAAACTAAAAACCCAAAACACCATACCATAAGAATAGTTCTCAAGGTGATAACTCCATAAACACCAATTTACACTAACAACCACCCGGATCTAGAAAATTCCAACAAATTCTATAAACTCATCCTATATACCTAAATAAATATTGGTGAGCTTATAAGTAATAGGAATACTAAATACTTGGTGAATAAACAGTTGAAAAAACTCGTTAATTAAGCCATGTTGAAGTGTATAAAGGTGTCTAGTTTTAACTTTTTTAATTGGAATTATCAATGTAATAAATATCAATAGAATTTGGATGATTAATTGAGTAATCCAACCACCAAAGAAGAAAATATGTTTCCCATATATTGTGAAAAGATAAAAGTGGAGTTGACTTCCCTAGAATATATGGTTAGACATGTTCAAAGGGAATTCCATAAAAAAATAAGAGGATTCAGGAGTTCGTACTTATATTTTTATAAGTACTAAGGTGGATGTGTACTTTTTATAATAATTCAATAAGTGGAGATGTAGGAAGAGTTATCTAGATGTTGCACCTATACTGGACTATTTAGATAACTATGAATAACAGGTGTAAAAAATGTTCAAAGTTTGGATAGGGAGCTAAATGAATTATAGAATCAATATTTATGTACCTTTAAATTAAGGACATTGAAATCAATGAACAAACACACTTGGATGAATTCTGAATTAAAGAAGAAATCAGAATTACAGTCAGGGATATTGAGGAACTCCAAGAGAATAGTCTTTAATTTACTACAAAGTGATTAGAAAATGTTTTGAAGTGTATGAGAAAGTTTTAAAAATTAAAAATGTTTTTTAAAATATTTATGATTTATTTATAATGGATAAAAATAGAGTGAAGGTGCCCTAGCTCAAAAATGAAGGAATTATGGAAAAATGGAAATGACTAGGTTCAACGTATATGAATTCCAACAATGTAGTAGAAACTATAGAGATGAAATCCCCATGTATGTGAAGGCTTTCATACATGAAGTTCAATGTGCATGAGTTCATTGATGTAGTTCAATGAACCATGCATGCAGTTTAAATAGCCAAAATCTACAATATAACAGAATTTAAGAACTACATACATGAATAAAATTTCACATAGTTGAATTTAGAGACGTAGATGAATACTGTATAATCGAACCCATATATGATAATTTGGACCTTATAAGTAAATTTAAAATCACATAAAAAAAATTTAATATATAAAGTGATGGTGTAATTGAATTTATCATGTATCTGAGTCTGCATATACTAAGTTAAAATTCATGTAGCTGAATTTTCTATCCATTATGAATGAAAAATGAATAATTTTAGAGTCATTGATTCTGAAGAAGAAAATTCAATAATATGATTATTAAATTTTTCATTCAATATTGAAACATAATGGTGATTATTTAATCCATAATTTGATACTAGTTTTAGGAATATCAAATGAGAAAAAACATTGCATATATTTATTGATGATAAAAATAGACTTATCAAATTTTCAATAATAATGAAGATGAAAATACATCAACATCAATTTGTTCATCAATCCTTAAACTCATTTTGATTTTAGGTTTTTTGATTGATATTGAAGAAGTCATGGGATACTATAGATTCAACTCGAAAATGTATAGTTTTTCATGTGAAGTTATCTAGTTGAAATGAAATGAATTCCAAGCCATATATAAATTCCTTTCAACTATAGAAAATGAAAGGTGCATATTTGAGTGGAGATATATTTATGAATAATTGGTATATCCTACTCATAATTTTATCTAAAGTCATATTCATTCAAGCTAATGAAAATGAGAATAAAATAAAGATGAGGAAATGTTTTTCATTTTTGATGAGGAAAGTCATTGAAAATGAAAAAAAGATATCAAAACAATTTGTGGGTACAACCTGTGCATATGTTTTTCTTACACACCACTACTATAATATTTTTATTATTTAAAATAAGAGGCGACACCCACCAAAATCTCACAACCACCTATATCAAAATGAATATCATGGGATAATCCAATGTACAGGTTATTGAGATTTGTGAAAAAATTGGGCCATAGATTTTAACGTATTTTCTATATTCTAGTGTTGAAATTAAAAGTTGGTTAACTATGTATAAAATGAAAAAAAAATACCAAGAGATTTTGTGATGAAGAAGAGATCCGTAGTTACATGTTGAATATCTGTCAGAAATATCTCTCGAAGAAAAAAAGAATAAGTATTTTATGAATATTGTAGTGAAGAAGAAGAGGAATTTGGGTATCACTATGAGATCAAATTGAGAGAGATGAAGTAGTTATAAGAATAGGATCCAACAATAGTCATGTTTGTGGATGTTTTAGAAGAAAAAGAAAATCGAGTGTGACACTACTCTATTGTGCATGTTTTCAGATATTGGTGTTTGAAATTTATAAATATGAGAAAATACTATATATAGAGGATTATGGGAGATAAAACATAGAGTGAGGGAGATAGGTAAATATATTATATTTAATAACTATTAAGTTGAGCTATATGTTGAGACTTATTTGAATACAGTGTATCATAAAAACCTATTGGCATTTGAATACTCTGTTGTGAGTCAAAGAATATCTATTATGTGGATGCATAGACATCCTCATGTTGATCATATTTTGAAATATAATAATTATCTTCAAAGAAATAATTTTATATAGTTATTGGGACTCCATCGAACCGGTGTGACTCGGGGTATGAAAAGTGATCATTATGTGACTCAGTGACTATAGTGTGAGTCTATTAAACAAGTTTAGTAAGAGTTAGAAAGTGAATCCTTGTGATAGATGGGAAAATTGTTTGGTGTCAATTTCTCCAAGATAATGTGAATGAGGATCTAATATATTTATGGTTTTAGATGCACCCACCACTTGTAATTGAATACATTTGATTATAGAGAAGAATCCTTGATTTAGGAACATACCCAATAAAGTCAAGGAGCATGTCTTAGTGTCAAATATTTTTAAAATTATTCTGTTCTTGTATATTTATTTATTAAATTATCTATGAAAGGTTGTGTGACAGAAGAGAGATGTATTAAGACTGAATAATTATATGAGGTTCAATTAAAAATAGAATAATTCATAAAAGTTTTGGGTGACCACTAATTCACCCCTCCTCCCTTAGTAGTCTATCAGTCCTCTGGAAACCTCAAGCAGTATCAATGTAAACTCAGGTTCCCTACAAAAAGATTTAGATAAAGTTCACATTTCAAATTTTTGATATATAAGAGACTCGGATAGAGATTTTTATTTCCATCCCAAGAAAGCTAGATGTGGAAATCTCTTCTAAGAAACTAAAAAAAGATGAAAAAAGAGGCCAAGAAGCTGAGAAAAATCTCAAATAAAGAATATGAAATACCATTAACTGAATTTAATCAGAATGGTAATGATTTAATTGTTAAATAAATTTATTATTATTCATCTAATGATGATAGTTTAGGATTTGAAGAATGCAAAGAGGTAAAGGTAGTGACGTAATCTTACTCTCATGTGAAGGGTTATCTAAAGAATTTTTATGATAAATTTTTTGTATACATACTTGGTTTTATCAAGGAACTATTAGAATAAAATTCACATATATAAGAAGAAGTTTATGTGATAAATAATTAACTGGATAAAAATGTTGGAAGATGCAGAACCCTCAAAAAACTAGTATTTTATAAAAGTGAGATATCTACACTTTGTAATAAAATATATTCATTGATTATTGATGAACCGCAAAGGATATTTTGTGAGAATCATATATTTAAGCATATTGTTATGGATGTAGATCATGAACATGAAAATCTATAGAAGGTCACTCTGAATGTCAAGGTTTCACAATTGGATGTGAAAGAAAACATTATGAAATAACATGAAAATTAACTTTAATAGATACTAAGTATTTGAAGTAAACAATTTTAGAAGCTAGATAAGGATTGTAATGAAAACTTAAGATCATTATAGGATGAGAAAAATATTATGAACATGAATTTATTGGATTTAGATGTGGAAATGAGTGATATTGAATCAACCAAAGTTGGAATTTTCTAATCTATTATAAATAATAAAAAAGGGGACACCAAGGTTTGAGAAGTGATTCATATTTCAAAAAATATTGAAAATTATAGAAAATATCATCTGAGATCATATGGAGAATAATCCACTTCTAGATCTATGAAAAACTTTAATCACTACCCAAAAAATTTAGTTTATACTAATTTTGTCTCAGCTGCATGTTCTAGAAAAAAACTAAAAACTATGAAAATATAGGCATCTAAAAATGTTAGGAAACGCACAAATATATAAAGGGTGGAAGAGACTAAGTCTCATAGGATTATCTCCTCAAATAAAACTCCAAAAATCAGTGAAAGTTTCTAAAAAAGGAAACATTTCTTATTGGATATGTCATGCACTAACCTGGGTACGCGAGTAACCCGATAATCGATCATGTCCTAACATAAACCAAAGGGGATTCCCAATTCCCATAGGTTGGAGACCAACACCAGGAATATTAAAAAATGAATGTGGAAAAAACATTTCCACAGCCATTGTGTAAGTAAATATAGACAATTCGGTATTCATAGAAGAAAAACTCCACAGTGAGAGGTGTTCCAAAAGTCAAATATGTATAAACAACACAATGTACTATAGAAAATTACCAAAAAAATATAAAGGTAAAAACCCAAGTCCAAACATAATTAACTCTAAAATCCCAATGATACATAGTTATAACCACCAATAGGTGGTTCTTTAACCCTAGTCGAACCAGAAAAAATAAAATCTACAAACACAAGAAGGCACAGGTAGGCTATGAGCTAAAAGCCTAGTATAGTATTAGTAAGGATTCCATAAGAGATTCCAATATTTAATTTACCAAATAAAGATATTCCAATTTTAAATAAACTATCTTGTCATTTCTAAATCACATTTAAACAAATCATTATTTACATTTCAAATTATGGAAATACTTTAACCAAATTCTTCACATTTCAATTGATAGAATATTTCTAAAAAATGTCTTAATAAAACATTTTATATAAAAAAGTTTATAAAAATTCTCAAGGCATGTAAAACAGTTTAAAAAAAGACATATATTCATTTCAAATACAAACAAGCATGAAATGTGGTCAAATTTCTAAAAGTTATGATAGTTCTAGGCTAAGGGATTCATACACTCAAGGTGAAATAGCAATATGTGTATACACATATCCATTTCATATGTTCAAAGTTGAATTCATAACTATCATATTAGGGATATGATGTTCTACATTTATGTTTTATAATGTTTTAAATCGTAGATTTTTGTTCAATAACTCACTAACTAGATAACTTTTACATTTGTTCTAATAACAAACAACGATTGGAAATTTATTATAAGACTGCTCAAAATAAAATTCATCCCATTCTCCATTTCAAATATTCCAATTTTACATTTAGAACCCAATAAAATTTTTTAAACAAAAACATTCCTTTTCCAAGATAAAACCCAAAGGTTTCTTTCAAAACCATTTTAAGCCTATTTTTGGCCAATAAGAATTTGAAATCAATTCACAACTTACTTTCCCAAATTAAATTTCAAACAATTTCCATAAATTTCAAAAATTTAAATTCGACAATTTAAATTTCACCAAATTCCATCAATTTCACAATTACACCCCAATTCAGTGGAATTGGGAGTTTTATCCATTTTTTGTGACAAAATACAATTTATAAAACCAAATCCCACAATTAAATGGAATTGGTTTTATATGAATTCAATTTCATAAGAATCAAATTACACATATTCAATTGAAATTAATTTAATCAAATCAAGAAATTTAGGGTTAATTAAATTAGCTAATAAAAATGGATCCACCCACCTTGGGATTAGGAGATATCAAATCACAACACCCAAAATGGATTTCACTAACAAACAACATCAACAACGGGAAACCAAGAATCAAAACTAGGATTAAGATCGAACATAGTGGGGAATATATCTTCCAAACAACATAGAGATCCACAAATAACTAAGGATGAAAAGAGAGAGAGTGGGAGAAACATAATGAGAAGTGGAAACTAATTGGGAGAGGATTTAATGTCATTCACCAAGTTTCAATATGCTACTTGCAGTGTGTCGTGGGGCTAAAATCTACTCTTGGGAGCTCTATTGGAAGGAGAAATAGCATATGGGTCATACAGGTCTGTCTAGGGTCTAAAAATGAGTTTTGGGAATTTGAATACAATTTTCAGATAAACAAAATTGTATGCAAGGGTAGCTTGGCATATCCGCCCAGTTTAGACCAACTGTGCACCCTAACCATGCACCCATTTTAATGGGTTGCATGATTTCTTCTAAGATGATGCACAATTTTTCAAATTGTGCCCCTACCATACAAAATCCCATTATCTAGGTTTTCAGGTTTTTCTCTGGTAAGGTGCATGGTTTAGGAAAACCATGCATCAACCATGCATAGCACCATAACTTTCAAAATTTCTAGCGTTTTCACCTAAAACAAGCCCAAAAAAACCCAATGAAAGCGTGTTTAAAATATAGGTTTAGGAATACCAAAAAATAGTAACAGGGTGTTATAAGCTCCCCACCATAGAAACTTTCTATATCCATAAATCCTATGAATAAGCTTCCATTCCAAAAAGATGAGGTCAATACTCACTCATCAGTACCTCCCTCTCCCATATCTCATAATTATCATAACTGTGACAAAATATCACACAAACCAAAGGTATCTTCCTCCCACAATGTGACTTGGTTATAGAATAAACAATCCTGAAAGGGAATTCAGTCAAGGATAAATCAAGTTCGGCCTCAAGATCACTCCATCTTAGAACATGAGATGGATCAGATTGATACTTTCTCTACTACGATACATAGAACACATTATGAATTGACGTCGGCTATGGTGGAACTGATAAATGATAAAAAATAACTTTCCCTCGCCTATTCAACAACCACAAAAGTTCCAAAAAAGTGAGGAGTAAGTTTCCCTTGTCTCTCAAACCGTCAATGAACCACAGAGGGTGTACCTTTCAAGAACACCAGGTCACCAACTAAAAATAGAATGGTTTGCGATGACGATCAACATAAGACTTATACATGCTCTATACTGTCTTCATTACCTGATTAATCAACTAAATATATACTATCATATCTTTAACTAAACTCGGTTCAACCAAAGAACTTTCACTGATCTTCAACCAACACAATGGATATTTTTAAGGTCGGCCATATAAGGCCTCAAAAGAGCCATTCTGATCGCATATTGTTAACCATTATTAAAAGAAACCCTAACTTGACCCATATGTTGATCCTAATCCCCCACCAAAGTCAATAACACAAGCAAATAGCATATCCATAAAAATCTATATAGCTCTTTATTTCTGTCCATCTGACTGTAGATGATATGTCATGCTCAAATAGTCCTGAGATCCGAAAGCATCTTGAAGTCCCCTCCAGAAACAAGAAATAAACTAAGAATCCCTATCAGATATTATAGTAGGTGGAAACCCATTAAAATGAATAATCTCTTTCACATAGATATTTCCTAACTCCTCAACTTTAGTTTAATTATGAATGGGTATAAAGTGAGCTGATTTTTTCAGTCGATCAATCACAACCCATATAGAATTATTCTTTCTCTGGGTATGTACAAACCCAACCACAAATTCCGTAGAGATCTCATCCCATTTCCAAGTAGATACTGGGAGTGTCTAAAGAAAATATAAAGGTTTATGGTGCTCTAACTTGACCAATTCACACATGTAACAACAAGATACAAGATCATTAATGCCTCATCTCATACCTGGACACCAGAATACATGTCGCATTTCATAGAACATCTTCATGGTTCCTAGGTGCACTAACCACTGGGAGTTATGAAAATCCCATATCATAACTTTCTTACCACTAACGGAGAAAAAACAATTCTAAAAATATATAATTCCCTCTATGGAGAAATACCGGTTATCCATGATCTCTCCATAATAAAGAGAGTCTCTAATGATACAGAAATCATAATCAATATTTTGTTCCTAAATAATCAACTAGAGAAGTGAGGACGTCAACTAAACACTAGCCAAAGCAACCTCGGCCCTTGATTCTTGGACTCCAATATGAAACTGTGCAAAGAGACCCACCAAATTCCACTCTTATGAGGACTCCTTCACTGCTTTGGTTGGAAGTTTCCTAATCAAGGCATCTGTGATGAAATTCTCATTCCCCGAGGAATAGGCAATGTTAAAGTAGAGTGATTTTAGGTACTCCACCCAATGCCACTGGTGGAGATTTAAATATTTTTGAGAGAAGATATTACTCATGATCTTACGCTCTGAAATCATAATAAACCTTTATCTGTAAATTTAAAATTTCCAACTCTTAAGCACGTGCATCACAACTACAAGTTTAAATGCAGGGATCAGATAATTATTCTCGTGTGGCCTAAGTTGACTATATCCCTAAGAAATGATATGATAACCCTACATAAGAACGCAACCCAAACCTGAACCCAATATTTCATGGAATACCACATATACCTGCCTGACCTTTAGAAGAGTCAAATTTGAAGTAGTTGTAAAAATACATTTCAACTCAACAAAAGTACTCTGCCATTTTTCATTCCAAGAAAACATTACTCCCTTATGAGTTAGATAAGTCATTAGAGAAGAAAACTTTGAACATTCCTTAATGACCCAGTGAAAATAACCATCTATACCCAATAATCAATGAATCTCTAAAAACTTTCATGGATTCTACCATATCAGAAAAGCCTCACTTTCTCAGGATCAACTGATATTTCATATTCTAACACCACATGTCCCAATAATTTCACTTCATGAATACAGAAATATTATTTTGAAATCTTTGAATAAAGATGGCGATTTCTTAGTAGGATCATAACTATTCTCAAATGACGCACATGATCCACCTCATACATAGAGTTAATGAGGATTTCATCCATAAAGACTACAAAAAGGTATCTAGGTTCTTATGGAAAATCCTTCTTATTAAATCCATAAATACTATTGGAGAATTGGTTCAACCAAAGGGCATGGAAAGGTTCTCATAATGGTTATACCTACTCTAAAAGGTGGATTTCTAGATGCCATATTCTTTTATCCACAACTAATGTAACCAGATCATAGGTTGATCTTTGAGAACCACTATTCCCCTTTTAACTGGTCAAATAGATCATCAATGTTGGTAACAGATACTTGTTCTTTTTCATAACCCGATTTATTTTTTTATAATCAACAAAAAGCTGCAGTGAACCATTACCCTTATTATCAAAGAGAACATGAGTCACCCAAGGTGACACACATGGGTGTATAAATCCTTTATCTAGAAGATAATACATACAAGTATTCAACTACATCATTTTAGTTGGTGCTAGGTGGTAGGAGGGAATAGACACTAGTTGAGTACGAGGCACTAATTCAATGGAAAACACTACCTCTCTTACAAGTGGAAAACTATATAATTAAAAAGGGAACATATCAGAAAACTCAACAATAACTAGAGGTAGATCAGCGCTCAAATATTAAAACTCCAAATCAAAAGAGAACACATAAATCGAAAACACGATCTTCAGATAAGTAGGTCTGACACCACTCTACCTTGGGTCTTATTCTCCTTAAAAGATACAATATACACCCTTGTGCGTAGTAAAGGAGACCTATTAAAGATAGAAATCAATCAGGGATTTATTGGTGATGATCCAATCCATTCCGAATATGGAATCAAGAGGCTACATGTCAAGAACTTGAAAACATCAAGAAATATTGACATCTGGAAGAGATAAAACACAAGTGAGACTACATAGATCCTTCTATATCATCGTATCAAGGGGTGTAGCAATATCCATTACATAAGATAAAGTATTTTTAGAAGGATTTAGAATCATAACAATGAGGGTTTAAAAAAATGAATGAGATTCAACAGTATCAAATAAAGTAGTCACTAATGATTAAGCTATAGTAGTAGTACCTCTCATGGTCATTGGACCTATATATGCTTCCTCTAGAGGCTATTCAACAATATGAAAAAGATTCGTTCTAGATGCGTGTGGCTAGAACACTTTTACCCCTGAATAATTTGATTTCCTCATAGTTTTATATTGTGTTGATGATCCTTTTCCACTATGTAAAGTAGAATAAACATTACGGGACTTCTGTAGGTGACCCGAGCATCTATAGGTGCCACATTTCTTAGGTGCCTCAATGAAACCCCTCCTTTAATGCCCTATATTTCCACACTAGTAACAAACCAAAATACCTCTTCTAGGAACTATGGTAGGTTTATAAAAACCCTGATGTCAAGAAACACCATGAGAATCATCACACTTCCACTTTACATTAAAGTAAATTTCCCTACTAGTGGGAGAGAAAGAATATGCCAACAAACCAGACATTCGAACCAAGTCTATTTCGACTATCAATGTTATATCTAGAAAATCAGCATAAAAAGGAATCCTTAGTAAGAAAACATGAGAATGAATATCAGATTTAATTCCGAACTCAAATATTAGATCCTTCATCTTCTCATTAAATACTATATTATGTGCTAACTTCACAAGCTTAGTAAATCAGTTTTCAATTTCTTTCATGGTCCTCTCATCCTCCTCAAGTTTTAAAAACTCTATAGCCTTGTCCAATAGCATTGAATTTGGATAGAATTGTTCAGTGAAAATAAATTTAAAGTATTTTAACTCTAAGCCCATATTCTTCTTCATCATCACCATCATGTCTCACTATCTCTTACTCAGTCCTTCATGCATGAAGGTGGAAGACTTCACCTTGATTTCCTCAGGTACCTCTAAGAAATTAAACAAATATCAATCCATATCAACCATTCCATGGAATCTTGAGGACTATTGGATAATTTTAATGTTATAGGATTCTGGATAAATAACTCTTCTTAACGATTCTAGATGTCATCCCTTAGAGGTTCCACATTTGGAGCCTCAATAAGAGCTTGTGGTGGGGCTTGTCCCAGATCTTGGATAGTATACACAATCTCCTCAAGCAGTTTTGGGTCCACAAGAGGATTTTCCAACTAAGGTTCAGCAGCATCTTCCTCCAAGAGCTGATTCGCATGTATTCTTAGAGGAATGATGTTGCAAAACATCAACAGATAATAAATAATACATTAGATTAACACTCAAGTAGATAAACAAGGTAAAATTAATCCCGACATTTAGACAAAAGATTTGGATTTCAATCTATCAAAATCAAAATAGGTGAAGAAAGTAGATTTAATCTTTAAGACACCTTTCCCAAACCACCCCTTATGACTTAAGGTTCATAATAGTGTAATATAGACAATAAATCAATCAAAACTACCTCCTAAGTCCCGAAAAGATTACACAAATGCATATTTACTTCCAAACAAGAAGCTCAACCTCTTGTGATACCACTTTGTCATGAACCAACCCTGGTACACCGGTAACCCAATAACTGATCCTAACATGGCCCGAAGGGTGATCCATATCCCCAAAAGTTCCCGACTAGCACCTGGTATCATAGAAAATGAATTTGGAAACAATTTTTCCACAACCATTGTAGAATTAAATACAAACAAGTCAGTATGAATACAAGAAAAAAGACATTGGGAGAAGTGTACAATAAGTAAAATAGGTATCAACAACCAAAATTAAGACAAAAGGGTACTATAAAAAACAAAAAGATAAAAATAACAAGTCCCAATGGAAGAAAATCTCCAATACCATTGATCAAAATCTAGAACCACCTCCAAGTGGTGCTTTACCTCTACTCAAAACAGGAAGGAAAAAATCTACAAACACCCGAAGAAGTAGGTAGGGTGTGAGCTAAAATCCCAGTAGGGTCTCAAGAAGGATTCCAAAAAATATTCTAACATTTAATTAACCAAATAAAGAGATTTCAATTTTAAATAAATGGGTTTGGTTTTTCAAAATAATATTTAAAAAAATCATGCTTTATATTCCAAATTATTGAAATAATTTAAACAAATGATTCACATTTCAATTGATTTAATATTTCTAAAAATAGCTTAATAAAAAATTTTATATAAAATAGTTTATATAAATTCAAAATCCATGTAAAAGAGTTTACAAAAAAGCAATATATTCATTTATAATATAAACTAGTGGGAAACATGGTTGTATTCCTAAAAGGTATGATAATTCCATGCTAAGGGACTCTACACACTCAAGGTGACATAAAAAAATGACTATACACACATACCTTTAGTATATCCAAAGGTGAATTCATCATCATCTTATCAGGTATGTGATGTACTGAATTTATGTTTTAAAACATTGTAAATTAAAGAGTGTTTTTGAATAACTCGCTAACTACCTTAAGCTTGCATGTTCAATAATAACAAACAATGATGGGAAATTTATTTTAAGACTGCTCAAAATAAATTTCATCCCTTTCTCCATTTCAAATATTCCAATTTTCCATTTAAAACTCAAAATAGGTTTTTAATCAAAAAAAGCCTTTTTCAAAAATAAAACCCAATGGTTTCTATCAAAAACCATTTTAATCCATTTTTCAAAAATAAGAATTTAAAATAAATACAAAATTCAATTTCACCATTCAGTTTCATGATTTAAATTCAACAATTTAAATTTCAAACAATTTCTATCAATTTCAAAAATTTAAATTCAACAATTTAAATTCCACCAAATTCCATCAATTTTGCAATTGTACCCAAATTCAATGAATTTGGGGGTTTTCCCAAATTTTTTCCAAAATCTAATTTCCAAAACCAAATTCCCCAATTTAATAGAATTGGTTTTTTAAAAAATTCATTTTCATAAGAATTAGATTCTTAAAATTCAATTGAAAGAAATTTAATCAAATCAAGAAATTTAGGGTTAATAAAATTGTGAAATAAAAAAATAGAACTACCTACCTTGGGATCACAGGATCTCAAATCACAACACCCTAGACGAGATTCACCAATGAAGAACATAAAAAAACAGGATACCTAGAATCAAACTTAGTTTTAAGATCCATCATAGTGGGGATTAGATCCTCTAAGAAAAATAGAGATATAAAAAACCCTAGGGTAGAAAAGAGAGAGAGAGGGACAAAGATAGTGGGAAGAGAAAACTAACTGGTAGAGGATCAAACATCATTCACCAAGATTAGATCTGCTTCTTTGAGGTTTTTAAAGGGCCAAAAACTACTCTTGGGGGACCTCTTGGATTTATAAATTGTTCAAGGGTCAAGAAGTCTTTTTGGGGTCTAAAACGTGGGTTTCAAGAATTTTAAAACAATTTTAGAATTACAAAAATATCATACACGTGGTTAGTTGGGAAGTTCCACATCAATTAGAAAATGGTATTCCATAGACTTGTGCCCCTTTTAATGGGTTGTATGGTTTCTTCAAAGAGGATTCATGTTTTTTCAAACTGTGTGACAACCATGAAAAATCACACTACCTTGGTTTTCACATTTTGTTCTGGTTGGTAGCATGGTTTGGGAAAACCATATTCCAATCATGCACAGCCCTATAACTTTCAAAATTTAAAATGATTTCACCTGAAACAACCCCAAACAAAACCCAACCAAGGAACGTTTAAAGGAGAGTTTGAGGAATACTTTAAAATAGTAATATGATGTTACAACCTCCCCACAATATAAACTTTCTATCACCATAAATCCTACAAAGAAGCTTCCATTCCCAAAAGATGTGTCCAATAATCTCGAATTAGTTCCTCTCTCTCACACATCTTAGGAATATCAGATTTGTGTTGTTATAGCACAAAAATCAAAGGTATCATCCTCCCATGAAGTACCTTGGTTTCAGAATCAACTATCCTGGTTGGTCATTTAGTCATGGATAAATTGAGGTCAACCTCAACATTACTCCATCTCAGATCATGAGATGGATTCAAAGGATACTTTCTCAGATGTGATACATGGAACATGTTATGTACTGATGCCAATTGTGGTGGAAGAACTAAATGATAAGATAATTTTCCCACCAGATCAATAACCTCAAAAGTTCCCACAATGTGTGGAGTAATCTTCTCTTTCCTCCTAAGTCGTCGATGACCTAAATGTGGTGAAACTTTCAAGAACACATAGTAAAAAACTAAAAATTACAATGGACGTTGAAGATGATAAACATAAGACTTATACCTATGATTTGTTGTCAAAATTTTCTATTAAATCAATTGAATCTCTAATGTTGTCTCTTCAACCAAACTTGGTCCAACCAAGGAACCTTCACCAATATCTGACCAACACAACAAAGATCTATAAGGCCATCCATATACAGCCTCAAAAAAGAACTAGTCCGATTGTAGGTGGGTCACTATCATTATAAGAGAACTCAAGCCAACCCAGATGTTCATCACATTCCCTACCAAACTCAAGAACACAAGAACATAAAATATCCTCAAGAATCTGCATAGATCTTTCTATCTAGCCATCTGACTACAAATGATTTGTTTTACTCAAACAGACTTGATATCCAAGTGCCTCTTGAAGGCCTCTCTATAAATGAGAAGTAAGCCGATGATCCCAATCAGAGACTATAGCATATGGAACCCCATGAAAATGAACAATCTCTTTCACATAGAGACTTCTCAACTCCTAAAATTTACTTGTATCATGAATGGAAATAAAGTGATCTGGTTTTTTTAGCTGATCGATCATGACCCATATCACATTATTTTTTCTTTGCGTAAGCAGGAAACCAACCACAAATTCCAAAGAGATCTCATTTCATTTCCAATTAGGTACTAGAAGTGACTAAGGGAAACATTAAGTATTTTGTAGCTCGACCTTGACCTGTTAGCACATGTAACAATGAGAGACAAAATCATCAATGCCCGGTCTCACTCCTGGCCACTATAATCTACACCGCAGGTCATAGATTATTATTATGGTTCAACGGTGCATTATACACTAGGATTTATTGAAATCCCCCATCATAGTGTTCATTACCTTTAAGGGCAAAAAAAGGAAATTTTGATAATATATAATTCCCTTGGTGGAGAATGACCAGTCATCCACAGTCTCCAACCATAAAGAGAGTATTTAAAGCTATGAAACTCATCATCAAGATATTGTTCCTAATGAATCATCTCAAGAAGAGAATATTTCAACTAAAAATTATCCAAAGAAACTTCAACCACTAATTCTTGGAATATAATATGAAATTTTTAAAATAGAGCATTTAAATTCCACTCTTTTGATGATTCCTTAACTTCTTAGGTCGGAAGTTTCCTGTTCAATGCATCTGTGAAGAAATTCTCTTTCCTCAGGTATAAGTAATTTCAAAGTCAACATATTGCAGGTGCTCTACCCAATGCCTCTGGTAGAGATTAAAATCTTTTTAAGAGAAGATATAACTCATGATCTGATATTCTAAAAACATGATAAAACTTTCTCCATAACGGTAATGCCACCAACTCTTATGTGTTTTTCATCACAACTCGAAGTTCATGGTCCTGGGCCAGATAATTGTTTCTTTGTGGAATAAGAAGATGACATACATAACCAATGACATGATAACCATGAATAAAAATTTATCCCAAAACTAAAACTGATGCATCATAGAATACCACATAGCCCTGCCTGGCCTTTGGAAGAGTCAACACTGGGGCAGTTTTCAAAAGTCATTTCAGCTCAATAAAATAACTCTGACATTTTTCATCCTAAGAAAACTTCACTCCCCTCATATTTAGAGAAGTCAATAGAGAATACAACATTGATAATTCCATAAAAAGATGATGATAATACCTTATATACCCTAGAAGCTTCGAATCTAAAAAATATTTCATGGTTGATCCCATGTAATAATAGCCTTCATCTTCTTCTAATCAATTAATATTCCATATTCTGACACTACGTTTCCCAAGAATTTTACTTCCTGAATCTAGAAATAAAATTTGGGAATCTTGGTATAAATATGATGATTTTTCCTCAAAATCAAAACTACCCCCATATGATGCATATGATCATCCATGGAATTCTAGTAAATGAGGATGTCTTCTATAAAGAAATCCTCAAAGGTAACCAGATACTAGGGGAAAATATTTTTCCTTACATCCATAAAGACTATAGGAGAATTGGTTAGACCAAAGAGCATGACAAGGTAATCATAATGGTTATACCTAATCCGAAAGGAGGTTTTCTAGATGTTGGATTCTTTTTTCCTCAACTGATGGTTTCTAGATCAAAGGTCGGTCTTCGAGAACCACTTTTCCCTATTTAACTGATCAAAAAATCATCAATCTATAGAAACAGATACTTATTCTTTATCATAACATTATTGAGTTTAGATAATCAACATAAAGGCATCGTGAACCATCAACCTTCTAAGCAAATAGAATAGGCACCTCCCAAGGTGACACACTCAGGAATATGTATCCCTTCTCTAGAAGATTAAATTTATCCAGTTAGGATCCAATTATCACTGAGAGGGGGAGGGGTGAATCAGTAAAATATTTTTATTTTATGTTTTTATATTTTTGAAATAATTTCTGCCTCATATTAAAGATATTCTTCCCTACTAAACACAATCCAAACACACAACCACAGGAACACAAGAATTTATAAGGTTCGCTACTCAACGAGAGTAGTTGCGTCCTTAGTATGGTATGGAAACAATCCAATATCACAAAATCCATTAGAAAGCAATCCTTTGATGTGGAATAAAATGTTTTCAATATACCCTTTCACTTGTGTAGCACTTGGAAAACTGTACTCAAGTGTGTGTGATATGTATTAGTAAAAATAGTGTAATTCAATGTTTTGGTGCTTCTTGATCAGCTTTCACAAATTTTATATTTCAAATTAATTATTCTCTTTTCTACCTAGAACCTAGTAGATACTTCTTTTAGTTCTCCTCGAACTGATCATCCACCTCTATGAACTGTCCCTCCCCCTCTACGTACTGCATATCTTCCCTACATATCATGTATCTTGAGTGCTTCATGTACAGCTCTTCTCCTTTGAACTGCCACTTCTCCACATACTACTTCTGATTCCACATACCACCTTCACATACCACTTCCACTTCTACGGAATCCCTTCATCCGCAGACTGCTTCCCCTATATCCCTAAATTGTCTTATCTTCCACAGACCACATCATCCTATATGGAATATTTCTTCTGCAAACCACTTCTCTTTATGGAATTTCTTCCTAAAAACTCCTTCCTACGTATAATACTCTTCCTTCAAAAATTCATACTTCTCCAAAATTCTTCCACAGAAATGATCTCATCTTATAAAATTTTCTCTACTTAGTGATGGTATTATAGTCCATTATATGGGAAAATATCTCTATAAATTTTTATAATCTGTTTTAACCTGCTTTTCAATGTGGTACATCCTTCACCGCATACCACTTCTCCGGCCGCGAATAGACAGCCTTTTGTGTTCCATTTTTCATTCTCTGTCCATGTACTATATCTCTTCTACCAAAAACAAGCCATCTTGTGTACTGAAACTCCTTCCACCATATACCATTTTTGGTCTTGTGACCCATTATGTGAACCAACCTACATAACTTTCTCGTTATATGGTACGCAGCCACAAACCTTTCCCAGACATGGTATATGTTCCATATTCTAAGGTATGTGGTTTGTTTCCTTTTTTGATTTCCTTCACTGTTATACAAACCGTTCACTCATAGGAGGAAATCCTTTCATTGTAAAAACCAAATTCATGTTTTTTATTCCCAAAAAAATTGGAAAACACTGGGAAGTGGTGCAACCTTAAATATCTGCTTCGGTAAGAACACCTAAGATTATTCACTGTCTTCTTTCTTCTTCAACAATCAGATACTTTCATGCTGAACCTTATCTGTCATGATATGTATTATTTAACTGATCACCTTCATCATCATTAAATTTTCAAAGGAAAGTATCTTAACAACCCAATATTCCAGTAACATAATTCTTTCCAATCCAAACTGGATATGATTGGCATCACCTTTTTCTACCCATTTTTTATAAGGCTTTCATCATAAGTTCTCCAAAATTATGATATTTTTTAAATAAAAATAAGCAAAGCATCATATGAATTTCCAAGACCTTTTACAAAGTGAGTTGATTTATCCTCTTTGACAATAAAAGACAACACTCTACAAAAGAAAACTCTTCTAACTTCCTTCTCTATCCAACATGGTCCTAAGAAATATCATCTAACTGAGTATAAAACTCATTAATTTTATTTGGTGTCATGAAGAAAGATGCAATAGACATTGGTTGAGTACTAGAAACTAAGTTGATATAAAACTCCACCTCTCTTATTGATGGCAAGATAGAGAAGTCAAAAGGGGACATGTCGGGAAACTTGAAGATAAATGGAGGGAGATCACTTCTCAATGATTCTCACTCCAAACCAAAATAAAACATAGATATCACTTTCCCCAGGTCTGTATAAGTAGTTCTGGTTAGGCTCCTCCATCAGTCTCATTATCCTTTAAAGATACGCTATACCCTATTAGTTTTATTTAATGAGACCCGTCAAAGATAATAATCAATCTTGGAATTATTAGCAAAGACCCAATCTATCCTGAATATGAAATCAAGATTATTCATGTCAAGAACCAAAAAACTCCAAGAAATTTTGGCATCTGACAGAGAAAAAACACCAGTGGGATTGTGGAGGCTCTACTCTCTCTTCATACCAAGTGGTGTAGTAATATCTATTACATAAGATAAAATCTCCATATGATGATTTAGCATATTAACAATGTGGGTTGAAATCAATAAATGATATGCAACAGTATGAAATAACCCAATCACTAATGATGAATCTATAATTATTATACCTATCGCGGTCTCCGGACCTGTATCCGCTTCCTTTAGAGACTCTTCCACTTCATGAAGAATCTTCATTAGGGATGTATATGGGTAAAAAAATTAACCTCAAAGCATATAATTTCCCTACAGTTCTAGAAGGTGATGATGATCCCATGACAATATGCATAGTAGAATAATTATTAAACAACTTATTTAGGTGACTCGAGCATCTGTAGGAGCCACATATCTCAGGTGCCTCATTAAAACCCCTCTTTGAATTCCCTGGATTTCCACACTAATAACAAACAAAAGGACCTCATCCTAGCACTATAGGAGGTTTACTAAACCCATGATATCGGGAACCGCCATGAGAATCACTACACTTCCAATTTCCTTCGAAGTAATTTGAACTGTCATTGGGAGAGAAAGAAACTCTACACAACCCTAACTTCCAGATAGGTCTATTTTCACCATTAGTGTTATATCCAACACATTAGAGTAATAAGGAATCCACAACAAGAAAACCTAATAAGGAATATCAGATTGAAGTCCCAACTCAAACCTTTGAGAATTAATCTCCTCATTCGATTCCATCTCTGGTAAAAACTGCACAAGTTTAGAAAATCAGTTTTTATATTTTTTTCATGGTCATATCAACCAATTCAAGTCTGAAAAACTATGTAAGCTTGGACAATAGCATCGAATATGGATATAACTAGTTGGTGAAAATAACATTGAAGTCTTTCCAGTATAATCCCTCATGCTTCTTCATCATCAACATCATGTCCTACCATCTCATTCTTGATCCTTCAAGCATAATGGTGGAACACTTCAACATGATTTAATCAACTGTCTCCAATAAATTGAACAAAATCTAAAGCCTGCTCAACCATTACATAGAATATTGAGTATAATTGAAACCGTTGAACACTAAAGGCTTCTATCAAAACAACTCTTTAGAACAATTATGGATATCATACCTTTAAGGTTCCTCAACTAGAGCCTCAATGAGAGTCGGTGTTAGTGAATATCCCATAGCTTGGATAGTACTAATGGTCACCAAAACCATATTTGGGTCCAAAAGATGATTTTCTCACTGAGGTTCAGTAGCATCTTTCTCCTGGATCTGATTCACATGTCTTCTCATAGGCATGAATCTACACAAAATCAACATAAAAGAAAGAAGACATCAGATGAACAATCAAACAAAGCAACAAGGGAAAATTAATCCCAACAGATAGACACAATATTTGGATTTCAATCTATCCAAATCAAAATATTTGAAAATACTATAACTAATCCCTCAAGAAATATTTCCCAAACCACCCCTAGTGACATAAGTTTCATTGTGGTGAGAGCTATCTAGTCACCCAATCAAAACTACCTACTATGTCATTAAAAGATTACACAAATTCATACTGACTTCCAGAAAAGAAGCTCAACCTCATTTGATACCACTTTGTCATGAATCATCCTAGGTACCCTGATAACCTGAAAACCGAGTCGATCCTGACATGGCCTAAATGGAATTCCTGATCCCTACAGGTTGGCGATTATCACCTGGCATCATAAAAAATTAATTTGGGAATGATTTTTCCACAAAAATTTTAGAAGTAATGACAAACAAGTCATAATGAATACAAGAAAAACAACACAGTGAGAAGTGTACCAGAAGTCAAACAGGTATAAACAATCCAAGTTACTACATCAAAGTACCAGAAAAATAGGAAGATAAATAGCGCAAATCCCAATGGATGCAATTCTCAAAGTCTATGGATCAATAGCTATAACCAACTCAAAGTGGTGCTTTACCCATACTTGAACATGGAGGGAAAATCAAAAAAACACTCAAAGGAATAGGTTGGGTGTGAGCTAAAATCCTAGTAGGGTATCACCAAGGATTCCATAAAATTTTCCAACATTTTATAACCAAATAAAGAGCATTCAATTTTTAAAAAACAGGTTTGGAATTTAAAAATCAAATTTAAAAAAATAATGCTTTACATTTCAAATGATGGAAATACTTTAAACAAATGATTCACATTTTAATTTATGGAATATTTCTAAACAAATGGATTAAAAAAAATTCATATAAAAGTTTTAAATAAATTCACAAGGAATTTAAAACAGTTTAAAACAATGGTATATATTTATCTAAAATACAAGAAAGTGAGGAACATTATCATATTCATAAAAGGTACAATATTTCTAGGCTAAGGGACTCCACACACTTAAGGTGACATAGAAATATGTGTATACACACATCCCTTTGGTATATCTAAATGTGACCTCATCACCCTCCTGTTAGGGATTTGATGTGATGCATTTATGTTTTAGAACATTATAAATGGTAGATTGATGTCCAATATATCACTACCTACATAAGGATTTAATGAGCTCTAACAAAAAAATAATGATGGGAAATTTATTTTAAGACTACTCAGAATACAATTTATCCCATTAACCATTTCAAATATTCCAATTTTTCATTTAAAACCAGAATAATTTTTTAATCAAAAACATTCCTTTTTCCAAGATAAACCCTAATGGTTTATATTGAAACCATTTTAAGTCATTTTTCAAAAATAATAATATGTAATCAATTTACAATTAAATTTCATAATTTACTTTCACAATTTAAATTCATTAATTTAAATATCAAACAATTTCCATCAATTTCACAAATTTAAATTCAATAATTTATATTCCACAAAATTTCATCAACTTCACAATTACACCCAAATTCAATGGAACTGGGGGTTTTCCCCAATTCTAAGCCAAAATCTAATTTCTAAAACCCAATCCCCCAATTCAATGGAATTGGGTTTTTAAGAAAATTAATTTCGTAATAATAAAATTACACATATTTAATTTAAATTAATTTAATAAAATCAATAAATTTAGTGTTAATTGAATTGGATATTAAAAATGGAACCAATTACCATGGGATTAGGGATATCGAATCACAACACCCTAAACGGGAATCACCAATGAAGAATGTCAACAAAGGGAAACCAATAATCAAACCTAAATTTGAGATCTAACAAATTGGGGATTAGATCCTCCAAACAACATAGAGATCTAAAAATACTAGTGAGGAAAATATAGAGAGTGGTAGAAAGAGAATGGGAAGAGGAAACTAACCATTAGAGGGTCGTACATCAATCTCCAAGCTTTGATCTGCTTCTTTTAGGGTGTCGATGGGCCAAAAACTGATCTTGGGAGCTCTCTTGGAAGTATAAATCGCATATGGGTTGTACAGGTCCATCAAGGGTCAAAAAGTGGTTTTTTATAATTTTAAATCAATTTTAAGAATAAAAAACTTATATTCATGGTTAGATGGGAAGAGACAAACGGTTTAGAAAAAACATGCACCCTAGTTGTGTGCCATTTTTAATGGGTTACACAGTTTCTCTCAAGAAGGAGCATTATTTGTCAAACAATGCACCAATCGTGTAAAATACCACTACCTTGGGTTACACAGTTTTCAATATCATGGGTCTTGGTTGGGAAAACTATGTGTCAATCGTGTACCTCCCCAAAACATTATAAATTTCTAAATTTTTCACCTTAAAAAATACCAAACAAAACCCAACCAAATCATGTTTAAATAATAGGTTCAGGAATACCAGAAAATAGTAAGAGGATGTTATAGGATAGCATTAAAATAAAGTAAAAAAGAACAATACATAATGGAAGGGGTTGGTCTTGTGGGAGATTTAAACACATGGATATTGATTAATGCCACTATATGTCAGTATATTGAAATCAAAGAAGTCTTGAATCAAGAGTGAGAGGTCTATATAAAGAATAAAACCTACTCAAAATAATGACACATCACATAAAGAGAAGAATATATATTTTAATAATATATTTAAAAGCTTCAAGTATTTATTTGAAATGTGAAACATAGGTGGTCACAAATCTGATGGATGATGGTACAATCTGTCTAGGTTTCATATATTCATTAAAGATTAAATTCAACCACCTTATTATAGGAATAAGGTTATAAAAGTAATTCAAATGGCCTTAGGAGGAAATTTTCTGAAGAATAAATCATCTACTCCCATGAAGAGAGAAAAGAAAAATATGAAGAAGTTAAAACCTTTTACAAATAGATGATTCTATAGCAGGAAGAAAGGACATGTCATGAAACAATATTGGATAGAGATGAATGTCATCCAAAATGGGAGCTAGCTATATGAAATAAAATAATCCATTCAAGAGAGAGATTATGGTATTTTATTAGTGGTTAACACTCCTTGTGAAGAAGTGGAGGGACTACAAAAGAAGGACAAAGTCAAAGTTGATTTAGAGGTGTGTGGATGCTGAAAATAGGTGGGACAGGAAATTATTGGATGTATGATTGTATGAACTAGAAAAATGATAAATAAAGGGAGATTACTAGTAGCTTTAAGTTATAAAACAATATCAAATGATTCCATGACCATGAATAATGTGAATATTGGGCTTCCCAAAGGTTAGTGGACCTATATACCTAAACATTTAATCATTAATATGTTTGAGGCGTAATGTTTAGGATTGGGAAATCATTCTCAACCCTTCTAATCATGTTGAGGAACTATTTAAAGATCCACCTTATTCTTTAATAAATTTCATGGTGCTTGAATATTTTGGAATTCAATGTGAAGTTGCATAGAAAGAATCCCTTGATGGGGAGTGAATAAAAGAATCATATTTTTCCTAGATATATAAATTTATGTTAAATCTATAATTTTTTATAGATTTTAAGAAATTAAAAGGTATAGTTTCCTAAATTTTTTTGAAAATCAGTATGTGATTACCAAAAAAAGTGAGAAAGACAAAAATGTTATCAGATGTGAAAAGGTGGAAAGACTTATTTCCAAAACCTTTCAATATTTTTTTGTACAAAGTGTTATCCCAAAATATTGAGAGTTTATTTTTTATATAAAATTGTTAAGATAAATTTAATTTTAAGTTGAATTCTAACTATGTTATGTTGATCTTCATCTTTGATTATAACTTGAAATGGGTGAGATGTGAAAAAAGATAAATTCCTTCTCTCATATAATTAATAGAGATATTAGTCATTAGGGAAAACATATACCCTATTTTGAAAATTCTATTTCATTAAAAAATTATCAATCATTATAAGTTTCAATTGATGTTCGAAAATATTACCCTTTACTTAGGTAGAACATGTAAATAGACGTAAGGAGATAATTTGTTGTTAAAACCTCTTGGTGGTATTATTTAAGGGAGATGAATTTGATGAAGATAATTACCATGTATTTAAATTTCTATCATTTTACATATCAACTCGTATTTCAAGTTGTATAACTATCAAGTGTTATCAGACATTTGTTGGGGTGAAGAAGTGGAAATTTAAAGAATTCCTCCCACATAACCACCTTATTGATTTGGGGGTGAGTAAAGTGACCCTTACATTTAGGGGGATAATAATTTCTTCCCCTTTAAATTTATTTTCATTTAGGGTGAGAGGAAATAAATTAAATATTTTTAACTATTTATAATTGACAAAAAAACACAAAGGGGAGATTCAAGTACCCAAAGGTGTTTTATTAAAAAAAATTGGACTGTCAATGTAATAAATCTAAATATAATTTTGGTGACGGATTATGTAATACAGTCACAAAATAATAAGAGTTGATGAACACATATTAGGAAAAGAGAAGAGTGGAGTGGACTGCCCAGGAATATATGGATGGATAGGTTCTAAGGGAATACCATAAAAAACATATGATCAATGATATATTCTTCATGTTTAATACAAGTACTAAAATGGATGAGTGTTGTCTATAATAGATTAGGAAATGGATATACAAGATGTGTGAGCTGGTTGTTGCACCTGTAATAGAAAGTGTGGACAGTTTTGAATAAAAAGTGTAAAATCGGATCAAATTTTAGAGAGGAATTTAGTAGAATGAGAGGATACATTAATTTTTATCATTATATTGAGGCTAATAAAGTCACTAAAGAAGCAAACAAGGATGAAATATGCATTAAAGTTAAAATCATAAGTGTAGTGTGAGATATTGAAGAACTTCAAGGGGAGAGTTTTTAATTTTCTGAAAAGTTATTAGTAATCATTTTTATTTTTTTCATAATGTTATATAAATTAAAAAATGTGTTTTAAATTATTTATGGGTGATTTATAATGGTCACAGATGGATTGGAGGTTCCCTAGTTTGAAAGTGAATAAATTCTGCAAAAATAGAAAAGTCAAGGTTTCGCGTTTATAAATTATGGTAGCATAGGTTAATCCACATAGTTGAAGTCAAAAACCCAATCAATGTTTTCATATTTGAAGATCAATATATTAAAGTTCATAAACATATTTAAATGACCCATGTACATAGTTTATGTATCTAAAATTAGTTAGATATTAGAATTCATGAACCATGTACATGAATGAAGTTCCGTGTAGTTGAAATCACAGACGGTTATGAATACTACATAGCCAAACCCACATATGATAGTTCATACAACATAAGTAAATTGAGAAAAATTTATCCCAATTCATATATGTGAATAGATGATATATTGGAATACATCACAAAATTGAGGTTGTGTATGAAAAACTGAATTTCACATAACCAAACTTTCTAAACATACTAGATGAAAACTGTATAATTCTAGAAGCATTGATTCAAAATAAAAAACTAATAAGATGATTCTTATATTGTGTATTCAAGATTAAAACACTATGATGGTTATTTAATACATTCACAAATCCTATTTTTAGGATTATTGAAGGTCAATAACCACTATATATATTATTTGATGCTGAAAATGTTTGTATCGCATTTCCAAGAATAATTCAGATGAAAATACATCAAATATTGGTTTTTCATGTAAGATTAGACTCATTTTTATCTGATGATATTTGAGTGATATTGAATAATGTATGATCTACTACAGGTTTTTATGGATTCAACTGGAATTTATATGGTTTTTCATGTGAAGTTCCCAATCCGAACGGAAATGAGTTCCACACAGAATCTGAAGTCATGTATATTTTATACAATGGTGGTAAATGAAATAGGTGGATTTTACTAGAGATAAACTAAGGAAAAATAATTTAATCCTACTGGTAATTTATCTTAATAAATATTCAGTCGAGCAATGAAAAATGAGAAAAAATAATAACAATGATGGAAAGGTTGTCATTTTGATGAGGACAAGCATTGAAAATGAAAAAATAATATCATAAGAATCTATGGTTGAGACTTATAAGTTAATTTTTCTAATAATAATTAACAATAAAATTTCAATTCTTTTAAATATGAGGTTACACCCACTAAAACATTATAAACACCTATATCGTAATGGAGATTGTGGGATAATTCCATATACAAGCTATTTGAGATTTGAGAAAACATGGGTCACAGATTTAAAGTTATGTTCTATATTATAATATAAAAATGACATATTGGTGACTTATATGTAAAAGAGAAATATATATATATATATATAGAGAGAGAGAGAGAGAGAGTGTGTGTGTGTGTGTGTGTGTGTGTTGAATCAGAGAGGTGTTATGATGTGAAGAATATCTGGAATAATAATCTCTTGAAGAAAAAGAAGAAGTATTTATTTTATTTTGCAGGGAAAAAGAGGAATAAGAATTCCACCATCATTCGGCAGTTAGATTTATAGAGAAAAATTGGTTATAATAACAGAATATTGTGGTAATCGTAGTTATAGAAGTTTTAGAAGAATAAAAATGAGTATAAAGCTGACCTACTATACATGTTCTTAGATATTGGTGCTAAGAATTCATAAATATGAGGAGATAGTGGATATATAAGATCAAAGGATCACAAATATAGAGTGATGAATCTAGGTGAAAAAAAAATATTAAAGGATTATGAAGTTGATCTGTAAGTGGACACTGAGTTTCATGTAGTGTATCATAAAGGACACTTGGCATTTAAAGACTTGACTGTGAGTTGAAGAAGATATATTATGTGGATGTTGAGGAATCCTTGTAATGATCAGAGATAGACTTACAAGGATTATCATCAAATAAACACTTTTATATATATGGTGGTACTCTATAGGACTTTTGTGACTCGGGGTATATAAGGATATCATTGTGAAACTTGGTGACTATAGTGTAAAACTATTGAAAGAGTCCAATGAGACACTAGAAAGAGAAGACCTATGAGAGGTAGGTAAAGAGATTGGTGTCACTATGGTCAAGAAAATATAAGTGAGACATTGATCAGGTTATGGTGTGTGAAACACCCTCCACTTTTAATTGAATACATATGATTATAATAGATAATCCTTGATTCGGGTGCTTAACCAATCAAGGTAAAAAGTAAGTCTTAGTGTCAAACCTTGTAAAAATCCTTATTGTTTTGTGCCTTTACTTTCTATATTATCTAAGTAAGTATATTTAACAAGAGAGATAATATATCGACGATGAATAATTCTAGGATGTTGAATTGAAAAGAAAATAATTTGTAAAAGTTTTAAGTGGCCATTGATTCATCATCCCCTATCAATGGTCTATTTGTCCTTAGGCACCTCACAGATCAACTAAGTCCTCATCTTCACCAAGGTGCACACATAAAAATATAACATTTAATAATAAGTAATATATTTTAATATATATATATATAATATAAAAGGTACCCCACATTAACTTCCCCACTTAACTGGTCTCCCTCACACCCCTATGTTATAAGTTCTGGTGCTACAATTCCTTCCATAAGTCATATCATCATGTGTCACACATCCAACAATCCACATCACAACTATATATATATAATTAAAACCATATCACCAAAACATCCACATCATAAAGTATAATAACCTTGATCAATTATATCCTATATATATATACATATTTACCTTAATACACTACATCACGTGTATATATACATATATAATAACTGTAACCCATCATAGCCTCTGTATTTACACATTATGCTATTATAGACTATATATATACATATACCAAAACCTTAAGACATCATAGCCTAAATATGTATATATACCATACTAAATCTAGAAGAGATTGTGGGTAAGGGGGAGTATTCAACCATTCATATCCTCTATAACCCAGATGGTGGGGTAATCACATGGATCACAAAACCTCAAATGGGTACTAGTCATGTTACCCAACTAGGGTGGTGGTGTGTATGAAATAACAAAACTATAATTAACATATAATAGTGAATATTCCATAATTTAATTTCAACTACCCAATACACTACACAAAAACTAGGAATATTTTCACCACACATCAACTATTAATCCACCTCTAACCACAACATGAACCAACATTGACACTAATCACAATATGCATCATCAATCTGATTCTTGACTCTAAATTATATATTATTAATTAATTACCAACTTCTCGTGTATATATATATATATATATATTCAGTTCTCTGTCCACTAATAATCACATGAAAATTCATTATCCAAGTTAAATGCACTTAATCTATATTAATATTCCAACTTTACTACTCTACATGAGCACCTAAATGAAACATTATTAATTCAATTTCCACATATAAACTAATTTACACTTATTTATAATAATATATCATTATCCCATCATATTAAGTTCCACTCAAAATTAATGAATTCATTCAATTAGTCATAAAATCATTTACCACTTCATCATTTTTTCATCATAACCCATTCTTGTTAATTGATTCTTCAATTCATTACCATTCTACATCTCAAGTAACTATGAAAAAAAAATATCAACCTGTAAACAACACCATGAAAAAAATTTGAACCAATCACCACAATATCAACACTACTACCACATTCCAATATACAAATCATACCACAAAAAAAATAACATAAAATCAAGATATCCACTGCCACAATAGTGGTAACAGTAGCATAACAGCCAGATCAAAACCATTTTATTCATAATAAAGGTAATTATGATAATCACCAAAATTATTAATATAAAAAAATAGATTTGGTTCCCAAGAAAAATATTCTTTGAATGTTTCATTACTAAAATATTCATATTCATGAATATTATTTAATTACTTACCACATGATGATCATTCTTCTATATGAAATCTATGTGATAATTCCCTTAGGGTAATTTCCACACTAAAAAATCATAGAATTTCTCCACAATAATGTGCACCTAAAATTGATTTGAAAATATTATTAAATAAATTTTTTATATAGGAAGGATATAATTATATAGGATGAAAATAATATAGGCTATTAGGGGTATAGACACATAAAATTTTGAGACACTTTTTCATGGTGTATGCCCTTTGTAATTTTCAGATCAAGAGATTATGAGAACCTGATCTACCGGTATAAAACCCTCATTTATATGTGTAATTGTATAATTATATCTATATATATGTATAATTATCCATAGATTGTAATATTATTATCAATTCATGTCATTATCTGTTTACTTTGATGTATTGATGAAATCATGATGACATATGATCGTGGTGAGGTAGGATATATTCTGTTCGTCACAAGTGATATTGTATTAATGAATATTATGAGAAAGGATTTATCCCTTCTTAGTTTAGGTAAATTTGATATCTTAGTCCAATTTATGGAAATGGAACTGCCTGATTAATTTAATGGTCATGGTGTTCTATCAATAAGTTCATTTCTAGAAATTTAAATAATTAGACATCAAGCATGTTGGTTGATGGCACTAGCATTCAACCGACTTAATTAGAGATATAATGATAGAAGGATTATATTACATGGTGTGCCTTAATACGTGGATATTTTCATTGTGAAATTTAACTTCTTTCTCTATGGGTGTATTGGCATATTACTACACACTAACCTTGGTATTTAGGTGTAAAAACCTAATGTCAATGAGAAAAGGTCCTTGAGGGTGTCACACTGAGTTTACTGGTAACCTTAGATAAATTATATATGACTCTAAAATATTGACTAAATAGTATTACCTTACATGATCTAATAATTATTCATGTATGATTGATTATAAATACCCAGTCATTAATTATTCGTGAAAATTCATATATGTGATTTGAATATTTAATAAATATTTATTTTTTATTTTATTGAAAATAATATTTATTTATTTATCGAGGAATAATGTAGTGATATTTATTTAAATAATCATTTTTGAGGTCCGGTAAAAATTGAGGAGGATACAGGTTGTGTTAATACCATCATGAGAAAAAAATATTAAATATTATTTGAATAAATATTGATTTTATTTATTCATTAAAAATAATATTAATTTTATCCATGAGTTTGGTGCATGTTATGTTAATAATAATATTATTACTAAATTAGACATGGGGCTTCCTATGATTTATAAAAGTAATAATGGCCCTCGTGAAATTAATATTTGTCTAACCCTAGCTTTATATATACCCTATTATATCATATTTAAAACTAATTTTCATTGTGAAAAACAAAAAACCCTAAGAGAATTATCTCAATCCATAGATATATTTTCACCTTGAATGCTCTCAAGAACGAAGATTCATCTTCATCCACCAACTTCTCAATACTAGAGAAACCATGAAGAGACCTTCCACCTGAACTGATTCTTGTAGTAATAACCTTAAAAATATTCAATAAATAGAGTCTTCTATGCTAGAACCCAATTATTTCTAAGAAGATATTCAGATGTTTTTGGTACACATGTGGACCACCAATAAAGGGATTCTATAATTAAATACTCTCACCATAACAACAGAATGAAAATTAGTAGTATATTGACTCATCAATGAAGAAAGAAAATAAACATTGATTATAAATTATATGTGATGATATTTTCTTCATAGTTATAGTGTAATAGTAAATTAATATTGTATTTAATTTTATTAGTCATGAAGTTATTTGTCATGTAAATCTCCAATTATTCATTTATTACACCAAAAAATACAAGTTGGATATAGCCCAATGGAACTTCATCTATGACTAGAACCTTTAAGTGGTATCAGAGCAATCACATTATAATTTATAATTATTTATTATTCATTGATTTATTATATGAATTTATTATTGTTTTTTAATTTATATTTTATTTGTTCTTTGTACTATAGCATAAAAATATTATGTTATACTTATTTATTCCCAATCATATAACAAACAACGGGTTAAAAATACATAAATAACATTCAAACACTCCATCAAGAGGTGTTGTGGTATTTGGATAGATAACACAAGACTACACAACATGTAGCCTATTGGTACACATCGGGTACCCATGTTCATTGCACAATGATTAGCTATGATAAATCCATCTCTTTGTGTATTAAATTAATAGAGACTGTATTAATTTATATAAAATGTTGACTACACCATCTTGGAAGAGAGCTTACTAAATTACAAGGCATGTATTTGGGGTTCACATTGTGTAGTATACAAACAGTCATAGTGAAATTTATGGAATATGCCTTGAAAATCATGTCATGTATTTATTACACAACATGAAGGACTTGTAGTTATTGAACATGAAGTTCACGTGATATGTACTTGGAAAAAACATCATGTACAACATAAATTTCTATGGACATAAAACACATCAATTGTCCAAGCGTGTATCATGGAATCCATTACATGACATATAGCTAGTAGTATGAGCTGTATAATAGGTACTCATCCATATAAATTAAACATCATCCAAGATGTAATCATGTAGATTAATTTAATGCAAGTAGAATTAATTGTGGAAGTAAATTAACATATACAATGTTTAGTTTGTGTACATTAAGTGTAATTAAATTTTACATAATATTGAATTCCTAATTATTTGTTGTGTAAATTTATAATTACATATAATGTGCATCTGTCAATTACATCGTATTTAAAATAATAATTACAGTTTTAAAATTTTTATATTTTAAATGCACAGTATGTATTAAATATGAAAAACTTATTTTGCTCAAAAAAATACAAACCAATTAATATTAGACACGTTGTATAAGTTACGTGCCATATTAAATACATAATAAAAAACCCATATAAGGTGAACCATATAAGGTGATGTGAAGTTATGATGAGTATTTATCAAGTTGAATACAAGTGTAATTAGTTTTATTTATTTAAAATTAATTATGAATGCAAATCCAAGATCATTTGTATATTTATTAAGATAAAAGAACTAATTATTTATTATTTATTTTAATTAATTCTAGTAAATTTTCCTTAATAAAAAGAAATTAATTGTGGTGAATGATATATAGTTTATATTTTCATATTCAATGCATGTGGATGATCTTGAGAAAATATTGACTTGTATATAAATGGTTTATTTTTAACTTTTATCATTACAAGGTTTTTGAAAAAAATTATTAAATTAAATGATCGTCTATGTGTCATCCTCTCCTCTCATCATGTAAGATCCTATGTTCCTCTGGTTTCTTTTATGTAACCCCCCTTAAATAATATTTTGGTTCCCTATCTATTACATGTTATTAAAGACTATTGAATGGATCTCACAGGCGAGTGGAGGAAATTTATATTCAGATCCAAGGTGAAACCAACCTAGGTAATACATAGGTACACAAGTAGAGTACTACCACATAGTCAAACTTATAGTTCAAAGTGATATTTCATAGGTTTGAGGGTTAGTTTATCATCTTCTAGACAAACTAACCATTTATAAAAAACTCATGATCACACCTTTTTTATTATTTTATTTCTATCAATTTTCATGGTTAATTTCAATATGGCTACTTAATCAAGATCACTTAAATTAATGAATTAACAAAAATGTAAGATGGAATTAAAATAAACTAGATTATGAATAATTTTATTGAGGCATGGTTAATCACTCAAGTAAAATACACTTAATATTAACATGTATGTAATAAGATAAAATGGTCAATTAAGTATAAATGAAAAAATTCATCAAATAAATATATATTAAGTTAGTATTGACTTCCAATATTTCATTTAAAATTAAACCAAATTTCAAAATTCTTGATCAACCTATCTTGGGGTGCTTTCAATTATCTGTAAATTTCTATCTTGAGTTTCAAGTTAACTTAAAGAAGTTCACATTAAGCATTTATCACCTCCATGGGACCTGGTGGAATAAGTAGGCAAGTGTTGAGGAAATCCAAATCTATGATCTCAGGATTGTGGAGCCTACTCAATGGATCAGGGAGCTATGAGTTAATATAGTTAGAATGTTATGCCTGCTTAAATACCAGGGAATTGCTTGTCAGGCCTCTGTATGGGTTATGAGAAGGGGAATATGGATCCTTACCACTAGAATATTCATAATTTAGGATATTATGAAACCAATGGTGAGGGTTATTTGACTTTGATAAAATATTGGGAGACTAATAACTAAAAATTATTAAGTCACAACTTTAGTAATCAATATAAATCTTAAATCTACATTTAATTAATATATAATATGAAAAGATAAATAATCATAACACTACAGTAATATAGGACACAAACCATGTCCTCACTAATGCATATTTTTACGGTTGGTACATTGGTTTTCTGCTCAAAATTACTCCATGAAAAATTTATAATATATTCCAGAATTATATAAACTTGTTTATCAACCTCACCAAGAAATGGAAGGAGATAAGGATGCTTATGGGAGTTATATGGGGATGATTCAATTGTCCATTGTGTGAGAATATAATTTATTTCAAGATAAATAATAATGAAATATAAAGAAACGAATGTATATTCCCTGATATATCAAATCCTATCTCTTAATAATGAGAAACAGATTTATTAGATAAATGAGATTGTCACTACACTATATTAGTATAAATAGAAATCATGTACTTATTTATTGATCTAGTCTTCAATACATTGAATCATGCTAATCAGTTAGAAATGTTAGGATCCTATATGGATAATAAATTATCCATTAATCTCATACTATCATCCTTATCATCCCAGTACGCCTTATTCATCTATAATTATGATATGAATAGTGTGGATGAACGGATCATGGATCTTTTTATGAATCTTCACCAAGTAAATAAGAGTTGCGGAGAACTAGGTTTCATAACCCTTATGGTTACAAATATAAAAGGAAAGGTTGAAAATCCCATGATTATTTTATAGTAAATGGTTCTATGATGATGTATTTCAATGGGAAAAAGGTTTTTAGGTATTATGGTGAATAAGAGACTATTTTATTCCCATGTGGATATAAATTTAATGATAATATAATTGCAATGAAATGAATAAAAAATTGACAAGAAGTATTTTTTTGAGTTAAAATAAAACTTTCAACACCTTCTAACATTAATTTTCAAAATCGCAATTCACTTCCTTAAAAATTATATTTTCTAAACTTTATACTTTTAGATTTATTAAGTGGTTTTGTAATAAAATTTCTAGTTTACTATATGAATACTATAAATTTTTTTTGATAGAATTTCCTTAAGTATATCATATGGAGGGTTACTTTCTATATCAAATGGACATATAATAAATTCATCTGATAGAAGGTTTATAAAGTCCATCAGAAATATTATAAAAAAGTTTACCAGATAAAGTTATACTAAGGCTTCCAGACTTACTTCATAATATGGATACACAAATGTCTTTCAGATAAAATATTATAAAGCCTATTATATTAATACATAATATAAATTTCACTAGATAGAGTTTTTCTCTATATACTAGAGAAAACACAAATGCACTGAATTTGCTTAGATCATAACAACTATCATATAGAGATATTTTGATGTTCATTTCAATTGAAAAATGAGTTATCCCAATGTTATTGCAACCACCTATGAGAAATGTGGACTATGAACAATGGGATTATTCCTATAATAAGAAGCTAAATTCAAGGAGGAGGAGAATTTATCCAAATTTTTCTACATAAATTGGTTGTGCATATTTTCTAAAATATTTCTACATCAGTGTGATTTATTATAGATTTTGTGATTTATTTAATAAGGAATCTGATTGTGAGGATACTATTGTAAATTCCTTAAGAAATTTTACTTTTGTAATAGTTTTGTATAAAATTTTTGATTGATAGCTCTCTTGTCTTGAAAGACAAATATTTATTCTGATCTATCTCATCAAGGGTTCCCAAGGGTAGGTAAATTAAATCTATGTCTAGTCTTTGTATTGAGAGCATCATTGGTTAAGGAATATAGGCATTTATAATAAGTTAAATATCATGGATACCTAAAGTTTGATTAAATAATTCATTAACACTAAAGGATAAAGTGTGTGTATATTTTTTATAGAGTTTCCATAAGTTTTATTATATAATTTATAAAGTTTTGTTATACTTGTTTTTACAAGGAATTTTTATGTTGTTTAGTTGGATAGAAAAATTTTATATTCTTTGTAATAAACCTTTTCTTGCTGTGATTAAAAATTTAATTTGTATGAAGCTTAATCTGAAAACTTTCTTAAAGTGGTTGGTAAAAATTATAAGTTTTAATTTTTATAAGATACAATTCAACCCCCCATCCCAATATTATTTGTATGCTCCTTCAATTATATGTTTGGTATTAGAGGTATGTTTTTAATTCATGAAATTTCATACACTAATGTTTTTTTTATAAAATAATATATTTTATTTTTAAGATGGTAGTTTTGTTTATTGGGACAATGAGAATTTAAATCCAACAAGACCACCAATCTTTGATGGTGCTGATTATGAGTATGGGAGAGAACATTTAAATACATTATTTATTGATACTATAATGGAAAATCTTGATATATTGAAAGGATATTATAATATTCTAGATAATTAAGTTATCACTTTCACTAAAGAATAAAAAGATGAATGTAAACTTAACTATCATGTTAGAAATATTTATCTATGTTATATGATTAGAAATATATACAATTGTATTTTATTTTTTGAAATATAAAAAAAAATATAAAATAAATGTGAAGTTAGAAGTTTTGAAACTTCTAAATTTATGGAAACAAGAAGAGATATGATTCATGAAAACTACCATGATTTTTATTCTAAACCTAGATAATTATTTTCCTAGATGAATCAATGATTTATAACCATTGTAAACAATCCAAAATCTTTGGATGATAAAGAATAAATAGATGAGAAGTTAGTTGAAAATATTGTACATATCATTTCAAATGATTGTGAATATAAGAGAACAATTATTAATGACATATAACATCATAAATTGATAATTCAAGATGATTTTATTGGAAGTCTCATGAAATATGAGGGAAGATTAAAAAAGATATGTATAAAAAATAAAAATGGGTTAGCTTTTTCTTCTACATCTATAGAGATAATAAAGATATATATTTTTAAAAAGTTCCTAAGTATTATTAGAAGAAGAAAATTAAATTTGAGACAAAAATTAGTTTTTACAAACAAAGGGAGAATGAAATTTCCCAACCTGTAAAAAGAATAAATAAAATCATTGGAAAGAAAGATTTTCAATAAAAATTAAAAAAAATCTAAAGTAGATAAGGGATAAAAAAGAAACTTCTGAGAAGATATGTTGTCCAAATCATTTTTTTACATTTTTAAAAATCCACTTTATGGATATCTGAAAACCTTACAGGAATATTCAAATAAAACCTCCACCGAGATAACCTAATTGTAAAAAAAATTATATAGAATAATATCACAAAAACCACCTATCAAAATTCACCATATATCAAAACCACCTTTCCTTGTTTGAAACTAAAAAGTAAAAGATCCATATATCCCATCCTTGGGTCACGTTATCTCAAGTTGTGAGTTCCTAGATGCCTAGATTTGTGCACCCTGATGTCACCACATCCCCAATGAGTACCCCATCATAGATCAACCCAAAAAAGTTTCATTATATAAAAATACATGTCGTCGTTGTGTCACCATCATCGACCGTCGATGCTCGTCACTACAACATAAATAATCTTCGAATCCAGAAACTTAAAATTAATTCATCACCATACAAGGATTAAAAAAATAATTCACTCACAGAAAAACATACCAAACCTTAAACAATTCATTTTATGAGGAAACACGGAGTAGATCTAAAAAACCAGTTACCATCTTCTCAGGAGTGAACTGATTCATGACTTGCCCGGAGAACAAATAGTCATCGACCCACACATCCCAAAACCACATAGTTACTACCGCACTAGTTTCAATAAGGAGTGGAATAGAAGAACACTAGGTCATAGTAGGGATCTGAGTGGTTGTGGGATCCAAACAAAGACAATGATTAAGGAACATAGAACCAGAAGCTTCCAGAACAGGATGAAAAAGGTAGCACCAAAATACCTATCAACTACCGAACTACCTAACCCAAAACCACTTTGTTCCCAATACTATAACTCAGACATGAAGAGTTATAGAGGAACATACAGTCAGATCAGGGTTTGAATGGCTGAGGGAATCACTAGAACACAATTGTCAATGGGAAGTCCAAAAGAGCAGTGGAAGAAATCCCATGTCAAAGAGCACCAGAGAAGAAACCCGAAGGAAAATAAGATTCTAAAGAGAATGATAATTATGAATAATTCAGAAAGAATGAAGAATGATTAAGTATGAGAAATGGGTAAGAATCATCACCTCCGAGGAGGGCCACAAAACCCTAGGATGAGAGGCAAAGGCGATATCGGAGAAGAGAGTCATTGGGCGATTGGGCTGCCATTAGAGATGATATATTGTGAATATAAGAAACCTAATCATATCAGGCCAGATTATTCAAGACTAAAAAAATAAGGATACCAAGGATAAAAATTTAAGAAATTTTTATAATAACAAAGGTACGAAAAGTTCAAAATATCTAGACACATGTAGGGAAAGTGGTCAAGATTTTTCATCATAAATTTCATTAGACACTCACAGTGACAGTCATAAGATTATTGTTTTATATGTACTAATTCTAAAGTCTAATAAATACTTCATGGAAAAGGTATCATCCGAATAGCTAAATTTTTAAAATTTTAATGAAAACAATCCTAATTAATATGAAAGATATTATTCATATTCTATATAAGAAAAAGATAATACATTTAATGACAACAATTCTATACATATTTTTAAATAATTTAAAAGATATGAAACTTTTCATGAGAAACTGAATAATAAAATTAAGAAAAACTATTAAAGTGATAAGGTATAACTTTTTGGATAAAATTATTGAATTTCAAAATGTACCATATAATTTTCAAATCTTAATGTAGAATTATATAAGAAATCTATTTATACTTCAACTAAATATGATCAAAAAAATTGTAAAACTTAATTCCCAAATACTTAGTTTGAAAAAAGTATATCAAATTTTACTTATAGGAATGAAATTATTGATAAAATGTACAAAAAATTGAAACCATGAAGAAATACTTTTGGGATTGTTTTTTCACCATTGAAACCTAATTTTGAAAATAATATTTTTGTTCTAAAATTTGAACCCTTCTATATGAAATGTTATAGAGGTGTATAGTGTAGGAATAAATGTTTCTTAAATAAATTTCATTATTAAGGTTTTCATAAATTAAATATTTTTAAATAATTATAATTTTGAAAATATAAAAAATTTGGATAGATTTTTATTCTTAAGGTTTTATTTACTAATAATTATGGATCCAATAAACTCTGACTACTAAAAACATAATTTTTCAATTTTAGGGAAATAAGATGAATATCAGTAGTTAGAATACATTATAATTGGATAGTGGATATTCAATACATATGATTTTAAAAAATAAATTATTTCATAGTATTATCAAAATGAAGGTGGAAAATTTACTTTCAGAGATAATGTTGAAGGAGAAATTTATTGTATTGTGATATTGTGCTTCTTGGTAAAGTTTTTATTTCAACTGTTTTATATGTTGTGGGTCTTAATCACTATCTCATTATCATATTTAAATTATGTTATGAAGGTTATCTTGTTAAATTCATGAATGATAAATGTTTTATTCAATGTTTAAAAGGTAAATTTATTATCTACGCTGATAATCATGAGAATGTATAAAATATAAACTTAGAATACCATGGGAGACAAGATATTCTTTTAATGAGTAAAATATAATATTAGTATTTCTGATAATATATAATGTTAGGACACTATAATGTTTTAAATGTTTCTAAAATTTCTAATAAATAACTTATAATATATCTACCCGAGCTTAGGTTTAATTATTCTAATGTTTCTTATCCTTATCAATATATTAATTAACATACGCCAAGTTTTGAATCTATAAATGAAGTTTGAACTATTGATGCTTTCCAAATAGTTTATATGTATTTATTTTGTCCTATAAAAACTAGAAGTATTATAGTAAAATACTTTGTATGAGTCTTAGTTGATTAATACACTAGATATATGTGGGTTTATATTCTAGATGAAATTTCAGAATCATTTTACAATTTTAAAAAATATATATCCAATGTCAAAAATTAAAATATTATACTTTTGGTTTCTATTTATTGTGATCATGGTGTAGAATCTGAAAATTTTGATTTTGAAAATTTTTGTAGTGAAAAGGTTATTGTACATAGTTTTTCATCACCTATAACTCCTCATCAAAATGGTGTAATTTAATGGAGAAATATATTTCATTAGGAAATTACTAGAACCATGTTCAGTGAATACTAAATTTGTAAAAACAATTTATTGGAAGATGTTATTACTACAAGTTATACTATAAATCAAGTTCAAAACATATATTTCAATAACAGAACTCTTTATGAGTTGTGGATAATAATCAATCAAAAACTTGCATACTTTAAAAGTTTTTTTTGAAAGCAATTCCTCTGGAAAACTAAATAAAATTTACATAAATTTTCTTCAAAATATGTTGAATTAATTTTTATTGGATATTATATAACAAGTAACTATTATAATGTTTTTAGTTAAAAAACATTTACTTTTGAGGAAACATTTCATGTTAAATTTGATGAAGTGGGTCCTTTTGTTTTAAAAAAAATTCAACCCATGTTGTAAAATTATTAACCTGGTATAAAAATTGAATAAAAATTTTATGAATTTATACCTATAGACATATTTCAACATGTTGTTGAATAACATAATTTTAAAAACCATGGTAATCATAAAATTTTAAGGAATCATCAAACATATAATATAATTAGTGATGTATATCAACTAGTCAAAAAAAGAAATTTTTTAAGAAAATAATGTGAACATTGTGCATTCTTATAACAATTCAAACGTAAGACTCCAAAAGAGGATTTATGTTATGAAGATTGAATAAAATAAATTCAATATGAACTCATTGAAAGGAACAAATTTTCAACTTTCGTAGAACATACTAAACATTTTCTTGTAATTGGATTAAAATCGTATTTTTATAAAAAAGGTGATGAGAATGTATAATAGTAATAAATAAAGGTATACTTGTTTCGATGGGTTATAATTAACAAGAAGGAATATACTATGAAGAAAATTTTCATCCTCTAGTTGTGATGTTACTCATATACTTCATGACTATGAATTATTCTTAAATTTTAATCTTCTTCAAATGGATGTGAAGTGAGATTTACGTAGAAAAAATTTATAGTATGAAGTTTATATAAAACAACTGCCTCCTTTTAAAAATAAAAAATCTCCTGATATTTTTTATAAGGAAATTTCAAAACTCTATGGACTCAAAAAAAACCCTAAGAGCCTGGTATTACGGATTAACTTGATTAAATATAATTTTTTAAGGGGTTATTTAATCCAACTCTTTTTATTAAAACATTTCTTAATCAAACCATCATTGTTAAAATTTATGTCGATATCATTATATTTGGTTCAAATCCAAAATTATTTTTTTGCTTCCTCTGAAGATCTTATGAAGTCTTTTTTTGAAATGAGGATTAAGGATAAACTTACTTTTTTACTTGGTTTTCAAATTTCTCAAAACACATAAGGAAATTTTTTATCTCAATAAAATTATAGAAATTATTTACTTAAAATTTTTGGATATGAAAATTCTAAAGAATTAGTAATACTATCAGAACCTCAAAATATTTAAATCTTGATGAAACTGGAAAACCAATCTATCAAAAAAAATTAGAGTAATGATTGGCAATTTACTATATCTTACAGTAGTTCAACCATACTTAATGTTTTTTGTATTCTTATGTGACATATTTACAGCCAATCCAAATGAATATCATCTTAAAGTGGTTAAATGAATTTTTCATTACCTAAAAGGGACTATGGATATTGGTTTATTTTACTGTTCTGGAAATGATTTTGAATTAAAATTATTTTCATATACATATTTTGATGGATGTATAGTGGATAGAAAATGTATAAATTGAACTTTTAATTTCTAATAAGAATATTTAGTTTCTTGGAGTTATAAGAAATAGAACTAAGTATCACTTTCCAATCTAGAAACCGAATGTGTAGCAGCTATAAGTTATTACACTCAAGTGTTATAGATATAAAATATCTTCACTAAATTTGGAATGGGTTTTAATAAAACACATGTTTTTTGTGATAACTTAAGTGTCAAAGATATTTTAAAAAAACCCTCATGATATAAGAACATATATAGAAGACACCATTTCCTTTTTGATCACACACAAAAAATAGATATTATTTTACAATTCATTAAAATATAAGAATAAATTCTGATATTTTTACACAACCTATCAATTCTGATATATTTGAATATATTAAAAAAATATTGGAATGGTCAATATAAAATGATCATTTTTCTACTTTTTTTTTACAAATCTCCTTACCGAAAAAACGACTCCTTGAAAAATGTGGAGAATGATTTTTCTATGCATTTAAATGTTTTTATCTCTATTATTACATAACATTTTCTAGAAAAATGATTCTAATGATTTTTATAAAATGTTTAGAAAAATGTTTCTTATGGTTTATATAAAAAAATTCATGAAAAGGGTTTATTATGTTTTTTATAAAACCTTCAAAAATATATTTTTTTAAGAAAATTATTATGTTTAACCATACTTATGTTTAACTAAAATTTCATAAAACAAAGACATTCCTTAACTTTATTTTGTAACTAAGAAGTTCATATTACCAGACAAAAGTTTTGTAAGAAATTTTATGTAAATATTCTTTGAGAGGTAAACTTCTCTATCTTTTGTTATATATTTTCTTTGTTTTTTATAAATCCTTATAATACTTTTCCTTAAAATTCTATTACAGACCCTAATGTTTCATTGAAAGAAATTTATTTCTGATTAAGCCCTAACCTTTTCTAACAAATGTTACAAAACATCAAGAGACCAAATATTTTATCTTTCTTAAAAAAATTGCATCATCATCCTTCAATTTTGATCATCCATAGTTGATCTTATTAAGGGTTTATTTATAATATGTTGGATCTAAAGAATTTAAATATTCTATTAATAAGTATATATAAAATAGAAGTGGGACACCACACCTTCATTCTCCAATTATTTTTCTATGAAGATATATCACTGTTCATAATTTCTGTTTGTCTGTTTGTTTCTAGTTCATCACTTTTTAAATTTATCTAATTTAAATTCATGAAATCTTTAATTGATTTATTCAACAGATAATAAGTGAAGTAAATTTTTTCCAAAGTATTTTTTTGAGAATTTTGATTCATAAATTGTATTTTAAGTATGGGAAACCCTATTTGTTTCAAAAGAATATTTAGATTTACACTTTTTTGAAATTGTTATTGAATATAAAATTTCTATTGATTTTAAAAAATATAATGGTTTAATAAATGTTTCATTGACTATTTTATGAAATTTTTATAATTTTTAAATTAAAAAAATTACAGATCTCATTGAAATTTCATTGGAATGATAATAAAATCTCATCAACCACAAGTTGCCTAAGTATCTTAGAACTTTTGAAAAATCCAAGGAAGAAATTTCACTATTTTATTTTTATGATAATGTAAGGAAAGTATCAAATATATCACCAAACACAATGAAAGTTTCCCTCTAGATTCAAAAATATCTAATTCCAAGAGAATAATATAGGAAAACCTTAAAGTTACATGATATTTATGACTTAATCTATTTATGTTATATGAGAAAGTTCAACATAATAAATTTTATGTTAAGTTGTATTGAAGTAGTAAATAATGGAACACTGAATTTTAAGATCCTTTTATACCTGATATTTATTAATAATGTGTTAATAAATTTCATAAAGGAATAAAAAATATATAATAGGGAAATTCCATTCAGATAAAATACTACATACCTTTAATAAGAAACTACTAACAAAATGAAGCTAATTTTTGTCCAACTTTGAAAAATATTATTGATAAATCATATAAAGTTTAATCCATTAATGAACTTGAAAATATTAAATAAAATTATTTATACAAAAAAAAGGCTGGTGAAAATTCACCACCCATGACAAGGACGAAAAAAATAATATCTGATGAGTATTTATTTAGGTTTGTTGAGAAAATAAGAGAAAGGATCTATGATAGAAAATCTTTGGGTTTGGATAAGGCTAAAACTTTTGCTCTAAAGTATCAAGATTATGAAAAGCTTATAGAAGAATAAACAAAAATGAGGCAAGTTGAGAAGTAAATGAAAGAAAAATTAGCAAATGACTTCTTAGAAGAAATTGAGAAAGATCACTCAAAAGATCAATTTGTTTAACAATAATTTTTTATAAAGGGATAATTTCTCCCTCTGTTCATTACTCCTCTATCTTCTCCACGTATTACTATTCAAACAGAAAAACCTTCATCTATTGTAAAAGATAATAGTAAAGAAGTTTTGGTTAATGAAATTCAAGTTGTTTTTGTTGAACATAAAAATAAAGTAATTAAATAGAAAGATTATCCCATATAACTCTATAGATCACTAGGGAACATCTAGTTAATAATGAAATATGATGTTGATAAATAATTGAAGAAATGTTTAGATATAAAAGACAAGTAGGCTGATACTGAAACTTCTTTGTCCTCTCAGTCTAATAAAGACACTTCTTTTAGTAATCGTGAAGATGAGTCCTTAAAAAATAAATAAAGTGAATCTAAATAAAAATCAATAGAGAAATATGTATCTCATGATGATGTTCATGTAATGGAGATTTCTAAAACTAATTTTGTTGAAATAAAGGAACCCAGACCATCAAATCCAATATTGCCTTCAGTTCCAGCTTTAAATCCTAATTCAACAAAATATCCTTTGAGAACTAGCATCTAAATAGTGGAAATGGAAATGAACCATTGAAATTTATTTATCAATAGTTTTGAAGGAATTATGAAAATATTTCTAGACATTCAAGATATGTGCAAGTGTATCTAAGGAAAAGTTGATTTTTTAGAAAACTCAAGTTATTTAAAGAAACTTGAAAAAATTGTTATCTAACATAAATTTGAGTTCAACGAATTAAAAGGAAAATCAAAGTGTAATCAAGAAAGATAAATATTTTCATAGAATGGAAAAAGCATACATAAGGATATATCAATTTTTTCAATGAGAAATTTGATGGAATAAAAATAGAAACAAAATCAATTTCACTATTTGTTGAGAGTATATGCCATGAATTTTATGAAAGTATGAGGGTGATTGATGATCTAAAATATCTAAAGAAGTAGAAAGATGATGAGATTTCTAAAAAAAGTAATACGATAGTAGTTTTAGAAGAAGAAGTTATAAGGTTTAAGAAAATAGATACTAACTCATAAAAGAATCACAATGAGATCAGGAAGATAGAAGTTTTAGAAGAAGAAGTTGTGAAAATGAAGATAGTAGCTACTAAATCCAAAAAACAATGGGAAGATATTAAGAAGGTGGACTCAATAATCAATAATATTTCATATAAATATTGATATTTTTTTATCTCTTGAAAGTATTTTTAATTATAAAACTAAAAATCTTTGGATAAATATTTTCAATTGTTTTAGGATGGATTATTTTATTAAATTTTTTTAGAAATTTTATATTACTTATATATATATATTATTTCATTTATATTTTCCTAACATTTTGGAAAACACTTTTACCACCTAAAAACCTTTTCAAAAATCTTAAAGGGGGAGAAAGGTTCTAAACTTTTAGAAAAAGTGTAGAACAAGGGAGATCGGAAGAAAGTTTTAACTTTTCAAGAAAGTGGGAAAAGGTCAATAAGTTTATTCAAAGCTTTAACATTAGTTTTTTTATTTAAAAGTTTTATTTTTTGATTTTATAAAAGGGGGATATTTTTTATTCTAAAGAATACTTTCAACACTTTTTAACCTTTCTTCTGAAAATCACAATTCACTTCCTTAAAACTATTAGGTTTATAACTTTTATACTTCCCAATTTATTAAGTGGGTTTTCAGGAAAGAATCTAGTTTTATCGGATGAAGTCTATCAATTTATTTGAATAGATATTTCCTTAAGTATATTGGATGGACATGTACTTTTTACATCAGATGGACATATACTAAAGTCACTGAATAAAAGTTTTATAAATTCTAGTAGAACAAGTATTACGAAGTCTATCTTATAAAGTTATACTAAGGTTTTTAGAAATAATTAATTGGATAAAGAAATACATGTCCTCCAAACAAACTTTTATAAATCCTAACATATGAATACTTAATATACATTTCACTATACATATTTTTTCTCAACTGATAAAATGGAACATAAATGCACTATGGTGGTGCAGATCATAATGACCATTAGATTGAAATGTTATACTAAACATTTAAAGTGAATAAATAGTTCATCTTATGTTGTTGAAACCACCTCCATGAAATATAGAATATTACCACTGAGAGATTTATTTTAAATATAATCTGCATTCAAGAAAGAGGAAGCTTTTAACAAATATGACTACCTAAAGTTCCTATAAATCTTTTTTAACATCTTGTTACTTGACTATGCTTTAATTTAAATTTAGATATTTATTTCTAATGGAATATAATTTTAAGGATAATATTTTAATTGCCTTAAGATCTTTAGATTTCATAATAATTGTGTTCAATATAGTTGATCATGAGATATATAGGCTTGAGAAATAGACATTTATTCTAATATATCAGAACAAGGGTTTCTATGGCTATGGAAGAGAAGTTGTGTCTAATGTTTTTATCAAGGTATTCCTTGGTTAAGTAAGACAAGTCGTGATAATAAGGTTAATATAATGAATACCTTAATCCTGGTTAAACAGTTCTTTAACACTGAAGGATAAAGTGTGAATATCTTTATTATAAAGATTTTTTAAGTTTTATTTCATATATTATAAAGTTTTCTATACTTGTTTTTTTAAGTTTATTTTTCAACTATGTATTGATATAGAAAATTTTTCAATTGTTTGTTATAAACATTTTCTTACTCTAATCATAAATTTAATTGGTATGAAAATTTATCTAATAACTTAATAAAGAGATTCATAAAAATTGTAAGTTTTTTTTATAAACTAAAATTCATACCCCCCCCCTATAGTATTCGTTTTGTATACACTTTTGATCCTATAATATTTAAATCAATAATATATTCATTACATTGTGTATTTTTTATATCTCACATATTTATTATTTAACACATTTTTATATTAATATAATAACCAAAGAAGTAAGATGTGTTCTACCAGGGGTAAAGAAAGGGTGATTCATAATTCATCAATTATAAACACACACAAAAATATAAGAAGTAAGGTGTGATTCTCATAATGCTTGAAAAGGGTGATTCCTATATCAACAATGAGAAATGAAGATTTATAATTATTCACTTAACTGTTTTTATCCAAACTAAAATTTGTGGTAATTGTAACCAAACAATAATCATAGTGTTCTGTTAGAACAAAAAGATACATTATTTTTGTATAGTACACTGCACTTAATTGTTTAATAAAAATTGAATCATAAACATAATTCATTATAAATAAATTATGAATAAAGATTATATATTATAAAATAAATAAATTTATATGTTATGTAAATGAAATATTATTTTTGAAAATATTTTATAATTAATTTAGTAAATACCCTTGATCTAAAAGAACAATTTTTAAGTATTTTGTTTGTGAGCATTATTTTTGTCATATATGTTTTATATAAAAATTAATTTATATAATTAAACATCTGAAAAATGTATTTTTAGACATTCATAAAATAAAACCAAAATATTATATATTCAATAAAATAATTTAAAATTATTTTAATGGTTTTTAGTAGGAAAGTAATGATATAAAATTCATTATTATGCTTAAAATGAATTTTTCTAAAAACAGTTTTTATTGAGTTTTGCATACTTATTATAAATTGAATTAATTACACTTATAGAAATTTAATTTGAAAAAATTATTTAAATATTTTTAATTATCAAAAACAAATTTGATAAATATTTCGATTTTATTTTTTTCATTGTGTATAGTAATCATGGTAAATTTTTGTCACTATAGTAAAGGTTAAAAGGGTTAATAAGGGGTTAAACTAAATAGATAAGAGTTAAAATAAAAAAAACTTATATAAAACCAATTTTTAAATTTTATTTATACAATACCTTATATTATCTTTGAATTTGGGTTTCTTTGGTGTCACTTTCACATGAATATGACTTTATTATATTTTAATGTTTTATGTATTTACTAGAGTGTCACTCCCCTCACTTATAAAAGGAGTTCCTCTCCCCCTCACTCCTTCACACCTTTTGATCCATCTATATAATTCAATAAATTCTAAAATAACTTCCTAAATTCCTTCCACATGTATTATATCTTATTTTATTCCCAAAATACCAACCTTTTAAGGCTTAAGGTGTAAGCCAAAGGAGAATTACCAATGAATAGTTAATTGTCTTTTGTGATCTATTTTGAGTTTCATTCTTCCTTAACCTCATCAAAATATTCTATATACATATTAAAATGATTACATAGGTATCATATCTAAAATTAAATGTTTTTATATTAGTTTTAAATCCTCTTTATACCTCATTTCCATCCTATGATAAATGATAATGTTGAACGTTTATACGCATGGTCTGCCACCTCCACTAGTTTTTGTGATTCATTTTTCATGTCCGTATTACATGGTTCATCATATATATAGATTTAATGAATATATATGATATTTAAGATATTTTAATGATTTTTAAAATTTATATTATTATTTAACTTTCTCTCTTTAATTTTTTTGTAAAATAAAAACATTATTTATGATTATATTCTAACTAATGTCTCCATAAAATGATGTAATTTATTTTTCAAAAACACCTTATATTAATAGTTATAAAAGTGTATATAATGAGTAAAAACTATGCTTATAAAATGATTTATATTTTTTAAGGAATCATCCTTGAATATTATATATTCTAGAGATTTATCTAGAATTCAAATAATTACATTCCTGAGGATCTTTTTTTATTAGTGTTTTAGAGAATTAGGAAAAACTCTTACATGGTAAACCCAATCATTATAAGTAGACAAATATATATAGTATCCATTTTTTCTATAAAAATTCCTTAAAATAAAATATGATTTATTTCATAAAAAATATTTACAACTTTCAACTTCATTTCTTCTTTTCTCTTATCCATACTTAAACCCTATCGAAAACATTTAAAAATTAGGGATGAGTATAAAAAATTCATTAAGGTACATAAAAGAAATAAAATAGTTATTCCAATAAAAACCGATAAAAACCATTTCATAAAAGCATACCTTTTACCCCAAAAATAGTATAATATTTTTCAAAAATATCATTATCATACCTTTTTTTGAAATAAAATGATTTCCATGAAAACCATTTACAATAATATAAAAGACGTGTCAGTATCTTGGGATATCATTTTCCATATCACACATACAGATGGAATAACCAATATGGTAAACTTCCATATCTGGAGTACCTAATTCATTAAATGTTATAACATAACTATTCATCATTTGTTTATCATGGAACTAATCATCATTACTTAATAACATAGCCAACAATCCTTAGTTTTTTATAGAACAACCCGTCATTGGTTAATAATGTAACCGCTCATCATCATAAAAAATTCCCAATAACCATATCATAATCATAAAACATGAATTATTACATCATAAATGTATTCATAAGGAAAATAACTTTTTCATTTTTAAAACACATATTTTTATAAAAACCAGACAGGTACAAAAGAATACATTTTCTTTGAAAATAAAAATGTTATCCTATAAAGAAAGCATTAAACCGTTAAGGTATCATGATGATGGTAAAAGTAACTCATAAAATATATCTTAAAAACATTATTTTTTCACCTTTTTAAAAAAATGAAAGAGTAACTTTAAAAGATTTTTAAAAAAATTAAATTCCTTTACCTTGAGTTTGATTCATCACATATGTCATTTAGCTTCCTCTAATTTGGAAAACCTCCTTTGCTTGAAACCTTAAGCACTATATGTTTGGTATTATTCCTAAACCAAAAAGTATAGAAAATGGGTAGGGATTCTAGTAATTTATTTTGTCAGTAATTGGTTAATTAAAAATGTTTTTTATGTGTGAATAGTTGATAATAATAGGTTCATTTTTATAAGAAAGGGGAGGGTCACTCTTGGAATTTCTCAAAATATTAAATTAATATAAATTAATTTTCAACTCTAAATGGATACGAAGTGATTTATTTCAAATATAACATTATTATGGGTCTAAATTATCTCATAAAATAGTAATTAGATATGTTTTGACTAAATTTTTACCCTTATCTTTTGGTTTTAACCTTTGACTGACCCTTTTAATGTTTATCATGACAAGATGGATTTTTACTCTTTCAGGGCTAATATAGTTAATGTAAAATAAAAATAGGCCAATAAATGGATCATGGATGATATATTAAACCTTACCTTAATCAATTGTCCTGACTTAAAATTTTTATGTATTTTATATCACTTAATTAAATATTTTTTAATATAAACTATACATAATGTCAATTTTAAGAACTACTCATTACTTTGACTTTAATAATATCAATAAAACACTAATTATTCAAAAAAAATATTTTATTATATCCCTAAAATTTCAAGGTCATTAGTAAAATATATTTATTACATTATTTATCTCAAATTATATTTATTTTAAGTTTTTTAATATCATTTATTTGATTTTTATAATAATAAAATTATTATTGCGTCAGTGTTGTGAAATATTTTAAGGTAATTATTTCCTCACTAAAAATTAAAAATAAATTATAATAATGAAGTTAAATATTTCTGATTTAAAAATACTATTTATATTCAAACATATATTCTGGATAAATCCATATTAAAAATATTAATCTTATTAAAAACAAGAGTGTGGCATCAAGGACTTTTATTTAAATAAAATATTATAAAGGTAATAATCATATAAAAATGGAAAAAAATGTTCTTATATACTAAAATTAAATTATTATGGAAAATATTTAATCATCCAATAAAATGGGGGAATTTATAGGGCCATTTTACAGTCCAAATCATATTATTTTTACCCTTAATTGCATGATTTTCCCTTTTCTCTACTAACAAAAGTTACCAAGGTTATAATTCATATTTTAAAAAATAAAAGGGAATGATCTACTAAACTTAGACCTCATAATTAAAAATATGGAATCCATTTTTAAAAATTCAAAATACATAATTTTCATAAATGAATTTAAATTTTAACAAGAAAAACCCAACGAAAAATAGTTTTTCAAAAAAGTTCCATTTTAAAATATAAAATGTTTTTATACTAAATTCAAGAATAAAATCCATTCAAAAAAATAATTAGTCTAATTTAAATAAAAATTAACTAATTAAAATTTCAAACTAATCCAAATCATAATTTTACCATGTAAATAAAATACAGTTTCAATAAAAACAAGTATTTTCATGATCCAATAAAAATCAACATTTTCAAAAAAATATCAAAAACTTATTCTAAGATTATTTTAACATGATGAATTCAAAAATAAAATTAATTTTTCCAAATTAAAATAATATAATTTGAAAATTAATCTTTAAATATAATAAATAAGGTTAAGAAAACAATTTCTTTTTTCATTTTAATAATTAGGTAACATATTTATAATCAATATCACTATTTATTTCAAGAATAATATTAAATATAAAATCAATTTTTTATATAACTAACTATGTTTTTACATTCCAACCCCCTGGAAATTTAGTCCTCAATATTTTATTCACTTATTAAACTATTGGGGATACTATTCCCCCATACCATTTTCAGATTCTCATGTTGCTTATTCAACCATATGGTTTCTCTATAAAATTTTATCCTGGTGAATTACCTTATTTTACCATAATTGCTCTCAATGGTCAAGAATATGAATAGTATTTTCCTCAAAAGAAACTTTATCTTCCAACTGAATAACCATAGGACTCGGAACATGATATAAATCTAACACAAACTTTATTAACATAGAAACATGAAAAACATTATATAACTAGGATAAACTCATAGGCAAGTCCATTTAGTATGAAAATGATCCAAATTTTTCTAGGATTTCATATGGTCCAATGAACTTTATACTTAACTTACCCTTTTTATATAAATTTTCAACACTATTTCATGGAAATATTTTAAGAAAAACATAGTCACCTACCTCAAATGAAAGGTCTTTCCTCCTATTATCTTCTTAACAATCATGTCTTCTCAAAGTTGTCCAAATATTTTTCTGAATCATTTTTACCTTCTTAGAAATTTCTTCTAATGATTATGGTCCCATCAATTTGGTTTCTCCTACTTCATCACAAAATTCTAGAGTTAAGCACCATTTTCCATATAATGCCTCAAAAAGTTTAATATGAATACTGGACTGAAACTTTTTCATATAAGATAACTTAACTAGAGAAATATGTTGATCCCAAATACCCTGGTATACCATTTAACATGTACAAGGCATGTCTTCAAAGGTAAAATTTTTCATTCTGACTATCCTTTAAACTGAGGATGAAAATTTATACTGAAATTTAATTCAATGCCCAAAGAATTTTTATGGCCTTTACAAAAATTATAAGGGAGTGGGATATTTTTGGTTTAGAGTTTTAGATAATTTGTATAAATTATTACATTGTAAATCTATACATTATAAGTGGAAACATCTACACAGTATCCATTTTTTCCATAAAATAAAATTATTTAAAATAAAACATGATTTCATTTTAGAACAAATCATCATAACTTTTAAATTAATTTCTTGTTTTCTATTTCCCATCCTCAAAACCGATGAAAGAAATTTAAAAACTTTTTATGAGCAAAAAAAATCATAATAAGAGACATAAAATAAGGAAAATTGTTTGTCAAGTGATTACCCATAAAAAAATTTCTTAAAAACAAACCTTTTAACCCAAAAAGGGATTCATATTTTTCAAAAATGTCATTATCATACCTTATTGAAAAATATAATGATTTATATGAAAACACATTAATAAGAATATAAAAGATATCTCGGTATATTAGGAAACCAGTATCCATATCATGCTTACAAATTGAATAAACAAAATAGTAAACTTACAAATCTACAGTACCCAATGCACTGGTGGTTATAATGAAACCACCCTTCCTTGGTTTATCACGGAACCAACCATTATCGGTTAATAACATAACATCCCATCCTTTCTTTATCATGAAACCACCCATAATTAGTTTATAATGTAACCACTATTCATCCTAATTAATTCTCAAGAACTATATCATGATCATAAAACATGAATTCTTGCATCAAAAAAATATTATTATGAAAAATAACATTTTCATTTTTAAATCACATATTTTTATAAAAATTGTGCACATACACAGGAAAACATTTTCTTTGAAAGTAAACATTTAATATTATAAATGAGGAATTAAAGTATTAAGGGGTCATGATGGTAGGTAAATCATATCATGCTGTATAAGTCAAAAAACATTCCTTTTTAAATTTTTCAAAAAAATAAAGAGGAAATTTAAAAGAGGATTTTTTAAAAGAAAGTCATTTACTTTGATTTTGATTTGTCACATATATCATTTATCTTCCTCTTATTTAGAACACCTCCTTTTCTTGACACCTTAATCCCTATAAGTTTGGTATTATGCATAAACCAACAACTCTATAATTCGGGAGATCTATTATAGTAAGTGATTTGGGTAGAGATTTTCTGAACAAAAAGGGTTTTTAATTGTGAAGAAATGATCAGAAAAGGTGCCCTTTTGTAAGAGAGGGGAGGGGCACTCTTGGAATTTCTCAAAATACTAAATAAATTTAAATTAAATTTAAATTCAAAATGGATAAAAAGTGAGTTATTTTGAATATAAAATTATTATAGTTCAAAATTACCTCATTAAATAGAAATTAGGTATTTTTTTACTAAATTTATTCCATTATCTTTTTGATGTGACCCTTATTTAACCCCATTAACTCTTACTATGACAACATGGATTTCTACTCTTTGAGGATTAATATAGTTACGATAAAATATAAAAAAATAGATCATGGATGATATTTTAAATATTATCATAATCACTTGGCCTAACTTAATATTTTTAGGTATTTATATCCCTTAATAAAATATTGTTTACTATAAAATATCCATAATTTCAATTTTAATAACTTTTCATTATTTTTATGTTAATAATATACAGATAAAAGTTATAACTATAAAAAACTATTTATTTATATACCTATCATGTCAAGTTCGTCTATAAAATTTTATGATCACATTATTTATCTAAAATTAGATTTATGTTAATATTTTTAATACCATTTATTTTATTTTTTCAACAAATAAATCATTACTGCCTCAGTGTTGTGAAAGCTTATAAGGTAATAATTTCTTCCATGAAAATTAAAATTTAATTACCATGATGAAGATAAATATTTTAACATTCAAAAATATATTTATAGTTCAAAAAAATCTTAATTAAACTAAATTAAAAATCAAAAACTTATTAAAAACAAGAGTGCAGAAATCATTGAATTTTTATAAATAAAATATTATAAAGGTTATAATTATATCCTAATAGTATAACATAGTCATATAACCAAACCTAGAATGATTATGGATGATAATTAACAATAAAATAAAATTGAGGTAATTGGGAGAGTTATTTTATAGTCAATATCATATTATTTTTAACCTTAATTACTATTTTTACCCTTTACCATGGTAAAACAAATTATCAAGGTTACTATTCATATTAAAAAAATAAAAGAGAAATATTTACTAAATTTTTACCCACTGATTATAAATATGGAATCCATTTTTAAAAATAAAAAACACAAAATTTGCAGAATTTAATTTAAATTTAAACCGGAAAACCCCAAAGAGAAATCGTTTTTCAAAAAAAATGCCATTTTAAAATCTAAAATTTTTTTATAATAAATTAAAGTATAAAATCATTTAAAATTCATAATTGGATTAATTTCAATAAAAATAAACTAATTAAAAATTAAGATTAATACCATGAATAATTTTACATTGTAAATAAAATACAGTATTCAATGAAAACCATTATTTTTCACTATTCATTGAAAAATCAACATTTTTAGAAAATTATCAAAAATAGTACTAAGATTATCTTCAAATGTTGAATAAAAATTATATTAATTTTTTAAAATTAAAATACTATAATATAAAAATTAATATTTTAAATATTATAAATTGGTTTAATAAAATTGTTTCTATTTTTATTTTAATAATTACATAACATATTTATAATGAATATAATTATTTAATTCAATAATACTAATAAATATAAAATAATTTTATTCTATCATTACTTGGTTTGTTATATATTATTTTTATTATTAAAGCATGACCAAGTTTTATGCACTGGAACCATCGAATCAAAACATGCCTAAAAAACATCTAACTTTCACCTGAGTTTTGATTTTAATGAAGAATTGATAATAAATGGGTAATGGGAAATTATAAGGTAATGATATATTTTAAAATAAGTATATATATTTTTCTATTATATATGTATAATAAATATAAACTTATTATACATGAAATTAAGATAGGTTTTGTAGAAAGTCGAGGAATGAGGTAAGTGTTTATGTTACAATCTCATTTTTAATCAGGATTGTTTATACTTGAATATAATTTAGGGGAAATATATGATATTCATATCCTAAAACCCATAAATTTTCTTCTCCTTTATTTATTTTTTTGTTTTTATATTTGTTTTCGTTATCCTCTCTTTGGTACTTAAAACGATCGAGAAAATATTTTTAATAAAAGTAAAACTTATTTCCTCTTTAGTTGATGAACTTTTTCTTCCATGTCCATATTATTTGAAAAAAGTTAAATAATGTTCTTTTCTTTGATAAAATTATTAATTAAAGTAATTTTCATCCATATTTGACTTTTTAAAAAAATTTAAATGGAATCTTCTTATCATTTTCTAAATGAGGTTCTTTTGGAATTTTTACCGAATGTGTGCAAGGAATATGTGTTTTAACATTTACCAAATTAATGGATTTTCCAAATGTCATAATTATTATTTTATTTTAATATTTCTTTATAAATTTACATGGTAATTTTTGAATAAAATATTTTTCTCAATATTCTAAAAATTTGTATTTTTTTAAAGATATTGAAGGAAAAGGAAATTTTCCTATTTTTTGAAGAAATTTTCATATAGTCTTTTAAAGGTATTTTTCATCTATGTCATCATCCTTTTAAGTTTCCTATACATGAATGGGGTTCAAATAAAATGATAAGTAAATGTTTTTTATCCATATGGATTATTATTATTTGATGATAAAAACTTTATGAAACTCATTTCTTTTCCATGGGTTAGACATGATGGAATGATGAATGTTTAAATTATCCTATGGCACATAATTTTTTTGATTTAATTATATAAAAGGAGGGTCTATTAAATACCTCTCATGTATTTGGCAAATATTTATATATAATTATATATTAGGTAAGATGATGGTGACTTAACCCATTACATGGATAAAATGATTTTGGGGATTGAACCCAATCCATTATGAGGACTTTGTCCACTATTTGATGATAGTCTTAGTCCTAATACTTGAATAATGAAATGATTTTCTATAATTATTCTCATTCAAAAACTCTTATGACATGTAATTATTATTATGATATACTCTCATGAATCATGATTGATTAATTATGATTCTTCGCTCTTATGACTCATGTATTTTGAAATGTTAAATATTTATTTCATAACTCATTATTTATTATCTATGAATGATTGGGTATGAACTTCAGAAATTATTATCATACTCTCACAACCTTATGATTATCATATGCTTGTATATGATCATAAATTTTATCTCTCATTTTTACCCTTACTGAGTATCTAAGATCACCCTTTCTTATATTTTGATTTTCCCCTCGTTATGAAGAAAGGTTTTCAGTTGGATATGTCTAATAAGGGTACTAAGAGTGAAGAACTTTATAGGAGATATTGAATATACTTCATGAAATAATTTGAATATGATCTAGTCTCTAAAAACACTAAAACATTACGATCATCAATCATGTATTATTGTGAAATATATTGAATATTAATATAAAATGATGTAATATTTATGTATGTTATGATCAATTAACCTCATGTAAGTTAAAAATAGAAATGATTTACATGTTATTATGAATTTAGGGATAGTTTCCATGTACCAAAATTCATTCTTTGGGTGGTTGATGTAAATTCTTTGATGGGTATTCAATATAAACTATACATGGGTGGTACAATCATGGTACCAGTAAGCCTCAACTGATTATATCAAGTCATCATGACTAAATCCATATGAATTATACTTTCTATAGCTATTATAATCATTGTATTAGTAATTGGACATCAATAAAACCTCCCTAGTATATAAATTAATGGAACAAGTCTATATGATGTAACCATAATGGTTGGATACATCCTAGAAATCCAGTATGGATTAAAAATTTTAAGGATCCATTTATAGGCTGAATCAAGTATAATGATCATAAATATTCTTTTGGAATAAATTCTTTTCAGGTGTCAATAAGGGGTTAGTGGGAGAATTGCAGTTTTCCAAGATAGATATGTTTCAAAACATATGGAAAATAGGTGATCCGTAATATGGTTATATAAGGATAAAGAGTTTCTCTAAAGATAACGTAAGTAGTAGACTAATTTATAAGTAATAATATCGACTATGATAAATAAAAGGGGTTGCTTAATCCATGTCATTATACATATATAACATAGCATTGAAAAATATAATATGGAACAATACACTCAAATTGTTTCTCATTTAACATGGTATTCTTATGATGAATAGACTATATATGTATAAGAGTAATTTGGAAATCTAATTTATATTCCATGATATATACATAAGTTTTATCTTTCCTATTAATAAAGTTTATAATGAAAATATCAAACAAGACTTAGAAAATTTCATAGTATGGCAGTCAAAACTATCCAACAGTGATTGGAAAATAAAAATTGGATATGTTATTGGAAATTAGAGAAATTTGAATGCTAGTTTTTAAGGGATATAAAATTAGTCTTATTTAGAACAGTTTGATCTAGTATAATTGTAAGGCTAAATTAATATGCAAGGGAAAATCATATTACCACTTGTATTTTACATATAATCATTTAAATGAGTATATTACAGATTATAATGTATCTTAAGAGATAAATATAGTAATTATTTGTTCCATATTTTAGAATTTATACTAAGATAGTAAAATTTAATCATATCATGATGAATTTTAACTCTAGTATTATCCAATATTTCAAGGATAACATAGGACATAAACTCAATGATATCATCTCTTTAGTAATTTTCTTAGAGTAATGACGGTTTAATAAGTAAATAAACTACATGTAACATGGTTGGATGAGTAGTTATATACAAACCTCAGTAAAATAATTTTGAACATGTGAGATTGTATCATAGATAGTTAGTAGTTTTCTTTAGTAAAAGTGAGAGTCTGTTAGATTTGGTGACCTAGAACCAACTACTTTGAACATTATATTATAGTAAACCCATCATATTGAATATTAATTAATTAATTATCACATTATGATTGTTTTTTTATGTGATATCTATGTGATAATATCCTTGAGGTACTTATCGTAATGAAAGGTTGTATAATTTCTCCTCTATGAAGATAATCTAGAAGTTCCATAAATTTATTCATAAATATGTGTGTTATATAGATATTATATCATTTGATGTGATGAAAATGATATATTATATCAAGGTTTGAGGATTACAAGACTTTGAGATACTTTCTCATAGTATGCACCCTTGGTAATTCTGAAAGTATGAGATTGTAAGAACATAACCCGCTAGTAGGAAATCCGCATTTATATGTTTCATTGGATGATATTATATGTATATGTGTGTAATAATACATAAACTTTAATATTGTTATTAATTAATATCATGAGTCAAATAAATTGATGTATATATGAAAACGGTGATGGTATATAGTCTTGGAGAATTAGGATGTGTTGGGTGCATCATGAGCGATATTGTGTTAATGAATAATAAGAGAAATGATTTGTCCCTTCCCAGATTAGTTGTAATTCCCCATTACCTTTCTGTCAGGTATGTTTTATCATTTTTTCTAGTTTTCCTTTTTTATTGGTTGGGTAATGACAATAAGGAATTTTGAGGATACCTATAATGGTAGAGTCATGGATTTGTTGGAATTTTCAGCATAAAACCTAAAATTTTTACAGTCTAATGGGAATTTACACACCGTGTATTGGTGTTACACAATGTGTAGTCATCACCTAGTAGATTTCATAAAATGGGTACATATAATGAAAGGTTTCATTCCATGTATAGTTTAAATAGCATGTAAATATTAAAAATAGGTTTTTTAATAAAAAATTTTGGGTTTTTCAGTGTATGTGGGACTCGAAAATCACACGACGTGTAATTGTGTTACATGTTGTGTAAAATCTTAATTGTTGGTTCTAAGTAGGTGTTTTAGCTGAAATACTTATTCCCCTCCTCTAGATATCATTTCACTCGACCTATAGGCTCTTCCTATGAGATTTTTGAGATCCCCAATCCCCTTAGATCATTTACTTAGTGATTAATCGTTGTGTTGGTTGTGGTGCATCTCCACAGGTAAGCGTTCTTCCTATCTCTTTCATCTCTCTCTTTTCCTCCTTGGAGTATTTTTGGATTTTCTTTAAATTGATGGATCTAAACTCTTAATTATTAAATCCTTATTCTATGTTGAGTTTTTATATCTTATGCTCCTTCATTATTCATTGGTGAGTCTCTTTGTTAGTGTTTTGTTTCCAGTAAAAAGGTAGGTAGTTCTGTTTAATATTGGATAATTTATTAAACATTTAATTTCTTGTTGTTTGAGACTACTTTCAATTGAATTATAAAATACCAATTTGATTCATATTATAATTGAAATTAAATTTGGTGTGGATTTTGGGAAAAAATCCAAATTCCAATGGAATTGGAAATTGGGGTGTATTTGAAAAATAATGGATTTGTGAATTGATTTTGAGAAAATGGATTAAATTGAATTGATGAAAACCTATGATTTGTTTTGGTTTGAAAGGGCATGAAATGATGAAAAATCCAATGTTTTTGTTTTGAAATGAAATTGGATTATTGAAACTGAAAATGCAAAAATAGTAATTTAAACTGATTTGAAATGATTTTCTCATTGTTGATTGATTGATTGAGCACATGCAAGACTGGGTAGTTAGTGGGTTATTTTGGACAAGTATGCTAGGATTTAAATTCCATAGAAATTGATTTAATATGAAAGCTATAACAAAAACCTAGTTATGAATATGTTATACCCAAGGGGATTTTGATGAAACTTATTCGATATGAGCCTAAGGGGTGTATGTACACATATTAGTCATAATCACTAATATGATATGTGTGAGGATCCCATAACTAGAAACTATAATACCATTTGGTAGATGACCATGATGATTATTATGGTTGATTTGATACATATATTCCAGTGATATAGAACTATTTTACTCATGCCTATTTATTTACATGAACTATTTTCTATAAAATATTTATTTAATCCATATTTAAAAAAAAATCCATAAAATTGAAATGAAATCATGTTGTATCATAAATATGTAAATTTAATTCCATGCATGTTTTCATTAAAATCGAAAGAAATATTTATTTTATTATAATGGTATCTTTTTATGGAGCACTTGATGAGACCCTACTGGGATTTTTAGCTCACACCCTACCTTATACTTAAGAAATTTATAGATTTTCTTCTTCCAAGTCCAAGTAAAGGGAAAGCACCTCTTGGAGGAGGTGGATTTTCTTTATTCCTTAGGGCTTGGATTGATATGTCCTTTGGGATGTTGGTTTATGTTATCTATTTTATGGTATTTTTCTGATGTATTATTTGGGTTTTTAATATACTTGTTTGGTTTCTAGTAATTTCAACTTGAGGATCATTGAGCATACTGATATGTATCTTTAACTTTTACAATGTTTGTGGAGAATTCTTTCCCACTTTTTTTTCATGATTCCAAGTGGTAGTCTCCAACACTTTGGTATCAAGAACTTTCTTTGGTAAATTTCAGTGTAATCTTTGGAATTAGGGTATTAGGGTATTTAGTATACCTCGTCGTAATTTTTTATCAAAGGCGCATGTTAAGCATTTTGTCTTGAAGTCAGTATACAGTTGAGATATCTTTCCGCGACTTAGGGGGTAGTATTGAGTGAGTTCTTGTCCATCACTCATAGTAATGATACTTAAGTCACCATGGGTGGTTTGGGAAAGGAATTTTGTCACACCCCGACCTAACACTTTTCCTTTAATTTATTTATTTTTGAGTCCATGTTTAATTTTATTCCTCCCTAGGTGTCTTTCCCTTGAAACGTGATATTTTTTTTGTCATACAGGGCATGTCTCACTGTTAAGCACACAGTTTTCTAAACTATGTGGTAAAAGTGCAACATCTTCTCTAGTTTTTTACAGAGCCAATAGAATGGTCAGATCATGGTTCTCAAAACCATGTGGTCAGCCCCTATGGTGTGCTCCAGGAGCCCAGTAGAGTCTGGATGGTTGGCACACAGTTTTCCAAACCATTAAACTCAAACCATAGGCCAACAAGCCTTTTTTTAAATAAAATTAACTAAATTAAAATCAAAATAAAATTAAAAAAAACCTAATCTATCCACCCCTCCCCCCTTAAATCACACCCCCCACCTCAGATACTTTGGTCGTGTGATGCATCCCCCCATAACCTTCGGTCATGCACTCCATCCTTCCGGCGAGCCTCTCCTCTCCACATCCTATCTCACGACTCATCTAGGTAAGGTTTTTTCTCCTCCACTCTTTCATTTTTCATCTGATTTCCCCTCTTTTACTCAACATATTTTTTTCTAGCTGAAACCTAAGGCTTTGGATGCGACGATGTTTTACACTCCTCTTGAATTAATAGAATGTGGTGGGTCTCCCAGTTCTTCCCCATGCGTGTTTTGGCATCTAACACCGAAGGTGAAGTGCTTTGATCTATTCTGGTTCATTTACCACTGTTTGATGTTTATTTCTTGTACCTTATTTTATTTTTTCAAATTTATTTAAATTCTTTAGGGATTTTTGGGTCCCTATAGTTTAATTAGATTCTTCAGTTTTTTCACGAAGATTTTATCAAACATGTATTGGTATATACATTTAGATATACATAAATCCGACTTACACATATTCCATCATGGTGTAAGGAATATGTCCATTGAATTAAGGGGTATATATATATAGGATTTTATGTGCGTGAAATTGTGGAGTGATCCTCATCAAAGGCATTGAGTGCCAAATTTGTTGGCTTGGTTCTCTTATTTTGTGGTAGCTTCCCTTTACATTTGCCTTTAAATTTAAGGATACATTTATTTCTTGTCTTTTTCACCTTTATTTAATTCTAGTTAGTGTTATATAGTTTTTAGAAAAAAAATTTGATGTGAAATAAAGTAATAACCTCTTTGTATTTTAATTGGATGAAACTGTTTTATTGAATGTCCACGCCAAGTGTTTATAAAATTTCCTGGTTGGATTTTGTTAGGAAATTGTGGTTTTTAAAAAATGGATTGGGTTGTAAATATGTGTGGTTTGTTCAAATATATTTCTTAAATGGTTTTCCAAATTGTTTTGAAATTGGATGTTGTGTTTATTTGATTATTTGGAAATGGTTTGGTGTGTGTGTGGTTCTTTAACAAATGGTTTAGCATGTGATGGTTTTCTGAGGCCCGACTGGCACTTTAAAAGTGGTTTCATCAAAAAGCTATCCTTTTATGGTCCTTTTTCATTGGTTATGTGCATATTGTGGGAGTTCTTACATATTTTACTCCCTTAAGATCAAATAGTTTAAAGGAAAAGAAATTCTTCCTTGGGGTGACTCAGTGGTGACTTGTTGTGTGAGTTTATTGTGTGTGATATATATTTGTGTGCTTATGATTGGATGCTTGGTTAACATTGGTTTGATCACCCTGTTTTTATTAATGATATGGGAATCTAGCATAATGAGTGAATTTTCAATGAATTATTACTGCACTAGTTTAGATTACGCACAAGCTAGTGGCCCTTGGTACAGACTATCTTCTTTGGGATTGGGCCCCTTAGTCAAGCTAGGTTGGGCAACGATCGAGAATTTGGGCATTATGATTTCATCAGTAAAGGCATGCCTTTGGGATATGTCACGTGTATAGTATGTTCTAGATTATTCATGAGATCTCGGGTTCTCCCAAGTACTTCCGCACTTAGTTTTCTATAGCAGATAATTGAGGTGCATTGATTGGTTGTTCACTCTTGCTTGCAATTTTCCATTTCCCTTGTTTGATCACTGTTTTGTCCTCATTGTATGGTGAAATCCTTTTTAAAATTTGATAAAATTATTTTCAAATGTTTTAAAAATGTTTTACACTGTCTTATTCTCTATACCTCTCTCTTTAAAAGCTTAAAGCTTTCTTCTTGGAAAGGAAACTGGTTTAAAATAAATAGGGAAATAGACCGTGATTTTCTTTAAAGGTAAAATATGTAAAAACTTACTTTTATATATTGTAGTTCAAATATAGAATTAATGATTCTTTATTTAAAGGAAATGAATTGGGAATATATTACATGGGCATTCCTACCGAGTTTAATACTCATGCCTATACTTCATTATTTTTTTTAGTATCAGGTGAAAGTTTCAGCTTCATCTCAATCACTGTGGGTGATGTTAAGTATTCAGATTAGAGAGTGACCTGCAAGATCACATTGAGTTTTTTTGGTCTTCAGGTTTGGTTAGTTTTTTTCCAGTTCTTGCTTAGTAGTTCAGTTTGGTTTATTTATTTTAGGCTGATCTTATATTATTCTACTAATTTTGTTTATTTATATTGGGATAAATCTTTATCATTATCACTCTATTGATTCCCTTGGAACTTTTCATCATCCCATGAGGATTAGGAATGCCACTCAGGCCTTGTCTCGGGCCAGATCAGGTGACCGGTTTGAGGTCGACCCAAGTTGGTTCGTGACAAAATGGTATCAGAGTATGGGTTCTTTAGAGGACCTATATTTCAGATCACTCTTTTTTATTTGGGTTGTCAAGGTAGATAGAGTAGGATTTTCAAAACCTGGGTTGTAGATTTGGGGGAGTGTCTGGAAAATACTTTAGGGACCAAATCATGAGTTTCCTTGGGAAGTCTAGATTTTCTTGGTTTATTTGGTTCTTGTGGGTTTATTGGTATTTGGGGAAATGAAAAGAGAGTTGGGCTGATTGTCTCAGTGAACTCACAGGTCCTAGAAATCCATGTGGAGCCTGGTACATGGTCATGGAAGACTCTCTATGATGGTTTTTTTATTTTAATATTGTTCCCAACCATATGGACAAGTCACCCATCAACACTAGTATCCACTGGAGAGTTTCCTTGGGTTCTTTTGAGATTATGGTATTTTTGACCCGTTGAATGGAAGGTTGCTTTCATTTGTACTTAATGTTAGCTGGGATTGTTTTGGGGTTTTTTTATTATATTTTAAAATAATTTTTGGTTTGGAAAAATAGAGATTTCATTATTAAAAATTAGATTTACCAAACCAAAACCTTAAATCCTTTTGATAGTGAAACGGGTCGTTTTGAAATTGGGAGTCATTTTGGAAAATGTTTTGGGGGTTTTTTAAAGGTTTTGTGAAATGTGAAATTGGAGAAATGAATTTTGAATTTGAAAATGTTTTTATTTTTTGAAATATGTTGCCTTAAAATTAGTTGGATTGTTTTTAAAAGTAGTTTGGAAACTGATTATGTTTCTTTTATCTGACTCTTGGTATTCTATTGAGTGATCACATATATGTATATGGACATATATATGTGGTAATTGGGTGGTTATTGGTATTTATGAATGGTTTCTTGAGTAATCACATGAACATATAAATGTGATAATTCATGTAATACTAATTTTTTTTCCTTGGTTTGTATGGTTTGTTATGTTTTCTGAAAATGTTCTTCAGGAAGGGAGGAAGTTCCAATGTTTTAAAAAGTGGGAACATGTGATATTGCCTTTTTTGTGTTTGGAGTTTTCCTTTTGGGGAATTGGATTTGATGTGTGGGAGTTATTATTGAAATTATTTTTTGAACTTGGGTTGTTTATTTGAAAATGAGATGTGGAATTTTGATTTATGATATGTTTTGATTTGGTTTTGTACTCCCTGTTTCAATATTATATCCCCATTGAGTTATAAGGAATTTTTAAAAGCATTGGAGGGTGGCTATTTCATCTTGTGTATTTATTTTTATCAATTCATGATTTAGATGTTTGGTTTTTCTATTTTGGATATGTATAATTTTAGTCCTCAATATTAGGAGTTTTTAAGAGGTTCTGAGATTAGAAACCTCCTTATTTATTTGGGCAGCCGGAACCAGAAAAAGCTGAGGAATGGCTGAAAAATATTGAGGACATATTTTTTCTTCTTGAAACTCATGAACCTCTCAATCTTGATCTTTCCACCTCCATATTCGAAGGCCTAAGTTGGGAATGGTGGAAATCCATTATTAAGGCCAAAAAAGAATAATTTCTCATGGGAATTATTTAAATCCTTGTTCATACAATAGTACTTCCCCAATGACATAAATTTATTGATAGGTATAGCAGTATACTATCTTGAGCAGGTAGAATCAATGGTGTTGGAGTATTCTAAGAGCTTTGTTGTGCTAGTTTTGTATATCCCAAACCTCGCCGTGGATGAATATTTAAAAGATCAGTTCTTTGAAAGAGTTCTCCAATAAATATTCCCCCAGGCGGTGTCTTCTTTCCCTGATGATTTTGAAGAAGTAGTGATGAAGGATCTTCAGGTCGAAGCTAGTTTAGCTATTTCTAGTCAGTTGAGAATAGGTACAAAAAGTTCATTGTTTTCATTTTTACCAGATTCATTTGAGAGTAAGTTCTGGATATGTTTTTAGTGCGGGAATTTAGGGCATAGGAAGCTTTCATGTGGAAAAGAACCAAATATCTATCATACATGTGTCCATTTAGGTCATTTTCAAAGGTTTTTATAGTGTGGCTCTAATAGGTGACATAGACCAAAAATCCACTCCCTTAGAGAACCATCTAGATCCGATGGATGAATATAGCACTAGAGAAAACTCAATCAGAGGCTTTTTCTTTTATAAATTCCTTTTTATTGTAATTAATGTAATATGATGTACTGTATTCTTTTTGTTATGGAGAATTATGTTATAGGTATTTTTAGAACATCTCTTTAATGGGGATGTATTTGTAGTGTTTTTAATGTTGAGGTAGAATGGGGGTGTTTTCTGTCCCATGTTTTGTTTCTTTTAGGTTTCTTTAGCTTTCGTTAGGCTTCGAGAGTTATTTCGTCCTGAAAAATAAATGTTTTTCTAGAGTCTTAATATGGTGGGGATACCATCGAGGGATGATCTCTTGATGAACCCAACTTCCAAATGTTCTTTACGGAGTACTTTTTTATTTCCTCTCTGCCAGACCCTGATTATAGTTATTGGTTGAGTTGAATAGTGGGTCGTGTAACAGATGTTCATGGAGATCCTGAATAGGCCACAACTAGTTTCTTAGATGGTTTCTATGATAGGATTTGGGGTGTTCCTTGTTTGGTTGTGTTTAAAGAAATGATTAAGTCTCTTCTTTGTAACCTTATTGTTGTTTTTTCAAGCTCTTAGGTTTTGTGATGTATTTTCCTTGGATGTGTGGATTTTTTTTAGGATGGTCTCATAGTTTCTTTTTTGAATCTCTAGTTTCAGGCTCTGAATGGAAGTGAGTGTTGGTTCTTTGGTCTTTGAGTTTCCAAGTTTTTTGTGGGTTGTAGTTTATCTTTTCTTTGGTCCTGATCAACTGAATCTTTTGGGACTTCCACTAGGTGAAAATTGTCACAGTGGGTAGAATTGTCACACCTTGACCCAATACATTTCCTTTAATTTATTTATTTTTTAGTCTCTTTTTAAATTTATTCCTCCCAAGGTGTCTTTCCATAGAAATTTCATATTTTTTGGGCATGTAGTGCGTGTCACATGGTTAAGAAACAAGGTTTTCCAAACCATGTGATAGCCATGAAATATCTTCTGTATTTTTTAACATAGCCAACTGCATGGTTGGCTCATGGTTTTCCAAACCATGAATTCATCTTGTGAAGGTTTCTCTACGAGCCAAGTAGAGTACACATGGTTAGTACACGGTTTTCCAAACCGTGAAACCCAAACTGTGTACCGCCGAGTCTTTTTTTATAATTAAATTAATTAAATTAAAATCAAAATTAAATTAAACTAATTTAAAAATCCCTAATTTATCCCCCATCACCCTCACCTCGTACACCCCCCTCCTTTGGTAATGTGACATAGCCCCCCCCCCCCCCCACGGACCTCCATCTGTGCATTCCCTCCTTCTAGCGAGCCTCCCCTCTCCACAGCCTCTCCCTCAACTCCCCTAGGTAAGGTCACTGCTACCTCTCTCCAGCCTTTTTCAGTTGATTTCCCCTCTTTCTGTCACCCAAATTGTTCTGGAAGAACCCTAGGGTTTTGAATGCAGTGATTTTTAATTCTCCTTTTATTTTAGGGCATGTGGTGCATCTCCCAGGTCTTCTTCATGCATGTTTCGACATCTTCTATAGAAGTCAAACCAACTAAGTCCATTTCGGTTTATTTGTTTCCATTTTAGGTTGATTTCTTCTACCTTATTTTTTTCTCCAATTTTATTTAGATTATTTGGTGATTTTTGGGTCCCTATAGGTTAATTAGATTGTTAGATGGCTCCTACAAGGGTATTACACACATACAAAGGTACGTGTATATATATACATATAAATCCTCCTTATACATATTCCCTCATGGTTCAGGGAATATGTGCATTGTGTTAAGGGTTATTTATATATATATATATATATATATATATATATATATATATATATATATATATATATATGAGTGTATGTGCTTGTAATTGTGGAGAAATCTTCGTCAAAGGCATCGATTGATGAGTTTTTTAGCTTGGTTCTCTCCATTTTAGGTAGGTTCCCTTTACATTTTCCTATAAATTAAATAATGCATTGATTGCTTGTGTTTAAAACATTAATTCAATGTTAGTTAGGGTTATATGGTTTTTAGAAGAAAATTTTGATGCAAAATAAAGTAAGATCCACTTTGTATTTGAATTTAATCAAACTTTTTTATTGAATGTGCATGCCAAGTATTTATCAAATTGCCTGATTGGCCTTTTTAAGACAATTTTGGTTTTTATAGAATAGATTAGGCTATAAATTTGTTTGAGTTTCTCAAATATATATTTTAAATAGGGTTCCAAATTTTTTATAAAATAGGAAGTGGTGTTTATTTGATTCTTTGGAAATGGTTTGGTGTGTCTGTGGTTCTTTATGAAATGGTTTAACAAGTGATGGTTGTGCGAGGCCCAGTTGCCACTTTAAAAATGGTTTCATCGGAAAACTCTCATTCAATAGTCCTCATTTCTTGGTTATGTGGATGTTGTGGGAGGTCCTTCATATAGGACTCCCTTTTGATCAAATAGTTAAAAGGAAATGGAATTGTTCCTTGGGGTGACTCGGGGGTTGACTTTTTGTGGGAGTTTCTTATGTGTGATATATATGTGTGTGTACTTGTGACTAGATTCCTGGTTGATATTGGTCTTCTCACCCCATTTTTATTCATAATATTGGAATCTATCATAGCAAGCGAATTTTCAATGAATGATTACTACACTAGTTTAGATTACGCATTGGCTAGAGTTCCTTAGTATAGACTGTCTATTTTGGGATTGGGCCCCTCAGTCGGGCTATTTAAGTCAATGATCATGCATTTTGGTGTTATGATTTCATCAGGTAAGGTTTTCCTTTGTGACGAGCCACATGTATAGTATATTCTAGATTATTCACAAGATCCTAGTTTCTCACATATACTTCATCACTTAGTTATCTGTGGTGGATAATTAAGGTGCATTACTTGGTTGGTCACTCTTACTTTCAATTTTCCATTTCCCTTATGTGATCATTATTTTTTCCTCATTTTATATTTCATCCCTTTTCTAAAAGTGATAAAATGATTTTCAAATTTTTATAGAAAAATGTTTTCAAAATGTTTTACACTTCCTTCTTCTTTATCCCTCCCTCTTTAAAAGGTTAATATTTTCTTATTGGAAAGGAAACTTGTTTAAAATAAAGATGGAAATGTACCATGATTTTCTAATAAGGGAAAATGTTTGAAAAACTTACTTTTATATATTTAAGTTAAAACTTGGAATTAATGCTTCTTTATTTAATGAAAATTATTTGGGAAAAGATTTCTTGGGCACGCCTACTGAGCTTTAATAATCATTCCTATATTTAATTCTTATTTTCATTGTGAGGTTCAGGTTTCATCTTGATCTTTATCACCATGGGTGATGTTAATTCTTGGGATCAAATCGTGACCCACAGGGTCAAGTGGAGTTTTTGTGGCCATTAGGTTTGGTTAGTTTTATTTTCTAGTTCTTTATTAGTCTTTCAGTTTGGTTTATTTATTTTAGGATTCTCTTTTATTATTTTGTTGATTTTGTTTTGTTATATTGGTAGAAATCATTCCCATCATCACTGTGTTGATTCCCTTGGTGCATGTCGCCAGCCCAGGAGGATCGGTAATGCCTCTCAGGCCTTGTCGTGGGTCGGATCAGGTGAATGGTTCGGGGTCAACTCTAGTTGGTTCATGAAAAATCTGGAGGATTAGTTCTAACATTTTCCCCCTTTTAGATTTGTATGGGTGGAAATTCAAATGTTCTTTTCTATTCTAATGGGATTAATTTCCATTTTTTCTATTTTTTAGTATTGATATGAGTAATATTCATATGTATTCAATGTTGTTTAATGATATTTTTTAGCACCATGCCTTCAATAATACATGTGAATAGAATACAGGAGGATGATTCTCATGAACCCTAGTGAGAAAATCCTCTTGTAGACAAGAATCTAGTTAGGGTTATTGTACATGTTGTCCAAGCTCTGGGACATGAACCTGCACCCATACCCACTCAGGCTCAACTTGTGGAACCTCAAAGGGATGAATCTTAGAATCAAGCATAAGAGTTCCTTTTTTTGAAACCACCGATTTTCTAAGGCACTAATGATCCTCAAGAGGTTGAGGATTGGTTGAGAAATATAGATTTTCTATTTGATTTCATGGAAACTCCTGAAGATATTAAGGTAAAGCTTGATGCCTTTAAGCTTTAGGGACATTGAAGGAGATGGTGGGATTCCATGGTTTTGAAAAATAATCAAGAGGGTTTAGATTGGAGAGACATTAAAAATATTTTCACCGACCAGTTCTATCTAGCATCTATGGTACTGGCTAAGACTATGGAGTTTTTCATAGTTGATAAGTCTTATAGGGCCATCACAGAATATGAAAACCAATTAACTAATATTATTCATTTTTTACTAGATATTATATCAAATGAGAATATGAATACTCTAAGGTTTGATATGGTACTTTGATATAATATTCATTCTCTGGTATTCTTATTGAATCACTAATTTTATGCATACGTGCAGTATAGGGAATTTATTATAAAACCTAATCTAGGTAGTTAGTTTAGTTTTAAGGGAGTTCCTTTTTCTACTAGTGGAAGTTATGCGAGATATCATAAAGGGAAGAGGAAGTATGATGAGTCTCGTGGTGTATCTTGATAGAAGTATTCTTAAAGACCTCATACAATTCCTAGAAGAGGCACATTGACTTACTTATAGTGTGGTAATCCTTGTCATTTTAAATGGGTTTTCACTCAGGAACCCAAGATATGTGACTCTTGTGCTTTTTTAGAACACTTGTAAAAATTATGTTATATCTATTCTACTCCAAACAACTTAATGGGATCATCAACACCAAAAATTATTACAATCAAATGCTTCAAGATATAAGGGGTTCTATCCATAGGCATTTGGAACAAAGCTTCTTCACACATTGGAGGATTCTCCAAAGGAATCATATATGGGTCCAAATACTATGAGTGGTACTGTCACTATAGATTCAACTTTAGTTATAGATTTATTCGACACTGTTACAACTCATTCGTTCATTTTAACTCATGTTATAAATTTTCTAATTCTTCCAATAGAACTTTTTTATTTAGTGGTGGATATTACTACACACATTAGAAAAAAGTTATAACTATACATTTATTCTAAATATTGTGTTTTCTAGATATTATATGTCAATCATACCAAGGATTTTCTTTTTCTTGACATGAAATCACTTGATATCATCTTTAGGATGGATTTAATTATTCCTCATAAATTATAAATTGATTGTTATCTTCGATGGGTATCCTTTACAGTTTTCAAAAGGATGTTCCATGTCTTTCAAGGAGAATAGGACCTAAGGTCAAGTATATTTGAACCTTATTATCCAAAGTTGAGTAAAGTGACATCAGGGGTTGCTTTTAATCTGGAGTGGGAATCCTTGATTAGTGATCTCCATCCAATTTTCATCGAGTTTCCCAACATTTTTTCTTCTGGCTTCTCTAGTTTTCCACTAGTAAGGGTGGTAGGTTTTTCTATTTATTTAGTGCCTGGTAATCAATCAGTATATATTCCCTATTATTGCATGGAACTAACTGAAATGAAATATTTGAATACTCATTTTGATAATTTGTTACAGAGAGGCTTTATATGCCCAAGTGTTTCACCTTGGTAAGAACCTATTCTCTATACTAAGAAAGCTGATGGCGCACTTCACCTATGTGTTGATTATAGAAATTTAAATTGATTTATAGTAAAGAACATGTATTTTTTTCCACATATTGATGAATTTTTAACCATTTTAAATGTTAAATGTGGTTTTAAAATATTTTACTTTCATCTAGTTATCAACACTTGAGAATAAAATAAACTAACATTCAAAGAACTACCTTATAAAGTGGGTGTGGCTACTATGTGTATCTTATCATGCCATTTGGTCTAACCAATTATCTTATAGTATTTACAGATTTGATGAATAGTATTCCCATGAGCATCTTGATATGTCAATGGTGTTCTTTATGGATGAAATCCTTGTTTACTCCAAGGTTGTGGAGGATCATGTGCATCATTTGAGAGTAGTTTTGGAATTGTTGGGAAATAACTCACTTTTTGCCAAGCTATAAAAATGTAATTTTTGGATATAGTAACTAAGTTTCTTGGGACACAAGTTCTCATAACATGGTATTTTAGTTGATCCTAAGAAGGTTAAATCTATTATGACATGGTAGAAATCATGTAATGTCTTCGATCTTCAAATTTTCTTGGGTTTAACTAGATATTATCACTGGTTTGTAAAGTATTTTTCACATTAGTCTTCTCTAATGACCTCCCAAACTTGGAAGGGGGTAATGTTTTCTTAGGATGAGAAATGAAAGAATTATTTTTTGAAGATGAAATATGTTTTGATTTATGTGCTGGTTTTTACTCTTCTAGAGGTCAGGAAGGGATATTTAATCTTATGTAATGCATCAGGTTTGGGTTTGGGATGTGTTCTTATATAGGGTGATTGCATATTTTGCTATAGATCTTGGTAGATTAGTCCACATGAGAATTATTATCTGACCCATGACCTTGAAAGTGTCGTTATTATTCATACACTTAATTGTTTTCATCATTACCTTTTTGAAGAAAGGTTTACATATATTCCAACCACAAGAACATGAGTTATATACTCTCTGAAAAATATTTGAATCTCTATCGACAGAATTGGGGGGAGCACCAAAAATCTATTTATTTTGATATTTCCTATACCTTGGGGAAATGGAATATCATTTACAATGCATTGAGTAGGAAACTTCTGACCTAGGACTTAAAAAATCATTAGAAGAGTGGAACTTGATGACCCTTTTTGTACATTTATGTATTGGAGTTCTAAAATTAGGGTCCAAGTATTTCTTGTCTAGTGTTCATTTGACCATCACTTTTATCAAGGTGGTTCATTAGGAACAACATCTTGATGATGAATTCTGTGGCATTAGGAACTCTCTTTATGGTAGGGATATCGTTGTTGAGTGTTCATTATCCATACAGGGTGTCCAATGTTTCCATAAGTGGTACTTTTTACATTTTCCTGTAAAGAAATTTATAATGGGGATTTTCATAATTCCTAGTGGGAAATTAACCTAGGAACCAAAAATATATTTTATTACTTACAGCAGCAATTATGGTGGCCAAGTATGATATGAGAAATTTTTGACTTTTTTTACATCTATACTCGCCAATATGTCAAGATCGAACATTAGAGACCTTTCGATTTTATTCAGTCACTTTTAGGGTCATCTTGGAAGTGGGATAAGATCTCTATGAACTTTTCGGTTGGGTTATTTAATACTTAAAGGAAGAAGAATAAAATACAGGTTTTGATTGATTGGATGACCAAATTGGCCCAGTTTATACCCAATTTTAATGCAACCAAAGTTAAGGAGCTTTGAAATATCTATGTGAGAGAGACTGTTTGTTTTCACAGATTTCCATCAACTATAGTCACTCATAGGGATATTTTTTTAATTCTCAATTTTTTAGAGGCCTCCAAGTTGCACTGGGATCTCAGGTTCCTTTGAGTACTGCATAGCATCCATAGAAAGATGGCCAATTATAGTGGGATATAATGATTCTTAAGGATATGCTTCATGCATGCATCCTCAATTTTGGTGCTTATTGGGATAAACATTTGGAACTAATTGATATTTCTTATAATAATAGTTACTAGTCTGAAATCAGAATAGATCATTTTGAGAACCTGTAAGACCAGACTTGTAAATATCTATTTTTTTGGACGGATATCGGTGAAAGTTCCTTGGTCTGACCAAGCTTGGATCTAGAGATCATAGAAAATATTTAATTGATTCATTAAATAATGTTAATGTCATAGTGCCGGTATAAATCTTATGTTCATCGGCAGTGTAGACCATTGGAGTTTTTTGTGGGTGACCAGGTGTTCTTGAAATGTTCACCTTATTTAGTTCATCGTTGACTTGGGAGGTAAGGGAAGATTTCTACCCATTTTGTAGGAACTTTTAAGGTTGTTGAGTGGGGGGGAAAGTGGCCTACCATTTATAACTTCTGCCATAGTTGACATTGATACATAACATTTTCCATGTATATCAGCTATGGAAGTATCTTTTGGATCCAAATTATCTTTTGAGCTAGAGTGATCTTGATGTTGAGCCTAATTTTTGTGACTAAGCATCCAGTTAGGATAGTTGACTCTGAGACCAAGGTACTTCTTGGGATAATGATACCTTTGGTTCGTGTGTTATGGAATCATGGTTCTTATTCTCCTGAGACATGGGATCATGAGGCACTGATGAGAGAGCAGTGTCCTCACCTTTTTTATATGGAAAATTCTTGACAGGATTTCTAGGGAAATAAATTTTTTATGGTGTGGAGGTTATAATTCTTTATTACATTTCTCTCAGGTATGTTTTGACCTTTTTTCTAGTTTTCCTTTTTTTGGTTGGGTAATGCTGAGAAGGAATTTGGGGGACATCTATAATGCTTAAGTCAAGTATTTTTTAGAATTTTTGTATAAAACATGTAGTTTTTGTGGTATTTTAGGGATTTACAAGCCGTGTAATTGTGTTTCACAACATATAATAATCACCTAGAAGATTTTTTGAAATGGGTACACAACATGAAAGGTTACACCATTCATAGATTACATGTTGTGTAAATATTAAAAAAGGTTTTTTAATAAAAGGTGATGTTTTTTCCACCATATATGGGAATCGAAAATTACATGATGTGTAATTGGGTAACACGCCATATAAAATCCATAGTTTTGGTTTAAAGCAGATAGCTTGGTAGAAATACTTATTTCCTTCTTCTAGGTTTCATTACTCTTGACCTAGAGGCTCTTATTATGTGATTTTGGAAATCTACAATCCCTCTGGATCATATGTTTAGTGATTGATCATTATTTTGGTTATGGTAAATCTCTCTGGGTAAGAGTTCTTCCTATCTATTATGTATCTCTCTAATCCTCCATATAGTTTGACAAATCATCTTGAAATTGAGGGATCTAAACTTTTTATTATTGAATCTTTACTCTCTATTGGGTTCCTAGATCTTCTACTCCTTCATTATTCATTGGTGATTCCCTTTTCATATTTTTTATTTATGTGAAAATTTTAGGTGGTTCTATTTAATATTGTCCAATTGATTAAACCTTTAATTATTTATTTTTTGAAATTGATTTCAATTGAATTTTGAAACCCCAATTTGATGTGAATTATAATTGAAATTAAATTTGGTAATGACTGTGGAAAAAAAACTCCAATTAAAATGGAATTGGATATTGGGGTGTATTTTGAGAAAAATGGATTAAATTTAATTGATGAAAACCTAGAATTTTTTTTATTTTAAAATGCATGAAATGATAAAAAAACAATGTTTTAGTTTTGAAATGAAATTGGCATATTGAAACTTAAAATGTGGTAATTATATTTTAAATTGATTTGAAAGGATTTTCCCATTGTTTATTGATTGATTGAGTATATTCAATCTAGGGTAGTTAGTGGTTTATTTGGGATAATCATGGTAAGATGGTAATTCCCTAGCATCATATTGATGATAAAAACCTTCACAAACACCTAGTTTGTAAAATCTTATCCTCGATGGGATTTTGATGACCCGTATTTGGCATGATCTTGAAGGGTGTGTGTACACATATTATCCATGATCACTGATATGAGATTTTTGAGGATCCTATAAATAGAAACTATTTTACCATGGGGTATAATGACCATGGTTCCTGTTGTTATTGTCTTGATATATATATTCTATTAATATAAAATTGTTTTACTCAAACCTAATTAATTATATAAAAATTTTTCTATATAGAAATATTTAATCCATGTTTAAATGTTTTTCCATAAAATTGAAATGAAATCATATTTTGTCTTAAATATGAAAATGTACTACGTTGTCTGTTTTGATAAATATTGAAGGCATGATTTAGTTTAAAATTATGGAATCTTATTATGGAGCACTTGGTGAGACCCTACGAGGATTTTTATCTCACACGATACCTTATAATTTAGGAATTTATATATTTTATTCTACTAGGTATGAGTAAAGGGAAAGATACTCTTAGAGGAGGTGTGTGTTTTTTATTCCTTGGGTCTTGGAGTGATGTGTCCTTCGGGATAATGGGTTATCTTGTCTATTTTCTGGTGCATTAATGATGTAATATTTGGGTTTCAGATAGACCTTTTTGGTTTCTAGTACTTTCTCCTTGAGGAGTTTTGAGCATACTTATATATATCTTTACCTTTCATTGTGTTTGTCGAAAATTCATTCCCATTTGTTTATTTATTGATTCCAGTTGCTAGTCACCAACTTGTGGGGATTGGGAATGACCTTCAGGCTATTGCAGTGTTGGATAGGGTATTAGGGTACCAGGTTATATGGGTGGTTTCATGACTTTAGTGGAAGATAATATCTCAGGCCCTTTAATGGAAATGGAACTGCCTGATTATGTCCATGTCCATGGAATTATATTGTAAAGTTCATTTCTAGAAATTCAAATAAATATACATTGACTGTAGAGGTTAATGACACTAGTATGCATATTTCTTGGTTAGAGATATCATGATAAAGAGATTATATCACATAGTATGTATTCACTTTTGGTTATTGTCCATGTGGCATTTAATATCATTTTCCAGTGGTTCCTCATCAGGTGTAAATATGAAAACATTGTAATTTGGTGTAAAAACAAAATTTAATGGTTAAAGGGGCCTAAATGGTAACACACTCAGTGTATTCAGAACCCAAATTAAATTATATATGAATTTAACATATTGAATGAACATTGTTCTCATACGTGGTTTAATAATTATTCCTAAATGATTGATCTCAAATATTCTATCACCGATTATTCAAGAGAATATACATGTGAGTTGAATATTTAATAAATCTTATCAACTATTTTAGTGAATATATAATTTATTTATCTATCAGTGAATAATATAGTGATATTTATTCATCTAAATAAATAACCTTTATTCAAGTTCGGATAAATATTGAAGAGTAAGTGGGCCTAGTTAATGGACTAGTGAGAGAAGACATATCAAATATTATTTGAATAAATGTAGATTTATTTATTCAGGAAAAAAATTTAATTTATCCCTGAGTTTGGATCATCTAAAATAAAATTTATTATTATTATTGTTGTTGTCGTTGTTGTTGTTGTTGTTATTATTATTATATAAATGGGGTTTATAGGAATTTAGAAAAGTAATAATTTCCTAGGTTCAATTATTATTTTCCTAACCCTAGATATATATAAACCTAATTATGTTATCTCTAAACCAAATTATCATTGTTCACAATAAAATTCTAGGGGGAATGTTGGGTGAGAAAAACCAATTCTAAAAGGCTTAGGGATAACATATCAGCTTAAATGTGTTACTCCTATCACTAATTGGTTTTCGAATGAAACCATAGAATGGATTATATATCGGTCTTAAAAGGTATGGGTTAGATGAATTGGATTCTAATAAGTGGTATAAGATACATGGCATATCCTAGGTGTGATGTGGGTGGAAGATCCCTAAACTAGTCTGAAAATGATAATGATGAATCGATTAAATCATGTGGTTCCATTATGCCTTGTGGTGAAATTATTCCTGATAACACTAGTCAAGTATAAATCCTCAATGATGATAAAGAAAACATTGATGTAATTTGTTAGGTTTGGTGTATTATTGTTGAAGGGGAGACCTAGTCATGATATCATTGGTTTTAGAGAAGGGTTGTTGGGTGTCAAAACTCAATCCCACATCAGTTTCTGAAAGGAGTGATGATGGAAATATAATTTTGGATAGGATAATAATAATATCACCAATTAGTATTAAGATGTAATCCTATAAGGGATTATTTGTTGAGTTTGGAAGGTTTTGGTTGGGGAAATTGGATCCTAATATAGAATTATATCAAGACTTAGAGATATTTTCTCCTAGAATTATCTCAAAAATGGAGAGTGTTATTCCTCCACCAGTCTCTAAATACTAGAGAGATTAAGAAAATTCCTTCCACCTGAAGTGATTCTTGTGGATATCATCAACAAATAATACAATTATTATAATCTTTCATTCTGGAACCTAGGGATTTCTATAAGAACCTTTGTAAGTTTGTGGTGCACATGTGGATCTCCACTATATGGATTCTACACTTGAATCCTCTCACCACATAGAATAAAATGAATTGGTATACTGATTAATCATTGAAAAAATAAATTCAATGTAAGGTATTTCTTTATCCAAAAAAATTAATTATAAATTATATTTCATGATATTGCCTTCTTATTTTTGGTATAACAGTCAATTAATCTTCAATTTAATTTTTTTTCATGACATAATTCATCATGTACATCTTGAATTATTTATTGATTACCTCAAAAACCCCAAGTTGGATATGGCCTAAAAGAACTTATGTTGTGACCAGAGCCTTTATAAATAACAACAAAAATAATAATTGAACATATCAACATGTTTGAATTGTATTAAAATTTACATATATAATCATTATTGATATATAATTCTCCTTCCCGTTACCACCTTTAAGTTATTATCAAATTATTAACATGAGAAATAATCCAAAACATGCAGAATATAATGTTCGTAATCTACCAATAAATCTTAAAAACATATTAAAAATAACATGGAAAACAATGTTATATATCAATATCATAGAAAATATGGTGAACACATTCAATCACTTTTTATCATTTTTTCTAATTTCATAAGAACGTTTCATTATCATCCTAGGTAAATTTCATCACTTTAAACAATGGAAACAAAATCAGGATAATTATATATTAAAATATGATAATATAATATAGGTTTTAATCCTCTACCTCAAATGGGTCATTGATGAATGAAATATAATAGTTTTGAATAAGAATGATGATCACACCACCCAACACATAAGGAATTCTCCACTAAACCTAACCATTTAAAAACCTTTATCAAACCTCAACTAATAACTCAAAAAACTAAGAGAACACCACTTATATGGTTTTTTAGAAGATAAAAGAATAATAATTGGGAATAAAGAGAGGTAAAATATACCTTGGGTTGAAAAGGACAAATTATACAAAATTAGGGCCTAAATATTGATCACAAAGGCCTAGAACCTCTGAAAAAATGCTTTCATGGCAGCTTAGGTGTTGAGGTAAGAAGGATTAAATGAAAGAAGAATAATGGACTGCCCAAATTTATAATAAAATTTTTTAAGACACCATCACAACATGGTGTACAGTCAAAATGAGTGTTTTGACCTCAGTCAAACCGAGATTCAAAATTTCAAGCAATTAAAATGGTCATTACTCTATTAAAACATCTTGATTGTTTCACTAGAGTACCTATTTTTTTTTAAATGGATAAATGAGTCATTTATTAGCGATGTATTCCATAAATTTGGCTAATTAGTTTTTTAAATGTTTGATATGAATTTTAGGTGGATCTGTTTTTTGAATTTTTTTGATATAACTATTTCTTCTTACAGACTTAACATATTTTTTAACATCCTTTCACTTGTCCCACTCCCTCTCCTAGTTCCAACCTTATCCCATGTCACTGGAGGACATAATTAATAATCATAGAGGCCTAGGACCATCCAAAAAATGCTTCCACAGCCACCTAGGTTTTGAGGGAAGAAGGATGAAATGAAATAAATAAGAGTGGACAACCCAAATTTATAATGAAATTTTGTATAACCCCACCATAGCAAGGTGAGGAGTTAAAATGGGTGTTTCAACCTTATTCAAACTTAGAATATAGATTTGAACCCATTAAAATGGTCATTACTCCACTAAATCATCTCGATTGTTTCATTATAGTGCATGGAATTAATCTCTCTAATGGAATAGTTAACCTAGGAACGAGCATTTCACATGCAAATCCCAACTCAACCCATGACCAACCATGACATAGACACCCCATTCTCACCATTTCACTAGGACTCCCCCGAGTGATCATGGATAGAACAGAAATAAGCATAGCATTAAAGCTAAAAGGATTCTAAAATATGAATTTTAACTCTGTTTCCCACATAGCACTTACCAATGAACAATATCTTTGAAAACACCAATCAAAATGGTAATTACATACCCAAAATCATGAAAATGCTAGGAACCAAACACAAAATGACCATCACCACCTTCCTCACCCAAAACTCTCAACTAAAAAACCAAAAAACATGACCACAACATGAAAAATGGAATGACCTCACCAAAATAGGAATTTCATACCACCCTTTCCATACATACAAAACGGGTTCAGCCTTCCCAATATAGTTTTTTTGGACTCCAATGATCCAAACATCATACTTTTATGCTAAAGGAAAAATTATTTTTATTTGCATTAACAAACATGGATAATTCATTTACCCATGTTTCATAAAAACACCCGAAAAACATGTATTTCTAATTTAGAAATTTTTATAAATGCAACTAAATTAGTCACATTTATAAAAATTTCTAAATCAGTCATGTATATAAACATCTCTAAATTATATGTTTTTATAAACATTGCTAATTTAGTTGTGTTTATAAACATTTCTAATTTATCAATATTTTTAAACATCGTTAATTTAGTCACACATTCTATACCTATGGTTTTTTTAAATATGGTGAAATGAGTTGTTTATTAAAAAAATTGTGGGATCACCTCTTCATCTCACTTCTCTCCTCCCTCATCCAGGACCGACATCACCAAGTCATCACACATGGTGCAAACATCACTCACCATTGAAGAAAATTCCTCACCCCACGTGACTCAAACACGTGACATTCGAGTCCAACAAATAGTGTTCAAACCAACTAGGCCAAACAGATTATCTGCTAAAGTAATCTACTATACTATATTAATATATAGGATAATAAATTTGAATATATAAATTAATATATTTGTCATTATATTTTAACATATTATATGTTGTATATATATGTGATAATATATTATTATATATTTATATATAAATTAAAATATATGTTATTATTTGTATATGATAGTATCAATTATAATATATGTTATTATTTTTATATTGAGTATAAATTAATATATATCTGATCATAAGTTATTATATATTAATATTTATGTTATATATCAATATATAAATTACTATAATTATATTTATATATTAGAAACTTTTTATATTATATAAATATGAGATAATAAATGTTATTATATATTTATATATATATATTAAAATATATGTTATTATTTATATATTTTAGTATAAATTTATATATATTTTATTATATGTTATATATATATATTATCATGTGTGATTATATATTAATATTTTTTTATTTATTAATATATAAATTAATATATTTTTTATTATATATATATATATATATTAATATATAAATTAACATAAATATATATTTCTTTATATAAATATACTTATATAAATTAATAATCATTTATTTGATTATTATTAATTTCTTATAATTATGTTTTTACTTTTTTGTTTAAATGATTATATGTATGTATGTATGTATGTATGTGTATATCAATTTTATATAAATAAAATTTACTTTTATTGTTACATAAAACAAGTATATGTCTAATATTATTAATATTTATATATATATATATTAATAAAATTATACTTATAAATCTATATATTCATATATAAATTAGTATGTATGTACATTCTTGTGTACATGCTTGTGTGTGTTATAATAACAATCATTAATATTAATTTATTTATTTATCAGTTTATATATTTATTAAAATATTAAAATATTAATTTACGTGAATATATATATTATTGTATATTAATATATATATATATATAATTATAAATTAATACAAACACACATATATATTATTATATTTATATGTGGGTGTGTATAAATTATTATAAATATATATATAATGAGTAATTTTTTAATATTATTACATATATATTCACATATTTAATTATTTATTTTCAATGATCATTTATTTAGTTACTATTAACTAATTTTAATTAAGTTTTGACATGTGTGTGTGTGTGTTTAAATGTACATATCTATGTGTGTGTGTGTGTGTGTGTGTGTTAAATTTATATGAATAGCATTTTTTGATGTTATGTAATGAAATTATAAATATATACACATATAATAACTTTTAAATTATTATCTAATCTTGTCACTTTTGAAAAAGATAAAATAAAATTTGGTCTCATTTTAAATAACATCTTTTTTATTATTATATATTATAATTATATGTGAAATATTATTAACAATTTTATATATATATAAATATAAATATATTTATAAATTTATATATTCAAATATAAATTTAAAACAAGGGTTGCATTTTCTTTTATTTCTGTGATCTTTCTGGTTAAGAGTTTTAAATAATTATGTAAAAATTTGCATAAAAAAGTGGATAATTTCACAGAGGGTAAATTTATTTCAATAAAAAAACATTAAGTTTACACCAATGTTTCATTTAAGCCTCTTTTTCTTCATTTAATATGAGTCATCATAGTGTAAACCTTGACCTTTATAAAATTTCTACTCATCCTTAGATCCTATGAAAAACAGTTGAAAATATGGGATGAGAAAAAAAGATCGGTATGAGACATAAAAATAAAGTAATCTTGTTAGTCTAGTGAAAAACATAAAAAAAACATAAAGATGTTTACCATTTCATAATAAAACATTGACCAGATAAATAAAACATTTTCACAAGTGACTGTCAATATTTTATCAGATAAAAAATTTGATAACACGTTATTAGGTATTGGAAAACCATGAAGGCATCATGAGGGATGTGGGGACTCATGAAAATATTTCATTGAAAAATAAATCCTTCACCTTTAAAAGTTCATAAACCTTCCTTACCTCATGAAATCTAACAAAAACCAAAAACCCCCATTTTTAAGAATAATATAGGTATCTTGGAGCATCATATTCATCACACATGTTAACTCATGTTTAACCCATGTAAGAATAACTAAATCATAGTTAATTTAATATGATTAATCAACCCTGTTATCTCTTTCATTTTTCACCTTCAAAGACTAAATCATTACCCAATGCATTGGAGAGATATATCAATCTCACCCATCATAATGAGAAATAGTAGGCTCAAATGTAATCATAAATAATTATCAAGTACTATATCATTAACAAAATATCTGTAATATTTCACATTTTCATCATAAAATCCTTGAAAAAACCATTTTAACCCATACGCAAAACACCTTTCTTTTTCACATAATCAGAGGGAGAAAGATCCTTTTTCTTTAAAACGTCTAAAAATGAAACTTTTCCCAAAGAAAAAGAAAAAATATAATTTGAAAGGTTGTTTTAACTTTTATAAAAAAAATATGATATTGAATAATAGTTATGACTGTGAGAAAATTTACTAAGATCGAATAAATTATAAAATATTCTTTTTTACACTTTTGTAATAAAATTTAAAATAACTCACACAGAAAACGTTGAAAAGATTCATTTTTAAAACTTTGTAAATAAATCATAATAATGTAAAAAAGTTAACTTTAGAGACCATTTAATCATAAATAATAACAATATTTAAATATTAAAAGAACCTCAATATGGAAAAATAGTTGGAAGGAAAGCTTCAAAATATGATTTTTAAAATAAAGACTCTTATTATAAGTCCTTACTTGTTTTGTTATTATCTCTGTCCTTCTTAGTAATAAAATTATATTGTGTTTATAATTTCTTAAGAATATTTTTAATTTTAATTAAATTATCATTATTATATTTATTTAATTTGTTACCATGTTTTATTTAGTTACTAAAATGGTTAATTTTACATTGGATGTTTTGAGAACATTCAGGTTATAACCTCAAAACAACAATAGTTCATTGACCATGATCAAAGGGGTTATCGTTTAATTACCTTTGGAGTATAAAATTTTTTATAATTATCATATTTATTCAATATATACACTTTTAAAACCATCCATGTAAATCGATCATAAAAAATTAACCACATCATTTCTTGGAGATGATAGTCTATACATACGCATGAATGGGGTTTTAATTTTTCTACTAGGTAGAAGAAAATAAAGTATATAATATTATAATTTTATAGATTCATAGATATGATATAAATTTTTGTATTTATTAATTATTTATATCTATATTACCATCCATGTATGGTGGAAATAAAAAATGAATCAAATCACTTCATGGAGGTGGTCGTCCACACGTACGCACGCACGACATTATTATTTCCAGTGGATGGAAAAGTAAGAAGGTAAGTAATATATTATATTTATAGAATCATAATAATTCCATAAATATAATATATATTCATTTTATAAATTATTTTAATGATTCATATAATCCAGTGAGGAAAACTTAAACACATCGCTTTATGGAGGTGGTATTCCACACGTACGCTCGGGTGATGTTTTTATTCCCCATAAGATGGAAAAGGGGTTTAAAAAGGTTTGTTCCATAAATATAATTTCATTTTAGTATATTAAATATTATTATTTTATTATATCATCATGGTTAAATAATATTTTAAGGATGTATAGGAATAAATAAACACGAAACACTAGGTTAAGAAATATACCACTTCTATAGAAAACCTCCCTTGGCTTATACCTTAAGCCTTCTTAAGTTGGTATATTAGTGAAGCTATAACCTTTAAGAAATGGGGAGGGATTTTTCAAAGTTATTTTGGTAATATTTTTTTAATATAAATGGATCAAATTGTTTGAATAAGTGAGTAGTGTAAGTTCACTTTTATAAGTGAGGGGAGTGTCATACTTGTAAATACTTAAACATCAAAATATATTATATGTCTTTATTAAAGGAAATTTGAAAAAATTGAAATATTTAGAATATAGGATTATTATTATTTTAAATAAACTCATAAAATAAAATTTATAAAAAAAAATTATGATATTTTAAAACTTATCTCTTAGTTTTAACCCTGTTGTTAACTCTTTTAACAATTACCGTGGTGACAAAGTTTTACAAATATTACAATTCATAATGACCAGAAATGCAATTAAAATTATAAAAATTTAAAAAAATTTGATTCTAAATATAAAATTGGTTTTACTATATTCAATTTATAGATTTATTAAAAATTAATTTAAATATAAATACACAAATTGTAACGAAAACATTTTTTTGAAAAATGGCCTTTTTAAACATAAAATTGATTTTGTAAACAAATTAAGAAATAATGCTAATTAATATGTAAATAATTTTATTTTATTTATTAAAATTTTAATAATTTAACTTTCAAAATAATACCAAATATAATAAAAAAATTTAAAAACATGAAAATAAATGACAATTTTAATAAAAAATGGTATTTTTCACTATTCACTCAAAAAATCAATCTTTTCAGGAAAATATAAAATATTCACCCTAATATAAATTAGATATATTAATATAAAAAATTAAGTCTGTATTATCAAATTAAATTTCTAAAATTTACAAATTCATCCTTCAAATAAAACTATAATTCATGGAAAATAATTTGCTTAGAAAAAGTTATTTCTTTTTTAACTAAAAAATTACATAAAATCAATATAGTGAGTATGAATCTATAAAATATAATCATGAATATTTCTATACATGAAATTGATTTATTATTAACATTACATTTTTTTATTATTCTTATCCCTTTAACAAATTCAACCCTTGCAATTTTATTCATTGTTTAAACAGGTGTGAGTATTTCTACCTTGAAGATTTTTCTGATTCCCTTATTTCTTCACCATTCATATGATTATTCTATAAAACCTTTACCTAGTCAATCATATTATTTTATAGTACCTAATATCTATGATCTAGAATCTGAATTTTATTTTCCTCAAAATAAATATTTTCTTCCAACTAAACTACTTTAGGGCACAAGACATGAGATTGTTCAAGGTCATATTTCTTAAACAAAACAAATGAGAAACATCAGGTACCTGAGATAAACATGGAGTTAAGGACACTTGGTATGAATCATATCCCACTTTTTTTAGAAAAAATTATGGAATAATATACCATTTACTTAATTTTAGTTTCTTTCCAAAAATCATAACAATTTTCCAAGGATATACTTCAAAAAAACATGATCTTCTTCCTCAAATGAGATATCTTTCCTTCGGTTATCTTCGTAATTTGTTTTACTACTATAAGTTTCCCTCATATGGTGTGGAATCACCTTTACCTTCTCATCTATATATTATATCAACTCAATTACCAAAAACTTCATTTTGAATAATTTATCCCAACATGATGGAGTTAGACACCACTTTCCATATAATGTCCCAAACGGTTCCATATGTATACAATAATGAAAACTATGATTACAAAAAAAATTACACTAAATATGGATGTTGACCCCAACATTCATAATAAAATAAAATGAAATATCATATAACATCTTCCAATGTTTGAATTCTTCACTCCGACTATCCATCATATTGAGGAAGAAATTTTGTATTGAAATTTAATTCATTTGACAATGACTTCTAAAGCCCCTTCCAAAAATTTGAGGTAACTTAGGGATCATGATTTAATTTAATATAGAAAGGGACTCCATGAAATCTTATTATAACTTTATGACAAATTCTAAAAAAATTATCCAAATACTTGGTATCTAAAATAGAAATAAAATTCATAGATTTAGTCAAATGATAAATAATAAAAAATCAAATTATTACATTGAGATGTATTTTATAATCCCACCACAAAATCCATAGATATACTCTCTTATTTCCATTTTGGAACTCTAAATGGATAAGGCATCCCTTTTAGTAGTTTTGGATTAGTTTTAACCTATTTAAGTGTCAAATTTTTCATGGTAAAATTAGAAATATCCTTCTTCATTCCACAACACCAATAATAATATAATGACCCATGTCATTAAAAGTTGGAAATTCCTAGGTAAATTTGAGCTTTCTATTTATTGGACATAACATTTTGAGAACCGTGTCTCTATAACAGCCCTTCTCTTTATTTTACATTTAAACATGATTTATTACATAAAATAACACTTAATACAACCCATAATATCAATATGTATAGTGTATTTTGGAAATTAGATACACAACATAACAACTTATTACATGGGATACAAAACATTATTGAACACTTCCTTGACATGATCATAATATTTCAATGAACTTAAAACTGCATGGGATATCCCAGGAACAAACATAAGAAAGGGGTGACCTATAAATCCCAGTAGTGGAATAAAACATTCATAACCTGAAGAAGATAATATATGTTATACAATAGGAATATGAATGGGGTATAAAAGGAACATAAATAAGAATGAATGATATAGCACGATAATCATAACATGGGAAATTTGGTAATAACTTAAAACACTACATAATAAACATAGGTGAAGGATAAACCCACCAAGACATCATGGTGGAAAAATCCCCATAAATTAATTAGGTAAAAACCCTATCCCAAAATAACATATCATGATATTAATAATTAACCAATACATTGGAGTGCTCTATAATTCTAGGGGCACCCGTCACTTTCATTTCATTATCATGCTTAAGTGTGCCACATAAATCAATAGACATGGATTCATTCATCATCACAATTTATTCTAATATCAAGTAGTGTAGAATACATATATTTTATTGCCCAAAAAAAGTATTATATGTGTATAAATTTGAATACCCATGATAGAAAATGGCCATGGTATTCACTACACAATTGTTTTGGAATGGAAAATTGTGGTGCAATTTTGACAGCATAACGGCATCACATAAAAAATCATACAATGGTTTGATGAGAGATAAATTGGTATTACATCATTTAGATATGAAATGTACATTAATATGAACATTTAAATACATGTACCAATATAAGGAATAAAATAATAAATAAACTTGAAAAAAGAGGAGAATGGAAAGAACCCTTACTTGAATGTCTAACTCTGAAAGCTTGGAAGGGACTTATTGAAAGGTTGGGAGCACCTTGAGACGACTATAGAGAGTTTACGGAAGATTGATATCATTCTACAAGTATTTATAGTGAAAATAAAGGGGGGATTGGGTTGGTTTATATTTAAAATGAGGGGGTTTCTTTATTATTTAGGTTTTGGACTCTACATAATAAAATATCCAAAAACAAAAACCATACCACATTTTTTGCCCATTTTTTCTTTAAAATTTAAGTGGTTTAAATTTTTTTATAAGTAAAAAGGAATAAATTGTTAAAATATTATCATTGGTGATGTGGAGGTGAGTCACACTTTTAAATAAATGATTTTAAAATAATAAAATATATTATAACTCTTGAAGGATTCATAATGGATTTAAAAAATAAATCAAATAAACTTAAAATAACATTATCTTAAAGGTAAAACAAATATTTGGTTGTGGATACTATTTATATTACTTATTAAATCACTTTTGGGTCATTTTTATGTCATAAAACACAAAGTATATTTATACAGTATTTAATTTTTACCCAAAAATTAGATTGTCTTCAAAAATTATGTAAAATTAACCACTGGATTTTTTCAACATCATGATTACAAAAATAATACTAATTTTATCTAAATAATTTCCTAAATATGTGAATGTTTACTTTTGAAATAGAAACCAACATTTATTGAAAATGATGGGTTTTTTACAATAACATTTTATAACCCTTATAAAAATTACATTTGACTTCATAAAAATTATATGATCATTTATATTTGATAAAAATTATTTAATAATAATATTTTATCAAAATATTATTTATTTCTAAAGTCAATTAATTCAAAAATTTATTAATTGAATTTGAATATTAACCAAAAAATACAATTTGTTATTTAAAAAAATTACAAAGTAACAATAATAGGATTAAAATATATTCATTATTTTATACAAAATAATATATTTATTACTACTGATATGGTCTTGGTACATATTCCTTTAATACACCATCATACACCTTAAGCGTGAGGTGCGCAATGGTGAGGCTTTCATAGGGTTCGTTCGGCAAACGTTGTTTTGGTCATGATCTCGATGAGCTTGAAATTCTCTCTTAAATATTTTCACTCATGCTTAATTTATTCGATATCATATTGGGATTGGTCAATGTAAAATACCAAAAATTATATCTCCCTCAAAATATCTGATAAATGGGTTTCAAAGGGTATAGTCCAACTAGTTATGGCCATCACTTCCTTTATCTATGTCAAAAGGAATTGTTAAAAACCCTATATTTATACTAATATTGTAATAACTATTAAATGGATATATTATTAATGGTAAATATACATAATGATCATTAAACTACAATTAGATATAATTAAAAAAAGTGCATTTTTTCTATAACCACAATACAATTAATTAAATAATAAAAGGAAATTTTATTCATAACAGTTCGGGTCGTTACAATATTCTCCCCTTTATAAATTTTTCCCTCAAAATTTTCTTTTCCCACACCAAAAAAGATAAGGGTAAATCTGCTTCATCACCTCCTCTGGTTCCCATGTTTCTTACTCAAAAACGTTTTTTCTTCACAACACTTTGATGAGGGGAATTGTCTGGTTTTAAAAATATTTTTCTCTATGATCTAAGATCTTCACTGGATACTCTTCATAGGAAAGTTCACTCTCTAATGGTACCACCACTCAATTGCGTGCATGTGAGGGGTAAGTTATGTGCTTTCTCAAAAGTGACACATGGAACACATCATGTACTTGAGATAGGTTTGGTGGGAGTGATAGTCGATAGGCCACTACTATGATGCGATCAAGGATCTAAAATGGTTCGATGTAAGATGGAATAAGTTTTCTCTTATTCCCAAATCTCATTAGTTTCTTCCCTGGAGATAAGTGGAAGAATAACATGTATCTAAAATCAAAATCTATGTCTCGTCTACAGTTCTCATCATAACTCTTCTATAGACTCTGAATAGATTTTATGTGTTGAGGAATGGTCTTAAACTTATCCACCATTTCCTCAACCATTTTAGGACCTAGAAGTTTTCATTCCCTAACTTCATCCCAACATGTGCATGTTCTTCACTTCTTCCCATAAAGGGATTCATAGGGAACCATTTGTATACTCCAGTGGAAACTGTTGTTGTAAGAGAACTCGACGAGAGGAAGATATTGGTCCTATCCTACCTTAAATTCAACTGAGAATTATCTAAATATGTCCTCAAGTGTTTGGATAGTTCACTTTCTGACATACCAGGGAATTTTATGTATAACTAGTGACCTCTTTTTTCTTGTTATCCCACCAATAGTGCTCTCAAAGATCTCAATACATGTTTGTGTTTCCTGGGTGAATGGAGAAATTCAAACTGTGTAAATCATTCAATAGTTCCTTCTTTAACTCAAGATTTTATAGAACACATCGTCTTAATGCAAATATCCTAATTATATATTTATTAACATTGAACTTTGGGGATTTCCCTTTTCTTATAGTTTCCATTTTCTTCTGAATTCCCACATCATCTTTTTTAGCATCCTTTAACCTTTCAATAAGAGATATTTGAGAAAAAATTTGTAAAAGGATTTATGATGTTCCTTACTTTATGATTCCCATGTCTATTCTATTAAAATATAATAAGATTTAATACTTTTTAATTCTCATTGATGATAGAATTTATGGATCCTTTCTACATAGAGAATCCACCACTTTGTTTGATTTCTAAGGTGGTAATGTATTGAGAAATCATAATCATTTATGAGCTCTAACCATATTTTCCATCACATATTAAGATCTTTCTATGCGAATATATATTTGAGGCTCTTATGATCAATATATATCTCACACTTATCCTCTTAGAGATAATACCTATAGATTTTCAAATCAAATATCACAGTTTCCAGCTCCAGATCATGCATGGGATTTTTTTTCTCATGAATTTTCAACTGCCTTGAATAATAAGCTATGAATTTTTCATTCTACATTAACACATAGCTTGATCCCTTTTTTAAAGAATCACTAAATACCATGAAAGGTTTTGAACTTGTGGGTAGTGTGAGCACAGGGTTGGATAAAGATTTCTTCACATTCACCATTCCAGGAAAACTTGACTCCCTTTTCAGTTAGCTTGGTAAGAGGGTTTGACAATCGTGAGAAATTTCTCACAAATCAATGATAATACACCACTAACCTAAGAAATTTACGTATATATATCATGGATGTTGGCCTTTTCCATCCATCAATTTCTTTTATATGTGAAGGATCCATAGATATCCCATTGCTTGTGATGATATTATCCAATAATGATACTTCATTCAACTAGAACTCACACTTGTTTTACTGAGAATAAAGCTTCTCATTTCATAAGGCATTTAGCACAGTGTTAAAATTCTCATCATGCTCCTCATTTAATTTGGAGTATATTAGAATATCATCTATAAAGACTCCCAAAAAAATTTCAATTTAATATCTAAAGACTTTATTTATCAAGTCAATAAATATTGTTGGAGCATTAGTGATCCCAAAAGGTGTCACTGTGAATTCATAGTGTCCGTAACTGGTGAAAAAATAGTTATTGGGGATATATTCATTCTTTAACCTTACTTTATAATATCTTGACCTTTTATCCACCTTGGAGAAGTATTTTTCTCCAAGTAGCTGATCAAACAAGTCATCAATATGAGGAAGAGGATACTTGTAATGACCCAATGTTTTATCAATGTATTTCCCTTCTTATAATTATTTCTTATAGTTTAATCACATAAGATTAAATATATAACAACATACAAACTTTATAAATAAATAATGGGTTAAATAAAAGGTATCTCTAGAATTTAAAGAACACATGTCGAAGAAATAGTAACTTGACCTTTGGAATAGTAATGTGACCCTTATGAATAGTAAACTAGCCAATATAAAAGTAACCTCCCCAATGAAGGTATAAATAAAAAATTTCCATTTTATAAGTGTCAATATGATATAATTATTTCATATTATAAAGAAATAAATATTTTAAAAATTATTAATTAAGTGTTAGTATTTTTGTAAGTCATGTATATTTAATTAAAATTTTATGATTAATTTAATAATTTAAAAGAAAATGTATTTTCATAAAATATATTCAGAAATTAATATTTTGATGTCTTATGATTATATGATAATTTTTTGAGCCCTTATTTAATTTTTAAAATTAATGTAAAATTAGAAATACTTTTGAAACATATATTTTTCAAGTAAATTATTATTTTAATTAAAAATTAAATTTCTCATATTTCAAAAAAAATAAAATTGAGTTCATTTTTGAATTATACACATTATAAAATCTTTAGGTAAAATTTTTTGTATTTTTCTTAAATACTTGAATTTTTGGGGAAGAGTAAAATACGATAATTTGTGATAAATGATAAGTGCATAAATTATTGAGTCATGGATGATGTTTTTATGAATTAACTACCCTTGGTTCGAACTCAGATGCACTAATTACTATTTTTGGTCACAAGAACCAATACTCTTGCTTTTCTTGAGAAAAATAACAAAATAAAGATTAAAATAATGAAAAAACCCTCCTCTCCTCCACTATAAATACCACCCCTCACCCCCCCCCCCTCTTATCCTCAAACTTATCAAGCCTTTATCCTTGTCTTTATTCTACACAATACTCTTCCCAAACCTCTCCCTCACATCTAGGATCTCTTTTTCTCATCAAAATACCAAACCTCTTCCCCAAGGAGTCTTTTAAGAAGGATAAATTCAAGAGACAAATTCCTCTTTCCGATTATTTAATTTTATTTTCAAGTTAATTTAATTTCTATTCTCAACTATCCTCATCCAAAATGTATGAAAACTTCATTACCTTTCGTATACTGAAAATTTTTTATGATAGTGGAATAATTCATCATCATCTCTCATTTCCCCTCCCTTTATACTTGAAATAAAAACACCATCCGAGATGTGTTAGTTTATCACATTCAAGGATGACTGGTTTTCAATTTCTATTACCATCTTAAATTATGGTTGTGAAACCAACTTAATTTTTGAAACAAATTATTATATATGTAATATATCATATGTAATGTTCTGAGATCATTATATACAAATGGTATAAATTTATAAAACAAAATGACCTCATTATGATCAAAAAAAATGCTAAATTAATCGAAATAATTATCATTAATTATTTATCTAATGAATCATCCTAACTTCTAGAAAAAAAATGATATTTTAATATTCTATATGTTCATTAATAACATATAAGTTCATTTCTATATAATTATCCTAATTCTACTTGATTTTCCGAACACTTATATCAGTAAACTGATCATGAAAACAAAGTAACTAACACTCTTGAATGGTGAAATTGAACTTCATAACCCATAAAAAGGGGCTTAAATGAACTTAATAAAGTTATAATAAATAATTTACATGTATAAATGGTTCTAAAATTATTAATTAATGAATTTAATTATATTATTTAGGACATTAAGATCAAGTGTAGAATTGTTTCAGACATAAGGTAAGGGATTCTACCAGAACCTCCAATTTCCCTTCGGGTTACTCCTTCTCCATATTTATCCAAATATAATGATACTTTATTTTTATTTAATTATTAAAAATTATATTTGTATTCTAAAATTCATGTATCCATATCATATCATCCTTCTTTTATGGGGATATACATGTTTCAATAAATTTCCCTTCTTAAATCTTTCTGAAAAGCAAACCCGGTTTAAGAGAATTTATCAAATTCTTTCCCATTTTAAAGTGTACCCAAATATATATTTTAATCCACCACTATTTTTATAAAATCACTCATTTTATCTTTAAAACCCTATATTTTTTCAATTATGGTTTCATACAAATAATTATGACTTTTCTATTTTAAATAATCTTGAATGTTTTCCTATAAACCGTACGAAAATGTTTTATTTATAAAGTTTTTTAAACACTATATTCACTTCAGTTTGACATAAATTATCAAGATATATGCCTATATTCCTTTATTAATGTTCATTTATTATTTAATTCATTTATTTCATGGAAAATTTTACTATACACCCATTTATTATGCTTTTGACATGATTATGATACTCAATTCTTTCCATGGGTAACCCATGTGTTTATATTTGATTATTTATGTATGAATACTTAGTTGGAAAGTATATTTATGAATATTTTATAATGGTTGTGACTAGATATCACCCCAGTTCATTGGGTAATATTTAGTCTTATGAGATTTTATGTGCAACATTCTTGGTGGTTAGCCTTGATTTGTGCTCTATTTGCACCAGTCTTTGTGGTTAGACTTGAATCATGCTCCTATATGTGCAATGAGCCTTGACTCATGATCCTCTATGTGCAAAGAGCTTTGAATCTTACTAAATTCATGTTTTATGTTACATTAACATTAATTTGAATCCATTATTATATGATCCCATGTTATTATTCCTTATGATTAATAATGTCCCATGCCTTTTTATATCTTTATTTTATTCCTTATAACCCATATGCTAAGCTTTATTTTAATTTCTATTCTTTTACTGGGATTTTTAGCTCATTCCTTTGTTCATGTTAACCCTATGTTATCCTATGTAGATGTAAGGGCTCAAAGGAAGCTAGGAGCTCTTAATGGATGATAAATAATGTATTATTTTATTAAGTCCCATGTTTTTAGTTTTATGTACCTAGTCTTCCAAGACATTAGAATTTATGATACTTGGATTGTAATATGATGTTTAATTATACATAAAATCATGTAATGATATGTGTAAAATTCTAGGGTTAAATAGTTGGTATTAGAGGAAAATCTGGTTATTTGTGGACATTGGGAATAGAGAACTTTAGTAAGAACATTATGGATAAGACTATGTATAATAAAACATACCTAAATTTTGGTAAGTATAGAGTAAGTTGTTTATTGAGAAAATGAATCCATTTATAGATACTATAAGTGGTCGTGGTTTTGGAATAGATGTTCCTAGGAATTGAAACACTGATAAGGTGTTCTAGGAATGAATCGGGGTAACCTGGTACATGACAACGGGCCTTACCGTGCACCTGGTTTGATACTCCTGGGGGATTTGCTTTGGTATATTAATAAGCTCATTATGAACCATTATTGAGGGAAAAAATTCCATAAGAATATATTTTAGGAAACATATCATGGATAACCAAGATTAAAACCTAGGGAATCACAAGTTAAGATATAATTTTCCTTTACAATTTTATCCCTTTATGTTCAAAGTTTACTTTTATTATTCTAATAATTGAAGCCCCCTAATTGCACATTCGTTTTCATAGATAATGGAGGGAAATATAAGAACACATTCCAACAATAAATGTGATTGGGAATGTGATTATTTCCCTAATTAAATGAGAAAAATGATGGGAATGGGTGCTCGAAGCGTCATGACAGTACTTCCTCAAATGGATCAAGTAATAAATAATAACTTGAATGGTGTGGAACACCCTATTGATCCAAGGAAAGAGCAATTTTTCATTCAATCCTTAACATGGAAAAGTCCCCTAGTATTTATTAGATCTTATGATCCCCTCCTTGTAGAATAGTGGATTAACTCCATTGAAAAGTTATTCTTTGTTCTTTAGTTCTTGGAAGAATAGAGAGTTGTGTTGGAAGTCTATTGTTTTGATGGGGAAGTTGATCGGTGGTGGAAACTGATAAAAAATATGAAGTCCAAGGAGGAAATTGATTCCATGGATTGAGAGGAATTCAAGAAAATGTTTTTCAATAAATATTTTCCTCAAACCCTCTGTCTCAATATGGAAAGAAAGTCCCTCAAACTTAAGCAGTAGGAAGATGAGTCTATTGGGGAATATAAAGAAAACATTACAAGGCTTTCAAGTTATGACTCTGGATTTTTCATGAACATTGAAATCAATTTGGATAACTTATTTAGTGGACTAAAGCTGAGTCTATAAAAATAATTTGTGATTCGATACTTCAATAGTTATGAGAATATTTTTTCCCCTCAAGGTTGAAGTGAAAATCAGAGACTCTTAGTGGTATCATGGTGCTAGTGACAAAAAAATAGGAAATGGGGTCTAACATGGGTGGATCAGAAAAAAAATCCCCAGATGGAAAGAAGATTTAACATCCCATGTGTCAAAATTGTGGGAATACGCATCTTGGGAACTATTTTAAAGAGAACCAGGAAATGCTTCAAATATTACAGAATGGGGCATCTGGCTAAGAACTATCAAAGGGATATGAAGAATTTCCATAATTTGGAGGAATAAAGGATGGTTAAGATGAAAAATCAGTATTTAGTGTAGTGTTTCAACTAAAAGGAACATGGGAATTTCGAAAATCAATTACCTAAGACAAGGGTTGTTAGAGGAAATCAACAACAACCTCCAAGATTACAGGGAAGGGAATATGTTATCACTATTGCTGATGTGGAGCCGGAAAATGACGTGGTGACAAGTATTATGGTTAATCAGTCAAGAATAGAGAATATACTATTTGATTTTAGTTTTAAACATTATTTTATATCTTTCAATTTTAGTATAACTATTCAATCACCACCTCAAAATTTGGAGGTTGAGTTACCTATGTGAACAGTGAATGGGGAAATTACTGCATCCAAATTTTATAAATTCTCCTTGGTTAATTTTTGTGGACTAAACCTCCCATAAAATCTTGTTATGCTCCCTGCTTTTAAGTTTTATGTTATATTGGGCATAGATTGGATATCTTTATACAAATCAAACATCGATTGTTGGGAAAGGGAGATCACTCTTCACATACTGAAGCATCCTCTAATTATATACAAGTGTAAGGAGGAATATGAATCTCCTTTAGAATAATTTTCTCAAGTGTAGATATTATTTCCCTATAAGTAAGAATATCTAGCTCAAATGATTAAGAAAAATGAGAGAATCAGTCTCGAAGACATTCCCATCGTGATGGATTACACTAATGTATTGCCTAAAGAGTTCATCGGTAGTCCTCCTAATCGAGATGTTAAGTTCTCAATTGAGCTTATTCTGGGATCTATACCTATATCAAAGACACCTTATAGAATGTCCACTGTATATCTGTAAGAGATAAAGAAGCAGTTACAGGAGAATCTAGAAAATGTTTTTATACACTCGTGTTCTTAACCATGGGGTGCAATAGTACTCTTCATTTATAAAGAAAAATTTATCAATGCACCTCTGCATTGATTATAGTTAGCTCAATAAAATATTGATAAAGAACAAGTATCTCATTCCATGGATATATGAATTGTTTGATCAGCTACATGGGGCTAGTTATTTATCTATGATGAACCTTTGGTTGGGATATCACCAATTAAAGGTGAGGAAGGAAGATATTCACAAGAGTTCCTTTCAAACAAGGTATGGATACTAAGAGTTTATAGTGATTCCCTTAGAACTCACTAATTCTCTAAAAAAATTCATGGATTTAATTAATAGAGTCTTTATAGATTACCTAGAAAAAAAATTAGTAGTCTTTATCAATGATATTCTAATATACTCTAAGAGGAAGGAGGAATATGAGGATAATTTTAATGTTGTGTTAAATACTTTTTGAATGGGGAAACGTTATACAAAGTATAGTAAATGTGAGTTCTGGATGGAGGAAGTATAATTCTTAAGCAATTTAATCACTAATAAAGGGATATCTACGGACCCTTAGAAGACAAATGAAATTGAAGAGGCCAACATTTGTAACAAAGATCAATGGTTTCCTTGTTATAGCTGGATATTATCGTTGAATTGTGAAAAAACTTCTCATGGTTGTCAAAAACAATAACCAATATGACATGGAAGGGAGTAAAGTTTTTCTAGACTCAAGAATGTGAGGAAAGCTTTAAGGAGCTCAAAAAGAGGCGTAACACTGCACCAGTACTCACACTCCTGAAAAGTGGAGAACTCTTTGTGGTGTATAATGATGATTCAAAGAAAGGATTAAGCTACGTAATGATGAAAAAAGTTGATAGTATATTCCTCAAGACATTTTTTAAAATCCATGATAAAAACTATTCCATGCATGATCTAGAGTTGGCAGTTGTAATCTTTGCTTTGAAAATCTGGTGGTATCATCTCTCTATGGAGAAGTATGAGATATATTCTGATCACAAGACACTACTACAAAAACAGGCTTTATCAGCACTCAAAATGGGCTTAAATAGTGCTAAAAATTGTTATAAAGCTCAGCGTTGATACAGAGGGGGTCCCCTATATCAGTGCTAAAAAAGTGCTGATAAAGGGAGCCTTTTTCTGCAATTTTTTTAGTGCTGATAAATGTCATGCCTACTGTAACATGAAATTTTAAAGCAACACACCCAAATAAGACCTGAAAAATAATCAACATATCAAACAAGTGGTTTACAGAGATATAATATGCAGTGGTAGTCAATTTGGGATCAAACGATGGGAAAAAATTCATACCTAATGTGATGTACTAATTATTCATTACGATTATCAAAAGGTACCATTAAATACTATTTCCTCCAAATGATATCTTACATTGCCTCAGATAAAATATATAGAGAGAGTTCAATGTCAGAACCTTAATAAAAATTTGATTAAGGCATGCATGCGAGTTATTCTTTACATTTTTTGTGGTTAAGATTCATGTCAATCTTGGATATGGAATTTGTTTATAGATTTTGAGTTCCTTTTGAGATATGTTGCCTTGGGACTTAGAAATTTTCCCTTGTATATTCTTTAAGGTAGATGGTTTGGGTGATACTTGGGACACTTAAGGAAATGTGTTATTCAGTTTTATGCCTTCATCTTACGGTGTTTTGCCTTCTTTTCACACCATTTATAGAATTTATAAATGGTAGGGAGATATATGCTCTTTCTTTGTCCATACTAGACTCTTGATTAGTAGTCATATAGTGCTTTTATTTGGGGAAACAATTTAGAAAAACCCATGTGGGTACACTTTCATGGGGAATCTACCTATTCATTTTGAACTTTTACTATTTTATATAAATAGGAAAAGAATGGGTTGTATGACTCCATGTAAAAACCATGAAACCTACCTTTTTAAGGGAGTTGTAAGGAAAACATGGGTTGTTCACAGTTAAGAAAAACCATGTGGTATAAATCTATATTTTAACTAAGTAATTTTGAACGATTGGAACATGGTTAGTTAATTTTTTATCCAAACTGAACAAAAGAGGGTTTCTTATCCAATGGCTCCCAAAAATTTAGTGAATAGTTTGGAAAATTGCCCAACCAGACCATGAAAGTTGCTGATGATATGGCATAATTTAAGGTATTTTAACCTATTTCCCCCCATACCCTTCATGAAACTTAGTCTAATATCCCTTTATCTTGAAAATTTATCCAATTTAAATCCTCTATTCTTTTTTCTTTCCCTTTCGTTCTTCTCCCTCTCCCTTTCCTCTTTGTTTTCATCCCTCACCATGAACTCTAGGGATGAAGGTTTATATTTGGGGTTTATGATGAATTATTAATGGGGTTTTATTTTATAAGGACTACTTAGGACTCTATGAGGCTTGTCAAAGTGTCTTATGTCATAGGTAATGACGTTTTGATTGTTTTTTGTACGTCAGTTGTTGTTTTCACTTAAAAAATATGTCCATTTTAAACAAAATAGAGACACTTTGAGTAATACTGGTCACACCATGCCTCGTATTGAGAAGTGGTTGACTCATAAACATCAAAAATGACCCATGGATCATTCTTCTAAAGTATCAACACAATCCAAATGTATTTGTTTGGTTTTCAGTATGTCAGTTGTTGTTTTCATTTAAAATTCTGTCCATTTTAAACAAAAAAGAGACACTTTGAGTGATACCAGCCAGATCATGACTCTAATAGTGGATGGGTTGACTCATACACATTACACATGACCCATGGATTGTTTTACTAATTTATCAACACAATCTGAATGCGTTTGGTCAGTTTTCTGTATGTCAGTTCTTGTTTTCACTTAAAATTGTGTCCACTTTCAACAAAAGAGAGACACTTTGAGTGACACCGGTCACACCATGCCTCGAATTGAGGTATAGTTGACTCTTACACGTCCAAAATGACCCATGGATAGTTCTCCTAAATTATTAACCCAATCCAAATGTGTTTGGTTGGTTTTCCATATGTAACTCACTTTCACTAAAAATTCTGTCCATTTTAAAAAAAAAAGAGAGACACTTTGAGTGATACCAGCCACACTGTGCCTCATATTAAGGTAGGGTTGACTCATAAAAGTCACAAATGATCCATGTATCACTTTTCTAAAGTATCAACACAATACTAAAGAGTTTCGTCGGTTTTTCGTATGTCAGTTGTTGTTTTCACTTAAAAAAATTTTCCATTTTAAACAAAAGAGAGAACTTTGAGTGATACCGGCTACACCAAGCCTCATATTGAGGAAGGATTGATTCATACATGTCAAAAATGACCCATGGATCATTATCCTAAAGTATCCATACAATACAAATGTGTTTTGTTAGTTTTTCATACGTCAGTTGTTGTTTTCACATAAAATTCTGTCTATTTTAAACAAGAGTGACAATTTGAGTGACACCTACCACACCATGCCTCTAATTGAGGTGGGGTTGACTTTTACACGTCACATATGACCCATTTATCGTTTTCTTAATGTATCAACACAATATGAATGTGTTTAGTCAGCTTTTCGTATGTCATTTGTCATTTTTACTTAAAATTCTATTTATTTTAAACAAAAGAGAGACACTTTGAGTGATACCGGTCACAAAGTGCCTCAGATTGAGGTGGGGTTGACTCTTAAACATCAAAAATGACCCAGGTAACATTATCCTAAAAAATCAACACAATACTAAAGCGTTTGGTTTGTTTTCTATATGTCATTTATTGTTTTCACTTAAAATTCTGTCCAATTTAAACAAAAGAGAGACACTTTGATTGATACCAGCAACACTGTGTCTCGGATTGAGGCGAGGTTGACTTGTACACATCTGATATGAACCATGGGTTTTCATCCTAAAGTATCAACACAATAAAAATGTTTTTTTCAGTTTTCCATGCGTTCGTTGTTGTTTTCACTTAAAATTATGTCCATTTTAAACAAAAGAGAGTCAATTTGAGTGATAACGGTCACACCGTGCCTCAGATTGAGGAGAAGTTGGATTTTTCATGTCAAAAATGACCCATGTATCATTATCCTATTGTATCAACACAATCCAAATGTTTTTTTTCAGTTTTCCATATGTCAGTTTTTGTTTTCACTTAAAATTGTGTCCATTTTAAAAAAAAGACACTTTGAGTGATACCGGCCACATCATGCCACGAATTTAGGTGAGGTTGACCCGTACATGTCACACATGACTTATGGATCATTGTAATAAATTATAAACACAATACAAATGTGTTTGGTTAGTTTTTCGTACGTTAGTTGTTGTTTTCACTTAAAACTCTGTTCATTTTAAACAAAAGAGAGACACTTTGAGTGATAGCAGCCATTCCATGCCTCATATTGAAGTGGGGTTGACTCTTACATGTAATATATGACCCATGTATCTTTTTCCTAAAGTATCAACACAATAAAAATTCCTTTGGTCAGTTTTCCGTATGTGAGTTGTTATTTTCACTTAAAATTCTGTCCATTTTAAACAAATGAGAGACAATTTGAGTGATAACAGTCACACCATGCCTCGGATTGAGGTAAGGTTTACTCTTAAACATAAAAAATGACTCATGGATCATTATACTAAAGTATCAACACAATATAAATGTTTTTTTTTTCTTATATATATGTCAGTTGTTATTTTCACTTAAAATAATGTCCATTTTAAACAAAAGAGAGACACTTTGAGTGATACCGGTCACACTGTGCCTTGGATTGAGGCGGGGTTGACTCGTACATGTAAAAAATGATCCATGTATAATTATACTATATTATCAATTAAATCCAAAAGCGTTTGTTCAGTTTTCTATACATCAGTTGTTATTTTCATTTAAAATTTTGTCCATTTTAAACAAAAGAGAGACACTTTGAGTGATACCGGTCACACCTTGCCTCGGATTGATGTGGGGTTGACACTTACACATCATGAATGACCCATTTATAGTTATCCTAAAGTATCAACACAATATGAATGTGTTTGGTTGGTTTTTTGTATGTCATTTGTTGTTTTCACTTAAAATTTTGTCCATTTTAAACAAAAGAGAGACACTTTGAGTGATACTGGTTACACCATGCCTAGGATTGAGTCAGGGCTGATGCTTACACATCACCAATTACCCATGGATTGTTTTACTAAATTATAAACAAAATATGAATGTGTTTGGTCAGTTTTCTGTATGTTAGTTGTTTTTTTACTTAAAATTCTGTTCATTTTAAACAAAAGAGAGAAATTTTTGAGTGATACCGGTCACACTGTGCCTCAGATTGAGGTAGGGTTGACTCTTACACATAAAAACAGACCCATTTATAGTTATCCTCAAGTATCAACATAATCCTAATGTTTGGGTTGGTTTTTCATATGTCAGTTGTTGTTTTCACATAAAATTTTGTCCATTTTAAACAAAAGAGAGACACTCTGAGTGATACTGGTCACACCATGCCTCGGATTGAAGCGGGGTTGACTCTTACACATCAAAAATGACCCATGGATCATTCTCCTAAATTATCAATACAATAATAATTCCTTTGGTCTATTTTTCATATGTTAGTTGTTGTTTTCACTTAAAATTTTGTCCATTTTAAACAAAAGAGAGACACTTTAAGTGATATTGATCACACCATGGATTGGATTGAGGCGGGGTTGACATTTACATGTCCACAATGACCCATGGATCATACTCCTAAAGTATAAACACAATAAGAATGGGTTTGGTCAGTTTTCCGTACGTCAATTGTAGTTTTCACTTAAAATTCTGTCCATTTTAAACAAAAGCGAGACACTTTGAGTGATACCGGTCACACTGTACCTCAGAATCAGGCGTTGTTGGATCGTAAACATCATAAATGGGCCATGGATAATTCTCCTAAAGTATCAACACAATATTAATGTTTTTGGTCAGTTTTCTGTAAGTTATTTTTTGTTTTCAATTAAAATTTTGTCCATTTTAAACAAAAGAGAGTCACTTTGAGTGATACCAGCCGCACTGTGCCTCGGATTAAGGTGGGGTTGACTCGTACATGTCACAAATGACCCATATATCTTCCTCCTAATGTATCAATTCAATCAAAATGCATTTTATTGGTTTTCCGTACATGATTAGTTGTTTTCACTTAAAACTTTATCGATTTTAAAGAAAAGAGAGACACTTTGAGTGATACCGGTCGCACCATACCTTGGATTGAGGCAGGGTTGACTCTTACACATCATAAATGACCCATGTATCTTTCTCATAAAGTATAAACACAATACAAATTCATTTGGTTGGTTTTTAGTAGGTCATTTTTTGTTTTCACTTAAAATTTTGTCCATTTTAAACAAAAGAGAGACACTTTGAGTGATATTGGTCACACCATGCCTCATATTGAGGCAGGGTTGACTTGTACACATCAAAAATTCTCCATAGATCGTTATACTAAAGTATCAACACAATCTGAATGCATTTGGTTGGTTTTCCGTATGTCAATTGTTGTTTTCACTTAAAATTCTGTCCATTTTAAACTAAAGAGAGACACTTTGAGTGATATCAGTCACACCATGCCTCAGATTGAGGTATGGTTGACTTGTACACATAAAAAATGACCCATTAATCATTATGATAAATTAAAAACATGGATGTCAGGGGGAGACCCTATGGTGGGAGGGGGTTCCAACAATGTTCATTTTCTTATTATGGATCATCAGAAAACATAGAATTTCTAACAATGAAAATGTTCAACGCATGGGAATACATTTGGCATCTTGATGATCATACTGTAATCAATTTAGGGAAGATGCATTTACTCATATTTTCTTTGAATATGAGTAGGAATGGTTGATATGAAGCTATTTTGGATATTTTACTTGTTTTTCTTATCCAAATCCTAAAGAAAAGTGGTTTATCATTATTACATGTTGCTGGTGCATTTCATCTGTTAAAATGGAAAAATGACTCATTGGAGAAAGGATGTTTTGTTTAATAACAATTACAATTTTCCTCCGAACATTTACATACAACAATGTTTCATATTTTAATCTCTCTTAACCCCTCCCAAAAATGTCTTCCAATTGAACATATCCCCATGTCAGATCTTCATGCTATTTATATACAATCTTCCATCAGGTATGTGGCCCACTCATTTCTGATCAAATCTATATCATATTCTGAATATGAATCTTTTTTATAGTTATATTAGTACTAGAAAATATATAAATAAATAATTAATAAATAATTTAAATGAAATAGTAGTTTTTTTTTTAAAATACCTCTTTAGGGATGCTATTTTGTTGATGGAAATGATCTCTCTCGTGAATTTACAAACATAATAACTGTAAACTTTTTCGTTTGTTTGTTTTGGACACTAAAAAAACTTTTATCATTTGTAGAATAAGTAACTTTTTTTATATGTTTTTGGATAGTGAAATATTATTATATATACCCTGATACTTTTCCAGACGTAGTACTTGATCACCTCCTTGTGCTTATCCCCTGTCCTCATTCCTTTTTTTAGAAAATATTGATACACCTCCCTATAATAATATAATCCTAAATAAAAAATAATATAAATTATATAACTTGATTTTTAGACCTAAAATGTAGGATGTTGTGTCTTACAGATTCAAAAACTCGATCATGTGTGGTCGGTTTGTTGGATATCCTTGCATTGAATCTAGAAAATAAATCTTTGAAGTATCCAAGTTCACCGCAATTAGTAGCCAATGTTTCCCAAAAACACAAAAAGGAATAAGTAATGAAAGAGGTGAAAATATAATTGATATGCTTTAATCGTGGACTTTTACCCCTGTATGGTTGGTATTAGGAAGAGTCTATCATCTGTAATCTTACTTTCAAATGTTTCCAAGATACTTTCACTATTTAATCCCTTATTAATGGCTCTAATTCTGTTAGTTGTGTAGATGTGGTATGAGGACTAATGAGTCTGAATTTTGGCTCATGGGAAAATCCCTTCAACTTTTTTTCATATATATGCCTGCCAATAATATAAAATGCATTTGGACATAATTATCACATTATATTAGCTTTTATAAAATCAATTCCTGAAAACATACCTCATATATAAATTTTCAATTGTGACTCCTAGAAAATACTATTCAAGGATGTCATTTACATTTTCAGTAACAACAAAATCTTCAATTTCCTCTCCATATATATTATTTTCAAAAACAACTATATGACCACTACAACTTTTAATCTCTATATCCACAAGAGTCTTCAATGCTAGTAAATGTGCATAGAGAACATGGTTCCATGAATCTATGTCAATCGGCACACATTACTGAGTGAAAATTCCAATGTAACTACTAAACATATCCTTATTTGGATTCACATGTTGGCCTCCTGTATTCCATTCAACATCAAATTTGGTTCCTTTTCTTTTCACCTTAAATACTTTGGATAACACTGTCAAACTACGACGCACCTATGTTGTTGAAATGTCGGTCCTTCATCCCCGACCATTTCATCGATATCAACATCATCAATATGTTCATCTGAAATGGTAGCAACATCATGTGCTGATGGTTGTTGGACCTCAACACTAGGAGCAGCAACAGGTTCAGAAACTTATTTTTGCTCTGCATAATGAGCAGCAGCAACAGCAGTAGCTTAAGAGACTTGTTTATACTTGAGGTTAGGATCACGAGAATGTGTAAAAGTCATTATCTGAAAAAGTGGTTGAAAGGTTAATTTAGATTACATAAATTAAGTAATGATAAGATAATAACATGAAATAACAAGATCTATTTTAAAAACTAAATATAACATGTTTATTGAACTCTCCTTATTTTTTTCAAATGTTAAAGAGATTTGACACCTCTATCAATTATCCAAATCCCTTCATTGTGGTCTCCTATAACATACAAAACACCATTTGCATTGGGACCGCTACGAATTGATTGTGACGTACCACTAAAAAGATCATCCACAATTGAGTTTTCATCAGACCCTTCAGTAGTTTAGGACAATAATAGAACAATCGACCATTTTCAGTTTGCAAGATCTGGAACATAAAATACTTTTACCACTTGTGATGCCATTATAAACTGTTCTTCTTTGTAACCTTCTTTACTAAAATCAACTTTCAAAAATCCAAATTCATCTATGTTAAAACCACTGTTGTTATCAACCCATTTTCATTGAAAATCAGCAATAAAAATGTCGTATAATCCAACTCTCATATTTTTTTTGATAATGCCAAAGTATGACATATTTTCATAAATTGGATTTCTGTCCTTACTGCCAGAAACATGCATCGCTTCAACCATAAGTATAACTCCACTATTTTTCATGTTAACATCTTAATCATTTTCATATGTATAGAATGTATAACCATTAATTACATAACCATTGGAAGATCATAAATACAAACCTGGTCTAGAAGCTAGCCATCGAAGTCATTCTGAAATTGAATTCATATTTTCATCTAACTCTTTAAAAATAGGGTCCCGAAACCATCATATAAACTGGTGATTATGTGTATTTGATCTCCATTTTTCATCCCTTGATGGATTCAACTGCCTAATAATTTCTTTGTGGGTTTCAATATATGAAGCAACATCCCAAATGTTATGAAAAATATTAAGGCAGACCTACTCCCGATCTGTAATATTGATTGTCAAAACGTCTCTACCAAAAATTCCCCCACCCTCAATGCGTCCAGTGTGACGAGCTTTCAAGAGACCAATGATTTCTATATCAGGTAGCTATTCGGTAGAGAATTCAATGGCTTCCTCAACAAAATATTGATCCACCATACAACCCTCTATCCAACTTCAATTTTTTACATACCGTTTCAAAATTTTCATATACCATTCAATGGGGTACATCCATATATAGTGCACAGGACCACAAAGTCAAATCTCTCTCACCAAGTGAACCATTAAATGAACCATCATATCAAAGAATGTTGGCGGGAATAACATTTCTAATTCACATAATATGATGACAATTTCTCTTTCCATAGCTGGAAATTTTTCTGGGTTTAAAACTTTGCGACATATAGCTTTGAAAAATAAACAAAGTTTGTTTAACGTATGATAAACATTCTTGGAAAAAATGTGACATAAAGCTATAGGAATTAAATCTTTCATCAAAACATGGAATTCATGTAATTTAAAAACTTTTAACTTCAAATCATTCATTAACACAATGTTCTTGAAATTTGATGAATACTCCTATAGAACCTTTACATCATTGAAGAAGTTGAAAAACTGATATCTCTCCTCCATGGAAATAGTGTAAGCAACTGGAGGAAGAAACATTTGATTTTCATGCATCACGAAAGCCAACTCTTATCGTATTCCCGTGTCAAGCATGTCCAACCTTGCCTTAATTCCATCCTTTGCTTTTCCAGGGGCATTTAGCAACATTCTGATAACACTATCACAGACATTTTTTTCCACACGCATCACGTCAAGATCATGTTTGACATACTGAAAATTCCAATATAGTAATTCAAAAAAAACTAATCTCTTTTTCCAATTGATTTTAGTAAGGTTTTCCGAAAATGGTTTACCAAAAATATTGTCTTATCTTTTACTTTCTTAAATAGCTGATCACCTATTAGTTGAGATGGTGGTGTGCATTGTTTCGAACTTCCATTGAATGATGTCATCCAAGATCGGTACTTATTCCAACGGGGTAGAAATCTACAATGTCCTAAAAACACATATTTTAATGAATGTTTCAACCTAATTGATTATGTATCTTCTTCTCACATGGGGAACCCTTGAGTTCCTTTATTGCAATAGCCTGAAAAATTTCCATAATCCGGGAAATCATTTATCATCCCATAAAACATCACTCTAAATGTGAATTATTCACTTTTATAAGCATCATACAACATAACACCTGAATCCCACAATAAATTCAAATCCTTAATTAAGGGACACAAATAAACATCAATATAGTTACCGGGTTGTTTTAGTCCTAATATAAGCATAGATAACATGATGAATTTATGTTTCATGCATAAAAAAGGTGGAAATTTATAATTTACCAACATAATAGGCGATTTACTATGAGTGACGGTTTGAAAACCAAAATGATTCACTCCATCTATAGATAGCGCATGACGAAGGTTTCTCGACCCATTTCCAAATTCAGGATACTCATGATAAATTCTATTCCATTGAGGGGAGTTGGTCAGGTGACATAATTTCCCATCTTTATTTAATTTATTTTCATTCCATGACAATTTTATTGTAGTTTCTTTACTTCCATATAGACGTCTAAACATTTGAATGATTGGAAAGTACCACAAAACTTTCATAGGACTGGATTCATCTTTCTTATATCGATAACAACCACACTTTGGTCATTCTGCAAGTGATTTTTTCTCGTTGAGAAACAATATATAGCCTTTTGGGCATGCATGTATTCTTTCATAAATCATACCCATCAAGCGTATAATTCGTTTAGCTTAAAATGTATGGCTTGAGAGCTCATTATCTTCTGGTAGCATGTCGTTCAAGAGAGAAAGTAGTTCCATAAAACTAACATCACTTCATCCATTGCCTTCTTTCAATTTATACAACTTTAGTACAACTAACAATGCAGTATACTTAGTCCAACCAGAATACAGTGGCATCTTTTCAAAACTCTTTAACTTCTCAAACAATTTTGGGCAATCACAGAGTTCATCTTCAACAGTCCTAGTGATTTCCTCAATACAATCTGCATCATCATTGACATTTTCAATCACATCCTCCATATGTTCTTCTTCATTATCCATATTTGTAATCATATTTGATGATCCATAAAATGCAGTTTTATCCTAGCAGGTAGCCACATTCTCTTTTTCTCCATATTTATTCCAACATTTATATCTCTGATCTATTCCATGACATATCAAATGTTCTTCCAACTACTCTAGATTAATTAGTCTAGAATAACATCATCATAAACATGGATAAAGTATTTGATAAGGATCCTTTGAAAACTTGATGAACTCTTTCACTCTGTTCTCATACTCTATTGTCAAACGATTATCATCCATTAAATCTTTATTCATCACAATCCTATTTGAATCTCAAATATAATTATTTATGATTCAAATACACAAAATAAGACTTCCAAATACAGTATATAAGAACCACTTCCTTATAAAAATAGAGATTAATAGAGCCAAACCATTTCCAATAAAAAAAATTAAATCAATAGAACCAGGATAGACCACCCATCAAAACCAACACACTTTCCATCCCCCTTACCAATAGTTCAACCACCCACCACCCTTTTAGAAAAACATTAAACATCCTTTTAACCACCCCTACTAGCCACCTCATTCATAATAAAATAATCACATTAAACAACCCAAACCTAATAACCAAACTCAAATAAAATGAAAACAAGGATACAATTTTGATGAGAAAACTAATACAGTAGATACATTTCAAAACACAAAGGGGTTCGCATGGGATAAAAATAACCTAGGTTTATCCAAAATTACTAGGGAATATCATAGGTTTTATTACCCAAATTAACATAATAAATTAAAAATTGAGGTTAGTGAACATAAATTCTATCTTGAACATCTAAAGGATATGAAATAACTCTCCCTCACCATCCCCAAACCTGTAACTAATATCCACAGACACGTATTACATCCGTTCTATAAAAAATCACATTTTCATACAAAGGGATAAACATTAATCCATTAGTGTTAAAAAACTCACACATGAGTGGATAAAAGTATCAAATAGTGATAAGACATCCTTCACAAAGGGGTGAACTATTCAAGGGTAAATCAAGAGGGCCAAACAATATTTAAAAGATACACTATATAAAGTGTAATTTTAAAATTTTCTATAAACAATATGATAGAATTATAATCCAATTCACACTTCATAAATCCTCTATTAATATAAATTAAATATTTATTATAATCACTATCACACCATAAAAACATTTACAAGACATTATTTAAATAATTTTCTTTTCTCATAGAAATATGAAACAATCCAAAGAAGTCTCCATGAACCCTACTCCTCCACAACTCAATTCCTATAATTTTAAGGAAATCTCCATTTTCTATAAAAACCCATTTTCTATTTTTACTCACACCAAACCCCCTTTCAAATACATTTTCCATTACCCGCACATTTGAAAAATTACTTTTTTATGAAATTAAAGAAGAGCATACAGTTAATAAACCAACTTCATGGGTATATCCCCCTTACAAAATCAAACATAAACCAAGAATAATTTTAAAACATTCCTTTCATAATTTGAGAAACATACAAATCATATTTAAAAATTCACAACAAGCCATACATGCTAAATTATTAAGTTTCCTTTTTAAAACCTACACCCAAACCCATTCACACCTCTAGTGCCTTTGAAAACATATTTCACACCTTTCAAACAACCCATAATACCCTTTCTAATAAGTATTAAATTAAAAAACACACAAAACATAACCATTTACTTTATTAAAATTCATTTCAAACACATAGGCATGAAAAATGCTTCGAAAACACAATTTGTACCACAAAATTAATTTATAGAACAAGAATAAATGCACAAAAACGTATATTAAAAACATATAGAAATTTTAGGGTATGGAACCACTGACATTGGGTGAAGAAATTACTGAAATCCAATGTGGAACCCTGATTGTGCCTCAACCACACCACAAAGAAAACCTAGCAAGGAAATATTTACCTAAAAACAATAAGATTAAACCCTAACTCAAAAGATTAAATCCTATAAACAGAACCCTACCCTATAGAAAAGATAAACCTAAAAGGAGAAGTGGGAGACTTACCAAGAGTAGATCGCACCCGCGATGGAGGTAGAGAAGAAGCGTCGAGCGGTCATGGATTCTTATGCACTATGTCAGGAGGGGAAGGCACGGCTACCAGAGGGGGAGGTGCACGGGAGGAGCCACCAACCATTGAGAAATGGAGGAGTAGGGTTCGTGGGGAGTAGGGTTTAGCAAGGAGGAGGAGAAGTAGGGTTCAGAGTGATAAGGATCCACAGAAGTGGTTCGAGGGGGAGGATGAGGAGTAGGGTTTGCGGCGGAGTAGGGCTAGCGGCGGAGGTCTGGTAAAGAGAAGATTGGGGAAAGGGGATTTGTCGTAGGGTCGCAGTACCAAGAGATCTTGAGGGCATGATAAACATAGGGTACTGTGTACCCCATTTTATAAAATGGGACAATGGTTTTATTAGTGCTAGAAAATCACTGATAAAGAATTACCTTTATCAGTGCTTTTTTCTTAGTGCTGATAAAAGGTGGTGCTTCCTTTGCCCGTTTTTTGTAGTAGTGAGAATCTCAAATATATATTCACACAAAAATAGCTTAAAATGGTCTAGAAAAGATGGTTAGAGATTTTCAAATATTATGACTGGTTAATCCACAACCATCCCGACAAGGAAAATAAGGTAGTGGATTCTCTAAGTAAATAATATCCTGAATCTATATCAATGATAAGAATTGAGAAAGATCCAATATTCTTATATTTGAAAAGGATGGACATGGGAATCATTAAGTAAGGAACATCATCAATCCTTTATCAAATTATTTATCAACCATCCCTCTTGGAGAAAATAAAGGATGCTCAAAGAAAACATTTGGAAATTATTAAAAGGGTGGAAGCTATTAGAAATGAAAAATCCTCTGAGTTCAAGTTTGATGAGGAAGGAGTTATAAAATTTGGGTCATGATTATGTGTACCATACAATCCACAGATAAATAAGGAGCTTCTGAATAATGTACATAGCTCAACCTTCTCTATTTACCCAGGGAGCACAAATATGTATCGAGATATTTGAGAGAACTATTAGTGGGTCAATATGAAGAATGTGATCATTGAGTATACATAAAAATTTCTGGTATGTCAGAAAGTGAAGGCCGAAAGGAAAAATTCTAATGGGATGATGAAACCACTACCCATACCAACATAGAAGTGGTAGAACATCGCTATGGACTTTGTCACTAGAATTCCAAAGACACCTAGAGGAAACAATTTTATATGGGTTATTGTAGATATTCATACAAAGATGGCTCACATTATCACAATTTTAGAAGACTTATCATTAGATCAAGTTTCACAAATATACATCAACAAATTGGTAAATATTCATGGAGTACGACTATCGATTATATCCGATCGAGATCTGAGATTCACCTCTAAATTCAGTAAAAGTCTCCAATATGATCTAATCACTGTGCTAAACTTCAGTATAGCCTATCATCCTCAAACTAATGCATAATCTGATAGAAATATTTAGCAACTAGAATACATGTTGAGAGCATATTCTATGGACTTCAAAGGAGTATGGGACCAACATCTTCCACTGGTTGAATCCTCCTACAACAACAGTTTCCATTCCAGCATCTAAATGGATTCATATAAATCCCTTTATCAGAAAAGGTGCAGAACTCCAGCATGTTGGGATGAACTCAATGAATGTAAGAATTTGGGACCTAAAATGGTCTAAGAAATGGTGGAGAAGGGGAAAACCATTTAGCAACACATCAAGGAATACCAAATTTGATAAAAGAGTTATGTAGACAATCATTGATGAGACATTGAGTTAAAAGTTAGAGACATGATATTTATTTGTATGTCTCCATGGAAGAAGGTTGTAAGATTTAGGAAGAATGGAAATAAAGTCCCAGGTACATCGACCCCTTTGAGACTCTTGATCGCATCGGAGATGTGGCCAATCGAGTAGAACTTCCACCTGTCATTTCTCAAGTACATGATGTATTCCACATATCTATCTTAAATAAGTACATACCAGATCCTTCACATGTACTATCTTTAGAGGTGGTACAGTTGGAGAATTATCTTTCTTAAGAGGAGCATCCATTGAAGATCTTGGATCGTAGAGATAAAGTTCTATGGAATAAGACTACTCACCTAGTCAAAGTACTATGGTGGAAAAATAAGTACGAAGAGGCAAAATGGGAACCAGAGAAAATGATGAAGGGTAAGTACCCACACCTAATTTCATCCCAGAATGTAAAATGAAATTTTGAGGGTAAAATTTCATAAGGGGGGAGGAATGTAATGACCCAATGTTTTATCAATGGATTTTCATTCTTATAATTGTGTCTTATAGTATAATAACATAATATTATATATAGAACACAATATAAACTTTATTAATAAATAATGAGTGAAATAAAAGTTATCTCTAAAATTTAAGGAACACATACCGATGAAATACTAACTTGACCATTGGAATAGTAATGTGACCCTTATGAATAGTAAACTAGACAATGTAATAGTAATCTCACCAATGAAGGTATAAATAAAAGTTTTCCATCTTATAAGTTTCAATATGATATAATTATATCATAGTTTAAGTAAATAAATATTTTAAAAATTTTTAATTAAGTGTTGGTATTTTTATAAGTCATGTATATTTAATTACAATTTAATGATTAATTTAATAATTTAAAAGAAAATTTATTTTAATAAAATGTATTCATAAATTAATATTTTTATGTCTTAAGATTATAAGACAATTTTACGAGACCTTAGTTAATTTTTCAAAGTAATATAAAATCAGTTATAAATTTAAAAATTGTATTTTTCTAGTAAATTATGATTTTAATTAAAATTAAAATTTATCATATTTAGAAAATTATTTTTTTTAAATCGAGTTCATTTTTAAATTCTACACATTGAAAAATGGTTAGGGTGATTTTTTTGGATTTTTCTGAAATACATGAATATTTATTGAATAGTAAAATATGATATTTTACAATAAATTCTAAATACATGAATTACTGAGTCATGGATGATTTTATGCTAAGGTAAGAACCATTGGTTTGACCACACATGCACTAATTACTATTTTTGGTCACAATAACCAACACTATTGCTTGTCTTGAGAAAAATAATAAATAAAGAATAAAATAATGGAAAAAAAACATCCTCTCTTTCACTATAAATACCACCCCTCACCCCCTCTTCTCCTCACACTTATCAAGCCTTTATCCTTGTCTATATTCTTCTCAATACTCTTCCCAAACCTCTCCCCCACACCTAGAAGCTCTTATTCTCCTCAAAAGTCCAAAACCTCTTCCCTAAGAAGTCTCTCAAGGGTGACAAATTCAAGAGGTAAATTCCACTATGATTCTTTTATTTTATTTTCAAGTTCCTTTACTTTCTATCCCCACCTCTATTCATCCAAAAGGTATCACAACTTTAGTACATCTTATATACTGTAATAATGTTATGCTAATGGAATAATTCATCATCATCTCTGTAACACCATGACCCCATAAGCCCGGAGCTAGTTTATTATTTTATTACATTGGCATGATTACAAGGAATCATATCCCGAAAGACTGATCAGTTTAGAATTCATGAAGAAACTAGATTCATACATGGAACATATTTTAAATTGGTAATAAAATAACATATTTACATAACAAAATCTAATAAACTACATCTTTGAAAATGCAACAGATGATCTCTTCTTCATAACCTAGTGAAGGAAAACAAATGAAAGAGGTGAGATCATATGCTCAGTAAGGGTTAAATATAGTGGAATCATGAAAAAATATTGAATTATAATCAAGTAGACATAATCAATATGGCATGGTGTATAATTTAAAACACATGCCATCAATAAACTAAGAATGAAAGTCCATCCATAGATTTTTTCATTGTGAAAACCTCATGGAAGATAATAATTTAATTATGAATAAAGAGAATGCTTATTATTTGGACACCATATATCTAGAACTTGAACCATTATACTATCAAGATGTTTTAAGTCTGTGGGTAGAAACCTGTCTAGTTATGTTTTGGAAAAAAACTCGAAGTGTCTATCGCCAACTGTTTTGTCTCACGAGACCAGTTGATGCATCGAGGGGTTATAGTGGGCCCCTCCCATCACTACAAGTCCAAATAATTATTATAAAATTATTTAATTCTAGAACATTATTCTTTATCAATTTCTTCATTAAGTAAAGGAAATGGATTCATTAATATTTCCATATTTAAAACAACATTCAAAATAAACACAGTATGTAAAAGGGTATACGACTAAGACAATAATAAAATCCATGATACAATAATATGTATATTTAATAGAAACATAATTTAAAAATAAAAGTGATCTCAAATGGGTATTAGATACACCAAATAAGAATTCTTAGCTTCACAATACCAAATAAATCTCAATGATAGGGAAATTGAGGCAAAGTCCCTTACCAAATTGTAACCAATATAATTGTATGAACACAAATTAATAATAATTAAATGAATCGTTGAATGTTTTTAATAAAAATATAATCATGATATTATATGTCAAATGTCAGTATAAATACACTACATACAATAAATAAGTGGTGAACAATGAAAATCTCACTGAAATAAAAGTGAGATGAGAAACCCCTTACCTTATGTCCAAATGTGTTCTCCACTTTCTCTTAATGTCCTAAATAATCAGATTAAATCCAATAAATAATTAATTAAGAACCTTATATACATTAATTTGATTTATTATAATTTTATTAAGTTCATTTAAGGATTTTTGGATGAGTTGTAAGATATGAATTTATTGCTCGATAATGTTTGTTTTCTTTGTTTGAACGATCGGCATACTTGTGTAGGAGTATAGAAGTTCATGTGGAATGGATATAATTCTACAGAATTGAATTTATAAATTATTAGTGAACATAAAAAAATATTAAATGGTTATGTATATCATTTTTTTACATGTTATGAGGATGAATCATTAGATAAGTCATTTAGTGATAATTTTTTAGATTATTATGGTGGTTATTGATCATAACGATCTCATTTTGTTGTATCATTTAGTATTATGTAAATATGTTACTTCCATAAAATAAAAAAAGGTTATATTATATATTTTACAATCTTACTAAACCATTAAAATGGTTTCATGAACATCTTATAAGAATAATTTGAAGAACAAAACTTCGTTGTCCATGAGGGTCGCAAATTGGCACTTCCTGGATGAAGATTTCGTTTAAAAAATAAAAGAGGGAGAGTAAGGAGATTGATAATTTTTATTACATTAACATGATATAATTCCAGTATATATATGACACTATAGTTATCATGATCAATTGGTTATAGTATGTTAGTATATAATAAGAAAAAAAGATAAATTGAAATGAAATTAAATGAAAAAGTAAGAGGATTTACCTCTTGAAATAACCTCCTTGAGAACCTCCTTAAGGGAAAGGGTTTTGGCATTTTGCAAAGCCCAAGGGCTCTAGGACGTGGGTAGGGACTAGGGAAGAGTATTTGGGCAGAACTTTGATAATATTAAAGGCTTAGAGGAGTGAGCATAAGAGGGGAGTGAGGGGTGGTTTTTATAGTGGGGGAGAGGAGTGATTTCTCAATATTCAATTCATTATTTTATTATTTTGCTAAATACAAGCAATAGTATTGATTCTTGTGACCCAAAAAATTAATAAGTTCATGTGAATTTTAACTAATGGTTAATTACATCATCCATGATGCAAGTAATAGTTTATTTATCTTATAATGTATTATACCATAAATTATCTTATTCTACTATTCATCAAAAATTCAAGTATTTCATAAAAATCACCCTAACCATTTTTCAATGTGTAGAATTAAAAATGAACTCTATTTTATAAAAAAATTATAAATATGAGAAATTTAATTTTTAATTAAAATCATTATTTACTCTAAAAAATATGGATTTTAAAATTATAACTGATTTTATAACACCCTAAAAAAATATATAAGGTCTCATTAGAGTTTCCTAAAATCATAGGATTTAAAAATATTTATTTAGGAATACATTTTATGAAAATGAATTTTATTTTAAATAAATTTATTAATTATAAAATTGTAATTAAATATTTATTGCTCACAAAAATACCAACACTTAATTATTAATTTTTAAAATATTCACTTTCATTTATAATGTGCCTAAGTTTTATTTATACTTTCATGGGTGAGGTTTCTATTCATAAGGGTAACATTACTATTCATAAGGGTAAGTTACTATTCACCCAAAATTTAGTTGATCCTATCAGACTCTAAATATCTTACTGAAAATAACTGTGTATGTCTGTTTTTCAAAATTAAAAACAAAAAAGTAGAAAAATTAAGTTTAATGGATTGGTTATAACTATCTCTTATTAAAAAAATTGTTTCATAGAAACTCAGTGTTGCATGCATAATAATCTATCTAATGAAATGAAATTATTTAAGAATAAACATACCATAAAATCTTAGAGTGACATATTAATAGTGAATGTATTCATAACATAATTTAGTATTTATCAAAATAATTATAATAGTCAATATAAATATTATTCCTTAAAATATTTAATTAAATATTTTATTGATCAAATATATATATTCATATTAAAATATTTTTTTACACAAAAATAATAGTGTAAAATAGTATTTGTTTTTCTTAGAACATTAATTAATTAATTTGAAAACTATAAATTATAATTATTTATAAGTATTATTATTAATTAAAAATAATTAATTTTTCATTATTATTTTTCATAAATTAATGTACTTAAAATTATAAAACAAATTATTGGGGTGTTACATTATTCCCCTCTCAACATAATTTTTTCCTCACAATTCAAAATTTCACTTTGAAAGTTAAAGGTTGATACTTAAAAATACCCTTGTGGGAAACCCACATCGGAAATAGGGTTAATAAAATATCCTCTTAAAAGAGGTTAAGGGAAATGAGGTGGTCACCACAAAAATTATTCTTTCGAATGGAGTGACATTAGTTGGAAGTAAAAACCCAGATATGGAAGAAAAATTCAAACTATGAAATTATAATGGAAAGTGATAGAGAACATGTTTAGATGAAAGTTGATTACTACAAAAACATAAACTACTATAATGAAAAAAAATCATTAATACCATAAAAGATTATAATAAAAGGAAAAAAAATTTAAGACTCTTTTCTTTGAGATGAGGAATTATTCCACTCTATAAGAGTATAAATATATGTTTCTATTTCATAAACACAATCTTATCCTTTTATTTCACCTTTAACTATCTATACTTCATCTCTTATCACGGGTTGGATCATGTGGTGAAGTAATACATTAACCTATAAAACCTCATACAATGATCTACTTAAACCATTTATAAATGGTTGAAATTTCCAAAATATAATTATCCAACACTTTAGAAATAAGTTCACTGAATTTCCATGATGAAATTATCATCGTCCTGTAATCAACATGAAGCACCTCTAGATTTTCACATTCAAACATGTTGATAAATTCATAGTGTATCCTCTTGAAATATATTAGTAACTCGAATTAACATAAAAACTTATTGGAAACATGACTTCTTTTATATTTATTAAGTAATATACAAGTTATTGGATATATTCCTTAAATCCAAAAGTATTGTATACTCCATCATTGATAGTATAGACCACTTGTCGACAAGTAAATAATTAGTTCCAAGGTAGTTAGTACTTATCCAAATCAATCATTTATTCATCCATATCCTAACATCATAAATATATTTAGGGTTGTATTTCCCTAAATCATGTGTTTTCCAAAAAAAATAACTTTCTAATGGATATCTTTTTTTGGTACCATTCAACCTGTGGTCTCAAATCCTTAATGAAAAAGTATTATAGTAAAATACTCATATATTCCATAATTATTATAATCAATACATTACTAATAAAATATTTAAATGACATAATCCCTGAATAGAAATATTAATTATTCTTATTTATTTGTAGTAGTATAATAACTTGATCATTATCCAATATCATAATTTGGGGTATATTTCTTTGATGCTTGGGACATTGATTTTCATAGTGTCCCATATCCTCACAGTTGAGGTATTGTACATTGGAAACCTTTTTCTTACCTTTTTAATCATTAACTTGGTGTCTTTTTTCTCCACACTTATAAAAAACTCTCATTATCTACAAGAATTTTCTTGGATGGTTCTTTTCATAGTTATCACACGTGTAAAAACCCCTCATTCCTTCTTCCCTTTATCCAACTTTTTCTCTTCCATACTTTTCTTATCTTTCTTCCATTAAAATACATAGGACATCGAGAATTATTTACTTATCTTTTTAAAACATGATAATATTTATGCATATGATGAGGATACCTTGGAGACAATTTCCCTTATAAATTTTGGCTTAAGACCATGAAAGATGTGATCCTTCTTACTCTTTACATCATGTGCATTGGTGGATTTCATATTCCTTCTACTAGGTTCCATTTCTAATCAATGCCATATAGTATATTAGCTCATAAAATTATGAACCTTCTATAACTCTAAACATAGTATAGAACATAACATTAATTTATGCATCGTAAATCCAATAACCACATACTTTGGTTACTTTGTAAGCATAAATCCTTCATAATTTTATGTAATAAAAATGTGAATTATCCTAAGAACATACTCTGGGAGTTTCAAATCAGGTGCGTAGTAAGTCCCTCTATCATATACCAAGTTACCCCAAGTCAATCCTGGAACACCTTATCAGATATGTTACTCCTAGGTACATCTATGTAAAAATGTGTCTGCCTGTAGTATCCAGATAGGGATGTATTTCGAGGAATACTCCCATAATCTCTACCTTACCAAAATTCTAGGATGTTCTTATATACTTATCATCAATGTCTATATTAAGTCTATTCTCCCTAATCTAAGTTTTCAAGATCCAGTTACCAAGGTCTCTACTAAACTTCCCCTGATACCAATTGTAATGCCCTAACCCCAGAAGCCCGGTGTTGGTGCATTATTTTATTATATTAGCATGATTATAAATAATAATATCCCAAAGTATTGATCTGTTTAGTAGTTTTAAAGAAACCAGATACATACATGGAACCCATTTTACATTGGGAGAAGAAAACAACATATAATACATTACAAATTCAATAAAATACATCCTTGAAAACTCAATAGATAATCTCTTCTTCATAACATGGGGAAGGAAAACAGATGAAAGGGGAGAGCTCCAACTCTCAGTAAGGGTTATATATAGTGGAATCATGAAACAATAATAATTGATTCATAATAAATTATACATAATCAATATGTAATGTTGTATAATTGAAAACACATGCCATCAATAAACAGAGATTGAAAATGCATCCATATATTTTTTCATAGTGAAAATCTCATCAAAGATAATAATTGAATAATGAATAAATAGAATTATTATTATTTGGATTTCATATATTAGGAACATAACCATCATACCATCAAGGTGGTTTATTTTTGGGGATATAAACCCATCTGATTATGTTTTTATAACAAACTCAAAGGGTATGTCGCCAACTATTCTGTCTCATGAGACCTATCGATGAATAGAGGGTCTATAGGAGGCCATTCCCATAACTACAAGTTCAAAAAAATATTATAAAAAGATTTAATTTCAAAACAATTTCTTATCTATTTCTGTATTGATTAGAGGATACGAATTCATTAATATTTCCACTGTTAAAACAACATTAAAATAAACATTGTATGTAAAAGGGTATAAAACTAAGAAAATAATCATACCCATGATAAAAGAATATGGATATTTAATAGAAATATAATTTCAAATCAAAAGTGGTCTCAAATGGGTGGAAGATATACCATATAAGAATTATTAGGTGCACAATACCAAGTATGTCTCAATGACATGGAAATTGAGACAAAGTCCCTTAGCACATTATAATCAATTGAATCGTATGAACAAAAATTAATAATCATTAAATGAATCATATAATACCATGAATATAAATAGAATAATGATATTATATATCATATTTCAGTATACATACATCACATATAATAAATAAGTTGTGAATAATAGAAATCTCATGGAAATAAAAGTGAGATGAGAAACCCCTTACCTTATGCCCGAATGTGTTCTTCACTTGATCTAAATGTCCTGAATAATCACATTAAATCCATTAATTAATTAATAAATAAATTTATATAAATGTATTTTATTTATTATAATTTTATTAATTTTATTTATAAACATTTGGATGAGTTATAAGATACAAATTTACCACTCAAGAGCATTTTTTCCTTGGTTTCCACGATTGGCATACTTGTGTATGAGTATGGAAGTTTATATGGAATGGATATAATTCTAAAGAATTGAATCTATAAATTATTAACGAAAATACATAAGTGTAAATTTTAATTTATATAATTTGGTTTCATGGTATAAGGATGAATCATTAGATAATTCATTTCGTGATAATCGTTTAGATTATTACGGCGGTAATTGGTCATAACGAACTCATTTTGTTTTATCGTTTAGTATTATGTAAATACGTTATGTCCAGAACATAAAAAGGGTTATATTATAAATTTTAAAATCTTTCTCAACCATTAAAATCGTTTCATGAAAAACTTTGAAGAATAATTTCAAGAATGAAAATTCATCGTCCACGAAGGTTGTAAATTGGCACCTCCCGAATGATGATTTCTTTTATAAAATAAAAAAGAGAGAGTAAGGAGGGTTATAATGGTTATTAAATTAACATGATATAATTACATTATATAGATGATATTGGAGTTATAATTATCAATCAAACATATAATTTTAGGAGATAATAAGAAAATAAGATAAATTGAAATCAAATTAAATAAAAAGGAAGAGGATTTACCTCTTGAAATAACCTCCTAATAACTTCCTTAAGGGAAAGGGTTTTGGTCTTTTGGAAATACCAAGGGCTCCTAAACATGGGGAGATAAAAGGTAATAGTATTTGGGCATAACTTTTAGAAGCTTAAACTCTTAGAGTAGTGAGGATAATAGGGGGTGAGAAGTGGTTTTTATAGTGGAGGAGAGGAGTGATTTCTCAATATTTTATTCATTATTTTATTATTTTGCTCAAGAAAAGCAGTAGTGTTGATTCATGTGAACAAAAATAGTTATAATTTCATGTTAGATCGAAATAATGGTTGGTTATATTATCCATGTTTCAAGAAACGGTGTCTTTATCTTATAATATATTATATCGTAAATTACTATATTTTACTATTCACCGAAAATTCAAGTATTTTAGAAAAATTCCAAAAAAGAACCCTAACCATTTTTTGATGTGTAGAAGAAAAAAATAAAATATATATTATGAATATAATTTTCTAAATATAATAAATTTAATTTTTAATTAAAATCATTATTTAATTCAAAAAATACAGATTTTTATAATTATAACTCGTTTTATAACACTATAAAAATTTGTCTAAGGTCTCATTAGATTATCCCAAAATCATAGGATATAAAAATATTTATTTGGGAATATATTTTATGAAAATTAATTTTATTTTAAATAAATTTATTGATAGTAAAATTTTAATTAAATATTTATTTCTCACAAAAATACCAACACTTCTTTATTAATTTTTAAAATATCCACTTTCATTTATAAGGTGCCTAAATTTTATTTATAATTTCATGGGTGAGGTTTATATTTATAATATTAATATTACTATTCATAAGGGTGTAATTTATATTCATAAGGGTAACATTACCATTCATAATGGTAAGTTACTATTCACCAAAAATTTAGTTGATCCTATCAGACTTTAAATATCTTACTGAACGCACACATGTATGTCCATTTTTCGAAATTCAAAACACATAAGTGGAAAAATTAAGTTCAATGGCTAGGTTATAACTATCTCTTATAAAAAAATTTGTTTTGTAGAAACTCACTGTTTCATGCATAATAATCTATTTAATGAACTGAAATTATTTAAGAAGAAACATACCATAAAATCTTGGGGTGTCATATTAATAGTGAATATATTCGTAACATGATTTAGTATTTATCAAAATAATTATAATACTCAATATATATATTACTCTTTAAAATATTTAATTAAATAATATATTTATTAAATATATATTCATATTAAAATATTCTTTTACACAAAATAATAGTGTAAAATATATTTTCTTTTATTAGAACATTAATTAATTAATTTGAAAGCTATAAATTATAATTATTTATAAGTACTATTATTAATTAAAAAACTTAATTTTAAATTATTATTTTTTATAAATTAATGTATTTAAAATCATAAAAATTTTATTGTGGTTTTACAATCTCTCCTTTATACTCCTTTTATACAAGAAATGAAAACACCATTCGAGATGTGTTAATTTATCACATTCAAGGACGATGGGTTTTCAATTTCTATTACCATCTTAAATTCGGGTCATGAAACCATTTTTATGGTTGAACCAGATTATTATAAATATAATATATCCTATGCAATGTACTAGAATCATTTTTTAAATATGGTGTTAATTTATAAAACAAAATGAGTGCATTGTGATCAAAAAATGCTAAATTAATCGAAACGACTATCATTAATGATTTATCTATTGAACCATCCTCAATTATAGAAAAAATGATATATTAATATTATATAATTTCATTAATAACATAAAACTTCATTTCTGGAAAACTATCATCATTCTACGTTTTTTTCAATACACTTAAATAAGTAAATCCATTATGAAAACCAAGGAGAATTACTCTCCCAAACGATGAAATTGAATTTCATAACCCATCAAAAGGGATATAAATGAACTTGATAAAGTTATAATAAATAATGTACTTGTATAAATGGTTTTGGACTTATTAATTAATGAGTCTAATTTGATTATTTAGGACATTAAGATCAAGTGTATAATTATTTCGGATATAGGGTAAGGGATTCTACCCAAACCTCTTATTTTTCTTTAGGTTAATCTTTCTCCATATTTATTCAAATATAATGCTTCTTTATTTTTATGTAATTCTTAAAAATTATGTGTGTATGTTCCAAATATTGTATCCAGATCATATCATCCTTATTTTATGGGGATACACATGTTTCAATAAGGTTTCCTTCTTAAATATTTCCAAAAGGCAAACCTGATTTACAGGAACATCTTGAATTATTACCCATTTTCAAGTGTGCTCCATAATCTATTTTAAGCCACTAATATTTTTCTAAAATCACACAATTTATCTTGAAAAAACTGGCTTGTTTCAATTCTATTTTCAGGAAAATAATTATATCTTTTCCATTTTAAATAATCTTGAAAGTTTTCCCATAAACAGTACTAAAATTTTTTAATTATAAAGTTTATTAAACACTATATTCACTTCAGTTTGACATCACTTATCATGATATATGCCTATATTCCTTTATTAATGTCCATGTATTATTTAATTCCTTTATTTCATGGACACTATTACAATACACCCATTTATTATGATTTTGACAAGATTATGATACCCAATTATTTCCATGGGTAACCCTTATTTTTATGTTTGATTACTTCTGTATGATTATTTATGTGGAAAGAATATTTATGAACATGTTATAATGGGTTCATCTAGATAGTTATTCAATGTATTAGGTAAATTTTAGTCTCATGAGATGTTATGTGCAATGATCTTGGTGGTTAGCCTTGACTTGTGCTCGATGTGCAACGGTCTTGGTGCTTAGCCTTGACTCATGCTCCTCTGCATGCAATGAGCCTTGACTCTTGATCCTCTATATGAAATGATATTTGACTCATGATAAAGTCATGTTTTATGCTTCTACCACATTACTATTAATTCATAATTATATGATCCCATTTTATGATTCCTTATGTTTAATCATGTATCGTGCCTTTTTATATCATTATATAATTCCTTCTAACCCATGTGTTAAGCTTTATTTTAATGTTTATTCCCTTACTAGGATTTTTTGATCATCCCTTTGTTCATGATATCCCCAGGTTATCCTATGAATTTTTAGGTTCTCAAATTAAGTTATGAGCTCTTAATGCATGAAAATTAAAGAAATGTTTTATTAAGTCCTAGGTTTTTAGTTTTATGTACCTAGTCTTCCGAGACACTAGACTTTATGATCCTTGTCTTGTAATATGATGCTTAAATATGAATAAAATCTTGTAATTTCATGTGTAAAAGTATAGGGTCACTATAATATTTTTTCTCTATCATGATCTTGGTGAGATCATGATAATCAATGCAAAGGATAATTGACCCATCCTTATTCTTAATGAAAAGGACGGGTGTACCCCATGGGGAGGAACTTGGACGTATAAACCCTTTATCCATAGTCTCCTATAATTGTTTCATAAGATCCTCAAGTTTCACAAAATCCATTCTATAAGGATTCTTGGATATTATCAATGCCCTAGATATAATCTCAATGGAAAATTCAACCTCTCATCTAGGAAGAAGATAAGAAAATTCCTCTGGAAACACATCAGTGTATTCCCTCATAATAGAAATTTCTTTGAGAATGATCCTTTCCTTAGACTCAATCATTTGATCTAGAAAAACTTGCTCATATGGAAATAATATCCATGCATGATATGATGGTTCTAAATAAGATTCATCCTCCTTCTTGCACTTGTACAAAATCAAGGGTCGATTAACCATATGAAGAGTGATTTCCTTCTCATAGAAATTTATATTGGCTTTATATAGGGAAATCTAATCCATGATCTGAATTGCATTAAATTCCACCAAAGGAAGTATGACAAGGTTTTCTGGGAATTTTTTCTCACAAATTGTGACAGGAGAGGAGTTATATACATGGGTTTAAATAAATTCCCTATTTTCCATTTTCACTAACATCTATACTTCCATGATTTTTGGTGGTGTTTGAATAGTTATACAAAACTTTTGTGGTGTGAAGGAATGTATATAACCATAATCAAAAAGTATACTCACTATTCTTGAATTAATAACCAGTTTACCTGTCACCACTTCATTGTCGGGATTCACTTCAATGGTAGTGATAGAAAAATATCACCCCTACTTCCTTGGAGGTTTTTGGCTGCCTCCAAAAACCCTAGGCTTAGGGAATTGGTTTAAAAAGTTATCTGGTTCCTTACAGTGAACAATGCACTGAGGGCTTATTAAAGAATTCATTTCCTCAATATAATTAATTAGATTTTAATATTAACCCAAAATACAATTTTTTCTTTTAAAATAATTTACAAATAACAATAATAGGATTAAAATATATTCATTATTTTATACAAAATAATGTACATATTTCAATTTCTTATTTCTTGATACATATCCCTTTCATACATCAATATATGACCTAAGAGTGAGGTTCGGGGTGGAGAGGATTTCATGGGGGTCGTTTGGTGAACATGGTTTGGGTCGTCATCTTGATGAGCTTGAAATTCTACTATAAATGGTTCCACTCGTACTAAATTTGTTGGATGTAGGCTTGGGATTGGTTAAGGGAAAATCCCATAAATGATATCACCCTAATAATATTTGATAAATTTGCTTCATAGGGAATGATCCTACTATTTTAGGTCATCGCTTCCTTTGTCTTTATCAAAAGGATTTGTTAAAACCCCTATATTTTTACTAATATTATGATCACTATTCAATGTCTATATTATCAATTGTAAAGATACCTAATGGTCAATAAAATATAATTGGATATAATAAAACAAAATAATCACATGTGTTTTTTATAACCATAAGTTATTTAATTAACTAAAAATGGAGAATTTTATTTATAACTGTTCGGGTTGTTACAGTCTCATGTTATAAGACTAAACGTTTTTAAATCCTAAAATTTTGTTTTTGAATGTGGCTTGAAGCTCAAGGAATACCTCAGGTGATTGGGAGGAATTCGAAGAATGGGTTAAGTAGCATGTTGGTTGCAGTATCCACTCGCAAGCTAGTGGGATAGTTGGTGGCCTATGAACCCTACTAGACTCACTAGCCAACTAGTGGTATAGCTAATGGAAAAGAATCCCTAATGGGCTCATCAACTAGTCAGCGGGCCAGAAGCTTTCTAGTGAGACCCAGTGGCTAGTTGGTGGGTTCGTCCTGAGCTCGTTTTAAATGGGAATTTTGTTTTTGTTTTCCATGTTAGTCTCTTAAGATTTAGCTAAGTATGGGGTTCAAGAAAGGCCACTTCTTGGTAGAATTTTCCCTTTAATTCCTCTCCTTTTATGCCCTTCAACTAGGGGAGAATCTATGTGTGTTGTGTTAATTACTCAAGGTAATATCATGTATCTCCTTCCATTCTTCAACCTCCCTTCATTTTCCTATTAATTCTCTCTTTTTTGTAGATTTTATTTCGATTCCACCATATCATGGTTTAATCGATTGAGGGTGATGGGGATTTCATGTGGTTTTCATAGACGACATCCCAGGACACCTTACACACACCATTGGAATCAGTTTCAGTTGAGGAAAGTAATTGTCCTAAAATTATCTAAATTATTTATTGGAATTGAAAAAAATTAATACTTTTATAGATATTGAATGATAGGGCCTTCATGCATAATGGTGTCGAGGGTGTGTTTTGGTCTTTTTGGGTGTGGTTGGTCGATTTTCTTGCTTGATGGTGGTGATCAGTGTTCCTTCTAGAAATTATTCCACATTGGATTAAATTATATAATTACTTATAATTGATTATAATTAATTATTTATGATTTTTGAAGTAAAATAGGATCTTGAGTGGTGGTACAGACTCAATTGATGCTTTGATGGGATAGAAAGAGCCTCAGTGGATCTTGGTGGGGTTGATAACTCCTTTTGAGTTAGTTGACCCCTATCAAACAAAACCATATGTATATTTATGAATGGTTTTGAATGTGTGTGTGTGTTATTCATGGGATCTAGTAGATCGACTAATGACCAAGAGACCCTTAAGCTTGATGAATAGGGTAGAATTGTACCCTAGAGCTTAGATAAGTTCTTCGAAGCACTTGGGATGTTCAGATATGTCCGAAAACCATTTTTCCAAGGGATGATGGTGCTAGTTGCAATTTAAAGAGACCATGGGATGTCTTGATATGTGATATGGGTTAAAAAAATATCCTACGTGTTTTTTATATACCCTTTTGGGTATGAATAAGAGGGATTTCATCAGGTTCTATGTGGTATCCCCATGGATATGTAAGATGAGACCCTATATTGGGTAGTGGAAATAAGTTAAGTAATAATCCATTAAATTATAGTAATTGAAATGTCAATGGGGTTTTGGGTAGGATCTGGATCATGTATTTTCATTACAAGGTTGAGGTGATCCTTCGAGCTATGGTGTTTCCATAGGAATTCCTTACCATCCATTCAAATTCAATTTTTATTTTAAACAGAGAGGACAACAAAACCCCAAACTAAGGGGGCCTAAAATAGTCTAGGTCGAGGGCATCCCCTCTAACCAAGTTCACACCCTCAAGATTCAAAAATTTAATGGAGATTATTTATTTTATATATTGTTACATTCTGTGTTATTCCCTATTATGTTTGAATTCTTATCCTATGGAGGTTTTTATCAGGTATCAAAGTGATAGGTGGATCATCATGGCTTGGATAACCCCTATATAGGAAGCATGTAGAAGTGCGATGTGTGGAGATGATGACGATGAGACCTGAATATGGGTAAAGGGTATAAAAATCTGGTGACATAACCCAATATAGAGGATGGGGTGTGACATATTTGTGTCATGACCTAGTGAGTTAGTGGTTTGATGACCTTATTTCCTGGCCAGAGGCTTGATTGGAATTGTGGCCTGAACTAGGGCTTGATTTTCCTTATAGACTGACCCAACATAAATAGGGGTATTATGGACTTATGGCCTGGACTAAGACATATCCAAGGGTGTGATGGCCTTATGGTTTGACATGGGGCTTGTTTATCCATGGGCCTTGATTCAAGAAACATGTTTTCATTATAGACTAATCATATAGGTGATGATGTTGGCCTTGTGAACTAATCTCATAAAAGATGATGTTGGCCTTGTGACCAGATCTAACGGGTGATGATCTATGAGACATCCTTTTTGGAAATAATCCTAAGCAGGCATTGTTGGGTGTCAGGGTGTCTTGGTTAGCACCTAACAACCTAACAGGCATTCTTATCTCATCAAGTGTCATGGTGGCCCGATTAGCACATGAATTCTTAGTGAGAATGGTTATTAATTTATTTATTTCATCATACATGCACGTACATATGAAAAAATATATTATGGTTGTTCGGTGATACCCTATTGAGTTTATGCTCACACGTTTCATAGGCATCTCAGTGGGCATGCATGCCTTATGTTTTATTTTTTAATCAAAGCATGAGATGTTCACTGGATCATGAATGTAAATATTGGTGGGTATGTGGATACATGGATTGGGATGATTCTTAGGGATTTTTGGAGAGCCTCTTTGTATTTATTTTTTTTATATGTGTGTATGTGTGTCTGGTCAGCCCACCGGGTGACCAGTTGTATGTTTCTATGATAGCATCATTTGATATAGCATTGTGTTTCTGATTTTAATTCATACTCTGATGATGATTTTTTATTCTCATTGTTTAGTTTTTTTCATCACTATTTTAGACTCTAATATGAGGGTATAGTCTCCCCACTATTATTTTAGGTCCTCACTACTAATCAGTAGCCTATGGTGTTTGGGTAGGCATGTATAAGGTCATGTGGAACTCTTTCTCAGACCTAGTGATTCTGTTCAGGGCATCAAAAAGTGGTATCAGATGATGGTTTTGTTTTATTATTTGGGTTTTCAATAGATATATGGTCTTGTAATGTGTCAAAACTTACAATATAACTCAGACTAGTGATTCATGAATAATTTTTATGCTAGAAGTCCTGGTTATCTCAGTAATGGGATTGTTATTCTTGTTTTTCACTATTGTTATTGATATTTTTATTTAATATTATGTGTTATTATAGCTTTGTTTTTTGTGTTTTGGCTCCTTGTATATTAAAGAGATGCTAGTGTTTATGCATCATATTAGGGAAACAGTAATCACATGACATGTACCTATTTTTGTGTGATTTTTTTGATTCTCCTATGATGGAATGTTATATAGATCTTGGTGCATGATGGTCTATATTTGTGGAATGGAATCACTCTATCTATGGATGTATAGTGACCCTTAGTGGGTTGGTGGATTCATTTTACACCACAGTAATGAAACCTAATGAGTTTAGTATAGGATTTGGATGCCTAAGTAATGAGCTGAGGATGAGAATGGTTTCCCTGGGGATATGGAAATCCTAAGTGGGTTGTAGAGGAAGGAATGAGTAATATTCCTTGGGATCAGGTTGTAGGAATGCATGTAAACTTTTTACATCGAGGTTGGGTCTTGAGGGTAGGAATAGTAGATGTATGGACCATTGGATTCGGGATGTGGTTCTTGATGGATGGTGAATGAGGATCATTGGTGGTTGGACCTAAGAGGAATAGATCATGGGAGGGTGCTCCATGGTTTTGAGTCAACACCTCTATGGTGAGGGGTACACGGTGAATATTGGAATCAAGGAGATACTAATTTTGAAGAGGATTGATGAAGGTGATCCTAGTTGAATGATACTAAAATGAATGGGAATATGATCAATAGTTTAAGCATGTGATCCTAGATTCGATGTGATATAAATCACTGGAGGGTGAGTCGAGGTATGTGATTGAGTTTCATTGGAGTTTGCAGCTATTGGGTTTGGGTTAGACTAAGTAAGATATTTACTTAGGACCAATAACAGGGTTCTTGTTTGGTCACTCTAATTTGAATGGAGGGAAGTGTCATTGGTAAGGATTTTTTGGAAAAGTCTCAGTATACAAGGGAAGGTACACATTGGGTATGTGTGGTTCCTGGGTTTGTTGAAAATTAGTGATCATTCCCTATGTGGATTCATTAATAATTGTTCAGGTTGTGGATGAACCCAAACAACACTACAATGGTAGGTTTTATTTTAGGGAAACTTTCAGCGTGATATCACCGGTACATTCATGATATTCATGTAGGAATTATGGTCCAAGGTTCCTCAATGAGAATTAATAATGTCCCTATAGCAATAGGAGACATTGGTGGTGGATCGGGTGTGGTGGCATGGGTGATCTAGGTTTAACCTTGACTAAGAACCATGGTAGGCATGGTTGGGTGAGAGTGGATCAGTATGAGTGGTACACATGTGGTGTTGGGACCCATTTTGGGATTCCACTCATATAGGATTGTAAGGGAAGTCATTAGTGGAGAGTTCACCTTTATCCTATTGGAGGGTGTGACCCTCATTCTAGATGAATTTTGGAACCATCAAGAGTGGAATTTCTTGTGATCTGATAATGGGAGGTAATCGATGTTTGAAGTTATCACTCAGGTATGATCGATATGGCCATGCTTAGTCATTTTGTGAGATGATAGGCTCAGTGTTGTCCATAGAGATAAGTGTTTGAATTTGTCGGGATATGATGATGATACTCGTATAGTAGGGAGAAACATATCAATCATAATTAAATAAAAATCATGTTAGAAGGATCATAGAGGTGGTGAAAGACAAGTTAGTGAACATTTTAGGTGACAAAATGGTGTAAGAGTGTGGTATATCTGATGTAATACGGTTCCTCGATAAATACCAGACGTAAAATCTGAATGTGTTTTCAAGTGAGTTAGAGTATCAAAATCGTGCTTCGGGTGGTTTGGTCTTATCCATGTCTGAGTCAGATTGGAGGTGTTCCCATGATTGGGTTGAAAGCATAACAACTATATCAAGTGGTTGGTGATCTAAAAATAGGTTACATTGAGCATTAGGTTCAGATTTCAATGTGTGTGTTGAGAAATCATGGGATTCCTCTAGTAGTTAAGGAATAAATATCAGGTAGTTTGCGGTGTTTCAGCGGTAATAATCGAGTGTTTTGTGAAAAGGTCAACTATAGGAGTGGGAAGTTCATCTTCTAGAGAAAGGTGTGTTGGGAATTCAAAGTTGTGTAGAGGAAGTACATTGGCCATCAAATATGGAAAACATTGAGTTATAAATGAATTGATGACCATACATTGGGAGATATGTTTCTAGGACTACCACAACTTCTTGAGGATGAGAAACGTAATGGTGGGGTGGCTATAATGACCTGTGTCATTATGGGTTGTAAATTATATGGGAAATTAGAAATTTATGCTTGGTGTAAAATATATTTTGAGAACCAAGGCTTCATTTAGAATACCTGAGGTTTTTAAATCCTAAATTTATGTTCTTGAAAATATTTTGAAACTAGGAGAAGACCCTAGGTGTTCGAGAGAAATCTAGATAAGGTCCAAAGTAGCTTAGTGTATACAATAGCCACTGACTAGATGACGAGTGACCACTAGTTATCTAGTGGGATAGAAAATGTCCCATTACCCCAACTAGTATCACTAGATAGTTTGTGGTCTAGACACTAGAAAATTAACCTATTGGTCTCAAATAATGGTTGGTGGGACATCGGGTAGCCGATGATACCCAGTGGCTAGTAGGTGAGACACATCGGTTAGCTTGTGAGACCTAGTGGCTAGCCAGTGAGACCCAGCGGTGAGATTATGGGTTCATCGTAGGATCATTTTAAGTGGGGTTTTTTTATTTTCTTTTTTTGATGGGTATCTTGGTATTTATCTGAGTATGGGACTCGATAAAGGCCACTTCTTGACTAAATTTTCCCTCTGATGATTCTCCTTCAATCCCCTTTAACCGGGGGAGAATCTGGGTGTGTTTTGATGATGATTAAAGATAAGATCATATGTTTCCTTCTTATCTTTAACCTCCCTTAACTTCCCTATTAATTCCATAATTTTTGTATGTATTTGGGGTTGATTCCACTAGATCATGGTGGAATCAAGTGATGGTAATGAGGATTTCATGTGGTTTTCATAGATGGCATCTTGAGGCACATTTTTCATACTATTGGAAGCCTTTTAAATTGAGGTAATATACTAACCTAAAATTATCTAAAGTTCCTATTGGAATTTGATGAAATTAATGGTTTTTCATATTTCAAATTATAGGGCCTTCATGAGGTATGGTGTCAAGGGGTGTTTCAGACCCTTTGGGTACTGTTGGTCAAGGTTTTATAATGGTGGTGGTGCTTGATGAGATTTTTTGAAATTATTCCTCTTTGGATTAAATTATATAATTAATTATATTTAATTATAGTTAATTATTTAAAAAAATTTATGAAAATTAGGATATACAATGGTGGTAAAGACTCAAATTAGGCTTATACGGGTTATAAATATTGACAATATAGGTCAACAAGGTAAATAACTCCTTTTGGGTAGGAGTCCCCTATCATAAAAAACCATGTGTATGTTTATGAACAAGTGTATGTGTGTGTGTGTGTGTGTGTATGTGTGTGTGCATTATATATGGTATCAATTAGAGAAGGTTAGGACTAATAGAACCTTAATCTTGATGAAAGAGGTAGTATTGTGTGTGTGTGAATTCTACATGGGATAAATTGGAGAATCTCAGGACTGGGATACCCTTAAGCTTGATGACATAGGTAACAATGTGCCCCAAACCTAGGATAAGTTATTGGAATAACTTTGGATGTTTAGATGTATTTGATGACTTTGTTTTCATGATATTTGTGAAATAAATAGAGCTTGGGAGGTCTCAGGATGTGATAAGAGTTGTGAAAATAGACTAGGTGTTTTCCCTAGATTATTTTGGGTTTGCATTAGAAGGATTTTTATGAGTGCTATGTGGTCTACCTAGAGATATGTGAGATGAGACTCTAGATTGGGTAGTGGGAATCGATTAAGTGTTAATTGGTTAAAGATTTGACCTTGGAATGATAAGGCGGTTTTGGGTTGGATTTGGACCCCACCTATAGAAACCAAGGTTGAGGTGAGCCTTCAATTATTAGTGTCATCATAGAAAGTCCTTACCTTTTGGGTCTTTGTGTGAGATTGTGTGGATTTTTGTTTATGAGTATGTGTGTGTAGTCATGAGGACCATTGTGTGATATGGAATGCTTGTGTGTGCTTAGGTGGCCTATGACATCTATTCTTGATGTGTTTTGAATATGGTGTGTTTATGTGTGGATTGTGAGACCTATTATTTATTTGTTATCTAGTTCCCTTCTATTCTATGCCATGTTGGGTGTGAATTCAAGTACTGGAGAGGTTTTTGTCAATTATCAAAGTGATTGGTGGATCATCATGGAATGGTTTAGCCCTAGAGGGGGAGTATGTGCTAGTGAGACATGGGATGATGATGGTGATGGGACCTAAGATACAAGGAAAGGGTAAGATGGCATGGAGACCAAACCTAGGATGGAGGATGGGGTACAATGGCCTTGTGTCTTAACCCAGTAGATCTAGGGTTGAGATGGCCTTGTGGCCAAACATAGGGATTTATTGGACTCATCGATTAACCTAGGGATTGATTGGATTTGAGGACTGATATAGTAAAAAATGAGTATGATGAACTTGTGTCCTGACCCAGGACTGATCCTGGGGTGTGATAGCCTTGTGGCCTAACTCAGGGTTTAGTTTTCTGTGGCACATAATATGATACATGTGTTGTCCTTGAAACCTAATATGATAGGTTATGACATTGTCCTTACGGAATAATTTGATAGGTGATGATGTTGGCCTTATAGCTTAATCTGATAGGCAATGATGTATTAGATATAATTTTAGGCATGGATTTGAAACTAGTATTGTTGTGTGTTAGGGTGGCCTGGTGACCATCTGATGACAAGATGGGGTTGTGTATCTCACCAAGTGCCATAGTAGCCTAGTTATCACATGATAGCTTAGTGATCATGTTTATTTATGTATTCCTTTCTTCATGTATACACATACATATGATGGAATATATTAAGTTTATTTGGTGAGACCTTGCTGGGTTTGTGATCAAACCCTTCACAAGCATTTGGGTCCACGTGCAAACCTTATTTTTTCTTTCTATAATGAAAAATAGGGTTTTCTATGTCAGTTTTTTATAATGTCAGTTACCTATCGACGTTATGGATAGTGATGTTGTGAATATTTTTTTCATATCAATTATTTTTAATCGATGTGAAAAACAATATTTCACTTTGTTAATTAAATAAAATATTGTAAAAATAAATCAAAAACTCTAGAATGTGAAGTGTTTTCACATTGATTATATAATAACTGCTGTGATAAACATGTTTTTTTTAATCTTTCACATTGGTTATACAATAAAAAACATGAAAAATAAATTTTAAAAAAAAATAAAATACAATATCCCAACAGTATAAAATCAAAAACAAAATCTGAAAACAACAGCATAAATAAAACCATAAAACAGCTGCACAAATTAAAATCATTTTAACTTTATAATCTAAAATTTAAAAATTAAAATATATATTATAAATAAACTAAAACCCAATAAAACCTATGAAATATATTTCTTATCCTATTTGTAAGTATTTTTTCTATTTATAGAATATGGTAAAGGGTTATCAAAAAGCTAAAAACTAAAAGGAAAGAATTTAACATGTATTATTAATATAATTATAAGATAAATTAAAGGAAAGGTTATGGAAAATATTAACCTTGTGTAATTTTTTAACTATCCTAGTTGAAATCTGTCATGACCCGTCCCCCGGGGCCCGTGCCGTGACTACCCCAAGCCCGTCTTCCATAGGCCAGGGGCTGACAACTAGAACCGAAGGCATTTTCCCTAAAACTGTAAAGGAATATCCCATATAACCTATAAACTCACGCAACTAAGCACACAGCAAGATACAAATACAAGTAAACTGGATAGTAAAAAGAGTGCATACATTAAGTAAAAGGGGACAGAATACAAGCCCAACTGGAAGGTACAAGAAAACTGGAAGGTACAAGTAAACTGGAACAGCTCCTATGGACACCCACCATGGATTCTACCTGAAGGGTAGGTACACCTGTCGAATGGTCTTCTTTGCGGTACGCCTCATCTAGGTCCACCTTCGATCAACCTCCAGTCCTGGTACCCTCATCCTCAGTCATGGTTATTCGTCGTCTACACCAAACACAACAAGGTGAGGGCATAGCCTATGTAGGGGTGAGTAAAATGATACTCAGTAGCGACCCCGAGACCCTCAAGGTCTCACAAATCCACAAAGGATAAACCATAAAGCATGAAATCAACTGACAACCCTACTTAGGTATATGCCCATACATATACCTAATTTATCAAGTATGCCCATCTCAATCATGAGGAAACACAGGGTACAACCCAAAATCCCAAAGCTAAACTGCTCCACAAAGGAAGAAATACCACAAAGGTAAGTACCACATGGGTACGCCACTCAGATGAATACCACCAAGGTATTACAATGAAGGAAATTACCAAAGAGGTATGAACTCAACTCACACTAGGTATAACATAGGTACAGAAGTAGAGATGATTAGATGTAACTACTGAATCATCTTACTCTATTAAGAAGAAGACCCACGAAGGATCCCAAATTGTATACCCACACATGATCCTATTACATCGTCAGACCCACACAAGATCCTAGTACACTGTCAGTACATTGTCAGACCCACACAGGATCCTAGTACATCGTCAATACATCGTCAGACCCACACAAGATCCTAGTACGTCATCAGTACATTGTCAGACCCACACAGGATCCTAGTACGTCATCAGTACATCTTTAAACCCACACAAGATCCTGGTACAATGTCAGTACATCTTCATAACCACACAGGATCCAAGTACATCATCGGTACATCATCAGACCCACACAAGCTCCTAGTACGTCATAAGTACATCGTCAGACCCACACAGGATCCTAGTACATTATCAGTGCATAGTCAGACCCACATAGGATCCTAGTACGTCATCAGTACATCATAATACCTACATAGAATCCTATTACATCGTCAGTACATCTTCAGACCCACACAGGATTCTAGTACATCGTCATTATATCATCATACCCACATAGAATCATAGTACATCAATAGTACATCATCACAGCCAGCTATAGGGTACCCTCACTAAGATTTCTCGTCTTTGGGAGAGTCATATCCTCAAGATACTGTTCAATACTCCAACTGCCACAAAGTCCCACGAAGAATTATCCCAATTAAACGGCGCATAAAAGGGGTCTCAATGTAATAGACGGTGCATCAATCGGACGCTCGGTCTATAAGTTATTAATCTTTTAGTCCCGAGGACCCAGTTGAATTCGTGCTCGATCAAAACTAACCATACCTCAACTTTAACCAAATCTCAATTGGGGAATACCAAAAGGACTATCTCACTCCAAGGTTTCTGACGCCGTAGACAGTTTGTCAAACAGACGCTCGTAGCTCAAGATATGGTCGAAAGAGTGATTATGGTCAAAACTGGTCTCGGTCCGGTCTGACCTGGTCAGACCGACCCGGTTCAGGTTGACCTGGCCCAGCCCGCTGGGTCCGGCCCAACCCATGATGGGTGGACTAGCCCACGTTAGGTGACCTGGCCCGTGTTGGGTGATTCAACCCGTGCTGGGTGGCCCGGTATGGTGGCCCAAGCTGGCCGCATGCTGGGGGGAATCAGTGTGCCCGCTGCTTTCAAACACCGAATGGATCGGCCGTTCGGTTTCAGCCAGCATGTGGGACCCAAGAGCGTCCCACTCATTCCAACTCGGATGGTCGAAATGTCCAGCCCTTGGGTCCTCCAGGAAACACGTCATGCGCAGCCGCTCCGCTGCTTACCGAACGTCGGCCATGCCTCTTTTATCTGCCATTGCCAAGAGGGCCACAGCCCCTTGATCTGGTGGCAGCGTTTCGTGTGTCACCTCTCTACGGCTGTCTGAATGTCGGCCACCATCCCCTTCATAACTACGGAACAAGCAATGACCCTTGCTCATCGAGCGGCATGGACGCGCGCCGTCGCCCCGTCATGCGGCCGACCTCTGTTAGTCGCCACCATTCTCCACTGCGTAGGATACATCAACCATGAATAATAGCGAAGGGATCAGGCCATGTTCGTTTGGCCTGCACCCTCTGCATTAGTTCGGTAGGAGGCGGATCAAGAGGATTAATTCATCTCAAACAAAGAAATAAAGAAACAATAAAACCCCTACCTCGATGTTTTGTGGACGTCGGTGTGGAGTGAACAACGGACATCAGTTTGTCGTCGTTGAAGACGTCCCACATTGGAGGATGTCACGATGAAGAATTTTAAGTTGTGGGAGATCATCAGAGTTCTTTTCCACCACAAGGTGCTTCTGATCCATGCTCGAGATCAGTTCCACGTTCTTCATTGGAGAAGCGTTCTTCGTTGGAGAAACGTTCTTCGTTGGAGAAGCGTTCTTCATTGGAGAAGCGTTCTTTATTGGAGAAGAAGAGTTCCTCCAAAGTTCTTCCCACAATTACCCTTTGCCAATAATTCCCCAAATTCCCCAACCAAAGAATATCCAACCAAATAAAATATGTTTATCTATTTAATTTGTTAGCACAATTAAACTTGGCTTAATTAATTGTGTAGTGGTTGGCACAATTAATTTAGAGGAAACCTAAGGTAACCACCCTCATTAAAGAGGGAGTTCAAGAGTCGGGTGGTCCCAACCTCTGATTTCAAATTGGGGGTTTTTAGTTCAAGTGGTCCCCACCTCTATAACCCATGTAGAGAGGTTTCAAAAAAATGTTAAATAGTTTTATTTTTATTTTCCCACAAAAAAAGTGAAAAACTATCTTTAACCCTCAACCTACCGCGGTCGAGGTAAAGGTATCCTTAAGAGAATATCGGCGTTGCGAGTTCAATGGTGTCCTCGGATTTCAATTTTGAGCACTGGTTTAAAAGTTACAAAAACCCGCTCACACGTTTACTGAATGTACCTAAAAAAAGTTCAGAAATTAATTCCGGGCACACCACGCCTCAGAATCACATGTAGTAAATTTTATCAGACTCGTAAAATTCCCATATAATTAAAAAAATTACATGGAATCTTCAGGTCTTTACATTCTCCCCACCTCAGGGCTTTACGTCCCCACAAGCCACAACTCAAACTAAGAAAACAAGTGGGGGTATTGAGCACGAGTCTGAGCCTCCCGCTCCCATGTGCTCTCCTGGAGGTTCCTGTGCTGCCAAACAACGCACACCAGAGATATTGACCACCCATGAAGGACCCACTCCTATCAATCCTCAATCTCTACTAGAACCTCCGTAAACATCGCTCCATCATCAAGGTCTAGTTTTCCGTGTTCGATGATGTGAGAAGGGTCACGCACGTATCTCCTCAGCTGGGATATGTGGAAGACATCGTGTGGCTGGTGCAACTGAGGTGGAAGAGCTAGGTGGTAAGCCACCTCACCAACTCTGTTGAGGACCAAGAAGGGTCCAATGAACCTCGGAGATAACTTTACACCCCGGCCAAATCTCCACAAACCTCATCAAGGTGAGACCCATAGAAAGACCCGGTCACCATCCCCAAACTCCAGAGGTCTCCGTCAAAAATATGTATAAGACTTATGCCTTCTCTGTGCAATCTTCATCCGCTCTTGGATCACCTTTACCTTCTTCGTGTTATCCCACACCATATCTGGTCCCATGAGTGCTAACTCCCCTATGTCAGTCTAGCACAGAGATAATCTTTAAGGTCTCCTGTACAATGCCTCAAAATGTGTCATCCCAATGGTGGAGTGATAGCTATTGTTTTATGAAAACTCCACCAAGGGAAAGTGATCCTCTCAATTGCGACTGAAGTCGAGGACCCAAGCACAAAGCATGTCCTCAAGGGTCTGAATGGTCTACTCAGTCTGGCCATCCATCTGAGGATGGAAGGCAGTGCTCAAACTAAGTTGTATCCCGAAATCCTCCTACAACCCCTTCCATAGCCGAAAAGTGACTCGTGTATCCCGATAAAAGATAATCATCAAGGGTACTGCATGGATCCACACAATCTCCTACAAATAGAGGTGTCCCAAGCCCTCTATTGAACCTTGCTCTCTGATCGTTAGGAAGTGGGCCAACTTGGGGAGTCGGCTGATGATCACCCAAATAAAATCATGACCCCTGGATGTACGTGGAAGTCCCATCACAAAGTCCATGGATATCTCATCCCACTTTCACTCTGAGACCTCTAAAGGCTGAACTAAGCCTGCTAGTACCTAATGTTATGCCATCACTTGCTGACAAGTGAGGCACCAAGAGAAAAACTTTGCTACTACTTTCATCATTCCTGGCCACCAGTGTTGTCATTGGAGATCCTTGTACATCTTCTCCACTTCGATATATACCGCTAGAGGGGATGTGTGGAACTCCCTCAACACTTCCTCCCGAACTAACACCGGTACCATGGTACACCTTCTGAGAAGGATGATGTGGTCCCCACCTTCATAAAATCCATCAGGTTCTTGTCCTATGGATATCTGAGCACGTCAAGCCTCACAGTCAGTCTCCCTGTGTTGTACCTCCCTGACTCACTGAAGAAGTGGCGGAGTGATTGTAAGAGACTAAATAAAAGATACTCCATCTCGATCCACAAAGGATATCTACAAAGCGGCCAGCCGATCTGTCGCCTCACCTAGCAGTTGTATATGAGATCTCCTACTGAGTGCATCTTCTACAAAGTTCCTCTTCCCAGGAGTATAGACTATATCTAATTCATAGTCCTAGAGGAACTCAAGCCAACGTCATTGTCTCAAGTTTAGGTCCTTCTGCGAGAAGATATATCAGAGACTCTTGTGATCCAAGTAGACAGTAAACACTCTCCCATTAAGTAATGTTGCTGCATTATTAAGGTGAATACCACTGCTAATAACTCCATGTCATGGGTTTTAGTGACTTAGGTTTTGGCCTTGTCAGAATTTGGAATATTTCTATGAATAATTCCAAAGCTAGGGGCGAAGATGCCTGGAATTAATTTTATAAAAATATTAAGTATGTTTATACTACGCACATGGTGGGGGTGTGATATATCCTAAAAGGTATCTCGGAACGGGAATCTGAGGGCATGGTTGCATCCGGAACGTGCCGTTTATCTTGCGAAAAGTGTAAACTTTGCGGGCGCGGGCCTGCGGTGGAAAGCACCACTAGGGGCATTTTCGTAAATAAATGGAAAGGTCCATTTACGAGCGTCGGCTCAAATAACTTCTGAATGGAGTCTTGGATTTCAAATCTGAGTCTGCTGTTGCGTTCAGAACGGTGTGTTTACCCTAAGGGAGACCTTACCTTTGTCTACATTGGGCGTCGGGCGGAGGCGAGTCGGGAGCCGGAGATATTTTAACAAAAATAAATATCTGCTTCTCCTCCCCCCCCCACCATTTGAACATGCAGCACAGCAGAGGAGAACCCATCCCACTTCCTCCTCCTCCTCCCCTTCTGACGGTGAATTGGTGGCCGAATCGCACGATCAAGGTGTCGTCGAGCTCGGATTTCGACGGTGGACGCTTCAGGATCGTGCAGCGGAAGCTTTGGAGTGCGGATCATCGGCGTTTCGCCCGTGAGGTAGGTGATTTCAGTTTTAAAATCCTGGATCCCGTTTTTGTTTTGTTTTTCTTCAAATTTTCATAAGGGTTGTGTAGTTCGGGTCCCGAGATTTCCGAAACCTTTTTCGGATCTGAATTTGGAGCACTGGGGTGCTCCCGGTGGCTCCCGGAAGTTTTCCGGTGAAATCCTGGTTTTCCAGCGGCGGCCATGGAGGAATCCAGCAGCGGCGCGGTGATGTGTGAGCCGTTTGCGGTGATGTGTTCCTTGCGTCGAGACCGACCTTTTGAACTCACTTTGAGAATTTTGAGAGTCGGGGTTTCGGCCCGAGGGCTTGAAATGTCGAATAAAATAATAATATTTTATTATTTTACGACTTCGGACTGTTGTAGCTTCTACCCAGAGCGTCCGAATGACGTGTCGTCAGTGGCGTTGAGACCCTGATTGTACGACGGACTTTTTGAGATGGTTTCCAAGTGTTGGGACTGAGAAAGGGGTGCGGGCCCCATGAGGCCAGGTTTTGGCGTTTGCGGAGAAATGCAAATTTCACACCAGGAGTCCGATTGTGGCGGATGAATAGTCGATCTTGTGTGATTTTTCTGAGAGGATTGTAATGGTGTGATCTGTTCGATGAGTTTCGGGATCGAGGCGTGCGCCCCACCCGAGCTGGCTTCGGTGAATAGTACTTTTTCCACCGGGTGTCCATTTCGGACGAACGAGTAGTGGATCTCGTGTGTTTTTATGAGCAGATCATCATGGTATGGTCCACTTGATGAGTTTCAGGATCGTTGTGTGGGCCCCGCACGGGCTAGCTACGGGGAATAGTGCCTTTTTCACCGGTTGTCCGTTTCGGGCGAGTAAACATCCTATCCTGCGTGTTTTTCCGTGTAGATCACGATGCCGGCCTCGGTATCAGCCTAGGAGGTGCGCAGTGTGGCGTTGTTGCAGGTCGCTCGGGTTAGCGACATTTGGACCAGCAGTGGTTGAGGGTACTCCCTTGGTTCGTTCCTACGAGGGTTTGTGCGGCATCAAAACCCTATTATAGGCTTGTGATCCTCTCGATGGGATGTTTAATCTGTTAGAGTTGTGGCATCCCTCCGGTGGGCCCAGAGCGGGATCCTCTAGCATAGTTACCCTAGATCGGGTTCTTGGTATCATTGTGACTGCTTATCCACAGGCAGCGATCCCCTATCTAGCAGGTTAACCCCGTAGGGTTTTTGGCATCATCGGGAATATGATCCCCTACACAGTGAGTCGTGCTCAGTAGTGTTGTGGCATTGTTGGGTATACGATCCCCTGCTCAGCATGAGGTTTTCAGTAGGGTTTTGGCATCGTTGAATATACAATCCCCTACTCAGCATGAGGATTATAGTAGGGTTGCGGTATCATTGGTTATACGATCCCCTAATCAGCGCGTGGTGTCGGTAGGGTTGCAGTATCGTTGGTTATATAATCACATACTCAGTGTGTGGTTTCGCTAGGGTTTTGGCATCGTTAGTTTGATCCCCTACAGCGAGAGATGTACCAGATAGGGTTCTGGTATCGTCTTGACCACCTTTATGTGGGCAACGATCCTCTATCTGAGTGGCGTGCTTCTGTCGAGCGCCAGATCGGGTTATGGTATCCCCCAGCGGATCCTGGGTGTGATCCCATATCTGTGATAACTACGTGTGTCAGATCAGGTCGTGGTATCCCCCAGCGGACCCTGGGAGTGATCCCTTATCTGTGAGCTTCATATACCAGAGTGGGTTCTGGTATACCCTAGCGGACCCTAGAAGTGATCCCCTATCTTAGGAGTTTGGTGGTTATGTTGTTTCAGTGATTTTTCCTCAGTAACGGTACCCGGTGAGCGTGATCTCTCGGGTGAGCATCTGAGAGGTTTGTGAGAAACCTGATGGAGTGTATCTCTTGGATGAGTTTCATCTGGGATGACAGTGATTGTGGAGTGTGCTCTCCTAGTTGTGAATCGTTGCTGGTGTTGAGGTCGGTACCTCAGTTGGATTTTTGCGTGAGCTGAATATATCTGGATTGTTCAAGGTGTATATATGGGCATACCCCTGAGCTGAGCTGTCTAGTTGTGTTTAGCTGAGGATGTTCATGAGACGGAGTTTCTCTCTCATATGGGTTCCCTCTAGCTAGGATGAGAGGATTGTTGCCTTTCAGTTTCTCTCTTTTGGTTTTAGGTTTTTGGGGTGTCTACTGAGTATGTTTATACTCACCCCTGCACGGGCTTTGCCCGCACATGTATGTGTCTTGTGTAGACCACAGGCCTTTCGACGGAGTCCCAAAAGGACCCGGAACATTCAGAGTTGAAGCAAGACTGACCGGGGTGTTTACCGGTGTGGTGCCGAGGGAGCTTTCTGGTGGGTGTTTGTGGTAGTTTTCCCCTTCTTCAGAGTAGGTTGGACGTGCTTTTGTAGTTTTCTTTTGGTGGGAAATGTTTTTCTCATTTGAACTTCTGTTTTACTCTGGTTTTGGGATAGTTGTATGCATGCATTTACTTTTCAGTTTTCTATATCTCTGCATTATTGCATTGAGGTGTTTGTGGGTGCGTGTGTATAGGTACCTTAGGCTAATGCCTCCCATGTGTGTGATAGACTACTCGGTGTTGGACGCCAGTCCCTGGCCTATTGGAGGCGGGCTTGGGGGGTCATGACCCGAGCCCCGTTGGGTCAGGTCATGACAGAGTGGTATTATAGGAGGTCCTACCTTTGGGATCTCAGAGCATAGCTATTCTAGCTGTGAGTTTGGTTTGGGTTGCATAGCGGTAGTGTTAGGATCTTTCGAGTTCGGTTTTTAGGCCAGGGACTCTAGTGTTGGTGCGGCGGCTGACGTATCCATACACCAGGACTCTGATACCCTGCCTTTCAACTCGGGACATTCGTACACTGGCCGAAGGGACATAACGGTACATGCATCATATAGGACTGGGTTTTTGGGTTTTTCCTTGTCCTTCTTGAGTCAGCTATCCAGATATTCTCTTTGACTATAGTGTGACTTGAATGTATTTCAGGATGCCTCCACGATGACAGCCAGTGAGGGTTTCGCAGTAGGATTGAGCTGATAACCCGCCCCGTGTAGAGGTTGTGGAGCAGGGAGCGGGTTCTGAGGTTGCACCTCCAGGTGGTCTGCCAGTTGAGCCGCCACCTGTTGAGCAGTTGGTTGTGCCGGTAGTGTAGGATGAGGTTGCGCGCAGGCTGAGTGCGCTGCATGAGTTCCATAGGCAGCGACCTCTAAGGTTCCGGGGTGATCCAGACCCCCAGGAAGCTGATGACTGGATTGAGGCAGTCACCCGAGTTTTCCGCCTAGTAGGGACACCTCCAGATCAGATGGTGGTCCTAGAGGCGAGCCTTCTACATGGTTTTGTCAGGCAATGGTGGAGTTTGGTGACGTAGTCCCATGATGAGGATACACTCAAGTGGGCAGAGTTTGAGAGGCTTTTCAGGGAAGACTTCTATTCGGTGATGCTGAGGTCAGTGCGGATCCAGGAGCCTCTGCAGCTTCGACAGGAGAGAATGTATGTGTCGGAGTACTCAGCAAGGTTTACAGACCTGTCGCGCTACTCCCTAGATATGGTTCAAGACCCGTTCTTTAGGGCTCGGACCTTCGAACAGGTCATACGTAGGGACATCCGAGTAGGTGTGGTTTCCTTGTGTCTTCCCACCTATGCTGAAGTGCTGGAGAGAGCATTGGTGGTGGAGAGCTTTTTGGCTGAGCAGATTCCCCCTATTAGTGTTGGGCACGTGAGAGATGAGACGTCGGAATCTGGTAGCCGAAAATAGACTCATGGGTATGGATGTGGTCGACGTTTCAGGAGGTGACCCCAGGATGAAGGATCTGAGTCTCAGGGCTCAAAGGGATCGCAGGCCAGTTTTGGTCAGTCGCAGTAGAGGCGGTGTTATGCTTGCGATGGTCAGGGACATCTTGCTAGAGATTGTCTGAATCGTCGTGCTGTTGAGAGGGAGTCGGTCGATGAACCGCCTTGGCAGAGGCATTGTCTCGAGTAAGGAGGTCCGCAGGCCGGCGGACGTGGCGACGGAGATGGTGCAGCAGGAGGAGGAGGTATGCGGTATCAGTTACCACCACCCCCACCCCTAGGAGGTCCACGTAGAGCTCAGGGAGCTGGGGGACGGGGGCAAGGCCAGCTGCATTCCCTAGAGGCTGTAGAACCGGAGGCTCTGCGGATGGATATAGGTACGCCTTGTGTCTTTTCTACTTTCTGCAGTAGTTTGATAGACATTGTTTAGTGGTACTATTTCATTTCCGTTGCTTGATCGAGTTTTTTTAGGGCACTGGTAAGACCCTGTGTGGGTGTTGTTTGGTGTGCTTCAAATGCGTGAGGAAGAGGGATTCTTCCCCCACCGAGATGCATTTTTTTGATGCGATTAAACCCGTGTGGGCAAGATAGTTCCGCCCAAAGCGGATAGTGTTGAGGTGCGGTGGATGAGTCCTTTTGACTTATGTGTTCAGGCATGGGTATTTGTTGGTGAACTTGCTAGTGTGGGAGACCCAGTTGGGAGTCCAGTCGCTTCCCTTGTGCTTAGGACTTTTTGGGAACAAAAAGTTCTAAGGGGGGGAGGATGTAGCGACTCGGGTTTTGGCCTTGTCAGACTTAGAAATATTTCTATTAATAATTCCAAAGCTAGGCGCGAAGACGGCGTGCGATTCCGGGGTTCGGTGTGCCCAAAATTAATTTTATAAAAATATTAAGTATTTTTATACTATGCACGTGGTGGGTGTAATATCTCCTAAACAGTAGCTCGGAATTGGAATCTGAGGGCATGGATGCGTCCAGAACGTTCTGTTTACCTTGGGTGAAGTGTAAACTTTGTGGGCGCGGTCCTGCGATGGAAAGTGCCACCAGGTGCATTTTCATAAATAAATTGAAAAGTCCATTTACGAGATCCGGCTCAAATAACTTATGAACGGAGTCTCAGATTGAAAATCTGAGTATGTCATTGTGTTCAGAACGGCGCGTTTACCCTAAGGGGGACCTTACCTTTTTCTGCATTGGGCGTCGGGCAGAGGCGAGTCGGGAACCGGAGATATTTTAACGAAAATAAATATCTGCTTCTCCTCACCCCCCCCCCCATCTGAACGTACGGCGCAGCTGAGGAGAACTCCTCCTCCTTCCTCCTCCTCCTCCCCTTCCGACAGCGAATCGGCGACCGAATCACACGATCAAGGTGTCGTCGAGCTCGGATTTTGACGGCGGACGCTTCAGGATCGTGCAGCGGAAGATTTGGAGCTCGGATCATCAGGGTTTAGCCCGCGAGGTACGCGGTTTGAGTTTTAAAATCCCGGATCCTGTTTTTGTGTTTTTTTTTCTTCAAATTTTTGTAAGGGTTATGTAGTTTGGGTCCTGAGATTTCTGAAACCTTTTTCGGATCTGAATTTGGAGAACCGGGGTGCTCCCGGTGGCTCCTGGAAATTTTCTGGTGAAATCCTGGTTTTCCGGTGGCAGCCATGGCGGAATCCGGCAGCGGCGCGGCGGCGGCGCGGTGTTTTCCGGCGGCGGTGGCGGAATCAGGCGGCGGCACAGTGTTTTCCGGCAAGGCAGGGGGTGGTCCTGCCAGATTTTTTTGGTGGTTCTTCAAACCCCCGTAACTCGAAAACCGTAATTCCGATTTGCGAGTCGTTTACGGCGATGCATTCCCTGCGTCGAGACGGACCTTTGGAACTCACTTTGAGAATTTTCAGAGTCGGGATTTTGTCCTGGAGGCTTGAAACGTTGAATAAAATAATAATATTTTATTATTTTATGACTTCGGGCTATTGTAACTTCTACCCGGAGCGTCTGAATGATGTGCCGTCAATGGTGTTGAGACCTTGATGGTACGGTAGACTTTTTGAGATAGTTTCCGAGTATTGGGACTGAGAATGGGGTTCGGGCCCCACTGGCCGGGTTTTGGCGTTTGCGGAGAAACGCAACTTTCGCACCAGGAGTCCGATTGTGGCGGATGAATAGTCGATCCTGTGTGATTTTTCCGAGAGGATCGCAATGGTGGGATCCATTCGATGAGTTTTGGGATCTAGGTGTGGGCCCCACCCGAGCTGGCTTCGGTGAATAGTACTTTTTCCACTGGGTGTCCGTTTCGGACGAACGAGTAGTGTATCTCATGTGTTTTTCTAAGGGGGTCATCGTGGTATGGTCCACTTGATGAGTTTCGGGATTGTTTTGTGGGCCCCACATGGGCTAGCTACGGTGAATAGTGCATTTTTCACCGGTTGTCCGTTTGAGGGGAGTAAAAATCATATCCTGCGTGTTTTTCTGCGTAGATCGCAATGCTGGCCTCGGTATCAGCCTAGGAGGTACGCAGTGTGACGTTGTTGCAGGTCGCTCGGGTTAGCAACGTTTGGACCAATAGTGGTTGAGAGTACTCCCTCAGCTCATTCCTATGAGGGTTTGCATGGCATCACAACCCTAGTATAGGCTTGTGATCCTCTCTATGGGATTTTTAATCTGTTAGAGTTGTGGCATCCCTCTCGTGGGCCCGGAGCGAGATCCTCTAGCATTGTTACCCCAGATCGGGTTTTTGGTATCGATGTGACTGCTTATCCACGGGCGACAATCCCCAATCTAGTAGGTTAACCCCTTAGGGTTTTTTATATCATCAGGAATATAATCCCCTACGCAGTGATCCGTGCTCATTAGGGTTGTGGCATCGTTGGGTATACGATCCCCTGCTCAATATGAGGTTTTCAGTAGGGTTGTGGCATCATTGGGTATGTGATCCCCTACTCAGCATGAGGATTATAGTAGGGTTGCGGTATCGTTGGTTATACGATCCCCTACTCAGCGCGTGGTATTGGTAGGGTTGTGGTATCATTGGTTATATGATCCCCTACTCAACGCGTGGTTTTGGTAGGGTTGTGGCATTGTCAGTTCGATCCCCTACAGCGCGAGATGTACCAGATAGGGTTCCGGTATCATCGTGACCACCTTTACACATGCGACGATCCTCTATCTGAGTGGCGTGCTTCTGTAGAGCACCAGATCGGGTTGTGGTATCCCTCAGCGGATCCTAGGTGTGATACCCAATCTGTGAGAACTACGTGTGCCAGATCTGGTTGTGGTATCCCCCAGCGGACCCTGGGAGTGATCCCCTATCTGTGAGCTTCATATACCGGAGTGGGTTCTGGTATCCCCTAGCGGACCCTAGGAGTGATCCCCTATCTGAGGAGTTTGGTGGTTATGTTGTTTCAATGATTTTTCCTCAGTGACGGTACACGATGAGCGTGATCTCTCAGGTGAGCGTCTGAGAGGTTTGTGAGAAACCCGATGGAGTGTATCTCTCGGATGAGTGTCATCTAGGATGACAGTGATTGCGGAGTGTGATCTCCTGGTTGTGAACTGTTGATGGTGTTGAGGTTGTTACCTTAGGTGGCTTGTTACGTGAGCTGAGTATATCTGGATTTTTCAAGGTGTATGTATGGGAATACAACTGAGCTGATCTGTCTAGTTGTGTTTAGCCGAGGATGGTCATGAGATGGAGTTTCTCTCCCTTCTGGGTTCCCTCTGGCTGGGATGAGCGGACTGTTGCCTTTCAGTTTCTCTCTTTTCATTTTGGGTTTTTGGGGTTCCTACTGAGTATGTTTATACTCACCCATGCACGGGCTTTGCCCGCACATGTTTGTGTCTTGTGCAGACCACAGGCCTTTTGACGGAGACCCAAGAGGACCCAGGGCAGGCGGAGATAAGTGAGCAAGACTGACCGGGGTTTTAAGAACCCAAATCTTCATTTCAGGTATGTCTTTCTTTTTCTGGAGTTTTTAAGAAAAATGGAGTTTTTGGAAAATTTTGAAGTACACGTCGTGTACTTTCTGAGTACACACCATGTACTCTTCTCCGGCTCGAAGCCGTGTGCTGGCCGTGCCTGGACCACACACACAGTGTGTAGGGGTGACGTGGAGGCTGATTTTGGCGGAGTACGAAAGAACCCACTATACGTCGTGTACTTTAAAAATACATGTCGTGTACTTTTCTTGTTTTTAATAAACAGATCGGGGTCGCACCTCTTCGCCATAATCGTCTTCTTTGAGGTATGGTTCATCCGAGAGTGACCCATATGACCGAATCTTCCCCGAGATCCCGCCTCTCTGTCTGTTCTCCGATTCAATCACGGTCGATTGCATTGGAAGCGCAGCTGTGATTTCTTCCTTCTTCTTGAGCCTTGTTTTCCAATTCTTCCTCTTTCTCAGGTTATCTAAGGTTGAAATTTTTGTGCGTTTTCTTAGATCTATGACATTATAGGGGTAATTAGCCCTCTTGGTTCAATTATATAGATCTCCTAGGATCTAGGTAGGTGGTTTGTGGCTTACCTTTCAAAGTCTCTAAGTTTTATGTGCAAATTCCAACAATACTCGTGAACGGGGTATTGCGTGTTTACCTTTTTGCCATCATTGTTTTCCTGTCTTTCTTGTATGCATGTGTAGAGGTAAATTGACCTTGTTAGAGGATATTTTGTTGTTCTTGGATGTATTTTTCTCTTGCTTTGTTCTGTTTACGACCCTTGGGTCTCATTTTCCTTTGGCTGTTACACCGGTTTCCATACCTTGCGGTTATACGTTGAAGAGAAACTCATGACATGCTTGTTGCCTTGTAGACTGTTTAGCTAAGTATCTCTATAGGTGTACTTTGGTTATCCAAGTAGCTCTATAGGTGTACTTTGGCCTTATAGCATTATTATGCACTGACTGGCACGGGGCTGAGAGAACCTGGTGCTATAGACTAAGGGATAGATCGAGTGAGCTTCCCAAAGAGTCTTAGATATTATAGAGTATAGAGGGGATGGACCGAGTGAGCTCCTAGAGAGTCTTGGATTTTATAGACTATAGGTGGGTAGACTGAGCGAGCTTCCTCAGAGAGTCTTACCTTGTTTGAATTTCTTTAAGAACCTTCCCAGGCTAGAGGGGGAATTGACCAAGTGAACTTCCTTAGAGAGTTTGTGGTATACCTGAGGCTATAGGAGGAATTGACTGAGATAGCTTCCTTAGAGAGTCTCTAGACCTTGGGGCTAATAGGTTAAACCGCGTGATCTTCCTCAAGAGAGTCCCTGACTACCCTAGACTATAAGGGGAATTGACTGAGTGAGCTTCCCCAAAGAGTCTCATAAATTCGTATGTCCAAGCCAGAGGGGTTAGGCTGAGTGCACTGCCCAGAGGGTTGTGGTACTTCTTGGATAGGACCAGAGGGGATGGTTGCGAGTACTTCCCAGAGTTTTTCCATCTTGTTAGCTATTTGTTTCACTGTTGTTGATTTGTTGTGGATTGATTGCTGCTATGTATCATCTTGTTTTACTGCTTACTGTTTACTGCCTATTGCTTGTTGTTGTTGTTTACTACTTATTGTACTTTTACCTACCATATACTCACTGACTGATAGGAACAGATCTTCAGGTGGTTTCCTACTGGGATTTTATCTCACACCCTGTTTGGGCCATGCTTTTGGTCCCAATAAGACTATGTTGTAGTAGGTATAGACAAGGGAAAGCTCCCTTCAACTTCTAAAACTTGATTGCTTGGAGCAAGAGAGCATGGGACCAAGCTTTGGTTTGTGATGTTGAGGAGCAGTTTACTTTTCTTTTGTACTTGTTTTGGCACTGTAGTGTTTTCCAGCATTGTGACTTGTTTGGATGTTTTCCTAGTTATGTATCATGCATCATTTCATATATATATGTGCTCCAGTTTGTTGATTTAGTCTTCCGCTGTTATATTGTTGGTTATTACTTATTCGGCTATTGTATGTTTATTCTTCTTCCACGGTGTACTCTGTCAATGAGGGCATAGTTTCCCCACTATCACACCCAAGGCCCTCACTGCTAGTCGATAGCCTCTGGAATTTGGGAAAATGCACTTGAGGCTATGTGACCAACTGGGTACGGGGCGCCTCTGGGTGGCTTCCGGAACCGGGACATTACAAAGTGGTATTAGAGGAGTTATTTTCTCTTGATTTACTGTTTGGAGACTTTAGCCAGGGATAGGATGGATACGGTACTTGGTAATAAGTTGTGCTTGGGAGTATCTAACCTCTGTACAGGGAAAATCCATACTTCCTCGTTTATTGCAGTTTTTCTGGTTTTGAGATTTTACGGTTGATACGATTTCACCTAGAGTGATTCACATGTTTTGTACTGTTATTGTTTTGATATTACAGTTCTATTTATGTCACAACCCAATGAGATGAGGGTATTCCATCTCATGTATCATATAGGCACTTGTAGAAATCACATGCTATGCATTCTTTCCATGCCATTTAGGGTGCATTAGCGATTGCATGCTGTTGTGATAGACGTTGTGTAGATTATGCATGCTGTTGTGATAGATGCTTGATAAAATCTCTTCTACCTATTAGAGAATTTCCTGTATTGTAATTGGTTTAAATGAATGCCAAACTTTGATTCTTGAGGTGTTATGGGCCCTCTTGAATCTGAAATTGGTGGATCATGACCCTGTTTCTCTTGTACATGACTGTAGGGGATGCCAAGCTTTGATTCACGGGGACTATGGGTCCTCAGGGATCGGAATTTGGAACCTCTTTACCTTGTTTTCAGTGTTTCTAGGTTTCTGTGCAGTTTCTGAGCTACTGCCCAGAAAAACCCAGAATACACGGCATGTACTTTCTGGTTACACGCCGTGTAGTTTTTAGGCCGTGTTACTGAGTGTGTGTGAAGGAACACGGTGTTGTGAAAATAACGTCAAGAGCATGTCGTGTACGGTTTGTACACGCCGTGTAGTGTCGATCGTTGTACCCGGCCATGTCACTAACTACACGGGTCGGGGAACCTCGATTGGAACATGCCGTATAGTTCTATCCAGGCACCCGGCCATGTCACGAACAACACGGGTCGGCGTGACCTTCTCTAAGACACTCCGTGTTGCTTTTGGAACACGCCGTGTAGTCTTTCCCAGGTACCCGGCCGTGTCACAAACCACACGGGACGGTGTCACCTTCTCCTATACACGCTGTTTTTGTTCAGAACATGCCGTGTAAATTCCAGGCGTGTAGACGGTCGTGTGACCAATAACACGGGCCGCCGAGTCAGTGTATGGTACACGCCGTGTCCCTAGGGAACACGCCGTGTAGTCTGAGGTTAGTTTGAACCATGTGATTTAGTGGTATAATGAGAATCGGGCAGGGGAATAGTCTTCTGTACACACCGTGTGTTGGGTCAACACGCCGTGTAGTTTGAGGTGTTACACGACCTGTAGTACAGGGGTACACGCCCATGTCGGTGCCTTAAGAGGACATGCCGTGTAGTTTTTATACACTCCATGTAGTCGTGTTTTGTAAACTTGTGTGTTTTTTTCCCCTGTTCATGTTTTGTACTCTTGTGTTCTTTTTCCTTGTTAATCTTGATCTAAGGTGTGCTTTTGGTCTTTAAAATCTATGCCTCTGAGACTTCCTCCGGTTGTACGTCTGTCTTCAGGAAGTGATCAGACGCCAGATATGGCTGATCAGGGACTTCTTGTCGATCCTCCAGTCGAGCCAGCTTTGGAACCGGATGTCATACCAGTCACAGGCGCTGATGTGTAGTTCAGGGAGGACTTTCTGAGGATGATGTAGAACTTCTAGGGAGCGTCGTATCCTGCCCCTTCGATGGCTGAGCTGATGCCGGTTTTCCAACAGCAACATCCTCCAACTTTTTCAGGGGATGGAGGACCTCAGGCTTCAGAGTCGTGGATAGAGGCCACACTGACCATCTTTGAGCACCTAGATATCCTTCTAGAGAAAAGGGTAAAGCTGGATACTTATATGCTCTGGGACACCGCCAAGAGGTGGTGGGAGGTGATCTCACGGTCAGGGCGTCAGCAGGATATGTTTTGGGAAGAGTTTCGACGCACCTTCAATGACTACTTCTACCTAGAGACCCTGAGGGTCGATCGAGCTCGGACGTTTATGAGTCTGCAGGAGGTTACTCTCTCTGTTATGGAGAACTCAACTCGTTTCACTGAGCTTCATCGTTTCACACCGATCCCAGCAGGTGATGAGTTGTTCTTTTCTAGGAAGTTCGAGGACGGTCTCAGGCAGGAGATTTGTTCCCAGGTGAATATCTTCCAGTTGACTTCGATATCCTCCATCGTCAACCAGGACTTGATAACTGAGAGAAATCTAAGATATTCTGAAGCAGTGAGCCAGGGTGGTTCGATATTCAGAGCTGGTGTTCCTCCTACGGATAGTAGGAAGCATCGCAGAGAGTCTTCTCCAGGAGATCGAGGTTCGCAGGATGCGTCTTCTGGCAGCCAGTTTGTGTGCTACTAGTGTGGTAGTAGTGGGAATACTAGGCCTCAGTGCCAGAGGGATATGATGTAGTGCCAGTCTTGCGGAAATGTGGGCCATCTTCAGCGTTTCTGTCACATCTTCTCACCTTCAGCTGGTGGTAGGGGTTCCTCTATGACCTCGCGTTCTGTAGATGCTTCACCAGTTTCCCACCAGTCCGGGAACTAGAGTTATTTCGGCCGTTTAGGCCGAGGTGGAGGTCGCATCCATGGTGTTCAGTCACCAGTTCATCAGCGACAGCAGAGTGGATCAGCTCAGAGCAGTCATCTAGGGGCGCAGGGCCGCGGCGCAGGCCAGTCTTTCACCATGGAGCAAACCTATCCGGAGTAGGATCTCGTCCCTTCTACAGTTCGAGGTACGATCTTAGTAGCCTCAGTTTTATCTTTATTTATTTTCTATATTGGTGATTCCCATAGCTTTATCTCTGTTGCGGTTGTGGAGAGCCTTGGGCTCTATATCTTTTTGTCTGCCGACTTGTTCACTCTTGACACTCCGTTGGGAACGAGGACATCTAGCGTACGTTAGTGCAGAGATTTCACTCATGAGGTTGCAGGGTGTCATTTCTTATAGGACCTCTATGTCCTAGAGATGATAGGCTATGACGTCATTCTCGTTATAGACTGGTTGGTTACCTTCCAGGGAGCCGTTGATTGCTATCGTCGTAGGGTGAGTTTCATATCACCAGAGGGCGGATCTTTCCTTCATAGGGGTGAGTGGGATGTCCAGGTGGGTATACATAGACCAGAGCATCAAGGACTAGGGGAAGTTATAGCCCAGCTTTCCAGTCTTTATCTGGATGACTAGGGGACTTCACAGTTAGACTTTCCTCCAGTGGTGGATCGTTTCCGGGATGTATTTCCAGAATACTTTTCAGGTTTACCTCTAGAGCGTGAGGTATACTTATCGATTGAGCTCGTGCTAGGAGCGGAACCGGTGTCCATTCCTCCTTATAGGATGGATACACCTGAGTTGCAGAAGATCAAGAAGAATTTGGAGGAGTTACAGGAGAAGGGTTTCATCTGACCCAATACTTCTCCTTGGGGTTCGCCTGTCCTGATTGCAAAGAAGGCAGACGGTACCCTTCATCTTTATGTGGATTATCGGAAGCTGAACCAGTTGACGGTCAAGAACCAATATCCCTTATCAAGGATCTATGACCTCTTTGATCAGCTTCGAGGAGCCCGGGTGTTCTCGAAGATCGACTTGAGGTCTGGTTATCATCAGTTGCGCGTTAGAGCATCAGATATACCTCTGAAAGATTTCAGGAGCAGGTATGGTCTTTTCGAGTATACATTCATGTCGTTCAGTCTCATGAACGTGCTTGCAGTATTTAGGGAACTGATGAACCGAGTGTTCCATCTGTACTTGTATTCCTTTGTCGTGGTCTTCGTGGACGATATCTTGGTGTACTCTCACGCTCAACATGACCATTCCACACATCTTGAGATTGTTCTGAGTACACTGAGTGAGCATTGGTTGTATGCTAAGCTCTCGAAGTTCCACTTTTGGATGGATAAGATTCACTTTTTGGGTCATGTTATCTCAGAGACAGGAGTGTCAGTGGACCTAGAGAAAGTGAGAGTTGTAGTTTCCAGGGAGCAGCCGAAGAACGTCATTGAGGTGCGGAGTTTCCTAGGGCTGGCTGGATATTACATACGCTTTATTCAGGACTTCTCGTGCCTAGTAGTACCGTTGATAGGTCTAACCAAGAAGGGGTTGAAGTTCTTATGGTCAGATTCTTGTGATTACTCATTTCATAAGCTGAAAGGGAGGTTGACATCAGCACTGATACTAGTCTTTCCAGAGCCGGGAAAGGGATACACTGTTTTCTGTGATGCTTCAGGTATCGGTTTGGGAGCAGTGCTCATACAGGGAGATGGAGTCGTTGCGTACGAGTATCGGCATTTGAGGCCACACAAGAGGAACTACTCGATGCATGATCTGGAGTTGGTAGCTGTTTTTCATGCCTTACGCTGTTGGAAACACTATCTTCTGGGAGTGCACTTTGTAGTTTTCACTGACCATAAAAGTCTCAAGTATATATTCACTCAGCGTGATCTGAATTTGAGACAGTGTAGGTGGGTTGAGTATCTTCAGTCCTTTGACTTCGAGCTCGCCTATACGCCAGGGAACAGAAATGTAGTGGTTGATGCGTTGAGAAGATGAACTCGGATTCAGGCAATTCAGGAGGCCAGCAGTGAGTGGTAGCTTATGTCTCTATTCTATGAGATGCACTTATAAGTGTACGATATTCAGGGATAGACTGTCCTATCTTCTGTAGTTGTTACCTCTACACTTCTTGATCGGGTACGAATGAGGCATCTATCAGACTCAGAGGCCTTGGTCCGGTGGGAGAGTGTGTCAGGAGGGGACCCTCTTCCTGGATGGACAGTGGGAGAGGATGAGATCTTGCGTTTCCAGGGACGCGTATGGGTGCCAGCAGACATACACGAGGAGCTGATGCAGGATTTTCATTCCTTAGTTTGGGCAGTTCATCCTGCAATCAACAAGATGTATCGGGATCTTTATCGCCCGTACTGGTGGCCAGGTATGAAAAGAGATGTTGCTGGTTTTGTCATGAGATGTTCTACTTGTCATCAGATGAAAGCAGAGCATCAGCGGCCAGCAGGGCTTTTACAGAAGTTACCCATTCTGGAGTGGAAGTGGAACGATGTTGCGATAGACTTCGTGACCGGGTTACCGACGTCACCTCGATGAAGTGATGATGTTTGGTTCATCGTCGATAGGCTTACGAAGGTTTCACACTTCTTGCCGATCAAGGAGACCTTATGTGTTGATGATCTGGGATGACTGTACATACAAGAGATTGTACATCTACATGGAGTTCCACACTCCATTGTTTCAGACATAGATGTGCGCTTTACCTCTCGGTTCTGGCAGGTACTTCAGAAGGCTTTGGGTACACAGGTACTTTTGAGTACAACATACCATCCCCATACTGATGGCCAGTCCGAGTGCACAATCTAGGTGCTTGAGGATATGCTCCGAGCTTGCATTCTAGACTTCAGCAGTTCTTGGGAGAAGCTTATACCTCTTCTGGAGTTTGCCTACAACAACAGTTTCCAGGTGACCATTCAGATGGAACCATACGAGGCTCTATACGGTAGGCCATGCCGATCACCCTTATGCTGGCTGGAAGTAGGAGAGGCAGCTTTTCTAGGACCTCGTCTTGTTCAGGAGACCTCAGAGCAGATAGAGTTGATTCAGAAGAGGATGGCTACAGCACATTATCGACAGAAGACTTATGTGATCAGCGGAGATGACCTTTGGAGTTAGAGGTCGGAGATCAGGTTTTCCTGCATGTCGCACCGAGGTTGGGACACAATAGGATTCGAAGACAGGGTAAGCTTTCACCACGGTACGTTAAGCCATTTTAGGTATTGAAGAGAGTTGGGCTGGTTTGAAGCTACCTCATAGGTACCGGGCTATGCATGACGTCTTCCACGTCTCTCAGCTCCGATGTTACTTTTCAGACCCGTCTCATGTCTTTCATCCCGAGGAGGTTGAACTCGAAGTGGATTCATCATTTGAAGAGCATCCTATCTGGATTGTTGATCACAGTACGAAGGCTCTCCAAGGCCGGTTTGTTCCTCTGGTACGAGTGCTATGGAAGCACGGGCGAGTACATGACGAGACTTGGGAGATGGAGGTCGAGGTTCGATTGCAGTGGCCGGAGCTGTTCAAGGATCATTCTCCTACGCCTCTCTAGGGAAATTCGGGGATGAATCTCTTTAAGGGGGAAGTTTTTAAAAACCTGTATTTTCATTTCATGTATGTCTTTCTTTTTCTGGAGTTTTTAAGAAAAATGGAGTTTCTGGAAAATTTCAAAGTACACGTCGTGTACTTTCTGAGTACACGTCGTGTACTCGTCTCCAGCTCGAAGACCTATGCTGGTCATGCTCGAGCCACACACACAGTGTGTAGGGGTGACGTGGAGGCCGATTTTGGCGGAGTACGGAATAACCCACTACATTCCGTGTACTTTAAAAATACACGTCGGGTACTTTTCGTTTTTTTTTTACTAAACGGACTGGGGTCGCACCTCTTTGCCATAATCGTCTTCTTCTAGGTCCGGTTCGTCCGAGAGCGACCCGTACGGCCAGATCTTCCCCAAGATACCACCTCTCTGTACGTTCTCCGATTCGATCACGGTCGATTGCGTTGGAAGTGCAGCGGTGAGTTATTCCTTCTCCTTGAGCCTTGTTTTGCAATTCTTCCTCTTTCTTGGGTTATCTAAGGTTGAAATTTTTGTGCGTTTTCTCAGATCTATGACGTTATAGGGGGAATTATCCATCGTGGTTCAAGTATATCGATCTCCTAGGATCGAGGTAGGTTGTTTGTGCCTTACCATTCAAAGTCTCTGAGTTTTATGTGAAAATTCCACCAATACCCGTGAACGGGGTATTGCGTGTTTACCTTTTTCCCTCATTGTTTTCCTTCCTTGCTGATATGCATGTGTAGAGTTAAATTGACCTTGTTATAGGATATTTTGTTGTTATTGGATGTATTTTTTCCTTGATTTGTACTGTTTACGACCCTTGGGTCTCATTTGCCTTTGGCTGTTACACCTGTTTCCATGCCTTGCGGTTATAGGTTGAAGAGAAACTCATGACATACTTGTTTCCTTATAGAATGTTTAGCTAAGTAGCTCTATAGGTGTACTTTGGTTATCCAAGTAGCTCTATAGGTGTACTTTGGCCTTATAGCATTATTATGAACTGACTGGCACGGGGATGAGAGAACCTGGTGTTATAGACTATAAAGAATAGACCGAGTGAGCTTCCTAGAGAGTCTTAGATATTATAGAGTACAGAGGGGATGGACTGAGTGAGCTCCTAGAGAGTATTGGATTTTATAGACTATAGGAGGGTAGACTGAGTGAGCTTCCTCAGAGAGTCTTACCTTGTTTGAATTTCTTTAAGAACCTTCCTAGACTAGAGGGGGAATTGGTCGAGTGAGCTTTCTTAGAGAGTATATGGTATACTTGAGGCTATAGGAGGAATTGACTGAGATAGCTTCCTCAGAGAGTCTCTAGACCTTGGTCCTAAGAGGGTTAGACCGCGTGATCTTCCTCAAGAGAGTCCCTGACTACCCTAGACTATAAGGATAATTGACTGAGTGATCTTCCCCAGAGAGTCTCATAAATTTGTATGACCAAGCCCGAGGGGTTAGGCTGAGTGAACTGCCCAGAGGGTTGTGGTACTTCTTGGATAGGACCAGAGGGGATCGTTGTGAGTACTTCCCAGAGAGTTTCCGGCTTGTTAGCTTTTTGTTTCACTATTTTTGATTTGTTGTGGATTGATTGCTGCTATTTATCATCTTGTTTTACTGCTTACTATTTACTGCCTATAGCTTGCTATTGTTGTTCACTGCTTATTGTACTTTTACCTTCCATATACTCACCGACCGTTAGGCACAGATCTTCGGGTGGTTGCCTGCTGGGATTTTATCTCACATCCTGTTTGGGCCATGCTTTTGGGCCCAAGAAGACTATGTTGTCATAGGTATATACAAGGTCAAGCACCCTTCGACTTCTGGAACTTGATTTCTTGGAGAAGGAGAGCATGGGACCAAGCTTTGGCTTGCGATGCTGAGGAGCTGTTTACTTTTCTTTTGTACTTGTTTTGGTACTGTAGTGTTTTCCAGCATTGTGACTTGTTTGGTTGTTTTTCTAGTTATGTATCATGCATCATTTCATATATATATGTGCTCCAATTTTCTGATTTAGTCTTCCACTATTATATTGTTGGTTATTACTGCTTCTGCTATTGTATGTTTATTCTTCTTCCACTGTGTACTCTGCCAATGAGGGAATAGTTTCCCCACTATCACACCCACGGACCTCGCTTCTAGTCGGCATCCTCTGGAGTTCAGGGAAATTTGCTTGAGGCCATGTGACCAACTGGGTATGGGGTGCCTCTGGGTGGCTTTCGGAACCGGGACGTTACAGGGGTGTTTACAGGTGCGGTGCCGAGGGAGCTTTCTGGCGGGTGTTTGTGGCAGCGTTCCCCTTGTTCAGAGTAGGTTGGACACGCTTTTGTAGACTTCTTTTGGTGGGCCCTTTTTTGCCCGTTTGTACTTCTGTTGTACTCTGGTTATGGGATAGTTGTATGCATGAATTTACTTTTCAGTTTTCTATATCTATGCACTGTTTCATGGAGGTGTTTGTGGGTGCGTGTGTACAGGTACCTTAGGATAATGCCTCCCATGTGTGTGATATCCTACTCGGTGCTGGACGCCATCCCCTGGCCTATTGGAGGCAGGCTGGGGGGTCGCGGACCGAGCCCCGTTGGGTCGGGTCATGACATGGGTAGCATAGTTCTGCTCATGATGTCTCAGCTGTCGAGAACCATATTTGATCAATGCTCGCTCCTACATCAGGACACATCCGAGTCTGGTCCCTGATGCGTCGCAGTAGAATACGTACCATATGCCATCCTCTAGAAGCCTCAAGATGGGGGCACTATTCAGCCTCTGCCTCATCTCCTAAAAACTCTGATGGCATCTCTCTAACCACATGAAGGGTTTCCTCTTCTTCGTTAACACTAATAAAGGTGCTACAACTTTGGAGAAATCTGGCACAAACCTCTGGTAGTATCCGGCTTAATTCAAGAAACTCCGTACCTCCGTCACACTCCTGTGTGGATCCCAAGAAAGTACCACCTAAATCTTCACGGGATCCACTGCAACTCCAGCCTTCGAGATGAAATGTCCTAGAAAGTGGACTTCTCGGATCCAGAACTGGAACTTCGAGATCTTACCATAAATTTGGTGCTCTTAGAGTGTTTCCAGAACTATCTTCATATGATAGGCATGCTCCTCCTTAGTAGTCGAGTAGATCAGAATGTTATCAATGAAGACTACTACAAAGCGATCAAGTTATGGCTGAAATATCTGGTTCATGAGTCCCATGAACACTGCTGGAGCATTGGTCACGTCTAATAGAATAACCAAGAACTCATAATGGACGTACCAACAACTAGAATCCATATTATGCACATACTTATCACGTACTCTAAACTGGTGATATCCTAATCTAAGTTTTATCTTCAAGAACTATTGTGCTCCCTTCAGCTGATCAAAGAGGTCGTCAATCCTCGGGAGTGGGTACTTGTTCTTCACGGTCACCAGGTTCAGGTGTCGATTGTCAACACAAAGCCTCAAACTCCCATCCTCCTTCTTGGTGAACAAAATCAGGGTTTCCCAAGGAGAAACACTGTGATGAAATAATCCCTTCCCCTGTAAGTCCTCTAGATGTACCTGTAACTCACGAAACTCTGTGGGAGCCCTCCGATACGCTGGTGTGGATATCGGTGTCGTCCTGGGGTAAAATTCAATGTAAAATTCCACCTCTCTACGAGGAGGTAGACCTGGAACATCATCAGGTAAAACATCTACGTACTGGTCCACCACTATAGGATAGCTCAGACTCTCCACATCAACCGCTTCGAGGGTAAGGCTAGCCAACTGATGAGTGATCTGTTGCACTCTCCTCCGAGTAAGTCCATCGTGTGCTGAAAAGGATCCCTTCTTGCCGATAAAGGTAAACCTGGTCCCATCTGTGTGGTCACACCGCACTTTGCTCCTAATACAATCAATCTGATTATAGACTATAGATAACTAGTCTATACCCAAGATGACTTCGTAAGGCCTTGACGCCACTACTAGGAGATCCCATTCAAATCTCTCGCCTCCTAGAGTAGGTTCACACTACCGGAACCAATGCGTAATCATCGAATCTACTCTCATAAGAGTCTATAGACATAAGGATCGAGCCAACAGATCCGTCGGAATCTCAGAGCTCCGAATGAGGGTAGTGACAATAAAATAATGATTGGAACCTATGTCTATAAGTATTTCATCTAAGGCGGAGTAGACACGGATCATACCTCATATCATCTCTAGAGTGTCGTGGTTGTAGGCCTTATCTTCCTGGAGTTGAGCTCGCCCCTTTCCACCTGCTCCCTGCGGCTAGGGTGGACCACCTGGTGGTGGTGGTGGTAACACCACGAATTGTCACCCACCACCAGCTGCATGGTCAGCTCCTCTTCCACGTCTGCCTGCTCCCTGGTGACCTCCACGGTCGAACCTCTGTCTCTGCCTGAGAAGTCCCTCAACTATCTTATGATCATCCGTACGGCTGGTCGGGTAGTCACGAGCCATGTGACCCTGCCCGCCGCATGTAAAACACTGTGTATTCCTTGCATGACTGACTATATCTCCTATTCCCTACACAACTGACCCTGAATCATGTGTTCGTCCACCTGTAGGTCTGTCCTCCTAGACATCTGTGACATCTATTTTCTACCTTCTACTGAAGACTCTACTACGTGACGTCCGATGGTGGGTCTCGCTGTGGGTGAATGCTCATCAAGGAAGCACTCCACTAAGAGGGCTCGCTCTAACACCCCCGCCTGTGTCGGGATGCTGAGAGAAATCATCGAAGCCCTGATCTCTCGCCTACGTCCCTGATCAAAGGTTCAGGCCATAAATAATGGGTCCCACACCATATCATTGGAGTAGCGTGAGAGGTCATTTAACCTCGCTGAGTATTGAGATAAAGTCATGCTACCCTACTGCAGATGAAGAAGCTCATATATACGCACTACGTGAAGAGTCACTGGGACAAACTCTGCTCGAAACAGGCTCTCAAAGTCTTCCAAGACAAGTGTCACCTCGTCGTGAACCTAAAGAATCAAGATCCACCATATGCATATTGTTTCCTGTAGAAAACTGGTGGCAAGGATCACCATGAGATCAGCTAGTATCCCTATTAGTTAGAAGACTCTCACCACAGCCTCCAGCCAATCCTCAGTCGTATGTGGGTCCGTCTCTCCCCTGAACTCGGGTGGCCTCTGGTGCTGGAACTCATGCAATGCGCTCAAGAGGCATGCACCTTCTACTTATAGGGCTGGTGGCATCGGTGGTCCAATGGGTAATGGTACCGCAAGTGCCTCTACTAGAAGAGGGCCCTGCACCGAGGCCTCATATCTCAGTGGGCTATCAGTGCGTACTATACCCGGAACCCTAGCTGGTTGTCTGCATGGAGGCATCCTAAATAATAGCAGGTGCACCACGGTCAATAAGTTATACCTGGAGAGCTGTCTCAAAGCGATCACAAAGAAAACTCTTGAAAACACACAGGCAATTAGTGTTTTAATGCACTGCATTAGAAATCAGAAGTCAGGGTCCTGGTGTATGGATATTTCGGCCGCCGCACCAACACTGAATTCCCTAAACTGATAACCACACTTACTACACTTAACACTATTTACATTAAAAATATCAGAGTCTAATTTTCTACATTAAAACCAACTCCCTTTGATACCAATTTGTCATGAACCATCCCTCGGGGCTCGTGCCGTGACTACCCCAAGCCCGCCTTCCATAGTTTAGGGGCAGGAGACTAGCACCGAAGACGTATTCCCTAAAACTGGGAAGGTATTACCTTTATAACTTGTAAACTCACACAACTAAGTACACAGTAGGATACAAACACAAGTAAACTGAATAGTAAAAAGAGTGAGTACAGTAAGTAAAAGGGGCCATAATACAAGCCCAACTCGAAAGTACAAGAAAACTGGAAAGTAAAAGTAAACTGGAACAGTTCTTATGGACACCTGCCAAGGATCCTACCTGAAGGGTAGGTACATCTCTCAAACGGTCGTCTCTGCGGTATACCTTGACTAGGTCCACCTTCGAGCAACCTCCAGCCCTGGTACCCTTGTCCTCAGTCAGCGCAGTCCGTCGTCTGCACCAAACACAACAAGATGCGGGCATAGCCCGTGCAGGGGTGAGTATAACGATACTCAGTAGGGACCCCGAGACCCTCAAGGTCTCACAAATCCACAAAGGATAAACCACAAAGCATGAAATCAACTGAAAACCCTAATTAGATATATGCCCATACATATATCTAATTTATCAATTATGCCAATCTCAATCATGAGGAAACACAGGGTCCAACCCAAAATCCCAAAGCTCAACTGTTCCACAAAGGAAGGAATACCATAAAGGTAAGTACCACAAAGGTACGCCACACAGAAGACTACCACCAAGGTATTACCATGAAGGAAAGTACCACACTGGTACGAACTCAACTCACACCAGGTATAACATAGGTATAGAAGTAGAGATGATTAAATGTAACTACTTAATCATATTACTTTGTTAAGAGGCAGACCCATGAAGGATCCCAAATTGTAGACCCACATAGAATCCTAGTACATCCTCAGACCCACACTGGATCCTAGTACACCATCAGTACATCGTCAAACCCACACGGGATCTGAGTACATCTTTAGTACATCGTCAGACCCACAAAGGATCCGAGTACATCATCAGTGCATCGTAAGACCCACACAGGATCTTAGTACACCATTAGTACATCGTCATACCCACACAGGATCCTAGTACATCGTCAGTACATCGTCAGACACACACAGGATCCTAGTACGTTGCCAGTACATCATCAGACCCACTCAGGATCCTAGTAAATCCTCATTACATCGACATACCCACACAGGATCCTATTACATCATCAATACATCATCATACCCACACATGATCCTAGTACATCTTCAGTATATCGTCACACCCAGCTACAGGGTACCCGAACTAAGCTTTCTCATCTCCGGGAGAGTCGACTCCTCAAGCTATTGGTCGATACTCTAACTGCCATTAAGTCCCACGAAGAATTATCCCAATGGACCGCCACGTAAAAGGGGTCTCAATGCAACATATGATGCGTCAATCAGACGCCTAGTCTGTAAGTTATTAGCCTTTTAGTCTCGATGGCCTGGTTGGATTCGTGCTCGATCCAACCCGACCATATACCAACTTTATCCAAATCTCAAGTGGGGTATACCAAAAGGACCGCCTCGCTCCAAGGTTTTCGGCGCCAGATACGGTTCATCAAACGGACACCTATATCTCATGATATGGTCAGAAGAGTGATTATGGTCAAAACTAGTCTGAGTCCGGTCTGACCCAGTCAGACCGACCCAGCCAATGTTGGGCATGGCCCGACCCCTGTTGGGTGGCCCAGACCATGTTGGGCGACCCGGACCGCACTGGGAGACCCGGCCCGTGCTGGGTAGCCTAGTCTGGCGGCTCGGCCCAGACGCATGCTGGGGAGAAGACGCGGCGACGAAGGGAGGACATATGGCCGCCAACGAAGGAACGAAGCGCGACTGCGCTGCACGGAGAGTACGGCTTGCCATTCGGCCAGCCGCGGTGGACCGTCGCACGACAGCCACCCCACCGCAAAGCAGAGCCCCGCCACCCTGCGGCCGCCCATGTCGGGCCATCCAACGCAGGTCGGGCCGCCCAGCGCGGGCCGGGCTGGACCAAGCAGGCCGGGCCACCCAGCGAGCTGTGCCGGACCCAGCGGGACGGGCCGACCCAAACTGGACCAGGTCCTCCATGTCCAGGTCGGTTCGACTGGGTCGAACCAGACCTGAACCAATTTTGACCCTATACGTTCATTTGGTTGTAACTTTGGCACCAGATGAATGTTTGACAAACCGCCTGCGGCGTTAGAAACCTTAGGGTGAGAAAGTCCTTTTAGTATACCCCACTTGATAATTTGGATAAATTTGTGGTACGGTTGTGTTGGATCGAGCACGAATCCAACTAGGCCCTCAGAACTAAAAAGATAATAACTTACAGACCAGGCGTCTGATTGACGCAATGTCTGTTGCGTTGAGATCCCTATTACCTGGAGGTCCTTTGGGATACTTCTTCATGGGACTTCGTGGCAGTTGAATTATCGACCTGTAGCTTGAGGAGCAGACTCTCTCAGAGACGATCAAGCTTAGTGCAAGTACCTTGTAGCCGGTTGTGATGATGTAATAGGATCCTGTGTGGGTCTGAAGATGTACTGATGACATACTAGGATACTATGTGGGTATGACGATGTACTAAAGATGTACTAGGATCCTGTGTGGGTATGACAATGTACTGACAACGTACTAGGATCCTCTGTGAGTCTGACAATGTACTAACGACGTATTAGGATTCTGTGTGGGTCTGATGATGTACTGACTATGTACTAGGATCTTGTATGGTTCTGACGATGTACTAATGACGAACCAGGATCCTGTGTGGGTCTGACGATGTGCTGACAGTGTACTAGGATCCAGTGTTGGTCTGACGATGTATTAGGATCCTGTGAGGGTCTACAATTTGGGATTCTTCATGGGCCTACCTCTTAATAGAGTAAGACGATTCAGCAGTTACATATAATCATCTCTACTTATGTACCTATGTTATACCTGGTGTGAGCTGAGTTCGTACCTATGTGGTACTTTCCTTCATGGAAATACCTTGGTGGTATTATTCTGTGTGGTGTACCTGTGTGGTACTTACCTTTGTGGTATTCCTTCCTTTTTGAAACAGTTGAACTTTGGGCTTTTGGTTTGGACCTTGTGTTTCCTCATGATTGAGATGGGTATACTTGATAACTTAGGTATATTTATGGGTATATACCTAAGTAGGGTTTTCAGTTGATTTCATGATTTGTGGGAGAATATAATATCCACATTCCTTTACTCCATGTTGATAATGAAAATTTTATTTCAAAATAATTTTTTGATACAAAATAACATTTTAAGTACTTCCAGCCAAAATATAGTAATTATAAATGATAATTCACATTTTCACACACATATTTTATATTTATTATCTATTTTTATAATGTATCCATAAATAAATCCCATTACCTATTTGAAATTTTTTGTATGAAATAAAATTAAAATTCGTTATAATGTAAAAGTATTCAAATAATAAAATTTGTGTTTCCAATATGTTGTGAAAAGTTTATTGCATGTCACCATGTATAGATCATAACCAGTAAGTTATCTTATCTTTTGAGAAAAACACACAACATCTGATGACCATAAATATATAAAAAATGTATAATGTCGGTGGTTATTCGGTTATTAGAAATAATATTTTAAGAAAAACGGTCCATACACTTTAAGATAAGGAATTATCCAATACTAAATTTAATTATTTTGAAATATTTTATAAATATATATTATTCTTTTTGTATCTTTCATTGTCATTATTTTTTGTGAAATATATTATGGGTAAAAAATCCATATACTGATGTCATAACATACTGAATACAAAGTTTATAAAGACACCTAATAAAAAACAAACAAAAGTATTATATTTCATTAAATTAGAATAACTAAAATAGATATGATAATTGAATTACATAGAAAATACTTGCATCATGTTGATGCCCAAAAAAATACAGTTATAAGTTACATGATATCTTTATTTAAAATCATCACATTCATTTTATTCCTACAAATTTTAGAATCTATTAGAATCCCATAAAATACCAACAACAAAGATGAATATATTGATAATTTATAAAGTTAAAAAGAATTAGTATATGATGCCACATCGGCCTATAAATGTTGGTGTCTAACTAGTATGTCTTTAAAATTAAATTATTCTAATAAAAAATTATAGTAAAATATATAAATGTTAAAATGTTAAAACAAATTTAACACCAATATGAAATAAATGATATAATTTATAAAAAACTTGGTGAAAATTTATCAGACATGCCTAGGTGACCAAACTAAAAAATGTCTAATACATTTTCCAACTACAGTAACCTCATATATAGGAAATAGTACTCTTTATAATCTATCAATAATATCCTACACTGTGACCCTGAGTTGATCTATCTTTATGTGTTGATGATGAATGGTATCCTCAATATAATATATAATCTCATATGCAACATTATAATGTTGGGGATCCTCAACATATAACACACAATATATGAGAATATGTGGTGGAGGAGGTGTAGGAATTGGATATGATGGTTGAGGTGGAGGAGTGGGATATTCAGCTAAAAGAGGAGGAGTGGGATATATAGGCAAAGATAAAGGAGTGGGATTTGCAGTCGAAGGAGGAGGAGTGGGATCAGTAACCTGAAACTATTTTTTCATGTCTGTACACATCAAATGTATCAACATTATAATTCTCTCCTCCGTCATCTCACTCATCTCCTAAACTTTATCTTATAAAGATTTTATTTTTTTATTAATATACATCCTCATTTGAAAAATCTCTAGAATGACCATGCACTTTTTTTATTGATACACCCACCAAGTATCCTCATACATGACCCATTTGTTTAAGATTTCCAAATATAGTGCCTAAAATATTCTTCCTACCCACAGGTATGAAGGTAACATGTGTGATCTTATCCTCAAGTGATTATTGTATAGAATATTTGAAAAAATAATTAGTGAATCACAATATATAAGGAGTTGAAATAATTTAAATAATTTAAATAACACCTTATAATCCTCTCAAATACAGTACTCAGCTCTTCTTTAAGATATCTTCCCCTTTTTCTTATTCAGGCCCACTTCATGTCTAACTAGGGGGAGGAGGGTCAACCTCAATGGATCCTGAAGACTTGGAACTCATTTTTTTAATTTTCCTACCATTTTTTTCTCTTTCAATAATGTATACCCTCTAAGAGATTAATTAGGGGGTATGAATTTTTGGATGGGATCTCCAGATGATATCTTCTCATTTGTTGTAAATTATGGATAAATAAATCATTATTATGAACATTATTATACGTAAAAACTTCTAAAAGCTATAATTTCACTTACCAATAAATGATTCTTATAATTTACTTTCAATAAAATACTTTAATGTATAATCCTATAAAAAAGGATATATATCACATGGATTTTTATTTTTTATTTTTTCAAATATTAAATCTGGTGTGAGGGTTGATTTAAAATCCCTCCATATTCAATAATCTAAAGATAAACATTTCTTCCTGACTTATCTATTGTTAGGTATATCAAATTTCATGTGATAAGAAGTAAAAAAACCAATATTAGTAAAAACAATTCATGATAAGTAAAATAATAATAAATTATCTTGACAAAATTACCACCTATAATTAAGATATTTTCTCTTTTTTGACACTTTTCTAAACACAAATCAAAATGCATAAATTTTCCCAAGCTTTCATTGTAATAAAAGTATCAAAATTTCATTGAATTTAGACCCGTGAGACAGTTATAATCACGAAACTCATCATATATCCTATGGCCCTATCTATAGGAAACTGATAATTTTGATAAATGTGTACTACCAAATTTACCAACCTTTGAAGCCTACTCTTCCCATGTGGATGTAGAAGTCTCCTATGTAGAAGGATAAAGAGGTTACTCAAGATAAGTAAGTGTATGGTCCTCCCTAAAAGCTTGATGTGACTCAACTATTGGTTTTGACATAGTCCCACAAATCAAATTAACAAAAAATTATTACATAAATACATAGATCTAACTATTTCATATAATATTAAATAAAAAATGAAAAATGTTCCAAAAAAAGTAAACTAAACTAAACATGTTTTTATTAATTTTGTTTAATTAGTTAATTAAAATGATAAGAGCACTAATTGGAGTTGAAATGATATAAACAAAAGAATAACAAAATTAAGTAAAAGATTATACAAATCCAATTGTTACATAAAAATTTGAATAAAAATTTTAAAATGATTAAAACAAAAAAACAATACAAAATATCACTCTTTGTCATATTCTTTAGAATATTTAACAATAATGTAAAAAATAATAATGACAAAAAAATTTATCTTATTCATTTTTAGTAAACAATACTAAAATAATAATGATAATATTTTTGAAACATAAAATGATATAGAAAAAATTTTAAAAACCATAAGTAAAAATTTAAATAAATCCCATAGTTATATATAAAGTTGAATAATTGAAAAATGATACAAAGAAAACTAAAATAATCTAAACAAACAATTTAAAATATTTTTAAAAATATTTATTTTAAATAAAAAAATAAATATAATATATCTAGCATTTTATAACATTTAAAAAGGTAAACAAGAAATAAATATATATTACTTTTAGTATTATAAAATTATTAAAGGATTGTTTTCCCATATTTATTACTAATAATAATTATATATGGAACAACCCATGTCTATTATATGGTCATAAATATTCTATAATAATATTTCCATGTGAGTAGTGATCTCACATAAATCAGCATCCTTATCAAATTTTTCATCACCAAAATACTATTTTTTCTTGTAAAATGATATATTGCTAAAAAATTTATGGATCAAGAACATAGAAAATATTCTTTTCATGTGTTTCCATAATAAAAAGATCAGTTGTGCAATCCAATATATTCATATTAACTAGTTTCATAAAAAATTCATCATGTCTGACATTATTGTTATTGATAACCCGTATATAGTTAAACACTGGAACTTGAAATTTAATGTAATCATTCTCCCATATTTATTGAATAAAAATGTGGTATTCACTTGATACATAGATTAGTTTTTTTTCTTTAGCACTCAAAAAAATGCATTACTTTAGGGAACACCAATAAAATACTATTATAAATTTCACTTATGTTGTCTTAATCTTTGCAATAAAATATATATCCCTTAATTTCATATGTATACCATGTTATCAAATTTAAACTTGTGCCACCTGCAAAACATATCAATGTTTTTGATGTATATAATTTACCATGCATGGTTGCTTTAAACCATGGGAAAAAGTTTTTTTATACTCATTCAATATCCACATATCTTTATAATTTGGATAACATTGTTTCAAGACATTAATATGAAATTTTATATATGATCGGTCATCATCTATATTATTCAAGATATATAAATGCACCATCTTTTTATGTTCACCTGAAAATTATTTTACTTTCAATTCATGGACCTTCGTTCTACCAAATATGACTCATTCATGGAGATATGTAGTCTAATTGATTTTCTCTATTATAGATAAGTAGTTTTTACAAAACTCTACAACCTTCTTAGAAATATACTTCTCAGCAATGGAAGCTTCTGGTCGATATAGATTCTTAACATATTCCTTTAATATATTCATATAAATTTTAAAAGTATACACCCAACATAGATATATAAGTTAATAAAACTTTATTTCATACACCAAATAAACCATTAAAAACACCATGATATTAAAAAATTATAGAGGAAATTATATTTCCAATTAAACAACTATAGAAACTATATCATTCTCTAAATTGTTCAATGAATTCAGATGAATCACTTTGTCACAAATTGAATTGAAAAATTAACACACCTTCAAAATAGTCATTATGACATTGATGGTTAGTATTCTACACAATGAAACTAGTATTATTTTTTGTATCGTGATGTGAAAATCATGATATTTTAGGCCTGTTAACTTCAAATATTTTAGTGACACAAAATTCTATACAATTGGAGATTAACCCTGTGAAACTTTGATACCATGGAGGCACTGATAAAAACTAATTTTCTCCCTATTTTAAAATATATTAAAATCTGTTGGTAAGTATGTTCATCTTCCCTTAAGAGTGGGAGATAAATCCAAATGTATTCTCATTGATTGTAAGTCCAATCTTACATTCAACCCATCCTTAGTATTTATTTCAATATCTAAAATTACTCCCATCAAACTATCCCAGATATTCTTCTCTAAATACATGAAATCAATTTTATGTTTGATCTAATGATATCTTCAATATGGAATCTTAAAAAATATTGATTATTTATTCCAAATATTTCTATCATTTCTATATTTTTGTGTCTTTCTGAATGTGACTTCAATTTTTTTCACCTTCTAAAAATATTGATTTCTTGAAAAAAAATATATAGAAATATTAAATTTCTATGTTTTATTGAATTCATTTTTTAATCTTTGATAAGAGTGATCCATAGACAAAAAACTTTGATGACCCATGTATATTATCTTTCTCCCATGATGTAGTTGATGGTATGAAATTTTTTCTTCACAAATTGGACAATATTTATGCCCATTAAAACTGTATATATAAAGATTTCCATATTCTAGGAAGTCAATTATTATGAACATAATAATTACATGTAGCTGAAAATGTTCCATTTTAAAAGAATCATACACTCTGATACCTTCCTCCTATAAAATTTTCAGATCATCAATTAATGGTGATAAGAAAACATTAATATAATTTTCAAACTGTTTTGGTCCAAAAATCATTATACTCAAAATAATATATTTCCACTTTATACAAAATTTCAAAGATAAGTTGTAAATTACTTCTAAAATAATCCATGAACAAGGTTTTCTACTAAGGCTCTAATAAAAATTTATTTCTTCTACGTACAGTCTAAGTCTGATATTTCTAACATTATTTCCAAATATAAAAAATTATTGATCAATTTTCTTCCTCTATGGATAATCAACTGAATGATGTAATTCTCCATTAAATATTCACTCATTTATATGTCATCTTAACCATTTTCATCATTTGAATTTGAAAATAAACATTTTAAATGAGGGATTATATGAAGATATCAAATTTTCTTTCCAGGGGTCTTTGTAACTACTAAATGATCTTATGATTTTTAATTCAACTTATACTATGATGTCCCATATTTAGGACACTCTGATATACCATTGTATTCATTAATATATAGAAAATAGTCATTCATTTAGGCATGTATATTCTTGTAACCTAAAACTATCATGCATAATATTTTATTTTCCTTATAATGTGAATATGGAACATCATTATCTTTAGTATGTATTTAAATAGCTATAGAAACATTGTAAAACTCTTATCTCTCCATCCATTTATGGCCTTCAAGTTAATCAATCTTTACATCATTGATAAAACTTTAAATTTAATATAACTTGGAAATAATATCTTTTTAGAATCACCATATAAATTCTCAATTATCTATGTTTTCCTAATTACCTATACTTCAATATCATAAATAAGTTATTCAATTTTATTAGACTTGTCATCTAAAAAATAATCAGTATCAAAAGATCTCGAATTATTTCAAATTTAACCATGACAAATCCAAGTATTACAACTCGGATTAAAGCCTTGAAAAGTAAAATTATCTTTGATTTATTTTCTTTTCAACTTTTTCATATTCAAAAATTTTAATAACAGATAGAAAAAGAAGTTGTTGTTTAGAACATTTCATTTATAAAATTCCAAAAAAGAGTCAACACCTTCCTCATATTCATCACTTTCTCAGAGTAAAGTAATCTAAATACAACTCATTTTTATCTATAACAAATTTCAATAATTGGGATTAAGTTATTATATTTCAAAATTTAATTTTAAATTTACTTTAATAATAATAAAAAAATAAAGAAACGTAAAAAATTTCACAAAGAAATGAAATAAAACATATTTCATAAGAAAAACTGTCACTTTGAACATATATAATTATCATCCATTGAGAAAAAAAAATCAAAAAAAAAGAATGGTATAGAAACATTAACATTGATTTTAAATGGTTAACCACAAATAAAACATAATTATTCCTTATTTTTATTATTTAATTTTATGATTATATTTTTTTCAATGTACATAATGAAATATCATAATATAAAGAACTAAAAATTATAAAATGACTACAAAATCATACTCATTTGGCTTTCTGAAAATAGATTCAATAAAAATAAAATTAAAATGAAAATCCAATCATTACAATGTGATATTATTATAATAATTCAAATATTTAAAAATTTGTTATATTATATAATAAAGAAAATAATAAAAAATAATTCAATTTAGAAATTCATAGGTATTAATTAAATTTTAAATAGAAATAAATAACATATTAAAATTAATACATTGTTCAACTAGAGTTAAGCCCAATTCATTCTAGGGGGGTTTAAGAGGTTGGGGTAAAACCTTATTTATTAAAAAAGGAATCCCACTTTTTAAACTAGGTAGAGGAGATCCCATTATATCTTTTGTAGAACCATATGGATATTAAATCCCTATACATATACCCCTTGGTCCATCAACCATAGTCCCATAGATGATCCAACCCATACAGAACACCAACACGTCTTAGTCCACATGGTCGACCCATCATCACCACTAATAGAAGCACTAGTTTGTTGCCCAACATCCTTACCTCCTCGATCATCTGCCACACATATAGCCATCCAATTACCTTCGGTTAGCACCCTCTATCATAGACATCTTCTTCCAACATCACCGCTCCTAGACCATCCAAATATATATAGTTAGTTTCATACTCATCCGTCATGGCCATTTAACACCCTCCATCAGCATTGACACCAATAAAATAATGTACTAAAATAAAATCATATCCTTATTAGTAATATGGTCATGAATTCTTTATTTAATTATTTACATGATTAATTATAAGTTTTAAAGTTTTTAATCATAATATGATCATGAAATCATCGTGGTCATCTAAATACATATTATCAACACCCTATATTAACACTTCATAATACATTATACCTTCAAGACACCCATTCACAATAAAGGAAAAAACATACCCTATACACCCATTAATGAGTAAAAATAACATTTTTTAAAACATCAATTCATAAAATAATTATTTAATATAACCATAATCTCAAAACATTCCTTCATCAATTTAAAAATTCCTTTGAATCTTGAATAATTGTACATATAAATACAAACCGTGAATTGATATAAAATAGAAGAAACAATAGAGATCATTTAAGAAAACAACAATCCCAAAATGGGCATTCATAAAATTAAACATACCTTTGATGCATATAAAATTTGAACAATAAATACAAAATTAAAAGATATATCGAAGAGAAGTGATGTAAAAGGTCAATAAAGAATGCAAAGTTGGTGGTGATAATGGTGGTAGTGTCCATGAATGAGGTTTTGGATGATGAGTAAGAATGAGAAAAAAAGATCATGGCCTGGAGTTTAGGAGAAGAAAACAAGGCTCAGGAGAGATGTAATTGAATTTGTGACATATAATATGATGGTTTTTTTTAAAAAATTATATTATTTTTTAAAAAATTATGTTATAACTTATTTTATTATGTTGGTTAAAAAATTTACAGATGTAAAAATATATATATTTTATGTCATTTATTATATAACTGACTTAAAAATAATTTATAACATTGATTTTTAAAAAACTATCATTATAAACTCATTGTATAAAATATATTTTATACTACTGTTTTTAGGTCAGGATATGAGATGTAAAGTGGATTGGTCTCGTAAAGCTTAACGAGTATGTTGAGATGAGGACTGGGATGAGGTTCATGGATTATAGGAGGGGCCCATTATATTTATTTTATTTTTATCTATATAAGTGGTTGGTCTAGTGGGTGACTAGTTGTACATTTCTATGATAGTATAATTTGATATATTATTGTGTTTAGTTATTTTACTGTGTATTTTGATGATGATTTTTAGTGCTCATTGATTAGTTATCTTCACTATTATTTTAGAGTCTGGTATGAGGGAATAGTTTCCCCACTATTATTTTAGGACCTCGTCGTTAGTCAAAAACCTCTACCATATGATTAGGTGAACTTGAGGTCACATAGTACTCTGGAATAGTCCCAGTGATTCTGTTTGGGGAATCAAAAATACCCCTTAAGGTCTCCATACATTTTAGTGTTCTCATAAAAAATAGAAAATAGAGAGCTACGATCTTCACTTAATAATTCATTATTTAGTCGAGAATCACTTGGCACACACAAAATCTTTCCAAAAATCATAACATATTCATTATTAATGTTAAATTTAAGAAATTTTCACTTCTTGACCAATTCCACCATTTCTTGAAAATAATGATCTTCTTTTCTAGCATGCTTAATTATGTCTGAAAAATATAACTACACTAACACCTGAACCAAAATACAGGGAGTTCCTGTATGAAAAATTTCTAGGCTAACATTCATTAAATAATTAACCAAAGGATAATGTTTTACATGTTTCATAGTTAATGATACATTATCTTTTTCACTCAAGGTAATGGCTACCTTAATTTCCTTTCCTAGATGATAGTGAACCATGCAATCATAATCCTTTATCAATTCTAACCATCATCTCTACCTCATGTTCAATTATTTTTGAGTGAATTTATACTTTTAACTTTTATGATCACAATATATTTAATATTTTACCCATTTTAAAATATAACACTAGATTTTTAAAGAAAAAACCACTGTTGAAAGTTTAAGATCATGTGTAGGGTAATTATTCTCCTAGATTTTTAATTGACATGAAGCGTTTTCAATTACCTGATCATATTGCATCCAGAAACAACCAAGTAACTTCAATTAAGAATCACTGTAAATAAAAAAATCACCCTTTTTTGTAAGGATGACATTTGATAATTATCCAATCTTATATTCAATTCCCAAAAATATTCATTACATTCCACTTCCAGGTAAATTTAAGTCCTTTTCAAGTTAACTTGGTTAGTGAGATAGATAAACAAGAAAAAATTTCAACAAACCATCAGTAGTAACCTACTAATCTAAGAAAATTTAAAATATCAGTGAAATTTATTGGTGTTAGACACTCTTTAACCACTTTATTTCTAACAGGATCAACAGTTATGTCATCTTTAAAAACAATATTCTTAGGGTATGAAATATGTCCTAATAAAAATTCACAATTACTAAATTTATCATACAACATCTTTTGTTTTAAATATTTTGGAACAATCCTTATATTTTTCTTATATTCCTCCTAAATTTTAGAGTAAACCAAAATATCATCAATAAAATATACCACAAATTTTTCTAAATACTTGTGGAAAACTACATTCATAAGATCCATAAACACAATGGGTGAATTCGTCAACCTGAAAGGTATAACCACAAACACATAATTTCTATAAATATTATGGAATGTCTTCATTTTAATTTATTCCTCCTTTAAATTTTTCTGCTGATACCTGGTTGTGAGGTTAATCTTTGAAAATTATTGATCACTCTAGAGTTGTCACCACTTTATTTTAGGGTCCCATGTCTACTGTTATAGTATCAAAAGACTTCACCACACCTTTCTGTTTCTATTCATGATGATTCCTTCCTTGAGTAACTAACTTCATACATGTGTTAGCTTAATATCCCAAATCATTACAATTAAAATATATTAATATTGGATAACAATCTCTTTTCTCATTAATTTTCTAATCAAAACTCTTTTCCTTGAATTCAAAATACAAATTACTAATATTACCACATTGGAAACACTTTCCCAATCCTATAAAACATTCTTTAAACTGTATTTTAATATATATGGAACATTTGGGGGGATTTACTCTATTTTTCTTATTTTAATAATTCATCGATTCTTTTCACCTTGATTGCTTATTACCCTTGTTTTCATGAAGTAAATAAGTGCTTGAAAACTCCATCTCAACTTTCTCAGTGCATTAAACAACCTCCTTGTGACCTTTAACTTCTCGAGAGGCCAATACTCTTTGAAAACATGTTTTTAGACCTGTGTAAAATTTATTAATTTTACTCTCATGGTCTAGAATAAAATTTAGTGTATACTTTTATAATCTAGTAAAATTTTCTTTATAAGAAGCCACTAAGTCCTCTTTCTTTTGATTCAACTCCAAAAATTGCCTTTCCATTCTCATTATAAGAACTTTATAAAAATAATTCTCAAGAAATAAATCTTTAAAGATCACCAAATCCATGGAATCAATCTCATCCATTTACTTAGTGTTCTTAATCAAAGACCATTATTGATTAGTTTCACCTTAAAAATAATGAATATAAATAATTACTTTTTTATGTTCAGTATATCCAAAAACTTTTAATATTTTATCCAATACATTTATCCATCCTCCATATTTCAATGGGTTTGGGGATCCACCAAAATCTGAAGGAATTTTTTTAATGAAACAGTCCACTATATACATGTGCCTTTGCGGATAATTCAGTTATTATCTTTCATGGGTTCTACTATTAATAGTCTATGTCAGCTAATTTAATACTTCCACAAGATTATCTATTACAACCATTATAGGTAACTAATTTAGAAGGTTATTATCTCCTTGGTGCCTTCCTATTTTAGATTCCATGTTTCTGCTACGAAAAACCATTCTAATATGGCATTGATTAAATTAAGCGATATGTAAATATTCAAAATCTGTCTCATAAAAATATGAACATAAATATGTATCTCTTAAGAGTGTCTTTAATATTATCTTAACCTCTAAAGGTATATAAACCTTTCCTTTGATACCCACTATAACAACCTATAATATAATCAACCCATTATTACATGATTTATAATAAGGGTTTCACTTTCTTATATTTACAAAATAATTTTTACTTAAGTTTTTAGAGAACTAGGTAAAGCATTACATAACAAAGTGGAAAATTTCAAAAAGTGTACATTTTTTCCCACAAAAAAATAGGTTTGAGTTTACACCAATATTTCATTCAAGAAATTTTTCTTCATTTAAGACCAGTCACCATAGTGAAAATATTGAACTTGATAAAATTTTTACTCATCCTTAGACTCTATTAAAAATATTTGAAAACATAGGATGAAAAAAAATCTCACTAAAGAACATAAAAATAAAGTAATACTATTATTTCAATGAAAAACATAAAAAACCATGAATATATTTACCTTTTTCACCATAATACATTGATCAAATAGATAAAACATTTCTATTTGTGAATATCAATCTTTACTCAAATAAAATATTTAATAATCGCTATTAAGCATAGGAAAACCATGAAGGAATCAGGTGGTATGTGGGAACTCATGAAAACATTTCTTTGAATGCATATATAATTATCTTAGAGAATACTATTCATAAACTATGTTCACTAATATTTAATCCATGTTAGAATAAATAAAACTAGTTAATTCCATATGATTAAACAACCTGGTTATCTCTATCATTTTTCAACTTTGAAAATTGAATCATTACCAAATTCACTAGAAAGCTATATCAAGATCATGTGTCATCATGAGCTATACGAGGATCACTCATCATCATATATATTGATAAAATATAGTATCATGAATAAAAAAATTAATCTTTCACATTTTTATCATAAAACCCTTGAAAACTTATTTGAATCCATAAAAAACAGTTTCCATTTTCACATAATCAAAAGTATAAATAACCTTTCTCTTTGAAAACTCCTAAAAAGAAAAAAATCCCAAAAAGTGGGAATCGGATACACTTTGAAAAACTATGTTACCTTATATAGTAATATTTATAATTAATAATGGATATGATTTTGGGAAAATTTTATCATTCCATATATGTTAAAAAAACATTATTGTCTTACTTTTCTAAAAAAAGTAAAAAATTAACCATGTGGAAAATGTTGAAAAGATTTATTTTTAAACCTTTGTAAATAAATAAAAATATATTAAAAATGATCTTTAGAAATAATTTAATTATAAATAATAACATTCTTGAAACATTTTAAAGAACCTCAACATGGAAAAAATGGTTATAAGTAAAATTTTAAAACAAGATTTTAAAAAGAAAGTCCCTTTCCTTGAGTCCCAACTTGTTTCATTCATATGTCAACCCTCCTGAGTAATAAATTTATATTAGTTTTATAATTTATTAAAATAAATTAATTTTTTTCCATTATAATTATTATCTTTTTTTCATTTGTTAACGTGATTTATTAGTTACTAAAATGGTTAAGTTCACATTAGATGTTTTAAGGACATTCGGTTTATAACCTCAAAACAACATCGGTGCATAGACCGTGGTCAAATGGGATATGGTTCCATTTAATTAATAATATTAAAAAATTTATAATTATCATATTTATAAATTAAATACTCTTTTAAAACTAATCATTTAATGATTTCATGAAAAATGAATCACATTGTTTCACAAAGATAGTAGTTCATACAAACACATGAATGGCATTTTCATTTTTCTACAAGATATAAAAGTAAAAAATTGGATAATATTTTAAATTTATTTAATCATAAATATTATATAAATTAGATATTTATTCATTATTTACATCATTATTTCCAACTTCATAAGTTGGAAATGAAAAAAAATCACATCATTTCATGGAGATGGTAGTTCACACGTACGCACGAGCAATGTTATCATTTCCAACAGATGAAAGTGTAAGAAGGTAAGTAATATATTATCTATAAAGAATTATAATTAATTAATAAATATCATAAATATTTATTTTATCTATCATTTTAAACATCCATATGATCTGGTGATAAAAAATGAAACATGTCTCTTTGTGGAGGTGGTAGTCCACACGTACACATAAGCAATGTTTCTATTTACCATAGGATGGAAAAGGAGATGAAAAGGTGTTATAAAATTAACATTAAAATATTTTAGTATACTTAATATATATATATTTTATTATATAATCATGGTTTAATAATATTTTAAGGAGGTATAAGAATAAATAAACATGAAACACTCAGTTAAGAATTATACATCTTCTTTGGAAAACCTCCCTTTGTTTACACCTTAATCCTTATTAGGTTGGTATTTTGGTGTGAAAAAAAAACTATAGAATATAGGGAGGGATGATGGTAAGGTATTTTTTTAAGTATTTATTGATCTAAATAAATCAATGTTTTCGAATAAGTGAGGATATGAGGTTTACTTTTATAAGTGAGTGGTGGGTCCAACTTTTAAATACTTAAAATTTTAAAAATATTTTTTTATTTCTCAAAGTAAAGGGGAAAAAATTGATATATTTATAATATAGGATTAATATGAGTCAAAATATACTCATAAAATCAAATTTAAACATTTTTTATGATATTTCAAACTTTATATCTAAGTTTTAACTTCCTCATTAACTCTTTTATCCATTACCGTGGTGACAAAGTTTTTCCAAGGTTATTATTCATAATGAAAAAAAAATGAAATTGAACTTATAATAAAATTTGAACATAATAATTCAAAATATGAAATCAATTATACCATATTCAATTTTCATGAGTGGAAAAAATTAATTTTAATATAAATATGCAAGCCATAACAAAAACAGTTTTTATAAAAATTCCCTTTTAAGCATAAAAATGATTTTATACTAAAATAAAGAATAATAATGATTAATATGGAAATAATTTGATAATTTTTAGTTAAAAAGTACTAAATTAACTTTAAACCCAATCCAAAATATAATTTTATTTTTAAATACTTGAAAATAAAAGACAATTTTAATAAAAACGGTATTCTTTACTATTCTCCCAAAAAATAAATCCTTTCAAGAAAAATCCCAAAAAAATCACCCTATGATAAATTTAATATTATAATATTTAAAATAAAGTAAATTTTATCAAATTAATGTCCTAAATTTTATATTTTTAACTTTTAAATAAAATTATATAATTCATGAAAACAATTTGGTTAGAAAAATCTATTTTTTTTCTGATTGAAAATTACTTAAAATCAATATAGTGAATATGACTCCAAAAAATATAATCAGGAATATCACTAATACATGAAATTGATTTATTATTAACATTACCTATATTTTCACAGTATATGTATACATATGTGTGTGTGTGTATTATAATATCAATAATTTATATAGTAATTATTTATCTATTTATAAGTTTGTATATTTATGTATATATTAAAAAATTAATTAACATATATATATATATATATATTATTGTAAATTAATACACACACACACACAAATATATATATATATATATTAGTATATTTATATATATATGTGTGTGTGTGTGTGTGTGTTTGAATTATTATTATTATTATTGTGTATATAATTAGTAATTTGTTATATTATTACAAATATATTCACATATATAATATATTATTTTCAATGACCATTTATTTAGTTATTATTAATTAATTTTAGTTACGTCTTAACTTGCATGTGTGTGTGTTTATATGTATCTATATGTGTGAGTGTGTGTGCACGCACATGTGTTTGCTAATTTTATTTTAATAACATTTTTCAAATTTTATATAATACTATAAAAATATATATACCCTATCATCTTGTATTAGAGATCTGGGCTCAAATCTGGGTGAGATATTTTTTCTAAAATTATAGTATCAATATTTTAGCATGATTGTAGAAGTATTGTAACAATGAAACTATTCACCCAAATTGGAATTTTGGGCTATATATTTGTGTCTAAAGGCCATAGGGATTTTGGGTCCTCAATGGCCTTCAGGACACTATTGGGATGTCAGGCCATAGGCACTTCAAGATAAAATTTATGGATAGTAGGTTACATCATGGGACTATAAAAAATGTCTCGATGTAGTATCCATGCATTACAACATGACAACATATAGGCATTATCGGGTGGGTGACCTCAAAAGAGGAATGAGTACACTATCACTTATCAACCAGCCACCTGTCCCCACAGATTTCCAATATGGGATGTATGGGTTCTCTGTTAGTGACTATCAAGTAGTGATCCCTGTTAAAAGATGTGTCATGATAGGCAGCTGATGTAGCGAGGCTCTATATAACGACCCATACCTTACATACATTGTTATTACTTCAAAATTGAAGTACACTTATTACAACATATAACAAAACTCGGAAAGGACCGTATAGGTATAGTGTCTTCAGAAACTGGGAAACATAAACAACTGGTTCATAAAGCGTCTACACTATCTCCCATTTATTTCATCATATCTATAGTCCCTTTTGGCATATCTTACTTAATAACCTTCTTCCTGACCTGGGTAAAGAAAACATACAAAAGGGTGACCTCAAATGCTCAGTAAAGGTAAACAAAAGAAATATCAATCACATCATATTCATAAGAACATAAAATTTTGGAAATCTTAACCTGCAAAAGAGATCATTATATCATAACATGGGATAAATCATAGTAGTGAAATTTAATCCCAATAATCATAACTTAAAACATGAAACTCTGTGGCATACACACATAATCATAGAGAATCATTTCTTATTATTCAAGGCTCATTTCCAAGACTATCTTAGTGGAAAAAGTCCATTTCTGAACCAAGTTCACTCCTCGTTTTAGTCCTGTTTCACTGAACTGGTTTAACCTGCCGTTCTAGCCATGTCTATCTCATCAGATATAAAATCTTTACCCAATTCATTTTAGGGAGATATATGTCCCACCCATCTCATAATGATGTCATTCTTATGTGTTCCACAAAATCATAAACTATACATCATAGCATAACTCATGTAATAAAACTGGGAATCTTAAGCATCGTGACATCATAAAACAATTCATATAAGATAAAAGAATTAATAAAAATAATTCCATCACAACATAATCAAATAAATGTAATAATAGGGATAAAAACAGAACCCTTTATTATCTTAGATGGAAAATAATTTTGATAAAACACTTGAACTCCATTCTTGAGGAAAATATCCTTTCTACTTCAAAAACACTTTTCTTTCTTAACATGTCATACAATTCTAAAATAAAAGAAGTTGATTAAAAATAAACTTGAAAACTTGTAAAGGAAGCTTCTTGGAAATAATGTTTTAAAAATTCATTCATGTCGTATAAGTTAAAAAAACATTCTTCTCGTACTTTTTTCGGAAAAGTCAAAAAAGTACCTCGTACAAAAAAAGACAAAAGATTCCTTTCATATCTTTTACTAAAAACTCACCGAAGGGTAAAATGGGATTTAAAAAAAATTAGGTGGATGGAAATAATATTACATATTGAGGAAACATGGATTTTGATGAAATAATACACCCCAGTAAATTTCAAAGTATAAACAATCTCGGATAAAAATGAGATTGTGATATTTTCCCTTACATTAGGTCCGATTTGATTCGTAAGTGTCCGAACCTCCTGTATAATGATTTAAATAATGTTATTGACTTATTCCAGAATCATACTTATTTTTATGATATCATATATGGTCATATTCTTAGCTTCTTATTAGTAATATTTCATTACTACCTGTTTATTCGGGTGTTTATTACTTTTTGTTCTTATGCGTGTTTTGTCGAATAAATTCTTATACTACTTTTTATGTTATAGATACCTCATTTACAGAATGTTATTAGTGTAATATATATCATATTTATTCACTCAATTCATTTATATAATCATTATGCAATGAAGATCATGTAAAACGAGTCGCATCACATCGTGGAGACGGTATTCCGTACGTACGCACGAGCGATGATATCATTCCCATGATCGTGGAATTGTATTGGAGTGTACGTATACTATTTCAGAATCAATATCTATTTATAATATTCATATATAGTCATTATTTAAACCATTATACCCATCCAAGTAAGGTGGTGGTGGAAAATATATTACACCACGGCGTGGAGACGGTATTCCGTACGTACGCACCCGCGGTGATTTCGTTTTCTGTAGGATGGATAGATGGTGAAATAGGGTTATTTCATACTTATAATAACATATCAGTATATGAGTGATACTTATTTTATTACTTCATAATTAAACAACTAAATAAGAAGAAGTGTAAGAAGAAATAAAGTTGAAAGAATTGGTAATCGGACATTACCTCTTCTTTGAAGTGCCTCTTTGAGATCTCCTTTTAGGGCACTAAAATTGGTCTTTGAAGAAGACCAGGACCTCTAGGATGTCTCTAGGGAAGTGGATAGGAGAAATTGGCAGGGGTTGGCCGAGCTTGAAGTCTCAAAGTGGTGTGAGGAAGAGGGGGAGGAGGTTCCCTTTTATAAGGGAGGAGAGGGGATCCTTTGGAAAAACTAAAAATATTATTTTATTATAAAGTCAAGTTCGGTTTTAAATAGCTCCAAATTGATTTATTTAGAATATAAGGTGGGGATGGGTCGAAATACTCTCATACAAAAGAATTTAGACAATTTTAGGTTCCTATTTTAACCTTATCATTTAGATTTAACATTAAGTAAAATACTTTTACTTTTATCGTGTCTTCTTGTGTTCTTATACTATAAGGTTAATAAACTTACTATAACAAGACAAACGAACCCCAAGTTGTCTATTATTAATATATATAACCTTATCTAAGTCATTTTGCTGAAACTTAGATTTTTAGGAATAAAATAACAATTACTAATATAATATTTGTTTTAAAACTATTTTATGTCAATTTTGACACTATTTAGTAATTTATTTGTTTGAAAATCATAACAGAATTATTAGTTCGAAAAAAGTTAATTACATCAATACTAACATGTCATATTAACCTATAAAATTAGTGGAATTCATAAAAAGTCTCAAATTACATTTATTTGGGTATTTATAACATCAATTATGTCAATATTTAATTAATAAGATAATTACTGCATCATCTTTGTGTCATAAATAAATTAACTTATTTAAAGTATAAAAATTAAAAATAAAATATCATTATGTAGGAAATCTTTTTATCATTATAATGAATATTTATAGTCGAATTTATCTTATGTATAACCCTATATTAAAAATTATTTTCTTATTAAACATTGATTTTAACTATTTTAACCCTTCTTTAAATAAATTAATAATAAATGTCCTAATCTAATCCAAGTGGGCCTAAATGATCATATTTTATTACTAAGGATGTTTTTTGTCGAATTACACTTATCCAATAGAATTAGGACATTTGTTAGGGTAATAATAATATCATTTTTACCCTTAATTACCCTATTTACTTTTAACCGTGGTAAATAAAAGTAAAAAGTTACTATTCACCAAAAATTATTTTCATCTCATTGAACCACATTTTACTTACTGACATCAACCGTGTCTCTTTTATTTTTGATATTCCACTCACAGAAGCAGTAAAATTAAGTTTTATGAAAAATTCAGTTTTTTTAACTACCACTTAGTGGTTTCACTATTCATCAAAAATTGAAAGTTTTCAAAAAAATACCAAAATTTCACCCTAGGATAATTTTGATATTCCGAATCCAAAAATGAAGTCCATTTTGAAAAATAAAATTTATAAAATTTCAAAAAGTGGTTATTACTATTCATAACGGCTAGTTTTAATAATATTTTAATAGCATATTGTTGTTTAGTAAAACTCGGTATTGCGTACGACGCAAGCTATCGAGGAAGGCCGCGGTTGCATGTAAAGCAAGCCAAACTAGTGTTGTGTGTAGTGAAAGATTCCTTTGATGATATATATATCATAAAAACAAAATATTTCTCATAAAAGTCTCGGGTGTTACACTCCATAAAAGGCATCTCTGGGTGGGCTAATCAAAAGAGAGATTGGTGTATTTTCACCTATCATATGGACCTCTATCCACATGGTTGTTGTGGTTGGAGGGTTATCATTCCATGGTGCTTCTAAGTGAAACACAATGCATCGATCCTTGGTAGGGGGTGTCACAAAACATAGACTGGTGGCATGGTTTAATGACCACTATCATGGGGTGATAAGGCATTCAATTGGTGACACAACATAATGTAGTCTTCTCCAATGGGCCTGCATTCCATATGTTGGGTCTTCTGGCCACTAGGCCTTCGTTCAATGTAATGTCCTTCAATTCAATGGGTCTTCTTGCCATTATATGTAAATAAATAGGTTTGGTGGATGTTTTTCATTCCTTGTGGGGGGGATGTGGCTTGACCAATTAGAGTGTTTGGGTGTGTGTATTGTTTGGTTTCTAATAATAACCTATAACTATAAAAATATTATAAATATATACACATATAATTACTTCTAAATTATTATTTAATCTTCTCTCATTTAAATCATAATTAAAATAAATTTTAGTATCATTATAAAAAAAACATCACTAATTAAAAATAATATGTAATTTAAAACGCTCTTAAATTATTGAAATTTATAAATGAGGATAAATTAGTGATGTTTATAAACATGGATAAGTTACACACATTTTAAAATATAACTAAATTAAAAATTATGGATGTTTTAAAATGTGGATAAATTAGCTAAATTAAATTTTAGCCACATTTTCATAAAACACAGCCAATTGCCTATTTTTTGGTAGTGTCACTCACAAACTTCCTCCAAGATTAACTTTAACACCTAAAACACACTGAATAATAAAATATATAACCATTTAAGGTCCAGGACTCTATACACCTTATTTTATTTAACTCTATTTACATTATTATTGACTAATTTTCCCATGTTTCACTTTTATTAATGCTTTTTGTTTTCTTTTATGATAATATTTTTATTTTTTTCAGTTTATTTTATTTAATTCTAATAGATTTCAGTTAAATTTAAGTAGTAGTTATGATGAGAAGTTCTTATTAATATCCCTATACTACCTATTTGTAATATATTCTTGATATAATTGAATTTGTTCATTTGACAATTTTTTTATTCTTATTCTTGTTTTCTCCTTGGATTCCTCATTGTAAGTGTTTAATTTTAGATTTACATTTGTGTTGCATCAATATTAAATTATAAATGAAAAAACTATGTATACACATAAAATATGAACAGACATGATACAAATGTATAAAATATAAACATAAATGGTGTATATTATAATTTTTTCATATATTATGTTTAATAAACATTGCATTTGATGCATGATGTAAATGAACATAATGTGTGTGTGTTAACATATATACATATCATTCACATATCCATCCATATAACATTTATAGAATATATGTGTATTATATATACACATATATAATCCATAATATTATTGATTATATTTATATACAATCCAAAATATAAACAGGATATTTAAATGGTTTGTGTATATATAATCCACACATATACAAAAGAAATATACAAAAGAAGTCATATAAATGTATTGGAACTTAGTAGAAAATTGGATTTAAATATAGTGTTTATTGATATATTCATATTTTGATATAAATTTTTAAGCCATACTTTGGAAAGGAATGGAATCTAATTATCAGATTTAATTTTAATTATAGAAAAATATTATACTAAGAAAAAATGTGAATATTTTTGTTTAGAAGTTTCAAAAAACAATAAATTCTGAAAGTGACCATGCCATCCATGGTCACTACACTGATTATGATAATCGATCATGTGATTCCCCCGAGTATTGTGGACCTATCATGACATTTTAGGTACAGATACCATCCATAGGAAAATACACTACCTACCATGAGGATGAATTGAACATGCCTTCAGCTGATTGTGATCACTACTCACAGTCACTTAATCACCTTACCATTCCACAACTCTCATAGTAGGAATACCTACCATTATCCCCCCCCCCCTTTAACCAATCTCACAATTGGAACACTGACCATATCCTTTATGGTAGGCATGCTTACTATAAGCTTTTCTCACCTCTTCCTACCATGCCTCTGCCTCTCAAGCTACCATGCAACCACTAACTGATTTCAAGCCTTCACTTCCCATAAAGAACCTGATCCCTATCTAATAAATCTTGAAGATGTTCCATGGGATAGGAACCACTCCAAATTTAATCACCACCACTTAATTTCCACCATAATTAGAAAATGTAGGATGTCGCAAACTCAGGTTTCACCACCTTCTGGTGCCACCCACAAATCTGGGATGACAATGGAGTTGATCCACCTTTTTAAGATAGTAACAACTATACACTAATCCAATTTGATCTCTGCATTGACTGACGCAAAGATCAATCTTAATCCACTATGAGTTAATCTTTACTCTTTGTGCCTCCTATGATGAAAGTTTGACATTCCACTCATTTTTTATGGAGATAACTGACTGTCGACACTAGAGTCATATGAAGAAGGACCAAGCTCCCATGAGAAGTTGAAGAATACAGGGGAGTGGCATTGAATTATAACTACACACTATCTAAATATTTTGAGAATCTCTCTACACTATTATATAGAACCACCCATGGTTGAAATATTTGAGCCTGAGGTAAGAAAGATACATGAGAATCCATCTTTCCAAGAAATGAAGTGCCGCAGAAAAGAGATGGTTGGACTTTTTCAGCCTATGATGAAATGCTAGGTTTATAGAAATTGTTAGGGTGTGATTATTCATGGTTAAAAATTATAATTCCAAGGAATAATTAAATAAATTTTTCAGTAAACTAAATCCCAATCCCATTTTTCTTATTGAATCAAAATAAAGATTTCGGATATGTTATGAAGCACTAGAACAATCCCCCACAAAAAGGATACTGAACATGATCATCGGATGAGAACTTAAGCCATATAGACGCCTGATCCTAAACATGTACCAATAATCCATCATAAAGTAAAACATCTCCAAGTTGAATATAGAGTAAATTTCTAAATTTAATGAGGAACTTTTTACCGCTCATGTTAAGGGAAGCAAGCTCGAATGGCTGATAATTCTTTTATAAGAGGAGGAAGATCAGCTCACTCTGTAAATGTGGGACACTCAAGCACTATTGGTCATGACACTAATTTTATTTTCATTCTCCATTGTTAAAACTCTTATTATGGCATACTAGGAAATTTTTTGTTTCTCCAAGGATAATCCCCTTATTCCCCCTATTGATGAATTTTAATCATTCAATGTTATTCCAAACTCCTCTATGGATCTTAATGGTTTTAATTAATAGAAGTTTCTTCCAGTTTAGGATTTTAATTTCTTATGATTATTATCAGTATTTCATATGCAAGACACTTGGATTTAATTCATTGCATGCTATAGCAAGCAGTTGGGGAATTCAAGGGTGAATATATGTATCTAATCACCAAGCTAAGAAAGGGTAGGGACTATAGTGATAATTTTATTTCTCTATCTGAAATTAAATAACCTAATAAAATAAATCAGTGAGATTCAATTGATAATAGGAAGAATGGAGACCAATTAAATTATTATTCAATAGGGGAATGTGGGAATGATCCAATGAGATACCACTGCTCTTTAAAATGAAATTAAAATAAACTAAGTACACCCACTATTTTCAATATATTTGAACCCTATAAAATAATATTTTAACACACCCACAGCATTGTCTTATCTGAATACAATCTTCATCCCACTATATTTCATTTTCCTTGGGTTAAAAATTCATTTTTTTAGTTCCCTCAAAAAGGTGCTTATCAAACCATGCATCGTTGTTACTAGGGAGGATAGTTTTTTGTTTTAAATTTGTTTTAAAAATATTTTCAAATTACAAGATCTAGTTATTCTAGCCTCATTGGTTTTGATCTAGAGGTTGAGATAATTGTTCAAGAGACACATATAACTCTAAAAATTATATAAACATAGAAAAGAGAGTTTGAAACCATTACATTGGATGACTCAACCTCCACATTATATTCCTCCATTAAAGTTATAATAGAAAGTGAAAAAACAGAAGATAATATTTCTCAAGTTAATTGGAATTTTAGAGAAATGTACACATCATATTTCAGTATTAATAACCAATGATTATATTTAAATGATCAACAAGACTATGAAATCAAAACTTGAATGATTGGAATACTACTTAGATTTCATCAATTATTTGGTGAAGAACCCAAAATTCTTCCCTGTTAAAAGGATTTATCAACTTCAAAAGAAAATATATGGAATCATATAGAAAATTAGAGAAAATATATATGAGTTTTAGGATAGATTTAAGAAACTAATCACATCCTACCCACACCATCCATATGAATAACATCACTTCTTGGTATTATTCTACCAAGTATTGATGTAAAATGACTGGAACCTACTTGATTCTTCTTCATGAGGATCATTGATTGCTTAGTCACAAATTAAAGTAAGATAACTAATTGAGAGGATTTTAAAAAACTCCCAAAAATTTGGTATTAGAACTAAAATAATAGGTTTACATGAGGTAAAAAGTTTCAAATCACCTTTATTAGAAAAAAAAATTGAATAACTAACTTTTCTTGTGAGACAGTTAACTATGAACAAAGTACATAAATCATCACCCACCACATCCTCAAGGGTTATCTAGCTATCCTATTCCCAGAAGCATTTCATTGATGGATTCCCTCAAGTTCAAGGGATTTAATGTTTTGATGTAATGTTCCAGAGATGATTCCAGAACCAACCAAGTAGCAATCAAGGATTTAAATATTTTTTCACTAACCAATTTTGAGCTAGGAACCAACATCAATAAAGGTCACCATTCCAATAGGATTCTCAATATCCCTTCTAACCATCTCTATTCTAAATATAGAATTTCTAACCCTCTACAAGATTATGGTAAAGAAAACCATAGGAACCTTCCATGAAGGACATACTAAGATAGGTAATGGAATCTCAAAATAGTAAACATACCAACATAACCACTAATGGATCATAATTGAATGAATTGAAAGGATAGTTCATCTAATGCATGACTAATCGGAATAATATTATAAATAAAGGATCATGTAATATTACTTATCAACCAACTCCTAACCCTAAAGGAAAATTTAGTGTTATTATATTAAGGAGTGTCAAGGAGATGGAAAACAAAGAAGTAACATGCCTAAAAATAAAAGATAGAGATGAAAATCATCATGAATCTAATAAATATTCCCAAGAAAAAACATAAGGAGGAGGTAGTGAAGTCACCATCAAATAAAGACAAAGGTAAATCCAAAATATAAGACCCACAACAACCCAAACCACCCTTCCTTTCAAGGATACAATAACCCAAGAAATCCATGGAAGATTCAATGCAATAAGAGATGCTGGAACTCTTCAAGAAATTGGAAAGAAACATCCCTTTACCTAATGTAATTACTCATATAACTTGGTATGACAAATTCATAAAATGATATGTTCACTAGAATAAAGTGATTATGAGGTAATAAAAAGTTAAGTTTAAGTAAAAAAATTGTTTCCCTTGTAACACCACAAATTCCCCAAAAGTTCCAAGATCCAGGTATTTTTTCCATCTCATGCACAATTGGTGAGCTCAAATTTTCCAATGCATTATTTTATTTATGAGAATTGATTAATGTTATACCTTATTTATTTTACTCATCTCTATATATTGGAGACCTCAAACCCACCTGAGTGGTTATACGACTTTCCAACAGAGCTACTGCCTACCCAGAAGGTGTCTTAGAAGATGTGTTAGAAAGATTCCAAGGTTATCCATTCCTTGTTTATTTCTACATCATAAACATGGAGGAAAAAAATGTAAAAATATTTTCCCCATCATTTAGCATAGTCCATTTCTAAAAACTTCTAAAAAAAACTATCAATGTTAATGAAGGAACACTTTTTATGACCTTTGGTGAAGAAATAATTGATTTTAATATACTCGACCCAATAAAATACCCACATGAAAAAGAAACTGCTTTTACTATAACCCATTTTGAAGTTTCATGTTCTTTTAAAAATTGGAATTGAAGTTTGGATGACATAATTTTATTAAGGAAGGATTTTCAAAGCTCGTGATTTTTCTAAAAAAATATTTTTTAAAATAAGTTTAATCTAGAAAATGTTTTAAGTACTAATCAGTTTGAAGTAAATAGTGAATATTATTCAAATAATTCACTAAAAGTTTCTAATATCACGTCTATATTGCATATGAAAGCAACAAGAAATGAGGTAGAGTTTGTTGAGAAACAGAATAGAACCAACCGGGATGATAAATGAAATAACTTAAAGTTTTGAAAATTTGCAAAACCAAAGAAGCTACAAAAGATAAAGTTGGAAAAATAAGGACTAGAATCCCATAAGAACACCCTACTATGAGAAGAGATAACCAAATCCATCCATAAAATACACACCCAAAATAAATAATTTCAAATTGAAGACAAATTTTTGATACACTTTTCAAGAATATCACAAATGCTTGGTAAGAATCATTCCAAGTGTACTAGACCTTTTATAGTAACAAACATTCTTCTATATAGTGCAGGGAAAATCAAGGGAGATGATTCTCCGAACCCCTTCAAGATTTCAGGAAATAAGCTGAAGAATTTATTTTAATATCCATGGAAAGAGCTCATGAAGTGGTCCAAACTCATCCATGTTATCGTCAATTGAAGGAAGTTAGGTTGTATATTTACTCCTCATTTATCTGGATATTCATTATTTAATTAACTTTATTGAAAAATATAAATGATTAAATTTTCTATAATAGTGTCAAGACTAATTGTGGGGGTGTGATAACGTAGTTTAAGGATGTAAATATCCTCACACAATATCAAAGATTTTATTAAAAATGGGAAGAGAAAGTGTACAAAAGCATCAAGGGGGGCTATAGAAGTGGAGACCTAGAGAATCCACCATATAAATATCATCACCCCCAAAGTAAGAGTGCCTATACTATTAAACACCCTGAATTGGACTTCATGGGAGGTATTAGAGGCCATACAGTTAGCCAAGTGGTTCCCTTCATGCCATGTGTGGAAAATCTCAAAGCCAGATAAAATGAGGGACTTGCATTTGTGAATTAAGTACTGGATGTTCTAGGGGTAAAAGAGATGAATATTAGAGAATTATAAATAATCTTTGAGTTTATATCCACTGAAGAGAATGAGATACCGTTATAATGGTACAAGTCAAGTCAATTACACATGGCCTCCTCCTTTTCCTTGAGAGAGTCACTAGACCCATAGAAGGAACTAAAGGCAAGTAAAATAGAGCCCCTGGAGTCATGAACGACACATAATCCCCACATGAAACCTTAATAACAAGATACATCAATATTAATTTTAAGACTGTGGAGTGGGGGGTTCCACCTAACCCATTGGCCCATTGGCAGTGGTATAGGAAAAGAAGGCAAGTGCCTTCTATCCATAAATCCCCTGAGCGAAGGAACTTTCTCCCAATAGTCTATAAGACATGCAATCTCCACCACTAAGGACCTAGTTCCAACCACAATAGTTGATTTAGAGGTGGGTTACTTATGTCGGTATTGGTTCATTTCCTCCCAAAAGATCTAGCAGACCACCACAAGGAGGATATAGTGTACCCTATCCTCATGCTTGTTATTATTTGAGTTGCTAAACCAATAATGGAGAAAGTTATATGGGGATGACGTTATAGAGACAAAACCAGGGAACTCACCCAGTAAGCTCAATATTCTATGGGCTCAGTCACTAAGGAGGAAGATATGGGATGTGGACTCCTCCTAATGAAATATGCAACATGGGAATTTATAAGCAAGAGGAATACCTCTCCGTTTGACTACCACATCAGTAGGCAGATCATTGTTACTGAGTCTCCAAACCAAAAAAATAAACTTCAGAGGGATAAACTTGCACTAGAGAGTTTCACCCCATCGATCAATAGCGTAGTTACTTTATGAAACCTTCATGTGGTCCTTGTTTGAAAAATTTCCAAAGGCAGTAACCATGAAGAAGTAAGCATTAGGGGAATCCTCCAGGTTAATACTTTCATAGATTATTCTTTGCCTATAATCAAGGATAATAGTAATAAAAGAAGGAAAATTACTAGTATGTCTAAATGAAATGTCATGTTGATGGAACCCAAGGAAACTGAGGACCTCACTGACCCAATTACAAGACCCAAAGTTGATATCACCATGACAAATGATTCATCATGATTGGCATTGAAGCACCAAAATATGGTTGTAAAGGGACTTCCATAAAGGGGATGGGTTCCCTCTATTTTAGTTTAGAAAATTTCCCTACTTGTTAGTGCATAATATTCTCCACAAATTATGACCCTCAATAGCTTCCCATTCAAATTTACCTTAAATAAAATTCATCAACTCCCTGATATTCCTCACACTTATAACTTTGAACTACACTGGTCTCACAAGATTCTTCCAAGAAGCCCAATGAAATCTCCCCTCTCTCTGAGCATCCCAAATGAAGGAATTTAAGAGTTTATCAATGTCATGCAAAACTATTTTAGTAACCTTGTGCACTGATAGGATGTGAATAGGGATAGATATCAGCACACTGTTGACTATGGTGATTCTACCTCTGGAGGATAAGAATAAATTTTTTCAGTTTTTAATTATTTTAGTTAATTTACTGATTAATCCATCAAAGTACCTAATTCAATTTCTTTCTAGAGCTAGAGGTGCTCCCAAATACTCTATAGGGAAGGCCTTTATGTGAATACCCAAGCTCGATTTAATACTACTCCTTCTTTCCGACCAGAAATTTGGAAGGAATGGGTGGATTTTATCCTTAATTATAACTTTACCACTCCACTTAGAGTAATCATCCATGACTTTATTAAAACCACTGATGGAGGCCTTGCATCCATTTAAGAAAAATATCATTTCATCTTCAAAAAAACAAGTGAGACACCACATAGAGATGGGCTCTGCATCAAAAAGGCTTGATCATTCCAAGATGAATATTTGAGTTAACATATCAGATGGGTACGTCTTGATCCATAATGAATATGATAGGATATAGAGGGTCACTTTGCCTTATCCCCTAACTAGTTTCAAGAATTAGGTAGCCTTTGGCATACAGGGAGGTGCGCTTAAGGTTATGTAACTACCCGGATCGGAGAATCGGTTTAGTGGCTTCTGTGTTGGGAAAGTTACAAAGTGGTATCAGAGGAGGTCTTTCTTCTCCTTCTCTGAGGTCTTGTTATTTGGGATAGGTTTCCAAGGGTTAAGATGTGTTGGGACTTGGTAAATGATCTCGTTCTTGGGAGTAACTTACCCATGTACGAGGTAAAACCCAAGTCACCCTGGGTGGGAAATGTTGTTCTTGGTTGTGTGTTGTTACAGTTGATGATATTTCACCGTTGGGTGATGCACATGTGGTTTGATGTGACTGTTTTATGACATTTGGCTCGTGGCCTTAACGGCATGAGGGTTTTCATTCATGCATCATTGTAGGAACCTAGGGAGATAGGTGACATACGTTGTGTTATGCACACGCATGGGATGGGTGTGTGAGTCAGGAAATTAGGGTGCATCATGCATTTCATGAAACCAAGAAATAATGAAAATAATGAAATAAAAAATTGGTTAAATGATGTTTAATAAAATATAAGGTTTTGAAATGAAGTGGAAAATGTTTTTGTAAAATTTTGTGTGAGTTTGGTGGTAATGGATGGTTTTTTACCCCATGTGGACCATGGCCCGTGGTAGGGATGGTCGGGGCGGTGAATTTGAGGTGTTAATGTTGTCTAATTAGTATATGAAAATGGGTTGTGTATCTAGTAAAGAGTTTTTTGATGAAGTCGTGAAAGTTTTATGGTATGTGTGCTAAATCTTATGCTTGGCAATGGAGAGAGATGCCACCACGACGTCGGTTACCAGTTGGGAAATGGGAGGATGTTGTTGAGAACACTCCTCTAGTAGAAGAGCACGAAAATGTGGTGATCAATGAAGGTAGAGAAGACCAGTTCCGGGAGAACTTTGGTCACCTTATGCAGATGATGGATCGGGACCCAGGGCAGGTTTCACCTAGTATGTTTGAGCTGACCAAGGAGTTCCAGATGCAGCACCCTCCGAACTTCACTGGAGAGGGTGGGCCAGAGGCAGCGGAGTTCTGGTTAGATTCTGTCCAAACGATACTAGATCATCTAGAGACCCTTGTTGAAAAGCGAGTAAAGCTAGCCATTTATATGTTGCGGGGCCAGGCAAGGAATTGGTGGGACATTCATGCTCAGACTGAGCAGGCTGAGGGGATTTCATGGAAGGTTTTCCAAGAGAAGTTTCTAGAGCATTTCTACCCAGAGACTTTGAGGTAGGAGCGGGCTGCATAGTTTATGAGCCTAACTCAAGGATCACTATCAGTGATGGACTATGCTAGTCACTTCACCAATTTGTGATGCTTTGTCCCAGTGTTAGAAGGGGATGAGGCAGTGGTAGCAAAGCATTTCTAGGATGGGTTGAGACATAAGATTAGGTCTCAAGTAAATATCTTCCGCTTGAAGAGGTTTGTAAAGGTGATGGATTAGGCACTCATCTCTAAAGGGAACCTGAAGGGAGCTTCGGGCGTTGGGATTGTCGTTCCAGCTGGGCGGACAAGTGGTGAATCTTCCGAAGGTCAGAAGCATCATTCGGAAAGTTTCCAGCAAGGTGGTCATAAGAGAGGGTCAGCCTCTCAGAGTGGGAACTAGGTGTTCTGTTATTAGTGCGGTAGGCCAGGGCATATGCATGGTTAGTGTCCTCGACCTCCATTTGAGTGTCGTTTGTGTGGAAGGATGGGGCATGTGCAGAGGTTCTGTAGGAACCCTCGGTAGACAGGTGAGCGTGATGGTGAAAAATAGGTACCGGGTATGGGAAGGGGATCAGTTTCCCCGTATCAGGGAGGCAATTGGAGCTCCACGGGCCGTACTAGCAGGGGCGGTGGATGTGGAACTCCAGGGAAAGATCGCTCACTCCAGTAGGGCAGTGCAGTGCAGGGTGTTCTGGCTGGAGCTCAGGGTAGATGGGCAGGTCAGCTTCAGGCAGTTCAGTTTGCGCCTAGTGATGGTGAGGTAGGACCGTCAATTGTTCGAGGTACGATCCTTGTAGCTTCTATGTTTTCTAGTGCGTTGTTTGACACAGGTGCCACACACTCTTTTTTTCTGCTCAACTTGTGTTAGTTCTGGTTTTACCTATGGAGAGGGTGTGTGGAGTTATTTCAATTGACACCCAGTTGGGGGTGCGGGTTGAGGATATCAATCAGTGCAAGGGATGTGCCTTGGAAGTTGGTGGGTATTGTTTTCTGTGGGACTTGTTCGCTCTTGAGATGTCAGGGTTTGACCTAATCTTTGGAATGGATTGGTTGGTGTTTTATTGGACGCACGTAGACTGTTATCGTTGTAGAGTATCGTTCAGGTCGCTTGACGGTGACGCTTATGCCCACCGTGGCGAATGGGATGTTCGAGCAGGGTGTGCGGGGCCGTTTTGTCAATATATGAGTGGAATCATGGCTCAAGTGGAATTTCTCATGCTTGATGATGATGAGGGAGGGGAATAATCTAATTTTCCTCCTGTGGTGGATCGGTTTCATGATGTGTTTCATGAGGATTTCTCGGGGTTACCAACCGAGAGGGATGTCGAGCTCATGATCGAGTTTCTGCCGGGAGCGGAGCCAGTTTCTATTCCGCCATACCGAATGGCACCAACATAACTCCAAGAACTGAAGGTTCATCTTGAGTAGTTAGAGCGTAAGGGTTTTATCCATACAATTACATCTCCTTGGGGATATCCTATGATTTTTGCAAAGAAGGCTGATGGGTCATTGAGGATGTGTGTTGACTATCGAAAGTTGAATTAGATGAAGGTGAAAATTCGGTACCCTCTTCCTATAATTGATGACCTGTTTGATCAATTGAGGGGTACATCAGTGTTTTCTAAGATTGATCTGAGGTCAGGTTATCACCAGATGAGGGTGAGGTCTTATGACGTACCGCGAACAGCCTTCCGGAGTCGGTACGGGTTTTTTGAGTTTGTGGTAATGACTTTCGGCTTGACCAATGCACTGGCGGTGTTTATGGATTTAATGAATCGGATATTTCATCTCTATCTAGATCAGTTTGTGATTGTATTTCTTGATGATATCTTAGTTTACTCGAAAACTCATGACGATCCTTCCCAAAATCTCTACATCATCTTGGGTACGCTGAGAGAGCATTGGCTACACATCAAGCTATCAAAGTGTAAATTATGGATAGGTTAGGTGCATTTTCTGGGTCACATCATCTCAGAGGTAGGTGTTTCAGTAGATCCAGAGAAAGTGTAGGCAATTGTATCTTGGTAGCAGCCCAAGAGTGTTTCTGATTTTCGTAGTGTTCTAGGTTTGGCCGGGTATTACCGAAGGTTCATTCAGGATTTATCTTGCTTGGAAGTACCACTCTCAGGCTTGACCAAGAAAGGAATCAGGTTCGAGTGGTCTGAGGCTTGTGAGAACGCCTTCCAAGAGTTGAAGAAGTGAATGACGAACGCACCTATCTTGATATTACCTGATCCGGGTAAGAAGTACATCGTGTTTTGTGATGCGTCTGGAGTCCTACTTGGGGCTATGTTAATGTAGGATGAGCGGGTTGTGGCTTATGGGTCAAGGCAGTTAAGACCCCATGAGCGGAACTATCCCACTCATGACCTTGATTTGGCTGAAATGGTGTATGCCTTGAAGTGATGGAGGCACTATCTATTGGGAGAACGGTTTACTGTGTTTACCGACCATAAGAGTTTAAATTACATATTCTCACAACAGGATATGAACCTTTGGAAGCGAAGATAAGTTGAATATCTCTAGTCTTTTGACTTTGAGTTGGTGTACACACCGGGAAAGGGAAATAGTTTTATTAATGCTCTGAGTAGGAAGATTCAGAATCAGGGGGTTCAGGAGTCCAGCACCGAGTGGAAGGTGATGGATTTCTTTGCACAGATCCACCTGGAGGTGCAGGAGGAGAGTGGTCAGGTCACTCTTGCTTCCTTAATGATGGATTCAATGCTTTTGAGTCGAGTTAAGGAAGGTCATATTGATGATCCTGAGTGTTTGATCATGAAGGAAAATCTAAAAGGTGGGGAGCTACCTTCTGGTTGGGCCATCGGCGTGGAAGTTGTTGTTCGTGTTCGTGATTGTGTGGTTGTGCCAAAGTGTGTACAGGGAGAGTTGATGCGTGAGTTCCATGCATCAAAGTGGGCAGTGCATCCTGGTTTGAACAAGATGTACCATGATCTCCAAAGGCAGTTTTGGTGGCCTGGAATGAAGAAGGAAGTTGTGGGCTTTGTGGCACGGTGCCTTACCTGTCAGCAGGTGAAGACCGAGCATCAACGCCCAGGTGGTTTGTTGTATCCATTTCCCATTCTAAAATGGAAGTGGGATGATGTAATAATGGATTTTGTCGTGGGTCTTCCGAGGATGTCGTAGAAGAATGATGCAATCTGGGTGGTTGTGGATCAGTTAACAAAAGTGGCTCATTTCTTACCGATTCAGGAGACCTTTACAGTCGACCAGTTGGGTGAGTTGTAGGTTCGGGAAATAGTGCGGTTACATGGTGTTATGTGGACCATAGTTTTGGACTGAGATCCGCGTTTCACGTCACATTTCTGGAAAGGGTTGCAGAAGGCGCTTGATACACAGGTGTTTTTTAGTACGGATTTCCACCTACAGATGAACGGGCAGTAGGAGCATACGATCCAAGTGTCGGAAGACATGTTAAGTGCTTGTGTCCTTGACTTTGGTGGTTCTTGGGAGAGGCACCTATCGTTAGTTGATTTTTCCTAAAACAACAGTTTTTAGGCTACGATTCAGATGGCACCGTTTGAGGCACTCTATGGGAGGCCATATAGACCACCGTTGTGTTGGCTAGAGGACGGTGAATCTGAGTTGTTGGGGCCAAGTCTCGTGCAGGAGACTTCAGAGAGAGTTAAGTTGATCAGGAAGCGGATGGCTACGGCTCAGAGTAGGCAGAATTCGTATGCATATCAAAGAAATAGACCTCTTGAGTTTGAGATGGGTGATAAAGTGTTCCTTCTGGTGTTTCCAAGGTTGAGTCACTGTCGGATTCTAAAGCAGGTTAAGTTGGTGCCCAGGTATGTGGGACCTTTTGAGATTGTAGAGAGGATCGGACCAGTGGCTTACTGATTGGATCTTCCACAGTGGTATTGTAAAGACCCGTAAATTTCAAGGAAAATTTTTTCTTAAATTCTTTGGGATTTTACGAGTATGCAGTTTCTGACGGCACCTGATTCTGAGGCCCGGTGTGCCCAGAATCAATTTCCAAAGTTTAGCTCGGGTACGTTCAGTGAACGAACGAGCGGGTTTTTCAATCTTTTTAAATGGAGCTCAGAATTGAAATCGGAGGGCACCGATGAACTCCCAGTGCCAGTAATTTCCTAAGAGGACTTTTAGCATAGATGCGTTGGCATGAGAGGAGAAGTTAAAAATTGTGGATTAATTGGGAAGTGAATAAAATTGTGGGACAATTTTATTTTTATATCTAAAGTGGTTATATATTAAGTGAGGGAGTTTGGGTGGGACCCACTAGTTCCTAACTACCCATGTGAGGATAAATGTGAGGTGGGGACCACACGATCCCCAACCCTTCACATTCCCAAACTTTTTAACCCTCTTTAAACCCCATTATCTCCCCTTGAATTAATTGGATAACTCCTCTTAAATTAAGTACCCTCTCCACCTTCCTCTCCTCCATTAAAGTTTTCCATCACACAAAATTAATATCTTGAATTAATTTGAAAAGGGTGGTTTGTCTTTAAATGGGAGTAGGTTATTAAATTATTGTTTTTGGAAAATAATATGGTGGGGGAACCTCTGAAGAAATAAGAGAAGCTTCGTTCTTCAACCCTCCAACGAAGAACAAGAACGCACCACGCCTTACAATCTTCTCTCCGTGACAAAAAGGGGAGACGCCGCTTCCTCCTCGGATGCTCTCCGTTGACGTCTATTAATCCTTATCTTGCGACCCCATCAACCGCGACGCCGACGTTCCACATCTATTATCGAGGTAGGGGGTTTTCATATTTAGTGTATAAGTGATTTATATCTCGTGCATGGGTATTTAATTTCCAGGGTGTTGGTATAATTTATTTTGAATAAATTAAACTCTTGACGTTGATAAATTTTGTATTGAGCCTCTAATGCGGAGGGCATGGGCTAACGAACAAGCCCGGACCCTCCACTGGTTGTTCTTTTGTGTACCAAATGACGGGCGACGGTGAAAGGGACCGCAACCGCATTTGGAAGTCGTCGCAGTGAAGAGTGGATCCCGGGAGAGCCGCAGGAAAAAGTGATGGGTGAATCGGACCACCAGAGCATGTTTGGTGGTCTGTGGAAGGGGCTTCTGGTGCGCCACGCCGGAACGGCGGCGCCCCAGTGCGTCACCGGAGAAGACCCGCCGAGGTGGTGCGACGCGGTGGATCCCACGGCTGTGCGGGATCCTGAGACGACGGCGGTGGGGCGTGGCGCCGCGCCCGCCGGTCGAACAGAGCCGCGGCCTAAGGCCGCGGCGGAACACAAGGGCGGCCGGCTGTGCCGGCTGTCTGTGCCACCAAGAGGCGGGACCCGAGGGGGTCCCGTGGATACCAAGGATCTTCCATTATGGCCGGCCATTTTCAAAGAACCAGGGGGGATGTAACCCCCCAACCCGTAGCTAGGGAGGGCCCCGCTGGGCGACGTCACCCGCCAGGTTGGCCAGCTTGCCGCCAACGCCCCCCGGTCGGGCCAGGCCGGGCCACGCGGACCGGGCCACCAGAGCAGGGCCGCGCCGCGCCGGCTGGGCCTGGCTGCTTCGGTTGGGCCGGGCTGCGCCGGCTGGGCTGGGCCACGCCCAACCGTGTCGGACCCAGACCTGGTTCGGGCCGACCCAGGGGGTATTGGGCCGGGTCGGACGGGGTCGAGACCCACTATTTTCGGACCGTTTTCAGTTAAACAGACATATCTTGGGATATGGACCTACGATCGATGCACCTTCAGTTGTGTATTATTCCTTGGATCGAGACGGTCGTTTCAGTATATTACACTTAAGGTTTCGATTAAATTTAGGTACGGCCGGGTTGGTTCGAACAAGAAATCAATCGGGCCCTCGGAGCGGAAACGCTTATAAACTGAGCTCCGGACGTCCGAATGACGTGCCGTCGACTTCATTGGATTCCTATTGATTAGATGGATCTTTTGGAATACTTCACCTAATGTTTGGACGCAGTTGGAGTAAGGCTGGGTTGGATTGTACCCGAAATCCAACCTGGCCCCTGAAACGGAAAAGCCCATAACTTTCAGACCAGACGTTCGTTTGACGAACCGTCAGTGGGGTTGGTAATCAAGTTGAGAAACGGTCCCTATGAGTATACCCTATGAGGGTTTGGGGTACAGTTGAGATATGGTCGGGTTGGTTCGTACACGAAACCAACCGGGCCCCCGGGATGAAAAGACTAATAACTCACTGACCGGGTGTCCGATTAACGCGTCGTCTGTTGCGTTGAGACCCCTTTGACGAGGCGGTCCTCTGAGATACTTCTTCGTGGGACTTCGTGTCAATTGATTTATAGACCCCTTGGCTCGTGGAGCGGACCCTCCCAGAATCGAGCGCATTGTGTGCGGGAACCCTAGAGCTGGTTGCGGCAGCGATGACAACTGACGGGCGACGGTGAAAGGGACCGCAACGGTGTTTGGAAGTTTTCCCAGTGAAGATTGGATCCCGGGAGAGCCGAAGGCACAAGCGATGGGAGAATCGGACCATCGGAGCGTGTCCGGTGGTCCGTGGAAGGGGTTGCCGGCGCGCCACGCCGGAAAGGCGGGGCCGGTGACCGGAGGCGGCGGCCGGAGCCGTCCGGCCACCTGGAGGCGGCGGCGCCCCAGTGCGCCGCCGGAGAAGACCCACCGCGGAAGTGCGACGCGGTGGATCTCGTAGCCGCGCGGGATACCGGGATGACGGCGGTGGGGCGCGGCGCGACACCGCGCCGGTCGAACAGAGCCACGGCCTAAGGCCGCGGCGGAACACAAGGGCGGCCGGTTGTGCCGGCCGTCAGCGCTACCTAGAGGTGGGACACGAGGGGGTCCCACAGATACCAAGGGCTGCCCATTATGGTCGGCAATTTCTGAAGAACCAGGGGGGATGTAACCCCCTGACCAGCGGCTAGGGCGGGCCCCGCTGGGCCACGCCACCCGCCAGGTCGGCCAACTGGCCGCCAACACCCCCCGGTCGGGCCCCACGCACCGGGCCGCCAGCGTCGGCCGGGCCGCACCCAACCGGGCCGGACCTGGACCCGGTTCGGGCCGACCTAGGGGGTATTGGGCCTGGTCGTACCGGGCCCAAACCCACTATTTTCGTACCATTTTCGGTTAAACCGACATATCTTGGGCTACGGACCTCCGATCGACTCACCGTCAGTTGTGTAGGATTTCTTGAATCAATACGGTCGTTTGGGTATATTACACTCAAGGTTTCGACGAAATTTGGGTACATCCGGGTTGGTTCGAACAGGAAATCAACTGGGCCCTCGGAGAGGAAACGCTTATAACTTGAGCTCCGGACGTCTGAATGACGTGTCGTAGACTTTATTGGATTCCTCTTTATGAGATAGATATTTTTGAATACTTCACCTGATGTTTGGATGCAGTTGGAGTAAGGCCGGGTTGGATTGTACCCGAAATCTAACCGGGCCCCTGGAATGGAAAAGCCGATAACTTTCAGACCAGACGTCTGTTTGACGAACCGTCAGCGGCGTTGGTAATAACGTTGAGAAACGGTCCCTATGAGTATACCCTATGAGAGTTCAGGGTACAGTTGAGATACGGTCGGGTTGGTTCATACCCAAAACCAACCGGGCCCCGGGACGAAAAGGCTAATAACTCACAGACCGGGCGTCCGATTGGCGCGCCGTCTATTGCGTTGAGACCCCTTTGACGAGGCGGTCCTTTGAGATACTTATTCGTGGGACTTCGTGTCAGTTGATGTATCAACCCCTTGTCTCATGGAGTGGACCCTCCCGAAATCGAGTGCACTTTGTGCGGGGACCCTAGAGCTGGCTTTAGCAGCGATGACAACTGTACTTGGATCCTCCGTGGGTTTGGCAGCGATGATGACTGTACTTGGATCCTACATGGGTTTGGCAGTGGGGATGACTATACTTGGATCCTCCATGGGTTCAGCAGCGAGGACGACTGTACTTGGATCCTACGTGGGTTCGACAGTGATGGTTACTGTACTTGGATCTTACGTGGGTTCGGCAGCGACGACTTCTATACTTGGATCCTACGTGGGTTCGGCAAAGAGGATGATTCAGAGGAATCATCTCCACCGCTCTTTGTGAGTAATATTTCTATGTGAGCTGAATCTTGACTTTCAATCATTATCTTTGATATGATTGTGATTTCCTGAGTGGATTGGGTTGTGAATTCTTGTGGGGACTGGGTTGTGACTTCCTGTGTGGACTGGGTTGGGATTTCATGTGTGGACTAGGTTGTGATTTCCTGTGTGGACTAGGTTGTGATTTCCTGTGTGGACTGGGTAGTGATTTCCTGTGTGGACTGGGTTGTGATTCCCTGTATGCACTGGGTTGTGATTCCCTGTGTGGAATGAGTTGTGATTCCCCGTGTGGACTGGGTTGTGATTCCCTGTGTGGAATGAGTTGTGATTTCCTATGTGGACTGGGTTGTGATATCCTATGTGGAATGGGTTATACTTGGGCTCGTGAGTTGGAGCCGAACTGGAATTGATAACTTAGGTATATGTATGGGCATATACCTAAGAAGAGTTGCTTGATACTTCGTGATTGTATCCTTGCTTTTTAGTTTACTCTTCGTGGATTCTGGGAGGCCTTCGGGGGTCTCGAGGTCCCTACTGAGTATCGTATACTCACCCATGCACGGGCTATTCCCACAGTACATTGTGTTGGTTGCAGAAGACGGACAGTGCTGAACTTGGTTGAGGCTTGTGGAGCAGGATGGAATCCGAAGGTGGACTATTAGGCGGGACGTACACAGAGCGGACGGACGAATCCGAGGAGATGTGGAGACCATATGTACCCACACTTCAGGTGGGGTTTCCGGAGGACGTCTTAGTGGTTAATGATCTACTTTTATGCTGTTGAACTTTACTTTTCTGAGTTGTACTGTACTTTCAATTGGGTTTGTATACTGGCACATTTACTTTCCATCACTTACTTTTGTACTCAGTTTACTTAGTGTTTACTTCATCTTGCATACTCTGTTGTGTTTGATTACTAGTATAAAGGCAATGTCTTCCCTTTTTATCGGGATTTATGCCTTTGGTGCTAGTCACCAGCCCCTGGCCTATCGAAGGCGGGCTCGGGGTAGTCACAACATGGGCCCCGAAGACGGGTCGTGAAAAATTGGTATCAGAGGAGTCAGTTCTACCGCAGAACTTAGGACTCTGATAATTTCTTCTCTATGAAGAAATAGTGTTAAGGGTATTGAGTATGGTCTTCAGTTCAGGGAGTCCAGTGTTGGTGCGGCGGCCGACGTATCCATACACCAGGACCCTGACTTCTGATTTCTGACTCAGTGCACGAAAACATTGATAGCATGTGTGTTTCAAAAGTTTTCTTAGTGATTACTTTGAGTCATCTCACTAGGTATACTGTATTAACCATGGCGCACCTGTTTCCTTATCAGGATTCCTCTATAAAGACAGCCAGCTAGGGTTCCCGAGAGAGAGTACACGATGACGGCCCACCGAGCAAAGAGGCCCCGGTGCATTGGCCTCTTACTATGTTGGCACCTTCAGGTGGTGTACCAGCAGCACCACCACCTGTTGGGAAGCGTATGCCACTATCCATACTAGCAGACGGTGCATGCCGACAGAGCTCATTGCATGAGTTCCAGTAGTCGAGGCCTCCGAGGTTACGAGGCGAGGGAGATTCCCAGACAGCAGAGGACTGGCTGGAGGTGATTGCTAGAGTTTTCTACCTAGCTGAGACACCAGTAGAGTGGATGGTGTACTTGGCTACTAGTGTTTTCCAGTGAGTGACCATGAGGATGGTCCACATAGTGTTGAGGCTTCGGTACGTGGACCGATGCCTGAGATAGTACCTCCGAGTAGTGCGTCAGCTATACATCACTACCTGTTGGCCAGTAGTTACAACCAGCGGTACCGGTAGGTGACACATGTAGGCTTACTGCCTTACACGTGTTCCAACATCAGATACCCTCAAGTTCCAAAGCGAGCCGACTCTCAGGCGGCTGAGGACTAGCTTGAGTAAGTGGCTGAGAGTTTTTCTAGAGCTTATACAGCTATAACAGAATGATGTGTCGGTATCAGAGTATTCATCGAGGCATACCTATCATTCCGGGTACTCGATAAATATTATTCGATCAGTGTTATAGAGCTCGGACCACTGAGTGTGGTGTGTTTAATGATATCTAAGCCAACACCTTATCCTCTATGCATTCCTACCTATGTTAGGATGCTAGAGAAAACCTTTGTGGTTGAATGTTCTTTGGATGAACAGATACAGGTAGAGAATGTTAGCAGTGGAAGAGAATGGAACTGGCGCTAGTTACAGAGACTTGGGCATGTAAAATGTCTCAAGAAGAGGAAGTCTTAAGGACAGATGAATTTGCTGAGCAGTAGATGTGGAAGCAGGGCTATGAGTGCAGCATGAGGTGGTGTACATTTCAACATGTTACAACCACCCACTTTTGTAGTCTCTGCCAAGCTCAGGGAGCTGGAGGGAAGGGGAAAAGAATAACCGCATTTGGACAAGGAGTGTGACCCAAGGTCTCTAAGAATGATTTGAGGTACGATCTGTGTCTAATACTAGCTTTCGTATCAATAGACATAGGTACCAATCATTCCTACCTTCCACGAATCTTGTCCCATACTAAGAGTTTCTGGTTAAGCCGTTGACTTGACCCTCACGTCTGGAGATACCTTTGGGAGGAGACTCAATAATCAAACTTACGCCGATAGTGTGATATGAACCTTGAGGCAAGAGTTTCGGTTGGAACCTCTTGGTGGCAGCGTCGAGGCCATACGATGTTAGTTTGGGTATAGGCTGGGCAACCACAGTTCATACACGGATTGACGGTATTAGGAAAAAAGGTTTTGGTTTATCTACAACGTTGGGATGGGGTTTTCCTTGGTTGGTGAAAAGGAAAACTCAGGCAGAACAGGACAGAATCATGCATAAGAGGGTGCATTCGATCACTCAGGAAACGGCCAAAATTACCTTTGTGCCAGAATTCTCCAGAGTTGCGGCACCACTTCCAGCAGAGCTTTCAGGAGCTGGGGAAAAGGTTGACCAGTGCGCCCAACCTGAGGGCATTGGTTACATAGTTCATTGGGATGCATCAGGGACCAGACTCAGGTGTGTCCTGATGTAGGAGTGGGTAGTGATCACCTATGGATCACGGCAGATGAGACTACACAGAGCAGACATGAGACCACTATAGTTCTAGGGTGGCGACCATGTATTCTTATGGGTCTCACCTCGATGAGGTCTAAGGAGATTTGGCCGAGGCGGCAAGTTATCTCTGAGGTTCATCAGACCCTTCTAGGTCCTCAGCAGGGTAGGGGAGGTGGTTTACCACTTGACCTTTCCACCGTAGTTGCACCGGGTGCACGGCGTCTTCCACTTATCTCAGCTGAGGAGATGTATGCATGACCTAACTGTCATCATCGACCACGGAGAGCTGGAAATCGATGACGGGGTGACTTTCTCAGGGTTCTAGTAGAGGTTGAGGATCGACAGGAGCAGGTCCTACGGGGATGGTCGATTCCTCTTGTGTGCTTTCGCTGGCAGCACGGGAACCTCAAGTAAAGCACATGGGAGTGGGAGGCTTAGTTGTGTGCTCAGTACCTCCTTTAGTTTCCATAGTTTGTGTTATAACATTACGGGGACGTAAATCCTTGAGGTGGGAGTAATGTAAAGACTCATAAATTTCAAGTAAATTTTTTTCTTAAATTCTTTGGGATTTTATGAGTACGTAGTTTCTGAAGGCACCTGATTCCGAGGCCCGGTGTGCCCGGAATCAATTTCCGAAGTTTAGCTCAGGTACGTTCAGTGAACGAACGAGCGGGTTTTTCTATCTTTTGAACTGGAGCTTGGAATTGAAATCTGAGGGCACCGATGAACTTATAGCGCCAGAAATTTCCTAAGAGGACTTTTACAGTAGATGTGTTGGCATAAGAGGAGAAGTTAAAAATTGTGGATTAATTGGGAAGTGAATAAAATTGTGGGACAATTTTATTTTCATATCTAAAGTGGTTATATCCTAAGTGAGGGGGTTAGGGTGGGACCCACTAGTTCCCAACTACCTATGTGAGGATAAATGTGAGGTGGGGCCCACATGATCCCCAAACCTTCACATTCCCAAACTCTTTAACCCTCTTTAAACCCCATTATATCCCCTTGAATTAATTGGATAACTCCTCTTAAATTAAGTACCATCTCCACCTTCCTCTCCTCCATTAAAGCTTTCCATCACACAAAATTAATATCTTGAATTAATTTTAAAAGGGTGTCTTGTATTTAAATGGGATTAGGTTATTACATTATTGTTTTTGGAAAATAATATGGTGGGGGAACCTCTGAAGAAATAAGAGAAGCTTCGTTCTTCAAACCTCCGACGAAGAATGAAAACGCGCCACACCTTAAAATCTTCTCTCCGTGACAAAAAGGGGAGACGCCGCTTCCTCCTCGGATGCTCTCTGTTGACATCTACAAATCCATATCTTGTGACGCTGTCAACCGCGACCCCGACGTGCGACATCGATTATCGAGGTAGGGGGTTTTGTATATAGTGTATAAGTGATTTATATCTCGTGCATGGGTATTTAATTTCCAGGGTGTTGGTATAATTTATTTTGAATAAATTAAACTCTTGACATTGATAAATTTTGTATTGAGCCTCTAATGCGGAGGGCATGGGCTAACGAACAAGCTCGGACCCTCCGCTGGTTGTTCTTTTGTGTGTCAAATGACGGGCAACGGTGAAAGGGACCGCAACGGTGTTCGGAAGCTGTCCCAGTGAAGAGTGCATCCCGGGATAGCCGCAGGCACAAGCGATGGGAGAATCGGACCACCGGAGCGCGTCCGGTGGTCTGTGGAAGGGGCTGCCGGCGCGCCACGCCGGAATGGCGGGGCCGGCGACCGGAGGCAGCGGCCGGAGCCGTCCGGCCGCCTGGAGGCGGCGGCGCCCCAGTGCGCCTCCGGAGAAGACCCGCCGCGGCGGTGCGACATGGTGGATCCCGTAGCCGCGCGGGATCCCAGGATGACGGCGGTGGGGCGCGGCGCGACACCGTGCCGGTCGAACAGAGCCACGGCCTAAGGCCGCGGCGGAACACAAGGGTGGCCGGTTGTGCCGGCCGTCGGCGCTACCTAGAGGCGGGACACGAGGGGGTCCCACAGATACCAAGGGCTGGCCATTATGGCCGGCCATTTCCGAAGAACCAGGGGGGATGTAACCCCCTGACCAGCGGCTAGGGCGGGCCCCGCTATGCCCCGCCACCCGCCAGGTCGGCCAGCTGGCCGCCAACGCCCCCCGGCCGGGCCGGGCCGGGCCCCACGCACCGGGCCTCCAGCGCCGGGCCGGGCCAGGCCCCACGTACCGGGCCGCCAGCTCCAGGCCAGGATGCACCCAACCGGGCCGGACCCGGACCCGGTTCGGGCCGACCTAGGGGGTATTGGGCCGGGTCGGACCGGGCCCAAACCCACTATTTTCGGACCATTTTCGGTTAAACAGACATATCTTGGGCTACGGACCTCCGATCGACTCACCGTCAGTTGTGTAGGATTCCTTGAATCAATACAGTCATTTTGGAATATTACACTCAAGGTTTCGAAGAAATTTGGGTATGGTCGGGTTGGTTCGAACAAGAAATCAACCGGGCCCTCGGAGTGGAAACGCTTATAACCTGAGCTCCGGACGTCTGAATGACATGTCATTGACTTTTTTGGATTCCTCTTGATGAGAAGGATATTTTGGCATACTTCACCTGAGGTTTGGACGCAGTTGGAGTAAGGCCGGGTTGGATTGTACCCGAAATCCAACCGGGCCCCTGGAATGGAAAAGCCGATAACTTTCAGACCAGACGTCTGTTTGACGAACCGTCAGCGGTGTTGGTAATAACGTTGAGAAACGGTCCCTATGAGTATACCCTATGAGAGTTCAGGTTACAGTTGAGATACGGTCGGGTTGGTTCATACCCAAAACCAACCGGGCCCCCGGGACGAAAAGGCTAATAACTCACAGATCGGGCGTCCGATTGGTGCGCCGTCTATTGTGTTGAGACCACTTTGACGAGGCGGTCCTTTGAGATACTTCTTCGTGGGACTTCGTGTCAGTTGATGTATCAACCCCTTGTCTCATGGAGTGGACCCTCCCGAAATCGAGTGCACTCTATGCGGTAACCCTAGAGCTGGATTTAGCAGCGATGACAACTGTACTTGGATCCTCCGTGGGTTTGGCAGCGATGATGGCTGTACTTGGATCCTACATGGGTTCGGCAGCGAGGACGACTGTACTTGGATCCTCCGTGGGTTCGGCCGTGAGGACGACTGTACTTGTATCCTACGTGGTTTCGGCAGTGATGGTTACTGTACTTGGATCTTACGTGGGTTCGGCAGTGACGACTTCTATACTTGGATCCTACGTGGTTTCGGTAGAGAGGATGATTCAGAGGAATCATCTCAACCACTCTTTGTGAGTAATATTGTTATATGAGCTGAATCTTGACTTTAAATCATTATCTTTGATATGATTGTGATTTTCTGAGTGGACTGGGTTGTGAATTCCTGTGGGGACTGGGTTGTGACTTCCTGTGTGGACTGGGTTGTGATTTCATGTGTGGACTGGGTTTTGATTTCCTGTGTGGGCTGGGTTGTGATTTCCTGTGTGGACTGGGTTGTGATTTCCTATGTGGACTGGGTTGTGATTTCCTATGTGGACTGGGTTGTGATTCCCTGTGTGGACTGAGTTTTGATTCCCTGTGTGGACTGGGTTGTGATTCCCTGTGTAGACTGAGTTGTGATTTCCTATGTGGACTGGGTTGTGCTGTCCTGTGTGGACTGGGTTGTACTTGGGCTCGTGAGTTAGAGCTGAACTGGAATTGAAGACTTAGGTATATGTATGGGCATATACCTAAGAAGAGTCTCTTGATACTTCATGATTGTATCCTTACTTTTTGGTTTACTCTTCGTGGATTCTGGGAGGCCTTCGGGGGTCTCGGGGTCCCTACTGAGTATCATATACTAACCCCTGCATGGGATATGCCCACACTACGTTGTGTTGGTTTCAGAAGACGGATAGTGCTGATTGTGGTTGAGGCTTGTGGAGCGGGATATAATCCGGAGGTGAAATATCAGGTGGGACATACACGGATCAGATGGACAGATCCGAGGAGCTGTGGAGACCATCTGTACCCACCCTTCAGGTGGGGTTTCCAGAGGACGTCTCAGTGGTTGCTGCTCTACTTTTCAGCTATTGTACTTTACTTTTCTCAGTTGTACTATACTTTCAGTTGGGTTTGTATACTGGCCCATTTACTTTCCAGCACTTACTTTTGTACTCAGTTTACTTAGTGTTTACTTCAGCTTGCATACTCTATTGTGTTTGATTACTTGTATAAAGGAAATGTCTTCCCTTTTTATCGGCATTTACGCCTTTGGTGCTAGTCGCCATCCCCTGGCTTATGGAAGGCAGGCTTGGGGTAGTCACAGCACGGGCCTCGAAGACGGGTCATGATAGGTATGGTGGGATTCATGATGTGTTTCATGTGTCGCAGCTTTGATGGTATCACCCTGACCCGTCTCACGTGGTTGATGTTGAGGATGTGGAGCTTGAGGCTGATGTGTCCTTTGAGGATCATCTGAGCCGTGTGGTGGATATCAGTGAAAAGGTCTTGTGAGGCAAGGTTGATCCATTAGTGCGAGTACTATGGCAGCATGGGAAAGTTCAGGAAGAAACTTGGGAGTGGGAATCATATATGTGGGCTCAGTGGCCCTAACTCTTCTCTTCGGTGGATCAATGAGGCTTGGAAACTCGGCTTGAGGACGAGTCGTTATAAGGTGGGGAGGTTGTAAGATCCCGGTTTTTGGAAGGGTATGTTTTCATTATGTTTTGGTTGAATCCCTTGTTTTGGGATTCAAGGTATTTCTTCTGAAAGTATGAGAAGTCTTGGAGGTGTTTCGGGGGCTCGGGGCATGAAAGAAAGGAAAGCTGGGCAAGACAAGCCTGGGCGAATGGCCTGCGCACGGCAAGGGCAAACTGTGCGGCCAGCCCAGGTAAACCATGAAACCCCTCCTCCTCCAGATAGTAGCATGCGCACGGTTAGTACACGGTTTGTCAAACCGTGTGTCCAAACCGTGCGGCCTCTTAATGTTGGGAAAAATTACAAAATTGCCACCCCGAGATTTTAAGAACCCACTAGGGATTTCCTCTCCATTCCTCCCTCTTCACCCAAGGAACGAACCAAATTGCCCAAGATCTCCAAGAGGTCGATATCCCTCATTTATAAGGCGTTTTTGGTGCCGTTGGATGCGGATCGAAGCTCCAGGTAAGGCTAGTCCCATCCTTGCTTATCTTTTTGGTTTAGGGTTTGTATCTTCTCTCCCTCTTGTTCAGAATCCCTAAAACCCTATCTTTTGGGTGATTTCTAGGTTGAAGCTCCAAAGGCTAGTCGGATTGAGTTCTAAGGACTCGATTGAGTGTGCGTTAAATCGTGGTTTCAAGGTAGGTGGTCTAAAAATGTTATCCCGTATTTTTATGGTGGATTTATGCATGTGTGGATTTTCTCATGGTTTTATTTTGATGAGATTTGATCAAACTGAATGTGTTTGGTATAAAGGATGCTTTAAATATGGTAAATGGGAACCCTCGCGATCCCCATGGAATGCGTTGAGAATTACTTGACCTAATTGGGGCCATCCATGGGGTGTGTCAGTTTTTCCCGGACGTAGGGATTGTTATTAAACAAGTGACCTTGTTAAAATAAATGGTAGAGCCCTTGAGGAATATGTTGTCATGATTGGTTGAACTTGGAATAGAATTTAAGTGATGCACCTAGACTTGGAAATAACCTAAGGGTTATTTGGAATGGGTTGAATGTTTGATTCATGGAAATGATGAACAGGTTAAATGGGTTAATGTGTAAACTGATTAAAGACCATAATGGGATTGGTTATGGGTTTAGTGTTGAATGCTTAGTGATATAGGCATAACACATGGGAATTGGGTTAATGGTTAAATGATTTGAAATGGTAATATGTTAATGGTTTAATGCATAATGTAAATTCCCGTGTGGTTTGTTGTGAATAGTGTTTGTCAAAGGGAAATGGTATGGTGGGTTGATGGTTACTTATATATATATAATCATGTGCACATGGCTTGGTAGAGTGGGGTATGACTTGAGGATCTATGCCCACGGGTCGAGTGAAGACTGATGCTCTGAACTCCACCCTAAATGCACGGGTTAGGAATGGGGAATCAGGATCTATTCTCCTAACGGTTGCATCCACCCTGACTGAGTCTTCAAGATGAGGATATGGTTGTTATGAGGGGGTTAGTCCTAGTGAGATAGTATAATGATGTGTTTACCCTCTTAGATGTGATTTTTGGCCTTAGACCCATGTAACATAATGTATGTGATTAACCCATGGAAATGTGATGAAATGGTAAGTGATGATAATTGGTGTGAAATGAATGGTAATGGAAGTGGAAATGGCTTTGACTCTGAACTGGTTAATGGAACCTTAAATAATTACTTGGAAATTATCATTCATATTCTTTTTCCATGCACTACCTATTCATACTGGATATTTTGTAGACACCATTGGTGGTGGCCTACTGAGTTGTACTCACACCCTGCTCTGGCCACCATTGGGTACCCGATCAGACTTCACGTTTGCAGGTTAGGAGAAGGGAAAGGGTCCTTGCTAGATAGTTGAGTGGACATGGGTAGAACTAGGTTGAGGATCCAGGCTTGGAGTCGGGACCATTTTGGGGATTTTGGCCGTTTTTTTTATTTTGTGCTTTTGTTCACTTTTTTACTTGTAGTAGGACGTGGCATATTTATTAGTGGAAATGGTTGTTATACATGTTCCTTGTTTTTTTTTATTGTTTTTTCTATTGGTTTATTACTATTGTGGCTTACTCTGATAGAAAGGGGGTATAGTCTCCCCACTTGACCACATAGACCCCTGCTACTAGTCAGCAGCCTTTGGCGTATGGGGAGGCATGCTTAAGGTTATGTAAATACCAGGATCAGAGCACCGGTTTAGTGGCTTCCTAGTCGGGAACGTTACAATAGTGTTAGAGGTCAAGTGTGACCTGGATAGCCTGTGTGCTATTGTTTTTGTTTTCCCGCATAGAACTATGGTAGTGGTCTTACTACCTGGACAGTCTTTGTACTGTTGTTTACCCCAATCCAGGGTGTGGATCAAAGTTTATATAAACTATTTGAGAGGACTAAGTATCATCTTGAGACTGAACCTCTTGGTTATATCTTCTGTGCATATTATTTTTAGTTTAAGTTATTTTTATTCCACTGCTAAGTAATTTAAATATAAATCTGTTTTAAAGTAACTCTGGTAGTTAAACTAACAAGTTTTTATAAATTTTGTTAGCTAGTAAGTTAGTTTCAAAAGTTAATCAATCCTCAGATTGAGTTAACTGAGAAATAATCAATCTCTTGAGAAACTAATTGAAAACTTACAATATTTATAAATTCACTATAGTTTAATTTTTATTTAATTTGGTGGATTTTAATCATAAAGTTTTTAATAGAAATTTTAATTGTAACTCAATTTACCCCCCCCCCTCTTGAGTGTCCACTCCGACCAACATTTGGTATCAGAGGATTTTTATTTATAAAGGATTTCCAAATACTCTGTTTTTCAACTGTGATTTTAGTTGTATCTTAAAGATCTTAAATTTCTGTTAGTTGAAAATTTTATCTCATTAAATATATTTGCTAAAATATAATTATGGATAATAGACTAGAAGGTGATGCTACCAACAGGCCACCATTTTTTAATGGTGTTAATTATGCCCAATGGAAACTTAAAATGAAAATTCATTTAGAAAGTATGGGATTGGATGTCTGGACTGAAATAGAGACTCAGTTTAAGATTCCATAATATGAAAAAACTACTTGGGATAAACCTACAAAAACTACTTACAATAATAATTTTAAATCACTGAATGCCCTATATTGTGATTTAGGAGATGGATAATTTAATCGAAAATCTGCTTGTAAGACTGCTTATAAAATCTGGGATACTTTGGATATTTCCCATGAGGGAACGACCAATGTTAAGGAAATGAGATTGAATACCTACACTATTAAGTATGATAATTTTAAAATGAATCCTAATAAACCTATTTCTGACATGTATCTTAGGTTCAACAAAATTGTAAATACAATGAGCTCACTTGGAAAAGTTGTTCCTGCAAAAGAACAAATCATGAGGATACTAAGATGTCTCCTAGAAAGATGGAGAGGCACATAAGTTTCAATAAGAGAGTCATGTGATATAAGTTCACTACCCGTTAAGGTGTTAATTGATAAGTTGATGATGTATGAAGAAGTGATAAAAGTAAACAAAGAGGAAGATGATGAACCAAAGAGGAAGTCAGTGGAATTTAAGTCTACTGCCTCAAAGAGCAAGGACAAGGAGAAAGTTCACATACCTACTGAAGGCTCAACAAGTGGAGGTTCAGATTCTGGTAGTGATGAAGAGATGGATTAAATAGCCAGGAGATTCAAGAAATTCTATAGGAAGAAGAAATTTTTTAGAAAACCAAATTATAAAGGTAAGTATGACCAACAAGGTAATTGGAAGAAATATTGGAAGAAAGCTGATAAGGATGATGAGATAGTGTGCTATGAATGCAAAAAGAAGAGGATGACTGTCCAAAATTGAAGTTCAATAAGAAATATGATTATAAGGAAAAAAATATAATAAATATTTGAAGGCAACAAGGAGTTCTTCAGAAGACAACAAAAGTGAGTCTGAGGTTTCTGATTCGGAAAAGAATCATGCCAACATGTGTTTCATGACTAATACTTCTGAGGTACCTGTTTCCCCTATGCTGAATGATTATTATTCTGGGAATGAAAGTGATTCAAATTGTGATGATAATATGTCTAAAGCTGAATTATTTGAATATTTTAATATGTTAGAAGATACTTGTAATGAGTTGAAGGATAAGTACAAATCATTGAAGAAACAATATGCCTTGTCTAGTACTATTAAATCTGATCTTAGTATAGAAAAGGAAAATAATGCTCAACTGTTAAAGGAGAATAATCAACTTAAATTCTCCAATTATCAACTTATAATATATTTGGAGAAGTTCACTAATTGAAATAACACTCTCAAAAAAATTCTAGGCAAACAAGTAGCACTAAAATATATTACTGGTTTAGGCTATCATCCTGGACAGAGACAAATTACAAAGAATAAATTTATTCCTAAATCTGGATAGTATGCTGCTAGTTCTAGTTTTGGAAACTCTTATGTCTCAACCAGCAATTCACATAGTTATAGATCAAACAAAGTTTATCTTTAAAAATCTTTTGGATCTATTGATTATATGAAACCTATTAGACAAATATGGGTACCAAAAGTTTTTTTTGTTAACCTATCTAGACCCAAGAAAATCTAGGTACCAAAATCATTTTTGGTTTAAACTTGTTTTGTAGGAAACCTGATTGAAGAGTTCCTATAGGAAGACATGGTACTTTGACAGTGGATGTTCAACACACATGACAAGATATTTTTCATGCTTCAAGAGCTTAATCAAGTTTTATAGAGGGCATGTCACCTTTGGTGATAATTCAAAAGGAAAAATCATCAGTTTAGGCCAGACTGGTAACACTGATTCAATTTTAATTTCTAAAGTATTATTTGTTGATGGATTAAAATACAATCTGTTGAGCATTTCTCAGTTGTGTGATGATGGTTTCAATGTTAAATTTGAAAATGATTCTTGTAATGTATTTGATTCTAAAAATGTTTTGGTATTTACTACCTTGAGAAATGAAAATGTATATGTTGTAGATTTAATTTCTTTAGCCAAACAAAAGGTTACTTGTTTAAATTCTTTTCATAAAGAGTCTTGGCATTGGAATAGAAGATTAGGACACTGAAATGTTCACTCACTTAAGAAACTGACTAAGAAAAATTTAGTTAGAGACCTACCTCAACTAAAATTCCCAGCAGACAAAGTTTGTACTCCCTGTCAAAAGAGAAAGAAACATAAAGTTTCATTCAAATCAAAGAAAGAAGTTTCAACTTCTCAACCTCTAGAGTTGGTTCACATGGATTTGTTTGGACCTTCTAGAGTTTTTAGTTTAAATGGGAATCACTATGTTTATGTTCTAGTATATGAATTTTCTAGATATACTTGGGTATACTTTTTAGCTCACAAAAGTGAAGCTTGCTCTTACTTTATTAAATACTCCAAGTCTGTAGAGAAAATTAGTGTGCTTAAGATTAAGACCCAGAGAAGTGATCATGGCTGTGAGTTTGAAAATCATGAGTTTGAATCTTACTGCTCACATAATGGATATAGTCACAACTTTTTTTCCCCAAAGACACCTCAACAGAATAGTGTAGTAGAAAGAAGGAATAGAACCCTTCAAGAAATTGCAAGAACTATTATTAATGAGTATGACCTACCTGTTTACTTCTAGAAAGAAGTAGTTAATGCAGCTTATTAGATTATAAATAGAATCTTGATTAGACCTGTTCTTAAGAAGACCCCTTATGAACTGTGTAATAATAGGAAACCGAAAGTGGGTTACTTCAGAGTTTTTGGTTGCAAAGTCTTTATTCTCAATACTAAGGATAACCTTGAAAAATTTTCTTCTAAAAGTGATGAGGGAATCTTTCTAGGTTACTCTATAACCATTAAGTCTTATAGAGTCTTCAATAAAAGAACAAAATGAGTGGAGGAATCAGTACATATCTAATTTGATGAAACAGATCTGCATGAACCTAAGTCTTCTCTTGAAAATCTTGAAGAAGATCTGTCTATTTTGGACCATAATGGTAAAAGTAGTGAACCTACTATAAAGCCAACCAATTCTGGAAATATTCCAGAATCTGCTTCTGGTGAACCCAAACCTAGAGAAGAACCTGAAATTTCTTGTCCTACCTTTACTAGATCAACTAGGATTCTAAAGAATCATCCTTTAGATGTTTTTTTAGGTAATCTTGATAGAGGGACATAGACTAGAGCTTCTCTAAGAAACCAGGTTAAACATCAAGCCTTTCTTTCACATTTAGAACCTAAAAATATCAATGATGCAATCAATGATGAATTTTGGATAACGGTTATGCAAGAAGAATTAAATCAATTTGAAAGAAACAAAGTCTGTTAATTAGTTAACAGACCTAAGGATACTTTGACCATAGTCACTAAATGGGTTTTTAGAAACAAAGTTGATGAATTAGGAAATATCATTAGAAACAAAGCAAGGCTAGTTGCATAAGTATATAGTCAAGAGGAAAGAATAGACTATGAGGAAACATTTGCACCTGTAGCTAGATTAGAAGCTATTAGGATTCTACTTGCCTATGCTGCTCATCTGAATTTTAATTTATATCAAATGGATGTTAAAAGTGATTTTCTAAATGGTTTTATAGTTGAAGGTTTTTTTGCTGAACAACCACCTGAATTTACTAATCCTCATTTTCCAAATCAAGTTTTTAAGCTCTCTAAAGCTTTATATGGTTTAAAACAAGCCCAGTGATCTTGGTATGATTGGATTAGTATTTTTCTTATTTCAAAAGGTTTTTCTAAAGGGATTTCTAATCCAAATTTCTTTATTAAACGAATTTCCAAAGATGTTTTGATAGTAAAAATCTATGTTGATGATATTATTTTTGGATCTTCTAAAAATGTTTTGTGTATTGATTTTTCAAAGAGTATGAAAAATGAATTTGAAATTAGTTTAATGGGAGAACTTAAATACTTTCTTAGATTTCAAGTTTTTCAAAATAAAAATGGTATTATCTTAAATCAAAGTAAATATACAAAGTATCTTTTAAAGCGTTTTGGTTTGGATAGTATTAAGGAAATTTATGCACCTATGATTACTAGTTGTAAGTTGGATGCTGATGAAACTGGAAAACCAGTGGATCAAACCAACTACAGAGGTATGATTGGAAGTTTACTTTATCTTACTGCTAGTTAACCTGATATTATGTTTAGTGTGTGTATGTGTGCAATATTTCGATCTAATCCAAAAGAGTCACACTTGCTTGTTGTTAAAAGAATTTTCAAATATCTTAAACATACTGCTAACATAGGATTATTTTATCCAAAAGGAAAATCATTCGATTTAATAAGTTATTCTGATGCTGGATTTGTTGGTTTAAAGTTAGATAGAAATAGAACTTCTGGAACATGTCATATTCTGGGTAAGTCCTTAGTATCTTGGTGTAGTAAAAAGCAGAACGTTGTTTCATTGTCTACTGCTGAAGCAGAATATATTGTTTCCAGTAGTTTTTGTGCACAAATTCTGTGGATGAAACATACTTTACTAGACTATGGATATCAATTTAGACATGTATATATAAACTGTGATAACACTAGTGCAATTAATATCTCAAAAAACCATGTATATTACTCTAGGACCAAACACATTGATGTAAGGCACCACTTTTTGAGATATCATTACCAAAAAGGTGATATTACTCTTGAATTTATAGGTACTGAACATCAATTAGATGAGATACTCACCAATCCTTTAATTTCAAATAGGTTAAGTTACATTAGACATGAGTTAGGAATGATAGACTTTGCAGGTTAGAAACCTCACCATTATAAACCTCACCATTAGCAAATCCTCACCGTTAGCCAAAACCTCACTATTAGCCAAAACCTCACCATTAACCAGAACCTCACTGTTATACCTCACTGGTATGAATCTCACTGTTATACCTCACCGGTAAAAATACCTCACCATTAGGAATCCTCATCGGTATGTATTACCGTTAGGTTGCGCTGTTTTTAAAATTTTGTATGTTTACCCCTGGAATATGTATCATCTATAATATACTTATTATGCTTTATTTACTTATTTTGTGATTTCTAAATGATAAAACATACGTCTTGACCTCGTCTCAATCCACCTCAAACCCTTTACCTTCAAGCCTTAGCTCCCAAACCTTCTTTTCTCTCGAAACCTAAGCCGCGCGATTCGCAGAATGGAAAGAGTGAAAAGACCATCAGTAATAGAAAAGGATGATGAGTTGAATGATAAGAGACTCAAAGGAGAGTCTATTAGTGGCAGTGAAGTGAAGAAACCTACAAATCTGCATCTCATTCAAAGGTAAATAGTAGTTGAGAAAGAGCTTTGCACGGAATGGTTGATGACTAGTAAGTCTCTACTTCTAGAAGTACTGGAAGATCATAAATGGGTAGAGTGATTCTCGAATAATAATGGTCCTTATTATCTGAAGCTGGTAAAAGAATTATATGAGTTTGTTCACTTTTTTGAAATTAGAAGTTGATAATAGAATGATATTAGTAGTGAATGGCAGGACAATATCCTTTTCTTCTATTGAGTGGGCTGAGTGTCTGAGAGTTCCACATGAAGAAGATTTTGGGTATTTCTCAAAATTAGTACCTCCTACTAGTAACATCTTTGAATATGAAGTTGCCTTGGAAGAATTAATAGGAGATTTCACACCTAGGAAAGTAGTGGCTACAGAGATGGATGGAGAAAATAGATTGCTTTTCAAGTTCATCCAACATGTGCTAAGTCCAAGAAGAGGGGACTTTGAAAATTTGAAGTACCAAGATATTTATTTGTTGCATATGTTAATACATGGTGTCAAGGTAAATTTGGGTAGGCTTATGATGATTCAAATTGAAGATATGACCAAGCCCAAATCAAAGTCCAATGATTTATTCTTTGCCAAGTTAATTTTAGTTATGATCAAAGTAAAGGGAGTAGCTAAGTCTCAAGATGAGACAGTGGGGGTAAGGAACAATTTTTGTATCAAAAGTACAGTTTGTAAATACATGAAGATCAATTGGAATATGTGGAAAAGAGAATGGTTCAGTGATTAAGGGAATATGTATGATAAGTTTAATCTTGTGGATCATCCTTCTAGGCCTAAGGATGTGAGGGATCCAGTTTTTGGACTTGATGAAGAGGAACCTCAGTTTAGTGATGATACTGATGAGGAGGATACCTCTATAGCTGATGGAAGGGATCTGAACTTGCCTCCAAGTCCTATTTTTTAAATTGTATCATCTGGAAAGAAAACAGTGTTGGGAGTAAGCAATGAAGAATCCTCTATTGATGAGGAAGACCAGCCTGCTCCAGAGAATGAGGAAGAAGAAGAATCTGAAACTGAAGCATTTGTTTCTGCCTGCTTGAGTCTCAGTACACTAATTGGGAACTCCTTAATGCCTACTGAAGAAATTTATAAAGTAGATAGACTTGCATCTATTCCTGAGGAGCCTCCTGCTATTGAATTAGAGATGGTTGTGGAGGATTCTTCTAAGGAAGACTGAGCTGCTGAGGGTGTTATTTCTATACAGGAGAATGCACAGATTGAGGGGGAGCATCCTACCAAACATGGTACTGTTTCAGTTGCTCATGAGATTGAAGACTAGGATGAAGACCCAGCTTTTGTAGTGTTTGGGTTAGACTATCCTGATTCAAAAGATGAGACACCCATCAATAGACCTCCTGTCATTATAATATCCTTTCTGAAACTTTATCTGAGGACATAGTAAGAAAATATGATTTGAACCAGTTGAAGTCTGATCTCCAGGACAGTTTTTTGGAAGAAATGAAAAGAATGGAAAACTATTTAATATCTTCTATTCAGTCTGTGATAACTGAATTGGTCTCTGGTGTTTTGGATGAATTCAAGACCTACCATAATCAAATTTCAGGCCTGGCAGAGGATGTTAAATCTCTAAAAAAATCAATTGTCTCTATGGAGTATTATATGATCTCTAAATCTCAAGCAAACAAAGACTTGGCTTTTGTGAAGAGTTTAGTTGGCCAGATGGTATCAGTTTTTGAGGAATTTAATACTTCCATGGAAAAGCATGTCAACACCCACGACTCTCTTTTAAAAAATCTCATAAGTGGGATGACTAAATCCTTTAAGGAAACAGTTGTTTCTACTATTTCACCTCTGAGTACTACCATGCCTTCTTTGGATATTGATCAGATTCAAGCTGTGATGAGAGAAGAGATTGGACAGTCTTCTACCAGTGGCTTTGTAGACTCTTCTTCTTTGACCCAAGTGGTGACTACCACTAGGAATATAGGGAAAAATTTTCATAATTTTATGAGATAGGCCACTGCTTCTCAAAAAGAGGTCAAAGACAATGTGGGTTTCTATTTCCAAAGGGTTTATACTAAGAATCAGTTGAAAATTTATTTCAAGCTTCTGTTAGAAAACCTGAAAATACCTCCAGTCAATCAGGCTTTTAGAGAACAAGTAATCAAGCTCAGGGAGTTGACTCCTCTATATAAATTTACGGAGAACAAGTATGACTTCATTTCTGCTATGGAAATAGGAGGAGGGATCATAATGGACTTTAGGAATCTGTTGCTGCTATTTTTGTATGTGGATAGTACACCTATTATTGTACCTCCAACTCTTCCTGCCTCTACTCTGTCTGCCTCCATTCCTCAGATGACACCATCTCAAGTAATCAGCCGTCTCGCTCCTATGATCACCTAGGGAGCTACACAGTATAGGCCAGGCATTGTATCAGTAGCTCCGCCTCCATTGATCATCTCTGGTGTTCCTAAGCCTTCACCTGCATCCACTAATCATGAATCCTCTTCTGATCCCAATGGAAAATCACATGCTGAGGAGGTGGATTGATTAGTGACTAGGCAATTTGATAGGAATCACTAGTATTCTTTTTTCTTCCATTCTGTATTTCTCTATATTTTTTCTCAAGTGATATATACATGCTTTTATTCTCTCTTACTTTATGTTACCTTTCTCATCTCTCTTTTCTTCTTTTTTCTAATCATAAAGTGGGAGAAATGATATGGAAATGATGGAAATTATATGGAAAAATGTGGTTAATGGACAAAGGGGTAGAACTATGATATGAAGAACCATTATATTTTTACCTCTGATACATTTGTCTTATAATTCTAGTACATTTTTTACCTCTGAAAAAATTGCATCTAATACTATATCCTCTGATACATTTTCAATATCACATTTGAAAATGTCATTCCTCACACTGAGAAATAAAAACCATTTTATTTTATTCTGATACATTACTAATTATTTTGGATTATAATATCATAATTTATGATTATCAAAAAGTGGGATATTTTTTACCTCACCTGTTTTGATAATCTCAATTATGTTTCAATATACTTTGATAATCCCAAATAATGTTTATCCTTAGATTAACTATTCTTTCAATCTATAATCATCATATTATTAAGTTGATAAAATATCAAAATGATCATTGGAATTTGCTAAATAAATATTTATCTATGTTTATACTTGTTTAGAAATGTTAATGACTCAATCTGAATATGATTTGCATAGAACAGATAAGTATTAAGTGTTGAGTCACTAATACAGACCTACCAATAGAGTAAGTCCACTGGTATGCATAAGTCCACCGGTATACACAATAGTTACTGATACAAGCCACCGATACAGACAGACAGACAGCTAACTATATGAAGCCCACCGATACAGACAGACAAAGTCCACTGATACAGACAGATAGCTACTGATAAGGCTAAGTACACTGGTACATAATTATACCGATATGGATAAGGTCACCGGTATACAGACAGTTACTGTTACACCTAAGCTACTGATAGAATAAGTCTACCGGTATGCACAAGTCGACTGATACAGAATAACCTATACTATTATGAAGTCCACCATTATAAGATCACTGGTATGGGTCACTGATACATACGTTCACCGATACAGAAAGGTCATTGATATGTATAACAGCTACCGATAGAAAGATCTTCCGATCCATAGAGTTACCGTTATAAAGAGCAACAGCTACCGATACAGACCTACTGACTCAATTCCACCATTACAAGCTCACTGATACTAAGAGATATTGATGGAAACCAGTCACTATTTCTCTAAACTCTTTTTCTATTGTTTATTTATCAACGGTCATATTTTATGTTTTTAATGAAACTACTATTAATTAATTAATTTGTGTTGCCATGTCAGGAAACCACACCTCGTACCTGCAAAAGTAATCAAATTTTTTTCAGACCACATGAGCGATAAAAGGGAACCTCGAACTACTGAAGAAAATTAGTGACAAGGAATTGATCATTCTTTCCATGCACATATGATACAATCTTCTAGAGATACTCAACAACTTACATGCATAGAAGAAGAAGGAATAATACATTCTGAATCTATAGAACCTGATCATTCAAGGAGTAAAGATCTTCAACAATTTCAACTACACTCAATCTGATCAGACTGATCAACCTAAACCTGGAATTCAAATACAAAAACAACACTTTGTTTCTTGACAAAAACCAGAGAAGGACTCAAAGATTCATCTAAATCAATCCAAGGAGTCCAAATCTTCACTAAAATCACATAGATCATTATAAACTAATCTCTATTTGTTTAGATCTATTGTGTTTCATTTATTTACATTTTGAGTAGTGTGTGTGCTCTGTATATTTAGGCACACACTGTCTCCTATTCTAAACTAGAGGATTTATAAATCCTCACTCAATATTTCCTATACTCTCTTGTATCCCACTGTGGATAGTGGTAGAGGTCAAGTGTGGCCTGGATAGCCTGCGTGCTATTGTTTTTGTTTTCCCACGTAGAATTGTGGTAGAGGTCTTAGTACCTGGACAGTCTTTGTACTATTTTTTACCCCGATACAGGGTGTGGATCAAAGTTTATATAAACTATTTGAGAGGACTAAGTATTAGCTTGAGACTGAACCTCTTGGTTATATATTCTGTGCATCTTATTTTTAGTTTAAGTTATTTTCTATTCCACTGCTAAGTACTTTAAATATAAATCTGTTTTAAAGTAACTCTAATAGTTAAACTAGCAAGTGTTTATAACTTTTGTTACCCAGTAAGTTAGTTTCAAAAGTTAATCAATCCTCAGATTGAGTTAACTGAGAAATAATCAATCTCTTGAGAAACTAATTGAAAACTTACAATATTTATAAATTCACTACAGTTTAATTTTTATTTAATCTGGGAGATTCTAATCATAATTTTTTTAACAGAAATTTTAATTGGAACTCAATTCCCCCCCTCTTGAGTTTCCACTCCAACCAACAGTTTTCGTGAAGCCTTACCTCGCATTTGGCATAAACGAATGAGAAGCAGCAAGCCTCATCACTCGTATCCATTCTCACCGACATGTGCCAGTCTAAAGATTCAATCATTTACACATTCACTAAAGAGTTCTAGAACACCCAAATTTTCTGATTAACTAGTTCTCTATGCATAAAATACTATAGGCTAATTCTCCTAGAAAACTCCCCGATCATGGAGTAACTTTGTTTTTGTTCTAAAATGGAAACAATCGAAGTTTTATTCCTAGAAACCTCATTATAGGGGAATTCCATTTTAACCTAGCCACCTGAGCCCTGGGAATTCCAAATGATAAGGGAGATCATTCATAAATGGGCCTCCTGGAATTGATCATAGGTGATGAAATCCCCTTGATCCTTGAACTAGAAGAAGCTGATATCCTTTTGGATTGGGATCTAGTACAAACACCATTTGAGGATGAGGAAGGTGGTGAGTGAGAATAGGGATCTGCCATTGTGTATAAAGATCTGAACTAGACTCTTTTCTTACCTAAGTGGGGAGAGGAAGGTTTGGGTGGGGCATCCAAAAGGGCACTGTAACTATTAGAAATCATAAGTGGAGTAAGAGAGAAGTTTGGATCAAGGTGAAGGGGTCCCTAAGGAATGGAAAAAATGGAGGCCTTTTCTTTGTACACCCTGGATGCCCACTTCGGAGAGGAGGGATGATAAGAGGCTAGGGGAAGAAGTGAAGGAGAATAATGGATCAAGACAAGGGCTAAGTAGGGGTGACCTGGAGTGAGAAAGGTAGGGGAGGTTGAGGCCACTTAAAAAAGATAGGGGCAAGGGGGACCAAAACCAAGGGAGTACCAGATAACACCACCAGAGCTAGGTCCTCGAACGTTCGATCAGCAATGAATATAGAGGAAGATTATTTACCACAGGCTATAGGATCCTTCTTCCATAAATGGAAACAATGAGAGGCACGCTTTCTACAAGCCTTCAGTGAGTGTACATGGAGAAGATAGCTTATACAGTAGTGTGGAAAAATGTTATATTGGATGTCTTGTCTCTATTCTAGTAAATCTTTAACCTGGAGCATCTCCTAGGATCGAGTCAAGGGGGAGAGATCCAAATCTACAAATATTTAATCCATGGAAACATCTTAAATTTGCAAAGTACGGACATATGCACAAATAAATTACACAAAAAAGTCTCCTATTTTCTCCATAAATCCAAGATTTTGAAAGGGAAGTGGTAAACTATAAATATTCATCCAAATAGCCTCTATAGGGGACTCATGACCTCAATGAATATCTAGAGAGATGAAACCTCCATCTATTCAGTGATCTGAGGCTTTGGGACCAAGCCTTAACAAAATCTTCCTAAGAGACCAAGCCAATGTAGAATGAACTTCAATTAAAATTAGAGACATTGGTTGGAAAAGAGAGACCCAGAAGGAAATGAAATTTTGGAAGAGCTACATTAGTGTCTTATCGATTCCAAAGTGATTCACAAGAGTTAATCTTAGAAGGTCTGAAGCCTCCCCAAAAACAGGTGTTGAAACAGAAAGAATAGGAGTTCCATTGATTAAACCAAATATAAAATAAGGCACCTAAACCACCGGAAGTTGGTAAGACCTCGTGGGAAGACCCTGAGGGGATCCATGAAGAACATCATTCTTAGATGGCCTTGGAGGATTATCAGGGGATCTTAGCAGAGGTTCTTCAAGTTGGGAGTCAGAATCCACCAAACCATATCTATTCGATACTATAAAGGAAAGATACTTCGATGCTAACAGGGTCTCCAAGGGGGCCAAGACCACCACAATTATAGGAAAGATTTGAGAGAGTAAGGGTGTGTAGGGTGTGTTCTAATGATATTCAAAAACATGAGCCATTTTCATACTAAATCTCTTCACTATCTTTTAAATATATGTACACTGAATTAGGATGAGCATATAGTAAGCTGGGATTATCATACTAGGATGTAAATACCGTTTTTTATTTTACTTTAAAACTAAATAATAAAATTTAAAAAAAACAAATATATATATATATACTTTAAAAAACAAAATTTCAACTTTGTTTATTTTTTTTTTTATGTTTTTGTTTTATATTTTATATAAGCTATAGTGTAAATAAACAAACTAAAGTATAGATCAAAAATAAAATGTTAAAAAAATAATATATATATATATATATAACAAAAAATGATTTTCTATTTGTAAATAACTCTTTTTTATAGTTTTTTTATGACTTTTCAAACATTTATTGAACTCAAATAATGCCCTACCTAGTTTGAAAATATTATGCTAGAATTGAAGTAATTCATTGGTTTTGAGACAGTAATACTTAAGTGATTGTTGAGTGATTTTGTCACTATATTCATGGAATTTTGGTTCTAGAACTATGAAAAGGAGTGTGAGAGAAAATATTTTTTTGGAATCAATTTTATAACTTGAAGTCACTGGAATTTTTAACTTAATCAGATGTAACTTAAACTATGTGATAAAAAACACCTTAGGGGTCCAACTCAAATGAGAATTACATAAGTCCATTGAACATAGAATGAAAATGGGAAATTTGGATCACATGGTGAATCTCTAAGACAAGGTCATTGGGTACATTTCTATAATTAAATAAATATTTTTTAAAATATAAATAAGTATTATGAACGGTGCTTCTCACAAAAATATGGTTAGGAAAAATTTAAATAAAGGGCCTTGTCGAAAATGGGTTTATTTAGGTGAGGGGAATATTAATCCCATGAAGGGGGAAATTTAATTATAACACATCCATTTGATTTGTATCAATAAAGTGGAAAATAAAAAATTTGGTTGAGTAAACTTAGGAAAGAGTGAAATGGAAGTGATTCAGATAAAAATTTTGATTCCACTTAAATCTCAATTAATCCACTTTTGAAATGGGAATTTTCACTAAATTGAATTGAGATAGTGGTTTGATTTTCATATGAGGCATGATAATTTTCACAATGGATAATTATTTGTTTACTTCTTATCTAGATGGTAAATTTAGATATGGGCGAGATCTATTTATTTTTGAATAAGTTGAAATTAAATAATAATATTTTGTGGGAGTGCAATAGTTTAAGTGTGGGGGAGTTATGTGAGATAGAATTTTTGATATTTCTTGTCTGTTGTTTATTGGAAATACCCCAACATTAATTCAATTCCTGGGTAAATAGTGTTTTTTGGACTATCTGAAATTGGAACATAGTTGGAAATTGGATTTAAATATAGTATTTATTGATATATTCATCTTTTGATATAAATTTTGAAGTTAAGATTTGGAAGGGAATTGACTCTTATTATCATATTGAATTTTAATTGTAGAAAAATACTTCACTAAGAAAAAAATGTGAATCTTTTGGTTCTGAGGGTTGAAAAAAAAAATACCAAGGCTAGAAGTGACTATACCATCCATGGTCACTACACTGACCATGGTAGCTGACTGTGTGACTCCCCCTAGTGGGTAGGTATAACTACTATCCATAGGAACTTCCACTACCTACCATGAAGAAGAACCGAACATGGCTTCAGATGACTATGAGCACTATTCATGGTCACTTTATCACCTTATCCTGCCACCACTATTATAGTATTCATAACTACAACGATCCCCCCTTCCCCCATCAACTAATCTCATAGTGGGCACACTAATCGTATCCTTCATGGTAGGCATGCTTACTATAATATTTTCTCACTTCTCCATATCGTGCCTATTCCATTCAATATGCCATGCGACCAATAACTAATTTAAAGCCTCCAATTCCCCTGAAAAAAAAATACCCCTATCGACTAAATCTTGAAGATGATATAAAGTATGGGAACCGCTCCAAATGCCACCACCACCACTTATTTTCTAACACCATGAGAAAAATTAGGATTTCACCTACTCAAGTTGCGCCACCTTCTAGTGCCACACACAAATATGGTCCAATGATGGAGTGGAGCCACATTTCCAGGAGATTCATGGTTGTACACTAATCCAATTCAACCTCTAAATTGACTAGTTTTGATGTCCAATTTAATCCACTACGAGTGAAGCCACCCTTCCTTCACCACCTCTGAGGAAGTTTTGACATTCTACTCAATAGAAAAGGAGATCATTGCCTTCCAACACCAGAGTCATGCAAAGAAAGACCAAGATCCAATGATAAGTTAAATAAAATAGTGGAGTTATATCAAATTTTAAGTCTACACTAACATAATATTTTGATAAGCTTCATGCACCATTAAATAGGACCAGACATAGGTGCAAGATTCAAGCCTGAGGTAAGAAATATGCATGAGAATCCATCCTGCTAAGAAGTGGAATGCCACTAATAAGAGATGGTTGGTATTTTTTGGATGATGATGGAAAATCTGGGTTGCATAAATTTTTAGGGAGTAATGTTTCACTATTAAAAATGATAATTCCTAGGAATAAGTAAATAACAAGGCCCATCCCAAACCCATTTTTCCCATCTAAGAAAAACAAAGATATATGTTTTTTTAAAAACCACTGGAACACTCCACCGAAAAAAGGATATTTAAATTGATCATGGGAGGGGCACTGAATTCATCAAGGCCCTTGATCCTGGGCATGTTTTTATCATCCACCATAAAGTAAACTTGCTCCATGTTAAATACATAGGACATTCCTAAATTTCATGAAGAAGTTCATAATGCTCACATGAAGGGAATACTGCTCGTATGGATGATAATTGTTCTATAAGATGAGGAGGATTGCTTACTCTAGAAGGGGGGACACTCATGAACTATTTTCCATGATTCTCACATTATTTTTTTTCATTATTAAAACTATGATGATGGAACACTGGTCCATTTGTGGTTTCACCAAGGAGAATCACCTCATTCCCCCTATTTATGAATTCTGGTCATTCGATGTTATTACTAACTACACTATGGATCTTAATGGTTTTAATCAGTAGAGGTTTATTTTAGTATTATATTTTTATTTCTTATTATTATTATTATCATCACTTCACACATAATTCACTTGGATTTAATTCACTACATGCAATAGCAAGAAGTGGGGGAATTCAAGGGTGAATGGTGGTATCCAATTACCAGGCTAAGAAATGGCAAGGACTAAAGGGATCATTGTATTTACCTATCTGAATCAAAATATACTAATAAAAGTAAACAATGATATTCAATGGATAAGATGAATAATGGATACCAATTGAATCATGATTCAATAGAGTAATTTGGGGATGATCCAAGGTGAGGCCACTGCTCTTTAAATTGATATTAAAACCAACCAATTGCACCCACTATTTTTAATAGAGTCAAAACCTATAACATAATATTTTAACACACCCACAACACTCTCTCCTTTGGATACAATCTGATTCCCACTATACTGCATTTTTCTTGGGTTCAAAATTCATTTTTCTGAGTGCCCCATGATAGGGGATCATCAGAGTAAATTTTAATGTTTTGTATATTGATCAATAATATATATTTTTATGGATTGATCCACAATATGAACATTTATATATATATATTTATATGATATATAATTTTATATAAATGTTTACACAGACACTTGTTTGTTGGGGATTGGGGGGTTCAATCCCTACAACACCCCCCCCCCCCAAATTTCATGGATTCGGTGTGATGAAGGTGGTGATGGTGATAAGTGATTCCACAACTGATAGGTGAAGGTAGACCAAACAAGTAGGTATCACAACGGAGAAGGTGATCGATAGTTAATGGAAGTGGATTTTAGGTTCTATTGACGATGGGTGATGGTGGATAGGACTCGATATCTACAGAAATGGTAGTTAGTGATGCCACTGATGATGGGTGACGGTGGGCTAGGATGATCTATGACGGTGGGTATTGTTGGACCAGTTGGATGTGGCACGTACTGCATGGAAAAGGTGGTTGAAAAGGGTAGCCCCTCAGTTTATTAGGGTGTACCTATAGGTTTAGGCCTTCGAGTCATGTTTTCATGGGCTTTAGTACCCACTGGGCCTATGGGTCATGTATTGGAATCCCTCTTCCTAAAAAAATGAGAGGGGTTTGTTTAGTTTAATAAAAAAGGGAGGAATTCATTAATACCTATTAAAAATTTACAATATAGTATATTTCATAATTTTCTTTTTTGGATAGTTATAATTTAATTTAATTTGGTTTTTTTTGTTTTGTATCTTTGAATTGTTTTTTTATTATTATTCTAATTATTCTATAAATATTTTTTTATTATTTTTGGTAAAAAAAATATTTTTCTAAAGATTCTTTTACCTTTAAACAAGTCATATTATATTTTGTTTACCTTTATATGTGTTCTCTAGTACCTTTTTGTAGTGTTTACAATGTTTTAGGTACCCCTATGCAGTGCATGGTATTCATCTTGTACCTTAATACAATGCATGGAAGTTCCCTTATGTAGGGAGTTTAAATTTATATTTACCATTATGAATCTCTAGGATTACCCTTACACCGTTTATGTATATTCGAAGTTACCTTTACACATTTATGGATAGACTTATACATGATATATAGTTTAATGCTTACCTTTATGTAAGAGCTATACCTTTATGCAGCACATGTAAAATATGTGTTACCTTTACACAATATTTGAAACTTATATTATACCCTTATGCAGTATGGTTTTTATACCCTTACTTATATATTGAAATTTTTAGATATTATCTCTTTTATGATTTTGTTAATATTTTCATTTCCTACATGTGTGTTTTAAACGTTTAAATTGTTTTAAGGATTTTATAAATTAATATTAATGATTTAGATCATATTCGTGGTATTTTTACAATTTTTTAAATAGATTTAATGGTAAATTAATTATGTTATTTATTTTTGCATATTTTTTTATAATATGAGACTCAAATATTTTGATTTTATTATTTTTAGTTTTTTTGTTTATTTTTAATGTTTCTAAAATCATGTTTAAGACTAACGAAGTTATTCAAACCTATTTCAATGTTTTTAATGAAGTATCTTTAATGTTTGATATTATTTCATATTTATAAATGGATATATATTTGAATTTTGAATTATGAATATTATAGTTTTAATTTATGTGATATTTATAGTGACCCTAGCCTTTTTTACATATAATTACATAATTCTAATCATAATTAATCATCAAATAAAAACCAAGGATCATAAATTTTACTATCTTTGGAAGATAAGGTATATAAAACTGAAAACATGGAACTAGAATAAAACATATTTATATTAATCATCCATAATGATATCCTAAATTTATTTGAGCTCCTACATCTACATAGGATAACCTAGGGAAAACATAGACAAAAGGGATGATCTAAAAATCCTAGTAAGAGAATAAACATAGGAGTAAATCACGGAACATGGGTTAAAAGGCATAACATGATGACATAAAAAGGCATGGAACATGAATAAATATATAGAAGCATAACATATAGAACACGGGATCATGTGAACATGAAAACATGGGAATTTTTCAGTAATATACAAAATTACATAAACATGAATGAAGGCTAACTTCCAAGACTATATCACATGGTGGACAGAGTCCCATAATGGATTAGGTTTACTTTCTAATCTCATACATGAAGTCTCATGAGACTAAAAATTACCCAAGGAATTGGAGAACTATCTGATAACACCTATCATAACATGTTCATGCATATGTGTGCCATATGAAGAATCAAATATAAGGAATAAACAAAAGGGTTACCCATGTAAATAAATGGGTATTGTAATCATGTATTAAGGCATAACCAATGGGTGTGTCATAATTTTTTCCAGGAAATAATGAATTTAAATCATACATTTACAATAATAAGTGAAAAAATTGCATATATCAAAATAAATTATGTCTAACTGAAGTAAAAACATGTAAAAATAGTGTTTAAAAAACATTATAAATGAGCCACTTTAGTGCGGTTTAAGGGAAAATATTAAAGTGACTTTAAAGAGGACAAAGGCATAATTTTTTTATAAAACCAGAATTGAAATAATATAGGTATTCATGATGAAATAAGTGATTTTATATAAATAATGGTGTCTTAAAACATATTATGGTGTTTAATTTAAAATGGGAATGAAATTGGGAAGTTCTCTTTAATCGATCTTTCTTATGAGTAGGAATTGAGAAGGGAACCTTTTAAAATATGTATTTCCCTATAAAATAAGGATGAATTGATTTGAATACATAATTTTTCAACATATACATATAATTTTAAAGATTTTCATAATAAGAATAAATAAATACATTAGTTTAATGAGAGATAAAGTGTAACCCAAAGGTAAAATAGAGGTTCGGAGAGATCTTATACCTTATGTCTCAAAGTGTTATGCACATGCACTTAATGTCATAGATAATCAAATTAAATCCATTAATTAATTAATTAAATTACTTTTATACATGTATATGATTTATTAAAAAAATAAGTTTTTTTATGTCCTTTTTGATGAGTTATAAGATTCAATTTTTTCATTCTAGGAGTGTTTATTTCATGATTTTATGATCGGTTTCCTTGAGTTTAATTATGGGTGTTCTTGTAAAATGGAAGAAAAACTCAAGAAGTGGAATTATATGGTATTAATATACTTCTATAATTTTAAATGGACTGATATATCATTTTTTCAGATATGATATTGATTTATTAGATAAAATTTTAATGAAAAATGATTAGTTTATTTTGGAGGTTTTTTTATCATCACGAACTAGCTTGTTTAATTATTTAATATTATGAATATATATTTGTTCCAAAACATGGAAAAATTATAATATAAATTTTAATCTATTTTACCCATTATAAAGGTTTTATGACTATCCATGAAGGTGGTAATAGAAAAAAATCATCATCCACGAAGGTAGTGAATCGATAAATCACGGACGATGTTTTCATTTTTAGTATAATAGGAAAATATAAGAGATTTGATGATGGATATTCCATTAACATAATAAAATTATAGTTTATATAATATATTATAGTTGTCATGATATTTTTGATAGGGTATGTGAGGGTATGATAAGAAATTAAAAAAGAAAGAAGGAGGATTTTACCTCTTGAATGTCGTCTTGTTTAGAACCTCCTTAAGAAACTTGGATTTAGTATTTTAGTGAGACAAAAATTACCAGGATGTGGGTAAGAGATTTGGGAGATTAATTGTACAAAATATAAGCAATATCCAAATCTAATGAGGTGTGATAATAATAGGTGGTGAGGGGTGGTATTTATAAGGGGAGGAGAGGGTTGTTTTAATTATTTTATTCATTTGTTTATTGTATTGGCCCAAGACTATCAATAGTGTTTATTATAATGACTAATTATAGAAACTAGTGCATATGAGCTCTAACTAATGGTTTTTTACATCATCCATGACTCAAAAATTCATTTATTTGGCCTAAAATGTTACATATTCTAAATTACCGTATTTAACTATTTACCCAAAATTCAACTATTTTAGAAAAATACCAAATAATCACCCCAAAATATTTTGGATGTTTATATTTTAAAAATGAACTCCATTTTATAAAAATATTTTTCTAAATATGATAATTTAATTTTTAATTAAAATCATCATTTATTCAAAAAAAATGTTATTTTTAATATTATAATCTATTTTATGACACTTTGAAAAATTAATTAACATCTCATAAAATTATCTTCTAATCATGATATAACAAAATATTTATATATAAATCTATTTATGAAAATAAATTTTATTTTAAATCATTATATTAATTATAAAATTGTATAAAAATATTTACATTTCACAAAACACTAACACTTAATTTATCATTTTTTTTAAAATATTTATTTACTTATGAAATAAACATATCATAATTTAATTTATAATATATATAAATTTTTATTTATACTTTCATATTTTAAAATAAAATTTTATTATTAACATTATGCTTTATTTATACATCTTTATTCGTGAGTGTGGCTATCTTAAAAGATCCCAAATTTTATTATTTCCTATTTTTTGTCCTGCTATAAAATTTGGTATTATTATTGGTTTGTTTATTGACTAATGTATAATTATTACTTTATGAGGATAATTGTTTTATTGGGTTTCATATGTAATATAAGTTATTTATTCTATATGAAATAATTGTAAGAAGGGAAATTTTTATTGATCAAATTCTGGGTCATTACATTATTCCCCCTTATGAAATTTCGCCCTCAAAGTTACATTTTACATACTATGGTATAACCAAGTGTTAGTACTTCTCCACCATCAATTAATCTAGTTCCCATTTCACCTATTCCTATTTATGTTTCCTCTTAGTACTTTGACCAAGTTAGTTGTCTTTTAGAGTATAACTTTATCTCTATAGTCCAAGATCTTCATTAGTTTCTCCTCATAAGAGATATCATTTTCCAATTTTACCACCTATTAATTTAGTACATGTGAGGGATCTGGTATGTACTTCCTTAATAAGGATATGTTAAATATATTATGTACTTGAGACATGGTTTGTGGAAGTGTTAGTTGATAGGTCACAGCTCCGACATGATCAAGAATCTTGAAGGGGCCGATGTACCTGGGACTTAGCTTTTCTTTCTTTCCAAATCTCATGAATCTCTTCCATAGGGATATGTAGAGGAATACCTTGTAACCAACCTAAAATTATAAGTCTCGTTGATGATTATCTGTATAGATCTTCTATCTAATTTGGTATTACTTGATGTATTGTTGAATGGTTTTTACCTTTTTTACCATTTCTTTGAACATTTGAGTTCCTAGAAACTTACATTCACCAACATAATCCCCACATGTCGATGTTCTGAATATTTTCCCATAAATGGCTCTATATAGAGCCATTTTGAATCTTGAGTGGAAACTATTGTTGTATGTTAACTTGACCAGATCCATATGTTGGTCCCATACTCCTTCGAAGTCTATAGAAAATTCTCTCAACATGTCTTCCAGTTTTCGAATAGTCTGCTCAGATTTCATATCTGTTTGAGGATGATAAGATATAATAAAGTTCGGCTTAGTGTTTAGAGAATGTTGGAGACTTTTATAGAACTTTTAGGTAAATCTTGGATCTCGATCGGATACAATCGATAGTGGTACTACATATATCCTCACCACTTCTTTGACATATATCTATGTAAGTTTATCAAGTGTGAATTCCTCTAAAATTGAAATAAAGTGATTTGTATTTATAAGATGATCCATAATGACCCATATAGAATTATTTACTATAGATTTATTTGGAAGTACAATGAAAAATTCCATGATGATTTTTCCCATTTCCATGTTGGTACGGGTAATAGTTTCATCATACCCTTATAATTTTTCATTTCATCCTTCACTTAGTGACATACCATGCACTTTGATTTATATTTAGGGGTCTCCTTCTTCATATTGTCTCACCAATAGTGCTCTGAGATATCTCAATATATCTTTGTGCTTCCTGGGTGAATAGAGAAGGTTGGTCTATGTGTATTATTCAGAATCTCATTCTTTATCTCTAGATTGAATGGTACACATAGTCATGACCCAAATATTATGACTCCTTACTCATCAAATTTGAACTCTGAGGATTTCCCCTTTCCTATAGCTTCCACCATTTTCTGAATTTCCATATAATTTATTTGATCATCTTTTATTTTATGCATGAGGGATTTTTGCTAAATCATTTGTGAAAGGAATGATGATGTACCTTCCTTAATGATTCCCATTTCCATCCTTTGAAAGTATAAGAATATCGGATCCTTCTCAACTATCATCATTGATAGAGTTGTAGTATCTTTTCTACTTGGAGCATTTGTCGCTTTATTTTCTTTATTAGTATGGTAGTGGATTGAGCAGTCATAATCCTTGATGAGATCTAACTATCTTTGCTGGCGCAAATTAAGATCCTTATATGTGAATATATATTTGAGGCTCTTGTGGTCAATATATATCTCACAGTTCTCCCCATAAATATAATTCCACCATATTTTCAATGCAAAAATAACAACTGTCAACTCAAGATCATGTGTAGGATGTTTTTTATCATGAAATTTCAACTTCCTTTATGCATAGGCTATCACTTTTATCATTCTAAATCATCACATAGGCTAAGTCCTTCTTTGAAACATCGTTTTATACCACAAATAGTTCCCCACTTCTTATTAGTGTGAGTACTGGAGCAGTGATAAGACTCTTTTTCAAATCTTTAAAGAAATCTTCACATTCACTAGTCCAAAAAAACTTTACTCCCTTCTTATTCATCTTGGTTAATGGGTTTGATGATTGTAAGAATTTCTTCAAAAATCCTTGGTAATACCTAGATATACCAAGGAAATAAAAACAATTCATTATAGATATTGGAATGGAACACTCTTCAATTACTTTTGTCTTGGAAGGGTCCACAGATATTCATTTTATGGTGATAACATGCCCCAATAATGATACTTCCTCCACCCATAACTCACATTTGTTGTACTTTACATAAATTTTCTCCCTTCACAAAGTCTCTAGAACAGTATTAAAATGCTCTCCAGGTTCCTCCTTTCTCTTGAAGTATATTAGAATATCATCTATAAAGACTACCAAACATTTGTCGAGATAATATCTAAAGACTCTATTCATTAAGTCCATGAATATTGTTGGAGTATTAGTGAGCCTAAAAGGCATCACTATGAACTCATAGTGTCCATACATTTTTATAAAGGAAGTCATGTGAATATCTTCTTTACTCACCTTTAATTGGTGATATCTTGACTGAAGGTCCACATTAGAGAAATACTTGGCCCCATATTGTTGATTGAACAAATCATCTATATATGGCAGGGGATACTTATTCTTTATCGTGATTTTTTTGAGCTCATGATAATCAATGCAGAAGCGCATTGATCCATCATTATTTTTTACAAACATAACTGATGTACCCCATGGTGAAGAACTCGGGCATATGAAACCCTTGTCTAGATTCTCTTTTAACTGTTTCTTCTGTTCTTAAAACTCAATGGTGTCCATTTTGTAAGCAGTCTTTGATAAAGGCAGAGATCTGGGAATAAGTTAAATTGACAAATCAACCTCTCGGTCAAGAGGAAGGCTAGGAAATTATTTAGGGAACACATCAGTTTAGTCCCTCACAATGGACATGTCTTCAAGCATGATCATCTACTTTGTATCAATCATTTGAGATGGATGTGCATTATCATAAGGAAATAATATCCACACTTGAGAAAATGATTCTGAAGGATATTCATCCCCATCCATACACTTATACAGAATTGGAGGATGCCTCATGATGCGAAGAGTGGTATCCATTTCCTAACATTTGATGTTGTAGTTGTGTAAATACATCAAATTCATGCCAAATATAGCATAAAACTTCAGCAAATAAAGTTAGACAATATTTTATGGGAGGTTCAGTCCACAAACATTAACTTGGGAAGAGTTATATTTTAAAGCCATGAACCTACACTTTCAGATTCAGTACTAAAACATGTTGTGTATTTTTTTCTATAATAGATAAATACATAGTAAATTATACAAAATAGGACCTTTTCCGATCTAGGTTCTGGATAATTAGACAAAAAATTTCATATATTGAATCAGAGTTTACAAAAACTAATAGCTAATATAAATAACTAGATTCATTTTCATTAGCACCTTAACTACCCTTTGAAATTATAAGGATTATTATGAAAAACATTTTAAAAACATGGGATGAGAAAAATAGCTCAGTAAGGGATATAAAAATAAGTAAAGGAACCATTAGTTCATAAATACATTTAAACATATGAAACCATTTTCTCAAGACATACTTGTTACCCATAAAGTATCATATACAGACTTTGTGAAAACATAGAGAACATAAAAAACATTTAAATAACTTGGGTAATTAATTACTTACAATTTTAACCATCATGGCTACCATATTATTTTTAACCCTTATAGATACCTTATAATGTAACCCTCACAGCTACCTTACAATGTAACCCTCGCGGCTACCTTATGGTGTAACCATCGCAGTTACACATGGAGTAACCATACGGTCGACCTCCAACATAATCATACCCAATGAATTGGAGGTAGATATAGGTCATTCCCTTCATCATAAATAATTCCCAATAACCAGAACATAATCATACAACATAAATAATTCCATAAAAACATTACTTTTAAATTTTGTAAAACAGAATTTTAAAAAAGGATTTTGAAAGAAAATACCCTTAAAAATATCATATAATTGAAGTGAGAAATTTATATAATGAAAGTAATATGTGTATAAACTAAAAATACACATAATAAAACATAATAAAAAAACACAAACAATTTTAATACCATGTAAATAATGAAGTAGAAGGTTAACCCAAAGAATGTAAATCAGGTTAATAATTCCCTTACCTCGGGTTTGTCTTAATTCAAATATATAATGGTTAAAAGAGTGTTATTAATATCTTTAAGAGACTTATTAATGTTTATAATACCTTATATGATAATTTAATTACATCATTTCACCCTTTAAATGTTATTATTTTGTTCCTTCTATTGTTTTGGGTGTGTTCTTTAAATGATTTCCATAGATGGTTTGCATTTGATTTTCTTGTCGTATGGAAATAAAATTATAGAAGTGGAATGAAATGGTATTCATATGTTTTCAAAATATATAATGATACCATAAATCATTTTGTTATCATATATGATGATGGATCATTATATAAAACATTAATGATGGTTGTCTAGATCATTTTTTGTGGTTCCTCAATAATCATGAACTTGTTTCATGATATAATTTAATTTCATGCATAAAATTTCATTACCAAACATGAAATAGGTTACAATATACACTTTACATTATTTTTCAACCATTAAAAGGGTTTTATTATCATCTTTGAAGGAATTAATGGAAATTTCAAACACATCATCCATGATTTTGGTAAATCGGCACATCATGGACGGTGTTTTTTATTTTTAGAATAAGAGGAAGAGGAGAGAAATAAAGATGATGAATTTTTTACATGAACATGATAAAATAAATAATATATAAGATTCTAGAGATTTCATACCACCTGTATAAGGGGAGGAGAAGAGAGTATAACAAAAGAAAATAATAGAAAAGAAAACACATGGAAAAGGAAGAGGGTTCTTACCTCTTGATCACTTCTCCTTGAGATCCTCCTTAGGGCCTTTGGTTTTGGACTTTTGGTGAGACCATTAAGTCTTGAACGTGGTGAAGGGACTTGGGAAGGGGATTTGGCAGAATTTAGACAATGCTTAAGTCTTGTGAGGTGTGTCAGGAAGTGGGGACTGAGGGTGGTATTTATAGTGGAGGAGATGAGGGGGTTTACATTATTTTAATCGTTATTATAATATTTCTACTTAAGACAGTGAATAATCTTGATTAATGTGACCCCAAATAGTAATAAGTTCATGTGAGTTTGAACTAAGTGTTCTTACATCATTCTTGCATCACCTATGATGCAGTAAATCAAGTATTAAGCATTTATCGTAATTTATCATATTTTACTATTCATAAAAATTCAAGAATTTCAGAAAAATACCAAAAATTTGACCTTACCATTTTTCAACATTTAGAACTAAAAAATTAACTCCATTTTTTGAAAATAATTTTCTAAACATGATTGATTTAAATTTTAAATAAAATTATAATTTACTTAAAAACTATAATTTTAAAATTATAATTGCTTTCCTAACACTTTGAAAATTTACTTAAGGTATCTTAAAATAATCTTATAATCATAAGTCATAAAAATAATTATTTATGAATACATTTTATGAAAATAATTTTTCATTTAAATTATGAAATTAATCATAAATTTCTAATTAAATATATATGACTTACAAAAATACCAACACTTAATCAATAATTTTTAAAATATCTATTTACTCATATTATGACATAATTATATCATATAGACACTTATAGTATGAATAAATTTTATTTATAATTTCATTAGTGAATTTATTATTCATAAGGGTACATTACTATTTCATAAGGTTGAAATACTATTCATAAGGGTACGTTACTATTCATTAGGGTTAAGTTACTATTCATAAGGGTACATTACTATTCCTCAGGGTCGTGTTATTATTCATAAGGGTACATTACTATTCTTAAGGGTCATTTTACTATTCATAAGAGTATGTTACTATTTATAAGGGTAGGTTACTATTCACTAAAAAATAAGTTTATTCTATCAGACTCCAAAAAACTTACTAATTGCAACCGTGTTTGTCCGTTTTTTAAAATTGAAAACACAAAAGTGAAAAAATTATGTTTAATGGTTAGTTTATAAAGTCCCATAGTATTTAGTAGTTCATTTAATCACATAGTGTTTCCCTTTAAAATCTTGGGATGTTACATTAACCCCCCTTAAATGAATTACACCCTTGTAATTCGTTCATTGTACTTATATTTCTAAATTTACATATCAATAATTATGAAAAAATATTTTCTAATATATACATAAGAAAATAAAAGTTTAAAATTAAACATTATCACTTAAATTTCTCTAAAAAAATGACAACGTCTCATCTCTAAATTCGTCTAGACCATTCCTATGATACCAAATTTAAAGCCCTGGACATGTACTTTTGGATTCAGTGCTAAAACATGTTGTGGATTTTTTTGTATAATAAATAAATGAAAAATACACAGTAAAAAATACAAAAGAGAACCTTTTTCAGTCTAGGTTCTGGAGAACTAGACAACAACATACATATATTGAATCAAAGTTTACAAAAATTAATAGCTAATATAAATAACTAGATTAATCTGCATTTTTACCTTAACTGTTCTTTGAACTTTTAATAATTCCTGTGAAAAACATTTTAAAAACTTGGGATGAGAAAAATAGCTCAGTAACATATATAAAATTAAGTAAAGGAAATGTTAGTCCATAAATACTTTTAAACATATGAAAGCATTTTCACAAGACATACTTATTACCCATAAAGTATCATATACATACTTTGTGAAAACAAAGAGAACATAAATAAAACATGTAGGTAACTTGGGGCATTAATTACTTACAATTGTAACCATCATGGATACCATATTATTTTTAACCATCATGGCTACCCTACAGCATAACCCTCATGGCTACCTTAGAATGTAACCCTCACGGCTACCTTATGGTGTAACCATCACAATTACACATGGAGTAACCATACAGCCAACCTCCAACATAATCATACCCAATGAATTGGAGGGAGATATAGGTCCCACCCTTCATCATAAAAAATTCCCAAGAACCAAAATATAATCATATAACATGAATAATTTCACAAAAACATTGCTTTAGAATTTTGTAAAATAGAATTTTAAAAGAGGATTTTAAAATAAAATCCCCTTAAAAATATCATATAATTAAAGTATTAAATTAATATAATGAAATTAATATGTTTATAAACTATAAACACACATAATAAAACCTAATAAAAAACACAAACAATTTTAATACCACTTGAATAATGAATTAGAAGGTTAAACCAAAGGATGCAAATCGGGTTAAGAATTCCCTTATCTCAGGTTTTTCTTACTTAAAACTTGTTTAATTATACTATATAATAGTTAAAATAGTTTTATTAATATATTTTAGAAACATATTCATGTTTATAATGCCTTATATTATCATTTCATTACATCATTTCACCCTTTAATTGTTAGTATTTTGTTCCTTCCATTATTTTGGGTGTGTTCTTTAAATGATTTCCATGGAGGGTTTGTATTTGATTTTCTTGGCATATGAAAATGAAATTATAGAATTGGAATGAAATGGTATTCATATGTTTTCAGAATATATAATGATAATATAAATCATTTTTTTATCATATGTGATGATGGATCGTTAAATAAAACATTAATGATGTTTGTTTAGATCGTTTTTTGTGGTTCCTCAATAATCATGAATTTGCTTCATTATATAATTAAATGTAATGCATAGAAGCTCATTTTAAAACATAAAATAGGTTAAAACATAAACTTTACATTCTATTTCAACCATTAAATGGGTTTTACAATCATCTTTGAAGGAATTAATGGATATTGAAAACACATCGTCCGTGATTTTGGTAAATTAGAACATCGTGGACGGTGTTTTTATTTTTAGAATAAGAGGGAGAGGAGAGAAAGAAATATGATGAATTTTTTACAAGAACAAGATAATATACAGAATATATAAGATTCTGGATGTTTTATACCTCCTGGATAAGGGGAGGGGAAGATATTACAACAAAATAAACTAATTGAAAAAAACACATGAAAAAAGAAGAGGATCCTCACCTCTTGATCTCTTCTCCTTGAGATCCTCCTTAGGGCCTTTGGTTTTGGCCTTTTGGTGAGATTAGAAGGTCTTGGACATGGGGCAGATCCTTTTGGAGGGGATTTGGTAGAACTTATACAATTCTCAAGTCTTGAGAGGTGTACGGGAAAGAGGGGAATGATGGTGGTATTTATAGTGGAGGAGAGGAGGGGTTTTACATTATTTTAATCATTATTATAATATTTTTGCTCAAGACTATGAATATTCTTGATTCATGTGATCCCAAATAGTAATAATTACATGTGAGTTCAAACCAAGTGTGCTTACATCATCCTTGTATCACCTATGATGCAGTAAATCAAGTATTAAGCATTTATCGTAATTTGTCATATTTTACTATTCATAAAAAATTCAAGAATTTCAGGAAAAAAATCAAAAATTCACCCTAACCATTTTTCAACGTGTAGAACTAAAAAATTAACTCCATTTTTTAAAAATAATTTTCTAAACATGATTAATTTAATTTTTAAATAAAATCATAATTTACATGAAAAAATCAATTTTGAAATTTAAATTGATTTCCTAACACTTTAAAAAATTACTTAAGGTCTCTTAAAATTATCTTATAATCATAAGTCATAAAAATAATTATTTATGAATACATTTTATGAAAATAAATTTTCATTTAAATTATTAAATTAATTATAATTTTGTAATTAAATATATTTGACTTACAAAAATACTAACACTTAATGAATAATTTTTAAAATATTTATTTACTTATATTATGACATAATTATATCATATTGAAACTTATAAGATGGATAAATTTTATTTATAATTTCATTAGTGAATTCACTATTCATAAGGGTACTTTACTATTTATAAGGGTACATCACTATTCATCGGGGTCAAGTTACTATTCATAAGTGTGAATTACTATTCATAAGGGTCATGTAACTATTAATAAGGGTAGGTTACTATTCACCAAAAAATAAGTTTGTTCTATCAGACTCAAAAAAAACTTACTAAACATAACCGTGTATGTCTGTTTTTTGAAATTCAAAATATAGAAGTAGAAAAAATTGCGTTTAATGGTTAGTTTATAAAGGTCACATAGTATTTAGTAGTTCATTTAAGAATATAGTGTTTTCTTTTAAAATATAAAGATGTTACATATTTAGTTTGGATGCAATAATTTCCCCATTTTTTGTTCTCATGGATAACTCAACTTCTATATTTTGAGGTTGTGTTTGAATAGTTCTACTAAACTTGCATGATATTAAAGAATGTGTAGAACCAGAATCTAATAGTACATTCTCTATTCTCGAATAGATAACTGACGGACCTATCACCACATCATTTTCAGGATCCACCTTAATAGTAGTGATAGAATATTCCCTTTCTTGTTTCCTTGTAGGTTTTTGTTATTGATTGCCTCTAAGAACCCTTGGTTTAGGGCATTAGCTCGCTTAATTCCCATGTTCCTTATAGTTGAAACATTGCACTGCATGCTAAGTGTTCATTTGAACCTTCATTTATTCATCCACATTTTTGGTCTTATTAATATCACTTCAGTAATAATTAGCCTAATTCTCCTCTCTTCCACATTTAAAACATCTCTTGGTTCCCTTTAAACAATTCCCAATATGCTTCTTCCTGTACTTTTGGCACATGGGATATTGGGTTTTCTTTCCATCATGGAATTTATCTATTGATCCTCCCATATTAAACTCTATTTTCTTATTTTTATCTCTATCTCATGAGACCACTAAGAGTATCTGATATTCATTTCAACTTTAAGGGAACAACGAACAATCTCTTCATAGTTTTCAAATTCTCAAATCATCAATTCTTTTTAAAAACTCAGATTTAGTCTTCTAAAGAAGTGATCCAACTTTATTTCAGTGTTCATAATAAATCCATAGGTGTATCGTAAAATCCTTGTAAATTTATCTTTATACATCCCGATGGACTCTTTTTATTTCTACTTCAATCTAAGAAACTCCCTTTCCATCTTAAGACAAAGATATTGGGGAAAATATTTATTGAAAAATATTTTCTTGGATGATTCTCAATCCATAGAATCAATTTCCTCCTTAATATTTGTGTTTTTGATCGATTTCCACCACTAATCAACTTCCTCATCAAAATGGTAGACCACCAACACAACTTTCTCTTCTTATGAGCATTGGAGGATAGAGAATATATTCTCAATAGAGTTAATACATTGTTCTGTGATGAGGAGATCAGAAGATCTACTAAATATATAAGGCCTTTTAATATAAAGGATTCTACTGTAACTTTTTCTTTCTTAGGAGGGGAGTTTTTTAGATGATTCAAGTAATTATTCATAACTTGATCCATTTGTGCTAGTATTGTCATGAAGTTTTGAGCTCTTGTTCCCATCGGATTTGGCAATTCATTAGAGAAATTTTCACATTGCCTATCACATTGATTGTTAGAACAGGTTCTATTATTTCCATCCATTAAATAAGAAAAAGAAATTACAATTAGGGGGATGAAATACTTAGATAATAATTATATAAAAATATAACTTTTAACATTAAAGGATAAACTTATAAATAAAAATTATAGCATATCTTATGATTCCCTAAGTTTTAATCTAGGTTACCCATGGTGATATAATTTTCCTTAAGGTTATTACTAAAGTTTTCTAATCCTAATCCCCAAAAATAACTAGATCGTACTCTGATACTGGCTAGAGAGACCCTAGTCTTTTACACATATAATTAAATGATTTTAAGCATAAGTAACCATCAAATACAAACCAAGGATCATAAATTCTAGTGTCTTTGGAAGATTAGGTACATAAAACTAATAACATGGAACTAAAATAAACCATATTAATATTAATAATACATAATGAGCTCCTAACATACTTTGAGATCCTATATCTTCATAGTACAACTTGGGAAAAAACATAAACAAAATAGATGAGCTAAAAATCTCAGTAAGGGAATAAACATAGAAGAAAGCATGGAACATGGGCTAGAAGGAATAACATGAATACATAAAAAAGGAATTAAACATGAATAAACATATGGAATCATAACATATAGAACATGGGATCATCTAAAAATGGAAACATAGAAATATGGTAGCAACATTCAACATGAAAAAAACATGAGTCAAGACTAACTGCCAAGACTATATCACATGGTGGATAGAGTCTCATAATGGATTAGGTTTACTCCCTAATATCATACATGAAATCTAATGAGACTAAAAATTACCCAATGTATTGGAGGTCTATTTTATTTCACCCATCATAACATGTTTATGCATATGCGATCTATATGAAGAATCAAACATATGGAATAAACATAAAGGTTACCCATGGAAATAAATGGATATCGTAATCATATCAAAAGACATCACAAATGGGTGTATAATAAAGGTGTCCATGAAAGAATGGATTTAAATCACACGTGTACATTAATAAGGTAAAATAGGCATAGATAATGATAAATTATGTCCAACTAAAGTGAAAACATGTAAAAATAGTGTTTAAGAAACTTTAGAAATGAGTCACTTTAGTGCGGTTTAAAGGAAAATATTAAAGAACATTTAAAGAGGACAATGGCATAATTTTTGTATAAAATTAGAATTTAACTAAGATAGTTTTCATGATGAAATGATTGATTTTATAAAAATAATGGTGGATTAAAATAGATTATGTTTAACACCTTGAAAATCTAAAGTAAGAAAATTTTATTTGATAGTGTGTGTAACATGCAACACCAAGCGTGTTAGGGAATATAATATCCTGATAATTTATTATATATTTACTATTTTAAAGAAATTAAAAATAATTTATAGCTTTTAATCCATGTGATATTGAGTTAGCGTGCAAGAAACACAACAATGAGTTTCTTTAATGGCTTGCATTACACGCAAGACCAAGTTTTACTGAACAATAATATATTATTAAAATATTATTACTTGATATAAAAGATATAACCAAGAGGTTATGAATAGTATTAAAAAAATTAAGAAAATATATGGTTTACAAGTATATTAAATGAATTCATTTGTTACTAATTTATTATAAATGAATATAAGAACCAATTGAATATAAAGGGAATATTTTTATAGAAAATTATTTTTATGCTCAAAAATCAGTTTTATCCTAATAAATTAAATTGAATACAATTATTGAGTGATATTATAGTAATATATATTATATATTCAATTAAATATTTTTTATATTCATCTAATATATTCAATAGACATAAGATAAGAACAAACCCAATTTTACCCATAAAATACTATATTTTTATTAAGTCGCTTTTACCACCTTTTAATAAAGAACCAATTTTAAATAAAATTTTTAGAAATTTTATAAATATTATATGTAAAAATAAAATTAATATTTGAAATATAAACATAAAAATTATGTTAGGGTGATTTTTTGGTATTTTTATGTGAAGTTTCATTTTTTAATGAGTAGTGAAAAATAGTGAATTTTGGTTCAAAACTATTTTTTTATCTAATTTATTTATAAGGTTATATCATATTTTAAATTTGTTTTAAAGTTTAAATAGATCAAATTTTTATCAATTAATTAAATTTAGGTCATTGGAATCAATTTCCCTTTGAAATTTACTATAAAAACATATTAAACTTTTGGACATTTTTACTTTAAAAACCTCCATTGTCATCCCATCTATGGGATTAAATTTAAATTAATTTCTACAACTTATGTGATTGAAATTTGGAAAAAAGGATTCTATATTTATAAGAAGCATAAATTATAATTATTAATAAGGTAAAATTAGTTTTTTTATCAAAAATATTAGTGAAAGTAATTAAAATTAATTTCAATGATTATGGTAAAATTAAGCTTAACATTGGACTAAACCATAAACTTAAGGGACAAAATAACCTATAAACCTGTAAAAAATCCATTTAATTGACATATTTAGACCTTATACTTATATATAATTTGTACCATTATTGGATACACTTTCAATGGGAAAAACATGGGTGGAACTCCTTTTCCCAAAATTTACAAGAGTGCCACTCCCCCACTATAAAAAGGCCTCTTATCCTCCCACTTCCTCATAAATATAAAGCCACTTTGGACTGAACAATATATGTCCAAATATCTCCTCAAAATCCCTCCCCTCAACCTATAGTCCTCTATTTGTGCAGAAATTCATCCAAATAATCCCTTTGGTGAAAACCAAAAAGAGTTACCCAAAGAAGAGGTAAAATATTTCCTTAAGCTCTTTAGTTTTATTTACATTATCCACCCCCTAAACTCTAATTATTTAATTATTATATGATAAAAAAATTATAATAAATATACTAGGATTATTTTATTTTAAGTTTTATACCTACACTTACACATACTTCTATCTAATGGGTAACGAACTTACTATATATGTGTACGGCAAACAACCGCCTCACAATACGAAGTTGTTCATTTTTCCTTTACCGACTTTCATGTTTGGGAATTATGATGTAAAATATATTTATATATAATATATATAATATATATATATTTATAATGTATTTATGCTTCTTTAATTATTTTATAACACATTCATTTATTCTTTCCATTTTGTGTAAATATGATAACGTCATTTGTGGAAGTGTGGAATACCGCCTCCTAAAAGTGATGTGATTCATTCACATGATACATAAAATGTATAAATTATGATTAAAATTAAATATATGAGACATTAAAAATGTAACACCCCAAAATTTCATAGTACGTTATCTCATTAAAGTAATTCAATAGCTTACGCTACACGCAACACCGAGTTCGAGCGCACCACAACTTATTAAACTAACAATTCAAAAAGTGGTTATGAATAGTATTAACTACATTTTGAATCTTATATACTCTATATAATTTTAACATCCATATTATATGTTTCAAAGAACAAAATCATTTTTTTGGATAAATAAGTATTTTTCAAAAAATGCAATTTTACCGCCTTTTAATGACGAACCCTTTTTAAAACCACTATTTGATAATTTTATATATTCAATTTAATGAAATTAAATTATTCTTTAGAATTGGGACATAAAAAATTATTTTAGATAAATATTTGGTATTTTTCTGATAACTTTTATATTTTGATGAATAGTTAAAATTACTAAATTTTAATTAAAAACAACTTTTTTAATTGAAATAATTAATAATGATAAATTATGAATTTTAATGTTTTGGAAGTATAATTAGATTATATTTTTATCATTTATTACAATTGAGGTCATTTTAAGGAATTTCACTTTGAAATTGGACATAAACACGTGTCAATCTTTTGATAGTTATTATTTCTTAAAAATACGCCTTTTGGTTTTGACAACCGGAATTAATTTTAAATTAATTAATGAAACTTATAGGTTTTTAATTTGGTAAAATAAACCTCATTTTTTGATTCGAAATATCAAAATTATCTTATAGTGAATTATTGGTATTTTTCTGAAAACTTTCAATTTTTGATGAATAGTGAAAAACACTGAGTTATTATTTAAAATAGACTTTTTATTTAAATAATTATTTATTTTATTTAAATTTATTTTAGGTCAAAATAGATACATAATACCTATATAAGTTCAATGCAATTCATTGGAGTCATTTTATAATGAGTTTAAATATATAAAATTTTATCGAACTTTTTACCGTCTTTTACCCACCTCCTAGGAGTATTTCCAAATTTGTATAAAACATAATTTTACCACTTATATAATTTGAATTTCAAAAATCCAAGAAACAAAATTGATATCAGTAAGTAAAATTTTGTTCAATAAGATGAAAATAATTTTTGGTGAATAGTAACTTTTTACTTTTATTTACCGCGATTAAAAGTAAATAGGGTAATTAAGGGTAAAAATAATATTATTATTACCCTAACACATGTCCTAATTCTATTTGATAAGTATAATTCTACCAAAAACAACCTTAAAAATAAAATATGAACCTATTTGGTCCACTTGGATTAGATTAGGATATTTATTATTATTTAATTCAAAGAAGAGTTAAAAGCGTTAAAATCAAAGTTTAATAAATGAACCATTTTAATATAGGGTTATAGATAAGATAAATTCGACTATAAATATTAATTAGAAAGATAAAAATATTTACTAAATAATTATATTTTATTTATAATTTTTAGACATTAACAAATTTAATTTATTTATGACACAATGAAAGTGCAGTAATTACCTTATTAATGAAATATTAAAATAATTGATATTATAAATACTCAAATAAATGTAATTTGAGACTTTTTATGAATTACACTAATTTTATAGGTTAATATGACATTTTAGGGTTAATTAAATAAATTTTTTTTAAGTAATAATGCTGTTATAAATTTAGAAAAAACAAAATACCAAATAGTGTCAAAATTGACATAAAAGAGTTTTAAAAAAATATTATATTATTAATTGATATAATATTCCTAAAAATAAAATGTTTGGCCAAATTACTTATATAATATTATATATATTAATAATTAACCACTTGGGGTTCTCTTGGATTTTTAAAGTAAGTTTATTAACCATATAATATAAAAATACAAAGAGACATGGTAAATGTAAAACTAATTAACTAAGAGTTAAATCTAAAATATAAGATTAATATAGTGACCCAAACCTATCTAAAACCTATTTTTTGAGTGGTTTTAGACCCATACCCACCTTAACCTTGAAATAAATCATTTTTGATCCATTATAAACTGAAAATTATTTTATTATAAAATAATATTTCAATCTTTCCCTAAGGTGCCCCTCACCCCTCTTATAAAAGGGAACTTCCTCTTCTCTCAAATTCACACCTCCAAAGACCTTTGGATCAGCCAACCCCTACCCAAATATCCTCCCAACTATAATCCCTTAATCCTATATTCCTTCCTTTAGTCATAAATCCAACCTAAGGATCTATTTTTATCAAATCAAAAGGAAGAACCCGAAGAAGAGATAAATATTTCATCACCTCTTTCAAGTTCTTTTCTTCTTCCACTTCCTCTTTATTTATTGTTTACATTATAAAATAATAACACCAGTATCTTATATATACTGTGATGTTATTATAAAAATTTTAAAACCATATTCATTATTCTATCCATCATATGAATGAAAAATTCACCATACGTGCGTACGTACGGCTTACCGTCTCCACGTCGTGGTGTAGTTGTTATTCAATACATTATTTTAGATGGGTATAATAATGATGTATAATTTATGTAAATAATATATATAACATGTTAATGATTATGTATATATGATATACCATCTATTTACATACTATTTTAATATCAAAAGAATTATATTGTCGCTCGTGCGTACGTATGGATTACCGTCTCCACAAACGTGATGAGATTCATTCCCCATCGTAACCATTCAAGACTAATTTTCATTTCATGATTAAAAATAATGTTTAAAGAATTAATATAATTATGTATATGAATAATATACATCCCATCCATGACAAAAATGACTCATGTAACAAATAATATAAAGGAAAACGAATCAGTTAACACCTAAAACGACAATAATACTACAATATTATTAACAAGGCATTATTAGAAGATCATATATGATATCATAATTATATATATGGTTCTTGTATAATTTAATAACAATTATTTAACTATTATACATGAGGTTAACATAACCTTGACCAATGAAAAGTACAAGGTAAGGTTTAATATCACAATTTCTTTATTATCTGAGGTTTGTTTAACGTAAGTATCTACTGGGACCTCTTTATCATCCACATCGATGTTTCTTAAAAATTTATTCCAAAACATTTTTACTATTTACTATACTATGGGTTAAATTCATTTATACCCTTATTTGACTTTTATAAAATGGGTTGAAAGGAATCTTTTCACCATTTTCCAAACAAGGTACCTTATAAACTTTTCGACAAAATTAAGGTAAGAATGTTTTTTTAAATTATATGGCGGTTGCAGGTATTTTTCTTCATTATAAAATCTTTAAATATTCCCTTACAAGATTATAAGAATATTTTCAAAATAAATTTTTTCTTTTATAATTATTTAACTTTAAATGATTTCAAAAAAATAAAGAGATATTTCTATCAAATAGTTTTGATTTCATCTATGTCAAAATCCTTTGATGGATTTTATTCTTGTTTGAAGTCAATTCATTATGATACAAATCTTCCATATTGTATTGAAGGTTTTGTGATATGTTTGATTATGGACGTGTTATTTTTATACTATTCATGGTTTATGGTTAAAGTATTGAAATTTCTTATTCTAGTTTTAATACGAATGTTTATGTTATATTTCAAACTTTTCATTTGATGAATGTGACTTAGTAAGTGATAGGTGGAGCCCACTATAGCTTCTAGATGCATCAGTAGGTCACATGAGACAACTATATGTGGAATTATCTGAGCCCTTTCCCAATTTGATATATGGTTTTGGCTGAGGCCTTAATCATTTTTATACGTCTTGGTCGAGGCCTTGAAAAAATGTTTCAGAATGTCCGGAATTATACATTCCCTCATTATGAAAATAATATTAATGGTTCATATGGTCATTTGACTAGTAGATACCCATGATTATGTTTTATTATGGAATTATTTACTCATCTCATATTCCTTCCATAAAAGTGTTCATGTTTATTATTTGTAAAGGCATGTGTTTTCAATTATTCACCATGCTTAAGATTTATTTTATATTTCACTGTATTGTTACCCTTACTAAGAATTTTATCTCACCCCTTTATTATGTTTTATTTTCCCTGGATCCCAAGAAGTGTTTTGTGTTTGAGATGCAGGGTTAAGCTAAGGGAACAATGGCATTCTCAAAGGATTTTTTTGTGGTGTATGTTAGAAAGTTTAATGTAACATTAATGTATGTAATCTATTTTCCAAGACTACTAAACTGATCAGTCTTTTGGGACTTGATTCCTTGTAATCATTCCAATGCTATGTAATAATGCACCGACTATGGGTAACTGGGGTTGGGGCATCACAGTTGGTATCAGAGGAAGTTTACCAATAACCTTGGAAACTAGATTTAGAAAAACTATAATTAGAGAACACTACCCTAAGATAGACTTTGAGAATTAGTATATAAGAACTTCTAAGAATCTTGGTACTGTAGATATTTTTTGAGTTTTCTAAGCAATACATCCCTGTCTAGATACGAGCAGTTAGAGATGGCTCTGGCAGAGATGTACCTAGGGGTAAAACCTAAAAACAATGCTTTGAGCTATACTTGAATGGAAATTGGTGCACGATAATGGGCCTTACTTCACTCTTGGTTACTACACTCCCGGGGTGTATGCTTAGGGTAATTCTCGTTTTCTTTAAAAACCACTATGAAGGGTTTACGATTATATAATTCCTCAAAGAAAACATTTTTATGATCATGGATTATATCCATGAACTGTTCAATTTATGTTAACTATTTTACAAGTTTGGAATTATGCATTGTTATTCATAAACTAACCTAGTGTATACCATTATTTAGAAATGGTGCCCACTAGATGGAATGAGACCTCCAGAAATATGCATGATCCAAAGAGTAAGAAGGATCATATCTTTCATGGTATTAAGCCAACATTTAGAAAGGAAATAGTATCCCATATATTATCATCATATTAAGAAATAGTATCATGTGTTAATAAGATAAGTAAAGAATTTTTTGAGTCCTATGGCTTTGAAGAGAAGCCAAAAAAGAAAAGGATTTTAGAGAGAAATATGGATAAAGGGAATAAGGGAAATAAGGATTTTCCCGTATTTGATAACTCTGGAAAGAATCACCATGGTGAATTCTTGAAGGGAATGGGATTTTTTTATAAGTGTGGAGAAAAAAGGACACCAAGTACGTGATTTCAAGGGTGAGAAAAAGGTTTCAAATGTACAATGCTTCATCTGCAAGGAGTTGGGACACTACGTGAATCAATGTCCAAATCTTTAGAGTATACCCCAAATACTACTATGGATAATAATCAAGTTATGATACTACCGAAGATGAAGAGGAATGATTAAGAGTTATTATGTTGTTATTAAAGTATTGTGTCATTTGAGTATTGTATTAATGATGTACATGTTATAATAATTATAGAGTATATAAGGATTGTACTGTAGTACTATTTCATTAAGGACTTGAGATTGTGTGGAACCAAGAAAAGTGACTCAATGGCAAGTTAAACTTTTTGGAAAATACATGGTTGAAGGAAGGAAAAAAATTTAATATGGTCCTAATACCAACGTATTTATTTTGGAATAAGAGATGATTAATTTGGATAAATTAAATTGGATATTATTGACATCCTTGGAACTCGTTAATGGTTTGTTTATTCCATCATTGTTGGAGTTTACAACATTTTTGGATATAAGGACTATATCTAGTATACTATAAGAAATAAGGGAGCATGAATGTAACCAATATGGTTATATGATAATTCAGGGTGTTACTGGGTTTTAAAAGAATACATGATAAAGGTATTCACATGTTATTACATGGAAAAAAGGATCTTCATTTTGTTTACCTTATAAATTTTGGACTGTGAGTTTGGACAGAAGTATTTTGGATAAGTCTAAAGGTTAAAATCGATTAATTTTGACATTGGATACTATTGTTAAGGATAAATCATTTCTTGAAATTATTTTTGGATCGTCATAAAAATGATAACCCAGAGGTCGGGCAACAACCCGTCACGTCCAGTAAGGCCGCGAGACTTGAACCCGTAACTGAAGGCCGAAAAGGGTGGATCACCTACCACTAGCATACGTGATGTCCTGGTTTGTATAATGTAGTTTTTTTTATAAATAGTCTGACAAATGAATTATAAATTCATTATTTTTGGAACCCTATACGATTAGGATAAATAAAATATTTTTGAATTCTATTATCTTTTGAGTGAAAGATGAGTTTGTGGAAGAAATTAGTTGAAGGATGAAACTCTACTTGTAAAATATATATTTTTTCCTCTTATTATATGAATAAATTAATTCTAAAACTTTAGGGAAGGGATCTTAAAAACAAAAATGTGTTATCCTAATACCTTATTTTTTGTTGAACAAACGATATTTTAAATCATCATAGATTGATGGCTTTGAGGCCCTCAATTTTACAATTGTTTGTGATTGATGATCTCAATCACTCCCTATAAATATTTATGTTTTTTCTCCAATTATGTTTCTCTAATTTCCACCAATGTTCTCCTAATCGAGATCATAATTTGGTGGTGACTTTTTCATTTCCCTTTTCCTCTTATTAAGAGTAAATTTTATTAAACCAATTTCCGATGTGGGTTTTCCACAAAGGTATTTTTTTCTATTTTTAACCATTTATTTTTGAAGATTAATTTAAAATTGCAAGGAAACAATTTATTGGAGGGGATAATGTAACACCACAAGATTTCATAGTACGTTATCTCATTAAAGTAATTCCATAGCTTGCGCTACATACAACACTGAGTTCGAGCACACCACAACTTATTAAACTAACCATTAAAAAAGCGGTTATGAGTAGTACTAACTGTATTTTGAATCTTATATACGCTATATAATTTTAACATCCATATTATGTGTTTCAAAGAACAAATTTATTTTTTCGGATAAATTAAGTATTTTTCAAAAAATGAAACTTTACCGCCTTTTAATGGCGAACCATTTTTAAAACCAATATTTGATAATGTTATATATTAAATTTAATTAAATTAAATTATTATTTATAATCAGGACATAAAAAATTAGTTTGGATAAATTTTTGGTACTTTTTTGATAACTTTCATATTTTTGATGAATAGTTAAAATTACTAAATTTTAATTAAAAACAATTTTTTAAATCGAAATAATTAATAATGATAAATTATGTATTTTAATGGTTTTTAAGTATAATTAGACTATATTTTTATCATTTAATACAATGTAGGTCATTGTAAGTAATTTCACTTTGAAATTAGACATAAAGAAGTGTCAATCTTTTGATAGTTATAATTTCTTAAAAATACGCCTTTTGGTTTTGACAACGGGACTTAATTTTAAATTAAGTAATGAAACTTATATGTTTTTAATTTGTTAAAATAAAGATCATTTTTGGATTCAGAATATTAAATTTATCTTATAGTGAATTTTTGGTATTTTTTTGAAAACTTTCAATTTTTGATGAATAGTGAAAAACGCTGAGTTATTGTTTAAAACCGACTTCTTATTTAAATAATTATTTATTTTATTTAAATTTATTTTAGGTCAAAATAGATACACAATACCTATATAAGTTAAATTTAATTCATTGGAGTCATTTTATAATGAGTTTAGATATATAAAATTTTATCAAACTTTTTACCGTCTTTTACCCACCTCCTAGGATTATTTCCAAATTTGTATAAAACTTAATTTTACCACTTCTGTGAGTTGAATTTAAAAAATATGAGAGACACGGTTTATATAAGTAAGTAAATTTTGGTTAAATAATATGAAAATAATTTTTAGTGAATTGTAACTTTTTACTTTTATTTACCACGGTTATAAGTAAATAGAGTAATTAAGGGTAAAAATGGTATTATTATTACCATAACACATGTCCTAATTCTATTGGATAAGTATAATTCTTACAAAAAAACTTTAAAAATAAAATATTAACCTATTTGGTCCAGTTGGATTATATTAGGACATTTATTATTATTTAATTCAAAGAAGAGTTAAAAGAGTTAAAATCAAAGTTTAATAACTAAACCATTCTTAATAGAGAGTTATACATCAGATAAATTAGACTATAAATATTCATTAGAAATATAAAAAAATTTCCTACATAATTATATTTTATTTATAATTTTTAGACATTAAATAGTTTAATTTATTTATGACACAATGATAGTGTAGTAATTACCTTATTAATGAAATATTAAAATAATTGATATTATAAATACCAAAATAAATGTAATTTGAGACTTTTTATGAATTACACTAATTTTATAGGTTAATATTACATGTTATGGTTTATTAAATGAATTTTTTTCTAAGTAATAATGTTGTTATTAATTTATAAAAAACAAAATACCAAATAGTGTCAAAATTGACATAAAAGAATTTTTAAAATAAATATTATATTATTAATTGATATAATATTCTAAAAAATATAAGGTTTGTAAAAATGACTTATATAAGATTATATATATTAATAATGAATCACTTGTGGTTCTCTTGGATTATTATAGTAAGTTTATTAACTATATAATATAAAAATACAAAGAGACATGGTAAATGTCAAACTAATTAACTAAGAGTTAAATCTAAAAGATAAGGTTAATATAGTGACCCAAACCTGTCTAAAACCTATTGGTTGAGTTTTTTTTGACCCATCCCCGCCTTAGCCTCAAAATAAATCATTTTTGATCCATTAGAAACCAAAAATTATTTTATTATAAAATAATATTTCAATCTTTCCTTAAGGTTCCCCTCACCCCTCTTATAAAAGGGAACTTCCCCTTCTCTCAAATTCACACCTAAAAAGCCATTTGGCTCAGCCAAACCCCACAAAAATATCCTCCCAACTGTACTCCCTTCATCCTAGAGGAATTCATTTAGTCATAATTCTAACCTAAGGAGCCCTTTTGATCAAATCAAAAAGAAGAACCCGAAGAAGAGGTAAATATTTCATCACCTCTTTCAAGTTATTTTCCTCTTCCACTTACTCTTTCTTTGTTGTTTCCATTCTTAAATAATAACTCCAGAATATTATATATATTGTGATGTTATTATAAAAATTGTACTACCATATTCATTATTCTATCCATCATATGAATGACAAAGTCACCATACATGCGTACGTACGGCTTACCGTCTCCACGTCGTAGTGTAGTTGTTATTCAATACATTATTTTTAGATGGGTATAATATTGATGTATAATTGGTTTAAATATTAAATATAACATGTTAATTTTTTTTTATATATGATATACCATCTATATACATGCTATTTTAATATCAAAAGAATGATATTGTCGCTCGTGCGTACGTACGAATCACCGTCTCAACGAACACGATGAGATTCATTCCCCATCGTAACCATTCAAGAATAATTTTCATTTGATGATTAAAAATAATATTTAAATACTTGATATCATTCTATATATGAATAAGATACATCCCATACATGATTAACATGACTCATGTAACAAATAATATAAAGGAAAATAAATAAGTTAACACCCGAAATAACGATAATACTAAAATATTATTAACAAAGTATTATTAGAAGATCATATATGATATAATAATTATGTGTATGGTTCTTGTATAATTTAATAAAAATTATTTAACGGTTATACAGGAGGTTAATGTACCCTTGACCAAGTAAAAGTACAAGGTGAGGGTTAATTTCACAATCTCTTTATTATCCGAGGTTGTTTTTAGGTAAGTATCTACCGGGACCTCTTTATCATCCACATCCATGTTTCTTAAAAATATATTCCAAAACATTTTTACTATTTACTAGACTATGGGTTAAATTCATTTATACCCATGTTTTACTTTTATAAAATGGTTTGAAAGGAATATTTCCTTTGTTTTCCAAACAAGGTACCTTATGACCTTTTCGAAAAAATTAAGGGAAGAATGTTTTTTTAACTTATACGGAGGGTGAAGCTATTTTCTACCATTATGACATCGTCAAAGATTACCTTACAAGCTTATAAGAATATTTTCAAAATAAATGTTTTACTTTATTATTATGTAACTTTAAATTATTTCAAAAAAATAAAGAGATATTTCTCTCAAATAGTTTTTATTTCATCTATGTCAACATCCTTTGATGGATTTTATACTTGTTTGAAGTCGATTCATTATGATACAAATCTTCCATATTGTATTGAAGTTTTTGTGATATGTTTGACTGTGGATGTGTTATTTTTATACCATTCATGGTTTATGGTTAAAGTATTGACATTTCGTATGCTAGTTTTAATACGAATGTTTATGTTATATTTCAACCTTTTCATATGAGGAATGTGTTGGACTTAGTACGTGACGGGTGGATCCCACTATAGATCCTCGATGCATCGGTAGGTCTCATGAGACAACTATATGTGGAATTATCCAAGGCCTTTCCCAATTTGATATATGGTTTTGGCCGAGGTCTTAATCATTTTAGACATATTGGCTGAGGCCTTGAAAAAATGTTTTAGAATGTCCAGAATTATACATTCCCTCATTATGAAAATAATATTGATGGTTCATATGGTCATTTGACTAGTAGAATACCCATGATTATGTTTTATTGTGGAATTATTTACTCAGCTCATATTCCTTCCATAAAAGTGTTCATGTTTATTATTTATAAAGGCATGTGTTTTCAATTATTCACCTTGCTCAATATTTATGTTATCTTTCGCTGTATTGCTTACCTTTACTGAGCATTTGAACTCACCCCTTTCTTATGTTTTATTTTCAAAGGATCCCAAGAAGTTTTTTATGTTTGAGATGCAGGGTTAAGCTAAGGGAACAATGGAATTCTAAAAGGATTGTTTTTTTTTTGTGGTGTATGTTAGAAAGTGTAATGTAACGTTCATGTATGTAATCTATTTTCCAAGACTGCTAAACCGATCGGTCTTTCGAAACTTGATTCCTTGTAATCATACCAATGCTATGTAACAATGCACCGACTCTGGGTAACTGGGGTTGGGGTGTCACAAAAAACATCTATATGATATTCATTATATAATTAAATTTCTTTAAATATAACATATATCATTTTATTTATTACCCTTTCACACACTAAAAAGTGATAAAATCAGTCATGGACATGTGGACTACCGCCTCCTCAACATGATGTGATTCCTTTTACATCACAATAATTATATATATAAGTACATATGATTATATAACATGGTATTTATGATATAATTTTCATTTTTTAAATATATAGTGTTACTTACCTTCTTTCCCTGACAATCATTGAAAAATGGGAACATTACCCATACGTACATATGACCTACCGTCTCCAAGATTACAACGTTGGTTCGTTTTTTCATAAACATATTTAATGATTGGTTTTAAAAGTATAATTTATGTATAAATATGATAATTATGTCATGATTATTATTTTAAATATGGTATATAATGACCAATTTTAATGATTGTTTTTTTATGTTCTTTGGTAGTAAAATAAATACTCAAAAATTAGGAAAATAGTCAAAAAAAATATTGTTCTAATACCTTTAGTTTTGTTGAATCGGTGGTCATCTAAATCATTGAAGATTTATGACTTTGAGGACCTCAACTTTCCATTGGTCATTTAATTGTTTGTGATTGATTACCTCAATCACTCCCTATAAATATTTATGATTTTCCTCTGAGAATGTATCTCTACTTTCCACTAATGTTCTTTTAATTATAGACCTAGTTACATGTTAGTCCATGTGACATTTGTACTTCTCGTTCTCTCTTCTATAGAGGATTTCTTATGAACCATTCTCTAGATGTGGGATTTTAGATTAGAAAATATCAAACAATCTTTCACCAGGATCTATTTTAAATTTTGAGGACCTAATTTAATTAAGGTGGCAAGAATTTAACACCTTCAAAATCTAAAGTAAGAACATTGTATTTGATAGTGTGTATGACATGCAACACTAAGCGCATCAGGGAATATAATATCCCAAGAATTTATAATATATTTATTATTTTAAATAAATTCAATATAATTTATATCTTGCAATGCATGTGATACTGAGTTAGCATGTAGCATACACAACAATGATTTTCTTCAATGGCTTTCATTATACGAAAGATCGCATGTTACCAAAAATTAATATATTATTAAAATATTATTATTTAATATAATAATATATCACTTGGCCATTAAATTAGAGGTTATAAATATTATTAACTAAATTGTGAAAATCTATGATTTACATGAATATGAAATTAATTAACTGGTCACGAATTAATTATAAATGAATATAATAACCTATTGAATATAAAGATAATATTTTTATAGAAAACTATTTTTATGCTCACAAAGATGTTTCATCCTAATAAATTAAATTAACAACAATTGGTGAGTAATATGAATTTAATATATATTATATATTCAATCAAATATTTTTTATATTCATCCAATAAATTTATTAGACATAAGATAATAACACCCTCAATTTTACGCATAAAATACTATATTTTTATGAAGTCACTTTTACTGTATTTTAATGGAGAACCTATTTTAAATCCATTTTTTGGAACTTTTATAAATATTATATGTAAAAATAAACTTAAAATTTTAAATAGAAACCTAAAAATTTGGTTATGGTGAATTTTTGGTATTTTTTTGTGAAGTTTCGTTTTTTAATGAATAGTGAAAAATACTGAATTTTAGTTCAAAATTACTTTTTCATATAATTTATTTATAATATTAATCATATTTTAAATTTTTTTAAGGTTTAATTAGATAAAAGTTTTATAAATTAATCCAATTTAGGTCATTTTAATCAATTTTACTTTTAAATTGACTATAAAAACATAGTAAACATTCATATGTTTTTTCTTTAAAAACCAACATTGTCGTCCCGTCTATGGGATTCAATTTATATTAATTTATTCCACTTACGTTATTAGAATTTAGAAAAAATTATTTTTGGAATCAAAATAATTTATAAGTTATAATAAGTTCAACTTGGTTCTTGAACAAAAATATTAGTGAAAGTAATTAAAATTAATTACAACGATTAAGGTGAAATTAAGTTTAACATGGGACTAAATCTTAAGCTTAACTGCCAAAATGACCTATACACTTTCAGAAATCCATTTTTTGGACATATTTATACCATATACTCCCTTTTATTTAATTTTTATCATTATTGGATCCAATTTCAATGGGAAAGCATGGGTGGAATTCTATTTCCCAAAATTTACAAGAGTATTAGTCCTCCTCCACAATAAAAAGGCTTCATCTCCTCCCACTTCCTCACACCTCTCAAGACACTTTCTCTCAACTAAGAACTACTTAAATATATCCTCATCATCCCTAACCTCATCCAATAATATTTTCCTTGGGAATAAATTTATCCAAGGAATCCTTTTGGTGAAAACCAAAAAGAGTTACACAAAGAAGAGGTAACGTCTTTCCTTAATCTCTTTAGTTTTATTTCCATTATCCACCCCCTAAACTCTTGTTATTCCATTCTTATATAACAACACCAGTATCATAAACATACTAGTATTTTTTTTATGTTCATTTTTTTATCTATAATTACACACACTTCAATCTAATGGGTAACGAACTTACAATTTATTTGTACGGCAAGCTACCGCCTTACAAAACGAAGTCGTTTGTTTTTCCTTTACCACCTTTCATGGTTGGGAATTATGATGGACACTCTATTTAAATATGATAATATATTTATATATATATGACATATATAAAGTATTTATGCTTATTTAATTCTTTTATAACACGTTCCTTTATTCTTTCTATTTTGTGTAAATATGATATCGTCGTTTGTGGAACTGTGGACTATCGCCTCCTAAAAGCATTGTGATTAATTCACAAAATACATGGAATGTATAAAGGATGATTATAATTAAAAATATTATACATAAAAAACTTCTATTTTATATTCATAACATAATTAATTTTCTATAAATATAATATATATCATTTTCTTTATTACCTTTTCATACACTAAAAAGTGATAACATCGGTCGTGGATGTGTGGACTACCGCCTCCTCGACGCGATGTGATTAATTTTACATCACAATAATTATATATATAAGTATATATAATTATATAACATGGTATTTATGATATAATAATCATTCTAGAAAGTTATAGTGTTACTTACCTTCATCCATAATAATCATTGAAAAATTGGAATGTTGCCTATGAATACGTATGGCCTACCGTATCCATGATTGTAATGTTGGTTTTTTTCATAAAAATATTTAATGATTAGTTTTAAAATTATAATTTATGTATAAATATGATAATTACTTCCTTATTATTATTCTGGATATGTTTTATAATGACCCCATTGACCATAGTTGACCTGCTAAAGTTATTTTTTACACATGAACCGAATTTGGTCAAAAAAACCCAACATAAACTTAATTGGTTAAATTGTTTCATAAAAAATAGTAATAATTGAAATAAAAGTTATGATAAACATTAAAAAGGTTCTAAATAAATTAAATAATTAATATAAGTTTATTCTTTTGTGAATATAAATACACACGAGACAAATCGGACGCAGGGTATGAGATTTTCATCTCGCTTTTTATATCGGTGAGATAAATGTCATATTCACCACTCACTTCTTTTGTGTGATTTATCTACTGCCTATTTTGAAATATTATATAATTAATCCTTTTATCTTCATGGTATTTAAAACTTTCATTTAATATAATTACTTCATGAGGTTTATGATTTAAAATGTTTCAAAGTGGTATGGGATACTTTGGGATATTTAAAGATTATTTTCCTCAAGAAAAATTTTAATGATTTTTAAATGATTTTTCCATAAAAGGAAATTATATGACCATTTTTCAATAAAACCTTTAATTTTTCTATCCTCTGGTTATTCATGACCTATTTAAATTATTAGTAGCATTTTTATACTCTTTGGTGGTCAAAATGTTTTAGAAAATGTTTTTGAGAAAACCCAACTTCATTTCTCTCTTTAGTCAGAGAACTTGTTTTCTTCCAAAAACTATGTTTTATTAAAATGTTTTCAAAAAAAATAAAATGATTTGGTAAAGAAATTTTTACCCCTTTTGTCTTTTAGTGATGTTTTCAAAGGAATATTCTTATCGCTTTCCGAATAATTCATTTTTCTAATCTTTTTTCCATGAAAAAGGAATGTTCATTTTACCTTGTATGTCATGTATAGAATTATCCATCATTATTTGTTTAAAGATTCCTTTTCATGTTTAAAAGTTTAATTTTTTAAAATAAAATTTTTTCAATAGTGATTTTCAAATAAAAGGTTTTTCAAAATGTTTTTCAAAACAAATATTTTTCTCATTAAAGATTTTAAAAGATATTTTTATAGTATTTATATTAATTAAAAACAAAAACCCTTTATTTTTACCCCACTTGGGATATTTTTTATTAAAATCATCCTTATTCTTTCTAGTTACATTTTATGTTTGATTTGGCCAAGGATAGTATTAACATTCACTTCTTTGATTCCTTTTAGTCCCCTTGAAATATTCTATTTCCTATGATCATTTGACATTGAATTTTACCTAATTATCCATATCACTTGTAATGAATATTATTATTTCCTAAACTATATACCATTTACATACGGTTTATACTTTCATATTTATTTGATTATATGAGGAAATATTGATCATTCTGTATTCTTTAATCAATAAATATATTTTATAATCCATATTATTTATTTTTAACAATTGAAATTAGAAATTCTTTAGACTGGTAATGATGGGTGGGGTCTGGACTTTATATATCCCCTCGATGCATCGACAGGTTCTAATGAGATAAATAAATTTCACAAATTAAATAGATTTTTCATCGACATGTCTATGGATACATTTAATTTTCAGTGCATTGGTTAAATTTCATGTGTTTTAGTTTCTTACCTTATCATATTTATTTTTCCTTATCTATTTATTTTAATTCTATGTGTTTCTAGTTATTACCTTTTCATATTGTTTATAAACTTTTTCCTCAGTTTTTTTACTATATGGTAAGTGTGTTCAATTATTTCCCGAGCCATAATTATTATTCTAATTGATTCATTATTTCTTCCACTATACTTCACCCCTACTGGTCATTTTAGCTTACCCTTATTTTTTTCCCTTCCCTAAGAATATAAATAGAATACTATGAAAGATAATTAGAGATTTACTAGATGTAATGAAGGTATCCTTTAAAGAAAAAAAATATGTCGTAATTAGTGTATTCATTTGTAATAAAAGACTCATGTATGTATCTGGTTTACCAAGACTAATAAACTCTTCAGTCCTTCAAGATTTGTTTCCTTTAAATCATTCCAATTTAGTGGTAGTATACATCGGCTCTGGGTTCTTTGGGGTTGGTTCACTACAGTTGGTATCAAAGGAAGTTTTACTAATAACCTTGGGAACTAAATTTAGGAAAAAATAGGTTAGATAACATATCCCTAAGGTATAATTTGAGGATAAGTATATAATAACATCCTAGAATTTTAGTAAGTCATATATTATTTAGATCTTCCTAAAAATACATCCATGTATGGATACTATAAGTGGATGTGGTTCTGGTATAGATTTACCTAGGGTTAACAACTCTGACAAGGTGTGTTAGGCCTGACTCGGTGTAACCTGGTATATAACAACGGGTCTTACTTCGTACCTGGTTTGACACTCCCATGAGATATACTTAGGATAATTCACATTTTATTTACAAACCCTTAAGAAAGATTTGGATATATAACAAATTACCAAGGTTAAACCTAAGGTGTTTATAATTGAATATGAGATGTCATTATTATAAATCATATAAATGATATTACGGATAAACCCTAGACCAAGGAAGGATCTATGTGGAAATAATTGGATAAATTATTTATATATTAGTGTTGTGTTGAAAACCTTTATTAAAAGTCTATTTATTCATTAACCTTATTTCATGGATTTCCATCATATTTATTTTGGAAATTATATTAATATGGTTTTAGAAGAGGACAACCTGTATGTCAGGTGGAAACCAATCAAGTCTGGAAAGGCCATGGGTCTTGAACCCATGACCAAAGGACAAAAAGGGTTTCACACCAACCATTATCCTATGCAATGTCCTAGTTAATATGTAATTTTTTTAGTAAAAAATTTAATGAATAAATATTAATGATAAACCTATAGTGTTACTTTTTAAGTTTAGAGATTGATGTATTAACCATATTAGTTTTATAAAATTTTTAGAGATAAATATTTATACTTGTCACTCTATTATGGTCATTAATATACTTTAAAAATGTATTTTAGTGCTTCAGAAATCAAAATTAATTTTTGGATGATTTGGAAAACCAATTGAAGCACAAAAAAATGATGAAATTTTATTTATAGAAATATACCAAGTAATTATATATCCTTATATTATTAGGCTTTGAAATAAATACTAAACATTAAAAAATGATCAAAAAATTTTGTCCTAATACCTTAACTTTTGTTGTATTGATGGTCTTATAAATCATTGCATATTTATGGATTTGAGGATTTTAACTTTCCACTGGTCATTCACTTGTTTTTTATTGATGACCTTAATCACTCCCTATAAATATTTATGCTTTTCCTTCAATAATGTATCTCTACTTTCTACTAATGTTATCCTACTTAGAGACCTAGTTATATGTTAGTCCATGTAACCTTTGTACTTCCCATTCTCTTTTATAGAGGATTTCTTATGAACCATTATCACTATGTGGGATTTCAACATAGGAAATATTGAACAATCTATCACCAAGATTGAGTTTAAATTGTGAGGATGCAATTTAATTAAGGTCGAGAGAATCTAACCCCCCGAAAATCTAAATTCAGAACATTGTATTCGATAGCATGTATGAAATGCAACACCAAGAACGTAAGGGAATATAATATCCTGAGAATTTATAATATATTTGATATTTTAAAGAAATTAAATATAATTTATAGCTTGAAATTCATGTGATACTTACTTAGTGTGATACATAAAAAACAATGAGTTTCTTCAATGGTATTTTCATTTGAGGAAATTATATGATCATTTTTTAATAAAACCTTTCATTTTCCGGTAATCTAGTTATCCGTGAACTACTTTAAGTATTGGTACCATTTTTATAATCTTTGGTGCTCAAAATGTTTTAGAAAATCTTTTTAAGAAAACCCGACTTCATTTTTATCTTTAGTTGGAGAACTTGTTTTCTTCTAAAAACCATGTTTTATTAGAATTTTTTCAAAAATGTTTATAAAATGATTTGGTAAAAATATTTTTACCACTTTTTGTCTTTTACCTATTTTTTCAAAGGAATATTTTTATCATTTTCTGAATAGGTCATTTTTTTAACCTTTTTACCATGCAAAAGGAATGTTCTTTTTACCTTATACGACATGTATGGAATTACCTATCATCGTTTCTTTGAAGATTCCATTGGATGACTAAAATGTTAATTTTTTAAAAGATTTTTTTTCAAAAGTGATTTTAAAATAAATGTTTTTTCAAAATAAAATGATATTTTCCTCAAGAATTTTTTTAAAATGTATTTTTATAGTAATTTTATTCATCAATGATAATAACCCTTTATTTTTACCCCGCTTGGGATATGTTGTATTGATATGATCTATATTCTTTATATGGATTTATGATTGATTTGGCCAAGGATAGTATTGAAATTCACTGCCTTGATTCCTTTTAGTCCCCTTGAAATATTTGATTTCCTATGATCATTTGACATTGAATTTCTCCTAATTATCCATATCAGTTATTATGGATATTACTATTGCCTAAACTATATACCATTCACATACGATTTCTACTTTGACAGTTATTTGATTATCTATGGAAGTATTGATAAATCCATATTATTTAATCAATACAGATATTTGATAATAGGTATTATTTATTTTGATCAATTGATATGATTAATTCTTTGGACTGGTAATGTCGGGTGGGACCCAGACTTTATATAGCCCCTCAATGCATCGACAGCTTCTCATGAGACATATAAGTTGCACAGATTAAACAGGTTTCTACCTATAGTTTTAAACCATACTGTGAAATATCTTAACGGTATAGGTTTTCATGTTCCTTATACATGACGTCCAATAATTAAGCATTTCCCTCATTTAGTTTCAGTTATTATTCATCCATGATATTTTGTGTCGACAAGTCTATGGATACATTTCATTTTTGGTGCATTGGTTAAATGGAAAGTGTTTCAGTTTCTTACCATTCCATATTGATTTTTCCTTATATAGTTATTTTAATGGAATTTGTTTCCAATTATTACCTTTACATATTTCTTATGCACTTCTTTCTCAGCTTTTTGATTACATGGTATGTGTGTTCAGTTATTTACCATTCTATAATTATTATTTTAACTGATTCATTATTGATTCTTTTATACTTTAACCTTACTGATAATTTGAGCTCACCCTTATTATGTTTCCCTTCCCCAAAAATACAAGAAGTGTATTATGAAAGATATGTAGGTATTTACTATATGGAATAAAGTTATCCTCTAAAGAAAAAAATTATGTATAAATTAGTGCATTCATTTGTAATAAAAGACTCATGTATGTATCTGGTTTACCAAGACTACTAAACTCTTCAACCATTAAGGATTTGTTTCCTTATAATCATTTCAATGTAATGGTAGAAGAAACTGGCTCTAGTCTCTCTAGGTTCATGTCACTACATTATGGGCTGTACTTGAAAATGGGTAGGAAATTAGGAAGTTCCCTTTAATCAGGATTTCTTATAGGGAGGAATTGAGAAGGGAACCTTTTAAAATATATATATCCCCATCAAAGAAGGATTAATTGATCTAGATACATAATTTAATAATATATACGCTGAATTTATAATATGTACATAATAATAATGAAGAAATACATTGGTTTAAAGAGAGAGAAAGTGTAACCCAGAGGTATAATGAAGGTTTAGAGAGATCTCATACCATATATCTGAAAGTTTTCTATACTTACACTTAATGCCCTGGATAATAAAATTTGATCCATTAATTAATTAATTAATGACATATTATACATGTATTTGATTTATTATATTTTTATTAAGTTCACTTACGATCTATTTTATGAGTTATAAGATTCAATTTTTTTGTTCTGGGGGCATTCGTTTCATGATTTTATGATCAGTTCCCTTGAGTTTAATTATGGGAGTTCTTATCTAATAAAGTAAAACTTTGTGAGTGGAATGATATGGTATTAATATACTTTCATAATTTTAAATGATCCCACGTATTGTTTTGTTTTCATATATGATAATGATTCATTAGATAAAATGTTAATGAAAAATGAATAGTTTATTTTGGCGGTTTTTCTATCAACATGAACTTATTTGTTTTATTATTTTATATTATGCATATATATTTGTTTCAAAATATAGAACAATTTATAATATACATTTTAAAATATTTTTTAACCATTATAATGGTTTTATGACTATAAATAAAGGTGGTAATAGAAAACAAAAAATCATCATCCACAAAGGTGATGAATCGATACATCACAGATGATGTTTTCATTTTTAGAATAAAATAAGAAGATATTTGATTGTGGATATTCCATTAATTATAAGGAACCAGCCTTAAATATTGAATATTCTAGTGTTTTTTAACTACATTTCACATTTTTTGATCTTTTTAGTTTAGTGTTTTAGATAATTTGGAAAAACTCTTACAAACAAAACCCATACATTACAAGTGGACACTTATACTCAATATCCATTTTTCAAACAATATAAAACTCTTTAAAATAAAACATGATTTATCTTTAAGAAAATCCTTCACAATTATCCCCTTGATCTCATAATTTTCCCTAATCTTCCTTAAAACCTATGAAAAATATTTTAAAACTTGGAATGAGCACAAAAATTTCAGTAAGGTACATAAAGAAAGTAAATAGTTAGTCCAGTGAAAACATGGAAACCCATTAAAAAACCTTTTCTTAAAAACTCATTAACAAGAATAGAAAAATAATATAGGTTCCTTGGTAAATAATTATTATATCACTCTTACATTAACCCTTACAAATGTAATGACCATACGGTCGACTTACATCTCTAGAGTACTCAATGAATTGGAGATATATAATGTGGCTTACCCTTTATATAAGCTATATCGGGCTCAACCATTTTTCATGAGCTATATTGAGATTCAACCTTTCCTATAAGATATATCAGGCTCAATTATGATCTATAATGGGAATCAACCCTTTCTATATAATTTCTAAGGACCAAATAATTAATAAAACCCTTTAAAACTCTTTTAAACCCATGTGTAAAACACTTTCAGTTATCAAAATACCTTTTTCATGTAAAAATCACTTTTAAAATCTAAAAATCTCATACATAATAAAGAAACCACTTTATTTGGAAATAACTATGAAAAATTATAAAGGAGAAATTAAATAATTTAAGAGTCATGAAATTGGGAAATTATGTTCATGTCGTAGATTTTAAAAAACATTTCTTTAGGCTTTTTTAAAAATAGTTTAACATGTAACTTTAAAAGTGATTTTTATAAGAAAGTCCTTCACATAAAACATTATAAGATTCCATTTCGATAACATTATATAGAAATTAAAAAATTAGCATTTTTAAACATTCCTTTTCATATGAATACATTAATAAAAAAATTTAAAAACAAGGACATGAAAGATAAATATTTAGAAAATAAATCTTTAAAACATTTAAAATAAGGTTTATTTAGTTAAAAGTACATTACCTCGAGTATGAATTACCATGTACGTTCTTTATATTCATGAATAATAAAATTAGGTTAATTATTTACTTGATTTATAACCCTTTTAAATTTTATTATTCCTTATATATCACTTATTACCATGTTGTAACAATTACTTAATTATTTAAGTTTGCGTCAGATGTTTTAATGATATTCGGTACATGAGTGCAAAATGAATTTGGTAAGTTGTCAATAGTTAAAATGATCATTAGTTAATCATCTCCAGGATAATATTAATTACATAATAATCACTTTTATACATCAATTATACTTTTAAATTTATCCATTATATATGTATACTAAAAATTAACTACGTTAAAATCATGGAGACGATAAGTTTTACGTACGCATGAGTAACGTTTCCATTTTTCAATGATCATTATGGAAAGAAGGTAAGTATTATTATATATTTCCAAAATTACCATAATATAATTAATATAATATTTTTTTTAAATATACTTATATATATCACCCATGTTACGTGGGGATGAAAAAAGAATCACATCACTTCATGGAGGTGACAGTTCACACGTACGCACGAACGACGTTATCATTTTTATGTGAATGGAAAGATAAGAATTTAAATGATATATTATTATTTAATAATTATAAATATTCTGTTAATATCATATATAAATATCAATTTCATCATTATAACCAATCTTGAGAGACGGTGATGGAAAATGAATTATATCTGTTCGTGATGTGGAAATTCGTCGTACACAAAAATAATTAATTCTTTTTCCATTTGATGGAAGTGGAGATAGATTTAGGTGATGACATTAACATAATAGAATATAATTATATTTAGGATACTGTATTTATTATTTCATCATGGTTGAATAATATTTAAAGGAAGTGGAAGAACAAATAAAACAAAAATACTTGATTAAAACAATACCTCTTCTTTGGGAAGATCTTTTTTTCTTAACACCTTAAGAACACTAAGGGTGGTGTTTTTCCTAAAATAAGAGATCTAGAATGTGGGTATGGATTCTTGGAAGGTATTTGGGTAGATATTTTCTAAACAAAATAGGTTTTTAGGTGTAAAGAAAAGAGGATAATGGGTACCCATTTATAGGAGAGGGGAGGGGCACTCTTGGAATTCTTCAAATTATTAAATTAATATAAATTAATTTTATATTTCAGATGGATCCAAACTAATTTATTTAGAATATAGTATTATTATGGGTCTATATAACTTCATCAAATGAAAATTATATAAGTTTTTATTATTTTTTAATCCTTATCTTTTAGATTTAACCCTTATTTAACCTTTTTAATTCTTATTGTGATATCATGTAATTTACACTTTGAGGGTTAATATAATTACGATAAAATTCCAAAAGACCAATAAATGAGTCATTGATGAAATTTTTATATTTATCCCAATAATTTGTCTAAATTTTTTATTTTTATGAATTTTATATCATTTAATAAAATACTATTTATCTTAAAATATAATTTATGTCAATTTTGACACTATTCATTACTTGACATTTTAAAAATATCATAACAACATGATATCTTCGAACCAACTCTTTTAATATATCACTAACATGTCAAATTTTTCCAAAAAATATTTGTATGATAATAATTATCTCAAATTATATTTATTTTAAAAAAATTAATATCATTTATTTGATATTTTCTATAATAAACAATTATTGCATCATCATTGTGCAAGCCTTTAATTTATTTATTTCTTCCCTAAAAATAAAAAATAAATTATCATAATTAATATAAACATTTTATATTTCCAAATAATATTTATACTCTAACATATCAATTATATAACACCGTATTAAAATATTTCACTTGTTAAAAACAAAAGTATGAAAAAAATGACTTTTCTTTGAATTAAATACTATAAATGCATTAAAGTCATACAAGTGGCTCCAAAAGCTCATAAAATAGGATCAAGTATGATTTGTATCAAAAATAACTCATCCAATAAAATTAGTAAAAGTTTTCGTCCATTATTTATATTATTTGTAATATTATTTTTTTCCCTTGATTACCTGATTTTCCAAAAAACTGTGGTAATAAAAATTACCAAAGTTGTTATTCATATTTTTTCCAAAAAAAAATAGACATATTCACTAAATTTTTACATTATTATTCCTAATATGGGATCCATTTTTCAAAATTTAAAACACATAATTGGATAAAATTAATTTAAAATTAATCACGTTGACGGAAAGAGAAAACAGGTTTTAAAAGTAAAAACCTTCAAAATATTGAAATGTGTTTATATTAAAATTCAATGTAAAAATTATTCCAATGACCTAAATTAGATTAAATTATAAAAAAATTATCTAATTATACTTTAAAACCATATAAAAATAATAATTTATCACTATAAATAAATTTGATGAAAAAGTTGTTTTCAATTAAAATGCAGTATTTTTCACTATTCATCAAAACATGAAACTTATCAGAAAAATACCAAAAATTATACCAAAGTAAATTTTGATTTTATGATTTAAAATAATAATTTTATTATTTCAAATATAATTTAAAAAATTGTAAAAAATTTATTTAAAACAAGTGAGACATCAAAAGATGGAAAAAATTTCCATTTAGAAAAATACTTCTTTTAAGCATAAAATTGGATTTGTTCTTATATAATGTTCAGAAAAAATATATGATGAATTTTAAACATTAGATGTAACGCCCCGACCCCAGTTACCCAGAGTCGGTGCATTATTACATAACATTGGAATGATCACAAGAAAGATCAAATCTCGAAAGACCGATTGGTTTAGTAGCCTTGGAAACACTAGATATATTCATAAGTTTTACATTACATCATAAAATGAAAAACTACTACAACAACATAATGTTTCCACAATCCACACTATAATCCCCTCATAATATCCCTGCAGGTCATTCATAACTTACATCTTCACTTCCTGGGAAAAATAAAACATAGAAAAGGGGTGAGCTCAAATGCCCAGTAAGGATAACAATATAGCGGAACATTCAAAATAAGCATAAACATTTAAGGCAATGCATTACTAAAACAAAAGCCTTTTAAACTTTAATTTCAACATAGTATGGCAAAAGTAAAATGAAATAATGCCATTTACTTGTTCACATGGATATTCTACTAATCGAATAATCACATGCAAAATCAATAACCACTTTCATAATGTTGGAATGCATAATGCCAGACAATCATAACCACATAGCCAAGGCCTCGTGCCAAGACTACAATTAAGATTTTGTCAAGGCCTTGTGCCAAGACACTAGTTTGTCTCATGAGACCTACCGATGCATCGAGGAGCTATAGTGGGCTCCACCCGTCACATATTAAGTCCAATGCATTCCCATATGAAAAGGTTTAAACATAACATAAACATTCGTATTAAACTAGCATACGAAATGTCAATACTTTCACCATAAACCATGAATGGTATATAAAAAAAATAGCACATCCACAGTCAAACATATCACAAAACCTTCAATACAATATAAAAGTTTTGTATCATATTATATCATCCTCAAATAAGCATAAAATCCATTAAAGGATGTTGACATAGATGAAATCAAAACTCTTTTTAAACAAATATCTCTTTCTATTTTGAAATCATTTAAGAGACATATATTTATAAAATAAAACATTTTCTTTGAAAATATTCTTATAAGCTTGTAAGGGAAGCTTTGACGATTTTATAACGGTGGAAAATAACCGCACCCGCCGTATAAGTTAAAAAAAACATTCTTATCTTAATTCTGTCGAAAAGGTTAAAAAGCACCTTGTTTGGAAAACGACGGAAAGATTCCTCTTATAAAAAGTCAAAAAAAGGTATAAATTACTTTAACCCATATTCTTGTAAAAAATTTTTGAAATACATTTTGAAGAAACATGGATGTGGATGATAACGAGATCCCAGTAGATTATTACGTATAAACAACCTCGGATAGTGAAGAGATTGTGAAATAACCATTACCTTGTACTTTTCCTTTGTTGGGGTCGGTTAACCTCCTGTATAATGGTGAAATAATTGTTATTAAATTATACAAGAATCATATACATTAATATGATATCATATATGATCTTTTAACATTGCTTTATTAATAATATCTTAGTATTATCGTCGTTTCAGGTGATAATCGATTCGTTCTTCTTAAATGTTTGGTTACGTAAGACATGTTTGTAATGGATAGATTAAATCTTATTCATAATCAGAATGATATTAACATTATTTTTAACCCTAAAATGAGAATAATACTTGAATGGATACGATGGAGGATGGATCTCACCGCGTTCGTGGAGACGGTAGTCCGTACGTACGCACGAACGCTACTTCCATTTAATTTTTATTTTAAAAGAATTGAATCCAAATGATACATAGGTATATTACTATTCCAGTATAATATAATATTTTATATATGTTACTTAAGTTCATTAACACCATCCTTTATACGTTCCATGTGTGGTATGAACGAGTCATATCATTTTAAGGGGGCGGTAGTCCGCACTTCCTCAAATGAAATTATCGTATGTATATACAACATGAAATGAATAATGATATGAAATAAAATGGAATTAGATAAGCTTATATATAAAATATATATCATTAATATCATATTTAATTACAGTGCCATCATAATGGCCACCATGAGAGGCGGTAAGATGTATTTGAACAATCATCGTTTCGTGAGGCGTTAGTTTACCATCCACAGAAACATTATGTTCATCATCCATTAGATGGAGTTGTGTGTATGTGTAGTTTTAATCCTTCTTATAACAACATCCTAGTATATTGAGGATACTGGTGTTGTTACAAAAGAAAGGAAATAAAAAGAGTTTGGGGGTTGGAGAAGCAAAATAAATGAAAATAATTTAAGAGAAAACGTTACCTTTAATTTAGGTAACTCACTTTGGTTGGAACCAAAGGACTTCTTGAAATGCTTTCTTCCTAAGGGGAAGCTTCAAGGAGGAGTATAGGGATGTGGGGAGCTTATTTGGGCAGAGTTTGGACGAGCCAAGTGGCTTGAGAGGTGTGAGGAATGAGTAGAAGTGGTCTCCCTTTTATAAGGGAGAAGAGGGGATCTTTAGGAAAGAGTGAAAGTATTACTTTATAATATAATTATATTCGGTTTATAATGGTCCAAAAATCATTGAGGTCGAAGATAAGATGACTCATATTCTAAATAACATCAACCAATAAGAATTGGACAGGTTTTAGATAATATTTTAATCATTATAATCTTATTTATTTAAATGATTTATTAATGAGGTAAACATTGCATCATTATTGTGTCATTAATAATTTAAATTATTTGATGTCTAAAAATTATAAATAAAATATCATTATGTAGGAAATCTTTTTATCTTTCTAATGAATATTTATAATCGAAAATCCAACATGTATAACCCTATGTAAAAATTGTTCTTCTAAAAGATGTAAGCTTATGCCATTTTTATTTTTATTTTAACTTTATTAATATAAAGTGTCCCTACCACATACAAGTGGCTCCAAGGGGTCCCCAAATTGACCCAAGGATGCCCATGGTCGGGTATGTGTCCACCAATAAGGTTAGGACACGTTTTAGGTTAATTGTGTATTATTATAATATTATTTTTTAACCCTTATTTACCGGATTTACCCTTAACCATGGTAAATAAAATATTTACCACAGTAATTATTCAAAATGTCTAAAAATAAAAGTTACCTATTTACACAATTTGGACATCCTGATTCCAAATATGGAATCCATTTTTCTAAATTCAAAACACAGAAGTGGCAGAAATTAATTTAAAATTAATTCCCGCTGTCGAAACAAAAAGCGTGTTTTTAAGAGGTAATAACTATCAAAAGATTGACACTTGTTTATGTTCGGTTTAATTGTAAAATTATGTCCAATGACCAACATTATATTAAATGGTAAAAATATATTCTAAATATACTTTAAAACCACTCAAATTCACAATTTATCACTATTAATTATTTTGATTAAAAAAGTTGTTTTTAATTAAAATTTAGTAATTTTCACTATTCATCAAAATATGAAAGTTATCCGAAAAGTACCAAAATTTCACCTTAGGCTAAATTAGATATTCCAAATCCAAAAATGAAGTCTATTTTGAAATATAAAATATATATGATTTCAAAAAGTAGGTATTACTATTCACAACGGCTAGTTTAATTAGTTGTGGTGTGTGTTAGAACTCGAGGTTGCGTACAACACACGCTATCGCATTATTCGAAGGGAAACGTACCGTAGAAGCTTGGGGTGTTACATTCTCCCCTCCTTCAAATAATTGCGTCCTCGCAATTTCTAGGGTATTACTGCATAAAAAGACTCGGGTGGTTCTTCATCATAAGTTCCTCGGGTTCCCACGTTGCCTCTTCCATCTTATTATTTCTCCACAAAACTTTTACCAGACGCGTCGTCCGGTTTCTCAGTACTTGTTCTCTTGTATCAAGAATCTTGACGGGCTCTTCACAATAAGACAGATCGGGTTCCAGTTCTAATTCCTCATAGGTGAGTACATGCGTTGGGTCAGGCATGTATTTTCTCAACAGAGATACGTGGAACACATCGTGAACTTTGGAGAGACTTGGCGGCATTGCCAATCGGTAAGCTACAGCCCCAATTCGTTCTAGAATTTCGAAAGGTCCGATGTACCTGGGACTCAATTTACCTTTCTTTCCAAAATGTATGACTCCCTTCCATGGAGATACCTTTAGGAAAACATGATCACCGACTTGAAATTCCAAATCCTTCCTTCGATTATCGGCATAGCTCTTCTGCCTACTTTGAGCTGCTTTGATGTGATTTTGGATTACTTTCACCTTTTCCACCGTTTCCTCCACCAGTTCTGGGCCTACAAGTTTTCTTTCACCAACGTCATCCCAACAGGTTGGTGTACGAAATCTCTTTCCGTATAACGCTTCATATGGTGCCATCTGTATACTCGAATGGAAGCTATTGTTATAGGAAAATTCTACCAGTGGTAAATATTGATCCCACATACCCTGAAAGTCAAGTGAGCAAGATCTCAACATGTCTTCTAGGGTTTGAATAGTCCGTTCTGATTGTCCATCTGTTTGAGGGTGGTAAGCAGTGCTCAAATGAAGTTCAGTATCCAGGGATTTCTGAAGACTTTTCCAAAATCTTGAAGTAAAACGGGGATCACGATCAGAAACAATCGATAGGGGTACTCCATGAAGTCTCACAACTTCATTAATGTATAGTCTTGCTAGACGTTCTAGGGGTAGATCTTCTCTTATAGCAAGAAAATGTGCTGACTTGGTAAGACGATCAACAATAACCCATATTGCATCGTTCCTTCTAGGAGTCTTTGGTAGCCCCGTGACAAAGTCCATCGTAATATTGTCCCATTTCCACTCCGGTATAGGAAGAGGTTGCATGACTCCTCCAGGCTGTTGCCTTCCATCTTTCACTTGTTGACAAACCATACATCTTGACACAAAATCAGCAATCTCCCTCTTCATATTGTCCCACCAAAAATGTTCTTTCAAATCTCTATACATTTTGGTGCTCCCAGGGTGTATAGAGAAATTGGAACTATGAGCATCATCCAGCAATTCCCTTTTTAGATCAGGTATATTGGGAACACAAAGTCTCTTCCCGAATTTCAAAATTCCATCTTCATACACAAAGTCTCTCAATCTCCCATCATTCACAGCTTTAATCTTCTTTTGGAATTCTTCATCATCGGTCTGAGAACTCTTAATCCTTTCTAGTAAAGATGGTTTGTCAACCATTTGAAAAAGCATTGATGTTTCACCTTCCCTGGTTATTCCCATGTCCATCTTCACTAGATCCATAAAAATTGGATCCCTTTCAATTCTCATCATGTTCAGAACTCCATGGTCTTTTCTACTCAAAGCATCTGCCACCTTGTTTGCCTTCCCTGGGTGGTAGTGTATCGTACAATCATAATCCTTGAGTAATTCAAGCCATCTCCTTTGCCTCATGTTGAGTTCTTTTTGTGAGAAAATATACTTCAAACTCTTGTGATCAGTATAAATCTCACATTTTTCACCATAGAGGTAGTGCCTCCATATCTTCAAAGAAAAGATCACTGCTGCTAACTCGAGATCATGAGTAGGATAGTTTTGTTCATGAATTTTCAACTGTCGTGATGCATAGGCAATAACTCTATCATTCTGCATAAGGACACAGCCAAGTCCTTTCTTCGATGCATCACTATAAATAACGAACCCATCATTCCCCAATGGTAGAGTCAATATAGGAGCATTGACTAATCTTCTCTTCGGTTCTTCGAAACATTCTTCACACTCTTTTGTCCAAACAAATTTAACCCCTTTACGTGTGAGCTTCGTTAATGGGTTAGCCAATCGGGCAAAATTCTAGACGAAACGTCGATAATAACCTGCCAAACCAATAAAACTGCGTACCTCAGTTATACTCGTAGGTGCTGGCCATTCTTGGATTGCTTTGGTCTTAGAAGGATCAACAGAGATTCCATCTTTGGAGACAATATGGCCAAGAAAAGAAATCTCATGAAGCCAGAATTCACACTTGCTAAACTTCCCATATAATTCATGCCTCCTCAGAGTCTTCAAGATAATGCGTAAGTGATTTTCATGATCTTCGTAGGTTTTGGAGTATACCAGAATATCATCAATAAATACCACCACAAATTCATCGAGATACTCCTTGAAAACTCTATTCATCAGATCCATGAATACAGAGGGTGCATTAGTCAATCCAAACGGCATTACAGTAAACTCGTAATGCCCGTACCTGGTTCGAAATGCTGTCTTCGGAATGTCTTCCTTCTTCACACACAACTGATGGTATCCAGATCGAAGGTCAATCTTTGAAAAGTATTGAGCTCCATGCAGTTGGTCAAATAAATCATCAATACGAGGTAGAGGATACTTGTTCTTTATCGTTATAGCATTGATCTCCCTATAGTCGATACATAACCTCATAGATCCATCTTTCTTTTTAACAAAAAGAACAGGGGCTCCCCATGGAGAAACACTAAGGCGAATAAATCCCTTATTACTCAATTCCTCTAGTTGTTTCTTTAGTTCGACTAACTCTACAGTGGCCATTCTATAAGGGGTCTTCGATATAGGCCTTGATCCAGGAATCAAATCAATGGAAAACTCAACTTCTCGTTCTGGAGGATGTCCAGGTAAATCTTCCGGAAATACATCTACAAATTCTTTCACAACAGGTACATCCTCTATTTGAACATTCCTTTCCTCACCGACAGTTATTTCATTCTCTTCCTCCCCAATAATTGAATTAAGTTGAGCTACTGGGGGTGGATCTAAATAAGAATTAGGTGGTGACGATTCTGCTCTAAAAATAAGGTGCTCCTTATCATTATCATCAAGAATCGTAACCTCTTTCTTCTTACAATAAATCTTCGCATCATAGTCCGAAAGCCAGTCCATACCGAGGATTATATCAAACTCAATCATAGGTATGACGATGAAATCAGCAGATAAAGAAAATTTATGTGCTCTAATGGGGACTGATTCACAAAACTTTGTTGCAACGATACTTCCTTTAGGAGTTTTAACTGACAACTCCCTTATTAAATCAAATTGGAAATATCTAATTTTCTTAGCAAACTGGGAAGATATGAAACAATGCGATGATCCAGAATCAAATAATGCATTTGCTAAACTTGAGGAAACCATTAAATTACCTGCCACCACGTCTTTCGGAGCTTCTACCTCAGCAGTAGTGATAGCATAAGCCTGGCCTTGATCCCTCGGCCTTTTCTGAGGTAAGTTCTCCTGACGCTTAGGGAATGCATTTGCATAATTCCCCATCTCCCTGCAATTGTAGCACTGAACGTTGGTAGCTTCCTTCTTCCCCTTGCAATCATGAGCTTGGTGGCCTTTTTCACCACACTCGTAACAGACTCCCATTCCCTTCAAGCAAGTACCAAGATGTTTCTTCCCGCATTTACCACAAGATGGATATTCAACCTTTCCCTTCTTCCCCTTATTTCCATTCCCAGATTGATCAGCAGGTCTCTTCTTCTCTTGCTTTTCTTTAAAGTCATAAGACTTAGAGAATTCCTTTTCAGTCTTGATAGCACATGAGACAATGTCTTCGTACGATGAAAAGGATTGTGAGACTAACGCTCGACGGAGAAATGGTTTTAACCCATCAAAGAAACGATCAATCTTACTTCTTGGGTTGCGAATATAATCACCAGCGTACCTTGCTAACCTTGTAAAGTTAGCCTCATACTTTGTGACATTCTCATCCTCCTTTTGTCTCAGACTCAGAAATTGCCTTTCCATATCTGCTCGATGGTCGCGAGGGAAGTATTTTTCTAAAAACAGATCTTTGAACTCCCTCCATTCCATGTTTGATACTTCATCATCTTCCTTCGTATTTTGAATCAATGACCACCATTGATCAGCATCTCCAGTGAGGCGGTAAACTGCCATGATAACTTTTTCCCTTTCACTGCTCCCCAAAGCCTGAAATATTTTCTCTAAGGAAAATATCCATTGCTCAGCTACTAAGGGATTTGTATTCCCATTGAACGTTGGTGGTTGTTGCCTCATGAATCGATCTAACATTGATCCTCCACGCTGCGGATCAGGGTGCTCCATACGGGTAAGGTTATTATTCATAACCTGAGTAAGTTGTCCCAGTATGGTGATTAGCTGATCAGCACCAGTTGCATCACCAGCCCCACTATAATTATCTTGAGCAGAAGGGCAATCCCTCCATGGAGTGCGTGTATTGATACGGTTTCCATTTCTTCCACTAGGCGCCATTTCTAAACAATGGCATAAACTAGATCAGTTTATGAATCCAAATACATAATCCCATACTTATAAAACACTTAACATAAATTGAACTATTTATGGATATAATCCATAATCATAAAAATGTTTTCTTTGAGGGAGTATATACTCATAAACCCTTCATAATGATTTGTAAAGAAAATGAGAGTTATCCTAAGCATATCCCCCGGGAGTGTCATAACCAAGAGTGCAGCAAGGCCCGTTGTCGTGCACCAGTTCCCGTTCGAGTCTAGCTCAAAGCGGTGTTTTCGGGTTTTACCCCTAGGTACATCTGTGCCAGAGCCGCCTCTACCTGCTCGTATCCAGACAGGGATTTATTGCTCGGAAAACTCACAAAATCTCTACAATACCAAAATTCTAGGAAGTTCTTCTATACTAATCCTCAAAGTTCATCTTAGGTATACGTGCTCTAATCGGAGTTTATCTAAATCTAGCTTCCAAGGTTTGTACTAAACTTCCTCTGATACCAACTGTAACGCCCCGACCCCAGTTACCCAGAGTCGGTGCATTATTACATAACATTGGCATGATCACAAGAAAGATCAAATCTCGAAATACCGATTGGTTTAGTAGCCTTGTAAACACTAGATATATTCATAAGTTTTACATTACATCATAAAATGAAAAACTACTACAACAACATAATGTTTCCACAATCCACACTATAATCCCCTCATAATATCCCTGAAGGTCATTCATAACTTACATCTTCACTTCCTGGGAAAAATAAAACATAGAAAAGGGGTGAGCTCAAATGCCCAGTAAGGATAACAATATAGCGGAACATTCAAAATAAGCATAAACATTTAAGGCAATGCATTACTAAAACAAAAGCCTTTTAAACTTGAATTTCAACATAGTATGGCAAAAGTAAAATTAAATAATGCCATTTACTTGTTCACATGGATATTCTACTAATCGAATAATCACATGCAAAATCAATAACCACTTTCATAATGTTGGAATGCATAATGCCAGACTATCATAACAACATAGCCAAGGCCTCGTGCCAAGACTACAATTAAGATTTTGTCAAGGCCTTGTTCCAAGACACTAGTTTGTCTCATGAGACCTACCGATGCATCGAGGAGCTATAGCGGGCTCCACCCGTCACATATTAAGTCCAATGCATTCCCATATGAAAAGGTTTAAACATAACATAAACATTCGTATTAAACTAGCATACGAAATGTCAATACTTTCACCATAAACCATGAATGGTATATAAAAAAAATAGCACATCCATAGTCAAACATATCACAAAACCTTCAATACAATATAAAAGTTTTGTATCATATTATATCATCCTCAAATAAGCATAAAATCCATTAAAGGATGTTGACATAGATGAAATCAAAACTCTTTTTAAAGAAATATCTCTTTCTATTTTGAAATCATTTAAGAGACATATATTTATAAAATAAAACATTTTCTTTGAAAATATTCTTATAAGCTTGTAAGGGAAGCTTTGACGATTTTATAACGGCGGAAAATAACCGCACCCGCCGTATAAGTTAAAAAAAACATTCTTATCTTAATTCTGTCGAAAAGGTTAAAAAGCACCTTGTTTGGAAAACGACGGAAAGATTCCTCTTATAAAAAGTCAAAAAAAAGGTATAAATGACTTTAACCCATATTCTTGTAAAAATGTTTTGAAATACATTTTTAAGAAACATGGATGTGGATGATAACGAGATCCCAGTAGATTATTACGTATAAACAACCTCGGATAATGAAGAGATTGTGAAATAATCCTTACCTTGTACTTTTCCTTTGTTGGGGTCGGTTAACCTCCTGTATAATGGTGAAATAATTGTTATTAAATTATACAAGAATCATATACATTAATATGATATCATATATGATCTTTTAACATTGCTTTATTAATAATATCTTAGTATTATCGTCGTTTCAGGTGATAATCGATTCGTTCTTCTTAAATGTTTGGTTACGTAAGACATGTTTGTAATGGATAGATTAAATCTTATTCATAATCAGAATGATATTAACATTATTTTTAACCCTAAAATGAGAATAAGACTTGAATGGATACGATGGAGGATGGATCTCACCGCGTTCGTGGAGACGGTAGTCCGTACGTACGCACGAACGCTACTTCCATTTAATTTTTATTTTAAAAGAATTGAATCCAAATGATACATAGGTATATTACTATTCCAGTATAATATAATATTTTATATATGTTACTTAAGTTCATTAACACCATCCTTTATACGTTCCATGTGTGGTATGAACGAGTCATATCATTTTAAGGGGGCGGTAGTCCGCACTTCCTCAAATGAAATTATCGTATGTATATACAACATGAAACGAATAATGATATGAAATAAAATGGAATTAGAGAAGCTTATATATAAAATATATATCATTAATATCATATTTAATTACAGTTCCATCATAATGGCCACCATGAGAGGCGGTAAGATGTATTTGAACAATCATCGTTTCGTGAGGCATTAGTTTGCCATCCACAGAAACATTATGTTCATCATCCATTAGATGGAGTTGTGTGTATGTGTAGTTTTAATCCTTCTTATAACAACATCCTAGTATATTGAGGATACTGGTGTTGTTACAAAATAAAGGAAATAAAAAGAGTTTGGGGGTTGGAGAAGCAAAATAAATGAAAATAATTTAAGAGAAAACGTTACCTTTAATTTAGGTAACTCACTTTGGTTGGAACCAAATGACTTCTTGAAATTCTTTCTGCCTAAGGGGAAGCTTCAAGGAGGAGGAGAGGGATGTGGGGAGCTTAGTTGGGCAGAGTTTGGACGAGCCAAGTGGCTTGAGAGGTGTGAGGAATGAGTAGAAGTGGTCTCCCTTTTATAAGGGAGAAGAGGGGCACTTTAGGAAAGAGTGAAAGTATTACTTTATAATATAATTATATTCGGTTTATAATGGTCCAAAAATCATTGAGGTCGAAGATAAGATGACTCATATTCTAAATAACATCAACCAATAAGAATTGGATAGGTTTTAGATAATATTTTAATCATTATAATCTTATTTATTTAAATGATTTATTAATGAGGTAAACATTGCATCATTATTGTGTCATTAATAATTTATATTATTTGATGTCTAAAAATTATAAATAAAATATCATTATGTAGGAAATCTTTTTAGCTTTCTAATGAATATTTATAATCGAAAATCCAACATGTATAACCCTATGTAAAAATTGTTCTTCTAAAAGATGTAAGCTTATGCCATTTTTATTTTTATTTTAACTTTATTAATTTAAAGTGTCCCTACCACATACAAGTGGCTCCAAGGGGTCCCCAAATTGACCCAAGGATGCCCATGGTCGGGTATGTGTCCACCAATAAGGTTAGGACACGTTTTAGGTTAATTTTGTATTATTATAATATTATTTTTTAACCCTTATTTACCGGATTTACCCTTAACCATGGTAAATAAAATATTTACCACAGTAATTATTCAAAATGTCTAAAAATAAAAGTTACCTATTTACACAATTTGGACATCCTGATTCCAAATATGGAATCCATTTTTCTAAATTCAAAACACATAATTGGCAGAAATTAATTTAAAATTAATTCCCACTGTCGAAACAAAAAGCGTGTTTTTAAGAGGTAATAACTATCAAAAGATTGACACTTGTTTATGTTCGGTTTAATTGTAAAATTATGTCCAATGACCAACATTATATTAAATGGTAAAAATATATTCTAAATATACTTTAAAACCACTCAAATTCACAATTTATCACTATTAATTATTTTGATTAAAAAAGTTGTTTTTAATTAAAATTTAGTAATTTTCACTATTCATCAAAATATGAAAGTTATCCGAAAAGTACCAAAATTTCACCTTAGGCTAAATTAGATATTCCGAATCCAAAAATGAAGTCTATTTTGAAATATAAAATATATATGATTTCAAAAAGTAGGTATTACTATTCACAACGGCTAGTTTAATTAGTTGTGGTGTGTGTTAGAACTCGAGGTTGCGTACAACACACGCTATCGCATTATTCGAAGGGAAACGTACCATAGAAGCTTGGGGTGTTACATTAGATTTAATATATTATATATATGTATCCTTAATATAATCCAACAAGTGTGATTTTTTATTTATTTTTATAAAATACACATGTGCACATTTAAATAGTTTTTTAGAAAAAACATTTCATTTTATTTTAAAAAGAGTTTTATTTTAATTTATAATTAATTGGTCAAAAAATAAATATATATATATATATACAAGTGTAAAACATATTTCTATAATTAATTTAATCTTGTTCACACCCTCTATTATAACTCCTAGGTTACAATGGTAATATTTAAATAATAATAATCAGTTGTTCGCTTAAGCTCAATGTGGCGTATCATGTACTCTATAGAACAAAGTATTCATTTTTTTAAAACTCGGTTTGTTATATTACCCCACCCCTTTGGAAATTTAAACCTCAAAATTTTGAATTTGGTCTCTCAAACTATGGTTTGAATTTTCAAAATTCCTTTATTAAAATTATATATCAGGAAAAGGATTCATAAAATGTCTACTTTAAAATAAATAAAGGGAATTATGAAGGTCTCCTAGGATAAAAAACTCTAGTATTACACATAGGAAAACATGGACATGAATGTGAAGAATCGCTATCAATTTCTTATGGAGAGTGATAGAGAACATGGTTATGATAATGTTAACAATCACAAAACTATATCTGTGATGGGTTAAAGGGTTATTGATTTCTTAGTAAGAGAAGTAAATAGATAATGTTTTTGTTTTAAGGTATTTTTCATATATTTTAGGAATTAATTTACTTACTATACTATGATCATAAAGAAATATACTTACATGAAAAGTTTAGTTTCATCCTTTGATAAATTTCCACCAAAAACTCATCTTTTTCTCCAAATGATGAGTATTCAAGATGAATTTTTCATGTCTGAATCACTAGAATAAACTTCTAGAGAATAACATGATCCAAAAAACAATTTATTACTCCTTTATTTATTCATTAACCAAACAAAAATTATTATAATAAGATAAAATAATTCTCTAAAAAAAATAAACTTTTATATAAAGAAAAATTACTTCAATATCCAAAATTAAATAGTGACACCCAAAGGTCAACATAGATCATTCAACAAATGACTATCCTTAAAATTTCCAAAAACATATTATAGACTAATATTGAAACCCAAAAATCATAAGTATTTGACCAGATATTCTTCCAAATAATATCAATCACTCTTAATGTCTCATACCAAAAATTTAATTTCCTAAATCACATAAACTCCAAGATATGATAATCATTTCTATAAATAACCTGAATCACCATAAATCTATGATAAAATCATATATTCTTCTAAAATATAATTTCAACCTTTTTTCCTCAAACAAAACACCATAGTATTTTATTTATCTTAATCATACAAATTTCCCAAAATAATAAACATCTTTTGTAATAACAATAATCACTTAATCACCTAATCATTTTCCAATCTCAAGGTTATCTATTTGATAAAAAAAATATTCTCAAAATCAACTTATTCTTAATCCATTAAATCATTTAAATAAAAAGAAAAATGTCATAATAATTGGGACTACACATAGGCCAGTGGTAGGTGATACACCCTTGTCTCCCTTCAGTTGTGGGTTCGATTCTCACAGCCTTGTCGGACGTCCTAGGTTGTCACCCATTCTGTGGGTTTTCTCTTTTCTAAAACTATATTATTATTATAACATTCAAAAAATATGATAAAATAATCAAAAATAACTATAACATGTTTTAACCTCAAATTTTATCTTATACATTTCATTTCTCATCCCAAAAAGTAATAACACATAATTATCTAAAAAATAAATGTCTCCAAAAACATTGTCAGTCACCTTAAAAAATAGTAAACTAAAGCCTAACAATGGGGTTTCAAAGACATTGAACTTATGTTAGATATTAAAAATATAAACCCATGATGATATCCCTAACTCTTATGAAAACATCTTAATCTCTAAATTTTTATAAAACCTTATCTCATACTAACTGTAAGTAATTGGTTTTAAACATTACATATTCTAGTGTTTTTTAACTAGATTTAACATTCAAGGATCTTTTTAGTAAATATTTTTAGAGAATTAGGATAAAATCTTAAAAAGTAAACCCATACATTATAAGTGGACACTTATACTCAATATACATTTTTCAAATAATATAAAACTCTTTAAAATAAAACATGATTTCTCTTTATGAAAAATCTTCACAATTATTCCCTTGAATCATCATTGTCCCTACTATTACTTAAAACCTGTGAAAAACATTTTAAACTTGGTATGAGCACAATAATCTCAGTAAGGAACATAAATAAAGTAAATTTTTAGTCTAGTGAAAACATGTAAATCCATTAAAAACCATTTTCTAAAAACTCATTAATAAGCATATAAAAATCATGTCGGTGCCTTGGGACATAATTAACATATCACTCTTACATTCACCCTTAAAAATGGAATAACCAAACATTCGACTTAAATATTTGTATTACCCAATGAATTGGATATCTATAATGGGGCTCACCCATTGTATAATCTATATTGGGAACACCTGTTTTTCATGAGCTATATTGGGGTTCAACCATTCATATAAGCTATATCAAGATCACCCATGAGATATAATGTGGTTCAAACATTCGTATATAATAGACAAGGACCAGATCATTAATAAACCCCCTTCAAAACTCTTTTAAAACCATGTGTAAAATACTTTCAAATGTCAAAATACCCTTTTCATGTAAAAATCATTTTTAAAATCTAAAAAACATGCACATAATAAAAAAACCAATTTATTTGGAAAGATATATAAAAAATTATAAAGGAAACATTAAATAATTAAATAGTACTAAAAGTGGGAAAAAATTCATACTGTATATGTTAAAAATCATTCCTTTATCCTTTTATAAAAAATAGTTGAAATGGTAACTTTAAAAATATTTTTAAAAGAAAGTCATTTACATAAAACCTTAAAAGTATTCCATCTTGATAACATTTTAGAGAAATTAGAAAATTATCATTTCAAAAAATTCATTTCCATATGAATAAATTAATAAAAATAATTTTAAAAACATTTACATGAAATATAACAATATATAAAATAAATCTTTAAAACATTTAAAATAAGGTTTATTTAGTTAAAAAGTCTTTTACCTTGAGTCTGACTCATCATGTACATTATTTATCTTCTTGAATAATAAACTTAGGTAAATTATATACTTTATTTCTAACCTTTTTAAAGTTTATTATTCATTTTATATCATTTATTACCATGTTATAATAATTACTTAATTATTTAAGTTCATGTCGGACGTTTTGATTATATTCGGTACATGAGATCAAAATAACTTTAGTAAGTTGTCAATAGGAAAAGTGGTAATTAGTTAATCATATCTAGAATAATATTCATGACATAATAATCACTTTTATACATCAATTATACTTTTAAATTCATCGATTATATATGGATATAAAAATGAACTACGTTATAATCATGGAGATCGTAAGTTGTATGTACGCATGAGTAACATTTCCATTTTTCAATGATCATTATAGAATAAAGGTAAGTATTATTTTATAAATAAATAATAACAATAATATCATTAATATCATATTAATAATTTAAATACACTTATATATATTATCCAGGTGATGTGGTGATGAAAAATGAATCGCATCGCTTCGTGGAGGGGATAGTTCACACGTACGCATGAACGACATTACCATTTTTATGTGAATCTAAAGGTAAGAAAATAAATGATATATTTTTCTTTAATAATTATAAATATTTCATTATTATTATATATAAATATTAATTTCATCATTAAAACCATCCTTGAGAGACTGTGATGGAAAACGAATTATATCGGTTCGCGAGGTGGTAGTCTGCCTTATTCACGAACAATTAATTATTTTCCCATTTGATAGAAGTGGAGATGGATTTAGGTGATTATATTAACATAATAAAATATAATTATGTTTAATATACTTTATTTATTATTTCAACATAGTTGAATAAGATTTTAAGGAAGTGGAATAAGAAATAAAATAGAAATACTTGATTAAAACAATACCTCTTCTTTGGGATGATCTCCTTTTCTTAACACATTAAGACAACTAAGGGTGGTCTTATACCTAAAATAAGATGTATATAATGTAGGTATAGATTCTAGGAAGGTATTTGGTCCGATATTGTTCTAACCAAATATGTTTTGAGGTGTGAAGAAAAGAGAATAATGGGTGCCCTTTTATAGGAGAGGGGAGGGTAACTCTTGAAATTTTTCAAATTATTAAATTAATATAAATTAATTTTATATTCAAAATTGCTCCAAAATGATATATTTATAATATAGGATGATTATGGGTCTAAATATATTCTTAAAATAAAAATTAGATAAGTTTTGATGATTTTTTAATCCTTATTTTTTAGATTTAACCCTTATTTAACCTTTTAATTATTATCATGATATCACATAAGTTAGACTTTGAGGGTTAATATAATTACTATAAAATATAAAAAACCAATAAATGAGTCATTTATTACATTTTTAGACTTATAAAAATCAGTTTTCTAAATTTATATTTTTATTAATTTTACATCATTTAATAAAATATTATTTATTTTAAAATATCATTAATATCAATTTTGAAACTATTCATTACTTGACTTTTTAAAAATATCATAAGAATATGATATCTTAGAACCAACAAATTTAACACATCACTAACATATCAAAGTCATCCATAAAATTAATGGATGATCATAATCATCTAAAATTAAATTTATTTTAATATTTTTAATATCATTTATTTGATATTTATTTTAATTAAAAAATTACTACATCATCATTATGCAAGACTTTAATTTAACTATTTATTCCATAAAAATTAAAAAAAATAATGATTAATATAAACATTTTATATTTCCAAATACTATTTATAGTCAAACATATCCCATATATAACTTCATATTAAAATATTTCACTTATTAAAAACAAATGTATGACAAAATTGAATTTTCATTGAATTTAATACTATAAATGGATTAAAGTTATCCAAGTGGTTACAATAGCTTAAAAAATTGTCCCATGGATGATTTCGATCTATAATAACTCATCCAATAAAATTATTACAAGTTTTAGGGTAGTTTTCTATTATTTATAATGTTATTTTTACCCTTGATTACTCGATAAATAAGGTCTAACTTTTCAAAATACCTTTATTGAAATCCCACATAAGAAAAAGGATTAATGAAACGTCTACTTTAAAATAAATAAAGGGAATTATGATTTTCACTTGAGATAAAATATTCTAGGATTCTATTTAGAAAAACATGGACATAAAAGAGAAAACTCATGATAAAGTTCTGATGGAGAGTGATTGAGAATATAGTCATGATAAAGTTAACAATCAAAAAACCATAAATCCATGATGGGTTAAAAGGTCATTGATTTTTTAGTAAGATAAGTAATTGAATAAAGTTTTGTTTAATATACTTTTCATAGATTTGAGGAAATATTTTATTTACTAAAATAATATCATAAAGAAATATACTTACTTGAAAAGTTTAGTTTCATCCTTTAATCAATTTCCACCACAAACTCATATTTTTCTACAAACGATGAGTATTCAAGATGAATTTTTCACACTTGAAGTAATAAAATAAACTTATAGAGAATCACATAATCCGCACAAAAAAAACTATTCCTTATGTCTTTAGGCATTAACCAAACCAAAATGGTTAGGATAAGATAAGATAATTCTCTAAAAAGAATAAACCTTTATATGAATAAAAACTACTTTAGTATCCAAAATTCAGTAGTGACACCCAAAGGTCAACATAGATCATTCAATAAATTACTATCCTTAAAATTCCTCAAAAATATTCTAGACTAATATTGAAACCCGAAAATCATAAGGATTTGATCGCATAGTCTTCCAAATAACATCAATCACTCTTAATGTCTCATACCAAAAATTTAATTACCTAAATGACTTAATCTCCAAGATATGCTAACCATTTCCATAAAAAAACCTAAATCACCATAAATCCATGATAAAATAATATATTATTCCAAAATATAATTTCAACCTTTTTTCCTCAAAGAAAATACCAATACTCTATTAATCTTAATTATACAAAGTTCCCAAAATAGTAAACATTTTCTGAAATTACATTAATCACTTAATCACCAAATCATTTTCAAATCTCAAGGTTATTTATTTGATAAAAAAATATGTTCTCAAAATAAAATTATTCTCCATAATTAAAATAATTTAAATAAAAATAAAAAATCATACTAACTGGGACTTCACGTAGGTCAGTTGTAGGTGATGCACCCTTGTCTCCCTTTGGTTGTGGTTTTAATTCCCACGAACTTGTCCGATGCGATGGGTTATCACCCATTTTGTGGGTTATCCTTTTTCTAAAACTACATAATTATTATAAAATTATAAAAATATGATAAAATCATCAAAAATAACCATAACATGTTTTAACCTCAAACTTTATCTCATACCTTTCATTTTTCATCCCAAAAAGTAATAACCTGTAATTACCTCAAAAATAAATGTCTCTAAAAATATCGATAGTAACCTTAAAAATTCATAACATAAATCCTCAAAATGGGGTTTCTAAGACATTGAACTTATGGTTAAGCTTAAAATTATAAACTTATGATGATATCCCTAACTCTTAAGAAAACATCTTAATCTCCAAAGTTGTCTAAACCCTCCTCTGATACCAACTGTAAGGACCCGGTCTTAAACATTACATATTCTAGTGTTTTTTAACTAAATTTCAAATTCAAAAATATTTTAATTTTAGAGTTTTTGATAATTAGGAAAAACTCTTAAAAAGTAAACCTATACATTATAAGTGGACACTTATACTCAGTATCCATTTTCCAAACAATATAAAACCCTTTAAAATAAAACATGATTTCTCTTTATGAAAAATCTTCACAGTTATCCCCTTGATATCATCCATGTCCCTACTCTTAACTAAACCCTATAAAAACATTTTAAAACTTGGAATGAGCACAAAAATCTCAGTAAGGGACATAAATAAATTAAATTATTAGTCCAGTGAAAACATGGAAACTCATTAAAAAATATTTTCTTAAAAACTCATTAGTAAGCATAGAAAAATCACATAGGTTCTTTGGGAAATCATTACCATATCACTCTTATATTCACCCTTACAAATGGAATAACCATATAGTCTACTTCCATATCTGGAGTACCCAATGCATTGGATGGATATAATGGGGCTGACCCTTCGTATAAGTTTTACTGGGCTCACCCATTTTTCATGATCTATATTACGGTTTAACCCTTCGTATAAGATATATCAAGATCACTCATGAGAAATAATGTGTCTCAACCCTTTGTATATAATTTCAAAGGACCAAATCATTAATAAAACCCTTGAAAACTTTTTTAAACCCATTTGTAAAATACTTTCAGATATCAAAATATCATTTTCATGTAAAAATCACTTTTAAAATCTGAAAAATGCAAATATAATGAAGAAATCACTTTCTTTGAAAAGAACTATGAAAATTTATAAATAAACATTAAATAATTAAATATCCCTAGAATAGGGAAAAATTTCATGTTGTATATGTTAAAAAACATTCATTTAGGCATTTGTAAAAATAGTTGAAAGATTAACTTTAAAATATATTTTTAAAAGAAATTCTCTTACATAAAACCTTAAAAAGAATCCATTTTGATAAAATTTAAGAGAAATTTGAAAATTACCATTTTAAAAAATTCATTTACATACGAATACATTCATAAAAATCATTTTAAAAACATGGATATGAAATAGAAATATATAGAAAATAAATCTTTGCAACATTTAAAATAAGGTTTATTTAGTTAAAATGTCCCTTACCTTGAGTCTGACTTGTCATATACGTTATTTATCTTCCTTAATAATAAAATTTGGTTAATTATTTATTTTCTTGAGAAACTTTTTAATGTTTATTTTTTATTTTTTATTTCTCATTACTATTTTATAGCAATTACTTAATTATTTAATCTCACGTCGGACGTTTTGATGATATTCAATAAATGAGTCCAAAATGGCTTTGGTAAGTTGTCAATAGTCCAAGTGGTGATTAGTTCATCATATCTAGAATAATATTCTTGACATAATAATCACTTTTATACATAAAATATAATTTTAAATTCACCCATTACATATGAATATGAAAAATGAATTATGTAACAATCATGAAGATAGTAAACTGTATATATGCATGAGTAAAGCTTCCATTTTTAAATGATAATTATGGAAAGAAGGTAAGTATTATTTTATATTTACATAATTAACATAATATAATTAATATCATATTAATAATTTAAATACATTTATATATATCATCCATGTGATGTGGTGATGAAAAATGAGTCACAACGCTCTGTGGAGGTGATAGTTCACACGTACGCACGAACAACGTTTTCATTTTTATGTGCATAGAAAGGTGGGAATATAAATTATATATTATTATTTAATAATTATAATTATTTAATTAATATAATATATAAACATTAATTATATAATTATAACCAGTCTTGAGATATGGAGATGGAAAATGAATTATATCAGTTCGTGATGTGGTAGTTTTCCGTACACACGAATGATTAATTATTTTATAATTTGATAGATGTAGAGATGTATTTAGGTTATTATATTAACATAATAACATCTCATTATATTTAGAATAATTTATTTATTATTTCATTATGGTTAAATAAAATTTTAAGCAAATTGAATAAGAAATAAAACCAAAATACTTGATTAAAATAATACCTCTTCTTTGGGATGATCTCCTTTTATTAACACCTAAAGACCACTAAGGGTGGTGTTATTACTAAACTAAGATCTATAGAATATAGATAGATATTCTATGAAATTATTTGGGAATATATTTTCTGAACTAAATAGGTTTTGAGGTTTGAATAAAATAGAATAATGGGTGTCCTTTTATAGGAGAGGGGAGGGGCACTCTTGGAATTCTTCAAATTATTAAATAAATCTAAATTAATTTTACATTATAAATGGATTCAAACTGATTTATTTAGAATATAGGATTATTATGGGTCTAAATATATTCTAAAAATAAAAATTAAATAAGTTTTAACTATTTTTTAATCCTTATCTTTAAGATTTAACCCTTATTTAAGCTTTTTAATTCTTACTGTAATATCATGTAATTTACACTTTGAGGGTTAATATAATACTATAAAATGATAAAAGACCAATAAATGGGTAATTTATGATATTTTGAGACTTATCCATATAATTTTGATGAATTTTATATTTTTATGAGTTTTATATCATTTTTTAAAATATTATTTATTTTAAAATATCATTAATGTCAATTTTAAAAGTATTCATTACTTAACTTTTTAAAAATATCATAAAAATGTGATATATTCAAACAAAATAATTTAAAACATCACTAATATGTCAAATACATCCAAAAAATTCATTTATGATAATAAATATTTCAAATTATATTTATTTTAATATTTTTAATATCATTTATTTGATATTTCCTTTAATTAAACAATTATTACATCATCATTGTACAAACCTATGATTTAAATATTTATTACCTAAAAATTAAAAATAAATTATCATGATAAATATAAACATTTTATATTTCAAAATATTATTTATAGTTGAACATATCCCTTATATAACCCTATATTAAAATATTCTACTTATTAAAAAAAAAGTATGACAAAATTGTCTTTTCTTTGAATTAAATACTATAAATGGATTAAAGTCTTCCAAGTGGCTCCAAGAGATCAAAAAATTTGTCCAAAGATGATTTTGGTCAACATTGACTCATCCAATAAAATTATAACAAGTGTTAGGGTAGATTTTCTATTATTTATAGTATTATTTTCACCTTTGATTACCCGATTTACTTTAAACCATGGTAATAAAAATTACCAAAGTTACTATTCATATTTTGTTCAAAAATAAAAGGGACCTATTTACTAAATTTAGACCATATTATTCAAAATATTTAATCCATTTTTCAAAATTCAAACCATATAATTTGCTAAAATTAATTTAAAATTAATCTCTTTGACGAAACTAGAAAACATGTTTTAAAAGTAAAAACCTTCAAAATATTAAAATGTTTTTATATCCAAATTCAATGTAAAATTGATTCCAATGACCTAAATTGGATTAAATGATAAAAAAAATTAATATAATTATACTTTAATACTATTCAAAAATATAATTTAACATTATAAATAAATTTTATGAAAAAGTTGATTTCAATTTAAGTGTAGTATTTTTTCACAATTCATCAAGATATGAAACTTATTAGAAAAGTAACAAAGATTCAACCAAATTAAATTTTTATATTCTAATTTAAAATAAGAAGTCTATTTTTTCAAATAAAATTTATAAAAGTTTCAAAAACTATATTAAAACAAGTGAAAATTCAAAAGGCGACAAAACCTTCTTTTTAGAAAAATACTTCTTTTATGCATAAAATTGGATTTATTATTATATAATGTATAAAAAACAAATAAGATTAATTTTAAAAATTATATTTAATATTATATATGTATGTCATTAATATATTCCAACAAGAGTGATTTTTTTATTTATTGGTATAAAATACACTTGTGCGCATTTTAATAGTTTTTGAGAAAAATATTTCCTTTTATTTTAATAAGGGTTTTATTTTAATTTATAATTAATTGGTCACAAAAGAATTAAATATATATATATACATGTTTAAACCATATTTTAATAATTCAGTTAATTATTTCTATACTCTCTATTCTAACGGCTAGGTTATAACGATAACATTTAAATAATGATATTCAGTTGTTCTCTTAAGCTCGATGTGGCGTATCATGTTTGCTATCAAATGTAGTATTTCTTTTTTATAAACTATGGTTGTTAAATTAACATAATAACATTATATTATATATAATATACTATAGTTATTATTTATTTTTTGTATTGGGTGGGTGGTGGTAGGATAAGAAATAAAAAAAATTAAAAGAGAAAAAAAAAGAGGATTTTACCTCTTGAATGTCATCTTTTTGAGAACCTCCTTAAGTCACATGGGTTTGGTCTTTTAGTGAGACCAGAAAGACCAAGACATGGGAAAGGTGTTCGCTATAGTAATTTATCATTATATAAGTATTCTACAATTCTTAGAAGGCGTGACAAGAAGAGGTGGTGAGGGGTAGTATTTATAAGGGTATGAGAGGGGCGGTTTTTGATTATTTTAATAATTTGTTTATTATTATGAAAAAATAAAATAACTAGTGTATATGATTTTTAAATAATTGCTTTTTACATCATCCATGACTCAAAAATTCATGTATTTGGCTGAAAATTTTAAATTCCATAAATTACAGTATTTCGCTATTCACCAAAAATTCAATTATTTTAGAAAAATCCCAAAAAATCACCCCAACCATTTTTTAAAATGTGGATTTAAAAAATAGACTTCATTTTATGAAAATAATTTTCTAAATATGAGAAATTTAATTTTTAATTAAAATCGTCATTTATTCAAAAAAAAATACGGATTTTAATATTATAATTGATTTTATGACACTTTGAAAAATTAATTATGGTCTCATAAAATTATATTATAATAATAAGACAACACAATATTAATTTATGAATCTATTTATGAAAATAAATTTTATTTTAAATAATTATATTAATTATAAAATTATAAAAAAACATTTATGTTTCACCAAATTACAACACTTAATTTGTCATTTTTAAAAATATTTATTTACTTATGATATAAATATTTAATCATTTCATTTAAAGATACCTAAATGTTTTTTTATAATTTCACCTTTTAAAATAATATTTTATTATTAACATTATGATTTATTTCTATAGATTTATTCATGAGTGTGGTTATTCTAGAAGATCCCAAACTTTGTTATTTCCTATTTGTTGTCCTACTATAAAATTTGGTATTCTTATTAGTTTGTTTGATAACTAATGTATAATTATTAATTTATAAGGATAAATTTTTTATCGGGTTATCTATGTTATGTATGTGATTTATACTACATGACATAATTAAAAGAATGTAAAATTTCATTGATCAAATTATGGGTCATTATAAGATTTGTGTGTTTTATTTGACTTTTCATTATAAAATGTTTTGAACTTACTAACTAATGTCTTGAAATTAGTTTGAATTAGTTTTAATTTAAAATGATATTAATTATCGATAATCATTATTTCTCTCTCTCTCTCCTCAATAATTCTAGATTTTATTATTTCTATTAATATTCATATTGTCTAATGATCCATCTGTCTATGTGGAGTTATTCTTATTTTAAAAGCTCAAGGCATGTATAGAAAAAGTGATATGGTCAAGATTCACTGAACTTAGACTTCAATGACTTTATAACCCCAGATAATTTCATAACATTACTAAAGGATTTAGATCCTATAAATAGATACCTTCTGAGGCCTTATAAATCTTTACACTACATCGACATACTATGTTATATAATCGCCAAAGTGCTCAATTTCTCTCAAGATATATCTTTCTAAATCCTCTTCTTCCTTCAAGAGTGTGTTATGTATTGTAATATCTTTCTTACTCTCTCTATTTTCTCATTATCCACTAGTGTTTTTCAAATTTGTTGGGGGGAATTGGGACTAAGCTAAAAATAACTACACCCTTCCTATTTATTCTATTTTGGTGCTCACTACCATTTAAAGTGAGGGACTAAGGTTTATTTTTCATTTTCCTTTCAAAAAACAAGGTACTATTATTTTTTGATTTCAATATTTGTTGTTAAATAGATAGTGTCTATTATATCTGGTTTCTTATTATTACCTAAAAATAAACGGAAATTTTTGGTATCTTGGCTACTAATAAATCCAAGGGTCCAATTCATTAAATCCTCTACAGATTTAGGTGGTAGTCATAGGGGTACCTTTAAGTACTATTGTCGAACTGCCTTACCAAATATTGTGTCTTATTTACCTTCTGATTTTTATTTATTTATTGCTTTAAATAGTTCATTTTATAATTTTTTTAATCCATCAATCCTGATTAATCATTTTATTATTTGATCACATTTTATTTTATTATTTCTCTTTAATTATTATATTTAATTATATTGTTTCACTTTCAATACTATGATTCTTTTATTTTTTTATAAATTGGATTGTTTTCCTTTAAATTTTTTAATAGGAAATTCACCCCCACCCCCACTTCTACCATTTTATCTCCTTTTTGGGACGCACATTTGGTATCTAAGGGTAAATTTGACCTTATTTCAAAAACTCTTTTCGAAAATCTCTTTTATCAAAGGAGACCTTGAGTTTTTATCAATTTTTTCTTCAAAATTGTTTTTTAATTTCAAATTCTTACCGATTTCAAAATTTGATTTTAAAATGGAATCTACTTCTTATATGAATTCTCCTTTAATTTTTGGTTCAAATTATTTTTATTTGAAAACTCACATGTCTATTTTTCTTAGAATCATTGGTTATACTTTTATAAAATGGTTATGGATGGTTATATCCCTATAACTAAAAAAGATAAATGGACTCTGAATGATATTGTTAATTTTGAACTTGTTGTATAAGATATGAAGGCCTTGTTTTGTAGTTTAGATCATAATGATTTAAATAGAATATATTCTTACAAAATTATTAGTGAGATATATAAATTATTATAATTCACACATGAGGGAACCAATAAAGTTAGATAATAGACTAGATATGCTTAGATAGGATTTTAAAAGTTTCTCCTTGCATGAAAATGAATTTATTACTAGCATGTTTACTCATTTTACTGATATTTGTAATGGAAAAAAAATCTATTGGTGAATCTATTTATACAAAAACTTTATTCAAGAAAATCATATGGGTTTGTCCAAGTTCATGGGATCCAAAATTCACTATGATTTAAGAAGCTAAAGATATTAAAAATATGGTGGTTAAGGAACTCATAGGCTCTCTCATGAAATATGAGATAACTATTAAGAGAAAATATGAAAAGTAGGATAAAGAGGTCAAGGAAACTAAAATAAAAATTTCTTTCAAGGAAAACAATGTTGATTATTCATAAAACAACTTCAATGGTGTAATTGAAATTGAACATTTGATGAGAATATTGAGAAAATTATGCAGGTTAAACAAAAATAATAAATCCTTATGATGGGATAAAAAGATAGATAAAATTGATGTGATTTGGTTGAAAAAATAAGGTCCATTTATGGGTTTTTTTCTCTTATGGTAACATTCTTGACCCTTAAAGAGTAGAAAACTATAATATTGTGGTAATTGTCAAAAGGTTTAACACAAGGTTAAAAATAAAATATAAGTGTGAAAACATAACCAAAACTTGTCCAAATTTTAATTTATGAGATTATTTAGACTCAAACTCATATTATATTCAAATTATATCAATCTGGATCTATTTATACATGAAAAATAATTTATATTAATTTAATACTTTAAGAAATTTCAAGAATGTCCATCCCCTCACTCATAAAAGGACATCCCTTATCTCTTTTCTTTATATAAATTTGTGAAACCTAGTTTGACCAAATACTACCCAATTACCTTATCAAATTCCATACCATAAATTAAAAGTTTTGGTTTTCTTAAAATATCATTCCAAGAGTCCTTAACAAGGGATCTAAAGGAAGTCAACCAAAGAAGAGGTAATCGTCCTTACTGAATCTTTCAAATTTATTTCTTATTCTACTTCCTCTAAATATATTATACCTATCATAAAATAATAAATACACTATAATAAATATAATTAGATGTTATTATGATTATGAGACAATAATTTTTCATCTTTTTCCATCCTTTAAAAATCAAAAACACAGCTCGTGCGTACGTACGAATTACCATCTCCACATAACAGTGAAATTAGTTTTTCATCACCATTTTTCATGGATAGTTATAAATATTGAAATAATGAATATATATTATATTATTAAAATAATTATTATTATGAAATTATAAGTTCATCTTTACCTTCTTACCTTCCAATCTATTAGAAAATAATAACGTCGTTCATGTGTATGTGTGGACTATCACCTCTATGAAGCGATGTGATCCGTTTTTTATTTCTTATTTTCATAGATGGTAATAAAGATATATTTAACTGATATATATTATATAATAATTATTTTTTAATGGTTAATTATTATTTACCATTCTTTCATTCCATCTGTTGAAAAATGAAAACAACACACATGCGTACGTACGAACGGTATAATTAATTTTTTAATATCTAATTTGTATGGATGACTCTAAATATATATATATATATAATGAATATATATGATAATTATATCATTATTAACAATATGGATATGATGTAACCATAATCAAAGTATGAGTACTGGAATTATCGAACAAAAATTCTCATGAAAAATGAAATAGTTAACACCCGGAACAATGATGATAATAAAAGATTATTAACAAATGGGTGATAAGATGTTATAGATGGGTCATATATGATATTTTAGATATGTATGTGGTTTTGGTATGTAATTATAATAAACATAAATTTATTATACAGGAGGTTAAAAGAACTTATGAGGAAATTCAAACTTGAGATAAGGGATTTCAACTCAATTTCCACTCCATTGAGTCAAATTTGGTATTATGCACCTATTTATTTTTTGAATAGTGTATATAATGCCCATTTCATGTATTTAACATGAATATTTATTTATTCATGATGATTAATATTTCAATTCAAGATTACTATTTTAAGGTGTTTTTATATTTCTTCCAACTTTTCATCTCTTTGACTTTTGTATCAAGCAAAGAAATGTTTAAAAGAAAAGACGATCTTATTTCTCTTTTGATCAGGTATATTTTTCTTACATTTCTATGTTTTTATAAATTATTTTAAAAAATTAATTTTTATTCACTAAAATGATTTATTAATTATGTTTTATTTTATCCTTTACTTTTTACAAAGTTTGAAATGAATCTTTCTAATGTTCTATGAAGGGATCATTTTTAAATTTCTTTAAAAAAAGTCAAAAGGGATGTTTCTTTTTAAAGTATATAGTGTTAATGGACTTTCCCACTTCTATAACCAGTTTACATTATTTATATTCTTCTATAAGTTTTACGTGGTTTAAAAAAGAAAATTCTTTAATGAAAGCTTATTCTAATACTTCGCTTCCATTTTCCAAAAGATGGGATTTTATTACAAAACCTATATTTATAATGAATTAATGGGAATATCTCATATCTTTTTTAATTTTGTAGTCATAAACTTTCTTTTGAAACATTCACTTTATTGTGATCATTTTTCATTGGAAATTACATTTATCTTAAATATCTCTATTCCTTGTATGATGGATATAATTATTGACTAAACCTTTTACCATTTATATATACTGTGGTTTGCTATAAAAGTTATTTGATTTACTGGGGAAATATTGATATTCCATATTCTTTACTCACTATAGACATTTAATATAAGGACTCGGCCTTAAACATTACAGAATATTTAATTAAAAGAATAATTCACATTGAGGATCTTTTCAGGTTTAGAGTTTTAGAGAATTAGGACATAACTATTACATCTAAAAAGATTACAAGGTAGACATATCTACACAGTTTACATTTTTTTCATAAAATAAAAACTCTTGAAAAAAAGATTCATGTATAGTTCCATGTTTTAGACAGCATGACTTTTCCAATGAACCTCGGACTCAACTTTCCCTTCTTACCAAAAATCATCACACTTTTCCATGGAGAAACTTTGATAAAGACATGATCACCTACCTCAAAAGAAAGATCCTTCCTCCGGTTATCAGTATAACTTTTCTATCTGCTCTGAGCTATTCTCATGTGCTTTTGAATCAACTGAACTTTCTCTGCTATCTCTTCTACCAATTCTGGTCCCAACATTTTTTTTCGCCTACTTCATCCTAGAATGTTGGAGCTCGATAATGCTTTCCATATAATGACTCAAATGGATCCATCTATATACTGGAATGAAAGCTGTTATTATAAGAAAATTCAACCAAAGAAAGATGTTGGTCCCAACTTCCCTGGTAATCCATCGAGCAAGCACGTAACATATCCTCCAAGGTCTGAATTGTTCGTTCTGACTGCCCATCTGATTGAGGATGAAAAGATGTACTAAAATTTAATTCAGTACCCAATGACTTCTGAAGGCCTTTCCAAAAGTTAGAAGTGAACCTGGGATCTCGATCAGATATAATGGAGAGGGGAACTCCAGGAAACCTGACTATCTCTTTAACATACAACCGAGCAAGTTGATCTAGAGAAAAAGTATCTCTAATAGGAAGGAAATGAGCAGATTTAGTCAATCGGTCAACTATAACCCAGATTGTATTATTACCTCGATATGTCTTTGGTAATCCCACAACAAAGTCTATGAATATATTTTCCCATTTCCACTCTGGCATCGGTAAAGGCTTAAGAATTCCTTTCAGTAACTGTCTCTCTGATTTAACCTACTGACAAGTCAAACACTTCATAGTAAAATCAGCAATATCTCTTTTCATTCCATCCCACCAGTAATACTCCAAAAGATCTCTGTACATATTAGTACTGCCAGGATGAACTGAAAATGGAGAACTATGAGCTTCACATAACAACTCATTCTTCAACTTTGAATCACAAGGCACACATAATCTCTTTCCAAATCTCAAAACACAATCATTATCATCGTTAAAATCATGAAACTTACCCTTTTAAACCAACACAACCTTTTTTTTTAATTCACTGTCTTTCTTCTGCGCTTGCTTAATTCTGTCTGATAGAGATGATTTCACTGACACCTGAAACAAAACAGAAGAATTTCCTGCAACAAAAACTTCTATTCCAAAGTTCATAAAATCAAAAATCAAAGGATCTCATTCCAAACGTATCATGGTTAATGAGACATTACTTTTTCGACTCAAAGCATCGGCCACTTTATTTTCTTTTCCCAGATGATAATGGATCGTGTAATCATAATCTTTGATTAGTTCCAACAATCTCCTCTATCTCATGTTCAATTATTTTTGAGTGAATATATACCTTAAACTTTTGTGGTCAGTATATATTTCAAATTTCACTCCATACAAATGATGCCTCCAAATTTTTAAAGCAAAAACAACAGTAGCTAATTCCAAATAATGTGTAGGGTAATTTAACTCATGTGCTTTAAACTGACATGAAGCATAAGCAATTACCTGATAATTTTGCATTAGGACACAACCAAGTCCTTTCAACAAAGCGACACTGTAGATAACAAACTCACCATTTCTAGAAGGCAGTGACAAAACTGAAGCATTCACCAATCTTCTTTTCAATTCCTAAAAAAATCATTACATTCTTTTATCTAGATGAACTTAACACCTTTTCGAGTTGACTTAGTCATTGGACTAGATAACCATGCAAAATTTTAAAAAAACCTCTGGTAATAACCTTCTAAACCAAGAAAACTATGGATCTCGGTTATATTTGTGGGTCTTGTCCATTCTTCAACAACTTTTGTTTTAGCATGATCAATAGTTATGCCATTTTTGAAACAATGTGACCAAGGAAAGAAATTTATTGTAACCAAAACTCACACTTGCTGAATTTCCCAAATAGTTTCTTTTATTTTAAGGTTTGCAAGACAACCCTTAAATGACTTTCATGTTCCTCCTTAATTTTGGAATAAACCAAAATATCATCAATGAACACAACCACAAACTTATCCAAGAACTCACAGAAAATTCTATTCATAAGATCCATGAATACAGTATGTGCATTGGTTAACCCAAAAGGAATAACTACAATTTCATAGTGACCATATATAGTATAAAACACAGTCTTCAGAATGTCTGATTCCTTTACTTTCAACTGATGGTACCCCGACCTCAATTCAATCTTCAAAAAATACTGAGCTCCCTGGAGCTGATCAAACAAATCATTGATATGAGGTAAAGGATAATTATTCTTAACAGTGATGTTATTCAATGCTCTATAATCAATTAAAAGTATCATTGAACTATCTTTCTTTTTAACAAACAAGATAGGATCACCCCATGGTGATGTGCTAGGTCAAATGAAACCTTTATCTAATAACTCCTGCAATTGCTTCTTTAACTCTAAAAGTTCAATTTGAGCCATTTGATAAGGGGGTTTTGAAATTGGCTTAGTATCATGAACTAAGTCAACAGTAAATTCAACTTTTCAATCAGGTATAATACAAGGAAACTCATCAGGAAAAACATCAAGGTACTCATTTACCACTGGCACATCATTAATCTGAACAGTTCCTTTGTTTTCAACAATATGTGCAAGGTAACATTCATTTCCATCTTTTACTAGTTTCTCAGCTTCCTGATATGTTATCAATAGCAAGGGTTCATTTTTGTATACAAAATGAAAATAATTCTAAAAATAAACCTCTTTAGCTCTGCAGTTAATCTTAGCATGATAAACAGAAATCCAATCCATGACCAATATAACATAAAACTCTATTAGAGGCAAAACAATAAGGTTTGCAGGTAGATTCTTTCTGCACACAAGGACTGGAATGTTCTTATGTTTTCTTTTTGTCTCTAAATTTCCTCCATGTGTTTTTACCGTAAGTTCAGTATTCATATCATGCGATGTAATTCCTAATTTACTAGAAAACTTCTCAAAAATGAAAGAGTGTGTAGACCCTGAATCAAACAACACATTGGCATAATCTAAACAAACAAACAGTGTACCTGACACAACTTCATTTGATGGCTCAACATCTGCTGAAGTAGTTGCAAAGGATTTCACCACCCCTTTATGCTTATAGTCTGGAAGCTTTCCTTCGGTTGAGTTCTTTGTTGGACACTCATTTTCATAATGACCCATTTCATTGCACTTAAAACATTTTACTGACTGTAAATTATATTTTATCTTACCATTACCCTTATCTTTTTTAGTGCAATTAAGTGCCTTATGTCCCATTTTACCACATCGGTAGAACTTACCAGAATTCAAAAGAAATTCTCCAACATACTTTTTACCACAATTTTCACAAACTGTAAACTTAAGTTTCTTACCAACAGACTTTTTTAAAGAGTTCTTACTTTTCGCCTGCCACCTCGACCTCTTATTCTGTTGTTTGTCAAAGAATACCTGATCATCAGCAAACTCCATTTCCACCTTCTCCGCACAACGAACAAGTTTTTCATAACTTTTGAACTCACAAGAATCTAAATCCCTTAGATACTTTGGCTTTAATCCTGAGTAAAAATGTTTGATTTTACTATCAAGATCTCGTATGAAATTTGGAGCATACCTTGCCAGTCGAGTGAATTTTTCTTCATAAGCAGCCACCAAGTCATCCTCCTACCTCAATTCTAAGAATTGTTTTTCTATTATAAGAATAACCACCATAGGAAAATATTTCTAAAGAAACATACCTTTGAATTAATCCCAATTGAGAGCATCAATCTTCTCACTATCCCTGGTATTTTTCACCATCGACCACCACTGATCATCTTTACCTTCAAAACGGTAAATAGTGAGACTAACCTTTTGATGTTCTGAAAAACCCATGACATCAAAAATCTTCTCCAGTTCTTTAATCCACCCTTCAACAAGAATAGGGTCAGATGATCCTCTGAATGATGGGGGTGCTGCCTCATGAAATGCTCCACTACTAACATGTTCCTCTGTGGTTGATCTGGCTGATCTTGTACATGGATACCACCACCATTTATATCCTGAGTCAACTATTCCATCACTGTAACAAATTGTTCAGTTCCGATTCCGACCATCCCAGGTTGCTGATCTGGAAGGTTGTTTTCCTCCTGATGTCGTCCCAACATAGCTACCCAGTTTCCTCTATGGAAAACCATTTTGAACATAAAAATATCTTAGGTGAAGCAACATGGTAATATGGAAATGCTATATCATTTCAATATTACCATAAATTAATTTATGGACATTTATTTAACAATACCCTAACTCCTAAAGTTATCTAAACCGACCTCTGATACCAACTATAAGGACCCGGCCTTAAACATTACATAATATTGAATTAAAAGAATAATTCACATTGAGTATCTTTTCAGGTTTAGTGTTTTAGAGAGTTAGGACATAACTATTACACCTCAAAAGATTACAAGGTAGAAATATCTACACAGTTTCCATTTTTTTCATAAAATAAAAACTATTGAAAAAAAGAGTCATGTATAGTTCCATGTTTTAGACAGCATGACTTTTCCTTGATCCCATCCTTGACCCTATTCATCTTTAAGTCCTGTGAAAACATTTCAAAACTTGGGATGAGCATAAAAAAGCTCAGTAAGGGTTATAAAACAAGGAATGAAAACATTTGTTCAAAAATACATACAAAACATGAAATATTTTACTTACCTTGTGAAATCATAAGATTTATGAAAGACATATAGAAATCATAAATCATAAAGTAACTTGTGGCATCCATATCATACTTACATTATAGTTATCACAACTACATAAGGAGTTACTTTGGAATACCCATCACAGTATATTCCCTGAATTTCTTAGGAGAAACATTCACGTTTACCTCTGTCACATTACCCAATGCATTGGAGAGCTATCTCGGGCTCACCCGCCCTAGGTTTATCACGGAACCACCCGTATACATAAATAATTCCCAATAACCATAACATGATCATAACACATAACATAAGCATAAAGGAAAGATTACATTTCTACATTGTGATAATAAAATATCATTTCAAGATATTGAAATAATAAATTCATTCTCAAAATCATTTTCAATACCAAAATACGTAAAAAGAGTATTTGGTATTTATTTTTCCTTTTAAAAACATTTCGGCTTGTTAAGGAAGCCAAAGATCAAATAATACTCACAGCGGCGGAAAGGTCATTGTCACCGCTTACGTAAGAAAAACATTCCTTTTTCTCGTTTAGTAAAACGCTTCGTAGAAAAAGATTCCCTTTGAAAATTCAAGGGTGTTTATACAGCGTATAAAATAAATTCTTGTATTAAAACAAAATATGCCTCAATGAAAGGAGATTGAGATGAAGTCCCTTACCTCGTGTCCTACTTGACTCGATCGTTCTTTAATCTCCTTTAATTTGGGTAACTTCCTTTGGTTGGAACCAAAGGACTTCTTGAAGTGCCTTATACCTAAGGTAAGGATTCTAGGAGGAGTAGAGGGATGTAGGGAGATTAATTGGGCGGAGTTTGGATGAGCCAAATGGCTTGAGAGGTGTGAGGAATTGGTTAAAAGTGGTCTTCTTTTATAAGGGGGAGGAGGGGATCTTTTAGAAAGTGTGAAAATATTATTTTATTGTAAACATATCTTTGGTTTCAAAAGCTCCAAAAATCATTAAAGATGAAGATAATATGACTCATGGTCTAAATAAAATCATCCAATCATAATTGGATTTTTTTTGGATAATATTTTAATCATTATAATCTTAATTATTTAAATCATTTATTAATGAGGTAAATACTGCATCATTATTGTGTCATAAATAATTTAATTTATTTGATGTTTAAAAATTATAAAAAAAATACTATCATGTAGTAAATATTTTTATCTTTCCAATTAATATTTATAGGAAAAAATATAATTTATATAACCCCTTCTAAAAATTAATTTACTAAAAGATATTTTCTTTTGTCATATTTTCCTTTAAGTTAATTAATCTAAATTGTCATTATCACTCCCAAGTGGCTCAATGGGGTCCCAAAATCGACCCAAAGATGACCATGGTCATAAATGACTCAACCAATAAGGTTTGGACAAGTGTTAAGGTAATTTAGAATTATTATAATATTCTTTTAACCTTGAATTACCCTATTTACCTTTAACTGCGGTAAATAAGTCAAAAGTTACTATTCACCAAAAAAATATTTTCATCTTAATGAACCACATTTTACTTTTTGATAACAACCATGTATGTTGGATTTTTGAAATTCAATTCACAGAAGTGGTAAAATTTCATTTAAATGAAAATGTCATTTTTTTAACTACCACTAAGTGGTTTCACTATTCATCAAAAATTGAAGTTTTTCAGAAAAATACAAAAAATTCAGCCAAAGCTATATTTAATATTCCGAATTCAAAAATGATGTCTATTTTTCCAAATTCAAAACATAGAAGTGGAATTAATATATTTTAAAATTAATTCCCGTTATTAAAACAAATAGCGTGTTTTTAAGAAACAATAACTATCAAAAGATTGATACTTGTTTATGTCCAATTTCAAAGTGAAATTAATTCCAATGACCAAAATTCGATTAAATGGTAAAAATATATTTTAATTTCACTTTAAAACCAACTAAAAAGATAATATAACCATATAAATAAATTATATTAAAAGGCACTTTTGAATTAAAATGCAATATTTTTCACTATTCATTAAAAATGAACTTTATCAAAAAAATGCCAAAAAATTAACCAAAGTAAAATTTAATGTCCCAATTCTAAATAAGGATTTTATTTGGTCAATTATAATGTATTAATGTGACCAAAACTATATTTAAATAGGGTTCTCCATTAAAAGGCGATAAATCGGCCTTTTAATGTAAATTATGCTTAAAATTAGATTCATTCACATTTTAAGCCTCTAACTTTTTATTGGATAATGTAAATACATTTAAAAATCATGTATAATCATATTGTAATTAGTTTTGTTCATTCCCACCAATACAATGGCTAGGAGTTAACTACCATTTAAAATAATAATATTATATTATTAGTGTGCAACGTAAGATTCCAAAGAAACTCGTTGTTGTGTATCAGGTATGCTATCAAACATAGCAACCCCTTTAAAGTAAAATTAATATTTAATTCACAAATATTAATAAATATGAAATATGTTTTATTCTTCATTTACCTGGGATGTTACATTTAATGATAAGGTATATTATTTAGGAATTAAATTGATCATTCAATATATGAGAAATGCATTGGACATTTATTGATGGGTGGGGGATAAAATTAAATAACCCCTTGATGCATCAATAGGTTTCATGTGAAAAATCAGTAGGATAAATTAAATGGGTTTTCTGTATACTTATCCATCAATTAAACTGTCTTAAAACAAGGATTTGATGATAAAGATATTATGATGTCTGAGATCATGACATCCAATATTAAGCATTCCCTTCATTAAGAATTAATTTATTATTATCCATGAGATTACTACATTGATATTATCCATGTATGTATTCTATGGTCGAGTTATTGATTAAATGGAATGTGTTTTTAGTTATTTACCTTTCCATATTGATTATAGATTATTTACTCATGATAACTTGTATTATACATAACCCTTAATGAGTATCTAAGTGTACCCTTTATTTTTTTCCCAAGATATGAAGAATGATATTATGAATAATATCAAGGATGTGACAATGTTTCTTATGCTATGTATTTTATATTTCCAATGTAATATAGGAATAATTTGTGTATCTAGTTTTCTAATACTGCTAAATTGACTGATCTTGTGTGGTAAGATCCCTTTTATCCTGTACTAATGTAATAAATTGAATATCGGCTATGGGTTACTAGAGTTAGGGATTCTACAATTGGTATTAGAGTAAGTTTAGTAGAAACCTTGGAACTGGATTTTAAATAAGCATTGCTAATATGAGAATTAAGATAATACCTTATAGTATTTTTGAAAATTTTTTATTTTCTAGATCAATATTCATTATGGTTATGTGCTAACTTGGTGTGTTCTATTATACAATAATGGAATCTAATGGAAGAAATGGAGTCAACAACCATATAAAATATAGAGATTGTCCTGCTGAGCAATCCAATACATCTAGTGTTGGAACTGAGCAAATTGTGGCTATATCAGGGTAGCTGACTCAGGTTATGATTAATAACCTTGACCATATAGATAAACCTATTCTTTCACAATGTGATTCACCTATATTTGATTGCTTCATGTGATAGAAGCCTCTATATTTTAATGGAACTATTAATCCATTGGTAGATAAGAAATGGATTAAGTCCCTTGAAAATATATTTATGTATTTGGGATACATCCTCATGCAGAATTATATGGTGATAGCTTATACCTCTCATTAATTGAAAATTCATAAGCAAAATTTCCCAACTCATGATTTGGATATGGTAGTGGTAATTTTTTCATTGAAGATATTGAGAAATTATCTCTATGGTTAAAGGTGTGATATATATACTAATTATAAAATATTAAAGTATATATTTACACAAAATAATTGAATATGTGATAGAGAAGATGGTTGGAGTGGATCAAATATCATGACTGCTCAATACATTACCACCCTGGGAAGGTGAACAAGGTGGATGATGTTATGAGTCAAAAAGAACATGCTAGTTTGTCCATGATGAGGATTGAAATAGATCCAATATTTATGGATTTATAGATGTTGGATCTTTAAATATTGAGGAAATGGGATAGATCTTGTCTTTATCATATGAATGTTCAATCATATATTTATGAGATTATTAAGAAGGCACAGAAATAATATGTGGAATTAAAGAAGAATGTGAGGAATATTCCTGAGTTCAATCATGATCATGTTGTAATGATAAGGTTTAGGAACTGAGTATGTGTCCCATAAATACCAGAGTTAAAGAATGAGATGTTGTATAAAGCTCATAGTTCAACATTGTCTATTCATATTGGAAGTTCAAAGATTTATAGAGATATTGAAGAATATTTCGTATGGAATAACATAAAAAGGGATATTGTCGAGTATGTATCATGATTCCCGGTCTGTCAGTAATTTAAGACTAAGTAACATAAGTCTAAGGGGATTTTATAGCCATTACCCATACCAGAATAGAAATGGGAAAACATTAGTATGGATTTCTTCATCGGACTACCCGAAACATCTACAGGACACAATGCTATTTAGGTTAAAGATGGTTGCCTTACAAAATCAGCAAATTTTATCAATAATAGATAATATTTCACTCTTGATCGGCTTACTCAGTTATACATTAAGGAATTTTTGAGATTACATAGATTACCACACTTGATCATCTTTGATCAGGATCTGAGGTTTACCTCAAAGTTCTGGAGAAGCCTTTGGTGGGATTTGGATATAGATTTGGTTTTCATTACTACTTATCATCCTCAAACAGATGGTTAGTCAGATAGAGCCATTGAAACTCTAGAAGACATGTTGAGAGCTTGCTCTGTATATTTCAAAGTTGGTTATGATCAACGCATTCTTTTGATAGAATTCTCAGACAAAAATACCATTCACTTAAGCATTCAAATGGACCGTTATAAAGCTATCTATGGAAAGAAGTGTAGAACTCAATGTTTTGGGGTGAAGTTGGAGAAAGAAAACTATTAGGACCTGATTTAGCTGAGGAAATATCATATAAGATTAGATCCATTCAACAAAACATAAGTGTGGCTTAGAGTTGACAAAAAAATTATGATAATAATCATCGATGAGATCTAGAGTATAAATTTGGTGAAAATGTATTTATATGAATATATAATTGGAAAAAGTGTAAAGCCCCAACCCCAGAAGCCCAGAGTCGGTGCATTATTTTAATACATTAGCATGATTACATGGAATCAAGTCCCAAAGGACCGACCAGTTTAGCAGTTTTGGAAAATAGATTATATACATGAACGTTACATTACACTTTCTAACATAAAACACAACATAAATAATCCTTTTAGAACATCATTGTTCCCTTAGCATAACCCTAAATCTCAATTATAAAACACTTCTTGGGATCTTGGGAAAATAAAACATGAGAAATGGGTGAGATCATATGCTCAGTAAGGGTAAATAATTTAGCGAAAGCTATAAACTCTTAAGGCATGATGTGTAATAAAAACAATAGCTTTTTAAACATAAACTTGAACATAATATGGAAAAAATAAATAAATAAATACCATATTAACATGAACATGGATATTCTATTAGTCGAATAATCACATGTAATAACTAATTTCATAATGAGGGAATGCATAATGTCATACATTTTGCAACATCTTGTCAAGGCCTCGGCCAAGACGTCTAAAAATGATTTAGGCCTTGGCCAAAACCATATATCAAATTGGGAAAGGCCTCATCCAATTCCACATATAATTGTCTCATGAGACCTATTGATGCATCGAGGAGCTATATTGGGCTCCACCCGTCACTTACTAAGTCCAATGCATTCCTCATATGAAAAGGTTTAAACATAACATAAAAATTCATATTAAAACTAGCATACAAAATGTCAATACTTTATCAATAAACCATTAATGGTATAAAAATAAATCATCCATAGTCAAACATATCAGAAAACCTTCAATACAATATGGAATATTTTTATCATAATAAATCAACTTCAAATAAGTTTAAAAATTCATCAAAGGATGTTGACATAGATGAAAATGATTTGTAAAGATCTTGGAGAGAAATATCTCTTTTTCATGAAAACATTTAAAAGTCACACAATTTAAAAAGGAACACATTTAAAGAAATTTTTTAATAAAAGTGTCCCATACCACTTTGAAACATTTTAAAGGAATTATCATTTTAAAAACATTCATTTCCATATAAATAAATCCTTAAAACCCATTTTGAATACATGGACATTAATGAGAATGATTTAGAAGAATAAATATTTAAAACATTTAAAATGATGTTTTAGTAAAAAAGTACCTTAAAATAATCTCTTTCAAAACTCTTTTATTAAACATTTACATGGATAATAAATATTTCCCAGTAGATACTTACATAAAAACAACCTCAGATAATAAAGAGATTGTGAAATTAACCCTTACCTTGCACTTTCCTATGGTCAAGAGTACGTTTAACCTTCTTTATAATGACCATTGTATGTTATTAAATTATACCAGAAACATATTCATATTTATTATATCATACATGATTCATTTATGACTTTATACTACCCATTTAATAATAATTTCCATGTTAAATTAACATTTTAGGTAATAATCACTTTCTTTATCGTACGTGTTTTAACTTGTTATTCTTGATCGTATCATTTAGATCATGATTTAAATACTTCAAGAATATAAACATTTATTTATATATAATATAAATTTAGAATATAAATATTTATAATATATAGATATATGAAATGGAAGGCACCGTTTATGGAGACGGTATGTCGTTCGTATGCATAAACGTTGTTTCCGTTTTCATATCGTATTGAACGGAAGTAAGTGAATAAGATATATGTAAGTACACACACACACACATATATATATATATATATTAGAATTATTATTTCATATATTACATACTTATTAATAATATATATATATTTTTATAATAATCGTTGAATGGTGATCGTGGAAATGAATCTTATCGCGTCGTGGAGACGGTAATTCGTACATACGCACGAGCAACAATATCATTATATTGATGGAGAAATTGTATGTAATTGGATGGTATATCATATATAAAGAATAATTAACATGTTATATTTATTATTTACATCAGTTATACTCATTATTATTCTCATCCAAATAATGAAATGTTCGAATAACAAACTACACCACGACGTGGAGACGGTAATCCGTACGTACGTGTGTATGGTGACTTTGTAATTTATAGGATGGATAGAATAATGAATATGTTTGTACCATTTTTATAATAACATCACAGTATATAGAAGATACTGGAGTTATTATTTTATAATGGAAACAACAAATAAAGAGGAAGTGGAAGAAGAAAAGAACTTGAAAGAGGTGATGAAATATTTACCTCTTCTTTGGGTTCTTCCTTTTGACTTGATCAAAAGGGATCCTTAGGTTGGATTTATAACCAAAGTAAGGCCTTTAGGATGAATAGAGGATATTTGGGCAGGGTTTGGTTTAGCCAAATGTCTTTGGAGGTGTGATTTTGAGAGAAGGGGAAGTGCCCTTTTATAAGTGGGGTGAGGGTCACTTTATGAAAAGATTAAATTATTAATTTATTATTCAATCATATTCAATTTATAATGGCTCAAAACAAATTTATTTAGATCCTTAGGTGGTTACGGTTCAAAATCCTCTCAACCAATAGGTTTTATTCACGTTTAGGTGAACATTTTAACCTTATCTTTCATATTTAACTCTTAGTTAAATAGTTTAACTTTTACAGTGTCTTTTTGTATTCTTACACTATATGGTTAATAAACTTACTCTAAACTTCCAAGAGAACCTCAAGTGGTTCATTAATGACATATATAATATTATTTAATCCCTTTTTCTGAACCTTAGATTTTTAGAAATATTATATCAACCAATAATATATTTTTTGTTTTAAAAACTATTTTATGCCAATTTTGACACTTTGGTATTTGTTTTTTGTTAAAACTATAACAGCATGATTACTTCGAACAAAATTGATTGAATCAACCCTAACATTTCATATTAACCTATAAAATTAGTATAATTTATCAAAAGTATCAAATTACATTTATTTGGGTATTTATAATATCAATTATTTTATTCTTTTATTAATATGGTGATTACTGCATCATCATTGTGTCATAAATAAATTTAATTATTTAATGTATAAAAATTATAAATAAAATACCATTATGTATAAAATATTATTATCTTTATAATGAATATTTATAGTTGAATTTACCTTATATATAACCCTATATTAAAAATGTTTTAGTTATGAAAACTTGAATTTAACACTTTTAACTCTTCTTTAAATTAAATAATAATAAATGTCTTAATCTAATCCATGTGGACCTAAAGGATCATATTTTATTTCTAATGTTATTTTTGGTCGAATTATACTTATCCAATATAATTAGTACATGTGTTAGGGTAATTTTAATATCATTTTTACCCTTAATTACCCTATTTACTTTTAACCGTGGTAAATAAAAGTCAAATGTTACTATTCACCAAAAATTATTTTCATCTTATTGAACACCATTTTACTTACTGATATTAACCGTGTCTCTCGTATTTTTAAAATTCAACTCACAGAAGCGGTAAAATTAAGTTTTATGCAAATTTACAAATGCTCCTAGGAGGTGGGTAAAAGACGATAAAAAGTTCGATAAAATTTTATATATCTAAACTTATTATAAAATGACTCCAATAAATTACATTGAAATTATATAGGTATTATATATCTATTTTGACTTAAAATAAATTAAAATAAAATAACTAATTATTTAAATAAAAATTCGGTTTTAAATAATAACGGAGTGTTTTTCACTATTCATCAAAAATTGAAGGTTTTCATAAAATAACCAAAAAATTACCATAAGATAATTTTGATATTCCGAATTCAAAAATGAAGTCTATTTTACCAAATTAAAAACATAGAAGTTTCATTTATTAATTTAAAATTAATTCTCATTGTCAAAACCAAAAAGCGGGTTTTTTTTAAAAAGTAAAACCTATCAAAAGATTGACATGTGTTTATGTAAAATTTAATATATAAAAGTGTCAAATATTGGATTTAAAAAGAGTTTGCCATTAAAAGGTGGTAAAATTGCATTTTTTGAAAAATAATTATTTTATCTGAAAAAAAATGAATTTGTTCTTACATTATGTCTAAGAAACTCATAATATGGATTATAAAGTTATAAGGAATATATAAAATTCAAAATTCAGTTAATACTATTCATAACCGCTTTTGAATGGCTAGTTTGGTAAGTCATGGTGAGCTTGAACTTGGTGTTATGTGTAGCGCAAGATATTGAATTACTTTAATGAGATAATGTACTATGAAATCTTGGGGTGTTACAACAAGATTATAAGATTTTGTAAGAAGGGAAAGTTGAGCCCTATATTTATCAGTCCCATTGAAATTATTGGTTGTATTGGGACTGTAGATTATCGCTTGGGACTTCCACCAAATCTCTCTCAAATTTACGATGTGTTACATGTATCTCTATTAAGGAAGTACATACCTAATCCTTCACATGCACTGAACTCAGAGTTCATACCATTGAAGTAAGATCTGTCTTACAAGGAATAACCGGTAGAGATTATGGATCATAGATAGAAAGTTCTATGAAACAAGACCACTCACATAGTTAGAGTTTTTTGGTGAAATCATAAAATTGAGGAAGCTACATAAAAACTTGAGGATGTTATGAGGTAGAATTATCCTTAGTTTTTTGTATCAGAGTGCTGTAATTTTGAGGTTTAAATTCTTATAATGGGAGTGGAATGTAACGGCCTAATATTTTGTGATAGATTTCTCTGTAAATAAAATCCATTTAATAGCTTAATTTACATGAAACAAAAAATTAAATGAACTGTGATAATCTATAAAAATATTATTATGTGATAATTATATCATTTTTGAAATCATCATTTCAACATTAGCTTGATTTTGAATTTTTGGGAATTTTCTAAAAAAAATTAATTTTTGGGTGAATGGTTAAAATACTAATTTTAAAGAAAACTGTATTTTCGAGTATTTTCAAACTTCATATTGATTGGTTTTAAATTTTCATTAGTTTATTATTGTTAAAAATAATTTAAATTATACCTTTTGGATCAACATTATACTTTATCTTCATATAAAAATACTTTTATACTTAAAAGACATTTTCCATAAAACTGCTTTTTCGTTCGCTTTGTGGGATTATTATAAAATTAATTTTTTCCAATTATAGAAAATTAATTTAATAAAATAAATTCCATATTTTTAATTAAGAGTTTTAAATTTTGTAAATAGGTCTCTTTTATTTTTATGCATTATGAATAGTAACTATGGTAAAATTTATCACAATAATAAAGCATAAATATAGTAATTGAGGTTAAAAATAATGTGACAAGGCATTAAAAATATATCCAACACTTTATTTTAATTCATTATATGATAATATTTTATTCATAATCATCCATACTTTTAAAATATTACCTTTTTTTCATTTACCTATGATTTTGACCTTTATAATATTTAAGTAAAGGATGAAGTCAAAAATGTTACTCTCTTGCTTTTAATATCTATAATATTTTGTGATAAGAAGAAAAACAACTTGTATTCAGTTCTAAATGTTTATTTTAAATATTAATTATTATTTTTATCATGGTAATTTATTTTTAGTTTTTAGTTATTGAATAATTACCTTAAATGCTTATGCAACGCTCACACAGTATTTATCCAATTAATAGAAAAATAAAATAAATGATTTTAAAACTATTAAAAGTAATATAATTTGGGTTAGTTACATTGTTCCACGAACTTTATAGATAAATATGACATATTAGGGATGTTTTAAAGGTTTATATTCAAATTCCTTTGCTATCATGTTGTTTCCAAAGTCAAAATAAATGAATAGTTTCAAAAATGAAATTAATGATATTATATAATAAACAATATTTTATTAAATTATTTAAAATTAATAAAAAAGAAAATATTTTTCCAATTGAATGGTATATGGTTTAAAATATTATCCATGGTCCATTTATGGGTCGTTTTTTCTATTATGGTAACATTATTGACCCTTAAAGGGTAGAAAACTTTAATATTACAGTAATTATTAAAAAAGGTTAATAGGAGTTTAAACTAAAATATAAGGGTGAAAACATAACCAAAAGTTTTAAAAAAATTATTATATGATAATTTTTACTTATCCTCATCTTATATTTTAATTATATCAATTTAGAACCATTTGAACATGAAAAATAATTTATATTAATTTAATACATTAAGAAATTCTAAGATGTCCCTCCCCTCACTTATAAAAGGACACCCCCTCTATATTTTCTTTAAAAAACTTTTAACAATGTCAAATAACTTTTTAAACTTACCTATCTATGAATTTTAGGTTCTGGTCATCTTAAAAGACCATTCCAAGATTCCTTGAGAAGGGATATAAAGGAAGTCTACCGAAGAAGTGGTAATCATCTTTACCAACTCTTTCAAATTTCATTATTATTCTACTTCCTCTAAATTTTTCATGATAATCATAAAAAAATTAATCCAGTATCATAAATATACTGATATGTTATTATAATTATGGGACAAACATTTTCCATCTCTTTTCAATCCTTTGGAAAATGAAAACACCGCTCGTGCGTGCGTACGGATTACTATCTCCACATAGTGGTGAAATTTGTTTTTCATTACCATTTTACATGGATGGTTATAAATATGGAACTAATAAATATATATTATATTAATAAAATAATTATACTTATAGAATTATAATATCATATCTACCTTCTTACCTTCTAATATGTTGGAAAACGATAACATCGCTCGTGCATACATGTGAACTACCACCTATACGAAGCGATGTATTCCATTTTTCATTTACACTTTATATGGATGATAATAAGGATATATTTAATGAATATATATGAAATAATAATTATTTAGTATGTTTTAATTATTATTTACCTTTATTTCATTCCATCTTTTGAAAAATGAAAATAGCGTTCATGAGTGTGTACTGTCTACCATATCCATGAATGATGTAATTCATTTTTCAATCTCTACCTTTTATGAATGACTCTAAATATGTATATATATATATAATAAATATATATTATATCTATATCATGATTACCTTTATGAAGATTATGGAACCACAATCAAAGTACGATGACTAGAACTATCAAACTAAAATTCTCATGAAAAATGAAGTAGTTAACCCCCGAAACAGTTAGAATAATAAAATATTATTAACAAATGAGTGGAAAGATATTATAAATGAATAATATATGATATTATATATATGTATATGGTTCTTTTATGTAATTATAAAAAATCTAAATTTATTATACATTGGAATAAAATCACTTATGAGGCAAGTCATACTTGAGGTAAGGGATTTCGTCTCAATTTCTACTTCATTGAGACATATTTGGTATTATGCACCTATTTATTTTTATGTGGTGTATATATTTCCCCATTTATGTATTTAATATGAATATATAATTATTAATGATGATTAAAGTTTCAATTCAAGTTTACTCTTTTAAGAGGTTTCCATATTTTCTTTCAACTTTTCCCCTCTTTGGTTCTTGTATCAAGTAAAGAAATGTTTAAAAGAAAAGTCAATCTTGTTTCTATTTTGATCGGGTATATTTTTCTTCCATGACTATATTTTTATAAAAACAATTAAAAAGTCCTTTTTATTTTTTTAAATGATTTATTAATAAATTTTTATGTTATCCTTGACTTTTAACAAAGTTTGAAAGGAAACTTTCTAATGATTTCTAAAAGGGTCACTTTTGACTTTCTTTACAAAAAGTCAAAAGGGATTTTTTTAAAAAAAAAATATATACAGTGTTAATGGATTTTCCCACCACCATAACCATTTTATAATATTTAAATTCTTCTACAAGTTTTCCCTGGTTTTGTAAATAAAACTTTTTAATGAAATCTTATTTTAATACTTCGCTTCCATTTTCCAAAAGATTAGTTTTTAAAAAAAACCTATATTTATAATAAATTGATAGTCATATATCATATCCTTCATTATTTTGTGGTCATTAACTTTCTGTTCTGTTTTTATTTATTTTTGATGATCCCCCTTTTAAGGGTTGAAGGGTAACCCTACATAGCTCGTAAGCTTTCATGACATTACATGACCCGAAGGTCATAAAGGAATTCATCCAGACTATAACTACTTGGAACTACTCCTCCCCAGCATCTACATCATGATTTCATATCGCTACCTTCACATGGAAATTCTTCTAGGCTTCCCATGCATGCAAAGGCTGGTCCCGATGTCAATTTTCATACCCTCTCATTCTTCCAAATCCATTAGCTTCTTCTCTAGTGAATGCACTTGCTCGGAATCCTCATCTGGAGACTACTCCTTATAGAGTCTATTTGGTCCATTAAAGCACAATTTCATATGGACTAAAGGCCTTGAGGTGGCCCAAAGTCCTTGAGTTGTCCTGAAGGCCTTGAGGTGGCCCAAAAGCCTTACTGGCCCGAAGTCCTTTAAGGACTCAAGGACCAAACTGGTGGCCCAAAATCCCAAACAGGTGAATAGTTTTGACTACTATAGTACTGAATAGTAGTTGATGTAGTACCTGCTATATTACCCAAAAATATGTCTCCACCCGAATTTGATCTCAAGTCTCTTTGATAAATTTTCCAAGTCCTCACCAATCGATCTAAGGCTCTTGTTCCATTAACTTTCTTTGTACCATGGGTATGATTATTTTATAAATAATTTACCATTTCTACATATGGTGTTTTACTATGAAATACATTTGATTAAATGGATAAATATTGATATTTCATATTCTATACTCAATATGGACATTTTTTGATAAGGTGTATTGTTTATGAATTAAATCTATCATTCAATATATGAGGAATGCATTGGATATGCAGATATGGGTGGGGCTCAGAATTATATATCACCTTGATGCATCAATAGGTCTCATGAGAAAAATTAGTTTTCCAAATTAAATGGTTTTTTGGTGTATATCTACCCATCGATTAAATTTTCTTGGCACAAGGATTTGATGGTAAAGATGTGATGATGTCTGATATCATGACATCCAATATCAAGCATTTCCTTCATTGAGAATTTAGTTATTATTATTCATGAGATTAATACATTGATATAATCCATGGATGAATTTTTTGCTCAAGTTATTGATTAAATGACATGTGTTTTCAGTTATTTATCTTGACATATAGATTATGTCTTATTTACTCATGATAGTTTCTATTGTATATAACCCTTACTGAGCATATAAGCTCACCCTTTATTTAGTTTTCTTTCCTTGAGATATGAATAAGGGTATTATGAGTAATATCAAGGATGAGGGACTATTTCTTATGCTATGTATTTAAAATTTCCAATGTAATATGGGAATCATATATGTATCTAGTTTTCTAAAATTGACAAACTGATTGATCATGCATGGTGAGATCACTTGAATTTTGTACCAATGTAATAAATTAAACATCAGTACTAGGTTACTGGAGTTGTGATTTCTACATCATGACCCCATAGAATTTCAAAACATTATCAAATGATTTGGAGCCTATAAATAGAGACCTTTGGAGGCCTTGGTGATCTACACAAAACATCGACATACTTTCCCATCCAATCACCAACTCACTCAATTTCTCTCAAACTTTATCTTTCTAAATCCTCTTCTTCCTTTAAGAGTGTGTTCAATATTGTAATATCTTTCTCACTCTCTCTATTTTCTCATTCTACCCTAGTGTTCATGTAACGCCCCAACCCTAGTAACCCAGAGTCGGTGCATTATTTTAATACATTGGCATGATTACAAGGAATCAAGTCTCGAAAGACCGATTAGTTTAGCAGTCTTGGAAAATAGATTACATACATTAATGTTACATTACACTTCATAACATACAAAACAACATAAATAATCCTTTATGAATTCCATTATTCCCTTGTCTTAACCCTTCTTATCAATCACAATATACTTCTTGGAATCCTGGGAAAAATAAAACATTGAAAGGGGTGAGCTCAAACGCTCTGTAAGGGTAAGCAATACAGCGGAAACATTTATAAATAAGCATAAACATTTAAGGAAATATATAACTAAAAAAAAGCCTTTTAAACTTGAACTTCAACATAGTATGGCAAAAATAAAATGAAATAATTCCATTTACTTATTCACATGGATATTCTACTAATAGAATAATCACATGCAGTATCAATAACCACTTTCATAATGATGGAATGCATAATGCCAGACTATCATAACCACATAGCCAAGGCCTCGTGCCAAGACTACAAATAAGATTTTTCCAAGGCCTTGTTCCAAGACACTAGTTTGTCTCATGAGACCTATAGATGCATCAAGGAGCTATAGCGGGCTTCACCCGTCACATATTAAGTCCAATGAATTCCCATATGAAAATGTTTAAACAAAACATAAACATTCTTATTAAAACTAGCATACGAAATGTCAATACTTTCAACATAAACTATGAATGGTATAAAAATAGCACATCCACAGTCAAACATATCACAAAACCTTCAATACAATATAGAAGTTTTGTATCACAATAAATCAACTTCATATAATCATAAAATCCATCAAAGGATGTTGACATAGATGAAATCAAAACTATTTTAGAGAAATATCTCCTTTTTTTGAAATAATTTAAAAGTCACACATTTATAAAGGAAGTAATTAAAAGAGATTTTTGAATCAAAGTGTCCCATACCACTTTGAAACTTTTGAAAGGAATTAACATTTTAAAAACATTCATTTCCATATAAATAAATCCTTAAAAACCATTTTGAAGACATGGACATTTATTAAAAAGATTTAGAAAGATAAATCTTTAAAACATTTAAAATTCTGATTTTGATAAAGAGTACCTTTCCAAAATTCTTAAAATATTCATTTTGAAATCATTTAAAAGTCACATAATTATAAAATAAAACATATTCTTTGAAAATATTCTTATAATCTTGTAAGGGAAGCTTTGACGATTTTATAACGGCTGTAAATAGCCGCACCCGCCGTATAAGTTAAAAAAACATTCTTACCTTAATTCTGTCGAAAAGGTTAAAAAGCACCTTGTTTGGAAAACGACGGAAAGATTCCTTTATAAACCCATAAGTGTATAAATTACTTTAACTCATATTCTTTGTAAATAGTAAAAATGTTTTGAAATACATTTCGAAGAAACATGGATGTGGATGATAAAGAAATCCCAGTAGATAATTACGTATAAACAACCTCGGATAATGAAGAGATTGCGAAATAACCCTTACCTTGTATTTTTCCTTGGTTGGGGTAGGTTAACCTCCTTTATAATGGTGAAATAATTATTATTAAATTATACAAGAATCATATACATTAATATGATATCATATATGATCTTTTAACATTGATTTGTTAATAATATCTTAGTATTATCGTTGTTTCGGGTGTTAACTTACTTGTTTTCTTTTATATGTTTTGTTACGTAAGCCATGTTTTTAATGGATAGGTTGTATATTATTCATATACATAATTATATCAAGTCCTTAGATACTATTATTAATCATAAAATGAGAATTATACTTGAATGGATACGATGGAGAATGAATCTCATCGCGTTCGTGGAGACGGTAGTCCGTACGTACGCACGAGCGACAATATCATTCTTTTGATATTAAAATAATATATAAATGGTTGTTATATCATATATACAGAATAATTAACATGTTATATTTATTATTTACATGAGTTACATATCATTATTATACCCATCCAAATAATAATATATTGAATAACAATTACACCACGACGTGGAGACGGTAAGCCGTACGTACGCACGTATGGTGACATGTTATTCAAAGGGTGGATAGAATACTGAATATGGTTGTACCATATTTATAATAACATCACAGTATATATATGATACTGGAGTTATTATTTTAGAATGGTAACAACAATGGAGGAAGAAGTGGAAGAAGAAAGGAACTTGGAAAAGGGTGGTGAAATCATTACCTCTTCTTCGGGTTCTTCCTTTTGATTTGATCAAAAGGGCTCCTTAGGTTGGCTTTCTGATCAAACTAAGGCCTCTAGGTTGTATTGAGGGATGTTGGGAGAGTGTTTGGGCAGATTTTGGCCGAACCAAAAGGATTTTAAGGTGTGAAGAAATGAGAAGGAGGAGTGTCCTTTTATAAGAGGGGTGAGGGGTACCTTTGGAAAAGCTAGAAATATTAATTTATAATAAATTCATATTCGGTTTCTAATGGCTCCAAAGTTGATTATTCAAAGTTCAAGGTGGTAATAGGTCTAAAACCATTAAACCAATAGAATTTAGACAGGTTTGGGTTACTATATTAACCTTATCTTTTAGTTTTAACTCTTAGTTAATTAGTTTGACATTTACCATGTCACTTTGTATTTTTATATTATATAGTTAATAAACTAACTATATACATCAAATCGACCCCCAAGTGGTCTATTAATGATACACTTATCATGATATAAGTCTCTTGGACGAACCTTATATTTTTAGGAATTTAATATCAATTAATAATATAATATTTGTTTTAAAAACTCTTTTATGTCAATTTTGACATTATTCAAATGTTGATTTTTGTGAAACTCGTAACAGAATTATTACTTCTAACAAAGTCAATTAAATCCATCATAATATGCCATATTATCCTATAAAATTAGTGTAATTCATTAAAAGTCTAAAATTATATTTATTTGGGTATTTAAAATATCAATTATTTTAAATTTTCACTAATATGGTAATTACTGCATCATCATTGTGTCATAAATAAATTAAATTACTTATTGTCTAAAAATTATAAATAAAATTTCATTATGTAGGAAATATTATTATATTTATAATGAATATTTACAATCTAATTTATCTTATTTATAACCCTATATTAAAAATGTTTTAGTAAATAAACTTTGATTTTATTTTTTTTAACTCTTCTTTGAATTAAATAATAATAAATGTCCTAATCTAATCCAAGTGAACCTAAATGATAATATTTTATTCCTAAGGTTGTTTTTGGTCGAGATACACTTGTCCAATAGAATTAGGACATGTGTTAGGGTAATATTAATATAATTTTTACCCTTAATTACCCTATTTACTTTTAACCGTGGTAAATAAAAGTAAAAAGTTATTATTCACCAAAAATTATTTTCATCTCATTGAACCACATTTTACTTCTTGATATTAATCGTGTCTCTCGGATTTTCGAAATTCCAATCACAGAAGTGGTAAAATTAAGTTTTATGAAAAATTCAGTTTTTAACTACCACTTAGTAGTTTCACTATTCATCAAAAATTGAAGTTTTTCAGAACAATGCCAAAATTTCACCCTAAGCTATAATTGATATTTCGAATTCAAAAATGGTGTCTATTTTAAAAAATTCCAAACATATAAGTTTCATTAATTAATTTTATAATTAATTCCCATTGTCACAACAAATAGCGTGTTTTTAAGAAATAATATATATCAAAAGATTGACAATTGTTTAGGTCCAATTTCAAAGTGAAATTAATTCTAATGAACACCATTGGATAAAATGGTAAAAATATATTCTAATTATACTTTAAAACCACTCAAATTCATAATTTATCACTATTAATTATTTTTATTAAAAAAGTTGTTTTTAATTAAAATTTAGTAATTTTCACTATTCATCAAAATATGAAAGTTATCTGAAAAGTACCAAAATTTCACCTTAGGATAAATTCGATACTCCGAATCCAAAAATGAAGTCCATTTTGAAATATAAAATATATATAATTTCAAAAAGTAGGTATTACTATTCATAACGGCTAGTTTGATTGGTTGTGGTGTGTGTTAGAACTCGAAGTTGCGTACAACACACGCTACTGTATCATTCAAAGGAAAGCATATCATGGAAGCTTGGGGTGTTTCATTTTAAATTTTTGATGTCCCCATTTAGTCAAAAAGTTTAAAATATTGTATTTAAAAAGGGTTCACTATTAAAAGTTGGTAAAAGTGCAATACTGAAAATGAATTTGTTCTTACATTATGTCTAAGAAACTCATAATATGGATTCTAAAATTATAAGGATTATATAAAGTTTAAAATTTAGTTAATACTATTCATAACCTCTTTTTAATGGCTTGTTTGGTAAGTCATGGTGCGCTTGAACTCGGTGTTGTGTGTAGTGCAAGTTATTGAATTATTTTGAAGAAATAACACACTATGAAATCTTGGGGTGTTACATTCTCCCCTCCTTCAATAAATTGCATCCTTGCAATTTGAAATTGTTCTTCGAAAATAAAAGGTTGAAAATAAAAAATATCTTTGTGGGAAAACCCACATCGGAAATTGGGTTACTAAAATTTAGCCTTAAAATGAGGAAAAGAGAAATGAAATGGTCACCACCAAATTATGATCTCGATTAGGAGAACATTGGTGGCAATTAGAGACATATAATTGGAGGAAAAACGTAAATATTTATAGGTAGTGATTGAGGTCATCAATCACAAACAAGTTTAAAATTGAGGTCCTTAAATTCATCAATCTATGATGATTTAAAATACCATCGATTCAACAAAACATAAGGTATTAGGATAACACATTTTTGACGTTTCAAAATATCTTAGTTGAAATCCCACATCGAAAAATGAATTAATGAGGCCTCTATTTAAAATAAAGAGTGGAAAGTATGAAGATTACCGAAAATAACACATATTAGGGTTCCATTTAGGAAAATATGGATATGGAAGAGAAATCTAACCATCAATTATCTGATGGAGAGTGGTAGAGAACATGGCTATGAAAAGGCCAACAATCCCAAATCCATAAATTAGTTATGATTTAAGGCACCATATAGGACAACATTTTTGTTCTAAGTTCCTTTTCTTAATGTTGAGGAATTTATTTATGAGATTGGCTAAGATCATAAGGAGATATACTTACTTTATAATTAGAGTTTTATCCATTAATAAATTTCTACCACAAACTCATCTTTCACTCTAAAAGATAATAGAACGTAAAAAAAATCTATTTATACTATTCATACAGGGTTCCAAAATAAACAAATTTATAATTCATCTACCAGATCTTTTAAAAAAACTACATTATTTAATCCAGGACATCTCGTGGGCCAATGGTAGGTGATACACCCTTGTCGCCCTTCGGTTGCGGGTTCAAGTCTCACGGCCTTGCCGGACGTGACGGGTTGCCGCCCGACCTCCGGGTTGTCCTTTTATGGAAATCCAAAATAATCCAAACTAGAACTATCCAAAATACATCTGTCCAAACTCACAGTCCAAAATTTATAAGGAAGGTAAACATAATGTAGATCCTTTTTACCCCATAATAGCATATGAATACCTTCATCATGTATTCTTTTAATACACTGAAACATCCTGAATTACCGTATTCCTTATTGATTACATTCATGCTCCCTTATTCCATATAGAATGCTAGATATACTTCATCAATCCAAAAATGTTTTAAACCCCAACAATGATGGAATATACAAATCATTAATCAATTTCAAGGTAGTCAAGAATATCCAATATAATTTATCCAAAAAAATCATGTATTATTCCAAAATCACTACCTCAGTATCAGAACTATATTATGGTTTATCATTCTCTCAACCATATATTTTCCAAAACTTTATCCTGCTATTGAGTCACTTTTCTTTGTTCCACACAATCTCAAGTCCTTAATGAAATAGTACTACAATACAATCCTTATATACTCCATAATTATTATAACAAGTACATTGTTGATACAACACTCAATTGACATAATCAACATAAGAACTCTAATCATTCCTCTTCATCTGTGGTAGTGTCATAACTTGATTATTATCCAATAGCATCATTTTCGGCATGGTTTGATGACTAGGACATAGGTTCGCGTAGTGTCCAAACTCCTTGCAAATGAAGCATTGTACATTTAAAACCATTTTCTTACCCTTGAAGTCACGTACTTTGTGCCCTTTTCCTCCACACTTATAACAAACTCCCATTCCTTTCAGAAAAGTTCCAGGGTGTTTGTTCCCACAGTTATCACATATGGGAAAATTCTTCTTTTCCCTCTTCCCTTTATCCATCTTTTTCTCTTCCATACTTTTCTTCTCTTGCTTTCCTTCAAAGCCATAGGACTCAGTAAAATCTTTACTTATCTTATCAACAAATGATATTATTTCTTCATATGATGATAATACATGGGAGACTATTTCTCTTATAAATTCTGGCTTAAGACCATGAAAGATATGATCCTTCTTTCTCTTTGAATTATGTGCATTGTTGGAGTTATCATTCCTTCTACTGGGCGTCATTTCTAAACAATGGCATACACTAGATTAGTTTATGAATAACAATACCTAATCCCAAACTTGTAAAAACACATAACATAAATTAAATATTTTATGGATATAATCCATAATCATAAAAATTTCTCCTTTGAGGAAGTATATACTCATAAACCCTTAATAATGGTTTGTAAAGAAAATGAGAATTATCCTAAGCATATCCCCCGGGAGTGTCGTAACCAAGAGTGCAGCAAGGCCCGTTGTCGTGCACCAGTTCTCGTTCGAGTCTAGCTCAAAGCGGTGTTTTCGTGTTTTACCCCTAGGTACATCTGTGCCAGAGCCGCCTCTACCTTCTCATATCCAGACAGGGATGTATTTCTCGGAAAACTCACAAAATATATACAATACCAAAATTCTAGGAAGTTCTTCTATACTAATCCTCAAGGACCATATTAGGTCTATGTGCTCTAATCAGAGTTTACCTAAATCTAGTTTCTAAGGTTTGTACTAAACTTCCTCTGATACCAACTGTAACGCCCCGACCCTAGTAACCTAAAGTTGGTGCATTATTTTAATACATTGGCATGATTACAAGGAATCAAGTCTCGAAAGACCGATTAGTTTAGTAGTCTTGGAAAATAGATTACATACATGAATGTTACATTACATTTCATAACATACAAAACAACATAAATAATCCTTTATGAATGTCATTATTCCCTTGTCTTAACCCTTCTTTTCAATCACAATATACTTCTTGGAATCCTGGGAAAAATAAAACATTGAAAGGGGTGAGCTCAAACGCTCCGTAAGGGTAAGCAATACAGCGGAAACATTTATAAATAAGCATAAACATTTAAGGAAATGTATAACTAAAAAAAGCCTTTTAAACTTGAACTTAAACATAGTATGGCAAAAATAAAATGAAATAATTCCATTTACTTATTCACATGGATATTCTACTAATCGAATAATCACATTCAATATCAATAACCACTTTCATAATGATGGAATTCATAATGCCAGACTATCATAACCACATAGCCAAGGCCTCGTGCCAAGACTACAAATAAGATTTTTCCAAGGCCTTGTGCCAAGACACTAGTTTGTCTCATGAGACCTACCGATGCATCGAGGAGCTATACCGGGATCCACCCGTCACATATTAAGTCCAATGCATTCCCATGTGAAAAGGTTTAAACATAACATAAACATTCGTATTAAAACTAGCATACTAAATGTCAATACTTTCACCATAAACTATGAATGGTATAAAAATAGCACATCCACAGTCAAACATATCACAAAACCTTCAATACAATATAGAAGTTTTGTATCACAATAAATCAACTTCATATAATCATAAAATCTATCAAAGGATGTTTACATAGATGAAATCAAAACTATTTGAGAGAAATATCTCCTTTTTTTTAAATCATTTAAAAGTCACACATTTATAAAGGAAGTAATTAAAAGAGATTTTTGAATCAAAGTGTCCCATACCACTTTGAAACTTTTGAAAGGAATTAACATTTTAAAAACATTCATGTCCATATAAATAAATCCTTAAAAACCATTTTGAAGACATGGACATTTATTAAAAATATTTAGAAAGATAAATCTTTAAAACATTTAAAATTCTGATTTTGATAAAGAGTACCTTTCCGAAATTCTTAAAATATTCATTTTGAAATCATTTAAAAGTCACATAATTATAAAATAAAACATTTTCTTTGAAAATATTCTTATAATCTTGTAAGGTAAGCTTTGACGATTTTATAACGGCGGTAAATAGCCACACCCACCGTATAAGTTAAAAAAACATTCTTACCTTAATTCTGTCGAAAAGGTTAAAAAGCACCTTGTTTGGAAAACGACGAAAAGATTCCTTTATAAACCCATAAGGGTATAAATTACTTTAACTCATATTCTTTGTAAATAGTAAAAATGTTTTGAAATACATTTCAAAGAAACATGGATGTGGATGATAAAGAAATCCCAGTAGATAATTACGTATAAACAACCTCGGATAATGAAGAGATTGCGAAATAACCCTTAACTTGTACTTTTCCTTGGTTGGGGTAGGTTAAACTCCTGTATAATGGTGAAATAATTGTTATTAAATTATACAAGAATCATATAAATTAATATGATATCATATATGATCTTTTAACATTGATTTGTTAATAATATCTTAGTATTATCGTTGTTTCGGGTGTTAACTTACTCGTTTTCTTTTATATGTTTTGTTACGTAAGCCATGTTTGTAATGGATAGGTTGTATATTATTCATATCCAGAATGATATAAAGTCCTTAGATACTATTATTAATCATAAAATGAGAATTATACTTGAATGGATACGATGGAGAATGAATCTCATCGCGTTCGTGGAGACGGTAGTCCGTACGTACGCACGAGCGACAATATCATTCTTTTGATATTAAAATAATATATAAATGGTTGTTATATCATATATAAAGAATCATTAACATGTTATATTTATTATTTACATGAGTTAAATATCATTATTATACCCATCCAAATAATAATATATTGAATAACAATTACACCACGACGTGGAGATGGTAAGCCGTACGTACGCACGTATGGTGACATGTTATTCAAAGGGTGGATAGAATACTGAATATGGTTGTACCATATTTATAATAACATCACAGTATATATATGATACTGGAGTTATTATTTTAGAATGGTAACAACAAAGGAGGAAGAAGTGGAAGAAGAAAGGAACTTGGAAAAGGGTGGTGAAATCATTACCTCTTCTTCGAGTTCTTCCTTTTGATTTGATCAAAAGGGATCCTTAGGTTGGCTTTATGATCAATATAAGGCCTCTAGGTTGTACTGAGGTATGTTGGGAGAGTATTTGGGCAGAGTTTGTCCGAACCAAAAGGCTTTGAAGTTGTGAATAAATGAGAAGGAGGAGTGCCCTTTTATAAGAGGGGTGAGGGGTACCTTTGGAAAAGCTAGAAATATTAATTTATAATAAATTCATATTCGGTTTCTAATGGCTCCAAAGTTTATTATTCAAAGTTCAAGGTGGGAATAGGTCTAAAACCATTCAACCAATAGAATTTAGACAGGTTTGGGTTACTATATTAACCTTATCTTTTAGTTTTAACGCTTAGTTAATTAGTTTGACATTTCCCATGTCACTTTGTATTTTTATATTATATAGTTAATAAACTTACTATATACATCCAATCGACCCCCAAGTGGTCCATTAATGATACACATATCATGATATAAGTATCTTGGCCGAACCTTAGATTTTTAGGAATTTAATATCAATTAATAATATAATATTTGTTTTAAAAACTCTTTTATGTCAATTTTGACACTATTCAAATGTTGATTTTTGTGAAACTCATAACAGAATGATTACTTCGAAAAAAGTCAATTAACTCCATACTAATATGCCATATTATCCTAGAAAATTAGTGTAATTCATTAAAATTCTAAAATTATATTTATTTGGGTATTTAAAATATCAATTATTTTAAATTTTCACTATTATGGTAATTACTGCATCATCATTGTGTCATAAATAAATTAAATTATTTAATGTCTAAAATTTATAAAAAAAATTTCATTATTTAGGAAATATTATTATCTTTCTAATGAATATTTACAATCTAATATATCTTATGTATAACCCTATATTAAAAATGTTTTAGTAAATAAACTTTGATTTTAACATTTTTAACTCTTCTTTGAATTAAATAATAATAAATGTCCTAATCTAATCCAAGTGGACCTAAATGATAATATTTTATTCCTAAGGATGTTTTTGGTCGAGATACACTTGTCCAATAGAATTAGGACATGTGTTAGGGTAATATTAATATAATTTTTACCCTTAATTACCCTATTTACTTTTAACCGTGGTAAATAAAAGTAAAAAGTTACTATTCACCAAAAATTATTTTCATCTCATTGAACCACATTTTACTTCTTGATATTAACCGTGTCTCTCGGATTTTCGAAATTCCAATCACAAAAGCGGTAAAATTAAGTTTTATGAAAAATTTAGTTTTTTAACTACCACTTAGTAGTTTCACTATTCATCAAAAATTGAAGTTTTTCAGAACAATGCCAAAATTTCACCCTAAGCTATAATTGATATTCCGAATTCAAAAATGATGTATATTTTAAAAAATTCCAAACATATAAGTTGCATTAATTAATTTTATAATTAATTCCCGCTGTCACAACAAATAGCGTGTTTTTATGAAACAATATATATCAAAAGATTGACAATTGTTTAGGTCCAATTTCAAAGTGAAATTAATTCTAATGAACACCATTGGATAAAATGGTAAAAATATATTATAATTATACTTTAAAACCACTCAAATTCATAATTTATCACTATTAATTATTTTGATTAAAAAAGTTGTTTTTAATTAAAATTTAGTAATTTTCACTATTCATCAAAATATGAAAGTTATCTGAAAAGTACCAAAATTTCACCTTAGGATAAATTCGATACTCCAAATCCAAAAATGAAGTCCATTTTGAAATATAAAATATATATAATTTCAAAAAGTAGGTATTACTATTCATAACAGCTAGTTTGATTGGTTGTGGTGTGTGTTAGAACTCAAAGTTGCGTACAACACACGCTATTGTATCATTCAATGGAAAGCGTACCGTGGAAGCTTGGGATGTTTCATTTTAAATTTTTGATGTCCCCATTTAGTCAAAAAGTTTAAAATATTGTATTTAAAAAGGGTTCACTATTAAAAGTTGGTAAAAGTGCAATACTGAAAATGAATTTGTTCTTACATTATGTCTAAGAAACTCATAATATGGATTCTAAAATTATAAGGATTATATAAAGTTTAAAATTTAGTTAATACTATTCATAACCTCTTTTAAACGGCTTGTTTGGTAAGTCATGGTGCGCTTGAACTCGGTGTTGCGTGTAGTGCAAGTTATTGAATTATTTTGAAGAAATAACACACTATGAAATCTTGGGGTGTTACAGTTCATCAAATTCTTTAGGGGAATTAAGACTAAGCTAAAAAGATCATAATCCTTCATCTTTCTTCTATTTTTAAGATCACTACCATTAAAGTGAGGGACTAAGGTTTACTTGTATTTTTTCTTTTCAAAATATATGGGACTATTCTTTTACAGTTTATAAATTTTTTGTTAAAGAGATAGTGTCTATTATATATGGTTTCTTGCTATAACCTAAAAAGTAATGGAAAATGTTGGTATCTAGCTACCAATAAAGTCAAGGGACTAATACACTAAATCCTTGAGATATTAAGGTGGTAGACGTAAGGGTGTCTTCGGGTACTATCACTGAACTATCTTACCAAATATTGTGTCCTATTTACTTTCTTCCTTTTATTTATTTATTATTTTAAATTATTCATTTCATAATTTGTTTAATCCATCAAATGTGTTTAATCATTTTATTATTCGAATCGGTCTTTATTTTATTCTTCTGCTTTAATTATTATATTTAATTATATTATTATGCTTTCAATACTTTTATACTTTTATTCTTTTATAAATAATTTTTTATAAATTGTATTGTTTTCCTTTAATTTTTTTAAAGGTCAATTAACCCCCCCCCCACCAACTCTCACCATTTTATCTCCTTTATTCGGCCCACAACATTCACATGTAGAGATAATGGACAAAGAGCCTTAAATATGAAACTCAAAATGTATAAGTATAAGATATAACATCTAGAGATGTGAAAATACATAAAATAAAAAGATAAAAACATATCACAAAGTAATAAAGAGCATCAAGGACATGTGAAAAGCTTAGTCCAAAAACATTATATGTTCTATGCATTAAATAGAGTGTAATATAAAACATAAGACCATCTCCAACCCAATACTCTAAAATAGAGTAGGGCTACTCCAAAATGTTAGGTGTTATCAAACCTTCTCACCCCAAAAGATAGCTCAAGAGGTGAGGGTTTCTCCTGCACTTATGTTTAGCACCTTACCCCTTCCACATTTGGATGTGGGATAACATATCATTTTCTTCCTCATACATCGGGTCTTTCATTGGGTCACACTACACTAAAAATAGGCGTTTAGTGGCGGTTTCTTTTTCATTTTGTGACGATTTAAACCGTTGCTAAATCGTGTGTCGGCATTCATTTAGCTATGGTTTTTCAAAACTGTCGCTGAATGATTTCGTGGTTGTTGTTTTTAATCGGAGAAATCATTTAGCAACGGTTTTTTTTATTTTTTTAAATTTTCATAATTATTTTAATATTTTAATATTTTAATATTTTATAATTCCCCTAATTTATTTATTTTTTATTTTTTATTTTTTATTTATTAATCTCATAATTAATTTACTTATTATATTATTATTATTTTATTTAGTATTTATTACCATGCACATGCACATGCATATGCTATATATAGAAATTCTACATTTGGTGAGATTTAAATATCTTAGCTCTTCCTTATTCTTCAAAGACTTTACCACTTCAGTAGGCTCTTCATGTGGTCAATAAATAGAATTTAATATATTTATATATATATTGATTGAAAAAACAAATAATACATAACAAATATATAAAACTAAATAATTAATAATTAACAATTAATAATTAATAGTTAAAAATTAATAATTAATGACTAATAGGTAATAAGTAATTATTGATATTTAATAATTACTAATTACTAATTAATAAATAAAATATAGATGAATCATAAATAAATAAAATATAAATGAATAATAAATATATATATATATATATATATAATATAGTAATAAGTGGTAAATAATAAATCATAAATAATAAATAATAAATAATAAAAATATAATATATAATATATGATAAATATATAATAAATAAGTAATTAATAATACATTAATAATAAATTAATAAAAAAATAATTAAAAATTAAAAATTAAAAATAAATTAATAATTAATGTATACACAATAAACAAATAATAAATAAATAAATTATAAAAAAATAAATTATAAATAAATAAAAATAATAATAATAATAAATAAATAAATAATATATAAGACATTAATAATAAATTAATAACAAAATAATAATAAAATAATAATAAATGAAAAATAAATTAATAATTAATGTATACACAATAACTAAATAATAAATAAATAAATAATATATAAATAATAAATAAGTAAATAATATATAAATAATAAATAAATAAATAAATAATAAACAAATAAATAATATATAAATAATAAAATAATAATGAAAAATAAATAAATAATAGATAAATAATAAATAATAAATAAATAAATAATAGATAAATGATATATGTATTAAATGCTTGGGGGTAGAATTACATTAAACACACACACACCACACACATAGGTCGGAAAGGAAAGTCATAGCCCCCCCCCCCCAAGGGATAACTCACCCATTAAGCCTTTTTTATTCAGTATATGTCCTGAAGGCCCAATGGGCATAAACCACATTACATGGCCCAAAGGGCCACAATAAATAATAAATAAATATTAAATATTAAATAAATATTAAATAAATATTAAATAGTAATTTGATAATAAAAATAAATCAATAAATAATAAATCAATAATAAAATAATTTTAAAATAATAATTGAATAAATAATAAATAATAAATGGATATAAATATCTATAAATATATATACATATAATAAAATTTATATAAATATATATACACACACATTTACGTTACATAATTATATATAATCACACTTATATATATAATTGTATATTAATATAAATATATATATATAAACACAAGTAAATATAAATGTCTCTATATATATACACATATATGATATAAAAATATATAAACATAAATATGTATAAATATTTACAAATGTATATAAATATATACAAATATTCATAAATTCATATAAAAAGATATATATAATAGATAATAAATTACCAAAAGAGGGGAAAGTATAATAATTTTACTATCTTCAAATCAATAGGAATGTAAATCAATGGAATAAAATCATAAACGGCCTAAAAAGAGTATAAAGACACTCTCAAACGAAGATGAAATCTCATCGAATGTGTATAATATATATATATATATATATACTGGAATTTATTTAAATATATTATATATTAATATTTATTTACATATATTACAATATAAATATAGTTATATATATGTTTATCAATACACACACATATGTATATATTAACATTATTTACATATATGTATATATATATATTCATATAGTTTTATTATAAATTCATTTATATACTATATTTAATGATAATGATATATTTATATAAAAATACATTTATATAAGATGTGTACACACAATATTATTGACACACAACTACATGTTTATATTTCTCAAATACACACACAAATATTTACATATAGATGTATTTATTTACATATATTAGAATATACGCATAAATATAGATTTTTTTATTGACACACGCATGTTTATATATAAACATTACTTGTATAGGTATATATATACAAATTAATTCATTTTTATAAGGTAAATAAAATAGATAATTATTTATTTTAAATTAAATGAATAATAAATATTTATTTTCATATGGTTTATATGTTTAAAAACACATTTCTATGTAAATATGTATTTATACAAGTGATTTATTATAAGTGAATATAAGAAAATAAGCATATATTTAATTATAAATAAAACTACATTGTGGAAAATGATAAAATTTCAAAAACATAATATCAATATTAATATAATCCCTGGAAATAAATTCAGTTCCCACTGGAAAAAAAAAGACAATATGACCCCCTTAAATTATGCTAAAATTCTGTCAAATGTTAAAAAATTGGGATACCCCGACTAAAAACTCAATTTTAGAGGCATTCTGAGTCTTTTTTTGCCTCAAAAAATGTGATTGAGATTTTCTCAAGTCACTTAGGTGTAGAGATCATCGCAAACTTCGATTTGATATATAGTAGTGTAATGACCCGATCATTTATGAATAAAATACTCTTTCTTTTAATGTCTTATGAATATAGAAAACACATGCACTCTTTTTTTATTATTATTGGGTTTAAATGACCATTAAGTATCATTATCATTGATAATATAGTCGTTGAATAGTGATCACACAACTGATATAAATATAAGGTTTTTAAAAAAATACTTTCGACACAGAAAAAGGAGAGGATGGCCTCATCCAGTAGACTCGGGTCATACGAAGTTCATTTGTCGGAGCTCGAAAAGGATGTAGTGTCACTGGGTTTTACTCTTGACCAAGCTCAAGCCGAGCTTCAACATGTTAAGATTGAATGGAATCACCTACGGGATAAGTTCAAGTTAATAGAGATTACCACCCGAGCGATGTTATCTGAGCTGCCCCAAGAGTCTATCACCATCACACACCTTAGCCTTAGGTCTTATGTGGTTGTTATAAGCGGTTATGTAACAAGGTATTAGTGCTTATTATGTAATCCCTTTTTATAAATAAAAGTCTAATTCCACCAATTTCTTAATGATAATTGTCTTTCTTAAAAAAATGACGAATTTGATAAATTGATTTTTCAGGTAAAAATGGTACTTTTGAGAAATATATACATTAAGGATTTTATTAATAATATTATAAAAACAATTCTCATAAATGATGATTATATCAATTCCTTATCTATAAATGATTAGGAAATCAGTTTGATAAGAGTTATATTTTTATACGATAAAATAGAAAGTGTATTTTTTAAATTAAAGACTTTATTTTAAAGAATTAATGAGTTTTTTAAATAATTAATATTTTAATAAAATATTATTATCAAATTAATTTTATTAATAATAAATGATTGTATGATTTTTATGAAATCAAGTGTAGTTTTTATTAAGGTTTAAAAACTGTTTTTGTCAAAACCCGTCAATTTTCAATAAATGTCGGTTCTCATTTTAAAAGTGAAAATTCATATATTTAGAAAATTATTTAGATAAAATGAATATTATTTTTGAAATCAATACATTGAAATTATCCAATGGTGAATTTTTCATGATTTTCTGAGACAATCGAATTTTTGGGTAAAAATTAAATAATATATAAATATATAGTGCATCTTGTGACATCATAATGACCCAATAGTGATGTAATAAATTCCATAAAATGGATATTCGACCAAATATTTTTTTTAACTTTAAAATAATGTGATTTTGGATTTATTTGACTTATTTTATAATGCCTTAGTGAATCCTCCAAAATGTATAATATATTTTATGATTTTAAATTCTTGAGAATGTGACTCACCTCCACATAAGGGAAATATTTTAATATATTTGAAAATTTTCCTAATAAAATAATGTTTTCCACTCCCCTTAGACATAAACCATGGGAAAAAACTATGGTTTGGTTTGTGGTTTTGAATATTTTAGTGTGTAGTGTCCAAAACCTAAATAATAAAGAATTCGCCCTCCTTTCCTATATAAACCCACCCAATATCCCATTCCTCTTCACTAAAACTATTTGTAGATCAACCAACCTCTTCTACATACTCCCTAGAGTCCTATAAAGGCTCCCCCAAGTTCCCAAGAAGCCTCTCCCAAGTCTTTGGGATCACACATCCAAGTAAGGGATCCTCACCTTCCTCTCTTCCTTTCAATTCAAGAACCTTGTTTAAAATTAGCCTTTTTAATTTCAATTGGTTGTATTTTAATTATTTTTTAATCACTTTCCTACTATACATTTTATGTTATGTGAATTAGTTATCATTTATCTTCCCTCATTTGGACCATTACTTAAGTCGTTACTATGCTGAAATTCTATAAGGGGTTTTCTCTTCTCATTTCCATTCAAGCACCTCTTTTATATTATGCTTCTTAAATTCCATTTTTATATGTTGGGTTATGATGTTCCATGATCCCAATACTTTCCATTTTATGTATAAATTATGAGATATTCCTTTCACTCTCATTAAGCCTCCCTATGATCCTTTAAGCATACCTGTTACTATATCGATATTTTGTAAGGGTTTCCTTCCTTTTCTCATTTTTATCCAAGTTCCCTTATATTGTTACACCCTTTTATTTTCAATTAAAAATTATGGGGTATGTTTTCTCACGTCTCTCATACTTCCCTTATTATTTTTTTATGATGGGAGACCTCTTTCTCTCTCATTAATCCCTCCTATGTACACTCGTTACCATACCGAAATTTCATAAGAGTTATTCTATTTCTCCTCTTCAAGTTTCTTTATTATGTTATGCCTTATATTTAAAAATTACTTATGTTAGGACATGTATTTATATGACCCCCCCCCCCACCCCCCCCCCCCCCCCCCACTATCCATTTCATGTATATATGATGAGATACCCCTTTCTCTCTCATCAACCATTTTTATGAATTTTTATGTCACACTGTTAGGCTGCCGAAATTGCATCGCGATTTTCCATACCAAAATCATCATGTAGTGAATATCATGCCTATTTCTCTATCAAGGGTATTCACCTTTATGAACATATAATTACTGATTATATAATTTCATGTATATATTCCACATTCCTTTATTGTGGAATAAATAATGATTTTGAATGAATCCATGTTATATGATATATGTGGCACACTTAAGCATGATATTGAAATGATTATAAAGGGTGTGCTCTAATAGCACTACAATGCATTGGGTAATGTTTAGTATTATGATACGTCATGTTGGGATAGGGGGTTTACCTAATTCTGTTTAATACATTTTTCCACCATGTTGGGATAGGGTTTTACCTGATTTCTTTATGTTTATGATGCAGTGTTTTAAGTTGTTGTCACATTTCCATGTTATGATGATCATGCTATATCATGCCTTTATGTTAATTTTTCTCTTATGATCCATTGATACGTCTATTGCCTAACATGTATTTTATTCTTCATTTTATACCTTGTTTACTCCCTTACTGGGCTTTATAGCTCACCATTTTTTCATGTATGTCCTCAGGTTATCCCATGCAATGCTAAGTACGAAGGAATGTTGTGGTCATGTAAAATAATTTTTCAATAAAGATGTTGTATTTTATGTCTGAATTTGTCATGTAATGTTCCTAAGCCCAAAATACACTAGACCTATCGATCTCCTAGGTTGTATTAAGTGTAAGTTTATGTAATAAATCATGTTTAAATGTGTAATAAAGACCAGGGTTGTTATAGTTGGTATCAGAGGATAGGTTTAGTTATTTTTGAGATTAGGATTAGAAAATAATAGTGAAAGCCTTAGGGATAAGACTAAGTATAAGAAAAACATCCCTAAATTTTGGTGATTATATAGTAAGTGTTTTATCAAGAAAATAAATCCCTATCTGGATACGAATAAGTAGAGTTGGCTTGGGCACAGATGTATCTACGGGCAAAACCCAAAAACATCGCTTTGAGCTAGACTCAAACAAGAACGGGTGCACAACAATGTTCCTTGTTTTACTCTTGGTTAAACACTTCCAAGGGATATGATTTGGTAAATTCATAAGCTTAGTATGAACCATTATTAAGGGATCAAGAAAAAAAATCCCATAAGAATATACGTTAGGAAATAGATCGTAGATAAGTTAGATTGAATCCTAGAAATTCATAAGTTAAGGAAATAAATGTAATTTATAAGTTATCCTTTTTTCATTTTATTCCCCTTTATGTGTTTAATAGTTTAAAATACTTACCCCTAATTTTTCTTTTATTCTAACCAATGGCCAGTAATAGGAGGACCTGGGCTAACAACCGATACGAAGATCAATGTAATGATTGTTCTAATGATATGCCCAATCTGATGGAAGTGGGAATCGCCAACTTTGTCACAATAATCTCCCGGTTAACTCATGTTTTGAATAGAAACATGAGTCAAGAGGAACATCCAACCCCCCCCCCCCCAAGAAACAACAAGTCTCAATTGAGAGTTTCATGAGACAAAGGCCTCCTACTTTCAATGGATCATTTGATCCATCAATCGTCGAACAATGGATCAAATTCATTGAGAAGATCTTCTCCATCCTTCAATGTTACAAACAAGAGAAGGTTCTTTTGTATGTTTATCGTATGGAGGGTGAAGCTAATAAATGGTGGACATTGATAAAAAATACAAAGCCTGAGGAAGAGATCGAGGCATTGAAATGGAAGGATTTCTAAAAAATGTTTTTTGATAAATATTTTCATTGCACCCTCTGACTTAAGATGGAAAGGGACTTCCTTGACTTCAAGAAAAAAAATATAATGAATCCATCAGAGTGTATGATACAAACTTCACAAGGATTGCATGATACGCCTCTAGATTTGTCATTACCCCTAAATACAAGGTTGACCACTTCTTCAGTGGGCTAAAACCTAGCCTATAAAAAGTCCTAATGATCCATGACTTTGATAGCTATGAGGAAATTTTCTGATGTGCGCTCAAAATTGAAATGGAGATTGATGAATTTCATGGGTATCATGGGGATAAGAAGTGGAAATTGGACTTTAATTTTGGATATCTGGTGGATAAATCCAATGGTGCTGAGAAATTACAGCACCCCACTTTCCAAAGGTGTGGAAAGAAGCACCCTAGAAATTACTTGAAAATGACAAGGAAATGTTTTAGGTGTGAAAGAGAAGGGCACATGTCCAATGATTGATGACAAGTGAAACCCACCCATGTGATAGAGTAAAGGAATGCTCTGGTCAACCCTCAATGAGTTTTTTATTACTACAATTGCAAGGAACTTGGGCACTTTTTGAATCAGTTCCCTAAGCCAAGGGTAATTAGAGGCAACCAACAACCTCCAAGGAAGAAAGGGAAAGTGTTTTCCATCACTACTACTGAAGTGAATCCCAACAATGAATTGGTGAAAGGTACGCTAGTTATTCATTCAAGGATATCAAATGTATTTTTTGATTCTGGTTCTACGCATTCTTTTATATCCTAAAATTTTATTAGAACAATTCAAACAACACCACAAATAATGGAAGTAGAGATGTCAGTGAAAATAGAAAATGGGGAAATTATTGCATCCCATGAATATAACTCCTCCCCTGTCATAATTTGTGGATTGAACTTCCCGGTGAACCTCGTCATACTCCCTATAACATAATTTGATGCAATTATTGGCATGGATTGGCTTTCCCTATATAGAACCAACATAAATTGTCGGGAGAGGGAAATCACTCTCCATGTGGTGAATCAAATTCCGATTCTATACAAAGTGTTAGGAGAAGGATGGATCTTCTTTAGCACCATCATCTCAAGCATGGATATTACTTCCCTATGAGCACATTTATCTTTATCAGATGGTTGAGCCTAAGTAAGGAACTATCTTTGAAGACATGCCTATTGTGAGGGAATTCACTGATGTGTTTCCTGAGTAATTGTCTGATCTTCCTCCTAAAATATATGTTGAATTATCAATTGATATTATACCTGGGGCATTTCCAATATCCAAGACTCCATATAGAATGGTAGTTGTGGATATTTAGGAGCTAAATAAACAAATATAGGATAATATGGATAAAGGATTTATATGCCCAAGTGCTTCACCATAGGGTGCACCAGTCCTCTTCATCAAGAAGAAGGATGGGTCAATGCACGTTTGCATTGATTATCGTGAGCTCAAAAAAATCATGATAAAGAAAAAGTATCATTTGCCACAAATTTATGACTTGTTAGATCAGTTACGTGAAGCAAAATACTTCTCCAAGGTGGATCTGTGGTCAGGATATTAACAAGTAAGGGTGAAGAAGGAGGATATCCCCAAGACTGCTTTTTGTACAAGGTACGGGAACTGTGAATTCATAGTAATGTCTTTCAGACTCACTAATGCTCCAGCAATATTTATGGACTTGATGAATAGAGTATTTAGAGATTACCTAGACAAATTTGTGATTGTCTTTATAAATGATATTCTAATATACTCCAAAACCAAGGAGGAGCATGAAGAGAATATATGAACTATACTAGAGTCCTTGCAAAAGGAGAAACTCTATGCAAAGTACATAAAGTGTAAGTTATAGTTGAAGGAAGTCTCATTATTGGGTTATATCATCATAAGTAATGGGATATATGTGGATCCCTCCAAGATAAATGCAATTGAGGGATGGTCATGTCCAACATCTATGATAGATATCCATAGCTTCCTTAGGTTAGCTGGATATTATTGTCAATTTTTGATAAATTTATCGTGATTTTCAAACACTTTTACCAAGATAACTTATAAGAAAGTCAAGTTTTCTTGGAATGATGAATGTAAAGAAAGCTTCGTAGAGTTGAAAAGGAGGCTCATCACTGCACGCGTGCTCACACTACCCAAAAGTGGAGAACTTTTCATGGTATTCAGTGATGCTTCAAAGAAGGGAATGGGTTGTGTGTTGATGAAAAATGAAAAATTCATTGTTTATGCTTCAAGGAAATTGAAATTTCATGAGTAGAACTATCCAGCACATGATCTAGAGTTGGTTGCAGTGATCTTCGCTTTGAAAATCTGGATGCATTGCCACTTTGGGGAGAAGTTTGAAATATATACGGATCAAAAAATCCTCAAGTATATATTCACACAGAAAGAGTTGAATATGCACCAACAAATATGGTTAGAGATGATCAAATACTATTACTTATCAATTCACCACCATCCAGGGAAAGCGAATAAAGTGGAAGATTCTCTAAGTAGAAAGGATCTAGCAACTCTTTCATTGATAAGAATTGAGAAGGATCCAATCTTCTTAGACTTGAAGAGTATGGACATGGGAATCATAAAGGAAGGAACATCATCAATCCTTTCACAAATGATTCATCAACCATATCTTCTGAAGAGGTTAAAGGATGCTCAAAGAGATGATGTGAGAATTTAGAAGAAATTGGAAACTATCAGAAAAGTGAAATCCTCTGAGTTCAATTTTAATGAAGAAGGAATTGTGAGATTTGGATCAAGACTACATGTTCCATAAAATCTAGGGTTAAAGAAATAACTTTTTGATGATGCACATAGTTTGAATTTATTCATTCACCCAGGAAACAAAAAGATATATCGGGATCTTTGAGAGCATTACTGGTGGGATAAGATGAATAAAAAGATCATTGAATAGACATAAAAGTGCGTAATATGTCAGCAAGTGAAGGCTGAGAGGCATAAGTATAAGGGGATGATGCAAACATTACCCATACCAATATGGAAATGGAAGAACGTCGCCATGGAATTTGTCACCAGAATTTTGAAGACATCCAAAGGAAACAATGTTATCTGGGTTATTTTGGATCATCTTACAAAGACTGCACACTTCATTGTAATTTGAGAGGATTTCTCACTGGATTAGCTGGCACAGATATACATTAGAGAAGTGGTAAGGCTACATGGTGTACCACTATCGATTGTATCCGATCGAGATCCAAGATTCACCTCTAAGTTTTGGAAGAGTCTCCAACACGCTCTGAATACTGATCTGAACTTCAATACAGCTTATCATCCTCAAACTGATGGTCAATCTAAGTGGAATATCCAGACACTTTAGGATATGTTGAGATCATGCTCAATGGACTTTAAAAGAGGATGGGACCATCATCTTCCTCTGGTTGAGTTCGCTTAAAATAACAGTTTCCACTCAAGCATCCAAATGGATCCTTATGAAGCCCTTTATGGGAAGGTGTGAAGAACACCGAAATGTTAGGATGAAGTTGGGGAGTGAAAACTTCTAGCTCTAAAAATGGTCAGATAAATGGTAGAGAAGGTTAAGACCATCCAGCGGCACATCAAAGCTGCTCAAAGTCAACAAAAGAGCTATGCTGACAATCATTGACGAGACCTAGAGTTTGATGTTAGAGATATGGTTTTCCTCCACATATCTCTATGGAAGATATTGATGAGATTGGGAAGAAGGGAAAGCTTTGTCCAAGGTACATTGGCCGTTTTAAGATCCTTGATCGCATCGAAGCAATGGCCTATCGACTAGCACTCTCACTGAACCTATCTCAAGTACATGATGTATTTCATGTATCACTCTTGAGGAAGTACATATCTAACCCATCGCATGTACTCAATCCAGAGGTGGTACCATTGAAGAATGACCTCTCCTATGAAGAGAATCCAGTGAAGATCTTAGATCGTGGAGAAAAAGTTCTACAAAATAAGACGATGCCCCTCATTAAGGTGTTGTGGAAAAACCACAAGTTTGAAAAGTAACGTGGGAACTGGAGAAAGTGATGAGGCAGATTTACCCTAATCTTTTTTAGTGTGGGAAAAGGAAATTTTGAGGGTGAAATTTTGAGGGTGAAATTTCTTAAGGGGGAAGGTTGTAACGACCCGTTCATTTATGAATAAAATTTCCTTTTCTTAATGACTTATGGATATAGAAAATGCATGCACTCTTTTTTTATTATTAATGGGTTTAAATGACCATTAAGTATCATTATCATTGATAATATAGTCATTGAATAGTAATCACACAACTGATATAAATATAAGGTTTTTAAAAAAATCCTTTTGATATAGAAAAATGAGTGGATGGCCTCATCCAGTAGACCTGGGTCGTACGAAGCTCATTTGTCAGAGCTCAGAAAGGAGGTAGCATCATTGGGCTTCTCTCTTGACCAATCCCAAGTAGAGCTTCAATACGTTAAGCTTGAATAGAATCACCTACGGGAGAAGTTCAAGTTAATAGAGATTACCACCCGAGCGATGTTGTCTCAGCCTCCCCAAGAGTCTGTCACCATTGCACACCTTTAGGCCTTATGTGAGTGTTATAAGGGGCTATGTAACAATGTATTAGTTTATTATTATGTTATCCTTTTTATAAATATGTCTTATTCCAATAATTATTTTATGATAATATTCTTTCTTAAAAAAATGTGAAATTTGATAAATTGATTTTTTAGTTAAAAATAGTACTTTTGAGAAATATATACATTAAGGTTTTTATTAATAATATTATAAAAACAATTCTTATAAATGATAATTATATTAATTCCTTATCTATAAATGATTATGAAATTAGTTTGATAAGATTTATATTTTTATACGATAAAATAAAAAGTGTATTTTTTTAATTAAATAATTTATCTTAAAGAACTAATGAATTTTTGAAATAATTAATATTTTAATAAAATATTATTATTAAATTACTTTTATTAATAATAAATGAGCATATAATTTTTATGAAGTCAAGTGTAATTTTTATAAAAATAATGGTGTCTTAAAATAGATTATGGATGATACTTGAAAAATGGGTAAGAAATTGTGGTGGTCCCTTTAATGAGGCTTGTGTATTTGGAAGAATGAAGAAGAGAACCTTGTAAAACATGTATTTCCCCCATAAACGAAAGATGAATTGATATGGATACATGAGTTTGGAATGTATGTATAGAATTTAGAAGAAGAATATATAAAGAATGAATAATTACATTGGTGTATAGAGGAAGAAAACATAACCTGAATGATAAAGGTGATTCTATTCTAGTGTACACTATGATGCCAAATATGACATCATATTATAGTAATAAACTAAAATGGCACTCTGTTGGATCACCCCCGCTACACCATTTTGGTCTTTTACCACCAAAAAAACATGGGTCGTAGATGCCCTAAATCATTACACTAAACATAAATTATTGGGTGTCGAGGTTGAAGTTTTTTGCTAAAAAACATAAATTATATACACATAGCTTTTCTGTGTTATATATAAAATTTTGTACAAAAAATATTTCATTTACATTCATTTTTCATATACCATTTGCACAGAAAATATATGTTCTATATTAAATAATTGTAAATGTCATAACATTTTAAAAACATCTACAGATAAATGAATAATAAATATTTATTTTCATATTGTTTATATGTTTAAAAACACATTTCTATGTAAATATGTATTTATACAAGTGATTTATTATAAGTAAATATAATAAAATATGCATATATTTAATTATAAATAAAACTACATTGTAGAAAATGATAAAACTTAAAAACCATAATATCAATATGAATCTAAGTCCTGAAAATAAATTCAGTTCCCACTGAAAAAATACAATATGACCCCCTTAAACGATGTTGAAATTCCGTCAAATGTTAAAAAATTAGGATACTCCGACTAAACACTCAATTTTAGAGGCATTCTATGTCTTTTTTGGCCTCAAAAAACATAACTGAGATTTTATCAAGTCACCTAGGTGTAGAGCTCGTCGCAAACTTCAAATTGATATGTGGTAGAGCCCAAACGAACACCCGAATCAAAAGTTATGATCGTTTGAAGTTCAAGTTACGTTTTCCTACTTTTCTTAAAACAATAATAAATTTTATTATTGTAATTATTAAAAAATTTAAATCTAATATGGTTTTAATTCATTTCATAAGATTCGATTTTATTGGTTGTGGAGCTAAAACGAACTCTCAAATCAAAAGTTATGATCATTTGATGCCGAAATGTGATTTTCAACTTGTTTAAGATTTATTTTGAGTTTCAAATTATTATTACCAAATAATTATAAATATTTATTAATTAACATATTATAATTAATTAAAATTATAAATAATAACCTATATATGATAGTAAATAATAAATTATAAATCATAATTAAATTTTTTATTTTTCAATTTTTTCCTTTAATTTAGGGGTGGTTTTTTAAAAGGCGCAGGTAAATATTAATTTAACTTTTTTATGAAAAAAAAATTAAAATATATATATAGTGGCGGTTTTGAAAATCACCACTAAATTTTTTCTTGAAAAAAAGTTTGCAGTGGTTTTCAAAACCATCACTAAATCGGTTTTTTCCTGTAGTGTCACTATCATGTGTATTTTTGGGATGAGTTATTATAAACTTAGTCTCTGGTATCAATGTTAAGTGTTGTTGGGCCTTCTCGTCCCAAAAGGTATCTCATGGGGTGAGGGTTTCCCTTGTACTTATATTTAGCACATTGTCATCTCCTTATTTCGACGCTGGATAACCTAACATAAAATTGAGTATCTACAATAAAAATGAACTCCAACCCAGAACTTCATTTTGGACACCAAAAGAAAACTATATGATTTTTTTATTAACTGTAAGTACTTTGTATACAAAGAAATGAAATAAAACTTAAAAATATAATTAAATTTGATTTATATAAGACAAAATATGTATTTTAAATAGATTCTGGGTAAATGGACTACAGTACAAAAAAAAGCATGTCACACACAAATGGAAGTACTCGGCGAGGCTTGAACTTGAGACTTTCTCGAGACCCACAGTGACAGCTACCACTGAACTACACCCCAAGGGAAAGACTAAATATGTATTTGCACTTATAATATATTATATTTAGTAAAAATTGTTTATAAAATAATTAATAATTAATATTAATTAATAATTAATAATAATGAGAAAATTTCTAATTAGTGTCAAATAATAAACATTTAACAACAATTTTATGATAGAAAAAATTAATAAATTGATTAAGATCTTACAAAAGTTAAAAAAGTGGCTTGAACTAAAAACAGACACAACTTTTTTATCCAGGTGTCTATTTGGACTCCACAAGATATCAAATTCAAACTTGTGAAAAGGTATACACCATTTAAATCTAGGTGACCTATTTTTTCTTGGTCAAAAAAGATTTGAAAAGCATTAAAAACTGAGTTTTTAGTTTAGGTGTCCTAATTTTTTAATAATTGATGGGATTTTAGGTTTGTTTAAGTTAGTCTTTTTTTCAGTGGGGATTGAATTTATTCTCCAAACTTACATTCATATGGATATTATGTTTGTTCAAATTTTAACACTTTTAATATTGTAGTGTTATTTATAAATTACAATACAAATATATATACATATTTGTATATATTTACAAATAAAATTTTAATCATATAAATAAATATTTAAATGTTTTTACATGTAATGGCGTTCACTTTGCACATTGAGGCCTCAAGTTCAAATCCAAGTGTGCGTGATAGATCAGAAGTGTGGGCATCACTAATAAAGTGGGTGTGAGCGCTGGTAGAAGGGGCAGGGGGTCGTGCATAAGCAGGAAAGTGGAAGATCGTGTTTTTAAAAGCTCTGTAAATGAACGTTGTCAACGCTAAAAAACACCAACATGATAAGCGCTCTTAAAAACCTGTGACCTTTATCAACGCTAATAAATGTCATCTCTATTAGCGTTTTTATATAAAGTTGGATTTTATTAGTGCTTTTGTTTAGCATTGATAAAATCAAACAAAGATATTTTTTAAAATTTCTTCGATCAACTCATCCCTTTTATTAGTGCTCTAACACCTCATATTGGCGTTATGTGCCCCGCACACCCACCCCGCAGCCTTGCTCGACCCCACCCCCTTTATCATTGTTTTTTAACCCCTTTATCAGTGTTTTTCACGCACTTCAGCCTTCCTCGCACCTGAAATCGAATCTTTGCCCTCTACCTTCACGATGTAACGCCTTTACCAGTGCACCATCAAGATTTGTATAATATTTTATGATATATCTATCTATTTATATATATACATAATTCATTTTTATTTATATATTTATTCATATAATTATATACATTTATATAATTATTTTTAAAAACATTTTAAAATATGTCTATATATATTGTGTGTGTATGTGTTTATATTTATACATATTTACATATAATTATATATTTAGATATAAATTTTTTATAATATATTTATAAATATTTATTGTAAATATGTTTATATACTATATTTAATGATAATGATATATTTATAAAAGTGCCCCCACACACACATACGATGTATTTACATAATAATGACAAACACATATGCACACATTTACACACACGTATACATTTATATTTCGCACATACATGCACAAATACTTACATATATGTATCTATTTACATATATTAGAGTATACACATAAATATATATTTTTTTATTGACATGCACATATTTATAAGTTAAATAAAATGGATAATTTTTTTATTTTAAATAAAATTAATAATAAATATTTATTTCCATATGATTTATATATTTAAAAATACATTTTATGTAAATATGCTTAAATATTTATTTGTAAAATTGATTTAGTATATGTAAATATATGAAAATATGTATATGTTTAATTATAAATAACACTGCGATATGAAAAACAATAAAATTTAAACACTATGATATCTATATGACTGCAAGACCTACGAATAAATTTAATCTCTGCTGAAAAAATACAAAGAAAACCCCCGCAGACGAGGCTAAAATTCAATCAAATGTTCAAGAATTAAGGTAACTGACAAAAAAATGTGGTTTTGGATGCCTTTTTGAACTTTTTTTGACCTCTAGAAAACATTAACTAAGATCCTCTCAGATCACTATATTATAGATTTTTTTTTTTTGCAATCTTCGATTTGTTATGTGGTGTCACACCCCGACCTATGATTTTATTTTATTTTAATTATTTTCTGGCCTTTATATATTTTTGTTGCGGTCTGGGGTGAGTCTCAGACGAAGTTTTCAATTTGTTTTAAGAAAAATGCATGTTTTATGCTCGATGTTGTTGGGTGCACGAGCGGAGCGCGTTTTAGAAACCCTGCGCGGCTCCACCCGAGTAGCAGCGCGACTGCCCATTCTTAGAAAATGAAAAAAAAATCATGTGGTAATTAAAACAAAAATTAATTTTTGTCTTTTAAAATTTTTAATGTCATTAAGGATTTTATTATACTTGAAATGAAATAAATTTTTTTATTATATCTAATTTTATTATCATGTTATTATTATTATTATTATTATTATTCTTGTTATTCTAAACATTACAATTAAATTGATGTTAATTAAAGCAATTGCTAGAAACTATTTTATTGTTGAATTATAATTATTATTATTTCATCCATTACTATTTAGTTAGTATGAGTTTAAAAGTATATAAATACACATGTATATATATACATATATAATATTTTAGTTGTTTTTGTTTATTTATTTTATTATTATTATTATTATTATTATTTATTATTATTTTAGGGTTTTCGGAAACCGTTTCCTCTCGAGTAATTTTTTTTTCTGGGTTTTTAAAAAATTAAAATATGATAAAAGGGGTTAGGGTTCGGATATTTTTAAAAAAGGGTCCGGGATGCGTGAACGGCATTCACGCATCCCGGACCCCGACAGTATTGTGTGAACGGCGTTCACGCGTCCTTTGCTGACCAGCTAAAGGAAGCGTGAACGCCGTTCACGCATCCTTGCGCGGGAAAAGATGCGTGAACGGCGTTCACGCATCCTTCGCGGACGAGCTGAAGGATGCGTGAACGCCGTTCACACATCCGGCCGAGATATTTTATAAAAGGAGGGGTCCCCCCCCCCCCAATACCCATTGTTCTCCTCTGGTTTTTGTTGCGAAGCTCTGCAGAAATTCTTTCTCAACAAATATTTGCTGCTTTTATTGAGGTAAAATTTCTATTTAATAATTTAATTGATTATTTGTGTTTATTTATTTCATTTGTATGTTTAATTGTGTTTATTTATTTAATTTGTATGTTTAATTGTGTGTATGATTTATTTATTTCATATGTTATGCATGAAATGTTTATTTCATTTGTATATTTAATTGTGTTTATTTATTTCATTTGTATGTTTAATTGTGTGTATGATTTATTTATTTCATATGTTATGCATGAAATGTTTTGTATGATTTAATTTTCTTGATGTTGAATGTTCGTATGATTTAATTTTTTGAATGTCTGTTGTCTAAATATTGAATGTTTTATGTTATGTCTAAAATTTTTAATGTTTAGAAAAAGTAATTTATGTTAGAGAAATTTATTTTAATGGATGGTTTTGATGTAAGTGTAAATTAAATTACTTTTATTTACTAGTAATAATATTTTTAATCAATAAAGTATAAAATATATTTACTTATATTTTGAAAAGTAGAAGAATGCCCAAAAAAACATTACAATTTCATAAAATTTAAAATAACAAAAGTGTTTATTATGTAAATCTCAATTAGATCAGTTATAATAAAATTTATTTAATGTTTTTAATAATTATATATATATATATATACACATGAAGTTAAATTTTTGTAAAAGAGGTGTAGTATTTAATATAGATTTTATATAATACGGATAATATAATAAATATACCAAAAAACACGGTATGAGTGATGACTGATCTTGAGATGACCGACCATGCATAATTGAAATTGCATGTTTTATTTTGTGTATGTTGTTATTCAATTTGTAATAATTGCATTTTTTCGGTATTGATGACCTGTGAGTCATCTCTCAGTAAGTGTAAGGACCTGCGTGTCCGTTTAAATTAATTTATGTATTTCATACCCCTAGACCCTCTCACATGCATGTGAGTAAATTTGTAATTAAAAGACTGACGCCCCAAAGAGGTGTCGACAAAGAGGCATCCCCGAAGAGGTGTCGACGAAGAGGCATTTGAGAACTCGTTCAAGAGGAGGCGTTGCTGTTTGACAGGAGATTGGCGGTTGCTGCAATATTTGATAATAGAGACAGAAGTTTACCCATATAAATTGTGGTTAGTTTATCAGATAATGATAAACTAATCGCAAGTCTCAAGATCAAGTCATGATTATATATTCATAAGTAATCAAACTTTATGAAACATTATATTAAATTTGCTTTTGTGCTAAAATCACAATCACTATACCTTAACAGTGATAAATCAATACATAAAAAAGTCTCAAGATAATCAATTATTCAAAACCAAATTAAATAATTTAAAATTTTAATGTAGTGTATAATATTTTTAAAAAAATTTTTTAATAGGTAATTATGTCTGCTCAAATATATTGCAACGGTGAGGTAATTTGTACCGAGCAGGGTTTTAGCTACAGTGTGCCACCTGTCAAAGTGGTAAATCTCCATGGTTGTATGACATTGGATGCAGTTCGTAATAAGATTCATAGTCGGTTAAAATTGAGTGCAGGACAATCAATCACTTCAATTAGATACTGACATCTTCAATATCCTGAGCGTATGTGGCACAGCGACTACCCTATAGTCGATGATGAGGATTGGATGGAGGCTTCTCAGTTATTCAGGCGATAGTGTATTAATGGTTTGATGGAATTATTTATTGTCATTTCTGATATTGATGTGGTGCAATCGATTACTACAGAACCATGCTTTGTGACCTCTATAGAAGTCGGTCCTTCACAGCAGTCTTCTTCATTGCCTCCTTCTCATACGACTCCTGTGGAAGAATGTAATGAGGAAGATCATCAAAATTTGGAAGGAAATGTAGATGACATCCCTTTTTGTGCTGATATAGTGCAAGAAAGTTTATCTGAGGAAGAAGAATCTGGGGAGTCAGCAGGAGATGATGTGGTTGGAAATGAACCTTCTGAGGTTCCTTTGAGAGACAGACATCCACTACATCCACCAGTTAGTGGTAATCAGCCTTCAGTTTTGAGTTCCTTAGTTGGAGGAATGTCTCGTGAATAACCTTTTGATTGGGGTGTCATTACACCAGCTTCTGAATTCCCTGGCATTATAGGTAATATGCCTGCATCAAATGATAATGCCATATATGTTGGGTAGGAGTTCGAAAGTAAACAGGTAATGAAAAATGTGATAAAGCAATACCACATTGAGCGACATTTCACATTTGTGGTTTATGAGTCAAAGAAGACCAAATATCTCATTCGTTGTGAAAAATATGGGTCAGAATGTAAATTTCGATTAAGAGTACTATTTGATAAATGTTATGGATGTTGGAAGATAACCAAATTAGAAGGCCCACACACTTGTCTGCATCCCAGCTTGGCACAAGATCACTCTTCTCTTGATGCAGAGTTTATATCTACTGTTATTTGTGAGATGATACAAACAAGTCAGGATGTTCCTGTTGCCCTTATTCAGGAAATAATTCAACAGTTGTATAACTATAAGGTATTATACAACAAAGCTTGGAATGCAAAACAGAAAGCCATTGTAAAAGTGTATGGTGATTGGGATGAGTCTTATGCGTTGTTGCCACAGCTTATGGAATTGTTGTCTCTCAATAATTAGATTTTTTATCAGTTGGACAGTGTTGAGTATGTATCCCAAAATCATCTAGTTGATCGGTCAAAAGTGAAGTTCAATAGGATTTTTTGGGCATTCAGACCGTGCATTACTGCATTTCCCTTTTGTAAACAATTTATTCAGGTAGATGGCACATTCCTTTATGGAAAGTATACAGGTGTTCTACTCATTGCTGCCACACAGGATGGTAATCGCGCTCCTCTGCCACTTGCTTTTGCTGTTGTTGAAAAAGAAAATTTTGAATGCTGGAGCTGGTTCTTGGCATGTGTACGTGTTCATGTCACGCAGAAACAGGGCGTGTGTCTGATATCTGATCGTCATCGAGCGATTATAGAGGCCGTGAGTAGTGATGGGGTTTCTTGGACTGAGCCGAATGCTTATCACCGTTATTGCATTAGACATATTGCAAGTAATGTGCATAAGCAGTTTAGAGATGAGGCTATAAAGAAGGCGATCCTCAAATTGGGTATGGTTTTCTAAACTTTCTTTTTTTAACAAAATTTACTATCCATTTTAATACATTATTATGTTATGCTTTTAGCATATGAACCCCAACAAGAAAGGTTTGATCGACGTCTTGAAGAGATACGAACAGTTAATGAGGAGGTATATGAATATATGGTACAAATTTCAAAGGAAAAATGGTCATTAGCATACGATGGTGGCATGAGATATGGGCATATGACCACTAATATAGTGGAGTGCGTAAATGGGGTCCTCAAGGGTGTGCGCAAACTCCCAATCACAGGGTTAGTGCAAGAGACATTTTTTAGATGTGTTCACTACTTTGTTGACCGGTCCCAAAAGGCCTACCAGAGGATGGAAAATGGAATGCTTTTTACTCAGCATTTTCAAACTGATATTGACCAGATACTGAATGAGGCTTCACGATGGAATGTTATAGCCTTTGACAGGGAAAAGAGGAGTTTTCGGGTAAGAAAGTGCTACAACCAAGGTGCATGCACTAATGGTGGAGTGTTTATCGTGATGTTGGATAACAGGTACTGTGATTGTGGCAGCTTTTAGGCATTGAGATATCCATGTGTACATGTTATTACAGCTTGCGCTTCGGTAAATATATCATGGGAGCCATATGTTGACCCGGTGTATCACATGAGCACTTTGGTTAACTGTTATAGTGCTTCTTGGATGTCTGTTGGTGACTTCCATTCTATCACATTGTCTGCTGATCAACCGACCATCGTCCCTGATATTTCCAGGTTTTCATAAGTCGGTTTTGGTATCATTTATAATTTTTTCAATGTGTGTCATTTTTAAAATTATTGGCTTCATGCTACTAGGTTGTGGCCTCGAGGAAGACCGAAGTCAACTCGCATCAGAAATGAGATGGATTGGCCTCGGCAACGAGGAGGGAGAATATGATGCAGTATCTGCCACGCAGAAGGACATACTCGTAAGAGATGTCCCCAAGTGGTAGGACAGAGTTCCAAATCTCATCATCCATGATCGAGTCTGTGTACCTTCTCTAAGAGGAAGAGGTTGTGGTTGGTGTCGATGATGAAGAAGAAGAATAAGAAATAGAGGATGAGGATGAGAAGAAGTATAAGACTAAGAGGAAGAGGTTGTGGTTGAATAACCTATTGTGGAAGTTTCTATAGTTACTTAGGAACTTGATCTATTTGGAATAATGTTAATGGTTATCTAATGGATAATGGATAAATTAGCAAACGTAATTTCACAAATAAGAAGAAATAATTAATTTTTCACTTTTTCCTATTAATTTTTAATGTGGAATAATGTTAATGGTTATTTAATGGATAATGGATAAATTAACAAACGTAATTTCACAAATAAGAAGAAATAATTAATTTTTCACTTTTTCCTGTTAATTTTTAATGTGGAATAATGTTAATGGTTATTTAATGGATAATGGATAAATTAACAAACGTAATTTCACAAATAAGAAGAAATAATTAATTTTTCACTTTTTCCTGTTAATTTTTAATGTGGAATAATTTTAATGGTTATTTAATGGATAATGGATAAATTAACAAACGTAATTTCACAAATAAGAAGAAATAATTAATTTTTCACTTTTTCCTGTTAATTTTTAATGTGGAATAATGTTGATGGTTATTTAATGGATAATGGATAAATTAAAAAACGTAATTTCACAAATAAGAAGAAATAATTAATTTTTCACTTTTAAATTATGGTTTTCTTATAAGATGTCTAGTTTTAGTAATGGCATCTAAGTGTCTGAGCATCCTTAACTAATGTTGATTGTGAGACTAGGATAATGTTGATTGTGACACCAAATAAAAATGAATATATCATGATTCCACTATTAATATGTAACGATGATATAATGTGTGCAGATGGCAGGTTTTCCATTGCTTACATCTCAGGATACTCATGTATCACGACTGCTTTTAGAGGGACGTCCTGTGGCTCCCTTGAGTGTACGTAGATCTCACCATTTCCATTATACTGCACCACCTCCCGCTATCGTCCCACATCTTCGTCGAGCTGGATTTTTTGGAGTAGCGATGTGCGACTTCACATTTCTTGATCATCATCTCATTGCCGTACTTGTCGAGAGATGGAGACCAGAGTCGCATACTTTCCATTTCAGTGAGGGGGAGATGACTATTACATTGCAGGATGTGGCTATTATGTTGGGCCTCCCTATCGACGGACATGCTTTGACAGGCCGAGTTCCATCAGATATGCCTGAGCTTGTTCATAGACTTCTGGGCATAGAGGTCCAGGATGATGGCAGGACCATCGTCGGTGGTAGATTGCGGATGCCTTGGTTAGACCAGCACTTCACACATTTACCAGATGATGCTGATGACGTCATCGTGCTGCGATTTGCACGCGCATATATTTTGAGGCTGATCGGTGGCACGCTTTTTGTTGACCACTCTACTACTTTTGTGCACCTGATGTATCTAGCTTTTTTAGAGGATTTGGACCAGGCAGGCCGATATAGTTGGGGGTCTGTCTGCCTAGCATATACATACAGAGCCCTATGCAGCGCATGTCGCATCGATAAGATGCAGATCACAGGATGCATGGTTCTTCTACAGATGTGGGTATGGGAGCACATACCTCGTTTAGCTCTACATGCTCGTGCGCCATTACCCGTAGATATTGTAGCAGAGGCTCCACGTGGACGTTGGTATGTTATTAATTCTTTCTAATATCTAACTTACTTGTATAAAATTCTTTTATGAAATGTAAAAAAAATGTTATCTACAGGTGGAGTCAGGTGCATCGACATTCAGATTCTCCCAGACATGATGTTCACGCCTACAGACTTATGCTAGACAGCATTCGACCAGACGATGTAAGTGATTATTATTTATATTGTTAAATCATTACTCTTTACTGTAAATCTATTCATTTATTAATTGATTATTCATTTTTTCTTTCAGATTACATGGATGCCATATACAGATGATATCCTTCAGAGTCTGCCCCCATACTGTACAGTGATGCTTGATATCGGCTCCTGCATGGTTCCACTAATTCATTTTCATATAGTCGAGTGGCATCAGACGGATAGGGTTATGAGACAGTTTGGATTCCTTCAGCCAGTTCCTGACCCGCCCAGTCAGTTGGATTCATTGCATTCCCTGAAGATGTCAGGGAAGAGAGATTTTGATTGGAGGAGCTACCATGCGAGATATGTTGCGTTATGGGACAGGCGACGGGAGTCCCAGTTGCGAGGGGCAGGGACAGTATGATTTCATTTGATGGATCAGATGGATTATGCAGGCTGGTACATCAGGTCTCCCATCAGATTTCTGACACGACACGGACAGGGCTTCCATGACTTGGTATGCATTCTTCCTTTCACTGTTCAACATATTTTTTATTCAAATTAGTTAACAACAGAATTTTTTTTCGCAGGATGATCATATTTGTCATCTACTTCATATGTCTGATCCAGTGGAGAGAGCTGCCTTTGACCCAGCATATTTTCACAGCCTTGTACGACAGATGCTACCGTCGATGGACGAGATTTATCATGGAATTTTCTTTGATCCACCACCTACTGCGGAGGCCGTGGAGCCTGCTGCGGAGGCCACGGATCCTGCTGAGCCTCACATAGATGTACCTGGGGGTGACGACCCTGTTATGGATGTTGTTGTTCCACATGATGAGGCTTCTCAGCTTGCTCAACCACATGATATTATTCCACTGGAGGAGGGTGTTCAGCATGATCAGTCATATGCTCCTCCAGCTTCTCAGGCATAGCCACAGGTACTTACAGACGCTGACTGGATTGAGTTCGATGTTTTATTGCAGTCATCCGCAGCAGAGCAGCCATCTACTTCCTATATTGGTGAGAGTTCCAGCCAGCTTCCACTATCCTTAGATGCAGGCCAGGGTACAGGCGGTGAGACTGTACATCCACCGTCTGTCACACAGGAGGATGTGGAGGTGGCTGTCGATGAGGATGCGCAGCGTACGCCAGAGCACAGACATAGACAGACACGGCGTGGACGCATCCAGTATACGCCTGACTGTGGGACAGAGGAGCATCCACACCGGAGGCGTAGATTAGGTTGACATTTGATTTATGATATGTTTTGTATGTGTATTACTGTTATCTAGACTTCTATTATACCTTTAATAAGTGTCTTACTGTTATTAAATTATCTACCAATGTATATATATATATATATGTATAATAAATAATATGATTAAATTAAATGATAAATATTAATTATATTAATTATTTCGAATTGCAATAGAAGTGGTCACAGTTATGATGAGTGATGGTTCAGTCCAACCATGAAAAATGCATATGCTGATAAGAATAAAAGGCCACAACAAGTGTAGAAGAATGGAACAATAGTTGGAAAATCTTCCATTGGGAATATGCAAAACAATGAAGTCAAGAAAACTGTGAAAGAAACTATTTCCAAGAATAAGTTTGAGCTAAAATCCAAGGATTATTTCATGACAAATCTTGAAATTCATATCATCTCAAGAAGTTGAAACTTGAGGTATTCCAATCACACTTTATCCATTGTTCTTAATTATATTTCTCATTTCAATTAAGGGGGAGAGCTTGATTGATGAAAAGATGGGATGAAAAGGGGAGATTTATCTTTTCACTTGAACTTTTTAATATATTTGGTGAAGTATGTGCAGGATTTAGCATTTTATTGATAATTTTGATTATCTACCCTTGGTTAATAATTGATACACTCTAAGAATGATTTAACATTTATGGTTGTTTATGGACAACATTGAAAACTACAATATGAATTAGAAGTTCATTTGGCCAATTTTGAGAAGATACATATTCAGACTTTATAAAAGGAAACGATTTATACTGGTACGCAATCTAAAGAGTGAGATTATTGAGTATGCATCTCAAAACTTAGGTCATGTCCATGACATCACTTCTTCCACCTTATTTAGATAAAATGATATTTTTTAGAGAGCACATGCCTTAAAAAATATTACTCTTGGATCTAGAAATGAAACTCAGAGAACTTAGCATAGTGATGATGTGATCATGGTTCACTCATCACAATCACTATATGTTTTTCATGTAACTCATTTGTTCACAAATATACCAATATTTAATCAGAAAAACAATGAAAAAGGAGTATTAGAAAGTATAAAAATTAAGTTTCCACTTTAGAATACAAATGGAACCATATGAGGATCTTTATAGAAATAGATGTTTAACTACAACTTGTTGAGATAACGTGAGTAACTGAAAGATGCTAAGATTATAGATTTCTCAATATATGTTAGAGAATACTCAAGCCATTCTATTAATAATTATTTAATGAATATCTATTATTCATGAATATTTATTAATAATTATTAACATTATTTCAATATTTTATATTATTTAATTGATATTTATTAATATTTCTTAATTTTTATAATAAGTTTATTACTTTATAATTAATAGTTATACATTTTAAGGGGAATTTAGGTATTCTGTGAGATGCATGAACGCCGTTCACGCATCTCTTCTCTCAGGAAGATGCGTGAACGGCGTTCACGCATGACGCCGGGGTCAGGGATGCGTGAACGGCGTTCACGCATCCCGGACCCATTTTTAAAAATATCTGAACCCTAACCCCTGTTATCATATTTTAATTTTTTAAAAACCCAGATAAAAAAATTACCCTTTCCTCTCCCCCCCTATTTTTTTCTTCTCCTCTATGTGCAACCCTCTCTCCGCACGCTGCCCCCCCCCCCCCCTTCTACTACAACTCACCCCAGCGCATGCCCCTGCTCCCTCCTCCCTTGCAACAGCCCGCGCAGCTGCCCTCTGGCGCACACAGCTTCCTTCACCCGCCATTCTGACGTCTACACCCTCTGCCTCGCGACCCTGCAGCCCGACGCCTCATCCCCTCGGCGCATCACCCTCGGCCACTCCAGCTTCTTCTAGAGCTGCAAGATTTCCTGACCACCTCCCTTAGCCAATGACTTCTCCTGCTCCTCGCACCAGCTCTCCTCCTCGGCCCTGTAGCGTCGCCCCGTTCTCGGCCAGCTTCCCGTCCAGCCGCCTCCCAACTCGGCCCAGCCTCCGCCCTCCCTTGCTACGCGCAAGCAGGCCAACCACCCAAGCGCAGTCCCGGCCTCCCTCCCTTGTGAAAAACCCCTCGGTTTCTCATGGTTTGATACCCCTTTTCTCCTGCCCAGCGCGCATCCAGCGCGCAACCTCGCTGTCCGGTCGCTACTCCTGGACCTGCCTTCTCCCAGCCGGCGCGCCCAACCTCCGTCCAACCAACCCTCCCCTTTGGTATAATAAACTTCTATCATTGTGTTATTTTAGTTAGTTTGGAGGTTTAATTATTATTGGTCATTTTGGTAGGTTTTTTATGTTTTAAAACCCTTGCGAAGTGGTCTCGGGCTTACGTCGTTGTCACGCTTCAGTTTCGAGGAGAACGTTTCTTCCCGCCGCTTGGTTTCACATATTTTAATTGGGGTTTCTGTTTGTGTTTCTAGTTCTTAGTGTTTGGTTTGTAGCACGTTGGACCTTACCACGTGGTTTCGGACGCGTGTTGTTTCATCGTGCCTTGCTTCTGAGGTAGGTCACCCTTGCACTCGCCTTTATTATTTAAGAAATTTCGATTTCATGTTTTTCGCACCTTAGTTATATTCTAAACGTGTGTCGTATGGTCTTTGGATGAGTTGCTTAGTATCCAATGGATATTTATTCATTGCCTTGAAATATAAGTGTTATTTCATCATAAATGTGCACACCTAGAGTTTGGAAAACAAATTTTGCATTGGCATTCGCACACAGTTTACAACAATTAAAATGAGGTTTATCACTTTAAATCAATTTAAAGCATGAAATTTGTGTTTTGCACATTTTTTAGCGTAAATTAGAAATTGTTTTAGAACATGTTGCATGTGTCGCTGATAAATGGCCCGTTTGGCGTTTTTGTTAAATGTTTTGTTTCACGGTGTAATAAAAAAACTTTTGGGGTATTTTTTCTGAATTGTTTAAAATGGTGGGTTTTGTTGAGTTGTGATACGGGGTTGTTATGCTTTGTCTTGTATAAAATAGAAATTGATTTTCCTTGAATTTATAAATGTGGCATCAACATGCGAAATGAGGTTTTGGGTTCCTTAAATGATTTCCGGAATGGTTTGATATTTATAAAGGAATGGGTTTTGGTTTTCAAGGTGTTTTGGTGAGCTTGCACCCCTTTGTGAAAAGTGTTTGTGTGTGTTAGTAAACCTGGGTTTTGTGAAAAATGTTTTAGATGATTTTCAATTAAAAAGGGGTAGTTGTGGTTTTAAATCGGTTTGATGGAAATGTTTTGAAGAATGGTTATTAATGTTTTTGAGTATAAGTGGTGTGCCTCACACCCCTTTTGAAGAAGTGTTTTCATTTTGAGATAAGATTTTTTCTGTGAATGTCAAAGGGCCCGTTTGGCCATTTCATCAAATTTGTGAAAAGTTTTTATTATGAAAACCCCAGTTGTATGTTCCTCATGCCTCAGTTGTATGAAATGGGTGGTAGGTCCTTGTTAGGGGATTCTCAGAATCAAATGTGAGGGTTCTTCGGTTGGAACCCGTTATAATTGTTTTGTTTTTAGGCATGAGAAGAATCCTAGGGGAGACTCGGGGTGAGACCTATTGTGTGTTATTATTATTATTATTATATATATATATATACTGTGATTGGATGGTTGGCTCACCCCCTTTTTTTAAAAAATACTTGAGACATGGGAATCTGGCCTATTGAGCGAATATTCTAAGAATGATTGTTGCACTGGAAGCTTATGGTACTGACCAATGGCCCATAGTAGGTGGATATATTGGGTTTATTACTTTTGGATTTTCCCTTGACCTGTCTGAGAAAGAATGGTTGAGCGTATTGGATGTTTTGATTTCATCGTGTGTGACATGTCAACGAGGATGATATCTCATGTATTGGTGTCTTCTGGTTTATTCTTGATCTCCTAGGTTCACCCATGTCTGTGAATTTTCAGTTACTTGCAGTGATGATTTGGTACTTGAATGTATTTCTACGTTTCCCTTGTTGTGTACTTACTTTTGTGCATTTTTGTATTTTGCTTTTCCTGGAAAGTGATAAATTGGTTTTGACTTGTTTTCTAGAAATGGTTTTCAAATGAAAGTGTTTAATCCTCTTTGTACAAATTTGAAAATGTAAACATCACCTTCTCTTTCTAAAAAGACATTGACACTAATGAAATGAATCCAAATTTGGAAAGGGTTAAGGGCAATGGTTCGTACCTTGCTTTTAAGAAAAACACTTATAAAAACATACTTTTATAAATTGTAGTTCAAACTTGAAATGATGTTTCTTTTATTTTAAAGGTAGTGTATTGGGAATAGATATCGGGATAGCCTACTGATTTTTAATACTCACGCCTATAGCTCTTTTTTGTTTTTAGTATTTGTACAGGCTATAGCTTGAGTGTGCTTGCCTAGGGCGATGCTTGATCGTTGAGTCGGAGAGTGACCTGCGAGGTCGCATGGAGTTAGTTCGGATGTCATGTTTGGTTAGTTTTATTTTTCTTTTGTTCCTATTTAGTTTTTTTTCGGTTTACTTATTTTGTGTTACTCTATATTATTTATGTTTCTTTATTTATTTATATTGGGCGAAATCGTTCCCACAGCCTCTGTTGATGCTCTGGCGCTTGTCGCCAGCCCGGGAGGATCAGGAACGCCTCTCGGGCCGTGTTGCAGACCGGCTCGGGTGACCGGTTCAGGGTCGACCCGGGTTGGTTCGTGACAAAATGGTATCAGAGGAGGTTGGATCTTATCGGACCTCACTTTTCATAGTGCCTTTTTTATTTGGGATGTCAAGGTAGATGGAGTAGGATTGTCGGGACTCGAGGGGTAGGAGCGAGAAGAGCGTCGCGAACTCTTACTCATTATGATCCTCAGGTTTCCATGGGAAGTCTGGTTTAATTAGTTTCTTTGGGTTTTTATGGAACGTTATGTTATTGGGATACGACAAAGGGAGTTGGGCTAATAGTCCTAAGCCGCATGGCCTGGCAAGCCTTGTAGAGCTAGGGGTGTGGTCCAAAAAGACTCTCTGTGTCGGTGATGTGATTGACATATGGTCGCCAACCATATGGTCAAGTCACCCACCGACACTAGTTCCTTGTTTGAGATGTTTTGGGTCTCTTGTGACTTTTGAGAGTGGTTCTAATTTGAAAAAAAGGGTTTTTGAAAAAAATGGTTGTTTGAAATGACATGATTAATTTGAGAATTTTTTTTAATGAAATGGGATGAATGTTTTTCTTTTGGAAAAAATGAGGTTGTTTTGTTTTGGATTTGGTATTTCTAGGGGTGCTCACATGCATAGTGGTATGTTGAAATATGAATGGATTTTTTGTATGGTGGATGGATGCCCAAGATGGCACAGATACATGCATGTGAGTGAGACTCTAAAGGATACAAATGGTGAGGGTTTAACCCACCAAGCTTGTTTTAAATTAAAGATGTTTTCGAAAGAAATGTTTTGATTTTATGATGGCTTGTTTTCATGTGTTTGGAGTGTGTCTTGTATGCAGTGTTTGTTTTTGAGGATTTTTGTTTATTGAGTTGGCCTTGATTGGTTTCTTGAATTTTTTTTGTCCAGCGGCTATTCCTTTGAAGCTTCGATGGGTGATCATAGTACGGTTGATCAACCTAAGGATTTTATACTTGAGTTTTGGAAGCTAGATCCACCTCTCTTTTATGGTCAAGCAAAAACTTCCGTAGCAGAGGAGTGGATGCGGAAGATTGAAAGGGACTTACCTCATTAAGTTTCCCGAGTCGTTGAAGGTCAAGTTTGTGACCTTCATGCTTGAAGGTTCACCGTGGATGTGGTGGAAGTCAGTGTCTCTAAACAATCCCCGTCAAGAACTTACCTGGGAGTTTTTCAAGGCCTTGTTCATTCGTTAGTATTTCTCTAAGGAAGAAAGGGTGATAAAGTGGATGGAGATGTGTTGTCTGCAGCAGGGTGACAGATCCGTGTTGGAATATTTACAACGCTTTGCGGAGCTAGTCCCTTATGATTCAGGATATGCCACAGATGACCCCCTGAAGGCTCAGCACTTTGAGGCGGGTCTCCGCCCTGATCTACAGTCGAAGTTGTCAGAGTCCAACCTAACTTCTTTTGTCAGTGTGGTGAGACAAGCTTTTCATGTCGAAGCCGTGATGACATGAGTGCTCGAAGTATTCCTCCCTCCTTCGATCCCTATGAGCAGTGGTGAGGGTTCTGGAAAGGAGATGAGTGTGCAATTGAAAGTGGATGGAGTAGGTCGTGGAATCAAAAGGCCTCAGGATCTTTCATCAACCTCTTCGGAGTGAGAGATCATCGTGTGTTATCAGTGTGGCAAGCTGGGCCACAAGAAGTCATCGTGCCCAAGTGCTCTGAAGCCCTGCCAGGCCTATGGAGGCCTGGGTCACTTGCGACGATTCTGTTGGGGCGTTGCTAGGAAGCGTCGCGGAGGAAGTTCTCATAAGTGATGTGTTGTTGGGTTTTTGTTTAAATTTTCTGGTGTATGTTTCCATTCAGTGTAAGGTATCTTTTATCGTTACAGTTGGACTGATGGTGTTTTGGGATTTGACATGTATGGGATGTTTTGGGTCTTTTGATGAACTCTGGTTTTCAATGCCCGTATAATTTTATTTTAAAATATTGTCCTTTCTTTTGTCAAATCAAAAGATTTATGTTTCTTATTGGGATTATCAGAACCTGACTGCGAGGTAGGAGACGCTTCATCCATCAGAGCTCCAGCTGAAAGGCCTCGGAGTGAAGATGGCGCGTAGTCAGGAACCTCGAGGAATTTTAAGAAGTCTGGTTAAGGTTGCGCCTCTATTGTTGGGGTGAGGCAGTTTTAGCGTGTCTGTTGTGGTTTCTCTGTCGTGATAAATTTCCTCTTGTCGCAAAGAGCATGATTGATTTATCCCTCACGCAATGTCAGTAATTGTGCCTTTTTGGATGCAAAGTGTTGATTAGTGGCCTTGCATGAACCACCCATGTGAATCAGTTGTGGCCCTGGTTTGTGTCCATCCCTAAGTGGTGAGTCGTGAGTAGTTTTTCATCCAAGTTTCAGTGATCCAATCATTGGGCCCTCCCTCCCCGCCCATGGGGTAAGGGTTTTTGGTTTGCGCAGACTTTTCGAATCAACTCCTGTCTCTTTTGGGCGGGAGTGAGTTGTTTAAATGTTTTTGTTATAATTTTTATAGCTTGAGTAAGGCCCGGTTCTGGCCTAAGTTGGGTTTCCATTTGGTCTTTATTAGGTTGGTTCTTTATGGTGGGGAGACCCACCGTCTCTTTGAGTTTTCTATTAAGTCGTTATCGGATGTTAGTGAGTTTTTATGGTGGGGAGTTCATTCAAACCTCCCCTCCACTGGTGATTTATTTCGGGAAATGAGGTCGAGTCCCATTGGTAATCGAAGGAATGTCCATGTGTTAAGAGGTTGGATCGTGTTTTGTGGAATCCTTGGGTGTTGATCAATCGGCTGGATAGTGTGGTGGATTTCCGGGGGCGGAAATCGTTATGGTGGGGAGAATTGTCACACCCCGACCTATGATTTTATTTTATTTTAATTATTTTCTAGATTTTATATATTTTTGTTGCAGTCCGGGGTGAGTCTCGGACGAAGTTTTGAATTTGTGTTAAGAAAAATGCACGTTTTATGCTCGACGTTGTTGGGCGCACGAGCGGAGCGCGTTTCAGAAACCCTGCACGGCTCCACCTGGGTAGCGGCGCGACCGTCCATTCTTAGAAAATGAAAAAAAATCATGTGGTAATTAAAACAAACATTAATTTTTGTCTTTTAAAATTTTTATAGTCATTAAGGATTTTATTATACTTGAAATGAAATAAATGTTTTTATTATATCTAATTTTATTATCATGTTATTATTATTATTATTATTCCTATTATTCTAAACATTACAATTAAATTGATGTTAATTAAAGCAATTGCTAGAAACTATTTTATTGTTGAATTATAATTATTATTATTTGATCCATTACTATGTAGTTAGTAGGAGTTTAAAAGTATATAAATACACATGTATATATATATATAATATTTTAGTTGTTTTTATTTATTTATTTATTTATTTATCTATCTATTATTATTATTATTATTATTATTATTATTATTATTATTATTTATTATTTTAGGGTTTTCGGAAACTCTTTCCTCTCCACCCCCCATTTTTTTTTCTTCTCCTCTGCGCGCAACCCTCTCTCTGCACGCTGCCACCCTCCCCCCCACCTTCTACTACAACTCACCCCGGCGAACGCCTCTGCTCCCTCCTCCCTTACAGCAGCCCGCCCAGCAGCCCTCCGGCGCACACAGCTTCCTGCCCCCACCATTCTGACGTTTACTCCCTCCGCCTCGCGACCCTGCAGCCCGATGCCTCAGCCCCTCGGTACATCACCCTCAGCCGCTTCGGCTTCTTCTAGCGCTGCAAGACTGCCCGACCACCTCCCTTAGCCAGCGCCTTCTCCTGCTCCTCGCACTAGACCTCCTCCTCGGCCCTGTAGCGTCGCCCTGTCGTCGGCCAGCTTCCTGTCCAGCCGCCTCCCAACTCGGCCCGGCCTCCGCCCTCCCTTGCTGCGCGCGAGCAGGCCAGCCACCCAAGCGCAGTCCCGGCCTCCCTCCCTTGCGCAAAACCCCTCGGTTTCTCCTGGTGCAATACCCCTTTTCTCCTGCCCAGCACGCATCCAGCGCGCAACCCCGATGTCCGGTCGCTACTCCTGGCCCTGCCTTCTCCCAGCCGGCGCACCCAACCTCCATCCGACCAGCCCTCCCCTTTGGTATAATCAACTTCTATCATTGTGTTGTTTTGGTTAGTTTGGAGGTTTAATTATTAGTGGTCATTTTGGTAGGTTTTTTATGTTTTAAAACACTCGAGAAGCAGTCTCGAGTTTGCGTCGTCGTCGCGCTTCAGTTTCGAGGTGAGCGTTTCTTCCCGCCACTTGGTTTCACATATTTTAATTGGGGTTTCTGTTTGTGTTTTTGAGTTCTTAGTGTTTGGTTTGTAGCACGTTGGACCTTACCACGTGGTTTCGGACGCGTGCTATTTCGTCGCGCCTTGCTTCCGAGGTAGGTCATCCTTACACTCGCCTTTATTATTTAAGAAATTTTGATTTCATGTTTTTCGCACCTTAGTTATATTCTAAACATGTGTCGTATGGCCTTTGGATGAGTTGCTTAGTATCCAATGGAGATTTATTCATTGCCTTGTAATATAAGTGTTATTTCATCGTAAATGTGCACACCTAGAGTTTGGAAAACAAATTTTGCGTTGGCATTCGCACACAGTTTACGACAATTAAAATGAGGTTTATCACTTTAAATCAATTTAAAGCATGAAATTTGTGTTTTGCACTTTGTTGAGCGTAAATTAGAAATCGTTTTAGAACATATTGCATGTGCCGCTGATAAATGGTATGTTTGGCGTTCTTGTTAAATGTTTTGTTTCACGGTGTAATAAAAAAAAGTTTTGGGGGAGTTTTTCTGAATTTTTTAAAATGGTGGGTTTTGTTGAGTTGTGATACGGGGTTGTTATGCTTTGTTTTGTATTAAATAGAAATTGATTTTCCTTGAATTTATAAATGTGGCGGCAACATGCGAAATGAGGTTTTGGGTTCCTTAAATGATTTTCAGAATGGTTTGATATTTATAAAGGAATGAGTTTCAGTTTTCAGGGTGTTTTGGTGAGCTTGCACCCCTTTGTTAAAAGTGTTTGTGTGTGTTGGTAAACACGGGTTTTGTGAAAAATTTTTTAGATGATTTTCAATTAAAAAGGGGTAGTTGTGGTTTTAAATTGGTTTGATGGAAAGGTTTTGAAGAATGGTTATTAATGTTTTTTAGTATAAGTGGTGTGCCTCACACCCCTTTTGAATAAGTGTTTTAATTTTGAGATAAGATTTTGTCTGTGAATGTCAAAGGGCCCGTTTGGCCATTTCATCAAATTTGTGAAAAAAAATTATTATTAAAAATCCATTTGGATGTTCCTCATGCCTCAATTGTATGAAATTGGTGGGAGGTCCTTGTTTGGGGATTCTCAAAATCAAATGTGAGGGTTCTTCGGTTTGAACCCGTTATAATTGTTTTGTTTTAAGGCATAAGAAGAATCCTAGGGGAGACTTGGGGTGAGACCTATTGTGCGTTATTATTATAGATATATATATATATATATACTGTGATTGGATGCTTGGATGGCATTGGTTGGCTCACCCCTTTTTTTTAATACTTGAGACATGGGAATCTGGCATATTGAGAGAATATTCTAAGAAGGATTGCTGCACTGTTAGGTTATGGTACTAACCAGTGGCCCATAGTAGGTGGATAGATTGGGTTTATTACTATGGGATTTTCCCTTGACCTGCCTGAGAAAATATGGTCGAGCGTATTGGGCGTTTTGATTTCATCGTGTGTGACATGTCAACGAGGATGATATCTCGTGTATTGGTATTTTCTGGTTTATTCTTGATCTCCTAGGTTCACCCATATCTGTGACTTTTCAGTTACTTGCAGTGATGATTTGGTACTTGAATGTATTTCTACATTGCCCTTGTTGTGTACTTACTTTTGTGCATTTTTGTATTTTGTTTTCCTTGGAAAGTGATAAATTGGTTTTGACTTGTTTTCTAGAAATGGTTTTCAAATGAAAGTGTTTAATCCTCTTTGTACAAATTTGAAAATGTAAACATCACCTTCTCTTTCTAAAAATATATTGACACTAATGAAATGAACCCAAATTTGGAAAAGGTTAAGGGCAATGGTCCGTACCTTGCTTTTAAGAAAAACACTTAGAAAAGCATACTTTTATAAATTGTAGTTCAAACTTGAAATGATGTTTCTTTTATTTTAAAGGTAGTGCATTGGGAATAGATATCGGGCTAGACTACTAAGTTTTAATACTCACGCCTATAGCTCTTTTTTGTTTTTATTATTTGTGCAGGCCACAGCTTGAGTGCGCTCTCCTAGGGCGACGCTTGATCGTTGAGTCGGAGAGTGACCCGCGAGGTCGCATGGAGTTAGTTCAGACGTCGTGTTTGGTTAGTTTTATTTTTCTTTTGTTCCTGTTTAGTTGTTTTGTTCGGTTTACTTATTTTGCGTTTCTCTGTATTATTTATGCTGCTTTATTTATTTATATTGGGCGAAATCGTTCCCACAGCCTCTGTTGATGCCCTGGCGCTTGTCGCCAGCCCGGGAGGATTAGGAATGCGTCTCGGGCCATGTCGCGGACCGGCTCGGGTGACCGGTTCAGGGTCGACCCGGGTTGGTTCATGACAAAATGGTATCAGAGGAGGTTGGATCTTAGCGGACCTCACTTTTCAGAGTGCCTTTTTTATTTGGGATGTTAAGGTAGATGGAGTAGGATTGTCGGGACTCGAGGGGTAGGAGCGGGAAGAGCGTCGCTAACTCTTACTCGTTATGATCCTCAGGTTTCCATGGGAAGTCTGGTTTAATTAGTTTCTTTGGGTTTTTATGGAGCGTTATGTTATTGGGATACGACAAAGGGAGTTGGGCTAATAGTCCTAAGCCGCATGGTCTGGTAAGCCTTGTGGAGATAGGGGAGTGGTCCAAAAAGACTCTCCTTGTCGGTGATGTGATTGACATATGGCTGCCAACCATATGGTCAAGTCACCCACCGACACTAGTTCCATGTTTGAGATGTTTTGGGTCTCTTGTGACTTTTGAGAGTGGTTCTAATTTGAAAAAAAATGGGTTTTGAAAAAAATAGTTGTTTGAAATGACATGATTAATTTGGGAATTTTTTTTTAATGAAATGGGATGAATGTTTTTCTTTTGGAAAAAATGAGGTTGTTTTGTTTTGGCTTTGGTGTTTCTAGGGTTGCTCACATGCATAGTGGTATATTGAAATATGAATGGATTTTTGGTATGGTGGATGGATGCCTAGGGCGGCACAGATACATGCATGTGAGTGAGACTCTAAAGGATACAAATGGAGAGGGTTTAACCCACCAAGCTTGTTTTAAATTAAATATGTTTTCAAAAGAAATGTTTTGAATTTATGATGGCTTGTTTTCTTGTGTTTGGAGTGTGTCTTGTATGTAGTGTCTGTTTTTGAGTATTTTTGTTTCGATGGGTGATCATAGTACAGTTGATCAACCTAAGGATTTTATGCTTGAGTTTTGGAAGATAGATCCACCTCTCTTTTATGGTCAAGCAGAAACTTCCGTAGCAGAGGAGTGGATGCGGAAGATTGAAAGGGACTTACCTCGTTGAGTTGCCCGAGTCGTTGAAGGTCAAGTTTGCGACCTTCATGCTTGAAGGTTCACCGTGGATGTGGTGGAAGTCAGTGTCTCAGAACAAGCCTCATCAAGAGCTTACCTGGGAGTTTTTCAAGGCCTTGTTCATTCGTTAGTATTTCTCTGAGGAAGAAAGGGTGAGAAAGGGGATGGAGATGTGTTGTCTGCAGCAGGGCGACAGATCCGTGTTGGAATATTTCCAACGCTTTGTGGAGCTAGTCCCTTATGATTCAGGGTATGCCACAGATGACCCCATGAAGGCTCAACGCTTTGAGGCGGGTCTCCGCCCTGATCTACAGTCGAAGTTGTCAGAGTCCAACCTAACTTCTTTTGTCGATGTGGTGAGACAAGCTTTTCATGTTGAAGTCGCGATGACATGAGTGCTCGAAGTAGTCCTCCCTCCTTCAATCCTTATGAGCAGTGGTGAGGGTTCTGGAAAAAAGATGAGTAAGCAATTGAAAGTGGATGGACCAGGTCGTGGAATCAAAATGCCTTGGGATCTTTCATCAACCTCTTCGGAGAGAGAGATCCTCGTGTGTTATCAGTGTGGCAAGCTGGGCCACAAGAAGTCGTCGTGCCCAAGTGCTCTGAAGCCCAACCAGGCCTGTGGACATTTGGGTCACTTGCGACGATTCTGTTGGGGCGTTGCTAGGAAGCGTCGCGGAGGAAGTTCTCAGAAGTGATGTGTTGTTGGGTTTTTGTTTAAATTGTCTGGTATAAGTATCCTTTCAGTGTAAGGGCTCTTTTATCGTTACAGTTGGACTGATGGTGTTTTGGGATTTGACATGTATGGGATGTTGTGGGTCTTTTGATGAACTCTGGTTTTCAATGCCAGTATAATTTTATTTTAAAATATTGTCCTTTCTTTTGTCAAATCAAAAGATGTATGTTTCTTATTGGGATTATCAGAACCTGACTGCGAGGCAGGAGATGCTTCATCCATCAGAGCTCCAGCCAAAAGGTCTCGGAGTGAAGATGGCGCGTAGTCAGGAACCTCGAGGAATTTTAAGAAGTCTGGTTAAGGTTGCGCCTCTATTGTCGGGGTGAGGCAGTTTTAGCGTGTCTGTTGTGGTTTCTCTATCGTGATAAATTTTCTCTTGTCGCAAAGAGCACGATGGATTTATCTCTCGTGCAATGTCAGTAATTGTGCCTTTTTGGATGCAAAGTGTTGATTAGTGGCCTTGCATGAACCACCCATGTGAATTAGTTGTGGCCCTGGTTTGTGTCCATCCTTAAGTGGTGAGTCGTGAGTAGTTTTTCGTCCAAGTTTCAGTGATCCAATCATTGGGTCCTCCCTCCCTGCCCATGGGGTAAGGGTTTTTGGTTTGCACAGACTTTTCAGATCAACTCATGTCTCTTTCGGGCGGGAGTGAGTGGTTTAAATGTTTTTGTTGTTCTTTTTATAGCTTGAGTAAGGCCCGGTTCTGGCCTAAGTTGGGTTTCTGTTTGGTTGCTATTAGGTTGGTTCTTTATGGTGGGAAGACCCACTGTCTCTTTGAGTTTTCTATTAAGTCGTTTTCGGATGTTAGTGAGTTCTTATGGTGGGGAGTCCATTCAAACCTCCCCTCCGCTGGTGATTTATTTCGGGAAATGAGGTCGAGTCCCATTGGTAATGTAAAGACCCGAAAAATTCAAGGAAATTTTTCTCTTAATTTTCTGTGGATTTTTACAAGAACGCAGTTTCTGACGGCACCTGATTCTAAGGCCCGGTGTGCCCGGAATCATTTTCCGAAGTTTGGCTCGGGTACGTTCAGTGAACGGACGAGCGTGTTTTTCTAACTTTTGAACCGATGCTCGGAATCGAATTCTGAGGGCACCGATAAAATCGCAGCGCCGGTATTTTCTTAGAAATGCCTCTTCCAGAGTTGCGTTTGCTCGGGTGTGGTTTTTAATTTTTGGGCTTAAAGTTAAGAAATAAAATAATTGGTACGACAAACTTTATTTTATTTCACTTAAAGCCACTTGAAAGCCACTTAAATCAGCTTAAGCTGAGTTGATGCGGATAGGGTGTTATCCAGAAATATTCTACCCTCTTGATAGGATATTTATGAGGTGGGGCCTGCACGAGCCTCACCGTTTCTTTCCGCTAAGTAACGCACCCGCGAAAACCCGTCATTATGAACGTCAACTGACGCGTTTTCTAAATTTCTTAACGCACCAATTAATTGGGCGGTTTTATTCGTTGAATTAATTGGGCGGTTTTATTCGTTGAATTAATTCTATGAATTAATTTATTCGTTTCTTAACCTGTTTGAAATCCGTTGGCGTAATAATAAAATAAGACCAACGCACGACTTCTGGAAAAATGCTCGTTGAGAGGTTTTGACAAGTTTTGTGTCTTCATCCTCCTTCGCGAAGAACGTGAAGAACGCGAAGAACGCCGTCACCCTCGGAGTTTGACGACGCTTCATCCGAGACGTTCTTCCCCGCCCCACCAACTGTTTGAGGTAAGAGATTTCGGGTTTCTTTTTAAACTTCTTTGTGGTTTATAACAACACACGGATTTAATTATTTATAATTAAATCTGTTGTTTCTTGGTCCTCGGAGTTCGTCGACGCAACGCCGGATACCGCGACGATCCCCTCCTTCCGCGACGAACCCCTCCTTCCGCGACGATCAAATCTGCGAAGAACCCGCGTGCGACGACTTGACGATGTAGGGGTTTTATTGAATGTTTTATACTCCGTGAATGTTTCCGTTCGAATTGAAGAACCCGGTTCATAAGAACAATTTTAATTCATTAAAATTGTTTGGTTATGTTTTCTATGTGTTGTTTAATCCTCCCAATTGTTATCGCTTAACGCGGAGGGTGCGGGCCAAACGAACACGGCCCGACAACCCTCCGCAGTTCTTCGTTGTTGTGCGGATTTGGCGGGCGACGACAAAACGTGACGCAAGGGTGATTTGATGTTTCCGCAGTGAAGAACGGGACCCGGGAGGAGCAGCGGTGCAGACGGGAAGGAAAACGGACCACCGGAGCAACTCTGGTGGCCCGCGGAAGCCTCCGGCAGCGCGGCGGCGCCGGTGGCCGGAGGCGGCGGCGCCCCGGCGCGCCGCCGCGCGGGTCCGGCTCACACGCACGGGACGCGGCCTTTGCCGCATCCGCTGAGTTCCAGCGCGGCCCCTCGAGGGCCGCGGCTCTTCCAACCCGCGGGGGCCGCGCCCTGGCCGGACCGGGTCGTGCCGACCCAGGGGGGTTGGGCCGGGTCGGTCCGGGCCCAGACCCCCCGTCTCTGGACGTTTTCGGTCTTTCGCTCATAACTTGATCTACGGGCCTCCAAACGACTTTCTGTTAGCGGCAACGCGATCCTTAGATCGAGACGGTCGTTTCGGTATATCGCACTCAAGGTTTCGAAATACTTTGGGTTCGGCCGGGTTGGGTCGTACACGAAACCAACTGGGCCTTCGGAGCGGAAACGCTCATATCTTGAGCTACGGACGTCCGATTGACGTGCCGTCAACTTCGTTGAATTCCTCTAAGTGAGACGGATCTTTTGGCTCACTCCGCCCGAGGTTTGGACGCAGGTGGAGTACGGTCGGGTTGGTTTTGCCTTAAAAACCAACCGGGTCCCTGGGACGAAAAAGCCAATAACTCTCAGACCGGGCGTTCGATTGACGCGCCGTCTGCAACGTTGAGTTCCTGTTGACGATACGGAACTTTTGGATACATCAACTTCGGACTTTGTGTCAGTTGATGTATCAGCCTCTCGGCTCGTGGAGCGGACCCTCCCGAACGAGCTTGCTGTGTGCGGGAACCCTAGAGCTGGCTGCGACTGCTACTGCGACGACGACTATGCAGAGATCCTCAGTGGACTGCGACGACGACTGTGCAGAGATCCTCAGTGGATTGCGACGACTACTGCACTCAGCGATCCTACGTGGATCAGTGCTACAGATCCTGTGTGGATCCGATCATGTGTGGGTCAGCGCTCAGCGGTTCTGTGTGAGCCAGCGCCTACAGGTCCTGTGTGGACCCGATCCTGTGTGGGTCTTTGCGGGGGTTAGTTACCTATTGATCTTGTGTGGGTCCGATCCTGTGTGGGTCATTGCGGGGGTTAGTTACCTATCGATCATTTGTGGGTCCGACGACTTAGATGGATCAGTGATCATCTTTATTGTCATTCGAAGAAGTATACCTGTGTGAGCTGAATCTTGTTTACTCTCCTTTGTAGATTGTGTTGTGCTATCCTGTGTGGATTTACGTTTTACTTTCCTTTGTGGATTGTGTTGAGCTATCCTGTGTGGATTACACGTTTTGCTTTCCTGTGTGGACTGGGCTGTACTTGAGCTCGGATGTTGGAGCCGAGCGAGAATTGATGACTTAGGTATATGTATGGGCATATACCTAAGCCGTGTCGGATGTTACTTCGTGATTGTATCTTTCCTTTGTGGATTATCCTTTGTGGATTTCGGGAGACCTTCGGGGGTCTCGGGGTCCCTACTGAGTAGCTTATACTCACCCATGCACGGGCTATGCCCGCACTTCGTTGTGTTGGATGCAGACGACGGACAGCGCTGATCGTGGTGGAGGCTTGCGGAGCAGGACGATACCTAGAGGTGGGCCACTGGGCGGGACGCAATCGGAGCGGTCGGCTGGACCCGAGGAGCAGTGGAGGCTTTCTGTACCCACCCTTCAGGTGGGACTTCCAGAGGACGGCTTGACGTTGCGGCTTTACTTTTCAGTTGCTGTTTTTCCCCTTTCAGTTGTACTTTACAGTTGGGCTTGTATTTCCGGCCCCCTTTACTTTTCCGCACTTACTGTTGTATCAGCTTTTACTTAGTGTTTACCTTTCCGCTTGCTTACTCTGTAGTGCTTGTTTACTTTTCAAAGGCAATGTCTTCCCTTTTACCGGGATTTTACGCCTTGGTGCTAGTCGCCAGCCCCTGGCCTATGGAAGGCGGGCTCGGGGTAGTCACAGCACGGGTCCCGAGGACGGGTCGTGACAGGTAATCGAAGGAATGCCCATGTGTTAAGAGGTTGGATCGTGTTTTGTGGAATCTTTGGGTGTTGATCAATCAGGTGGATAGTGTGGTGGCTTTCTGAGGGCGGAAAGCGTTATGGTGGAGAAAATTGTCACACCCCGACCTATGATTTTATTTTATTTTAATTATTTTCTGGCCTTTATATATTTTTGTTGCGGTCTGGGGTAGTCTCGGATGAAGTTTTGAATTTGTGTTAAGAAAAATGCACGTTTTATGCTCGACATTGTTGGGCGCACGAGCGGATCGCGTTTCAGAAACGCTGCGCGGCTCTGCCCGGGTAGCGGCGCGACCGTCCATTCTTAGAAAATGAAAAAAAAATCATGTGGTAATTAAAACAAACATTAATTTTTGTCTTTTAAAATTTTTATTGTCATTAAGGATTTTATTATACTTGAAATGAAATAAATGTTTTTATTACATCTAATTTTATTATCATGTTGTTATTATTATTGTTATTCTTGTTATTCTAAACATTACAATTAAATTGATGTTAATTAAAGCAATTGTTAGAAACTATTTTATTGTTGAATTATAATTATTATTATTTGATCCATTACTATTTAGTTAGTAGGAGTTTAAAAGTATATAAATACACGTGTATATGTATATATATATATAATATTTTAGTTGTTTTTATTTATTTATTTATTTATTTATTTATTTATTTATTTATTATTATTATTATTATTATTATTTATTATTATTATTATTTAGGGTTTTTGGAAACTCTTTCCTCTCCCCCCCCCATTTTTTTCCTTCTCCTTTGCGCGCAACCCTCTCTCCGCACTCCGCCACCCCCCCCCCCTTCTACTACAACTCACCCTGGCGAACGCCTCTGCTCCCTCCTCCCTTACAGCAGCCCGCGCAACAGCCCTCCGGCGCACACACCTTCCTTCCCCCGCCATTCCGACGTCTACTCCCTCCGCCTCGCGACCCTACAGCCCGACACCTCAGCCCCTCGGCACATCACCCTCAGCCGCTTCGGCTTCTTCCAGTGTTGCAAGACTGCCCAACCACCTCCCTTAGCCAGCGCCTTCTCCTACTCCTCGCACCAGCCCTCCTCCTTGGCCCTGTAGCGCCGCCCCGTCGTCGGCCAGCTTCCCGTCCAGCCACCTCCCAACTCGGCCCGGCCTCCGCCCTCCCTTGTTGCGCGCGAGCAAGCCAGCCACCCAAGCGCAGTCCCGACCTCCCTCCCTTACGCAAAACCCCTCAGTTTCTCCTCGTGCGATACCCCTTTTCTCCTGCCCAGCGCGCAACCCCGTTGTCCGGTCGCTACTCCTGGCCCTGCCTTCTCCCAGCCGGCGCACCCAACCTCCGTCCGACCAGCCCTCCCCTTTGGTATAATAAACTTCTATCATTGTGTTGTTTTAGTTAGTTTGGAGGTTTAATTATTAGTGGTCATTTTGGTAGGTTTTTGATGTTTTAAAACCCTCGCGAAGCAGTCTCGGGTTTGCGTCGTCGTCGCGCTTCAGTTTCGAGGTGAGCGTTTCTTCCCGCCGCTTGGTTTCACATATTTTAATTGGGGTTTCTGTTTGTGTTTTGAGTTCTTAGTGTTTGGTTTGTAGCACGTTGGACCTTACCACGTGGTTTCAGACGCATGTTGTTTCGTCGCGCCTTGCTTCCGAGATAGGTCACCCTTGCACTCGCCTTTATTATTTAAGAAATTTCGATTTCATATTTTTCGCACCTTAGTTATATTCTAAACATGTGTCGTATGGCCTTTGGATGAGTTGTTTAGTATCCAATGGAGATTTATTCATTGCCTTGTAATATAAGTGTTATTTCATCGTAAATGTGCACACCTGGAGTTTGGAAAACAAATTTTGCGTTGGCATTCGCACACAATTTACGACAATTAAAATGAGGTTTATCACTTTAAATCAATTTAAACCATGAAATTTGTGTTTTGCACTTTGTTGAGCGTAAATTAGAAATCGTTTTAGAACATGTTGCATGTGCCGCTGATAAATGACCCGTTTGGCGTTCTTGTTAAATGTTTTGTTTCACGGTGTAATAAAAAAATGTTTTGGGGGAGTTTTTCTGAATTGTTTAAAATGGTGGGTTTTGTTGAGTTGTGATACGGGGTTGTTATGCTTTGTTTTGTATTAAATAGAAATTGATTTTCCTTGAATTTATAAATGTGGCGGCAACATGCGAAATGAGGTTTTGGGTTCCTTAAATGATTTCCGGAATGGTTTGATATTTATAAAGGAATGAGTTTCGGTTTTCAAGGTGTTTTGGTGAGATTGCACCCCTTTGTGAAAAGTGATTGTGTGTGATGGTAAACACGGGTTTTGTGAAAAATGTTTTAGATGATTTTCAATTAAAAAGGGGTTGTGGTTTTAAATCGGTTTGATGGAAATGTTTTGAAGAATGGTCATTAATGTTTTTGAGTATAAGTGGTGTGCCTCACACCCTTTTGAAGAAGTGTTTTCATTTTGAGATAAGATTTTGTCTGTGAATGTCAAAGGGCCCGTTTGGCCATTTCATCAAATTTGTGAAAATTTTTTATTATGAAAACTCCAGTTGGATGTTCCTCAGGCCTCAGTTGTATGAAATGGGTGGGAGGTCCTTGTTAGGGGATTCTCAAAATCAAATGTGAGGGTTCTTCGGTTGGAACTCGTTATAATTGTATTGAATTAAGGCATGAAAAGAATCCTAGGGGAGACTCAGGGTGAGACCTGTTGTGCGTTATTATATATATATATATATATATATATATATATATATATATATATACTGTGATTGGATGCTCGACTGACATTAGTTGGCTCACCCTTTTTTTTTAAAAATACTTGAGACATGAAAATCTGACATATTGAGAGAATATTGTAAGAATGATTGCTGCACTGGTAGGTTATGGTACTGACCAGTGGCCCATAGTAGGTGGATATATTGGGTTTATTACTATGAGATTTGCCCTCGGCCTGCCTGAGAAAAGATGATCGAGTGTATTGGGCATTTTGATTTCATTGTGTGTGACATGTCAACGAGGATGATATCTCATGTATTGGTATTTTCTGGTTTATTCTTGAACTCCTAGGTTCACCCAGATCTGTGACTTTTCAGTTACTTGCAGTGATGATTTGGTACTTGAATGTATTTCTACATTGCCATTGTTGTGTACTTTTGTGCATTTTTGTATTTTGTTTTCCTTGGAAAGTGATAAATTGGTTTTGACTTGTTTTCTGGGAATGATTTTCAAATGAAAGTGTTTAATCCTCTTTGTACAAATTTGAAAATTTAAACATCATCTTCTCTTTCTAAAAAGATATTGACACTAATGAAATGAACCCAAATTTGGAAAAGGTTAAGGTCGATGGTTCGTATCTCGCTTTTAAGAAAAACACTTAGAAAAACATACTTTTATAAATTGTAGTTCAAACTTGAAATGATGTTTCTTTTATTTCAAAGGTAGTGCATTGAGAATATATATCGGGCTAGCCTATTGAGTTTTAATACTCACGCCTATAACTCTTTTTTGTTTTTAGTATTTGTGCAGACTATAGCTTGAGTGCGCTCGCCTAGGGCGACGCGTGATCGTTGAGTTGGAGAGTGACCCGGGAGGTCGCACGGAGTGAGTTCGGACGTCGTGTTTGGTTAGTTTTATTTTTCTTTTGTTCATGTTTAGTCGTTTTGTTCGGTTTACTTATTCTGCGTTGCTCTGTATTATTTATGTTGCTTTATTTATTTATATTGGGCGAAACCGTTCTCATAGCCTCTGTTGATGCCCTGGCGCTTGTCGCCAGTCCGGGAGGATCGGGAACGCCTCTCGGGCTATGTCACGGACCGGCTCGGGTGACCGGTTTAAGGTCAACCTGGGTTGGTTCGTGACATGTGGTCGAGCTCAAACAGACTGTAAGATCAAAAGTTATGTTCGTTTTAAGTTCAAATCATGTTTTCGACTTATCTTAGACCGTTCATTAATTTATTGAATTTTTATGACATATAATTGCTATTAAATGAAAATTGCTCAATAATAATTAGAAAATTATTAATTAATATTAACTTTTAATTATTTTATAAACCAATTTCACTAAACTCTTATATATTAAGTGTAAATGCATATTCACTCTCATATAAATCATATTTAATAAAATATATTATATTTATATCAATACATATATATTTATATATTAATATATGATTTCTAATGATATAATTTTTTTTTATAAAAGATTCCTTTTATCATAACTAAAATAGTGTCAATAAAAGTCATCCTTTATCATCATCAAAAAACGATGAAAAATGCGTTCTTTATCATAATTGAAAAAAATTAATGACAAAAATCTGGTTTTATCGGCGATTTTAGTTACCATTGATAAAAACACATCTTTCATCATCGTTCTTGGCTAGCGTTGATGGGGGGGGGGGGGAGCATGAGTAGAGTACCAAAATAATTCGAGAAAAAACATTTCTCTAGTTTTAGGAGTATTTTGTTTATGTTGATAAACACAACATTTATCAGAGTTTTCGCTAACACTACAAACCCATTTTGAGCGATGATAAAAGGCGATTCTATGATAGTGTACAGTTAGATGCCAAATATGACATCATATTATAGTAATAAACTAAAATGACACTCCATTTTGGTGTTTTAACACCGAAAAAACATTGGTTGTAGATGCCCTAAATCATTACACTAAACATAAATTATTGGGGGTGGGGGTTGAAGTTTTTTGCTAAAAAAAACATAAATTATATACACATAACTTTTCTATGTTATATATAAAATTTTGTACAAAATTTACATTCATTTTTCATATACCATTTGGGCAGAAAACACATGTTCTGTATTAAATAATTGTAAATGTCATAACATTTTAAAAACATCTATAGATATATTAATATTTTTCATGTTTTGTTTTCATTGTTTCTATTTGAATTATATATTTTGTGATATGAAGAAGTTGTATATCCAACAAATAACTTGTTTTGTGTTGAGTTTATACTTTATATTTAATTTATGTTCTGTCATCGTGTTTACCGAGGTGTTTTAAGTGTTTTTTATATATATGTATGAAAATTTTGAAGTAAATATTTTAACCGTTTTGAATGTAAGGATGGATTGAGGTTAAATAAAACATTGAATTTGGATTTTATTGAATATATAAAATACCAACTCCAGATTTTCGTTGTCCAACGGAAAATATTTTTCTCAAAAGAATACAACATTAAAAAACAACACGGCAAAGTTAAAGGGCCAAGCAGTGTGACCCGTCATTATGAGCATTTATTTATATTAATATTTATTAGAAAAACCGACGTGGCCTGTGTGCGGGCAGGGGTCATCAACACAAATCTAAAGGCAGAACATGGTTTTTTTTATCAAGTAAACGGGTTGATTAGGCATCACACTTTCCAAACAGGTGTTACCGTTTCATAATTGCGCATCTTAAACAAAGCTTAACAGTCCGATAAGAACATAATATTATTAATTTTAAAATTAAATACGAACCTGTTTTAGTTTTTTGATCAAAAATTAAAATCAACTTATTAATAACAAATATCTTACATTTTTTATTTTCTTACAAAAAGTCCATTCGTGTGCCTATTAATCCCCAGTCCACTCCCAACGGCGGGCTCTCCCAGAATCAGCGGAAGATGGGGCCGTTATCCCTTTTCCTCCTCGCCGCCGCCGCGGCCGTCGCTGCCGCCCTTCTTTTCCACCGGCGCTCCGCCTTCCGGCGGCGGGGGCTGCCGCCTGGTCGGCGGGGGCTGCCCTTCCTGGGGGAGACGCTGCAGCTGATATCAGCGTACAAGACGGCGAACCCGGAGCCGTTCATGGACGAGCGGGTGGGGCGGTTCGGCCGGATCTTCAGCACCCACGTGTTCGGGGAGCCGACGGTGGTGTCGGCGGACCCGGAGGCGAACCGCTTCATCCTCCACAACGAGGGGCGGCTGTTCGAGTGCAGCTACCCCAGCTCGCTGTCGAACCTCCTCGGCCGCCACTCCCTCCTCCTCATGAAGGGCCCCCTCCACCGCCGCATGCACGCCCTCACCCTCCGCTTCGCCGGCCCCGCCATGATTAAGAACCACCTCCTCCCCGACATCCACCGCCTCGTCCGCCGCAACCTCCTCGCCTGGCCCAGCCGCGTCCTCCTCATGGAGGAGGCCAAGAAGGTACCCTCATCGCCGCCGTAGACTTATTGCGATCAATATAGTGTATCTTTGTTCTGAATCGTCGGATGAGACGGCGGCCGGAGAACCCGCACCATCCCCGACTCCGGCAATCCTCCGGCCACCGCGGCACCCTCATCGCCGCCACGACCGATATAGACGATCTTCGTTCTGGACCGTCAGATAAGATCACCGGCCGGCAAATCCCCACCCTCCCGGCCACCGCGTTCTGCTTTGCTGGCGCTTTTAAATAATATTAATGTCTGATTTTATTATATTATCTTATTTAATCATTGATCGGCAGTGTATTTGCGTGTATTATAATTTATTTATAATAATGGTTCACTGGGCGGCGCACGTTATCGCGCGATTTTTTCTCTCTGAGATAAAATTAATATTAATAATATAATATTAAAATTACGGAAAATTAGTTTATTTTCAAGGAAAGTATTTATTGTGATGATTTTTAAAATTTCGAACCCGACAGCATCATTTTGTTTCCCGATGCCGGCCATCGAAATTTGAAACGTCCGCATGTTCCTCAGTGCGCGGCTGAAAAACTGTAAATTAATGAACCCTAATTTTTTCGAATTAAAACACTGCAATTTTTTTTTTTGAAAAAAAAAGCATATTAGGGGAGTTGCTGAGAACCTGTAACCCTAATTTTGAGCAGATAACGTTCGAGCTGGCCGTGAAGCAGCTGATGAGCTTCGATCCCTGCGAGTGGACGGAGAGGCTCCGAAAAGAGTACGTCCTCCTCATCGACGGCTTCTTCACTCTCCCTCACGTCTCTCCGGGTTACCGTCGAGCGATCAAGGTACCTCCGCTCTCTTCAATCGAATCGGAGCACTGGCCTGACGGAATCCGTGTCTGAATTTACGGCGGCGCAGGCGCGGACGAAGGTGGCGGAGGCGATCACGGTGGTGGTGAGAGAGCGGCGGGCGGAGAGAGCGGCGGAGGCGGAGGCGGAGGCGGAGGCGGAGGAGGTCGAGAAGAAGGGAGATATGCTGGAAGCGCTGCTGAGCGGGGAGGAGGGGAGATTCTCCGACGAGGAGATCGTGGACTTCCTCCTCGCGCTCCTGGTGGCCGGCTACGAGACGACCTCCACCATCATGACCCTCGCCGTGAAGTTCCTCACCGACTCCCCCGCCGCGCTCGCCGGACTGCTGGTAATTCCCGAATCCCTAACCCTAATTTTATCCTCGACTCGGGTGACCGCCCGGTCGGATGGGGGTCCGGAGGGTTGGACCGGTTTCCGGGTTTGACGCTGACGGGAATTCGGGAATTCGGGAATCCGGGAATCCTCCGCCGTACGGCGCGGGACTCCCTGCCGCTTCGTTTCCGACCCCATCCCACGGGCAAACGATCCTTTGCAGTAACCGGACGGTCCGATGATACGTACCCGTCGGCGTCCGTCGGAAGACTCGGTGGACCCGCGTCGCAGGGGAGTCGTGTCCTTTCCTGGGATGTCTGTGTTGCCATAATTGACCCTCAAAAAGTTATTATTGGGGTGGGTGGAAGGCGTAATGGGGACAGAACAGGGATTCTAAAGCAGAGCAGATTGTGCACGCCTATGTCCTGTCAGACGGACGCTTTAGTTGCGTACTGTCAGGAATGGAAACAAGGCGGGTCGGTGTCGGTTCCGGATCCGGACCGCGACAGAATCGGGCCTGGATCCGGGCTGCTGGGTTCGACCCGGATACCAGTGTTCTCACAGAACTCAATGAATCTGTTGCTCTGTTCAGGCCGAACAGGAGGAGATCAAGGCGAGGAAGAAGGGATCGGAGGGTCTTGAGTGGAATGACTACAAGTCGATGCCGTTCACGCAATGCGTAAGCTCTGTTTCTCCCACTGTTGCGTTCGAATTTCAGACTCAGAAACAGAGCTTCTGAGCAGGTTATCAATGAAACCCTGAGGGTTGCGAACATCATCGGCGGCATCTTCAGGCGGGCTATGGAGGACGTGAAGATTAAAGGATACACGATTCCGAAGGGGTGGAAGGTGTTTGCATCGTTCAGGGCGGTGCACCTCGACCAGGAGCACTACGAGGATGCTCGGACCTTCAATCCGTGGCGATGGCAGACGGAATCCGGGGTGGGCGCGAATGTGTTCACTCCGTTCGGGGGCGGGCAGAGGCTTTGCCCGGGGTACGAGCTCGCGAGGGTGGAGCTCTCCGTCTTCCTTCACCACCTCGTCACCCTCTTCAGGTATTTCCTCTTCCCCTTCTATATACAGTCTCCCGCCATTGTTGCTTTAGCGTTTGTTATGAGAATGTGCAGTTGGGAGGCGGCGGAAGAAGATAGGCTGGTTTTTTTTCCGACGACCCGCACGCAGAAGCGGTACCCCATCAACCTGCGGCGTCGCCGGGCGGAGATGGAACAGGGGGGGCCCTGTAATGAAGATGGGCGGCGTCGGCTTTAATAGCGAGGTTTTGTTGAATAATGTCGTTGAACAATAAATTATATATATAGATATAACTGTCAGTAGGCTTCTAAACCCCTTGGACCTCACATGGGAAATCATATCAATCATATGATTCTCTGAGCTTCTTCTTGTGAACATTAAGGCGGAGCTTCCTCTTGTGAACATTAAGACGATCACACAAGGGCATAGTGTCATCACACGCACATATATAATAAATAAAATGAGATACATTTATCCTTGTGTTATATCTCAATCATAAAAAGATATCACTTGATTTCAGGATGATAGTTTGAAACATTCAAACTCCCTATTACTTTTTTTTAATCTCCATATCAGTTATGGGGTGAACTTCAACAATTTCCCCCTTTCATCCATCAAAGAAAGAGATCTCATTAAACAAACTCAGGAAATCAAACCGGTTGATATCACAACAACCAACAACCTCTACATAAAATATGATCTCTTTTTTGTATCTCTAACATAAACCTGATAGCCCCCCTACAAAAGAAATCTAAACGCCGAAGTTTTCATCATGCTTGTGTCTGTACTGCCCTGCTGAACAAGATTGAAACCAACACTTGACTCCCCTAATAACATTGATCGTCACATAATCAGGGGTACCTACATAAACTAATTTCTCCACCTAGATCTTTGATTTCAATTCTTTTCTTCACCAGTGACTCTAAAGAAAAAAAAATTAGGTTTAGTACCAAAAACACTTGACCTGACCTCCTTTGACTTCCAAACTTTATCCGTCCTAATCGACGATCTTCAACTAATGCACAACGATCACATATGCCACAAATCTGACGAAGTCCTCTTCCAAGCTACATTCGTCACTTCACCGCATGTCTTTACATTGGTCCTATAAAGCGTGTCAACCATTCTCCCTCCCACATATACTGCTAAGACCCATCTCAGAGGGACATGTGTCGTGATTACCCCAAATCCGCATCCAATAGGCCAGTTGTTGGTGACTAGAACCAAGTAGGTATATCTCACAAATGAGACATTAGCTTAAAGTACATGTACGCACATACTTCTCCAAGTCATAAAAAGCTGAAATATAAAATAACTGAAAGGATGCATGCATACATCTAAGATCTCACAACAAAGTACAACATTGAAAGTACTAGAAAGTAAACAAGCCCAAAAACAAGTCCACCACAAACAGTCGGTAACATAAGTCTAACATGAAAACAAAGGTATTGAGACTGCTGTCTGAAAGCCGCAGGAACACACCTCGGTCTGGCCAATCTTACTAAGCACCGCCTAGTCCTGGTCCACCTAGAACTCCTTCAAAAGGTCGATTGTTTGCATAAGACACGACACGTGCGGACAAAATCCGTGCAGGGGTGAGTATAACAATACTCAGTAGCACACCCCGAAACCACAAAGTACAATCAGCTCTACACAGGTATATGTCTACAACACATATAACTAGAACATCCATATATACTCATGAGAGACACCACACCATCAGACGGTCACAACCAACCGTCAGTCACAAGATTCTGCTCGAAACACGCTCGTTCCGGTAGAACTTACTCCTCGAGTCATGATACCATCGGGGACACTAACGAAGAGGTCTAGCTCATTTGGGCTCTGCTTAAAGAGAACACATTGGTCAAAGAAGACTATGATACACATAGAGGGGGTCACGCCCAGAAATGACCGCGGGACACCACAAATCACGCCCAAAATCGCTGGGGGATACCATGTACCCAATCTAGATCAACCCACTACGTAGGGGATCACGCCCAAAATCACTAGGGGACGCCACAGATCCTACCGATGCGGCCCACTAGATGGAGGATCAGCGCCCTACTCAAAGGGGTTACGCGATTCCACAAACTCCACTAGGGGTGGTAGATGATCACACTCTAGTCTCACGGAGGGATACTATCACGGACCAACCCAAGTCGACCCTGAATTGGTCACCCAAGCCGATCTGTGGCAAGACCCGAGAGACGTTCATGATCCTCTCGGGTTGGCGGCAAGCGCCAAGGAAATCATAAGAGCGATGATGAGAACAGTTTCGCCCAATACAAATAAATAAAAGCAGTAGAATAATAGAGCAAAACAAAAATAAATATGGTTTCCAAACTTTACATCATTTAGACTACAACATAAAATCCAACAAATTGAACAAAAAGGCTACACCAAAAACTCAAACTGAACCTAAAAACCACGACATCTCTATGTGACCCTGAGGGTCACTCTTCAATCCATAACCAACCATCGCTGAGGCGATTGAACTCGAGCTAGAACCTGCAGTAGAAACTAAAAACAAGAAAAGACTATAGACATGAGTATTAAAACTCAATAGGAAGACCCAAATAAATATATTCCCAATGCATATCCTTTAAAGAAAGAAACATTGATTTCAGGTTTGAAATACATTATATAAATATAGTTTTTTCACACTTTTCACTTTAAAGAATGCAAATCACAATCCATTGCCCTCACAATTTTAAAATAAGCTTCCATTCATGGGGGAGAGTTATGTTCACAGGAAAAAGGGAACCAAATAGGAAACATTTATTTTTCAAGAAAAAGGGAAAAAAGGAAAAACATTCGTTCTTTAAAAAAATCTTTCTTGATACCTCTAACAAAACCACACATTCACAATTTACCAAGAAAACACCAAAACCAAGCACAAGGAATATAGTCTCATAGCGAGGGCAATGGGCTAACGATACTAATGTAGGAGAAACATGGGAATACCTAAGAACTCAGAGCAGAACCAGAACATACTATACATGTGATTCATCCCGAAGGCATGCCCTACTCGATGACATCATAACGCCCAAATGTCTGATCATCGCCCTACCTGGCCTGACCGAGCGGCCCATCCCATATCAATGATAACAAAATAACCCCCTGTTATGGGTCACTATCTAGTGCAATAACCTAGACTAGTGCAACAAACGTTCTTAGAATTCCTCTTTGCTATTCTAGATTCTCATGTCATGTTCACAAAAGGGTGTGCCAAACAAAGCCAAGCAACAAACCATATATACATGCTATCATATAAGTCACACAAACTGGCACCACCCCGACCTTCTCAAGTAGTCCATTACCTTAAAAAAATTATCACACAAGTGGAGTCCCAAACCAAGGACATTCCCACCTCTTTAACAACCAACAAGGAAATTGACTTAATCCATGAAGAGTTTTCCAATAAAACAATTTCAAAAGTGCCAATTAGACCTCACAATACTTTCACATATCAAAAATTTTTATAAATAACCACACACAAGCCATTTTCAAAACCAAAATCCACTAAGTCATCCATTTAAGAAACCCAAAAACATCACTTCACTTCCAAAACATGTTTACAAGATCCAACTGGGCATTTCATCAAGCACTTGATGTACGAAACCCATTCCAACCATTTCAAACAATTAAAAACAAGTATAAATCACCTCATTTCACATAAAACAATTATTATAAAAACGACACATCACTATTTAACAACTAAGGAAGGTGAAAAAATAAAGCAAACTATGTAATCTTAAATTTAAAGGAGTGACACGAAGGGATCCTACCTCAAATCTTTTCCGCTTCAACAACGCCCAACCAAAATGACTCCACAAAGGTTCCGGGAAGCAAGAAAATCCCCAAGGAACCCTAAGAAGGAAAACCCCCCAAATTCACACCACCCTAGGCATGAAAATTCGCCAAACATGGTTTATAGGGTTAGAGAAGAAGAAGAAAAAGGAAGAAAAGCAAAAGAGAAGAAGAAGGAAGCCCTAACCTTTCGACCCGGGTGAAGAATCATCAAGAAATCACCTTGAATCCCACTTGGAGGGGCTTAGAGGTGCCAAAAACCACTATGGGAGGCGTCTAGGGAGGATGAGTTCGAATGGGGGGTCCAAGGGGAGAAACCCCAATTAAAAAAGAAGGTAAACACCCCAAAATACCCTTTCCCGAGTGGGTCGCACGGTTGGCTCGCACAGTTTAACAAACCGTGCGATTATCCACTGTTTAGTGCTGGATGGGTTGCACACTTTGGATGCATGGTCAGCTAAACCATGCGCAAACCATGTGCCCCCCAACACACTTACTTCATGGTTAATCCAACCATGCATCTTAACTGTGCAACCTGGAAAAAGTCCCCAAAAATCACCCTTTTCACCCCAAAACTCATCTAACTCAAGGGGATAAACCACCCAACAACCATAACCCATAAAAAGGTGCCACTATGAGTGTTATAAACCCATTTTCAATCCACATCCTCCTCATACCTTCCCTTTAACAATGGACAAGGCCAAAAGCCCCCAAAACTTTTAAGACTGAAAGTTTAAATCAATAACACCCGAGATAGCAAATTTAAACCTAGAACACCCGGAACCCAAGAGAAAAACCAAGATCCAAAATAAGTTTCGAAACAAAGGATGGAATTGAAAATCTGGGTGTGATAACTCTCCCCACCATTATGATTTCTTCCCCCAGAAAGCCACAACATATTCTAGTTGATCGATCCAAGAAAAAAGATTTCCACATCCACATAATCCAACCTCTCAGACCAATAACACCTCAATCACAGCCTAACAGAACACACACCTCTTTCTTGAAACAACGCAACAAACCAAAACCACTTCATACTAGACCAACATTTGAAATTAAACCGCATCCTCAACATGGGAGGCCGAAATGGACTCCCCACAATTAGGAAGCAACTAGCTTGAACCGATAACACGAGACAACATGGAAATTCCAACATGATTCAACACAAGAACTCTCCCACATGGGCCACCCCCCCAAAAGGGGAGGAGGGGGAGGAAAAAAAAAAGAAACACCAATCCAAACAATAACCAAAACCCAATTGATGATCCACAAGGAGGAACTTTCCACAATATAGAAAACTACAACAAGAACATTTAGACTGTCCACTCCCCAATGGAGGAGACAAGAACTGATCCAAAGATCCCCACACCTTTGGTGGTTTTCCGACTACGTGAAAAGCTTCACTCTAAGACCTATGGCTGGAGTCTTGATGTTTGAAGCATTTGCTGCCCCACAGTCAGGAGCTAACAATCTATGATTATCAAGAGAAGAATTTAAGAGATACACATGGAAGAAACCACCATTTTGAACAAAATAAATTCATAGTTTCTGAAATAAAACACAATTCCATTAAAATAGGAGCTCTCAAAGGGGATTACACCCATTATTAGAATCCAAAGAGAATAAAACACCATAAAACAACACTAGATACACCCGATACAATAGAAAGAAACACCTCAACAAGAGAGCCTCTAAATTGATCCTAAACATTTCCCTACTCTTTCCAATGGACTAGCGTGTCCTTCAAAGAGTTGGATCTGGCTCTACGACGCTTCTTGGAAACACTTTGACAGAACCGTTGCCAGTGACCCAAGCATCCACAGGTGTGGCAGGGTTTTGGAGCACTCAGGCACAATAACATCTTATGACTACTCTTACCACTGACGAAACATCACAACATTGTGCTCTGTAGAGTTTGATGAGTGGTCTAAAGGCCTCTTAATTCTTCTACTAGAACCACTAGCATTAGGCCGCTTCCCATTCTTCTCATCAGAATCCACTTCACCACTTATAATGACCAGAGGAAGATTCACCATCTTAATCCCTCCTATTAACTCAGCTTCGGCACGAAAGGATTGTTTCACCACATCAGAGAAAGTGGTTAAATTGAGCTCTTCCACCTTCAACCGAAGCTCTGAACAGAGCCCAAAATCAAAATGTAGAGCCTTCACGGGGTCATTCACAATATACCCTGGATCATATGAAACTAGATCTACAAAGCGATGATAGAACTCCAACACCGATCCAACACTATGCTGAAGACAACACATCTCCATCTTCTTCCTCACCTTCATCATCTTAGAAAAGTACTATTCGATGAATGAAGACTTGAAGAACTCCTAAGTAATATTTCTATGAGGTTTTCCTTGAGACATGGATTTCCACCATTTCCAGGTTGGACCTTCAAGCATAAAGGTAGAAAACTTTACCTTTAATAACTCAGGAAACTCAAGGAAACTGAAGTCTCTCTCAATCCTTCTTATCCACTCCTCCACCTCGAGAGGATCCACTTGACCATAAAAGAGAGGGGGGGGGGGTTCAACTTTCAGAATTCAAGAACGTAGTCTATGGGTTGATCAGCTAGAAAGTTTGCTAATGGTGCACCACCCAAAGCTGCACCTTGGGTATCCATCAAATCTTTGTGAGGGTAGACACTAAGAAACAAGAAAACAAAGAACTCAATCAAGACCAACCCATCAACAAGAATTCTCAATCTCCAACCATAGCTTAAGAAACATCCTTCAAAAAACACAAGAAAAAAATACACCACCACTGATCACCAAAACATAACAATTTTCTTTTTCTATTTGAAACACTTTTTGAAAAGTAAGAAAATTTCAAAAGGTTAGACAATCACCAATGGTATTCATTAGAGACTCACACATGCACATTCCTGTGCCAATCCGGGCACCCATCCACTCATGTCAACAACCATCCACCCTTTCACACACATCCTCACATGTGGGTTCTCACAAGAATACCAAAGGCCAACCAAAACTTCTTTTCGACTTTAGAAATAGAACATTCAACCCAGTTTTCACATTTTTAAGACACTTGGGAACTGTGCACGGTTAGGCTACATGGTTTAGCAAATCGTGTGCTAATTGTGCACCCCTTACTGGACAACATGGGAACCTATATAGTTTGGCCGCGTGGTTTAGAAAATCGTGCACCAACCGTGCATAGGGCGTACACCCTCAACTATAAGCAAACCAAAGCACATAAGGTTACCTAGAGCAATCCACACGGTTTTCCCAAACCGTGTGCTGATCGTGCACCAAGGAAAAACACCTAAAAGCTCAAAATTTAAATCTGAATCACACCAAACTCAAAAGAGAAACTGAGAAAAAAGAATTAATCACAATACAACCAATCCATCTCATTCAAAACATTTCCACCAATTCCAGAAACCTCATTTCATCAAGAATCATTTGACTAAAAAATAATTTATTCTTATTTAGAATTAATTCCAAAAAATATATTCATAACAAACTTCTATTTTTTCAAACAGAAAGTTTCAATAAAATCCATATCTAGGTTATAAAAATTTAATCTCATTAAACCATTTTTGTTTCACCCCAAAAATCATTTTACAAAAAACCCAATTTTCTAATCCTTCCTTAAAGTAAGTTATGAAAATCCATTTTCCACTTTCCAAAATAAAGTCATTACCACTTTAAATTATACTTTTCACAATTCCAAAACAAGATCTTTCAAAACAATTTTCAGAATTAGGGATGACCCAAAACAACTCATAGGGGGAAACTAGTATCGATGGGTAACTTGGCCATATGGTTGGTGGCCATATGCCAATCATGCCACCACCATGGGGAGTCCTTTAGGACCATGTACTCATCTTCACATGGCTTTCCAGGCCCTGTCATCTCACGGAGGCCACTTTCCTAACTCCTTCTTCATTCCCCAACACCAAACAATCCACAAGAACCCAAGAACACCAACAAACCCGAACATCCCATGGTAACCCGAGGTTTGGGACAAGAAATGGTTCATGTCATCCTTCCCATTCCTACACCTCAAGCCCAGAGAATCCTACTCCTTTTACCTTGACATCCCCAAATAATAATGGGTGCTCTAAAAAGAAAGGTCATCAAAAGAGCATACCTGCTTTGATACCATTTTGTCACGAACCAACCCAAGTCGACCCTAAACCGGTCACCCGAGATGATCCGTGGCAAGGCCCGAGAGACATTCCCGATCCTCCCGGGTTAGTGGTAAGCGCCAAGGTAATCATAAGAGTGATGATGGGAATGGTTTTTCCCAATAAAAATAAATAAAATCTGTAGAATAATAAAGGAGAAAAGAAAAATAAATATGGTTTCCAAACTTTACATCATTTACACTACAACCTAAAATCCAACAAACTGAACAACAAGGCTACACAAAAAAACTCAAACTAAACCTAACAACCACGACATCTCCATGTGACCCCAGGGGTCACTCTTCAATCCATAATCAACCATCACCAAGGTGATTGAACCTGAGAAGGAACCTGCAACAAAAACTAAAAACAAGAAAAGACTATATGCGTGAGTATTAAAACTTAGTAGGTAGACCCAAATAAATCTATTTCAAATGCATATACTTTAAATAAAGAAACATTGATTTCAGGTTTGAAATACATTATATAAATATAGGTTTTCCACACTTTTCACTTTAAAGAATGAAAATCACAATCCATTGCCCTCACAATTTTAAAACAAGATTCTATTAACGGGGGAGAGTTATGATCACAGGAAAAAGGGAAAAAGGGAACCAAATAGGAAATGTTTATTTTTCATGAAAAAGGAAAAAATGGAAAAACATTTGTTCTTTAAAAACATCTTTCTTGAAACCTATTTAACAAAACCACACATTCACAATTTACCAAGAAAACACCAAAACCAAGCACAAGGAATATAGTCTCATAGTGAGGGAAATGGGATAACAGTACTAACATTAGAGAAACACAGGAATACCTAAGAACTTAGAGGAGAAATAGAACATAGTATACACATGACTCATCCCGAAGGCATGCCCAACTCGATGACATCATAACGCCCAAATGCCCGATCATCGCCCTACCCGGACTGATTGAGGGGCACAATACCATAACAATGATAACAAAATAACCCCCTACTATGGGCCACTAGCTAGTGCAATAACCTAGAATAGTGTAGCAAACATTCTCATAATTCCTCTTTTCTATTCTAGGTTCCCATGTCATGTTCACAAAGGGGTGTGCCAAACAAATCCAATCAACAAACCATACATACATGCTATCATATAATTCACACAAACCGGCACCAACCTGACCTCCTTGAGGACTAGTCCCTTTCCTTAAAACAATTACCACAAAAGTGGAGTCCCAAACTGAGGACATTCCCATCTATTTAACAACTAATAAGGAAAGTGACTTAATCCATGAAGGATTTTCCAATAAAACCATTTCAAAAGTGCCAATCGGGCCTCAAAATACTTTCACATATCAAACATTTTTATAAATAACCATGGACAAGCCATTTTCAAAACCAAAATCCACTTAGGAATCCATTTAAGAAACCCAAAAACATTACTTCACTTCCAAAACATGTTTACAAGATCCAACCAGGCATTTCATCAAGCACTTGATGTACAAAACCCATTCCAACCGTTTCAAACAATTAAAAACAAGTAGAAATCACCTCATTTCACATAAAAAAATTATTATAAAAATTATACATTACTATTTAACAACTAAGGAAGGTTTGAAAATCAAGAAAATAATGTAATCTTAAATTTAAAAGAGAGACGCAAAGGGATCCTACCTCAAATCACTTCTACTTCAACAACACCCAACCGAAATGACTCCACAAAGGTTCCAGGAAGCAAGAAAATCCACAAGGAACCCTAACAAGGAAAAACCCAAAATTTTCACCACCCTATACATGTAAATCATCCAAACATGGCATATATGTTTAGAGAAGAAGAAGAAAAAGGAAGAAAAGCAAAGGAGAAGAAGAAGGAAGCCCTAACCTTTCGATCTGGGTGAAGAATCACCAAGAAATCACCTTGAATCCCACTTAGAGGGGTTTGGAAGTTCCAAAAACAACCTTTGGAGGTGTCTAGGGAGGATGAGTTTGAATGGGGAGTTCAAGGGGAGAAACCCCAATTAAAAAGAAGGACAAAACCCCTAAAAAACCCCTTCCCGAGTGGGTCGCATGGTTAGCTCGCATGATTTAACAAACCATGCGATTGCCCACTGTCTATGCTGGTTGGGTTGCACACTTTGGATGCATGGTTAGCTAAACCATGCACAAACCATGTGACCCCCTGCACCCTTACTGCATGGTTAAACTAACTGTGTACCTTAACTGTGAAACCTAGAAAAAGTCCCAAAAAATCACCCTTTTCACCCCAAAACTCATCTAGATTAAGGGGATAAACCACCCAAAAACCATAACCCATAAAAAGGTGCCACTATGAGTGTTATAAACCCATTTTCCAAGCCATACCCTCCTCATACCTTCCCTCTAACAATGGACAAGGCCAAAATCCCCCAAAACTTCTAAGACTGAAAGTTTAAATCAAGAACACCCAAGACACCAAATTTAAACCTAGAACACCTGGAACCCAAGAGAAAAACCAAGAGCCAAAATTTGATTCAAAATAAAGGATGGAAATGAAAATTCGGGTGTGACACATACCATACTCAATCTGAGACTCAGCCTCTAGAGGGGACTATAATCCAGTGATATCAATGTAGTTCCGTACTGAACCCTTAAGGAAAGGACTATGGGAATGCTCTCAAACTATATTGGTCCATACTGGGAAAATGAAGAGCCTCAAACACTCTTGATGGGAGTACACAACATGTCCCATGAGGTACACAACGTGTTCTACTATCCCAAGTTTTTTCTGTGTGGAAGAACCTTACATGAAATGTAGTATCCATATATATGGTTTGTAGGATGAGTACACGGTGTGTAGAGACACACGGTTCTCTACCCGTGTCGCCTGGCTGTGTCTGTGTACCGAATTCATATCTATGTACCAGACTGTGTATGCCAAGTCACGTCTGTGTCTAAGTACACAACATGAAATCTGGCCGTGTACTGTTACCCATGTCCATGTACTCTCCTGAGTACACACCGAGTCATCCGGGGAGGTTCACACACCGTGTGAAAGTGGTCACATGCCGTGTGGTCCTTAATGTTGGAACCAAGGATGTTCTTTTCTGGAAATGGAGTATGGTTTGTGTTTGTTGTTAATCCTCATTGGGTTGATTAAGGAGTTTCCAAGAAATGTGGTCTTGTGTTTGAGCCTAAAAGTAGTATTGAAGGTGGTGTAGTTTCCTAGTGCTTGCCAAATTTTGGGCCTCAAAATTGGGAGTTTTTTTTTGATAAAGGAAGGATTTATATATAGGAGTGAAAGAGATGCATAATGGTGAAGGAAATATTCAAATGAAGGGAAATGTGTAGCACAGGACACGAAACACATACCATATACCAAGAATAGTTCGCAGATGATGAAGGACTCTACATAGACCAGATGAAAATGGTTCAAAGAATGGAAAACGGTTCGTGGTGAAGTTTTATGGTTTGCGTCGAGACTTGTAGTTTGTGGGAGGTGAATAGTTCATGGGACAGTGTGTCATTCGTGAAAACAAGGTGAAGTTTTTAGAAACTATGAAGGGTGTCATTTTAGGAAATAAGGTAGTGATTTGTGTCACTGCATAGGGAGAATGTTGGTATGTAGACCGTGTTGTAAGGGATATGGTTTGAAGAAGAAGCACGATACAAGGTAAAGGCAATGCCGTATTGAAGATTTGGTAAATCTCGGTTTAGCGTATTTTCAGATCTATTTGCCTATATTAGGATCCCTAATCCCTTCTTTGAAAAAGGGGACTGAGATTAAAAATATGGAGGAAATTCAGTGAAGTCTAAAGTGGTTCACGGGAAGAGAACCCCACAAAGGAGATTCTGATTAGAAATTTGGAGGAAATTGGTAAAATGTGAAGTTGATTGTAGGAAGACATGACCATTTAAAAGAGTTAGTATGTGGAGGAAGAACTCAGTCCATGGTACTCTTGTAGTACGCGGTGGAAGCAGAGCGATATGCTGAGTAGGGGAAGTTTGCGAAAGGCTGTTTGCAGAGGCAGTATGCGAAGGCGGTCCACGAAGGCAGTTCATGAAGGCGATACACAAAGTTGGTATGTGGAGCACACACAGTATGTGGTGCGGTTCTATATGCGGAGGAAGAAGTTCAGTTCACAGAGGAGTAGTTCACAAACTATTAGTGTGTGGAAAAGTGAACTTCATCTGTGGGTGAAAATGAGATTTCAATAGAGCATCCATCTACAGTTGAGGATGAATTATTTAATTCAAACCCATTAAAGCGACCTTCAAGTTGATAAACTGAGTTTAGATCTTCCCAACATAGTGAACAATGGGGAGTCAAACAGAAGTGATCAGAGGGATACAATGTGCCATCCCTAAAACCTTGTAAAGGAAGCGAGCCTAGTATAGAGTGAATATGCTAAAATTTTGTACTCCATAACTAGTAAAGATTAATGTATTTTGGTATGAATGAAATACTATATGTGTATGTTCCTTGGATGTATCCCTTAGTGGTGAGCCAAGTAAAATTGCTGTGTCTTCGCTTTGCATGTGATTGTTTGTTTTTAGCACTTTCTCATCAGACATGTTTAACAGGTTCCTACCAATGTGGGAACAAGATCCATCCGATTAAAAGTAAAAGTTGACACCCTGATTCACCCCTCCCCTCTTAGGGTGTTCTGGGGTCCTTCAAGTGGTATCATAGGGTAGAGGTTTCTGGTTAAAAATCTGTCTATTTTTTCTATCATGGAAAACTCAGTAAATGTCAGGGGTGTACCCCTCTTTTATGGAAGCAACTTCCAAATTTGGAAGAACAAGATGAGATATCATCTAAGATCTCTTAGAATCGAAGTCCTCTTTTCTTTTTCATAAGGTATTCAGGTAACTGATGCAACATGACTGTCTATGACTGAAACTGACAAGAAAATACTGGATGCTAATGCTAAAGAAAAAAATTCCCTAATTACAACTCTTTATGATCAAATTTATTTGAAGGTGATGAATTGTACTTCTGCCAAGTCTATGCGGAAAAAACTGGAGAACATATATGAAGGAGAAGAAAAAGTAAAGGAGGAGAAACTCCATGTTTTTCATAATAGGTTCGATGGTCTAAAAATGCATTTAGATGAAAATGAAGATGCCTTTTTTAATTGAATTATTCAAGTTGTTGGAGAAATATGACATTGATATTGTAAAGAAAATCTTGAGAAGATTTTCACCTCTTTACAATGAAAAGGTGTCAGCCCTTGAGGAAATGGATTTCTCTAAACTTTATTTGTATGATCTTCTTAGTAGCCTGGTGGATTATGAAATGAGAGTCAAACCTGAAGATGCAATGACTTGTGTAAGAAATTAAATGGAATTCAAATCCATGGATAAACTAGAAATTTCAGGATATAGTGTTGATGAAGATAATGAGGAAAAAGAAATTTTTTCTCTCATTGCGAAGAAATTCAAGAAGGGAATAGGGAAATTTGAAGGAAAGTTACCTTTGGCTTATTTTCATTGCGGAAGAGTTGGGCACATTGCCTCTCAGTGTCTAAGAAAGTTCGATGATGAAGAAAGCGATGATGGAGACATTCAGAATCCTTAGAAAAGGTTTTTCAAAAAGAGAGACTTCAAATCTGGAAATAAATTGCAGCGAAATAGTTTTGTCTATGAAGAAGAAGATGATGACAATGAATTATTTGAGGAAGAAGAATCCGAATTTAAATATGGGAACATTCTTCCATGATGGCTATAATTGAAAAATCAGAACCATCAAAAGATAAAGTTGGAGACAATCCATTGACCACTAATGCTGATCCCAAGGTGAAACTTAAGGATGCTTTTGGTAAGATTGAGAATCAATGTAAGAGATGAAATAATTGGAGAGTAAGTTTGGAAGAATCATCAGAATATGTTGATCAGCTTAAAGATGAAATTGAATGACTCGAAGAATTTGAGAAATACAGTCTTCAATCCTTGAAATCACATAAGATGTAGTGGAACTAAAACTCAAAATTGGAGAACAGGAAAATGTCATCAATGAACTTAACTCTAGACTGTAAGAGAATTTCAAATACTTTTGAAGGTATAGAGGAAGAAGTTGTTAATATGAGGAGTAAACTCTAAAGTGAATCAATCTCAAAAGAAATAAGAATAAAATACAGCTCAAAAAATTCTCAGATGCTGAGTTGCTGGAGAGAGCTAAGCATGGTTCTGATGGAGTTGAGAATATTTTTAATGACAAAATAACTTCATGTATGGGTAATAGTGGAATCGGTTGTGATGTTGAAACATCAAATACTGGAAATAAAATGAGTCAAAATAAAGGTAAGATGAAAGTTGGATAGTTTGAAAACTCACCTAAGGTGCTAAAGAAGAAACCCTCAATTCAAACTGAAATGAGAACTGTAATTTATTCTCAGGAATCCCAAGATTATAGGCAGTCAAACTACCCTCATAAGGAAATTTACATGAGAAGGAATATAAGTGAAAAGACATTCCCACTTATGAAATGTCAATTCTGTTGCTATTTGGGCCATACTATGTCATACTGTGAAGAGGAATAGAGATACTTGAATGGGGAAGAGATAAGAAGTCGAAAAAGGAGTATAAATTCATATCCTAATTCTTATAGAAGAAACACTTTTTATGGATATTGTTTTTAGTGTTCTAACTTTGGCCATAAAGCTGTTGATTGCGGGAAGAGGAATGGCGGCAAAAATTCATACAGAACTCAGAGACAAGTCGATACTCATCAACCAGATGGTGCCATTCTTTCAAATAGGTTTTCTCCTCTAGAAGAAGAGTACGAGTATGAAAAATCTGTGCACATGTAAAAGAGATTTGAAAAACAATCTTTTTCCTTTACTCAACTGATATTTCCTAGAAGGAAAATAAGAAAGTTAAAAAATAAAACTTTGTAGAAGTAGCTCTTAAGGCTACCAAGAACATCAGTACTTGGATTCTTGATAGTGTATTCTCTTCCCATATGACAGGAAATGAAGAAATATTAATAAATATCAAGAAAAAGGTTGATGGAATAGCGAGGTTTGGTAATTATGGTGCTCTAAAGATCAAAGATAGTGGAAGTACTGAACTAGAAAATGGAAAGCTGAAGAAGACTGAAGTTCTTTATGTGGATGGATTGCATCAAAATCTCCTGAGTGAGAGTCAACTCTATGACTCAGGACTTATACTAACTTTCAATCAAAAAGGTTGTACTATCAAATAAAATATAGGGAATTATATCATGAAAGGATGCATAACAGATGACAACTTATATCATGTTGATAGTAAAGAGAACATTTGTTACATGATAGTTGAAGAAGAGAACAACTCATGGCACCATAGGTTGGTTCACATAAATCAAAAAGACATGGAAAATATATCTCAACTAAATATTGTCATGGATATTACAAATATGAAGCATGAACGAGAGAAGACTTGTGATACTTGCATGCAAGGAAACTTGGTGTGCAGTTCATATCATCCAAAGAAGAAAATAGCTTAAAATCTTCTTGATCTCATTAATACAGATGTATGTGGTCTGATAAATGTTCTTAGAACATATAGAGAAAGGTATTTTTTCCGTTTCATTGATGATTATAGTATAATGGCTTGTGTGATGGTTATACCCAGGAAATGAAAAGTGCTTGATTGCATGAAAACTTATCACTGAATTAATAAAAATGATACTGGATGAACAATTAAAGTTTTGTGGTCTGAAAATGAAGGGGAATACACATCCATTGAGTTTGAAAATTACTTGGAGAATCATAGATTGCAACAAGAGGTGGATGCTATGAGAACTCCACAACAAAATGGAGTTGTTGAGCGTTGGAATTGACAAGTGAATAGTATGGCTAGAACTATGCTGATTGAGAGCTGTATATCTCACCATTACTGGAAAGTGGTTGTTCAAGCTACAATTTATATTTAGAACAGAATAGGGCTTTATATGGGGGAAACTGAGACACCCTATGAGTTATGGCATGGAAGGAAACCATCTTTGAAGTATTTTCATGTTTTCATAAGTGCTTTATTCAAAACAAAGAAGGAAATCAAGGAAAATATGGTGATGCAGTAGATGAAGGAATATTCCCTGGATACTCAATGAATATAAAAAACTATAAATGTTTCAAGAAACGTTTTGGAAAAATTGTGGAAAACAGTGATGTGAAGATCATTGAAGATAAAACCACAACTGTCTCAGGGAATTCATCTATTGATGTGGTTGATGATGAGGAAGAATACAGACATGGAACGAATCCTAATATAGATATAGAGGAAGGAATGCAATACACTCAAGAATCACATAATGATGTTGACTCAGAAGAAGAATCAGAAGAGGAAACCATGGCTGATGGAAATTCATCCGAACCTCACAGGAGAAATCAAAGAGAAGAAATTGATCGATCTAACATCATTGGGGATTGGATAGCTCCCACACAGATAAGAAGAATGAGGAATAATGCACAATCTATATTCCTTTCAGTTGTGGAAATATCCTCATTTGAAGAAGCTGCAAAGGATAAATCATGAGTTAAGGTCAGGAATGAAGAGTTTCATCAGATCGATAATAACCAAACATGGGATGTAGTTGATAGACCCATTAACAACAATGTGATTAGTACAAAGTGATTTTTTTTAAAAATAAATTCAATGATCATGGAAATGTAATCAGAAATAAGGAATGACTGGTGTGTAAAGGATATTCACAGATTGAAGGTGTTGATGTTGAAGAGACATTTTCTCTGGTGGCCATATTAAAGTCAATTAGACTTTTTATTTCCATGGAAATTCAAAAAGGATAAAAAGTGTATCAAATGGATGTCAAGACTACTTTCTTAAAAGGTGTTCTTGAAGAATAAGTCCACATTGAACAACCAGTGGGATTTCTGCTTGGTAACGATGTAATGAAGGTTGGAAGATTAAATAAGGCTATCTATAGTCTAAAGTAGGTACCACGAGTGCGGTACTCTTGACTAGATTCTTATCTAAGGAATCTTGAATTTAAAATAAGAGGAGTGGATCACAATCTCTATGTGAAGAATTCTCAGAAAGATCAATTCATAGTACTGGTGTATGTTGATGATATTATCTTTGGTAGAATCAGGGAAGGATCAGTAGATGAATTTGATAATCACATGAAATTAGTATTTTAAATGTCTATGATTGGTGAACTCACATACTTCTTGGGGATTCAAGTGATTCAAAGGGAAAACTACACTTTTATTTCTCAGGAAAAGTATGCGAGATATTTTTTAATGAAATTCAATATGCATGACTCCAAACTAATGTAAACTCTGATTAAAATTGGAAAAAAACTGGTAAAGCATGAATATGTGACATTTATAGATCCCAAAATATACAAGAGAATCATTGGAAGCTTATTTTACTTGGATGCAACATGGTAAGATATTATCTTTACAACATTCTTAGCGTCCCACTTTCAAAGTAATCCGAATGAAGAACATATATCAGAAGTAAAAAATAATCACGAGGTACATTCAAGCTACTCATAATTATGGATTATACTTTACTATAGGAAAATATAAATAACTTTCATCATTTTATGGTGCTGACTGGGATGGAGATGTGGTGGATAGAAAATCCACAAGTGGTGGAGAATTTTTCATTGGTAAGAAATGTGTGGGATGGTTGAGTAAGAAACAAGAAATCACTTCTCTCAGCACTACTGAAGTTGAATATATCTTTGCTACAAAGTCTTTCACTCAACTACTTTGGATGAAACAACAACTAACTAATATTGGTGATGAGGTGAAACAACCAATGATGATTCACTATGATAAAAAGAGTGCAATTTCTCTTATGAAGAATCATATTCATCATTCTCATATGAAACACATTGAAATCAGATATCACTTAATCAAGGAAAAAGTGAAATAAGGAATGATTAAAATGGATTATGTTGGAACTAATCATCAAGTGGCTGACATACTGACCGAGACATTGTCAACACATGTGTTCGAGAAGTATCGGTTGAACCTTAGTGTTCAGCCACCTCCCTGTGGATGAGGAGGTTAGGAAGTTCCCCTCTCCCTAGTTGTTCTAACTGTTTTAATCTATTTTCTGATGTATTGTAGGCTTATGGGGGAGATACGATCTAGGGGGAGTGTTCTTTAAGCTCTACATGTCAAAATTTGATTCTTTGGGTTCATTTCCAATGGGGTAGAATGGAGAAATTCAATGTTTTATGGTTTAAACAAGGATGATGAAATATGAAATACTTTTTTGGTGGAAAGATGATAGAGAATAGAGGAATTAAAAAATGTTACAATGGGGAATAATGATAAGTTCAAAGGGAAAAATTTGTTTGGAGGCAATGAGAATGAAGAAAACAATTCGGACTTTGGTATTAAAAGATCCCAATTCATTCTTCCCCTCTTGTTTTCTACACTGATCATTTCTCACATAGACTTAGAGAGTTGGCTAAGTTGTTTTTAGTTTATCAGGTTTTAACTGGTGCTTTATTGAATTTATCTATGGATTGCTAACAGACTCAAAGAGGGAGATTGTTGGAACCAAGGATGTTATTTTTTGTAAATGGAGTAAGGTTTGTGTTTTTTGTCAATATTTATTGTTTTTATCAAGGATTTTTCAAGAAAGGTGATCTTGTGTTTTAACCTGAAATCAGTATTGAAGGTGGCGCAATTTCCCAGTGTTTTCTAAATTTTTGGGCCTCAAAATTGGGAGTTTTTTTTGAAAAAGGAATGATTTTTGCATAGGAGTGAATGAGATGTGGAATGGTGAAGGAAATGATTTTTGAATTAGAGTGAATGATATGTGGAATGGTGAAGGATATCGTCAAAGGAAGGGAACAACGTAGCACGGGACACGAATTGCATACCATGTACCGTGAATTGTTTGCAGACGATGAAGGGAGCTATGTGGATCAGATGAAAATAGTTTGCAGAATGCAAAATGATTCGTGGTAAAGTTTTGTGGTTCACATCGAGGATTTTAGTTTTCTGGAGGCGAATAGTTCATGGGATGGAGTTTCATTCGTGAAAACAAGGTGGAGGTTTTAGAAATTGTGAAGGGTGTCATTTGCGGAAACAAGGTGATGATTTGTGTTGCCGCATAGGGAGAATGTCAGTATGCGAACCACATAGGGGATATGCTTCATGGTAGAAGCACGGTACATGGTAAAGACAGTACCATATCAAGGATTTGTCAAATATTGGCATAGCATATTTTTTGGATCTATTTTCCTATACACAGAATGCTAATACCTTCTTTGAAAAAAGGGGGATGAGATTAAAAATTCGGGGGGAATTCGGTGAAGTCTAGAGCGGTTTGTGGGAAGAGAACCCTACGAAGGAGATTTTGATTAGAAATTCAGAGTAAATTGGTAAAATGTGAAGTTGATTGCAGGAAGACATGACCATGTAGGAGAGTCAGTATGTGGAGGAAGAACTTGGTCCACGGTACTCTTTTAGTATGTGGTGGAATTAGAGCGGTACATGGAGTAGGGGTAGTTCATGGAAGGTTGTTTACAGATGCAGTATGTGAAGGAAGTTTGCGGAGGCAGTTTGTGAAGGTGGTACACAAAGGTGGTACATAGAGCATACACAGTACGCGGTGCAGCACTATATGTGGAGGAAGAAGGTCAGCTCATGGAGGAGCAGTTCATGAACTATCAGTGTGTGGAAAAGTGAACTTCATTTTTGGGTGAAAATTCAAGATAACATCCATCTATAGTTGAGGACGCATGATTTAATTCCAAACCATTAAATCGACCTTCAAGCTGATAAACTGAGTTTAGATCTTCCCAACACAGTGAGTAATAGGGAGTCAAATGGAATTGATCTGAGGGATACGGTGTGCCATCCCTAAAACATTGTAAAGGCAGTGAGCCTAGCATAGAGTGACTGTGATAAAATTTTGTACTCCACAACTAGTGAATATTAGTGGATTTTGGTATGACCGACACACTGTTGGCGTATGCTCCTTGGACGTAGCCCTTAGTGGTGAACCAAGTAAAATTTCTGTGTCTTCTCTTTGCATGTGATTATTTGTTTTCTGTACTTTCTCATCAGACAGGTTTAATAGGTTCCTACCAATGTGGGAACAAGATCCATTCGATTAAAAGAAAAATTTGACACCCTGATTCAACCCTCCCCTCTAGGTGTGTTTTTGGGTCCTTCACTTAACTCCGTCCAAACCCTAGCACCACAACCAGGGGGCCCCACATGCCGTGTAATCCTAGATCACATGTTGTGTTCTTCTAGATTTTAAAAAACCACCATTCTTCCTCCACGTGTCCCTTCCAATACTCCACCTTCAATCCGGAGATCGATTCTCCACGAAATAAAAGATCCAAGGTCTCCCATGCCTTTCCATCTTTGAACAATTCATTTCATCTCTGGATCTTCTTTAGAATCAGATAAAACTGTCATTCTTCATTTCACGCCGAAGAAATATGAAGAACACAAAATCGAGAATCATCTGTTGTCCGATTCGCTCCATCTCCATCGTTGCACCTCCTTCATGTTGTGCCGATCCCTGATATGATATTAGATTATTGCGCCAAGAAAAAGGTGGACAATGATCGATTGATCAGGAATAGTCGAGTCGTGAGCCAAATGAAGAACACTCGCGATGAATGATGAATCAGGGGAGAAAAGCACATAAACAAACGAGAGGAATGAACCTTGATCGATTTTCATTCTGATATCAATTCATTTCCATAAGAAAATCAACAAAGAGATTTATAAATAATTATCCCAATTTACCCCGTAATAAACCCATCCCATAAGGAGATCGATCCACAAACCAATCTGTTCACCAATTTATTTATGATCATATCCGAAATTAAGAATGGGGAATCAAAAAATTGAAAAAAAATCCCTACATGGAGTTTTGGATCGATCATTGATGAGGAACAATTGTGTTGCCATCATTGATGAGATCCTACAACTTCATTGGCATAGAAATCCACGATCTGATCCTGATCTGTTGTTGTCTGCCAAGAATGTTCTCCTACAACAGTGTCTAGGTATCCATGGTTTAGCATCGAAACTTAAGAAAATTGCCTTAATCGTAAACTTATAGAGGATATTAGTTGCTGGGCAGAAGAAAAAATAAAATAAAATATTCTTTTAATTTATTTTATCTATTTTGTGGCCCTGATAACATTTTCACAAATGACTCACGCTGACCAATGTTAGGTCACACCTAGGGAAAATGCCACATTACAAAATCACCGGTGGTCTCAGATTTCCAATGTGATTCATTATTCATGAGTTATTAGGACTTAAAAATAAAATAATTTTATTTAATAATTTTATTTACAGTTACGTCCTTGGTGACTTTTTCTACAAATGACCCACACTGACAAAAGTTAGGTCATTCCTAGAGTAAATCCATTGCTCTAAATTCAACTATGCCCTCATATTTCTAATTCAGTCACCCGTTTGGGAGTTATTCTACTTTTTCAGGAACACCATGTGCGTGTACTATTAAATATTTTAATATTTTTCAACCATTTTTTATGGGTACACTGGGACTTGGAATCATACACCGTATTAGTGTTTGGTCTTGAAATCAATCTATATAATATCCAAAAATAATAAATGAAAAAAATACAAGAATTTACATTCTCCCCACCTTAGGGATTTACGTCCGTGAAACTCCAAAACAAGGGCTACTCAAATAGATGAGGGTACTAAGCACGAATCTGAACCTCACGCTCCCATGTGCTCTCCTGGAGATTCTCATGTTTCCACCAGACACACACCAAAGTAATCAATCGCCCATGAAGGATCCCCTCTTACCAATCCTCGATCTTCACAAGGTACTCAGCAAAAGTTGCTCCATCCTCGATGCCCATCTTGCCTCAATCGATGACGTGTGATTGGTCATGCACATATCTCCTCAGCCACAACACATAGAAGATGTTGTGTACCTGATCTAACTATGGTGGTAGATCCAAGTAATACACCATCTCTCCAACTCTTCACAGTATCTGGAAAGGGCCGATGAACCTCAGAGATAGCTTTCCGCCCTAGCCAAATCTCCATAATCTCTGTTGAGGTGAAACTTGAAGCAACACGTGGTCTCCTTCCTCGAACTCTAAAGGCCTCCATTTCTTGTCAACATAACACTTCTGGTGGCTCTATATAGTCTTCATCCACTCTTGGATGATTAGTATGTTCTCTGAAGTAGCTTGAAACAAATACGGGCCCATGAGTGTTGACTCTCCTGGGTCAGTCCAACAAAGTGGTGACCTACAGGGTTGCCCATACAAGGCATCAAATGGTGCCATACCAATGGTGGAATGATAAATATTATTGTACGCAAACCCCCCCAGTGGTAGGTGATACTACTAACTACGACCAAAGTCTAACATGTAAGCCTGTAACATGTACTCCAGAACCTAAATGGTTCGCTCAGTCTGACCATCCGTATATAGGTGAAATGCTATTCTCAAGCGTAGATATGTCCCAAATTCCTCCTTTAATCCCTTCCACAACTTGGATGTAAAGTGAGCATCATGATATGAAACTATAATCGATGGGAATCTATGGAGTCAAACTATCTCCTGTACGTAGAGGCATCCCAATCTCTCTATTGAACCCTGTTCTCAGATAGTTAGGAAGTGGTCTGACTTGATGAGTCGGTCAACAACCACCCAGATGGAATTGTGTCCCCTAGATATATGTGGTAAACCCATCATTAAGTCCATCGATATCCCATCCCACTTCCATTCTAGTACCTCAAGGGGTTGAGCTAAACCCGCTAGAACCTAGTGCTCAACCTTTATTTTCTGACAAGTAAGGCATTGAGAAACAAACTCTGCAACTCCTTTCTTCATCCTTGGCCACTCAAATTGATGTCGAAGGTCCTGGTACATATTCGACACACCCAGATGTACCACTAAATAGGATATATGTAACTCCCTCATAATATCCTCCTACAATTCTACGGGTACTACTATGCATCCTTTGAAAAGTATGACGTGATCCCCACCTTTCGATTATCCATCAGGAGCATATCTTTTGGACAACTGAGCACGTAGGGTCTCATAGTCAGTATCTCTAATACGTGCCTACCTAACTCACTATAAGAGTAGAGGGGTGACAACCATCGACTGCAAGTAAGCTGCTCCATCTCCATACACAAAGGATAACTGCAATAAGGCCAACTATTTCGACGGATCATTCAACAACTGTGAATTAGTTCTCCTACTGAGAGAACCCGCCACTACGTTCCCCTTCCCAAGAGTATAGACAATCTCAAAGTCGTAGTCCTGGAGGAAATCTAACTAAAACCTCTGTCTCAAGTTTAGATTATTCTGAGATAAGATATACTTGAGACTCTTGTGATCAAAGTATACGATAAACCGCTCGCCCATCAGGTAGTGTCTCCACATCTTCAATGCAAAGACTGCTGCTACTAACTCAAGATCATGGGTCGCGTAGTTCTACTTGTGTGGTCTCAACTGGAATGAACCATAGACAATCACTACTTACCTCAACATCAGGACACGACCAATCCCAGTACCTGATGCATCGTAGAACACCACATACTCGACGCCTTCCTCTAGTAACTTCAGGATGGGAGTGCTTGTTAACATATGCCTCATCTCTTGAAAGAATTGCTGGCACTTTTTTTTCCACATGAAAGGCTGCTCCTTTTGTGTAAAAGATTTCAAGGGTGCTTACAATCAGTAGAAGTTGGGTACAAACCTCCGATAGTACCCTATCAATACAAGGAAACTCCGCACCTCAGTAACAATATTGGGTGGCTCCTAAGAAAGAACTACCTCAACATTCACTGGATCCACTGAAACTCTAGCCTCTCAGATTATGTGTCCCAAAAAATAGACCTCTCAAATCCCAAAATGGCACTTTGTGACTTCTCGTAAAGTTAGTGCCCTTGGAGTGTGTCCAGGACCATCGTCAAGTGTTTCACATGCTCCTCCTTGGACACTGAATACACTAGGATGTCATCGATGAAGACCACCATGAACCAGTCTAAGTATGTATAAAATATCTGGTTCATGAGTCTCATGAACACTGGTAGGGAATTAATTATACCAAATAGAATCCCCAAGTACTCATAGTGATTATAACGACATATGAAGTCCATCTTTGGTATATCCTTATCCCATACCTATAGCTGGTGATGGTTTGATCTGAGGTTAATATTCAAGAACCACCACACCCCTTTGAACTAATCAAATATGTCATTGATACTCGATAGTAGATACTTTTTCTTCATGGTCACCTAGTTTAAGCACTGATAATCCACACATAACCTCAAGCTCCTGTATGCCTTCTTTGCAAACAAAACTGGGGCTGGCTAGGGTGAAACACTGGGTCTCACGAATCCCTTCTTATAAATGTCCTCCAACTGTACCCTCAGCTCACAAAGCTCCGTGAGAGTCATCTGATACGCATGTGTAGATATTGGTGCCATATCGGTGTGTAGATCAATGCAGAAGTAAATATCCATATGGAAAGGTAAACCTGAAACATCTTTAGAAAATACGTCCTCATACTCCACCACCATTGTAGGAAACTGAGGACTCATATCATCCACTACACCGAGGGATAGGCTATCCAATTGATGAGTAATCGAATACACCCTCCTATGTGTGAGTCTATCCTATTCTACCTGGGTTTCCTTTTTACCAGTAAGGAAAATCTCATTCCACCACTGTGGACACACCACACTCTTCACCTAAAATAATCAATCTAAGAATAAATTGTGGATAAAAATTACATACCAAGAATGATTTCGTAAGGCCTTGACACCACTACCAAGATATCCCAATTGAAACTCTCACCTCCAAGAGTCACATCACATTGTCGGCACCAGTGCATGATCATTGGGTCTTCTTCAGTAGGAGCCTCCAAGCATGAGGGCCGAGTCAATGGTTCAATCAGAATCTTCGAGTCTCAAATAAGATTCTTGGTGAGAAAAGAATGACTAGAACCTATGTCTATCAATACGAAATATAAAGTAGAAAAGAAATAGATCATACCTCAAATTATTACTAGAGCCCCTGGGTAATATTCCTTGACTGCATGAAGCTACCCCCCCTTTCCTCTAGCTCTTAAGCTTAGCGTGGACCACATGGGGGTGGTGGTAGTAACATGTAGAAATGTCGACCACATCCTACTATTCTCCCAACTCCTCTGCCACATCCTTTGCCCTACAGATTTGTCTACTCCTACTTGCTTACTACTGATAATCACTGGCTGTATCCGCTTAGCCAAGAAAATTTTGACCACCAAACCTTGATCAAGAATCCCAACATAAGTAGGAATTCTCATAGGGATAACACAAGCTTGGATGTCCCTACGCAGACCTCACTCGAAGGTCCGAGCCCTGAATCACTAATTGTGTATCGTATCCATAGAGTACATGGAGAGGTTGGTATGCCTCAATGAATACTTAGACACCAACATGTCATCCTTTTGGAGTTGTAGAAGATCTTAGACATGTATAACCCTTAGCTTATAAGGTGAGAACTCCTATCTGAAAAGGTTCTCAAACTCTGTCCATGGAAGAGTCTCCTCATTGTAAGATTGGGTAAACAAACCTCACCATTTCCCTATTGATCCATGTAGAAGGATCACTTCTTGGACCACCATCTGGTCTACTGGTGTCCTAACTAGGTGGAAAACTCAGGTCACCTCCTCAATCTAGTCCTCTGTTGCTTGTATGTCAGGCTCGCTTAGGAACCTGATAGGCCTCTACTACTAAAACTCGTGAAGTGCACTCAGCCTGCGCACCTCATCCACTGGTACTATGGGTACCGTGTGCTGTTCTATAGGTTGTGGTATGGCTGGTGCACCACCTAGAGGTGCTATCTATGGTACAAATCCCTGTACTGATGCCTCGTCACCTGATAGATCATCCTCACGACCACACATTGGAATCCTAGACGGTCTTCTAGGTGGAGACATCATGAAATAAAACAAGATATACCATGTTCAACTGAGTATATCTAGGGAGATGACTCAAGAAGGACATGGAAGACATAACCATTCCTATATGATGCATGTTTCATTGTTTTCCCCTACAACCAGTGTTTTTATATATCGAGTTGAAAAGTAGGCAATTAGAGTCCTAGTGTATGGATACATTGGCCACCACACCAACACTGGAGTCCCTAGCCTGAAAGCCAAACTTGAAACATTTAACATTGTTTCCCCAAACCAATCTCACAAACTCCCAATCCTAAAGTAAAACCAACCTCCTCTGAACCACTCTGTCACGACCCATCTCAGAGGGTCCCAAGATGTGACTACCCCAAGCCCATCTCTAATAGGTCAGGGGATAGTGACTAGCACCGAGTAGGCATATCCCATATATGGGAGGCATTATCCTAAAATACATGTTTACACACACACTTCTCCAAGCCATAAAAAGCTGAAATGTAAAAGAACCGAAATTATGAATGCATAAATCTAATATCCCACAACAGAGTACGATACAGAAAGTACTGGAAAGTAAATAGGGAAAAAAATCCCACCAAAAAGAGTTTATAACACAAGTCCAACCTAAAAGTAATGGTATTGGGACTACTATCTAAAAGCTGTAGGAACAAACCTCAATCTGTCCGGTCTCACAAAGAACCACCTAGTCTAGGTCTTCCTAGTACTTCGTCAAAAGAGAGATTATCTGCACAATACACAACACGTGTGGGGAAAGCCCATGTAGGGGTGAGTATAACAATACTTAGTAGGACAACATGAAACCACAAAGCAATACAAAAAGTAAATTAAAATCATATCTACATAGATATATGTCTAAAAAACATATAAAAAGAACATCCAGATATACTCAAGAGAGACACCACACCATCAGGCAGTCACAACCAACTTCCAGACACAAGATTCTGCTCGAAGCACGCTCATTCCGGGATAACTTACTCCTAAAGACATGATATCACTCAAGACACTCAACGAAGAGGTATAACTTATTTGGTCCTCAATAAAAGAGAACGTATTGGTCAAGGAAGACTATGATACATAGAGAGGGGGTTATGCCCAGAACTGACCGGGGGACACCATAGATCATGCCCAGAACCAATAGGGGATACCACATACCAAATCTGGATCAACCTACTACATAGGGGATCATTCCCAAAATCACTGGGGGATTCCATGGACCCTACTGATGTGGTCCAATAGATGGAGGATTAGTTCCCTGCTCAAGGGGGTTACATGATTCCTCAAACTCTATTAGAGGTGATAGAGGATCACACTCCAGTCTCATGGAAGGATACCATACTTTATCTGAGACTCGACCTCTAGAGGGGACTACAATCCAGTGATGTGGATGTAGTTTCGTACTAAACCCTCGAGGAAAGTACCAAGGGAATGATATAAACTTATACCGGTCCAAATTAGGAAAATGAAGAGCCTCAATCACTCTTGATGGGAGTACACGACGTGTCCCATGGGGTACACGATGTGTTTTACTATCCCAAGTATTTCCCATGTGGAAGAACCTCAAACGACATGTAGTATCCATATACACATTGTGTAGGATGAGTACACAGCGTGTCGAGGAACATAGTTCTCTGCCCATGTCACCTAGCTGTATCTGTGTACCGAAGACGTGTCCGTATACCAGTCTGTGTATGCCAATCTGTGTCCGTGTCTAAGTACATGGTGTTCCATCTGTCCATGTACTATTACCCATGTCTGTGTACTCTCTGGAGTACATGATGTGTGATAGTGGTCACACACTGTGTGATCCTTAACTCTGGACAAACCCTAGCGCCACAGCTATGGCCCCCACACATCATGTAATCCCGGATTACACGCCGTGTTCTTTGGTATTTTCCAAAACTACCATTCTTCCTCTGTGTGTCCTGGCCTGTGCTTCGGCTTCGATCTAATGATCGATTATCCATGAAATAGAATATCCAAGGCCTCCCATGACTCTCCATCGCCGAACAACACGTTTTGTCTCCAGATTTGCTTGGGAATCGAATCAAACCGTCGTTCTTCATTTCGCACCAAAGAATGCTGAAGAGTGAAAAATCATGAATCATCCATTGTTTGATTCACTCTGTCTCTATCATCGTATCTCCTCCATGTCATTCCAATCCCTGATCTATGATATTGAATTGTTGCACCAAGAAACAGGTGCACAATGATCAATTGATCGGGAATAGTTGAGTCGCGGGCTAAACAAAGAATGCCTATGACGAATGATGAATGGGGGGAGAAAAGAACATAAATAAACATGAGGAACGAACCTTGATCAATGTTCATGCGAATCTTGATTCATTTCCATAAGAAAATTAATGAAGATATTTATAAACAATTCTCCCAATTTACCCCGTAATAAACCCATCCTGCAAGGTGATTGATCCACAAACCAATCCATTCATAGATTGATTTTCGATCGCTATAGAAATTAAGAATGGAGAATCAAACAATTGAAACTCACATCCTACCTAGAGTTTGGATCAATTGTTAATGAGGAACGGTTGTGTTGCTGCCATTGATGAGATCCTCCAACTCCACTAGCATGACAATCCATGATCTGATCCTGATCCATTGTCGTCCTCCAAGAACATTATCCTCCAATGACGTATAGGTATCTAGGGTTTAAAGGCCAACCTTGAGACAACTTCCATATCCATAAACTTATAGAGGAAACATGTCACTGTGCTGAAGAAAAAATAAAATAATTTTTTCTTTTAATTTATTTTATCTATTTCACGGCCCATACAACTTTTTCAGAAATGACCTGCACCGACCAATATTAGGTAATGCCTAGAGAAAACACCACATTAAAAACTCAATGGTGGTCTCATATTTCCAATCAGATTCTCTATTCATGAGTTATTTATACTTAAAAATAAAATAATTTTATTTAAGGTTACATCCTTGGAAAACTTTTCTACAGATGACCCGCGATGAAAAAAGTTAGGTCGTTCCTAGGGTAAAATCGTTGTTCTAAATTTAATGATTCCCTCAAAATTTTGATTTGGGAACCCATTTGGTAGTTATTATACTTTTTTAGGAACATCGCGCACCCGTACTATTAAATATTTTAATATTTTTCAACCATTTGTTTCGGGCACATCAGGCCTTGGAATCGCACACCATCTCAGCACCTGGTCTCAAAATAAATACATATAGTATCAAAAAATAATACATGAAAAAATATGAGATGTTACATATACCATCGATCCTTAAGACAATGTCCATCTTCCATTTCTAAATAAACTCCTGAACCCATCATTATCAAGAGTACAAGCAGATAACAAATTATGATGTATACCTGACACATATTGTATATCCATCAACATAAATATAAAACCTATATTTATAGTGATATAAATATATCAAACACCAATGAAATTATCAGAATCTCCATTTCCCATATTTAATATACAAAATACACCTTCATCGTATGGAGAAAATAATTCCCTCTTTCGGTGTAATATGGTACGATGCTGCTGAATCAACCACCCAACTGTTGTATAGATATGAATTGAAACAATCAACACCAACTGAAAGTAAATCTCCCTCACTATGTATAAGACTTATGTCTGTATCCTTAGAATTAGTGTTATGTGTATTATTTTCTTAAGATTTTTCAAAGCATAATAATTTCTCTGCACATGGTCTTCCTTATCACAAAATAAGTACTTTACTTTTATTCTAGTGTTCAACCAACCTATTTGATTACCACATCTATCTGTTATAGTCAGAATATCATTATTATCATAAGAATCACAATAATTAGTCTTTCACTGAGTCTCTTTCATCAACAATGATGAAATCACACCATCCAACTTCAGAGTGTCTTTACCGAGCAACAATACGGCGAAAAGATTATCATATGAATTAGGTAAAAAACCCAAGAGAAGAAAAACTTTGTCTTATTTCATTTCAATAGGTACCACATTACCTTTATCATCGATATTGACCACCACCGAAGACAAATCCGTCATAAGTTTAGTGAACTCATCCATAGAGTTACCTAAATCTTCATTCTATGATATTCACAAAAGATACAATAATTTTTTAGATATAAATGATTTGTGAGTGATTTTGATTTATACCTACTTTTAAAATCTACCTAAATATCCTTCGGATATGTCAAACTCATCACCTCCTATAGAGTATTATCAGTCAAATACATCTGAATCATGCTTGTCGCTAACTATCTCATATCCCGCCAATCACTAACTCTCATGGACTCTGACTTCTCTAATTTTTTTTCAACGCCTTCATTGTCTTCTACTATACAAAAATATTTTTTACTAGTTACTGCCATAGAGTAAAACCATTTTTCCCATTAAACATGTGATGTAGGTAGAAATCCCATGGCGAGAATCACCCATATCCAATCAGCAAGAAACATAGATAAATAACACCAGTTGTTGGGGAGGAAATAGACTGGTCCTAGGATAATAACTCTATTGCAAAAAAAAATTTTGTGAGAATCACCAATGAAAATGAATGAGAAAAAGTAAATAGAAAGAAATAAAAGCAGATGAAACTTTTAATGTGAAAAAACAATCAAATGTGGAGGATTAAAAAACCATGAGGCAACTCTGAATAATTCCATTATAATAAGAGTCTATAAAATTCATGTAAATCCTGAAACTTGAATTGAAAATATATCTTAGAAAAGTTGTGTGAAAACCCACACCCTGATATGCCACCGCCGCCTCTCTGATAATTATATCATGATAAGAATTCATCCTTCGAAGGTCAAAACTGAACACATGGTGTCATTGCAACACCCCGTTACACAACCATATTTGTCATTGATGGATTCCACTAACACACAATAACTGTCACCCACATATTTTCTCATTGTAACACTACTCACCATGTATCTCTCCATTTTAGCTCTCTATAAAAAAACACCCCATACTGGTCCCTTTTATAAGCCCCCAGAAACCCTTCCAAAAGATATAAAAATTATATCTCAATAAAAAAAAAGTTATCACATGATTTCAAGATTATAGTTTGAAAAATTAAAATTTCATATTATCTTCTTTTTTATCTCTGCGTGAGATATGGCCGGAACCTCAATAGAAATCCCCATCCCAGTGTGGAAAATAGCGAAGTGAAGAAAGTTGAGAAGCTATGTAGTAGAAAGAGGGAGGGAAGAAAAAGGCAATTAGTAATGAACAAACCAAAGGGACACTGCATTGCTGGATCAAGAAGAGATTCCTCCGTGAGAAACCCTAGGTTACCCTGAGACATGAGCCCTCCTAAGTAAATGAAGCACCATTCCCCAATTCCCTCTCCTAATTAAATATACACTTCTAATATGAAGTGTTTAAATTTTATGTTCATGTCACTATTTATTCTTGAATTTAAGCATTGTATTGTAATTTTTATTTAATTATCAATTAATTTGATATATAATGAGAATAATTATTAAGTCTTTTGAATTTTTTGAATTGTACACTATGTAGAAATATTTTATGATAAGTTATTAGTTAGTTATTTTTTTAAAATAATAATTGAGTATTAGTTTTAAAGTGGTGATATTTTTTAAAAAATAATATTTTTTTCCTTTTTAATAAATTATTGAGATTCATTATGAGGCACCCCATGGATCATGGGGAAAAGCTGTAAGTTTCCTCAAAGTCATGGGGTGTGGAAAGTTTGAGGCAGACTGTTGGGGAGAATCCCGATTCCGAGCTGAAAATTTCTTACCAAATATTGTGAGAAACTCAAAGAAATATGGAAGTGATATAAGCAGAATAAATAAATAAACACACATGATTTTTTAATGTGGAAAAAACCTCCCATGTGGAGGATTAAAAAACTATGGGGAAATTCCTAAAATATCCACTATGAATCATAGAATACAAAGAATCCAAGTAATGATCAGACTTGAATTACAAATGAGAGTGTCAAAAAATTGTGTGAAAAAAATACCCCAATATGCCTCTGCCTTCTCTCTAAAAAACATCTCGGCAACACCATGTATCAAAAGATCAATCTATGACAAAACTTCACCCTTCTATCAATGAAACTTTACTACCTCAAAGATCTTCATCCGAACATGCATCGAACTCACACCATCTTACAACACTTGAATATTTCTCTCTCATGATCTCTCCACCATGATATACCACTGATCTGTTGGAACCACTTTGTGTATAAGGTTGTATTTGTTGTCAATAGTTGTCAATGCATATCAAAATGAAGAAGATCATGAAGTAGATCATGAAGTACTCCGATGAAGTAGAGGAGTGGTGATTCAGATGATTGTTGTGCTGATCTTAAGTTCAAAGAACATGTGTCAAAGGTGATACATTGTTTACAACAATGAATAATGTGAGGAGTGATCCATATGAGTATGATTAAAGAAGAATGGGGTTTTCAGATGAAGACCATGCAATTCCTCCTTATTGCATGAGAGCCATGGGTTTTGATGAAGACCATGCAATTCCTCGTTATTGCATGAGAACCAGGGGTTTTGGATGATGACCATGCAATTACTCATGATTGTATGAGAACCATGCAATAGACTTCTTGATGAATTGAATCACATGGTTTGCATGAAGTAGGTCATGACAATTGATGAAGAAGACAATGTGCCAATGATTGGAATTCTAAGATGGCCGTGCAAGGGTTGGAATTCTGAGATAGCCATGCACATCACATTGTCATAGAAGATGATGATGCTAATGCTATGCCTTCAATGAATACATATCACAATATTGGAGTTTGTGATAAAAGAAGAAGAGTTTCTGAAGGATACAGATCACCAAGAAGAAGTGCTGTTGAGGTGATAGTACTTGTTGACAAAGAAAAGAAACGACATACAAATTTGTTGACAAAGGAAATTCCATGGTGACATGTCGAGTTCAAGAGTTGCGGTCAACGATCTATGTTTGATTCAAGAACATCGATAGAGGAATGGATGATCTGGAGGTGGTACAAAAAGAGCAGATACAAGGTGGCGCTGTTTTCCAGTGTTTGCCAAATTTCAGGGCCTAAAAATCAACAAATGAAGAAGAGTGATTTTGGAAAAGGGACTTGCGCACCATACTCTTGGAGGATAGGTAACTTGAGCGCCATATGTTTTTGAAGTTCAGAGCATCAAAATATGGCAAAGGGATAAGGGTCGCGCATGTTTTGGTGAGGTCACGCAGGTGAATTATGTTCCGGGAAGAGACTTGCACACCGACACCTTGAATGCATTATAACTTGCGCGCCTATGGTTTTTCGAGATCAGAAGATCCAAATTTGGAAAAGGCAAGATGTTACCGCAAGTTTGGATGTTGATCGCGCAATTGCCTAGAAGGGGCCGAGACTTGCGCGCCGATGGATGACTTGCGCGCCGCCGCGCAGGGGGTCCAGTTTGCCTATAAATACTGGACCGCCCCTCCTCATTTCTCACGGAGCTCAAGACTTTGAGATTGTTCGAGCTCTCGTCGCGCAGGTGGTTGAGCCGCGCAAGTGGTAGTTGGGTCGCGCAAGTAGAGGTTGCGCGCCGACTGATGGTTGAGCGCCCCAGGTGATTTGGGCAAGGAAGGAAGTGAGTCGCGCAGGTTTGAAGTTCAATAAGGTAGAGTCGCGCAGGTGCTTTGGAGACACTTGTGCGCCAGTTTATACTTGCGTGCCTAAGACTTGCACGCCGGATGGAGACTTGCGCACCAGGCTTGAAAAGGAGAGCCAAATATTATTGAAGCACGCCCGCCTTTCTGGAGCTGCACTAGAGCTAAAGATTGCCTGATACTTTCAGTGCAAAGCAAGATTGAAGAAGAAATCTAAATGATACATGCATGATCTCATGCATACATGGTGAATTGATTCTGACGAATTCCGAGTAAGCTAAACATCATTTATTGAGCAATCACATAAGTGATTGTGATTCAGGAAAATGAAGACAAGGGGATCTATTGCATTCAGTCATTGCACTAAAGAAGAAAGATTGAACTATAAAGAGCATCAACTCTGAACCCTGATGCAAGCAAAGTCTCATGCTGAACAGGAGACAAAGAACATCAATGCACATCTATTGAAGAGACCTTCACGTCTATAAACTGAGTGGGACTTCACCAACAACAGTGAGCCAGGGGGAGTCAACGGGAGTGACCCGAGGGAAGCAGTGAGCTATCCCTGAACCTTTGTAAAGGAAGTGAGCCTGGGACAGAGTAACTATACCCGAACATTTGTAATCTACAGCTAGTGAAGCATAGTGTATTTAGGTACGACCGACAACCTGTCGGCGTATGCTCCTTGGACGTAGCCCTTAGTGGTGAACCAAGTAAAAATAGCTGTGCCATCTCTCTGCATGTGAATGTTTAATTGCTGTTCATATCCATCATACAGGTTTAAGTAGTTCCTACCAACGTGGGAACAAGATCCACAACTTTAAAAAGAAAAAGTTGACACCCTGATTCACCCCTCCCCTCTCAGGGTGTCTCGGGGTCCTACATGATCATGAACCGGTAAACACCACCTGATCATCACTTTCAGGAAGAATTTCGATACATGACCCCGATCATCGATTTCATCCCTGCTGCTCCACACCTGTTAAATGCCGACGTGCTGCACATGCTACTGCCGATGTAGTAGCTCCCTTCTTACTCTCAGTGGAAAAAATCTTGAACATATTTCCAAGAACCTCTCCACACATAAAATATAATTATGTCGTCGTTGTCGTGTCACATGGGCCACCACAAACTTGGCAACCCCCTTCTGGTTTTATCTTGCCGGCTAAATCGTGATGACACTCCTTTCAAAATATGCAAAAACATCCTCTTATATATAAAGCATGTCATAATCAAAAATTAACGTCATCAACATTAAATTGTACATAAATAAATATTGAGAATTAAATCTCTCATAATTTTGGTAGAAAATACTCAATTAATGTTGCAATAAATCTCTCCATTAATATAATTTTCTCTCTCATAAATAAGTGTGATGAATCCCAACACTCTCTCCCTTAATCTCATAAATGAATGGAAACATCCAACAAACTTAGTTGGAAATAAAATAGGTTGATATCACACCAACCATCATTATCTTTAGAAAACATGATGACATCCTTTTTCACTTATGACAAAAAAAAATCAACTCCCCTTGTAAAAAGAAAACCAATCGTCGTAATCTTCACCACAACTATATCTACACCATCATACTGAACAAGAATAGAAGTAGAAACATCTGGCTCCCCCATAATAGTGATTACTACATAATCTAGAGAACCTAACAAAATTAATTGACCACCCTACTCAACATACCTTGAGCAGGCATGTGCATCACCTCTCTCAACTTGATTTTAAATTCCAAACCTTATTATGCTTTACACATGCATCAAAGATCCCCTCATAAAATTCCATAATTCTCACATTAAATTGCAAGCATGAACCTTCAACTCGATACTACTTGTTGGGGGAGAATCCTACTTCAATCCTAAAAATTTATTACCAAAATACTGTGAGAAACCCAAAGAAATATGGAAGCGATACAAGCAGAATAAATAAATCAACATGCAAGATTTTTTAATGAAAAAAAACCCTCTCATGTGGAGGATTAAAAAACCATGGGGAAATTCCAAAAATATCCACTATAAATCAGAGAATACAAAGAATCTATGTAATTACCAAATATGAATTACAACTGAGAGAGTGCAGAAAACCTATGTGAAAACCACACCCTAATACACCCCCAACTTCTCTCTAAAAAAATCTCACCAACTCCATGTATCGAAAGATCAATCTATGACAAAGATTCACCCTTCTGTTGAAAAAACATCACTACCTCGAAGATCTTTATCCAAACACATGTCATCCTCACACCATCTTGCGACACCCAAAGTATTTATCTCTCACCATCTCACCATCATGATATACCATTGATCATGAACCAGGACACACCACCTGGTCATTGATTTTAGGAATACTTTCGATACATGGACCCAATCATCGATTGCATCACTGCTGCTCCGCAAACATTAAACATAGATGCGCTAGACATGCTACCACTGACGTGGTAGCCCCTTATTACTCTCGGTGGATGAAATCTTGAACATATTTCCAAGAACCTCTCTACACATACCAGATAATTTCATCATCGTCGTCATGTCACATGGGCCACCGCAAACTTGGAAACCCCCTCCTGGATCTCTCTTACCAGTTACATTGTGCTGACACTCATTTTAAAATATGCAACCACATCCTATTATATAGAAAACATGTCATAATCACCAATTAATTTCATCAACATTAAATTTTTCATCCATCAATATTGGGAATTAAATCTCTATTAATGTTGGGAGAAAATCCTCAATTAATGTTGTGATAAATCTCTTTATTAATATAATTTTCTCTCTCATCAATAAATGTGATGAATTCCAACATGGAATACCTCACATGTGGAGTGGGTAAATATCATTGTGATCTACTACTACCCTTCCCCATTTCCATCCCAAGTTGAGGAGGGCGACAATGATAATTGTGCACCCAAGGAGGTTTTTATTGCCAACCGTAGCCTCAATTTTCCCTAGTAAAGACCCAACTCACCGTTCTTTTGTTCATATGGATTTACATGATGTATTGGTTGAAATATAAACATTTGATTCAATTTAACCTATTTTAGTCTCAATAAATTTAGATGAATGAATTTAGACTATTTCTTCCTTGACTTAGGAGAACTTATTTAGATCTGCGCATTTAGACCATTGCTTCCTCAACTCAAGAGAACTTAAATGCGATTGATGATTATTTTATGGTTTCATCAACATCACTGATCGTTTCTTAGGATAAAGGAAATATAATAATAATTTATGAATAAGTATTCACCCTTTTCTTGAAGAAGGAGTAGACACAAAGGAGATAATTATCAACTTCTTAGAGAACATTGAAAAATGATATGTGAAGTTACTGCTAAAACTTATCACGAGTGGTAGAGAACCTATTACCAAAGTTCATTTATTTAGATTGAATTTAGATGAAGCTATTTCCAAAGAGTTAAATAAATATTCAAGTTACACTTATTGAATCACAATCATCATGGCCTCACAAACAAGATTCTCTATTGAAAATTGGTATAATTAATGGATGAGTCACTATAGATGAATACCTGTAACTTCACACATCAATAATTTCTTATCTTGAATATATTTTGTGTAAAGAATATAGTATTTAATTCTCTACCTTGGTTTATATTATTAAAAGGGATTTTATTTCCTTTATTGTTTTTATTGAGTGGTCATGAACTTTCTATCTCGTTTTTTTTGTTTTTTGGATGAAGCATTTGGTTTCTAGATTTCTCATTTCTCATTGATGTTTGGAGCCTCCCTCTACCTTGAAAGAGGAACTCAATAAATTTTCTTCTACTTAAAAAATACATCACCACTATATAATCTTATTATAATGAATATATAAGGGAGATCCTATCATTTTTTAGTCATATTTTCACAGGTCAAGATATCAACAAAGGATCTCCGTGTTAACCTCAATGAATCAAAGGGATGAAAAAGTAATGATCATGAAAGATGGAACGTCATCTACAATGGTAAAATAAGTGATAATCATAAGATAATTCATGTCAAATTGAAGGGTATATTTCTTAACTTTCAGATTATAAACTCTATATAAAGGCCCACCGAGAGCTTATTTGAAGAATGGACAAGAAACAAATCGATTGATGAGAAAAGGGTTATTTTAGGAGAGCTTATACATCTCGACACCTCCCTTTGATAATCTCTTAATCTCTTTCAAAGAGAAAGTTTTTTTTATTCTGTGATTTCTTTTATTACTCTTTAAACCCAAATGCCTTATATTTATTGGTTCTAGGTGCATTGGAAGTGTGTGATGGTGGGTGATATATTAAAATTTATTTTAATTATCATTTCTTGAAACCATGAATGAAGATCTTTCACATAAAATCTATAATTAATTTATTTAATATATTAAGAAATGAATACCTCATCTTAGAAACTTTCTTTACTGATGAATGATGATCATCTTAAAAGACCCTTTCAGGCTACCTTCATTGCACTTGTGAGGATCCAAGGACAAAATCCCTCTAGCGGTGATCCACACGTGCTCCAATGATCTTTGAAAAACGCCACTCAATCTCTAGGTTCTATCACAACGAATTGAATATCTTGCATTGTTTGTTCTCGATCGCTCATTTTTACATCTTGAAGAAATCTCTATTGCATTCTCATTCTTGAGAGGGAGAGGGATAGAGGAGTCAAAAGATAATTTGTTGTTCGCAACAATTCTCTCTTTTTTGATTGCACACATATCGATGCTCTACACAATAGACATAACCATATATTTATAGTGCTAGGGTTTATGTTAAAATAATTATTTAATGATTTCAAACCATTAAATAATACAATAAACTTAACAAACCCCATTCCACATAATAAAACAATAATAATATTATTTTGTGGTGTGCACCAACTTACGCAATAACAAGTATTATTTAACCGACTTCTTAATTAATATTTTTTACCGGAATTGGTCTTGGTCCATTAAAACTCCTCTAAAATTTATTGAATACCCAAATAAAATATTTTATTCTCTAAAATAAATATTTTATTCACAAACCAGTAAATAAATATTTATTAAATATTCAATAAAATAAATAAATAAATTTTATTCACAATCTGGTGAATAAATATTTATTTAATTTATAAAATAAATAGAACTTGAATAAAATCATTTCTTGATCTTGAGAATAATATTTATCCCATTAATTATATTCAAATATAATTTAACCGAGATCAACATAAACACTTAGTGTGTGATCCTATATGATTTTTTCTTATTGACATTAAGCAGGATTGCCTAAAGTCCAAGATTATTGTCTAGCTACAGGTCATGGTACCTAAGAGAAATAACTTAATGTCACAATGTTGATAAACACATACGAATGATCACTACATAATATAATCCCTTTGTCATAATATCTCATTAATCAGGTTTCATGACAGTGTCATCAACCTATATGCTCGATACATCTTTCTTTGACTGTCTGAAATAAACACATCGATACACCATGACAATGAAATTTAGGCAGTGGGTCTATTCTAATCAAATGGATGAGATATCAGATTTCATAAATATGGAAGAGAAAAAATCCTTCCTCGACTTATTCATTAATGACATGTCAATTATGATTCACCCAACGTACCCCACTTCCCGCCAATATATGATGTGATAGTTTTCATCAGTAAATCTAAGCGTGAGAGTCATGACATGCACCAATAATAATATTAAAGTCTATGGATCATTACACATACTCAAAAATAGGAATATCTAATGACACCAAAACATACAAAATTCCTACTGGCGGGTCTATTCTTATAATTTACTATCTTGGAGATTACCAAGTGATAAATTTATGAGAAGAAACCTCATCCGCTTACGAGTAATCACACATGACAGTCTAAATACTACATGTCCCATCATAGTATGTTATCCAAACACATAACTATATTAATAATATTTTTATACAACTTCAAGGTTCTCATCATAGAGGAGAACTGCTATAACCTTATCAATGTGACAAATAATCTTGGACATTATTACATTAAAAGCTATACAGAACAATGAAAAATATATAATAAGTTTTTTAATTAATATTAAATACATATATTATACATGTAATCAAAGTAAAATTAGTTAGTATCAGGACACAAAATCCAAAAAACTCCCACATAGACTAGAGAAAACTACCCACGACTTTGAGTTCGCTATACCTCACATGATAATCATGTTTTTTCTAAGTCAAGGTTTTAGTCAAGGGGTCCTCCATGTTGTCTTCTATGGATATACTACTTACTGAAACCTCACCTCTTTGAGAAAAATCACTCAAGATATGATAATTTCTAATTATGTGCTTCGTTTACTGATGTGGCCTTGAATATTTTATGAGAGCCAACATTGTAGTATTATCATAATAGAATGTGGATATTTAATACTAGGTACCATGTCAAGTGATTAGATAAAGTTTCACATCTATATAACTTCTTTAGTTGCCTTAGAAGCCACAATATACTCGTACTCAACTATAGAATCTACAACCACAACCTACTTTGAGCTCTTCCAGCTTAAAAAACCTATATTCAAAGTGAAGATGTATCCCTTTTGTGAATTTATGTCATCTCGATCAGTTTGGAAACTAGAATATGCATATCCTCTAATGACTAGATCGTCATCTCCTACATAGACCAGGAACATATCCTTAGTACACCTCAGATACTTAAGGATAGTCTTAACTTCCATCCAATGACGGTCACCTGGATCAACTTGATATTTTCCTACCACACTCAATGCATAGGTAACATCTAGCCTAGAACATAACATAAAATACATGATTAATCCAATCGACGACGCATATGAAATCCTTGACATTATGTTTCTTTCCTCCTTCTTCTGATAACATATTTTATTGGAATGATGAATGCTATGTGACACTGGTAACAACCCCCTCTTGGATTGTTCCATACTGAATATCTTCAGTATCTTGTCAATGCATGTACCTTGAATTAGGCTGAGAAGTCTCTTAGATATATCACTATGGATATTGATCCCAAGAATATATACTACCTCACTTAATTCCTTCATAGAGAAGCATTTATTCAACCACATCTTAACAGACTTTAAGACTAACATTTCTTTTCCTATGAGTAATATGTCATCAACATATACTATTAAGAAAATGACCACACTCCCATTGAACCATTTATAGATACAAGGATCACATTCATTTTTTATGAAAAAAAATTTCATTATGGCCTCATAAAAATGAATTTTACCTAACCTAGATACTTTATTTAATACATAAATAGATCTTTGTAACTTTCATACCTTATTGGAATCCTTTGGAGTAACAAACCCTTCAGTTTGTGTCATATATAAATATTCATAAAGGTTATCATTTAGGAAAGTTGTTTTGACATCCATTTTACAAATCTCATAATCATGGAATGACACAATGGAAAGTATAATTATAATGGATTTAAGAATTGAAACTGGTAAGAAAGTTTTATTGTAGTCAATACCTTAATGCTATTTAAACCCTTTTGCAACCAGTCATTCCTTATAGGTACTGAATTTTCCTTCCATGTCCAGTTTCTTCTTGAATACTCGTTTGAAACCAATGAGATTTTCATCCACTAGAGGGTTTACCAAAATAAAGACTAGGTTTTGGTATATGGAATCCATTTTAGAATTCACGGCTTCTTAGAACTTGGAAACATATATGCCTATTACTACTTCCTTGTTGGTTAGAAGATCATTATTATTAATATATAATGAGTCACCATCCCTGGTGTCTAGAAAACCATAACGTTCTGGTTCTCTATCCTATCCTGTACTCCTACACATTACTTGTGTCTCTGTTATAGTTTAATCTTCTATGGGGATTTGTGGAATCTGTTCTTATACCAACTATTTTGTACCTTGAGCCTCGAATTCATTAAAGTCTATCTTGATCCCACTATATCTTTTAGAGATGTGATCCCTCTCAAGGAATATGGCATGTATTTCCACTATAACCATTTTTTTTCAAGGGGTAATATAATTAATATCAAGTTATTTCCTTGGAATATCCTATAAAGGTACACTTTGTGCCTTGGGGGTGTAAGTTTGTTACTTGAAGAGGTCTTAAAAAATTCTTCACTTCCTTACACATTTAAATTTGATAACATGGTTTTTATTTCACTCTAAAATTCATATGGAATACTATTTATTGATTTAGTTGGTAATTGGTTTAGTATGTGTGAAGATGTTGGTAACACATATCCCCAAAAAGACAATAGAAGACTTTCATGACTCCTCATTTATCTTACCATGTCCAACATGATAAAGTTCCTCTTTTCTCTCAAACTGTTCCACTGAGGTGTGTAAGGAGGATTGAATTGGGATAGGATCCCAAACTCTCATAAGTAATCAATGAAGCATTGATTAAGATATTATCTACCATGGTCTAAGCATAGTTTCTTAATCTTATTACCAATCCGGTTCTTAACTTTATTCTTGTATTCCTTTAATTTATCAAAATAATCTGACTTATACCTCATTAAGTAGAAATATAAATATATACTAAAATCATGAGTAAAAGTTATTAAGTATGAGTACCCACCCCTTTCTTCAATAGAAAATAGTCCATACATATCGTTATGAACTAATTAAAGAATCTATTTCACCCTTTCAACTTTTTCACTAATCGGTACTTTGGTCATTTTACCTTGTAAACATTAATGAAATACCCCAAGTGGTTTTAGTTCAAAAGAATCTAAATATCCATCTTTATGTTGTTTAGTTAATCAATTTTCGTTTACATGACCTAGTTGGTGATGACAAAGTTGGGTGCAATATGAGTCATGTGAGGTTATTTAATTATCGATTTCCATTACTTGGTTTTTGTAGTCAAACACATAAAGACTATTATTTAATTGTGCCTTACTATAACATATTATATATTTATAAAGAAGTAACATTAATTTCCAATTTTGAAAATAAAACCCTATATATCTAGTATGGATATTGATATAATGTTTTTGGTAACTGAAGACACACAATAAAAACCCCTTAAAACTAAGATCATCCTCATTGGAAATGTGAGGTGGTAGTCACTTATAGCTATAATAACAATTTTAGCTCCATTGGATGATTTTATATCTACCCCCCTTGGTCAATAATTATGAATATACTTGGTTTCCTATATTTGATTACATATGTGAGCACCAAAAGTTGTATCTAATACCCAATTTGTAGAAAAAAATAAATTGAAATCGATAACAATCACACCTGAAGCTTCCCCTTGTTTTTTGGATGGGTGCAGTTTTTCTTCCAGTGCCCCTTCTTACTACATGAGAAACAGAAAACATTTAGTTCCCTTGATTTACTCTTGATATTTATCTTCTTGGAAGGGCATGAAGAAGCTTTAGGCTTAAAGATATTCACTTTCTCTTTCCATTTTTTCACCATAAAGACAAAAGAATTTTCATGCTTCGTATCGTTATCTACTTGGTACAAGAGAGTAAGAAGATCTGAAAAATACTTCTCAATGTTTTTCATACTAAAATTTACAACAAATCTAGAGAAGCTATGAGGGAGTTATGCTAGAATGAAATTAGTGAACAGTTCTTTGGGGAGTGTAAACACTATAACCTCTAGGCACTCAATGAATCCAATGATATTAAATATCTGAGGCCCATCTATGGAACCTCCTCTAAGCTTGATTTGAAAAGGAAACTTGGAAATATCAATCCATTTCTGTATAGATCTCTCATAGTAAATACCACAGTGGTGATCAAGCTTGTTATACGCATCCATGTTTTTGTGAGACTTTATGAGTTCACTAGAAATAGACGAAAGCATAAAAAATTGAACGTAGACCATTTCATTAATATGTTTATCATAGAATAGGAACTCTTCAACACTTTACACCTTATCAGGAAGATTAGGAAATGAGGATTCTATCACATACAATTTCTTTTCATAGAACAAAACAACCTGAAGGTGTATGTACCATTCCTAGAAGTTACTAAAAATTATAAGGTCTAATTTATCCAATATTGATTATAGGTATAGTGTGGATGATGATTTTTTCATTTTATTCTACAATTAAAAGAGCAGATTAGTACTTTTCTTGATTTAAAAATTATGCAAGAAATAAGAAATTAATTTATTTTATTAATTATTAAATCTCCCACTATTTTATCAAGTCCCAATATCCCTCATCATTGAACTCAAAATGTCTAGTTTCTAGGACATTCTAGTGACAAGGATTCATATTACCCTTTACATAACCCCAAAAGGGTTGGTCAAACTACTTGAAGGTATTTAGGTAGGTAGGTATTTTCCAACTAAATGCTTGCATCTCCTTGATCTGTTGAGTGAACTACCCTATCCTGAAGTCCTGACTTGGATTTCCTTAACACTTGCCTCTAAATTACTCCAAGTATATCAAGAGATACTACTCTTGATGTAAAATGGTTAATTATACCCTAAAAATTTATAAGAACCACCCTTATAAAATCAAGTGTCCCAATAATGGTTGGTCAAACACTTAGCTCTATTGAATTTCATTCCTAATCAAGTAATGAAAGGCCAAGTATAACTAGATATTTAATTGATATATTTTATTTTACTATGCATAAATTTTATATTTTTTAATCCTTTATATGTAATATTAATATTAAGTGGATGTTACTTAATTAATTAACCATGTTAGATAAAACATTTACGCACAATTCATTTATTTAATTTCCATCCTTGCACATTAATTCATTTATTTATGTGATCATGACCTTGCATCCATAAAATAGATAAATACATAGACAAAAATAAATAAATAAATAAATGACCCATTCATGTGCTTTATCTAATGGTTGATTTAATGAACAGACATTAAATCAACTTATAACTTAGGGGAATTAACTCCTTTTTCTAATCATGGAATGAGTTACATAATTCCACTTGTATACCTATGTATCAAATCAGTTGGTATCATAATAGTTTTGTATTGAACCATCTCTACATGCCCGAGATACTCCATTAATTACATGTATTTATGAATCACATAAAGGTGAGGGGAACCAAAGGATTGGTTAAAAGGGGATTATATAAATATATTTGGACAAGTAGGTACTACATAATAATGGAGGGAGAGATGACTTACATGACATTATATTTAATTTAATAATAAATAATTACAAATCCATGAAATAAATTAAATTAAAATATCTAACACATATATAGGTCTTGGTCAAGCTCATGAACGATCATACAATCAATCAATATGTAAAAGAAAATATCTAGCATTCATTTCTTTATTCATTCTTTATTATTAAGATGAACATGATTGAATTAATTAATTAATTAATTAATTAATTCCCTTTAATCTTAATGATCATCTGAACTTTTTTTGGAGATACCCATCATTTATGGAATTCAAGGAAAATAAATGGAAAAACCAATAATGACATATATTTATTATAATAAATTAATTGATCATTAATTTATTTAAGCCATTATTAAATTTTCTAACACACAATAGTGTTCCAATCAATAAAATAAGGTTTTAATGTTGTGATTTTTCAATTTAATTTAATTTTTAATTTTACATCAATAGAAGACTACATGGAGTGTACATCCATCTTCATGCAGTGTATATCGATTGCTGTGTATCTAGGGTACATGCCTGGGTCTGCGCTGTGTACCTCATCTAGGCTACACAACATGTACATACTAGTTACATGTCACATGTTCTGCTTGTTATGTGTTTGAGATGCACACCTGGGTATTTAGTGTGTGTCTCGGTGGACTACATGACATGTACAAGCCAACTGCACATCATGTATCTCTTTGATCTATGTGTCTATTTTCTTGTAGAGTGGCTTGGTATGTTCTTCGAACATGAGATTTGATGAACTACACACTGTGTACACCACATTCACATCATGTATATCATAAATTCTCTATGTTTTCAGTCTCACACGGTTTTGAACATGTATAATGACTACACAAATTATGCGATTTACATTGCTAACCCATGTAGACTACACATCATATACACCAATACATACCGAGTAATCTGATAACTGTGTGTCAGGTTGGATGATCAGCACATAGATTACACCACATGTAATTACTATGTGGCATGCCGTTTATCCCTCGAAACATCCAAATGAAATGTAATAGGGTACACAACATGTAATTTAGAGTACACAACGTGTAACTCTGTCTTACCGGTAAAAAATTGGCAGTTTCTTGATGGCATCTTTGGTCGTTCTTCATCGGTTCTGAAACCTTTAATAAAATGAAACATTGAAAAAATCATGATTAATATGTTGAAACATGTTAATTTAAATTTGATTAAATAATAAATAACAAGAAATAAAAATCTAACCATAATTGTGTATAGATAAAAAATCAAATAAATAATTATAAATTTAAACATGACCACTCTGATACCACTTACTAGTTCCATGTGTAGCAGAAGCGTGCAGTGGTGGGTGATATATTAAAATTTCTTTTAATTATCATCACTCAAAACTATGAGCAAGGATCTTGTATGTAAAATTTATAATTAATTTATTTTATATCTGAAGAAATAAATACCTCATATCAGGAAATTTCTTCATTGATGAATGTTGACCATCCAAAAAGACCATTTTAGATTGCCTTCATCGTTCTTATGAGGATCTAAGGGTAGAATCCCTCTAGTTGTGATTCACACGTGCTCCAATGATATTTGAGCAATGCCACTTGGTCTTCAAGTTCTATCATGACAAATCGAATGTCTTTCATTGTTCTTTATTGATTGAAAATTATTCAGTATTGAAAAAATATCTCTTATGTTCTCGTTATTAAGAGGGAGAGAGATGGAGGAGTTGAAAGAGAATTCATTGTGTGCAACAATTATCTTTTTCAATTTCACACAGATTGATGCTCTATAAAATATACATAACCGTATATTTATAGTGCTAGGGTTTAAGTTAAAATAATTATTTAATGCATGTAAACCATTAAATAATATAATAACCTTTAATAAACCCCATTCCATATAATAAAATAATATTATTATTATTTTGTGATGCGTACTAACTTGCACAATAACAAGTATTATTTAATCGAATTGTTAATTAATATTTTTCACCAGACTCAGTTTTGGTCTGTTCAAACTTCTCTATCATTTATTGAATACCCAAATAAAATATTTTATTCTCTTAAATAAATATTTTATTCATGAACCAGTAAATAAATATTTATTAAATATTCAATAAAATAAATAAATAATTTTTATTCACAATCTAATGAATAAATATTTATTTAATTTATGTGATCAATAAAACCTGAATAAAATTATTCCTCGATCTTAAGAATAATATTTATTCCATTAATTAAATTAAAATATAATTTAATCAAGATCAATAGAAACACTTAGTGCGTGACCCTCTAGGATTATTTCTCATTGGTATTAGAAGGGATTATTCAAATTTCAAGATTACTATCTAGCAATGGATTAAGGAAACCAAGAGAAAGAACTTAATGTCGCAATGTCAATAAACACATACGAATTATCACTATGTAATATAATCCATTTTTCACAATATCTTATCAAGAATGTTGCATAATGGTGTCATCAACCTATATGCTCAATACCTCTTTCTTTGACTATCTGAAATAAACACATCAATACACCATGGACATTGAATTTAGGGGATGGTTCTATTACAATAAAAGGGATGAGGTACCATCTTCCATAAATATAGACGAGAAAAATCCTTCCTCGAATTATTAATTAATGACATGTCAATCGTGACACACCCAACGTACCCTATTTCCTGCCAATATATGGCATGATGATTTTTATCAGTAAATCTAAGTGCATGAGTCATGAAATGCACCAATGATAATCTTAAATTATATAGATCATTACACATGCTCACAGATAGAAATATCTGATGACACCAAAACATGAAAAATTCCTATCGTCTAGTTTGTTCTCATAATCTCCTGTCTTGGAAATTACCAAGTGATAACTTCATGAGAAGAAGCCACATCCGATTACGAGTACTCACACCTGATAGTCTAAATACCTTATGTTTCATCATAGTACGTTATCCATCCGTAGAACCGTATTAAAAATATTGTCATAGCACTTCAAGGTTCTCATCATAGCAGGGAAATGCTATGACTTCATCAATATGAAAAATACTCCAAGATATTAGTAAATTAAATCCATAAAAAACAATGAACAATATGTAATGATATGTTTAATTAATATTCAATACATAAAATATACATATAATCAAAGTACAATCAGTTAGTTTTTGGACACCAACTCCAAAATTATTTTCCTTATTTCATATTCATTTTAAAATGAAAGAATGACCTAAAAATTTTATTTTTTCATCACTTTATCCTCCATTCCTTATTAATGAATAAGTCTATGGGATCTAGAGTTTTCATTTATCAATATTTTGATCAAATAAGTATAGGGTATAAGGGCATGAACACTATTGATCTTTTGATCAAAGAATTCATGGGGATAAACACTTTTTTATTTATTGAAAAGTAGACACTACTTATACTTGGTGTTATCTGGATCTTTGTATAAGATCCTTTTTACACTTTGGGTTTAAAATAAATAATTTTATGGGAATGAACACTATATATATATATTAGGTATAAGAGGTTATAAAAAAATCACACACATAGACACACACACACCCAAGGAATAAGATGAGTTAAACCCCTCTCAAGGGTTGGTATTGAAGGTTTTGGGGCACATCAGAAGTGGTCAAACCCATTCCCAATAATGATTTTCATTAGTTTATTTAGATATATCTTTATAATTGGATGATAGAAACACCGAGTGAATCAAATAGAGGATATTTTCACATATAATTTGTAATTATTATATATAATTAAGAATCACCCAAACTCACAATTCTTTCTTCATTGTTAATTCAGTTAACCACTCTCTCACTATCGTTGCGATTAAGGATCTAAGGGTAGAATACCTCTAGTAGTATTCCACACGTGCTTTGTGAACCTCCGAACATCACTATAAAATTGCCACATGTAAGTGAAAATGATTCTAACTGCTTGCGTCATTCTCCATTGATCACAATAATAATCCCTTATAATCATGAAGGATTCTATAGAGTTCCTCTTCATTCTTGATTGATATGAGAAGGATTGATTCTCTTTATTCTTGAGATCATTCTAGAGAATTTTTCTCAGGGGTTGAGATAATTCTCTTGAGATGATTTGTTTTGAACAATAATTGTATACCCCCAAAATGATATAATTAGGTTTATATAGCTAGGTTGGAAAATAGGTTATTAAATATCGGCCCTTAAAAAATATCTTATTCCATAGATAACCGCACATCTAATAATAATAATAATAATAATAATTCCTTGACATGTGAAAAACTCATAGATAATTTGAATATCATTTATTTAAATGATATTTAATATATCATTCCCATCAGACTCTTAACTTGGTCTGTTAATTCTACTTGAAATTTATTGAACCTTGAATAATGACTATTTATTTAAATAAATAAATTTCATTACATTTTACGATCAATAAATAAATAAATAAATATTATGTTCACTCAACTTATGAATAAATAAATATTTAATATCAAACTCACATATATATTTTCTTAAATAACGGATGAATGAATTATTGTGATTAACCATACCTAGATAATAATTAAACCACAAGATGAGAATAATATTTATTCAAACTATTTAATTCAAATAGAATTTAACTAAGCTTCTGAATACACTTAGTGAGTGAAACTTTAAGCCCATTTCTCAGTGGCATTAAGCTAACTAGCCTAAATTCCAAGATCAACATTTAACAACACATCAATGCACCCATAGAGTAAAAGTTAATTTCACAATGAAAACAACCTCCTACAAACGTTCAATGTGTACTATAATCCCTTTGTCTCGATATCTCATCAAGTTGGTTGTATACTTTATGTCATGAACCTCTATGATTGATTTATATTTCTTTGACTTCCAAAAATTAACATGTCAACATATACACTATGGACATGGATTTATCAGATAGTTACATTTCTATCAAAATAATAGATATATATATACTTCCATTAACACAATAGGGACATATCATTTTATTGATTTATTCATTAATTTCCTATCAATCGTGAAACACCTAATGTATCCTACCTCTCCTCGAGCATATTTCATTATAGTTTTTATCAATACATCAAATTATGAAACTCATGATATGCCTTAATAAAAATCTCAAGTATAAAGACCAATACACACATTTATAGATATGAATATATAATAACACATATAAAAAGTGAAATTTTAGCGGACAAGTCTATTCTTATAACCTCTTATATTGGATATTATCAAGGGTGGAATTCATGAGAATAAGTATCAATGTCTTATAATCCTCCAACACATGATATCATATATCATCTATTTCCAGTTAGATTATTTCATCTGACCATAGAACATATATTTAATAATATCATCAAATCATTTCAAGGTTCCCATCAGAGCATGAAACTAATATGTCCTTTCAATGTGATAGATACTCCAAATACATTATCACATTAAATGTTACATAGAAGAAAAATCATCATGTCATAAGATATTAATTAATATACAAAACCTTGAATATATGAATAATCAAAATTATAAAGTAGTCGGTTCTAGGGAATCAACTCCAACAGAATCCCACTTTCACCAGCACTAAATGTTAACTACCTACCTAGATAACTTCACATGATAAACATGATTCTACTAAGGTATAACTATAACTACTGATCCCACCATGTCCTTATGGTTGTTCTTCTTACTACGACTTCATCTATATGAAAAAACATCTTAAGTTATGATATAATTGAGTGTATAACTATTTTTTTTATCATCGCTAACATCTTGGATAATACCATAAACTAAAGTTCATCATAATATGATGTCACTTCATTATATTGGTAAAATTAAAAAATATGGAAAAAATCATTACTAAACTTGCTTCTTAAGATGCACCAGAATCCACAACATACTCGATTAATATAGATATGGAAAACACTGGTTGAAATAAGTTTTCTTTTTCATATTACATTATCCTTACATTGATACTAAATCAAACTGATGTAAAGAATAACATTTTTATATTCCATCAGTAACTAGTATTCTTATTTCTCCATATACTAGGAATTCATCTAGTTTTACTTTCTTAAGTATTTCCAGACAATTTTGAAATCAAGCCACTATAACTACCCAGGTATTGTTTGATATTCACCCTCCATGCCTTACATATAAGAAAAATAAAATCTAAGTAAATATAATGGAACATGAGATATATTTCCAAAGTAAACTTAGGAATATGCATCATATTTATGATAAGAACATTCTCTGGTGTTGCCACACATTATATTTGAGATATTTCATGCCATGTGACATAGGAAATTTTTTTGTTTTGATTTCCCCATACTGAATTTTTAATACCATGTCATTATATGTACTATGATTTGGACTAAACAAACCCATATATTTAACTTTGTAGATTATGTTCCCCTAGAACTGGGTTTATAATTTAAGTCATTATTAGAGAAATTATCATTAGTCTTAAATAATTATAAGACTGATCATATATTTTCCATATGTTTTCAAACATATCTATCTTGGAAAACTATAACTCTCCGACTAACCTCTTTTAGAAACCCAACAACTATTCATTCCCAATGAATATTCTATGATCTTGATGTTTAATTTAATCTATAAATTTATATCTGTAACATGCATACATTATTGGATTTATTTGATGTCACCAAACCTTTTTGGTCGTATCGTATAGAAATATTCTACAAGGATTCCTCTAAGGAAGGTGGAATTAACATACAATTCCCACTTTAATGATCATAGAAATCTACTATAACAATTAAAATTCAAAAGGAATTTAGTATGGTGACTTGGTATAACCAATCAAGTCTTATTGGTACTACACTCGCACAACCCATGTTTAGTTTCTCTTGAATACCCAACAATGGAATTATATCTATTGGAGAAAATACCAAAGTATAGAACTGAATTTTGGTACATGGAATCCATATTTGAGTTCATATGAACTATTAATCATAACCAGTTGTAAATTAATACTCACTATTGGATTCATTATTCTTATATAGTAATATATCACCTATTTTGGTGAATATAAAACCACATGATTGGTTTTAACTTTCTTATGCAATATGTGTCTCTAGAATAATTACCACTACTAAGACTTGTGGAGTTTAGTTTTCAAATGCCAACTTATATGAATATAAAGCCTAGATTTTATTAAAGTATAACTTTATACTACTATCTCCAAAGATATGTGCTTACCTCATAGAAGTATAACTGGTATTGAATAGTACTCTAAAGTTCTAAAATATTCTTGATCATCCATTTATCATTATAGGGTTTTTCTTAGTAATTTTTAAGGTTTGGGTGTTTTTAGAACATTTTTAAAATCAGATTAAAATGAGTTTGATAATTTATTAATATTAAATTTGAAGTTTTGAAATTTATTTTGGAAGTTTTTAAAATGATTTAATTTAGGAAGATTTATTTAATTATAATCAATTCAATATTATTGAATTTAAATATACTTTTTAAAATTTTAATTAAGTTCAATATATTAAACATTATACAACATATTATAAACATGTGTAAACATGTATATTTATATGTATCATGTTGTAATTAAACATTTCAAAATGTTTGTGTTATGAATGTTATATATATATACACATACACTACATTGTTATGTAAATAAACATGTGTGTGTTGTGTAGTTACATATTATCAACATATGTGTATGTATATATATATATATATATGTGTGTGTGTGTGTGTGTATCATTTAAATTGTTATACGTATAAAAGTGTGAATATCTTTATATACACACACATGAATATATATGTGTGTGTATATATATATTTGTTGTATATATATACCACTATATATATATACATGACTTGGTGTATATTAAATATATATATATATAATGAGTTGGATTTAAATAAATACACGATATATATATATATATATATGTTGTAACTATATATGAATTAAAAAAATAAAAAAGGTGATATGTGTGTAATTAGGTGTGTGGGATGGGGTTTTAAAAATAAATAATGAATAAGGAATGAAAAAAATAGATGAAGTGGGGTGAGGAATAAAAATGACAAGAGAGGGATTGTGTGTTTAAATTTAATGAAAGAAATAAATGGAAATCATTAACATAGAATGAATGGAGGAGTGAGGAGAGAGGAATAGGAGTGTGGCATTGAAAAAAGGGGAAACAAAAGAATGTATGAAAGGGGGGTTGAAAAAATTAACTAGAAATAGAGATTAAATGAGAATAATAAATAAATAAAAAGAGAAATAGGGAGAGCAGTGTGTGAAATGGGGGGAGGTGCACCATGGGGGATACACCCCGTCAAAGGAAAAAAATCAAGGTAAAATTGGTGGATAAAAATAATAATAAAAATATGGAAATTAAAACATAAAAATAAAATAATAAATTGTATTATAGATTTTGAATTAAATGAGGGAATTAAATGCAGGAATTAAATGAAAAATGAGTTTTGATAATTGAAAACTAGGTAATTGAATATCCTATATTATTTAACTTTTTCTACCATAACTCCATCAATACTAATCATAATGATTCACCATTAGTTATGTTGGATTCATCTTGACGAGTAGAAGGCAAGTTCACAATTGTTTTCACAATCCTTAAGTTATAATTTCTATATTTAATTAAATCCATTTTTTATATTTAAATTGTTAAAGATGGATAATCATACAATTATGGATTCACACTGGGCCTTGCGAACATTGTTTCTCATCCTTGTTGGGTATGCAAATCAAGGTAAGGGATCCCTCATTTACCTTATTTGTGCAACATGTAGGAGGGATCATGGTTTTGTTTATTCTTTGAGATCATGGTATACATCATCTTAAAAATAATAATTAATTGATTAACTGGAATTGATGGGGAATAAAGTAATTTCACCTGTATTTTATATGATTTCTTTATGTTGTGGACAATTTTTTCCATATAAGGTATTATCACATGTGTAGAGAATTTTTATCCTTATTATCACATGTTATGTTAATTTATATAATTGAAAGATTATCATGGAGAGATAGAAAGTGATAATTACATGAAGTTAATTAATATTATTTTTCAAAAAAGAGTGAATCACATGATTTTTACTACTTTGATATTTGTTGTTGATATTGTGAATTGTATAGGCTAAATGACCCACTGAATATCATGGCCGTTGGGGGGTCTTTTCTTGCATGGTATATGTTGTGATATGGAAACCCAATTGTGTGTTATTGTGATATCAAATTAAAATAGAGATTTATTAATCAATTATATTTGAATAATGAAATGGTTGTGCCAGGATTATGGATTGGATGATAATTCCCCTAAAAATAAATAAGTGGAATGGGGTGTTGTGATATGAGGTGTGGATTGTGGTGGAAAGTGGTTTATGTGTGGTTGTGACATGTGGGGTGGTGGTTGTGTGGCCTTTCTTGTGGCGTAGATGGGTGATGGTTGATGTGTGGATGTGCTTGTGGGGTGGTGGGGTGATGGTTTTTTTGGGGATGTTGAGCTGCTTGTGATGTGTGGTTATGTTTTGTTAATTTCCTAGTTAGTAATGGAATATGAAATGATAATAATAAAATTATAGTGACTGGGATTTAGTTTGGTTAATGTAATGTGAATGGATAATGAATGGACAATAATGGGATTAATAAGTAAATGGGTTTAATGAAAATTGGTTTGTGGTTTATGGCTTGTTTTGTAATTTTATGTTTTTAGTGGTGGCAACGAAAGTGGTGGAAGTTGCGAGTTTGGGTGGTGATGCTGTGAGTTGTTTAGTTCTTATTATAAACCCATAGGATGGGATTGTGTGAGTGGATTATATATATATATATATACCTTGTATATAATTATGATTTTTCTATACAAACCCCACCCATGTTGAGCACCTAGTTCCGAAAACCAAATGTTTTGGGGGTGTTTTTTCCAATATCCTGGTAGTGAGGATGGATGGCTAACTACTTGCTCTTCCCCATTCCCTATTCCAGGTGATGATGACATGCATAGATTGTGACGACTAGAAGTAAAAAGTGATACTATCGAGATGTTATGGTTAGTATCACATAGAGTGCTATGGTGGGGGAAATACATGGTAGGAGGAGGACATGAGGTTGATGTCCTACATGTTCATAATACCCTACCTATTTGGTTATGTGATGGTTAATAACACTAGGGGTACTTTGGACCTGGTGCTTTTGGATGGGATGTGACGTGATGGATAGTATCACATGGGGTTATTAGGTCTAAGTGTCTTCAGGTGAGATGTGATGTAATGATTAACAACACATGGGGTTCTTGGCATGATGTGATATACGAAAGAGGTGGGAGTGAGAGGACATACATAATTGGGGTGTGAGAACGAAATCCCAATAGGAAAGTGGTGTGGGGTACCCTTTATCAATATTCTTATTATTATTATATTATACTTGGATGCGTTATTTGGTGAGTGATCAGGTGTGATGATAGGTTTGGTAAGTTAACCTGTTTAGGTGATGTTGGTTATGTTGTTTCCACATGGATGCATTAGCACACTCTTTTCACATGAGTTTAAGATACTTTAGTTTTCCTACTGAGTATACTCATATGATCACCCTATATATATAAAATTATTTTTAGGTTTTCCTGGAGGACTTTGTAGACCTTTATAGACATTACTAGATCATACCTTTGGAGTTGTTGCTGTGTCAATACCTTAACTTTCATTTGGATACTTTTATCTATATATTTTTTATACATGTAGTATGGGATGGTTTTTGATTTCCTTTTTATATTATGTCATGGAGTTTTTTGTGGTTGATTTATCCTATCTATCGATATTTTTTTTATTATAGAGGGTAATGTTGAGTCAAAAGTATTTTTTAATTCTTTATTCCTTTTGTTTTTGAAACCATAAACTCTTTCTTAGATACCTAATGAACCATTCTTTTATTTCCTAAGTATTTTCAGAATAAAATCATATATCATTTTATCATACTTTATTTAAGAGACTTTAATTCATATTTTTTCATTATGATTTCTTTTATATGCATACAATAATTATCACACTCATGAGTTTTTATAGAAACAATTCATTCCATGATTATCGTAACAAGGCTGAATACACTTTTTACCATACCCATAAAATATGATTCTTATGGTAAACACTAGAATCAGTTTACGTCATACACACTATCTAGTATCGTACCGACATTTAAATCATACTCACCATCACTACGAGAATCATTGGACTCATTCAAACTCATTTTATCTTATTCAGATAACTATATTGTAATAAATTGAAAACCATTAAATCAAAATTATGTCGTGTATTCTGTTTCAATATGATTTATAAAATGACGTCATTGTTTCAGTTATAAGATGACCATTGGAGTGCCATATGTCCAAGTCCCTCTGTAATTTTAGGATAAAATCTGACTATTGGAATAAAATATGACCATTGGGATGTTGGCCTATAAATACCAGGTCATTTGAATGATCTCAGAACTTTTTGATGAATTCGAGACATTATATGAGAGATCTATCAAAATGTTGCTTTGTGAAAAAACTCTGAAGAGTACAAGTTGTGAACTGCTCGTTCTACATACTTGTGACTTTAAAGAGTTTTTACTTAGTGCAACACTGATTATTAGCGATTATTATTGAGAGATTTCATGGATAAGAAGATATCTATGATGATCATTTGTGGATCAAGGGATTCCAAGGCTAGGAAGATAGAAGCCCCGATCACTTTATTGATTAAGGGATTGTGGGGATAGAAAGATAGAAGTTTATCATAGTATCTGTGACTTACCTTGGTGTGGGTAAGACAAATTTTCTTGAGAGTATAAATCAAGGGAACTCTATCCAAGGCTATTGGATATCCTTATCTTTGGGATAAAATAATTGAATTCTTTTAATTGTTTACATTTCTAATAATTTATAACAAGAAGTGAATTATATTATATATTTATTTTCTATTCTATAATTCATGGTTACAAATTTTGAAATTATAATTTCTATAATTAATATCTTTTCAATTACTCAATACAATTCTGTACGCTTTATGAGAGAATTGCTGTATTGTTTTACTCTGATCATCGTAACCATTATGATTATGATCCTTTACATGCTTACTCTGATTAATTTTTTTCTTCCAAAGAATATGATTGATTTTAATTATAACCAATGGAATACAAATCATAATTGATCTGATTACGATTTTTATTTTAAATGTACATGAGGGACAATTCTTTTAAACATACAATTCACTCCCTCTTGTATTATTCCATATACATATACATTATGATCCAATAATTAGTATCAGAGAAGGTTTCCACTACTCATATATTTTCTTAAATTTCCTTTTCAAGTTAGTTTTATTACTTTTATAAACTTTTTGTTTATAAATATTTGTTACATTAATGTGTATTGTGGACAAATAATTCTTTTATATTCTTAAAGATGGTAGGACTTAATTTCGGATCAATTGAAAATATCAATCTTACAATACCACCAATTTTTGATGGAAATGATTATGAATATTGGAGAGACATAATGAAGACCTTTGTAATCAACACTAGAGTTGGTAACTTTGTTATGCTAATTTGAGGGTATAAAATTCATGGAAAGGAGGTTAGACTCTTTACCAATCAAGAAAAGAAATAATATCAATTGAATTACAAGGTATGGAATACTTTACTTTTTTCTATGATTAGAAATATATATATCCAGATTTCATCTTTTGAAGCATCCAACGGTATTTGGAAGAAGATATAAATCACTCATTTTGGTACATCTAAAGTTGTTGAAACAAGAAGATCCATGTTAAGAGTATATTATCAAACTTCTGAATTCCATTATGGAGAACCTGTTGTTAAGGTTCAACAGAGATTCATGAAAATTGTGAATAGTTTACAATATATGGGAGAGAAAGGATTATATGATGAGATACTTATAGAAAATATCATAGATATCATTCTAAATGAATGGGAATAAAAAATAATAGCTATTGATGAGTTAAGGAAGGTCACAAATATAACTATTGATGAGTTTTTTGGAACTATTTTTCAATACAATAACATATTGAAAAAAGATATTGAAAAAGATAAAAAGAATAATATAGGAGTTTCTTTTACTATTACTTTAAATCAAATGAAAACTCAGACTTCTGAAAAGATGGTTAAGTCTTCAATGAAAAAGAAAGTGGTTTTTCAATCAGACTCAATTGATTCAGAACCATCTGAAAATGAGTTAGCCAATCTTTTTTGAAGGATAAACAATATTCTTGGAAAGAAATATTTTCAGTATCTATATGATAAAAGTAACAAGGATAAGAAGGATATTTAAGTTACATGTTATTAATGCAAAAGGATGAACATATAATATCTAATTTTCCAAATCTCAAAAGAAAAGATAGAAAGGAAAATAATTTTGATAGAAATTATAAAAAGTATTACAAGTCAAAAGGAAAGAATTTTTTGAAATCTAATGACTCATGGAGTTCTAGTGGTAGAGATTCTTCTGATGATTCTTCAGACAATGCGAATTTTGGATAGAAGAATATTGGTCTCTTTTCTAGAATACCTTTTGAAAGTCAATATTTTATGGAAAAGGTACACACTTCTAATTCTTTAACAAATATGTATTTAAATACAAACTATCCTAATGAGAATGATTATATTTCTTCTGATGAAGATAATTACTCAATAGAAGATAATTCTCTACCTTCATATAAATAAGTTTCTAGATTTTCTAAATTTCTTTAGAATGAGAATTGTAAAGTTAGAAAGAAACTTTATAAAGAAAATTATAGAATAAACACTTTGACAAAATAAGTATCATATCTTTATAAATATCTTGATAAAAAAGTTTTTTAAATTTATTCTCTTTCTGAAAACCTTGAGGAAGAAAATTCTAAGAAGGATAAGCTTTCTAAAGATTTTGAAAAATTCATTTATGAAAAAAATTTTTAGAAACAAAAATCACTTCTAAAACCAATTCTATTGTGGATAAGAATTTAGTTTTAAAACTAAATTCCAATATTTTCTCTTTAAAGAAACATTTTACAAACTTTACCACTGGTAAATAAGGTTTTAAAAAAATGTATAAACAACTTCATCCACAAGGTAATAGTTCCGAAATGGGATATAACCATTCCACACAGTTTTTTAGTAACAATTATTTTATTCCTAAAAATTCCCCCCTTTTCACCAAATGTAAATGTGGAGGTAATTATAATAAAAAACTGTTCCTTAAATAAAATTCAGTCTTTAGGGTTCCACAAATCCCATTTTTTTAAAATAAATTTTGATTCCTAAAATTTTTATTTCTTATATTTTTGTATCCAAGAAAGTTTGGATTCCAAAATTATAATTGTTTTGTTTTTAGGAAAACAAGGGAAGTGCCAAAAACAAAAACATATGGTACATGGATAGCATATTTTCCTAGCATATGAATGGTATTAAATACTTCTTTGAAAATATTATTAAAGTTAAAGTTGGAAGAGTTACCTTCAGAGACAATGCTCAAGGAAAGATTATTGTTATCGGTAATATTGTTCTTCTAAGAAAATATTTGATTTAAAATGTTTTATTTGTTAAGGGTCTTAAGCACAACCTTATAAGAATAATTCAATTACGTGATGAAGGTTACATTGTGAATTTTAGGAATGATAAATGTTTAGTACACAATTCCAAGGATGAATTCATTCTTTCTTCCCATTGTCATGGGACACAATCAACTTAAAAGACCTTAGGATCCAAGACTTACCTTTCCTTAGTGCGATGGAATATCAATATTGGTTATGGAATAAAAGGTTAGGACACATAACCTTAGGAACTTATATAAATTGTATAAGAAAAGACTTGTTAAGGATTTATCGAAACTTAGATTTGATTATTCAAAAGTTTATGACCCTTGTCAATATGGAAAGAAACATAAGTCAATATTTAAATAAATTAGTGAAGCTTTAAATTTTGATTCTTTACAGTTAGTGCACATAGATATTTTTGGTCCTAAAAAAATTGGAAACATTGGAGGAAAGTATTATATATTTGTTTTAGTTTATGACTACACTAGATATACATGGGTCTATTTTCTAGAAAAGAAATCTGAAGCCTATTTCTATTTTAAAACTTTTGTAGCCAAATTTAAAAATGGGAAAAACCTTCCAGTGATAACTATTTGTAGTGATCAGGGTGGAGATTTTTTAAATTCATATTTTTAAAGATTTTGTAGTAAGAAAGGCATTACACATAAATTTTCAACTCCAAAAACTCTTGAACGAAATGGTGTTGTTGAAAGAAGAAATCGTATTCTTGAAGAGATAACAAAAACCATGTTGAGTGAATATTTTATTACAAAATATTTTTTGGATAAAGCTGTGATTACTGCTTGTTATACTATAAATTGAGCTTTAAGTATGCCATTTATTAATAAAACACATTATGAGTTATGGACATGAAAAAAACCAAAAGTTTTATACTTCAATGTATTTGGAAGAAAATTATTCATTTTTAATAGAAAAGATAATTTACAAAAATTCACACCCAAATCTGATGAAGGTATTTTATTAGGCTATTCCACTACTTCTAATGCTTATAGAGTTTTCAATAAAAATTCTTGCACTGTTAAGTAAGTAGTACATGTTAAATTTGATGAAACTAATTCTTTTATTTTTAAAACATCCCAACCTATATCTTCTGATGTGTTTTCCAAAACTGATTACCAAACTTCGATAGAATAATCTTCTAATAAGGAAAATACTCAAGAAATTATTTTTTAATTATTCACGCTGGAATACTTTATATCTTATATTGATGAACAAGTATTACAAAACCAAAACCAGTTGTTTCTTAAGAATCATCCCATTGATAGTATCATTGGTGATGTAAATCAACCTGTAAGGACTAGAAGTTCTCTGAGAAATGAAGTAGAACATTTAAAATTTCTTTCACAATTCGAACATAAAATTACTAACGAGGCTTTAGGTGATACATATTGGATTAAAGCAATGAAAGATAAACTAAATGAATTCGAAATAAATAAAGTATGGACTTTGGTTGATAGACCAAAAGAAACCTTTGTAATTAGAGTAAAATGGGTCTTCATAATTTTTTTTAATGAAAATGGAATAATCATTAGAAATAAAGAAAGACTACTTGTTAAAGGTTACAATCAACAAGAGGGAATAGATTATGAAGAAACCTATGCTCTGGTAGCTAGACTTGAATCTATTCTTATTCTATTAGCCTTTACAACATTATTTAATTTCAAACTTTTTCAAATAGATGTAAAGTGTGCTTTCCTTAATTGATATGTTCAATAGGAAGTTTTTATTGAACAAACTCATAGTTTTAAAGATAAAAAATATCCTGAATATTTTTTCAAATATACCAAAGCTTTATATGTCCTTAAATAATCCCCTAGATCCTAGTATGATAGATTAACAAGATTTTTGTTACAAAACAATTTTGTTAACGGAACTGCTGATCCAAAAATTTTCATAAATAAAGAAAAAAATGTTTTGATCATTCAAATTTATGTTAATGACATTATATTCAGATCAAATCAAAAATATTTAACAGATTCATTTGTAAATATTATGAAATATGAGTTTGAGATGAGTATGATGGGTGAGTTACCATTCTTTCTTGGTTTTCAAACTTCTCAAAAACTAGAAGGGAATTATATATAACAACATAAGTATATTAAATATATTCTTAAAAAGTATGGATATGAAAATAATAAAAGTATTAGTTTTCCAATCAATAACTCAAATAATCATAAAATTGATGAAGCTGTACAACCAGTAAATCAAATAACTTTTAGAGGGATGATAGGAAGTTTACTATACTTAATAGCTAGTCATCTTGACTTAATGTTTTCAGTATGATTATGTGTGAGGTATCAAGAAAATCCAAAGGAGTCCCATTTTGAAGATATTAATTTTTTTGTTATCTAAAGGGAACCATGGATTTAGGACTATTCTATTTTTCTAGAAATGATTTTGAATTAATTTTTTTTTTCATTTTCTAATTTTGGTGGTTGTATAATGGATAAGAAAAGTACATCTGAAACTTGTAATTTCTTAGGTGATTATTTAGTTTCTTGGTATTGTAAGAAACAATACTCAGTATCACTTTCCACTAATGAATCCAAATATGTGGAAGCTGGAAGTTGTTGTGCTCAAGTGTTGTGGATACAACACACACTCACTGATTATGGCACGAGTTTTACTAAAACTCAAATACTACGTTATAAAACTAGTTCCACAGCTCTGAGTAAAAATCCTGTACATCACTCACGTGAAAAACACATAGATATTAGGAATTACTTTTTTAGGGATTACACACTAAAATGAGATATCATTTTACAATTTATTAGAACAAAATAACAACTTGCTGATATTTCCAAAAAACCATTACCTTCTGATAGATTTTAATATATTAAATAGAATCTTGGAACGACCACTATAAAGTAATCATTAATATCTACTTATTGTTTGAATCATCTCTTTACATTATGTTACTCCTTTTCAAAGGGGGAGTACATATGATTGATTTTTTTTTCATTTATTTTCTACTCATATTTTTCATACTCATATTTTTTGTACTCATATTTTCATACTCAGAAATTTTCATACTCATAAATTTTCGTACTCAGAAATTTTCGTACTCAGAAATTTTCGTACTAAAAATTTTTTGTGCCCAAATTTTCATATTCAATTTATTTTCAAACTCAATTTTTTTTGAAGAATAAAATAATCGAAACCAATAAATCTATTCTGAAACTTTGAAAGGCATGATTTTTTATCTTAAACATTTTGATGTCAACTTTGTTTATCGGTATTTAATTTTATTTTAAAACTCTTTATCAAATTAATTTTGAATATGATTATTTTTTGAAACTTTATCAGATTCATGATGAATACGTTATTTTTTTTAAAATTTTTAAGAAACCTTAAGAGTTTAATTTTTTTAACCATATGATTTTTTTGATATAATATGAACCACCAAATCCAAATGGTCATAATTCCTTCACCTATATAAATAGACCCCCTACCCTATCCCACATCAGTTGTCTTATACTTTGTGCTGAACCTCTTCCACCCCTCAAGTAGCTGCGTCCGATAATTTTTCTTGCTCAGATTTTTCATCGTACCCATGTCAAAATCCACGGCTTAATCTCCCAAGACTATGCCACTAAAATATTTCAATAACATGAATTTATTTAGGGAAATTTTATTCAGTAGATAGTTTTATGATAATTACAATTTTTCAATAAAAAGAATCATTCATTTTCAAGGATGGTAATCAGTTTGTGTAGAGAAACCCTATGATTATCAAGACCCGATTATTATTGACGAAGTTAGAAAATTTTATAAATCTGTAAAGGTTGATGCTGATTTGAAAGTATCTTATTCTATGTATGATAGATATATTATCATGTCTACAAAATAGGCCAAAAACTTCTTAGGTGTACCAATTGAAGGCGATGACTTTTTTCCTTCCCATAAACTACTGAAAAATAAAGGAACCTTTAATAGGTAAAGGGACGAACAATATCTTTTTGAAGTGAATGAACATAAAAGAAAAAACACTCATATTTCATTAGACAATCATTTGATAGATCTATGGATGCAAGGTTTTCTAATTCATCGGAATGGATATTGAGAAAATCTCAAAGTCTCGGATGTCTTCATTCTTGACTATTTGGTGAATATAAAGAAGATAAATCTGATGGGTTATATCTTCTTAATAATGAACAACTTGAAGTTAGGTGTTATCAAGTCTCATTGGATCATGTTTCTAGAAATTCTTAGCAAGTTCATTTTTTAAAGCTTGAAGTTTTTCAATCTCTTACTCAATTCAGTGTTGATACATTTGAAATTTCCTTATATTAGGAGTATATGATAAATAGGTTGAAATTTAATTTCAATTCTGAATCAAAGATGTTTGTTAAGGATATTGAAGTTGAAACCCCAAAATAAATAGTTAGAGTAAGTCATGGAATTCCAAAACAACTAGTGATGATTATTTTAAAGAATAAAAAGAAATCCAAGCCTAATTCTATTTTAAAATCAAATAAGAAAAGTACTTACAGTGAAGAAACAACTATGAAGTGGAAAATGGAGAAAGCTGAAAGAAAAGAGGGTGACCTGTAGTTTGGTCTGAACCCTACAAAAGCTCTTGCTAAAAAGGTCTGGACTCAAGAAAACCTTAAATAAGTTGAGAAGAAAAAGAAATTAAAAAAGAGGAAGGATGATACTCTTGATATTGATAATTTTTTTAAAGGAGTTGAAAATTCTAGTGCAAGAATCGTGTTCAAGGAAATCATTCAAGAAGAATATCTCACTGTCTATGTCTAATACAATGGAAAGAAAAAAAAACTAGTTGGTGAGTCGACATCACCAAAAGAATTGAAAGAAAAGTATTCATAAGAAAATGAAGATACTTAAATGAGAGATATAGATCATTATTTTGGTGAAAGGATAAGATAAATGAAGACGAGGAATCAAAATAAATGGAAGAAGAATTAGAAGAAAAGTAAGAATGTGTGAATGAAAAATATGTTGGTCAAGAAGAAATGTCTTAGTCTGATATAATTCCAGTATGATCTTCTCAAGAAACCTCTTGCAAATTAATATCCTTAGGAGTAGAGTCTTCCAAGAAAGCTGCTTAAATATCTCAAGTTGAAAAATTCATTAATATTTCATACAAATATGAAGAGACTTGGACCGATGAAGTTCATAATAAATATTTGGAAAAAGATGATGTCAGAAGTCATTCTGAAGAGATTCCCACTTATGAGGAAGACACTGATTTAGAGAATACTACCTATTTAAAAAGATATTAGTACATTATTCAATCCCTTAGAATAATTTAAAATACAATTCCCTATTTTCCAAGAATTGAATGGAAGATTGATTTTTTTACAGACAATTAAAACAAAATATGAGACTCTATCAAACTTCTTAGTAAAATACTGGTCAAGATTAGGTAGATTTCAAAGTGTGTGAATAAAGTAACAAGGAATATATAAAGGATTACAATAAGGTTGTGAATTGGTCTCATAAGTCTGAGGAATTTATCAAGATATATGAATATTAAATTGAAGATATTTGAAGGCTAGTAAATGAACTATCAATTGCATTCAAAAAATTGGTGAGTGATATCGATCTAAAGATGAAAAATTTCAAAATATCTAGTGAAAACCAACCTGATGATTTCAAAGTGATTGAAAATAATTTTAAAGATATTCAATCTCAATTGCCAAATCTGATGTTTTACAATGACGATATAATTGATTTGAAAAATAAAAAATGTTTTGATGACCAATAGAATTGCAGTTTAGGAATATATGATCAAATCCTAGGAAGAAAAACTTTGTACTCTAGAAGAGAAGCTTAAATCTTAATAAGATTTGAATCACAAACATGATCAGTTGTTCTTCGAACAAGAAGATAAGCTTAGGTATCAATAGGAAACTCTTTACAAGGTAATGGATGATTGGAAAAGAAAATGAAGGCAATTGTATTAGACTTCATGAAGAAGGACAATGAAAAGGAAAATGAAAAGAAATGAATTTATGGAACTCTTTTTTACTTTTTTTAAACATTAATTAAATAATTTAACATCTATATATCAATTGATTGAATGTTTTCCATTTTTGGATGAATGTTCTTTCACTTATTCTAGATAGTCAATTTTTTTATTACTTTGTTTCTCTAAATCTTCTTTTAGGAAAGAGAAGAATTTACCTATTCCTTTTTGAAAATCATAAAGGTGGATAATGGTTTATAAAAGGGGGAGAATGAATTAGATATGGGGAGAAATTTGATATAAAGTAAAATGTATTAGAAAGGGGGAGAAACTCTTACAAAATAACAGAATATGATCCTTAGGGGATTCTTAAACTAAGGGGGAGTTAGTATTATTCAATATCTTTTTCAGAAGAGTTTTTTAAAAATCAGGGTGATAATTATAAGTGTTTAATTCTAAATAAAAAGGTTTTATAAAATTTCCTTTTGGACTCAAGTTTTACAGAGTAATTATTTACTTAAGACTTGTGGTTTGTGCTTTCCAAAAAGGGGGATATTTTTGAGTCAGAAGTCATTTTGACTTCTCTATTCCTTTTGTTTTGGAAATCACAAACTCTTTCTTAAATACCTAATCACCTATTCTTTTATATCTTAATTATTTTGAGAATGAAATCATATATCATTTTTATCATACCTTCTTTAAGATATTTTAATTCATATTTTTTCATTATGATTTCTTTCATATGTGTAAAATAATTATCATACTCATGAGTTTTTTTAAAAAAAAATCATTCCATGATTATCATAATGAGGCCAGATATGATTTTTATCATACCCATCAAATACAACTCTTATTATACACATTGGAAATGGTTTACATTGTACACACTATCCAGTATCGTACCAATATTAAAATCATACTCACCATCGCTATGAAAATCATCAGACTCGTTCAAACTCATTTTACTGTATCTAGAGAACTATATTGTAATAAATTGAAAACATTTAAATCAAAATGATTTCATGTTTTCTATTTAGAAATTATTAATAAAACTATGTCATTGTTTTAGTTATAAGATGACCATTGGAGTGATAGGTGTCCAAGTACCTCCACATTATCAGGAGAAAATCCAACCATTGGAGTCAAAGATGACCGTCGGGATATTGGCCTATAAATAACAGGTCATTTGAATGAGATCAAAACTTTTTGATGAATTCGAGACACTGTGAGAGAGATCTATAAAATTTCTTCTTTGTGCAAAAACTCTGAAGACTACAAGTTTTGAACTACTCGTTCTACATACTTGTGAATTCCAAGAGTTTTGACTTTCTTAGTTCAACACTGATCATTGACGATTACGATTGAGGGATTCTATAGATAGGAAGACAGCTATGCTGATCATTTGTGGATTGAGGGATTCTGAGGCTAAGAAGATAGAGGCTTCAATCACCTCCTGATCAAGGTCTTGTGGGGATAAAAAGATAGAATCCGATCATTATATCGAGGAATTAACCTAGTGTGGGTAATAAAGAATTTCTTGAAAGTATAGATCAATGGACCTCTATCCAAGGTTATTGGATACCCTTCTCTTTAGGTTAAAAGAATTATATTATTTTAATTTTTTACTTTTACACTTCTTTATAATAAGAATTGAATTATATTATATATTAATTTTCTATTCTATACTTTGTGATTACGATATTTGAAATTACAATTTATGTAATTACAATATTTTCAATTACTCAATATGATTATCATTGAATTTTTTTTACTCTGATAATCATGACCATTGTGATTATGATCCTTTACATGCTTAATCTGATTAAATTGTTTTCTTCCTGATAATATGATTGATTTTAATTACAACATGTGGAATACAAATTGTAATTGATCTGATTATGATTTTTATTTTAAATAGACCTAAGTCCCAATCCGATTAAATGTTTTGACACATTAAGAGGTATTATGAATTGAATTAGTTTAAATTATTTTAAACTAGATTTATTTAGGGATAAAAATAAAAAGTTTTAAACCTACAATTCACCCCTCTTCTTTTATTCCATCTACATATACATTACGATCCAATCGGTAATGCCTCCCATTTAGGATATTTTTATACCCTCGGTGCTAGTCACCAACCTAGGACCTACTGGAGTTGGGAATTGAGGGTCATTATCTCTCTTCCTTCATTGTGATATCTTTGGAGGGTGGGGGTCATGACAAGTATCATTCTATTTCGGGGAAGTTATTATCCTAAATGGATATATAATAATCAATAAATATGCACTTTGTGTTTAATTTTATGTATAAACAACTTTAAAAAATGATTCCCATCAAACACTTGTGGTTGTGACATAATGTAATCTAATCATATTACAACTAATATGATATCCATCAGTCAATTTAGTTGGAATATGGTTGGCTGTTACACTTTTATTTGTGAAATATGTCTTGGAAAGGAATTATAGAAAACTTGAAAATATATATAAGACCCCTCATCAATATTCCTTGTACTACCATCACTATAATTATGTGTATAAGGTAATGTGAGTTTATGAAAACCTTCACTCAACATTTGAATGATACATGAATACTTGGTTAAGACATACTATTATAAGCCCTCCTGGAGGATCCTGTGTCTTCTTACCAAGTGAAATAATTTTTCCATTGAGAATCCCTAAAATTTCTTAAAGGAATCTCATGAAGTATATGAATTTACCTCTAGCTTCTCATTAGAATAGTCTATTTTTTAAGGCTAAAATAAATTGTAAATATTCGAATCTTACCTTTATTTCTAAAGGTTTATTTATCTAAAACTTAATAAGTATTTCAAACTTGGAGTTTATGATTACATTTAGTTTTATTTTACTAAGAATTATCTTCCTACAATAGGGTAGAAGTATTATATTTTATATTCATCATTAATTTATGATGATTCAATGATTATTAAACTATGAGTTAATAATGAAATACCACAAAAAAATTCATTTTAATAAAGAAATAATATCTAATTATGTCTAATAGGACACTGAGATAAATGTTTTTGTAATTCTTAATATAAAAAACATTTTAACTAGAATCAATCCATATGGTTGTCAAAAATTGTGTGATTCTCCTTGCTGACACATGAATCACCCTTTCTTAGCCATTGGAAGATTCCACCTTACTTCCAATATTGTTTCTGAACTTCCTTGGCTCATGAATTTCAATATAAATGGGTAAAAAAACATTGTATTTAATTACCAAGAAGTGAAAAATATTATATGATGAATATACCCGAATTAGATGAAACTAATTGCTTCTTATTTAATTCATTACAATTCCTCTTCTAATGACCGTTCTAACCACATGAGAAACAAATGGATTACTATTCATTGCACAACATCTAAATTGTTTATCTCTTGTAGGATTTTGTAAAGGCTACATGGACTTTGAAATGATCATGGGATTTTAAACATTGTCTTTCAATATTTTCACCATAAGGGGTGTGGAACTATGTTCCCACCAATCCTTATCTTCTTAGAAAAGTATAGTCAAAATATTTTTTAATGGATCATCTGTATTATTAATCTTGTAATTATTGATTAATAAGGAGAAACTAGGAAGTAAGGATGATAATATTAGAATAATGGATAATTTATTATATATTTGGAAGCCTATCATTGATAACTGATCAATATATTCCAATATTTTGAAGGCATGATCACTGGCTATTTCCAAGTCTATAAGTTTATACTAGTATAATGTAGTGCCAATCTCAATTATCTAAAGCCACTCTTTCCCTCTTCCAAGTTCAAGGAGATGAGTTTTCATGGTGTAATCATACATGTCCTTATGTTGCATCTTTAGATCTCTATATATAGCTGATGTCATGATGCACCAGTCATAAGAAGTATCCTCCATGAATATTTTATGGGTACCCTTTTCACCCATGGTCTCTCTATGATATGGTTGAACAAGTATAGGGGGATCTATCACATAACGATAATTTTCCCATGGCAGTGAAGTGTATAACCATATATAACACTCATAGAAATTTTTAGTTGTGAGGTCATGATATTTGTCCTAAAATGATCACAATGTACTTGTGATTTCACTTTCTATTTTATATATTAAGTAAAATCATATTTTATTGCTTTATCTTGATTATAAAAATGTGACGTAATAAATTTTTATTTACCAGTATCCCATTATTTTATAAAATCCCAATATCCATAACTATTGGATTGGGAATATTCTATCATGTGGATATTGATGAGTTTCACTAACTCATCTAATGATTATTAGTAGTGTAAAGAAACCCAAACACAAAAAAAATACTTCTTCAAGAAATCAAACACGCAAATATCATAAAAAAATATATGAACAATGCACCTATAAAATAACCAATATAGTAGGTTCCATTTTCTATTCATAAAGAGAATACTTGATAAATATCACTAAATCAAAAAAATGCATCCTTCCCCTGAGAAAGTAAACATAATATAGAGACCCAAGCCTTTTACACATATTAGTACATGATTTTTAAACATAAATATCTAATAAGTAAATCCCAAATATCTTGAGGCCCAGTGTCATTGGAAATCCTTGTTCATATTACATCAAAAGGAAATTAGAACATGAAATCCTTATTTTATTATCTATAATGAGCTCCTAAATCCATTTTAGTTCTTAAAAATGCATATGATAACTTGGGGTATGCATAAAATAAATGGGTGAGCTAAAAATCCCATTAAGGGAATAAACATCATAAGGAAACATAACACGTGAGTCAAGGTATAACATGATATCATAAAAGAGAAGTCTCAGAAGTAATTACATATAAGAATAACATAAAGAACATGATATCATAAGACCATGGTAACATAGGAAATGTGGTATTAACATATAATATGATATAAACATGAGTCAAGGCCAACTACCCAGATAATATCACATGGTGGGAAAAGTCTCATAATAGATTAAGTTTACTCCTAAATCCCATACATGAAGTCTTATGTGAATAAAACATTAGCAAATGAATTTAAAGACTATTTGGGAACACCCATAATAACATGTTCATAACCTATGTGTTCCATATAAATTAATTCAATCAAAAGGCATTACATAATAATCACCATTGGAAGGAAAATGGGTTGCATAATATTGCCTCATATCATAATTAAAGGAAATTTCATAATGAAGGCATTTGAGAAATGAACATTATGAATGTATTACACAATAAAAGGAATGGAGGATAAGATAGTTATATATATGAGAGAAATATATACATAATTTATAATCATTCTATAACTTTAAATGGAGAGATAAAGTGAGTTAGATAGAGATTTTCCAAAACCTGAAGAAAAGTGTGGTTTAGAGAGAACCCTTACCTCAAGTATGATTTTACATGTGCATTATTTATCTTCCTGAATAACAAAATTATGTTAATTATTTACTTTATTAATAACCTTTTTCATGTTTATTATTATTTTTATTTTATTCATTACTATTTTGTATTAAATTACTTAATCATTTTGGTTCAAGTCAGATGTTCTGATGATGTTTAGATCATATGTCCAAAATCACATTGGAAACTTGACTAAGGTCAAAGTTTTTATTATTTAATAATGTAAAAAATAATAATCATGAAATAATTATCATTTTTTATACATAAATTATATTTTTTAAAAACAACCATGAGTTATGGTTATGAAAAATTAACTATGTTACAATCATGGAGATGATAGGCCGTACGCATGCATGTGTAACGTTTCCATTTTTCAACAATCATAACGAAAAGAAGGTAAGTGTTATTTTATATTTCAATAATGATAATTATATCATAAATTTTATACCATTTCTTTAAATACACTTACATATACCATCCATGTGACATGGTAATAAAAAATGAATCACATTGCTTTGTGAGGTGGTAGTCCTCCATACACATGAATGACATTATCATTATTCGATGGATGGTAAGGTAAGAAGGTATATGATATATTAATTTTATAAAATGATTAATATTTAATTAATGTTATATATAATCATTAAATCCATAATCATGAATATCTATGAGAGGTAATGATGGAAAACGAGTTACATCGGTTCGTGAGGCGGTGGTCCACCGTACACACAAACAATGGTTTTGTTTCCCATTTGATGGAAGTGGAGATGAATTTAAGTTATGAAATTAATATATTATCATCATAGTATATGGAATATAATAATTTTATTATATAATCATTATTGAGTAATATTTCATGGATGTGGAATATGGAATAGAATAAAAATGGTCAGTTAAGAATGACACCTCTTCTGTAGTCCACCTCTTCAGGATTATATCTAAAGCCTAACTAGATTGGATTTACAATAAAAAAGGATTCTAGAAAATTTGGAGGAAATTAAGGAAGTTATTTGGTCATGTCTTGGCCGAATCATAATGTTTTTTAAAGAGGATAGGAGAAGGGGTTCCCTTTTATAAGTGGGTGAGTGGACAAACTTGAAATTTTTGAGAATAAAAAGTTTTACCCATGTTTTACACATGCCAAAAGACTCCAGAATAGCCCATTATAGAACCTTATATGATATAAGGTCTAAATATGATCATAAAATAAGATCTGTACAAGTTTTTAGGTCATTTTAACACTTATTTTTTAGTTTAAACTCCGGTAAACCAGTTTTAACCTTAACCGTGATAATTAATTTTTATTGTTTTAACTATTAATTATAACAAAAAATTAACTTGAAATTATTATATTACATTAATAATGAAGCTTAAAAGTATGTAATCTATTTTTAAAAATTAAATTCACATAATAGGTATAATTTAATTTAAATTTAAACCTGTAGACGTGAGAAAAAACATTTTTCCAAAGAAAAAGTTTCCATAAGTATAAAAAGATTTTATATCAAAACTAAACTTTAAATTAATTCCAATAACCTAAATTTTATTATTAATAATAAAATTTAATTATATTTACTTTTAAACTATTTAAAAAAAATAAAACTTTGTAAATGATTTAAATGAAAAGGTAGTTTTCACTAAAAATCAGTATTTTTCAATATTCATTAAAAATTTAAACTTTTTAGAAAAATACTAAAATTAATACTAATATAATTTTTACATGTTGATTAAAAAAATAAAGTTCATTTTTTGAAATATTTTTTTAAAAATAAAAAAATCAATTTTATTATTTGTTTACAAAATGCAATAAAAATCATTTTTTTGAGAAAAAATTATTTTTAAATCCAATAAAGACTTTACTAAAAATTAAGTAATTATTTATAAATATATTTTATTATCCTTCATACTTAATTTTACAAATGTGGATATTCCTATTCATATCACTAAATTTAACATCTAGGTTATAATGATCATGTTTAAATAATAACATTAATAGTATATTAAGGTTTGATAAAACTTAGTGTTGCATGTTGCATATGCTATCGAACATAGATTTCTTTAAAAAAAAATCAGGGTGTTACATTCTCCCACCTTAAATAATTTCAACCTAAAAATTTCATATTATATATCAAGGTGAAAATAAGTGAGGGTGATTTTACTTCATTACTTCCTTCATTTTCCAGGTTTCCTCTTCATATTTATGGTTCTACCATAGCACTTTGACTAGGTGAGTCATCTTATTGCATAAAACTTTATCTCGAAGGTCTAATATCATCACTAACTTATCTTCATAAGAGATACCATTTTCCAGTTTTATCACCTCTAAATTCAGTACATGTGAAGGATATGGTATGTACTTCCTCAAAAGGGATACATGGAATATACTGTGTCCTTGAGAAAAGGTTGGTGAGAGTTCTTGTTGATAAGCCACTACTCCGATCTAGTCATGAATATAAAAGGATATGATGTAATTGAGGCTTAGATTTCCCTTCTTCCCAAATCCCGTGACTCTATTCCATGGAGATATATGGAGAAATACTTTATCCCCAACCTCAAACACCAGGTCTCATCGATGATTTTCAACATAACTCTTTTATTGAACCCAAGCAGTCCTGATTTGTTTTTGAATATTCTTGACCTTTTTACCATTTCATTAACCAATTTAGGCCCCAAAAAATTTCATTCACCCACTTCATCCCAATAATAAGGTGTTTTTATCACTTCTTCTAAAGAGCTTCATATGGATCCATTTGGATGCTTGAGTGGAAGCTATTATTGCATGAGAACTTGACCAGAGGAAGACGTTGATACCATACTCATTTGAAGTCCAACGAACATGCTCTCAATATGTATTCTAGTGTCTGAATAGTCTACACATATTAGCCATTAGTTTGGGGGTGATAAGCCATACTAAAGTTTAACTTAGTATTTTGAGCATGTTATAGGTTCTTCCAAAACTTGGAGGTAAATATAAAATCTCGATTAGATACAATCGATAGTAGTGTTCCATATAGCCTCACCACCTCTATGATGTATATCTTTTCAATTTGATCAAGTGAGAAGTCCTCTATAATTGCAATGAAGTGAGTAGTCTTTGTAATACGATCCACTACCACCCATATGACATTGTTTCCTATTGATGTCTTGGAAAGACCAATGAAAAAGTCCATGGTCATGTTTTCCAATTTCCATGTAGTTATTAGCAATGGTTGCTTCAAAATTTCATGATCTCCTTCTTAATATTGTCCCACCATTAACGCTCTTAGAGATCTCAGTACATATTCATGCTACCTGGGTGGATGGAGAAGGTCAATTTATATGAATCATTTAACAACTACTTATTTATATTAGGATTTTATGGTATACATGTTCATGAACCAAATCTTGTAACTCCTTCATTAATTTTGAACTTTGAGGATTTTAGTTTTCTTACAGATTCCACCTTCTTTTGGATTCCTATGTCATTTCTTTAAGCATCCTTTATCTTCAATAAAAGGTATGATTGAGTAACCATTTAAGAAAGTAATAATTATATTTCTTCCATAATGATTCATATATACATCCTTTATAATTATAAGAATATTGGATCCTTCTCAATTCTCATTATTGATAAAATTTCCAGATCCCCTCTACTTAGAGAATCTGCCACTTTTTTAGTTTTCCTAGGATGATAATGGATTGAGTAGTCATAATCCTTGATCATCTCTAACCATCATTATTGGTGCATATTAATCTTATTCCATGTGAATATATATTTTAGGCTCTTATACTTCCTATATATTTCACACTTCTCCCCATAGAGATAATGTTTCTATATTTTCAAAGAAAATATCACTATAGCCAACTCTAGATTATGTGTGGGATAGTTATGCTCATGAACTTTCAACTACCTTGAGGCACAAGCTATTACTTTATTATTTTTCATCAGTACACAACCCAAGACCTTTTTTTAAATCATCCCCATATACCATGAAAAGTTCACCACTTGAGGGAAGCATGAGGATTGGTGCAATGATAAGCCTATTTTTAACTCCTTAAATATATCTTCACATTTACTGGTCCAAATTTTTTTTACTCCCTTCCATGTTATATTGGTTAGTGGGTTTGAAAATCATGAGAAGTTTCTCATATTGGTAATATCTAGCTAGTCTATGGAAACTATATATTTCCATTACAGATGCTAGTCTAGGCCAATCCTCAATTACCTTTGTCTTAGAAGGGTATATAGATATCCATTTACTAGTGATAATATTACCCAAGAATGATACTTACTTCATACATAACTCATATTTACTACACTTTGCATATAGCTTTTCCTTGCTCAAATCCTTAAGCATAATATTCAAATTATCCTCCTTACATTTGGAGTAAATCAGAATATGATCTATAAAGACCACCAAAAAATTTTCAAGGTAATATTTAAATAATTTATTCATAAAGTCTATAAATATTGTTGGAGAATTGGTGAGTCCAAAAGGAATCACTATGAAATCATTGTGAGTATACCTCGTTTGAAATGGTGTTTCATGAATATCTTCCTTATTCACCTTTAATTGGTGACATAATGATTGAAGGTCCAACTTAGAGAAATACAGGGCTCCACATAGTTGATCGAACAAGTCATTTATCCATAGAATGGGATACTTTTTCTTTATCATGATTTTGTTTAGTTTATGATAATCAATAAATAGGTGAATTGAACCATCCTTCTTCTTGATGAATATGACTAACACACCCCACCGTAAAGCCCTCATACATATAAAACCCATTTCTAGATTATTTTGTAACTTCATTTTCATCTCTTATAACTCAATGGTTACAATTCTATAAGGAGTCTTCGATATGAGTAGATATCTAGGTATATTTTTTTATTGAGAACTCAACCTATTAGTCAGGAGGAAGACTAGATAACTCTTTGGGGGAATACATCAGTATAATCCCTTATAATGGGAATATATTCAATCATGATTTTCTCCTTTATCTCAATCATTTAGGGAAGAATTTCTTATTTAAAAGAAAACAATATCCATTTTTGAATAGAGAATTATGGAGTAGATTCATCCCCCTACTTACACTTGGATATAATTGAAGGATGACTTGGGGCATGAAGATTGATCTCCCTATTTCGATAGTTGATGTTAGATTTATATAAGTATATCCAATCCATGCCCAATATAGAATAAAACTCCACTAAAGGAAGTAATATGAGATTTTCTAGAAGATTCAGTCCACAAACATTGACTGGGGAGGAGTTATATACTCAGGATGAAACTATTTCTCCGATTACTATTCTCAAATATAGCTCAACCCCAATGTTATGAGGTAGTTCTTGAATAGTTCTACTAAACTTACAAGATATGAAAGAATATGTAAAACCATAATCAAATAGTATGTTCAATATTATTAAATGAATAACTAGTGTATCTTCTACCATATCCTTATCAGGATCCACATCAGCATTAGTGATAACATATTCTCTTCCTTTCTATCTAGGCCTTGGAGTTTTTTGTTTTTGATTTTCTTTGATAACCCTTGGCTTAGGGAATTAGCTTTTATAATTCCCGTGTTACTTGTAGTTGAAACCCTACAACATAGGCTACATGTTTATTTGAGCCTTCTTTTATTCTTATAAATTAGTGTGTTTTCACATTTCTATTTGACACTGGTTATCTTGATCCCCATATTTTCCACATTTGAAACATCTCAAAATTTTTAATAGACAGTTTCCAGGATGCTTCTTTCCACACTTTTGAAAAAGTGGGATGTTGGATTTTATTTCCTCCTTGGTATTTATCTGTTTATACCCTCAAAGAAAACTCTATTTTTTTTCCAGTCCTATGAGACAACTGAGATTCATCGATATCTATCTCAACTTTGACGAAAAAATGAACAATATATTCATAACTATCAAAGTCTTAAATCTTCAAATATTTTTATATAATTGGATTTAATATCTTAAATAAGTTTTCAACCTTACTTTCGATTTTGTTGAAAAAGTCTGGGGTGAACCATGCAATCCTTGTGAAGTTTTCCTTATATGCCCGATAGACTTATATTTCTTTTGTTTCAGTCCAATGAACTCCCTCTCTATTTTAAAACAAGGAGTTTGGGGAAAATATTTATTGATTTTTTTTCTTTAAGTATTTTAATTCCATAGAATCAAATCCTCTTTAGAATTTTTGTTCTTGACCTGTGTCCATCACTGATCAGCTTCTTTCTTAATGCGATAAATGACCAACACAAATTTATATTTATATGAGCATTAGAGGATAAAGAATATCTCCCCAATAGAGTAAATTCATTTTTATATGATGAGGGGATAATAATATACACTAAAGTTAGGATGCCTTTATCACATTAATGATCTACTACAACTTGATATTTCTTTGGAGGATTAGGGCATTATACATAATTCATTTTATTATTCATAAATTGATCTAGTTGATCTAGTACTTACCTAAATTTCTTGACTCTTACTTACATAAGATTAGTAATATCATTTGGAAAATCATCACATTTCCTATCATGTTGTTTTTTGGAATGATCTATTATATCTACCTCCATTAACTAAAATAATAAAAACAAGATTAGAATGAAATAACTAATAAACATACAAAAGGGAAACTTACAAACCTGGGAGGAAAAAATTATAAATGATAAGTATATACTAACTTTCGAGTCTCTAGGTTTAAATATAGGTAATCCATAATAATTTACCTATTATGATTTATAACCTAATAATTTGTTCAAGTCCTTCATAATATTTTGTAAAGATTTTGTGAATTTCTAAAAAATATCCCCCATGAGTGTCAAACTAGGTGTGTAACATAGACTGTTTCTGTGCACCAAGTGACTATCGAGTCAAGCCTAATGTATTATTTTTGGAGTTATTACCCCTAGGTAAAAATTTTCTCGATCCACATTTAATTTTAGTATCTATATAGGGATGTAATTTCTTGGAACCCACTTACTATATACTTCACCAAAATTCTAGGATATTTTTCTATACATAGTCTTGTCCTTATACTTATCCCTTGGGTAATCAATAAAGTTTTCTCATCCTAGATTTTAAAGGTTAACTATTTTTTTATAATACTAAATATATAAACCCAAGACTTTTTCAAATATTAATACATGATTTTTGAAACATAAATATCTAATAAGTACATCCCAAAGATCATGTGGTCTAGTGTCCTTGGAAGAACAGGTTCATATTACATAAAAAGGAAACTAAAACCTTAGTCCTTATTTCATTCTCCATAATGAGCTCCTAAATCCCTTTGAGTTACCAAAACCACATAGGATAACTTTTGTAATACATAAAATAAATGGGTGAGCTAAAAATAACATCAAGGGAATAAATATGATAAGGAAACATAACATGTGAATCAAATTATAACATGATATTAGAAAAGATAGGGCTCATGATTAATCACATAGAATCATAAAATAAATATCATAGTGTCATAAGATCATGGTAAAATAGTAAAATGTGTTAGTAACATATAAAATTACATAATCATGAGTCAAGTACAACTACCTAGACAATATCACATGGTGTAAAAAGTCCCATAACCGATTAGGTTTAATCCTTAATCCCATACATGACGTCACATGAGACTAAAACATTACCCAATGCATTGGAGTGATATCTAGGCACAAACAAAATAAAATGTTCATGATATATTTGTTACACATAAATGAATTCAATTATAAGTCATTACATAAAAATTACCCATGGAAAGAAAATGGGTTTAATAATCTTGCCTCTTATCACAATCAAAAGAAATTTCATAATGAAGGAATTTGAGAAATAAACATAAGGAATGTATTATCCTATAAAAGGAAGGGATAATAAGCTAGGTATATACATGAGAGAAAAATATATATAATTTATAATCATTCCATAACTTTAAATAGAGATATAAAGTAATTAGAGAGATAATGTTCATAACTCGAAGAAAATGGTGGCTTTGAGAGAACCCTTACCTCGAGCCTGATTCGCCACCAGTGTTCTTTATCTTCCTTAATAATGAAATTATTTTAATTATTTAATTTATTATGAAACCTTTTAAATTTTATTATTAATTTTATTTTATTTATTACCATTTTATATTCAATTACTTAATTATTTAGGTTAAATTCGTACGTTTTGATGATGTTCGGCTCATATGTCCAAAATAAACTTGGAAAGTTGAATAAGGTAAAATATATTAGTATTTAATTATTTTAAAAATAATAATCATGAAATAAGTATATTTTTTATTCATAAATTATACTTTTCAAAAATAAATATGACTTATGGTTTTAAAAAATGAACCACATTACAATCATGGTGATAGTAGGCTGTAAATACGCATGTGTAACATTTACATTTTCCAAAGATCATAATGGAAAGAAGGTTTATATTTTAAAAATTATAATTATAACATAAATATAATATTATTTATTTAAATACACTTACACATACCATCTATGTGATGTTGTACTAAAAAAAAATCACATTGCTTTGCGAGGTGATAGTCCGCTGTACACACGAATGCCATTATCATTCTTTAATGGATGGTAAGGAAAGAAAGTATATGATATATTAATTTTATAGAATTATTAATATGTAATGAATATAATATATAAACATTAAATACATTATCATGAATATATGTGAGAGGCGATAATGGAAAACGAGTTACATCGATTAGTGTGATGGTAGTCCGCCGTACACACAAATGATGGTTTCATTTTCCCTTCAATGGAAGTGAAGATGGATTTAAGTTATTAAATTAACATAATAATATCATATTATATTTTAGAAAATTATTTTATTATATCATAATTATTGAGTAATATTTTAAGCATGTTTAAGAATAAATAAAACAAAGATGCTTGGTTAAGAACAATACATCTTCTTTAGACCACCTCTTTAGGATTATACCTAAAACTTCCATAGATTGGATTTATAATCAAAAAAAGGTTTATAGAACATGGGTATGGAATTAATTAATGTATTTTGGTTTTTATTAGACGAACCAAAAGTATTTTTAATTTTAAATAGGAGAGGAGAGGGGGTTCCCTTTTATAAGGGGGGACACACTTGGAATTTTGAAAAGGAAAACGTTATACCCATGTTTTACACTTGAAAAAAGGATCCAAAAAGGATCATTATAGAACCTTAGATAATTTAAAGTCTAAATACATCCATATAATTGTATTTAGACAAGTTTTTATGTCATTTTAACCTTTATATTTTTATATTAATCCCCAGTAAACCCATTTTAACATTAACCGTGATAATTAATTTTTAATATTTTTACTATTTATTATGAAAAAAATCAAGTTTAACTTTTTATATAATATTAATTATGATGATTTAAAATAGGGAATAAATTTTTATAAATTAAATTCATATAATTGGCATAATTTAATTTAAAATTAAACTTACAGACATGATGCAAAAATGGTTTTCCAAAGAAAAAGTTTTCATATGTATAAAACATTTTTATATCAAAATTTAACATCAAATCGATTCCAATGACGTAAATTTTATTAATAATTGAATAATTGAACTAATTTTAATTTTAATCTATTTTAAAACAAAAAAAAAACTTTTAAAATGATTTAAATAAAAAGGCGGGTTTCAATAAAAACATGTATTTTTCACTATTTATTAAAAAATGAAACTTTTTAGAAAAATATCAAAACTTCATCCTGAGATAATTTTGAAATGTTGATTAAAAAAACAAAGTTCATTTTTTGAAATAAATTTTCTAAAAGTGTAAACAATTAATCTTATTATTTGTTCTAAAAAAGAAATAAAAATCATTTTTTTGAGAAAAAATTATTTTCAAAGCCTATAAAGACTTTACTAAAAATTAAGTACCTATTTATCAATATATTTTATTTATCCTTTATACTTATTTTTTGGAATGTGTTTATTCCTATTCATACTAAAAAAATTTAACACCTAGGTTATAATGTTCATGTTTAAATAATAATATTAATAGTATATTAAATGTTCATTAAAAATCGATGTTTCTTGTCAGTTACGCTATAAAACATAGCTTTATTTTTTTAAAAAAACTCAGGGTGTTACAAATATGGATAGATCCTTGATCATATTAATAGGATTCATAAAAACCTGAAGGGATGCTAGAAAATTCTCAAGAGAGATAAATAGAGTTTGAGAAGAAAAGTGTTTTTTTGAGGAAAAAATTTCATGAAACTGATGATAAAATAACCATATAAACACAATTAATACACACACTAACCAATAAAATAGAAATATTATCTTTATATATAATCCCATAACTACTCCTTCATAACACATCTCATGTGCCACTTCTATTGAGTACAATTCATTGAAGTTGTTTCAATGAATAAATGCAAAGCTTTATATGAACCAACCATTTGGTTTGAAACTTACATTTGGATTGAAACTTATGAAGTACTGCACATGGGGGGAGATTTTATCAACCATTTAATCACATTAAATATATTGAATATACATTACATTTAAATTTAATATATATATTTCATAAATATTATCATACATTATACATGCATCATATGCATAAAAATATACATCGTAGAGACCTAAGATTGACATACATGGATATTAAATTTCTTTTGTGTAATACTTAATACATTACAGAAACATAATCCCAAAGATCATATTAGTTTAATGTCTTTGGAAACTCGGAACAAAATATTCTAACCATGGTGAAAGATCTTCAACATCTCCCATAAAGATCTTCCCCTTTTGTTTTCCTACCTAAAACCTTTATTTTATATCCTGGGGAAAATAAAACATATAAAGGGTGAGCTAAAATGCTCATTAAGGATAAACAAGGAGAACATAAAACAAACCATAAAAATTTGAACGTAAAAACATGAACATAAAGTTTAAACATCAAAATCTTGAGTCATGAAATAAATCTTGGCAGTACGTAAGGCATGGATCATAAAGGAACATTAATCATGATAAAATAGAATGGGAATAAAATATGGAATTATGGAAAACCATTAATCACATAATATGATTTCCATAGTAGCCAATCCATTGCTTCCAAGACCATCATAGTGGATGAAGTCCATTACTGAACTGGGTTTACTTTCCATTCCAGCCCTATATTACTAAACCAGATTTACTTTCCATTCCATCCATATATATCTCATGAGATATAAATCTTTACCCAATGAATTGGAGGGAGATATAAGTTCCTCCCATATCATAATTAAATCATTCTTACATGTTCCACAAAACATAAATCATTCATCATAACATAACCCAAAAAATAAAATGGGTTTCTTATATATCATTTCGTCATAACATAATCCATATAAAATATAATTCCATCATTAACACAATAAAATCATAGTAATAATAGGTATAGATACATAACCCTATTTAAAAGTGTCATCTTAGATGGAAAATAATTTTTATAAAACACTTGAACTTAGTTCTTGAGGAAAATATCCTTTGTTCTTCAAAAATGTTTTTCTTTTCTCAAAATGATGCATGATTTTAAAATAAAATGTTTTAGTTGAAAATAAAATTTAAATATCTTAGAGTAAGCTTTGTGTTAATAAGTTGTCTTGAAACCGTAAAAATACATTTATTCCATATAAGTTAAACAAAAACATCCACCTAGTACTTTTGCTGGAAAAGTCAAAAAAGGTACCTCATATGGTAAACAAAAGAAAGATTCCTTCCATACCATGTAGTAAAAGTAAAAAAAAAGGTAAAAATGAATTTAAAAATTCATATAAGAATAGTAAAAATTTTATGAAAACATTTTTAGAAAACATGGACATGGATGATAAATATATCCCCAGTATATACTTATGTATAAACAATCTCGGATAAAAATGAGATTGCAAAATTATCCCTCACCTTAGGTCCGATTTATTCTGTATGTGTCCAAAAATCCTGTATTGTGATTTTAAACATATTATTAACTTGTAAAATATCAATAATAATATTTATGATATCATATATGATTCACTTATGACTTTATATTAAACGGTCATTTGTCAATTCCGTGTTAAAGCAACGTTTTGGGTAATAATAGTTTTATTTATCGTACTTGTTTTGAATTGTTATTCTTGATATTATTACTTATATAATGATTTAATTACTTCCAGAATTTAAAAAATGATTTATATATTATATATATTTATTATATAAATATATATTTAATATATAGATAAAAGAAACAGAATACACCGTTCATGGAGACGGTAGGCCATACGTACGCATGAATGCTGTTTTCATTTCCTTATTAAATTGAATAGAAGTAAGTAAATGACATATATATATATATATATATAAATAAATACAGTAGTATTATTATGTCATGTATTTCATTATTATTTATTATATATACTTTATAATCATTCTTGAATTGTTAACATGGAGAAGGAATCTCATTATGTTGTGGAGACGATAAGCCGTACGTACGCACGAGCGACGATATCATTCCCATAATTGTTGAATGTTATTGAAGTGGATAATGTATAATATATCAGAATTTGTATCATGTTATAATAATCATATATAGTTATTATTTCCACCATTATATCCATCCAATTAAGGCGACGGTGAAAAACAGATTACACCACGACGTGGAGATGGTAAGTTGTACGTACACACACGCGGTGATTTCGTTTTTTGTAGGATGGATAGAAGGTTAAATAGGGTTGTTTAATATTTATAATAAAATAAAAGTATATTAGTGATACTGATATTATTATTTTATAATTAAATAACTAAATAATAAGAAGTATAAGAAAAAATAAATTTGAAAGAATCGGTAGAAGAGATTACCTCTTCCTCGACGCGCCTCCTTTAAATTTCCCCTTAGGGCACTAGAGTTGGTATTTTTAGAAAAAAAAACTGATATAATGTTAATAGGGAAGTTAAGAAGAGAAATTTTCAGGGTTTGGATGAGCTTTAAGGATCAAAATGGTGTGAAGAGGAGAGGGAGGAGGTTCCCTTTTATAAGAGTGGACATGGGCACCTTTGGAAAGTCCTAAAATATTAATTTATTATAAATTCAATTTGGATTTAAAATGGTCCCAAAATTATTTAATTTTAAGATAAGATGGTTTTGGTTCGAATAACCATCATCTAGTAATTTTTAGACAAGTTTTGAATATTTTTTTATCCTTATATTTTTGGTTTAATCCTTATTTTACCCTTTTTAATCTTACCGTGATATCATGTTATTTACACATTAGGGGTTATTGTAATTACCATATCACGTCAAACGACCCAAAAAAAGTTATTTATTATATATTTGGACTTATATTAACTATTTTTCAGAATATTATATTTTTATAAATTTAATATCATTTAATAAACTATTTTAGGTTTTAAGTTATGAATTATGTCAATTTCAGACACTATTCATACTTGACTTTTTTAAAAATTTATAAAAACCTGATTCCTTTGAACCAAAGGCATTAACTCATCCATAATATGAAAATTTAATTTAAAAAATTATTGGATGAAATTACAAATTTTAAATTAAATTTATTTTAATATTTATAAATTCATTTATTTGAATCTTTTAATAATGAGGTAATCACTGCATCATAATTGTGTCATAAATAAATATATTTATCTAATGTATAAAAATTATAAATAAAATACCATGATGTAGGAAATATTTTTAGATTTTTAATTAATATTAATATTAATATATATTAGTTATATAACCCTATATTAAAATCGATTTAGTAAAAGATATATGTTTAGGTTATAATTATCTTTACTTTAAATTACTTGTTATAAAATGTCATTTTCACATAAAAGTGAATCCATGAGGTCCAAAAAGAGACCCAAGGATTACCATGGTCAGAAATATCTAATCAAATAGGATTAGGACATGTATTAGGGTAGTTTAATATTATTTTCTTACCCTTATTTACCGATTTATCCTTTAACCATGGTAAATAAAATAATTACTGATGTTACTATTCATAATGTTCAAAAATTAAAGTTAACTATTTAAATAATTTGAAACTTCTGATTCAAAATATGGAATCCATTTTTCCAAATTCAAAATACAGAAGTTGCAGTAATTAATTTAAAATTAATTCTCGTTGTCAAAACCAAAAAGTGGGTTTTCAAGAAGTAATAACTATCAAAAGATTGACATGTGTTTATGTACAATTTAAAAATGAAATTACTTACAATGACCAAAATTTGGTTAAATGATAAAAATATAATCTAATTAAACTTTAAAACCAATTAAAAATATAATCTAACTATATAAATAATTTAGATAAAAAGGCAGTTTCGAGTTAAAATGCAGTATTTTTCACTATTCATTAAAATTTTAATTTTATTAGAAAAATATAAAAAATTTAACAAAAGTAAATTTTTATGTCCTTATTACAAATAAGAAGTTTATTTTGTCAAATTTAACTTATAAAAGTTTCAAAAAATATATTTAACATGGGTGCGCCATCAAAAGGCGGTAAAACTGCATTTTTTGAAAAATACTTCTTTTATTTGAAAAATTGATTTTGTTCTCATATTATGTTCTATAAAATGTGTAATATGAATTCTAATGTTATATAAAATTCAAAATGTGGTTAATACTATTGATAATGGATTGTTATATAATATTTTATTAATATATCGTTGTTTAGTGAAACTCGGCATTACGTACAACGCAAGCTATCAAGGAAGGTTGCTCTTGTGTGTAATGCAAGCCAAGTTAGTGTTGTGTGTAGTGAAAGATTTCTTTGGTGTTTCATATAAAATAATAAAAACTTAGTTCATTTATTCATTGAACAAAATCTATAATCCATGTTGCGTGAAATGAATTCTATCAAAGGAACTTGAAATTGCGTACAACACAAGCCAAGAATAGTGTTGTGTATACTACAAGCTAATACAGTGTTTTTTATAGTGCAAGATAATATTTGTGTAACATAAAACATAATACATCAAAGTAATTAAAAATAATCTAGCTCGTAAAATCTCGGGGTGTCACATACATGCATCATATGAATGTATTAAATGTATACTATATATATACACAATATCATATATTATATATATAAACACACTTCACGCATCATATACATGTTTACATGCATCTCATGCATTTAAATTTTAGTTCATATCCAATAATCTCCCCCTTTCACTAAATACCAAAAGGAATTTATGAAAATATTCACAAGTCTTTGTGAATCCATCCAAACTCTTTTAGATATGGTTATATCAAAATCTCTTCATTTTGAATAAAAAATTTGTCCAAAACTTTATCATTATCTAAGAGCCTAAATGTGTGATCTCATGGGCCTTAGTATCACTAAAAAAAGTTAAATATATATTTTATATATGTAATCAAAGAGATGCATCTTGCAAAACATTAGTGCTACTCAAGTAACTAAGGGGCCTGATGTGATCTCTATCTAACATACTTATATCTCTATACAAGAATTTCCACCATAATATGTATCGTATAAATATTATTCATACCTATATAACCCCTTTTCCTGTGACATTAAGTGACCACTATACATATAACATGTCAATATAGTATGTCTACCTTATCTTTTCTTGATTTTATGAAAAAGAGTAACCAAGTCGATGAATACATCACATGACTTTCATCTCACAGATGAGTATATCACATGCCCCTCATCTAAGTAGCCAGACACATCATATGTGACTCAACTAAGAATGACCATAAATTTACTTAGTCCAATTCAATCAAGAGACATATGTATTTTCTTATCAAACAAGTGGATAAATCCCATCTTGGTTGTGCTCCAACCGATGAAATAATCAATGAAACACCCAACCGCCCCCGTATTAGCTAAGTTTTTTTAAACTTTCATAAGTAGGGAATCAAATTATGAATGTTATCATTCTAGATATATCACCAAAGTAAAGTAACCAATATTTATAATAATAATACACCCCTAAGTATATTAATGATTGTATGACATTCCATATGATATACTTTGGTGGGCCAGTTTAAGTAATAATTCACTAATTATTAACTCATGAATCTACTCTTCATATCTTATATATAACCCTTTTCAATGAGTATAATATTTTATTCATTCTAATATTAACATATAATCACAATCCATAATACTTTGTGATGATCATCGATTAGGGACGAATCAAAGTCACACTTAATGGGATATTATCATTTGATCATTCATGAAAAATAAATTTAAGCACACAGAAATGAATGATAAGTAGAGATTTCATTTATTATAATAACACAATACATTTCATATCCTTAAATTTTTTTATGTATATTTAACAAACCAAACATAAGAACCTAACTATAATATCATATATGATAAACTGATATATCAACCTTATCTATGTTTTACTTTTTAAGGGTTTTGCTAACTCATTATATCATATGTAATTCCCGTCATATCTATATGTGAACATATAATAAAACCCTCCCACTAAATCTTTAGTGAGTAACATATATGAAGAAATAAATTTTTAATAGCGGTGATATTTAGGAATCATATTCATAAAGTTAAACTCTTCAAACATATTAAAACCATTTAAATTCACAACATCAAATGTTTTAATGTAAACATCTATTGTCTACTCAGAACACTTTTTAAGTACATCATCATCATAGTTATAACCCTTTCAATCAATTTTTTTTCCTTGAAATAATGTAACTACTTACATTATTATTTATTAATGCATCCTAAAATCCTTTAGTTTAAAGTGATATACACTTTATTACAATATATAATGTAACTCTTTACATTTATCATTACCACCATATCCTAAACTATTTCAGTATATCAAGTGTAATTCACTTTATAAATTTTACTGGTACAATACTTTAGGAATAGTGATATTCACTTGTAACAGTAACTGAATGTAACTCTTTACATTTTTATTTACCACCACACATCCTAAATTTTTTTAGGATATGAAGTGGAAAGTCACTTTAATCTAAGATTGAAATTATCTTTTATTTTTTAAAATTTGAACTCCTCTATGTATAAACATGATCACACTAGCCTCTTTGTCACTATAATCCTTTCATAATATCTTTCTAAGATACAAAAAATAATTTATGTTTAGAAAATAAAATTTATATTCTTTTTAGTATGAATACTTAAAAAATTAATTATTGTTTCATTTTTATATGGTATTCCATGTGTTTGGAACATTTTTTATTTTTAAAATAAGACTTTTTAAAAATATACCATCAATAGGAGGTTGGAACACATTCCCTTATATTTTAGCAAACATCTAGATAAACAATTTATCTTATATAAAAGCTCACATAAAAATCAATTTTTTTAATTTATTAAAATCCACTTTTTGGATAAGTGGGAAACCATACAAAGGCCAATTCTCACCAAATCCCCATCCACAACACAACTCTTCAAAAATTCAAAAAACAAAATTCAAAATTAAAAACCAAAGAACACCACCAAATTTAGCATCAAACCATGAGATGCCCACCACGATCCACCTCACCAACCACCATCATCATAACACTGACCAATCATCTCATATCACTTCCATCACGTCATCACACCATCAAAGACATCATCCACATCAGCTTATCACCGCCATCTACATCTCTGAACGCCGAACGCATATCTAACTTCCATCACCATAATGTTGAAACCCGTCACTTGAGTCACACCATTACTTGTGTCCCTACCAACCACCATCATCAATAAAACCAGATCCAAACATAGTCTCACCTTCTTCGGAAGATTTACTATCACAGTTAACCTCCCAAAGCCACCCGCTCAAACTCACATCCCAAAGAACCTTGAAGGCCACCGTTCAGCTCCACCTTGGAGAGAATGGTGGATTCCAGGATCTAGAGCAGAGAAAAAGTTGGCATAACTAAATGAAACAATAGCAAGACCTACACATCACACCGAACACCATCTCTATAGGAACATCAATGCCATTATCGTCAAAGAATACCGGTATTATCACCAACCAAGAGTCCATGAACTAGCACCATCAAACCTACCCAAATACAATCCTGTGGACTCTCATCTTCACCTCTACCATCCATGTCTCAACACAAGATCCTCCTAAATTTTTCACCACATCACGATACAACTCCAAATGAGTCATAAATAATGTGTATTTAATTGATCATATAATATTGTTACTAATAACTATTTGTTAACTAATATCCTATCTTATCACATAAGAGAAATGAGATGAAGATACACATCCTTTAATTAGATTCATCTAAGCTTGACACATTCATTTACATTAAAATCTTTTATATAGAAACTATTTACTTCATAATATGAATGTAAAATACATTCTTTATCTATTCTTCTATTGATTTTAAACTCCTTTATATTTAATTTTTTTAAAATATACATTCACTATCATATACTAATCAAAATAGAATATTTTAATTCTATAAATTTGATACCTAACATGAAAATTACATGGAGTTTTTTAAACTCTTTCAGGTATTCTAGATAATACTATCATATAGAATTATTACTTCTCCTTGCTAACAACCCTAGATTTTAATGCCATTGACTGAATTCTAAAATAAAAATGATTGAAATCTTTGAATAACTTTTTTCACTGTAATTTAAACTTTTAACTACTTGAACCATTTACACAACATGATAATATATACATTATATGCCCAGTTCTTCTATTATTAAAAATTTGAGAATATTAGGTAATTTTTTTAAATTCAATCACATTGTTGGAATATTTCCATAAATGAAAAAAGATGAATTCACTAACCAGAACAAGATATTTTTATTCTCTATTGAATAATGTTATATAATTGAACAAATCATAACTATGTGTATCACAAAAAACCTATTTTATTTCATTTAATTAACTATTTTTTACATTGTCTTATCAATAGAAAAATGAGATCAACAATACATATCTTATGAAAAGTTTACCTAATATTGAAACATCCAAGTTGTGAATGTTGAAACATATTTTATCCATTACTTGAAAGAAAACTTAATGATTCAATTCTTTTATTATATTCTAACCTACAATATATTTGTTTGTTTTTAAAATATACAGTCGATATCATATATCTATCATAATAATATAATTAAATTATATAACATTTATGTGGACTTTCTAGTAGTCTTCTTAGAACTCTTTAGGTAATTAAGAAAATTAAATCATGTGGAAGTAATAATCCTTTATTTTTACTAATTTTGCCTCTATGTATCAGTGACCTTGTATAGCTTCTTGAAGAAATTTTACTAGACACTCCAACAAAATTTTATTCTTATAGTTTAAAATTTTACCCATTTATACCATCTACATAGTATTGTAAACCAAACATCATATTCCCAATTTATCTATTCTAAATTATTTGAGAATATTGGGTAAAATTTTCATGAATTCATTTTATCTTGTTATAAAATTTCCATGGATGAAATTAGAATTAATTTCTTAATTATAATAAGCCTTAAGGAAACCTCAAGTTTCCCCAGGTTATTATTATATCCAATCATATTGAATATATAAACGAAGTATAAAATTCCTTATGTCAATTTTCATCTAATGAATTTCAAAAACATTAAATGAATAATTATATGCTTACATAAAACTATATTCACTTTTTGAATAACTTTAACACTAGATTACTTAAGAAGTTTTTTCTTTAACACATAGAATTTTCTTTAAGAATTTTCCTTAAACCACTAGTCTTAAGAGTTTCTTACATTAAGCTTTACCTTTTAAGGATTAATCTCAATGTTTATCTTAATGATGATAATTTTATCTAAAAAATAATATTTTATTAGATGAGTATCATTTTTATATCAATTTAATAAGGAATTTGTAATTACCTAACTCAAACCACTTGGTCTAAGATGGAGAGCCAAAAGACCTCATGTTCACCACCCTATATGAAATAAGGGTCTAAATTCCATTCGTGAATAAACTATACTCTCAGTATCATATACTTAAACCAATAATATGAATTAATAAAATAACTTAGAGCAATAAAAGTAAAAGATAAGTGATTATAATGTAATATCAATGACACACATGTCATAAAAAAAACCAAAGTGTATTTGGGGTAGAGACTGAGTGGACAACCCCATAATCCTACATCCAAAAGAATAGGGTTTTAATCCTAGAAATACCCTCAAGGATTTATGAGGGTGGAAGTGATACAAACATAACACAGATAGTCGGTGACACAAGCATGATGCAAGAAGGCATTGACACAGACATGAAGCATGCCTAGTGACACAAGCAGGATGATGTAGGAATGACGCTGCACTGGGCCTTCGGGCCATGTTCATGGGACACTTGTCCTTGGGACTACAAGCTATGTAATGGGTCTCCCTCTAACCAAATTTAAATAATTCTTTGATTTCATAATAAAAATAGGCTTCGAACACAACTTAAAAAAACCATGGACCCCCAAATGTGGTTGGTCAAACCAAGAGTTATAACAAAAATAAATTGAATGTAGAAGAAATATTCCAGAGTATGTTTCGATTTTGACTATGACTCTAAGTCTCTATCTCCTCAACTCCCCATCTTAGGGCCCTTTACCTTCACTGGATCCCTATATATGAAATCTATATGCTCACTAATATTCCTATGCAAGGTGTAAGTAATAAAACTAGTAGGACACCACCAATGCATCCTTAACATAAATGAATATAATATCTAATAGTATATTCCATGACATAAAGTAAATTCTCAAATAAACATACAACCACAAAAGTTTCAAGTTATCATGTGCTAAATAATCCACCAAAACCTCGACCCCACCCACTTCGGTACGATGCTAGAAAGAACATATAGTATGTCACCACAGTCTCTAATTACACATGACCCAACCTGATAGTGGTTATCATCAAGAACATTGAACACCCCACCCTGATGGTGGTTGTTATCAGGAACACCACATGCCTCACCCTGATGGTGTTCATTATCATCAGATGATGGTAAGTCCTACCTGGCATGTCTGAGTTAATTAGATAAACACATCACCCCTGTATAGAATTATCCCATTTTACCCTATAATCAATGTAATATTGTTCCAATGCATGATATACTACCATGTTAGTAGATAGGTTCATGATAATTCTCACAAAACAAAATTATTCGTAGTCCATAACCATTATCACATCATCACACCCCCCTCTAAGGATCCATCTAACTGAAACTCAAAAACATGTTCACCCTGATACTTGAATCAAGGTTCCAATAGCTATGAAATACCACAAGAAACACATATTATAGAAAGTAATAATAAATCATATTAATAAAAGTTCTCAAGAGGATTGATACAATCACATTCTCACAAATCAAGCAAAGTTTAAAGGGATACTCACTCTAACATGCAAAATCATAATAAGCATTGGTTACCATAAATAAAAAAACTTATCATGAAATATTAATATACAAGGATCTTCATGGTAATAAACTTACTACCTCAAGGTTATCAATTTAAACATCAAGTTTTCCAAGTGGGTTTTCACCCAAACAATGTTTTCACACCAAATAGAAAAAGTTTGCATGCCAAGAACTCCTAGAACCCATTATAATCCAAGAAGACATGGGTTATTGATTGTGGTAGGGAAGAAAGAAAAGCCAAGGGTAGAATCAACACTTACCCAATGTTTAATTACCATCATAAGTAATATTTTATTCTAGTTAATGGAAGAAGAACTTATTAAATTAAGGAAAACAACAATAGAAGAGAATTTAGGCTCCTACAAGTTGGAAAGAGCCCACCGAATTGCCCAAAATGGGAAGCACCAACAAAGGAAGATGAAGTTAGGCCTTAGATATACCAAAGGAAGGGAAAGAAAGATCCCAAAAAATAAGTAATAAGACCTTACAATTTAGAAACCTTAACACACGGTAGTTTGGTTAACCAACATCTAAAAAATGAAGGGAACATCAAGGAGGAGCGTCAATCAATTAATAAATTGGAGGAACCAATTAATAACTAATTTCAAGACCCCTAATTAAACCCACATGCATTTCCCCATAGAAATAGTAAATATATAAGAAGTAAATATATGGTTTTGGATGTTTTAAATATATCACAACCACAAAAAAATAATAGCCTTGGTTGTGGTAATCTTGATCACACTATCTTGACAAAAAAACTCTATGAAGTGGACCCTAAAACTAAGATTATTTCCCTCACCATGTGCTCTAAAATGGTCATGGTGAAGTTTTCCAAGCCATGGATCATAGGGCCAACTCTATCACTCCATTCCCATAGAAACATCCTTAGTAAGCTATTTCACATGCCTGTTTTTTACCAAGGAACACTCTAGGGCCACCATGGCTTGCACCGGGTTATAATGTTTCCTATTTCAGATAGGAAACCGAAAAAATCATATTTAAGACTCCAAAAACCAATCTAATATTCCAAGAATTTACCCAAGCATGTATCAACTAAAAAATAAGGATAATAAGGGGAACATGAATTATCATAAAAGAAAAAAAAGTTTTGAGGCTTTACAGTCTCCTTCTCTAAGGACTTATCATCCTCGAGAAGTGTCTATAGAGTTACTACTTGAATAACTCAACAAGAAACCTCAAATATTTGACTACCACATACAAATATATTCTTGGATCTATCCATGATTCTATAGGATACAAAAAAGTTTAATAGTATTCCCCCATAACACCTTCTCACTATAGTCTTCTATCTGCACTGGGTGCTCCTCATAAGATTCATCTTGCTTTAACTCCACATCCTCATAGTATATAACATGAATAAGATTGGTAATGTACCTATGAATCTTAGAAACCTAGTTCAAATCATTTATTGATCAATAATTTGGTGTAAGATCCAGTTGTTAATCCACTATTATGATATAGTCAATGATCTCAAATGGTCCCACAAACTGCAGTGCCCACTTCCGTTTCTTTTTCAAACATCGATGCCCTAACCGAGGAGTCACTCTCAAGAAAGCCTGTTCACCTATAAAAAATTCCAAAGGTATCCCTCTATAGTTTTAAAAATACTTATACCTGATTTTAGCTATAATAAACCTCTTCTAGATCAACTTTAGTCTCTCATAGGTCTCCTAAACCAAACTGGTCCCCACAATCACTACCTCACTAGTCTCATGACAACAAAGCAATGAATGAAATGAACTGCCATAAAGAACCTCATAAGGATCCATCTGTATCAAGGCATGATAACTATTGTTATATTTAAACTCAACCAAGGCTAGCTAAAATCTAGAACACAAAATCAGAGCATGTCTTCCAATATATGAATCATCCACTCCAAATTTATATCTATTTGGGAATGGTACACTGTACTCAATCTCAGATGAGACCCTAAGGCCTTCTATAAGCCTTACCAAAACTATGATTTAAAAATATTGTCTCTTTCAGATGAAATACTCAAGGGATCTCCATGAAAGCGAAATAAAACTTTCCCAGCTCATCCATTGAGTGAGTCACATAGATAGTTTATAAATGAGTAACTTTATTTAACTCACATACAATCACCTAGAGAATGTGACAACTCCCCAAGGTCTTGGGTAAAACTATTAAAAATTCCATCATGATGTCCTCCCACTTTCACATGGTCTTGGGAAGTGGTTAGAGTAAACCACTAGGATGATTGTTCTAAACCTTTATCCTCTGGAAAGTAATGCATCAGGAGATGAATCCAATAATGTCCCTCTTCATCCTTGGGAATAATAAATTATTCTTAAAGTTGTGTTACATCTTTGTTATGTTAGTATAAACCAACCAATTTTAGGTGTGTAAGTATCTCATATTATATTCTTTAATAGAATCAGGGACTAACTCTCCCACGTACTAGGATCACACCATCATTGTTCAACAACCACCCAAGTATTGGGTTAGCACCAGCTAGATATTACTATATTGAAGAACCTATAGGTTCAGTCTCATTTCTATCCTTTACCCAAACTACTAAAGAATATTTGATCACTAATGGAGCACCCATCATTGCTCCTTAGTCTTCAAATGCATCCACACTTCAATCGGCCAGCAAGCTCATTAGGTGCCACTGTTCCTCCAAAGGCTGTTCACCTGGCTCCTGAGCTACATTCATGTTATGGTTAAGGTAATATGAAATGATGTTACATTTACCTAGTGCATAATCCATCTCAAATTTTAATATTTTTAGATACTTTACCGAGTGCCTCTACCTTAGATTTATGTCATGCTATGTGAAGATATCGTGGAGGCTCTTGTGATTCAAATAGAAAAAAAATCTCTAACCAAAGAGATAATGACACCAACACCTCAAAGAGTGAACCATTAATAATAGGTGTAAGTCATGGGTATGATAGTTTCTCTCACGGGGTGAATCTAACATGGCCCATAAGGTACTACCTTCTCCCTCTGCATTAGTACTACTCCCAACCCAATTCCTGATGCTTCACAGTATATGAAATAACCAATACATAGCTCAGGAAGTATCAATACTGAAGATGTATTCAACCTCTTCTTTAGCTTAAGAAAAGATTCCCCACACTGGTTCGACCATTGGAAATTCACCCCATTTTTTTCAATGCAGTTATGGGTGATGATAAATGGAAAAAATCATGGATAAAATAATAATAATATCCTACTAAACCCAGAAATTTCTTGATGCCAAACACATTATGAGGACGTCTCTAGGATATTATCACCACAAATTTCTATAGTTTTACAGATGTACCAGTTGTAGACATCTATTCCCTGATAATTTTACCTTCTGAATCCAAAAGTTACACTTTTATAGCTTGGTTTAAAGTTGATGTTCTCGAAGAATACTCAATACTATCTCGAGATGTCTAGCACACTGCTCCAAAATCAGTGAGTATACATGGATGTCATCAAATAATACCATGATAAAAGAGTCAAGATATGGGTGGAATATCTTGTTCACGAGATCCATGAACACTTTTGATACATTCATTAGTCTAAACAGGACCACCAAGTAGTTTTATAGAACATATCTTCTCCAAAACACTATCTTTAGTATGTACTCCTCTCCAAACCAAAATTGGTGATAACTTGATTAGAGATCAATCTTGGAGAACCACTAAAATCTCTGTAACTAATCGAATAGATTTTCAATCTTGGGTAAAGGATATTTATTCATCACTATTTCCAAATTCAGATTCTTGTAATCTACACAGATTCAAAGACTACCGTCCATATTTTTGGAAAACAAAACAGGTTCACCCTATAGTGACATACTTGGCCTAATAAATCCCTTTTGTTCTAATTCCTTAAGTTGTACATTGATCCCATTCAACTCTTACAATTCCATATGATAAAGTGGGTATCAAAATGAGTTGCACACATAGAATGATCTATATCCGAAACTCAACTCCTATATCAAGAAGAATTCACATGGATTCATCTGGAAAGACATCATGATAGAGATCTACAATTATAGGAGAAGATGAGGGGGATACTACTGATCATACTAAAATATCCAAGCCCACAATTTGTTCCATAATCATTCCAATTCAGATCAAGTTTGGACCAAATCTACCTGATCCCAACTCTTATTCACCATTCATCAAGAAATTATCCCCCTTAAGTGATTTCAATGATACCTATATCTAATAAAAATCAATGTGAGTTTGGAAGATGGCTAACCAGTCTATACCAAGAATCATATCGAAGCTCTTTATCTTAAGAATCATTAAGTACCATAGTTGTCCAGAACTAGAAATGAATATTGGATACTCTAGTCCATCCAAATTTAAATTTTTATTATTCCATTTTAAGGGAAAATGGAAAACCAAATTTTGCACACAAGATACCACTACGTGATGAAAGAAATCACAAAACGATTAAACACTAGACTAAGGTTACTTGAATCAACTACTCTATAAAGTTCCCATTGTAGCGTACTAACCTGCATATCTGGATCCTATCTGATAAGATCTTCAAGGTGAGTGATCATCCTTTCCATTGTCTAAATGAATTCCTCAGAGTTTATTTTTCTCTGGTTGAAGCCTCGGGCCATAATTCAATCTTGTTTATCTATCCACGCTTCTTAATCCTCATTGGAATCAACTTGCAACCTTCTTGCATAAATTATTTTAATATACTCTTCTGAGACATTGGTCCAGACGACCTTGTCTAGCATTTCTTCCATGGAGTGCAGGATAAGATTCAAGCACTAGCCATGCTCTTCATCCCTGTCTGTTGTTTTTCAGCTTGATGCTTCACTTTCCCCATTCTAAAGGCCATTTCTTTCCTTGTTTCTTTCCTTCTTGGCCGACCTCGTCTCCATCAGTTTTGGAAAGTGGGAGTAATCCTTACGTCCCTTCAGTTTTTCCCTTGGACCACTATGCACTTCCCCGAGTCTCAAATTCCTTTTTCCCCTTCTTCCTTATAGGGTTATGAGGTTCCCCTTGAAGTTGGTCTATGCTATCCTATGATAATTGACTATATTTTTCATCACCTGAAGTATCCGCATCTTGAGTTAGTGGTGGCTCATGAACATCCAGAATTTCAAATCGGTTCCCTAACTTGACCATCAAGACTTCTCCTGCTTTATTCTCCAAACCATTCTTCTTAACCCCATTCCCAGTCTTCTGGTAAATTTCAGATTTATCACCGAGGGTAGTTCGGTCTGAGGGCCCCAAGACACCCCCAGACTTGACCTTCTCAGCATAGGACTGCCTTACCTGCAAGACCAGCACTGGAAACTCTGGGCCACCTGGCTACTCATATCCGCGACCCATAAATTGGACTTGAGTATTTGAATTCTCCAGGACCAACCATTTAGGATCCTTACAAGTGGGTAGATCAACATAGGCTTCTCCAAGCACCACATCTCTAATGATTTGAGTTGATGGAACTAGATGAATAACAGTTACATTCCATGTAATTCCTATTATTGTTCTGCAAATTATAATTGTAGCATTTAAGTGGTCCACACTTCTACATAGAGGCACAACATCCACTGCCTCCACTGCCTGAGACGGACCATCAGTTCCCAGATCACATTTCAGTCTTCTAAAGATGTCCAAGACTTTTGGTTCCAGCCGCTTGGACATTGGAGATTTCTGAACAGCCTGTGCACCAACACCAAGGAGTACAAGACTAGCAGAGGTTTTCTCAGGCCCATAAACCCTTTGGCTTTCAATAGTATCAAAACAGTCCTCATTCAACCTACATCCGTGATCAAGGGGGGCCCCAACAAACACCTGGTTGAGGGAGCCACCATCACCCATAGGCATCCTCTCCCTGGTACCCTTACTACCATTCTGATACCCACTGCGGCATACAGAATCTAGATGCCTGAGCCGGCCATAGGATTCACAGTAATCATGACACGATTTGTGACTAATGTTATATTAAGGGAAAGTAACTTAGAAGGAAAATTAATCGATAAGTCAAGTCTAAAAACAAACTGTACAAATATGAGGGAATGATAATCACTGATATAAAAAAACTAGTAAAAAAAGTAGAGGTGATAAATAACATGCCTTGAATATTAGATGATCCCACACTACCATCTTTTGGTGTCTAATACACTACATAAACTTTTCTATCCTTATTTTTAAACCCTTGGAACTGAGTCATTGATGTCCAAGAATTATGCATCCTCTACTGAGGTCCTCCACTCCCAACTTGGCCTAAAATTCCTACAATCCTCCAAGAACCCCTTGAGTAAAAACACCAAATATGTATAGCCTTGCCACAAAAGTGAAAATCCATGGATGGTTTCAAATAATAATTACTAAAATTCCCCCTTTTCCCACAATCAAAGAACATGTTAAAATCATCTCCCATAGGGGACACTGAGGAAGTCCTGCTCTGACTTGTTTTCTTACCACCCCATTTCTCATGGCTAGGATTCCTCTTTAATTTACTAGAAAAAGGTCTCATAGTAGTGAGAGGAAGCTCAGTTACTGTTTCACTATAGAATGGAAGTACACCACTTACCCTCTACCCCTCTAGACCCTTCTTAAAATGTAGATCCCTATGAATTACCCACATGCACATAATTAGGTAAAAGAAACTATCCTTACATATAAGCTCTGGAAAATAGACTATCTCAAAATTTTTATCCTTTATCACCTCATTAGCAGTAAATAGAGGAGATAAATGAAGTAACTATATAATTTGAGAAGAATACGTAGAGATATAAATATGAACTTACAGTAACTCAATGAACTTCTAGGCATGGTCCAACTATATCGTGTTAGGAAAATATTACTTGAGAAAAGGTTTCCCAATTAATACCCACTCATATTCTATCTTGATTCATGGTAGTCCACCATATCCTAGAATTTACTTGAAACATGAAGGTCTCTAGAATCACTCACCCATCCTCAGGATTTTGGACCAGATAAAAAATTCTATCAATAATATATAGCCAGTCTTTTTCATCCTACGAGCCACAAGTAACTTGAAAGACTGGTGGATTCTAGAGTTAAAAATCATAAGCATTATTGATCATAGGATTTTGAATATTTTCACCTTGAATGGGAATAATGTGAATGATTATTTATTGAACAAGATCTGCAGCCTAAATCATAGGTGCTGATATAGGAGCATGCTATGGTACATCCTCTACACTAAGGCTAGTGGAATAGGCACTCCCTACCTAATGAGATCATCCCAAGATGCCATATCTAGAAGAACCATAAAACATCTCCACGGTGAAAGTTTTTAAATTATAAAACAACATTTTAAACACCAGAAGTTGTTAGCTTAAGATAGATCCAAACTAGTTTATGGGATCACATGAGGTTCTCCTAGAAGTTTACCCATGACCAAAGGTATAACCCTCTTAACACTAGATAAGGTCTCTATCCCTATATGTTATTCACAGTTCCATATATATACACAACATAATAAAATTCTCCAGTTCAACTAACTAATTATAGAACAGATATATCACAATAGCATGGAAAATAGATATATCACCCAATCACAAATTTAGGCCTATACTGAATAGATATTACCCATCAATGATTTAAATTAAAGAAAAAGTATGAAACACACAAAAAGTATATATATGATATGTGGTTGTACGCTCCTATTCATGATTGATGAACACACCCAAATCCCATAAAAAAATAAAAGAAATCTAGAAAATGGTAACTCAGAGGTATATTACACATGGGCTATCCAGGAACATAGAAACTCCCCTACCCAAGTCCCCACAACCTATCTCCTCTCTACCACATACTGAGTTACTCAAAATGAGAAGGGAAATATGTTCTCTAATACTATTTTTTAATTACCTAGCCCAAACCACTGGGTTTGAGCTAGATATCCATAAGACCTTATGAAAGCCTCCTCATATGCAATAGGTTGCCGACTAGAAGTGAGGTTCAAAACACCATTAGTGGAGATAATATACCCTTAGTATCATATCCTTGCACCACTAATATAAATGAATATAAAAACTCATATTAATCAATGCGAAATACAAGTCATCATAATGTAATATCAAATCAAAAATATGTCATTCAATAAAAATAAACCAAGAACCCCCAAATGTGGTATGTCAAACCAAGAGTTAAGACATAAATAAAATGAAGATGGTAGTAATAGTCTAGAGTATATTTTGGAATCAACTCTAACTCAAAGCCTCTTTCTCCTAAACTAACCATATTAGGGCCCTTTCCCTTCACCAGATCCTTTGTCATGAAATCTACATGCACAATAAAATTCCCATGTAGTTTTTGAGAAATAAACCCAGTAGGACACCACCAATGCATCCTTAACATTAGTGAACATAATATGAAACATTTTATGTAATGAAATAAAGTAAATAATCAAATAAAAAAACAACTACACTAGTACTGAGTTATCATGTGCTAACCAAGCCGCTATGAACCCTAACCCCACCCGCTTCAGCATGATGCTGGTGAGATAGTAAAGCCAGTCACCACATGTCTCTAATACCACACACCCCACTCGAATGGTGTTCGTAATCAGAAAATCTACACTCACTACCCTAAAATTGGTATTTATTGGGAACACTATATTCCCCAACCAGACATTGGTCATTATCCTCGGATGATGGTAAGTCCCACCAGACATTTTTGATGTAACTAGATAAACACATCACCCCTACATTGCATTATCCCATTTTGTACTATAACCAAAATACTCTTATTACCATGCATGGTATAATCCCATGTCATAAAAAAATTCCATGATATGACTCATACCCCCCAAATTATTTATAGTCTGTAGCCACCATAACATCATCATGATCCCGTTCCAAGGTGCCATCTAACTAAAACTGAGAATCCAGTTCATCCTAATTCATAAAGTAAGGTTCTATTAGGTATGAAGTACCACAAGAATCACATATTATAGAAAATAAAAATAATTCATATCAAGAATAGTTCTCAAGAGGTTTTAAAAAAACACATTCTCACAAATAAGCAAGGTCTCAAGGGGCACTCACTATGATGACCCACATCATTATAGGTCGTGGAAATCATGGTAAATTTGAACCTTTTTGTTCTTGAGAGTATTTGGGGGAAAAATAGTAAATTATACTATAATATGGTCTTGAATAATTTTTCCAACCACTCAATTGGTCCTAAAATATGGTGTTTACCATCAGAAAGTTGTTTGGTGGAAATTTGAGTTGTTTGAAATTTTAATGAATATTTATTATTTAATTAATTAAATATTAATTTATTATATCATGTTTTTTGGTCATATATTTTAAATATAGTTTTTTATTTATTTTTCAACTCCATGGTTGAGTCCAAAATGTGGGATTTTTCCTGGGTGAGGCAGAACCTTGCATTGGGTGTCGAGGATGGGCCCAAGTCCCTTTTCTTTTCTTTTCTTTTTCTTTTTTACTCCCTTTTCCATTTTCTTTTTTATTATTTAATTTTTCCCCTTGAATTTACTTGTATTTACCTGGGGATCCCCCTTTAGGGTATTCATATAAGAGAGGTATAGGGAGAGAAGAGGGAGATGGAAGAAGGATTTACCGCCCATGAGCTCATCCAGAGGTAGATCGAGGCTGGGTGGGTGCGTAGCGCGGATCCGATGTGAAGATTCGACAACTTCCACCTTCAGGTAGTCCCATTATTATGTTTTTATCTTTAAATTCCCATATTTTAGATGTTTTTATGTTTTAAATCATTTTATGGGTTATTTGGGACCCGTTAGGGGTTAATCTATGGATTTTGGGGAGAAATTGGGCATTTCAAGTTATTTTGGGGATTTTCCATTCAGGAAAACCTATGTACACAACATGTGGTTTAGAGGAAAAATGACATGTGTTATTTATATTTAGAGAATATGAGTTTTTGGGACTACATTCCATGTAACGAGGGTAGATGATATATAATGGTGCTATAGTGTGTTCGAAGGGCACATGGCCATGTAGGGTAAACGACTAGATCTCATGCGAGGTACATGGCCATATTCCATAAACTATTCTTGGAAATACTCTATGTGGGGGTACATGGCCGGTTATGTGGTCAGGGACCCCATTTGGGGTACATTCCATGTATGGGGTGGTGCACGCCATGTAGTATGATGGTGTACATGCTGGGTGGGGGTTGTGGTACATGGGAAGGTACCCATGTCAGGGTAAAAACCATGTATAGGTCACACACATCATTTAATTAGGAGAATTACAAGATGAGTATAATGAGGCACATGACTAGGGAGGACCATTGGGGTCACATGCCATGTACTTTTCCCACCCCATTATATTTTTCCCATTTTTTCACCCAGGTTTCAGAATTGGGCTTATGAGTAGTCATTTTTGAGAATTTTTCCATGAATATTGCGATGGTGGAATCCATTTGGTGTTTAGAGGATACATGGATGGTGTTTTGGATTGAGATATTTCCATAGGAGTATTTCCTTGAGGTTTGGTTTCAAAATATTCCTGGGGGTTAGTTTGTGAGTTGTGAGGCCTGGGTGAGGGTTATGAGCTTAGTGATCAACATTAATTGAGTGTTCCATGGTGATCTATTTATGTTTATTTGGACTAATTCCTGAATTCAATATCATGTATTATCTTTTATAATATCTTGGTTTGTCCCTACATTTCATGACCAGTTGCTCGAGGTTAGAGCATTTGAGGTATAACTTTTGGGTTTGAGGACTAAATCTATTAGAGCATTTGGGTTGGGTTGGTGCCGTGGTGTGACAATTATGACTGGGTTCCATTAAGTTGTTGAGATGAGTCTGATGGACTATTTTTGATGCCCTTGTGGGATGGATGATGATTGAGTGATTAGTGGTTTCCAGAGTTAGTGGTTGAGAATGACCATGTGACATGGTTCAGATTATACTAAGGAGCCATTGTGGAGGGTCCTATTTTGAGGTGTTTATGAGAACTGTTGTGAATGTTTTGGTTTTAATCATTTTCCTTTGGATACTAATTGGGCACGTTATTGATCGAGGATCATTTGGAGGCCACCGAGGGCCGTTTTTGGGCTGTTCTACACCAGGTATGTCCTAAGATTTTGGATGATATAGAGAAACCCTCATAAGATGTCCATATACTATTGTGTATAGTGAACCTATCCTTTTAAACATATTATACATTATTTTAAGCATAATTATCCATTAAATAAAAACTATGGATCGAATATCTTAGTGTCTTTGGAAGACTATGTACATAATTAGAAAACATTAAACCAGAATAAAACATCTTTTTATTAATCTCCATAATTAGATCCTATCTTCCTTTGAGCTCTTAAAACTGCATAAGATAACCTAGGTAATATGTATACAAAAAGGGATGAGCTAAAAATCATAGTAAGAGAATACTCATGGAAAATAAGTATAACACTTGAGTCAGAAGTCATAAAATAATAACATAAAAGGCATGGATCATGAATAAACATATGTAAGAATAAAACATAGAACATGGAATCATTTGATCATAGAAACATAATAAGGTGGTAGCAACATATAACATGACATAAACACGATTCAAGGAAAACTTACAAGACTATATCACATGGTGGATGAAGTCCCATAATGGATTAGTTTTACTCCCTTATCACATACACAATATATCGTAATACAAAACATTACCCAATGAATTGTACTATCTAGGTACACCCATCATAACATGTTCATGCATATCTGTGCCACATAAATAAATCAAACATAAGGAATAAATGTAAGGGTTACCCATGGAAAGAAATGGGGTTCGTAATCATATCTTAAGGCATAAACCAAGAGAGTATCATAATGATATCTATTAATAAGGGTTTAAATAATTCTTGGTCATTAATAAAAGAAAAATAAGAATAGTTCTTGAATAATTATGTCTAACCTAATATAAAATAAGAAATAGAGTGGTTCAGTAACATTAGAAATGTGCCACTTAAGTGCGGTTTTAGGGAAATGAATAAAGGGAATTTAAGGAGGAAACATGCATAATTTTATATATAAAACCAAAAATGAACTAAAATAGTTTTTAATGATAAAATGAGTGATTTTATAAAAACATTGGTGGCTTAAAATATTTTATAGAGTGTACATGAAAATGAGTAAGAAACAGTGAAGTTCCTTTTAATTGAGTTTGCTTATTGAGAGGAATTGAGAAGGAAACCTTTTAAAATATGTATTTCTACATAAAAGAAATATGAATTGAGATATATACACATGTTTGGAACATATACACAAAATTTAGAATAATTATATAATAATAAATAATAAATATATTGGGGTAAAGAGAGAGAAAGTGTAACCTAAATAAAAAATAGAGGTTCAAAAAGATCCCTTACCTTATGATCGAATGTGTTCTGAAATTGTAATTAATGTATTGGAGAATAAAATTATATTAATTAATTATATAATTCATAAAAAATTTAATCTATATTCTATTTATTATATTTTTTTAAGTTCATTTATGGTAATTTCTATGAGTTGTAAAGTTTAGTTTCATCATTTCGGGAGCGTTTCTTTCACCGTTTCATGGTTGGTTAACTTGTTTATATTTATATATGTTCTTGAATAATGGGAATAGAACCCAAGAAGAGAAATTATATGGTACTAATTCAATTAAATAATTTAAAATGGTCACATATATCATTTTTTTTCTAAAATGAGGATGATTCATTTGATAAAATGTTAATGATAAATGTTCAGCTTATTTTTGGTGGGTTTTTTGATCATCAAGAATTAGCTTTATTTTATTTAATATTATGTCTATATATTAGTTATATAAAATGAAATAAGTTATAATATACTAATTAAAATACAATTTAAAAATAATAATAGTTTTATGACCATCTTTGAAGGCAGTATTGGAAAACAAAAACTCATTGTCCATTAAGGTCATGAACTAACATATTATAGATGATGTTTTCATTTTTACAATAAGAGGAGGATAGAATGGATTTTATGTTGTATATTACATTAAAAATAAAATAAAATTATAGTATATATATTATACTAGATTTATTATGAAACTTTTTACGTAGAATGAGGATATGGTATAAGAAAGAAAGAATTTAAAAGAAAATAAGGAGTATTTTACCTCTTGAATATCCTCTCCTTAAGAACCACCGTAAGGAACTTTGAATTGGTATTTTGGTGAGACAAAAAAATACTAGGATGTGGGTAAGATTATTGGGAGTTTAATTGGGTAGAATATTGACAAGATCCAAGGATTGGAAGGTGTGAGGAGAAGGGGTGATATTATATGGGGAGGAGAGGGGTGTTTTTGATTATTATATTCATTAGTTAAATATTTTGGCTCAAGAATATCAATAGTGTTGATTCTTTTGAATATATATAATAACTAGTGCATGTGAGTTTTAACTAATGGGTTCCTACATCCTTCATGACTAAAAAATTCTAGTATTTGGCTTAAAATGTTAAATACTGTAAATTATCGTATTTCAATATTCACCAAAAATTCAAATACTTTAGAAAAATACCAAAAATTCACCCCAATTTTTTATGTGTATATTTTAAAATTTTAATCCATTTTATAAATTTTTTTTCTAAATATGAGAGATTTAATTTTTGAATAAAATCATCATTTATTAAAAAAATACCAATTTTAATATTATAATCAATTTTATGACCCTTTGAAGAATTATTTAACATCTCATAAAATTATATTATAATTATAATAAAACTTAATATTAATTTATAAATCCATTTTATTGATATAAAATTTATTTTAAATCATTATATTTATTATAAAAGTGCTATTAAAATATTTATGTTTTTTTTAAAATACAAACAATTAATTTATCACTTTTAAAACATTTATCTACTCTTACCATGATATAAATATACCATATTTTCATTTTATAAGATACATAAATATTATTTTATATTTCCATAGATGATGTTACTGTTCTAATGGTCATATTACTATTCCTAATGGTCATATTAATATTTCTAACAGTCATATTACTATTCCAACAACCAGGTTACTATTCCAATTATTAAATTACTTTTCAAAAAGTCAGATTTATAAAGTTTATACAAGTTCCTTAATTTCTATAAATACCACTTATTCTATTCATTCTTCATTGAATTATATTTTCTATTAAGGTTATATATTCTTTCATCTCTAAAATGGATATTTTATTATTAACATTATGTTTTATTTTTATAACTTTGTTCACGAGTATGGTCATTCTGGTGGATTGAGAAAATATAAATTTTCCTATTCTTATTACCTTATTTTCTATTTATTTCCCTGCTATAATATTTATCATCTTTATTGGTTTATTTTTTTACTAATATATTATTCATCATTTATGAGAATAATGTTTTTTGTTGGTTTCTCTATACGACGCATGTGCTTCATACTATATGGAATAATTATAAGAATGGAAATTCCATTGTTGAAATTATGGGTTATTACACTATGGCCTTTAGTCAATTTGAGGATGTTTTGGTGATCTTAGGTGTAGCAGGGGTGTCCCTAGTAGGACATCACCTTGTGCTATGAACCCGGGGTCCATGGGATCCCTAAGTTTTGTTTATACTTGAGGTGGGTTGTTGAGACCCCTTGGTGCCTATTTGTTGGATATTAAGATCCAAGTTTCAATGAGAGGACCCATTCTTTGTTTGCTGATAGTTGATCGACACTGCTAGTTTAGCAATTTGGATGGTGGGGCCATGGTTAGATTGTCCCATGTTTGGTTGGCTGTTGGCTGTGATGTTTTAGGCAGTTCTTCTATAGAATTTAGTTTGACGAGGAGACCCTTAGGGTATCTTGGATCAGGTGTTAGACCTGAGTTGCGATTTGGTTCTCTCAGCCACTAGTTTTCTATGGTTAAATATGATTAGGGAGCTAATGCGCTATCTGGATGAGTGAAACCCACATCGAGTTTAGTGTGACACCCTAACTAGATTGGCTTTAGGCCTATGAGGTGCCATGGTACTCACAAAATATGTTTTATTATAATCATGGAGGACAATTTTCTCCTAATACCATGGATTCCATATTCTCTCAGGGTTATATATTTGGCCCCCACATTTTTTGGGTCTATAGTTGGTGCCCAATTTGTTCTGTAGGACTTTCGAGACTGATGGGTTCTTTGATTATGTCGACCTAGATTTTCCTTTCACCAGTTCATATCTTGCTATTAGAGACCTTGAGCCTAATAGTTTCACTTTGTGTTTATGGATGCCTATGGTTTCTCCCTAGGGTCTAGTATTCCTGAATGTTGTGTTTAGACATCTTGGATCTCCTATGTAGATCTGGAAGATACACTAGTTATCATGTGGTAAGGAGAGGCACATGCTATAAATCTTCTAGTGGGGGCCAGATCAGGGGTAGATTTACCTTGGGTGTGATTCTAGAACCCAATGTTGGTTGTTTTCCTTTTTATTTTCCCCATTTATTTTATGTAGTTTTTTTTATATGCAAGATTTTATTAGTTTTAGGCTAGGTTGGGCACATCACGTGTGCATGATCAAGTGATGACAACATATTATAAGTTCATCATTAGGGGTGGCCTACTGAGATTTATTTATCACCCCCTATATGTGTATCTTAGTGTGTGTGTATAATTGATGTCTACTTTTAGGTTGTAGCACAGGTTATGTGATAGATTGGGTTGAGGCCTAGTGTTTCTTGATCAGGAAGAGCCTCTTGTGTGGAGTTTCAGGATTGGGATGGTGAAACTAGGTCATCATAGAGACTAGATATATGAATTGTATTGGATATGGTAATGGATCTAACAATATATTTTTTTAGTTTATTTTATAATGTGGTCGGACCAGTGGGTGACTGGTTGCTGTATGATTTTTGTGATTTAGATTTTGTTTGAATGTATGAAACATTCCATATATTATAACATGATTTTGTTTTAGTTATTTTTTATGTGTGCTATGATATTCATATATATGTATGATTTTAGTTATTTTATGCTATTATTTCACTCTGACTAAAAGGTATAGTCTTCCCACATTACCTTTTATACCCTCACTACTATTTATACTCCTCTGGCATTTGGGGTGGCATGCTTGAGTCCTTATGACAAGCCAGATCAGGTAATAGCTCAGGTCAACCTTGGATGGTTTGTTACGAATTTATATTAGAGATTTTTGGTTTTATGATTTGGGGAGTTGGTAGATAGGTGGTCTAGTAATGTGTATAAATTTCAATAGGTATTCGACTATTGTATCATGAACACCTTTTCTAATAAGAATTCCAAGTTTCCAGGGCATGAGATTTCTATTTTTGGTATTCATTTTTATTATTTCATGATTTAACATAGTTTTATGCCCTTATGCTTGTGGATTTAAGGTTTATTTGGGGTTTTTACTATTGGCCTAATGGAAATAGGCTAGTGTTCATGTATCATTATAGGCACATAGGATTCACATGACATATGAATGTCTGTGGTATTTTTTGGATGATGGAGTTTTAGTCATTTAAAGTGTGAGAAACTGATCATAAGGTGATTTCTCAAATATGTAATTGGTGAAATTATACTCAACTAAACTGAATTTGTATATTTTTTTTATGAAAGATCTTATAGATCATGCAGTGTGATGCTCTCTGGTGATGGAGATGTATTCCCTTCATCAAGGGATGCATGGAAACCCTTATATTCATGTGTAGGATTTGAGTATTCTATTGGTGGATCAATGAAGGAAAGGATTCCTGATAGATTTTTGGATTTGGATCGAGATTCCCTGAGGTGGTGTTTTCCCTGAAGTCCCAGGTTCGATTTCCTTGGGAGGGAGTTTTTTTCCCCATGTTATCTATCAAGTCGGGTAGTGGGGCCAATGTTCCTACTATCATTGAGGTATTATGGTGGTGGGAGTGACTTTTCTTCCTTGGTGGGTCTGTTGAGGTCTTCTATCACTAAGACGTGGTTTGACATGAGGATTCCTAGTGTTTGAGAAGTGGAGCACTAGGATTTATCTTTTTTTTATATCTGGCTTGAGAGGGAAGGTTTGGTTGGATCCATGTCCCCACTCATTTGGGTTACACCTTGGGTAGCATAGTAGAATCATGGTTGTATGCTTATGGATTTGGATCAACACTTGAGTGGAGGGTGGTTTTGTGGTTTATCACGACATGAGAGAGATTATTCATTTTGAAGAGGATTACTAAGGGTGCTCTGGTTTGTCGGAACTGACCTGTGAGTGGAGTTTGGTTAGCAGTTTTAGGCATGTTAGCCTATTTTTATTAGGACTTGGCCCAAGTGACTGTGATTCCTATTTCAATTTTGAGAGATGTTTAAGGAAATATGTTTGGTGATAAGTTCACTATATGCTATTTGAGACCATTAATGTCATTTTAAGTGTTTTTTGGGCATATGTTGTTGCTGTATTTTTTAGTGATTTTGTGTGACCGGTTAGGCAATGTCTATCCATTATTCTTAGTGATACACTTAGCGTGGTCCATGTGGTTTTATATTGGGTATTGGGGTGATATTAAGGACACTCATGTGATAGGGAGTATCAAATAACTCATTTTTAAACACCTATCATGTTTGGATAGATTTGTGGATACAATAAGAATGGTAATTGTGAGGTCGATATTATGTCAGTTACGCTAGTTATTGGGGATATCATGGTTTTTGGTTGTTAATCGAGGCTTACCGGGGGTGATAAGGGTTGGAGGGGGGTTGTGATAACCCGTATCATCATGGGTTATGAAAATCAGGGATATTTGAAACTTTTCCCCTGGGATTATTTAGGAAAAAATGGTAAATTTTATTGTAATACGGTCTTAGATAATTTTTATGACCACCCCATTAGTCTTGAAATAGGGTGATTACCCTAGGTAAAGATTTTGGTGAAAATATGAGCCGTTCCAATTTTTATATAATATTTACTATTTAATTAAATAAATATTAATTTATTAACATGTGTTATTTCTTTTGTAAATTTTAAAAAAAGTTTTTTATTGAGTTTTTTGTCTTTATGATTTATTTTAGAATGGGGGGTTTCTCTTAGGTGAGGTATAACTTTGCATCAGGTGTTGGGCCTAGGCTTGAGCCCCTTTTCTTTTTTCTTTTCCCTTTTCTTTTCTTTTCCCTTTTACTTTTTCTTTTTTATTATTTCTTTTTTCCCTTTTCATTTTCAGGTACATCTATGGGTATCCACCTTTTGGGTCTTCAATAGGAGAGGGATAAGTAGAGAATAGGGATAGGTAAGGAGGATGATCCACCTGGGATCTTGTCTGAAGGTAGATTGAGGCTTGGTGGGTGCGTGACATATATCCAGTGTGAAGATTTTGTGATTTCCACCCTAAGGTAGTTCTGTTTTTATTTTTTCACCATAAATTCCCTTAGATTATATGTTTTTAAGTTTTAAAACCTTTTATGTGTTGTTGGGGACCTCTTAGGGTCGATCTGTGGATTTTGGGGAGAAATTGGGTGTTTCAGGCCGTTTTGGGGGTTTTCCATTTGGGAAAATCTATGTACAGGGTGTATGGTTCAGATAACAAACACTATGTGTTATTTATGTCTAGGGAAGATGTTTTTTTATTAAACACAGTGTACTAGGGATACAATCCATGTAGTGGTGACTTAGGGTGTGCTGAGGGTGCATGGCCATATAGGTTATATGACCAGATCTTGTGTGTGATACATGTCCAGATGCCATATACTGTTCTTAGACAGACCCCATGAGAGGGTACGTGGCTAGGTGCATGGATGGGGACCCTCTATGGGGTATAAGTTTTGTACAGGGGGGGCACACCATATAGTATGGTGGTGTAAACACTGAGTGGGGGCTGTGGTACATGGGCATGTACCCATGTGAGGGTACACACTGTGTACATGAAACACATGCCATATACTTTGAAGAAGTATATTTCGAGAGTCATGAGGCACATGAACAAGGATCACCTTTGGTGTTACACACCATTTATCCCAAGTGAAAACCTTTCACTTTTCCTGCCCTAGTTATTTTTGCTTGTCTTTCGCTCGGGTGTTATAATTTTGCTTGTGATTAGTCCTTTCTCAGTGTTTTTTCACATAGAGTGTGATGGTTGAATCCTTTAAGTGTTTAGAGTCCTCATGGATGGTGATTTGTATTGATAGAGTTCAGTAGGAGGATTTTATTGAGGTTTGGTTTTAGAATCCTTATGGGGGTTGTGTTGTGATTTGTGAGGCCTAGGTGAGGGTTGTGAGTTTAATGATCAGACTGAATTGAGTATTCCACAATGATCTATTTGAGGTTCTTTGGAAAAATTTTGGATGATGGGATCATGTGGTATCTTCAAGAAGATCTTAGTTTGTTCCTTATTTTCAAGACTAGCTTCTCATAGTTGGACCATTTGAGGTATGAATCTTGTGTTTTAGGACCAATTCTATTGGAGCCTTTGGGATGGGTTAGTTACATGGGGTGGTGGTTACAACCAAATGCTACTGAGTAGTTGATTTGAGTCCAAGGGACTTATTTTGATACTCCTGTGGGATGGTTGATGATCAAGTGATCAATGGTTTCCATAGTCAACGGTTGAAAATTACCATGTGGCATGGTTTGGCTTGTGATGAGGATACCTTGTGGAGGGTCATATTTTTATGTGGTCATGAGGACTGTGGTGAACTCCCTGGTTGGGTTTCTTTTCTTTTGGATGCCTGTTGAGAACATTATTGATTGAGGATCAGTTGGATTATATTGATGTCCATTTTAGTTTGTTATTCACTGAGTGTTTCCCATGATTTGGATGGTCTAGAGGAACCCTCATAGTGTTTATTACTCTTCATATGGCCTTTGATTCATTTTAGGATGTTTCTACAAGTATGGACCGAGATCTTGTGTGCAGTAGGGGAGTCCCTAGTAGGTTGTCACCTTGTACTATGACCTTGGGGTCCGTGGGATCCTTGAGTTCGTTTTAAACCCAAGGTTGGTGGTTGAGAGCACACAATGTATGTTTTTTAGATTCAAAGATCCAAGGTTCCATGTGAGGACCCATTCTTTGTTGAAATAGAGTTGATCAAAACATCTAGTTTATTTTTTTGGACAATGGGGTCAAGGTTGGATCATCCCAATTTTGGTTGGCTATTGGCCATGATGTTTAAGACACTTCTTATTAGGAATTTGGTTTGAGGATATGAACCTTGGTATATATTGGATCAGGTGTTTTCCCTAAGTTTTTATATGTTTCTCTCTTCCACTGGTTGGCTATGGTTAGACGGGCTTAGTGACCTGATGGGTGATATGGATGAGTGTAACCCTTATATAGTTTAGTGTGACATCATAACTAGAGTGGGTTCAGGCTCATGATGAGCCCATGCACACATGGAGTGGGTTTTCTTATAGTCATAGAGGTCATTGTGCTCCCGATTACTTGGATTCTATATGCTCCCTAGGTTATATATATGAGTTTCACCTTTGTTGGGTCCATAGCTGGTGCCTGATTCATTTTGTAGGATTTTGAAGACTGATGGGTTCTCTAGTTGGTCAACCTATATGTTCCTGTCACTAGTTCAAATCATTCTATTTGATTCCTAGAGCCTGGTATATGTTATTTGTGTTCTTGGATACCTATGGTGTCACCCCGGGGTTTGTAACTCATACCTATTATGTTCAGATGTCTTTGAGCTCCTGTGTAGATCTAGAAGAGATGCCAGTTATCATGCGGAAGGTTGAGCCACATGCTTTAAATACTTTGGTGGGGGATATACTAGGGGTAGATTTACCTTATGTGTTAGGATATAACCCACAATTGGTTATTTCCCTTTTTTCCCCCTTTGTTTTATGCAATTGTTTTTGTATGCAAGCTTTTGTTAGTTTTCTGCTAGGTTGGAAATATCATGTGTATATGTACTTGTTATGACATCATTTTACAGGTCCAAAGTGTGTCCTACTGAGATTTATTTCTCACCCCTTATATATGAACCTCAATGTGCATATAAACCTAATGTATGATTTTATGTTGGAGAAAAAGTTTCATGATGGATAGGGTTGAGGCCCAGTGTTTCTTAATCGAGCATAGCTGCTCGTATGTAGTCTTTAGATCAGTTTGGTGGATCTTGAGAATCTTAGTGACCGGGTATGGGGTTTGGCTCAAATTTGACAGTGGGAACTATTTTTTTTTTCATTTTGTTTATTTTTTATATGTGGTCACCACAGCGGGAGACTGATTATAGTATGTCTTTCATGCATGAGAGTTTATATAACTATATTTCATATTCTATTTATTATAGCATGATTATGTTTTGGTTATTTACTATGTGTACTATGATATTCATCCCTATGTATGAGTTTGGTTATTTTATACTATTATTTCAATTTTACTAGAGGGTATAGTCTCCCCACCACACCTTTTTGACCCACACCAATAGTCAGACTATGGTGTTCATGGAGGCATGCTTGTGGCCTTGCAGTAAGCCAGATTGGGTGACTTGTTAGGTTGAAATGATCTAGTTGATTAAACTCACTCACCCACATGAAAAAACATTACAAGAATGATTTTCAAGCATAAAAAAAACGGTTATGAAAATTTCATATAAAATACCCTTCGGGGTAAGGAACTTCCCACCTCCAGGTTATCAATGTCAACATCAAGGTTTTCAATAGTGTTGTCACCTAAACCACATTTTCACACCAACCAAAACAAGATTATACACAAAAAATACTAAAACTGGTTGTTATCCAAAAAGAAATGGGTTATTGAGTAAGGAGTAGAATAAATACAATCCAATGTTAGAATCAAAACTTACTCAATGTTAAATTATCTTGAATGGAAATATTTGAGTCTAGTTGAAGGAAGAAGAACTTTTTTCATTCAAGGATAATGATAAGAGAAGAGATATGAGGATCCAACAATTCATAAGTATCCCAATAAAATTCCCAAACCTAGAAGCATTAACAAAGGTAGATGAATTGAGGCCTTATACTTATTAAATGAAGGGAAAAATCAATACAAATGAAGAAGCATCAAGACCTTCTATAGTAGAATCCTCAACACACGAGAGTTCAGTCAATAATCATCTAAAAAATGAATAGAACATCAAAAAGGAGTGTTGATAGATTAATATAGGGGAGGAAATGATTTATAACTTCATTCAAGACCCCTAATTAAAACCATACATTTCCCCCTTTGAAATGGTCTAGATCCAAGATCAAAGGTGATGATTTTGAGTATTTGAAATCCACCCCAACCACCGAAACAACCTCCACCAGGGCCTGGCCTTGGCTGTGGTGATATTGAGTGCACCAGACCGGTATGAAATGATCTATAGTTTGGACCCTAAAACTAAGCCATTTACCCTCACCACACCCTTCAAAATGGGCGTACTGAGGTCTTCTAATCCATGGACAATAATTTAATCCCCATCACTCCACACCCATGGCCACACCCTCATAAAGCTATTTCCCTTGCCTGTTTTTCACCAAGGCACACACTAAGACCACCATAGCTTATACTAGTCCATGGTGATGCTCGTTTTGGATATAAAATACTAAAAATCCATTTTGAGACATTATAAACTACTCAAAGATTCTAATCCTTTACCCAAGAAGGTATCAACTAAAAATAATAATGAGAAGTGGGGAAGCATGATTTCTTATAATAAAACAATAGTTTTGGGACTTTACATACTTTTAATAAATGGGATCCCACTAAAATGATGACCCATTTATAAAATGTCATATCTATTAGTGGTCTATGATCCATATTTTACAATGAATTATACCAATTTTTTCACATAAATAAACCATGACTATTTTGGCAGGTCATCATCCTAATCAAAATAGTTGCGACTCTTGGATAGTTGAGTGGATAAATATTTATAAAATCAATCATATGGATAAAATCAACTACATTACTCTAGTATCCTAACCATTAGGATTTCCTAGCTAGTGTAGCTCAAAGAAAATGTTAAGAATAATCCAAAAAATAAAAATTAAGGGATAATCATGCTAAAATAGACATATCCAATAAGATAATCCATAGTTATATATAACTTTATTAACCTACATATGATAATCTAGGGTTACTCATACTGAGCTTAAAAATACTCAGTTGAATGATTGAGGTTTTGAAAAGATTCTCTTTGGAATGAATCTAACACTCAATAATTGAAGGGGATTTAATCTCACCATAATATTACTTGTTTATCCCCTTTATATGTATGCATGATTATAAGGATTTAGTTTTTACTATCCTTATTCCATCCAAAAAATTAATGTGTTCACACCACATTAATGTGTAACTATTTACACAACCCACACGTTTATGTTACTCACCCAAAAATAGAAGCTAAAAATATTTATACATATCTGAAATCATTATATGCATAAGGTACATGGACTATTCATGTAAAGTCTTATAGTTATATGAGATTGACCATCTCCAAATGAGTATTCCTAGAGTGATATATATCCAACCCCATTCACCTTTATAGATAAGGAATATCCTCCACACTAGAAGGTTGTTTGACCCTAAGTCCCTCTCTTCTAGAAGACTTTACTCAAGAGAGAATTCAATTCATGATAATTCTAAAATATAATATTCAAAAACTATTCTCAATAATGAATTCTATTTAATAACACTAAATAACAAACCATGATCAAGGTTGATGAAAACTAAATTTTATAGAGTTGTACCTAGAATATAATGCGAAGTTTTGACTCATAGAAGTAGTTTAATGGTAAAATAAAATATACACAATATCCATAGTTCATAAACAATTTAATAAACATGAGTAAAGCATATGATAAAATTTAAATAAATAAAAAATTAAAATATATAAACATGGGATAAATATTTATGATTAATTCATAAATAAAATCTAATTATAAGTATTTTAAAAATTATCTGAGCATTATAGGCATTCTATAATCATGAATATAAAAAATTCTATATTTATTTTTATATGACCACTTTAATATTTTGTAATATATAGAATTTATGTGATATTTTATGAATTATAAACATTTCACAATTAAATTTTTATTATGTAAAACTTTCACACAATCTAAATATCATATAAAATTTTCATTATTTATACCTTCAATCAAAATATTTTTGACATGGTCTGAATAATATCTGAATGAGGCCCCTTTAATTTGAACTCCACAAATTTAATTAATTATGAAAATTTAATAATAATAAATATAAAAAAATTTATATTTTGGATTTATTTTTTAATTTATAAACCATTTATATAACACCCCTTATGATTTCTAATAAAACCCTTTATTTCTATGTCACCAACTAGGACGATATGCCAGCCAACCCAACATTCAAACTGGTTTGAGACATGGTCCGAAGGTCATTCCTGATCCCAATGGACTAGAAACTAGTTTTGGTCATCAAAGTAATCATAATGGGAATGATTTATCCAAAAAAACCAGGATAAATAACCAAAATAACATGCAACAGAACTAATAATAAATGAATCTCAAATAAATATACAAAACTGACTCAGTTATAACTACTGAACAAAACAGAAACTAAATACAAAACTAAAACTGGACCACACTATCCAAATTTCCATGTTACCTCTTGGTCACCACCATACACAATACCAACTTTCTCCAAGAGTAATCAAACTAGAAACCTGAACCTTCAAAACAGCTCATGTCTATTGACATAGAGTGGTGCTAGTAGTGTGTGAGATTCACAGCTCAATAGGTAATCACTAAAGAATCCATGTGTTTCCTTTATTGAAAACAATCCAATAACACTAGTTTTAAATTCATATATAAAAATAGGTTTTTATCATTTTAGTAAAAAACAAATATTTCCCTTTTTTGAACAATACATAAACCAACTCACTATTTTCAAGACATATTACAATTTTGAAACCAAATCCCCAAACGAAAATCCAAAAAAGAAACACCAAGTCATGCTAAAAACAAATGAGCAGTGTAAATAGGAAATAAAGTGCAGTAGAATATAAACAAGAAAATATAGGCAGAAACCATGATAATTTTCTAAATATCCCTATAGCGATCCCTAGATGTACTCAGGTCGGGCTCACCTATTGACATATGGTGCAACTCTATAGTTAATAACTCACTAGCTGTTATAACTTCCAATCTAGTGGAACAATCCTACCGAGCCTCTAAAAAATCCAAGGGTTAGAAACCCATATAATTGGGGTTGACAAGAAACCATCATTTGACCCTATAAAATACACCCAGGAAACCCATGGTAACAGTATATAGTGAAAAGAGTCGGGACTGACACACGTGACTCATCTTACCCGCCACAACCACACTTGCCTACCCTAAACACTAACACCACCTATGCAATAACCCACTCCCGAGAAATCCTCCATATGGGTGCCCATATCACAAAAATGTCATTCACAAGTTCTAACCGGGCTGTCACATCACATGATCTTGTAAAACATTTCTCAAAACATGATAAGATTCCAACCAAGAATTTTTAATTCCAAAACCTCAATTAATTTCTAAAACACTATAAAGTGAAAAATGGGTCTTTAACATTATCCATTACAATACATTACAAATATTTTTTCTAACCATTTAAAAAAAACATAAAACACCACTTTCATGTTCACCATGCCAAACAAGCCTTATATTTCAAATCTGATTCCATTTCCAATACCACATAAAGCCAAAGTGAAAACACACAACATAATTAAAACTTTCAAATGGGCTTTCAAATCATTTTGAATCCAAACCTCATTTATAAGGTACAAAATGGGCCATAATTTTGAACATAACACTTAAAACCACTTTTAACTCATTAGAAACCAAGGGAAATTTAGTAAAGCATCACGAGTTTGAAGAAGGAAAGAAGAAGGGATAAGTGTTTTTAAATATAGGGTTTTAAGTTGAGAAAGCTAATCCAAGACCATTATCATTTATGTGCCCATCCTTTTGCATGGCCCAAGCACACAAGGATGTTATCACATCTAATGGAACACCACAAATATAAATTAAATTAAAAAAAACATTTTTAAAGAAACCACACATGCTCTAAATCCAACATGAAAGCCATACATATGTGCCAAACCATAAAAATCACTAAAAACCACACATAGGGATCATATCACAGTGAAACCATGCCATTAAAACATTACCAAGTCGAAAAAATGCTAAAGATACCAAATTTCATCTAAAAACACTATTTGGCATTTTATCAAACACATTGAGTGCATATATACATAATCATATTTAAAGAATCTCTTTGAAAACCATTTTTACCAAATTACACCAACACATAACCACCTCCAAAAACCAAATAAACATACAAAAATCATGAAAATCATATTTATAAATTATTTTGGAATAATCAAGCATAAAATAAAATTAATTATAAGGGAAACATATGAAAACACATACCTTAAAGGAGTGCGGATGTGAAAAAGCTTCAAGGGAAGGAAGAACTGAGCCCAAAAGACAATCCAAACACCCTAGATCCAAATAAAAAAACCCAACATATCAAACCTATATGTTAGGGTTCATCCAAGAGATAACCCACCACATAAATACCAAGAAATCATGCAAGGATAATAGAAAGATGATAAAAATGGAAAAAACCCTAAGAAACTCACGTTGGAAACTTGGAGATGCATCCATGGAGGGAGGAGAACCAAAGGGAGAGGGATAGGGGGATCCATTTGTGTTATAAAAATGAAAAATGGGGAGAAAATACCAAAAGGGGATAAAAATAGGGGTGGAAAAACTAGGAATTTTAGGATTTTTAAAATCTGGGTAGCTTATACAGTTTTCCAAACCGTGCGCAAACCATGCGGTCTCCACTTTCCAAATGGATAGAACCTGATGCATGTTTTATGAACGGTTTCCAAAAACATGTTCAACCCATGAAACTTTCCCCTAGAACCCAAAATAAGCCACATGGTTACCTGAGCCCAGCCGCACAGTTTTCCTTAACTATTCACTAACCGTTCACCCCTTGCTGCCAAGCCCACAAACTTCATTTTTCAACCAAAACCTTAAAAATATAAATCGGTATTCAACTTGAACCTAAATAAAAGGATCCAAATCCAAGAAAATAATAAAATAAAAGAATCTCTAAGGTCAGGGTGTGACAATTCTCCCCACACTAGACACTTTATGTCCCCATAAAGTCACAGAGCCAAAAGGTAAACCAAATATGATTCCACGCCCGATCAAAATTGAAAGAAACCACAAAACTCTGGGTAACCCTTCACTTAAAAAGTCAAACCCAACCAATTATAAAGAACAATACAACATCAAGAACAATAGGAGAACACGAGAGGGTTCTTCTTACCATAAGAACTCAACTACCACCTTGGCATGGCTTCAGATCCACCCAAAGAGGGAACTCCCAACACAACTAACCCAAACTCCTTTAGACGAGTTGAACAAAAACACCACTGGAACAAGGGGATAAACCCATGAAAAGAACTTTAACCAATCAAATAGACCAAATATAAGACACAAATAGTGATTTCCATAACAATGGAAATCCCCAATAAGAATAACAAAAGACAATAAAACAATTCACAAAAGGCTAATCCTTTAATGATCCACATCCAAAGAAAAAAATAGGGTTATAAGAAGAAAAACCACTAATAATTTTAAAAATACATTAAAAACTCACAATAAGAAATGAGATATAGTATAAATTTAGACTATATCCACTCTCATGTTAGAGACAATCCAAGCCAAGGTTTCCCCCCACACCCCAACAATTCCTGACTGTACGCGAGCTTCACTCCGAGGCCTATGGATGGAGTCTTGATGCCTGTAGCATCAACTACCTCACAGCTAGGAGCTGACATCCTCTTTTCAAAACTTCTTCAGGAAATGTTTGCTACAAAACTTATCCAAATGAACCAAATAGACACAATGATGGAATGTTTTTAGAGGATTGCAACAAGAGAACTTCAAATTCCCAAACTAGCCATATTAGTGGCACAAAAGTGAACAGTCTGATGAAATGGAGGTTAGGACTAACAAAGGAGAATCTACAAAGACAAGTTCTTCCAGAACACACTCCTCTCTAGATGAGGAACCTTTAAAGAAACAATATACATCGGATTTCCAACTTCTTGTGCACTGAAAACCAACTCAACTAAAAATTCTTCATCCACCAAATTATAAAAATGAAGATCATTGGAGGATAGAGATCAATCCTTGATCTCTAGATGAAGACCCATGATGAAAATATAATCCTTCAAAAGATCCCATGATTCTATTTCAAAATAAAAAGAAACTAGCTCCTTGAAATGTTCAACATAGGCCTTCACTATCCAATGGACGTCCTGAATACTCTTGAGCTCCTTCCTTTTCTTCATCTCACCCCCTCAGGTATAAACCATAAAAAAAATAGAGTTAAACACTTCCCATGTCATACTGAATTTCATTGATGATGGAGATAACATCTTTCACTGATCCAAAGTTGGACACCCAAACAAACCCAAGATTGTATATACTCTAACAACTTCGAGAGTTCCCAACAATCCAAATACAAACTCAAATTTCTCAATCCTCTCCACTGTTTATAAGGGTCCTCTATCACCACAATAATCAAACAATAATAAAGAAGAATAAGGAACTAGGCAAGACTCACTAGAAAATTTTGGGACCTTTATAGATAGCATATTTTGAACAGTATAAAGAATAAAAAACAAAATTCAACATCAACCTGAAACACAATCAAACAGAACATCTTTATCCAAAACAATAGGCTCAAAATCCAAACAAATAAAATCACAATAAAAAATAATCTTTTCAAAAACCACTATTTTCATTTCATTTTTGAAATTACCTTCTTCCAAGGCCATTATCCAAACACTAAAATCCACTTTCCACAAAAAACAACTCATTATTTATAAAACAAAACACACATTAAAAAAAAACCAATTTACAAAATCATTTTCCATTTAATTTTTTTTTTGGATAAACCCTAAAAAACCTTCAATTTCAAATACCAACCCATGGAATCCTATGAATTGTTGCATATTAATTCATCCGAATTCGTCTTATATCAGCAATTCATAATTTCCCACATGAACTTTACATACACACCATCACATATGAAATGTTTATAAGGAGTACCAAGGGTCACACATTCTATACCATCATCAAATTCAAGCATATATCGAATTTTTTCTCCCATTTTCACAATAAAACCCATGTTAAAATCAAATTATCTTTTAAAAACTCATTTCAATTTTCAGGCTGAAGCCACTTGAAGGAAATCATTTAAATTTTAAAATCCATTTTCATTTTAAAATCCATTCACACCAACAAAAACTGAAACAAAACACAACTCTTACCAACAAAGACCAACAAAAAACAAGCAATTCTTATCAAACATCGAGGGAGAGGAACTAGTGGCCATGCATAACCCAACAACATGGTTTGTGGTCCATGCCACAAGTAATAATCAATAAATAAGAGGTCCTTTAACCATGCACTCAAACTCTACATGGTTCACTACTCTATGTGAGGTCACAACATGACACCGACTCACCTCTATTGTCATTCCTCAATCCAAAACAAAAAGAAAAGACTCAAATCCCAAACTACCCTTGAAAACTTGAGGATCAAAATGAGAAAGGGTTCATTATTTCCTTCTCGTACCTACCTTCCAATTCCCAATAGTATTAATCTCTAATATACCCAACACTACAAATAACAAGAACCTTCTCTGATACCATTGTTTCATGAACTAAGCTGAGATGCCATCCAACCCAACACCTGACCTGGTCCGAGAGATATCCCAAAGGGAATTCCCAATCCCCATGGGCTGAAAACTAGTGTTTGGAATCAAAGTAATAATAATGGGAAATATTTATCCCAAAAAAACCAAGATCAATACTCAAAATAACATTTAGTAGAACAAAAAATTATTTAATCTCAAATAAATATACAAAACTGTTTTAGTTATAACAGATGAACAAAACAGAAACTAAATAAAAAATTAAAACAAGACCTCACCCACCAAATCATCATGTGAAATCTTGTTCACCACCGTCCACAAGACCAACCTAATCCATGAGCAATAAAACCAAAAACCTAAACCAAAAAAACAAATCGCGTTTACCGATACTAATTGGCATAAGTAGGGTGTGATATTCACAGCTCAGTAGGTAATAACCACATAATCCATGTGTTTTCTTTATTGAAAACAATCCAATAAAACTAGTTTGAAATAAATGTAAAAAATAGGGTTTTATTATTTTAATAAACAAACACAAATTTCCCTTTTTCAAATAACACACACACCAACTCACTATTTTAAGAACAAATTACCATTTTGAATCCAATTCCCTAAACCAAAATCCAAACAAAGAAATACCAAGTCTTGCTGAAAACAAATGAGCAGTGTAAATAGGAAAAAAGTGTAGTAGAATATAAACAATATCATATAGGTAGAAACCAAGGGAATTTCCTAAAAATCCCTAGAAAGATACCTACACATACTCAAGTCAGAATCACCTATCGACATATGGTGTAGCTCTATAGTCTATAACTAACTGGATGTTCTATTTTCCAATCCAGTGGAACAATCCCACCTGTTCTCTAAAACATCAAATAGGAACCAACCCATCTAATCAGAGTTGATAAGAAATCATCACTTAACCCACTAAAAGATGCCCAGAAACCCATGGTAACAGTATATGGTGAAAGGAGGAGGCCCTTGCACGCATGACTCACCTTACCTACCACCACTTCACTTGCCTACCACAAACACTAACACCACCAATGTGATAACCCAATCTTGGGAAATCCTCCATAGGGGTGCCAATCTCACAAAAAGTCGTTCATAAGTTCCAACCAGGTCGATAGTTCACATGATATTGTAAAACATTTCTCAAAACATACTAAGACGTCAACCAGGAATTCATACTTTCAAAACAAAAATTTATTTCCAAAACACTATAAAGTGACAACTAAGAATTCAACATTATCAATTCCAATACATTACAAAAATGTTTCCTAACCATTTTCAAAATAACATAAAACACTATTAATGTTCACCATGCCAAACAAACATTTATATTTCAAATCTGATTCCATTTACAATGCCACTTCAAGCCAAATTGAAAAGACACAACATACTTAAAGGTGTAAAATGGGATTTCAAATCATTTAGAAACCAACCCTATTTTCTAAGATACCAAACATTCCATAATTTTGAACATAAGACTCAAAACCAGTTTTGATTCATTATAAACCATGAGACATTTAGTAAAGCATCACGAGATTGAATAAAGAAGTAAATAAGAGGGATACGTTTTTTTAAATTTGGGTTTTTAAGTTGAGAAAGATCACCCAAGACCATTATCATTTTGTTCCCATCCATATGTGCACCCGGAGCACACATGTATGTACCCACATCCAATGAAACACCACAAGTATCCATTAAATTACCTGAAACCTTTTTTAAAGAAACCACATATGCTCTACCACCAACACACAAACCAAACATAAGTTCCAAACCATAAAAAATCACTGAAAACCACACATAGGGCTCATATCACAATCAAATCACGCCATAAAAAAAACAAGAAAAACACATGCTAAAGATACCCAATTTCATCTAAAAATTCTATATGTAATTTTATCAAACATGTTGAGTTCATATATACATAATTACATTTAGAGAATATATTTGAAAACCATTTTTACCAAATTCCACCAACACATAAGCACCACCAAAAACCAAAATAAACACACCACAAGCATGATAATCATATTTATAAATTATTTAAGAATAACTAATAATGAAATGGAATGAATCTAAAAAGAAACAGAACAAAAAGACCTACCTCAAAAGAGTGTCGATGTGACAAAATTTTAAGAGAATGAACAACCAAGATCAACAGACAATACACACACCCTAAATACAAAAAAAACAACCCAACACTTAAACCATATATTTTAGGGTTCATCCAAGAGGGAAACCAGCATTGAAATACCAAGAAATCAAGAGAGGAGAAGATAAAGAGGAGAAATTTTTCCAAAACCCTAATAAACTTACCATGGAAACTTGGAGATGAATCCATGTAGGGAGGAGAACAAAAGAGAGAGGGCCAGGGGGATCCCTTCATGTTCCAAAAATTACCATGGGGGTAGAAATCATAAAAGGGACTAAAAATAGGGGATGGAAAACTTGTAATTTCGAGATTTTTAAAATCTAGGCAGCTCACATAGTTTGGCCGCACGATTTTCTAAACCTTACGCAAACCGTGCAGTCACCACTTTCCAAATGGACATAACCTCATTCATGGTTTTTGTACAGTTTCCCAAACCATTAACAATCTATGGGACTTGCCCTAGAACCCCAAAACAAGACACACAGTTACTTGGTCCAATCCACATGGTTTTCCTTAGCTGTGCACCCCTTACTACCAAGCCCCAAAACATCATTTTTCAAGAAAAAACTCAAAAATTTAAACCAGAACTCAAACCGAATCACAATAAAATATCCAAATCCAAGAAAATAATATAATAAAATAATCTATAAGTTCAGGGTCTGACATTATTTATCACAAGGAATTCTATATAATTTTGGTAAAGGGTATTTTAATATCAAACTTTAATATTTTGGAAAAATGTTTCACAAACAAATAATTAATTAATTATAAAAAATTTATCATTAATTAATTAATTTATAAACTTCATATAAATTAAATATTCCCAAAATAACTTTTAACATGATTTATAAACATTTTATTAACTATTAAAATTATATAAAAATTTATTTTTTTTAAATGTTTTTTGTTTACCCTTATGAAAAATATGTATTTTGTGTAAGGTTTTACTTCCACCATCCTTTTATTAACTATCAACATAAATATAGAATCACATTACCCTTACACAAAAAACCATATAAAGGTATATATCATTTAACTTTATATGAAATCATTTACATATAGGTTAGTTGTGGATTACCTAAATGTAAACCATTTATATAAAGGTAAGAACAAGAATACCTTTATGTAAACCCTTCTCATAAAGGTTAGTATTAAGTTTACTTTATGTGACCACTATGGTATAGGTAAATATCATATTATATTTACATAGATCAAACAAAGATTTTAAATTCTACAACTACTTTATGATTATGCTGTTCTCCCAAAATCAATGATTTTAACAAGTTTAAAACTTAAAAAAATAAAAATATTACCATTGATGGGTTTTATTTAATCATCTAAATATTATTGGTAGTGGAAAACATCCTAAACACAAGATGATATTTATTCAAGAAATCAAACATGCAAAATATCTTAAAAGTAGATATGAATAAGGAACCTATAAAATGACCAATCAAGAAGCATCCATTTTCTCTTCATCAAAAGAATTATTGATAAAGATCACTGGAGTAGTAAATAGATGATTTGGTCCTATAAATAAGTACATCAACCTATGTATCCTTGATCGTATTAAGAGGATTATTGAACTTCCAAATGTGTGAAAGAACCTTCTTAGGAGAGATAAATGGAGTTCAGGAGGAAGATATTTTTCTAAAGAAAACATTTTGTGAAACAAATGATCACATCACCATATAAACACAATCAAAACACACATTAAACAATAGAATAATACTCTTATATTTATATAGTTGAATCTTGTTTCTCTTACTTAATAACATATCTCATGAATTACTATTTTTGAGTGTATTTCATTGAACTCATTTTAATGAATAAATGCATAGATTTAAATGAATCAACCATTTGGTTCAAAACTGATGAAATACTATGCATTGGAGGGAGCTCTTAACATCCAATACACCACATGAATATTTAATATTATAATTTATATATATATATATTATCATATATTATACATTCATCTTATACCTGAAAATATACCTTCATTATATGCATGTATTAAATATACATTATATATATATAATATCATATATTATATATATATACTTTATGTACCAAATTCTTATGTACATGCATATCATGCATTACATTTTAGTGCACATTCAACTAATATTATAGTGTAAAGGATCCATATTTTCCTTATCATAACCCAGATAAGGGTTTGGTTAATTATTCAAAGGTGTTTAGTTAGGTGGGTCTTGGAAACCACATTAAATCACAGATCCTTGATCCATTGAGTGGACTCCCCAATCCTAAAATCCTAAACTCAGATTTCTTTAGAACTTACCTCTATGTTATATCAAGTCTATTAATGGATAATACTTTTAAGGTCTACATGGTTAATTAAACCGAAAACTATCATTAGAATACCTAATAAATGGAGGTGTCCAAAAAAGGGCCCCACCAACACTTCGATCTATGGTTTCATTATAAATCATGTAATGAAAGGAAATTAGGAATTAATATTTCCTTTTAGGTATATTTTTATCCTTTTACATGATAGTTAATATTATTTTGATTTTACATAAGTGATTTAACCATGTCCAATAAAATAATTTATGCATAATCCATTTATTTTATTCTATTTTGCATTATAGTAAATTCATTTATTTTAAGTAATCTTGTCTAAAAATACAATAAATATAAATAAATAACCATGTATTAGATATATATAAAATAAATATATGTGGCTTGATCATGAGATTTTATAATGGATGGTTCATTGAGCAGATGATTAACTAATCCTTGACCCTGGGGGAGTAAATCATGAAACCGAAATTTGGTTTGAGTGGTAGCATTCCACTTGGATCCAATGTGTCTTCTTGGTTGGTTTCACCTAAAATAAGGTTTTAAACTACCTCCTATCCTTGTAGATTTATCCTTTTTATTTATTTACTCACACAAAGGTGAGGGGAACTTTGGGTATGTGGTTAGAAAAAAGAAACCATGGGCACAATGGAACATACATAATAATAGTGGGAGGGATGAATCACTAACCATCATATTTAATTTACTATTTTTTATCACATTAAAACCCATGTAATACATATTAAATTAAATAGAAAGCCAACCCATACATTGGTTTCTCAAGATCATGATCATACACACCTGAAATAAATGCATTAAATAAGTAATCTATCATTCATTTCAAGTCATTATTTATTAAGATAAATCATTCAAATTAATTATCTTATGAGTTAATTAAATTTTTATCTTAATTATCCATCTAAAAAATTATAGAGATTCTTAAAATCTATAATTTTTAAAATAAATAAAATAAAATAAAATAATTTAAATTAATTAAGTACATAACATGCTCTTAGAGACAACACAATGTATACCCATATGAACTATATAGTTGATAGAGTTGTCATTTTTATGCACTGTAAAATTAAATTACATGTATCATACATAAAGTGTCATGTTATTACACAACACATAGTTTCATTAGTCAAGACAAGTAGTCAAATTGGCATTTATGAAACACAACATGAATTATTATATGTAGAGTTTATGAATTTTAATTCCAGTGAGGTACAAGATGTGTACAAGGACCATACATGGAATATAGTTCTAAAATTAAAGTGAAAATTAGAGAGGCATTTAATATTATGTAAAACCATATTACATGATATGAGTTCCAGCTACACATCATGTAGTTTGGTATAACATCGTAATTAATCTTATGTTTCACCTAATTAATTTAAATGATGCACAAATTGGATCAATGTGCACTCTACATAAATGTACATGAGTTACATGAACTGTACAAGCCACCACATGTCATGTAATTCGTTCCATGGTCATCTGTGAAACGCACCTAGTGACTCAACATGTAATATATGAAAAAATTTATGAGTTACATGGCATGAAATATCATATGGTAAATATTTATTTATTAGTTATAAACATGAGGTGAGTAATTAATACATTCCATGTATGCTAACCACACAACTTCTGCATTTCCTATGGGGTGAAACCTTGTGTTTTACATGAAATGTATTCCAGCTACACACCATGTAACTCATAAAGATGCATGAATTTTGGACCCTTCAACACATTATGTATAATGATGCGAGATACTATTCTTCCACACGACCTTCCAAGATTTTTATGGCTCATTTGGTGTGATGAATTTGGGTATATGGTGTGTAATTTTTATTTATAGGTCATGTAATCCCATTTTATGGGGCCAAAATGTCTATCACCTTTGGATGTGATATTTGAATGTTCTACCTTAGCATTTCCCATTTTCTTTGTCATATGAAAGTGAAAAAATGTTATAAACAAACTTTCAAATTAAGAATGAATAAACCAGAAATGAAAAACTATCATCGAATGCATAAATCAATCAAAAATTAATAAATAAATATAAATTAATATGTGGAAACTCTGATACCGCTTGAACATTTCAGGTTGCAACTTAAACAGTCAGTCCCATGCCCAATAACTGGTTTTTATCTATTTATTTGAATTTATCCTCAAAATGGAATGATAACAACCTTGAAGGAATTAAAGATATGATCTTTTCACATATAATTTATAATTAATTTATATAATTTCAAATTAACTTGGCTCATATTTATTTCTTCATTATTGATTTATTTAATCACTCTTTTCTTATCATCATTGGGATGAAGGATCCAAAACATGCTTCACAAACCATAGAATGTTGCTGGAAAAACTTTAGGGTACTAGAACAGATGATTATAACCACTTTCGACATTCACTATTGATCACAATAATAATCCCTTCTGAGTGTGAATGATTCTATCAAGTTATCTTGTGTTCTTAAAAAGGATGAGGAAGATTTATACTCTTCATTATTTAAATAATTAATGTAAAACCCCTAGATTTTAGTTTAAAAATAATATTATTCTCAATTTTATGCACCACATGAAATACCAATCTTAAAACAATCTATGGTATACTATTAAAATAACATTATTCAAATATATCCATTTGTTTAGAGGGTATGAACATGAATAACCATTTTATGAAATATATTTCTAATTTTTTCCTTAATAAAATAAATAATAAATCATACATTGATTATAAATTGGCTATAAATAAATATAAAATCTATTGTATGTAAAAGATATATTTTTCCTAAAATAAATTTTATGCATGTAATGCATTTTTATCTTAATAGATTAAATTACTAACCATTTATAAATTATTATAATTAAATTGTTAGATTATATATCCAATAAAATGAATTAAAATTCATTTAATTATGGTTATTTTGAAAGGAATGAGGATAAATTCATTTTAATCTTTAAAAATTCACTTGTTTTAAAAAATGAGTTCTTTTACGTTTCGTGCGCAAATATGATATTTAATTTATAACTTTTTTATAAATCATATTTGCATAAATTTACACCATTTTTAAAATAATTCTATTGAAATTATCTTAGATTATTTTTTTTGGTATTTTTCTGAAATGATTGATTTTTGAATGAATAGTGAAAATATTGATTTTTGGAGAAAAGTCATTTCTTTTCATTATATCAAGTAATTTAAAAGTACCATTATATTTTAGATTTTGTTTAAAAGTAAAATTATATCTATTTTATTTAAAATAATCTAAAAAATTCCATAGGAATCGTTATTATATTTTATTTCTGAATAATTTTATTTTTATGCTTAAAACACATTTTTTAAAAACTGTTTTTTATTGAATTTTATACACTTATATTAAAATTAATTTCTCAGAATTCTACAAATTTAATCTTGAAAAATGGTTTTTATATTTGAATTTATGAGGTCTAAATTTATTAATGAATAAAATTTTATTTTTGGTCATTATGAATAGTAACCATGGTAAAAGTTTTTCACCCCAGTAAAAGGTAAAATGGATTAAATGAGATTAAAAACTATGAGATAAGGTCTTTAAATCAACACAACATTGGAATTTATTTCATTGAATGGGTTAATTTAGACCACCCACATCTTATATTTGAAATTATGTCAATTTGGTATCATTTTCCTTTGATGATGATATTTATATTATTTTAAGTAAAATCCAATGACAAAATGTCACTATATTTCTTTTAATATCTCTAATATGTTGTCCTATGGATAAAAAGAAGGTATAAATGGTTATTTTTAACATGAATAATTTATTTTATTGATATTTTTTTTTAATTTTTAGTGATGGTATAATTACCTTCAATGATTACGCAACACCGACACAACCATTGTGAAAACAGTAGAAAAAGAATGTAATTTTTTTAAAAACATTAAAAGTAATATGATTGGAATTAATTATGGTGTTATATAAATTTATTGGATAATTATAATTTATAAGTTATATTTAAAGAGTTTATATTCAAATTCCACTATTTTCTTGATGTATTTAAAGTCAATTTTTTTGAATATTTCCAAAAATGAGTTTAAATGGTATTTAATGTTTAAAATTAATTTTTGAATACTTATAATATCGTGTAATTTATATCATAACCCAATTGGATGTGATATTTTATAGGATATCATGAATATTACATGTATGTGCCACTAAGCATTTTTAAAATCACTTTCACGACCCTTCAAGATTGAAAATTTATTAAAATAGTTATGGTTTAACATGATTAATTAGGGGGTTAAATTAAGATACAATTTTTAAAATGGAACCTAAAATTTTCTAGATTTTATTGGTTGAATTTATTTTACCTCATCCTCATTATATTCAAAGATATAGAATTTTGGAACTATTTTACTTGAGTTAGACACATATTATATATTAATATATCCTATATTTATATAATTTCTACCAACCTCACTTATCAAGGGGTACCTACTATCATCTATTCATCACACCTATTAAGACATTTATTTTAAGGAACTATGTTTTTACAGACTGGAATTTTGAGTACAAATTTTATTTTTTCTTTTTTGATGATTATAATTGTTAAAATGGTAATTTCCCCTAGAATATGACCTCAGATAATTTTTCTGACCACTTCATTAGTCTCAGAATATGGTTTTTACCCTTTTATAGAAGTTTTTTAGATTTATAAGACATTTTAATTTAGTGAAATAATTAATAATTAATATTTAATAAATTAAATATTAATTTATTTGCACAGGTTCATTCCATCATATCTTCTTAATGGAGCATTGGATTGAGATTCTATCTTCACTGTTGAGTTTGGAACAATGAGTTTTTTTTGAATAGGGGTATAAATTCAGTTTGGGAACCAGGGTCGGGCTGAACCCCCTTTTCTTTTTCACTTCATTTTATTTTTCTTTTCTTCCATTTCATTTCCTTTTCTTCTTTTCCTTCCTGGATTCTCACATACGCCCCCATGGGGATACTCCTCCATCACTTGAATGAGAGATAAAGGTATAAGGAGAGATATAAAGAGGAATTGAGGAAGAGAGGTACCTCCCTAAAGCTTGGGACGTGCCAGATCATCATGTAGTGGCCATGGAGTGTGGAAATGGGTGAAGCTTCGGTGGATTTCACCCAAAGGTTGGCCTTATTAGGTTTTTTACATAGATCCAAATAGATTTCTATTTTCAAGTATTAATACCCTATTATGATTTCTTAGGAACCCTTTTGGGTTGATCTATTGTTTTTGGGGAAAGAACATGTGTTTCGAGAGATTTTAGAGGTTTTCTATTTTGAAATACCAATCACAAAACGTGTAGTTCAGGAACACACACTGCATGTTCTTCTTGTTCGGGGAAGTTGATATTTTTAGAAGTACATATTGTGTATGGGATATACACAATGTGTACTAGGACTTGGATATGTAGATGAGTTCCTGACTATGTCTAGCCGGTGTAGTGGCACATCGTCATGTAGATTACACTACCAGATCCCATGTGGTTGGAATTCCATGTAGAGGTACACGATCGGGATATATACATGGCTATTCCATGTTATGTACATAATCATGTACCCCATGTATGGTACACACCAGTATATGATGAACATGATGTGTACTTGGGATGTTACATGTTGGGTTCAGCTATAGTACACACCTAGGTGGGGTTTGGGGGTACATGGCATGTTCTAAGTAAACACACTATGCACTACCCCTTGCTATTCTTTTTAGGGTTTTTCGTATATTTATGCTCATGATTTGTATTTGAATACTTGAGTAGTCCATTTTAAGTATCATTACAGATAAATAATTATGGATAATTTTTTTTTGTGATTTGAGGACTCTTGGGAGACATTTCATGCTTTTCCTAAATGGAGAGGTTCTTTATGTGGTAATCGAATCTAGTTTTCTCCTGAGAGTGAGCCTCGTTGATCTAATATGGTCCATAAACCATCTCATTGACCAATGATTTTTTATATTTACTTGAAGACATCCCCCTTACGAGATATTAATTTCTAGCCTATACGGCCCTAATATTTTTTGTCTATGTGGATCCCCTATGAGATGCCTCTACCTTGGCTTTGAACTAGGAGATCCTATGTAAGATTCCTCTATCTTCTTACTATTACTGAGGGTCCATTGTGGGCTACCTTTTCTTAAATTATGACACAGGAAATCCCTTGTAGAACCCCTTTACCTATATACCATTCTAAGGATCCCATGTAGGATTCTTCTACTTCTTACACCATTGTTAAGGGTCCTGTGTAGGACGAACCTTCCTATGTAATGTTCCAAGGATCCCATGTAGGATGCCTCTGTTTACTTATCATTATAGTATCCCTTATAAGATTCCTCATTTTACCTTCACATATGAGGATCTTGATTTTGATTCCTTCACTTATTCATAGACCCAAGGATCCCAAGTAGGTTGTCTCCCAATGTTTTTACTTGGGGGACCCAATAGGTGCCTTGATGTTTGACCAACCCTGAGCTAGTTTGTCCAGTTTGGGTAGATATGGTAGTAGGTGTCACCTTAGAACCCATATCAAACTTGTAAGCCCATGAGGATATGGTATTAGTGGTGGGTCACATATTTAGCTACCCTCACTCTTTTATTTATACATTCACATGTTTATTGCCGATGAAACTATGATTACAAGAGGTGCTTCTAGGTTGGTGGAACATGAGTCTGATGCAATGCCTATTTCTTCTATTTGGGATGCTTAGATGTATTCCATGGGATTTGTATTCTAATCCATTTTATTGTTTTATTATTTTTATATCCAAAGGCACTACCTAGGACCTTGCTATTGAGCCTGTATACTTTTTAAAATTATATTATTGGGATTTCCATAGTTGCTTCCTGAGATCCATCTTTTGAGCCTATGATTATGATATATGATCATGGAATCCCTAGTAATGATAGTTGTGGACGATTAAGCTCTCCCGAGTGATGAAGATGATTTCTCTCTCACCCGTTGACATGTGATGAGGATTATCATGCTCTCCTTGATCAATTTGTACACATGGATGATTATGATCTTCTGAGCGATAAGGATGATTATTCTCACCCTAATCGATTACTCACCATAGTGTTGAACATGGAATTTAACATCATTGAATACTCATGGATGATTACACTCTCATGAGTGATAGGAATTATTCTTCTCTCCCTAATTAGATACCTAAAGGGGTGGGCATGATGTCTCACTGTTGAAATCTCCTTATAGTTTGCCTAAGGTTCAGACCCTTAGGGTTCATCCAAGTCACAATGTCATGACCGCCAATGGAATAGTACATAGGGATCATATATTAGACTATATTTACATGGAATGAGTGGCATGGCGTCCATATCTATGCAATTTATAGGATGCCTATATGCACGTTTTTGGAATCCATCATTAGAGTGATTAGAGGTGAGTATTGGTGAACCCAGAGCTAGGATATGTATCCCCTTGCGGTGACATATCTTGCTCAGAGACATTTCTAGTGTTGGCCGAAGTAGGTTTTAGTGGAACTAGAGATAAAATTAATTATACATGGATTTTGTGGTACAAAATACAACTCACTACCATTTCATAGGTTATCCAGACGATTAGAATTACAGAACCCAAGATCAACTGTTGTTGTTTTAAATTATTTAATTGACCTTAAACATGTATATTCATATTAATGTATATATGTATATGTATGGGAATATACATACATACATACATACATACATACATACATACATACATACATACATACATACATACATACATATATACATATAATTATAAATGTACATGATGACACATTTACCAGTTTATTGGGATCACAGATCCAGGGATTGACTATGGTTTCATGTTTGTTGGTTTTATTTATCTATTTCAGATGTATCTCAGCTAGGCTAAGAATATTTCATGAGAATGCACTTATGTAATTATATTATTGTTTCACTAATAGGGTGGACTATTGAGATTATATAATCACCCCTGTACGTGAACCTCTATGTGTGTGAAGACCGTATGTATTCCTTTCAGATTGAGCACATTTTCATGGTGGATAGGGATGTGGCCCAGTGTTTCATGATCGAGTAGATCCATTCATGTGGATTCTCATAATCAGGATGAGGCAGCTCATCAGCACCACAGAGATTGGGTATGTGTTCTGGATTAGAGTTAGTAGCAGAGCCTTGTACTTTTATTTCAGTTTCTTTTATGTACTCCTATATGTATGGTCGGACCAATGGAAAAAATAGTGTTTTATGCATAACATGGATGTTTGGGATTTTATATATTTTTTATTTATTTTTACAACATGTTCTATTTCAGTTCATTTATTTATTTTTCACTCTGTTTATTTACTACACTAGATGATATTTGGTTTTTTCTACTATTTCTACTATGATATGAGGATATATTCTCCCGAATGTTCCACTTTTATACCCTTTATACTAGTTGAAAACATTTGGAATATGGGGAGGCATGCTATAGGTCTCGTAAAAAACCATCTTAGAGAACTAGACTAGTGGAATCTTGTTCAGGATCTTTCAAAGTGGTATCTGAGTTGTTTCTTTTACTGTTGTATTACTATTTTGGATATAGTAGATAGTAGTATTTGGAATGTGTTAGAACCTATGATGGATATCATGATGGTGTGTTGAGAACACTTGTTTCAGTAAGAAGTATTGGTTTCCAGAGTTAGGGGATTACTATTCTAATATACAATGTTACGGTTTTATATGATTTTTATCTTAATCAACTCACATGTTGTGTAAATTTTACGATTTATTATGTATTTATATCTCTTTTACCATTTTAACGAAGATATAAATTGATTTTTACTCTTGTCCAGCAAAGGTAAGAGGTGTCTCATGCATCATATTTGGCATGTGGAATTAATATGTTATAGGCCTACTAGTGTGTGATTTTTCTGATGACAGAGGACAATTGTTTAAAGTGTTAACAAAAACCTAAATGGTGTTTTCCCGTATAGGTTTTTGGTGTAATTATACTCAATTGATCCAAATTTCACACACACACACACAAACACATATATATTTTCTTTTGATGGTAGGATTTGTGGATCTACATTGAGATGTTTGGCAATGAGGCTAATGACTCAGTCCTCATGCATGGAAGGTGTAGTGATCCTAGTAAGACAATAGGGCACATGATTTCCAAATGTTATACCCTATGTAGGGTTTTTTCTTAGGTTTGGTTATTTAATGTTTTAGAAACAATTTATATAGTTTTTTCCTATATAGATTGGAATGACATTCTATTTAATCGACCTTCATTTGTGGTTATCTAGTTGGATATATGATTACAATGTCGATAGGTACCAAGAAATTCTTATGAACTAGAAATTGAGGGGGTATTACCGTATATGGATTATTGGTGAGTTTCTGTTCAGTATATTTTCTGTATTGATATTGTGACCTCCAGATAGAAGTTCCTTATGAGGATTCTTGGATAAGATTAGGGCCCTTTTAGGCTGTGTTTACAGTTTTGACCCTCGTAGGTCATTATTATCTTTACCTCCCTTGGTGAGGTTTGATATTTTGATATAGGTGGTTATAAATCAGGACCTAATTACGAGACTCAATATATTGGGACTAGTGGGAGACCTAAAGGGCCTTAGTTTTTAGACTCAAGCCCTTGTAGGTTAACCTTTATTTTGATTGAGGGAAACCTATTAGTGGTGCTAGACTGGGTTTTTGGTTGCATTTTTAGGCAGTGATCTTGGTTAGACACTTGTTTTGATACTAATGCACGATATGTGGTTAGGGATTTATGATATAGGCATGTTGGTGACTTTATCTTTTAATAAGGGCCTTGGGTGATTTGGTGTCAAGACTGGATTTGATGGGCATGAATGTTCAGATTCCTCGCATGGTTGACTATTTTTTTCTATTTCTAGTGTAGTAAGAGTATAAGTAGAATCTCGTGACTAAAATGACACCATGTGGTGGGAGGTCATGGATTAAATCATGGCATGTGTGAGGTGAATGATTTTGAAGAGGATTTCTAATGGAACTTCTGGCTTGTTTGGACTGACATGCGTTATAGCATGGTCATCTTGGTTTTAATAGAAGATGACACACTGGAGTATAAGTTAGGTGATACAGATACACACTAGTTATGTGTGGTACTATTTAGTCATGAATCAATGAGTGGTATTGTAAAAGCTATGGACCAATGTTTTCAAAGACTTTCCATGGGCATGGTTTCCTGGATGTTATGGTTGAAATGAGAATGTCACTCTATGGTAGAGGAGACAATGAGAAAATCTGGGTTCCATGAGACATTTTACCCATGGTTGGACCGGGAAACATATTTTTGGGAGACATGGTGTCAAGAGTTCGATAAAGGAAAGCTAGGCCTGCTTTGATGTAAGCATGGTTCAACAAGAGATATATACACCTTTTGATGGAATCTTAGTGTACCCCTAGTTAGATATGATTATGATCAACCTTGAAATTGTCTTGAGTATGCTGAGACAACATCGACTCTACACTGAGAATTTTTTCTTTTCAAATATCTTTCCATATTAGTGAAAAGAACCTATTGAGGTTGTGCTTGAGAGTAGTATAAGGTAAGAAATATGGTCTAGAGTGAATCATTGGATGTTTGACGGTGGTGACACTCATTTTTAGTTGAAATCAACAATTTCCATGGGTTTTTGAACTCATATTTTAGTTTTTAGATGATGATTAGGGTATTCCTATGATGGGGAGTACTAGATCCATCCCAATTAAGTGTCTTCCATGTAGGAATAGCTGGTGACACTATGAGACTAGTTGTCTGATACTCGAGATAGTGTAGTAGCACAAATGATTGGGATGAGGGAATGCGTATTGGTTTTTCCACAATGGACTTCAAGTATGATAAGGTTTATGGTGGGGAGATTGTAAGGATCTATGTTTTTTCAGATTGGAATTTTGAGCATAAATTTTAATTTTTGTTTGAAGATGATTTTAAGGGGTAAAATGGTAATTTTTCCTAGTAGATGATCCCATATGATTTTTATTACCACTTTTTTAGTCCCAAAATTTTGTATTTACCCTAGTAAGGAATACTAGTGGATTTCTAAGCCACTCAAATTTTAGCGGAATAAATAATAAATAATAAATAATTAATTAAATATTAATTTGTTCACAAATGTTCATTCAATGATATCTTATGAATGGAGCATAGGATTGAGTTTCCATCTCTTTAATTTAGTCTAGAATGGGTATTTTTTCTTAGGTAGGGTATAAACTTAGTTTGGTCAATGGGGCTAGGCTAAACCCCCTTTTCTTTTCCATTTTTTTCCATTTCCTTTTCTTCCTTTTCTTTTTTACTTTTCTTATTTTCCTACCTAGCTTCTCGTGTACGAACCCAGGGAGATCATCCTTCATATCATAACCAAGAGATAAAGGGATATTGAGAGAGATAAAGAGGGATAAGGGAGGAGAGGTACCATCATGAAGCTCCAGATGTGTTGGATCATCGTACGATGGTCATTGAGCATGGAAGTAGGCGAAGCTTTAGAAAATTATACCTAAAGGTAGGTTGTTTTTAATTTTTTCCATAGTTGCCCATATATTTTATGTTTTCAAGTTTTAATCGCCTATTATGCATTATTAGGACCCCATTTGGGCTGATCTATTATTTTTGGGGAAAAAACAAGGGTTTTATGCTATTTGAGGGGTTTCCCTTCTGAAATCCCGATCAAACGACTTATAGTTAATGAATACATGCATTGTGTTTTTTCTATTTAGGGAAGATTATATTTTTATAAGTACACTCCATGTATTGGTTATATATTCTATATACCTATACTCGGCCGTGTAGCTGATTACCTAACCATATATCCCGTATAGTGGAACATGGCCATGTAGATTACATGGCTAGACCCTGTGTCAATGGAATGACATGTTGAGGTACACAAACAGGATATATGAATGGACAATCCATGTGATGTAAAAAAGTAGGTATAACGATCCAGGATTTTTATACATGGATATTACATCCTTCTTGTGGAACATTTCATGCATTATACAATCATAGGCCCATAGACCATATTAGTTTAGTGCCTTTAGAAACATAGAACACAAACTTTTTATCTAGTGGAAGATCTTAAATGTTTACCAAAAAAATCATTCCCTTTAGTAATCACACTTAAAACTTTTTCTTATAGCACAGGTATAGGAAACATAAGAAAAGAGTGAGCTCAGATGCCCAGTAAGGGTAAACAAGGAAGATATGTAAGTAAAAACACAATCATAAAGGGTATGAGAATGTTATCAGAACATTAGATGATCATAACCTTCATATCAAAGATCATAAACATGAATCATGGAATAAATATTGGAAATTCATATGACATGAATCATAAGTGAATCAAGATCACAATCTATAAAATAATAACATAAGAGTAATACATGGAATTTTGGTATACACATAAACATGTAATATAATTCCCTATAATCAAGACACATTTCTAGAAATTATCAGGGAACTTTATGGGGATTATACCTACTGGGTGGGACACACCACCATCTCTAGTCACAGTCCTTTCCTAGTAAGGTATCAGGTTTTACCTCTTCCCATAGTGGACTAGTTTTCCACATCTTCCCATAGTGGATTGGGTTTCTCCATCTTCCTATAGTGGATCGGGTTTCCCCATCTTCCCATAGTAGATCAAGCCCATCAACTAGATTCCCATCATTATCTTATGAGACATAAATATTTACATAATACATTGGAGGGATATACAGGTCTACCTATCACATAATGAAAACTATACATATGTGTACCATAAGAACAAAAATCATTCATCATATCAGAACCCATATAATGAAATGGGTTTCATAAACATCATTCAATTATAACGTAACCCATGGAAAAGAAATGGGTTTCATAAATATCATTCCATAATTAACATAAACCATTCTTAGAAAGAATCAGAATAGTAGAATTAAACCACATCCCCTATACAACATAATTAACATCAAGTAATGTTATTATATATGAAAAATGGTTCGGAAAGATCATTTGAAATAATTATTGAGGAAAATATATTTTCCACTTTGAAAAATAATTTTTAAATTATAAAACATTTATGAATAATTTTTCATTGAAAATAAACATGAAAACTTATAATTAAGATTTGAAAATTTTTTAATTTGAAATTATATTTCCTTGATAATGGAAAAAATTCATTTAAAACAACTTTAAAACATTTTTAGAAAATATTATTTTGAAGGAACACAGATTTTCGAACTAAGAGAGAATAACATTACATAAAACTTATAATATAATGATTAAAATGATATTCATGATACAAAATTTAAAATGTAATTATCCATAACTCTTAAAATAATATAGGTGCGTAACATAACATTTGTCTCAAAGAAGGAAAATTGAGACAAAATTATCCTACCGATTTGGTAACTTTTGAACCGTAATACCTGTGAAAGAGAGATCATAAAATGGATATATAAATAACCATAAAATTAAATATAATAATAAAATAATAAATTCATGAATATTAAATACAATTCATATAATAAATAGCTAGTGAACATGGCATGTATCTCACAGAAAATAAAAGTGAGATGAAAATCCATTACAAATTGTGTAACTTTAGAATCATGTACTCCATAAAATAATAACATAAATTAAATATTTTAATATCATTATATAAATTAAATTAATGATATATTCTATTGTAGGTTATTATATACACCCTAAAAAATAATTGAGTGGTGAATATGGAATGTATCTAACGAAAATAAAAAGAGAGATGAAATTCCCTTACCTTTAGTCGTGACTTCCTTCGCACACATTAAAAAAATCATATATAACAGTTTTAAGTTTATTAAACATATATAATAGAATACTATTAATATATTTAATACAATATATGATTTAATTATGACTTTATATTACTCATTAACATTTTTATGTTAAAGTAATGTTTCAGGTAATAATCATTTTGTTTATCGTACGTGTTTTGCCCTGTTATTCTTGATCCTCATACATAGATCATGATTTCATCATCTACATAATGATAATAATGATATAAATATCACAAACACACAAACACACAAATAAAAACACACAAATATATATATATATATATATATATATATAAATTATCAATTTATTCATGGTGATTCAATACAGTTGGAGATAGAAAAAATAAATACATCATTCCTGGAGACGGTAGGCCGTACGTACGCATGAACGTTGTTTTCATTTTCTTGTTGGGTTAAAATTAAGAAAATTATATGGTATATTATCATTATAGAATCATTTTTATGTATTATATAACATATATATTTATAATATTCATCTTTATTACCATCTATGTAAAATATAGGTGAATAATGAATCACATCTAATCGTGGAGATGGAAATCCATACGTATGCATGAGCGACAATATCATTTTCCCAAAATATTAGATGGATTGTAAAAAGGTAGAAATGATATTATGATTAAAGGAGAATAATTATATCACAAGTATAGTATATAAACATTAAACCCATCATAATTCTCACTCATAAAATACGGTGTTGGAAAATAAATTTTATCGCTATATGGAGACGGTAAACCGTACATACGCACGAGCAGTACTTCCATTTTTTTGATGGGAAAGGGGTTTTATAATTATTTTTTCATAATAATAATAAAATTTTAGCCTATTTATGATTCATAAGTAATTATTGTATGAAATATAACATAAATTTAGGTGAGGTATAGAAGAGTAGGAAAAGAGAATAATTAGTTAGAGCGATTACCTCTTCTTTGAAATAACTTCTTTAGATCTCCTCTAAATGACTCTAGAGTTAGTCCCTTGAGAAGTAAAAAACCTATAGATTTTTTTAGGGAAGTGGATAAGATAATTTTTTTATATTGTTTAGGATATAATACTCAACATGGTGAAATGAGATTAGGGTGGAGGTACCCTTTTATAATGAAGGTGAGGGGCACTTTCAAAAACTTTAAAAATATTAATTTATAATAAAATAAATCTCAACCCAAATACCTCCAAAATCATATTTTACAAAATATAAGAAATGATATGTTTGTAAAATCAAAAAAAAAATATATTTTATACAAGTTTTGGTGTTATTTTAATACTTATCATTTTTATTTTCCTTTAATTTACCAATTTTAATTTTAACTATCGTAACCAATTTTTCTATACTAAGAGGGTGAAATTTTTACTTATAAAGTGTAAATTGGAGAATGAATGTATAATTTATGATATTATATACTATATATCATCCATATGTCGTTATTTAACATTTTTTTAAATAATTTAATAAAATATTATTTTCATAAAATATCACAAGTGTAAATTTTGACACTATTCATAACTTTGACTTTAAGAAAGTAAATAGAACAAGATAACTTTTAAAAAATTCACTCAAAAAACTCCTAATATTTTATATTAACCCATAAAATTATTTTATCACATTAATTAAGTCAATCTATATTTATTTTAATATTTATAATATATTTTAATTAATTGTTTCATTAATTGAGAAATTCCTACAACATAATTTTGTAATTATTTCTATGATAAAAGTTAAAAATAAGTTTCTATAATTTATATAAATTTTTTTATCTTTCATAATAATATATATAATCAAACATATATCTTATTTATTCTCATATTAAAAATATTAAACATATTAAAAGTAAGAGAGTGACATTTTGTCACTTGCTTTGAGTTTACTAATATTTAAGTCATTTTCATATAAAAGTGTCCATTAAATCATTAAATATTGATCGTTAAGTGTTAAGGGTTGAATTATATTGATTCAATATCTTTTGGGAAAGTTTTTTGGTAGTTTCTAATATTTATTAGTTCATTTCAACCCTTAATTACCTGATGTACCCTTAATTGTGGCATTAAAAATTACCAATGTCACTATTCATATTATCCAAAAATCAAAGGGACATAATTAATAAATTTGGACCTTATGATTCAAAATATTAAATCCTTTTTTTATAATTCAAAACAAATAAATTGCTAAAACTAAGTTAAAATTAATCCCGTTGATGGCGTGAGAAAATAGGTTATTGAAGTTAAAACATGAAAAAGATTAAAACATTTTTAAATCTAAATTCAATGTAAAATTGAATAAAATAACCATAATTAAATTAAATATTAAAATTTTTATCTAATTATACTTTTAAAAAAATAAAAATATAATTTAACATTAAAAATTATTTTGATGAAAAAAATTATTTTCAATTAAAATTTAGTGATTTTTTACTATTCATCAAAACATGAAACTTATCAGAAAAATATCAAAAATTAAACTAAAGAAAATTATTATATTCCTATTTAAAATAATAAGTTTATTTCTTCAAATAGAATATATAAAAGTTTGAATTTTTTTATTTAAAATGGGTTCTCCATTAAAAGGCGATAAAATTACCCTTTTGAAAAATATAGGATTTTATGCATAAAATTGGGTTTGTTATTATTTTGTGCCTATAGAATCTATTGGATGAACATAAAAAATATTTTATTGAATATATAACAAATATATTTCATTAATATCATTCATTAGTTATAATTAATTCTATTTATTAAAACAAAATGACTTTGGGAGCATAAAAATAAAATTATTTCCTTTATAATAAATTGTTATATATTTTCATTTATAATTTATTGGTAACCAATGAATTCATATTATAGACATTATATTTTAATAATTTAGTTAATACTATTACTAACTTCTAATTTTATATCTAGTTTATATATTATTATATTAAATAGTAATATTTTAATAATATACTATTGTTCAGTAAAACTCGATCTTGCATGTAATTAAAGCTATCAAAAGAACTTGGTGTTGTTTGTAACACATGACAAGAATAGTTTTGTGTATAAAGAAATCTAATCTAAGTGTTGAATGTTGTGTAATATTGACTTGGTGTTGCGTATAACCCAATCCAAACATAGTGTTTTTCATATAAAAAAATCTAAATTCAATATTGTGTGAAATGAAACATATTTAAAAGGTTAAATAAAATTGAAAAAATGTTTCAAAAAATATCCAGGTGTTACATTATACCCCATTAAAATAAAATTCTCCCTCAGAATGTTTCTGGGTTATTAAAGGTTTAATACTTGAAAGTTACATTCTGAGAAACTCACATCATAAAAATGAATACTAAAACTTCCTTTAAAAAAAGAAATCTGGAAACATAATGGTTACCCGAAGTAACATATAACTAGGTTTACATATTGGAGATCATATATGGAAAGTGAAAATATGGACTTGGAAGAAACACATAAATATATATGGAGTGATTGAGACCATCAATCAAAAATAGGTGAATGATCATTGGAATGTTGAGGGCCTCAAAGTAATAAATACATGATGATTTAAATGGCCTTAAGTTAAAGAAAATCAATGTATTAGCACAAAATTTTATTTGTAGATCATTTCCCTAAATTTGAAGAATTTTAATGAAAAGATATACTTACATGATTTCAGGATAACCTTACCTATTGTTGTGCCTTGATCAATTTCCACTTCATATATTATTCATAAAAATGAAGGTGAATTTTTCATTACTAAGGTTTTATGTGATCATGAGATCCATAAATAGAATAAAAGGTCATTCCATATACCTTTATTACAACAAAAAGGTTAGCACATGTTATCCAATATGCATAAATCCTCATATGGTGAGATAATACATTAATCTCTAAAAACTTATCTAAAGTTTAACATAAACCCTTCCATAAATGGTTAACCATATAAACCTTATGGAAGATAAAATTCCATGACTCTAGATATTAGGTCACTAAATTTATCAAAAATAGCTTAGCATTAATCCCCATATATCATAAAGTAGCTCTTGGTTGTTGCATACCAAACATGTGAATACCTTTATCATGTTTTCTTTTGAAACTTGGTAATAACCTGAATTACCCCAATTCTTTATTGAAAATATGCATGTTTCTTTATTCTAAATTATATTGGATATATTTTTTAAATCCAAAAATGTTGTGAACTTCATCAATGATAGCATAGCCACTTGTTAACAGGTCCTTAATTAGTTCCAAGTTAATCAGTACCATCCAATTTACTTATTCGTATCCAACATATCATTATCCAAACAATATTATCTTAATATAAAGTACATATTAATGGTTATCTTCCCTTAGTAAAAATGCCACCTTTCCATTTAATCACTTTTCCAGTCCATCGGAAACATTCAACATATACTTTTAAATCATGAGTGAAAGACATAAGATGAAAAATCCTTGTACATTTTACCATTCATCAACATAAATCTTGAATCCAAATGCATGAAAACTTCAATTATTCCACTTCATTCATAGTCCATAATAAGGCCACCTTATCTTGCTACTTAATACCTATTTCCTTTAATATTTTATCTATAGTCTCATCATCATTGAAAATATAACCATTACTCATACCACCTTGCTGATTCTCTTATTGAGATTTCCACTTGGGACATCGATTTTCATAATGGCCCTTCATTCCAACCTTAAAGAATTTTAAATTTGATGATTTCTTAGGGAGGAAAACATTCCAATACATTTTGTTAACTAAACCCTTCAATTTTAATTTTTAGTTAAATTTTTATGTCCTTATTTTACACAATCAAAATATATTTTTGTTCCTAAAAGACATTCACTTAGGTGATTATTTCAAAATTCTTAACAAAAATTAAACTAAACATTCTTTCCTCTATTATATCCATTACCTAAAATCTTAGAAGTCTCCTTCATTCTCTTCCTTGGTGAGTTAAAGAGTTGGTTGAGGTACACATTATTAATCATGTTCTGTGAAAATTGATTAGGTATGACCACAACATCCTTCACTCCAATGACCATCTCATTTGACTTCTTATCAACAAATTATCTGTCACATTCAACATTAACCCAATTTTTTCTAGTTTCATATATTGACTAAAACCACAAATAATTGAGTAAGAAATAATTATCATAGTGAGGAGCCACAAAATCATGAAAAACCAATTATAAGATGTCTAACTTGTGAAACCTTCCTTAATCTATAAAAAATTTGGTTTATACTTGGTTATTCATAGAAAAATTCCATTTAAATCCTTCATGATGGTTCATAAAGAATTTTTGAATTTCCAAATAATATCCCCTGAGAGTGTCAAACCTGATGTGCAATAAGGCCCATTGTCATGTATCAGGTTACACTTGAGTCAGGAATGATGCACCTTGTCAAAGTTGTTACCCTTGGGTATATTTGTGCCAGATCCACTTCCACTTATAGTATCCAGGCATTGATATAGTTATAGGAAACCACTCACTCTATCCTTTACCAAAATTCCAGGACATTTTCCTAAACATTATCTCATCCTTAGACTTATCCTTAGAGACACCCCTAGACACGTCCTAAGAAATATCCCAAAGGACCTCATTAATGTTTCTCATTCTAGTTTCCAAAGGTTGACTAGACATTTTATCTGATACCAACTATAATGGTCAAAAATAATTTATAGCGGACAATAATTGATACTTATCAGAGCACTACATGGGTAGATACACCCCCTATGTAGGATATACCACCATCCCCAGTGGCAACCATTTTTTTAGGAAACCCTTGTACATAGCACCATGCTTAATCCAATGTTCACACATGAGAGTTTCCAAGGATCAGATTACTTTCTTTGATCTGATACAAAAATTATTGACTGAGGATTTTGATACATGGATATTATATCATTTTTGAGGAATATTTCATACATTATATAATCACACACCCAAATACAATATTTGTTTGTGCCTTTGGAAACTTGGAACATACAATTCTAGTCTCATGGAAGATCTTGAATGTTTCCAAAAAAGATCATTACCTTTAGTAATCATACTTAAAACCTTTACATATAACATAGGAAAAGTAAACAAAAGAAAAGGATGAGATCAAATTCTTAGTAAGGGTAAACAAGGAAGATATTTAAGCATAAACATTAGTATAATGGGTATGAAAAAGTGATCATAACATTAAACGATCACACCCTACATATCAAAGATCATAAGTATGAATCATTGAATAAAGATTAGAAATTCATTAGACATGAATCATAAGGGAATCAAGAGCATAATAAATGAAAAAATAACATAGGATTGATACATGGAATTTTGGAATACATATAAACATGTAATATCATTCCCTATAAGTCAAGATGCATTGCTAGAGATTATCAAGGAACTTCATGGGGACTAAACCTACGGGGACGGACACACCACCATCCCTAGTTGAATTTATTTCCTTTTAATGGATCGGGTTTTTCCTCTTTCCATAGTGGATCATGTTTCCCTATCATCCCATAGTGGATTAGGTTTTCTAATCTTCCCAAAGTGGATCGAGTTTCCCTATCTTCCCATAGTGGATCAAGCCCATCGACTTGATTCCCATTATTATCTCACGAGACAAAAATATTTACCCAATCCATTAGAGGTATATGTAGGTCCCACCAGTCACATAATGAAAACCATAAACATGTGTTCCATAATAAAATAATTCATTCATAATATCAAAACACATGGAATGAAATGAGTTTCATAAACATCATTCAATCCCAAAATAACCCATGGAAAAGAAATGGCTTTCATAAATATCATTACATCATAAACATATACCAATATTATAAAGAATAATAATAGTATCATTGAACCATATACCTATTAAAACATAATTAACATCAAATAATGTTATCATATATGAAAAATTCTTTTGACATATCATTTAAAATAATTATTGAAGAAAATATCCTTTCCACTTTGAAAAATGTTTTTTAAATTATAAAACATTTAGAAATAATTTTTATTTGAAAATAACCTTGAAAAATTATAATTCATCTTATAAAATAATTTTAAAAATCTTTGAAATTCCTTTTCCTTTAAAATGGAAAAAATTTCATTTAAAACACCTTTAATTTGTTTTATAAAATATTGTTTTGAAGAAACAAATATTTCTGGCCGAAGATAGAATAAAATTACATGTAACTTATAATATCATGAACAAAATTATATTCATTATTAAACATGTAAAAGTGAATTATATACACCTCATAAAATAATATAGGTGCGTAACATGACATGTGTATCAAAGAAGGAAAATTGAGACAAAATTTTCTTACTGATTTGGTAAAATTTGAACCATAAATCCCATGAAAGAGAGATCATAAAATGGATATGTAAATACCCAAAAAGTTAATAATAATAATTATAGAATAAATTCCCGGATTGTAGATACACCACATATAATAAATATGTTGTGAACATGGTTTGTATCCCATGGAAAATAAAAGTGAGATGGAAATCCCATACAACTTGATTTACTGTTGAATCATGAACCACATAAAAGAGTAACATCAATTAAATATTTTAATATCATTAAATAAATGAAATTAATTATATATAATTTCATATTTTAGTATATAAATCACAAAAAATAAGCGAGTGGTGAATATGTCATGTATCTCACAGAAATAAAAAGTGAGATGAAATTCCCTTAACTTAAGTCACGACTTCCTTTGCACACAGTAAAATATTCTGTATAATAAATTTAAGTTTATTATACATCTATAATAGAATTATATTCAAATATGTAGTATCATATATGATTTACTTATGAATTTATAATACTCATTTACTAATAGAACCATGTTAAAGCAATGTTTCAGGTAATAATCACTTTCTTTATCATACATGTTTTGACTTGATCAGGATTTCATCATCTCAAAAATAATAATAATGATATAAATATAATATATATATATTCATTATAAATTTATTCATGGGGATTCATAATATCTGGAGATAGAAAATAAAATACACTATTCATTGAGACAGTAAGCCGTACATACACATGTATGTTGTTTTTATTTTATTTTTAGGTTAAAAGAAAGTAAAGTATATGATTTATTATCATTCAAGAATAGTTTTTATGTCATATATAACATATATATTAATAATATTCATCTTTATCACCATCAAAGTGCAATATAGGTGAATAACAAATCACATCACATCATAGATATGATAAGCCATACATACGCACGAGAAATGTTATCATTTTCCCATAATATTATATAGATTTTAAAAAGTTAGAAATGATATTATGATTCAAAAAGTATAATTATATCATAATTATCATATATAAACATTAAAAAAATCAAAATTATCATTCAAAAAAGATGGTGATGGAAAATTAATTGCATTTCTATGTGGAGATGGTAAGCCGTATGTATGAATGAGAGATACTTCCATTTTTTTATTTGATGGGAAAGGGGTTTTATAATGGTTTTTTCATAATAATAATAACATTTTATCATTTTTAGTATGATTAATTTATTACTTTATGATATATAACATATATTTAGAGTAGTTATAGAAGAGTAGAAGAAGAGAATTATCGGTTAGAGCGATTACCTCTTCTTCAAAACAGATCTGTTAGATATCCTCTAAATGAATCTAGAGTTGGTCCTTAGGGAAGTTAAGAACCTATATAATGTTGTTAGGGAAGTGGATAAGATAATTTTTCATAGTTTTGTTGATATAAAATACTCAAAGTGGTGAAATGAAATGAGGGAGGAGGTGCCCTTTTATAATGAAGGTGATGGGCACTTTCGGAAACTCCAAAAATATTAATAGATAATAAAATAAATCTCAAACCAAATACCTAAAAAATTAAATTTAAGCAAATATAATACATTATAATTTTTTAATATAATCAAAAATATATTTTAGACAAGTTTTTGTGTTATTTTAATGCTTATCATTTTGGTCATCCTTTAATTCATCCATTTTAATTTTAATAATCGTAACCATTTTTTTGTACTAAGAGGTTGTAATTTTTACTTATAAAGTGTAAATTAGACCATAAATGAAAAATTTATGATATTTCAGACCATATATAATACCCTTTTACTTATTTAATATTTTTATGTTCTTTAGAAAACTTAATAATATATTATTTTCATAAAATATCACAAGTGTCGATTTTGAAACTATTCATAACTTTGACTTTAAGAAAATACATAAAGTAATATAACTTCAAAAAAATTAACCTAACATACCCCAAACATGTAATATTAACCCATAAAATTCTTGGATCACCATAATTAATTTCAATTATATTTATTTTAATATTTCTAATATCATTTAATTTATTGTTTCATTAATTGAGTAATTACTACCTCATCATTTCGTAATTATTTATGATAATAATTTATCCACTATAAATTAAAAATAAATTTATACGATGTAGATAAACATTGAATTTTTCATAACAATATATATATTCCAATATATCTTCTATTTTTCACTATATTAAAAATATTATACATTATAAAAGTAAGAATGTGACATTTTGTCACTCCCTTTGAGTTTAATAATATTTAAGTTATTTTCATGGAAATGTGTCCTTTAAATCATTCAATTTAAATTATTATATTTTAAGGATTGAATTATCTTCATATAATATCTTTTTTTCATGTTTTTTGGTAGTTTTATAATATTTATTATATTATTTTTACCCTTAATTAACTAATTTACCCTTAATCATGGAATTAAAAATTACAAAAATTTCTATTTATATTATCAAAAAATAAAAGGGAAATATTTAATAAATTTGGACCTTCTGATTCAAAATATGAAATCCATTTTTCATAATTTAAAAAATATAAATTGATTTAATTGAGTTAAAATTAATCCTGTTGATAGGGTGAGAAAACAAGTTATTAAAGCTAAAACATGAAAAAGATTGAAACATTTTTATATATAAATTAAAAATTAAATTGATTCCAAAGACCTAAATTAAATTAAATATAATTTTTTTGATTTAATTATACTTTAAAACCAATAAAAAATCTAATTTAATACTATGAATTATTTGGATGAAAAAAGTTGTCTTTAATTAAAAATTATTATTTTTTTACTATTCATCAAAACATGAAACTTATCAAAAAAATACCAAAAATTAAATCAAAGAAATTTTTTATATAAATATTTAAAATAAAAAGTTTATATTTTCAAATATAATATATAAAAGTGTCAAAAATTGGATTTAAAATGGGTTCTCCATTAAAATGCGGTAAAATTATCCTTTTGAAAAATATCGGTTTTTATGCATAAAATTAGGTTTTTTCTTGTATTATGACTATAAAATATATTGGATGAATATGAAAAATATTTTATTGAATATATAACATATATATTTCATTAATATAATTATGTAATTGTAATTAATTTAATTTATTAATACAAGACAACTCTAGGAGCATAAAAATAAAACTATTTCCTTTATAATCAATTGGTATATATTTTCATTTATAATTAATTGGTAACCAATGAATTTATATTATAAAAATTATATTTTCATAAGTTAGTTAAAAATATTCACAACTTCTAATTTAATGGTTATGTTATATTTTATTATATTAAATAATAATATTTTAATAATATACTATTGTCTGGTAAAACTCGGTCTTGTGTGTATTTCAAGCTATCAAAAGAACTAGACATTGTGTGTAACATAGGCCAAGCATAGTGCTGCATATGCCATAATCTAATCAGATTGATACATTTAGTTTAATATTGATATGGTGTTTTGGATAACCCAAGACAAACATAGTGTTTTTCATATAAAAAAATCTATATTCTATATTGTGTGAAATGAAAAATATTGAAAATGTTAAATTAATTTGAAAAAAATATTTCATAAAATCTCATAATTTTAAAATAGGTACCTCATGTAGGGTACACACTATATACATGATGAACATGATGTGTTCTTGGGATTATACACACAAATTCCGACTAGAGTACATTCCCAAGTGGTGCTTTAGGGGTATACGTCATGCACCGAGTAAACACATCGTGTACTGCCCCTCAATACCCCTTTTAGGGTTTTTCATATCTTTTTGCTTAGGAGTCAAATTTGGACACTTGATTTGTATATTTTGAGTATATTTTTATTTATATTAAAATGGTGAAACCCTTGTGGTGATTTGTGGACTCATGGGTGATTTTTCAAAATTTTCCTAAATGAAAGGTTCTTCCTCTGGTAATCCAATCTAGTTGTCTCTTGAGAGTGAGACCCGTTGATATTAGATGGAACATGAGACATTTATTTGAGAAATTATTATGTATAATTCCTTGATAATTTCTCCCTTGTGATTTATTCCTTTCTCTCCTATTAGGATGTGATTTTTTTGTCTCTGAGGATCCCCTATGGGATGCCTTTGCTTTCATTTCTACCTAGGGGATCCCGTGTTGGGTAAATCTAACTTCTTACTGTTACCGAGGGTCCCCTGTGAGATATATTTTATTACATGATGAACTAGGTAATCACTTATAGAATCCATTTACCTTTATACCATTGGGAGGATCCAATATAGGATAAATTTACTTCTTACACTGTTGTTAGGGGTCCCATTTAGGACACCCCTTCCTATCTACCATTCTAATAATCCCGTGCAGGATGCCTCTATTTACTTACCATTTGAGAATCCCATAAGGGATTACTCCTTTTTTCTTCATATATGGGGATCCTAAGTAGTATTTCTTCACTTATGCATAGAACTGATGATCCCAAGTAGGATTCCTCCCAGTGTTTTGACTCGAGGGACCAAGTGGGTGCCCTGACGTTTGACTAACCCAGAGCTAGAATGTCGGTTTTGGGTAGTGATAGTAGTGGGTTTAACCTTATAACCTGTACCAAACCTATAATACCATGTGTCTATAGAAATAGTGGTGGGTTAAGCATTTAAATACCTTCACTCTTTTTTTATACATTCACATGTTTATTGCTGATGAATCAATGATTACCATAGGTGCTTCCTGGTTGGTGGATGATGATATTGATGCGATGTGTATTTATTCTCTTTGGGATGACCAGATATATTCCATGGTATTTTTATTCTGATCCATGTTATTATTTTATTATTTTTATACCCATAAGAACTAGCTAGGACCTGCTATTGAGACTATATATTTTTATTGATTATATTATTGGGATTTATATAGGTGCTTATTGGGATCTAGCTTTCGAGTCTATGATTATGATATACATGCATGACATTTCTAGTAATGATACTTAAGGATTATTTTTATCTCCCGAGTGATGAGGATGATTCCTCTATCCTCTATTGAGATGTTATGGGGATGATCATTCCCTCCTATATGTTTTCATAATTGTGGATGATTATGCTCTCCTAAGAGATATGGACAATTATGATCTCCCTGATAGATTACTATATCACAATGTTGTACATGGTGGTTGACATCATTGGCTACTCATTGATGATTACTCTCCCCTAAGTGATATGGATGATTCTAGTATCCCTGATTAGAGACCTCAATGGGTGGGCACAACATCTCACTAATGAGATATCCTTACAAGTTTCCTAAGAGTCAGACCCTTAGGGTTCACTCGAGTTGCAATGTCGTGACTGCCTATGAACCGAGACCTAGGGATCATACATTGGAATGGATTTACATGGAAAGAGTGACATGGATTCAAGATTTATTCCATTTATAGTATGTCAATATGTACATACCTAGAGTCTATTATAATTGTTATTTGAGGTGATTATGGGGGAAACCAGGGCTAGGACATGTATCCCCATATGGTGACGAAGCTTGCTCAAAGTCATTTCTAACACAGGAAAAGGAAGGTATTGTCAGTTGGGATTACAGACCTAGAGATTAACTTAATTATACATGAATTGAGTGGTATGAAATTCATCTCACAGCCCTTTCACAGGATGTCTAAACAATTGGTATTAAAAACCCCATGATTGAATGCTATTGTTTTATGTTTTTCCATTCACCTTATGAATGTATATTCATATTTATGTATATATGTATATGTATAGGAATATATACACACACATATAAATATAAATGTACATAATAGAACATTTACTAGTTAATTGGGATTACAAACCCATGGATCGACTATGGTTTAATGTTTGTTGGTTTTATTTATCTATTTCAACCGTGTCTCAGCTAGGGTGAGCATATTGCATGAGCATGAACTTATGATAGCTTATTATAGGTTCATTGTTGGGGTGGCCTAATGAGATTATATTCTAACCACTTAACATGCACCATGGTGTGTGTGGATGCCTTATGTCTAATTTTAGGTTAAGCACAATTGCATGGTGGATTGGGTCAAGGCTTAGTGTTTCATGATCGAGTAGGGTGTTGGGACCAAGTTGGATGGATAAGGTTTTTTGAAGCTAGAAGAAGTGTATTTTACATGACTGTTGTCTTCTATTATCAAATAAAATAAATCAATTTACTTAGTAAAAGTTCACAATCAGACTAACCATCATATTTAGGAAATCAAACTCACAAAGATTAAGAAATTCCATCAGAATATAAAGATATTTTCTTAAATAAAGGGGTCATTAGACTCACTCTGAGTCTGGAATGATAGAAATATCGTAATGAGGCACTTCCTTGGAGTCTTCCTGGATCTGATGAAAATATGAAGATGATTTGATGTTTTTTAATTATATAAAATCATAAATTGTTTGAAAACTTATTGTTCTCTCTTGATGAAATAAAAGGAGAGTGTTTCCAATAATATTCAAACCAATCATATTCAGATTAAAATTGGAAATAAATAAGCTACATGAAGAAATGGAAAGTTACAATACTTTCCAATGAATTTTAGATGATGATAAAGATAATATTAAACATATTCAAAGTCATGAAGAAATTCATGAGGCTTGATGAATATTATAGAAGAAGGAAGTTGATGAAGTTTAAGCTCTCCGGTCTCAGTTTATTTTAATGAGAATATTGGATACAAAAATTTTTAAAGGATGATGAGGTTTATCAGAATGTGAAGTTATGAAGATGATGGTTTTTAGTTAGACCAAAATTCCATGAGATGCAATTTTTTTGAGTAATAAGCTGAGTATTGAAAGTTCCTTGGTATCATATTTAGAGAAGGAAATAAGTTTTTGAAGTCAAATCTGTTGGAACCAGTCTATCATATGCAGCGTGCCATCGATCCATTATAATAGATTATGACACTGATTCATATTATTGATATCTTTTGTATATTTGATACAAAGTTTTTATCTATGGTATAAGTAATTTTGTTTGGAGTTTTAGGGAACAATAAAATGGAAAATTATTAAATTTGTTGGGAACACTAAATACAGAGAAGAAGATAAGTTAGCGGTGATCAATAGGAAGAATAAAATCAGAAACCAATCAACAATGTAGTCAACCATTACTCATCAATATGAATAGTTGGTTAAATTGTTTTTTTCTCTAATTTAGGATCAAGTGGTTCAATAGAAAGAATAATTTCTTTAGTAATTAGGTTAAGAACTATCAGACTAAAGATGACATGGATTTTTAAATTGAAACAGAGACTGATCCATTAGATTCATGATGACACTAATATCTCTTGAAATGTAGGATCATTATTATAATGAAAATAAAAAGAATAATATTGCTTGAATATTTTGTTTGGAATCATTTAAAAAGGGGGAAAGGAATCTTTCTTTAAGAGTTTTAATAATATTCAAAAATATTTTCAAGGGGATCTTGAAGTTTGAAGAATATGTTTACTTTTGTTTTCATAAGATGGTACAAAGAATCATAATGAGAAGACATATGTTTTACATTTTTCACATATGATGTAGAGAAATGTAATAAAGAATTTTCTTTATCCATTATAATAAAGAAATAAAAATGAGTAGTTGGTTTGAGGATTTTAATGAGGATACATCTTATCCTTATATGTTTTCCAATTGGTGTAGGGAAACATATTGAATAATTTTCTATCGTTATCATAATAGAAAAATCAGAATAGGGAATTAGAATTGGACTAAAGTTTTTGAAGAAAGTGTGAAGTAAGATGAAGCTGTGAGAATATTATAGAATATTTGAAAAGAGTTTAGAAGCATTGAAGAAGTCATAAATGTATCTAGAATTCAGGGTAAATAGGAATTTCAGGGAATTTTCTGAGCGGGAAGACCTTTTGGAATCTCACCCAAACCATTTTGGGATGCCTATAAAAGGAGAAAGTACTTTTTAATTTCTGAAAATGATGTAATTTTTGAGAAAGGAAGAGAGATAAGCTATGAAATTACAGGGAGAAGAAGTTTCCATATTAAGAATTACCCGAGGATGTTTTTAGACAGAAGAAGAATGGAGAAGAGACAAGACCATGTTCGGCTGGTTGTCATATTTGGATATATAATCAGACTGAGAAAACATTATTAAGATTTTTGGACTGAGGAAGAATAAGTTCTGAATTTTTTTTGAGTCATTGTAACAAAATCACATTTTTCACATTGAGCAATCAGACTTAGGAATTATACTGGGAAATCAGACTGAGTGTCATTACAAAGTCCAGAGGAAGTTCTTAGCTACTACTAGGTAAGAAAGTGAAGAATTGTTTTTGAAGAAAATATTTGTGAAAGTTGATCAATCATAATAGTAATATATTTTTTAATCAAATTATCTTATATATTTTCATGGTACATTAAGAACATAATCTTCTGTATTGAACATAGTGCTACACGTGTGTAAGGTCATATCATACTCATTGTATTCCACAAAATGGATTTTTTTAGTACATTGTGTGGTATTGTATTGTTTCCAAACTATACCAAGGATGTATCTACTCTTATTGAGTAGTGAAACTCATAAATTCTTGTGTTCCTATAGTTGTGTGATCATTTTTTCAGAAAGGTAACAAATCTTTAACATAGAGAGAGGTTTGTTTCAAAATGGGAAAACATAAAATGAAAAATATACCATTGATTCACCCCTCACCCTCTTAGTGGTTTATTTATATTGGTGGTAAATGTCAATTAGTATCAAATTTGAAGGTTTCATTCCTTTTATCTTTGTGGAAGTTTTGAAGAGAAGTTGATGGAGAATCTGAATTGTATCAATAAAAAAGGTATTCTAGTCTTCGATAGTAAGAACTATCATATGTGGAAAGATATAATGTTTCCTTATCTTATGTCTCTTGGACATATTGTTCTTAAAGATGATACAGTTGGATTTCCTCCTATTGATTATAAAGTTACTCTTACATATATTGATAAGAAGAATCTTGAGAATGATGGAAGAGTCAAGAATTATTTACTCTCATCACTTTATAAAAGTGATTTTTGAAGGGTGAAGGGTGTTTCTACCACCAAAGTTATATAAGATAAGTTGAAAAATATATATGATGGAAAAAAAAGTGAAGAAGGAAAAATTTAAAATATGAAGGCTGAAGTATGAAGATCTGAAAATGGGTGAGTATGAATCTGTTGGGGATTTTTTACCAGGGTAAATAACATCGTCAACACTATCAGATGTCTTGGTGAAAATCTAGAGGATTCTACTATTGTTGAAAAGATTTTAATAATTATTATCTATAAATTTAATAAAAAATTATCCTCATTAGATGCTAAAGATCATGAAAATATATCTCTGGATGATATTTATAGTACTATCATTACTTATGAAATGTTAACAGAGAAAGTTATAAATAGAAAAAAAAATTTGATACAATTTTTTTAAATATACTAATAAATAAAATATGATGATGTTTTTATCTCTAACTCTAAAAATGAGGCATGTACAATTTTTGATGAAATTTTATCCTTGGTTTCTAAAATTGTGAGAATATGTATAGGAAAATATAACAGGAAAATTCCCTTAATTTTTTTGGAGTGTGGATACATTGGAAACTTTGCGGCTAATTTTCTTCAAAGATAGAATGAATAAGACAGTGATAAAGAAGTAAAAAGGCCAATAAGGTCATAGAATAAAAAAGGTGATAATGAAAAATAGTTTTCCTTAGGGAAAGATAAAAAGTTCTCTAAATCCAAAAAGAGAAGTTTGTTATCGAAAGATAATGAAGAATAAGACATTTAAGTTGAATCCAAAAAATATACTAATAATGTTGGTGAAAATACTTTTATTTCAACAATTAAAAATGAATAATTCAGAAGAAACAATTATAAAGAATAAGAAACTCAATTAAAATTTAATCTTAAAAAAGAATTGAAAGAATTCCTGAGAAATATTGGGAGGCTTCAAAAAGAAATGAGGAAGAGGAAAATTGAAAATTACTCATCAAACTATCAAGAATGTTTTCCTTATGATAAATTCAAGATTATGAAAGAGATTTATGATTTGAATAAATATATTAACAAATAAAAAGTGGTAGTGAATACTTGGAAGTTAAGAAAAATTAAAAATAAGAAGAGTTGGAACTTATCCAACAAAAACTTTCTTAATCTAAATAGATAAGTAGAAGTTTCAAAAGATATATTTTTGTAGTTGGTGAATGTTCTCATAAGGGTAAAAATAAGAAGGATCAAAAAAATTTACCTTTAAAGGTTGATAAGAAAGATATATTTTTTTACGAGAAGAATAAATTTGTATTTTTTTTAATAAAAGAAAGCTAGGAAGGTTTTGTATGCGGCTAAGAACAAAAAAGTCGTGAAGTCATAAGTTTCTTAAAATTATGAGTCTAAAAAAGTTTCTATTACTTATGGTTTCGATAAGGTCTAAAAGAAAACGATGCTGAAGAAGAAAAATCAAATAGATGATATAATGGTTGGTGGTCAACAAAGATCTGATAAGAATGATAAGAAGGTTTTTGAGAAAAATATTCAAAACTCCAATCATTATGAAAGTTTTAGAGGAGAATATTTTTTCTATACCTACTATTGGTATTGTGGTTTATTAGGACATACAAAAATATGTGTTGGTTCAACAAAAATAATTATTACTATTCTAAAAATTAAAGAAGGAAAATTTTGATGTTGAGTAAATACCCTTAAAGGAGAAGTCTGAGAAGGATATTCTGGTGAATCCTAAGAAGGTTGTTGTGAAAAATGAAAATAGGTTCCATCGCAAAGAAACTATTTATGAAAGGTGTGAGAAACCTGTACACCTAGAAAAAGGATGTATTGTTTTGTTTTCAACATAACAAAATTTTGTAAAAAATTCTCAGAATCTATAAGTTAAGAAAGATAACAGGAAAGAAAAGTCTCTGGTTTTTGAAACTTCTCTTAATGAAACAAAAAGAGAATAAAGTTAGATTCTGGATAGTGGGTGTTCTTATAATATGTAAGGATACTTAAAATTATTGAATAATGTAAAAGAATTTAAATATGTAATAGAGAAATTTGAAAATGATGAATCACTCAGACTCAAAGATGTTAGATCAGTCATCATTGGGAAAGAAAATTTGAAGTCCAAGAAATATTTGTATGTTGATGGGATGAAACACAACTTGCTAAGTGTTTCACAACATTTTGATGAAGGAAAAAAAGTTCTTTTTAGAAAATATGATTTTTTGGGTGAAATGTAAGGAAGATGGAAAGATAGTTACAAGAGGCCAATGTAGAAAAGGAAACTTATTTCAATTTGGTGAAATAAAAATGTATTGTTACTTGGGCTTGGTGAAAGAGAATCAGTTATGGCATAAAGTTCTGGAACACATGTGCCAAATAAACATGAGAAATTTATCCAAGTGATATAGTGTCCTTGATATTTCTGATATTTCAATAAGAAGAGATTGTTGATGTAGTATTTGAATGGAAAAATTATCAACACAATGCATATTAAAGTTGAGATTTGTTCAATACAACCCCTGGAACTTATCCATTCTGATATCTGTGGGAAAATGAGAAAATAGTAAAAAAATAAAGATAATTACTTCATCACTTCGATTGATGAATTTACTCACATTACTTGTGTTATTTATATGAAACATATGGTAGACAATGGTGGTGAGTATAGAAATGAATAATTTTAAATTAATCATGAGAATCATGGAACTATCCATGAGTTTAGTTCAACATACACTCCTTATAAAAATGATATTTCTAAAAGGAAGAATAGAAGTTTGGTGGAAATGGGTATAACTATGTTATTTGAACATTATCTTTCTCATTACTTTTGGTGGAAATATATGAGTACTATAGTGTATATCCATAACTAATGTTTCTACATCCCAAGTTTAGATATGACTCCATATGAAATTTATATGATAAAAATAAAAATTTGAAACACTAAAGAGTTTTTAGGATTCCATGCATCATAAAGAATAAAGGTGGAAACCTTGGAAGTTTTATTAGGGAGGTGAAGATGGATTTTTTCTAGGTTATGCTATAAAAGGAAGATAATATAATTGTTTCAATACATAAATAGGTAGAATATTTGATTCTATTGATGTGAAGGTAATTAAAAAGGTTAATAAAGGTAAACAAACATAGGATAATATTGAATGAGAGCATGATAACAAAATTTTGTTAACAATCCTGATAAGGATACTGATAATAGTAATATTACTCATAAAGAATAATTGAACTCAGCTATTTCAAGTGATGAATAAGAAACTATAAAATGTTATCCTAGGTCACATTAGAAATTGGAAGATTAAAAAATTATTGGTGATCAATATAAAAAGGTTCAAACAAGGAAAACATAAAAAGTTGTTACACACACTTCTTTGTATTCAAAAGTCATTCCAAATGATGTGAATGAAGCCTTTGAGAATCCAAAATTCATTTTGGCCATGATTGTTGAGTTAGATTAGATAGAAAAGAATGATACTTGGGAAATCATACCCAAGACAGATAATAAAAATGTTATTGGTATAAAATGGGGTTTTTGAAAAAATATGAATGAAGAAAAATGAAGTGATAAGGAACAAGAAAATATTAGTGTAGAAAGGTTACTCACAGATTGAAGACATTGATTTTGATGTGACTTTTGCTCCGGTGGAAAGGTTGGAAAAAATCAGAATATTTCTTTCTGTTTCTGGACAATGAAGTTACAAATTTTTTTAAATGGATGTGAAGTATGTATTTTTGAATGAGTATCTTGATTAAGAAGTTTACATTGAACATACTTGTGTCTTGTTTGTTAAGAAAGATTAAATTTATGTGTGTAAGATAAATAAATCCTTGTGTGGGATAAAAAAAGCTCCAAGAACATGGTATTCTAAATTGGACACTTTCTTGAGAAAGATTATTTTAATAAAGGAAGAGTGGATAGAAATCTTTACATATAGTAAGGTCAGGAGTTTTCCCTCATCATAATTGTTTATGTTGATGAAATTATCTTTTCTGGGAATATTTAAAGAACTTTTGAAAGATTTTATAAAGAGTTGATTTTTTAAGATATCCATACTGGGGAAAATGAAATACTTTCTTGGGTTAAATCTTTTTAAAATGAAGTAAAAAATTTTATTTCTCAAGAAAAGTTTGCTAAATAAATTCTTAAGAGATTCAACATGGAAAATTTAAAATCCATTTCCACACCGGTTTTAAGTGGATCCAAGTTGTCTAAAGATGGTGAATCTGAATAAGTGGATTGGAAAGAGTTTCAAAAGTTGATATGATGTTTTTTTTATTTGAATACCTCAAGACCCAAAGTTTTTTATGTTGTTTCCTTATGTAAAAGATTTCAGAGTGATCCTAAAGAATCACATTTAATTCATAGAAAAATAATCCTCAGATATATTTAAGGAACAAAAAATTCCTGAATTAGTTATTATAGCTAAGAAAGTATAGACTTGTTTGGGTTGATGCTGATTGGGAAAGGAATATTGATGTTTGAAGATCCACATTTGGTGGGGTTTTCTTTCTGGAAAAAATTTGTGTTATTTAGCATAAAAAGGAACAAAATTTAGTAATTCTTAGTATGGATGAAGCTGAGTATATTTCTACCACTCAAGTTGCTACCCAAATTATGTGGATGAAAACTCAATTAAAAGAATTACTTATTGAAGTAAAGTTACTGTTTCTCTTGGGTTGTGGTAATTAGAGTGCCATAAACCTTACCATAAATTGGGTATAACATTATCATTCAATACATATTTACATAAATAACAACTTCATCAAAGAGCATATGGAGAATAATAAATTGAAGCTAGGGTATATTCTAACATTGAAACAAGTTTCTGAAATTTTCAGAAAACCTTTTCCAAAGGATGATTTTTATAAATTGAGGTTGAACATGGGTGTACAAACTCTTTCTCTTCAAGTTTGAGGTATGTGTTTTTGTCCCCTATCTCATATTGTATTTGGATAGTGTTGTCAAGGGGGATAATTGTTTTATAAATCTATCCATTTTATATATGTAAAAACTTTTAAGTAAACATGTATAAAGATGGAGTATTGGGTAAGCTATGAATCCAACATGTAAGTGTGTGAACTATTCTAACTATTTTTTGGAGTGGTTGTAGGAAAATTTTGTTTTTAGGAAAGTTGATTAAGAAACGTGGAAGAAGAATAAAGTTGTGAAGAAAAGATGAGGATGTTTCATAATTAGTACTTTTGGACTACCTGGATCCAATGTCAGTAATTATTATTTCTAAAAATGACTTAGCTCACATAGAATTATAATTTTTGATAAGTAATCAATAGCTTTAGGTTACAAAGTTTAGTGATTTACGAATCTTGGTTGAAAAAAAATCCAAAGGGGGAGATTTTTGGGACCCAGTTGGTTGGAGAAGGTTTTTGGAAGTTGGAAAAAGTTTGTTTTACAAGTGATTTATCTTTTTTTTATCAAAGAAAATAAATAAATTGCCTTTTTAAAAGTTTAAAATATGATTGAACATCATATTTAGTAAATTAGACTCATAAAGATTAAGAAATCCATCACAATATAAAGTTTTTTTTTGAATGAAAAGGGTCATCAGACTCACCATGAGTCTGGAATGATAGAAAGATCGTAATGTTGGGATTCCTTGGAGTCTACCTGGATTCAATGAAAATATGACGATGATTTTCTATTTTTTTATTGTCACAAATCATATGTTTTCTGAAAACTTGTGGTAATAGCTTGATGAAATAAAGGGAGATTGATTCCAATCATATTCAGACCAATCGTATTCAGATTTATATTTGAATTAAGGAAGCTTCTTGAAGAAATGGGAAGTTAAAATGCTTTTTAATGAAAGTCATATGACGCTGAAGCTGATATTAAACATATTCATAGTCATGAAGGAAGTAATGATTCTAGATGAAGTTTGTAAAAGAAAAAAGTTGCTGAAGTTGAAGCTTTCTGTTCTCAATTCCTCAAAATGAGAACACCAAATGTAGAAATATTTGAAGGATAAAGACATTGATCAGAACATGATTTTATAAAGATGACAGTTTTTAGTGAGACCAAAAACCCATGAGATATAAATATTTGGAGTAAGAAGATGAGTATTGAAAATTCAATGGTATTATATTTTTAGAAGGAAATAAGTTATTATAGTCAAAGATGTTGGAACCAGTCCATTAAATGAAATGTGCCACCGATCCATCGTAATGGATTATGAAACCAATTCACATTATTGGTATCTTTTGAATATCAAATGAAGAGTTTTTATCAAAGGAAAAAGTACCTTTTTTTGGGATTTTTTGGAACTAATTAAAAGTAAAATGGGTGAAGTTGTTGGAACCACTAAATAAATAGAAGAAAATAAGTTAGTGGTGACCCATATGAAGATGAAAATCAGATATCAGTCAATAATGTAGTCAAAAATTACTTATCAATATGAATTGTTGGTTGAATTGTTTAGTTTATTTGATTTAGTATTAATTTGGTCAAGATAATGATGAATTTAATTAGGAATTAGGCCAAGATCTATCAGACTTGAGATGAAATCAATTTCCATAATGAAGTAGAGACCAATTTATCAGATGTAGGCTGACACCAATATCTCATTGGATGTAGGATCATTAGTCTGAAGAAAAGAAGAATAAGAACCTTTCTTGAAGATTTTTTTGGATGAATTGAGAAAGGGGGAAAATAATCATGCTTGTACAATTTGATGAATATTCAAATGTATTTTTAAGGGGATCTTGAATTTTGAAGAATATGTGTACATTTATTTTCATCAGTTGGTATGAAGCATCATAATGAGAATACATATGATTTACATTTGTCACATTTACTGTAGAGTAATGTAATAAAGAATAAACTGTCTCCATCATAATGAAGAAATCATAATGAGAAGTTGATTTGAGGATCTTAATTAGAAGACATGTTATTATTATATATTTTTTAATTAGTGAAGAGAAATATTTTGACAAATTTACTATATTCATCATAATGGGAAAATCAGAATAGGGAATCAAAAATGGATTGAAGTTCGTGAAGAAAGTCTAAAGTAAGATGAAGTTGTGAGAAGATTCAAGAAGATTCAAGAAGATTCGAGAAGAGTTGAGAAGTGTGGAATAAGTCATAAATGCATCTAGAATTCAATATAAATAGAGGTTTCAGTGAATTTAGATGAGTGGGAAAAACATTTAGAATGATACCCAAACTATTTTGGGCTGATTATAAAATGATAAATTAATTTTTAATTTATGACATAAATGTGCTGCTGAGAAACTAAGAGAGATAATATTTGATATTCTAGGAAAAATAAGCATCCAGATTAAGTATTACTTGAGGAATTTACTGAATATAAGTATAAAGGAGAAGATACAAGATATTATTCAGATGGTTATCATATTGGGATAAATAATCGTACAGGGAAAATCATATTGATATTTATGGACTGAGGAATAATAAGTTGTAAATTATTTTAGTGGTATTTTAATAGAATAATATTTTTCTTATTGAGCAATCAGACTTGGGAATTAGACTGAGAAATTAGATTTAGTGTCATTGTGAAGTCCAGATGAAGTTATTTCCTACTGTTGGGTAAGGAAGTGAATACTTTTTTTTAAAGAAAATATTTGTGAAAGTTGATCAAGATGCATAGTAACATGATTGTTACATAAATTATCTTACATATTTTCATGCTACTTGAAGCACATGCACTGTTTTATTGAAAATAGTTCTACACAAGTGTATGGTCATATCATACTCATTTTATTCCACAAAAAAGGATTAGTATCTAGTGGATTGTGTGGTATTGTATTTTTTTCAAACCTTATCAAGGACATAGCTACTCTTGTTGAGTAGTGAACCTTTTAAATTCTTGTGTTCCTATGGTTGTGTGATTAGTTATGTTTTCAGTGAGGTAGAAACTCTTTAATACGAGGTGAAGTTTATTTCAAAAAATTGGAAACTTAAAAAGAAGAATATATTACTGATTTACCCCGTCCCACTCTTTGTGGTTCATTGATGTTGGTAGGAAATCTCTCAGAGTTGCTAATGTATATTCTTATGATCGGATTGGAGAAGATGTCCAGTGTCATGGAGATCCAGTATGTATTATGGATCAGAGTAATTAGTAGAGCCTTGTACATTTATTTCAGTTTCTTTTATGTACTCCTATATGTATGGTCATCCTAGTGAGTGACTAGTGTTCTATGTATGACATAACTATTTGGGATTTTATAACATTTCATTTATTATTACAGCATGTTCTATTTCATTTAATTTAATGATTATGTACTATATTTATTTACTGATCCGTATGATATCTAGATATTTTTACTATTTCAACTCTAATAAGAGGGTATATTCTCCCCACTTTACCACCTTTAGACCCTATTTTCAAGTCCTTAGCCTTTGGAGTACAAGGTGGTGCACTTGAGGCCTCGTAATGAACCAAATTGGAGCACCAGACTAGTAGCATTCAGGATGGGAAGTTACATTTATCTTGAACAATATCTACCCAAATATCTTCCCAACTTTCCTATCTATTTTCCAGAAGCTATAGTCTCACCAAAAGACCAACCTAGAAGGATTAATTCATAATCCAAAGGAGGTTTTCCAAATAATAGGTATCACTCTTAAATGAGTGTTTTCATATTTATTTCTTCATTGGACTAATTAAAATCATATATAACCATGATGATATGATAAAATTAGTATATTAAATATACTAAAATATTATTATATTGATTAAACAACATTTTTCCATTTCCCTTTCTATCCTATGGGAAATTAAAACATCACTCGTGCCTACGTGTGGACTAAAACCTTCATGGAGAGATGTGTTTAATTTTTGATCACCAAATCAAAAGGGTTGTTATTATAATTGATTTAATTAATTTATATGATATTTATGAAGTACACATCATTTTGGACATATAAGATATTTTTTACCTTCTTACCCTTCCATCTATGGTAAAATAACAACTTCGTTCATGCGCACTTGTGGACTACCACGTCTACAAAGTGAAATGATTTTTTAATCATGTACATCTTTACTGGATGATTAAAAAATTTTATTTAATGTATAAATATTATAATTATTTATTAATTAATATTTTATATATTATTTAACAATGAAATATTTGACCATGATCAACCTATCAATGTTGTTTTGGGATTATGAACTAAACATCCTCAAAATGACTGAAATGAACTTAATCAATTTAGTAACTACACAATACATATTAGTAAATGAAATAAAATGGATTATGATAAGGTAATAAACCTAAAAATAGTTCTTAATCTTGTAAATAATTATTGTATGTTTATTATATAGCAGTTAAAAAATATACATAACGAGTTGGAATTGAGGTAATGGATTTCTAGTCTCAATTTATTTTCATTGGGACTCATTCCATGTTCACCCTATGTTTTATTTTGTTTTGTGTATATAATACCATATGGATGTATTCTATCATTCATTTACAAAAATTCATGAATTTTAAAAATCATTTTCAAGTTATTTCTTTCAATGATACTTCTTAAAAGTTACCAAAATTATAAGGGATTTTTCCTTAAAACCTTTTTATAGAATTCCTTTCAAATATTTTTCTTCCATGTTCATGTTATTCTAAATTTATTCAATAATTTTCTGATTTATTATTCAAATATTGTTAAAATTCACTTTGATCTACGTTTTACTTTCTTTGCAAAGGGTTAAAAAATATTTTTTAATCTTTTCTATTTGAGTTACATTGAAATCCTTCTATCAATGTATGAAAAGAACGTTTTTATGTATACAACATGAATGTATTTTCACAAAATAATGTCATTTATTCATTATCAAGATTAATTTACAATTTTCTATGGTTTTTAGGAGATTATATTTCTCCCTTTGTTCTAGGAATTTTTAGTTTTAAATTTTTTATAAGAAAGGGATATTTCTTCTTATTTTTATGATATAGATGAAAATAGTTTTGTTTATGGGTGAAAATTCCAATTTTATAGGTTTTGTGATGAAAATTGAATGTTATGAGATGTTTTAATTTTTAAATAGGACACTTCAGAATTATTGATGAATTTAGGAATGTGGAGTAACCCTAAAACCTTATGGGAATATACCTATTATGTGACTGGTTGGTCTGTTAAATCCCTTCAATGTATTGGGTAAATAGATAGAGTAAACTGATGTAATTGAATCCTATGAAAACATGGACAAAGTTTATTTCTCCAATGAAGTGACAAAGTTAACTTATATAAGTTACTCTTAATATAAGGATAGAATTATCCTGTTTGGTGTTTTCATGATGAAAGTATTATTCCCCATGTTTTCTACATATTTTCTCTATACTTGAAAATAGTTTTCATGGAAATTTAATTATATAATTTTTCCTTGAAACCATTTCCCTTCCATTGATATAGGATCTGGCTCTTCTAAGTCAAGATCTTCCCATCATAGTGTGTTTTCTTGGTGCACCCAGATCTGTTCTTCCCCGCATAGTCATGTGTTGTGATGCGGTGTTTAGATTAATCCTTCCTTGGAATCTACCTCCTGCTTGCACGACCCCTTGTTTTTTTCACAAGGAGGAATTCTCGATCGTCTTCTGTTTTAGGTAGGGATCCCTTCATCTCTCTTTTATTTTGTGCATCATGCGGGGTAGATGTGTTGATGTCTTCTTGTGGTGATAGTTGAAACCAATTTAATGAAGATAATAAGAAGCAATAAATGTGGGGCTGGGAAGATGATAGTGGTGATCAATTTGTTTTATATGTTATCCTTGATCCATGTTTTGAATTGTATGGGTTGTATTATTTTGAAAATCATGGCTGTTGGTGGCCTCTGTTTTCACACCTGCATGACTTGTGAATATTTTTTTTATTTCCTTATTGAACGACTAAAATATGGAAATTTAATTAATCATGTATATTCGGTTAAATAAATAGATTCCCTAGGATAAAACTTATTCTGTGATCATCCTTGAATAATTAAAGTGGAATTAAATAACATAGGCTACTAAACCTAAATAAACCTTTATATTTGGTGTGGTTGTGTGTTGTGTATGGTTCTGTTTGACCATGTGTTTATGCAGGTCATGTGGTGCTATGTTTGGGAGTGTGGCTCTGAGTATTGGGTTGTAAGGGTGGTGTCGTGGTATATTAGGTTGAGAGATTAATTGATTGTGGAATGGATGAACTTGTTTTGCAGTGGGACTACATCTGGGCAGTGGTTGGGTACCGAGGTTGTAGTTTTGGGTCATGCTATGTTTATGTTACTGGGTGTGGTGTTTTTATGAAGTAGGGATTTTGAGTGTGGTTGTGACAAGGTGTTTTGGGGTTTACTTATTGAGAGGAAGGACATGGATACATTACTTTGAATAATTATGGTGGTATTGGTTGAACATGTGTTCAAGAAAGGGGAGTGTGCATTTGGACTGCAATCTTGTTGATATTTTTTGTTTTTATGGATGTGGTGATTTTTGTGAAGTGGGGATATCGAGTATGGTTTAGGAGGGATAATTTTGAAAAAGTATGGTATTACCTTGAGTGGGATTTTTGTCAAGAGTTTCTAGAGACTTTTTTGAAGAGAGTATGGGATATGATGTTACTTGTGGTGTGGTGTGTTTGGTAATTTTCTAGGTTGGGATAGAATAAATGGTAAATTCTTAATAACATCAAGTGATTAAATGTTAGGTTGTTTATTTTTTATCATTACAGAATTGACCTGCGTTCTTGGTGATGTGTGCATGTATGGTTGGTAGTGAGGGATGTTTTGTGTGGGATGATTATTTGTTTTGAAAACCCATATGTTGGGATGAGTGTTTGATACCTATATATATACTTGCAGTTCCTTGTGATTTCTATGCACACCCCACCTATATAGAGCACTATGTTCCAAACACCCCCTTTGTTATGGGGGAGAGTATTCTTTCCCAACATCCCAGTGGGAGGATGGATAGCTGCTTATTGGATATTTTTTGCATCTTTTTCTACACATTGGTAGCCTAAGACTCATCAGGTAGGCTGTGGTATGGTTTTGAGGCTCGGTTGTTTGTGGGAAAGGTGTGCCTTCCCAAGTGTCTTCAAGATTAGGCCTATGTGTCTGTAGGTAGGAATGTGGTGTGGTTTGTGGACCAGGTGTGTGTGGGAAGGTTGTGATAGCGGGGATTGTCGAAGAGCATGGTAGTGTTAGGATCTTCACTGTTAGGGATGAGTAGTTAAATAGTGGGAAGTGGTGCAGGGTACCCAAATATCGATGTGCTTACTAGTTTACTTGACTTGAATTAGTTGGTGAGCATGACTTAGTGAGGTTGGGGTTGATAGTATACCTTTTTAGGTGAATTTGATTTTCTGATGTTTTCTCATAGGGTCATTAGTATACTTATCCCACTTATGCATGGGTGACTTTGAATTTTTCTACTGAGTATACTTGTATGCTCACCCTACGTATATAAAAATATTTTTAGGTTTCTTGGAAGATTACATAGACCATACTAGACCTTAATATCTCAAATTTTGGGGAGTTGTTGTGTCACTTCCAAGTTGTATTTTGGTATTTACTTTAGGAATTTTCATTGTATTTCTAGTAGTTTTTCTTTAAACATGCATGTGGGATGGTTTTTGGCTTATTATATATATATATTTCTTGGAGTTGTTTGGGGTTGATACATCTTATCAACTGATCTTGGTTACTTTAAAAATGGAAATTCCACCCATTTCATTATATTGAATACCCTTGGTGTTGTTCACCACCATAGGGCCTATTGGAGGCAGGAATCAGGGGCCATTATCTCTTTTTCATCTTAAAGAAGGAATGTCATGACACTTTTCCATCCCTTCTCTCATCTTGAAGAAGGAGGGTCCTGACAGAATGGTATTAGAGCTATTATAGTTGCGAGATAGGAAGGAGTTTTGAATTTGTCAAAGTGAGGATTTCATGGGTTGGAATGGAAACCATGTCGGGTGATCTTGGTGAATGAAACAGGCTAGGGAAGACCGTCTTGGACACAAGATTTTAGGCCCCCATAATCTGATGCAAAGACTCTGAGCTTACCGAATGACCAAGTGAGGCTATGCAGTTTTCATGGTAGAGACACTAGGGAAGGTACATGCATCATGATGACTTGTGTTCTTGTTTGTTTTGGGTTTTTTTTAGGAAATTAAAATAAACAATGAGTTATAATTAATCTAAAATAAAATTCCATACTACTCGAGTTTTGGAGTTCACTGTTTAATTTTCAGCTATGGCATCCAGTCGTCATCTGTGTATGCTATGAGTAGTGGAGGCTCAACAGGATGATCTGAATGATCGGTAGAGGGTTGATCTAGAGGAGGAGGACAACCAATGGTCGAATATTTTTTCATGATTTCTTGTAGTATACTTTAGGAATGTACAAAGGAAACATTTTAGATACAGATATGGAAAGTTGGCTTGAGGATTTGGTGATCACTTTCAGCTAGATCTGGGCTCCAAAAGAGTGTTGGGTTCTGTTGGAAGTTAGTCAGATGAGGGGTGCTATGCATAAATTGTGGATACTATATCTAGGGGAGAGGAAGTTGGCCGATGTTCTATGGGTTGATTTTGAGAAGGAGTTCCAGACAGATTTACTTTCTTCGACCATGAAGGATGAGAAGCGATATGAGCTACTCTAGCTCCACTAGGGGAGTATGTCAGTATGGGAGCTTGGGATCATGTTTAAGGATCTCCTCCTCTTTGCTCAGGAAACATTTTCGAATGAGGAGTCTCAGGTGATATGCTTAGAGGAGGCACTCCATCCTGCCCACCTATACATAGTTACTCCCTTCACCTTCCTGACATATCTAGAGGTCCAGAAGAAGGTGGGAGTGGTAGAGAGGATGCACTCACGAGGTGGTATATCATGAGAGGGGAGATAGAAGAGTTATATAAAGGTAAAATTTTCCAATTGTAGGTCTCAAGTTTGAGGGCCTTCTAGGTTTTGGCCAACAGGGAGCCGACCTTAGTAGTTTTAGTTTCGACCTTCTAGTCCTCATGCCTTTACAGTAGGATTGGGAACAAGGTGTTTCTATTTTAGAGGTCATGATAACCTTTAGAGTTAGTTATGAGTTTGAGCTCAGTATGGTGGAGGTGGGAAGGTTCTGCACCTACCTCAGTAGCCATTGCTGGCCAGGACATTTCAGTAGCAGGGATAGTAGGCTCCTGCTCCACCGAGGGGAGATAGAGTAGGCGGAGGCTGACCTCAGGGCGTTCCTTAGGAACCTTAACCTGGGTGTGGTTTGGGAGGAGGTCAGTATCATAGGGGTAGAGGAGATGGTCATGGTCAATTACATGCTGTAAAGGAAATAGTTCTAGTGGGGCTAGAGATCGTTCGAGGTACAATTAGTGTGTTTAGTACTCTTTCTTGTGCTTTGTTTGATTTAGGATCTTCATACTCGTTTTCTTCACCCAATCTAGACCATGATCTGGCACATGACATATAGAAACTTTATATTCCCCTAGTGTTAATTACACCAGTTGGAGGTCAGACCAACTTGTTTGATGTTTGCTGAGGATATAGACTGATGCTGGAACCACATCATTCTAGTGGGAATATCTTTCTACTACAAATGAAGCCATATAGTGTTATCCTTAGCATCGACTGATCTTATTGTGTGCATGATGTTATCGACTACTTTTGGATAAGAGTTGTGTTTTCATATGTGGACGGAAAACGTGTGCATTTCATTGGTGAGTGTAGTTATCTGATGGATAATCGATGTGTGGACCCTCTTCTTTCCTTTTTGGCCGAACTATCAGTGGAACCCGTGGATGCTGGGATGGTGGGGTTTCCCAAAGTTGTTAGAGAGTTCTTGGATGTTTTTCATGAGGAGGTTGTGTCTCTACCCCCTTGACATGACATTACATTTGGGATATACTTGTAGCCAGATGCTTCTCTAATTTCGATGGCTCTTTGCCGGGTGACACCTTTTGAGTTGTGGGAGCTAAGAGTTTAGATTGATGATCTGTTGAAGAAGGGATTTATCCATCCCAATGTGTCACCCTGGGGTGATCCGATATTTCTATGAAAAAGGAAGATGGTGGTATTAGGTTGTGCATAGACTACCGGATTTTGAATTAACTGATATTCAAGAACCGTCACTCTCTCCTGAGGATAGAATATCTTTTCGACCAACTAAGGAGAGAGAGTTGGTTTTTGAAAATCGATCTGTGGTCTGGGTATCACCAATTGAGGTTGAAGGAGAGTGACATCCCAAAGACTACTTTCAAGTGTAGGTATCGGCACTTAGAGTTCATTGTTATTCCGTTCGGTGTTACAAACTCCCCATTCATATTTATGGGAATTATGAACTTCATCTTTTGTGAGTTCCTAGACTGGTTCGTTATCATATTCATTGATTACATTTTGATCGAATCGATGTCATATGGGGAGCATACCGAGCATATAAAGAGTGTCTTGGAAGTCCTTCGACACTACCAAATCTATAGAAAGTTGTCCAATTGAAGTTTTTGTACATGGGAGGTCCAATTAATTAGACATGTGGTGTCCCAGCAAGGTGTCGTAGTGGACCCATAAAAGGTCAAGGCTGTTGTTTCTTGTAAAACAGCAAAAAATGTGGCAGAAGTTCATATTTTTCTCAGTATGGTAGGCTATTATCAGAGATTTGTACCCAAATTCTCTCAAGTAGACTCCCCATTAACGGGTTTGACTAGAAAGAACCAAGCCTTTGCGTGGAGTGAGTAGTGTCAGGTAGCTTTCAACTACTTGAAGGGGAAGTTAGTCAGTGCTCCGGTGATCTAGTTGATTGAGTAAGGGGTGATGTTCCAGGTGTTTTGTGATGCTTCCTATCTGGGATTTGGGTGTGTGCTGATGTATAACATGGAGCGATATCTTACAGGTCTATGAAGTTACGTCCCCATGAACCAAACTATTCCACCCATGATCTGGGCTTGCAGCGGTTGTGTTTACGTGAAAGTTGTGGTCGCATTACCTCATTGGGGAGTGATTTGTGGTCTTCACAAATCATAATATATTGAGGTATATATTTTCTTAGTGAGATCTAAACTTGCGACATCTCATGTGGATGGTATTTATTTAGGACTATGATTTTTAGATCTCCTACACCTTAGGAAAGGGGAATGTTGTAGCTGATTCTTTGAGTAGGTAGTCATAGATAGAGGTAGTTTAGGAATTAGAAGACACTTGGAAGCTGATGGAGGAGTTGGCCACATTAAACTTGGATACAGGGATGGATGGTGGCAGAGGTTGTCTATTTTAGGTAATGGTGTAGTCATCTCTGAGGCAGCAGGTGGAGGAGTCTTAGTGGGGAGTCTCATTGGTGGAGGTGATGCCTGATCATGTTGAGTAGGGTGATGCTCCAGAGGGATGGTCAGGGGATGGTCAGAATCAGATGTTTTTTTGTGGAAGTCTATTTTTCATAGTGTCAATACATGAGGGAGTTATCTATGAGTTTCAATACTCACCCTTAGTGTTGAACCTAGAAGTTTCCAATCTGTACCGCTGCTTGAGAGAGCAGTTTTCATGACCCCGGATGAAGTGGGGTGTGACAGAGTTTGTGGTGAAGTGCTTGGTGTGATAGTAGGTGAAGGCTGAGGACCATGTTCCCGGTGGTTTGTTGTATCCCTTCGATGTCCCCGAGTAGATGTGGGATAACTTTTCAATTGATTTATTCATAGGATTTCCCAGGGATCAGGGAGGCTATGATGCTATATAGGTAGTAGTGGATCAGCTGACAAAATCAACTCACTTCTTAAAAATCAAGGAGTCAAGAATAGAGGATGCCTTAACTAATAGTTATGTTGATGAGGTGGTATGGATGCACGAGGTTATGAGATCGTTATTATAATATTGAGATATGAATTTTACCTTGTGAGTCTAGTGGGGATTTCGGCATGTCTTTGGAACTCAGTTACACCTCCACACATTTTTCCATCCTCTGACAGATGGGAAGATTGAGAGGACCATCCAGACATTGAAGGACATGTTTTCTTGAAGGTTTCCCCTTGACGTGGGAAGTGGAGGTTCAGTAGAGGGAGTAAACTTTCTACCAGGTTCATCATACCTTTTGAGGTGCTGAAGTGAGTTGGCGAGGTGGAATACCAGTAGGATTTTCCACCGTAGTTATAGAAGGTCCAAAACGTCTTTTACGTCTATCAGCTTCATCGGTATCTTCATGATGACTCCCTTGTCATTAACTGGGGAGAGTTGGATATCGAGGACAACTCAATGTTCATGGAGGGAACAGTGGGGATCCAAGATCTTTGGGAGAAGGTGCTACGTAGATGGACCATTCCTTCAGTTCATGTGTTATGGTGGCGTGGTTTCCTGAAGGAGAGTAATTGGGAAAGAAAGACTCAAATTCATGCCTAGTACTCAAAGTTGTTTTGAGTGTTTCTTGTGTGTTTTTTTGTGATGTAGTGCTTTAACCGTGTTTTATATAAGATGGTATGCTTCCTTGTTCCATAATTATTGATGAAGTCCTAACATATGAAAAGGGGGAGGCCAGATTCCTAATCAAGACACATTAATTGAGATGCAATTAAGCCTATGTAGATGAGTCAGTGTTTCCCAGAGTAAATATTATCTTGACATAGAGGAAGGAATTCCCTAATTCATGTGTTCAGATAGTTGGTGATTTTATGTGGTATCTTATGGATGTTTGGGTTAATAGATATAGGAGGAGGTGTTATTAGATACTAATGTTTCACTCCAGATTTTAAAAAATATGGGATGGTTGATCCTTATAGGGTATTATATGGGTGGTTGTTTGGACCCCTCTATCTTTTGGGTTTGGTTTTGAATTATCGAGGGTGAGAATAGTTTGAGAGGTATCTGATGTAATGTCCCAAACATCCTTGGCCCTTTACTTTGTCAAAATATAATGTTTGAGGTGTTATGAGAGGCAATGATAGCTCATTTCAAGAGTCTTCCAATATTACAATTTTTCCATTAGTAGGACGCATCAGTGAATTTGAATTGTTAGCTCAGTGTCGGTGGCTCAATGTTGGCAGCTCAACATTGGTATCTCAATGTCGGTAGGTTGGGGAGTTAGTTATTTGGGCATTACTGGGTCGAGCTTTGGTGAGTGGCGTCAATGAGTTGTGTTGGTGACTCACTATCAGTGGATCATGTCGGTGACTCGTGTCGGTGAGTCACGTTGGTGACTCACCATCAGAGACTTGTGTTGGTGACTCATCCATCGGTGAGTCATTTCTAGATTTTTTTTCTTCAGTTTTCTAGTTTCTACCCTCTTACGTTTTATTTGATGTAAGTTGAGTTTAAAGCCTTTTTTTAGAATTTATAAAAGTGTTTCAAAAGATATTAATTATATATTTAATATACTAATGCTTTGGTGGCTTTGAAAAAGTCAAACGACATGGTCTTGACCATGATCTGACTTTAATGGCCCTTGAAACCATTTCCCTTTTGTTGATATAGGATATGACTCTTCTAAGTTGAGAGTTTCTCTTCCCAGTGTGTTTTCTTAGTGTGCTTAGAGACATTATTCCCCATAGATTCATGTGTTGTTCTATGGCGTTCGGATTCAGCCTTCCTTGGAATCTACTTCCTTCTTGTGCGACCCCCAGTTTTTGGTGCAAGGAGGAATTGTTGATCATCTACTATTCTAGGTAGGGATCCCTTCATCTATCTCTTATTTTGTGTATCATGCGGGGTGGGTGTACTGATCTATTTTTGTTTTTATAGTTGAAACCAATTTAACAAATATAGTAAGAAGTAATAAATGAGTGGCTGGGAAGAAGAAGATGATGATCACTTTGTTTTATATGTTATCCTTGATCCATGTTGTGAATTGTATGAGTTGTATTATTTTGAAAATTATGACTATTGGTGGCCTCTGTTTGCACAGCAACCTGACTTGTGAATATTTTTCATTGTTTCCTTATTAAATGGCTAAAATATGGAAATTTGATTAATCACATATATTCAGTTAAATATATGGATTCCCTAAGATCAAAATTGTTCTGTTATCACCCCTAAATAATGAAAGTGGAATTAAAGGAGGGATGATAAACCTGAATACACCTTTCTTTTTGGTGTGGTTGTGTGCTGTGTATAGTTATGTTCAATCTTGTGTTTGTGATGGTCATGTGGCACTATAACTGGGAGTGTGGATGTGAGTATGGGGTGTTAAGGGTGCTGTGATGGTATTTCAGTTTTATATTTTGATTGATTTCAGGATGGATGAACTTGTTTTGCAGTGGGACTGCATCTGGGTAGTGGTTGGGTAGCAGGGATGTAGTTTTAGGCCATGTTGTGTTTCTGTTACTAGGTGTGGTGTTGTTATGTAGTAGGGCTACTGAGAGTGTTTGTGATGAGGTTTTTTGGGAGTTTACATATTGAGAGGAAGGATAGAGAGACATTACTTTTATGAATGATGGTGGGAACGGATGAACGAGTGTTCAAGAAAGGGGAGTGTGTAGTGGGACTGCAAGCTGGTTGAGATTTGGAGTTTTGTTAGATGTGGTTCTTTTTATACAACGGGGCTTACAAGGATGGTTTAGGAGGGATAATTTTGAATAAGGACAATGTTACCTTATGTGGTCCTTTTTCCCGAAGTTTCCAAAGACTTTTGTGAAGTGAGTTTGAGTTATGATGTTACTTGTGGTGTGGTGTGTTTGGTAGTTTCTTGGGTAGGGATGGAATAAATGGTAAATTATTAATAGCATAAAGTGATTAAAAGTTAGTCAATTTCATTTTTATAATTGAATAAGTGATCATTATTCATGGTTATGTGTGCATGTAGGGTTGCCAGCGATGGTAGTTTTGTGTGGGGTGGTTGTTTGTTTTGAAAACCCATATATTGGGCTTAGTGTTTGATACATATATATATATATATACTTGTAGTTCCTTGTGATTTTTATGCACACCCCAACCGTTTTGATCACTATGTGAAAAACACTCCCGTTGTTATTTAGGAGGGTATTCTTTCCCAACATCATAGTGGGAGGATGGATGGGTGGTTATTGGCTCTTGTTTTCTTCCTATTATAGGCATTGGTAGCCCAAGAATATTTGGGAAGGTTATGGTACAGTTGTGGGGCACAGGTGTGTGCGGGCAAGGTTTTCTTTTTTAAACATCTTTAGGATGAGTCCCAGGTGTCTGCAGTTAGGAATGTGGTGTGGTTTTTGGACGAGGTGTGTGCAGGAAGGTTGTAATAATGGGGCTTGTGGAAGAGCGTGGTAGCATGAGGATGTTTACTTTTAGGGATGAGTAGTTAACCAATGGGAAGTGGTTTAGGGTACCCAAATATCAATGTGGTTACTACTTTACCTTACTTAACTTGCATTATATGGTGAATGTGTCTTAGTGAGGTTGGGGTGGATAGTATACCTTATTAGGTGAATTTGAATTTCTATTATTTTCTCATAGGGGAATTAGTATGCTTCTCCCACTTGTACACGAGTGATTTTAGATTTTCATACCATGTATACTTATATTCCCACCCTACACATATAATATATTTTTAGGTTTCCAGAGATGTTATGTGGACTGTGGTGGACCTTACTAGCTTGGACTTTGGGGAGTTTTTGTGTCACTGATTAGTTTTATTTTGGTATTTACTTTGGAGATTTTTGTTGTATTTCTAGTAGTTCTACTTTAAACATGCATGTGGGATGGTTATTAGCTTCTTTTATATATATATGTATTAGAGTTGTTTAGGGTTGATACATCTTATCACCTGATCTTGGTTACTATAAAAAGGTTAATGCCTCCCATTTCCTAATATTGAGTACCCTTGGTGCTGGTCGCCACCTTGGGGCCTATTAGAGATGGGACTCGGGGGTCATTATCTCTTTTTCATCTTGAATAAGGAAGGTCAAAACACTTTTCCATCCCTTCCCTCATCTTGAAGAAGGAGGGACGTGACATTAATATCATCTACTAATAAATATTAAATTGAACTCTGAAGAATATGTGATCAAATCTTTTTGATTTTTGGGTTTTAAATTTGTTTAGGCTTATTTGCAAGAGTTTCAGGGTCATTAATTTTTAAAATTTTAAGAACCTAGCCTTAATAGTTACATATTCTAGTATCTTTGAACTTGAATTCACCATCTTATAATCCTTAGGATATTTTTGGTTTATAGTTTTATATAATTATGAGAAACTCTTATATAGTAAACCCTCACATTTTTGTGAACACTTATACTCAGTGTCCATTTTCCCTACCAACCATTTTTAAAAAAAAATAAAACATGGTTACTTTTCAGGATAAATCTTCCCAATTTTCACCTTTACCACATCCTTATCCATAATCTTACTTAAACACTATAAAAGAAATTTTAAAAATGTGGTATAAGCACAAAAACCTCAGAAATGGACATAAAATAAGAAATAGATTTGTGTAGTGAAAGAAATTAAAACCAATGTAATGTTTAGATTTATCTTCAATGTTATTTGATCATTTGAAATAAAACATTTACAAATGAAAAATAATCAACTTTTTTCTTGAAGAAAATCTTTAAATCCCATAGAAAGAAACTAAAAACTATTTTTGGAAAAGTAGAGCATCACATTCCTAAAATCATTTCAAAACCTTTGTAATTAGAATAACCATATAAACAACTTACAATAAAACCCTCTTGAGAAAATAATCATTACCCAACACATTGGAGAGATATAATGGGGCTCACCCTTCATATAAGATATATCATGCTCACCCATTTTTCATGAGTTATAATGGGGATCAACCATTAGTATAAGATATATTGGAATCGCCTTTGAGCTATAATGGGGATCAACCCTTCTTATAATCTATATTAGAATCCCCCATTTTTCATGAGATGTAAAGGGGCACAACCCTTAGTATCAACTATATTGGGATCAATAATGATATATAATAGGGAAAAACCCTTAATATAATCTATATAGGGCCCAACCATTTTTCATATAATTCTATAGTACCATATCATGAAAAAAAAATTATTCTTACATGTTTTCATCATATAACAAATTTAAAAACTCTTTTAAACCCAAATAAAAATACATTTGGATATAAAAATACCATTATATTTTAAAAATAACTTTTTAACATATAGAATTTTTACTCATCATAATGAAAATAACCATGGAAACTTATAAAATAAAATTAAAATATTTAAGGTTTAATGATGGAGGTAAAATTCTCTCATGTTGTATAAGTAAAAAAACATTCTTTTTGTATTTTTGTTGAAATATTCACAAAGTAAATCATTTGTAAAATGAAAAAATAGATTAATTTCTAACCAATTTAAAAAAACATTGTAAAAATTAATTTAAATAATCATAGTATAATATCAAATTTTTTTAGCAAATTTATAGAAAACATGTACATGGAAGAAAAAGTTAGTTTTAAGGGAAACTTTAAAAGTGTAATTTTTAATAGAAAATACCTTACCTTGAGTTAAACAAATAATGTATATTATTTATCTTCATAAATAATAAAATTATGTTAATTTATACTTGATTAAGAACATTTTTCAAGTTTATTATTCCTTTTATATCACTTATTATCTTGTTATGTACAATTACTTTATTATTTATGTTCACGTAGGATGTTTTGACGATATTCGGTTCATAAGTCCAAAATGATCTAGCTATGTTGTGAATGGTCAAATAGATACACATTCCATAATTTCCAGAATAGTATTCATGAAAATATTATCAATATTATACATCAATTATACATTAAAATCTAACTAATAAATGTGATTTTAAAAAATTAACTATGTTACAATCATGGAGACGGTAGGCCACACATACATATGAGCAATATTTCCATTTTTCAATGGTCATTATGGAAAGGAATTGAGTATTATTTTATCTTTAAATAATTATAATGATATCATATATATCATATTAATTATTTTAATATACTTATATGTTATATCAATATGATTTGGTGATGAAAAATGAATCACATCGCTTCGTAGAGGTGGTAGTCCAGATGTATGCATGAATAATGTTATCATTTTTATGTGCATGGAAAGGTGAGAAAATAAAATATTTTTATATTTTAATACTGATTAATATTTCATTAATATCATATATAAAAATTAATTATATCACTATTACCAGTTTTTAGATATATGATGGAAAAAAAATTACATCAGTTCGTGAGGCAATAGTCCATCGTACACACGAATGATGATTTCGTTTCCCATTTGATGGAAGAGGAAAAGGATATAGGTAATTATACTAAAATAATAAAATTTAAGAATATTTATGATACCATATTTATTATTTTATCATGGTTGAATAATATTTGATGGATGAAGAAGAAGAAAAAAAACTAAAATATGAATATAAAACTATACCTCTTCTTTGGAAAACCTCCTTTTCTTAACACCTTAAGGCCTCTAATATTGATATTATGCCTAAAAAACCAATATAATGAGGATATGGATTTAAGGAAATTATGTTTTTGGTATTTGATGAGCGAAATAGGTTTTTAGGTGTAAAGAAACGAGAATAAGTGGTTCCGTTTTATAAGGTGGGGGGCTCTTGGAATTTCTCAAAATATTTAATTAATATAAATTAATTTTAATTTATAATTGTATATAAAGTGATTTATTTAGAATATAATAATATTATGGATAAAAAATTAATACATCCAATAAAAATTATACAAGTCTTGAAAATATTTATACCCTTATCGTTTGGTTTTAACACTTATTTAAACCCGTTAACTCTTACCAAGTCAACAGATTTTTACTCTTTGGGGATTAATATAATTACTATAAAATGATAAAAACCCATAAATGGGCCATGTATGTTATTTTAAACCTTATACTAATCAATTTATTTAATTTAATATTTTTAATAGTTTTTTATCATTTAATTAAATATTATTTACTATAAAATATTTATAATTTCAAATTTTTGATCTATTCATTACTTTGGATTTAATAATATCAAAAAATAAAATAAAAATAAAATTCGAAAAAAATATTTTATTATATCTATAAAATATAATTTAAATATATAAAATTCATGTATTACATTAATTATCTCAAAATATAGTTATTTTAATATTTTTAATATTATTTACTTTATTTGTTCATTAATTAAGTAATTATTGAATTAGTGTTGTGAAAACATTTAAGGTAACTATTTCTGCACTAAAAATTAAAAATAAATTATGAGGATGAATATAAGTATTTTATATTTAAAAATATTATTTATATTTGAACATATCCTTTGGATGACAACATATTAAAAATATTACAATTATTAAAAACAAGATTGTGACATGTTCGACATTTCTTTAAATAAAATACTATATAGGTTGTAATCACATCCAAGTGTCCGAAAGAGGTCATAAATTATGATAAATGATAATTATGGTTATGATATGCTCATAAAATAATATTTAGGTAAGTTATTGGATCATTTTATGGTTATTATTACTTTATTGTTATCTCAAACTACCCGATTTACCCCATATCATGGTAACCAAAATTACCAACGTTACTATTCATATTAAAAAAAATAAAAGGAAAATATTTAATAAATTTATATCTAATGAATAGAAATATGGAATTAATATTTCAAAATTAAAAACATATATTTTTAGAATTTAATTTGAAATTAAACCGGCAAAAAGCAATGAAAAATAGTTTGTTTTTTCAGAAACAAATTTCTCTTTTCAAAAATAAAATGTTTTTATACTAAATTAAAGTATAAGACCATTTTAAAAAATCATAATTGAATTGTTTTAAATCAAAATGAACTAATAAAAGTTTAAAACTAATCTAAAATATAATTTGACCCTAGAAATACTTTAAAATAGAATAAAGTTTCAGTAAAAATCTGTATTTTTCATTATTCCTTAAAAAATAAATATTTTCAAAAAATTATCAAGAATTAATAATAAGATAATTTCTATATGACGAATTCAAAAATTAAATTATAATTTTAAAATAAATTTTAAAAAATTTCCGTAAATTAGTTATAATAATCACCCATAAAAAGAAATAAAAACAATTTTTGAAGAAAATTTATTTGAAGAATAAAACGACTTTATAAAAAGTATATTAATTATTTTAAAATAATTAATTTATAAATTATAAATGATTAGGACCATTATATATTTCATGATATGGTTAATACTATTTATTCCTACCAATTTAATGGCTGATTTGAAATAGTCACATAATAATATTTCTTTGTTCATTTAAGCTCGATGTTGCATATCTTGTATGTTATCGAACATCGTATTTCTTTTTAAAAATATAGGGATGTTACAATATCCAAATTTTTGATACTTTATCCTCAAAAGTTTAACTCAAGATTGAAAACCATAGGTTTTAATTTTCAAAATAAATTTTATAAAAATCCACGTTGTAAAAAGAATCAATACAAATTCATTTCGAAAAGAGAGAAATGGAAGTATGAAGGTCACTTAAAATAAAACATAATATATTTACATGTATAAAAACATTTAAATAGAATAGAAAATATAAATCCCTAGGTATGATATTTATTGATAGAGTATATGGTCATGAGAAATTTAACCATTATAAAACCGTAAATCTGTGATGAGTTAAAAGACCATTTATTTCTCAGTAAGAAAAGTAAACGAGTAAATTTTTTGTTTAAAAATCCTTTTCCTAGAGTTGAGGAATTATTTTATCATATATACTAATAAAATAAGGTAATATACTCACTTGAAAAGTTTATTTTCACCCTTTAATCAACTTACATCACAATATCCTATTTTTATCCAAATGATGAGTATTCAACGTGCTTTTTTTTCATGCCCAAAGTAATTGAATCAACTTATACAGATAAAAAATTCCGAAAAAGAATAAAAATATATTCTTCAAATTTTATGAATTAACGAAAACCAAAATTTTTATAATATGATATGATAATTCCCAAAATTAATAAACCTTTAAATGAATAAAAACCACCATAATCTCTAAAATTCAACAGTAATATCAAAAATTAAACATAGATCACTCAATAAATAAATATCATTAAAATTATTCAAAAAATATTATAAACTAATATTGAAACCAAAATATCAAAAGGATTTTATCACATTGTCTTCCACAATGTAATTTATCATTTATCTCAAAATAAAACTAATCACTCTTTTTGTTTTCTTACAGAAAATGTAATTTCCCAAATCATATAATCTCCAAGATATTATATCCATCTTTATAAAAAATGATAATCACCACAAGCCACAATAAAATCATATATGATTCCCAGATACAATAAAACTTTTATTCCTCAAATATAATCCCATAATATTATATTTACCATAATCCAATAATGTTATAAAAAATTATTATAATGACCTAAACTTTATGAATGATATTTTTTCCCTAAAAATTTGTGTTATGTTATATAATACCCAACAAAACCATATCTCTTTAATAATGAAGTGAGTATAAAGGGAAATGTGACCAATGGGATTTGACTGTTGGTTAGACCTGACTGTTTGTTAACATTACCATTGGGAACTATTCTATGAGAAATAATTTTAATGTTATGATTAATATTTATAAGTATAAATGACAAAGGATAATTAATGTAGAAAGGAGAAGTGATAGCCTCAACTAGTAGTGTCATGCTGTATGAATCCCATTTTTCAGAACTTAGAAGGGAGGTAACGTCACTGGGGTTCGATCTTGACCTAGAACAATCCGAGATTCAATAAGTGAAGATTGAATGAAATCAGTGATGATAGAATTTCAAGTTATTGGAAATTACCACTCGGGTGATGTTAGCTGAGATACTGCATAAATCTATCAGTATTTCACTCATTACCCTTAGTCAGTAATCAGGTGTTATAAAGGGTTACATGTCCCAACCATATTTAATTAAAGTGAAATTACTTTGTATTGAAAAAATTATTATTTCATCAATCCCGTTTTAAGAATAGTTTTACTTAATAAAATATAGGTTTAATTGATATGGATTTAATAAATTGACTTTTCATACCGAAATTATAATTTTCAGAAAGGATATAAATTTTTATAATAAACTATGGTATTATGAATAATACTTATTTTAATGAAATATTATGATAAAAACACTTTTTTTAAAATATAAATGATGAAATTATTTTAAACTTTTTAAGTGTGAGAAATTTTACTATGCATTTTCAACCCACTATTATTTTTATTGAATATGGATTTTTATATTTAACGGTTAATATTATAATATTTATAGAATTATTATGAGAAAATAAAAATCATTTTTCAAATAAACACATCAAAATTATGTCATAGTAAATTTAAGTGAATTTTCTAAAATATTTTTTTTCTATAAATAATAAAAAAACAATTATGGGTTTTTGGTATGTTTAATGACTTCATAATTATGTCATAATTATGTAATAATTAATTAATGATAATACATGGCCTAAAATATGTTAATTTATTAATATGAAGTATCTTAATATATTTTAATCAATTTTTTAACTTACTTTATAAAGTCTAAAAAGGAAACTCTAACATTATAAATATTGTTTTTGTGGAAAATTTATTTTTCAATGCCAAATGAAGTAACATAAAATGATGACCAACTCATATATATTAAAATAAAATAAAATATGTTTCAAATATCAAAAACCATGGGAAAAAACTATAACACCCCAAGATTTTATGGTATGCCTCTTTTAAAATTGAATATATTCGATAGTTTATGCTTCACACAACACTAAGTTTAAAACCATAATATAATTTTAAATATGACCATTTTAATTGTAAAGTAACCATTAGGAATAACATATGACTAATAGAATAGTAAATTAAGTTATAAAAGTATACAAAAAATTTATATATCTCACGAGTGAAAATATAATATATTAATATCATGAAATTAGTGTATAAATGTTTTAAAAACGATAAATTAAGTGTTGGTGTTTTTGTGAAGCATAAATTTTTATTTATAATTTTATAATTAATATAATGATTTAATAGAAAATTTATTTTCATGAAATAGATCCACAAATTAACATTTTCTTGTATTATGATTATAAAATATTTTTAAGTGACCTTAATTAATTTTTGAAAGTGTCATAAAATCTGTTATAATATTAGAATCAGTATTTTTCATGTAAACTATGATTTCATTTAAAAATTAAATTTCCCATATTTAGAAAATTATTTTCATAATATGGAGTCTATTATTTAATTCTACATGTTGAAAAATTGTTAGGGTCACTACTACAAAAAAGGCCTTTAACAGCTCTAAAAATGACCTTTATTTGCACTGGAGAAGTGCTGACTACTGGAGTGAGATTAAAAGACCTAGTCTTTTATCAGTGATAAAAAAGTGCTGATAAAGGGGCATACTGTAGTGTACTGTAACAACACACTAAAACACCAATTTAGTGTGTTATAACATCACACCATAGCACCAAAAACACCACAAAATCAGAAAAATCAAGTACGAATACAGAATTATAATGAAATAAAATTTACAACACAAATACAAAAAAAAAACTATATTATAAACACTTAAAACATTGTTTTATACAATTATAAAAGTAAAAATTATTAAAAACTTTAAAAAATATCCGTATTTCTTTGTCTTTTGATCATAACGTCTGCTTGAGAAAAAAATCACCTATTAAAGAAAAAAGATTCTTATGTTAGTAATAATATTATTAAATAAATTAAGAGAAAGTGTTAATTTTAAAATAAAATTTGGGTCATTCAAGGAACTATGTGTATCAAATTAAGTTTTGGTTGATTATTTCACATTACACCATGTCTTGTTCATCTTAGATCATTATCTCTGTGAAAATTAACTAAATAATTTTAAGATAAAAATGACAAGAAAATTAATTAAGTAATAGGAGATAGAATGATGAGTGATGTGATGCACATTTTAAACAAAAATGGTTCTTAAATATTAAAAATAAGAACTTAGATTCATATTAGTCACTCCATTTGTAAGATTGTGATGCGGATGATTCTTATATGTCTCAAATGACTTATAGATGTTTTTCCTAAATTATCAAAATAGTCTGAATGTGTTTTCTCAATTTTGAGTACATCACTGGTATTTTTTACTAAAATGCCATTTTAAACTAAAAACACATAATTTGACTCATAATGTTCAAATAATGTGTCAGTTCTATGTGATACCAATTCCTACACATCGAAAATGACTTATGAATAGTTGTTTTAAATTATAAAGACAATCCGAGCGTGTTTTGTTGGTTTTTATTGAGTGACACTTTTTGAACTAAAATATCAATTTTAAAAAGATAAAAGACACATTGAGTCATAAAGGAAACATCATGTATCATATTGGGGTGTGTATGATTACTACAAATCACATATGACTTATATATCCTTTATATAAAGTATTATAACAATCCGAATGCATTTGATCAGTTTTGAGTTGGTCAGTTGTCTGTTTTAATAAAATTTAGGTTAATTTTAAATAAAAAGATGAATTTGGAGTCATATCGGTCACACCATGAATTTTATTGAGGTGAGGATAATTATTAAACTTCAAAAATATCTTATTCACTATTTTCATAAACTATCAATGAAATTGGAATGCATTTTCTCAGTTTTGATTATCTCCATTGTCTTTTTTACTAAAATGTTATTTTAAACTGGAAAAACACACTTAGAATATTATCAATAACATCATGTATCAGTTTTATATGAGAATTATTACTATATATTAAAAATGAATTATGAATCAATTTCCTAAATCATTAAGAAAATCCATGTGTGTTTTATTGGTTTTCAATGAGTGATTTTTTTAAACAAAACTGCCAATTTTAAACTGATAATAGACACATTGAGTCATACCAAGAACATTGTGTATCACTTTTATGTGAGGCTGATTAATATACATCAAAAATAAATTATAGATTGATTCTCTAAAGTATCAAAACCATATGAATGCGTTTTATTGGTTTTCAGCAGGTCAGTTGTCATTTTTACTAAAATTTATGTCAATTTTAATTAAAATGATGCAATTGGAGTCGTACCGGTCACACTATACGTCATATTGAGGTAAAGATAATTAATAAAGGTATAAAATGATTTATGGAAATTTTTCCTAAAGTATAAATATAATATAATTTTTTTCCTTAGTTTTGAGTTCATCACTTGTTTTTTTACTAAAATTTTATTTTAAACTGGAAATACACACTATGACTCATACTAATGAAATCATGTATTTATTTGATGTAATATTTATTCCTACACATCAAAAATGTTTTATTAATCGATCTCATAAACTATAATGAAAATTCGAACGTGTTTTCTCTATTTTCACTACGTGGGAATTTTTGAACTAAAGTGTTGATTTTAAACTAATGATGGAAACATTAAGTCATGAGGGTCACAAGGTGCATCGAATTGAGGTGAATATATTTTTTACACATCTCAAATGAATCATGTATCATTTCAAAAAAGTTACAAAATAATTGGAATATGTTTCATTAGTTTTGAGTATGTCAGTTTTCCTTTTTACAAAAATTAACGTCAATTTTAAATAAAAAGAACCATTTGGAGTCATACCGGTAACACCGTGTGTCAAATTGAGGTGTGGCTGATTCTTACACATCCAAAAGGATAAAAAATATCCTAATTACCAATGTTACCACATTTCTATTGTCTTTATATTTTGAACTACCAACACCTCATACTGAATCAATGTTATTAGCCGAAAAACCTTTCTTGTTGTTGGAAGTTTGAAGTGTAGAGGAAGCTCATGTACCGATTATATAAAAATAAGTCACCAAAATGGGAACATGAACTTAATATACTCTTCTAGTTTACAATAATTATTAAATTTTTTCAGTTAATAACATTGAATCAATATACAATGTTGGAAGTTTGACAAAAAAAGACAATGAAAATATAAAATGTGGTAACATTGGTAGAAAGAATAATTTTATATTTTTCTGGATTATTGTGAATAGTTGAAAGAAAAATAAGATTTCCCCAAAGATATATTAAAAAAAAATTAATAAGTATGGGATAAAAATGATAAGGAAATTAACATAGAAATAGTAGATAAAATGATGACAAAATTAAGTAAATAAGTAGTAGAAAATCAACTTTTCTTGATGGTTGTATGTTTTCTTGATGCATTTCCTTATTTTCATTATCTTAGTCGTAGGCTTGAAGTCCAATCCCTCATAAGGAAAATAAAGTGGGATTATAAACTATAAGAAATACAATGAAGGATGAAATCAATGAATAAGAATATGTCTAAGGAGAATGATTAAAGGAGAATGATCAAAGGATGTTGGTACTCATATATGTCGAAGACATAATATTTAAGGATTGAAAAAAGTAGAATGATTTTTTTTGGATCGTATGAGGTATTATATAGAGATGTCTATGATTGGTGAAATATTTTCTTTAGTTTATTGGAGAATAATGGAAATCATAACAGTTTAATTTCTCAATCAAAATATGTAAAAGAAGTTCCAAAGTGATTTTTAGTGGAATATTCAAAACTAATGACAACACCGACCACTATGTGGAAATTTTTTTCAAAAGTTTTTGATTGCAAAGAGGTATATGTCATGGAATATAGGTATTTAGGGCCTATTATACCACATAAATATAGTAATAATAAAACTAGTGCATGTATAATATGATTATGGAATAAATGGACAATTCATTCAAAAGACATACATGTACATGAATAATAAAACTAGTGAATAAATGTTATATCATGAGTTTAGATGATGGCCATATCTTATATTAAAAATGAAATTTGTGATATTATGTCTTTTTCACACATGAAATAATAGTTTTAATTATTTAAAACTTTCTATAAATAATAAACATCAAATGATAATAACTTTTATTTATTATAGAGGCATAAAATATTAACTTTTCTTGTTTGAAATATAAACATATATTTTGATAAAATAAAATCCACTTAACAATAACAAGAAATACATCGCTATTGTTTTATATTATATTTTAAAAATATAAATACTTGAATGAATATAAAACATGATTAGAAAATTTGACTAAATTGAAAATAATTTCATATATATATATATATCTACATAATATACATACATATACATGATATTGAAATTGTTGTTGAAAAATATACCTCTTTACATAATGTAAAAATAATCACTTGTAATAAAATAATATTAATAAATAACTAATCAAAGATAATTTTTATAATTTGAATGAAATACAAATTTTATAAGAACAATTATTAGAATAAAAATTTAACATGTGAAAATAAATTCTCTTCAATAAAATAAATCATGTTAAAATTAATAAACAATTATTCGCTTTCAAAGATTATAATTTTCAAAAAATATCATCTTCAAAATAAATCATTAGAATAATAATAAATTTCATTACTATTAAAATATAAACATAAAAATAAAATATATAATCTCCATTACACGATTTCTAAAATATTTCTTCTTCTTTTTCTAGGAAGAAAAAATCACTTTCTCTCACTGATATTTGGGTGAAGCATACCAGTAAGATGAAAGAAGGACATACAACACTTAAAAAAACAAGTAAGGACAAGCCAAACCATTTTGAAAGACTCCAATTTATAACCTACTGATAAAAAAATAGATTACATTTTATTCATTTGTTTAGCGTTCAACTTGCTGAGAAAGTTTTTATTTGGTCCACTTATATACATTTTTATTTTTCATTAACATTTATAAAATAGAAAGAAAGAAGAAAATGACCTAGAGATCAAACCAGATATAGATATAGATTACAAGTATAAATATTTTCTACTTTGTTTTAATCTAAACAATAGAGGATTTTTCAAGAACATCAAACATCATTTAAAAGATAAAACAATGAATTTTGTGTTCTTTTATTATCAAATAGTGCAATTGGACTTGTTGGGATACACAGATGTGGGATGAGAAGGTTCATTGGAGAACCAAGGGAAATTAGAGATATCAAAAAACTTGGATTTCGTTCAAACCTTGGTTTTTTAACCCTTCAATCGCTCGAGCCTTAGATTTTAGACTTGGAATAGGTGGAGCCTTTATTCTAGCCAAAATTCGAGCTTCGATTCGACAATGAGAAGCATCGGCAGCAGAGCGCTTCCCCGAAGAGCTTTGGATATCGTGAACTGGTTCATGATGGTTAGTTTTCTTAAAATAGATCATTACACTTTTATCAATGCTTTCAAAAAAGAGCTGATAAAGATACCTTATCAGCGCTAAGTTAATAACCACTGATAAAATGAATCTTTATCAACAATTTTTTTATGGTCGATAAAGATTCATTTTATTATCGCTCTTTTAGCACTGATAAATCTATATTTTTATTAGTGCTAAAAAATCCCTGATAAATACTTATAATACTTTAAAAAGATATTGTTTTTTAAATTATATTTATTATATATAATTATAATATTTACAATAATAATTTTTATGAAATAATAATTTAATAATTCTTTGAATATACAATTAATTATTTATAATTATATATATAATTTAAAAAATAATAATATTTATATCATTATATATATATTTATAATTATATATATAAAAATATTGTAAATATATTCATTATTTAAATAAATTTGTTATAACATTATTTTTATTTATTTATGATTATATAAATACTTTTTGAACAAATATTATTTATTTATTTATAATTATAAATGTATAAAAATTGAAAATATACATTTATAAATATATTTTTTTATAAATATTTTTTATAAATATAATTTTAACAATATTAATGAATATTTATTCTGAAGTGCATGCATGTTAAAAATGAGTAAAATTGATTAATTAAAAATGAATACAATATTGAAAATTTGGAAGTTTGATTAATATAAATCATTAAAAAATGGATATATATTGAAATAAAGATGAATACATATTGAAAATATTAAAACATAGTAAATAAATATATATAAAATAAATATTATAAATTGATTTAATTCATAGAAAAATATTTGGCTCTGTATATATATATATATATAAATATATTAATTATGTATATTTGAAATCAATATAAAATGTTTGATCTATATTGAATTAAAAAATAAAATTACATTCAATTATGTCCATTAGTTTATGCAATTAGTGAGTATTTTTAATTTATATTAATTTTTAAATATAAACCATTATTCACTAAATATATTTCTATTTAATATAAATTATAAATAATATTTTGTATTATATAAATCATATTTATATACATTCATATAAATATATATATTTATAATATATTATTTATTAACATTATCAATAATTATTTAATTAAAAAAATGTGTAACACCCTAAGATTTCACGGTACGGTTCTCTTTGAATAATATAATAGCTTACGCTGTACGCAGCTCTGAGATCTAGCACACCACAATGAATAAAAATAACTGTTTAAAAAGCAGTTATGAATAGTAATACCCAATTTTTGAAATTTTATAAATTTTATTTTTAAAAATTGACTTCATTTTTGGATTTGGAATATCAAAATTAGCTTAGAGTGAATTTTTTAATATTTTTATGAAAACACTCAATTTTTTGATGAATAGTGAAAAACACTCCATTATTGTTTAAAACCGACTTTTTATTTAAATAATTATTTGTAAATTTAAATTTATTTTATATTAAAATAGATAAATAATATGTATATTAGTCCAATTTAATTCATTGGATTCATTTTATTATAAGTTTAGATATATAAAATTTTATTGAACTTTTTAACGTCTTTTACCCACCTTCTGTGCAAATTTGAAAATTTGCATAAAACATAATTTTACCACTTCTATGAATTAAATTTTAAAAATCTGATAGACCCAGTTTTCATCATTATGTAAAATTTGGTTCAATAGGATAAAAATATTTTTTGGTGAATAGTAACTTTTGAATTTTATTTGCCATGATTAGAAGTAAATAGGGTAATTAAAGGTAATAATAATATTATAATAATATAAAATTACCCCAACACATTTCATAATTCTATTGAATAAGTGAATTTTGATCAAAATCAACCTTATGAAAAAAATAAGATCTTTTTTGATCCATTGGGGTTAAGTTATGACAGTTATTATATTTTATTTTAAGAAGAGTTAAAAGAGTTAAATTCAAATGTTAATAAGTAAACCATTTTTAATATAGAGTTATAAATAAAATAAATTCAAATATAAATATTAATTAGAAATATAAAAACATTTCCTATATCATAGTATTTTATTTATAATTTTTATACTTTAAATAATAAAATTTATTTATGACACAATGATGATGCAGTAATTATGTTTTTAATGAAATATTTAAATAATTGATATTATAAATATTAAAATAAATTTAAATTGAAACTTTTGATTCCATACATGAATTTTCTAGGTTAATATGAATTGTTATAGCTTATTAAATTTATTTTTTAGAAGTAATCAAGTTGTGATGACTTTAATGAAAACCAAATACTAAATAGTGTCAAAATTGACATAAATGAGTTTGTAAAACAAATAATATTTTATTAAATGATATAATATTTCTAAAAATACAATATTCTTCCAAAGGACTTAGATAATATTAGACATGTCATTAATGAACCACTTGAGGTTCTCTTGGCATTTTATAGTAACTATATTAACCATGTAGTATGAAAATACAAGAAGACATGGTAAAAGTTAAACTATTTAACTAAGAGTTAAATCTAAAAGATAAGGTAAATATGGTGACCTATACTTGTCTAAAACCTATTGGTTGTGATTATTTTGACCCATACACACCTTATCATTGAAATAAATCCATTTATATCTATTATAAATTGAAAATAATTTTATAATAAATTAACATTTCAAGCTTTTCCTGAAGTGCCCCTCACCTATCTTATAAAAGGGTTCTTCCCCTTCTCTTAAATTCACACCTCAGAAGCAATTTGTCTCGGCCAAACCATGATACAATATCCTCCCAACTACCCTCAATTCATCCTAGAGTCATTTCTTTGTTCATAAATCCTACCTAATGTTCCCTTTTGTTCAAATCAAAGTCACCATAATTTAATTTTATTATAAATATGGTACAACCATATTCATTATTCTATCCATCCTATGAATGAAAAAGTCACCATACGTGCGTACGTACGGGTTACCGTCTCCTCGTCATTGTGTAGTTTGTTATTCAGCACTTCATTATTTGGATGGGTATAATAATGAGTATAATTGATTTAAATAATAAATATAACATTTTAATGATTCTTTATATATAATATACCATCCATTTTCATACGATTTCACTATCAATAGAATTATATTGTCGCTCATGCGTAAGTACAGCCTACCATCTCCATGACGCGATGAGATTTCATTACCTATCATAACCATTCAAGAATAATTTTCATTTAATGATTAAAAAATAAAGTTTAATAACTTATTATCATTATGTATATGAATCAAATACATCATATAAATATCAAACTTGACTTATGTAACAAAACATATAAAGGAAAACGAATCAGTTAACACCCGAAACAATGATACTACAGATATATTATTAACAAAGCAATATTATAGGATCATATATGATATCATAATTATGTAGGTGGTTATTGTATAACTTAATAACAATGATTTAACTATTATACTGGAGGTTAACGTACCCTCAACTAAGGAAATATACAAGGTAATGGTTAATTTTACAATCTCTTCATTATTAGAGGTTGTTTATACTTATGTATCTACTGGGACATCTTTATCATCCACATCCGTGTTTCTTAAAAATGCATTTTAAAACATTTTTACTATTTATTAGACTATGGGTTAAAGTTATTTATAATTGTTTTTTTAATTTTTATAAAATGTTTTGAGAGGAATATTTCTGTCATTTTCCAAACAAGGTACGCTATGAAATTTTCGAAAAATTAAGGAAAAATGTTTTTTTAACTTATAAGGCGTGTGTGGCTATTTTCTGCCATTATAACACCTTCGAATATTCCCTTACAAGCTTATATGAATATTTTAAAAATAAATGTTTTCTTTTATAAATATTTGACTTTTAAATGATTTCAAAGTAGAAAGAGATATTTCTCCCAAATAATTTTTTTATTAATTTCATCTACAAGTGGATGTGATTCTGGAACATATGTACCTAGGAGTGAAAAACCTAACAAGGAGTTTTGAGCTTGACTTGGGGTATCTTGGTACACAACAACGGGACTTACTACACATCTGGTTTGATACTCCTGGGGGATATCCTTAGGATAATTCACATTTTTTTACAATCCATTATGAAAGATTTATGAGTAAATACTTCCCCAAAAGATATTTTTTATGATTATGGTTTATATGCATAAACTGTTCAATTTATGTTAAGTATTTTCCAAGTTTGGAATTATGCATCATGATTCATAAACTATTCTAGTCTATGACCTTGTTTGAAAATGGTTCCTAGTGGAAGAAATGGAAACTGTATCAACACATGTAATCCGTGTAGTGATTTTCCTCTTATTCAAGATAATTATAGTGGAGATGGTGATGCAACTGGTTCTGAACAGCTTATAACCATATTGGGATAACTCACTCAGGTTATGAATAATAACCTTACTCGTATGGAGCACCCTGATCCACAACTTGGAGGATCAATGTTAGGACGATTCATGAGGAAACAACCACCAACATTCAATGAGACTACAAATCCATTTGTAGCTGAGAAATAGATAAGTTTCTTAGAGAAAATATTTCATGCTTTGGGGAGTAGAAAAAGGGAAAACTTTGTCATGGCAGTTTATCGCCTCTCAAGATATGCACATTAATAGTGGTCATTAATTAAAAACATAAAAGAGTATGAAGAAGTATCAAATATGGAATGGATGGAGTTTAAGGATCTTTTCTTAGAAAAATACTTTCCTTATGAACATCGAGCTGATACAGAAAGACAACTTCTGAGTGTGAGGCAAATAGAGGATGATAATGTCACAAAGTATGATGTGAACTTTACAAGGTTATCAAGGAATGCTACAAATTATATACATAACCAAATAAGTAATATTTATCGATTATTTTATGGGTTAAAACCATTTCTCTATCGAGCATTAGTCTCACTATCCTTCTCAAAGTACGAAGATATAGTCTCATGTTATATCAAGACAGAAAAGGAATCATCTAAGTCTTATGTCTTTAAAGTGAAGAAAGATAAGAATAGATTTTCTGAACACCATGGAAAAGTAAATAAGGGGAAGAAGGAAAAATTTTACTTTCCATCCTATAGTAATTGTGGGAAGAAACACCCTGGTACATGCCTAAAGCGAATGAGAGTTTTTTACAAGTGTGGAAAAAAGTCCACCAATCTAATGATTGCAAGGAGAAGAAATAGGTTGAAAATTTTCAATGATACAATTGTATAGAAATGGGGCATTATGAAAATGATTCTCCAAAGAATAAAGGTAACTTACCTAAAAAAATTCCACGGGAGCAAGGCCAAGCTTATGCGATCACAACTGCTGAGGTTGAAGTTCCTAATGACGTCGTGGAAGGTACTTTAATCATTTCCTCAAAATTGGCCAATGCCTAATTTTATTCTAGGTCATCACATTCTTTCATATCTTCCTAGTTTTCCCAAAAAATTAGATATTTCCAATTTGACTTAACAAGGGAGTTGTCAGTCAAAACTTCCGAAGGAATATTTATAACAGCAAAGTTTTTTCAATTAGTTACCATTATGGAATATAAATTTACTTTATATACTAATATTTTTATCATACCCATGATTGAATTTGATATAATCCTTGGTATGGATTGGATTTCAGAAAATGATGAGAAAATTTATTATAAGAAGAAGGAGCATACAATTTTTGATGATGATAAGGAATCCCTTATCTTTAGAGTAAAAACATCACCATCTGATTCTCATCTAGATCCACCCCCAATAGCTTTACGAAATTCAATTATTAGGGGGGAAGGGAGTAAAATAACTATGGGTGAGGAAAGGAATGCTCAAATAGAATATGTACCTATTGTGCAAGAATATGTTGATGTGTTTCCAGATGATTTACCTGGACATCCTACAGAATGAAAAATTGAGTTTTCTATTGACTTAATTCATAGTTCAAGGCCCATATCAAAGAACCCTTATAGAATGGACACTGTAGAAAATAGTGGAACTAAAGAAACAACTAGAGGAATTTAGTAATAAAGGATTTATTAACCCTAGTGTTTCTCCCTGGGGAGCTCCTGTTCTTTTTGTTAAGATGAAATATGGATCTATGAGGTTGTGCATTGACTACAAGGAGGTACATTCTATAAAAACAAAGAACAAATATCCCCTACTTCACATTGATGATTTATTTGATCAACTTCATAGAGATCAATATTTTTCAAAGATTAACCTTCTATCTGGATAGCATTAGTTGTGTGTGAAGAATGAATACATTCCAATGACAACATTTTGAACCAGGTATGGGCATGATGAGTTTACAATAATGCCTTTTGGACTGACTAATGCACCATCTGTTTTCATGGATTTAATGAATAGAGTTTTCAAGGAATATCTTGACAAAATTTAGTGGTATTTATTTATGATATCTTGGTATACTCCAAAATCTACTAAGATCATAAAAGTCACTTGCTCACTATTCTGAAAACTCGTACAAGAAATGAATTATATGGTAAGTTTAGAAAGTGTAAATTTTGGCTTCATGATTTTTTTTTCTTGGCCATATTATCTCTAAGGATGGAATCTATGTTCATCCTTTAAAGACAAGGGTAATCCAAGAATGGCCAGCACTGACAAGTATAACTAGGGTACATCGTTTTATTAGTTTAGTAGGTTATTATCTGTGTTTCATCCTGAATTTTTCCCAATTGGATAACCCATTAACCAAGATCACACATAAATGGGTTAAATTTTTTTTGGACAAAATAGCACGAAGAATGTTTTGAAGAATTTATGATAATATTAGTCAATGCTCCTATCTTGAATCTACCATCGGGGAATGATGAGTTTTTTATTTATAGTGATGCTTCAAAGAAACGACTTGGTTGTGTCCTTATGCATAATGATAGAGTTATTTCCTATGCATCACGGAAGCTAAAAATTCATGAACAAAACTATCCTACTCATGATCTTGAGTTAGTAGATGTAATATTTTCTATACGGATTTGGAGACACTATATCTATGGTAAAAAATGTGTGATATATACTGATCACAAGAGTTTTAAGTATATTTTATCCTATAAAGAACTCAACATGAGGCAAAGATGATGGCTTGAACTACTCAAGGATTACAATTTCACAATACACTACCACCCGGGGAAGGAAAATAAGGTGGAAGATGATTTGAGAAGAAAGGATCATAGTGGTATGAACAAGATGATATTTGGAAGGGATCCCATGTTCATGGATATTGTAAAGATGGATATGTGAATAACCCTGGAAGGTGAAACATCAATACCTTTTCAAATGGTTTCCAAACCATCTTTACTAGAAAGTATAAAAAGTTCTCAGACTGATGATGAGGAGTTTCAAAAGAAAATTAATGCTGTGAATGATGGGATATTGATTGAATTTGTACATAAAGATAGAATTTTGAAATTTTGGAAGAGGATTTGCATTCCCGATATACCCGATCTAAAAAGGGAATTTTTGGATGATGCTCATAGCTCCAATTTCTCTATACACCCTAGTAGCACTAAAATGTATAGATATTTTAAGGAACATTTTTGGTGGTACAAAATGAAGAGAGAGATTGCTTATTATTTGTCAAGATGAATGATTTTTCATCAGATGAAGGCTGAAAGACAACATCCTAGAGGAGTCATGCAACCTCTTCCTATACCTGAGTGGAAATGGGATGACACTATTTTGTACTTTGTAATGGGGCTACCAAAGTCTCCTAGAAGAAATAATGTAATATAGTTTATTGTTGATAGTCTTACCAAGTCATCAAATTTTATTACTATAAGAGAAGATTTACCACTTAAACGTTTGGAAAGAATATATATTAATGAAGTAGTAATACTTCATGGTGTTCCCTTATCGATTATTTCTGATTGTGATCCCCATTTTACATCAAGATTCTAGAAAGGTCTTCAAAAATCCCTGGATACTGAAATTTTTTTGAGCACTGCCTACCACCCTCAAACTAATGGAAAATCAAAATGGACTAACCAAACCTTAAAAGACATGTTGAGATCTTTCTCACTTGACTTTCAAGGTATGTGGGATTAGTATTTACCTATGGTAGAATTTTCCTATAAAAATAGCTTCCATTGAAGTGTTCAGATGGAACCATATGAAGTGTTATGTGAAAAATGATGTCCCACACCAACTTGTTGGGATGGTGTTAGTGAAAGAAAACTCATAGACCTAGAACTTGTTGGGGAAACAATGAAAAAAGTGAATATTATCCAAACCCACATCAAAGCATCTCAAAGTAAGAAAAAGATCTATACTGATAACTGAAGGAAGTATTTGTAATTTCTAGTAGGTGATCATGTTTTCTTAAAGGTATCTCCATGAAGGGGTGTTTTACAATCCATAAGGAGGAATAATTAATTCCCAGATACATTAGAAGTTTTGAAATTCTAGAACAAATTGGAGTTGTAGCTTACCATTTGGAAATGCCACCAAGTCTCTCCAAAGTTCATGATGTGTTCCACATATCACTATTGAGAAAATATATGCCAGAACCAATGCATGTACTCACCTATGAAGAGATAGAACTGGAACCAGATCTGTCTTATTGTGAGGAGATTATCTGAATTCTTGATATCAGAGAACAAGTGTTGAGAATCCGGACGAATCATCTAGTAAAATTTCTTCGAAGAAACCATAAAATTGAAGAGGAAATGTGAGAACCTGATGAACTTATGATGAAGAACCACCAGAATCTTTTAATAGAGTAATATTCTAGAAATTTTGAGGATGAAATTATTTAAAGGAGGGAAGAATGTAACACCCCAAGCTTCCACGGTATGCTTCTCTTTGAATAATACAATAGCTTCCACTGTACGTAGCTCCGAGTTCTAGCACACCACAACCAATCAAACTAGCTATTTAAAAAGTAGTTATGAATAGGAATAGTGATACCCAATTTTTGAAATTTTATAAATTTTATTTTACAAAATGGACTTCATTTTTAGATTCTTAAAATAAAAATTATCTTAAGGTGAATATTTGATATTTTTCTGAAAACTTTCAATTTTTAATGAATAGTGGAAACATTGCGTTATTATTTTATATTGAATTTTTATTTAAATAATTATTTTTAAATTTAAATTTATTTTAAAGTAAAAATAGATAAATAATACCTATATTAGTACAATTTAATTCATTGGATTCATTTTATTATAAGATTAGATATATAAAATTTTATTGAACTTTTTAACATCTTTTACCCACTTTCTAGGCACATTTGCAAATTTGCATAAAATGTAATTTTACCACTTCTCTAGATTGAATTTAAAAAATCTAACCAACATGGTTGTTATCAGTAAGTAAAATGTGGTTCAATAGGGTGAAAGTTTTTTTTGGTGAATTGTAACTTTTGAATTTTATCTACCACGGTTAAAAGTAAATAGGGTAAAAAAAGAAAAAATAATATTATAATAATATAAAATTACCCCAACACATTTCCTAATTCTATTGGATAAGTGTTTTTGTGACCAAAATCAACCTTAGGACAAAAATAAAATCCTTTTTGATCTATTTGGGTTAGATTAGGACATTTATTATATTTTATTTAAAGTAGAGCTAATAGTGTTAAATTCAAATGTTAACAACTAAACCATTTTTAATATTGGGTTATATATAAGATAAATTAAAATATAAATATTAATTATAAAAACAAAAATATTTCCTACATAATAGTAATTTATTTATAATTTTTAGACATTAAATATTTAAATTTATTTATGACACAATGATGATGTAGTAATTACCTTATTAATGAATGATTAAAATAATTGATATTATAAATATTAAAATAAACGTAAATTGAAACTTTTTATGCCATAAAATAATTTTATAGGTGAATATGACATTTTAGGATTGATTAAATTTATTTTTTTCTAAGTAATAAAGTTTTGATTCCTTTATGAAAAACCACATACTAAATAATGTTAAGATTGACATAAATGAGTTTTTAAAAGTGATACTATTTTATTAAATGATATAATATTCTTAAAAATATAAGATTCAGCCAAAGTACTTAGATAATGTTAGATATGTCATTAATTAACCACTTGAGGTTCTCTTGTCATTTTATAGTAACTATATTAACCATGTAGTATAAAAATACCAGAAGACATGGTAAAAGTTAAACTATTTAAATTATAGTTAAATCTAAAAGATAAGGTTAATATAGTGACCTAAACTTGTCTAAAACCTATGTTTTGAGGGGATTTATACCCATACCCACCTTATACTCAAAATAAATCAATTTTGAGATATTAAAAACCTAAAATAAATTTATAATAAATTAATATTTCAAGATTTTCCTAAAGTATCCCTCACATCTCTTATAAAAGGGTACTTCCCATTCTCTTAAATTCACACCTCCAAATCCATTTGGCTTAGCCAATACCTGCTCAAATATACTCCCAACTACCCTCAATTCAACCTATAATCCTTACTTTTATGATAAAGCTGACCTAAAGGGCCCTTTTGTTCAAATCAAAAGGAAGCACTCGAAGAAGAGGTAATTATTTTATCACCTCTTTCAAAGTTCTTTTCTTCTTCCACTTCTAATTTCTTTGTTGTTTCCATACCAAAATAATAACTCTATTACCTTATAAATACTAAGATTTTATTATAAATGTGGTACAACCATATTCATTATTCTATCCATCCCATGAATGACAAAGTCACCATACGTGCGTATGTACAACTTACCGTCTCCACGTCGTGGTGTTGTTTGTTATTCAATATTTCATTATTTGGATGGGTATAATAATTAGAATAATTGATTCAAATAATAAATTTAAAATTTTAGTGGTTCTGTATATATAATATATCATCCAATTACATAATATGTTACCATCAATAGAATGATATTTTCACTCGTGCGTACGTACAACTTACCGTCTCCACGACGCAATGAGATTTCATTCCCCATCGTAACCATTCAAGAATAATTTTCATTTTATGATTAAAAATAATGTTTAAGAACTTAATATTGTTATGTATATGAATCAAATACATCCTATCCATAACAAACATGAGTTACGTAACAAAAAATATAAAGGAAAATGAATCAGTTAACACCCGAAACAATGATATTACTGAAATATTATTAACAAAGAAATATTGGAGGATCATATATGATATTATAATTACGTATGTGGTTATTGTATAATTTAATAACAATGATTTAACTATTATATAAGTGGTTAACATAACCTAGAATAAATAAAAGTATAAGGTAAGGGTTAATTTTACAATCTCTTCATTATGATAGGTTATTTATATGTAAGTATCTACTAGGACATCTTTATCATCCACATCCGTGTTTCTTAAAAATGTATTCCTAAACATTTTTACTATTTCCTATAATATGGGTTAAAGTAATTTATACCCTTGTTTGAATTTTTATAAAATATTTTGAAAGGAATCTTTACGTCATTTTCCAAATAAGTTACTTTATGACCTTTTCAACAAATTAGGGAAAGAATATTTTTTAACTTATATGGCGGGTATGACTATTTTCCTCCATTATAAAACCTTCAAAGCTTCCCTTATAATATTATATTAATATTTTCAAAATAAATGTTTCCTTTTATAACTATGCGACTTTTAAATGATTTTAAAGTAGAAAGAGATATTTCTCTAAATTTTTTTTTGAATTAATTTTATCTTTGTCAACATATATTATTGGATTTTTTTTAATTTAATTTGATTTATTATGATACAATATTCCATATTTTATTGATAGTTTTATGATATTTTTTACTGTGGAGTTTCTATTTTTATTTCATTTACTTTTATGGTTAAAGTATTAACATTTCATATGTTAGTTTAATACGAATTTTTATGTTATGTTTCACCCTTTTCATATGAGGAATGAATTGGATGTAGTAAGTGACAGTCAGAGCCCGCTATAGCCCCTCGATACATCAGTAGGTCTCATGATACAAAGTAGTGTATTGGCATAATATATTGAAAAAATTTATATTTAGGGTCTTGGAATTAGGCCTTGACTTTATGGTTAAGATGTTTAACATTATGCATTCCATCATTATGAGATTAGCTATTGATATTATATGTGATTATTTGACTAGTAGAATATCAATGTGAGTAAGTAAATGGAATTATTTGATTTATATTTTCCATATTATGATAAAGTTTATGTTTAAAAGGCTTGTGTTTTAGTTTTATACATTTCCTTAAATGTTTATGCTTACTTATGATAGTTTTTTCTATATTGTTATCCTTACTGAGCATCTGAGCTCAACCATTTCTTATTTTTTTATTTTTCCCAGGATGCGAGGAGTTATTTTATGACTAATCTATTGGGATAGTCTAAGATATTTAGGAGACACAATGTTGTTTATTTTTCATTTCATAATGTAATGTAAAACTTATGAATGTATCTAGTACTTATTAGGATACTAAACTGATCAGTCCTTCAGGACTTGATCTCTTATGATCATTCCAATGTTATGTAATAATGCACCGACTCTGGGTAACTGGGGTTAGGGAATTAAAGAATGTTTAATATTTTTCTCAATTTACTTATTTTTAATTTTTATTTGTTTAATTTTTATTTTACATATATGTATAAATTTAATATATACTATTTATTATTTATATATAGTATAATAAATTTATTCATTTTTATGATAAATTATTTAATTAATAAATTTTTTTATATTACTTTTTTAAAAATCATTTTTATTTTTTATTACTTTAATTATTTCATTTTATTCATACTTTTATCAGTACTAAAAAACACTGGAAAAGGATTCTTTTATGTGAACTAAAAATAAAGTACAGATTAATGGTTTCCTTTATCATCACTAAACCTAAAGCGCTAATAAAGGACACCCATTATAAGTACTAAAAAATGCACCAATAATGGTTTTTTAGTCAGTGTGAAAAAATGCGCTGATAATGGGGTCTTTTATCAACACTAGAAAAGAAAGCACTGATAAAAGGTACCCTTCATTAGTGATTGTTTTAGCACTAATAAAGGGTACTATTATCACTGGTTTTTTTCTAGAACTGATAAATACCAGTGCTGTTAAAGGTTTATTTTTTCACAACAGTCAATTTTTTTGGGATTTTCCTAAAATAGTTGATTTTTTTGTTATAGTGAAATATGGTAATTTACGATATAAATATATAAAGACATTATATATTAGATACACTATATATTGATTAATTACTTATGTAAGCACCATAATCTTGAACACTACTTCTCTCTTTACTATATTTAGTCATGGGAATGAAAACTATTAATAGTCTTGAGCCAAAATAATAAACTAATTATTAAAAAAATAAAAAAACACCCCTCTCCTCCACTATAAATACTAACCCTCACCACCCCTTCTCCTCAAACCCTGAAATACTTGAATCTTGATTATATTATGATAATTTCCTCTGTAAAACCTCTTCCTATGTTATGGTCTTTCTAATCTTACCAAAAGACCATTTCCCAATCCCTTAGGGTGGTTCTGAAGGAGGTGACAGTCAAGATGTAAAACCTTCTCTCTCTCTCTCTCTCTTTCAATTTATTTTATTTTATTATATTTCCCTCATATCCCCTATCCAAAGTGACATGATAAATCTAATATCTTTTATACACTATAATATTATTATTTTAAAGGTATAAAAAACATCAATTATCATCTATTCCCTTCTATATTATAAAAATTAAAACATTATCCATGAGGTACCGATTTACCACCTTGATGGATAACGAGTTTTCATTTTTTAATTATGAGTTTAAATATGGTCATAAAACCATTTTTATGGTTAAAAAATAATTTAATATATGTAATACATGTTATTTAATGTTATAGAACCAGAATATATTCATAATATTAATATGTAGGACAAAACTATTTCATGATGATTAAAATAACACCAAAATAATATAAATGATTATCGTTAAATATTTATCTAATGAATCATCCTCATATTTGAAAAAAATGATATATATGACCATTAAATCTCCTATAATTTAATTAATAACATATAATTTCAATTCTGGATAACTTTTCCAATTTCACATGATCTTTTTTACATGTATACAAGTGAAACAATCATGGAAACCAAGGAAACGAACACTCCCAAACTACAGAATTGAATCTTTTAACTCATCAAAAAAAGAAAAAAATGAATATAATAAAATTATTATAGATAAAATACAATATTAATAGGTTTTGAATTAATTTATTAATGAATCTAATTTCATTATCCTAGATTTTAAGTACAACTATAGAACGCTTTCACAGATAAGGTAAGAGATTCTTCCCGAACCTCTATTTTTTTCAGTCAAGTTACGCTTTCTATCTCTTTACCTCAATGTAATTCTTATTTATTTTTATATAATTATTAAAAATTATTTTTTTTATTTTGTAAACTCATATATTCATATAATTTCATCTTTATTTGATGGGAGAATATATGTTTTCTAAGGTTTCCCTTTTCAATTCCTCCAGATAAGCAGACCCGATTAAGGGGAACTTACCAAATTCTCAACCATTTTTAAGTACAATCCGTAATATATTTTAAGACACTAATATTTTTATTATATCACTCTATTTATCATGAAAAATATCTTAGATATTTTCTGGTTCTATGTATGCAACAATACTTTGTCCACTTTTATCACTCTTTTATATTTTCCCTCAAACCACACTAAAGTGTCCCATTTCTAAAGTTCATAAAAACTATTCTTAAATGATTTTCAATTTATTTGGACATCATTTATGCATAAAACATAATTTAATTATCCTCTATTTTTTTGGATATACATGTTTATAATATGATTTTATGACAAATACAATTTTTTTCTAAAAGGATTATTCTTTCCAAAGTAAAAGGGTATTTCTCTCAAGAATTATTTGATGATTCTGTTAGATAATTTTCATCTATTTCAACAAAATCTATTGAATATTATGGTTAATTATGATTTACCTTTTATGATATCATTTACTATATTTTATTGAATGGTTTTTGATCAGTTTGACTGTGGATGTGCTATCTTGATACCATTCACCATATTACTCAGAATGGTTAGTGATTATATTTACTATTTAGGGAATTTTATTTATATTTTGTATGTATATGTTGTTTATGTTTCAAAAAATTAATATGAGGAATTAATTGGACTTAGTAAGTGATATTTGGGGCCCTCTATATCCTCTCAATGCATCAGTAGGTCTCATGAGACAAAACAGATATGGACTTGGCTGAGGACTTTCCCATTTATTTTCAGATATAGATTTGGATGGGGCCTTAAATATTTATTTTCAGATGCCTTGACTAAGGCCTCAAAGGTATGTTTTATATGTCTATCATTATGCATTCCATCATTATGATATTAGTAATTGATAATCCATGTGATTATTCAACTAGTAGAATATCCATGGTTATGTTTCATTATCATATGAATATTTATATGGAATTATTCAATTAGCTTTCATTCTGGACATATTATGCTCAAGATTAGGTTTTAATAGAATTTGTTTTTAGTTAATTACCATGCCTTATTTTTTATTTTTATATTAGATTTTTCTTTATTTTTTTACCCTTATTGACTATTTGAGATCACCCTTGTCTTATGTTTTATTTTTTACCAGGATGGGTAGATATATATTATGAATGAATTTCAGGGATAATATATAAGTTTAAGTATTTTTTACAATGGAGTTACATTTTTTTTACTTTCAAGTTTTATTATAAAACTTATGTTTATATCTGGTTTTTCAAAAGTTACTACACTATTAAGTCATTTGGGATGAGGCTTTTTTATTTATTATACCAATGTAATAAAGTAATCCACTAGCTCTGGGATACTAGGGTTGGGGTATTTATAGTTGGTATCATAGGATTTTTGTTATAAAAATTGGAAAACTAGATTATGTAACATAACCCTATGGTAGACTTTGAGGATAAGCATATAAGAACATCCTAAATTTTGGTAAGGTATAGATTATGTGGGTCTTCATTGAAATACATTCCTATATGGATATTACTAGTGGACGTGGTTATGACACAAATGTACCTAGGGGTAACAACTCTGAAAAGTGCATTTTTCCTGACTCAGTGTAACTTGGTATATGACAACATGCATTACTACGCACCAGGTTTGACACTCCCAGGGGATATGCTTAGGCTAATTCAAATTTTATATATATACAATTATAAAGTATTTAAAAGTAAACACGTCCCCAAAGAAACTAAGTTTATGGTTATGGTATTATCTATGCATAAATTTCCAATTTATGTAAAGTGTCTTTCTAGTTCAAAAATTATACATTATGATTCATGACCTAATTTAGTGTATGTTTTTTTTAGAAATGATGCTTAGTGGTAGGAATATAAACTGTATCAATGCACATATTCTATGTAGGTATTTCTATCCTATATAAGATAGTGATTTTGGAGTGGGAGCTACAACTAGAGCTAATAAACTTATAATTATATTGGGATAATTAACTCAGGTTATGAGAAATACCCTTACTTATATAGAGCAACATAATCCACAATGCAGTGTAACAATGTTAGACCAATTTATGTGACAACAAACTCCATTATTAAATAAAGACTACAAATCCATTTGTAGCTAATTAATGTATATGTTCCTCAGATAATATATTTATCAATTTTAGAAGTAATGAAAGAGAGAAGGTTATCATGGAAGTTTATTGTCTCTCAAGAGATGCTGATTAATAGTGGTCATTGATTAAAAAAAGCAGGAGTAACAAATTAAGAATATAGAATGGAAGGATTGTAAGGAAATTTTATTGGAAAAATATTTCTCTCAGGAATAACGAGGGTATATGGAGAGACAATTCTTGAGTTTGAGACAAAAAAAGGATGAAATATTTTCCTAGTACGAAGCCAACTTTACAAGTTTAGAAAGACATGCTATGGATTTTCTATTTAATCAAAAGAGTAAGATTGATTGATTCTTGGATGGGTTAAAACCATTCCTATGAAGGGAACTGGTCTCCTAAATTTTCTCATCATATGAAGATATAACCTCATGTGATATCAAGATAGAGAAATAATTCTACAGGTCTTATGAATTTAATTAAAAAAAGATAAGGAGAGGGTCATAGATTAAATATTGGATAAAGGGAAGAATAAAAAGGGAATTTTTCAATGTGTGATACTTGTGGAAGGAAACACCTTGGTTCCTGGTTAAAAGGGAAATGATTTTTCTTCAAATTTGGTGAGAAAGGACATCATGATCATGATTTTAAGAGAAATAAATAAGCTACCAATATTTAGTGCTATAATTATAGGGATATGGAAACTATGAGAATTATTTTCCAAAGAGTCAAGGAAACTTTCCTCAGAAAAGGACATAGGATCAAGGGAAATATTATGTGATCACAATATCTAAGGTTAAAGTTCCTAATGATATGGTGACAAGTACTTTAATCATCTCTCCAAATTTATATAAATATTTATTTGATTTTGAATCATTTAATTACATTATATATTTCTTATTTGCTCCAAAAATTAGATATTTCCAATTCACCTTAACAAGGGAGTTGTCTGTAATGACTTCTATTGGAAACTTTATTAAATCAAATATGTGTCAAGAAGTTCCTATTATCACACATAAACATTCTCTAGTTTCTGATTTTATCATAATACCTATGGTGAATTTTGATATAATCCTTGGTATGGACTAGCTTTCTAAATATAATGAAATTTTTTATTGCAAGTAGAAGGAAATTATGATTCCTGATGAAGGTATATAGTTTATAATTTTTAGTGGGGGACTTCATCATCCGAGTCATATATGGATCCATCGCCAATACCTCTTCTAAATTAAATTATTGGGAAATAATATAAAACTTCATCTATGTATATTCTAATAAATCTTTAAATTTAAAATGTACCTATTGTATTGGAATACAATGATATATTTCCAGATGATTTACCTAGACATCCTCTATAGTGGGAATTTGAGTTTTCTATTGATTTAATCCCTTAGTAGGCCCCATTTGAATGACTCCTTATAGAATGACCAATGTGGAATTAGTGGAGCTGTAGAAACAACTACATGAGTTGAGTAATAAGGGATTTATTCGTCCTAGTGATTCTCAATGGGGATCCACTATTCTCTTTTTTGAGAAGAAAGATGGATTCATGAGGTTGTGCATCTATTATAGAGAAAACAATGTTATTATAGTAAATAAAATGTATCCACTGCCTCACATTGATGATTTATTTGATTAAATTCATGGAGCTCAAAATTTTTTTAAGATCTAACTTTGATCTAGATATAAGAAATTGCATGTTATGAAGGAAGATATTCGCAATACAACATTCAGACCCAAGTAAAAACATTATAAGTTTACAGTAATGGCATTTGGACCGACTAATGGGCCCTCTATTTTTAAGGATCTAATGAGTAGTGTTTTCAAGGAATATCTTGATGATTTTGTTTCAGTATTTGTTGATTATATATTGATATATTCTAAAAGATTTTACGACCATGAGAACCACTTACATATTTTTCAAGAGACTCTTAGAAGAAAAGAGTTATATGGGAAGTTTAGAAAGTGTGAATTCTCGATTCAAATAGTTTCTTTTTTTAGCCATATTGTCCCTAAGGATGAAATCTTAGTTGATCTTATAAAGAAAAAGGTAGTTCATGAATGGCCTACAACAACAAACATAACTGAGGTACATAGCTTCATTGGTTTAGTAGTTTACTATAAGTATTTCCTTCAGAATTTTAGATGATTATCTAACTTATTAACCAGAATTACTTATAAACGGGTTAATTTTATTTGGAAAAAGGAATGAAAATACTGCTTTGAATAATTTACGAGGATATTAGTGATTGATCTGATCTTGACTTTGGTATAGGGAAATGGTGGATTTTTTATTTATAGTGATGCATCAAATAAATTACTTGGATTTGTCCTTATGGTGAATGATAGAGTTATTGGATATGAATCAAGGCAATTAGAAACTCAGGAAAAAAAATATCCAACTCATTATCTTGAGTTGACAAATGTAATCTTTTCTCTGAAGATGTGGATACACTATATCTATGGTTAAATATTTGAGATATATACAGATCACAAGAGTTTGGAATGTATGTTATCACAAAAATAACTCAACATGAGGAAAAGATGATAGATTAAGCTGCTCAAAGATTATGACTGTTCAATACACTATCACCTAGAGAAGGAAAATAAGGTACAGATGCATTAAGCAAAAAAAATCATGGAGTTCTAAATAAAATGATAATTTGAAGGGATCTTGTGTTAAAGGATCTAGAGAAGATGGATATGAAAATTATCAATAATGGTGAAACATAACTTATTTTTCAATTATCTTCCCAAAAATTTTTATTTAGAAGAATTAAAATTTATTTGTTAAAAGATGATAATTTTCAAAAGAAAATTAAAGCGGTGAATGATGGGAAGTTGGAAGAATTTTTGTATGATGATGAAATTCTGAAATCTAGGAAGAGGTTTTGTGTTCCCTCTATACCTGATCTAGAAAGGGAGTTATTATATTATGCTGATAGCTCTAATTTTTCTATACACCCTCATAGCTCTAAGATGCATATATATTTGAACGATCATTTCTAGTGGGATAATATGAAGCGGGAAATTACTGATTATGTATGAACATGTTTTATCTTTCAATAGGTGAAGGCTGAAAGACAATAACCTAGAGGATTTAGGCAACCTATTTATATTTCTATATGGAAATTTGATGAAATTACTAAGGATTTTTTCACTGGATTACAAAAACTCCAAGAAAGATTGATGTAATATGGGAAATTATTGATCAACTTACCAAATATGCACATTTCCTTTCTATAAGAAAGGATTTTCCACTGGAGAAACTTGCATGTCTTTATATAAATGTTTTTTTAAGACTTCATAGAGAAACTATTTCAATTGTGTCTGATCATGATCCATTATTCACATCAAAATTCTGGAAAATTCTTCAGAAAACATTGGATACTAAGCTTCATTTGAGTACTACTTATCACCCTTAAACCAACACGTTGTTAGAAAGGATGATCCAAACTTTTGAATACATTTTGAGATCATAATCACTTGACTTTAAAGTTAAGTGGGATTAATATTTACCTTTGGTATAATTTTCCTACAAAAATATTTTCTATTAAAGTATTCAAATGGAACCGTATGAAGCATTGTCTAGAAAGTGATGTTGTATGCCAACTTGTTGGGATGAAGTTAGTGAAAGTAAGCTTGTAGGCCTAAATATTATATAGGAAACAATGGTAAAGTTAATACTATTCAATACTATATGAAATTAGGTCAAAGTAGGAAAGAGATATATCTCAATAATTAAAGGAACATTTTGGAATTTCAAGTGGAGATCATGTTTTCTTGAAAGTATCTCCATGGAAGGTTGTTATAAGATTTAGAAATAAAGGGAAAATAAGCCCCAGGTACAATGGTACTTTTTAATTCTTGGATAGAATTGGATATATTTCTGATCATTTAGTGATTCCACCTAGCCTTTCTAAAGTACACAATGTGTTCCAAATCTCTTGGTTAAGGAAGTATATGCCATAACCAATGCATCTACTCACTTATGAAGGAATATAATTGGAACCTGATTTATCTTACTATGAATAACCTATCCAAATTATAGACACTAGAGAATAGTTATTGAGGAATCATATGACCCAGTTGGTAAAGTTACTTTGTTAAAATTATAAAATTGAATAGGAAATATGGTAATTAGAGGAATTTATGATGAAGAAATACCCAAATCCTTTTATGAGGTGACATTCCAGAAATTTCAAGCAAATTTTTTTTATGGAGGGGAGAATGTGACAACCAAATATTTTATAGTATGACTCTTTTAAATTTAATATCTTTAATAGTTTAAGCTTCATGCAATAATGATCTTAAAACAATAATATACTATTAAATATGGATGTTGGTAGAGTAACATGACCATTAAGAATAGTATATGACTAATATAATTTTAACTTATCCTATGAAAGTATACATAAAATTTAGGTATCTTATGAATGAAAATATATTATATTTATGTCATGGAATTAGTAGATAAATGTTTTTAAAATGATGAATTAAGTGTTTGTATTTTTGTAAAACATAAATGTTTATTCACAATTTTATAATTAATATAATGATTTAATAGAAAATTTATTTTCATGAAATAGATTCATAGATTAATATTTTTCTATCTTATGATTATAAGATAATATTATGAGACCTCAACTAATTTTTTAAAGTGTCATAAAATCTGTCATAATATTAAAATCATCATTTTTTTGAGAAAATAAAAATTTTATTTGAAAATTTTATTTTTAATATTTAGAAAATCATTTTCATAAAATGGAGTCCTTTTTTTAATTCTACACATTCAAAATTTGTTAGGGTGAATTTTTTAGATGTTTCTAAAATAGTTGAATTTTTGGTGATAAGTGAAATATGATAATTTATGATAGATATACACTCTATGTTAAATACAATATTTATCAAGTCATTACTATTGTAAGCACCATAATTTTTAAATACTCCTCTCTTTATTATATTTATTCATGGGAATCAAAACTATTCATAGTCTTGAGCCAAAATAATAAACAAATAAAAAAAATCAAAAAATACCCCTCTCCTTCACTATAAGTACCACCCTCACCATCCCTTCTCCTCACACCTCCAAAGCCTTGAATATTAATTATATTCTACCCATTTCTTCTCCCAAATATATCCCCCACATTATGGTATTTCTGGTATTACTAGATAACCATTTCCATGTCCCTTAGAGAGGTTCTCAAGGAGGCGACACCCAAGAGGTAAAACCTTCTCTTTCTCTCTCTATTTGAATTTCTTTTCTTTTATTATCCTTCTATCAACCCTATCCAAAGTGACTTGATAACCTGCATAATTTTTTTACACTTTAATTTTATTATTTTAATGTTATATCAACCATAAATTATCTTCTCTATCGCTTTTTATTCAAAAACTGAAAACATTGTCTGGGAGGTGTCGATTTACCGCCTTCATGGATGATGAGTTTCCATTTTTCAATTATGCCATCAAGAATGATCATAAAACCATTTTTATGGTTAAAAAATACATTAATATATGCAATAAAACTAATTTAGTTTTATATATCCAGAATATATACATAATATTAATACATAAGAAAAAACTAGTTCGTGATGATCGAAAAACACCAAAATAATCTAAATGGTTATCATTAACGCTTTATCTAACGACTCGTCCTAATATATGAAAAAAGATATATTAGACCATTAAATCACCTGGATGTTCATTAATAACATATAATTTAAATTATGGATAACTATTCCCATTTCACATGATCTTTCATACATGTATACAAGTGAACCAATCATGAAAACCAAATAAATAAACACTCTTGAATGATGGAAATGAATCTTATAACTCATCAAAAAGGATATGAATGAACATAATACAATTATAATAAATCAAAAACATGTTTAATAGGTTCTAAATCAATTTATTAATTAATTTAATTTAATTATTCAGGACATTAAGTACAAGAGAATAACACTTTCAAACATAAGGTAAGTGATTCTTCATGAACCTATATTTTTTCATTGAGGTTACGCTTTCTCTCAATTTATCCCAATGAAATAATTTTTTATATAATTTTTCTAAATTATATGTATATTATAAAAATTTATTTACTTAAATGATTTAATCTTTATTTGATGGAATAATACTTGTTTTATAAGGTTTCCCTTTTCAATTCCTTCAGATAAGCAAGCCCGATTAAAGGGAACTTCCCAATTTATCACGCATTTTCAAGTATACTCCAGAATTTATTTTAAGACACCAATATTTTTATAATATCACTATTTTTTCTTGAAAAACTTTCTTATCTATTTTTTGGTTCTATGTAAGTGAATAATTCCTTTTCATTTTAAGGTCTCTTCTACATTTTTCCCTCAAACCATATTGAAACAACCCATTTCTAAAGTTCCTAAAAACTAATTTTTATTTGTTTTTCACTTCAGTTGGATATCATTTATGCCTAAAAAATAATTTTACTTTCCACCTTTTTATTTTCTTGGATATAAAAGTTTAAAATATGATTTTATGAAAAATAGAATTTTTTTTTCAAAAGAACTCTTCTTTCCAAAGTAAAAAAGGGAATTTATATCAATAATTATTCTATGATTTTGTTAGAGTATTTTCAACTACTTCAGCACCCTATATTGAATCTTATTCCTAATTGGGATTGATATTTTATGATATCATCTACCATATTTTTATTAAATGGTTTATGATCAGTTTGTCTATAGATTTTCTATCTTGATACCATTCACCATATTACTCAGAATAGTTAGTGATTATGTTTACTATTTGGTGAAGTTTATTTACATTTAAAATGTATATATTTTTTACCCCTTTTATATGAGGAATGAATCTAACTTAGTAAGTGACAGGAGGGACCTACTATGTCCCCTATATGAATCGGTAGGTCTAATGAGACAAAACATATATGAACTTGGCTAATGCCTTTCCCATTTATTTCCACATATGCATTTAGCGAAAGACTTAACCATTTATTTTTAGATTCCTTGGCTGAGGCCTCAACGGTATGTTACAGATGTCCAAAATTATGCATTTCATCATTATGATATTAGTAATTGATAATCCATGGTTAAGTTTAATTATCATATGAATATTTATATGGAATTATTTAATAGTATTTCATTCCTACCATATTCCGCTTTGGATTATTTTTTAATGGAATGACCTTTTAGTTAATCACCTAGCCTTATTGTTTATTTTTATATTAGCTTCCAATATATTTCATACCCATAATGAGAATCTGAGATCACCCTTTATTATGTTTTATTTTTCCTAAGGATATGAAGATTTATATTATGAATGAATTTTATAGATAATCTTGGAGTTTAAGGATGTTTTCAATGGAGTTAAAATGTTTTTTTTCCTTTCAAATTGTAATGTAAAACTTATGATTGTATCTAGTTTTTGCAAAGATACTAAACTATTCGGTCCTTCATGATGAAACTTCCTTTTTTATTATACTAATGTAATAAAGTAAGTCACCTAATCTGGGCTACCAGGGTTGGGGCCTTTACGAAAACTATGGGAAGGCCAATGGTTTTTCATTTTCTTTAATATATATTTCCATGGCCTATATTTGGAAATTATTAAACAAATCCTCCACTTTTTCTATAAATACACATCCATTTATCTATTTAATTTCAATAAAAATACACCCTATACAAATATATAGTTGTTTTATCTGCCAAGGAGTTCCCCCCCCCATGGTGTCTCAAGTCTCAAAAATTCCATTCCTCAAGATTTAGGAGTAACTCTTCAAGGTAAGGGAATTATCCTTCTTTTATCTTCGATTTAAGAACCACTTTTCATATATATCTTCTAAATGTTATTGTCACTCTCTTATATTTCCATTTTAATCATACCCTTACTTCCAAATTATGTTTTATAAATGTGATACCTTTACCCCTCTCACTTTACCCTCTTCTAAAACCACGTTTTATACCTGTTATGATTTTGAATTTACATCTCAAATTTTTTCTCTTCATCTCAATAAATTATCCTTTATTTTATTTTCATGAATACCCAAGAATATTTATTTTCCAAGGGTATTCATGTAGATATAAAAAATGATTTATCATATTTTAGGATTAAGATAAATGAAACCCACATTCCATTTCCATGGTTTGAAAATGACATAATGACCATGATTTTAACTACTTTTGAAATTCGATGATTTTAATATGAAACCCATTTTTTATACTATATGGGTTATTTATGAAATATTTGAATATGATATATATATGTATCACGTTAAAAAATAAATATTAAGGTTGCACCCTGATAGCCTTCCAATTCCCTGGGAAAAGAATTTAATATCTAGAGATGACATGTTTTACGATACCATGGTGAATAACCTTGGTAGTTTTCATTTATAAAACCTTGGTTATTAATCTTGGTGATATGATTATGAATTTATACATGAAATGTTATAGCCACATTTAGATGTTATGAATCATGTTATTTTATTTATGATATTCCTATTTTTCTATTTCTCATGGCACAATCATATTCCTCATTTTCTTATTGATATTCCTCATGAATATATGTAAACTGTTTCCCTTACTGGGCCTTATGCTCCCCCCTTTACTTTGATGAATGTCCCTAGGATATGAGATACAATAAATGTATTTAGGATGAACCCATTATGAAGACTTTAAAGTGGTATATAATACTGTTTTAAATTTTCATGTATTATGTTTGTAATTTCTAAGAAACTAAACTTTAAAAGATCCTCTATTTTGTACCATGTAATGAAAAGTTTATATAATAAAAGGAAGGATTACATAGTTAGTATCAAAGGAAGGTTTAGTTATTTGTGACAATTTGGATTTATGAAAACATACTTGTATTTTTTTGAAGTATTATGTAAGTGGTTTCTGAGAAAAGAAACACCTCTTTGGATACAAACAAGTGGATGTGGCTCTGATAGAGATATATCAAGGGGTAAAACCTAAAAAAACACTTTGATATAGTCTTAATTGTGAACTGGTGCATGAAAATGGTCCTTTATCCATTCCTAGTTTTAAATTCATGGGTGTATGTTTGGTTAATCGTAGGTTTTTTATGAACCATCATGAAGGATTTTTAGAAAATTTAATTGTTGTTAACATAATTAAGCATGATGTTTGATGACATAAAATTCCTTTAGCATAAAAAGATTATTCAAAGAAACATGTTTCTCACAATGGTTTTATTTTATTAGAAAATGGTGGGAAATAAGAGGAATATTGTAAATGATTTGTGAAATAGACCATATGTTGATGACCCTCCGATGGAATCCGGAATGGAAAACCTTAGGAGAATGATGAATCAACCAACTTGAGTTTTGAAAAATAACTTGAATCAAGATGAGATACCGTATTGATCTAGAAGGGAACAACTTTACATTATGTTATTAATGTGTCAAAGACCACCTTCTTTTATTGGATCTATGGAACCATTGATTTCTGAAAAATGGATAAGCTTTATAGAAATGATTTTTTCTATACTCCACTATTTAGAGCGAGAGAAAGTCACTATGAATTTTTTCCACTTTGAGGGAGAAGTTGGTCTGTGGTGGAAACTAATTAAGAACACAAAAACAAGAGGGTATATTGATGCTATGGAGTGGGAAGAGTTCATGGGATCATTTTTCAATAAATATTTCCCCCATTCTATGTGAAAAAAATGGAGAAGGAATTTCTAGAGTTGAAAAAGAAGGAAAATGAATTCATGGAAAGCTGTGAGATGAACTTTTCAATAAATTATTGTTACAACTCTAGATTTATTATGAATTCAAATAGGAAGGTTGATAGATTATTTAGTGGAATAATACTACATATACAAAGTAAACTAGCCAATCAAGACTATGAAAACTATAAGGAGATAGTACAAAGTTTTATAAAGGTTGAACTGGAGTTTGGAGAGATTCATTGGTCACATAAATTGAATGAAAATTATAGATATTTGGATCTGAACTTAGGGATGAACTTTGATCATGTAAGAGGAGAAATTAAAGTGAAACTTATGACATGAAAAAAATGTGGGAAGAAACATTTGGGAAATGCATGCTCAGAAGTGGAAAATATTGGAAGTGTGGAAGATATGGACTTATAGCTTAGAATTGTTATTGTAATGTGAAGCCACAAATTTTTAACACTAACAAAATAGGGCATATAGTGTAGAACCAGCCTAAATTCCAATGCTATAAGTGTAAATAACTTGGGCACTTTGTCAATCACTATTCAAACTATAAGGTAATAGAAAGAAATAAACATCATACTTTTCTTAGTCCAAGGGAGAAAGGTTAGGCATTCTATGTAATAATGGATAAATTTGAGGCTCCAAATGATGTGGTGGCTATTACTCTCATTATTCTATCAACACTAGAAATTAATTATTTTGATTTTGGTTCAACACATTCCTTTATTTCATTCATGTTTGCAAAGAATATAGAATCAATCCTTGAACTAATAGAAGTAGAGTTATCAGTTATGAATCCTGGAGGGATTAAAAATCATAAATAGTGTATAGAAACTATATTATTGTCTTTGTATAGAACAATATCATCGAAAATCTAGTAGTCATTCCTATGCTAGATTTCAACATTATACTAGAGATGGACTAGCTCTCTATGTAAAATGCTAAGTTCAACTATAGAAGCAAGGAAATATTAGTATTATTGAATGGAAAATATATATTTATTTTCAAAGGAGAGATATCAAGACCTAATATTCATCATGAATAACCTCCCATATCCAATTTTATGGAGATGATTGATGAATAGGAAAAAGGAAATGAAAGTATAAGAATAGAAAATGTTCCCATAATCTAGGAATACACTAATGTATTTCATAAATAGTTACCTAGACCTACCCTAGAAAGAGAGGTAGAGTTATCCATTGAACCCATTCCTGGGCCTGAGATGATATCAAAGACCCCATATAGAATGGAAAATGTGGAGCTAAAGGAATTAGAGAAACAACTTCAAGATCTTTTGGAGAAGGGGTTGATCTAACCAAGTGTGTTTCCTTGGGGAGAAAACATTCTCTTTTTTAATAATAATGATGGATAAATGTGACTATGCATTGATTATAGAGAACCTAGTGGGATCATAAGGAAGAAAAATTTCTATCTCCCAGGGATTGATGATTTATTTGACCATCTTTGTGGGGATCAATTATCCTCAAATTCGATCTTGGATATGGCTATCATAAATTTAGGGTGAAGAAAGAAAATATTCCAATTAATGAATTCTGATCAAGATATGGAAATTATGAGTTTGTTTTTATACCCTTCATCTTGACTAATTCACCTGCTATATTTATATATTTTATAAATAGAGTCTGTAAGGACTACCTTGTTAAATTTTTGGTAGTTTTTATTGATGATATTATGATATATTCCAAAATTAATGAGGAGCATGAGTATTATTTAAGGTTTATATTGAAAACTATGAGGAAGTAGAGGCAATTTGGAAAGTTTAGAAAATGTGAATTTTGGTTACAATAAGTTTTTTTCTTAGTGTACCTTGTAACCAATGAAAGAATCTTAGTTAACCCTACCAAGACAAAGGTTGTAAAGGAAAGTTCTCATTCAACAACAGTAACTGAGATCTGTAGTTTCCTTGGTTTAGAAGGATATTATAGGCGGTTTGTGAAAAAAATTTCATGGAGTTATAATCCACTAACCAAGTTATGTAACGCCCTAACCCCAGTTACCCAGAGTCGGTTCATTATTACATAACATTGACATGATCATAAGGAAATCATGTCTCAAAAGACCAATCAGTTTAGTATTATTGGAAACAAGATTCGTACATAAGTTGAGCTTTACAAATCGAATAGAAATACAACATAAATATATTTCATTAGAAACATCCAAGCCTCCTAGATTATGCCTGCTGGTCACTCATAACTAACATCTTCATATCCTGGGAAAATGAAACATAAGAAAGGGGTGATCTCAAACGCTCAGTAAGGGTAAGTAATACAGTGGAAAATGACATAAATATTAAGCATGGTATATAATTGAAACCACATGCCTTTACCAATAATAAAAATGAAGACTTTTATGGAAAGAATATGAGATGAGTAAATAATGCCATAATAAAACATAATCATGGATATTCTACTAGTCGAAGGACCACATGAACCATCAATATTATTTCCATAATGAGAGAATGTATAATGCTAGACATTCTGAAACATTTTGTCAAGGCCTTGGCCAAGACGTCTAAAAATGATTAAGGCCTAGGCCAAAACCATAAATCAAATTGGGAAAGGGCCTTGACCAATTACATGTCTAGTTGTCTCATGAGACCTACCGATGCATCGAGGAGCTATAGCGGGCTCCACCCCTCACTTACTAAGTCCAATACATTCCTCATATGAAAAGGTTTAAACATATCATAAACATTCCTATTAAAACAAGCATACAAAATGTCAATACTTTAACCATAATCATGAATGGTATAAAAATATTACATCCACAGTCAAACATATCACAAAACCTTCAATACAATATAGAAGTTTTGTATCATAATAAATCAACTCCAAATAAACTTAAAATCCATCAAAAGATGTGGACATAGATGAAATCAAAACTCTTTTTAGAGAAATATCTCCTTCTATTTTGAAATAATTTAAGAGTCACATAATTATAAAATAAAACATTTACTTTGAAAATATTCTTATAAGCTTGTAAGGGAAGCTTCGACGATTTTATAACAGCGAAAAATAGCCGCACCCGCTGTATAAGTTAAAAAAACATTCTTACCTTAATTCTGTCGAAAAGGTTAAAAAGGACCTTGTTTGGAAAATGATAGAAAGATTAATTTATAAAAAGTCAACAAGGGTATAAATGACTTTAACCCATAGTCTGTAAAATAGTAAGAATTATTTGAAATACATTTTTAAGAAACATGGATGTGGATGACAAAGAGGTCCCAGTAGATAATTACGTAAAAACAACCTCGGATAATGAAGACATTGTGAAATAAACCCTTACCTTGTACTTTTCCTTAGTTGATGGTATGTTAAAATCCTCTATAATAGTTCAAACATTGTTATTAAATTATAAAAGAACCATATACATCATTATTATATCATATATGATCTTCTATTACTGCTTTGTTAATAATATTATCATCATTTCGGGTGTTAACTTACTCGTTTTCTTTTATATGTTTTGTTATATAAGCCGTGTTTATTATGGATAGGTTGTATCTTATTCATGTCCAAAATTATATCATGTCCTTAAACATTATTTGTAATCATCAAATGAGAATTATACTTGAATGGACATGATGGGGAATGAATCTCATCGCGTTCGTGGAGACGGTAGTCCGTATGTACGCACGAGCGACAATATCATTCTTTTGATATTAAAATAATATATAATTGGATGGTATATCATATATAAAGAATCATTATCATGTTATATTTATTATTTACATGAATTACACATCATTATTATACCCATCCAAATAATAATGTTTTGAATAACAATTACACCACGACATGGAGACGGTAAACCGTACGTACGCACGTATGGTGACATGTCATTCAAAGGCTGGATAGAAAACTGAATATGGATGTGCCATATTTATAATAAAATAAAAGTATATAGAATATACTAGAGTTATTATTTTATAATGGGAATAACAAAGAAAGAATAAGTTGAAGAAGAAAGGAACTTGAAAGCGGGTGGTGAAAACATTACCTCTTAATCGGGTTCTTCCTTTTGATTTGATCAAAAGGTCTCCTTAGGTTGGCTTTCTGATCAAACTAAGGCCTCTAGGTCGAATTGAGTGAAGTTAAGAGAGTATTTGGGTAGGGTTTGGCCGAGTCAAAAGGCTTTTAATGTGTGAATTAGTGTGAAGGGGGAGTGCCCTTTTATAAGAAGGGGTGAGGGGCACCTTTGGAAAAGCTAGAAATATTATTTTATAATAAATTAATATTCATTTTATAATGAATCAAAAGTGGATTATTTAAATGTTAAGGTGGTAATATGTCTAAAACCATTCAACCAATAGGTTTTAGACAGGTTTGTGTCACAATAGTAAACTTATCTTTTCGTTTTAACTCTTAGTTAATTAGTTTGACATTTACCATGTCACTTTGTATCTTTATATTATATAGTTAATAAACTTAAAATATATATCCAAGATACCCAAAAGTGGTCCATTAATGATACACCTATCATGATATAAGTATCTTGGATGAAACTTATATTTTTAGGAATTAAATATCAATTAATAATATAATATTTTTTTTAAAAACTCATTTATGTCAATTTTGACACTATTCAATAATTGATTTTTTTTAAAATCTTAACAACTTTATTAATTCGAAAAAAATTTATTTAAGAAATACTATAATGTCATATTAACCAATTTAAATTCATTTATGTCATCAAAACTCTCAAATTATATTTATTTTAACATTTATAATACAAATTATTTGATTCTTTCATTAATAAGGAAAATACTACATCATTATTATGTCATAAATAAATTTAATTATTAAATGTTTAAAAATTATAAATAAAATACCATTATGTATGAAATATTTTTATATTTCTGATGAATATTTATAGTCGAAAATATAATATATATAACTCTATGTAAAAATTGTTTTTATAAAATATATATGATTATGTCATTTTTGTATTTACTTTAACTTAATTAATATAAAGTGTCATTATCACTTACAAGTGGATCCATGGGGTCCCAAAATCGACCCAAAGATTCCCATGGTTGGAAATGTATCAAAAAATAAGGTTAGTACATGTTTTAGGGTAATTTATTATTATTATAATATTATTTTTTACCCTTATTTACCAAATTTACCCTTTAACCATGGTAAATAAAATATTTACCGAAGTAATTATTCAAAAAGTATAAAAATAAAAGTTACCTATTAACAAAATTTATACCTCATGATTCCAAATATGGAATCCATATTTCTAAATTCGAAACACAGAAGTGGCAGAAATTAATTAAAAATTAATTCCCATTGTTAAAATAAAAAGCATGTTTTTAAGAGATAATAACTATTAAAAGATTGACAATTGTTTATGTCCGGTTTAAATGTGAAATTATATCCAATGACCAAAATTGTATTAAATGGTAAAAATATATTCTAAATATACTTTATAACCACTCAAATTCATAATTTATCACTATTAATTATTTTGATTGAAAAATTTGTTTTAAATTAAAATTTAGTAATTTTCACTATTCATCAAAATATAAATGTTATCCGAAAAGTTCCAAAAATTTACCCTAGGATAATTTTGATATTAAAAATCCAAAAATGAAGTCCATTTTGAGAGATAAAATTTATAAAATTTCAAAAAATGGGTATTACTATTCATAACGGCTACTTTGATTGGTCGTAGTGTGTTAGAATCTCGAAGTTGCGTATAACACACGCTACTATATTATTCAAAGAGAATCGTACCGTGGAAGCTTGGGGTGTTACATTCTCCCCTCATTCAAATAATTTCGCCCTCGAAATTTCTATAATACTATCATATGAAAAGACTCGGGTGGTTCTTCATCATATGTTCCTCAGGTTCCCACGTTGCCTCTTCCATCTTATGGTTTCTCCATAGAACTTTTACCAGACGAGTCGTCCCGTTTCTCAGCACTAGTTCCCTTGTATCGAGAATCCTGATGGGCTCTTCACAATAAGACAGACTAGGTTCCATTTCTAATTCCTTGTAGTTGAGTACATGCGTTGGGTCAGGCATGTGTTTCCTCAACAGTGATACTTGGAACACATCGTGAACTTTGGAGAGACTTGGAGGCATTGCCAAACAGTAAGCTACAACCCCAATTCGTTCTAGAATTTCGAAAGGTACGATGTACCTGGGACTCAATTTACCCTTCTTACCAAAATGTGTAACTCCCTTCCATGGAGATACCTTCAAGAAAAAATGATCTCCTACCTGAAATTCCAAATCCTTCGTTCAGTTATCAGCATAGCTCTTCTGCCTGAGCTGCTTTGATGTGGTTTTTGGATTACCTTTATGTTTTCCATTGTTTCCTCTACTAGTTCTGGGCCTACAAGTTTTCCTTCACCAACGTCATCCCAATAGGTTGGTGTGCGGCATCTCTTTCCATATAACGCTTCATATGGTGCCATCTGAATACTTGAATGGAAGCTATTGTTATAGGAAAATTCTACCAGAGGTAAATATTGATCCCACATACCCTGAAAGTATATTGAGTATGATCTCAACATGTCTTCTAAGGTTTGAATAGTACATTCTGATTGTCCATCTGTTTGAGGGTGGTAGGCAGTGCTCAAACGAAGTTCAGTATTCAAGGCCTTCTGAAGACTCTTTTAGAATCTTGATGTAAAATGAGGATCACAATCAGAAAAAATCGATATGGGTACTCCATGAAGACTCACAACTTCATTAATATATTGTCTTACTATACGTTCCATTGGTAGATCCTCTCTTATAGAAAGAAAATGTGCTGACTTGGTAAGACGATCAATAATAACCCATATGGCATCATTCCTTCTAGGATTCTTTGGTAGTCCCATAACAAAGTCCATCGTGATATTATCCCATTTCCACTCAGGTATGGGAAGAGGTTTCATGACTCCTCCAGGATGTTGCCTTCCAGCATTCAATTGTTGAAAAACCATACATCTTGACACAAAATCAGCAATCTCCCTCTTCATGTTGTCCCACCAAAAGTGTTCCTTCAAATATCTATACATTTTTGTGCTCCCAGGGTGTATAGTGAAATTGGAGCTTTGAGCATCATCTAACAATTCCATTTTTAGATCAGGTATATTGGGAACACAAAGTCTCTTCCCAAATTTTAAAATTCCATCTTCATACACAAAGTCACTCAATCCCCCATCATTCACAGCATTAATCTTCTTTTGAAACTCTTCATCACCGGTCTTAGAACTCTTTATCCTTTCTAGTAAAGTTGATTCAACAACCATTTGAAAAAGTATTGAGGATTCACCTTCCATGGTTATTCCCATGTCCATCTTCACTAGATCTATGAAAATTGGATCCCTTTCAATTATCATATTGTTCAAAACTCCACGATCTTTTCTCCTCAAAGCATATGCCACCTTATTTTCCTTCCTCGGGTGGTAGTGTATCGTGCAATCATAATCCTTGAGTAATTAAAGCCATCTCCTTTGCCTCATGTTGAGTTATTTTTGTGAGAAAATATACTTCAAACTCTTGTGATCAGTATAAATCTCACATTTTCACCATAGAGGTAGTTTATTCATATCTTCAAATCAAATATCACAGCTACTAACTCGAGATCATGAGTAGGATAGTTTTGCTCATGAATTTTCAACTTTTGTGATGCATAGGCAATAAACCTATCATTCTTCATAAGGACACAACCAAGTCCTTTCTTCGATGCATCACTATAAATAAAGAACCCATCATTACCTAATGGTAGAGTCAATATAGGAGCATTTAATAATCTTCTCTTCAGTTCTTTGAAACATTCTTCACACTCTTTTGTCCAAAAAAATTTAACCCCTTTACGTGTGAGATTTGTTAATGGGTTAGCCAACCATTCAACATTCTAGACGAAACTTCGAAAATAACCTTCTAAACCAATAAAACTGCATACTACAGTTATACTCGTCAGTTCAATCCATTCTTGGATTGCCTTGGTCTTAAAAGGATCAACAGAGATTCCATATTTAGAGAAAATATGGACATGAAAAGAAATATCATGAAGCCAGAATTCACACTTGCTAAACTTACCATATAATTCCTGTCTTCTCAGAGTCTTCCGGATAATGCACAAGTGATTTTCATGATCCTCGTAGCTTTTGGATTATACCAAGATATCATCAATAAATACCACCACAAATTCATCGAGATATTCCTTGAAAACTCTATTCATTAGATCCATGAATATAGAGGGTGATTTAGTCAATCCAAAAGGCATTACTGTAAACTCGTAATGCCCGTACCTGGTTTGAAATGATGTCTTCGGAATTTCTTCCTTCTTCACAAACAACTGATGATATCCAGATCGAAGGTCAATCTTTGAAAAGTATTGGGCTCCATGCAGTTGGTTAAATAAATCATCAATGCAAGGTAGGGGATACTTGTTCTTTATTGTTAGAGCATTGATCTCCCTGTAGTCGATACATAACCTCATAGATCCATCTTTATTCTTAACAAAAAGGACAGGGGCTTCCAATGGAGAAACACTAGGGTGAATAAATCCCTTATTACTCAATTTCTCTAGTTGTTTCTCTAGTTCAACTAATTCCACAGTGTCCATTCTATAAGGGGTCTTCAATATAGGCCTTGAACCAGGAATTAAATCAATAGAAAACTCAATTTCTCGTTCTGGAGGATGTCCAGGTAAATCTTCTGGAAAAACATCAACATATTATCTCACAATAGGTACATCCTCTATTTGAACATTCCTTTCCTCACCCATAGTTATTTCATTCTCTTCCTCCCAGATAATTGAATTTAGTTGAGCTACTGGGGGTGGATCTAGGTAATAATTAGGGGGTAAAGATTCTGCTCTAAAGATAAGGTGTTCTTTATCATCATCATCAAAAATAGTAACCTCCTTATTCTTACAATAAATTTTTGCATCATGGTCCAAAAGACAATCCATACCAAGGATTATATAATATTCAATCATAGGTATGATGATAAGATCCGTAGATAAAGAACATTTATGTGCTCTAATAGGGACTAATTCACAAAACTTTGTTGCAATGATACTTCCCTTAGAAGTTTTAATTGACAAATCCCTTGTTAAATCAAATTGGAAATATCTAATATTCTTAAAAAACTGGGAAGATATGAAAGAATGAGATGATCCGGAATCAAATAATGCATTTGATAAACTTGAGGAAACCATTAAATTACCTGCCACCATATCTTTCGGAGCTTCTACCTCAGCAGTAGTAATAGCATAATCTTGGCCTTGATCCCTTGGAATTTTCTGAGTTAAGTTCCCTTGACGCTTAGGAAATTCATTTTCATAATGTATCATCTCTCTGCAATTATAACATTATACATTGGTAGCGTCTTTCTTTCCTTTACAATCACCAGCTAGATGGACGTTCTGTCCACACTTGTAGCATACTCCTTTTCCATTTAGATAGGAATCAGGGTTCTTCCTTCCAAAATTATCACAAGGTGGAAATTCAATTATTCCCTTCTTCCCTGTTTCCTTATTTCCTTTCCCAGAGTGTTCAGAATATCTCTTCTTCTTTTTCTTTGATTTAAAGTCATAAGACTTAGAGAATTCTTTTTCTGTCTTGATAGAACACGAGACAATATCTTCGTATGACGAGAAGGATTGTGAGACCAATGCTCAACGGAGAAATGGTTTTAACCCATCAAAGAAATGATAAATCTTACTTCTTGGGTTATGTATATAATCTGCAGCATACCTTGCTAACCTTGTAAAGTTAGCCTCATACTTTGCGATATTATCATCCTCATTTTGTCTCAGACTCAGAAATTGACTTTCCATATCTTCTCTATGGTCATGAGGAAAGTATTTTTCTAAAAATAGATCTTTGAACTCCCACCATTCCATATTTGATACTTCATCATCTTCCTTCATGTTTTGAATCAATGACCACCATTGATCAGCATCTCCAGTGAGGCGGTAAACTGCCATGATAACTTTTTCCCTTTCAATACTCCCCAAAGCCTGAAATATTTTCTCTAGGGAACTTATCCATTGCTCAGCTACTAATGGATTAGTACTCCCATTGAATGTTGGTGGTTTCTGCCTCATGAAGCGATCTAACATTGATCCTCCACGCTGAGGATCAGGGTGATCCATACGGGTAAGGTTATTATTCATAACCTGAGTGAGTTGTCCCAGTGTGGTGATAAGATGATCAGCACCAGTTGTATCACCAGCTCCACTATAATTATCTTGAGCAGGTGGGAAATCCATGCATGGAGTGTGTGCATTGATACAGTTTCCATTTCTTCCACTAGGCGCCATTTATAAGCAATGGAATAAACTAGATCAGTTTATGAATCAAAATACATAATTCCATACTTGTAAAACACTTAACATAAATTGAACTATTTATGGATATAATCCATAATCATAAAAATGTTTTCTTTGAGGATGTATATACTCATAAACCCTTCATAATGGTCTGTAAAGAAAATGAGAATTATCCTAAGCATATCCCCCAGGAGTGTCGTAACCAAGAGTGAAGCAAGGCCCGTTGTCGTGCACCAGTTCCCATTCGAGTCTAACTCAAAGCGGTGTTTTCGGGTTTTACCCCTAGGTACATCTGTGCCAGAGCCGCCTCTACCTGCTCATATCCAGACATGTATGTATTTCTCGGAAAACTGACAAAATCTCTACAATATCAAAATTCTATGAAGTTCTTCTATACTAATCCTCAAAGTCTATCTTAGGGCCATGTGATCTAATCAGAGTTTATCTAAATATAGCTTCCAAGGTTTGTACTAAACTTCCTCTGATACCAACTGCAATGCCCAGACCCCAGTTACCTAGAGTCAGTTCATTATTACATAACATTGGAATGATTATAAAGAAATCATGTCTCAAAAGACTGATCTGTTTAGTATTATTGGAAACATGATTCGCACATAAGTTGAACTTTAGAACTTGAAAAGAAATACAACAAAAAAATATTTCATTAGAAACATCCAAGCCTCCTAGATTACGGCTACTGGTCACTCATAACTAACTTCTTCATATCCTGGGAAAATGAAACGTAAGAAAGGGGTGATCTCAAACGCTCAGTAAGGGTAAGTAATACAACAGAAAATGACATAAATATTAAGCATGGTAAATAATTGAAACCACATGCCTTTACCAATAATAAACATGAATAATTTTATGGTAAGAATATGAGTTGAGTAAATAATGCCATAATAAAACATAATCATGGGTATTCTACTAGTCGAATGACCACATGATCCATCAATATTATTTCCATAATGAGAGAATCTATAATGATGGACATTCTGAAACATTTTATCAAGGCCTCGTCCAAGACGTCTAAAAATTATTAAGGCCTCGGCCAAAACCATAAATCAAATTGGGAAAGGGACTTGGAAAATTCCACATCTATTTGTCTCATGAGTCCTACCGATGCATCGAGGAGCTATAGCGGGCTCCACCCGTCACTTACTAAGTCCAATACATTCCTCATATGAAAAGATTTAAACATATCATAAACATTTATATTTAAACTAGCATACGAAATGTCAATACTTTAACCATAATCATGAATGGTATAAAAATAGCACATCCATAGTCAAACATATCACAAAACCTTCAATACAATATGGAAGTTTTGTATCATAATAAATAAACTCTAAATAAACTTAAAATCCATCAAAGGATGTTGATAAGGATGAAATCCAAACTCTTTTTAGAGAAATATTTCCTTCTATTTCGAAATCATTTAAGAGCCACATAATTATAAAATAAGACATTTAATTTTAAAATATTCTTATAAGATAGTAAGGGAAGCTTCGATGAGTTTATAATGGAGGAAAATAGCCGCACTCACCGTATAAGTCAAAAAAACATTCATACCTTAATTCAGTTGAAAAGGTTAAAAAGGACCTTGTTTGGAAAACGACAAAAAGATTCCTTTATAAAAATTCAACAAGGGTATAAATGACTTTAACCCATAGTCAATAAAATAGTAAGAATGATTTGAAATTGTAAAGACCCGTAAATTTATAGGGAAATTTTTTCTTAATTTTTTTTGGGATTTTACGAGTACGTAGTTTCTAACGGCACTTGATTCTGAGGCCCGGTGTGCCCGGAATAAATTTCCGAAGTTTAGCTCGGGTACATTCAGTGAACGAACAAGAGGGTTTTCCTAAATTTTGAACCGGTGCTCGGAATCAAAATCCGGGGGCACCGATGGAATCGCAGGGCCGGTAATTGCTTAGGAACACCTTTTCTAGAGTTGCATTTGCTCGGGTGAGGTTATTAAATAAATTGGTTAACTAAAGAATGAAATAAAAATTTGTGCCACAATTTTTATTTTCTATTCTAATTAGTTTATAACCTATCCATGGAGGTTGGAGTGGGACCCACTACATCCTAAATCCACTAGGTAGGATATTAGTTAAGTGGGTCCCACACGAGCCCCACCCCTTCAAAAACCTTTAAACCTCCCTCATGTATTTAATTGTGTAACACACCCGCACCCCCTTTTAATGATAGGTCAACTCTCCCATTTTAATGGACTGTTAAAGGCTCTTCAATTAATTTAATTAAGTGAATGGGATCTTTTTAAATTTCAATTTTAATGTTGGCATGCATGTGTGTTAATAAAATAAGACAATGTCTTATTTTATTGGGGGTTGATTCGTTGTGCGGAAAGAAGGAGAGGACTATTGCACTTTGAAGAACATCTTCTTCCTCGTCGAAGAACGCGAAGAACGCTGAGTCTACGACGAAGAACTCCATCACCACAAGGGAATATCCGTGCCGTCTCTTCTCCTATCTGTAGCCGGTAAGAGACGACTTCTTCGGAGAACGACGATGCGCCACATCCTTCTTCGAGCGAACACCGACAACGTATATGGCGCCGTCTTCCGTGACGCCCTCTTCCACGACGCCGTCTTCTTTGACGCCGTCTTCCGCGACGCCGTCTTCCGCGATGCTGTCTTCCGCGACGCCGTATTCCACGACGCCGTCTTCTGCGATGCTGTCTTCTGTGACACCGTCTTCCCATGACGTTGAGGCCGAAAGAACCCAGGGATGTATTCAGGCCGCGGCGGAGGGGCGCGACGCTAGAGAACCACCAAGAGGCTGCGACCGGAGTGGGGCCGCGGCGCCGTTGCGCCGGGCCGGTCGGACAAGGCCGCGGCGGTGCAAGGAGGGGCGGTCGTAACCCCCGGCTGGCCAAGAGGTGGGCCCCCCTAATGGGGGCCGTTTCTTCATTCAAGGGGGGAATCGCGACCCTCCGTATCCCGCTCGGCCAAACGGCCAAGCCGCCGGCCACGCGGGCCACGCTCACGTCAGGCCTGACCCACCGCACCGGGCCGGGCTGTCCGCTCCGGGTCGGGCCGCCGCGCCGGGCCGGGCCGGCTGTGCCGGGACATGCCTGTGGGGCCGGGCTGCGCCTTGAAGGGCCGAACCCAGACCCGGGTCGTGTCGACCCGGTTCGGGCTAACCTAGGGGGTCATGGGCTGGGTCGGTGCGGGCCCAAAACCCCCTAAAACCGGACAGGTTCGTTTAAATGCCCGTAACTTGGGCTACGGACCTCCGATCGACGCACCGTCAGTTGCGATGTGATCCTTGGATCAAGATGGTCGTTTCAAAATATTACACTCAAGGTTTCAAAGAACTTTTGGTATGACTAGGTTGGTTCGAACATGAAACCAACAGGGGCCTCAGAGCGGAAACACTTATAACTTGAGATCCAGACATCCGATTGACGTGTCGTCGACTTTGTTGGATTCTTTTTAGTGAGACAGACCTTTTGGCTTACTCCGCTCGAGGTTTGGATGCAGTTGGAGCACAGTTGGGTTGGTTTTGAGTTAAAAACCAACCGGGCCCCTGGAACAAAAAAGCCAATAACTCTCAGACCGGGCGTCCGATTGATGCGCCGTCTGTCATGTTGAGTTCTTTTTGTCGAGACTGAACTTTGGGATACATCAAATCTAGACTAAGTTTTAGTTGATATAACTACCACCCTTGGCTTGTGGAGTGGACACTCCAGTAATCGAGCATGCTATTTGTGGGAACCCTAGAGCTGGTTGCGAATACGACGACGATGATGACTGCACTGAAATCCTCCGTGGTTTTGGCAGCGACGACGACTGCACTGAAATCCTCCGTGGGTTCGGTAGTGATGATGACCGTACTGAAATCCTCCGTGGGATCGACGATGATGACTATTGTTCTTGTATCCTACGTGGGTCCGATAGTACTACTGTTCTTTTATCCTACTTGGGTCCAGCAGAGTAGTTGGTCTTGTATCCTATGTGGGTCCGACAACTTAGCTGGTCTAGTATCCTACATGGGTACCAGCTTAAATGAATCAGTGGTTACATCTGATCATCTCTATCACCTTATGAAGAAGTATACCTGTGTGATCTGAGTCTTGATTTTCAATCTTTATCTTCGATATGATTGGGTTGTGCTTTCCTATGTGGATTGGGTTGTGCTTTCCTATGTAGATTGTGTTGTGCTTTCCTGGGTGGATTGGGTTGAACTATCCTGTGTGGATGTGATCGAACTTGGGCTCAGATGTTGGAGCCGAACTGGAATTGGTGACTTATGTATATGAATGGGAATATACCTAAGTAGTGTTGGATGTTACTTCATGGTTGTATGTTTCCTTTGTGGATTATCCTTTGTGGATTCTGGGAGACCTTCGGGGGTCTCGGGGTCCCTACTGAGTAGCGTATACTCACCCATGCATGGGCTATGCCCACACTACATTGTGTTGGATGCAGACGATGGACAACACTGATCGTGATTGAGGCTTGTGGAGCCAGTCGGTACCTAGAGGTGGACCACTGGGAAGGACATACACGGAGCAGACGGCTGGACCCGAGGAGCTGAGGAGACTTTCTGTACCCACCCTTCAGGTGGGACTTCCAGTGGACACCTTGAAGTTGCTTCTTTACTTTTCAGTTGCTGTACTTTCTTTCTAGTTGTACTTTACTTTCAGTTTGGGTTTGTATTCTGGCCCATTTACTTTCCACACTTACTTTTTTACTTATTTTACTTAGTTTTACTTCCGCAGGCTTAATCTGTGGTGTTTGTTTACTTTATAAAGGCAATGCCTTCCCCTTTTTTGTTGGGAATTACCCCATTTGGTGCTAGTCACCATCCCCTGGCCTATGGGAGGCGGGCTTGGGGTAGTAACGGAACGGGCCCTGAGGACAGGTCGTGACAAATTGGTATCAAAGGGAGTTCGGTTCTACCGTAGAACTCAGGACTCTGATATTTCTTCTATGTGAAGCAATAGTGTTAAGGGTATTGAGTGTGGTTATCAGTCCAGGGAGTCCAGTGTTGGTGCAGCGACTGACGTATCCGTACACCAGGACCCTAACTTCTGATTTCAGACTCAGTGCACGAAAACATTGAATTCACGTGTGTTTAAAAATTTTTCTTTGTGATTACTTTGTGTCAGCTCACCACATATACTGTTTTGACCGTGGCACACCTGTTTCTTTTTAGTATGGACCAACGATGGTAGACAAATAGGGTTCCGAGGGTTGTGCGAGACGACAGCCCACTGAGCGACGATGCCTCGGTGTAGGGCCCTTTTACAGCGGGGGCACCGACGGTACCTCTACCCCCAAGCCACCGATGCCACTAGCCCCAGCCGCTGAGAGTGCACATCGCCTTAGTGAAATTCACGAGTTCCAGCATCAGAGGCTGCCCAGGTTCTATGGGGAGACGGACCCTCAGGTCGCTGAGGATTGGCTGGAGGTTGTAGTTCAAGTTTTCGGGCTAGTGGGGACACCGGCTGACCTCATGGTGATCCTTGTAGTGAGCCTCCTGCACGCGACAACAGGCAGATGGTGGAACTTGATGCTCCAGGTGTATGATGAGACATCTCTTATCTAGAGGGACTTTGAGAGCCTCTTCCACTCAGAGTTCATCCCAGCCACACTCTGTGCGGGGCACATTCAGGAGCTACTACAACTGCGGAAGGGCAGCATGACGGTAGTCCAGTACTCAGCGAGATTTACCGATCTCTCGCGCTATTTGACGAACATGGTACGGGACACATTCTTCTGGGCCCGGACCTTTGAGCAGGGGCTAAGGCATGAGATCAGGGCATCGACGGTCTCCCTCAGCATTCCGATGCAGGCAGGAGTACTGGAGCGAACCCTTCTCATAGAGAGCTTTCTTGATGATCCTACACCAGCAGTGAGACCTACCATAGGGCGGTATATAGCTGAGTCATCTGCAGCTGGAAGTCGACAGATGTCACAGGGGTCCAGGAGGACCAAACCACCAGGCGGACGACCTCAGGACACCGACTCAGAGGTGTGGGGCACATGGTACAAATCCAGCCTTCCGAGGAGAAGACCATGCTAAACATGCGGCGGGCAGGGCCACATGACTCGTGACTTCCCAAACTACAATTCAGAGGAGTAGAAGATGATTGAGGGACCACCCAGGCAGAGACAGAGGGTCGACCGTGGCGGTCCGCAGGGAGCAGGCAGACAAGGAAGAGGAGCTGGCCGGACAGCAGGTGGTGGGCGACGCTTTGAGGCTTTACGACCACCACCACCACCAGGAGGCCCACCCTGACTACAGGGAGGTGGTAGGCAGAGACAGGCTCAACTTCAGGCAGCGTAGCCCTATGACCACGGCGCACCAGAGATGATTCGAGGTACTATCTGTGTCTACTCCACCCTTGCTGTAGTTCTCATAGACACAGGAGAAAGTCATTCTTTTATTGCTGCTGCCCTTGTTCGGAGCTCGATGAATCCGACGGAGCCGTTGGCTCAATCCTTACGGCTAGAGACTCCTACAGGAGCAGTCTCGACGATTACACACTGGTTCCGGTAGTGTGAGATTACTCTAGAAGGCGAGATCTTCGGATGGGATCTTCTTGTAGTGGCGTCGAGGCCTTATGACGTCATCTTGGGCATGGATTGGTTATCTACAGTCCATGATCAGGTCGACTATATTAGGCGCAAGGTGCGATGTGTTCGCACCGATGGGAGCAGGTTCACCTTCACCGACGATAAGGGAGCCTTTGCAGCGCATGATGGACTCACGCAGATGAGAGGACAACTGATCACTCACCAGCTGGCTAGCCTCATCCTAGGAGCAGTTGATGTGCGGAGTCTGAGTTTTCCTGTAGTGGTGGATCAGTATGTGGACGTTTTTCTTGACGAACTTCCAGGACTACCCACTCGCAGAGCGGTAGAATTCTATATTGACCTGTACCCCGGGACAACCCCGATATCCACTTCAGTATATCGGATGGTCCCCACTGAGCTTCGAGAGCTATGCGTACAGTTGGAGGACTTGCAGGGCAAGAGATTATTCCGACCTAGTGTTTCACCCTCGGCTTCCCCAATTTTGTTCGACAAGAAGGCGGACGAGAGCTTACGACTGTGTGTTAACTATCGTCGCTTGAACCAGGTGACCATGAGGAACAAGTATCCGCTACAGAGGATTGAATAACTCTTCGATCAGCTCAAGGGAGCACGGTGGTTCTCAAAGATAGACCTCAGATCAGGCTATCATCAGCTCAGAGTTCAGGACGAGGACGTGCAGAAGACGACCTTCAGATGTCGGTATGGCCACTATGAGTTCTCGGTTATGCCTTTCGGCATAACCAATGCTCCAGAAGTGTTCATTAGTCACATGAACAAGATATTTCAGCCATACCTCGATCGATTTTTCATGGTCTTCATCGATGACATATTGATATACTCGACCACTGAGGAGGAGCACACCTACCACTTGCGGGTTGTACTGGACACACTCCGAGAGAACCAGATTTATGGTAAGCTCTCGAAGTGTCAGTTCTGGTTTCATGAGGTCCACTTCTTGGGACACGTCATCTCTGAGGCGAGATTTGCAGTGGATCCTGTGAAAATCGAGGCAGTGCTAGCTTGGGAGCCACCCAGGAGTGTGACGGAGGTGTGGAGTTTCTTGGGGCTAGCTGGATACTACTGGAGGTTTGTGCCAGACTTCTCCAGAGTTGTGACACCACTTTCAACTTCGACGAAGAAGGGTAAACCCTTCGTGTGGTCAGATAGATGTCATAAGAGCTTCTAGGATCTGAGACAGAGATTGACCAGCGCACCTATCTTGAGGATACCAGAGGAGGGAGTGGGGTACGTAGTCTTCTACGATGCATCAGGGATCAGAATCGGATGTGTCCTGATGCAGGAGTGGGCAGTGATCGCCTATGGATCACGAAAGTTGAGGCAGCATGAGAAGAACTATTCTACCCATGACCTGGAGTTAGCGGCAGTGGTTTTCACTCTGAAGATGTGGTGACACTATCTGATGGGAGAGCGCTTAACCATCTACTCTGACCACCAGAGTTTCAGGTACATCTTCTCGCAGAAAGACCTGAACCTGAGACAATAGTGATGGATCGAGTTACTCCAGGACTATGACTTTGAGATAGTCTATACTCCTGGAAAGGGGAACGTAGTAGCCGATGCTCTCAGCAGGGGGATGGGCATTCAAATACTTGAGGAGGCGACAGAGCAGCTAGCCGCTTTGCAGATATCCTTCGTGGATAGAGATGGATCAGCCTTTTTTCAGTCACTCACAGTCACTCCTCCACTGCTACAGTTGGTCAGAGAGGCACAACATGATCACGTTGACTGTGAGACGCGACGTGCACAGATATCCTCAGGACAGACACCTAATGTATTCTCTATAAGAGGAGATCATGACGTCCTTTTCAGAGGATGTACCATGGTACCAGCTGCTTTATAGGAGGAGGTGCTGAGGGAGTTTCACACTTCCCCTTTAGCGGTACATCCAGGAGTGGTGAAGATGTACCCGGATCTTAGAAGACAACACTGGTGGCCAGGTATGAAGAAGGCTATGGCAGAGTTCGTTTCTCGATGCCTCACCTGCCAGCAGGTTAAGGCAGATCACCAGGTACCAGTAGGCTTGGTACAGCCCTTAGAGGTCCTAGAGTGGAAGTGGGACGAAATATCTATGGACTTCGTGACTGTAATTCCACATACTTCCAGAGGTCACGGCTCCATTTGGGTGATTATCGACCGACTCACCAAGTCGGCCCATTTCTTACCCAATAAAGAGCAGGGCTCAGTGGAGAGCTTGGGACGCCTCTACATTCAGAAGATTGTGTGACTTCATGGTGTTCCATAATCTATATTCTCCGATCGAGATTCTCTCTTTACTTCCCAGCTTTGGAAGGGGCTGTAGGAGGCATTCGGGACGCAGCTACGTCTGAGCACCGCCTTTCACCCTCAGACGGATGGTCAGACGGAGAGGACCATTCAGACTCTCAAGGACATGCTCCGTGCATGTGTCCTAGAATTTGTTCACTATTGGGAGGATCACCTACCCTTGGTGGATTTTGCGTACAACAATAGCTACCACTCCACCATCGGGATGGCACCATACGAGGCATTGTACGACTGACCTTTTAGACCACCGATGTGCTGGACAGACCCTGGGGAGTCAGCACTTGTGGGACCGGAGATGGTCCAGGCCATGACAGAGAAGGTCCAGGTCATCTAGAAGCGGATGAGGATACCCCAGAGCCAACAGAATTCTTATGCTAACAGGAGGCGGCGACCACTAGAGTTCGAGGATGGCGACCACGTCTTCTTGCGGGTCTCACCTTGATGTGGATTACGAAGATTTGGTCGGGGCGGAAAGTTATCTCCGTGCTTCATCAGACCATTCCAGGTTCTCAGTAGGATAGGATAGGTGACTTATCGCCTAGCTCTACCACCTCAGTTGCACTGGGTGCACGATGTCTTCCACATATCTCAGCTGAGGAGATACATGTACGACCCGATGCATATCATCCACCATGGGGAGCTGGAAATTGATGACGGGGCGACTTTTGTGGAGGTTCCGGTGGAGATCGAGGATCGACAGGAGAGGGTCCTACGTGGGTGGTTGATTCTTCTAGTGCACATCAGATGGCAGCATGTGAACCTCCAGGAGAGCACTTGGGAGTGGGAGGCCCAGATGCGTGCTCAGTACCCTCTTTTGTTTCCCTAGTTTGTGATGTATCTTTACGGGGACGTAAAGCCCTGATGTGGGAGTAATGTAAAGACCCGTAAATTTCAAGTGAAATTTTTTCTTAATTTTCTTTGGGATTTTACGAGTACGCAGTTTCTGATAGCACCTGATTCTGAGGCCCGATGTGCCCAGAATAAATTTCCGAAGTTTAGCTCGGGTACGTTCAGTGAACGAACAAGCGGGTTTTCCTAACTTTTGAACTGATTCTCGGAATTGAAATCTGAGGGCACCAATGGAATTATAGCGCCGGTAATTTCTTAGAAACACCTTTTCCGGAGTTGCGTTTGCTCGGGTGTGGTTATTAAATAAATGGGTTAACTAAAGAATGAAATAAAAAATTGTGCCACAATTTTTATTTTCTATTCTAAGTAGTTTATAACCTATGCATGGAGGTTGGAGTGGGACCCACTACATCCTAACTCCACTAGGTAGGATATTAGTGAAGTGGGGCCCACATGAGCCCCAACCCTTCAAAATCCTTAAAACCTCCCTCATGCATTTAATTGTGTAACACACCCGCACCCCCTTTTAATGATAGGTCAACTCTCCCATTTTAATGGACAGTTAAAGGCTCTTAAATTAATTTAATTAATTAAATGGGATCGTTTTAAATTTCAATTTTTATGTTGGCATGCGTGTGTGTTAATAAAATAAGACAATGTCTTATTTTATTGGGGGTTGATTCGTTGTGCAGAAAGAAGAAGAGGACTCTTGTGCTCTGAAGAACATCTTCTTCCTCATCGAAGAACGCGAAGAACGCCGAGTCGATGACGAAGAACTCCATCACCGCAAGGGAATCGCCGTGCCGTCTCCTCTCCTCTCTGCAGCCGGTAAGAGACGCCTTCTTCGGAGAAGGGCTATGCACCGCATCCTTCTTCGGGTGAACACCGACGACGTATATGGCTCCATCTTCCATGACACCATCTTCCGTGACGCCGTCTTCTGAGAAGACGTCTTCCGCGATGCCGTCTTCCACGACGTCATTTTCCCGCGACAAACCTTGTTCGACGAATTCTTCAAGGTAGGGGTTTGAGTTCAAATTTAGTGGATTAAATTTTTGCTTGCTTTTTTGAAGTTATTTTAATTTTTGGGCCACCTGTTATCATTATAACGGGAGGAGGTCGGACCGCACGAACACAGCCGAACCCCCTCCCCCTTTGATGTTGTACTTGTTGCTGCATGAACAAAGGCAGTGCGGTGCAACGACACCATGCAAAAACAAAGAGGAACATGGAAAAGAAGCACGGCGCCGTCGCGCCGCGCCTTTGAGGCCGAAAGAATCCAGGGCTGGAGTCAGGCTGCGGCGGAGGGGCGTGGTGCCGTCGCGCCACGTCGGAGAACCACGAAGAGGCCGCGGCCGGAGCGGGGCCACGGCGGAGGGGCACGACGCCGTCGCGCCGCGCCGGTTGGAAAATGACACATATTGAAGCCGCGTCGGTGCAAGGAGGGGTGGCCGGAATCGCTGGCCGCCGACGCTTCGGAGGGGCGGGACCACGGGGTCCAGCGGCGGCAGCACCGGCCGGCCAGCCGGGCTGGCCGTTTCGGAAGGACTGGGGGTCGTAACCCCCGACTGGCCAAGAGGCAGGCCCCCCTCATGGGGGCCGTTTCTTCATTCAAGGGGGGAAGCGCCCCCCTGCACATCTCGCTCGGCCAAACGGCCGAGCCGCTGGCCACGCGGGCCGCACCCGCGTTAGGCCGGACCGGCCGCACCGGGCCGGGCCGCCCCTGCCGGGCCGGGCCGCCCGCACCGATCCGGGCTGCGCCGGCTGGGCCGGGCCGCGCCAGCCCGGCCAGGCCGCGGACTAATGGGCCGGAACTGGACCCAGGTCGGGTCGACCCGGTTCGGGCTGACCCAGGGGGTCATGGACCGGGTCGGTCCGGGCCCAAAACCCCCCAAAACCAGTCTGGTTCGTTTAAATGCCCGTAACTTGGGCTACGGACCTCCAATCGACGCACTGTCAGTTGCGATGTGATCCTTAGATTGAGAAAGTCGTTGTGGTATATTACACTCAAGGTTTCAGAGAACTTTGGGTACGATCGGGTTGGTTCGAACACAAAACCAACCGGGCCCTTGGAGCGGAAATACTTACAACTTGAGCTCCGGACGTCCGATTGATGTGCCGTCGACTTTGTTGGATTATTTTTAGTGATAAGGACCTTTTGGCTTACTCCGCTCGAGGTTTGGACACAGATGGAGTACGGTCAGGTTGGTTTTGACTTAAAAACCAACCGAGCCCCTGGAATGAAAGAGCCAATAACTCTCAGACCGGGCGTCCGATTGATGCGCCGTCTGTCACGTTGAGTTATTTTTGTCGAGATGGAACTTTGGGATACATCAACTCCGGAATACGTGTCAGTTGATGTAATGAACCCCCTTGGCTCATGGAGCAGACCCTCTCAGAATCGAGCATGCTGTGTGCGAGAACCCTAGAGCTGGCTGCGACTGCGACGACGATGATGACTGCACTGAAATCCTCCATGGGTTCGGCAGCGACGACGACTGCACTGAAATCCTCCATGGGTTCGGCAGCGATGACGACCGTACTGAAATCTTTCGTGGGTTTGACGACGATGACTACTGTTCTTGTATCCTATGTGGGTCCGACAGTACTACTGTTCTTGTATCCTACATGGGTCCGGCAGTATTTGACTATGTACTTGTATCCTACGTGGGTCTGGCAGAGTAGCTGGTCTTGTATCCTATGTGGGTCCGACAGCCTAGCTGGTCTAGTATCCTATGTGGGTCCCAGCATAGATGAATTAGTGGTTATATCTGATCATCTCTATCACCTTATGAAGAAGTATACCTGTGTGAGCTGAGTCTTGATTTTCAATCTTTATCTTCAATATGATTGGTTTGTGCTTTCCTATGTGGATTGGGTTGTGCTTTCCTATGTGGATTGGGTTGTGCTTTCCAATGTGAATTGGATTGAACTATCTTATGTGGATGTGATAAAACTTGGTCTCAGATGTTGGAGCCAAACTGGAATTGATGACTTAGGTATATGTATGGGAATATACCTAAGTAGTGTTGGATGTTACTTCGTGGTTGTATCTTTCCTTTGTGGATTATCCTTTTTGGATTCTGGGAGACCTTTGGGGGTCTCGGGGTCCCTAATGAGTAGCGTACACTCACCCCTGCATGGGCTATGCCCGCACTACATTGTGTTGGATGCAGACGACAGACAGCGCTGATCATGATTGAGGCTTGTGAAGCGAGTCGGTACCTGGAGGTGGACCACTGGGCGGGACATACATGGAGCGGATGACTGGACCCGATGAGATGAGGAGACTTTCTGTGCCCACCCTTCAGGTGGGACTTCCAATGGACGAATCGACATTGTTGCTTTACTTTTCAGTTGCTATAATTTCTTTCCAGTTGTACTTTACTTTCAGTTTGGGTTTGTATTCTGGCCTATTTACTTTCCGCATTTACTTTTGTACTCAGTTTACTTAGTGTTTACTTCCGCTGGCTTACTCTGTGGTGTTTGTTTACTTTATAAAGGAAATGCCTTCGCATTTTTTGTCGGGATTTACGCCTTTGGTGCTAGTCACCAGCCCCGGGCCTATGGGAGGCGGGCTTGGGGTAGTCACGACATGGGACCCGAGGACGGGTCGTGATAGAAATTCATTTTTAAGAAACATGGATGTGGATGATAAAGAGGTCCCAGTAGATAATTACGTATAAACAACCTTGGATAATGAAGAGATTGTGAAATAAACCCTTACCTTGTACTTTTCCTTAGTCTATGGTATGTTAACCTACTGTATAATAGTTAAAACATTGTTATTAAATTATACAAGAACCATATACATAATTATGATATCATATATGATCTTCTAATAATGCTTTGTTAATAATATTATCGTCGTTTTGGGTGTTTACTTACTCGTTTTATTTTATATGTTTTGTTACATAAGCTGTGTTTGTTATGGATAGGTTGTATCTTATTCATATACAGAATGATATCAAGTCCTTAAACATTATTTTTAATCATCAAATGAGAATTAGACTTGAATGGATATGATGGGGAATGAATCTCATCGTGTTTGTGGAGACGATAGACCGTACGTACGCACGAGCGACAATATCATTCTTTTGATATTAAAATAATATATAATTGGATGGTATATCATATATACAGAATAAATATCATGTTATATTTATTATTTACATTAATTACACATCATTATTATACCCATCCAAATAATAATGTTTTGAATAACAATTACACCACGACGTGGAGACGGTAAGCCATATATACGCACGTATGGTGACATGTCATTCAAAGGATGGATAAAATACTGAATATGGTTGTACCATATTTATAATAACATCATAGTATATTGAATATACTGGAGTTATTATTTTAGAATGGGAATAACAAATAAATAAGAATTTGAAGAAGAATGGAACTTGAAAGAGGGTGGTGAAAACATTACCTCTTAATCAGGTTCTTCCTTTTGATTTGATTAAAAGGGCTCCTTAGGATGGCTTTCTGATCAAACTAAGGCCTATAGGTCAAAGTGAGGGAAGTTTATAGAGTATTTGGGCAGGATTTTTTTGAACTAAAAGGCTTTGAATGTATGAATTAGTGAGAAGGGGGAGTGCCCTTTTATAAGAGGGGGGAGGGGCACCTTTGGAAAAGCTAGAAATATTATTTTATAATAAATTAATATTCGGTTTCTAATGGCTCAAAAGTGTATTATTTAAATTTCAAGGTGGTTATAGGTCTAAAATCATTCAACTAATAGGTTTTAGATAGTTTCGGGTCACTATATTAAACTTATCTTTTCGTTTTAACTCTTAGTTAATTAGTTTGACATTTACCATGTCACTTTGTATTTTTATATTATATAATTAATAAACTTACTATATACATCCAAGAGACCCCCCAAGTTGTTCATTAATGATACACATATCATGATATAAGTCTCTTGGCCGAACCTTAGATTTTTAGGAATTGAATATCAATTAATAATATAATATTTGTTTTAAAAAATCATTTATGTCAATTTTGACACTATTCAATAATTGATTTTTGTTTAAGTCTTAAAAACTTTATTAATTCAAAAAAATTCATTTAAGAAATCATATAATGTCATATTAACCAATAAAATTCATGTATTTCATCAAAACTTTCAAATTATATTTATTTTAACATTTATAATACCAATTATTTGATTCTTTCATGAATAAGGAAAATACTGCATCATTATTGTTTCATAAATAAATTTAATTATTAAATGTATAAAAATTATAAATAAAATACCATTATGTAGGAAATATTTTTATATTTATAATTAATATTTATAGTCGAAAATATAATATATATAACCCTATGTAAAAATTGTTTTTCTAAAAGATATATGATTATGTCATTTTTGTATTTACTTTAACTTAATTAATATAAAGTGTCATTATCACTTAAAAGTGGATCCATGGGGTCCAAAAATCGACCCAAAGATGCCCATGTTAGGAAATGTATCAACCAATAAGTTTAGGATACGTTTTAGGGTAATTTATTATTATTATAATATTATTTTTTTACCCTTATTTACCGGATTTACCCTTTAACCATGGTAAATAAAATATTTACTGAAGTAATTATTCAAAAAGTCTAAAAATAAAAGTTACCTTTTTACACAATTTTAACCTCCTGATTCCAAATATGGAATCCATATTTATAAATTCAAAACACAGAAGTAGAAGAAATTAATTTAAAATTAATTCCCGTTCTTAAAACAAAAAGCGTGTTTTTAAGAGATAATAATTATCAAAAGATTGACAGTTGTTTATGTCCGGTTTAAATGTGAAATTATGTCCAATGAACAAAATTGTATTAAATGGTAAAAATATATTCTAAATATACTTTAAAACCACTCAAATTCATAATTTAACACTATTAATTTTTTTTTTAAAAAGTTGTTTTAAATTAAAATTTAATAATTTTCACTATTCATCAAAATATAAATATTATCCGAAAAGTTACAAAATTTTACCCTAGGATAATTTCGATATTAAAAATCCAAAAATGAAGTCCATTTTGAGAGATAAAATTTATAAAATTTCAAAAATTGTGTATTACTATTCATAACGACTACTTTGATTGGTCGCAGTGTGTTAGAATCTCGAAGTTGCGTACAACACAGGCTATTGTATTATTAAAAGAGAATCGTACCGTGAAATCTTGGGGTGTTACAAGTTAACTCTAAATGGGGATAAGTTCTTATAGAAAAATGAGTGTTAAGAAAGTTTCCAAGAGCAGAAGAAGTAATTTTTTACTTCACCCATGTAAACTATACCCTCTATTGGAGAAGGATTCATTATTTTTAGCAATGCATCTCTAAAAAGGATTGGGTGAATCATTGTGAAAAATAAAAATGTGATTTATTATGCTTCTTGATAGTTTATAAATCATGACTATAATTATCCTACACATTACCTAGAGATATTTATAGTTTTTTTTCTCTGAAGATATGAAAAAAATATCTTTATGGGGAGAAATGTGATATATACAGAGACCACCAAATATTGAAGTAGATTTTCATGAAAAATGAAATGAATATGAGGGATAGGATATGGTTGTAACTTCTTAAAGACTATGATTGTTCAATTATTTAGCACCTTAGAAGAATAAAAAAAGTCACTAAGGCATTAAGTTGGAAATACCCAATTGTTCTGGAAATGATGGTGATTCAAGGAGCTCTATTGATTAAGGACCTAGTAAAATTTCACTAGGGAATCATAAGGGTAGGTATACAATAAATACAATCCTAAATGATTTCTAAACCATAGTTACTAGATAATATTAATAAATATCAAGTAGAAGGTCTATTTTCACAAAAGAAGATAGATGCTGTGAAGAATGGGAAGTTCCCTGAGTTCAATATTGATCAAGAAAGTGTATTGAAATTTTATGCCAGACTCTATGTTCCATATATTTAGAATATAAAGAAAGAACTAATGGATTAAACTCATATATCTACATTCTATATACATCATAGAAGCACTAAAATGTATAGGGAACTTTGTGAACATTTTTGGTGGGATAATATGGAAAGGGTGATTGTTGAGTACACTATAAGGTTCTCGGTGTGTCAACATGTTAAAGCGGAGTGAAAATTTCCTAAATGGGTATTTCAACAACTCCCCATACCAACATGAATGTGGGAAAATATCACTATGGTATTTTTCACTGGTCTACCAAGAATATCTAAATGAAAAAACACGATATGGGTTATATTGGATTGACTGACCAAGACTGCTCATATTATCGCTATTTGTGAAGATTTCTCTCTAGAACAACTTTTCATGATTTATATAAAGGAAGTTGTGAGGTTTAATGGAGTGACACTTTCTATCATTTCTGATCATTATACAAGATTCACATCTAACTTTTGGTGAAATCTTCAACATATTTTGAATACTGAATTGAATTTCAGTACAGCCTATCACCCCCAAACTGAAGGAAAATATAAAATAAATATTTAGACACTCAAGAAAATGTTGAGAACATGATCAATGGGATTTAAGGGTGGATGGGATCAACATATCCTATTAGTTGTGCTCTCACACCACAAAAAATTCCATTCCAGTATTCAAACAGAACTCTATAGAGCTTTATATGGGAAGCAATGTAGAACTCATACTTGTTGGGACGAAGTTGGTGAGAGAAAGCTGCTTGGCCTTGATATTATGAAAGAGATGAAAGAAAAGGTTAATTTCATCCAACAACACATAAAGGATGCTCAGAGCTGGCATAAGATCTATGCTGACAACCGTCGAAGGGGCTTGGAGTTTTATGTTGGTGACAAATATTTCCTTCTAATATCACTATGTAAGAGAGTCATGTAGTTTTGGAGAAGGGAATCTTAGCCCCAGGTACATTTTACCATATGAAATCCTTGATCTCATAGGAGTAGTGTCCTATTAGCTAGAAATCATACCAAATATTGCTCAAGTTCATGATGTTTTCCAAATATCTCTCTTGAGGAAGTACATATCTAACCATTAATATGTACTAAATATGGATGTTTTATAATTGGAACATGATAACTCTTATAAAGAGGAACTGGTTGGGATCTCAGACCATATAGACAAGGTTTTACATAATAAGACTACCCATATCGTCAAAGTGTTATAGAGGATCCATACATATAAAGAAGTGACATGGGAAAAAAACTGACAAAATGAGATAGAAGTACCCACAACTTCTTTCAACTGATAGAATAAGTTAAAATTTTGAAGGAATAATTTCTTAATGGTGGCAGAATGTGATGATCCATACTTTTTGAATGATAACTATTTCCTCAAAATGTGTGTCATATTATATTATACAAAACAAAACCATACCTCTAATGAAGTGCATATAAAGGGAAATGTGACCATCAAGATTAGATCATTAACTATTGGAAATATGATCTATACCAATGGTTTGAAACTGTTAGTATAGGCCTCCAAACCGTTGGTATAGCCTATACCAACGGTTTGGAGAACCATTGAAAAGAAAGTTGTGGGGATAGGTATATACCAACGGTTTTGGGAAAACCTTTGGTATATACCTATACCAATAGTTTTCAAAACCATTGGTATATTTAATTTGAAAATCTTTACCAATAGTTCTATAAAACTGTTGGTATATGTAATTAAAAAAACAATCATCCGGTTGGTTTTGATCCCAGCACCTCTCGTTTGTGATTGAATGACCTAACCACTAACCTAACTTACTTTTTTGAACATAATTTCATGAATATATATATTTATTATCATAATTATTTTAAATTTTGATTTATTTAATGTCCTCTGTAAGAAGATTCCGTTAAAAATACATGTACATATACCAACAGTTCTCAAAACCGTTGATATAGATCTATACCAACCGTTTTGAGAACTGTTGGTATAGGTTAATTGATTTTGGGACCTATACCAAAAGTTTTGGACAAACAGTTGGTATAGTGGGGGACCTATACCAATGGTTTGGCCAAAACAATTGGTGTAGTGTCTCTATAATGGACGTATACCAACGATTTTGGCCAAACCGTTGGTATAGGTACAAATTAGTAAACTATACCAACAGTTTGCTCAAAACTGTTGGTATAGATCCACCTATAACAATGGTTTTGGTAAAACTATTGGTATAGGTCTATATAAGTGACCTATACCATTGGTTTTTTCCAAATGGTTGGTATAGGTCCAAATTAGTGAACTATACCAAAAGTTTTCCCGAAACCGTTCGTATAGATCATATTTCCAGTAGTGGTTATATCATCATTGGTAAAAGATTTTCATTGGTTAACATGTTCGTTGGAAAATATAATCTTGGAAATTATTTTAAAATTATGATTAATTTTTATAAGTTTAAATGAAAAAAGGATAATTAATACATAAAGCGGAAGTTATAGACTCAACCAGTATAGTTATGCCATATGAAGACCATTTTTTAGAACTTGGGAGGGTGGTAGAATCATTGGGGTTATCCCTTGACCAATCCCAAGCCGAGCATCAATAAGTAAATCCTGAATGAAATCACCTTTGGGAGAATTTTTAGTTTTTATAAATTACCACTCAGACAATGTTAGTCGTGTCACCCCATAAATCTATCACTATCGCACACCATACACTTAGGTCAAAAATGGGTGTTATAAGAGGTTACATGTGCCAACATTAGTTACTTAAAGTGTGTTTCCTTTGTATAAATAATATTTTTATTCCATCAATCCTATTTTAAGAATAGTTTTTCTTAATAAAATACATGTTTAATTAAGATGGAGCTTGATAAATTTACTTTTTAGACACAATTTGTACTTTTCATAAAAGATATAAATTTTTATAATAAACTATAGTATTATGAATAATACATATTTTAATAAAATAGTATGATAAAAACACTTTTATTTAAATATAAATGATAAGATAATTTTAAAATTTTTTAGTGTGGACAATTTTACAATGCATTTTCAACCTGTAATTATTTTTAATAAATGAGGTTTTTATATTTAAATGTTAATTTTTTAAGATTTTGAGAATTATTATGATTAAATAGACATCATTTTATAAAACATCATTAAAAAATTTGGTTTGGGTGAATTTAAGAGAAATTTCTAAAATGTTTTATTTTTCTGTGAATAGTAAAAATACAATTTTGGGATTTCAATATGTTTAATAACGTCATAATTATGTGATAATGATACAATAATTAATTAAACACAATTAATGGCCTAAAATATTTAATTTAATTAATATCAAGTATTTTAATAGATTTTAATCAATTTTCAAACCTATAATTTACTTTCCAAAGCCTAAAATGGAAACTTTAACATTAAAACGTTATTTTTGTAAAAACTTTACTTTCCCATTCCAAAATAATTAATATAAAATGATGATATAATATTTTGAATTAAAATAATAATAAATATGTCCGAAATTTCAAAAATCGTGGGCAAAAACCATGGAAAATCTCACAGTTATTCATTTTCCACAACCTATATTTCTAAGACCTATATTTGGAAATTATTAAAAAAATTCTCCACTTTTTTTATAAATACCCATCCATTTATACATTTAATTTTGCTAACAATTTATAATACATGAATCTATGGTTGTTTTAACTCCCAGTGAGTCCCACAATGTGTCATCAAGCCCTCAAGGTTCCATTCCTCAAGATCTAGGAGTAACTCTTCAAGGTAAGGGAATTATACTTCTTTTCTCTATGATTCAAGAACCTCTTTTTTTATATGTCTTCTAAATGTTATCTTTACTCTATTATATTAACATTTTGATCATAAAATTACTTAAAAATTATGTTTTATCAATATGATACCCTTTTACCATCTCATTCCACCCTTTTCTAAAGCAATATTTTATACCTGTTATGTTGCTGAATTGACTTCTAAAAATTTCTTTCTTCTCTTCAAGAAATTCCCTTTTATTTTATTTTTGTGAATAAACAAGACTATTTATTTTACAATGGTATTCATATATTTGTAAAAAATATTTATTTTATTCTAGTATTTTCATAATTGAAACCCGTATTCCCTTTCCTTAGGGTGAAAATGACATAATGATCATATGTTTAATCACTTTTAAAACGCTATGATTTTGATATAAAAACTATTTTTTTTATCCACGGGTTATTTATGAAATGTTTGATTATGAAATATATAGATAAAATTAAATAATACATATTAATGGCATTACCTAATAGTGATCCCATGCATTGGGTGAATAATTTAGTCTCTAGAGATGACATGTTTTACAATACCTTTGTGAATAACATTGGTAGTTTTCATTTACAAGACCTTGGTGATATATTTATGAATGTCTAAATTAAATTTTTTAGCCACATTTAAATTTTATGACTCATTTTATTTTATTTACAATTTAAATATTTTTCCATTTCTCATGCTACAATGATATTCATCATGTTCTTATTAATATTCCTCATAAATATATGTAAAAAGTTTCTCTTACTAGGCATTATCCTCACCCCTTTCATTTTATATATGTACCTAATATATGATATGTAGTGAATGTACTTATTATAAATGCATGAAGAGTCCTTTAAAGTTGTTTAGAAGAAATTTTTATATTTTCATGTATTATGTTCCTGATTTCCAAGAAACTAAACTTTAAAAGATCCTCTATTTGGTACCATTGTTAAAAAATTTATGTAATCAAAAGGAGGGTTACCATAATTAAAGTGATATTATTCTAAAATAAAATTAATCACTTAATCAACAAAATTAAAAGAATTATTCCTCAAATAACACTTTCAATAAAACTTATACTTAACCTAATTATTTTATTACCATAAATGTGTCTCAAAACACTTTTAATCATTTTAGTCATCCACCACTTAATAACAAAAAAAGTGTGTCTAAAAATTTGAAAATAATATCGATCATAAAATTGTAAAACCATGATGGTGTCTATAACTCTTAAGATACGATCACATGAAAACATCCTAGTCTCTAAAGTTCTCTAAACTGACCTATGATACCAACTGTAAGGAAACGAACTTAAGAATTACATATTCTAGTGTCTTTGATCTAGAATTAACTTTTTTAAAATCCTGAGGATCTATTCAGTTTAGAGTTCCATATAATTAGGAAAAACACTTACATAGTAAAACCATACATTGAAATCAAACACTTATACTCACTATCCATTTTCCCACCAAACAAAACTTTTTAAAATAAAACACAGTTTCTTTTCATGATAAATCTTTATAGTTTTCATCTTTACCTCATCCTTATCCCAACTCTTCCTTAAACCCTATGAATGTTTTTTAAAAACATGGGATGAGTATAAAAAGTTCAGAAAGGGACATAAAAAGAAGAAATATATTAGTTTAGTGAAAAAATGAATACCCATGTAATGTTTACCTTTATCTTAAATATTCTTTTAGCATTTGAAATAAAATATTTCCAAATAAAAAAACACACTTTTATCTCAAATAAAACCTTTAAAACCCATAGAAAGAAATCAAAACCCTTTTTAGAAACTTATAGATTCACATTCAAAAAACCATTTCAAAACCCTTGAAATTCGAATAACCATATGACCAACTACCAGTAAAATTATTTGATGAATATAATCATTAACCAATACATTAGAGAGATATAATGGGGGATTACCCTTATTATAATCTATATCAAGCTCCCACATTTCTCATGAGCTATAACGGGGCTCATATATTCATATAAGCTATATCGGGCTCACCTGTGAGCTATAATATGGATCCAACCTTCTTATAAGCTATACCGGGATCAATAATTTTTTATGAGATATAATGGGGAATAAAATTTCATATAGGCTATATCGGGCTCACCTGTGAACTATAATGGGGATCAACCGTTCATATAAGCTATATCAGGCTCACCCATTTTTCATATAATTCTCAAGTACCATATATTGGATAAAATATTTTATGCTCGTATATTTTATTTGTAAAACAAATTTATAAACTCTTTTAAACCCAAATAAAAAAATCATTTAGATATCAAAATATTTTTTTCCTTTCAAAATAAAATTTTAAAATAAAAAACCTACACATTTCATAAAGAAAAATTTTTATTTAAAAATAACCATGGAAAATTATAAAGGAAACTTCAAATCATTAAGGTGTCACGATTGTAGTAAAATATTCTCAAGATGTATAAGTTAATAAAATATTCCATTTTTTTTTGTCAAAATACACATAGAATACCTTATTTGGAAAATTATAAAAGGATTCTTTTCAAACCGTTTAGTAAAAAATAAAAAATAGTAAAAATGAATCTAAAAAATCACAGGAGAATATTGAAAACATTTTGGAAAACATTTTGAGAATAAATGAAAATATAAGAAAAAGTGAGTTCCAAGGGAAAATTTTAAAAAATAATTTTAAAAATAATATACCTTACCTTGAATACAAATACTCACATACATTATCTATATTTCTAAATACCAAACTTAAGTTAATTTTTAGTGGGTTAATAATATTTTTCAAGTTTATTATTTATTTTATGTCACTTATTATCATGTTATATACATTTACTTATTTATTTATGTTCATGTTAGATGTTTTGATGATATTTATTTCATAATTCAAAAACGGGTTAGGTATGTTGAATGGGGTCAAAGATATTTATCATTCCATTATCTATAGAATCATACTCAAAACATTAATATCAATTTTATACATCAATTATACTTTTAAATCTAATAAATATATATGGTTTTGAAAAATGAACTACATTAAAATCCTGGAGATGGTATGAAATACATATTCTTGAGTTATATTTCAATTTTACAATGATTATTATATAAATAGTGTAATTATTATTTTATATATATTTAATGATAAATCACATCACTTTGTAGATGTGGTAGTCCACACATATGCATGAACGACGTTTTAATTTTTATGTGAATATAAATGTAAGAAAATAAATGATATATTATATTTTTATAATTATAAATATTTCATGAATATCATATATTAAATTTAATTCCATAATTATAACCTGTCTTGAGAGATAGTGATGGAAAATGAATTACATCGGTTCACGAGCTGGTAGATCTCCATACACACAAATGATGATTTCGTTTCAAATTTTATGGAAGTGGAGATAGATTTAGGTAATTACATTTACAAAATAAAATATCTGTATATGAAGGATACATTATTTATTATTTTATCATGGTTTATGTAGTTTTTAGGGTTGTGGAAGAAGAAACAAAACAAAAACATGCAGATAAAACCATACCTCCTCTTTGGAAAACCTCTTATTCTTAACACCTTAAGGAATATAAAATTGTTATTATACCTAAAAAAGACCTATAAAATGAGGGTGTGGATTCTAAGAAATTATTTGGTCCAGTATTGGAAAAAATGGGGTTTAAGTGTCAATAAATGGGAATAATAGGTTTCCTTTTATAAGAGGGGGGAGGGGAACTCTTGAAATTTCTTAAAATATTATGTTGGTATAAATTAATTTTAAATTCCAAAAAATATAAAAAGTTAGTTATTTAGAATATAATAATATTATGGGTCTATATTAATATATCAAAAATAAATTATACAAGTTTTGACTATATTTCTACACTTATATTTTTGTTTTAAACCTTATTTAACCCCTCTAACTTCTATTGTGACAACATGTTTTTTACTTATTGAGGGTTAATAAAGTTACTATAAAATGAAAAAATAATAATAAATGAACTATGGATGATATTTTAAACTTATACGAATCACTTTTATTAATTTACCTTTTTAGTAATTTTATATGATTTGATAAAATATTATTTACTATAAAATATTTATAATGTTAAATTTTTTAACTATCCATTATTTTGACATTAATAATATAAAAAAATCTAAAATTCGAAAAGAATATTTTATTATATCCCAAAAATTTCATGGTATTCTATAAAATTCTGTTATTACATTAATTATCTCAAATCAAATTTATCTTAATATTTTTAATATCATTTACTCACTTTTTTCCATTAATTAAATAATTACCGTGTCAGTGTTGTGCAAGAATTTAAGGTAATTATTTATAAAATAAAAATTAAAAATAAATTACTAGTATAAATAAAATTATTTCATATTTAAAAGTAATACTTATAGTCAAACATAACCTCTTGATAAAAATTTATTAAAAATATTACACTTATTAAAAATAAGTGTGTGACACATTTGATATTTCTTTAAATAAAATACTATAAACGTCGTAATCTCATCCAAGTTGCCCAAAAAGGTTATAAATTCATATTTTAGATGATTATGGTCCCTATATACTCATAAAATAATTTTTCAATAAGTTTTGGGTTCATTTTATTATAATTATCATTTTATTTTTAACCTAAATAATCTGATTTACCATTTACCGTGGTTACCAAATTTACTAAAGTTACTATTCATATTGAGAAAAAAATAAAAGGGAAAATTTATTAAATTTGGACCCATTGTTTTAAAATATTTAATCAATTTTAAACAATTAACAACACATTATTTTTAAAATTTAATTTAAAATTAAACTAGAAAAATGCTACGAAAAACAATTTTTTTTTCTGAAAAATGTTTCAGTTCTAAATTAAACTATAAAACCCATTTAAAAAGTCATAATTAGATTAGTTTTCATAAAAATTAACTAATAAAAAATTAAAACCAATTAAAAAAATAATTTTACCTTGTAAATAATTTAAAATATAATACAATTTTCAATAAACATCTTTATCTTTCACTATTCTTTGAAAAATCAATATCTTTAGAAAATTATAAAAAATTAATCCTGGGATAATTTTGACATGTTGAATTAAAAAATGAAACTAATTTTTTAAATTAAAATTTTGGAAATTTCCACCAATTAATTATAATAGTCACCCTTAAAAATCATTGAAAATCATTTTTTAAGAAAATGTATTTGAAGAGTAAAACAACTTTACTAAAAATATAGTACTTATTTGAAAAACATAAATTAATAAATTATAAATGATTAGTACCATTATATATTTCCTAATGCGGTTAATAATATTCATTCCCATTGATTAAACTAATATTTTATAATGATCACATAATAATATCTCTTTGTTCGTTTTAGATGGGTGTTACATATCTTGTACGCTACCAAACATAGTATTTTTTTTAAAAATGAGGGATGATATATGAATGATTTAGTTTAAAATTTGGGTGTTATTATTAAGTATTTAGAGATTAATATAGTGTTTATTCATATGATGGATTATTCCTTGGGGATTTTAACTTAAATTGTGCTAAACATTTTTGGGTTTGGTTAATAGATAAAAACAAGATAAGTAACTTTTCATCCTTTTATAGATATTATGCTCCATTAAAAATTAATTTTAGTGATTTAGGTATGAAAAATTTATCTTGGATAATCATTTCTTAGAGTAATATATGATATTAAAGTGGAAAATGATTAAAAAACAAATGAAGTATGAAATTCCAGTTATGTAGTGGAAAGAAATAAAGTGTGTATATTTTATGAAAATATCTATCATGATGGTGAAATAATTTATGAAATCTATCAAGTATCATATGGAAAGTAACACTCAATTATCAAGGTACAATTCTAGAAACTCAACTATAATTATGAGTCTTATATAGGTATACTCTTTTATAAAATAATAATTTTCTTGGTCTTGACCTAGAAATTAATGTTCATGATAAAATATATATGTGATTTTATTACCATGTTATGATAAATTCATTTTTAGAGAATAAAATTAAAATTGCATGGAAATAATTTATTTAAGGGGGAGAATTTAACACCATGAGATTTTAGTTTAAAAAGAATAAAATGTTCAATTGTGTACCCCACAAGAAATATCGAGCTTAAAATGACTTGTAATATATTATTAAAATATTATTATTTAAATATGACTGTTATAGCCTAACTATTTGTTTGGTGAGTATGAGTAGGATTAAATGTATATTTAAATATATTTATACAATATTTTCCTTAATATAATTAATAACCACTCATACATTGATTATCAATTGGTTAGGAATGAAGATAAAATATTGTATAAGAAAATGATATATTTTTCTTAATGTTTTATGTGTACAATGTATTTTTATCTTAATAGATTAAATTAATCACTATTTAGAAATGATTATAAATAAATTAATAGATTATATATCCTATTAAATGAATTAACATTCATAAAATTTTGGTTATTAGGTAAGGAATTTGGTTAAAACCATCTCTTTCTTCAAAAAAACATTCTCTTCAATAATTGTTTATATTGTATTTTGTGCGAAAAAATTTTATTTAATTTATAGAGATTTTAGAAATATTATTTGAAAAAATTAAATGAAATTTTGATATTATAATTTCAAAATAATATTAGAGTAAATTTTTAGAATTTTTTTGAAAATATTTATTTTAAAGTGAATAGTGAAAAATGCTGATTTTACAAAATTGTCATTTCTTTTCTTTATACTAAGTAATTTAAATGCCCCTTATATTTTATATATTTTTTAAAATAAAATGAAAACCTATTTTATTAATCATAATCTAATTAATTCCATAATAATCATCATTATATTTGATTTTGGTATAAGTTCATTTTTTTTTCTTAAAAGCATATATTTCTAAAAATAGTTTTTATTGCATCTTACAATCATATATTGAAAGTAATTTCTATCACTTATAGAAATTGAATATATAAAAATGGATTTTATTTTTGGAATAAATAGTTTCAGGTTTATTAGCGAGGTCAATTCCATTTTTGTACACTATGAGTAGTAACCATACTAAAAGTTTATCACCACTGTAAAAGGTAAAATGGGTTAAACACGATTAAAAAATGCGGGATAAGGTCTAAAAATCAATAAAAAACCAAAATTTATTTAATTTTGTGTATATTTTAAATATAATCATCCTAGATTTAAAATTATATAAATCTGTTATCATTTCCATTTGATAATGACTTTTATATTAGTTTAAGTAGAAGATAATTACAAATGGTCACTCACTTTCTTTTAATATCTATAATATGTTTTCATTGGGATAAAAATAATTTATGAGTGGTTATAAATTTTATTTTTAATATGAATAAATTATTTTTTATGATAGTATTTTTTATTAATTTTTAGTGAGGTTATAATTATTTTCAATGTTTACACAACACCGATGCAACACTTGTGAAATTAGTTGAAAATATTAGTAATTATTTTTGAAAACATTAAATTTAATAGTATTTGAATGAGTCATGGTTTTACATGAATTTATTGGATAATTATAATGAATAAGGGATATTAAAATAGTTTATATTCAATCTCCACTCTTTTCCTCATGTCTTTAAATTAATTTTTTTTGAACTATCCTAAGAATGAATTTAAATAGAATTTAATGTTTAATATTTTTAAATTATTATAAACTCATAAAAACACTATTTTAAATCAATTGGATGATCAATTTTGTATTATGTGATGTATATTCCATGTTTGTTCCAATTTGAATTATTAAAATTACTTTCCTGACCCTTAAGGATTGAATAATTGTTTATAATGGTTGAGGTTAAACATGGTGAATAAGGTAATTAAACGAAAATATTAGGTTTACAATGACACTAAAATTTGTATAATTTGTATTTATTGATTTTATTTCAACCTTATAATCCTTATATTTGAATATATGTCATTTTTGATCCATTTTACATGATTTAGGAACATATAATATATTAGTATTTCATGTTTTATAAGATTTCCACCCAACTTAATTATAAGAGGGACCTCGTATCTTCTATTTCTTACACATATTTAGCCAATTAAATCAACCAATGTCTACCCAAATACCTTACCAAACTTCTTATACACATTCTAGAGATTCTTCCCTCACTAAAAAACCAATCTATATGGATTAATTTGTAATTCAAAAGAGGTTTTATATAGAAGAGGTATAAATCTTAACTGAGTATTTTCATGTTTATTTAGTCTTCATCCTCCTTGAAATAATATATAAAAACACTAATTTGGTGGAACCACTATATTCCATATACTATAATTTTATTATGTTGATTACATAACCATTTACAGTTTTCTTTTTCATATCATGGGAAATGATTACACTACTCATGCATATGTGTGGACTATTACCTTGATGAAGCAATGTGTTTCATTTTTCATAACCACCTCACAAGGATTGTCATGAACCAAGATGGGGTGCCATATAACCTGACACCCAACCCAATCTATAGCATGGCCTGAAAGGAATTATAGATTCCCATGGGATGGAGACTACTTCCTGGGTATCAATATTATACCTTGGGGAATAATTTTACCCATTTAGATAAATATAAACAACCAATGGAAATGAACATCACGATAATAAATAATCAAAACAAAACAAGGCTCATCAGTTTTTAGAATCGAGTTTTTATAACATTAACCAAAAACTAGAAATACTAAAATAAAGGGGATACTACAGAAAATCCCAAAACCCCCATGCAACTTGAGGGAAATCTCCCTTAGGACACCACCACCAACAGCTAAAACAAGGAACACTAGCAACCCGATCAACCATCATCAACATGAAAAATATTGTCTTTACCTATGCTAAACATAACCTAGTATACTTACAGCCAAAGTTTTAAGTAATGTGTGAGCTAAATACATGTAGTATTCCATATAAATAAATAGATTCCATGGTATTAACATTATAATACAAATTAATATTGAATTTTTACAAGAGAAAACTAGAGGCATTATCATAAAAACCATTTTTGTGGAAAAAATTTCACAAGAAGAACCATTTTAAAATATGAACATGATTTTCTTTGTAAAATACAACTCAAAGTTAACTGTATGCCAACAGAAAGTGTAAAATCACTATGTCATGGGAAAAACCTATAAGAACTAGTTTAATGGGACACTAGGTACATCTTATCTTGGTGAAACGTGGCATAAAAACCACACTGATCATCATCCTCATGCACAAGATATTCGAGGGGAATCTATCCAAATTTCTAGTGGTCTCCAACCATTATAGTTTAGTTAGAATTGTAATATTCAATCCTGATAAATGAATCCAGGATGAACCACTTCTAATTCACTAGCATAGTAGTCATAGTCCACTCACCTAAAAACCAAGGCTTCCCTTTATACTCAATTTTCATTTCTAAATATCCCAAGGATCACAATATTCACATACACATTTTCTAATCAATTCAAACATTCTTAATAAACCACTAATTTTATAACCAAAACAACTTTTAAATCCAAATGCACACCAAAACCATTATAGAACATGTTTCACAACACTTTCACAATTTATTAAACATGTTTCATAATTTATAAAGCAAATTTAAAACCCACAACAAGGGTTCACACTTGAAAGACACCCAATTTCCATTGGAAACACCACTTTTAAGTCATACATAGTTGAAAATCCTTCAAAAAACCCTTTGACACCAAATAAAAAATTCAGTAAAAATCTCACACAATTTTATAAAACACCTTCAAGATGAAAAAAAAGGTTACATATGAAACACACATGGAACATAGAAAATTTCCTTTTGAAAATCATTTTTCAATACAAAATCCCTATGAACCTTTTCAAAGAATATTTTCTCACATCACATAAAACCCTTGGAACCTAAACAAGAAGAAATTCAAGCATATTAAAATCACCCAACAATGTTTAAGCATGGATATACCTACCTCATATGGAGAAAATTTTAGAGAACCATGCAAAACTCCATTCGCACCACCAACAAGACCCTAATAAAAAAATATTTTCCACTAAACATCAATATTGAACCCTAAAGAATAAGATTAAACCCTAAAATAATCCCTATACCCACTAAAAACATGAAACCCCTAGGAAAAAGAATCAAAACACTAGAAAAGAGGAAGAAACCATGAGAAAAGGGGACTTACTTGAAGAATATTGAGGATTTCCCACCAAAACCACAAAGGGAGAGAAAATCTAAAGAAGTAAAGGGTTTGGGGAGAGGTTCCTAGGGTTAGGAATCTAGAATGAGGAGGATTGGGGTAGATTTGGGGTAAAAATCAAAGAGAAAAAAAATGAAAAAAATACTAAATTTTAATGACATGGACATCGCACATGGCTAGCCCGCATAGTTTTTCCAATCGTGCAGCAACCATAAACCCCTCTCTGTTTAATATTAACGTACCACATGGTGAGTCCACATGGCATGAATTTCTGTGCTGAAGATGTGTGGTAGCTTCTATCTGAAATTTTCAACCTACTTCTTGGTTACCTGGTTTGGGGAACACAGTTTCTATTAACCATGTGCTAATAGTGGGCCAACCATGCACCTCCTGCTATTTGACCAAAATTTCCAATTTTTCTCAAAAAACTAAAAATACCCCTAAGGGAGAAGTTGAAAAATAATAAATGGAAAGATTATCTCAGAATCTCGGACCCATCACACTTAGTTCTTGAGAGAAAAATCAAAACCCAAAAATGAACCGAGTCTAAAAATGAAAATAAAAACACTAGTGTGACAATTCTCTCCACCATACATATTTTCACCCCTAAAAAAACACAAAAAGGTTTAAACTAAAAAAAACTATCACACCTCTACAAAACAAGGAGATTCCCAAAAAACATTAAAAAAGAAGAAAGCGAGAACACTATGAACAATAAAAAAGAGGTTTACAAGTTTGAATTAGGGAGGCCAAAATGGACTTCACACTATGTGCCTTATACCCCAGAAAGTTCCAAAACTTCCTGTTGATCGATCAAAAGAAATTGAATTCTCATAATGCATAACCCAACCATTCAATCCAATACCACTTTAGATATTACCAAATATAACTTACTCCAATTACCTAAAATGAACAAATAGACCCAAAAAACTTCTCTTGAAACACTTCCACAACCTTACTTCAACAAACCATTGGGTGAACTCCAACCTCAACATTAACTCAATAGAGGAACTCAAAATTAGATAGCTTTGAATGAGACTACACATTTCCAAACCAACACCAGAGAAAAAAATAAGTTATCAACACAGGGAGGACCGAACAAACTCCCCACCATTAGGAATAAATTAGCACCAATTTACTCTGTAAGAAATTTTAGTGAGACCTATGGTGGGTCTCCTCACCATAAGAACCAACCAAATTAACAAACTAGCATAGACTATCATGAGAACCTGATATAGACTGACCAGAATAGACTGAAACATGAGGAAAACTACATGGATATTCGCATCCAAAATGGTACAACCACTGGAGTTCAAGAAAATGAGACAACCATGCCTCCTTATAACCAAGGATGAACTCTTTCACCTACACGGGTCGCAACAAAGAATGAGGCCTTCACACCACTCTCCATAAAATGAGACCTTTAAAAAAAGAGTTATAATAGAGAGGCTTAAGATATTCCTTTCCAATACTGGAGACCAAGCCGGACCAAGGTCCCTACCACTCCACGTGATTCCTAACTATGCACCAGCTTCACTGTAGGGCTTATGGATGAATCCCTAATGTCTGAACCATCTCCTATCTCATATCCAAAAGCTGGAAATTCCCAATCGGAATAATCTCTTTGGTGTCCTGAGAAACCACATTGAATTACATGAAGAACCAAAGAAACATGATGCTCCATGAGTCTCACTTTGCTCCAACAAGACACTTTCACCAAGATAAAGACTTAGAAAGTGCATATGCATTATCCCATTTTCACCATAAATGAGAAAAAATAGAAACAAGATACCCATAGAACACTTCTCCATATATGGAGAAATATGGGATTCCTAAAAGCTAAACACCTTTTTGTTAAAATAGAAGTTCTCAGAAGATTCACAATCCAACTCTTGAATTTGGATCCAAAAAGTCCACACTGCCAAACATCACCAGAAATGACCATTATAAATAAAGAAGAATTAAAATGATAGGGACTTTAAACCAAGCCCCGAACAACACATGATTCCTATAAGTGTACACGATGGCTTATTAAGACCATATTTTACTCACTGGTGGTAGAGCATGATCTCTCACTTAGAAAAAACTGAAAAAATATCCAAATACCTTTTTAAGACTATGGAAATCACCAATAGCTTCAAGGTGTTTCCACTCTCCTCACTGGAATTCCCTTGACCAGTTCTAAATAGGACCATCAGGAATAAAGGTGAAAAACTTCAAATTTAACGACTTAGACAACTAAAGTAAACTAAAGTATCTTTCAACTTTCCACATCCACTCTTCTACTTTGAGAGGACATGCCTGACCATAAGACATAGGAGGACTCAACATCCAAAACTCAAGAAGGAAGTTAATGTGATGATTAACTTGAGGGTTTTCCAATGGTGAACCACTAGTAGCCCACACCACAAATATCCATTGAGAAATTGTGGTGGAATACACTTGGAAACAATGAGATGAGAAACTCAATCATGGATAATCCACCAGTCAAGAATTACCACAAAACAAAACTATGAAAACACAAGAGGGAACAAACTCAAAGGATTCAAAAAAAATTACTCAAAAGAACCCACTAACCATTATCTCAAAGCCAACGCATCGACAAGGAATAAAACATGAAACACCATTTAAAAAAAAGTGTTTCCAAACTCAAAACACCTTGAAAAATATATTATCAAATCACAAAGAGACACACCATACAACTATTGGTTATCCAAACACCACATTTTCCCATAAAATCACCATTGAAAATAAAGAAAGAGTGGTGAGTTTCTCATTCACCATAGGTATTTCATAGATTCTAAAACATGCATTAACTTTTTCCAAACTAGGAACTTATGCACCTTTGCACACATATCCTATGCATGTGGTCACTTATGAAAATACCGAAGGCCAAAAAAAAACATTTCCACTTTTCAAGACAAAACATTCAACCCACAATTTCAACTTCTCAATCCACTTTCAAATTTTAATATTTCATTAAAATTTTCAAGATCTCATTAAACCCCGAATAAAAAACTATTTTAAAACTCTACACATTATTCCAAAGAATCTCATCCCCTTTTCATAACATTTTTCAGCTATTCAACAAATTACATTTTATACAAATTTCCAAAACCCATTTTAAAAATAGTTCCTTCTTTTTAAAAAATTAATTTCAATAAACTACAACTTTTTATTATAAAAAATCAATTCTTGGTGAACTCATCCCCCATTCATTAAAATATCATTTTATAAAAATCCACTTCTCAAAATCTTCCTTCAAAATGATTCTAAAAATCCTCTTCCCATCTTCTTAAGAAAAAACCATTTCCACTTTAAAATATAGATTTTAAAAATTCCAAAATAAGTGTTTTTGAAACAATTTTTAGAACTAAAAAATATATGAAACAATTTACAAGAGAAAACTAGTGTTAGTGTGTGACCTATCTATATGGTCGGTGAACATACACTAATCACACCACCATCACTAATAGTATTTTAGGACCATGTCCCATACTCCACATGGATTTCTAGGCCCTATGATCTTACTAAGACCATTGGCCCAACTATCTTTTCATTTTTCAAACACAAAATACTCCAAAAAAACCCAAGGAACCAAATAAAATTAGACTTACCAAAGCGAATCATGTCCCTTCATGAGGTGAAATAGCCAGAAACCCTACTCAAAACCTGAACATAAAGTCATAATAATCATAGATTTAGTACCTCCAGACTCTTCCCCAAATAATGTGACCCAAAAAGATCATGACATGATCTGATACTATTTTTTTAAGAACCAAGTCAGGGTTCCATCTAAACTGACACCTAACCTGAACCATGGCATAGCCCAAAGGGAATTCCTGATCCCCACAGGATGGAAACTAGTGCCTAGGTATCAATGTTATAATGTGGGAAAAATTTCACAAATTTATATTAACTTTAAAAACCAATGGAAACAAAAATCACAATAATAAATAATAAAAAAACAAGGCTTAATGATTTTTAGAATCGTGGTTTTAAAAATTTAACCAAAAACTGAAAATATTGCAACATAGAGGAAAATAAAGAACATCTAAAAATCTCTATACAATATTAGAGACATCGCCCTCAAGCCACCACCACAAACACCTTAAACAAGGAACACTAGAAACCCAATCCACCATCACCAACAAGAAATATCTTGTATTTACCTGTGTCAAACATAACCAATTCTACTTATACCCAAAGGTGTAAGTAGGTTGTGAGACAAATCCCAGTAGTATTCCACCCAAATAAATATATTCCATGCTATAAACATTATAAGACAAATTAATATGCAATTTTTATAAGATAAAACTAGATACATTATCAAAGATTTTTTTAGGGAAAAAATTTCACAAGAAGATTCATTTTTAAATAAGAACATTATTTTCTTCTTAAAATATAACTTCCAGTGCACCATATGTTGATGAAAAGTGCAACATCACAATAGGGAACTATTTCATGGGAAAACCCTATATAAACTAGCTCAATGGGACACTAGGTTCATTGTATCTTGATGAAACGTGTCATAGGAACCACACAGATCATCTCCCTCACGCACGATCCACTAGAGATGAATCTATCTAAAATTATAGTGGTCTCCAACCATCATAGTTTAGTTAACATTGTAGTAAACAGTCCTGCTAGATGAATCCAGGACAAACCACTTCTGATTCATTAGAGTACTTGTCCTATTCAACCCACATAGATACCTAGGTTTCCCTTTGTGCTCAATTTTCATTTCCACGTATCACAAGGATCACAATATTCACATCCACACATTCCAATCAACGTGAACATGCTTAATAAACCACTTATTTTACAACAAAAATCACTTTTAAACACAAATAAACACTAAAAACATTCTAAAACATTTTTCACGTGACCTTTTCAATTTATTAAACATGTTTCATAATTTATAAAGCACAATTAAAACTTAAAACAGTGGTTCACACTTGAAAGGTACCTAATTTCATTTGGAAAATCCAATTTCAAGTCATACTTATGTCAAAATAATTTAAAAAAACCTTTCTTACTATATACACAATTCAATAAACTTCTCAAACAATTTTATAAAACACATTAAAGATGTAAAACAAAGGGTACATAGGAAACACACATGGAATATTGACAATTTCCTTTAAAGAACCATTTTTCAATACCAAATCACTTTGAATATTTTCAAAGAAACTTTTTATACCACACACACAACCCATGGAATCTAAACAAGAAGAAAATAAAGAATATTAAAATCACTAAACAATGTTTAAGCATGGAACCACCTACCTGGATTGGAGAAATATTAAAAAACCAATGAGAAACTCCAATAACAACATCAAAAGACCCCAAAAAGGAATTATTTAACACTAAACATCAAAATTGAACCCTAAAGAATGATATTCAATAATAAAAGTGTCACCCTACCTATTGAAAACTTAAAACCCCAAGGAAAAAGCAGAAAAAACCAAGAAAAGAGGAGGAACCCATGATATAAGGGGACCTACTTGAATAATATTGAAGATTTACCACCAAAACCACCAAGGTATAGAAGATCTAAAGAGTCAGATGGGTTAGGGAGAGGTGCTTAGGGTTACGAATACCAAATCAGGATTAGAGGGGTTGATTTGGGGTAAAAAGCGAAAAAGAGAAAAAGGTAAAATCCAAATTTTAATGACCTGGACATTGCATTAGACCACATAGTTTTCCAAACTGTGTGGAAACTATGCACCCATTTCTATTTAAGAGGCACCTACCACATGTTTAGTCCACATGGCCTAACTTTCTGTGTAGAAGTCATGCGATAGATTCTGTCCGAATACTCTAACCTACCACAGACTTACCTGGGTCGGGGAACATGGTTTCTACTAACTGTGCGCCAATCATGGGCCTCATTCTATATGAATTTTACCCCATTTTCTCCAAAAACTAAATAAAACCCATTTAAAAATCTAAACTAAGAATAAATGGAAAGATTACCTCAAAATCTTAGACCCATCACACCTGGTTCCTAAGAGAAAAATAAAAACCCAAAAATGAACCTGGTCTAAAAACGAAAATAAAAACCCAGGCATGACAAGGATGGTTATTATGATGGATTTAAGGAATATATATGATATTCATTAAATAATAACGATTCCTTAAAAATAATACATGTTGGTCAGAGTGAGTACTCAAGAGCGGGGTGAATTTAGTATCTATAAAAATTTCTGTTTAAAAGGTATTCTTAAAAAGGTTCCCCAATAAATTTAAATACACCCCAATTAATCAAAGTAATACAGTTATAAAAGTTTGATTTATTGAATAACTTCTCATAAGATTGATTAATTCTTAGTAATCTTAATATCAGTTATTTACATTACTTTTGAAGTTATTCTAATAAGGAAAAACAATTATAACTTCTTTCCAAGATTAACTATCAAAGTAAATTTTGTGATTACTAAATTATACAATAAAACAGAGAAAACTAAATTAAAAAACACAATAGATATAAAACAAATGGTTAAGTATCCAACTGAGACATAATCCACTGACCTTGGTGACCACCTACCACCAAGCATTTTATATAAATAAAATTGATCCACACTATTGATCGGGGTTAACAACAGTACACAAGACTGTCCAGGTCACATGACCTCTTCCATAGTTCTTTATGGGTATGAACTATCTGGTTACATAGAGACCTCTTCCACACTTATCTTTGGGAATACAGATGTGTAAAAAGATGTAAGAGAAAGGATATCTTGTATCCTTCAGTTTAATGTAGGAGATAATGCATGTTTTTATACATACACGGTCACAAAATACTCAAAATATAAAAATAATACACAACAGATAAAAAATGATGAAATAAGGTTAGAATTGCTATGAGAGATAATATATGTTACTCTGGACTTCTAGGATGAAGAAGATGTTTAAATTGGGTCCTCTTGCAGAAAATAGAGTATCGAAAGTCATCTAGATTTGGCTCGCGTTCTTCATGGAGTTGATAGTGTAGAAATGTTCTCAAATCTATAATTTTATTATGATTTGTTAGTTCTTCAGTAGTTTCATATTTCATATGTCTGTTCTTCTTTCATGAATGCTCATGATTCTTTGTTATCACGCACACATTTTTTTATTGTCACTATTTTCACCTCTTTTTATTCTGGACAAGAAATTCTTTTTATAATTAGAATACATGTGTTAGAGCCGACATGATGCATGTATTATACAACTTGTACCTTATATTGTTAGGTGACATGTCTTCAAAGAAACATTAATTATTTTAGTGTATTCAAATGCTTCAAATATGACCTTTAGAAATTAAATTGAAAAGAAAAAAAATAGATTAAGAAAACGTGCCACCGTCTGTCTGGAAATGGTGTCTTCATGAAATGGTGTCTCCTTGAAATGGTGACTCCTTGTTTGTCTTTGAGTGGTGAGACAACTATGATGAGACATTTGTATAAAGAACAAGCACCAGTATCACAGATGTGATGTTTGATCATAGTGTCTGGTCACAGTGTCTGGATGGACATGGTGTGTGGTCACAATGTCTAGGTCACAGTGTCTGGGTCACGATGTCTGCTAATGGTGTCTGGGTTATGGTTTCTGGTCACGATGTCTGGGTGGTCACAGTGTCTGGTCACAATGTATGGGTCACGATGTCTAGTTCCTTTTCCAGAAAAACAAAACCGGTGGCAGACTCACGGTTTTTCAGATTGATCCAAATATATATACTCAGAGTTAAATCTTGATATTCATAGAATGAATTAAACTTAATCATTCAAAATATAATTTCATTATAAAAAAAATAATTTATAATAATTATTTAAGGCATAAAGAGACTAATCATCTATACACCTGATTTTAGATAGATTAAACAGGATTAAAAAGTTTTATAGAATGTATAGGATTTGTAATCATTAAAACATGATTAACACATGAGGAGTCAACAATCTCCCCCTTGTTGATGATCATAAATCAGGTGAGTGAGATATCTTCTCATAGTTAATGTGCCTCTTCCTTAGCGTGCATATAGAATACATATTTCTCCCCCTTTTGGTATTATCAAAAAGAGTAAATAATAAATAGACAATAAAAGTTTACAATGCGTTAGATAGATAAAAAGTGTTATTAAAAACAGTAAGTAACAAGAATATAGAAAAAATCCCTTCCAAAATATAGTAGTCACTTTCCTTTAGCACTCTCTTTTCTTCTCTTTTGCCTTGGTAGCACCATTAGAAGAGGAAGCCATAGGAGCATAAGTAGAAGTTGAAGAAGGGAGTGAACCAGTTGATAGAGAAAGTAAAGGGAGTCCTTCAAATACTGAATTGGAAAAAGTAGGTAAATTGGAAGACTGAGGCAACTGTTGATCAAGGATAACGAGCCCAATCTGACTCAGAGCCTAAGAGACAAACATAGTTGTAGAGGCAAGGGAAGAGGATTAGAAGGTAAGAAAACCAGATCTTTGGGGTGCAGCTGTATGAGTGACAATTTCAGTACTCTAGAAATGAAGATAAGGCCATAAAATCTTGATGAAGTCAGTAATGATCTCACCACCATACTGCATGTCTTTCTCAAAGTCATCCTTGTTCTCCATAATTTTATCCAATAAAGGAGTTAAATCTGGGAGCTTTTAGAATTGAGTATTGAAATATTGAGTGACAAGAGGAATTATCAGATTCTCTTCAAGGTACATGAATTGGTTGGTCATGCAATTATTATAGAATATCCGATTAAAGTAAAAATACACCTTCTTAGAAATTTCTTGCTGAGCATCATTGGAATTATTGGAATGAATTCTCACCAAATCAAGAACTTCATTACTGTTCTTGATAACTTCAGATAGAGATTCCTTGTCAATTCCACTAAACACATATTGAAGTTCTTATTTGACAACTATTCTGAGCAGATCAATGTCTAAAGTGGGTTGAGATGATTGTCCATATGTATGAGAAGTAGTAACTACAAAAGTAATGGATTTGAGTTGATTTAAAACACTCTGGAGACAACCCTTATACTCATAAGTTAACTTGTTAATATCAATAACAATATCAGGAATCTCTTGAAAAATATGCTTGTTTTTTTCATCTACCTTTTCATCCAAGTAGGTTAGATTAATTTTAATTAGTGAGGCTACTTCCTGTGGAGTCTGACAAACAATATCCTCAACAGGATAAAAAATAGGTTCTAGTCTTGAGTTCATCACTATCTTCATTTCTTCAACCATACCTCTGAGAGTCTTTACTTCATCACTTAAATATTTGTTCTCAACTTTGACTTCTTGAATCTCATGAAGCATATTGGGTTGAATCTTCCATATGATCTTTTCCAAAAATAGGGCATCATCTCTTTCACTTAAATTGGTTATAGGAGCTGGTTGGGTATTTAAGAGTTTTTCCACTCCATCAAATAGGGTAGCTCCAAATGATTTCAGATTATCCTTATTTACCATGTTTGGTGGTCCTTGTGAAGGTTCATGAAAGAATCTAAGATAGGATGAGGTTCCTTGGAAGAGATAGCTTCAGGAGAAGATGCCAGTTTCAAATGAAACATAGTAAGAACTTCAATTTCTTTAATTGAGACTTCTTAGGAATCTGTCAAATCAATAGAATTCGTAAATTTATACCATGTATCCAATGATCTTGGATCAATGATATTAGGGAATTCAATATATTCCATATTCAGGTGCTACTCCCCCTCAACATGTTAAACTTTCTCAAGACAGAGATATTTAGATCCTTGATCTATTTCAAAGATTTAATCCATGATATCCTCACCCATTTCCATTCTAGAAAACATAAAGGCTTATTCCATTCTCTCTTCAGCAGATGGAATAATATGAGTAATATCTTGTTCCTCTGGGTATTCCTCAAGATCATCTTCTTACAGAACAAAAATATCTTCTTCTATATGCTCTTTTACAAAATCCTATTGGTTTACCTTTGCAACAAATTCTTCTTCAGCAACAAGTTGTTCTTCCAAATCAGCAACATCTTCAAGAACAGGTATTTCCTTCTGAATTAAGACTTGAGGAGCAGATTTACTATCTTCCTCAACCAAAAAATTTCTCTTATTGGTGAAATAACCTCTTCTCCTTTTTCTTTATCAGAATACTCAAAAATCTCGTCTGGTTCCAAAATAGGATCAGAAATATCCTTTGGTCTTGAAAAGTGTTCCACCGTATTAAACTTTTCGTAAACCCTGTCATTATCATCTATCCAAGATTTTATCCATGTATTCCAACTTATTTTCATTCTCTTTACTATAAATTTTGAAAGACAAAACTCATAATCCTTAATACATTCTTCATCTAGTCTAACCAACCCTTTTGCATAAAGCATATATTAGATAAGACTTTAATAGAACAGAGAGGTTGACTTGGAGGTTGTTTTGATCAACTCACAAAAATGGTGTATAAAATATATTAATAGGTTAATCTTATGTCCATTCTTCATAAGGTGTATAAAAAATACATCTTGATACTTGAGTGTAGAAAAATAACTTTTTTTGGGGCTAATCAGATTCTGAACAAATTTAAACAAAACTCTGGCTTCACCATCTAGCTCAGCAGCTATGGCTCTTCGCTTTATTTCATTCCCATTTAAGCTTCCCAATGCTTCTTCCAAAACAAATAACTCACTGAGGTGGAGGACCTCTATGGTAGTCCTCACAAATACCCTCATGAGGTATCCTAAGGAATGCAGCCCATAACCTCTAAGAAAAAGTACAACTCTGGCAATTGATCCAACTTTGCACAACATAAGCATCTTTTGTATCAAAAGAGACTTGAATATACTGGTAAAACTATGCAACTAGTTTCAGGTAAATTGGCCTATCCTCCTTTGTGAACCAATCAAGCCATCCTTTCTCTCTAAGTACTTTCAATACCAAATACTTACTTGACAGAATCCAATTAGGGTATATCTCCTTTTCAAGTACCACTATTTTGTCTACCAGTTTCGGATTCAACGATCCTTTGTGCGCTAACTTTAGCATGATTTTTAACTTCTTCTTTGAACTGCGCTTCTTAGGAGTTGACAACTATGGGAATTTCATCTTGGGAATTCAACAACGGTTTGAGATAGAGATATATAGAAAACTGAAGGTTTGAGAGGGGAGTTACGGTTTGAGATCTTAGAGCTCGAGTAAAGAAAGAGTGAAAATTATTTAGTTTTTATCATTTAGGTATGTCAAGAATCACATGATAAAAAACACGATAAAGTAAAATGGTAAAATAATTAATTACCATGATACGTGTTATAATGTATAAATAAAATAATAAAGTGTATTTATAGTGAGACCGTAATCAACTTTCATGGTGAGACTGTAACTGACTTTCACAGTGAGACCATAACTGACTTTCACAGTGAGACTGTAACTGTGTGATTTCTAAACTGTGCGACCGTATTGTTTGAGAAAGTAAGTTCTAGATAGTAATAGTGAGACCGTAAACATGAAACAATAAAATTTGAAGTAGTAAAATTACTATATAAGATTTATCATTCCCAATTCATGTATGATGTAATCTATTATTTCAAAATTTAATGGTTTAGTGAATATATCAGCGAGCTGATACTCAGTTCCAATGAATTCCAAAGTGATGTCACCTTTTTTATAATGATCTCTCAAAAAGTGATGTCTTACATCAATATGTTTTGTCCTAGAGTGTGAAACAATAATTTTTGGGATGTTAATATCCCTTGTATTTTCACAATTATAGGTACATGCCTGAATTGATATCCATAATCTATTAATATGTGTTTCATCCACAAAATTTGTTCACAACAACAACTGACAACTATGTATTTAGCTTATGCTGTAGATAATTGAACAAATTTTTGTTTCTTACTACACCGTGATACTAGTGACTTGCCTAAAAAGTGACATGTTACAAAGGTTCTTTTTTTTCTATCTAACTTACAACCACTGAAGTAAGCATCCAAGTAAATCACTAACTAAAATGATTGTCCTATGGGATAGAATAGTCCTACATTAGGTGTATGCTTAAGGTATTTGAATATTCTTTTAACAAAATTTGAATGAGATATCCTAGGATTTTCTTGAAAAAGAGAACACATACACACACTAAACATATTGTCAGTTCAGCTAACAGTTAAGTAGAGTTAGCTTCCAATCATTCCTCTATAAGTGGTTTGATCAACTGATTTTCCATCTTCATCAAGATCCAACTTAATAGTAGCACTCACTAGAGTTTCCCTACTTTTAGTACTATCCAATCCAAAATGTTTTAGAAGATCTCTAGTATATTTGATTTGATTTAAAATAACACCATCATTATTTTGAAAGATTTGAAATATAAGAAATAATTTTAGTTCACCCATTAGACTCATTTAAAATTCATTTTGCATCATTTTATAAAATTCAATACATAAATAATTTTTTAAAGATAAAAAAATAATGTCATCTACATAGATTTTAACTACTAAAACATCATTGGAAATTCGTTTTATAAAAAGGGTAGGATCATCTATTCCTTTTTTAAAACCTTTGGAAATAAGAAAAGTACTTAATCTATCATACCAAGCTCTTGGAGCTTGTTTTAAACCATATAAATATTTTGATAGTTTAAAAATATGGTTTGGAAAATGAGGGTTTTTAAAACCAGGGGGTTTCTCAAAAAATACATCCTCAGCTATATACCCATTTAGAAATGTAATTTTGACATCAATTTGATATATTTTGAAATTCAGATGTGCCACATAAGCAATCAGAATTTTGATGGCTTCAAGTCTAGCAACCGGTGCAAAGGTCTCTTCATATCCAATTACTTTTCTTGACTATAGCCTTGTGAAACCAATCTGGCCTTGTTTTTAACTATATTACCAGCTTCATCTAACTTATTTCTAAACAACCATTCTATGCCTATGGTGAACGTGTCTTTGGGTCTATCAAAAAGTTTCCAAACTTTGTTCCTTTAAAACTTATTAAGTTCTTCTTACAAATAAATTAACCACAATTTATCATTTATGGTATCATTTATGTTTTTAGGTTCAAGTTGTGACAAGATGAGTTGATGTTCATCCTGATTTCTAATAGAAGATCTAGTTTGAGTTCCTTTATCTAAGTATCCTACAAAAAAATCTAAAGGATGGTACTTGAGAGTTCTAATAGCTCTAGAAAAATAAGGACTGGTGATTTTAGGTTCTTTAATAGGGTCTGGTTCATTGTGACCTGAATCTAAAGAATTTCCAGAACTGGAAGTTTTTGCAGATTCCTTTACAAGATGGTTAGATTATTTTGAATTAATGTCTAGATTTGATACATCATCCTCCTGGTTATCTAGAGTGGTCTTAGGCTCATGTGGATCTGTTTCATCAAATTTGACATGGACATATTATTCCAAACATTTAGTTCTTTTATTAAACACTATATAGGATTTACTAGATATTGAATATCCTAAAAAGATTCCTTCATCACTCTTGGATGAAAATTTTTCAAGATTTTCCTTTGTATTAAGGATATAGACATTGCAACTAAATACTTTGAAGAAGCTAACTTTAGGTTTTCTATTGTTCCACAACTCATATGGAGTGACTTTAAGAATAGATCTAATCAAAACTCTATTGATAATATAGCATCCTGTATTTACAGCTTCATCCCAAAAATAAATAGTTAAGTCATATTCACTGAGCATGGTTCTAGAAATCTCTTGAAAGGTTCTATTTATTCTTTCTATAACTCTATTCTATTGATGTGTTCTAGGGGAAGAGAAATTATTACTCCAACCATTTTGTGAGAAAAAATATTCAAACTCTTGATTTTTAAACTCACGACCATGATAAATTCTCAGGGATTTAATTCTAAGTCCACTAATATTTTCTACAGTTTTGGCATATTTGGTAAAATGAGAGTGGGTTTCACTTTTTGTGAGCTAAAAAGAAATTCTAGGTATATCTAGAAAAGACATCTACATGAACATAAACATAGTTCTTCCCATTTAAACTAGAAACTCTAGATGGTCCAAACAAATCCATGTGAACCAATTCAAGAGGTTGAGAAGTTGATACTTCTTTATTTGGTTTGAAGTAAATTTTGTGTTACTTTCCCTTTTGAAAAGGATGACACACTTTATCATTTATAAATTCAAGTTTGGGTAGGTCTTTGACTAATCCTTTTCTAGTTAACTCTCTAAGGGAGTGAGTGTTACAATGTCCGAGTCTTCTACTCCAAAGCCAAGACTCTTTGTTAAACACACTTAAACATGAAGCATTTTGAGAAGCTAAAGAATTTAAGTTAACCGAGTAAAAATTTTCATTTCTTAATGTAGAAAACACCAATTCATTTTTAGAATTAAAAAAATTACAAGCATCATTTTCGAATTTAACATGAAATCCATCATCACATATTTTTGAAATACAAAGTAGATTATATTTCAATCAATCAACAAAAATAACTTTGGAAATCAAAAATGAGTTAGAGTTACCGATTTGGCCAAGGCCAATAATCTTTCCTTTGGCATTGTAACCAAAGGTGACATGTCCTCCATCAATGTTTATTAAATTCTTGAAGCATGAATAGTCTCATACCATGTGTCTTGAACACCCACTTTCCAAGTACTATAAGCTTTTACATGAACTCTTTAAGAACTTTCCTACAAAATAATCCAATAAGAATAGATTTTTGTACCCATACTGGTTTTGGTCCAGTAATATTAGTGACTAGTGCCTTAGGAACCCATATCTGCCTCATAGGTTTCCTATAAGCATTATGTAAATTATGTGAAAAATAAACTCTAATTTGTCTAGAAAAGATTGAAAGAGTAGAGAGTTTATCATAACTTGAACTTGCTAAATGTTTTCCAGAACTTAGAGTAAAGCTGTATGTCCTAGATTTAGAAAGAAAATTAGTTCTTCCAAAATTTGTTTTACTAGGTTGATAGCTAATGCCAGTATTATATTTAGGTGCAATTTTTTTACCTATAATTTTTACCAAGGTATCTCTACCATTAGTAATCCTTTCAATACACTTATTAAATTTCTCATTAGATAGTTTTAGTTTATTATTCTATTTAAGTAATTGAGCATTATTCTCCCTTTCTACACTAAGTTCATTTTTAACAGTTGAGGTAAGAGCATGCTATTTCTTTAAAGACATGTATTTATCTTTTAATTCATTTCATGTCTCTTCAATCATATTACAGTACTAAAATATTTTTTCATTAGAAATATTTTTAGAGTCACTCTCATCACTAAAATAATAGGAATTGTGTAAAGGATATTCTAGTGTTACATCATTTTTTTATCATAAAACAGATATTGGATTTGTTAGCCAGTTCATCCTAGGAAGATTATGAGTTACTTGAACTATCTTTAGAAGCACTTCATGTTTCTTTCATTACCTTTTTATACTTTTTATCTTTGTGCTCATATTTCATTTTTTACTTGAGCTTGGGACAATCATCCTTGATATGTCCCTTTCTCTTACATTCATGGAAGACAATCTCATCAGACTTTTCATTTCATTTCCAATCTTTCTTCCAACTTCCTTTTTGATCAAATCTTCCCTTAAAGTTATATTTTTTGAAAAAGTTCCTCTTCTTGTAAAATATCTGAAACGTTCTTACTAATTGATCCATCTCCTCATCACAGTGATGTGATGATTGTTCACTATTGGAACTTTCTATAGAGTCTTCCAATTTTTATTTCTCCTTGTGTTTAGAGGTGGTGGTCTTGAACGCAACTAATTTTATTTTGGGTTCATCCACCTCTTCATTGTTTACTTTCATATCCTCTTCATACATCATCAATTTTCCAATGAGCCCTTTTACAGGTAGGTTCCTGATGTCGCAAGACTCTCTAATAGAGACAGAGGTTCCTCTCCATTTGTCGGGTAGGCATATGAGAATCCTCATTATCTGTTCTTTGGAAGTAACTTCTCTTCCAAGAGAAATCATTATGTTTACAATTTAGTTGAACCTGATATACATGTTAGAAATAGGTTCATCAAGTTTTATTTTAAATTTATGATATTCAATAGTATAAGTATTAAGTCTCATTTCTTTCACACTAAAAGTTCATTCATGTGAAACATATAAGGTATCCAAAATTTCATGGGCAATTTTACATTCAGATATTCTAATAAATTATTCATATCCTAAAGAGAAATATAAAGTATTCATGGATTTAAAATTGTTATTGTATACAGTCTTGGTAGGGTCATTCGAAGGGATTATATTAGTATCTAGAATCTTATACTCATCTATAATTGAAGACCATATTTCAAAACTCATACTTTCTAAATGCATTTTCATTTTGATTTTCCATTGGGCATAATTTATTCCATTAAAAAATGGTGGTCTGTTTGTTGCAGCATATTCTAATATATTATCCATTATAAAGAAATACTTTTAAGGAGATAGAAATTTATACTTAAAAAAAATGTACAGATCTTTAAAGTACAACTACAATCACAGTTGAATAGGGTCAAAAAGAGTCTTAATAAAGAATCCTTTGGTACCAAATGTTGGTCGAAATAGAGTAATCAAGAGGGGGGGGGGGGGTAAATTGAGTATCTATAAAAATTTCTGTTTAAAATGTATTCCTAAAAAGTTTCCCTAATAAATTTAAATACAACCCAGTTATTCAAAGCAATACTGTTATGAAAGTTTGACTATTTGAATAACTTCTCATAAGATTTATCAATTCACAATAATCTTTATATCAGTTATTAAAATTACTTTTGAAGCTATTCTAATACATAAAAACAATTATAACTTTTTTCTAAGATTAACTATCAATGAAAATTTAGTGATTTCTGACTTATATAGTAAAATAGAGAAAACTAAATTAAATAGCACAAAAGATATAAAACAAGTGGTTTAGTCTCAAGACGAGACCTAATCCACTCCACTTGTTGATCACCTAACACCAAGCAGCTTATATAAATAAACTTTATCCACACCCTGGATCAGGGTTAACAAAAGTACCCAGGACTGTCCAGGTCACACGACCTCTACCACAATTCTTCGTGGGTATGAACTATCAGGTCACACATGGAACTCTTCCAAACTTATCGTCTTCTGAGACTGGAGCGGCTATCCAGAGAGCATGCTAGAGTCAGATTGATTTAGGAGGGAGATAGGAACACTTGATATTTTCACACCTGCATTAGAGAACGTTGCCGTGTCCAACAACCCAACATTTGTAGAGAAGATGGTTCCTTAACCAGTGATCGTGATGAGGTAGGGGCCATGGTTAATGGGGCCCTCAAATATTTATTGACTGATCCCAATCCAAATATGGAAGGGGGATATCCGAGTGGGGGTGATAGAATTTTTGAGGGCATTACAAGATGTGTTTCAGAGGTCATTGATAAGGGCTTGAGAAGTACTCCAGATGAGGCTCAAGTTCGTGAGGCGATTTGGTCTTTGAACCCGAATAGTTCACCAGGGCCTGATGGCTTCCCTGGATCCTTTTATAGGGCGATGTGGGACCTTGTTAAAGGGGACCTGGTGAGAGCTGTCTAGGATTTCTTCCAGGGTGGGGATTTGCCATGTATTGCTTGCACAACCAAGATGGTTCTTATTCCTAAGGTGGGTAATCCTCAGTCTATTGATTAGTATCAACCCATTAATATGTGCAATATACCGTACAAGACCTTGGCCAACATTCTGAATAGAAGGCTGGCTATTCAACTAGATTCTTGGATGGCCTCTGAACAACATGGGATTATTAAAGGAAGGTCTATTTAGGGTGCAATAGGTGTTGCTCAGTAAATGGTTAGTGGCATCAACAATAGGTCCTTGGGGGTAATTTGGTGGTGAATCTTGATATGAGCAAGGCATGTGACAATATGGAATGGGGTTTTGTTCTCAGAGTCTTGACAAGAATGGGGTTCTCTATTTGGACTAGTGATATGTTGTTCCGTTGTTTCATCTCAACGTGGATTTCAACCTCTTTTATGGGTAAACAATTTTGCTTTTTCAAGACGTTTTGTGGTCTCCAGCAAGGAGATCCTCTGTCCCCCACTCTTTTCATTCTCTCTTAAAACGCTTTTACCTGCTTTATTAATCAAGGGCTGAACATGGGTAAAATTATCGCTTAACAAAATAGTAATGCCAAAAGGGGTATCTCACAATTGATGTTTGTAGATGACACAATTGTCTTTATCAATGGTAGTATACGTTCTGTGCAGGGGTTTAATGGTCTTCTAGGGGAATATTGTAAGTGGAGTGGGCTGGTAGTGAACACAGAGAAAATTTCCTTTATATAACTAGGAATTGCTCTGATGGGAGGGTGAGGGATGTGGGGATAAGTTTGAATATGGAGAGAGGCTCTTTTACCGTGGAGTATCTTGGGGATCCGGTTAGTCCCTCCTCTCTTAGGGTCCACCATTTTGATAAACTTATTACCAAGATCTCTGGGCAGATTTATAACTGAAAAAATAGATTTCTTTCCTTCGGGGGCTGTATAACTTTATTGAATAGTGTCTTGGTCTCCATTACCATGCATATTTTTTATACTCTGAAGGTTCCTAAAAGTGTAATTTATAAATTTGATAAGAGTATGGTGTCCTTTATATGGGATGGGAAGATGGAGGGCAGACATCATTGGGCTTCGGGGAAACGTCTTGCAAGATCTCTCTCTGAAGGTCAGATTAATTTGAGGAGTGTCTCTGCATCCATGGAGGGGCTTCATGCAAAGCTTGCATGGAAAGTGTTGGAAGGTCGATCCCTTTGGGGAAATACTATGCAAGACATATATGGTCAGAATATGTGGGATCAGAGATCCAATTATTCTCGGATATGGAACCTAATTAATCCTTTCATGAAGGTTTTACATCATCACTCTCAGTGGCTAGTGGGAACAGGGAACATCAACTTATGAAAAAATTATTGGGGGGTGGGCAGGTTGAATTTCCCGGGTTGCCCCATCCCGAACATATCTTTTAGCGAGGCCTGTAGATATCCTCAATTTCTTCATGCCATCCTTGAGGAGGATAAACTTGCTGTTTTTAATAGAATTGTTATCAGGGATGATTCTGATAAACTTATTTTTAGAGGTACGACGTCGAGTATTTTTTCTATTAAGGATTACATTCGTGTGACAAGGGAAATGTCAAATGGAGACCCGTGGGGAGTGATTTTGTGGTGCAAGGAGATTCTATCTAAATTTAATTTTATGGTGTGGCGTGTGAGGAACAATGATTTTCCTACTGATGAAAATCTGCAGTGTATGGGTGTGAATATGGCCTCTAAGTCCTGGTGTTGCAGGGCTTCAAATCATGAAATAGTGGGCCATCTTTTCTATGATAGTAAATGTGCTAGGGGGATTTGGAAGACCTTTGGGGGATTTTTTGGTTGGGAGGTGTCTGGAGGGGTGTAGGAGGATTTTCTAAGTTCATGGTTTAGGGGTACAGATTCCTATGGGCCTGAGAGGAAGGCTCATACCATTATTCTTGTTTTTGGTTGCTGGATTATATGGTAGGACCGAAACGCGGTTCGTCATAATCATGACTCGATGTCTCATGTTGGTGTTATTTTCCGAATTAAGAACATACTGCTGGATTTGTTTTGCCTGTGTCCAGATTTCCACTCAGTGCCCTCGGTGCATCATTCTTTCCTGAATCTCGTTAATGTCAACCGAGTTGATTCTTCAGCGTAGGGAAGGTGGGTTCGATGGCATCCACCAGGTAAACGTTCTAAGCTTAACACAGATGGGTCGTTTGTCATGGGGGAGATGCAAGGGGGTGGAGTCATGAGAGATTATATAGGATCAGTCATTGCAGCTTTTACTGCTTCCTATGGAAGAGGCGATGTCCTGCAGGCGGAGGCAAGGGCCATGAAGACTGGGCTGGAGGTATGTAGGCAAAGACAGATTTGTCTTAGAATGACAGAGACAGACTCCATGGTTTTGTACAATTCATTGATGGGAAAGGGAAGTATCATATGGAGCATTGTATATACTATGAGAAAATGAAAATTTCTCATGGGTAACCACACTGAGGTCTCTCATACATGGAGGGAGGGGAACATGGTTTCAGACTTCTTGGCATCTCTGGCATCATCAAATCAATGTATGTTTTCTTTCTTTTTCTTGTGTTTTTTTCCAAAATATGGGATGAATTTGGTTGTCAATGATGCTTAGGGTTTACATTACTTTAGACCACCATGAGGTTTCTCCTTTTGGGGTTTGATGTATGGTGGTTTTTCAAAATAAATAAAAATGTTAATTGCTGAAAGGAAATCTTGTATCCTTTAGTTTAATCTAGGATACTGTGCATGTTTTTATACAGACACACACACACACACACTTCTCGAAAGATAAAAATAATACACAAAATAGAAGAAATTATGAAATAATGTTATAAGTGATCTGAGTGTTAATTTATGTAGATCTGGATTTCTAGGATAAAGTTGATAAAGAAATCGAGTCCTCTTTCCAAATATAGAGTATCGCCAGTTAGCTAGATCTGGATCGTGTTCTTCGTGGATTTGATAGTGAAAAAATGTTCTAGTATCTAGGATTCGAGTATGCTTCGTGTATTCTTCATTAGTGTCGGGTTTCATTTGTCTTTTCTTATTTCATGAATACTCATGCTTCTTCATTATCGCGCACACACTTGTTTTTTTGTTGTCACTATTGTCACCTATTTTTCTTCTGGACATTATGTTCTTTTTATTCTTAAAATGAATGTGTTGAAGCCGACAAGATGCATGTATTCTAAACCTCATACCTTGTACAGTTATGTGACATGTCTACAAAGAAAAATTAATTATGTCTGTGCATTTGAAAGCTTCAAATATAACTGTTAGAAATTAAATTAAAAAACGAAAAAACAGATTAAGAAATGGTTCCACAGTCTATCTAGAAACAATGTCTTAATTAAACTATGTCTCCTTGAAACATTGTCTCCTTATTTGTCTTTGACCAGTGAGAGAGCTATGATGGGACAATTATATAGAGAACAGGAACCTGTAGCACAAATGAAGTGTTTGATCATAGTGTCTGGTCATGGTTTCCGGATGATCACGGTGTCTAGTCACGATGTCTGGATCACAGTTTCTGGGTCACGATGTATAGTTTGGGTGTTTGGGTCACGATGTCTGGTCACATTGTCTGGGTGGTCATGGTGTCTTGTCACGATGTCTAGGTCACTGTGTCTGAGTCCTTTTCCAGAGAAACACCACCCATGGTAGACTCACAGTTTCTCAGACTTAGCCAAATATCTATACAGATACTTAAACAGTGATATTCATAGAATGAATTAAACTTAATCATTCATAAGATAATTTCATTATAAACACAATAATTTATAATAATTATTTAAGGTATAAAGAAACCAATCATATATACACATGATTTTAGATTGATTAAATAGGATTAAGAAGTTTTAAAGAATGCATAGGATTTGTTATCATTAAAACCTGATTAACACATGATGAGTCCAAAAATATTTTACTTACCTTCTTACCATTCAATCGATTGAAAAATTATAACATTGTTTGTGTGTACATGTGAACTACCACCTCTAGGAGGTGACATGACTCATTTTTGATGTCCACCTTTAATGGGTGATTTCAAAATTCAATTGAATTTATAAAAATAATAATTATTTTATTATTAATATTACGGTGACTAGGGCACAATTACCCCTTTTACCTTGTTCAACCTACCAAATTTGTTTTAGGAATATAAAATGAACATTTTTAAAATGTTCAACATAAACTTAATAAATTCATGAATATAAAAGTTATGGTAATAAATGAAACTAAAAGGATTGTGATAAGGGAATAATCTTTATTTTTTTAATAAAGTAAATAATTAAAATAATTTTATTATACAGGAATTAAATAATGTGCATGGAGAGTTAAACTCGAGGTAAGAAATTTATAATCTCAATTTCTTTTCATTGATACTCAAGCCATGTTCACCCCATGTTTTATTTTGTGCAATGTACATTCTTCCATATGGGTGTATTTTATCATTCATTTACCAAAATTAAGGTGGATTACAAATCCATTTCAATTTCTTTCCCTCAATGATATTTTTTTCAAAAGTTACCAAAGTGGTAATGTATTTTTCCTTAAATATTTTTTTAAAAGTGTTCCTTTAAAATACTTTTCCCCCATTTCCATGTTCTTTTAAATGTTTTAATGAATGTTATTCTTTATGTTTAAAATATTATTAATGGTAAATTTCAACTAATTTTGAATTTCTTTACAATGGTTTCAATATTGTTTATGTTTTCTTTATGGATTAATTTCGACTCTTTTGACCAAAGTGTGAAAATAATGCTTTTTAATGTATATGGCACAAAAAAATTTACTTCTATCATGCCCTTTCTTCATTATCATGCTTCCTCTAAAAGTTTCCATGGATTTTTCATAGATGATATTTCTTACCTTTTTTTGGGAATTTTTAGTTTTTTAATGTTTTTAAAATAAAAAGATATTTATTCTCATTTTTATCAGATAAATGAAAATTATTTTTAGGGACCAAAAATATAATTTTATCACTTTGATGATGAAAAGAGAAATTTATCAAATGCTTTGATTTTAGAACCTGAAACTTTGGAATTATTTATGAATGTGGGAATGTGTAGTGAAACCAATCCCTTAGGGGACTATGTCCATTATATGACGAGTGTATCCATTAAATCCCTCCAATTATTTGGGTAAATCAATAAAGTTAACTGATGTAAGTTACTCTTAAGATATTGTGTACGTAGTTATTACTCTTTTGGAGTGATGAAGTTTAATGATATAAGTTACTCTTAATATTGTGTTATAATTATTCTCTTAGGGGATTCCATGATGAGAATATGATACCTTAAGTTTCCTACATGATTTTATATTATTTTAAGTTGGGTTTAATTGAAATATTTTGATTTCAAAAGGTAAAAAACGAGTTATGATTTAAAGGAAAGTTTCTGATCTTCTAGAGGTGGATTTGTTTCTTGTTAAATCTTTCATGAAATATGTTTTCTCCTTTATTCTTGATTACAAAACGTTTTTTTAAAAATTTGGGGTTTGATGTTTATTTCATGAATAGGTAAATGATTATTTAGATATTGAAAGTTTATTATGTAAAAAGGAAAACTTCCTTATGGGTTTTCAAGAATTTTAAATTGATTAATGCATTTCTTTTCTTTTTATATCCCTTATTAATATTTTTGTTCTCATTCCAAGTTTTAAAATGTTTTTCATTAGATATAATAATGAGTAAGAACTATTAGGAATTATATAACTGTATAAATTAAATTAGCATTGAATAGAGAAAGTGTGTCATAAATTAATCTGGACAATTATCTTAAGAATCCTATTTTTTTTTGGAAAAAATTGACACCGAGTGGAAGTGTTTACGTTATTATATAAAAGTTTCTTATAAATTCTCACAAAAATCTAAATTGAAAAGATAATTAAAATGTAATAAAGTGTAAAACTTATAACAAATCATGTAATTATGGGTTTTTAAGTTACAAGTTATTATAATTATTGTGAAAGTTCACTTGAGGGTTCCAATAATTCTCTAGATAGATTTTTTATGCATGACAATTGGCTACCCTAGAAATGATATTACCAGGTTTATATAGCAAGGTTAAATACAAAAATTATTTTACTTATTCCCTTATCCAATCACTTAATCCTTAGAGAAACCCTCATGTAATAATAATAATAATAATAATGATATTATTATTATTATTATTTCCATGACATGGGAAAAACTTCATACATAATTATATATCATTTATTTAAATAATATTTAAAATATCATTCCCATACAACCCTTAACTTGGTTCTTTAATCCTCCTCAATATTTATTGAGCCTTGAATAATAAATATTAAATAAATAAATAAATATCATTAAATTTTAAATTCAATAAATAAATAAATAATATATTCACTTAAATCTTGAGTAAATATATTTTTAGTATTCAACTAACATATATATTCTTTCCAATAGCTAGTGACTGAATTTATGAAAACAACCATACATGAATAATTATAAACCACAAGATGAGAATAATATTTATTAAAAATATTATATTTAAATTGAATTTAATTGAGGTTATAGATACAATTATTTTGTGACCCTATAGTCGTCTTTCTTAGTGGTATTAGGCTAACTTTCCTAAAGTAAAAGATCAGTGTTTAGAAACACATCAAAGAACCCATAGGCAAAGAAGTTAATGTCACAATGAAAAAACCTCACATGAATTTTCATTAGATAATATAATATCTCTGTCTCAATATATCATCAAAAGTCTGCACACTTTATGTCATAAACTTATATGCTTGATTTTTATTTCATTTATTTCAAGAAATGAATGTATCGACATATACACCATGATAATGGATTTATCACATAGTTATATTTAAATTAATGGATTAGAAATATCTACATCCATTAACTCAGAAGGGAAAAATAATTTTATCAACATATTCATTAATTACGTATCACTCCTGATGCACCAAATTTATCCTACCTCACCACGAGCATATTTCATTACAATTCTTATCAATAAATAATAGTATGTGACTCATGATATACATTAATAATAATCTCAATTATAAAGACTAATACTAATGTCCACAGTTAGAAATATCCGATGACACATATAACCCATGGAATTCTAATGGGTGGGTTTGTTTTTCATAGCCTCACATATTAGAGATTACCAAGTGATAACTTCAGGAGAGGAAGTATCAATGTGTTATGAGCCTCCAATCCCTGTTAACCTATATCATGTACGGCTAGTCATATGATGTTATCTGGTTATAGAACATATATTTTATAATATCATCATATCATTTCATGTTTTTAATAATATCTTGGAATTTCTATTAAATTTCAATGTAATGAATAATCTTATGAAATGATCACATTAAATGTTACACAAAAGTAAAATAACCACGTGATATAATATTCATTAATATTCAAGACATTGAATTTATCAGTAATAAAAAGTATAAATTAGTTAGTTCTTGGGAACCAAATCTAATATTTCTATACCTCAACATAACCTAGATTATTTAATGATTTTCTATAGGCTGAAATTAGATATTTGGTATATAGGACCCCAAGTTAATATCCTAATACACCAAATATTTTAAAAGGCACTGTATGACCAATTTGACTTGCCTAAAGTTCCTTTATCTATCATGCATGCACCTAATGATAATACACCCACAACTAGACATTTGTTTGATTGATACCCCATGTCAATATGGACTCAATCACAAATCAAATACTTTATCATATGGAAGGACATTGTCCTGGTGCATCCTGCACGTCATGTTGAATATTGAACATGTTCATATCCAATCAGATTCTTGCTGCCACATTTTAAAATCACATTATCCATCACCATCATGCCTATCCCCAATTAAACTTATTCCATCAACCACCTATCACACAATTCTTAATAGTGTGCTCAAAAAACCAAAATCTATGAAAAATCCCAAAAGTGTTTTCTAAAGGTTTTAGTGGTGGGTGATCTAAATGTAAAATATCAGTTGTAGGGTAGCATGGGTGATTCTCTAATTAACTCATTAATATGTAGTTATATATATTTATATAATAGACAAATAAATTAAAAGAATTCTTGAATTAACAAGACACAAGAAGTGACCCCAAATGATTCGTTCATCATCATTTTTATTTTTCATTAATATCATTATTTATTATTATTCATTATAATTTTTCATATTAAACTGAAATAAAATATACCAAATCAAAAGGAACATAATCATTTATCTATTAAGTCTTTTTTTGAACACTCATTGACCTGCCAATTACAAAATTTAAATTTATTTTTAAATTTATATTTTTACCCTTTACTTTCCCTTCCATGAAATTTATTGTTTTTCATGATTTATAGATTTAAATATTTTAACAACCTATATATTTGGCTCATTAATTTTCAGGGTTTTTTGATGATATAGGTTTCAGGAGTAGTTTTGAGGAAATAGAGGATTAGTTAGAGTTTAAATTTTATCTTGGAAAGAGATTATGAAGTAAAGGATTTAGTTATTCCAAATAGGATGTTGTGTAAGGGTGATTCTAGATTTGCATAAGGGTTTCTCTATTTCTACAGGTTTGAAAAATGGTAGATTTCTGGTGTGGAGATCCTGGTTATTCCATATAGTAAATATTGTATAAGGGTTAGTCAGTTATGATATTAGAAAGGGAAGAGTTCATAAGGGTCATACCTTTCTAACATATGGGTATATCTAAGGTTTTGTAGTGTAGTGGATTTATTATTTAATAATGTATGGTATAAGGATTTTTGATAATGAAGTAGAGGTGATGAGTGGCATAGAGTTCTAGATAGATCAATTATATTGGTTATGTTGTTTTGATAACATACACAGTGTGGGGGTGAGTTGTGCTATAATGGTTTGGTTTGGGGATCTTTTTCTTCAATATAGCTTAGTGTTATGAAATTTATATCTAGAGGTGGGTTTCTTATTTTTCAGTATAATACCTTGTGTCATGGATGCTTAGGGAAATGAATTTTTATGGCTCTATCATTTTTGGGGTATCTGTAGTGTGATATAAGGGTTGAACTACATCCTTACCTGGGTATATATGATCTGGATATTGAATTTGATGTGAATTCCATAGGGGGATTGGGATGGGGTAAATTATGGAATAAAATTTTTTATTTCATTGTAGTCTGGGATAAAACCCTATCCACTATTATGTGTTTACCAATATTGCACCATGGTCTGTTTAAAAATCTAATGGATATAAATTATAGAACCCCTTTGAAACTCATCACTCTTATATTCATTGTCTTGACTCTTAGGTGACCTAGGTGAATCATTGGGAGGTATTTTAACCTCTTTTAGGGGATTTTATTTCAGGTTTCAAGGGATTTATTCTTGGAAACGTGAGGCGATTTCCCTTCCCTTCCATTCTTTTTTCCTTTTCATTCATATTGTGGAGAAGGATATTGATGTCGGTATTTCTGGTTCTTTATGTTTTTTAGTGAGAGATTGATGAGAATCATTTTTTCTAGGTTGTTGATATATTTTGGGGAAATATTTATCTTGTGATCATCTTCTTATTTCCTGTAGATTTCGCAATGATTTATAAATCCTTGATTGAGGTAAGGGATCCAAAATATCTTCCTATTTTTTTGAATCTATGAAATTAGAAAACTTTTATCTTCCTTTGGATGGATGTTAAGAACTAAATAAACAATATAATTAACTAGATTTAATGTTATATAAGAGTATGGGTGAATTCACTCATGTTTACCTATTTTATGTCATTTAAATTATTGTTACTTACCTTAAAATTTAAGAACTATTGTGATGTGTGAGTTGTGGATATTATGAATTTTTATTCCTTACCATGAGTGATTGTATTAATTTACCATTCATAAAAGGTTAATCACTTAATTATGGTTGTAAATAATTTGTGTGTAAATTTATAAATTTAATGAAAATTACTATGCAAGAGATAATTAAATGTTTTGAAAGAACTCATAAAATGGAAATTGTGTGAATATTTGGGGTAGAAAACATCTGCTATGTGATTTCTATGCACTTTCTATTATTATTATACTTGTATGTTTTTGTGGAGATCCGGAAATGATGGCGGTGAATGGTTTAAATGTGGAAGGAATTATGCCAGTAGGACTACAGTTGTTATGTCATTGGATATATTGAGGCTTAGTTTGCAGTGGATGGTTGATGATTTTTCTGAGGTCGTTCGGATGTTGGGTAGTTACATTTTTTTTAGTTTCTTAGTAATAAAAAATATTATTTTTAATTATGGAATGGGAATGAAATGGGTTGGAATTAAATATGTTTTTACTAGAATTCATCATGTAAAAATTTATTAATGAATTAGAAGTTGATAAATAGGTCAGAATCAAATGGTAATTGGATGAAATTAAATACGAAGTGTTCTCAGAGTGGGTTCTCATTAAATATGTAACTAAAGGGAATGAAAAATGAATGTTGGTTGGTAATCATTAAATATAAAAATTGGTTGAATTTGTGAATTAAGAAAATAATTATGGGTTGTGTGTGGTTGTTTTGTGTAGTGAGTTGTATTTAGTGGTGACATTAGTTGAAAGCTGATTCCATATGTTGATATGGTGTATCATGGTGATGTTAGGGCTATTGATATGAAAATGTAGGGTAGGTATGGTATGAGAATATCTACTATTGTATTTTTTTTGTGATTTATAATTTAACCCCACCCATGTTGGATATCCTTACCAATGACTAGAGGTTTTGGGTTCTAGGTGTTTTCTATGACATTAGGATTAGTGTGGGTAGATGGTTGACTACCCCATATCCCTCAAAATATATTCAGATGTGGATCATAGTGATGATGAAATAGTATATGAAGATGTATTGGGATAAAAAAATAAATTATGATTATAGGTGATAACCGTACAATTATTGGCGATGCCTAATGACAATGGCTTAGTTAGTGGAAATTCTCGGTGGTGGTGGATTTTCAGTTGGAGGTAACATTATATGTGATATTTGGTGGGGATCATAAATAGTAGTAGGAGGGAATGAGATTGATTTACATCATGTTTATAATACCCTAATTACCTTGATCAGTGTTTGGTATACACTTATATAGATTGGATGAGACCACAAGACCTAAGACGTTGGGATGTGAGTGTGAAAAATTGTAGGTAAGGGGTTGTGTGGAAACATAAATTATGTTTTTAATACTAATTTACTATAGTAGATGCATTACATGGTGAGTGAGCCTTGGTGAGGTTGATTGTAGAGTTAGTTGAACTATTTAGGTTCATGTTAGTTTTTTTGTTCATTCACCGGGGCATGAGTACGCTCTTATCACATTTTCATGAGTAAGCTTGGGTATAATCCTACTGAGTATACTTGTTATGATCCCCATATATATATATATGTATAATTTTTTTCCAGGTTTTTATGTGGTTTTCAGAGACCAAACTAGACTGTACTATCTTGGAGGTCAAAGTTACAGTGGGTTTCTACCATAGGATGTCCCTTTGTATTGTTTTATTTTTGAGATTTTTTTATATTTATTGACATTCATTATGGGATGTTGGTTATATTATATTTTTAACATGATGTTGATTAGTGGTTTATATATTATGTTTCAGAAATTATTTAGGGTAATGCCTCCCATTGTGTGTTTTATACTCGCAATGTTATTCGATAACATGGGGCCTATTTGAGGTGGGATTCGGGGGGCACTCCCTCTCATCATTTCCTGACCAATAGGGGTAGTATTGGACGGGTTATAAGGTGGTATAAAATCTTTTGGTAATGATTTTTTGTGGAGATTAAATTTATACACTTGAGAGTATTTCATGGTTTGGTAGAGAAATAATGTTATTTGAGCTTAGATCATGGAGTAAGCAAGGGATATGATCTAGGAAACAGGACTTCTGAACCCCCTTAGGATTTGACATAAGGACCTCAGGGTTTATGAACATGCTAAGTGAAGTGATGTTTATTACAGGGTAGAGACCCAATCAAGGTACACACATCAGGTTTTTTTCACTTGTGAGCAAATGGGGAGATGTTAAGAAATTAAAAATGAACTAAATAGATTAATCTTAATAAACTCATGCTAATGGGCATAGGTTTTCCTTTTTGTTTTTAAGTATAGATCCTATAATTCATGCACATATAGTCCTGGTATGTGTGGTTCACCAGGCTGATCCAATTGATCATCAAATAATGAGTTCGACTGAGGAGTATGACATGTGGCAGAAGATATTGAGTGCCTTCTAGTGCCAGAGTCTAGTGAAGTATGATGGGTGAATATATGATTTAGTGGTAGAGTAATAAATAGAGTATCTTGAGACCAAATTTAATTTGATTCAAGCTAGATCTTATTATTGGGTTATGTTGGTGATCAGTGAGATGTAAGGGCATGCCCGTCAGTAGTGGACACTTTATCTTGAAGAGAAGAAGTGGGAATATATTTCTGGGGATGATTTACAAAAGGAGTTTTACTCGAAGTTATTATCATCGATGATAAAACTAGTAAATAGGTAGGACCTTCCGTCCCTTCCACAATTATGCGTGGGCATATAGAATCATGGGATCATGTTTAAGGACCTTATTTATTTTTCTCCTATGATTTTTCCTAATGAGGAGTATTGATTGTGGTGTAATAAGTAGGTGGTGTGTATTTTAATATGATATTTAGTCAACCTATTTATGATTCCCATGCACATATAGGTGTATTAGAAGGTAGAAATGATTGAGTGGATGAATTTTTACGGAGGAGTGTCTCTAGAGTGAGGCCAATGAAATTTATCATGGACGAGAGTTTTAGGAAGGAGATCCTAGATGTTTGGGTAGTTGAGGTTTTGACTAACAAGGAGCTGACCCTAGTAGTTTATTTTGGGAAATTATAGGTCTAGAAATTACCAGGCATCTATTAGGGCTTCCTGTTATCATTATATTATTGAATGGGTCATTTCCACCATCTTTCTTAGTACCAAATAACATAGGGAGGTTATTATGGTATGGGAGGTTAGGATCCTTTTTAGCCCTATAACAATTTCTTCCCTAAGTCCCTATTAGCATCATGAGAAGTATATTTATTCTTGGCCAAGAGGGGATAATGGTGGTATATTTTAGCACCATGATAGTCATTTTCTTAAAAAACCCATACCATATCATGGCTAGAGAGACCATCAGCAGTGAGGTAGATGAACTAGGAGTGGACAAATGCATGATATAACGGTACTATTACTAGAGGGGATAAAGGTTGTCCGTGGTGTGAATAGTTTTTCATTTACCTTAGTTTCTAATTTTTTTGATTCTATATCTCCACTTTCATGAACCAACCCAGTTCAACCACGAATTGGTCACCTGATCCATCCCATGATAAGGCCTGACAGGCAATCCGGTCGTCCCAGGTTGGAAACTAATATTGGGAATCAAAGACAATTCATATAGGACTGATTAATTCCAATAAAAAATATATAAATAAAAAAATAGAGAACACAATAATAAAATATAAATCTATAAACCTCCATTAAAAGTAGATACATAACCAAAATAAGTAACAACTAAAATAGAGAAAAAAATGAAACTAAAGCCAAACAAAATGTGACATGATATATGTGTGACCTCTTGGTCACCACTATCCAAAAAACAATGCTTATCCATAGATAAAAATGAATAAAAATGAACCAAAAAAATATATCAGGCTGACCAATGTTAATAGGTACAAGTGGGTGGGAGCATAAAACAACTCAGTAGGTAAGAACCAAATAATCCATACATGTCTTTTCTTGAAGTATTCCATAAATACTGGTTTGAAAGTATATATATGAAATAGGGTTTTTATTATTTAAATAAACAAAAAATCATTCAATTTTAAAAACTATATTAGAAAAATAAATGTAGAGAAGAAAAAAAACCCAAGAAAAACACATAAGATAAGAAAATATAAACTATGAACAGGTAGTAAGGAAAAGAAAATAATCCAGAAGTAAAGGGAAATGGTACAAGTGTGATTAGAAAAATAATTAAAAAATAATAATAAAAATTAAATAAATAAATAGGAAATATAGATATGAAATATTGGGAATTTCCAAAACACCCCTAGAAGAAATCCCTAGACATACTTGGTTCGGACCCACCTGTTGGCATATTGTATAATTCTACAACCAATAACCAACCTGACTACTCTAAACTATCCTCACCAGTGTGAATGACCACCTAGATTTTCCACTTTCTTGGGGTTTTAATCCCTATAATTGGGACTAGAACCAATAATCACCCAAACCACTAGATGAAATCTAAGAATACCATGATAATATTATACAAGAGAGTGGGGAGGTCATTAAAATCATGGAATTACATACATTTTCCACCATGCATACCTTTCCCATTTTTTGACATTGACTATGCGAAGTCCCTCTCATCGAAGGAAAACCATAGTGGTTCCCTTCATACATAAAACCATTCAAAAGTGCCAACCATACCTACATGTCACTTGAGATTAAATCCAATTTCTAAAACATTACAAAGTATAAACATGGGTCTTAATTTTTACAAATTAATATAATTCTTAATGAAAGTAATTTTTCTTCCAAAAAAGTTTCTAAAACCAAAGTGAATACATTATTTTTATTGGACTATTATAAATGGTCCTTTTATTCCATTTAGTTAGCACATTTCATTTTAGGGTGCCAAACGGGCCATGATTTAGAAAATAAATTTTGAAACCAAATTTTAAGTCACTTAAGAACCAATGAACCATTTAGAGAACATATGAAGTTTTTAGAAAACTATTTTAGAGATAGCATGGATGGTGTAAGAAGGATTGAAGAATGGTTTTGAAAAATGGGGTTCAAGATGGTTAGTTTTATAGAATTCCATTTATATATGTGTGTTTCTATCTGTATGTGAACCCCATGAACTTATTGATATTCCCACTTCCAAAAACATAAATTTTGAAAACCATAACAATGCCTATGTTTTTAATTAAAGGACCAATAACAAAATTACAACCCATAAAGAGGGTCTAAACATAAATAGTAAACCATAAAAGGCACCAAAACTACACACAATGCTCAGTTGCACATGTGAAACACCTACACAATTACAAAACAGGGCTAACAACATTTTAAAAAATATCCAAAACCAACTTAGAAGTCTAATTGGAATTTTATCAAACACCTAGCATGCATATACAAATAAGTATAATTATAAAAATCCTATGAAAACCTAATTTCACCAAATTTATAACATATAAAAATAATAATAATTGAAACTAACAACTCATAATAATGATAACACCTTTATAAATTAATTATAAATTCTCAATCATCGAATGGTATGCTTAGGAAAGGAAATGGATGGAAACACCTACCTCAATGGTGTGAGAATGCGATGAATCATAGTGAGAGAGAATGATAGGGCCCAAGGAGAAAACCAAACACCTTAACAAAAAAGTAATAAACTCACATTATCCAACCATCACCCTAGGGGTTGGATAAGAGAGAACCAATGAAGGAGAAACCGAGAAACCAATAAAGGGTGAGAATAAGAGGATAAAATTTTCAAAAAATTAAAATAAACATAACTATATTTGAAGGAGGAACATAAAATAAGGGAGATGAGTGAAGAGAGGATGGGTTTGTGAACCCCTCCCTATGCCAAAGTCGACCAAGGGGGATAGAGGGTAAATTTTGGGTTAAATATAGGGAGGGAAAAATTTGCAAATTCACGTTTTAAAGAATTTGGGTAAGTCGCCTGGTTTGGACGAATGATTTACCAAACCTTGTGAGAATTTTGTGTAACCTACTATAAATAAAGGAGACCAACATGGGATAGATCCATGGTTTGAGAAACTATGATCCAACCATGAAATTTGTTTTATTCAAAATTGAAGAGACTCCTCACATTATTATCATAGGGTTTCCTTTAATTGCGTGCAAGCTATACACCTTGTCCCAGACACCACAAAAGGCTACACAATTACTCCTGTACCTCTCATGGTTTGGGATAAACCTTATATAGGATGTTCGAGAAAAACTAGGCCTAAATTAAATTAACTTAAAATACCCTCTGCATTAACCATCCACACAGTTTCTCCCCAAACCATTCACACTAACCTTGGATAGGGCCAAACAAATCCTAAACCCTACAAAACTCAAAAATTATCTCAAGGAACTCAACATGAACCTCAACCAACAAGATCAAAAATCAAAAAACAAATAAAAATAAAAGAAATATAAGAAAACTAGGGTTGAGGTGTGACAATTCTCTACACAACAAAAAATTTATGCCCCAAAAAAGTCACCCATACAAATAAATAAAAAATATAGAACATAAAACTGATCAAGGACATATGAAACCACAATTGATAGTGTGACCTTTCCAAATCCAAAAGTCACACCTAAAAAGTTCTATCTGAAACAACAAGAAGACCCATGGTGGGTCTCCCCATAATTTAAAAACCAAGAAACATAGACTAACACTATAAGATAAGGAGAATACAAATGAATGAAATAAATCCAAACACCTAACCAAGACACAATTTACCATTTCCATAAGACAAAAAAAATATCCAAAAGGATCACTTACAAAACTAAAACCAAACCACATAAGGGATAACCATAAAAATTTCACATCCCTAATGAACCACTATAAAAATTCTAGGAATACAAGGATAACAAGATCTTAAAAAAACGATTTTCAAAAATGAGGCAAACTAAAACAAGAATAACTTAAACCATATAAACTCCAAATAGGAGACCAAATGTGGGCCAATACTCCCCACACAAAAAAATTATGATTGTGTGAAGAGCTTTACTCTGGGGCCTATGAATGGGTCCCTAGTGCCTTAAAGGATCTGTGTTTGTATAGTTAGGAGATTACATCCTTTGATCAAGACTTACCCCTTATGGAAATGCCGCTTTCATAACTTCTCTAAGTGACCCAAACTTCTACACCTTCAAAAAGTCATTGTAGTATTTTGGAAACATGAATTCAAATGTCTGAACCAACTACACTATAAGCACATGAGAGAGATATTATTCAAACATGGAGAAGGAACCGATAAAGTAGGATATTTATAAATGGTTCCTCTAGTTTACACTTTTCACCAGATGGAGAACCCTCATGACTTCTGATAGAAACAATATTTCTAACTACTACCGACTACACTCCAGGAACCAACTCAACTTGGAACACCTCATATAACACCTTTCGGAATAGAATATCTATGGATGATATAAATCAATCCTTATTGATTTGATAAAGAACCTATTCAAAGAGTGGATCCTTAAGGATATCCTTTGATTCTATTTCTAGATAAATGGAAATATAATCATCAAAATGATCAACACAGGAATTTACCGTCCATTAAATTTATTAAAAACCCAGGAGTTCTGAAACATTCTCCACATGAACCTCCTCAGGTATGAAAAATTGGATAAAATTGATGTTAAATACTTCCCAAGACACCCAAAATTGCAATGATGATGGTATAATAACCTTCATGTGATCGAAACCAGATCCCTCAAATAAACCCATAACAGCTCATTGCCTCACATATTTGAGATTTACTATGAATATAAAGACACTTTTAACCATATCAAGACACTTTATAGCCTCTAATGAACCTAGACCACCATGAGAAACTAGAAATTATTGAAAATAAATCAACTCCACCACTCTACTAAGAGTTTAGACGGGGCCAAAGACAGGAAGAGACTCATTGGAAGCCTTCAGAATATTTCTTGGTGACATAATCTATATAACATAGAAATCCAAAAATTAATTGATATTAAACCAAAACCCCAAACAAATTACATTATAAACCAAAAAGAAAACTCATAAATCAAAACATATCAAAGAGAAACCCAAATACACTTTCAAAAATAAAAAATTAAATTCCAAATTCCAACCTTTTCATTTCCATGTCACTTTTCAAAAATAAAAAAACTCATTTCCAAATAAAACTATTACACCAAATCCCATTTTCAAAATGAAACCATGTCCCAAAATCATTTCCCCTATAAAAATCCTTTTCCAAAAATAAATTTTCATTCAAAAATTCACTCACAAAAAAAAAACAAAAACATAACTCGTACTAAAAATCCTAAAATAGGGAACTAATAGTCATGCATAACCCATCCACATTGTTTAGAATACCATACTGAAAGAAACCACTAACCACTAGAAGAATCTTGAACCATTCACTTAGACTCCACTTGGGACACTACTCTAGGTAATACAATTATATAATACTAGATCACTTAGATTACCATTATCTAACCACACAACCCAAATTAAAACCAATGACATAAAGCCATAATTAAAAATAAAAGACTCATGTCCTAAACTAAAATTGGTAAGTCAAGGCTTAAGATGAGCAAGAATATTCTCTTCTTGTAAAAATATCTCGAGTTATAATATTTTTATCTTTAAACTACACAACACACCAAATAATAAGGGATTCTCTGATAATAGTTTTTCACAAACTGATTAGGGTCAATCCTAAACTGGTCACTCAATTTGGCATGTGAAAAGGCTCGAGTGGTGTTCCCAATGCCCCCAGGTTGGAAACTCGTATTGGACATAAAATATATTCAAAATGGGAACAATTTATCCCAATATAAATAGATATAAATAAAAAACAACTGAATCTACAATAAAAAATTAGAAATCCATAAGCCTCTGATCAAATCAGATACATAACCAGAATTAGAAACAAATACATAAAAACAAAACAAAAAACTGAAAATAATAACGAAGCCAATCAGAACCCGACATGATCTCTGTGTGACCTTTTATTCACCACCATCCACAAATAAAATCCACTCAATTCGAAAACCAAAATAAATATTAACATGCAAAATATCTCAGGTGTGCTAACACTGAGTGGCATAAGAAGGGTGTGAGCATAAAATAGATCATCATGTAATCACCAAAAAATCTATATATGTACTTTCCCAAAGCAGTCCACAAATGAAATCTTGAAAATACATATAAAAAATAGGATTTTAATTATTTAAATAACCAACACATCTATCCATTTCAAAAACCAGGGTTGAAAACCAAATGATGAGAAGGAAACACAACCTAAGAAAATAATAAAATAAAGGAAAATCTAAAATAAGAACAAGCATTGGGGAAAAGAAAACAATCCCCAAGTAAAGGGAAATAGTACAAGTGTGAGTAGTCAAATATTAATAAAGAAAGTAACCAAATTTCTGTAAATAAAATAGTAACATATAGATATGTAATCATGTTAATTTCCTAAAAATCCTTAGAATTAATCCTTGGATGTAGTTAGTTCAGACAAATCTATTTGCGTATGGGGAAACTCCATAGTCTATAACAAACCTAGTTTCTCTAAACTGTCCTCACAAATGGAAATGACCACTTGTCTTATCCACTCTAAAAGGGGTTATAATCATTCTAATTAGAATTATAAACTAACAACCACTTGATCCTCTAGATGATGTCTAGAAATACCATGATAATAGTATACAGGAGATGGAAGAGGTCAACACATGCTTTCCATTATCTATAGTTTTCACTATTCATGCCTTACATATTCTCCAAAAATAAATATTAAAAGGACCCATTATTGTAAGGATAACCATAAGGGTTCCTTTCATACATAGAACTATTCAAAACTTCCAATCTATCCTACCCAAAAAATGAGTTTAAATCCAATTTCTGAAACATCGCAAAGTACCAACCAAGCCTTAAATTTTACAATCCAAAAACATTCTTAATAAAAATACCTTTCCTTACAAATTTTTTTTTGAAAACAAAGTAAATAAACTACTATTCTTGGAATATTACAAAGGGTACTTTTATTATATTTGGTTACCACAATACCTTTACAAGTGCCAAACATTCCATGATTTAGAAAACACAATTGGAACAAAATTTTATGTCACTTAAAAACCAATGGACCATTTAGATAACATATGAAGTTTTTAGAAAACCATTTTAGAGATATAGTGTAAGGGGGAAAGAAAGTTGTGAGAAGGGTGTTGAAAACTAGGATCCAAGATGGAAAATTTTATGGAATTCTGTTTATATGTTAGTGTGCCTATCCATATGTGTACCCCATACACATATGGATATTACCAAATCTAATGAAATAAATATGTAAAATTATAAGAATGTCTAAGGTTTCAATTAATGGACCACAAGAAACATTAAAACCCATAATGAGGGTCCACCCATAAACACTAAACCATAAAAGGCACCAAACTCATACACAAATCCCAATTCAACTTTTGAACCAACTATATAATAAAAAAGGGATAAAAATCTTTTAAAATTTCCAAATCCATATTGGAAGTCCAATTTTTTTTTTCATCAAAGGACTTGAATGCATATAAAAAAATAATTATAGAAATCCTTAAAAAACCAATTTTTACCAAATTGCTAAAATAAAAACACCATAATAAATAAAACCAACACATCATAAGAATTAATAACACATTTAAAAATTAATTATAAATTTTCAATAATAAAATGATATTATTCATCAAATAAATAGATTAAAACACCCACCTCAATGGTGTGTGATCGAATTTCAAGAGAGGGAAGAATAGGAACCATGGAGAAAACTATACACCCTAATATCAAATAAATCAACTAACACTAGATAAAACTCACCTAGGGTTCTACCAAGAGAGAACTAGGGAGATAGGAAATAAGAAACCATGATAGGGAGATAATAGGAGGATAAAACAAACTAGAGATTTAAAGAAAGTTACCAATATTTGGTGGATGAACATCAACCAGGGGAGAGGAGCCAAAGGAGGAGGGTTTAGTGGCCACTTCATGCACCAAAATCAACCCAAAGGGAGAGGGGTTGATTTCGGGTTAAAATGTGGGAGGGGAAACATGAAAATTAATGTTTTAAAGAATTTGGGTAAGTCACACAGTTTGGACACATGATTTACCAAACCATGTGTCAATCGTGCGCTCCCTACTAGAAAGAAGGCACACCCACATGGGCTAGCCACACAGTTTGAGAAACCGTGCACAGATATAACAATTTGGTTTTGTCAAAATTAAGGAGAATCCTTGAAGAATTGTTGTAGGGTTACCTCTAAAGTTGATAAAGTCATGATTACTTTACCAATCACTACAAATAGGTATCACAATTAGTCATTTCACCCTTATGGTTTGGACTAAACTGTACACAAGCACTACAAGACAAACTGTGCATGAAGAAAATGAAATGAAAACAACTTTTTCATTAACCAACCACATGGTTTCTCCCCAAACCACATGAACAAACCATGTACATGGAAAAAACCATCCAAAAATCTCTATAACTCAAAATGTTTCTTTAGTAATGCAACCTAAACCTCAACTAACAAGATCAAACATAAAAAACCTAATAAAAGTAAAATAAAAATAAGAAAATCCTGGTTAGGGTGGGAAATTCTATAACACATATAGTTTTTATGATTTTTTTTTCAAATAAAATAAAATTAATTTATGGATCTAATTTCATTCTACACCAATTTAAGCTTGTGCTACATAGAACACTGAGTTATATTGTGGTACATGCAACACTAAGTTTAAAAAACTATGACATATTATTAAAATATTATTATAGTTATCACTTAATCATTAGAATGTAGCTTTTGAAAAATATTAAATAAATTATGAAAATACGTTTTATACATGTTTATAAAATTAATTCTTTGGTAAAAAATTAATTAGAAATTAAAGGAAGAACTATGTGAAAATAATGAAATCCCTTTTCTAGAAAACTATTTTTCTATACACAAATTTCTTTTATCACAGTAAATTAAACCAAACAAATCTTATGAATTATTTAAATTAAATTTATACATTATATATTAAATCAACTATTTAAAATCCATATTATGTGTTTTCTAGACAATAGAAAAGAATAAATCCAATTTTATGATTAAAAACTATATTTTCTAAAAAGTAGTTTTATTGGATTTTAATGGAACACACATTTTAAAACTGATTTTTGATACTTTTATAAATTATATTTTATAAAATAAAAATAAATTTTTAAATTTTAACATTAAAATTAGCTTATAGTATTTTGTTTTGATTTTTCAGAAAAGATTCATTTTTTAATGAATACTGAAAAATATTGAATTTTAATTGAAAACATCCATTTTGTTTGAATTATTTATATAGTTAAATAATATTTTAAATTAGTTTTGAAATTATAATTATATCAATTATAAATATATTAATCTAATTTATGTCATTGTAATTAACTTAATATTGAATTTAAATATAAAAACTTTGAAAACTTTTGAATATTTTCACTTTGAAGACCCACTTTCTCATTGCATCAATGAGATTAAATTTAAATTAAAATTATACCAATTATATTAATGGAATTTATAATAATATATTTCATATTTTTACTAATAATAATAAGAATAATAATAATAATAATCTATATCTTCTAATGTGGTCAACTATTTTTTTCTATAATTATTAGTGAAAAAGTTAAAATTAATTAACATGATTAAGGTTAAAACAGGGTTTTGCACATTACATGTGTTTGTATTAAAATTAATAAAATAGTAATGCATGATTTTTCTTTAATAAATTTTAATTAATATTTTGAATAAGTGGGTATAAATTATATAATAAAAAAATTTAATTATAATCTTAATGGGGAAATTACCTAGGTAACTAAAAAGATACAAGTTACCTCGGTAAAAACTATAAAGCTGAAATTTAGTAAACTTAAAGACTAAGGAATAAGTTGAAAAAAATGTTTTTAATTTGTGTTTTGTAGGTATTTATCAACCAAGTAATCCATATAATCTATTATTCTTATATTTTTGAGTCACATGAGGTAATTAATACCTCCCAATAGTGAATAATTTTGGGTATTTACAAGAATGACACTCCTTTTCCATTATAACAGAGCTTTCACTCTTCCCACTTATTCTCACATCCAAACCAATTTTCTCAAAAAAGACTTGAAAAAAGTATTCCTAAATTCCCTAATCTCATCCTATAATCCTTACGTTTGGTAGAAATCCAACCAAGAAATTCCTTATGTGGAAACTAAAAGACAGTACCCGAAGAAGAGGTAAAGTTCATCAAAAAATGATTTTGTTTTATTTCTTCATTGAATCCGTTAAATTATTTTTATATCATGATAATTTAATAACTTGAGTTTATTTTATATAATTATATGATGTTATTTTAAGGTTAAGACCTAAAAGCACACACACATCCATCAAATGGGTTACAAAGTCATCATTATTGTGTACGACAGACAACTGCCTTATGAATCGATGCTTTTAATTTTTCCATTACCACCTTTAAATATTGAAAATAATTATAGAAGTACTATTTATATTTTTATGATAATTATGATGTTTATGTTGTTAGTATGATTCTATACTTGTTATGTCACACACGGTTTGTTGATTTCACCCTTTGTTTCGGTTCAGGTTTGGTTCTCGGTTATTTTCTCAAGAACCGGGTATAACGAGTTTGAATTTGTGAGGCATTTCCTCTGGTTATTATTATTCTAGTGCCTTCCCATGAGGTTCCCATTGAATTTTACTGTAAAATATAAGTTGTTGGGTGGGCTGTGTTTTGTGCATGATTGGTGCACGGTTAGTAGAAACAGTGCACCCTATCCAAGTAACCATGTGGTAGGTTGGCGTTTTCAGCCAAAATGTACCAGAAGGCTTCTGCACTATAAGTCAAGATGTACGGATTAACCATGTAGCTGGTACATTCTTAGGTATATAGGTGTTCATGTTCTTTGAATTGCTTGAAAAACTATGCGGGCTAACCATGCTGCCTATCCTGGTCATTAAAATTAGTTTACCCTTTTTCTCTCTCCCTGATTTTTGGCCCAAAACCCCATTTTATTTATTCCCTTATCCTCCCCAGACCTAGGCGCACCTCCCCACTTCTACTCATCTCCCTTGGTCTCATTTTGGTGTTGGTTTTGGTTCAGATTCCTCAAGATCTCTCAATTAAGTCTCATTGTCTCTTGTTTTCCTCCTCTATTCTGGGGTTTCCCCATTTTTCTTTGGGGATTCACTTCTCCAGAAGGTATGGTGTCATATTTATGGTTATATATTAATAGTTTTGGTTCAATATTGATGTTTTTTCTTAGATATTTCCTCAATAGGGTCTTTTTATGGTGTGGGTTTGGTTTCATATCAATTTATGGAATTTTCAAGAGTAGAGGTAGGTGGTTCCATGTATTAGCATTTTTATATGATTTTAGTTTGCCTATTTATGTTTATAAATATGTACCATGGTTTAATTATTTGTTGAGAATGTGTTTTTGATGTGTTTTGGAAATGATTATGTGTTGAAATATAGTTTTAATAAAGTAGTAGGTTATGTATTGTGTTTGTTGCAATGTAATTCCTCTTAAAAAGGGTTTTATGCCTTGTGTGGTATGTTTTTAGGGGAACATGAGGTGAGAATGCATTTAAAATGGGGTTTTAATGGAAAATGGATTACTTTTATCATGTTGTATTTTTTTTCACCCTTTAAATGAAAATTGAAACTTATATAAATAATGTGAATCATGTTATAGATTGAACTTGGTTTGTGTGTGGTTTTTAAAGGGAATCTATCCTTGGAAATGGTTAAATTGATTATTGGGATTTCTTGTGATAATTTAAAAGGGGTTTATTTAATTGTTCAAGTGGTGTAAAAATTATATTTTGAAATGGTTTGGGTATTTTTGAAATGTAAGGTATTTTGTTTATAAAAAGGCTGTAATTCTTGGAAATAGTTTTTGAATGTGGTGACTTGTGTAATATGTGAGATGGGACTGATCATAAAAGAATACTAAGTATTTAGGTGTGATGACTAGTTCTAATATGATACTGATTCAAAAGTGAAAAAATCCTGGCTTCACTTAACTAGATTGATGTTTACAACACTAATTAAACTATGATGATGATTGGAAACCAGAAATCCCACATTGTTTCCCCTCTTAGTGGCTTGTGCATGAGAAAGATGTGATTGAGGTTACTATACCACCCTTCACCGAGATACAAGGTTCTAGTGTCCCACTCGAGCCTGATTAACCCTAGGGATTTCCCCATGGTGATCTATTTCTACTTGAAACTTATGTGATGAGGTGCCATCCATCAACACACGATGGATTGTGAGTGTATTTCATTTTAAAGAATCCCTATTTTTTAAAAGTTTCATTTTTGTTATGTTACATTTAAAATTTTTATTTTGAATGTGTTTTCCTTACGTATGGTTCTACTTAAAATTTTTTCTTTTTTAATTATTTAAAGTATTTTACATGAATTAACATGTTAATTTATCTTTTAGTGATATGGAATGGAAACCTTCTTTTATGTGGCATTCTACTAGGCATTTCCTTACACCCTATATACACTATTGGGTGTATGCAGACCTTTTTATGTGTTTTACCTAGGTAAAGGCAAGAGGAGTCATGGGGAAGTCAATTGTTTGGGTTAATAGGGCTATTCTCTTATGGATCTAGTAAATGGTGGATTGAGGATGTTTCTCCTCTTATTTCATGATGTTTTGGGATGTATTTTTAGTTCCTAAATTTATTAAATCCCTTTTTGGGATTTTTTTTTTCAGAGTTGTAAACTTTCAAGATGGAAGATGTTATTCCATGTTTGGTTGCACATTTTCAGTTTTGGATTATTTAGTTTATTGGTTTATTATAGTTATAAAGTTGGGTGAAATCATTCCCATGCTTTATTATTGATACTCGAGAACTAGTTACTAGCCATTGGGGATCGTGAATACCCTTCGGGCTGTGCCACAATCTAGTTCGGGAACTGGGAAGAATGGTGTCCTAGTTTGGTTTGTGACAAAATGGAATCGTAGTAGGTTCTCTCTTTTAGGTTAGTTAATTGAGGAAGAATCTAGGTAGACTGAAGATCAGATTATTATGACTCTATGTTATGGTTACAAGTAGGGTGCCTGGCCAGCACACTTCCTGATGGGACTTGAGTTGCGATGGGAAGTTGGGGTTTTTTGGGTCATTTGGTTCTTTCAGTTCATTTAAGTTTGGGAAATGAAAAGAGATTTGGGTCAATGGTCGCAGTGAAATCATAGGGCCTCAAATACCATGTAGATCTAGAAACATTTTCCTAGAACACTCTCTATGATGGTGGTTTGATTGATGTATGATAGTCAACTATATGTCCAATTCATCCATAGACACTAGTTTCTTCTTGAATTGTTTCGTGTCTTCCTAGGTTCTAAAGTTTGTTTTAAGAACTACCTTTTTTGAATTAGGAAAACCATATATTAAAGTGGAAATGGTTTGGTTTTGGGAAGGTGGAAAATAAATTTTTAGAATTTATCTAATGGAATCTTTATAAAAGTGATTTTTTTCTGAAATTATTTTCTGGGAAAATTGCGATGAGTTTATTGAAAATTAAGTCTTTATAAAAAAATCTGTGTCTTATAAAGTAATTTTTTAGGAAATAAGAAACTCATTTTAAAGAGGGTTTGGAATTAGTTGTTAACCAAAAAACTTTTGAACATCCAGAAATGAGTTTATCGAGGTTGGGTCCCTATAATCAAAATATGTGACATATTGAAATTGAATTCTTGAAAAAACATGGGTGATTTAAAGGTGGATTTTCAGTAACCTTTTTTAAATGGGAGTTTTTAAACTCTTGAATGATATTTTTAGTGGAAAAAATTAGTATTTGAAAAATGGTTTTGAATGGGATGAGATGTTTTGGAATTAAAGTGATATTGTGAAATGGTTTTTGATTGGGTGGTTAGCGAATCTTTGAAATTTTTTATAAATTTTTGAAATGGGAATTAAATTGAGAAGACGGGTGTGTGGGTTGAATATTTTTTTCAAAAATTGAAAAAGTTTGGTTTTGTTTTTTGGTATTCTATTGGGAGACCACATGCATAGGGTATGCATGGGAAGTGGACGAGTGGCCAGTTTTGCATGAGAATATGAACGTGTGATACTCCATGAGATACCTTTGGTAATTGTGCATCCAACCAGTCTTGTTTTATTTTCAAAGAGTATTTTTAAGAGAAAATGTGATGTTTTGGAAACTGGTAGTGTGTTTCCTTGTGATTACAGGATTTCAATTGTGATGTTTTTTGAGCTTAGTAACTCTTTTTTTGAGTGGTGTTTCAAGGTTGAGCCCTTATTGATGAGTTACGTTTTAGATAGTGGTTATCATGTTCTTCTAATTTTTTTAGGAAGCCTTTGTGTTGGTTCCCTCTATGTGTTCGATTTTTGTTTATGGTACAATCTGAATGATGGGTTAGTTTGTTTAGATCCTTGGTTTCCTTTGTTGGCTAGTGTATTCCCCCATAAATAATCAATGCATAATCAAAGTGATTTCGTGAGTGATTTATCATTATTATACCCTCTACTTAATCCAACTAAGGACTTTATTCTTGAGCTTTGGGAATTGAATCCACCTATTATTTTTTTGGTAAAGTGGATCCTCCCACAATGTAATGGTAGATGCAGAAGGAATTGAAAGAAATCATAGTTTCTTGAGTTCCATGAGTCGTCAAAGGCAAATTTTGACACCTTTGATCCTGAAGGTCCTACCTAGAAGCGATAAATGTTATTCTAGTTAGTTGAGTAAAAAAATTATGGGTTTTTGGTGCTGGACACTATATTAAAAGGTATTTGGGTCTTTTGTCAGTTTCTTCTTAGAAAGGGATCATTCTTGGCCACTCGTGTGGAAAATATGGTCATAATAGGATGTTATGGACGCTTTTAGAAATCATTTGCTACTCCAGACCCAGTTTAAAGTCTCTTGCCTTGAGAAGCCTATTATGTTGTAATGTTCATGTTTAGTGTCATCTTGCAGTGTTACATTCTCTTTCAATTGAAAAGGTGGATGATGTGGAACCTTTCGAGATGTTTCTTTTTTGAGGTGAAAGGAATGATACGTGTGCACCATCTAAGTCCCTATCATGTTGAAGTGCCATGTTAAGGTAAAGTAAGACCCAAAGTGTGTTGTGTTCTATTGATTCTTCCTAAGTTTCTATATGGATTCTTGTGGCATCAAAAATAGGAGTTTTGATCAGGGGTCTTAAATTAATGATTGTGAGGAAGGAGATGCTTCAAACATCAGGTCTCCATCTATATGCAATAGAGTGAAGTCGGTGCATACTCAGGAACCCCTTGGGGGGGGGGGGGCGTAAAGGACTATATTATAATGGTCATCCTTAATATGGGAGATGGAGGCATGTTATTGATAATATGTAACTTTTTCATTTTTAATGTTCCCGTATGGTGGAAAGAGGCATGAGGACCTTGTTTTCATGTTGCAACACACATGGGTGGAAGAGTTCGTCCTCTGTTATAAGGAAACTTAGTCATTTTGTCTTTATAAAATCCTAGTAGTTTTTCATTATTGGATGTGAGTCTCCATTTGACGGTACTTGTGTGTCCATCCTTGTGAATTGATATCAGTTTTGGTTTGTATATATCTAAGGATGATGATGCATGATTGGATTAGTAAACCACGTAGTGTTTCCTATATGATTTATATTTTCTTCTGTCAAACCCCATATGGTATGTGGGTTTGTTTTTGTTGGGGTTCTTACATCAGATTGTATTGGTTGGTTCTTTTAGTGGGTAGACCCACCATGGGTCTCATTGTAGTTCATAAGGAGTGAATCAATGCTAGCCTATTTCTTATGGTGAGGAGTCCGTCTGGGAATCCCCATGTTGGTAATTCAGTTTAGTCTCTGGTTTTTGTTTAGATTTGTGTGGTCTCATACAGATCCACCGAATTCTGAGTTATTCCCTTGAGTAAGTGTGTATGGGGGAGTGTTCCCATTAGTTTTATTGAGGAATGTTTTTGGTAGTCTCATTTTGATTCATTGTTTGTTTGAGGTAAGTGGTATGAGTTTTGTTTGGCGATGTCTATGGTGTTTTTGGATAAATAGGTTGGATTGTGTGTTGTGAGAGTTTCTTTTTTGATAGATCAATATGAGGATTTTTAGGTTTTGGGGGTGGAATTCATATAGGGGAGTCTATTATTTGATTGTTCCTCTCTGGTGAAGCTTGTAAACCTCTTTTAATGCCTTTTGAATTATTGCATTCTTCTCATTTAACATTCTTTGGAAATCTCCTTGAGATATGAAAGAGTATGAAATTTTATTTTTGGAATAGGACTTATTATGTCTTTCTGGGGATTTAAAGCATTATGGTGGGGAGAATTGTCATACAGGGGTTTTTGATTTCACCTTTATTTCCAGTTCGGGTTTAATTATTATTTATTTTCTTAGGAACTATTTGTGAAGGGTTTGAATTTTTTAGGTCCTTCCTTTTTTTATTCATAGTCTGTTGCTTTCTCATGAGTTTAACCTTGAATTTTAAAGAAAAATATAAGTTTTTGGGTGGGAAGTGTGTGGTGAAAGGTTGGAACACGCTTAGTAGAAACCGTGCGCCCTACCTAGGAAACCATACAGTAGGTTGGGGGTTTAGTCCAAAAGATGCCACATGGCTTAAGCATGGTAATTTAGGCTTTTAAGATTATTCATGAAGTCGGTACCTACTTTTACAGAGAGGTGCACACGTTTACTGCATGTTTTGAAAAACTGTGCGGACTAACTATGTGTACTGTTCGGGTCATTAAAATTGGTTTCCCCATTTTCTATCTCCGTGATTTTTGGCCCTAAACCCCATTTTATTTCATCCATTAGCCTCTGAGCCTTAGGTTCACCTCCTTCCTTCTCCTCATATCCCTTGGGCTCATTTTGGAGGTTGTTTTGTCTCAGATTCTTCAAGACCCCTTAGGTAAGTCTCCTAATATCTTGTTTTCCTCTTATATTATAGGGGTTTCCTCACATTTATTTGGGGATTAACTTCTCCAGAAAATAAGGTTCCATTTTTTGCGTTAGATCTTAATATTTTGGGTTCGATATTGATGTTTTTTCTTTAATCTTTCATTACTAGGATCTTGTGATGGAGTGGTTATAGTTTTACACAAATTTCTAGATATTTCTACATTAGAGGTAGGTGGTTCCATGTATTATCATTTTTAGATGATTTTATATTTGTTGTTTGAGTTTATAAATATTTCCTATGGTTTAATTATGTGGTAAAAAATGTGTTTTTAAGTGGTTTGACAATTCTTTTGTGTTGGAAAAGAGTTTTAATGAAGGAAGTGGTTCTATTTTGTGTCTTCTGCAATGTAATACTTATTAAAAAGGGTTTTATACATTGTGTAGAACGCATAAGTATGTTTTCTTGGGAACTTAAGGTAAAAATGTGTTGAAAATGTGTTTTTAATTGAAAATTTATTACTTTGGGCATGTTGGATTTTGTTGTGCACACTTTAAATGAAAATTGTAACTTATGTAAATAATGTGAAGCATGTTATTGTGTAAACTTGGTTTGTGTGTAGTTTTTAAAGGGACATGGTCTATGGAAATGGTTAAATTGATTATATGAATTTCTTATGATAATTTAAACGGATTTCTTGAATTTTTCAATTGGTGTAAATATTTTATTTTCAAATGGTTTTGGAATGTGTGAAATGGAATTTTTTTGTTTGTTAAAAAGGTAAAATGATTGGAAATGGTATGTGAATGTGGTGAATTTGGTAATATGTGAGATGGGATTGAGCATAAGGGAATCCCATGTATCTAGGTGGGTTGAATAGTTATAGTACACTAGAGATTCCTAAGTGGAAAGTTTGGGTTTCACTTAGCTGGATTGACACTTTGAACTCTAACTAAACTATAATGATGATTAGAGACCACTAGGACCAATAGGTTTCCCCTCATAGTGGATTTTTCATGAGAAATATGTGATTTTGGTAATAATACCACCCTTCATTGAGGTACAAGGTTCTAGTGTCCTACTTGAGCTAGATTAACAATAGGGATTTACCCATGGTGATCTCTTGTGACTTGGGACTTATGTGATGATGTGCCATCCATAGGCACACGGTGGAGCTTGAGTGTATTTTATTTTAAAGAAATCTAATTTTTATAAAAGTTTCATTTTTTTTATGTTACCTTAAAATTTATGTTGTCAAAGTGTTTTCCTTGAGCATGGTTCTCCTTAAAATTATTTCTTTAGGAATACTCCAAATACTTTTACACGAACGATCATGTTAATTTATCTTTAGTGCTATGACATGGAATACTTGTTTTTGGTGGAATCCTACTATGCGTTGGCTCACACCTTACATGAAAAATTTTGTTTATAGAGGCTTTTTTATGTGTTTGACCCAGGTAAAGGTAATGTGAGTCATGGAGAAGTCGATGATTTGGGTGACTTACAGTCTTCTCTTTTGGATCTTGGTAGTGGTGGATTGAGGATGTTGATCGTCACCTTGAATGGAGGTTGGGGATGGATTTTTAGTTGCTATTTTTGTTGTATCTCTTTTTGGGTTTTTAGAGTTGTAAAATTTAAACCTATAAAGTTTTATTCCTTGTTTGATTGCACATGTTTATTTTTGGATTATTTGATTTTGATTTCTTATGGTTATAAAGTTGGGTGAACTCATTCCCATGCTTTATTGTTGATACCCAACCACTAGTTGCTAGCTAGTGGAGATTAAGAATTCCCATTGAGAAATGACACAGGCTAGGTTGGGTGATGGTTTATATGGTGTCTAGTTTGGTTCATGACATGTTCTATAATTCACACCTTCATTCTTTTCATTTTTTGGGAATTCAATAACTTCATTCTTGTGTACGATGCACAACCACTTCACCAAGTGATGTGATTCATCCACACATTACATGGAATTTATTAAGGATGGGTTTTTTTTAAATATGTGATATATATTACATGAAAATGATTTTGGTATGATAATATATATATTATTTAATTTTCTTTCTTTTAATATGACAAGAAAATATAAACAGATTTCATGCATACATATGGCCTCCCATCTCTATGAATGATGTATTTCATTTCCTATCACTAAATTTTACGGGTTAATATAAATACATATACACTGAATACATATTATATTTAAATCATGTTTGTCATTATGGATATGAATAAATCATGACCTATGTAAGAGGACAAAAAATAATAAGTCAAAACATATACAGAAAACAAATCTCTTATTACACAAAACATAACTTTAATATGGAATCGTAAATAAATAGCTAATATAAAGACACAAGTAAATTATATATGTTATTATATATATGAATATGTTTATGTGATATAGATATATAATAAATTTAGATTTATTATACTGGAGGTTGAACAAGTATGAAGATATTTGAGACTTAAGGTAATAGATTTTCGTATCACTTTTTACTTTTATGAGACACATGCTATATTCTCCACATTTTTATTCTATGTGGTGTATATAATTCACAGGAATTTATTTTATTATTATTATAGTAAAATTAATTAGTACTTATATATCCAATTTATGATCTCTCTTTCACGGGATTTATGGTTCAAAAGTCACTAAATCATTAAGTAAATTTTGTATCGAATTACCTTCTTTGAGACTCAAGTTATGTTATGCACATATATTGTTTTAAGAGGTATATATACTACTACATTGAGATGTTATTTCACTAATATACATCTTATAATGATGTTTTAGGCTTTATTTAATGTTGTTATTTCATGGGGTTTATGATTCAATGTTACCAAATTGGTAAGAGTTTATTGCTACAATCTCATCGTTTATCGAGATTATTTATGATTATACTTTTATTAATGAAATTTTGTGATCTATATATAAATAATTCTCCTAAATTTTATTCTCCTATGGTTATTCATAATATCATAAAGTAATGGAACTAGTTTTACATTCTTTGGTACTCAAGATAATTAAGAATTATTTTTTTATGGAAATATGATTTTCAATCTCTCTTAGGCCGAAAATCTCTTTTCTTTAGAAACCATATTTTCTAAAAATGTTTTAAAAAATATTTTTAAATGATATTTTAATATCATTTTAATGAAAAAGTATTTTGAATATAGTTTATATTTAAAAATCTATTTAAATTATTTTAAAGTCTTCCCTTATAAAATTTTAAGGTTATTTTCAATGAAAATGTTTTTCCAAATGTTTTATATTTTAAAAATAATTTTTTCAAAGGAAGAAGGATATTTTCCTCAAGAAATATTTTAAAGTAGTTTTAAATTTTACTTCAAAAGTTTTGAATGTTGTTTTCAAATAAATAGATTTTGAATTTTTTTTATGTTTTAAAAATTATATTAAATGATTTTCAAAGATTCCTTTATAGGTTTTCAATCTTTATTTAAAATAAAATAATTTAGAAAATGTTTTATATTTTAAAAAGTATTTTAAATGATTTTCAGAGTTTCATTTATAAATTTTCGAGAATATTTTTATTGAAAATAATTTAAAAAATGTTTATATTTTAGAATGATTTTTAATTTATTTTCAAAACATCCTTTATAAGTTTCAAATGTTATTTTCATAGAAAAAATTTTAAAAATATTTTATTTTTTAAGAAATATTTTAATTTTTTTTAAATTATTCCATTATAAGTTTTTGAGGTTATTTTTAAATATTTTTTTTCAAAATATTTTATGTTTTAGAAGGAATTTTTCTAGGTGGAAAATATATTTTACTCTAGTAATGTTTTAAATTATTTTTCAAAATTATTTTTCATAAAAGTTGAAATACATTGGTGTTAGATATACATTATTTGGGATATGATCTAAGAATACCATTCATATTTTTTCTATAAATGGGTTTTGTTTTTATAGAATGTTGTTGATGAAACCGATTTATCTTCCATGGGTTGTACCATGATAAAACTCTTATGAAACCTTCTTCTTTTCACATGTTATGATATGATGAAATGATTTTGAAACATATCTTTTTTCATTGGTAAGGATATAGTGAAATTTTTATGATACCCATTTCATTTCATGGGTTATGATATGATGAATATTTATGATCTTATGGTACACATATGTATGATTTAATTGTGCTATGGGTGGGACCTGTATCTCATTAAATTAATTAGGAAAAGATTTATATCTCATGATATAGACACAGATTGAATGGGGAGTGAACTGGATTAAGAAAGGTACTTTATATGATAAAGTTGGTTATCATATTGAACCTTGTATACTAAGATAGTTTGGGGAGTGAACCCATTCCAATAATATATCTTTGGTAGTCATCCTTGAATTCTATCAAAATAATTTTATATGTTTATGTTTTTTCCACATTTCCATGTTATATACCTATTTTATTCTCACTTGGATTATTCTCTTTGATTCCTTTATGATTCTTATCTTATGATTTCCAATTTTTATGTCATGACCACTGAATATGATCTATCAAATAGAAGGTATGTTCTTCTAATGTTATGCTCGTGTTCTTATAGTATTATGCTCATGATTATGCTTATGTATCTCCCTTTTTAATCCTTATTAAGCATCTGTACTCACCATTTCTTTTGTTTCCTTTATCTAGGATATGAAGAAAAGTTTTAAGTAGGATATTATTGTGAAGAGTACTAAAGGGGAAGATATTTATGGGAGATGTTGAAGATATTTCACCAATTTAGAAGATTATGTTTCAATGTTTCAAAAGTCACTAAACTGTTGTGGTCCTTAGTTGTATACTTTTGTAATGTATTGAATATTATTTTTAAAATATGCAATATCCATTTATGCTAAGATAGGTTTTCTATAGTTGGTATGAAATAAATGTTTAGTAAAACATTGTAAACTAGGATGATATAAATTTACCGAGATCCCTTCATATATTTCTAAGGATGTTTCTAGGTATGTCTATAAGGATGAGTCGAATGATGAGTGAAAGTATAGGAAAATGTCCTGGAATTTTGGTAAAGGATAGAGAGAGTGGTTTCTTAGAAATTTCATCCGTGTTTGGATACTACAAGTGGATGTGGCTCTACCATAGATGTACCTAGGTGTAACAACCCTGAAAACATTGTAATGAGATATAAAATATTAGGAACTAGTACATGACAACAGACCTTACTACATAATTGGTTTGAAACTCCTGGGAAACATTCTTTGGAAATTTACCATCTGTTTATGAATAATCATAATGGATTTAAACAGATGATAATAATAGATGAACTAGGTTAAGAATAATGTTTCATAGATTTAAAATAAGAAGTATTCTTGATTTATACATCTTGAAAGTGATTTTCATGATTCTATGGTTTTCCACTATGATAAGTGTTTCTCAAACAAGGATTATAGGTTTTAGTCAATAGATATAACCATAAGGAACTGGATTGAAATTGAATATGAAGAATTTTTTTAATGAGAAGTAAAATGGGATGATTTCTATAGTGAAGGATGTTGTGACTATTCTGAATCAGTTTTCATGGAAAATGATTTATAATGTTTACCTTAATAAGCTCTTTGACTTACCAAATAAGTGAAGGAAAGAGTTCACTAAGAGTTTTGGTATTGGAGACTATAAAGAAAAGAAGATTCAATTTCCTTTGTTTCAAGAATGTGGGAAGAAATACCCAATATGATGACTTATAGGAACAAGAAAATTTTTGACTATGTAAAGGAAGGATATAAAGTAAGTAACTAATAAGGTAAAATGAAAAGTTTGGGAAATGTGATTATTGATAATGATTGCCTCCCTATGATATCATCAAATGTTGAAAGATTTAAATGTGTAAAGTATGGGAATTATGTAAATTGATATGATAAAGATAAAGATTGTGAAGGTAATGAGAAAGGAGGTCCATGTAATGGTTATATTGCTGATGATGGAGAGACTACATATGACATGTGAATGGAAAGAAGTATTAAATAATAAGACGATGAAGCTTAGTTATTTGTTTGATAATTAAGTGGGATGAATGAAGTATTTGTATCAGAATTAAAAGACTGTGTTATATAAATTATGAAATATATAAGGATTTTTCAATGAAAATTTTTCATTAAGGATTTGAAAGAATATGATGAACGATACTGATTACCTAGAAAATTGATTTAATGGAAATGTTATATTTTATAGAAAACACATGAATAAGGGAAGGTAACCCTTAAAATGATTTTAATATAAATAAAATGGTGTTTATTTTGAATTATTTGGATAGTATTGATGAACTCAAAACTGATAAATTATTTTGTTAAAAAGTGATTTATGTTCTCATGGATAGAGTTTATAGCATTTTTGGATTTAAAGAGTATATTAAACAATACATGTTCTATGTAAATAATGAAAAAGAATGTATTTTTAAATATGATTTATGGAAATTCAGGTTATTACCATGTTTTAAGAGGATACATGATGAAGTTATTCACATATTTAGTAAATAAGAATCAAAAGAAACTAGATGATAGAAAGGGGTTCAATGTTAAGATGATTTTGAGAAATTTAGTTAACTTCATTATAAATTTTTTGGTTTTAATATTTTTTAAGGGTTAAAAGTTTAACTATTTATGAAAAAGGTTTATGTTTAACTTTGAATGAGGTTTTAGAGATTAATGTTTTACAATATGAATATTTTTCATATTGGATATCATGTGATAACCATTATGTTTTGATGATAATTGAAGATAGAATAAATGACTTATTTTTCTATCTAAGGATCTTATGATCTATTAGTGTTCTAGGAATAATTGATTCACCTTAATTTCTTGGAGTAAGAGATGATGTGGAAATTGATCACGGCATAACTACAGTGTGATATTGTGCTTATTAAATAAAATTAAATCATGTAATTATATCTTCACATGAATATTACTCAACTTTAGGAAAGGAATCATGAAATAAATTTGTTTTCTATTATCCCCATTTTTGATGGTATCAGCGACCTTTTTCATAACACTTTGGTCTATGGTTTTATGATAACCAAGTTTTCTTGGATCTCCCACTTTCTTGTGGTCAGTGATCTCTATCACTATGTATAATTATTTACAATTTTCCTCTATGTCCAAATATTCACTTCCCACATATGCTATACTTTGCGGAAACCTAGATATGAGTTACTTTGTAAAACCTTTATATTTCCAAAATTCTTTTTTAAATGAAGGTTTATTTTTCATTTTTACATTGTGGGTTTCTATGAAAAGAACTTTAGTATTAAACTTTTGATGACCGAGTTGAGTTTTGAGGGAGAAATTCATTTTAAGGAGGGAGGAATGTAACACAATTTTTTTTATAAATTATTATTTGTTCAAATAAAATAAAATTCAGTGATATATTGTATTTCATGCAATATCAAGTTAAACTTTAGCAACATATAACACTGAATTTTCTTTTGGTACTTGCAACACTAAGTTTAAATAAAACATGACATATTATTAAAACATTATTATAATTATCACCCAGATGTTGGAATTAATGGTATAAAAAAGAATTTAGATTATGAAAATATGTTTTTTGAATTTTAATAAAATTAATTCTTTGGTGTCCAATTAATTATAAATTAAAGTAAGAACTATTTCAAAATAAAGAAATTCATTTTCTCCGAAAAACTATTTTTCTATTCACAAACACATTTTTTCTCATTTAATTAAACCAAAAACTTTTTATGAATGATTTTAATTAAATTTATATATTATATACTGAATAAAATATTTTACATCCTTCTTATGGGTTTTCTAAACAATAGATAAGAATAAATCTAATTTTAATCTTAAAAACTGTATTTTTCTAAAAGAAGTTTTACCGTCTTTTAATGGCGTACTTATTTTAAACTAATTTTTGATAATTTTTTAAATTATATTTTAAAAATAAACATAATTTTTAAGATAAGAAATCAAAATTATCCTACAGTTATTTTTTTGGATTTTTCAGAAAGGATTCTTTTTGTATGAATAGTGAAAAATACCGAATTTTAGTTAAAAACTTTATATTTGTTTTTTATTATTTATATAGTTAAATTATATTTTAAATTAGTTTTAAAGTATAATTATATAAATTATAAATATATTAATCCCATTTAATTAATTGAAATAAATTTTATATTGAAATTTCATATATAAAAACTCTCTAAACTTTCGAACATTTTCACTTTAAAAACTCATTTTCTCATCACATATATGGGTATAAATTTAAATTAAATTATGCCTATTGGAAAATGGAATTTTGAAAAATATATTCCATATTTTGAATTATAATAATTAATATTATCTAAAATATTCAACTTAAATTATTACCATAATGATTGGTGAAAAAAGTTAAAATTAATTAACGTGATTAAGGTTAAAACAGGGTTTTGCACATTACATTAGTTTGTATTAAAATTAATCTTATACACCCATTGGAATTTAATTAAATTAATTTTAATTAATTCCATTATGTAGTGGGTCTAAATTATATAACATTACTCTTTTAATTATAAACTAAATGGATACATTACCTAGTTAAATAAAAATATACAAGTTTTCTTTGTAAAAACTATAATGATAAAATTGAGTAAACTTAAAGACTAAGGAATAAATTGATAAAAAATGTATTTATTTTGTGTGGTGGAAATATTTATAGACCAATTTATACATACCCTTCATTATTGTTCTATTTTTTAGTCCCATGAGGTTAGATAGACCTACCAATGGTGAATACTTTTGGGTATTTTCATGAATGGAACTCCTCCTCCATTATAAAAGGGAATTCACTATCCCCACTTATTCACATCTCTCAAGACATTTGGATAAAAAACCTACCAAAATCACTTATCAAATTACCTGCTCTCATTTTATAATCCTTAATTTTGATATAAATGAATCCAAGGAATCCCTTTTTTACAAAACCAAAAGGAGATACCTTTAGAGGAGGTAATGTTCATCAATAAACATTTATGTTTTATTTCTTCTGCAAACCCTTCAATTATTTTTATATAAACCTTATATAATAACCTAATTATATTAGATTTATAGATATATTATTATTTTTAGTGTAAAACATAAAATCACATGCACATCTATCAAACGGTTTACAAAATAATCATTCGTGTGAACAAGGTACTACCGTCTCATGGACCAATGCCATTTGTTTTTCCATTACCACCTTTGAAGGTTGGACATAATGATATAAATACTATTCATATATATATATATATATTATTTATGATTTTTATGATTTTGCTATTATTAATAAATTTTTATATAACATATGACTTTATGATTTCCATTTTTCGGTATGGGATAATATCGTTCGTTTGTAAGGTGGATTACTGCCTTGCGAAGCGATGTGATTCATTGACACTTTTCATAGAATGTATTAATGATATGTTTAATAGAAATATGTGAAAGATATAACATAAAAATTATTTTGGTATAATATATATATATATATAAATTATTTTGGTATAATATATATATATATACATCATTTAATTCTCTTTTTTTAAATACAAAAGAAAATAAAAACAACGTTCTTGCATACATACGACCTACCGTCTCTATAAACTCTGTATTTCATTTTCTATCACAAATTTTTTTTGGTTAATATAAATACATTTATAAATAAAATATATGATATTTTTATCATGTTTGTAATTATGGATATGATGAAATAATTATCTATATAATTGGATTAAGAATAATAAGTCAAAACACGTATGAAAAACAAAGCGGTTTTTACCCAAAATATAACTTTAACATAGAATTGTTGTTAAAGAGGTAATATAAAGTCATAGGTAAATAAAATATGGTATTATATAAATGAATATGGTCTGGTGATAGATTTATAGTTATATTATATTTATTATACAGGATTTTTGAACAATTACGACGAGAGTCAAGACTTAAGGTAAGGGATTTTTCACTTTTTACTTTTGTGAGACAGATGCTATATTCACCAACTCTTTTTATATGTAGTGTATATACTACCCATGAATTTAATTTTTGATGATAATACTAAAAGTTATTATTATTTACATATTAATTTTAGGATATCTCTTTTATGTGGTTTATTGTTCAAAAGTCACCAAATCGTTAAGGGAATTTTGTCTTAATTTTCCTTCTTTGAAGCACATGTTATGTTATTAACCTATATTCTTTCACTAGGTGTATATAACTCCAAATTGACTTGTTATATCATGAATATAACCATTTTTAAGATATTTTAATTTTCATATATTGTTATTCTTTCGTGGGGTTTATGATCCCAAGTTACCAAAGTGGTAAGAGGTTATTTCTACAATCTCATCATTTATTAGGATTTTTTATGATTATTATACCATTGATGAAATATTGTGAAACATATCTAAATAATTATCAATATTTTTATTATATTATGTATATTCATGAAATCTTCAAGTAATTTTACCATTTTACCACTCTTTGTTACTTAATATAATTAAGAAAATGTTTTTAAGAAAAACTGACTTTATTTCTCTGTTTAGTAAGAAATTTGTTTTCCAAGACCATATTTTCAAAAAATGTTTTCAATTTTTTCTAAATGATATTTTAAGATAATTTTTAAGGAAAAGTATTTTGAAATTGTTTTCTGTTTAAAACTCTTTGTAAATTATTTTAAAAACATTCAATATAAGTTTTCAATGTTATTTTCAAAGAAAAGTTTTTTCAAAATCTTTTATGATTTAAAAATTGTTTTTTCAATGTATAATGGATATTTACTCAAGAAATTTTTGAAATGATATTTAAATATTAATTTATAAGTTTTCAAAGTGTTTTCAAAATAAAAGATTTTTGAAATTTTTTTCAGTATTAAAAAGTGTTTTAAATTATTTTCAAATCTTCCTTTATAAATTTTCTAGCCTATCTTGAAAGAAAATCATTTCAAAAATGTTTTATGTTTTAAAATATAATTTAAACGATTTGGAAATATTGATTTATATGTTTTTAATATTATTTTGAAGTAAAATAATTTAATTTTTTTAATGTTTTATAAAGTGTTTGAATTTTTTTAAATATTCCTTTATAAGTTTCAAATCTTATTTTCAATGAAAAGGATGATGAAAATGTTTTATGTTATAAAAAATTTTTTAATTGATTTTTAGATTCTTAAATTATAATTTTTAAATGTTATTTTCAAAGAATAATGTTTTTATTTTTTTTATATTTTAAAATGAGTTTTTCTATAAAGAAAGGATATTTTTTATTTGGAAATATTTTAAAATATCTATCAAAATTATTTTCCATCTAAGAAGATATCTATTGGAGTTACATATTCTTTAATAGGTATATGATCCAATAATACTATTTATATTATTTATCTGAATGGATTATATTTTTATGGAATGATGTTTATGAAACCTGATTCTCTTCCATGGGTTATACCATGATAAATATCTTTTGAAACCCGCTTCTTTTAACAGGTTATGCTATGATGAAATGATTATGAAACATATATATTTTTCATGGGTAATGATATGATGAAATATTTATTATAAACATTAAATTTCATAGGATATGATATGATTAATTTTTATGATATTACAGTACACATAAGTATGATTTAATTATGTGATGGGTGTGACCTATATCTCTCTCTAATTGATTGGGTAAATATTTATATCATATGAGATAGAATTGGATGGAATAGGGAGTGAACCTGGTTTATTAATGGACATTTTCCACTAAATATGTCATTGGGAGTGAACTTTGACTACTAAGTTGGTTTGGGGAGTGAACCCATTCTACAAACATGGCCTTTACAGTGTTCCTTGACTAATACAAAGATAATTTTATATGTTTATGTGTTTGAAGCAATTCCATTTCTTAAACCTATGTTATTATCACATTGATTATTTTTTTGATTCATTTATGATTCATGTCTTATTAATTCTAATATTTATTTCATGACTTAAGATTATGATCATTTATATGAAGGGTATGATCTTCTAATGCAATTGTCTTATTCTCATACCTTCTTGATCATGATCATTCTTACGTATATCCCCTATTTACCCCTACTAAGAATCCAAGCTCACACTTTCTTATGTTTCCTTTTCTAAGGTTGTGAATAAGGGTTCTAAATAGGGTATTCTTACGAAGAGTACTAAAGGGGAAGATCATTATGGGAGATGTTGAATATATTTCAACCAGCTGTAAGATTATGTTTCCAAGTTTCCAAAGGCACTATAATATTACTATCCCCAATAATGTACTATTATAATGTATTGAAAATTCGTATAAAAATATAAAATATCCATGTATGTTAAGACATGTTATTTTTATATTCAAACTCATTCATTATTCCTACTTAAATTATTGAATTAGGACTAAAAGTGAAGAGGCTTCTAGTTCCCCTGATGCTAACCATTCTAGTTGGAGGTAAAACTAGGATGTTTGATATATTTTTGAGGTGTATACTAATGATGGAGAAACATAAGTTAATGGTGGGGGGATTTATTATTATCATAGATAAAACCATTATATTACATCATTTTCATGGATTGGATGTATTTTGTGTGTGTATTGGTTTTTTAATTCTGGAGGAGAGTTGCATTCTCTAATGTGGAAGGATAGTTGGTGGTGTTCATTGGTGAGTGGAATTATTTGATGGGAAGAAGGTATTCAAAACCCCTTTTATTGTATTTGGAAGAGTTTTCATTGAATTACTAAGAACTGTATACTCCAAGAGCTAATAATGAGTTTCTAGATATCTTCTTTGATGAGGTTATGACACCACACCCTTGACATGAAGATGAGTTTGGGATATATTTTCAACCTAATGTATCTATGATTTTTATGGATCAATATTATAAGAAACCCATGGAGTTGTGTGATTTTGGGATACATATTGATGATTTTAAACATATGGGATTCATAAAACCTAGTATTTCACTACGGGGTGGTATAGTGTTGTCTTCTAAAGAGAACAATAGTCTAAAACAATTTGTGAATTATTAGAGTTCTTATACTTGTAGTTAGGTGTCAGGAATACACCATCTATGTTCATGGAGATTTTGAATTATATTTATTGTTAGTTCTTGGAGTAGCTAATAATTGTGTTCATCGATGACATCCTCATATACTCAAAGATATGGGAGGTGCATGCGAAACACCTTGGAGTTTTCCTAGTTGTTTTTCAACACCATAAAATATAATAGAATCTATAAAAGTTAAATATTTTGATATGAGAGGTGAAATTACATAAAAATGTGGTTTCTTATCAAGTTGTGGTTATGGATCCATCAAATATTTATATGTTTATTTCTAGGTGACACCCAAGAACATAGTGAAGGTATGAAGATTCATTGGTTTTGCAGGCTATTATCAACTGTTTGTGTATGACTCCTCTTATATTTAATCTATATTTAAGGAATTATACTATAAGGAACATAAATTTATCGATACTAATAAGTGTTAATAATCCTTTAATTACTTTAATAAGAGGCTGACCAGTAACCCAGTGATTCAGTTTCCCACATAAGGAGTGATGTTCAAGATTTTTTTATGAAAATTCCCATCTGGGTTGGGTATGTGTCTTGATCTATTAGAGGAAAATTATATATTATGGGTCAAATTAGTCATGTATCCTTGAGTGTACCTATTCCATCCATGAATTGGAGTTGGAAATAGAAATGTTTTTCTTAAACCTTTGGTAATATTACCTCATCGATGAAGACTTTATGGTCTACATGAACCACCCAAGTCTTATATATGTTTTCACTTAGTGGTATTTAAATCTATTCTAGTAGAGGTGGTTGGAGTTTAATTAGGGTTATGATTTTGAGATATCATAAGCTTTAGAAAAGGGGAATTTTTTGGTTGGTGTTCTAAGTAGGAAGTTGTGAGGATATTTTGTCTAAAAGTATGAAGATTATTAGATGGATATGAAGGAGTTGGTGTATACAGGCTGATATTTTAATACAATTTATTTCATTGATTATTACTTATAGATACACTTAATACAACCCCAAAAGATTCATGGGGATTAGTGTTTGTGTAATTTTTGGTAAATATCATAAAAACATGAAAAAGAAATGTAAAGAAATAAACTTAAACTCTATAACATGTTATTATATTCTATTTATTCTTCTAAATGGCATGGGATAACCTGGGAACATAAATAAGAAAAGGATGATATATAAATCCCAAAAAGGGAATAATCAAAGAATAAAATGATGAAATTAACACATTTGAGTAAATTGGAATATCAATGAGAAATAAAAGGGGTGATAATAAAAAACATTAACATAAAATCATGATATACAATGATAGCATGAAGAAAACATTATAATGTGAAAACAATATAAAATATGACATTGTAAACAAAATTCTGGGATAAAATCAAAGAAAAAATAACATAATGTGCTTAAGTTAAACTCTTATTCACCATAAATGGTGTATAAAGAGATAAAAAACATTACCCATTGCATTGGGGGGATATATAATTTCAAGTCCACCCATCACTATCATATCATGTAGATGCATTACTATGCCACATTGATCATACAAAATAAGGATGTATTTCATTAATTTTAACCACATTATTAAAGAGTTTCAGTTAATTACATGTAAACCCAAAATCAATTAAGGGTAGGTAAAACTAGGTGAATATCCTTGACTAGAAATGGAGATGGGTGTTTTCTACACAAATTCTTGACATGGAAAATTAAAGGATAATTTGGGATGAAAAATGAGTGTACATAAAAGGTTATAGAAGGGGTGAATGAGAGATAAAGAGGTATATAATTAATTTGGAATAATAAGTATAGTATTAGGTATGAGTTAAAACATATTTCAACTTAAATAATTATAAATCAAAAGGAATTACATAAAGAATGTTCTTGAATAAAGAGGAAAATGGGGGGATCCCTTACCTTGAGAGGGTGATTCTTAAATCTTGGGAGGATCTTCTTAAGAGATTGTGGGAACCATGGTAGGGATCTAGAGAAGGAATTCCAGATTACCTTCATGATCCAAGAGTTTTTTGTGAATAATAATTTGAGTTTGGTTGGGTTTATATAGTAAAAAAGTGGAGAATTCTTTATTTATTTCCAAATGTTGGTTTTGGACTCTTTAAGATAATATAATAAAAAAAATTATCATGATTTTATCCCATGGTATCTACTAAATAGGATTGGTTTTCATTATTTTAGTATTCTAAAAACCTAAAAAATTATAATAATTTCCCTGGTGATGTGAAAATGAGTCGTGTTGATAAAGAATTGATTTTAAAACCTTAAAATATATTATATGTTCTGGAGGATTCATTAATGATTTATAAATTCAATCAAATAACATAAAAACACACTATTTTAAATGGGAAATTTATATTTGGTGATGGATAACTTTTATTGCATATATTACATCAATTTTTGTTCATTAATATGCCATAATACTTACCATATATTTATACCATATTTAGTTTTTACTTAAAATTTTGACTCTCTTAGAAAACTAGGAAAAATTTACCTTTGGATAATTTTTATATTATGATTTTGAAAATAAAATTTATTTTATCAAAATAATTTTCTAAATATGATATTTTATACTTTTAAATAAAGAATCCCCATTTTTTGAAAAATAATGCTATTTTAATAAGAGTTTTCTGACTCTTATAAAAATTCCATTTTACTTCATAAAATTATATTATAATTTATATTCAATAAATATTATTTAATAATTATATTTTATTAAAATATTTTTTTTTTAAAAATATTTATTTTATCAAAAAAGAGTTTGTTGCTTGAAACTATATATTTTCCAAAAAATACATTTGAGTTTTGTCATATTAAAATATAATTTTTATCCAATTAATTATTTAATCATTTATAATGTAAAGGAATAAATATAATTATTATTTAAAATAAATAAAAATAAAAATTCATACTATTGGGGTCTAGATACAAAACCCCTTATTACACCAGTGTATGCCCAAAGGGTTAGGCGTGTGATGGTGTGATTTTCTTGGGGTGGTTCAATGTAAATGATTTGGGATGTGATCTTGATGAGAATGAAATTCTCTCATTAATATTTTCTATCATGTTTTAGTTTTTGAATATTTTCTTGGGCTTGGTCAAAGAAAAATACCAGTGATGCTATATCCCTTGGAAGCTTCAATAAATGGGCTTTTTAGGGTACTATCTTATTGGTTATGGCTACCGCTCATTCATTCCATGTCAATTAGACTTTAGTATAATCCTTAATATTTACTAATCATAAAATAACTTTATAAAATGTCTTCTATTAATGATTATGATTCTTAATGGCCTTTTAAATCTAACATGATATAACTTATTACTATCAAAAAGATCTAAAGTAGTGAATATGTTTTCTATAACTACATTTCTTAATTTGAAATTTATTCAATCAAAAAGGGAATTTCATTCATAAAAGTTCAATTCATTAAAATACCCACCTTTATAAATTTCATGCTCAAAATTTTTATTTCATATAGTAAAATAGATGAGGGTAATTTTGTTTCATCACCACTTCTGATTCCAAAGTTTCTTCCTTAAACTTATAGCTATACCACAATACCATGTGAGTTGTCTTGTTTCGTAGAACCTTATCTCTAAAATCTAAGACCTTCACTAGAAAATCTTCATTTAAAAGACCATTATCCAATGGTACCACCTATAGATTTATTATATTTGAGGGGTATCCTATGTGCTTCCTCAAGGGGAATACATGGAACACGTCATGCAATTGAGATATGTTAGGTGTGAGTTCTATTTTATAGGCCATAGATATGATGTGATTAAGGATATCAAAGGGCATAATATATCTTGAACTAAGATTTACCTCTTCCCAAACCTCGGGAATTTCTTCCTTGGTGATAAACAAAGGAAGAATTAATCTCTAACCTCAATCTCTAGGTATCATTGATGATTGTATGCAATGATTTTCTATCAAATTTGCATATATGTCATATGAAATTGAATGGTTTGAACATTATCTATAATCTCTTTTTTATATGATTTTTTACCTCTATATTTTTCTCACTAAATTTATCCCACCATATTGTATTTCGACACCTTTTTATATATAGAGCTTTATAAGGAGCCATGGAATGCTATAATGGAAACTATTGTTATACGAGAAATCCACTAGGGGAAGGTATTGATCCCAAATTCCTTCCAAATACATTGAACATGATCTCTATATATTATCTATAGATTTAATTCTTCTTTCAAATTGAACATCTATCTAGGTGTGATAAGCTGTAATGAAGTTCAACTATTTGTCTGACGCTTGCTGAAGGATTCTATATAACCTTGATGTAAACCTCAGTTCTTGATCAGATAAAATATAGTGTGGTACTTCATGTAGTATTACAACATAGATTATGTATATTTTGGCATGTTAATAAAGAGAGAAATTTTCCTTGATGGAAATGAAATTCTTGACTTGGTAAGGTGATTGATGAGCACCTAGATGTTGTTATTTCATATAAGGGTCCTGGGGAGACCTATAATGAAATTCATGGTTAAGTTTTACTATTTACATACTGGTATGGTAAATGGATGCATCATACCCTTAGACTTCCTTCATAATTATTGAATTTTTGGAACACTATGCATCATGATACAAACACCACAATCTTTCTCTTCATGATATCTCACAATAAGTTTTTCATTAAATCTATATACTTATTAGTGGTTCTTTAATTAATAGATAAGGGTGAGCTATTAATTTTATCAAAAATTTCCCTCTTCATTTTTGGTTTTAGAGGGACTCATATGAGATTTATAAACCATATAAATCCATATTTAGCAATGATAAACTTTGGAATATTTGATACATTTTTCTATAGCATGTCTTAATTTTTTAAGCCTCCTTGATCCTCTTAATAATAAATGGTTAAGTAGTTTTTTGGGTAATGTAGGATAGAGATCATTTTGTTTTACCCATGTCCATCCTTTACATGTCTATAAAGATTATATCCCTTAAAATCCTCATCATGGATAGGGTTACATGATCCATTTTATTTATAGAATTTTTTACTTTGTTTACTTTCCCTAGATGGTAATGGATTGAATAATAATAATCTCGAATTTACTCTAACCACCTTTATTAAAACATATTGAGCTCCTTTTTTTGTGAATATATACTTGAGGATTTTATGATCCATATATATTTCACACTTTTCTCTATAGATATAATGTCAAAAAATATTGAACATGAAGATCAATATAGCTAATTATGAATCAAGTGTTGTTTTTTTATTATCATAAATATTAAATTTTTAGAAGGAATAAACTATCGCTATTTCATCTTTTATGAGTACGAAACCCAATCCCTTATTAGACGCATCGTTGTAGATCAAAAATTCTTCCCCCACTGGTGGGTATCATGGGAACAGGTGTAGTGATTAGCCTCTTCTTTATCTCTTTAAATATTTCCACACATTCAATTTTCTAGATACAAGTCACACCGTTACGAGTTATCTTGGTTTGCAGTATTGAAAATCCTAATAATTTTCTCACAAATTGATTATAATACCCAATTAATCCTAGGAAACTATATATTTTTGCTAAAGAGATTTGTTTGATCCATCCTTTAATCACCTCATTTTTTGAAGGATTCATAGATATCCTTTTTTGGTGATAACATTCCCCATAAATGTTACCTTATCCATCCAAAACTCATGTTTACTGTACTTTACAAATATCATTTTCTTTCCAAAAAATTTCAATAATACATTCATATTCATCTCATATTAGTCTTTAATTTTAGATTAAATAAGAATATTGTTTTTAAATACTAACAAAAATTTAATTAGGTAATCCCTAAAGATTTAATTAATCAAGTAAAATAAGATTATAGGATAAATAGTGATTCCAAATGGAATCACTATGAAATCATAGTTATCATACCTTGTTTGAAAAGCAGTCTTGAAGATCTCTTCCTTATTTACCTTTACTTGATAATATCTTGATCGAAGATCCACCTTAGAGGAGTACTAGGATTTGAAAAGCTGATTGAAGAAGTCATCAATCCATGGAAATTGCTACCTTTTCTTTAGTGTGATCTTTTTGAGCTAAACATAATCAATGTATAAGCCCATTTTCCCACCATTATTCTTGATCAAGTGGATCAGTGCACCCTTTGGTGAATCAATTTGGCATATAAACCATTTTTCTAGATTCTATTGTAATTTTTTCTTCTAATCATAAATATCAACAACAAACATTATATATAGAGTCTTAGATATTATTAAAGCTCTGAGTATGATCTTGATTGAGAACTCAACCTCATTACTAGGAGGAAGGCCATGAAATTCCTTAAAAAACACACAAGTGAATCCCTTTACAATGGACATGTCATTAAGGATGATTTTTCTTTAGTATCAATCATTTGAGTAAGATAAACTTGATCATAGGGTAGTAATATCCATTATTTAGATTATAATACTAAAGGAGATTCATCCTCTTCCGTTAACTTGTATAGAATCAGATGGTTATTTGCAATTAAAATGGAGGAAATCTAGTCAATGCCTTGAATAAAATTAAATTATGGTAAAGAGATTATTAAAAGGTTCATTGGGAAATTCAACCTGCTAATTTGGATAAGGTAGAAGTTATATGTTTGGGATGCAATAATTCAACCATTCTCTTTATTAATCAATGACCCAAAATCCATTTTTTGAGGTGCTTTTTAAATGTTTATACTAAACTTTTTTGATGAAAAAAAATGCATAGAACCAGAATATAAATGTACATTGACTATCCTTGAATAAATTATTAGCCCACATATATCCAATTATTTTTCGGGATCCACCATAGAAGTTGTGATGGAATAATCTCACCCATTCTCTATAGTCCTTGGAGGTTGTTGGCATCATGTACCATTGAAAACACTTAGATTAGTGTAATGATTTACATAATTTCCTTGTTCCTTGTAATGGAAACATTGAAAAGTAGAATAAGGGTTGATTGAAGAATTACTTTATTCTATCACATTAGTGGATTTATCTCCTCTGCAATCACAATATAGCCAGCCATCTTTTATACACCTATAACACCTCTTCACCCCCTTCAAGAAATTCCAAGGATGTTTCTTTCCACACTTTTTATAAGTGTGATGTTGTACTTTTTCACAACATTATATTTCTCTGTTATAAATCCATAATTAAAATATACTTTCCTCTTCTTATCCTCATGATAACATTGGGATTTTCTGATCTTTACTTTGACTTTGTGGTCACATCAGAAAAATTCATCATAGGTGTGAAGGTCCTAAATATCTACAAATTTTTATAGACATAGATTTAATCCCATAAATAAGTGCTCAAATTTAATTTCATGGGTAATAAAAAAGACTAAGGCGTATCATTAAAGTATTTTAATTTTCTCTTCTTACGACCCAATACATTTTTCATCCTTTTTATTGAGACTAAGGAAACCCCTCTCCATTTAATATCAAAGAGTAAGAGGAAAATATTTGTCAAAAACCATTTTCTAGAATTCCTTTAGTTACATTTATTTGATATCCTCCTCAAGATTCGTATTATTTACCAACTTCCACTATTGATAAGATTCACCTTCCACATGATAAAAATAAAATAATACCTTCTCTTGTTTAGAAAATTGGAGGATTTATAAGATCTTTTTAATGTATTTGATCGACTGTTCCATGATTAAAGGATCAGAAGATCCACAAAAGGTCAGAGTCCTTTATTGCATAAAGTTATCAATTAAAACTTTCCATTTCTTAGGAGATTCATGCATTCATCCCAATTCAAGTTTCTATTCAAAACATGATTAAATTGAGAAATTATTTTCATTAAGTTCCTGACACCGGCTCCTATCAAACAAGGAATCTCATTTTGAAAGTCATCACATAACACCTTACATTTGTTGCTGAATCAATTTCTCATATTTCCATGCATTGACTAAAAATATTGGGAAAATTAGGTCTGAGTATTTTTAAATAGTTTAACACATAAATAAAAAAACTTTAACATTAAAGGGAAAACTCATTATGAAATATATTCCTTAACCTATGAATTTATAAGTGTCAATCAAAGTTATCAAAGTTATAATTCCTAAAATAATTTCTTATAGGAATTTTTATCCCAATAATAATGGTTCATAATAAGCTTGTGAATTTACCAATAACTGTTCCCAGGGTGTGTTAAACTAGGTGTGTAGTAATTCCCATTGTCATGGATCAGACGATGATTGAGTCCAGCTCAATGTTCCCTTATTGGGGTTATTAACCCTATGATTAACTATTACAGAGGCACATCCACTTATGTTATCCAGATAGAGAGATATTTTCATGGAAGATTCTTGCTCTATACTTTACCAAAATTTAGGTACCTTTTCCCATAATGATCCTATCCTTTTTTCACATATTATTTTGTGATTTTAAGTACAATGATACATAAAATAAAAACCAAGGATAAAAATTTCT